>JASDFA010000003.1:40052500-42552500 GCA_035772735.1 Datura wrightii
GGGATGAATTTCTAAATTGATGGAACAAGAATCATTTTGATTACAAGAAGGTGGAAAATAGCTACCATTAACATAGGATTGGATTCCACATAAAATAATCCAAGAATAATAACAATAATTTCAAATTCACAATCTCAAGGCTATGACTGAAATTGAACAAGGAGAGCTTTGGGGGACGCAAGGGGAGAACAATCTCCTTACCGAATTCCCACATACCTGAAGAAGACAACCCTAGTGAAAAATCTCTGAGAAAACTGAGAAGAAAAATCAACCCTAGCTCTTGCTTTGTGCTTCTAAAGAAGTTGTGCGCTCTGTTCTTGGGGAGTTGAGAGGAATGAAGGGAAAGGGTCGTTCTAATCCCTTTAATTCTCTCCTATACGAACCCAAAATGACATGGTTTCAAGTTAAAGAGACTGGGAAAATAAAAAAATACCCCTAGCAGAAAGAACTAAAAACAGCCCGACCGTGAACAACGGATCTCAGGATGGGTCGCTGATTCTTACAACAGCCCGTTCAAAGCTGTCATTGGTTCTGGTTTCTGAAGCCGGTCCTACTGGACTGAAACAATGGGAAGGTCCAATGGTCCGTTTTAAGAATCGATGAGTCGTTGGTTCCTATCATTGTTTGGAGGAGGGAAACTTGGTCCCCAAAAAAACGAGTGTTACAACGACTCGTTGGTAGGAACAACGGGTCGTTGAACCCACTCATCGTCAACACTGATAAAGTCTGGGTCCTGACGACGAGTTGAAAGGATGGCCCGTTGGTGCCAAAAACAAGCCGTTGATTCCACTCGTTACTTCCTAGCATAAACCCAACCCTCACTATAAGTCTAACAACGGGTGCCTACAATGGTTTGTTGGAACATCCAATGACTTATTGGTCAGCTTATTGTTTCTAGGAGAAAAACATGCTGAGCAAACCATGACTCATTACAATCGGCCGTTGGTTCTACCAATGGTCCATTGTCTGGGTCGTTTGAGCCAGAAAAAAATTTCTGATGTTTCCCTAATTTTTCATGCAACGCCTGGATTTGGCCTAGGAAAGTTTTGGGGTGTTACAGAGACACGGTATCTAGAACCAGGAATGACCCCAAGTCGACCCTTGGAATAAGAATAGTAATTCAAGAGCATAACTAAAAGCAGAAAATCGACCATAACCTGAATAAATCGAAAGTCTGAATGTAAGAACTCATAAGGGTACGAATAGTCAACACTCGATAAAAGTTGAATAACTACATAATGTATGAATAAGCCTCTAACTGTCTGATGAGCTGATAGGAAAGCACCCCCAACTAGCTCTCTAAAGTCTGAAGCTAGAAGATAATAAAAGACGATCTAAACTGCATATCCTCAGTAGTTAAGAACTGACGAATGTAGAGGTTGATTGGACTGGAACAGGACCGGCTAACGGCGAGATGGGACCTGATAGCTTGGACCTGTATCATCTGAAGAGTATGCAGTCAGTACTTGGAATGTACTGAGTAAGTGGGTTAAGTAAAGAGGACCATAAAAATACATAAGAGTACATGAGAGTATAACATTTCTGAAATCATGCATTTGAAAGCATAACTTAAACATAAGGGCTCAAGGCTTTCAAAACTGTTCATAAATGGTCATAGTCGTAATCATAAAGAAACCTTAAAAATCATAACTTGAGCCAAAAATATCATAACATGATCATGAATAACATAAGGAACAATGAGATATTCTTATAACCGACATACCCCACATGAGCACATACAAAGTGTTCGGTTGGTTTTTGGGTTATAAAACTGACACGCAAGTGCACGTGGTCGAACAAATAGTAAGTGGCTTTAGTAAGCCAAGTATCGATCCCACAGAGACTTGGATTAAGTGCAATTTGCTCAAGTATACTATATTTTACTTCTAAATATGCCGACAACAACGTAACCAAAAAGTTAATAGTTTGTTTTATAAATTTTTATACTAAAACTAAGAACAATTATCTACTTTGAATCTGAACTATGGATGAAAGCATGGTGAGGTTAAACGACCATGTAATGAAACTGATTATCATCATAAATTGGTTAATCTTTTCTTTCTATTGCTAGCCAAGAACAATTGCCAAGAGATTAAAATTCTCGTATTTAATCTCACTTAAGAATCATGAACCATCCGTCTACATTTCTGTGATCAAATGCAATTCATGTCCTAGCCATACGATTTCGGTTCATAAATTGACTAATACGACTTTCAGGTATATTTCTATCCTGAAAGCAAATCAAGACCCAATTTTCCCAAATCAAGTAAAGAACATATCCTATTAATTCACAACTTTCCAATTTCGTGCTCTCTCGAGTGAAACCGGACTTTTTACATGTACATTAATGTAGGCCACACACCAATGCAGTAAGAACAAGAATTAATAGAACAACATGGAAGAAAAGATGAAAAACCAGATAATCAATAATCAAATTTCATCACAATTGTTCATAACCTCAGCAAGGAGAGGAATTAGCCACTCATTTGTGGATTAATCATCATAAAACGAGTGTTAATCATACAAGCAATTGAATTAAAGAAGAAAGAAAGAGAGAAAAAACCCTGAACTTTTCGTCCCTCAACTGCCTGTAACCCACGTCCTTGCTCCACCAAGTCTGAATTATGAAAAATGAACTTAAGTGTTCTATTTATACTGCTGGGAATTTTTCCCGAAATAATGAGCAACGTGTCACGGAGTGCATCGCGGAGCACTGCCTCCGTGACACGCCATGAACGTGGACCCTCACTGGAACTGGGGTCCGGGAATTCAAGCTCAACGTGGCACGGCGTGCATCGCGGAGCACTGGCTCCGTGCCACGGAGCAAACGCGGACCTCCACTGGAATTTGGGTGAATTTTCCCCATCCAAGCAGAATGCCTCCGCAATGGCAGCGTGACACTGCTCCATCGCGGAGCCCCTTTAATTCATGTTGTCCAATGCCTTTTCCCTTGCTCGCATCCAAGTCCAACTCCGATATCATCCAACATGCATTTTAGCTTCTCGAAATCACATTTTACCTGCAAAACAATGCTAATCATGTTGGTTAGTATAAATTCACATTTTATTACCAATTACATAAAAATGTATACACATTGCTAGATAAACAAGGCGAAAATGATACTTTTGAGTATCACTTGGGCATATAAATCTGCCAAAGATCACTTACCCCACACTTAAATCCTTGTTCGTCCTCGAACAACAAACATACAATTCATGCAATTTACATCCCAACCTCGCTACTATGGTACGACAATTTAAGCTACGGTCATACCGATTACTCAATACAGCAAATCATCAAGAAAACATGCATGGTCTTATCAATGCAATGACCTTCAATACATCAATACTTCCTAGACTTTAAGAATCGACTCTCGATATCGTCAAACTCATGCAAATCAGCTAATCAAGATATCCGACACGAAAATCAATCTTTCATCAAGCATGTGCCCTCACAACTCAAGAGAATCTTCCCCTTTTTGCTCGTGTGACACACAATCATTCAATCAGGGGCATGTACACACAATTTCACTCTCTCTCCCAAAAGAATTCACATGCATCATGTCATGACCCATAAGCTTGCCCTTAGTGTATTACTCCACTAATATAAAGAAGTGCGATGTAAGATCACGTAGGACTTTAATGGGTTGTAATGGAAGTTATGGAACTAGTAAATATTGGATTAACCAATAATAGCCACTAGCATCCTTAAGCGCCTTTTCAACACATCCCATCAACTTATGGACATTGTTCCCTTTTTTTTTTTCATCATCCCATTCTTGATGATTTACTTCAGTATGGCCCATTTCATTAAGCACACTTGAAATATCAACAAATTATTCATGCACCTTCATTATCGTTTATTTCTAACAAGTGCACCTTCAACCTTTTCTTTTCTTCCCTCACTCTGCTTTTCTTTTTCTTTTCACCATTCTCACTCTTTGACACTTTGGGAAAATGATTTTCTCTTCTTAAGCGCTTAAGAGTTTTGTATAGACTTTACGGCTAATGAAAAGAAGGAACTAAGCTCGGTTTACACTTTTTGGACAAAAGAAAGAAATAATAGGCTAAAGGCTCAAAGGGCTGACTAGGGTATACAATCAAAGAAAGGGGGATATGACAAGAAAAAAATAGAAACTCTCGGTTAAAACAAAGAAATGCCTACATCCTTTCCTACAATACACCTCCTTCATTTCGTTTTGTACACACACCAGGCAAGTTCTAGACACTTCACAATAGCATGGAATGTCAACACCTCACTTCACACTTTATGCACATGCTCGATTCAAGATGTATTCACAGACTCTTCAATCAGCTAATTACATGAATTCAAACATTAAGCCTCAATCACAATGAATCAAACTCTACAGCCTAGGTATCTCAACATATTTACAATTTTGCATTCTTTCATACGAATCACCTTTGCATTTTGATTATCATGTACAACACGCAACCAAAATTTCGCAACCATATAGTAACTACAGGTTCCGGGATGCAATCCACCAAAGAAAAAAACTGAAAAATAATTGAAAAAAAAAATCTACTCCTAACGACTACATTTCCCTTAAGATGGTCGTCATCCATCCATCATAGGGAACAGTCACTACTTAAGACGTCGGTTCAATTGGACCATTCTCGGTAAAAGAACCGAAAACAAATGCCGAGAAACCCAAAATAAAAAAATGTCGAAAATATCGATCATTTCAATAGAAAAATTATTTACAAGATATTTTATAATTTTAAAATTTTAAAAAAAAATCGATCATTTCGATAACAAAATAACAAAAATATGTACAGAATCAGAATCAGCTAACAACCATTCAGCAACACACATCAATTTCACAAATATTTACAAACACAGAACAATGTGAAACAGAACAATTTGAAAATTCACAAAAACAGGGACACACAACATACATGCTAACAGAAGAGAGCATACAACAAAACCGCCCAGCCCAGCACCTAACTACTCCCACCCCACACTTAGTCCGAACACTGTCCCCAGTGTTCACAAAAAGTCAAACTAGCACAAATTCGGGTGGTGGAACTCCCTGATCAGTCAAAGTATTCCACTTCTTCATCGGGTGCTGCTGCTTCATCTCCCATATCCGAGTCACCTCCGTCGTCATCATCAGACTCCACATCGGAGTCCTCCCGACGCGTCTCCTCGTCCATGGGGACGTCATCATCCGTGGGCTCTACAAATGCTGGCCCCACTCGGCATAGAGCCCTGGCGTTCTCGCCAAAAGGGTTGTCTAGCTCGAGCTGCCATAGCTCCTCCTTTGTCGCCGGCCTCCCACCTATCCTTAGCTAGAGCATCTGCATCCCATACATCCGTGCCATGTACTGGTCATCACGAGCGTGTCGCTCGCCAAGTGTAAGCACTGGCCCGTGGGTGGTGTCGGGAGCCTTAGTTTTGGTAACATCTAAGGCCCGCCGCTCCAACTGCGGGATATAATCGAGGGCCTCCTCCTCAACATTGAGGCCCCTGAGAAAGGTGGTCAGTAGTCCCCCAAAACCAAACCTGTGCCCCTGGTGCAACCGGGCTCTCTTCATGGCGGATATAATAACCGCCCCTACATTGATCTCCAGCCATTTCATCAGGGCGTACACCAGGCAAACACGATCCCGGGTTACATCAGTCATATGTACCCCCGGGATGAGGCATGAGCAGACTATCTTCAGCCAGATTCGGGCTTCCCTGTTCATCTGTGAATAGGGCAATGTCTGGTGGTAGCCCCTCTCTTTGTGTCTGCTCCATCTAGTTGTTGATCGGGTCCCACACAATGTGCGTCTGATGTACGCATACGGTGGGGTAATGTTCAGCTGTCGGAGGACGTGGGCGTCTGTGTCCCGCGCTCCTATGATGGCATTGAGGTGGTGGGGCTCCAGAGTGACTATTTGCCCTCTGATCTTGATGGTGTGACTCCTGATTGTCGGGTTCCAATTGGCATAGAACTCCCGAACCAAGTGCAGATTGCATTCTTTGGGCTCCTCAAAGATGAACTTGAGCCCAGCTGCCTTGATTCGGTGAACCATTCTGGGGAACTCCTGTGCCAATGGTTCCCGTGCTATATGCTCCTCGGGGAAATATTTATTTTCCTTATGCTTCGCGTACCACTTTTTCCCCTCATCGGTCACCCATCCCGTTCCGTACTGGCGGCGTTGGCCGCGTGGAACTGCTGGTGCAGTTGGGACTGCTGTGCCCAGTCTGATCCGTTTCCTTTCGGCGCCTTAAGTTGACGCGCCTTTTCCTTTATCTTGCCGGCTTGCCATTTCACCTGTCAACCCAAGTAAACAAGATCAATGTTAAGCTAACGGATATTAACTTCGGCTAAGGTCGGGTTACGCTAGGTTACCCCACACTTAGTCCTTAGCTACGGTTACAACAATACGACAAGAATATCTTTATTCACACAAAACAACCAACTATACAATCATGCTTAGTGCGTTCGAAAAATTCGATGGTATAACATCTGCGTACTACTCAGACTTCGTACAGCTAATCACAATCACTACCATCGCTAGCATTTTAACCATCACACTTAGCAAAGAAAAACAAAGAAACAAAACAACAACAAAAATTTATACACATGAACCTATCCAACCAACCAAATTCGAACAAATTTAAAAATTTCCCCCAAACCCGAGAATCCGTTGTCTATTAACATCCTAACAATTTGTACATCGACTCATCTCATTCAACACATACACCCCGGAATAAAATTCACGATTTCAACACATTTCCAATTTCAAATTCAACAAAAAGCCCTAGAATTGATTTTATTAATCAAATTCGAATAATTTATGCAATCGACAAGTTCAAATAATCATAACGACATTCCAAACATTTATCCACAACAAATAACTCAAATTCATGCTTAATTACTACAAAGGGCGATTTAGCTCACCTCCCGTGCTTAATTTCGAAGAAAATCGACAAGAAATTGAGAGGGAATCGGAAAACACACCTTGAAGTTGAAGAATCAAAGAAAAGTCAATGAATTTGTTGCCTTACACCGTGGCACATTGATGGGGGATGGTTTTTGGGGGGTTTGGTCGCGGAGGGAGTAGAAAATGAGGGAAATAGGGAGGGTTTCGGGGTTAAAAAGGAAGAAAATCGCGCGGGTCACCCGGCGACCCAGTGTGACCAGTCGCGATATACACGGCAACGTGTCACGGAGTGCATCGAGGTGCACTGCCTCCGTGACACGGAGCCATCGCGAGGCTGTTCTGGAAATTTTAAAATTTCCGTGTTATACCTCAACATGTCACGGAGGGTAACGCGGAGGTCCTCCTCCGTGACACGGAACTAACGCCCCAGCTCACTGTTTTCCACTTTTTATTAATTTTTCATACCTCGACTTTTCCTTCTCGATTCCGTGCACATTTTCCTCCGTTTGACCTGAAAATCATCTCACTATACAAAATTGGTTAGAATTATAGGTTTCACCTAACTAAAAATAAAAACAATAACTAAAACAAAAAATTTTGTAGTCAATCACGAAAAAGAAAAATCTATTTACACTTTACAAAATGAAAGAAAAAAAAAATTTCACGAGTTGCCTCCCGTGCAGCGCCTGGTTTACCGTCGCGACTCGACGTCGTTTAAGCTCAATTGTACGCTAGGGTGATGGACGATTTCTCTCGATCACCGTCCTCCCCCCAGTAGTGCTTACACCTTTCCGGTGGTTTTCCCATTAACTCTCGGGAATCCTTCGTCTGCTTGTCATCACCATGATCAATCACATTGATCACCGAGAGTTCTTCATGCACCATCGGGATCTTGGGTGCCTTGTATACATCGAACACCTCTACCTTGTCATGTGGTTGCATTGTGAGTTGCCCCGAAGCTACGTCGATTAGTGCTTTCCCGGTTGCCCATAAGGGACGTCCCAAAATAAATGGGACTTCCGCGTCTGGTTCAAAATCCAGCACGACAAAATCTACCGGGAAAATTAGGGAGCCAACTTGCACCAGAACGTCCTCAACAATGCCATCCGGTCTGGCTAAGGATCGATCCGCCAACAGCAAGATTACCGTTGTGGGTCTAGGACTCCCTAGACCCAACTTTCTGAATACCGAAGACGGCATCGAATTTATGCTCGCTCCCAACTCACACAATCCACGAGCTCGGATGCTCTGCCCAATAGTAAGCTGGATAGTAAAACTCCTAGGGTCTTTTAGCTTTGTGGGCAGTCTATTTTGGATCTGGGAAGTGCACTCCTCCGTTAGAGCCACCGTAGCATACTCAGTCAACTAACTTTTGTTGGCCACGATGTCCTTTATGTACTTCGCATATTTCGGCACTCCCTGCAAGACATTAACAAGAGGTAAGTTAACATGTACCTGTTTAAGCACCTCCATGAATTTCTTGAAACACGCCTCATCCTTGTGTTTCTTGAGTCGTTGAGGGAACGGGGGTGGAGGTCTTTCTGATTCAGCTTTTTTGGTTTTCCCCATTTCAGAACTTTGCTCCCTCTCAACTTCTGCTGCTCCCGAATGTTGAGGTGGTCTTTCTGGTTCCACCTCTTTCAGCTGAAAACCACTCCTTGTGGTCACTGCATTTACCTGCTTGGGATTGGGATCCGTGTCGCTCGCCAGTCCTCCTCTAGGCCTTGTATTTTGGGCACTAGCAAATTGCCCAAATTGATACTCAAGTGCCTTGGTAGCTAACTGATTGTTTTTCACTTCGCTGCCAATTTCACATAGTCAGCCTGCAATTGAGCTTGGTTAGCTATCATGGTCTTGAACATCTCCTCAATGCTGGGTGATGGTGGTGGAGGAGGTGCATTGTTGTTTCTGAATTGAGCTTGGTAGTTCTGTTGCCCTCCTTGATTCCTTTGCACACCCTGACCCGAACTTTGGCCTTGATGGTTGTTGCTACCCCATGAGAAATTAGGATGATTCCTCCAATTTGAATTGTAGCTACTACCATACTACTGGTGATTTCTTTGTGCATTACCCACAAAGTTTACCGAGTCAGGATTGGCTCCACAACACTCAGCTGAGTGCTCATTGCTTCCACACACTTCACACCACATCTGCTGGACTGCATTAACTGGGGCTGGAGGCTGGTTCAACGTCATGTTGCTGAAGTGGTTGTTCAATTGATTTTGCAAGGTAGCTATCTGTGCAGCGATAGTTGTGAATCCATCCACTTCAAGCACTCCTGCTGCTTTCCTTGTCCCACCTCTTGATGAATCAGCATTCCATTCTGGATTGCCCTGTGAAATCCGGTTCAACAAGGTATACAGCTCCTCATAAGTCTTTTCCAGCGCTTGCCCTCCAGCTGCTGAGTCTAGCAATATTTTGGTGTGGGGTTCCAAACCCTCAATAAATGTGTGCACCAGCACATCATTGGACTGATGATGATGAGGACAGTCCCGCAACATGGATTTAAATCTCTCCCAGGCTTGATATAAATTTTCTCCCTCTCTCTGTTTGAAACTTAGAATTTGACTTCTAAGTCTTGCTGTTTTACTAGAGGGAAAAAACCTTATCAAAAATTTCTGTGCAAGATCATCCCACGTAGAAATAGAATTTGGTGGCTCAGCTTTCAACCACCTCTTGGCTTCTCCTAGTAATGACAATGGAAATAATGTAAGCCGAACATAGTCTGGTGACAATCCAGCGGGTATTTAAGTGTCACTTATCTCCAAAAAGTTTTGGAGATGCTGTTGTGGATCTTCATGAGGGAGACCAGTAAATTGTCCGCTTGTGTGCAACAACTGCACTATATTTTGTTTAAGTTCAAATCTCCCTCCAGGCTCTAGTTTGCGGATACTTGATGTAACATTATTGGCATGTGGGATTGCCACCTCGCGAACCGGCCGTGCTGCTGCTTCTTCGGGCACTAACACTGCCCTTACTACCGGTGGATTCTGTTGTTACTCCATGATCGTCTGTCTGAGCAACTGCAGCTTTCTTTGTAGAGCTTCTCTTCTCTTACTATGAAATATTATTTCAGGCTCTAAATAAGATTCCACCAGCTCTTTGTCTCTTGCCAGTGTTCACAGCAATTAAGTCTGCAAAATACAGGCTAAGACCAAGTTGTCAACACTAAGAAAATAAAAATACAGTAAATTAACACTTAAAACAAATTCACCAATTGCCAAGTCCCCGGCAACGGCGCCAAAAACTTGTTCGGTTGGTTTTTGGGTTATAAAACCGACACGCAAGTGCACGAGGTCGAACAAGTAGTAAGTGGCTTTAGTAAGCCAAGTATCGATCCCACAGAGACTTGGATTAAGTGCAATTTGCTCAAGTATACTATATTTTACTTCTAAATATGCCGACAACAACGTAACCAAAAAGTTAATAGTTTGTTTTATAAATTTTTATACTAAAACTAAGAACAATTATCTACTTTAAATCTGAACTATGGATGAAAGCATGCTGAGGTTAAACGAACATGTAATGAAACTGATTATCATCATAAATTGGTTAATCTTTTCTTCCTGTTGCTAGCCAAGAACAATTTCCAAGAGATTAAAACTCTCGTATTTAATCTCACTTAAGAATCATGAACCATCCGTCTACATTTCTGTGATCAAATGCAATTCATGTCCTATAGCCATACGATTCCGGTTCCTAAATTGACTAATACGACTTTTAGGTATATTTCTATCCTGAAAGCAAATCAAGAC
Source organism: Datura wrightii (assembly GCA_035772735.1). Classification (NCBI taxonomy): domain Eukaryota; kingdom Viridiplantae; phylum Streptophyta; class Magnoliopsida; order Solanales; family Solanaceae; genus Datura; species Datura wrightii. The sequence continues at coordinate 40,063,149 of JASDFA010000003.1, forward strand.
CCAATTTTCCCAAATCAAGTAAAGAACATATCCTATTAATTCACAACTTTCCAATTTCGTGCTCTCTCGAGTGAAACCGGACTTTTTAGATGTACATTAATGTAGGCCACACACCAATGCAGTAAGAACAAGAATTAATAGAACAACATGGAAGAAAAGATGAAAAACCAGATAATCAATGATCAAATTTCATCACAATTGTTCATAACCTCAGCAAGGAGAGGAATTAGCCACTCATTTGTGGATTAATCATCATAAAACGAGTGTTAATCATACAAGCATTTGAATTAAAGAAGAAAGAAAGAGAGAAAAAACCCTGAACTTTTCGTCCCTCAACTGCCTGTAACCCACGTCCTTGCTCCACCAAGTCTGAATTATGAAAAATGAACTTAAGTGTTCTATTTATACTGCTGGGAATTTTTGCCAAAATAATGAGCAACGTGTCACGGAGTGCATCGCGGAGCAATGCCTCCGTGACACGCCATGAACGTGGACCCTCACTGGAACTGGGGGTCCAAGAATTCAAGCTCAACGTGGCACGGCGTGCATCGCGGAGCACTGGCTCCGTGCCACGGAGCAAACGCGGACCTCCACTGGAATTTGGGTGAATTTTCCCCATCCAAGCAGAATGCCTCCGCAATGGCAGCGTGACACTGCTCCATCGCGGAGCCCCTTTAATTCATGTTGTCCAATGCCTTTTCCCTTGCTCGCATCCAAGTCCAACTCTGATATCATCCAACATGCATTTTAGCTTCTCGAAATCACATTTTACCTGCAAAACAATGCTAATCATTTTGGTTAGTATAAATTCACATTTTATTACCAATTACATAAAAATGTATACACATTGCTAGATAAACAAGGCGAAAATGATACTTTTGAGTATCACTTGGGCATATAAATCTGCCAAAGATCACTTACCCCACACTTAAATCCTTGTTCGTCCTGGAATAACAAACATACAATTCATGCAATTTACATCCCAACCTCGCTACTATGGTACGAAAATTTAAGCTACGGTCACACCGATTACTCAATACAGCAAATCATCAAGAAAACATGCATGGTCTTATCAATGCAATGAACTTCAATACATCAAGACTTCCTAGACTTTAAGAATCGACTCTCGATATCGGCAAACTCATGCAAATCAGCTAATCAAGATATCCGACACGAAAATCAATCTTTCATCAAGCATGTGCCCTCACAACTCAAGAGAATCTTCCCCTTTTTGCTCGTGTGACACACAATCATTCAAGCAGGGGCATGTACACACAATTTCACTCTCTCTCCCAAAAGAATTCACATGCATCATGTCATGACCCATAAGCTTGCCCTTAGTGTATTACTCCACTAATATAAAGAAGTGCGATGTAAGATCACGTAGGACTTTAATGGGTTGTAATGGAAGTTATGGAACTAGTAAATATTGGATTAGCCAATAATAGCCACTAGCATCCTTAAGCGCCTTTTCAACACATCCCATCAACTCATGGACATTGTTTTTTTTTTTTTTTCATCATCCCATTCTTGATGATTTACTTCAGTATGGTCCATTTCATTAAGCACACTTGAAACATCAACAAAGATTATTCATGCACCTTCATTATCGTTTATTTCTAACAAGTGCACCTTCAACCTTTTCTTTTCTTCCCTCACTCTGCTTTTCTTTTTCTTTTCACCATTCTCACTCTTTGACACTTTGGGAAAATGATTTTCTCTTCTTAAGCGCTTAAGAGTTTTGTATAGACTTTACGGCTAATGAAAAGAAGGAACTAAGCTCGGTTTACACTTTTTGGACAAAAGAAAGAAATAATAGGCTAAAGGCTCAAAGGGCTGACTAGGGTATACATCAAAGAAAGGGGGATATGACAAGAAAAAAATAGAAACTCTCGGTTAAAACAAAGAAATGCCTACATCCTTTCCTACAATACACCTCCTTCATTTCGTTTTGTACACACACCAGGCAAGTTCTAGACACTTCACAATAGCATGAAATGTCAACACCTCAGTTCACACTTTATGCACATGCTCGATTCAAGATGTATTCACAGACTCTTCAATCAGCTAATTACATGAATTCAAACATTAAGCCTCAATCACAATGAATCAAACTCTACAGCCTAGGTATCTCAACATATTTACAATTTTGCATTCTTTCATACGAATCACCTTTGCATTTTGATTATCATGTACAACACGCAACTAAAATTTTGCAACCATATAGTAACTACAGGTTCCGGGATGCAATCCACCAATGAAAAAAACTGAAAAATAATTGAAAAAAAAATCTACTCCTAACGACTACATTTCCCTTAAGACGGTCGTCATCCATCCATCATAGGGAACAGTCACTACTTAAGACGTCGGTTCAATGGGACCATTCCCGGTAAAAGAACTAAAAACAAACGCCGAGAAACCCAAAATAAAAATATGTCGAAAATATCAATCATTTCAATAGAAAAATTATTTACAAGATATTTTATAATTTTAAAATTTTAAAAAAAATCGATCATTTCGATAACAAAATAACAAAAATATGTACAGAATCAGAATTAGCTAACAACCATTCAGCAACACACATCAATTTCACAAATATTTACAAACACAGAACAATATGAAACAGAACAATTTGAAAATTCACAAACACAGGGACACACAACATACATGCTAACAGAAGAGAGCATACAACAAAACAGCCCAGCCCAGCACCTAACTACTCCCACCCCACACTTAGTCCGAACACTGTCCCCAATGTTCACAAAAAGTCAAACTAGCACAAATTCGGGTGGTGGAACTCCCTGATCAGTCAAAGTATTCCACTTCTTCATTGGGTGCTGTTGCTTCATCTCCCATATCTGAGTCACCTCCGTCGTCATCATCAGACTCCACATCGGAGTCCTCCCGACGCGTCTCCTCGTCCATGGGGACGTCATCATCCGTGGGCTCTACAAATGCTGGCCCCACTCGGCATAGAGCCCTGGCGTTCTCGCCAAAAGGGTAGTCTAGCTCGAGCTGCCATAGCTCCTCCTTTGTCGCCGGCCTCCCACCTGTCCTTAGCTAGAGCATCTGCATCCCATACATCCGTGCCATGTACTGGTCATCACGAGCGTGTCGCTCGGCAAGTGTAAGCACTGGCCCGTGGGTGGTGTCGGGAGCCTTAGTTTTGGTAACAGCTAAGGCCCGCCGCTCCAACTGCGGGATATAATCGAGGGCCTCCTCCTCAACATTGAGGCCCCTGAGAAAGGTGGTCAGTAGTCCCCCAAAACCAAACCTGTGCCCCTGGTGCAACCGGGCTCTCTTCATGGCGGATATAATAACCGCCCCTACATTGATCTCCAGCCCTTTCATCAGGGCGTACACCAGGCAAACACGATCCCGGGTTACATCAGTCATATGTACCCCCGGGATGAGGCATGAGCGGACTATCTTCAGCCAGATTCGGGCTTCCCTGTTCATTTGTGAATAGGGAAACGTCTGGTGGTAGCCCCTCTCTTTGTGTCTGCTCCATCTAGCTGTTGATCGGGTCCCACACAATGTGCGTCTGATGTACGCATACGGTGGGGTAATGTTCAGCTGTCGGAGGACGTGGGCGTCTGTGTCCCGCGCTCCTATGATGGCATTGAGGTGGTGGGGCTCCAGAGTGACTATTTGCCCTCTAATCTTGATGGTGTGACTCCTGATCGTCGGGTTCCAATTGGCATAGAACTCCCGAACCAAGTGCAGATTGCATTCTTTGGGCTCCTCAAAGATGAACTTGAGCCCAGCTGCCTTGATTCGGTGAACCATTCTGGGGAACTCCTGTGCCAATGGTTCCCGTGCTATATGTTTCTCGGGGAAATATTTATTTTCCTTATGCTTCGCGTACCACTTTTTCCCCTCATCGGTCACCCATCTCATTCCGTACTGGCGGCGTTGGCTGCGTGGAACTGCTGGTGCAGCTGGGACTGCTGTGCCCAGTCTGATCCGTTTCCTTTCGGCGCCTGAAGTTGACGCGCCTTTTCCTTTATCTTGCCGGCTTGCCATTTCACCTGTCAACCCAAGTAAACAAGATCAATGATAAGCTAACGGATATTAACTTCGGCTAATGTCGGGTTACGCTAGGTTACCCCACACTTAGTCCTTATCTACGGTTACAACAATACGACAAGAATATCTTTATTCACACAAAACAACCAACTATACAATCATGCTTAGTGCGTTTGAAAAATTCGACGGTATAACTTCTGCGTACTACTCAGACTTCGTACAGCTAATGACAATCACTACCATCGCTAGCATTTTAACCATCACACTTAGAAAACAAAAACAAAGAAACAAAACAACAACAAAAATTTATACACATGAACCTATCCAACCAACCAAATTCGAATAAATTTCAACATTTCCCCCAAACCCGAGAATCCGTTGTCTATTAACATCCTAACAATTTGTACATCGACTCATCTCATTCAACACATACACCCCGACATAAAATTCACGATTTCAACACATTTCCAACTTCAAATTCAACAACAAGCCCTATAATTGATTTTATCAATCAAATTCGAATAACTTATGCAATCGACAAGTTCAAATAATCATAACGACATTCCGAACATTTATCCACAACAAATAACTCAAATTCATGCTTAATTACTACAAAGGGCGATTTAGCTCACCTTCCGTGCTTAATTTCGAAGAAAATCGACAAGAAATTGAGAGGGAATCAGAAAACACACCTTGAAGTTGAAGAATCAAAGAAAAGTCGATGAATTTGTTGCCTTACACCGTGGCACGTTGATGGGGGATGGTTTTTGGGGGGTTTGGTCGCGGAGGGAGTAGAAAATGAGGGAAATAGGGAGGGTTTCGGGGTTAAAAAGGAAGAAAATCGCGCGGGTCACCCGGCGACCCAGTGTGACCCGTCGCGATATACACGGCAACTTGTCACGGAGTGCATCGCGGTGCACTGCCTCCGTGACACGGAGCCATCGCGAGGCTGTTCTGGAAATTTTAAAATTTCCATGTTATACCTCAACATGTCACGGAGGGTAACACGGAGGTCCTCCTCCATGACACGGAGCTAACGCCCCAACTCACTGTTTTCCACTTTTTATTTATTTTTCATACCTCGACTTTTCCTTCTCTATTCCGTGCACATTTTCCTCCGTTTGACCTGAAAATCATCTCACTATACATAATTGGTTAGAATTATAGGTTTCACCTAACTAAAAATAAAAACAATAACTAAAACAAAAAAATTTGTAGTCAATCACGAAAAAGAAAAATGTATTTACACTTTACAAAATGAAAGAAAAAAAAATTTCACGAGTTGCCTCCCGTGCAGCGCCTGGCTTACCGTCGCGGCTCGACGTCGTTTAAGCTCAATTGTCCGCTAGGGTGATGGACGATTTCTCTCGATCACCGTCCTCCCCCCAGTAGTGCTTACACCTTTCCGGTGGTTTTCCCATTAACTCTCGGGAATCCTTCATCTGCTTGTCATCACCATGATCAATCACATTGATCACCGAGAGTTCTTCATGCACCATCGGGATCTTGGGTGCCTTGTATACATCGAACACCTCTACCTTGTCATGTGCTCGCATTGTGAGTTTCCCCGAAGCTACATCGATTAGTGCTTTCCTGGTTTCCCAGAAGGGACGTCCCAAAATAAATGGGACTTCCGCGTCTGGTTCAAAATCCAGCACGACAAAATCTACCGGGAATATTAGGGATCCAACTTGCACCAGAACATCCTCAACAATGCCATCCGGTCTGGCTAAGGATCGATCCGCCAACTGCAAGATTACCGTTGTGGTTCTAGGACTCCCTAGACCCAACTTTCTGAATACCGAAGACGGCATCAAATTTATGCTCGCTCCCAAGTCACACAATCCACGAGCTCGGATGCTCTGCCCAATAGTAAGCTGGATAGTAAAACTCCTAGGGTCTTTTAGCTTTGTGGGCAGTCTATTTTGGATCCGGGAAGTGCACTCCTCCGTTAGAGCCACCGTAGCATACTCAGTCAACTGACTTTTGTTGGCCACGATGTCCTTTATGTACTTCGCATATTTCGGCACTCCCTGCAAGACATCAACAAGAGGTAAGTTAACATGTACCTGTTTAAGCACCTCCATGAATTTCTTGAAACACGCCTCCTCCTTGTGTTTCTTCAGTCGTTGAGGGAACGGGGGTGGAGGTCTTTCTGATTCAGCTTTTTTGGTTTTCCCCCTTTCAGAACTTTGCTCCCTCTCAACTTCTGCTGCTCCCGAATGTTGAGGTGGTCTTTCTGGTTCCACCTCTTTCAGCTGCAAACCACTCCTTGTGGTCACTGCATTTACCTGCTTGGGATTGGGATCCGTGTCGCTCGGCAGTCCTCCTCTAGGCCTTGTATTTTGGGCACTAGCGAATTGCCCAAATTGATACTCAAGTGTCTTGGTAGCTAACTGATTATTTTTCACTTCGGCTGCCAATTTCACATAGTCAGCCTGCAATTGAGCTTGGTTAGCTATCATGGTCTTGAACATCTCCTCAATGCTGGGTGATGGTGGTGGCGGAGGTGCATTGTTGTTTCTGAATTGAGCCTGGTAGTTCTGTTGCCCTCCTTGATTCCTTTGCACACCCTGACCCGAACTTTGGCCTTGATGGTTGTTGCTACCCCATGAGAAATTAGGATGATTCCTCCAATTTGAATTGTAGCTACTACCATACTACTGGTGATTTCTTTGTGCATTACCCACAAAGTTTACCGAGTCAGGATTGGCTCCACAACACTCAGCTGAGTGCTCACTACTTCCACACACTTCACACCACATCTGCTGGACTGCATTAACTGGGGCTGGAGGCTGGTTCAACGTCATGTTGCTGAAGTGGTTGTTCAATTGATTTTGCAAGGCAGCTATCTGTGCAGCGATAGTTGTGAATCCATCCACTTCAAGCACTCCTGCTGCTTTCCTTGTCCCACCTCTTGATGAATCAGCATTCCATTCTGGATTGCCCTGTGAAATCCGGTTCAACAAGGTATACAGCTCCTCATAAGTCTTTTCCAGCGCTTGCCCTCCAGCTGCTGAGTCTAGCAATATTTTGGTGTGGGGTTCCAAACCCTCAATAAATGTGTGCACCAGCACATCATTGGACTGATGATGATGAGGACAGTCCCGCAACATGGATTTAAATCTCTCCCAGGCTTGATATAAATTTTCTCCCTCTCTCTGTTTGAAACTTAGAATTTGACTTCTAAGTCTTGCTGTTTTACCAGAGGGAAAAAACCTTATCAAAAATTTTCGTGCAAGATCATCCCACGTAGAAATAGAATTTGGTGGCTCAGCTTTCAACCACCTCTTGGCTTCTCCTTGTAATGAGAATGGAAATAATGTAAGCCGAACATAGTCTGCTGACACTCCAGCGGGTATGTAAGTGTCACTTATCTCCAAAAAGTTTTGGAGATGCTGTTGTGGATCTTTATGAGGGAGACCAGTAAATTTCCCGCTTGTGTGCAACAACTGCACCATATTTTGTTTAAGTTCAAATCTCCCTCCAGGCTCTAGTTTGCGGATACTTGATGTAACATTATTGGCATGTGGGATTGCCACCTCGCGAACCGGCCGTGCTGCTGCTTCTTCGGGCACTAACACTGCCCTTACTACCAGTGGATTCTGTTGTTACTCCATGATCGTCTGTTTGAGCAACTGCAGCTTTCTTTGTAGAGCTTCTCTTCTCTTACTGTGAAATATTATTTCAGGCTCGAAATAAGATTCCACCAGCTCTTTGTCTCTTGCTAGTGTTCACAGCAATTAAGTCTGCAAAATACAGGCTAAGACCAAGTTGTCAACACTAAGAAAATAAAAATACAGTAAATTAACACTTAAAACAAATTCACCAATTGCCAAGTCCCCGGCAACGGCGCCAAAAACTTGTTCGGTTGGTTTTTGGGTTATAAAACCGACACGCAAGTGCACGTGGTCGAACAAGTAGTAAGTGGCTTTAGTAAGCCAAGTATCGATACCACAGAGACTTGGATTAAGTGCAATTTGCTCAAGTATACTATATTTTACTTCTAAATATGCCGACAACAACGTAACCAAAAAGTTAATAGTTTGTTTTATAAATTTTTATACTAAAACTAAGAACAATTATCTACTTTGAATCTGAACTATGGATGAAAGCATGCTGAGGTTAAACGAACATGTAATGAAACTGATTATCATCATAAATTGGTTAATCTTTTCTTCCTGTTGCTAGCCAAGAACAATTGCGAAGAGATTAAAACTCTCGTATTTAATCTCACTTAAGAATCATGAACCATCCGTCTACATTTATGTGATCAAATGCAATTCATGTCCTAGCCATACGATTCTGGTTCCTAAATTGACTAATACGACTTTTAGGTATATTTCTATCCTGAAAGCAAATCAAGACCCAATTTTCCCAAATCAAGTAAAGAACATATCCTATTAATTCACAACTTTCCAATTTCGTGCTCTCTCGAGTGAAACCGGACTTTTTAGATGTACATTAATGTAGACCACACACCAATGCAGTAAGAACAAGAATTAATAGAACAACATGGAAGAAAAGATGAAAAACCAGATAATCAATAATCAAATTTCATCACAATTGTTCATAACCTCAGCAAGGAGAGGAATTAGCAACTTATTTATGGATTAATCATCATAAAACGAGTGTTAATCATACAAGCATTTGAATTAAAGAAGAAATAAAGAGAGAAAAAACCCTGAACTTTTCGTCCCTCAACTGCCTGTAACCCACGTCCTTGCTCCACCAAGTTTGAATTATTAAAAATGAACTTAAGTGTTCTATTTATACTACTGGGAATTTTTCCCAGAATAATGAGCAACGTGTCACGGAGTGCATCGTGGAGCACTGCCTCCGTGACACGCCATGAACGCAGACCCTCACTGGAACTGGGGGTCCGGGAATTCAAGCTCAACGTGGCACGGCGTGCATCGCGGAGCACTGGCACCGTGCCATGGAGCAAACGCGGACCTCCATTGGAATTTGGGTGAATTTTATCCATCCAGGCAGAATGCCTCCGCGATGGCAGCGTGACACGGCTCCATCGCGGAGCCCCTTTAATTCATGCTGTCCAATGCCTTTTCCCTTGCTCGCATCCAAGTACAACTCCGATATCATCCAACATGCATTTTAGCTTCTCGAAATCACATTTTACCTGCAAAACAATGCTAATCATGTTGGTTAGTATAAATTCACATTTTATTATCAATTACATAAAAATGTATACACATTGCTAGATAAACAAGGCGAAAATGATACTTTTGAGTATCACTTGGGCATATAAATCTGCCCAAGATCACAAAGCCCAACTTGTAAACCCTTAGTCAGGAGGATGTTCATACCATTACAAGGGTAGAACCATGAAAAGAGCGTGATATCACTCATGAAAGGCCCATATGGGAAAACGGGGGAACATCCTATAGGAAGATACCATCATTGCTACATTGGCACATAGTTCTGAGACTCGAGGTATGCTTGGATCTTTGTGTACTCGGTGTTAACTACTGCTCCCAAAATATATATAGTGCTTATATCATAGTAGGGAAAACATGCATGAGGTTCATGGACTAGTTTAAATCATGATAGTCATAAAAATGCTTGAAAAACATGAACTAGATATACAATAGAGCTTGTGAGTTGGCCAAAATCATAATCGTGAAAATCATGAAAGAAATTATACATAGTTGATAAAATCCTCATACTTAAATTCATAAATTCATGAAGGATACTTATAGGAAATCCTGTATCATAAACTATAAGTCATAAATTAGGGCTTCAATGATTTAAAGTTTATAAGAGGATCAAAGAAATTCATAAGAAGGAATTTAGCCCAAAAAATTCATAATAATGCTTTAATCTTAAGATATCATAATTTAATAAACTATTTGAAGAGATCATCCCTATCATGGAAATCATATTCTCATATCAAATCAGCTCTTTCATAAAGGAATCATGACCGAATTTCAAAATCCAACATAGAATAGCAATTTTCAGAATTAGGATTTTTCAGGAAATTGGGTGATCATACTTTTTATTGAATAAGGGACATAAGGTTGAAAGGAACCCTCACTGATAGACCCACATACCTGAATTCATCAATCCCCAATTGAAATTGAAATCCACTTTGAATTTAGAGGAAACTTGAGAAAGAACCCTTGGAATATCTTGAGAGATCTTGAGGGACTTGATTCTTCAATTGAGAGTGTTAGGAGAGTAATGGGTGATATAAGGTGAGCAATACACTTAATACACTCTTTTCCATGTTTAAAATGATGTAGTTTAGGACCTAGGAGCTTAGATTTATGAAAATACCCTTAATGAAAATTCTAAAAAAATGCACTGCCAGTTGTCACGACTCTTACCGCGAGTCATACCATGAAGTGACGACTCATGGTCACCTCCTGTCGTCACCACTGTTCGTAGGACTAGTTCCTAAAGATCATACCACGAACGCTCACAACGAGTCATTTCAGGTCACCATGGGTCATGAGGCAACCCATTTTCACTAAGCCTCAACTCTCACTATACCAGAACTTCTCCACCGTTACAAACCATGACTCGTAGTTTCTTACCACGGCTATTAACACCACTAGTGATAAAAAACCTATACAAAGAACTTCCAACCACAACCTTTATCACGACTCATTGTTTTCTATAACGAGTCGTACCACGATATGTCTTTTCAAACCTTAGCATCCCCGTGTATCACCACAACTCCTAACCACGAGTCGTACCCACGCACCTTTACTTGTGGTGTAACTTGTGGTTTGGGCATCAAACTTCAAAATTCCACCGGGACTCATCCCACGATCCGTTATTTCTCACCACGACTCGTACCATGAGTCATTTTAAGGTAAAAATGTAGATTTTTCTGCTAAACACATTTCCAATTCTCTCATATAGTCTTTGGGACTTTTGGGGTATTATAGATATTATGTATTTTATGTCTGTTTCTTTGTTTTTGTGATGTTTACAAGATTGTCTACTCAATGTATGCCATGTACAAGAATTCAAGAATCACTTTTGGCTTCTTTTGATCCTGAAACTGAGAGAACCTACCGAAGGTTAATCATGAAGATTAACAAGCAGGCATAGGTTACCAAGTGAGAGAGGGTTCTAGTTTTGAACAGTGCTAGGCTGAACTTGGAGAATGCTTCTAAAGCGATCATCAAGCCGGCTATCACTAGGAATGTCGAGTTGAAGGAAGGGACCATGCGGGTTGTCTAAAACACTTGCCAATATCAGGGCAAGCCGCACGAGGATCCCCACAGGCATTTGATGACGTTCATGGAGCTGAATGACAATTTCCACTACCATAACATGTTAGATGAATATGTTAAACTGACAATGTTTCCGTTCACGCAGATTGGTGAAGCCAGGGAGTGGTTTCAAAGTGATCCAATAGGTTCCATCACCAACTGGGAGGCTGATGTGCTATGAGTTTACAACACTTTCAATGCTTAAAATTGAGAAAATAGCATGGACTTCGGTATGTGTATATGGATATATAATGTGATTTTACTTTGGTTTCAAGGAAAATAGGTATTGGAGCAAAAATTTTACGAAGATGCATAAAAGTGCATAAAATCAGCCAAGTACTCATCTCAGTATGAGCCATACCTAGATCATACGAGTCATACTGAGATTCGTGGAGAAATTTAGAAGGCTAAAATAATGCAACGGCAAAGTATATCAGTCGTACAAAGATGGTACGGGCCATAACAGGAGTCGTGGAATACTTCAGAGAAAAATTACACTATTGAAGTCTCCTGACATGGGTAGCACCTATGGATTGTAGCATCTACCTACGACTCGTACCAAGAGCCGTAGGAAGCTTCAGGTGTCTTAAAGATTTTGCAGAACTCAAGATGCAACAAGAAGTTATAGGTCGTAGGAGCATGATATGAAACGTACCAAGAAGCATGTAGAGAACTTCTTAAGATGCCAAAGTTCTCAAATGCAAGCCACGATTGGATTGTACAACTCGTGGGATCATGTTATGAGTCGTACCAACTGCCAACAGTTAGCCAAATTCGAAGTAGCACAGGAATGTACAAGAGTGAGGCACGACCCTTACAATCTTGTTACGGGTCATATGATGAGTCGTAGGACATGTCGTCACTAGATTTGGATATTCCCCTGTTAGCTTAGAAAAAGGTTTCTATTATCTGTATAACTGCCTTTTATATTTCTTTCAGTAGGAGAACGTCAAAATACATTAAGAGAAGGTTCATAATTATTGTTTGTGAATTATTATCAAGTTTATAAACAATATTAGAGAGCAATTCTTGAGATCAAAACTTTGTTTTCTAAATTGTTCTTGATTTTGTTGATCTTATTTTTTTGCACTATTCAAAGCAGGTTTTCTTCCAATTATCATGATAAGTATTCAATTATTTGTTTGTCTATGAATATTAATCACAATCTTACAATTATGAGAGGCTACAACCTCCACAACTAGGACTGCAGGAACCATGTATTAACGAACTAGGGTTACACAAAGTGATTCAAAACGAATGCTAAACACTTGTATTGTATTCTCTTCATCTTTAAACATTTCTTAATGGTGCACAATGTTAGGATTTGCCTGAATTCTTTACTTGCTTGAACCTAGAGAAGTAGAGATTAGGAAAAGAGAATTACAATAAAGCCTTGATTTTTATGATCATTTTATGACTTGGGTTGTGGTCTCAGGAAATTTAATTTGGAATATATTGATAACGGTTAATTTGAAATAGCTTATGATACCTGACCTGGTGATCGAGTATAGTCATCCAATAGGGACAAACCAGTAATTTAAATGAACTCTAGTTATCAATTATACAAGTAAGGATTGGGATTGATCACACATGTATACCCGAAGTAGTTATGAACCCATGGGGAATACTTACATTAGTTATTCACAAATCTTGATAACAACAACAATTGATTTTGTTTCACTATTGCTTGCTAAAAACCCCCCAATTTGGAGATAACCCACCAAGAAGTTTAGGTACCGGCATTAGTCTAGTTCTTAGCATAATCCCTATGGGGTTTGACCCTGACCTTTTTTTTGGTTCTTTATTGAGAACGTCTGCCTCATACTTTTTTAGGAAGTGTGAGTTTGAGCATTATCAAAAAGTGGTACTATTACCGGGGAATATGACTAAGATTAGATTAATTGCTTGTATTTAAATTTCTGTTGTTCTTTTCTCATTTACTTTTTCTTTGTTTTTATTTCGTGATTCATTTAGGTTACACCAAGGAAGCTACCTTTGCAACCACCCAGATGGAAAAGAAGAGGCTACTAGTGCCCATGGGAGAGATGATGAATATTGACATACTAGTAGTCGTCTTGATGAATTATGATGAAGACGGAGTATCGAGGTACATGGAACTAGTAAATACTTTAGAAGGAATGAGGTCGTATAAGTTCAGACCAAAGGGCTTAGACTTTGACTTGAAGAATCGTGTAACCCCGCCATCAAAGCCATCAGTGGAGGAACCACTAGTTCTAGAACTTAAGATATTACCTACCCACCTCAAGTATGCATTCTTGGGTGAAGACAATACTTTACCAGTGATTATTCCAGCTGACTTGACAAACTGGCAAGTAGAAGCTTTGGTCACAGTATTGAAAAGGCACAAAAAGGCAATTGGATGGATTATAGCTGACATCATTGGAATCCCTCCAGGTATATATACTCACAAAATCCAGCTCAAGCCAAAGTGCATACCAAGCATAGAGCATCAGGGATGAGTGAAGCCACTAATGCAGGAAGTAGTGAAGAAGGAGATTATCAAGTGGCTAGATGTGGGGGTGTGGTTTACCCCATTACGGATAGCAAGTAGGTGAGTTTGGTATAGTGTGTGCAAAAGAAAGGCAGGATCACAGTGGCGCCCAATGAGAAAAATAACCTGATACCAATGAGACCAGTCATGGGGTGGTGTGTATGCATGGATTATCAAATGCTCAACCACTGAACCTAGAAGGACCATTTTATTATGCCATTCATGGATCAGATGCTAGAAAGGTTGGCAAGTAAAGGTTGGTACTATTTTCTTGATGGTTATTCGGGTTACAATTAGATCATGATAGCCCTGAATGACCAAGACAAGACCACCTTCACCTGCCCATATGGAACATTTACTTTCAGGAGAATGTCCTTTGGGTTATGTAATGCACCAGCCACATTCCAACGCTGTATGATGCCGATCTTCTCATACATGGTGGAGGATACCATTAAGGTATTTATGGAGGACTTCTTAGTTGTTGGTAAATCATTCAAATCTTGCCTCAAACATTTGGGCAAAGTGTTGAACAGATGCAAAAAACTAATCTGGTCCTAAATTGGGGGAAATGTCACTTCATGGTCAAAGAAGGAATAATGTTGGGTCACAAAATCTCTGGAATGGGGATAGAGGTGGAGAAGGCAAAAATTGAAGTTACAGCGGGGTTGAAACCGCCTATTTTAATAAAAGGCGTCAGAAGCTTTTTAGGGCATGCAGGATTCTATAGGAGGTTCATCAAGGATTCTTCAAAGATTGCACAACCATTGTGCAAACTGCTCAAGGAGGAGGTGAAGTTCATATTTGATGAGGCTTGTCTGAAGGCTTTTGAGTGTCTAAAGGAGAAACTCACCACTGCTCCTATTATTATAGCTCCAGATTGGTCTCTTCCATTTGAGGTAATGTGTGATGCTAGTGGGGTGGCCCTCGGTCCTGTCTTAGGCCAACAGAGAGGGAAGATTTTCCACCCTATCTATTATGCTAGTAAAACACTCAGCATAGCCCAAAAGAACTACACTTTCACCGAATAGAAGCTACTAGCAGTGGTATTTGAATTTGAGAAGTTTTGAACATACTTGCCTGGAACTAAGGTGATCGTTCATATAGACCATCATGCTATGAGGTACCTGATGTCTATAAAGGATGCTAAACTGAGGTTGATCCAATGGGTGTTGTTTCTCCAAGAATTCAAGTTTGAGGTGAAAGACCGAAAAAAACAAAAAAATCAGGTAGTTGATCACTTGTCTAGACTGGAATTTAAGGCTAGAGCAAGAGAGGAGATTGATATCAATGACGCCTTCTCGGACAAATAGGTATTAACTGCATCTCAAGACTTGATTCCCTGGTTCTCTGACTTTGCAAGTTATTTGGTCAGCTGTACGATCTCAGCAGATATGATACCCAGCAAAGGAAGAAGTTCTTGTTTGATGCTCGAAGGTACTATTAGGATGAACCATAATTATTCCGCATTCGTGTAGATGGGTTAATTCGGAGGTGTGTGGCAAAGGTAGAAATGTTGAACATTCTATAGGAGTGTCACTTGTCCCCAATTGGGGTTATCATAGTGGTATCCGAACTGCGTGCAAAATCTTATAGTGCGGGTATTACTAGACCTCTATTCACCAAGATACCTATGATTATGCCAAGACATTTGATTAGTGCCAAAAATAGGGTGGCATTACTCGCAAGCATGAGTTACCATTGACCCCCATCCTGGTAGTTGAGTTATTAGATGTATGGGGCATTGACTTCATGGGCCTATTTGTTAGCTCATATGCGATGGAGTATATCTTGGTGGCAGTGGATTATGTCTCCAAATGAGTAGAGGTTATTGCACTACTTAACAATGATGGGAATAGTGTCACAACATTTCTACAGAAGAACATATTTGCTAGGTTACTCCCAGAGCAATCATCAATAATGGTGGATCACAATTTTGTAACCGCCTCTTTAGAACCCTGCTGGAGAAATATGGCGTGAAGCATTAGGTGGGAACACCATACCATCCTCAATGAAGTAGGCAGGAGGAAGTCTCTAACAAAGAGATAAAGACTATTTTGGCCAAGACGGTGAATACGAATAGGACATATTGGTCTAGGAAGCTTGATGGTGCTTTGTGGGTGTAATAACCCGGAAGTGCTGAAGAATAGACCCAAAAATTAAAAGTTGAAAACTACTGAATTTGGGAAAAATAACACAAAACGAGCCATGTAATGACTCATGGTATCAAACCACGGGTCATATACAGTCGTGGTGAGGGATGTCTTGGTGGTAGTGGATATGACGGGCGACACAATGACTCGTTGCTTGAAACGACGAGCCTTTGTTAGCAGTTGAAAGAAGAGACTGGGCTCAGTAATTGGGGATACTACGGGTCGTCCAATGACTTGTGGTGAGAAGTGACGACCCGTGGTCACCGATCGTTGTTGGTTGCAAGGAATTTCCAATGCATGTTACGGATCAAGACCAGGACTCGTTGGAAATAACCATGAGTCGTGGTAAGGTCAGGAGGTCTAAGTTTTGTGAAGGGGAAAACAACAGTCGACTTGACGATCCGTTGGTTTAGAGGACGAGTCGTCCTGTCCATCCGTGGTTCAATTTCGGAGGCAAGTCTCAACAGTGCAAATGACGGGCCATACAACGGGTTGTCTTTCCCTCCAACGACCCATTGGTGCCACCCGTCAGAATGATCTGGATAGTTTTTAGGGAAGATTCATTAAGGGCATTTTTGACTTTTCCATTCTATAAGACCCTAAAATACGTCATTTTATCTTATGAAAGGTGGGTTTTTAGGGAAGTAATTGTAACCACCCGAACGGAGGCCCGGATTGTAGACATGGGACAAGGGACCCCGAGAGACCCCAAGTTGATCCATGGCATATGCATACAACTAACTCATTCAATAAACATAAGAAACCATAAACATAAACTCAGCGTAAGTCTCATAAAATAGCACATCGAAAGAATATCCAAAGCTACACATACATAAGTCTGAAAGCCTCTAATCTGAACGAGTTGATGGGACAGGACAGCAAAAAACTCAATGATATTGAACGAAAGAAATACATAAAGAACTGAATGTCTAGCCCTCGAAGGATGAGGACTCACCAATCACGTAGAAGCTAACTCTATCAATCGACTACGCACAGAGCTAAGCCTGGGAGCTGGGTCCTATTTCATGAGGCGATACAACATAGAAAGTACGTGGTCAGTACGTGTAATGTATCGAGTATGCAAGGTAAGTAAAACCACTTTAGTGAAGTAAATAATTTAAAACATTTCATACATATCATAAGCTTTCAACATGAGAGGAAGCGCATACATGCATTCTTTCTGAAATCATAATCTCATCATAACATGACCATGCATAGCTTTATAACATCATGATTGACTCGAATGACTCAAAGCTGAAACATGGCATTTATTTTAAAAGCTGAACAATGAGTCAAACCTCACTTTTAGAACATGCATGAATAAAGTAACACCATGAGTAATAAATATGCTAATATGAATGATATAGAAAGTGGGAGACTTATCACTTAACCGACATACCATGATAGAGCTTACGTGGTCCCGACTATCACACTCAAGTGGGCAGAGCAATCCAAAAGCTTGCCAGGGCTAAAGACGCTACCATGATATCGGTATCAAGCTGAAGGGCCAATCGGGCCTGGGATAGCTCACAAGGGAGGTTCCAATAATATAATAGTATCAACCTATGTTGGCGTGTAGTTCTGGGGAATAGGGTGATCGACCCTTAACCCGCTCAGTGATAGACTCTTCTCCCAAAACATGCAATGCTCTACATCATATATAACGAAGCTCTACATCGTCTATTGACGAAGCTCAACATTGTCTATTGACAAAGCTCATTAATGAAATCATGCATAGACTCGACATCATATGAAAATAAAGCTCAACATTGTCCTTTGACAAAGCTCAATAGTGACATACATCTTAATTATGAATTCATGCATATGGGAAGCTCTATTTTGAAACATACCACAAGCTCAAGTATGAATGGGAGAATCTACTCCAAATCATGTGGTAAGCTATATGTAGGTATATTTAACTCAGCATACCACAAGCTAGAATTTAAGAAATTTTGGAGACTTTGCTCCGAACCATGTGGTAAGCTTATTCCGGGAAAATCACCATTTTAAGTCAACATGTTGGCATTACCCAAAGCATTATCAAAGTTAGATCTACTCAATTAATTTTGAAAACAACATCATATTCATGGTTAGATTTAAAAACATGCTTTTCATCATCAAATTTCATCATCATCATACATTCAACATCATTTTTTTCTTTCATGAACTTCTCATCCATGGGAATTCAGTTTCATAATTTAGAAATCACAATTTTGATTGAAAACAATTAAAAATCTGCCCAAGCTTCACAATTCATCAATATAAATATAATCTAATCATACCCATATAATAAGATTGAAGAATCATGCAATTGGGTGAAAACCCCATACTTGATCATACACATTCATCATGATTTAATAAAAATTGGGCATGGGTGTGGAAGGAGAAACCTGTTCATAGCCTTACATACCTGGGAATGGTGAATTCTAACACCTTCCAATTGCCCAAGCTGAGATTTTCCAATGGAAACGTTGATACCTTGCCTTGAATCTCCTATTCAAACCTTCAAACTTGCATGCATGGGAAGAATGACTTAGAATAGGTTTTTCCCTACTTAATACCCACTAAAAAGAGCCTTAAACGACGTAGTATAGGTCTTAGGAACTTTAGAAATTATGAGAAGGCCCTTACTATTTTGCAGAAAATAACTGCCAGGTGACCCTAACGAGTGACCTGACGACTCGTCAAGACGGGCAACGACTCGTCAAGTCATCCGTCAGGTACAATGGAAAACAGATCACTTAGCGCTCTTAGATCCGTTGTCACTGGCCACGACTCATGTCCACCACTCGTCATGTACACTGCCTCCCCAACTTCAACTTGCTTAAATATCACCCAACGGCTCATACCACGACTCATTGCACTGGGGGAACTCGCCTATTCTTTTCCTTTTTCTCTGACCCATGGCTAACCTAATGACACGTGGTGACTGACCACGAGTCGTTCCCACTCCCGTGGGGACTCCTTCTCCCTCAGGCCTCCCCACAGGTCACCTGACAACTCGTGGGGTCTCCTCACGAGTCATCCAATGACTCATCCTCCAACTGAAGCACCCAATTCAAGTTTTTTTCCCGTTTTAACTCCCAGGTCCGATCTTTGAGTTCTCGAGGTCTAATAATATCTCTCCCTTGGGAACATTCATCCTAGAATGTTAGAACACACAAAAAAATCAGAAACAAGCAATCCTCATATGCAAATACTGATTATTGAAACCAAAAACTGACGGAATCACTACCTCCGAAAAACTACATAGCTGAACTTAATTCAGGAATCACATACATCTATCATATCATAAATCAAACTTGTGCACATGAACTGAACATGAAAACTGATTAGAGAATTAGGGCAAAAACTGGTACCTCAAACTGAAACTGAGCCAGTCGGGAACAGGTGGGGGAATTTAGCCATCACGGCCTCTTCGGCTTCCCACGTAGCTTCCTCAACATGTTGGTTTCTCCATAACACCTTCACCGAAGCTACTTCTTTGTTCCTCAGCCTTTGAACCTGGCGATCCAAAATTGCAACTGGAATTTCCTCATAACTGAGGCTATCTCCCACACCAATGCTTTCCACCGGGACTACTAAAGCTGGATCACCCAAGCACTTTTTCAAGAGCGACACATGAAATACAGGATGTACTGCAGATAACTCTGATGGCAAGTGCAACTCATACGCTACCTTACCAACTATTCTTATAACCCGGTAGGGACCAATATAGCAGGGACTGAGTTTTCCTTTCTTTCCAAATCGCGTGACTCCCTTCATTGGAGATATCTTTAGAAATACCTAATCATCAACCTCAAACTCCAAATCTCTTCTTCTCACATCCGCATATGACTTTTGATGACTCTAAACAGTTTTCAGCCTGTCCTTTATCGACTGAACCTTTACCATGGCCTCATGAACCGAATCAGGTTCTATCATAGCTGCCTCACCATCCTCAAACCATTCGATGGGCGATCTACACCTCCGCCCGTAATGAGCCTCGAACAGTGCCATTTGGATACTGGAGCGATAACTATTTTTGTAAGCAAACTTGATCAAGGGCAAGTGATCATCCCAGCTGCCTTTGAAGTCCATCACACAAGCTCTCCACATATCCTCGAGAGTTGAAATGGTGCACTCCGCCTGATCATCCGTTTGCGGATGAAATGTTGTGTTGAGTTTTGCCTGAGCCCCAAACCCTTTTTGGAAAGACCACCAAAACTGAGTAGCTTAGTCTGAAATAATAGACAAGGGCACTCCATGAAGTCGAAAAAACTCCCGAATATACAATTTGTCAGAATCATCCATTGAATCTATGGTTTTCACTGATAAAAAGTGTGCAGCCTTGGTCAACCTATCAACCACCATCCAAATGGAATCATGATGTCGACGAGTATGAGGTAGGACTATAATGAAATCCATATTAATCTCTTCCCACTTCCAAGTAAGAATGCTAATATCCTAGCGTACGCCTCCCGGCCTTTGATGCTCGACTTTCAGCTGCTAAAAGTTACGGCACTTGGATACGAATTCTGCAATATCCCTCTTGATTCCATTCCACCAATATATATCCTACAAGTCATGATACATCTTTGTGGAACACAAGTGGATGGAATACCTGGACCCATGTCCTCATGCATTATTCGGTCCCTCAAATTATCAACATCTAGAACACATAGACGACTCTGGTATCGCAGCACCCCATCTCCCCCTTGGTAGAACACCTCCACCCTTTGACTCCGAACGACTTCCTTTAGCTTTACCAACACCAGATCCTCATCTTGCCTAGCTTTCACAACTACTACCAAGGACGATTCTGATCCCTTTTGCACAACAACGCCGCCATTGGTAGAGTCAACCAATCTAACTCCCAACCTCGCAAGTTGATGGACATCTCACACCAACTCCTTCTTTCCCTCATCCACAAGGGACACACTCTCCATAGAGAGCCTACTAAGTGCATCCACTACTACATTAGCCTTGCCCGGGTGGTAAAGGACACTGATATCGTAGTCCTTTAGTAACTCCAACCAGCTCCTTTGCCGAAGATTGAGATCCTTCTGCGTGAACACATATTGCAAGCTCTTGTGATCCGTAAATACATCCATGTGGACCCACACAAGTAGTGTCGCCATATCTTCAATGCAAATACCAATGCATCCAACTCAAGATCATGGGTCGGGTAGTTCTTTCCATGAACCTTCAACTATCCCGAGGAATATTCTATCACTATAACATGTTGCATCAACACACATCGGAGTCCAACTCGCAAAGCATCACAATACACCACAAAATCATCGGTACCCTCAAGTAGGGTCAACACTGGTGCTGAAGTGAGTCGAGTCTTCAACTCGTGGAAGCTTTTCTCACAAGGCTCCGACCATTGAAACTTCACCTTCTTCTAAGTCAACTTGGTCAAAGATGTGGCAATAGATGAAGAGCCCTCCACAAATCTCCGATAGTAACCCGCTAAGCCCAAAAAGCTCCTGATATCTAATGGGTTCACTGGTCTGGGCCAATTCTTTACCGCCTTGATCTTTTGAGAATCTACCTTTATGCCCTCACTTCATACCACATGGCCTAGGAATGTAACCAAGTCCAACAAAAACTCAGATTTTCTGAACTTTGCATACAACTGACAATCCTTGAGGATCTGAAGCACTACTCTCAAGTGAGGAGCATGCTTCTCATCACTCCGAGAGTATATGAGGATATCATCAATGAACACAATCACGAATATGTGCAAATATGACTTGAACACCCTGTTCATTATATCCATAAAATTTGTAGGGGCATTGGTTAGTCCAAAAGACATAACAAAAATTCGTAGGGACCATATCGAGTTTTGAAAGCGATTTTCAGGATGTCACTCTCCCGAACTCTGGGTTGGTGATACCCGGACCTGAGATCAATCTTGAAGAATCACTTGGCACCATGAAGCTAGTCGAACAAATCATCAATCCTGGGTAAGGGGAACCTGTTCTTAACGGTTACCTTGTTCAACTGCCCATAGTCAATGCACATCTGAAGCGAACCATCCTTTTTTCGGACAAATAACACTGGTGCACCCCATGGAGACTTACTCGGCCTAATAAAACCCTTATCTAGCAGGTCCATCAACTAATCCTTCAACTCTTTTAGCTCACCTAGGGCTATTCTGTAAGTTAGAATGGATATAGTCTGCATGCTGGGAAGAAGATCTATAACGAAATCAATCTCCCGCTCGGGAGGGACACTTAGAAAATCATCAGGAAAGACCTCTGGATACTCACGTACCATTGGTCCGGACTGGATAGTCGGGATTTCAGACTCCATGTCCTTAACCCGAACTAGATGGTACATGCAACCCTTAAAAATCATCTTTTTGGCCTTAAAGTAGGAAATGAATCGACCTACAGGCACAACTAAACTACCCTTCCATTCTAAGACTGGCTCACCTAGAAATTTGAACTCTACTGCCGAGGTATTACGATTAACTAAAGCATAGCATGCAAATAGCCAATCCATGCCAAGAATAACATCAAAATCGATCATGGCTAACTCTATCAAGTCTGTTGAGGTGACCGTATGCATGACCGTGACTGGGCAATATCTATACACTCGTCTAGCTATAACTGAGTTACCTACTGGAGTAGAAACTAAGAAGGGCTCTGACAGGACATTGGGACTGACTCCAAAGCTACTGTCTATGTTCGGCTGTTTGTTATATGGGTGTATAACTACACGCAAGTGCGCGTGGTCGAACAAGTAGTAAAGTGGCTTAAGTAAGCCAAGTATCGATCCCACAGGGAAAGGGATAAGGTAACGAACTACTCAAGTGTTACTATATGTTTAATTCCAATAATGAAGACAACAGTGTAACCAAGAATTTGATATATTGAGTTCTAATTTTTATGCTAAGTCTAAAACAACTATCTAATGTGAGTCTGAACTATGAATGTGAGCATGCTAAGGTTAAATGAACATGTAAAGAAATTAATTATCAATATAATTTGGTTAGTCTTTTCCTCCGTTTGCTAGTCAAGAACTAATGCCAATGGATTAAAAATCTCGTATTTAACCCAACTTAAGAATCATGAACCGCCCACCTACATTTCTGTGCATAAAAGAAATTCATGTTCTAGCCATACAAACCTGGTTCCTAAATTGACTAATACGACTTTCAAGTATATTTCTATCCTGAAGGTAAATAAATTCTCAATTTTCCCAAACTAAGAAAAGATCATATCCTATTAATTCACAACTTTCCAATTTCTTGCTCTCTCGAGTGAAACCAGACTTTTTAGATGTACATTAACGTAGGCCACACATTAATGCAGTAAGAACAAGAATCAATAGAACAACCAGCGAAGAAAAGATGAAAAACCAATTTAATCAACAATCACATTTCAATACAATTGTTCTTAACCTCAACAAGAAGAGGAATTAGCCACTCGTTTGTGGATTAAAAATCGTTAAATGAGTGTTAAACATACAAGCAATTGAATTCAAGGAGAAAGAAAGAGAGGAAAACCCTGATAAATTCGTCCCCTCAATTGCCTGTAACCCACGTTCTTGCTCCACCAAGTAGGAATATTGAAAAATGAACCTAAGTGTTCTATTTATACTAGTGGGTATTTTTCCCGGAGTAACAAGCAACGTGTCACGGAGTGCATCGTGGAGCACTGCCTCCTTGACACACCACCGACGCGTACCCTTACTGGAAATTGGGGGTCCAGGTAATCAGGCCCAACGTGGCATGGCGTGCAACGCGGAGCTAGGCCACCGTGCCACGGACCCAATGCGAACCCTCATTGGAAATTTGCCAAAAATTCCCTATCCAGGCAGAAGGCCTCCGTGATGGCAGCGTGACACGGCTCCATCGCGGAGCCTCTTTATTTTGTGCCTTCCAATGCCTTGTCCTTTGCTAACATCCGAGTCCAACCCTGATCTATTCCAACATGTATTTTAGCTTTCCAAAATTACATTTTACCTGCAAAACAATGCTAATCATGTTGGTTAGTATAAATTCACATTTTATTAACAATCACATGAGAATGTATCAACATTGCTAGATAAACAAGGCTAAAATGACATATTTAAGTATCACATGGGCATATAAATTTGCCCAAGATCACTTACCCCACACTTAAATCCTTGTTCATCCTCGAACAACAATCTTACACCTCATGCAATTTACACCAAAACCTCGCTACTTTGGTTCGACAATTTAGGCTACAGTCATACCGATTATTCAATACAACAAATCATCAAGAAAACACGCATGGTCCAATCAATGCAATGACCTTCAATACATCAAGACCTCCTAGACTTAAGAATCGACTCTTGATATTGGCAAACTCATGAAAATCAGCTGATCAAGACATCCGACACGAAAATTAATCTCTCATCAAGCATGTGCCCTCACAACACAAGAGAATTTCCCCTTTTTGATCATATGAACTCACAAAATTTCAAGCAGGGGCATATAAACACGATTTCCCTCTCTCTCCCCAAAAGAATTCACATGCATCATGTCACGACCCATAAGCTTGCCTTTAGTGTATTACTCCACTAATATAAAGAAGTGTGATGTAAGATCACGTAGGACTTTAACGGGTTGTAATGTAAGCTACGGAACTAGTAAATATTGAGCTAGCCAATAATAGCCACTAGCATCCTTAAGCACCTTTTCAATACATCCCATCAAACTCATGGGTAGTGTTTCTTTCTTCATCCTCCCATTCTTAAAGTGTTTCTTTAGTTTGGCCCATCTTATTAAGCACACTTGACACAACAACAAAGATTATTCGTACACCTTCATTATAGTTTATTTATAACAAGTGCACCTTCAACCTTTTCTTTCCCTTTATCACTCTTCTTTTCTTTTCTTTTCACCATTCTCACTCTTTGACACTTTGGGAAAATTATTTTCTCTTCTTAAGCTCTTAAGAGTTTTGGATCGACTTTACGGCTAATGAGAAGAAGGGATTAAGCTCGGTTTACCCTTTTTGACAAAATAAAAAAATAATAGGCTAAAGGCTCAAGGGACTGACTAGGGTATACAATCAAGGTGGGTACGATAATGAAAAATAGAAACTTTCGGTTAAAAACAAAGAAATGGCTACATCCTTTCCTACAATACACCTCCTTCATTTCGTTTTGTACACACACCAGGCAAGTTCTAGACACTTCACAATAGCATGGAATAACAAAACCTCACTTCACACTTATTGCACATGCTCAATTCAAGACGTATTCACAGACTCCTCAATCAGCTAATTACAAGAATTCAAAATTAAGCCTTAATCACACTGAATCGACTCTATGTCCTAGGTATCTCAATATATTTACAAAGTTGCATGCTTTCATACGAATCACCTTTGCATTTCAAATATCATGTACAACACGCAACCAGAATTCCGCAACCATAAAGTAACTACAAGTTTTGGGATGCAAACCACAAAAGAAAAATAACTGAAAAATAAATGAAAAAGAATCTACTCCTAACGACTACATTTCCCTTAAGACGGTCGTCATTCATCCATCATAGGGAACGGTCACTAACTAGGACTTTGGTTCAATGGGACCATTCTCGGTAAAAGAACCGAAAACAAACGCCGAGAAACCCAAGAATTGAAAAAAAATTAAAAATATCGATCATTTCGATAAACAAAAATATGTACAAAATTAGCTAGCAACATTCAGCAACACACAACAGTTTCACAATTAATTACAATACAGAACAACAACTTCACAATCACAAATCACAGGGTCACAAAAAAAAATTTTCCAAAGGCACAACAACAGATTAGAACATACAAAATAGCACAACCAGCACCTAACTACTCCCACGCCACATTTATCTCGAACACTGTCCCCAGTGTTCACAAAAATTTAAATAGCATAAAAATTGGGTGGTGGAACTCCCTGATCAATCAAAATACTCCACTTCTTCATCAGGTGTTGCTGCTTCATCTCCCATGTCTGAATCACCCCCATCGTCATCATCGGAGTCCTCCCGACGTGTCTCCTCATCTGTGGGGACATCATCATCCATGGGCTCCACAAAAGCTGGCCCCACTCGGCATAGAGCCCTGGCATTTTCGCCAAAAGGGTAGTCTAGCTCGAGCTGCCATAGCTCCTCCTCTGTTGCCGGCCTCCCACCTATCCTCAGCTGGAGCATCTGCATCCCCTACATGCGAGCCATGTACTGATCATCCCGAGCATGTCGCTCGGCAAGTGTAAGAACAGGCCTGTGGGTGGTCTCGGGTGCCTTAGTTTTAGTGACATCTAAGGCCCGCCGCTCCATCTGCGGGATGTAGTCAAAGGCCTCTTCCTCAACATCTAGGCCCCTCAGGAATGTGGTGAGTAGTCCACCAAATCCGTATCTGTGCCCCTGATGCAACTGGGCTCTCTTCATGGTGGAGATAATCACCGCCCCCATGTTGATCTCCAGCCCTTTCATCAGGGCGTACACCAGGCATACACGATCCCGGGTTACATCCGTCATATGTACCCCCGGGATTAGGTAGGAACACACAATATTAAGCCATATCCTGGCTTCCCTGTTCATCTATGAGTAGGGCAAAGTATGATGGTAGCCCCTCTCCTTGTGTCTGCTCCACCTAGCCATCGATTGGGTTCCACAAAAAGTGCGTCTGATGTCCGCATATGGTGAAGTGATGTTCAGCTGTCGAAGCACGTGGGCGTCTGTGTCCCACGCCCCTAGGATAGCATTGAGGTGATGGGGCTCAAAGGTGACAATTTGCCTTCTTATTTTGATGGTGTGACTTCTGAGTGTCGGGTTCCAATTGGCATAGAATTTCCGAATCAAGTGCAAGTTGCATTCCTTGGGCTCTTCAAAGATGAAGTTGAGCCCATCTGCCTCGATCCTGTGGATGATCCTAGGGAACTCCTGTGCCAACGGTTCCCGTGCTATGTGTTCCTCGGGGAAGTACTTGCTCTCCTTGTGCTTTGCATACCACTTCTTCCCCTCTTCCGTCACCCACCTAGTTCCGTATTGGCGGCGTTGGCCGCGTGGAACCGCTGGTGCTGCTGGGACTGCTGTGCCCAGTCTGATTCTTTTTCTGCCGGCGCCAGATGTTGATGCGCCTTTTCCCTTGTCCTGCCTGCTTGCCATTTTACCTGTCAACCCAAATAGACAAGTTCAATGTTAAGCCAATGAAAATTAGCTTCGAATAAGGTTGGATTAAGCTAGGCTACCCCACCCTTAGTTCTTAGCTAAACTACAACATTACGGCAAGATCATACTTATTTACACAAACAAACAACCAAATATAACTAACCTTCTTAGTGCATTTGAATAATTCGACGGTATATATTCTATGTACTACTCAGACTTTGTACAGCTAACCACAATCGTTACCATCGATGACATTTCATCCCATCGCACTTAGCAAGGAGAAATAAAGAAACGAAAACAACAAGACTTTATCTACATGAACCTATACAACTCACGCAATTCTTGCAAATTTCAATATTCCCCTAACCCGAGAATCCGTCGGTCTTTTAACATAATAACAATTAGCACATCAACTCATCTCACTCAACATGTACAACCCATCATGAATTGCACGAGTTCACTACATTTTTCCACTTCAAATTCAAAAGCAAGCCCTAGCTATGATTGTATCAAAAATTCGATTAAATTATGCAATTAACGAGTTCAAGCAATCACAATGATACTCCGAACATCCATCAACAATAATTCAATTGAATTTACGCTTAATTTCTACTTAGGGAAAGTTTAGCTCATATCACATGTTCAATATCGAAGAAAATCGACGAGAAATGAGATGGAATTGAAGAACATACCTTGAATTTGAAGAATTGAAGAAAACTCAATGAAATCCTTGGCCTATTCCGTGTCACGTTGAAGGGGGAGGGGATTTAGGGGGATTGGTCGCGGAGTGTGTGGGAAATAAGGAAAATTGAGGGGGATTCGAGGTTTAAAAATGGGAAATTCACGCGGGTCACCCGGCGACTCGGTGTGACCCATCGCGATATACACAGCAACGTGTCACGGAGTGCATCGCGGAGCACTGCCTCGGTGACACGGAGCTGACACGAGGGTGTTCTGAAATTCTTTTAAAATTTCGGATTTACACCTCAACGTGTCACGGAGGGTAACGCGGAGGCCCTCCTCCGTGACACGGAGCTATCGCCCTAGCTCACTGTTTTGCCACTTTTTATTGATTTTCATACCTCGAATTTTCCTTTGCGATTCCTTGCATATTTTCCCTCCGTTCGACCTGAAATTCATCTTACTACAAGAAATTGGTTAGAATTATAGGTTTCACTCAAAATAAAAATAAAAACAAAAATAAAAACTAAAAATTTTGTTGTTAATCAAGAAAATAAAAAAAGAAAAATCTATTCACAATATACAAAGAAAAATTTCACGGGTTGCCTCCCGTGCAGCGCCTGGTTTACTGTCGCGGCTCGACGTCATTCAGCTCAGTTGTCCTCTAGGGTGATGGACGTTTTCTCTCGACCACTGCCCTCCCCCCAGTAGTGCTTACATCGTTCCGGTGGTTTTCCCAATAACTCTCGTGAATCTTTTATCTGCGCATCACCAACTCGATCAATCACATTAATCACCGAGAGTTCCTCGTACACAGTGGGGAGCATGGTGGCCTTGTACACATCGAACACTTCCACCTTGTCATGTGCTCGCATGGTTAGCTGCCCTGTAGCTACGTCAATCAGTGCTTTCCCGGTCGCCAAGAAAGGATGTCCCAAAATAAATGGGAGTTCCGCGTCTGGCTCAAAATCCAGCACGACGAAATCTACCGGGAAGATCAGGGAGCCAACTTGCACCAGAACGTCCTCCACAAAGCCATAAGGTCTGGCTAAGGACCGATCCGCCAATTGCAAGATCACTGTTGTGGGTCTAGGACTCCCTAAACCCAGCTTTTTGAATACCGATAATGACATCAAATTAATGCTCGCTCCCAAATCACATAGTCCCGGAGCTCGGATACTCTGCCCAATAGTAATCTGTATAGTAAAGCTCCCAGGATCTTTGAGCTTTGTGGGGAGTCGGTTTTGTATCCGGGAAGTGCACTCCTCCGTGAGAGCCACCGTAGCATACTCAGTCAACCGACTTTTGTTTGCCACGATATCCTTTATATACTTGGCATATTTCAGCACTCCCTGCAAAACATCAACAAGAGGTAAGTTAATATGTACCTGTTTCATCACCTCCATGAATTTCTTGAAACACGCCTCCTCCTTGTGTTTCTTTAATCGTTGAGGGAACGGGGGTGGTGGTTTTTCTGATTCAGCTTCCTTTTTCTTCCCCCTCTCATCACTTTGCTCCCTCTCAACTTCTGCTGCTCCCGATTGTTGAGGTGGTCTTTCTGGTTCCACCATTTTCAGCTGCAAACCACTCCTTGTGGTCACCGCATTCACCTGCTTGGGGTTGGGATCTGTGTCACTTGGAAGTCCTCCTCTAGGCCTGGTGTTTTAGGCTCCAGCAAATTGCCCAAATTGAAATTCAAGTGACTTAGTAGCTAACTGGTTGTTCTTCACCTCGGCTGCCAATTTCACATAGTCAGCCTGCAATTGAGCTTGGTTAGCTATCATCGTCTTGAACATCTCCTCAATGCTGGGATGGTGATGGAGGAGATGCATTGTTGTTTCTAAATTGTGCTTGATAATTCTGCTTCCCTCCTTGATTCCTCTGCACACCCTGACTCAAACTTTGGCCCTGGTGGTTGTTGCTACCCCAGGAGAAATTCGGGTGATTCCTCCAATTGGAATTGTAGCTGTTTCCATACTGTTGGTGGTTGTTTCTTTGTACATTTCCCACAAAGTTCACCGAGCCAGGATTTGCTCCGCAACACTCAGCTGAGTGCTCACTGCTCCCGCACACTTCACACCAAATCTGCTGCACTGCATTCACTGGGGCTTGAGGCTGGTTCATTGTCATGTTACTAAAGTGGGTGTTGAGTTGATTCTGTAAAGCAACTATCTGTGCAGCAATAGCTGTAAAACCATCCACTTCTAGAACTCCTGCTGCTTTCCTTGTCCCTCCTCTTGATGGATCAGCATTCCACTCCAGATTGCCCTGCGAAATATGGTTCAACAAGGTATACAGCTCCTCATAAGTTTTCTCCAGCGCTTGTTCCCCAGCTGCTGAGTCTAGCAATATTTTTGTATGGGGTTCCAAACCCTCTATAAAAGTGTGCACCAGCACATCATTGGATTGATGATGATGAGGAAAATCCCGCAATATGGACATTTAATAGCCACGTAGGCAGGTATATCTGGATCTAGCCTTTCATAGCAACAAGTACCTGGGCAACTATAAGAGTAGCTTGGACGTTGGCCTCACATCTCACTACTAATAAGGTTCCTTCATTGGGCATCGACTAGTCTATTAGATTTGTAACAATTGGAGGGGTTTCCTGAGTGGCCTGTAGGACAATCATTAAGTCGGCTGAAACTAACGGTCACTAACAGTAGCCAATTATATGGCAAGTGTCGTTTAGTTCACTAGGCAACCTTGGTGCCACTGACTCGAAGGTAAAACCACCCTATTCCAATTCTGGCCCTAGAGGCCTCAAGGTATGCCAACAGCCTCTAGGCGAGCTTTACTAACAAAATAGGAGTCAAGTTGAAAGTTATGCTGCCCAGTTGCGCCCTATGTTGCCCAACTTTAGCAAGTTAGGCCCAATAGCTATCCATAAGCTTCTAAGGCCTTGGCACGACAGCAAGGCATCAGAATCCACTTACACTGTGAAGAAAAGAATAGAGGAGTCCCTATGATGCTCCTAACATTAGTCACACTTAACATACTCTTTCCCAATGAGGATGCTATGATATAATCTCAATACGTCTTATAGCAACTAACCACAACATACATAGTCCTTATCTACTAGTAGCAGCTAATTACAACATATAAGATCATTATCTACTGGCAGCAGCTAATCACAACATACTAGGTTATTATGTACTTTTGAGTGCATAAGTCGTATAACTATATGACAAGAATAACTTGCCGAAGAGATAAGCCTTAACATACCTCGAATGTCAATTTTTGCTTACCCCAAACAGTTCCATCTTGAAGCCTGTGATTCCACCAAATTATAGCCCTTATGCTGAGAGAATACGCCTATTTAAATAATAGGAATGACTAATAACAATATCTTTCAAATAACATTGACTACAATTCAACTTCATTTAATTCGACTGAAAACTCACAAATTCTTGAGAGTCTACAAGGTAGAAATTCTTTCCTATCACTTGAAGCTGCTTAGGACTCAATTAGAAGTGATTTCTATGACTTTTACTCGGTAGGGTTCCGGTACTCTGAGGGAATTTTCAAGAAATAACTCCGCAGGGATGTTCCTTGTATGCCTAGAACTCGTTATCGAAGATGAATTTGCATTTGTACAGAGTTTAGCGGTGTAATTCCACAAGAAATGAATGAAATATGGAAAGAACCCTTAAGTGATGATGAGTTCTGATAATTGGGAAATGTTTAATTGAAAATTTCACTTAACACATATATATATATGGGTAGGGGTGGCTTAGGGGGTGCAGCACGCCTCGTATCGTGGCAACATACAGGCGTGGCATGCCTCCCATTGCGCCAAGGGAGGGGCATGACACTCCATCCATTGCACCATGGGAGGGGTGCGACACGACACCTGGGGCGCCCTGCCACCATCCCTCACCTCCTGCTCGCTTGACGA
Organism: Datura wrightii; assembly: GCA_035772735.1. Lineage (NCBI taxonomy): Eukaryota > Viridiplantae > Streptophyta > Magnoliopsida > Solanales > Solanaceae > Datura > Datura wrightii. The sequence goes on from JASDFA010000003.1 coordinate 40,094,773, forward strand.
TGCACTCGTGCGCTCCCCTCTTTGGGCCTCTTCCCACACATGTGGTGTTCCTTACATCATCACAAGCGCACACACTCGTCTACTAACCACTAGCAACTTATGGGGTGTAACATTGTTCATCATATTTTCTAGCATTATTCAAAGCAGGTTTTCCCCTAATTCTCATTGTAAATATTCAATTATGTCTTTTTCTATGAATACTAATCACAATCTTACAATCATGAGAGGCTAAAACCTCCACAACTAGGATTGTGGGGACCATGGTGGATTAATAAACTAGGGTTACAAAAAGTGATTCAAAACCAATGCTAAACGCTTGTAGTGTATCCTCTTCATCTTTAAACATTTCTTAATGGTGTGCAACGTTAGGACTTGCCTGAAGTCTTTACTTGCTTGAACCTAGTGAAGTGGAGATTAAAAAGAGAATTACGACTAAGCCTTGATTTTTATGATCATTGTATGGCTTGAGTTGTGATCGCATGAAAGTTAATTTGGAAGATATTGATAATAGTTAATTTGGAATTGCTCATGAGACCTGTCCCACTTATTTAGTATAGTCATCTAATAGGAAAAAACCAGTCGTTTGAATGAACCCTAGTTTTCAATTCTACAAGTAAGCATTGGGATTGATCACGCGTGTATACCCGAAGTAGTTATGAACCCATGGGGAACACTTACCCTAGTGAATTGAAAATCTTGATAACAACCACAATTGAAATCTTATTTACCATTGATTTCTATAAACCCCCAATTTGGAGATAACCCACCAACAAGTTTAAGTACTGGCATTAGTCTAGTTCTTACCTTATTTCCTGTGGGTTCGACCCGAACCTATTTGTTGGGTTATTTATTTACAATTTACACTTCATACTTTGTTAGGAAGTGTGAGTTTGAGCATTAAAAAAGTTCATTAATAGGCTTTTTCTCTTCAAGGAGAACCAAGGAGTTGAGAGGGAAGATCTCGGGGTTTGTGCAGAGAGATGGTGAAACATTAGCTCAAGTATGGGAATGATACAAGGGATATTTGAGAGATTGTTCACACCACATGCAACCTAAGGAGATAAGTTGGCACAAGTTTATAAAGGGTCTGAAGTCCGAGTCAAAGATCTTGCTTGATGCGACCGAACAGGGATAGATCTTGTCCAAGAGCTATGACTTAGGTAGAGGATTCACAGCAGCTAAGGTGCCAGGGAAGCTCGAGGTAGATGGTGTTGCGACAATCAGAGAAAATATTAGCCAGCTGGTGAATATGATTAGACAGCTTGCGGCCACACTAACAGGAAGCCAAGTACTACAGGTATATCAGGTTCAAACTCGACCACCATCATGTGATGTGTATGGAGAAAGCCACGCATATTTAGGTTGTCTACTTAACTCTGAATCTTTATACTTTCTAGGACAATAAGGTCATGGTGGAGGTTTTATAGGTAATAGCTATAATCAGGGGTATCGTAATGCAGCCAATCCATCATGGGGAGGGAATCAAAACATTCAAAGGCTCCAAAATACTTATCCAATGCCTCAGGGAAAGCAACCAAGTAGTTCTCTTGAGGAGACAATGATGAAATGGATGGTTCAGCAAACTCAGGTGGTTAATGAGATGCAAAAGTCCATCCATGAGCTTGAGAGGTAGATGGGGCAATTGGACCTGCAACAGACTAACAAATTGAAAGGGGCACTTCCGAGTAACACCAAGAAGAACCCCAAGGGGAATGTGAGCGCAATCTCTTTATGCACTGGTAAAGAGTTAGGTGAGGCGATTCCAAGAGAAAAGAAGGTTAATGATGAGCAAATTGTAAAGCCCAAGACTAAGGTCAGTGAGTCAAGAACCTCACAACCAAGAGTTGTAGTAGCAAGACCACTGCCCTATTCCCATAAAGATTTAAGAAGCCTATAGAGGACTCAGCCTGCTAGAAATTTCTTCATATGTTGAAACAGGTACATGTTAACTTACCATTGATAGAGCTTTTACAAGAAGTTCCATAAAATATTAATTACCTGAAGAACATTGTGGCCAACAAGAAGAGTTAACAGAGTTTGAAACTATGGCTCTCACAGAAGAGTGTAAGTTCTCGGGTTTAAGAAAAAATTTCCAAAGAGCTGAAGGACCCCGGGAGCTTCACCCTTCCAGTGGTGATTGGAAATGAGGAAGTAGGTTCTGCGTTGTGTGACTTAGGTGCAACTGTTAATCTGATGCCTGCATCCCTGTTCAAAACTTTGGGTCTAGGTGAACCACATCCTAACTTAGACTTTTCTATTTGTAGAACGATCTCTTGCCTATTCGGATGGAATAAGAGAGGATGTCTTGATAAAGGTGAGATCTTTAATACAACTGGTGGACTTCATAATCGTTGACTATGAAGCAGATGCAGTACTTCCCCACATTTTGCGGGGAGGATTTTTAGTCAGTGCCGATGCTAACATACAAGTAAAGACGGGCAAGATGTCTATGAGGATGGATGGTCAGGAGGGGGTTTTCGAGCAGCAAGGATGCCTCCTCACTATGAGGACTTCACATTTAAGCTGGTAGTAGAACCTAGAGGGGGAAATCAGTTAGTTGAGCAGTGTGGGCTGTATGAAAGTTTATCAAAATGTCAATTTAGTCAATGTTTCACTCGGATAAAGGAGTGAAAGTGACCTTAGTCATGCTGCGACATTAAATCAAGCACTGCATTAGAGGCAACCCATGAATGTTGTTCCACGACTATAACTAAGGTGCTTAGTAGGAGGTAACCTATCTTTTAAAAATATTTTACATTCCTTCTTTATTTTGTATAGATGAACAAATCTTTGGAGACAAAAAGAGTTGGAAAAATTATCTGAAAAAGTTTAAGTTATGGGTGAGATACCTGGCGTAGGGCGTCAGGTGTTCCACTCTAGAAAAAAAAAGTCTATCAGGTTGGTGCTATGCGTGGTGCATCAATCTAACCCCAGTCCCCAAAGAAAATTTTCTTTCTAAGTATGTGGGGCTATAGAGGGGGCGGCGCGCTAGGGGCATTATGGCTGAAATTTTTTTTGGTCAATTGGGTGAATATTGACCAAAAGACCTCAAAATTACCAAAAACCCATGCGCCACATGTTCATTTAAAATCACAAGGTTGAAAAAAATTTCAAAAATTCTCTCTCCTCTCCCTCACTAACTCGTAACTCCCCTGCCCCCCCCCCCCCATTTTCCCCTCCATTGTTGTCTTCTCCAAGATTTGATGAAGTTCCACTCTCCAACTCAAGTAAGTATTTCTCTTCTCTCTTATTTTGGTAATGATAAAAGCATGTTCACACACCCTTCTTCCCCGAGATTAAAGACACAAATCACAATTGTTTGTTAAAAGCTTAAGTTTCATAATGTGTGTTTCATGAGCTTTAATTTTGTAAATTCTTCCATGATAATGTGCTATCTTTATTAGGTAACTTACTTCTTGTATGAATATAGTGATTTAAAGTTGTGGGGGGTGAATGGGGATGGTGAATTGACTTCTTGAATTTGGTGGGTAGGTGCATTAATTGTATAGAGAGAAAGTACATGTTTAGTAAATTCTTGAATGAGAATAATTCTTGAGTTGTTGAAATGCACGACTAATTAATTATGGATGTACTAAATTTCTTGTATGTTGTTGAAGAAATTGAATATAGCTACTTTCATGTATGAATTACTTGAATAATGAATTGAAAAAGGGAAAGAGAGAGGTATGGTCAAAATGAGGCCTTCTTGAAAAGCTAAAATTGAGGGGAGAGTTGAAAAATTCATGAACTTGGTTGTAGTTAGAGTTGGTGAATAAATTAGTATTGTTGAGATTTGATGATGATGGGGAAGTCTTTAGTATCCTGTTTGACAAGTTTTACAAGTATGCTAGCAAATTAAGTGTGGGGTCAATTTTTCCACTTTGACATTTAATTCATTAGCTTTGTCATTTATGAACTAATCTTATAAAATTCTTGATTTTGAATTGGAAAGAGTCATTGCATCAAAGGGAAAGGAAATGTTGATAGCTAACCCAAGCTCAAGAGGCTTTGAAAAGGCACAAAGGGAGCTAGTTCATAAGCAACCAAGGCTAGCCATGCTAGAAGATTTGGAGCAAAGACTATAGAGCCTCATGTACGTACATGGTTCAACACATAAAAAGAGGTCAAGTATGCTCCTGAGAATAGGATAGATGAGGGCCACCTCTAGCTTGAGTTTCTAACAATCCGAGACAAGATCCATGAGTTAGGAGTTGGATACATCTTTACTAAGCTAGAGGAGTGCAACCTCACATTGGTGAGGGAGCTCTATGCAAACTGGGACACGTCATATGGAGAGAGCACCAAAGAGAATATAAAGGATCAAGTGGTGCAGTTCACTTATAACAGGTTCAATGCTTTCCATGGAAAACCTAAGCTAGACCCTTCAAAGGACTATATCTTGCTTGTGAAGCCTTCTTACCATGACATCTGTCACACTCTATGTGGTGAGCACTCATCCGCCCATTTGTCAAGGGACCACAAGGGCATTCACTCCACACTTGCGTTCTCCTTCTTAAACAAGGAGGCGAAGGTTTGGGTGAAGATTGTTTGTGCCATGTTTCTCCTTGGGAAACACATGTCAGACATCAATAGAGAGCGGTTTGTGCTTGTATACATGATTATGAAAGGGATACCAATCAACTTTGGTGCGGTGCTTAAGGAAAATATAAGGAGATCGAGGGACAATTGTAGGTAGAAATATTGTTGTAGCAGAAGGATTCTCCACTATAGCAGCACCTCTGAAAAAGCTGACACAGAAAGCAGCGAAATTTCAGTGGACGAAGGCATGTGAGCAGAGTTTTCAAGAATTGAAAGACAGATTGACCTCTGCCCCAGTACTAGCATTGCCAGAGGGAACAAATGGGTATGCGGTGTATTGCGATGCTTCAGGCTTTGGACTGGGTTGTGTGCTGATGCAGCATGGAAAGGTAATTGCTTATACTTCCAAACAGCTAAGGAAGCATGAAAAGAACTATCCGACTCATGACCTGGAACTGGCCGCAGTGATCCACGCTCTAAAAATCTTGAGGCATTATCTGTATGACGTTCATGTTGACATTTTTACAGATCATAAAAGCCTGCAGTACATTTTCACACAGAGGGAGTTAAATCTGCGGCAGCGTCGCTGGTTAGAATTGCTGAAAGATTATGACGAAAATATTCGCTACCACCCAGGGAGAGCTAATGTAGTAGCCGATGCCCTCAACCATAAGTCAATGGGGAGTTTAGCGTATTTGCGATCCGAGAAGCGGGAGTTAGCCAAGAAAATTCATCAGCTAGCTGGTTTAGCCGTTTGAGTAGTAGAAACAGAAAATAACAGAGCGGTGATTCAGAACTCTGTTGTGTCATCGTTAGTTACAGAGGTAAAAGAACGACGGTACAAGGACCCTGACTTAGTCCAGCTTAGAGATAGAGTTCAGAAAAGTAAGGAGCCAGATTTCCAAGTGACTGAGGATGAAGTGCTGCGTTGTAAGGGCCGCCTATGTGTTCCAAATATTTCAGGGCTTCGCCAGCAGATCATGCATGAGGTACATTACGCTCGCTATTCCCTCCATCCAGGAGCAACGAAAATGTACCACGACATCAAAGACATCTACTGGTGGCCAGGTATGAAAGCTGAAATAGCTGAATTTGTATCTAGATGTCCTTACTGCCAGCAGGTGAAAGCAGAACACAAGAAACCGGGCGGTCTGATGCAGGATATAGCTATGCCTTTGTGGAAATGGAAAGCGATAAATATGGATTTTGTAACAGGGTTACCCCGTACCAGACGCAGAAATGATTCTATTTGGGTAATAGTTGACAGGCTGACAAAATCAGCTCATTCCTGCCAGTGAAAGCTACCTTCTCGGCCGAGGATTATGCCGAATTATATATCAGAGAAATAGTTAGATTACATGGAGTGCCGGTATCTATTATTTCAGACAGGGGAGCATAGTTTACAGCAAGATTTTGGCAATCATTCCAGAGAGGCCTTGGGACACAGATTAACTTAAGTACAGCCTTTTATCCTCAGACAGACGGGCAAGCAGAACGAACTATCCAAACGCTCAAAGATATGCTACGAGCGTATGTACTAGATTTTGGGGGTAGCTGGGATGAGCATCTGCCGTTGATTGAATTTGCCTATAATAACAGTTATCATTCAGCTATCCAGATGGCGCCCTTTGCAGCATTATACGGGCGGAAATGTAGATCACCCGTTGGCTGGTTTGAAGTGGGGGAGACAGCGCTGATTGGGCCGGATGTTATTCGTCAGCCAGAAGAGGCGGTGAAGCTTATCAGAGAATGCCTACTGACTGCTCAGAGCCGCTAGAAGTCTTACGCATATATGCGGCGCAGAAATCTAGAATTTGCAGTAGATGACTGGGTATATTTGAAAGTGTCTCCGATGAAAGGGGTGATGAGATTTGGCAAGAAAGGGAATCTTAGCCCGAGGTTCATTGGGCCATATCAGATTCGGCAGAGAATAGGCTGAGTTGCATACGAATTTAACTTGCCTCTAGAGTTAGCGTCTGTTCACCCAGTATTCCATGTATCTATGTTGATGAAATTCGTAGGAGACCCTTCCACAGTTGTTCCAGTTCAGGATGTCCAGGTCACAGAAGAGTTAGCATATGAAGAGGTTCCAGTAGCTATCTTAGACAGGCAGATCCGTAGATTAAGAACTAAAGATATTGCGTCTGTCAAGGTATTGTGGCGTAACAGGAACCGAGAATAGATGACCTGGGAAGCCGAGGAGGATATAAAAGCCAGATATCCCCACTTATTCCAGGCATAGGCAAACAGGAGGTATGTTAAAACTGTTTTTCCTTATGAATGCTTATACTTCATATATGAAAGCAGGCGATTGATTATAGACAGTTATATATGAATATTATTATATCGTGTGGAGTACCTGTATTGGGCTTTTCTGCTTTTCAGAAATTTTGAGATAGTCCATAATACAAGGCGAAACTCTGCCAAAATTTTTCCAGGAATAAGTCAGCTAGTTAAGATTTCTATAAGTCAAAATGCCATTCGAGTACGAATGTCCTTAAGGGGGGGAGGATGTTACACCCCGCAAATTTTAAATGAATAAATAGCCTAATGGCATGTTGGTTAAGGGATTTAGAAAAAAAAAATTGGTTTTTCCATTTTTATCAATAAAACCACCAAAAAACAGAGGGTATAGCCAGGAAAGGCAAAACCCACGACAATTATACACAATTTCTTTCCGATTACACTTTGAAACGCGGTCTAAACTCCATTCTGGCTTAGATACAGAGGGATAAAGCTGCAGAGAGCAATCCTACGAAGTTGGTTTCGTGAAATTTGGCCGGCGAAATGTCGTGCTACCGAGGTAAAGTAAATAGAATTGCTTTAAATTAGTACCAATGTGTTCCTAGACTTGCAGTGAACATTTATCCCTTCTGGACTATCGAGAAATAACGAGTTTTCGACCATTTTCTGAAAGGTCGAAGTTTGGGATAAATATATATCAAAAGTGATAATTTCTCCCGGATATTAAGGTATTTAGTTCTAATTGAAATGTATATGAATGTAGTTGGGAGAAACAGCAAAAGTACCGACGAAAATCACATCGGTCAGTCGGGTACTCAGAAACCAGGTATGTAAAGCTATTCTTTCGGCACACCAAGAAGTACAGTCTAGAAAATAAATAGAATAAAGACTATTAACAGATACCCAGCATACAGGAACGATTTTAGTACAATTTCTAGCAAGCATGCTAGTATATTATTACGTATCATGTGATAATCAGAATAACGGATAGTCAGATGATTTTAGATAGTAATGTGGTATCAGCTAGTAGCTCAGTATGTTCTTACGTAATACTCAAAATGGAAATTGTAAAAGTAGTACAATGAATTAGCAAGATTACAGACAATATGTATTACATTCGTTGAGACTGTATCCGGTAACAGATGGCACATCTTATGTTATTGAGCTATATCCAGTTATAGATGGCATGTTCTATGTTATTGAGTTATATCCAGATGTAATCAGATCAATAATCAGATATAGAAATAGCTCCAGCTATAGATGTAGCTCCAGGAATAGATATGGCTATAGAAACTGATATAGCTTTAGATCACGGATAACAATAATAAGATAAACAAATAAGGGCCAGGTAGAAATTAGTCCAGCAATCAGAAACAGGGTAAAGTAGGATATAGCATCAGTTGTTTAGTACGGACTGACCTTGAAATGAAAGAAGAGAATATGATTAGTATTTTTCATTTGAGCATGCTTGTTGTGTATGTGTTTTGTATGTTGAGACTTGTTATGGCATGTGGGCACCTTTCAGCATCCCCGCCGCCCCTGGGTTATAGCTGTGTCGATACCAGATTCAGATGCCGCCACCAGCTGGGCGATGCCGTCTGCCTAGATGAAGATGATGGCCGACCACCATTCTAATACGGTCCAGATTACCCTGCTTGCAGGGGCAGTTCAGTTTACTCTGTGCAGAGCCAGATTACCCTGTTTACAGGGGCAGATTACTCTATGTGCGCTTGTGGCTGGGGCCAGTTTCAGATATAGATTTTTATATAATTACCCTGTTGCGTGCTTGCACCCAAGGGCAGTTTCAGTCACAGATACAGCAATAGATTACCCCGTCAGCGCTTGCGCCCAGAGGCAGGAGTCTTCGGACTCAGACACAGTTTATTGTCAGAGGCCAAGGCTTGAGCCACGTACCCAAGGGGGCCGGTAGGAGGAGCTCATAGTTATGAGATGAGTGGAGTGACTTATTTTTGGTTGGTTTAGACCCGGGTAGGGGTAAATAGATTGTTCTGTTGGTTGGCACCTTCCGGCTTATGAGGGTCGGTCAGGTATTGTATGTATTTATATGTATATCTATATGTGCTATTAGATACTGATAGACAGTAGGATGACACGTCGTCAGGTATGCCCAGTTTAGTTGCAGAATAGGTAAACTCTCCCTAGTTATCCTCAGCCAGATAGACTCAGCTACTTCCTGCTTATATGTCATGTTATTGTTGCTATCCATTTCAGTTGTATATTTCAGTTTGCTTTACATGCTCAGTACCTGTGGTACTGACGCCCATGGGGCGCTGCATTGCTTGCGTACAGGTACACATAGACGAGGAGTCGATCCCTCGTGATCCAGTCAGCATAGTTATCAGCTCCTATCCTTCGGAGCTAGACAGTTGGAGGTTGTTCCTATTTCCTTTTTTATTACAGTTTGGGTAGGTCGGGGACCTGTCATGACCAATCTATTATTAATTCCTAGAGGCTTGCAGTCTGATGTTTCCTGTGGCGGTGGAGCCAGTCGTGTGGGGCCGTGCATGTTTATATGTGTTTAGTTGTTGATGTTGGCTGTGTGGGGCCTTCTTCTGGTTATAATTAGGGACCTTGTCGGTCACATATGTGAATAGCAGTTGCTTCAGATTATAGTGTCATTGTTCTGGTTAGCTGTTGTGCATTGCAGGTGGCTATAGGCCTAATCGGCTGGGGGCTGTATTTACAGCCACTATATAGCCGGTTCGTTTCTTGAAATAGAGCCAGAATCTAGCATGCACCAGGTGCCTGTCATACCCCCAAAGGTGGGGTGTGACAGGAAGGATGTAACACCTCGGATAATTGTAATAACCCAAAAGTTCATAAGACTAGACCTGAGACTTTGAAATGTGATCAGCAGTAAAAGTTGGAAAATTTGCCTCAATTCAACTCATACTACGAGTCGTAGGTTGGTAGTATGGGTTGTAGGAAGACCTTTTGATCAGGTCAGAGATTTTGGTCCCCAGGGTACGATTTCCCACTACGAGTCATAATATGTGGGTACGACCCGAGATCTGGAATCGTAGCAAGTCTTTGGAATTATCGAGTGATTGATTATACATGTGATGGTATTACTCATAGGATGGTATTACTAATCGTAGTAAGATTCGTGGAAATATTCAGAGGATTGGAGGTTTTGGACTTGGTTAGTACGGAAGGATACCATGAGTCTTAAGAGGATTGTGTGACTCGTGGTACGATTCATGACAGTTGACAGAACAGTTTTCCTGCAAATTCATTAAGGGTATTTTGATAAATCCTAAGCTCCTAGGTCCTAAACTACATCGTATTAAGCCTTGAAAGAAGTGTATTAAGTGAGTTTAACTTATTCTAATTCACTTAACTCCCATGCATGCAAGTTTAGAGGTTTCCATTGAAGATCAAGCTTAATCCCTTCAATTTCTTCTCCAAATCTCTTGGGCTTTCAAAGAGAAGTATAGATTTGGTTTACCCAGGTATGTAGGGCTATGAATGAGAGTTTCTTTCACTTTCAAGCTCAAAAATTCTCCTCAATTCTATGAATTCAAGTTTTAGATCAAGTTCATGATTTTATGGGGGTTTTATAATAATTTTAGGAAATTCTCTCTGATTTATTTATGGGTCAATTCCCTTCATATTTTAATGTATATTTGAAGATTCATGGGAAGATATTAAGCATGTTTTGATTACAAATTCATGATTTCAAATTTTAGAAAAATTATTCCTAATTATGCAAGTTTTATGAAAAGTCATATATATGATTTTATTATGATTTTGGTTCTCCTAAGCCCTAATTTATGGTTTATGATTTATAATATAATTTCCTACAAGTACTCTTCATGAATCTATGAATTTCAAGTATGGTGATTTTCTCAAGCATGTATGTCCTTCATGATTGATGAGTTTATGATTTTGGAAAACTCATGGGCCCTTATTGCGTGGCTAATAATGTATATAAGTATGATCGAGTATGTTATGATTTAACTAGTCATGAACATCATGTATGATTTCACGATAACTATATGAGCCCTCATGTGCATGTTTTTGGGAGTAGTGTCTAGCATCGAGTATGCCCGACGTTATGGTAAAAAATGTGGTCTTAGAACTACATGCCACCGTAGGTATATATTCATGGTTAACCCTAGAGGACCCTATTAGTGATATCAGAGAATTTTCATCCCTTTCCTGGCAAGCTTGGGATGGCTCTTCCCACTTTAGTGAGATAGTAGGGGCATCATGTAAGCTCTATCATGATGGTGTCGGTTAAGACGAGTCCTCCCATTGTTCCATTTTGATTTATTGCATTGTCATGTTTAAAATACTTTGGCTCAAGTTATGATTTACAAGGTTCCTCTTATGATTACGATTATGACTAGTTTATGAATAGTTTTGAAAACCTTGAGCCTCCTGTTTATGTTACGATTGTCACTTCATGTTTTGAACTTCTCTTATGAACTCTTATGTATTTTATTAGTCCGTTTGTAATTTCCTTGCATACTCAGTACATTCAATGTACTGACCGCATACTCTATATTGTATCATTTCATGATACAGGTCCGAGCGATCAAACTCAGCCACGCCATTAGTCCTGCTTATTTCTTAGTCCAGTTTAGCCAATGTTGATGAGTCCTTATCTTCTGAGGGCATTTTGTGTAGTTTGTTGTTTAGTTATTTCAATTGTTGACTTTTATTGAGCTAGTTGGGGATGTTGTCCCATCAACTCTATGTTAGAGACATTTTAGACAATATGTAGAATCTCAGTTTTTCAGTTTGACTCTATTTATGATCATTATGGTGCATACTTCCACTTATTCAGGTTTAGTTTATCAGTTTCCATTAATTTATTCTCTTTAGCCGCAATGTTCGTTCCATGGGTCGACTTGGAGCCATTCGTGGTTCTAGGTTTCGTGTCTTAGTTCGGACCTATATTTGGGCCGTGACAATAATTTGAGAGATAAATTCGTACATTCGAGATAGAAAAAAGAGTTCTTAATATGCCAAGAAGAAAATTCTATGAGGTATTTGAGTAACTATATGATCGTATTTAAGATTGGACATTGATCATGTTGTAAAATGAAATTTGACAAAAGTTATCGCAAATTTTCTTCTTGAGATTCCTTGAAATTTAGGTCAAATGTCTCGAGGCTTTTCTCCCCATCTATATGTATTTAAGGGGTGTACGGACTATCAAATGAAATATCTGTGAGTCTAGTTTCCATCTCAATAAATTGTTCATCAATCCGACTTCAGAGTAGAGAGATATTTGAGTTTCGCAAGATTGCATAAGCAGGCACATCACAAGTGACTATGGCAGTGGAGGACTATTTAAGTCCATTGGCTAGGTTATTCCATATCCTCTTCTTATTTATGAAAATAAACATTAGCTAAAACTCTCCTTAGAGGTGTTCCAACATGTTCTTGATGATTTTTGTGATGGAAGTCATGGTTTGATGTCGGGACGTCGGGAGCTTTGTGAAGTATGCATTTTTGTGCCTTTATTGAGTGTTGTGGTGGCTATTTCAGGTGTACCATCTGGGTAAGTATTCTTTCCCATTGATTTCTATCTTTTTATTCTAGTTATTAACTTGGGAGTATCGTTAGAGCTTCGGGTTGAAGTTTCTACAATTATATCCATAGAAATCTCGTCGTTCAAGCCATTTTTGCGTTGTCTTCTTATTGGGTTCTTGTAGCTGCATTTTTAGTGGCAATTCGTGGTGACTAATTTTTAAGCTTCCTTTAATTTTTTATTCTTAGTATGTTTTGATTAACGGGTTGTTGATGTTAGTCGATTGTTATCTTAGATTTTCTACCACCGATATAATCAAAAGTTAGCCAAATAAGTATTGTCTTGTGTTGTTTCTTTGTTGAGTTTGTTCGCTGTGTTCTTGGCAGCATATTTGACTGCCTTTAGGCAGTAGGTTCATGGTGTTGAAGGCTCGAGTTTGGCTAGTCTTGAAGCTAAGGCATGTGATGGTTGTCCCTCCCTTTGTTGGCTTGAGTTTCTTAACCGTTTTCGTCCGTGTTGATGTGTGTATTTCCTATTTTATAAAGGTTTGTATTATGTTATTATTGAACTCTTACTCTTTTGTTTATATGGTGTTAAGTGTGTGTATCACGTACTGCTTTGGTTGGTGGCTCGGGCTTGAGTGCGGAGAATCATAGTCATGGAAAATTATAAGGTAATTGTCGAGAGGCTGTGTGTGAGGTGTTTAGTTCATGTAGAAATTTATGGGCTGCTTGTGTAAATAATATGAGGTGATGATATTTACAAGTGAATGATGGTTTAGAGTGCTTAAGATCAATGGTTGTGATGATTTTTTATTATATTAGAGTCGGTGGTCGTGTCGGCTATATCGATGGCATGTTGACTGCCGGGGTGATCCTTGGGGTCACTTGGCCATGTCCCTTGTTGTTAGTGGGAAGTATAGTGGTTTGTAAAGATTGGGGATAGACTAGTTAGGATTGTGATAGTTTTCTCTGTTAGTGGCTCGTCGGTGGATGACTAGACTTGTAAGAATAGTACTATATTATGATAGTTGGTTAGTGGGGTTTGAGAGCCGGTTGTGGATTGTTTGAACTTGTATTATTATTATTATTGATTGTAAATGTTGTGATTTTGTGTGTATTGTGTTTGAGCCTTTGTGGATTGTGGATACCCGACGCACAAGAGTTGTTCTGGCTATGGGTCTAGCCTGGGGTGCCTTCGACTTGTGGATACCCAACGCATGAGAGTATTTCTGGCTAAGAGGTTGAGCCCAAGGAGTTAAATAACCTACGGGTTGAGAATGATGTCCTCTGTAGTGTCGAGTTGAGACATGATTCGAGAGTGTTCTGACATGTCTGAGCCTTCCTGGGATTGCGATTGGCTCTCTCGAATGGATGGAGCTCTGCTAACTATATGCAGCCGAGAGAGGGTCCGATAGTTCTTGTTTAATGATGTTGATTGACTGGTGTTTACTTTTTCTATGCTTGGCATTATATTATGATTGCTACTTGAGTTATCTATTATCTTATAGAAGTGGATGCTAGATGTTGGTTGGGGTTTGCTGAGGCAGTTGAAAAGTATAGAGGTGATGACAGGTGAGCGGTATTAGCTAGGTGTTGTCTGATGTTATTTACTTGTTGGACTTGCCAGGCTTATCGGGGCCAGATAGGTTTTGTTTGTCTGCTTGGTTGTACTTTCCCAGCTTATGTGGGCCAGGTAGGTTCTATGTGTTTACCTATGTTGAGTTTCTCCTCCTGTGAAATTCGATATATCTGTTGATCTCTAATATGAGTCTTGTAGTTATTTTTGCCTTTCGTACTTGGTACATTATTGTATTGGCGCTCTATTCGGCGCTACATTCATGCCTGCAGGTGATGGTGGACTGGTAGATTGAGTTAATTGTTAATCAGTGCAGTTCCAGCTGAGTTGGTGCGCTCCAGGTCTTTTGGAGTCGTGAGATATTTGAGTTAAGGGTTGTTCGGGGTTCTGTCTCGATCATTCGATTGCTATTGTATTCACAGAGTCTCATAGACGTTGTTGTGGTGTTAGTATATTGTTGATAGCATGGTGGACTTGATTGTATAGTTGGTTTTGATTTTTTTGCCTTGGCGGCTTATTATGTATGTTTTTGGTTGGTCTGTGAGCCAGCTTCCATTTTAGTCTGTCGTTTACTCTGATTTAGCTTGTGTTGTAATGTCGAACTCATTAGTTCTGGCATGTTACAGTTATATTTTTGCAAGGTTCGCTAGGTCAAGTACAGCACCGGGTGCCGGTCTCGCCTCCCCGAGTATGGGGTGTGACATACATGGTATCAGAGCAGTTCGTGTCCTAGAAAGTCTATGAGCCAGGTCTAGTAGACTCTTGTTAATGTATGCATTGTGCAGTGTACTTACAAACAAGAGGCTATAGGACATTTAGGATTGTTACCCTTCGAATAGTTCTTCTCATGAGCTTTGAGCTATCTGGAAGCATAGCTATGAATTTACCAAGCTGCATCACAGCACAAATAAGGCCAATTTTGGAGGTATCACAATAGATCACGAACTCGTCTGAACCTTCTGGTAGAGTCAAAACTATAGTTGTAGTGATTTAAGTCTTCAACTCCTGAAAACTCATCTCATATGCATCAGACCACTGAAACTTTACCTTCTTTTGAGTTAGTCTAGTCAAAGACGAGGAAATGGAGGAGAATCCTTCTATAGACCATCTGTAGTAACCGGCTAGGCCTAAGAAACTCCTGATGTCTGATGGATAAGTGGGTCTTGGATAGTCCTTGACTGTCGCTATCTTTTGAAGATCTACCTGAATACCCCCACTAGAGACAACATGACCGAAGAATGCCACTAATTTTAGCGTGAATTCAACACTTGCTAAATTTAGTGAACAACTGGTGGTCCTCGAGAGTCTGCAACACTCTCCTTAGGTGATCTGCATGTTCCTCATATGTTCTTGAGTAAGCCAGAATATCTTCTATAAAGACAATAATGAACATGTCCAGGCACTACTTGAATAGCATGTTCATCAGTACCATAAAAGCTGCAGGCGCATTTATTAGTCCAGAAGACATAACAACGCATTTGTAGTGACCATACCGAGTTTTGAAGGCCATTTTCGGAATGTCATATTCTCTGACCCTGAGCTGATGGTATCCTGATCTGAGATCTACTTTGGAAAAATAACAAGCTGCCTGGAGTTGGTCGAACAAGTCATCAATCTTGGGTAGAGGATATCTTTTCTTAACTGTAACTTTTGTTCAACTAATGATAGTCGATGCATATGTTGAGTGTAGTGACTTTCTTTTGCATGAATAGGACTGGGGCACCCATGTAGAGATGTTAGGTCTGATGAATCCCTTATCTAAAAGGTCTTTCAACTGTTCCTTTAATTCCTTAAGATCAGCTAGAGTCATTCAATAAGATGAAATTTAGATAGGTTGGGTATTTGGGAGAAGGTCTATGCCAAAGTCTATTTCCCGCTTTGGAGGGACTCTGAGAAGATCTTCCGGAAACACATCTGGAAACTTATTTTCAGAACTAGAATCCTTGACCCTAACCAAATGATAAATGTACCCTTTTGAGATAATTTTCCTAGCCTTAAGGTATGAGATGAACCGACCCTTAGGTGTTGAAGTACTACCCTTCAATTCTAGAATTGGTTCATTAGGAAACTGGAATCTAATGATTCTGGTTTTGTAGTAAACTGAGGCATAGCAAGAGTGTAGTCAGTCCATGCCAAGAATGAGGTCAAATCGACCATATCTATTTCTACTAGGTCAACTGTAGTGACTTTATGTAACACTGTGACCAGACAATTCCTGTACACACGAATATCTTTAACTGACTCACCAATCGGAGTAGAGACAGAAAACGTCTCGAATAGAATTTTTGGACTAATATCAAACTAGACAGCAATGTAAGAAGTCATGAAAGAAATGTGGCTCCTGGATCTAGTAAACTACACACATCTATCTGAAAGAGACGTAACATACCAGTTACTATGTCAGGTAAGTTCTCCTGGTCCTGATGGGAGGATAAGGCATAGAAGAGGCTCTAGCACTAACCGCCATCTACACCTGAGGTAGTACCCTGCTGAGCTTCGCGACCTGGTGGAGATGCTTATGTAGTGGACTTGGCCTTCCCCATCCTGCTGACGGGCAATCGCTCAACCTGTGACCCAGTTAGCCAGTACCAAAATAACCCTCCTTGCCTAAATGGCACTCTCCCAGATGATTCTTACTACACTTCGTACGTATTAGGAAAGTACGGATGCTAGAGACACGGCTTTGAGACTGGGAGCCTGATGCTCCACCCTTCTGATCTTTATGGGGCCTGGAAGAAGGAACACTGGCTGAAGAGGGTGCTGGAGGCCTATGTTGATGCTTGGGGCAATTAACACCACCTGACCTTTGCTGGGAATACTCAAACTGGCCTGTCCTCGCCCTCTTACTCTCCCTTTCCATCTCCTTCAGTTTATTCGCCTCTATCTGTTGTGCATGGATAATAAGAAGGGAGATGTCCATCACGTATATAAGCATGGAAATCCCGCACTCCTTAACCACCAGGACTAAGACTTCATTCACAAATTTGTGCGTGCGAGCCCTCGGCTTCGCAACCATTTTGAGAGCATACTTTGATAGTTGAGTGAACTTCAAGATATACTCCTACACCGTAATGTCGTTCTGTTTCAAATTTACAAATTCAGTGTCCTTAGCTTCCCTTAACTCCCAGGGAAAGAACCTGTCTAGAAAGATAGTCACAAACTTATCCTACTTCACCAGAGCTACTCTAACCTGTCTCCCTTCCTTCCACTTTTATACCATATCTAGGACACCCCTTTCAGCTAATAGGCGGCTAACTAGACATTCTCGACGGAGGTAATACCCATGATTTACTGATCTTCTAAACCTCGTCGATGAAGTCCTATGGGTTCTCATCTACCTTAGACCCATGAAATTCTGGAGGATTCATCCGAGCAAAGTCCTGGACTATTGCAGCAACTGTAGGTCCACTTGCATTTGTGGGTAAAACGTCATGCTGGTTGACCTGGTTCGTCACTGCTTGGGATAGCATCTGAATAGGAGCCTTGAATTCAGCAGGTGTCACCTGATCATCCTGAGGGGCTACTGGAGCTGGTGGGGCTTGTTGGTTGGCATTGCCAACCTTTCTTTCGTTTCCTATTTTGGAGGAATAATCAACTAAAAATTTTAGAGTACGAGTTAGAAGGACATTTTAGAGATTCATACTCTACGCACGATAAGGATCACGAAGCAAAGGGAATTTTTCTAAAACGCCTCGTAGCCTCCTCCTCATAAGTGTGGCGCGCTTCGCGTACATGAAAAGGACTCTACTTGATGCGTCCTTCAGATATCCTAGAACACCCTAAACAGATGGTCTGATACTCTATTTTTCACGACCCGAGTCTACACCCTTGATGCGACATGGTACTTAGAATCACAAGTGACCCCAAGCAAACCCATGGCATAGCATAACACTATTGTGAAATGAGTTTCTGAATAAACTGAGTGGAAGCTAACTAAAATTATAGAACAATTATTTCTAAGTAATAAGATAATTTGATTAAGTAAATAAATATGGAATCTGACATATAAAACATAAAGCTTACATACTAACTAACCATCTATCTAAAAGCCTCTATTAATTGATGAATTACTAGAAAAAGTCCCCAGCTAGCTCTAAACGTCTGAAATTGAAAATAACACTAAGGACATATAACATAAACATAACTTCAGCCTTCGAATTATGAGGACTCACCAACTGCTGGCTGATCAAGAACTCGAATATGTCTAGGCGCGTGACTACATCTGAGTACCTGAACCTATATCATTAAACGATATCACATAGAAAGTATGCGCAAGTACATGGAATATACTGAGTATGCGAGATGTAAATAAAACATAGATATACTAGTAACTAATGAACTGAAATGAAATGACATGCAAAAGACCCTATTTGAAATAATAAATACCACAATTAGTCTGACATATATGAGAATACTATAAGAACTGATAAATCTGATAATGTAGTACTTAAACATATCTGAAATCTGTAAGACTCGAGTAGATTGGACTATACTGTATTGTGGGAGTGTCTGTTAACTCTCATATAACTACATGCACTAGACATTGAGTTTGATGTTTACTCCCCATCGATAGGGCCCACCATACCTTGCCAAGGTATACTAACTGTAAAATCTATTCGGGTCAAATCCTATGGTGGCACGTAGTTCTGGGAGCCTGGGTTTGCTGAACCCCCATCTACTCGGTGCTAAGTACTACTCCCAACTAAGGACATATAAACAACTATAGGTATATGCAACTGTACTTTACTATAGCTCAAAACCAATGTCCTAAGACTAGGTCTGGACTACTTATCTGAAAGTGCCCTGAAAGTCTAAAAGACTTGATACTGATGGTACTGAAATACTGGTAGTACTGATATTACTGAGTACACTATAATTTTACTAGAACTGTAAATCATAGGACATAAACCATGCATATTTATAAAAGATCATGTTGTTCAACGACATTTCTATATCACAAAGTGAAGTATCACAATCATGTAAAAATCTAGAGTCTGGAGAGATATTTTACAAGTTGAAATCAACATCACAAATACATCATAGTACTAGTCCTAGAAAGTCTCAAAGATTTAAGAGATATGGAAAAACAACATCTGTAAGAAAACCCTAAGCCATCATTTCTAGAAACTTGAAGGAGAGCAAGGGTTCATCGATTTTTTTGGGGAACAAGGATGAAAGGAATACACCTGCTAAATCCCTATGTACCTAAGGAAGAATCTCTATGAAGAAGATTGAAGTTCTGAGAAGAGAGTAGAACCGTAGTTCTTTACTTGAGAGAGTGCTAGAGATTCTACGAAATATTCTTGAGAGCCTAGGTGAGAAATGAGGGAGAAGGACCATTTATTTCCTCTAAATCCCCCAATACATGCCCTAAAACTATGTAGTTTAGGAGTTAAAAGAGTGGGGAGTTACAAAAATACCCCTGGGAAGTTGTTTGAAAAATTACTTGTCTAGGATTAACAGGTCATGCAACGAGTCATCGTTTGAGATCACGACTCATCAGGACCAATCTTTGCTTCTGGGCCTGAAATTCCAGTTTCTAAACCTCCCCCATTGGCCAGATAGAACGACCCATTAGAAGACATAATGGGTCGTTACATCCATCCATTGCCACTGGATAAATTCTAGACACTTTATGAACTCTACCTAACGGCTCACAGATAAGTCGTTACTTCCCCAAAGACTCGTCAAGTGGCTCATTGGACTGGGGTAAATTTCAAAAACACTCTAATCTTGGTCAGGATAGGAGTCCTTACGACTCATTACTTCCTCTAATGACTCATTCCATCACTCGTTATGACTTCAGGTAACACCTTTTTTCTCCAACTCTACACCACTTAACAGGTCACTCAATGACCCATTAGGTCAGTTGATCAATGATGTTGGGCATATTTATATGCGCATTTTCCATTTTATTACTCATGTTTGATCATGTTTTGAGTTTATAATTCTTAATTTATGCTCAAATTCATGTGTATGTTTGTTTTATATGCCAACGAATGATTTGATTTGATTTGGGCAGGAATTTAGGCAAAATGGACTCAAAATGATCCAAGGAGTGAAGATTTGAGGAGAAGAAGCGCTTGCTGCTATGGCTGGTGCCCACACCATGTCCTGAACTTCAAAGAACAAAACTTTAGGTTGGTGCTATGGCTAGTACGCTGCGCTAGCCCTTGAACTTCAGAGAATTGCACTTCCAAAACCTTGGCGAGATGAGTGGCAACCTGTGCCAGAGGTTTCCATACTTAGAGAAATTTGATGAACACCTTGGTGAGATAGTGGAGGCGGCGCGCTAGGGCCTATCCAAAGCTGAAATTGTTGGAAATTTGACTATGTCTATGGTGAGATAGTGGGGAAGGCGCATCAGGGTCATTCTGAGGCAGAAAATGGTGATTCTAAAGCCATGTTTAGGAGGGTAGAAGCATCATTTGAATGCTCAACTATAAGTATGTCACGACCTTAACATATCCCCGGATAGAGACACAGGACAAGGAACCCCGAGAGGCTCTAAGTCGACCCATGACATAAACATAGCAGCTAAGAGCATACAACGAGTGGAAACTGATATAATAAAACATGCTTAAAAGAAATTCTACATACATATCAATCTAAAACAATGTCAACACTGACAAGATGTAATTCTACATATTCTCTGAAAAGCCTTTAACATAACTGATAAGCTGATGGGAAAACATTCCCAACTAGCTTGACAAAAGGTTGTAACTAAAATAACATAACAATGATCAAACTTAATATCCTCTAAGGATGAGGTCTCACCACCACTTGCTAGAAAAGACCGAGGGGAAAGCAGGACTAATGGTGCGGCTGAGACTGATCCCTCAAACTTGTATCATGAAATGATATAGCATAGAGTATGCGATCAGTACTTAGAATGTACTGAGTATGCAAGGTAAGTAAAAATAGACAGTTAAAAATACATAAGAGTTAATAAAAGTAGGACAGTCAAATCATGAGCGAATATCATAATATAAACATAAGGGCTCAAGGTTTTCAAACCATTCATAATCTTGTCATAGTCATAATCATAAGACAAACCTTATAAAAACAGAACTTGAGCCAAAGTGTCATAAACATGACAATACATAAATCATAAGGAACAATGGGAGAACTCGTCTTAATCGACACCATCGTGACAAAGTTTACATGATGCCCCAACTATGTTGCTCAAGTGGGCAGATCCATCCTAAGCTTTCCAAGAAAGGGGCGTGCATGGTGTGATATCACAAGGGGGAATCCATGAATACATATATCTACGTGGCACTAGTTACGAGACCATGGGGTTTACCTGAATGCCGGGTCTACTCAGTTCTAGACACTGCTCCCAAAAATATGCACATAAGGGCTCATAAAGCAATAGTAGAATCATTCATGAAGTTCATGGTCAATAAATTATAAAATGTCTGAACATACTTTAAATACATAATTAGCCATGAATAAGGGTCCGTGAGTCATCCAAAAGTCATAAATTCATATATCATGAAGAACATAGATATTTGTGAAATTTCATGTACTTTCTATTATAATAGGATGAAGAAGTAAATCAATGAAAAATTCATTTTATAGGGAAGAAGACCAAATCAAGAAATTGGCTAAAAACCTAACTTTAACGTCAATGGAGTATTACTAGATGTAGGGCATGAGGAAGAATGGAATTCCTCATTATAGTTAGCCTTACATACCTGGAAGAAAGAACGCTTGGCTCTAGCTTAAGAATCCCTAGGTTGAAGATGATGAATCCTAGCTTGCTTGAGAGCTAATGATCTTGAACATACATTGTTATGAGTGGTAATGAGTGTTTAGACTAATAAAAACCCTTAAATATCCCCCTTAGGAATTCCACAATGATCTGATTTAGGTGGTAAATATATAGGAGGTTACTAATATAACCCTAGAAACTTTTGAAGAAATTTTTGCACCAGTGATGACGGGTCGTTACTACGAGTCGTTGTGTTCGGCCATGACTCACGGTGAACTCTCATGGTCACTAAAGAACCTTAGATTAGTTTCTAATCTTCATGTCATGGATAGACAGGATGAGTCGTCCCTTGATCCTATGAGTTGTGATGTTTACCCATGACCATTATAGCCAAATCGAACACTTTTTGATCCTCATCCCATGACCTGATAGGACAGTTCGTACCATCCTACCATGAGTCATCCATTGAGATGTGGCATTTGGAAATCATGGAGCACTAGCTGCTCACCGCGATCCATGTCACAAGTCATGGTATCTTGCCACGGCTCGTGGTGTGGTTCGTTTTTTTGAACCGGTCCATTTCCTGCTGATTTCCTGCTTAATACCTAGGATATGATCTTAGGGACTTTTGAGAGTTGTTACATTATCTTCGCTTAGGATCATTCATCCTCAAATGAAGGTTTAACTAGATTGATGCATTATCTAATTGAGAGTAACTGAACTAAGCTTAACTGGATTCACAGAACGTGCAAGCATACTAAGGATTTCAATGACAACTAATGGGACATGAAACTGATAAGAGTACTATGAGAGGAGACTGTTACCTCAAGATTATGGCTCTAAACTAGGAGGGAAAATATGGGTATACTTGGCCATTATATCTACTTCAGCTTCCCAAGTAGCTCCCTTAACTAGTTGATTCCTCCATAAGACTTTCACAGAAGCGACTTCTTTGTTCCTCAACTTACGAACCTGACGATCAAGAATATCAACTGGGACTTCTCATATAATAGGTTGTCCTTCATTCCCACACTCTCTATAAGAATAATGAGTGAGGGGTCACCCACACACTTCTCAAGCATAGAGATGTGGAAAATTAGAAAGACTGATCTAGTTCGCTAACAGCTCCAACTTATAGGCTACCTTGTTAACTCTCCTAAGCCTGGCTGAGGAAGAGTTACGGGGCGTAAAACAAAAAAATACGTCGACCGGGAATACTATGTGTAATGATTCCCCCATTCACGATAACTTCTTGTTAACAGTCTTCACTTTGAAAGCGGGAGAAGTGCCCGACATACTTTTAGAAAGAAGGATATGGCATCGAAGAAGGAGGAGCCAGTGAACAAAATCCTATATGGACCAATATACCATGGATTGAGCTCCCCTTTCTTCCCAAATCTCATGACACCCTTCATGGGTGAAACATTCAAGTAAACCCAATCATTCATCGCAAACTCCAAGTCTCTATGCCTCACATCAGTATAAGACTTTGGCGACTCTATGCAGTCTTCAACCTTTCCCATATGATATTAACTTTCTCCATGGCTTGTTTCACTATGTTTGGACCTATAAACTCCACCTCACCAACTTTGAATCAACCAATTGGGGATCTATACCTTCGCCCACAAACAGACTCATAAGGGGCCATCCAAATATTGGAGTGATAATTGTTTTTATATGCGAACTCTATAATAGAAAAATGGTCATACTAATTCCCCTTGAAATCAATAACACAAGCTCTTAACATATCTTCTGGTGTCTGAATAGTCCACTCTACCCCACCATCTATCTGCAGATGAAACGTTGTACTAAGATTCACCTTCGACCACAAACATCTCTAGAAGGACTTCCAAAACAAAGAGTTAATTTTTTTGCCCTATCTGATATGATAGATAATGGAACTTAATGAAGTCTGACTATCTCTTGAATTTTCAATCTAGCATAGTCCTTGATTGAGTCTATAGTCTTAATTGGCAAGAAATGAGCTGACATGGTCATTCGATCTACAATCACCCAAATAGAGTCATCTTACCGACGTGACTTTGGTAGACATTGGTGATAAAGTCAAGGTATATTAATCATCTCCTACTTTTATTTGAGGATTTCTATATTCTAAGCCACACCACATGAAATTTGGTGCTCTATCTTAACCTGTTGACAATTCGAGCATCTATCCACAAAGTCTGCAATGTCCCTCAGCATTCTGTTCCACCAATAGACTTCCCTCAAGTAATGGTACATTTTAATGGAGCCTATATGAATTGAATATCTGGAGTTGTGCACTTTTTCCATGATTCTAGCTCTAAGACCATGTAATACCCCGGAAGTGCCTAAGACTAGACTCGTGATTTGAAATGAAAAGTAGTAGTAATCTGACATTTCTTCTTAGAATGATTCATGCTACAAATCGTTGGTGGGAATAACGACCTGTTGGAGGTGCCCATGGTGAGAACCTGCAGGGTAGGCTGGGAAGTAATGGGTCTCAAGATGACCTGTTCGTTGAAGTAACGAGTCATGGGTCAGAGTCGTTGTTTGGTTCTTGAATGTCCGAAGGGAAGGTATGACTCGTTGTGAGGAACCAAGGATCATGGTAAGGATCCGTTGGTGGGGAGATAGATTGGTAGAGATAGATGGTACGGGTCAAGGCACGACCCATGGTGAGTGACGACGGGTCGTTACTTCCACCCATAGAAAGGAGCAAGGATTTTCTCCCAGTCGCAATGACGGAAGGATACAACAATCTGTTCGTAGATGGTACGAGTTGTGATATGGTATGTGGGAACTTTAGAGGTCAGAGGTGAGTAGTGGCTCCGATGAGATGAAACCACGACCCATTGGATCGAGGTACGACCGTTAGATCAGTCGTGGTCACTGGCAGTGCAAATCTTTTAGGTTTTTCATTAAGGGAATTTTTGTCATTCCTAAGCCCTAGAGTTCTAAACTACGTCATTTTAAGCTCAATTAGTAGGATTTTAAGGGGGATAAACCTATTCTAAGAACCCCCACTCCATGCAGGCAACCTAGAGCCATCCTTGAAGATCAAGTTAGAAGAATTTCATCAAATTCTCTTCAATTTCCTTTGGGATTTTAAGTGGGAATGTGAAATCGAATTACCCAGGCATGTGATGCTATGAATGAGAGTTCCTTTCACTCTCATGCTCTAAATTCATCTCAATTCCATGGATTTCAAATTCTAAATTAAATTTTCATGATCTATGGGGTTTATCCTAATTCTTGTGAATTTCGCTATGATCTATCCATGGGTCGATTCCTTTCATGTATCAAATAATGTTTTATGATTTATGAGAAAATTTTATAACTATTTTGATTTCAAATTTATAGATTTGAATTTTTATTTAATTATGCCCAATTATGCATATTTCATGAAAAGTCAAGTTATGGTTTCATCAAGATCTTGATTTTATTTATCCCATTATGAATTATGATTTATCATATGAATTCTCTCAAATTCTCATCATAAATTTATGAATAGCAAGTATATAAATGTTTTACAAGTATGCATGGATTTCATGATTTACGGATTTATGACTCTTGGCCAACTTATGGGCCCTTTTCATGGACAATCATGTATTTCAAGTATGATCAAGTATGTTATGTTATAATTGGCCATGTAATTTATGAATGATTTATGATTATGATATTAGCCATGTGCATGTTTTAGGGAGAAATGTCTAGTATCGAGTAGCCCAACGTTCAAAGGACTACACCGGTGTCTCAAAACTACGTGTCACCGTAGGTTTATATCTCCAATGTTAATGTTACTGGATCCCCATGATATCACATACTGCCCATTCCTTTCATGGAAAACATGGGATGGCTCTGCCCACTTGAGAGAGATAGATGGGGAGTCAACTCTATCATGATGGTGTCAGTTATGACGAGTCCTCCCATTGTTCCTCATGATTAATGCATGGTCGAATTTATGTTACTTTTGCTCAACTCATGTTTAATGAAGCTTTTATCCTATCATTATGATTATGACTAATTTATGAATGTTTTGAAAACTTTGAGCCTATGTTTACATTATGATCATGTTGTCCTACTTTTATGAACTCTTATGTATTTTAACTATCCGTTTTTACTTACCTTGTATATTCAATACATTTTAAGTACTGATCGCATACTCTATGCTATATCATTTCATGATACAGGTTCGAGGGATCAGTCTTAGTAGCATTAATATCCCCTGCTTTCCTCTCTAACCTATCCAGCCGGAGTTGGTGAGTCATCATCCTTCGAGGATGTTCAGTAATTTATAGTTTTTTTTACTTTCCTTTCAGTTTCAGACTTTGTCGAGCTAGTTGGGGGTGCTATCCCATCAGCTCATCAGTTATGATAGAGGCTTTTCAGATGTTATATAGAAATCTACTTTTCGTTGTTGATTGAGTTTTAGCTTGATACATATATATGTAGACTTCCACTATGTTAATTATGTTGAGCTTCCTCTTTGTGATGTTGAGTTTAGATGTTATGTTTATTACATGGGTTGACTTGGAGCCTCTCGGGGTTTCTTGTCCCATGTCTCGATTGGGTCTATGTTCGTATCGTGACAAACTTGGTATTAGAGCATTAGGTTTTGAAGTGTCCTTGGGTGTTTGGAAGAGGCGTTAAGTAGAGCCTTTTTCATGGGTGTGAAGTGCGCCACACTTATGACGAAGAGGCTACGAGACGTTTAGGAAATATTTCCTAATTTAATGATCTATTTCATGCGGTGAAATGTCTCTCCATCATTCTAACTCATGATATACGCATTCGAGGAATCATGCCTCCTTGCTGAGTTAATGGAAGAAGAAATTTGAACAAAAATGGCCACGAGAATGGCAATGGAGATGGGCACCAACAGGCCCTACCAGCCCATGAGAAGCATGTACCCCAGCAGTTTGCCCACGATGAGTTCAGGGCAGCCATACAGATGCTAGCTCAGGCCTTAACGGCCCAGGTTAATCAGCAGGCGGTAGAGCATGTCCCTTATAACGGGAAAGTGGCGGCTGCAAGAGTTAGAGATTTTTTGAGGATGAACCCTCTGTAGTTTCTTGGGTCAAAGGTGGACGAGGATCCACACGAGTTCATTGATGAGGTTCTGAAGATCACCCAGATCATGGGGGTGATCGGAGAGGAGTGCGCCGATCTAGCCTCGTATCAGTTGAAAGGGTTTGCGCACATCTGGTTCAAGAAATGTAAGGATAGCAGGACAGTCGGAGCAGGTCCTATTGGTTTGGAGGAGTTTCATGCCGCATTTCTGGATTAGTTCTTCCCTCGTGAGATGAGGGAGATTAAAGCAGCGGAATTTGTGAACCTGTAGCAAGGATGACAGTTTAGGGGTATGGTTTGGAGTTCACTCATTTGTCCAAATATGCACCAGAGCTAGTGGTTGGTCAGAGAGCTCAAGTGAGTAGGTTTGTACATGGAGTGGTGGACAACCTGGACAAGGATTGTAAAATCGCCATGCTTCATCAGGATATTGATTTTCCCTGGATGGTTTTGTATGCCCAACAGATGGAGGCAGTGCATCTGAAGAGAGGGAGGCCAAGAGGGCCAGGTCAGACAGTTATGGGTTCTCTCAACAGAGATCGGGAGGCGGACATCGTCAACATTCTCATCATAGGTGATTATCTCCAGCGCCATCATCGGCCAGTGCACCATCCAAACCATAAGGTGATCAGTGGAGCAGGGCTTCAGGGTCGAGGGACAAGAGTAGCATGCAGACAGAGCGCACCTTTCTTGCCTGCGGGAAGTGTGGCAAGAGTCATGCAGGAGAGTGCTTGATAGGATCGGATATCTATTTTGGGTGTGGTAGATTTGGCCGCATGCGCCGAGACTGTCCCTTAGCAAGAAAGGGTGATGGTAGAGGCCGTGCTTAGGCTACCAGATCAGCATCAACACTAGCACGACCAGCCCAGCAGGGTGCATCCACTAGTGTAGGTGGTGGCCAGCACCAAAACAGGTTTTATGCCCTTTCATCCCGCCAGGAGCAAGAGACTTCACCAGATGTAGTCACTAATATGTTATGAGTATTCCACCTTGATGTATAAGCATTGTTAGATCCAGGGGCTACTTTATCCTTTGTGACACCCTATGTTGATAGTAGTTTCGGAGTCAGTCCCGAGATTTTATCAGGACCTTTCTCAGTCTATACTCCATTCGGTGATTCAGTTATAACTAGACGGGTATATAGAAATGGCCCTGTCAATGTCCTTTACAAAGTCACCTCAGCAGATTTAGTAGAGCAAGTCATAACCGATTTTGATGTTATCTTTGGCATGGACTGGTTACATGCATGTTATGTGTCGGTCAATTGTAGAACCCGTGTAGTGGAGTTCATATTTTAGGGTGAGCCAGTTCTTGAATAGAAGGGTAGTTTACCTGTGCCTGTAGGTCATTTCATTTCCTACCTTAAGGCCTGAAAAATGATTTCTAAGGGTTATGTGTACCACCTAGTTAGGGTTAAGGATATTACGACCGAAACCCCGACTATCCAGTTAATCCTTGCAGTGCGTGAGTACCCAAAAGTGTTTCCAGATGATTTATCGGGAGTCCCTCCCGAGCGGGAGATCAATTTTGGTGTTGACGTTCTTCCTGATACTCAACCTATATCTATTCCTCCTTATAGAATGACTCTAGCTGAGCTAAAGGAGTTGAAGGAGTACTGAAGGATCTTTTAGACAAGGGTTTCATCAGAGTGAGCAAATCCCAATGGGGTGCACCAGTTCTCTTTGTCCTCAAGAAGGATGGTTCCCTTCTGACGTGCATTGATTATCAGCAATTGCACAAGGTCACAATCAAGAACATGTATACTCTCCCCAGGATTGATGATTTGTTCGGCCAACTTCAGGGTGCCAAGTGCTTTACAAAGATAGACCTCAGATCAGGATATCATCAGCTCAGAGTTTGGGAGAGTGACATCCCGAAGATAGCTTTCAGGACTCGGTATGGTCACTATGAGTTTGTAGTTGTGCCTTTTGGACTAACGAATGCTCTTGTAGCTTTTATGAACTTAACGAACAGGGTTTTGGGGCCATATTTAGATATGTTCGTAGTTGTGTTCATAGATGATATTCTCATATACTCTCGGAGCAGGAAGGAGCATGACGCTCATTTGAGGGTGGTGATACACACTCTTAGGGATCGCCAGTTATATGCTAAGTTTAGCAAATGTGAGTTTTTGTTGAACTCCGTGGAATTTTTTGGGGATGTGGTGTCAAGTGAGGGGCTACAGGTAGACTTTCAAAAGATAGAAGCGGTAAAGAATTGGCCTAGACTAGTGAGTCCTTTGGATATCAGGAGTTTCTTGGGATTAGCTGGTTACAATTAAAGGTTTGTTGAAGTCTTTTCATCCATTGCAGCACCATAAACTAAATTGACCCAGAAGAAAGTAAAGTTTCAATGGTCGGAAACTTGTGAAAAGAGCTTCCAAGAGTTGAAGAACTCAACTCACCTCAGCACTAGTGTTGACCCAACTTGAGGGCACCGATGGGTTTTAGTATATTGTGATGCTTCGAGGATCAGCCTTGGCTATGTGCTAATGCAGCACGATAAGGTTATGGTATATGCAGCTGAAGGTCCATGAAAAGAATTACCCAACTCATGATCTCAAATTGGAGGCGGTAGTATTTTCCTTGATGATTTTGAGTCACTATCTATATGGGGTCCATGTGGATGTGTTTACCGACCACAAAAACCTACAGTAAGTGTTCACCCAGAAGGATCTGAATTTGCATCAGAGGAGGTGGTTGGAGCTTTTGAAGGATTATGATATGAGTGGTTTCTATCATCCCGGCAAGGCTAACGTGGTGAAAGACTCTTTTAGTAGGCTTTCCATGTCGAGTGTATCTGATGTAGATGAGGATAAAAAATAGTTTGTCATGACACGAATGGAGGACTAAATCGTAGACACGGGACAAAGGACCTCGAGAGACCCCATTTCGATCCATGGCATAAGAATTCAACTAACTCATTCAATAAACATGATGAAATCATAAACATAAACTCAGCGGAAGTCTCATACAATAGCACATAAGAATAATATCTGAAGCTACACATACATAAGTCTGAAAGCCTCTAATAGGACGAGTTGATGGGACAAGACCCCAACTAACTCGACAATACTGAATCTGAAATACGAAATGAAAACTAAGCGTCTAGTCCTGGAAAGAAGAGGACTCACCAATCCTAAGTTGATAAGGACTCTGGAAAGCTGATTAAGATCGGGGTTGAAGCTATGAGCTGGGTCCCGTATCATGAGACGATACAACATAGAAAGTATGCGATCAGTACGTGGAATATACCGAGTATGCAAGGTAAGTAAAACTACTTATATAAAGTAAATCATTTAAAACAGTTCATACATATCATAAGCTTTCAAATATAAGAGGAGAGGCTACATGCATTCCTTCTGAAATCATAATCTTATCATAACATGACCATGCATAGCTTTATATCATCATGGCTGACTCAAATGACTCAAAGATGAAACATGACATTTATTTTAAAAGCTGAACAATGAGTCAAACCTTACTTTTAGAACATGCATGCATAAGATAACTTCCATGAATAATGCATATGCAAATTTGAATAGTATAGATAGTGGGAGACTCCTCACTTAACCGACATACCACGATAGAGCTTACGTGGTCCCGACTATCACACTCTAGTGGGCAGAGCTATCAAAAACCTTATCAGGGCGAAGGACGCTACTATGATATTGATATCAAGCTGAAGGGCCAATCGGACCGAGGATAGCTCCCAAAGGAGGTCTCAACAATATATTAGTATAAACCTACGTTGGCGCATAGTTCTGGGGCATAGGATGATCGACCCTTAACTCGCTCGATGCTAGACACTTCTCCCAAAACATGCAATGCTCTACATCGTATATAACGAAGCTCAACATCATCTATTGATGAGGCTCAACATCGTCTAATGACGAAGCTCAAGATGAAATCATGCATAACTCAACATCGTATGAAAGAAAGCTCGACTTTGTCTATTGACAAAGCTCATAATGAAATCATGCATAGACTAGACATCATATGAATATGAAGCTCAACATTGTCCCTTGACAAAGATCATAATGACATATATCTCAATTATGACTTCATGCATATGAGAAGCTTTATTTCTAAACATAGCACAAGCTCAAGTATAAATGGGAGCATCTACTCCAAATCATGTGGTAAGCTATATGTAGGAATATCTAACTCAACATACCACAAGCTAGAAACTTTGAAATTTGGGAGACTTCGCTCCAAACCATGTGGTAAGCTTATTTCTAGAAAATCATCATTTTAGATCAACATGTGGGCATTGCCCAAAGCTTTATCAAACTTAGATCTACTCAATTAATTTTGAAAACAACATCATAGTCATGGGTAGCTTCAGAAACATGCTTTTCATCATCAAATCTCATCATCATCATACATTCAACATCATTTTTTTCTTTCATGAACTTCTCATCCATGGGCATTCAATTTCATAATTTAGAAATCATAGTTTGGATTGAAAACAATTTGAAATCTCCCCAAGCTTAACAATTCACCGATATAAACATAATCTAATCATACCCATATAAAGAGATTGAAGAATCACTCAATTGGGTGAAAACACCATACTTATCATGATTTGATAGAAATTAGGCATGGGTGTGGAAGGAGGCACCCACTCATAACCTTACATACTTGGGAATGGTGAATTCTAACACCTTCTAATTGCCCATGCTGAGATTCCAATGGAAACCTTGAGATTTTGCTTTGAATCCTCTCTTTAAACCTTCAAACTTGCATGCATGACAAGAATGAGTTAGAATAGGTTTTTCCCCTGCTAAAAACCCACTAAAACGAGCCTTAAAGGATGTAGTATAGGCCCCTAGGATTTAGGAATTACGGAAAAGCCCTTACAAAATTGCTGAATTAACAGTTGGGGGTCCCAACGAGGGATCTGATGACTCATCACTAAGGGCCACGACTCGTCAAGTCGTCCGTCAGGTAGACTGGATAACAGATCACTTAGGGCTCGTAATGGGGGACTTAACAATTTGTTCCTCGAGACCACAATCGGTGGTCACATTCCATCGTGTACACTTTCTCATTCTCACCTAAAGTTCAACCTATTTGCCCACGACTCACCACATGAGTCGTTGGGACTAACCATGACTCGTGGGGTCCCTTCCGTTAGGTACACTGGTCAATCCTCCAATTTATTTCTCAACTTCACCGCACGATTAACCTGATGACTCGTGGTGACTAACCATGAGTCATTTCCACACCCATGGGGACCTCAAACCTTCATTTCATCTAGGCCTTCTCACGAGCCACCTGACGACTCGTGGGGTCTCCTCACGAGTCGTCTAATGACTCATCCTGCAACTGAAGCATCATTTTCCAAATTTTCCCCATTTGACTCCTGGGTCTGATCCTTGGGTTCTCGGGGTATTACAATATCTCACCCTTGGGAACATTCGTCCTCGAATGTTAGAAACTCAAAGAAAACTCAAAAATAAGCAATCATCACATGCAAATACTGATTATTTAAATCGAAAACTGACGGAATGACTACCTCCAAAAACAACTACACAGCTGAACTGAATTCAGACATCACATACATCTATCATATCATAAATCAAACTTGTGCACGTGAACTGAACATGGAAACTAATTAGAGAATTAGGGAAAAAACTGATACCTCAAATTGAAACTTAGCCGGTAGGGAACAGGTGAGGTTATTTAACCATCATAGCTGCTTTGGCTTCCCACGTAACTCCCTTAACATGATGGTTTCTCCATAACACCTTCACCTAAGCTACTTCTTTGTTCCTCAGCCTCCAAACCTGGCGATCCAAAATTGCAACTGGAATTTCCTCATAACTGAGGTTATCTCCAACACCAATGCTTTTCACCGGGACTACTAAAGTTGGATCACCCAAGCACTTTTTCAAAAGCAACACATGAAACACAAGATGTATTGAAGATAGCTCTGATGGCAAGTCCAACTTATACGCCACCTTACCAACTCTTCTCGTAACCCTGTAGGGACCAATATAGCGGGGGCTGAGTTTTCCTTTCTTTCTGAGCCGCATGACTCCCTTCATGGGAGATACCTTTAGAAATACTCAATTGTCTACCTCAAACTCAAAATCTCTTCTTCTCACATCCGCATATGACTTTTGATGACGGTCTTCAATTTGTCCCTTATCAACTGAACCTTCACCATAGCCTCGTGAACCGAATCTGGCCCTATCATAGCTGCCTCACAAACCTCAAACCATCCGATCAGGGATCTACACCTCCGCCCATATAGAGCCTCAAACGGTGCCATTTGGATACTAGAGTGATAGATGTTATTATAAGAAAACTCGATCAAGGGAAAATGATCATCCCAGCTACCTTTGAAGTCCATCACATAAGCTCTCAACATGTCTTCGAGAGTTTGAATTGTCCGTGTTGCCTGACCATCCGTTTGCGGATGAAATGCTGTGCTGAGTTTAACCTGAGTCCCATGCCCTTTTTGGAAAGACCGCCAAAACTGAGAGGTAAACTGAGTACCTCAGTCAGAAATAATAGAGAAGGGCACTCCATGAAGCCGGACCAACTCCCGAATTATAATTTGGCATAATCATCCGCTGAATCTATGGTCTTGACCGGTAGAAAGTGTGTAGCCTTGTTGACTACCACCCAAATGGAATCATACTGTCGGCGAGTACGAGGTAGGTCGGTAACGAAGTCCATGTTAATCTCTTCCCACTTCCAAGTAGGAATGTTAATATCCTGCAATATGCCTCCCGGCCTTTGATGCTGAACTTTCACTTGGTGACAGTTCGGGAATTTGGCTACGAATTCTACAATATTATTCTTTATGTCGTTCCACCAATATATTTCCCGCAATTCATGATACATCTTGGTGGTTCCTGGATGGATAGAATACCTGGATCCATGTGCCTCATCCAATATCCGATCCCACAAATTATCAACATCTGGAACACATAGACGACCCTGGTACCACAGTACACCATCTCCCCCTTAGGAGAAAACCTCCACCTTTTGACTTCGAACAACTTTCTTCAGCTTTACTAGAATCGGATCCTCATCATGTCTAGCCTTCCCATTCGTCACCAAAGACGATTCTGATCCCTTTGGCACAACAACTCTGCCATCGATCGAGTCGACCAACCTGACTCCCAACCTTGCAAGGTGATGGACATCTTTCACCAAATCCTTCTTTCCCCCATCCAAGTGGGACACACTTTCCATAGAGAGTCTACTAAGAATGTCTGCTACCACATTAGCCTTACCTGGGTGGTAAAGGACACTCATATCATAGTCCTTAAGTAGCTCCAACCACCTCCTTTGTTGAAGATTGAGGTCTTTCTGCGTGAACACATATTGCAATCTCTTGTTATCCGCGAATACATCCACGTGGACCACATACAAGTAATGCCGCCATATCTTCAATGCAAACACCACCGCGGCCAATTCAAGATCATGGGTCAGGTAGTTCTTTTCATGAAACTTCAACTGTCTCGAGGCATATGCTATCACTTTCCCATACTACATCAACACACACCCGAGCCCGACTTGCAAAGCATCATAATACACCACAAAACCATCGGTACCCTCAGGTAGGGTCAATACTAGAGTTGAAGTGAGTTGGGTCTTCAACTCTTGGATGCTTTCTCACGAGCCTCCGACCATTGAAACTTCACCTTCTTCTGAGTCAACTTGGTCAAAGGGCGGAAATAGATGAAAAACCCTCCACAAAACTCTGATAGCAACCCACTAAGCCCAAAGAGCTCCTCATATCTTATGGGCCACCGGTCTGGGCCAATTCTTCACCACCTCGATTTTTTGAGAATCTACCTTTATGCCCTCACTCGATACCACATGGCCTAGAAATTCCACCGAGTCCAACAAAAACTCACATTTGCTGAACTTTGCATACAACTGACGATCCTTGAGGGTCTGAAACACTACTCTCAAGTGAGCGACATGCTCCTCCTTGCTCTGAGAGTATATGAGAATATCATCAATGAACACAATCATGAATATGTCCAGATATTCCTTGAACACCCTGTTCATTAGATACATAAAAGTTTCAGGGGCATTGGTTAGTCCAAAACACATAACGACAAATTTGTAGTGACCATACCGAGTCCTGAAAGCGGTCTTCGGGATGTTACTCTCCCGAACCTTGAGCTGGTGATACCCCGACCTGAGATTAATCTTGGAGAAATACTTGGCTCCCTGAAGCTGAACGAACAAATCATCAATCCTTGGTAAGGGGTACCTATTCTTAACGGTGACCTTGTTCAACTGTCGATAGTCCATACACATGCGAAGGGAATCATCTTTTTTCTAGACAAATAACACTGGTGCACCCCATAGAGACTTACTCGGCCTAATAAAGCCCTTATATAACAAGTCCTTCAATTGATACTTTAACTCTTTTAGCTTGACTGGAGCCATTCTGTAAGGAAGAATAGATATAAGGTACGTGCCGGGAAGAAGACCTATACAGAAATCAATCTCCTGCTTGGGAGGGACACCTAGTAAATCATCAGGAAAGACCTCTGCATACTCACGTACTATTGGTACGGACTGGATAGTTAGGGTTTCAGACTCCACGTCCTTAACCCGAACTAGATGTTACATGCAACCCTTGGAAATCATCTTTCTGGCCTTAAGGTAGGAAATGAATCAACCTTCAGGAACAACTGAACTACCCTTCCATTCTAACACTGGCTCACCTGGAAATTTGAGCTCTACTGACCGGGTTCTACAATTAACAGAAGCATAGCATGCGAATAGCCAATCCATGGCGAGAATGACAACAAAATTGATCATGGATAACTCTATCAAGTCTGCTGAGGTGACCTTATGAAGGACAGAGACTGGGATCCTCTATACACCTATCTAGCTATAACTGAGTCACCTACTGGAGTAGAAATCGAGAAGGGCTCTAACAAGACATCGGTACCGACTGCAAAGCTACTGGCTACATATGGTGTCACAAAAGATAGGGTAGCCCCCAGATCTAGCAATGCATATACATCAACATGAGAAACTCTCAACATACCGGTGACTACATTTGCTGAGGCCTCCCACTCCTAATGAGTGGGTAAGGCATAGAATCCGTTCTAGCACTGACCGCCAGCTGTGCTAGTAGATGCCCCTGATGTGCTGAGCGTGGGGGAGGGGCTACTGAACTAGAAGCTGGGCCTCGGTACCCAACCTAATCTTGTCTCACTGTTGGACAATCTCTGAGCATATGTCCAGGCTACCCACATCCAAAACAAGATCATGACCCTACTAAGCACTGGACTGTGTGTCCTCGGTCGCACCTGCAACAATCTGAATGCTGGAATCTGCGGGCCTACCGCTATGACCCCTCGAGCCTGACGCTCGCCCTCTATGATCATGTCTTGGCCTAGATGGCACACTCAGAGCTGAAGATGCTGGGGCTGATGATCTCTGGTGGGTCTGTTTTCAATTCCTTCCACCGAACCTCTATTGGGAGAACCTGTGGCCCTCGATCTGGTCCCTCTTGGCATACCTCTTCCTCGATTGTGCTGCCTCCATCTGCTGGGCATACAACACTATGTGAGGGAAGTCCATGTCCTGGTGCAGCATAGCTGTCCTGCTGTCCTTGTCCAAGTAACCTGCTATGCCATGCACAAATCGGCTCACCCGCATCCGCTGGTCGATCACCAACTCCAGGGAATACTTAGATCGGCGGGTGAACTCAAGGGAGTACTCCTGAACAGTCATCCTTCCTTGCTTTAAATTCACAAACTCAGCTGCTTTCAACTCCCACATCTCTAGAGGGAAGAACTGATCTAGGAATGCAACCTGAAACTCTTCCTATGTGATCGGACCTGCTCCTGCGACCCTGCTGTCCTTCCACTGGCGGAACCAAATATGCGCAACCCCGTTCAACTAGTAGGAGGACAACTCTGCGCACTCAACACTACTCGCCCCCATAACCTGGGTGATCTTGACAATCTCATGAATTAAATCATATGGGACCTCATCTACCTAGGACCCCAAAAACTCCGGCAGGTTCATTCTCAAGAAGTCTCAGACATTGGCTGCCGTTGCAGTGCCATTTTGAGGAATATGGACAATGGCCTGCTGATTGACCTGAGCGTTCAAGGCCTGCACAAGCATTTGAATAGCGTACCGTAACTCAGCATGAGCGGTTGACTCTGGTGCCTGAGGCTCCTGAACTGGTGGGGCTGGCTGGTGCCCATAACCGTTTCCATCCTCGTGGCCTTCACCACCTCCATTCCTTCTTCCCTTCATTATTCAAGGTCCCATGATTCTACAATCACGAATAACACAATTTAGAAGGATAGAAAGACTTTTTATCACACAACATAGATCATGAAAGAAGGGAACATTTCCTAAAACCTCTAGTAGCTTTTTCGTCATAAGTGTGGCGTGCTTCACACCCATGAAAAGACTCTACTTAATGCTGCTTTCAGACTCCCTAGGACACATCAAACCTATGGCTCCGATACCAAGTTTGTCACGACCCAAATGGAGGTCCGGATTGTAGACACGGGACAAGGGACCCCCAGAGACCCCAAGTCAACCCATGGCATAAGCATTCAACTAACTCATTCAATAAACAAGAAGATACCATAAATATAAACTCACCTGAAGTCTCATCCAACAGCACATCATAATACTATCCGAAGCTACACATACATAAGTCTGAAAGCCTCTAATCTAGACGAGTTGATGGGAAAAGACCCTAACTAACTCAACGATACTAAATCTGAAATATGAAATGAAAACTGAGAGTCTTGTCCTCGAAAGATTAGGACTCACCAACCCTGAGTTGATAAGGACTCTGGAAAGCTGATTAAGATTGGGGTTGAAGCTGTGATCTGGGTCTTGTATCATGAGACGATATAACATAAAAATTATGTGGTTAGTATGTGGAATGTACCAAATATGCAAGGTAAGTAAAACCTCTTATATAATTTAAATCATTTAAAACAGTTCATACATATCATAAGCTTTCAAATATGAGAGGAAAGGCTACATGCATTCCTTCTAAAATCATAATCTTATCATAACATGACCATGCATAGCTTTATATCATCATGACTTACTCGAATGACTCAAAGCTGAAACATGACATTTATTTTAAAAGCTGAACAATGTGTCAAACCTTACTTTTAGAACATGCATGCGTAAGATAACTTCCATGAACAATGCATATGCAAATCTGAATAGTATAGACAGTGGGAGACTCATCACTGAACCGACATACCAGGATAGAGCTTACGTAGTTCTGACTATCACACTCAAGTGGGCAGATCCATCCAAAACCTTCCCAGGGATAAGGACGCTACCATGATATCGATATCAAGCTGAAGGGCCAATCAGGCCGGGGATAGCTCACAAGGGAGGTCCCAACAATATAATAATATCAACCTATATTGGTGTGTAGTTCTGGGTCATAAAGTGATCTACCCTTAACCCGCTCGGTGCTAGATTCATCTGCCAAAACATGCAATGCTCTACATCGTATATAAAAAAGATCAACATCGTCTATTGATGAGGCTCAACATCATCTAATGATGAAGCTCAAGATGAAATCATGCATAACTCAACATCGTATGAAACGAAGCTCGACATTGTCTATTGAAAAAGCTCATAATGAAATCATGCATAGACTAGACATCATATGAATATGAAGCTCAACGTTGTCACTTGACAAAGATCAAAATGACATACATCTTAATTATGAATTCATGCATATGAGAAGCTTTATTTCAAAACATACCACAAGCTCAAGTATAAATGGGAGCATTTACTCCAAATCATGTGGTAAACTATATGTAGGAATATCTAACTCAACATATCACAAGCTAGAAATTTTGAAATTTGGGAGACTTCGCTCCAAACCATGTGGTAAGCTTATTTCGAAAAATCATCATTTTAGATCAACATGTGGGCATTGCCCAAAGCTTTATCAAACTTAGATCTACTCAATTCATTTTGAAAACAACATCATAGTCATCTTTAGAAATATGTTTTTCATCATCAAATCTCATCATCATCATACATTCAACATCATTATCTTCTTTCATGAACTTCTCATCCATGGGCATTAAATTTCATAGTTTAGAAATCACAGTTTGTATTGAAAATAATTTAAAATATTCCCAAGCTTCACAATTCACCAATAAAACATAATCTAATCATAACCATGTAAAGAGATTGAAGAATCATGCAATTTGGTGAAAACTCCATACTTGATCATAGACAATTTTTCATGGTTTGATAGAAATTGGGCATGGGTGTTGATGGAGGCACTCACTCATAGCCTTACATACCTGGGAATGGTGAATTCTAACACCCTCTAATTCCCCAAGTTGAGGTTCCGATGAAAACCTTGAGATTTTGCTTTGAATCCTCTCTTCAAACCTTCAAACTTGCATGCATGGGAAGAATGACTTAGAATAGGTTTTTCCCCTGCTAAACAGGTCTTAAACAACGTAGTATAGGCCCCTAGGATTTTTGAATTACGAAAAAGCCCTTACTAAAATCACTGAATTAACTGCTAGAGGGGTCCCAACGAGGGACCTGACGACTCGTCAAGTCGTCCATCAGGTACACTGGATAACAGATCACTTAGGGCTCATAACGGGGGACTTAACAATTCGTTCCTCGAGACCATGACCCATGGTCACCTTCCTTCGTGTACATTGTCTCATTCTCACATAGAGTTCAACATGCTTTTCCACGACTTACCTCACGAGTCGTTGGGACAGACCATGACTCACTGGGTCCCTTCTGTTAGGTACACTGGTTGATCCTCCCATTTATTTCTCAATTTCACCCCACGGTTAACCTGACGACTCATGGTGGCTGACCTCGAGTTGTTCCCATTCCCATGGGGACCTCAAACCTTCATTTCATCCAGGCCTTCTCATGAGCCAACTGACAACTCATGGGGTCTCCTAATGAGTCGTCCAATGTCTCATCCTGCAACTGAAGCATTATTTTCCAGATTTTCCCCGTTTGACTCCCAGGTCTGATCCTTGGGTTCCCGCAGTATTACATAGTTAGTAAAGGATGTGCACCGACTTGCACGATTAGGAGTTCGTCTGTTGACTCAATGGATGGTGGTGTCATTTTCTAGAATGGATCAAAATCATCTTTGGTTACTGATGGTAAGGCTAGGCAAGATGAGGATCCTATTTTGGTGAAGTAGAAGGAAGCCATTTAGAATGAAAAAGTAGAGATCTTCTCCAAATGGGGAGATGGTGTGCTCCAATATTAGGGTCGTTTGTGTGTACCGGCTGTTGGTGACTTGAAGGAGCGGATGTTGCATGAAGCTCATGGTTCTAGATACTCTATACATCCAGGTGCCACCAAGATGTACCGTGACCTATGGGAAGTCTATTGGTGGCATGGCATGAAGAAAGACATAGCAGAGTTTTTGGCTAAGTGTCTGAATTGTCAACAGGTGAAGGTTGGGCATTAGAGACTAGGAGGTGTGATTTAGGACATTAGTATCCCTACTTGGAAGTGGGAGGAGATCAATATGGACTACATTACGGGGTTACCTCATACACGCTGACAGTATGACTCTATTTGGGTGGTTGTGGATAGTTTGACTAAAGCAGCTCATTTCTTACCTATCAAAGCTATCGATTCAAGCGAAGGATTATGCTAAGTTGTACATTTTAGAATTAGTTCAATTGCATGGAGTTCCCTTGTCCATCATATCAGATAGAGGTACTAAATTTACCTCCCAGTTTTGGAGATCATTTCAGAAGGGACTTGGTACCTAGGTTAAGCTTAGCACAACATTTCACCCGCAAACAGATGGTTAGGTGAAATGGACCATTCAGACTCTTAAGGATATGTTGAGAGCGTGTGTGATAGATTTCAAGGGTAGTTGGGATGACCATTTTCCTCTCATTGTATTTGCATATCCAACACTCAGATGGCTCCATTTGAGGCTTTCTATGGGCGGAGATGTAGATCGCCTATTGGTTGGTTTGAAGTCGGTGAAGCTGCAATGATAGGACTGGATTCAGTCCATGAGGCTATGGAGAAAGTTCAGCTTATTAGGGATAGGTTAAAAATAGCTCAAAGTCCACAAAAGTCCTATGCAGATGTGATGAGGAGAGAACTTGAGTTTGAAGTCGATGACCGGGTGTTTCTAAAGCTGTCTCCCATGAAGGGAATGATGAGGTTCAGAAAGAAAGGGAAACTCAGTCCCCGTTATGTTGGTCCGTATCGGATTGTGAAACGGGTTGGAAAGGTAGAATATGAGTTGGAATTTCCCTCAGAATTAGCTTCAGTTCATCCAGTTTTCCATGTATCGCTCTTAAAGAAGTGTTTGGGTGATCTAGCTCTGATTGTTTTTGGTGGACAATGTTGGTGTGAAAGATAGCCTTAGTTATGAAGAGGTTTCGGTAGAAATACTTGATCGTCATGTTCGTAAGCTAAGAAACAAGGAAGTATCCTCAGTCAAGGTTTTATGGAGAAATCAGCATGTTAAGGGAGCTACATGGGAGGCCGAAGCAGATATGATGGCTAAATACCCGCATCTATTCCCTTCTGGCTTAGTTACAACTTGAGGTATCTTTTTTCTCCTTAGTATCCTATTTAGTTTCATGTTCAGTTCATGTTTCCCATAGTTTCCTTCATGAAAATGTATGTATGTGTGATTTTGGAATTTAGTCAAGCATGTATTCCAGTGCCGAGTTAGTTACTGCATTAGTTTTCAGCTTAAATGTTCAGTATTTGGCGTGGTAGTTGCATTTTTTCCAACTTTTCAGTATATTTACCCACATTCAAGGATGAATGTTCCCAAGGGGGAGATATTGTAATATCCCAAAAGTGCCTAAGACTAGACTCATGATTTGAAATGAAAAGTAGCAGAAATATGAGATTTCTTCTCAGAATGAGTTGTGGTATGGGTTGTTGGTGGGAATAACGACCTGTTGGAGGTGCCCATGGTGAGAATATGCAAAGTAAGCTGGGAAGTAATAGGTCTCAAGATGACCCGTTGGTTGAAGTAATGAGTCATGGGTTAGAGTCATTATTTGGTTCTGGAATGTCAGGAGGGAAGGTACGACTCGTGGTACGACCCATGGTGAGGAACCACAGATCGTGGTAAGGATCCATTGGTGGGGAGCTAGGTTGGCAGAGCTGTATGGTACAGGTCAAGGCACGACCCATGGTGAGTTATGACGGGTCGTTACTTCCACCTGTAAGAAGGAGCGGGGATTTTCTCCCAGTCATGGCAACGGAAGGATACAACGATCCGTTGGTAGATGGTACGAGTCATGGAGTGGTACATGGGAACGTCTAAACTCATAGGTGAGCAGTGGCTCCGACGATAGGAAACCACGACATGTTGGATCGAGGTACGATCCATTGTATCAGTGGTGGTCATTGGCAGTGCAGATTTTTTAGGTTTTTCATTAAGGGTATTTTCTTCATTCCAAAGCCCTAGGGTGATAAACTACGTTATTTTAAGCTCAGTTAGTAGGGTTTTAAGGAGGATAAACCTATTCTAAGAACCCCTACTCCATGCATGCAACCTAGAGCCTTCCTTGAAGATCAAGTTAGAAGAATTTTATCAAAATCTCTTCAATTTCCTTTGGGCTATCAAGTGGGAGTATGAAATCGAATTATCCAGGTATGTGAGGCTATTAATGAGAGTTCCTTTTACTCTCAAGCTCTAAATTCATCTCAATTCCATGTATTTCAAATTCTACTCTCTAGTTTCATGATTTATGGGGTTTATCTCAATTCTTGTGAATTTCTCTATGATCTATCTATGAGTCAATTTCATTCATGTATTAAATCATGTTTTATGATTTATAGGCATATTTTATAACTATTTCAATTTCCATTTAATTATTCCTAATTATGTGTATTTCATGAAAAGTCAAGTTATGATTTCATTATGATCTTGTTTTTTTAGCCTATTACGAATTATGATTTATGATATGAATTCTTTAAAATGCTCATCATGAATTTATGAATACCTAGTATATAAATGTTTTACAAGTATGCATGAATTTCATGATTTATGGATTTGTGACTCTTGGCCAACCTATGGGCCTTTATTCATGGCCAATCATGTATTTCAAGTATGATCAAGTATGTTATGTTATAATTTTCCATGTACTTTATGAATGATTTATGATTATGATATGAGCCATGTACATCTTTTTTGGAGGAGTGTATAGCACCGAGTAGCCCGACGTTCAAAGGACTACGCAGGTATCTTAGAACTACATGCCACCGTAGGTTTATATCTCCAATATTAATGTTACTGGATCCCTGTGATATCACATACTGCACGTTCCTTACCTGGCACGCCTGGGATCGCTCTGCCCAGTTGAGCAAGATAGTTGCGATATCATATAAGCTCTATTGTGATGGTGTCGGTTATGACGTGTCCTCCAATTATTCCTCATGATTTATGCATGGTTAAGTTTATGTTACTTTGGCTCAAGTCATGTTTAATGAAGCTTTCTCCTATGATTATGATTATAACTGATGTATGAATGTTCTGAAAACTTTGAGCCCTATGTTTACATTATGATATTTACTTTATGATCATGTTGTCCTACTCATATGAACTCTGATGTATTTTAACTGTCCATTTTTACTTACCTTGCATACTCAGTACATTCCAAGTACTGAAAGCATACTCTAGGCTATATCGTTTCATGATACAGGTTCGAGGGATTAGTCTTAGTCACATCAGTAGCCCCTGCTTCCCTCTCTGAGCTATCCAGTCGGCGTTGGTGAGTCCTCGTCTTTCGAGGACATTCATTCATTTATAGTTTTTAATGTTCCTTTAAGTTTCAGACTTTGTCGAGCTAGTTGGGGGTGCTTTCTCATCAGCTCATCAGTTATGTTAGAGGCTATTCAGACATTATGTAGAGATCAGCTTGTCATTGTTGATTCGGTTTTATCTTGATACATATGTATGCAGACATACACTATGTTAATTATGTTGATCTTCCACTTTATGATGTTGAGTTTAGATATTATGTTCATGGCATGGGTTGTCTTGGAGCCTCTCAGGGTTTCTTATCCCCTGTTTCAATCCGGGTATACATTCTGGTCGATACAGACCATCTACGTCTGGGACACATAACCTTCCTTGATACCTCAATATACCATCTCCTCCTTATGCATGACCAACTCTTTCTTCTTGTGGACATCTTCCTTTAATTGGAGCAAAAGGGGATCTTTGTCCGGCTTTTCTTTAACTTCTTCTACTAAAGATGACTCATCCCCATTTTGAACAAGCATACTACCTTCTTCGAAGTCTAGGAGACGAACTACCAGGAGTGAGATTCTATGCACATCCTTAGCTAGTTCCGTCTTCTCTTTCTCAACATGGGCTGTACTTCCCATAGATAGTCTTCTTAGAGCATCAACAACTACATTTCATACCTGGATGGTAGAGAAAACTCATGTCATAATCCTTGAGAAACTCAAGCCACCTCCTCTGTCTGAGATTCAACTCCTTCCGGTTGAAAATATACTGAAGGCTTTCTGGTCTATGAACACATTAACATGCACACCATAGATATAGTGGCACCAAATCATCAATTCAAACTCTATTGCTACCAGCTCAACGTCATGAGTTATATAATTCTTCTCATGGACTTGAAGTTTTCTAGAAGCATAAACTATAACCTTGCCATTTTGCATCAACACATACACCGCAAAATCATTCATGCCCTCCAGTAGGGTCAATACTGGAGCAATAGAAAAATGAGTCTTCAATTCTTGAATGCTTTTCTCACAAGCTTCGGACCATTGAAATTTAACCCTCTTTTGAGTCAACTTAGTCAGTTGAGCAATAGTTGAAAATCCTTCTACAAACCTTCTGTAGTAGCTAGCTAAACCCAAGAAACTTTTGACATCACTGGAGGTTTGATCATGCCCAAATGATACCTCGCAGTTGAAATATAAAGCGGTCACTGTCAAATATAGTAATCCAACAAAGGTTGCGGTTGATTTCATCGTGAATAGGCAGAAATAATAAGTTAATGACAAATAAACTAACTTGTAATCGACTTTTTGGAAGAGGGGTTTGCAAATAAATATAAATAGAAAATAATACTAACAGTTGTTGAGTTGTTTATCAAATTACTAAGACTAAACTAGTATTGTATTTCACATGACTTCATAACTTAGTAGGCTTTTACTAGTGATCTATCCTGGTGAATCTTTTGTAAGACTTATATTTTGTACATCTATTTGTTTCTTGACTTAAGAATTACACCTATCTCCTTTTAGTCTAAAAGTACATGTGTTACGTGTTCCAATCTACAGTAGATGCTTTCCACCCATCTCCTCTCGGTCTCA
The DNA here is from genome assembly GCA_035772735.1 of Datura wrightii. NCBI lineage: Eukaryota > Viridiplantae > Streptophyta > Magnoliopsida > Solanales > Solanaceae > Datura > Datura wrightii. The sequence continues at coordinate 40,139,738 of JASDFA010000003.1, forward strand.
AAAGTGTGTATATTCTAGCTTTGCAATAAGTCTTGACTTTAACTATTCTCGGTTAGAGCTCAAGTTAATAGGATGAGATTTGTTAATCTCAAATTCCCATTATTACTCTCTTTTCCTAACTTCAACCTCCTTGGTTGGGCAAGTTGAAGATATGGGCTTGATTCAACATTTGCAACCACTAAAATATAATTAAAACAAAGAGAATAACAATCCACTCAATTCATCATTCAAGAATCACTATTTTATTATGCATACATTCGTTAATCCATCATTGTTCTCACAACCCTAGCCTAAGAGATTTAGCCGCTCATGTTGATGAGGAAACAAAAAAAAGATGTAGAAGAAATCATACTAAAATACTTATTTCAATAAATACTTTTTCAAAAAAATCTTCAAATTAAAAAGGTTTCTCAAGAACTTGATGAATTTCCAACAATTGTCAACAAAACTATTACACAAAGTATGAATTGTGCAACAATTGATTTGTAAACTCTATATGATATTCTCTAGCACTAAAATTCCACACCTAAGGCATGAAATAAAGGATATTTATAATAATAGATGAAGCCCTCGTTGTTCCTTCTTGGATTTGAATTAGGTTTTGCAGCTTCATGATTAACGCTCAAAACACACTCTTCGTTAAGAGAGTGTAAATGGTCGTTGTATCAAAACAAATATCTCGACGGATGTCGGGGTCGAATCCCAGAGAGAGTTGAGTTCATAATTCAAGAGTTATAAACTAATTCAAACTAGAACTCATAGTTTCTCAACATGTGAAAAGTAAAATTGGGGGGAAATTCAGGGAAAACCACTATCTAATTCTAAATTAAAACTAAGTGAAGGGAATTCCAATTATTGCAATCACAAGTTATATGGCTAGGGACGTTCTATTTATGAGATCACAACTAAATCGGGATTTTCTTCAATGCCTTAAACTCAAAATTAGCATAGATAGCAGTGGATAATTCACATTCTTTTGTTTTTTCAACCATAAGAATGTTTATGCCTTAGGTTTTCTCAAACCCCAAAGCCAAATTAAGTTATCAACCACACAAGCTTGAGGAAGGACTAGCTATTTCTGGCCTTGACCTTTAATGGAGTGAAAATGTGGGTCTTAACTATCTCTAGCTTAATCCCACACACTAGCACTCCAATTCCTCACTAATATCTTCTCACCCAATTCTCACCTTTCTCTCAAGCACAATTCAAGTCTGCAAACTATCAATTTTAACAATTAAAACTTAGGAGAAGATAGTGGATATATATTTGCAATAAGAATCCAAGAGCAATTTATCAAAACCCAATCAAATTAAACAACCTACCATGAATATACATCTAGTTAGCAAATCGCTCAAGCATTTTTAAAGATAGAGAGAAGATGCCAAGTGGATTCGCCTCACATTCATCACATTAGCATCACAAATTTACTTCACAAGCTCTTACAACAATGGTGGAATTCCCCCAAAATGGGTTTAGGAAAAATAAGAAGAAAAGTTCTACCTAACTCTACAATTCTATGGTGCAAGGATTCTACCAAAAATTGTATGAAAAAGATGAAGTCTAGATAAATGAATTGTTGAATGAACGAAGGGTGTACAATGAAGACTATGTAAATATATGTACTTTCTTGTGTACAACATTCCCCAAATGCCCTTGAAACTTTTAGATGCTTTGGAGACCTTTCTAGACCTTTTTACTCTTCATTAGACGGCCTCACCGCGCATAAAATGGCAAAGGGGTAGTGACCACCGGCGTTTAGCCGCTGCCAAACCACCAACCGCTGGTTAGTTAGCCGGTCTAAGCAGTAACTTCGGTATTTTGCCAGAGTTTCACCCTTCCAGATCCGCGTTTAGCCGATTCAAAGCATGTCCTTATACCTCTTCTTGAGCTCAAATCTCCATTATCTTTGGATCCTCTCTTTCATATGCTAACTCATCAAATTCCATCTCAAACTTCATGTGTTTTTCTCGATTTCATGCTTTCTTTACTCACTGTGAAGTACCTACAAAGAATTAAAAAGAAAGAGCATAAAATCCACATAAATGACTCCAAAACTAGGCTGGTAAATTTTCAACTCATCAGACCCCCAAACATGAACCATTGCTTGTCCTCAAGTAATGAAATTTTTTATAGTTGAGCAAATGAACAACATGCTATATATGAATTTTTGCATCAAGGCCAATAAAGACGTTCTTTCACAAGAGGACATTACTAAAGCTTAGAGCACTACGGTAGTTGCACACAAAATCATCAAGCCTCAAGACAACCAAAACATTATACACCAATTCAAGAAAAAAAGAAAAGACTCAAACCATAATGCACACGCTTCAATAGATGACCATAATCATTAAACATATCTTGCATGCATTCCTTCTATTCAAACAAGGGGCATATTTCATCAAAACAAGTTCAAAGAGCATCTCAATTTATTGACAATTCACATTCAAAGCTTGCCTTAAAGTTCGCTACCCACTTGCCTTAATTATACCTCTCTTTTGAAAATAATTTTAAGCATGTACTCCAAGGAAGTGATGCTACTCACAAGAAGAGAGAATCCTAAACATTTTTTAGCATGTCACACATAGGGATTATAAGATAAGACAAAGGCGCTCACTCTCATAAAGAAATTCAAGTGCATACAAGTTTACCCATAAGTTTGTCCTTCATGTATATCACCTCTAATGTAGTGTTGCTACACTTAAAATCAATTAGGACTTGCGGGTCATAATGAAGGCTGGGGTTAAGGGTAGGATAAATGTTTAGCTTTAGTGACTAAAGCCTTCCTAATGCCTTTACAAACTCTTGTAACATTCCATCATCTATTGAGATCACTCCACCTTATTTCTCCTTGTTTTCTTCATCTTTTATGTAACACAAGCCACCCATATAGCACCTACGAATTTCACATTTAGCCTTATAGATGCAAGAGATAGCACCTTTTTACTATTCTTTCTCTTTTGATGATTCGACGACTTTCAACCCATTGATTCATTCATCTCATCACAATTTTGGTGCTACCTCACATTGAAGCTCTTATTTTACCCCCTACTCTTGCAAACTCCCAAACTTAGGCTTTTGCCTCATTTCACATTCATTTCCTTATCTCTCCCTATTTCATGGGCTTCAAGCCCCTATTATTTTCATTCTTTCATCACTAGCAACTAGGGAGGGTTGGTGCCAAAGAGAAGGATTAAAATGGACCTTAGTCTTGTATTGCTGTCTCCAAGAAAGGGTCCAAGGCTCAAACTTTGGCTATCAAAGATTAATGTTCAGGGAGGTTATTTTGGGTGAAGTGACTAACAAAAGAGAGCCTAAGATCATATTCTAAGTGCAACCCCATCTATCATTTAACCTTGAATCACACTTAGGGAAAGTTCTAGACAATCATGCATACACAAGAATTAAGCCAAAAATCTCACCAAACAAGGCATCACAATCCAAGAAGTTCAGACACTTCCTTCATCACATTAAGAGTATGACTTTTAACAAGCTAGTTACGAACCAATAATCCAAGCAAGGAATATATCATTCATGACAAGAGAATGCTCATTGTCACATTTAGATACCCCTATTTTCTTTTCAAAATTCAGAAACAATGCCAAGCAAGAAATGTTGGTGGTACCTCATCAAACAAGTGCACAAAAGACTCTAAAAGACTCTAGACTTGACATTTTCCCTTAAGAAAGTCGTCTCTCAATCTATCATCGGGAAGTGACAACCGATTCGACAACAAAAAGAAAAGACAAAGAAATCGCTCCTTGGGAAAGAACCGTAGTATAAAGAAAACTCTTGGAGTTTATTCAAAGACTACTATCTAGAAAGGTGATACTACTAACAAATAATGACGATTTACCCTTAAGAATGACGTCACCCAATCTATCATAGGGCCATATCGTGCATCACTTAACAAGTGGGTTACTCGGACTTCACCCCCTAACAAAAACAATGCATTGTCCTCGATGCTCATGGTTAAATAAAATGAGGAAGGAATGGGTGAGAGAACTCCCCGATATGATGGAGGCATCCGTTTAACACGCATTTTCCATGCTCTCCTTTTTCCTTTTCTTCTCTCACTATTTTCCACATTCCACATATGTTCCACCCCTGCACAATCAAATACAACAAAAATGTAAAGTAAAATAAATACAAGGAAAAAATAAAAACAAAAAGTAAAAGCACATGGGTATCCTCCCAAGCAGTGCCTTAGTTAACGTTGTGGCTCGATGACTTCAACTTTCCCCACTTTCCTCTCACTTTTGAGAATTTGAATCGCACCCCTAGTTTCTTTTCCATTCTTCTACTATGCTTGAGGGGTGGTGATATAGGCATCAAGGGCCAACAAATGGATGTTACATCTTGTATTTCATGGCCCTTAAAGGAGGGAGGTGCTTAGACTTTGTTGGCATGTCATACTCTAAGATGAAGCCATCTTGATCATCCTCCTCAACTTCCTTCATTGAATTGGTCTTCTCAATCTCCATTTTATCAACCAAGTTCAATGTTGAAAAATGATAAGAGTGTGGTTTAAGTCGCTCCCCTTTTAAGCATGCTTCTTTCTTGACATCTTCCTTTCCAAGTGCATTAGAGTCATTGCGCATGGTTTGTTGGATGTCATTTGGAGACTCTAGTCTCACTTCTTCAACCTTGTCATCTTGTATTTTTGCAATGTTGGTTGGTTGGCACACCTCTATGACTTTTTCAAAGTTCATATTAACTCCTTATTCATCATCGTTTTGAGCTTCCTCCCATGAGTCAAGTTGAGCTATGCCCCATTATTCACTTCTTCTTGTTATTCTCCTCAATGTCTCCTCCGCTTCGTCCTGTAGAGATTTACAACTTTCTTCTTGAAGAGTTGATGATTTCATGGGCATGGAGGGATTGTGTCACGACCTAAGTCTAAAACCTGAACGGAACACTGTACCTGGAGCCACAAGTAACCCCAAGTCAAACCCTGGTCTATCATACACTGGAATTTTGAGTGACATACAAATACATACAGCGGAAGTTTAAAGCAAAAGTAAAAATACTAGAAGGAAATAAAACTGGTTCATAATGTTTAAAAATATTAGGAAAAAACTACGAGTTTGAAAATAAACTAATCTAAGTATGAAAGCCACTAAGACTGATGAGTTGCTAGGACAAGCTCCCAGCTAACTCCAAATCTAACAGAAGCATGAAAAATGTAGCTGAAGTAAATAAATCTCTGTCCTAAAGGATGAGGACTCACCAACTAGTAAGGTTGAGGTCTTCGATGGGCGATCGGCTAACGAAGCAGAGACTGAGATCCTGCAGTTGTATCATAAAATGATACAACATAAAAGTATGCGTCAGTACTTTGAATGTACTGAGTTGGTGAGAGGAAAATAACACTCAAATAATAAGAAATACTAAACTTAGACATGCAATGACCAACTAAAACTACTGAACTGAATAACTGAAATAACTGGGGTGGTCTGAAAGACCCTGTCTGTTGGTTGAAGCATAATCTAAATTTGAGTATGATCTGAGCTGAACTAAACTGAATCATACTGAACTGAACTGAACTCACTAGTGGGAGAGTCTATAAACGACATGTAACCACGTGAGCAAGACGTGGAGTCCAATGTATACAACCCACCGTTAGGACCCAATATACCTTGCCAGGATATAAAGGCATGAACTGGGTGATCACAAAAGTATGGGGCCAATCAGGCCAATAAATACTACAACCTACGCTAGCAACGCAGTTCTGGGAACCTAGGTGCGTTGGAACACCGGTCCGCTCGGTGCTAAGTCCTTCTCGCACTGGAATTTCTAATCTGATCACTAAGCTGATAGCTCAAAACTGGGGCCCAAGACTAGCCAGGGATATATATCTAATTGAAAGTACCCTGAGAGTCTTATCAGACCAGATTCTGAAACTGGGTTCTAGAAGTGTCGTAACCATCTAAGAAGAAACTGTAATCTGACTGGGGTCCTAAGACTAGTCAGAGCTATCTGTCTAAAGTGTCATGACCATCTAGTGGACCAATAAACTGAGTTTTGAGTATTATTCTGATAACTGGGAGGTGATGCTTACACCTCGGTAATTTCTGTAGTCAAGTTGATCAGTTGACATTTCTGACTGAAACTGAGAACTCTAACATTCTTGCTAAAACTGGACTGACTATAATATAATCGAAAATTCAATGCTACTAGCAACATGGGAGTTCCCAACATAGTAAAATAAAGCTAAAAATTTGATATTCAAACTCTAATGCAGTTTTCAAGATTTTTCTAGTTCCAAGATTAGGGTTATGTTTTCACCCCACAAGATTTAACATTATCGTAATTGTTACACCCTGAAAAAATTTTGGTGATTAATTGATGTTTTTATGCCATGTTAAGGGAACCAGGTTGTATATTGATCGTAGATGACAAGGGAAATGTGTACGAAGGTTGGAATAACTGTGTTTTGCTGAGAATATAGTCTATATTTGTGGGAGGTATTAATGAGAAAAGTGAGGTAATTTCCTACCTCTATTTTCCCCCAAAGTTGTAGAAACAAGTTGAAATAAGAAATGCAAGGTGTTGCCTTATTTGTTTGTGTTGTTGCTACCTATTGATGTAACATTTTGGCTGGATAAATTGGATTGAAATAGCCTTTTCACTTGGTGATAAACTCAAGTAATTTAAGGGGCTAATGTTCTGGTTGTTGAAAGAAAGAAAAGACATAAGAAAGCTCACCGGAAAAAAAAAGATATGTAAGACGCTCTTTGTCTCTTGATTTTCAAGCACGAATTCATGCCGAGGATTAATCTAGCATTCCCCTATACTTGAGATTCTTTAGTAGCATATTATGGTTCTTCCTAGTTGTTATAATTACTTTCTATTATGTTGTGTATTTTCTAAAGAGTTGGAAAACATGAATGTAAAGTAGAGAGGGAAATTGCCTTCGATTATAGTCATAGTTGTAAATTTGAGTCTGAAGTCCCCTCGGCATGGGAACTATGAGCTGGTCCTTTACATTATGTTATGTGTTTGTGGTGTCAAAGTTGTTTCACATTATGGTTGCTAAGGAAATTGGTAAACATGGCAAGATGACGACGTGTGGGCAAACCTAATAATTGAAATCGGTTTCAACTCAATAAGGGCTAACGAGGGTATCAAAATGAAATTTCCTTACAACAGTTACCTACCCTATTATATTAATGTTTTAAGGTGCCTAGGGACGTGAGAATCTTCCCCGATCCCTCTCCCTTAATCTAAGAGACTAATTAATGTATTTCTTAGTTAACTGATACGTTAAACTTGGAAAATAGAACCCGAATGGGTAAATTATTGATATTTCTATGGGACCATATTTATTGCCAGGTTATGCAAAATATCTTGATGTTAACAGGTTTGATGAAAATCATAATATATATACATTTATGCTTACGTTCAAATTACGCGCTAAAGCGGCAAGAATTGCCTTTAGAAAGTCGCTATATGTTTATTAGAGCTCTTGAGTTATCTAGACCTCCTAAGAATTGCTTAAAGCTTTAAGTAGACATGTCACATGTTCTTTGAAAGTTGTAGATGTGTAAGGAAATTAACCAAGGTGTAAAATTTGAGGCGCTAGCAGCAAAGGAGAGATACGAGTAAATGTTAGACCTTTTAAGGTAATACATGAGGTATATGCCCTCTGTCCATAGTTGATTTCAAGAACCTTTGAGCGACGTTAAAATATGAGCAATACGAGTTTAAGAGACAAGGTTGACAATTAGGTAAGAAGGTAAGTGCGTACAAGAATTGCTCGAAGAGTGAACACGAGAGTAAATAATTAGGTAGGGAATAACGAATCCTGTTTGGAAAAGAATTTAAGATGAATGTGAAGTAGAGCTGACGGTTGTTAAATTTGACGATAAGTGTTACAATTGTTAATGAGTTAGGCAAATGGCTAGCAAGATTTACCCTGTTCTAAAGACGTTTAGCAAAAGAGTTATAAATAAAGTTGTTTATGTTCAGTTGTGTTAAGCTAATGAAAGGCCAGTAAAGTGTTAACTTCTTAAGAAATGATTAGAATCGAATATTTTGAGATAGTGACTCAAGTTTAAGATAAGTTCTTCATCGTACTTTTAAACAATTATCTTTGATTATTTGTTCTAAGAGTTTGATTAACTTTTTCAAGTTTTAAAGGATTTTATTTTTCTTGGAAGTTCCAAAACTGTTTATAATGCTTCTAATCTTTTTTAAGCTCCTAATTTTTTGCAAAGATTCACACGAGCCTTTCCTATATTGTCTAAAGCACGACAATAAGTCTTTATTTATCTTAAGGCAGTCCCTAGATAGTTGCCTAGCATTTTTATGGTAAAGAGCTCCATGTTATGTCTTCCTGTTCATAAGTTACCTCGAGATGTGATATGATATGCAACGAATGAGGTATGCTCAAAATTGTTGATATGAAAATATGAAAGTCCAAAGAGTATAAGCAAGAAATGAATGCTAAGTTTTTAATATAAAATGTTAAGTTAAGCTATTCCTCTATGCTCCTCATGTTAGTATTGCTAGGAGACGCTTAAGATTATGAACGTGTGTCTACACTGTGATTATGATATTCTAGTTCTAGGAACTTTCCTAGAATTCATTCATAGCATATGTATGTATTTAAATGTTAAATGAAAGATCTATATGTGTATGGCATAATTATAGTATTAGGGGTCGTGGTAAGATCCTACACATGTTATAGTTACTGAGTCGACATATTTCATGGTTGTCAGTATACAGATAATCTGTATTAGCCCTATCAACTCCATTTATGATTGAGATTGAGATTTATTTTTACTTTACCCGTTGTGTTACACCGACTGGATATATTTTTATTTTACCCCGGTGTGGTACACCGGCTGGACGAATTTTATATATCGATTTATGGTTGGCTGGTCACTGGCATTACAATTATAGTTTCTTTCCTGTGCGTTTCTCAATTGCATTTTTATCTCATTATAGAGTTACTATCAAGTTTCAATTTCTAGGATTCCAAGTTGTTACTATTCCATATTCCAGGTTAAGTTATCTTGAGTCTAACTATGTTATAGTAAGTTGTTATCAATTACAGGTTGCAGAGTTCTAGGTTATATAGCCTTTATATGTTTATATGCTGAGTCAGTTGTTACAGGATTGTTTTCACATTTTACAGTTTTAGCCTTACATACCAGTACATTTCATTTGTACTAACGTCCCTTCACTTGGGGACCTGGGTACGTGTCGCAGGTGAAGGTAGAGGTCAGGATTGGCAATTGAGTAGCAGTTCGTGAGATCAACGGATGGTTGGTACGCTCCTTTCTTCCTGGAGCTAGGGATTAGTTATTTATGCTTGAGTTTTGAGATGCAGTTATGGGTAGGTCGGAGCCCTGTTCCGACCATCAGTCAGTTTACTCTTTATAGGCTTTGTGGACTTAGTGTGTACAGTGTTATTCACTTTGTGGCCTTTTCGGCTTATTGTTGGTATGTTTAGCATACTCATAGACTTGGTTGCATTTAAGTTGTTTACCATGTATTGTTTAGACCTTATGGGTCCAGTTTATACTCCAGTTGATTGTGACAGGTGGCCTGGATGACCTAAGTGTTACAGTTACAGATGTCATATAGCCGGCTTCTCGATAAATCATTAATCGAGTGCCAGTTGCGTCCTACCCAGTTGTTGCTGCCTTGTAGCTTCGTTTTGGCAGTGTTGTTGCTGCGTGTTTGGGACTATTTTGAGCTATTGTTATACTCCATCTTAGTAGGAATTGTTCATAAGATTTAAGTCACTTCCCTCTTTTGAAATCTCTAATAAGTGTATGAATTTTTGAAGGAAAACTAGAAGAAAGTTATGGTTTATATGTTGACTTCTTGTTGTTGTTGTGCTGTTATGTTGCAGCGTTTTGGGCAGCAAGATTGCTGGATTATTGGGAAGTGATTTGGAGGAAAATACTCCTATTATATCCAAGAATATTCTCATGGCAAGGTTAAGTTTTTCTAATTGCTAAACTTTCCTAAAAATCCTAGCTAAAGCTAGAAGTTGGAAGTTATGTTGGGCTGCCGTTGTTGGTATGTTGTTGTTGAATTTTTGATAGTTTTTGAAGGTTGGAATAGCTGTGTTTTTCTGACAATATAGTCTCTATTTGTGGGAATTTTTCATGAGAAAAGTGAGGTAATTTCCTACCTCTATTTTCCCTCAAAGTTGTAGAAACAAGTTGAAATAAGAAATGCAAAGTGTTGCCTTATTTGTTTGTGTTGTTACTGCCTATTGATGTAACATTTTGGCTGGATAAATTGGCTTGAAACAGCCTTGTGACTTGGTGATAAACACACGTAATTTAAGGGGATAAAGTTCTGGTTGTTGAAAGAACGAAAAGACATAAGAAAGCTCGCCGAAAAAAAAAGGTATGTAAGGCGCTCTTTGTCTCTTGATTTTCTAGCATGAATTTATGCTGAAGAATAATCCAACATTCCCCTGTACTTAAGCTTCTTTAGTAACATCTTATGGTTCTTCCTAGTTGTTAGAATTTCTTGGTATTAATTTGTGTATTTTCTAAAGAATTGGAATACATGAATGTAAAGCTGAGAGGACAATTGCCTTCAACTATAGTCATAGTTGTAAATTGAGTCTGAAGTCCCCTAGGCGTGGGCACTATGAGCTGGTCCTTTACTTTATGTTATGTGTTTGTGGTGTCAAATTTTTTTCACATTATGGTTGCTAAGGAAATTGGTAAACATGGAAAGACGACAAAGCGCGGGCAAACCTAATAATTGAAATCGGTTTCAACTCAATAAGGGCTAACGAGGGTAACAAAATGGAATTTCCTTACAACAGATACCTACCCTCTTATATTCATTTTTTAAGGTATCTAGGGACATGAGAATCTTCCCCGATCCCTCTCCCTTAAACTAAGAGACTAATTAATGCATTTCATAATTAAATGATACGTTAAACTTGGAAAATAGAACCCGAATGGGTAAGCTATTGATATTTCTATGGGACCATATTTATTGGCAGGTTATGTACAATATCTTGATGTTAACAGGTTAGATGAAAATCATAATATATATACGTTTAAGCTTACGTTCAAATTACGCGCTAAATCGGCAAGAATTGCCTTTAGAAAGTCGCTATATGTTTGTTTGAGCTCTTGAGTTATCTTGACCTCCTGAGAATTGCTTAAGGATTTAAGTTGACACATCACATGTTCTTTGAAAGTTGTAGACCTGTAAGGAAATTAACCTAGGTTTAAAAGTTGAGGCGCTAGCAGCAAAGGAGAGATAAGAGTAAATGTTAGACCTTTTAAGGTAATATGTGAGGTATATGACATCTTTCCATTGTTAATTTCAAGAACCTTTGAGCGACGTTAGAATATGAGCATGACGAGTTTAAGAGACAAGGTTGAAAATTAGGTAAGAAGGTAAGTGCCTATAAGAATTGCTAGAATAGTGAACACGAGAGTAAATAATTAGGTAGGGAATGACGAATCTTGTTTGAAAAAGAATTTAAGATGAATACAAAAAGTAGAGCTAAAGGTTTTTAAATTTGACGATAAGTGTTATGATTGTTAATGAGTTAGGCAAATGGCTAGCAAGATTTACCCTATTCTAAAGATGTTTAGCAAAAAAGTTATAAAAAAAGTTGTTTATGTTAAGTTGTGTTAAGCTAATGAAAGGCTAGTAAAGTATTAACTTCTTAAGAAATGATTAGAATCAAATATTTTGAGATAGTGACTCAGGTTAAAGAGAAGTTCTTCAACGTACTTTTAAACAATTATCTTTGATTATTTGTTCTAAGAGTTGGATTAACTTTATCATGTTTTAAAGGATTTTATTTTTCTCAGAAGTTTTTAAACTGTTTATAATGCTTCTAAGCTTTTCTAAGTTCCTAATATATTGCAAAGATTCACACGAGCCTTTCCTATATTGTCTAAAGCACGACAACAAGTCTTTATTTTTCTTAAGGCAGCCCCTAGATAGTTTCCTAGCATTTTATGTTAAAGAGCTCCAAGTTATGTCTTCATGTTCATGAGTTACCTCGAGATGTGATATGATATGCAACAAATGAGGTATGCTCAAAATTCTTGATATGAAAATATGAAAGTCAAATGAGTATAAGCGTGAAATGAATGCTAAGTTTGTTAATACAAAATGTTTAGTTAAGCTATTCCACTATGCTCCTCGTGTTAGTATTGCTAGGAGATGTTTAAAATCATGAACGTGTGTCTACATAGTGTTTATGATATTCCAGTTCTAGGAACTTTCCTAGAATTCATTCACAGCATATGTATGTATTTAAATGTTAAATGAAAGATCTATATGTGTACGGCATAATTGAAGTATTAGGGGTCGTGGAAAGATCCTACACATGTTATAGTTACTGAGTCGACATATTTCATGGTTGTCAGAATCTAGATAATCTGTATGAGCCCTATCAACTCCATTTATGATTGCGATTGAGATTTATTTTTATTTTACCCTAGTGTGGTACACCGATTGGAGATATTTTTATTTTACCACGGTATGGTACATCGGCTGGAGATATTTTTATTTTACCACGGTGTGGTACATCGACTGGAGATATTATTACTTTACCCTGGTGTGGTACACCGGCTGGAGATATTTTTATTTTACCCCGGTGTGGTACACCAGCTGGAGATGTTTTTATTTTACCCCAGTATGGTACACCGAATGGAGATATTTTTATTTTACCCCGGTGTGGTACACCGGCTGGACGAATTTTATATATCGATTTATGGTTGGCTGGTCACTGGCATTACAATTATAGTTTCTTTCTTGTGCGTTTCTCAATTGCATTTTCATCTCATTATAAAGTTACTATTAGGTTTCGGTTTCCAAGATTCCAAGTTGTTACTATTCCTTATTCAAGGTTCAGTTATCTATAGTTCAATTATGTTATATTAAGTTGTTATCAATTACAGGTTGTAGAGTTCTAGGTTATATAGCATTTATATATTTATGTGCTGAGTCGGTTGTTACAGGATTATTATCTCATTTTACAGTTTCAGCCTTACATACCAGTACATTTCATTTGTACTGATGTCCCTTTGCTTGGGGACCTGCATTCGTTCCATAGGTGCAGGTAGCGGTTAGGATTGGAAATTGAGTAGCAGTTCGTGAGATCAACGGATGGTTGGTATTCTCCTTTCTTCCTGGAGCTTGGTCTTAGTTATTTATTCTTGAGTTTTGAGATGCAGTTATGGGTAGGTCGGAGCCCTGTTCCGACCATCAGTCAGTTTACTCTTTAGAGGCTTTGTAAACTTAGCGTGTATAGTGTTATTCACTTTGTGGCCTTGTCGGCTTATTGTTGCTATTTTTAGCATAATCCTATACTTGGTTGCATTTCAGTTGCTTACCATGTATTGTTGAGACCTTATGGGTCCAGTTTATACTCCAGTTGATTGTGACAGGTGTCCTGGATGGCCTAAGTGTTACAGTTACATATGTCATATAGCCGGCTTCTCGATCAATCATGAATCGAGTGCCAGTTTCACCCTGCCCAGTTTTGGGGCCTGACAATAATCACAAACTAGTGGAAAATAACTATAATTAACATAGTATAATCACCCACGTAATTTAGACAAGGAATGCCTAGTAGTTTCTTGGCAATCAAAACTTTTAGGGCTACAATTGATAGGGAGAAAAGAAGAAAAATTGGGGACACAAGGAAAGAACTATTGCCTTGTTGAATTCCCACATAACTGGAGATGGAACACCCAAGAAAATTTCCTTGAGAAATCTGAGAAGAATCAACACCCTAACTTCTGCTCTGAACCTGCCTGAGAGAACTCTACGCTTAACTTTTGAGAGTGAGTGAAGAAAAAAATGAGAGAAACTATTGGTTTCCCCCCTCTAAACCCCTAACTTAACCCAAAATGACATGGTTTAGGGACTAGGTAGGTGACAAATTACAAAAGTAACCCTTGGATTTAAAAGCTGAAATTTGGTCAACAGGGACCAACAAGTCTCAGAATGGATCGTTGGTCGAAACAACGGCCCATTGGAACCAACTGTTGGTCCTGGGTTCAGAAACTGAGCTCACTGGAAATGACCCATGGTAGGGTACAATGATACATTAGAAGGAAAGATGAGTCGTTGATACCTTCTGTTTGAACAGGAAGGAAAACTAGGGCTTGAGGCAATGAGTCAACACAACATCTCGTTGGTAGGAAGCACGAGTCGTTGATTCCTCTCGTTGTATCAAGGAAGGATCCAGTAATCCTCTGAACTTGGTATCCAACGGACGATAGGACGGCTCGTTGTTAGAACCAATGGGTCGTCCTATGTCTCATTGTTTCCCCTCTAATGAAAAATGTTGAGCTGAAAATGACTCAGAAAATGACCCATTGGAGCTTACCAAGACCCGTTGTCTGGGTCGTTCTACGATAAAATTTTCTTGTTTCCCCCTGATTTTTCTTGCAAGGTCTGAGTTTGGTCTAGGAAAGTTTCGGGGTGTTACAGATTGACATTCTTTTCCGTATTAGACACCCACTCCAAAAAATCTTGGAGCATGGCTTCCATGCACCCATATGTATTTCTCCTTCCCTAACTTGTCATGGCTTCATTCCTATCAATCTTAGGAGCACAACTTCTATTATAGCAACTATAATGAGAAGTAACCCCAATTGGGCATCCATCCCAATGTCTCCAATGACTACCACATAATGTGCATCCATACCCATCATAGGAAGGAGAAGGTGCACTAATCTCCCTTCTAGGGGAATATTTGCAATATCGCCAATAGTGTGCTCCTCTATATAGGGACATGGGTCGTCATAATAAGGGTTGAACCAACAAACCTCCTTTCATTCCACATAACATCATACAAACAAAAACAAAAACAAAAATAAAAACGAAACAAGATGTAAAACAAAAATGCAAAACTAGTTCGAATCAATAAATAACTAATGGCTTATCAAAACTCAATTCCCTGACAACATCGCCATTTTTGATAACATCCAAAATACACTCTTCGTTACGAGAGAGCGTAAATGGTCATTGTATCAAAACAAATATCCCAACGGATGTCAAGGTCGAATCTCGTAGAGAAATGAGTCGATAATTCAACAGTTATAAGCTAATTCATACTAGAATACATAGTTGCTCAACGTGTGAAAAATAAAATTGGGGGGGGGGGGGAATTCAGGGAAAAACACTATCTAATTATAAATTAAAACTAAGTGAGGGGAATTCCAATTGTTGCAATCACATTTGATATGGCTAGGGCATTTTATAGATGAGATCACAACTAAATTGGGATTTTCTTTAATGCTTTAAACTCAAAATTAGCATAAATATAATTCACATTCTTTTGTTTTTTCAATAATGAGAATATTTATGGCATGGGTTTTCTCAAACCCCAAAGCCAAATCAAGTTATCAACCATGATCTTGGGCAGATTTATATGCCCAAGTGATACTCAAACGTATCATTTTCGTCTTGTTTATTGTGCAATGTGTATACATTTTCATGTAATTGGTAATAAAATGTGAATTTATACTAACCAACATGATTAGCATTGTTTTGTAGGTAAAACATGAATTTGAGGAGCTAAAATGCATGTTGGAACAATATCGGAGTTGGACTTGGATGCGAGCACGGAGAAGACATTGGAATGCACAATGTAAAGGGGCTCCGCGATGGAGCCGTGCCACGCTACCATCGCGGAGGCACACTGCATGGAGGATGAATTAATTTGGCAATTTCCAGTGAAGCCTCGCGACAGCTCCGTGGCACGCAGTCAAGCCTCCGCCTTGCATGCCGTGCCACGTTGAGGCTATATTCCCGGACCCTGGATTTCCAGTGAGGGTCCGCGTCCACGCCGTGTCACGGAGGCAGTGCTCCGCGTTGGCCTCCGTGACACGTTTCTTGTTATTCCGGGAAAAATTTCCAATAGTATAAATAGAACACTTAGGCTTATTTTTAATTAATTCAGACTTGGTGGAGCAAGGACGTGGGTTAGAGGCAGTTGAGGGACGAAAAAGCTAAGGGATTTTCTCTCTTCCTTTCTTCTTTCAATCAATTGTATGTATGATTAACACTTGTTTTAGGATGATTAATCCACAAATGAGTGGCTAATTCTCTTCCTTGCTGAGGTTATGAACAATGGTGATGAATTTTGATTATTGAATTGTATGGTTTTTCATCTTCTTCTTCTATGTTTTTCTATTAATTCTTGTTTCTACTGCATTAGTGTGTGGCCGATATTAATGTACATCTAAAAAGTCCGATTTCACTCGAGAGAGCACGAAATTGGAAAGTTGTGAATTAATAGGGTATTGTTCTTAACTTGATTTGGGAAAATTGCGTTTTGATGTCCTTTCCTGATAGAAATATACTTGAAAGCCGTATTAGTCAATTTAGGAACCGGAATTGTATTGCGAGGTCATAAATTGCATTTGATCACAGAAATGTAGACGGATGGTTTATGATTCTTAAGTGAGGTTAAATACGAGAGTTTTAATCTCTAGGCTAATGTTCTTGGCTAGCAACTAGAAGAGAAGAATAACCAAATTATGATTGTAATCAAGTTCATTACTTGTTCTTAACCTTGGCATGCTCATATCCATAGTTTCAATTCAAAGTAAATATTTGTTAATAGTTTTAGTATATAATTTATAAACAAAAATTCTTTAACTTTTGGTTACATTGTTGTCAGCATAATTAGAGGTAAGCTAGAATATAGTATATTTAAGCAATTTTACTTATCCAGAGTCTCCTTGGTTCGATACTTGGCTTACTTAGCCACTTTATTACTTGTTTGACCACGTGCACTTGCGTGTCGTTTTTAACCCCTACCACAGCACCGGACAAGTTTTTGGCACCGTTGCCGGGGAGACTAGGCAATTGGTGAAATTGTGTTAAGTGTAAATTTACTGTATTTTTGTTTTATTTTCTTAAGTGTTGACAACTTGGTCTTAGCCTGTATTTTGCAGACTTGATTTCTGTGAACACTGGCAAAGGACAAGGAGCTGGTGGAATCTTATATAGAGCCTGAACGTGAATTTCATAGTAAACGCAGAGAAGCTCTACAAAAGAAGTTGCAGTTGCTCAGACAGACTATTATGGAGCAACAAAATCCACCGGTTGTGAGGGCAGTGTTAGTGCCCAACAAAGCAGCAGCAAGGCCAGTTCGCGAGGTGGCAATCCCACATGCCAACAATGTACATTCCAGTATCTGCAAACCAGAGCCTGGAGGGAGATTTGAATTAAAGCAGAATATGGTGCAACTTTTGCACACAAGCGGGCAATTTACCGGTCTCCCTCATGAAGACCCACAACAACATCTCCAGAATTTTTTGGAGATAAGTGACACTTATATACCCACTGGAGTGTCACCTGATTATGTTCGGCTCACCCCATTTCCGTTTTCCTTACTTGGTGAAGCCAAGAGGTGGTTAAAAGCTGAACCACCAAATTCTATATCAACGTGGGATGATCTAGCACGAAAGTTTTTGATAAGATTTTTTCCCTCTGGAAAAAACAGCCAGACTTAGAAGTCAAATTCTAAGTTTCAAACAGAGTGAGGGAGAAAATTTATATCAAGCCTGGGAAAGATTTAAATCCATGTTGCGGGACTGTCCTCATCATCATCAGTCCAATGAGGTGTTGGTACACACATTTATTGAGGGTTTGGAACCCCATACTAAAATTTTGTTAGACTCAGCAGCTAGAGGGCAAGCGCTGGAAAAGACTTATGAGGAGCTGTACACTTTGCTAAACCGAATTTCACAAGGCAATCCAGAACGGAATGCAGATTCATCTCGAGGTGGAGCAAGGAAAGCAGCAGGAGTGCTTGAAGTGGATGGATTTACAGCTATCGCTGCACAGATAGCTGCCTTGCAGAATCAGTTAAACAACCACTTCAGCAACATGAACTTGAACCAGCCTTCAGCTTCAGTCAATGTGGTCCAGCAAATGTGGTGTGAAGTGTGTGGTAGCAGTGAGCATTCAGCTGAGTGTTGTGGAGCAAACCCAGATTCGGTTAACTTTGTGGGCAATGCATAAAGGAATCAGCAGCAGTTTGGTAGCGGCTACAACTCAAATTGGAGGAACCATCCAAATTTTTCGCGGGGTAGCAACAACCAACAAGGCCAAAGTTCGGGTCAGGGTATGCACAGGAATCAAGGAGGGCAACAGAACTACCAATCTCAATTCAGAAATCACAATGCCCCTCCTCCACCACCATCACCTACCATTGAAGAAATGTTCAAGACCATGATCGCTAATCAGGCGCAATTGCAGGCTGACTATGTTAAATTGGCAGCCGAAGTGAATAATAATCAATTAGCGACCAAGGCTCTTGAGTATCAATTTGGGCAATTTGCTAGTGCCCAAAACACAAGGCCCAGAGGAGGACTGCCTAGCGACACGTATCCTAATCTGAAGCAGGTAAATGCAGTGACCACGAGGAGTGGTTTGCAGTTGAAGGAGGTGGAACCGAAAAGACCGCCTCAAAAGTCAGGAGCAGCAGATGTTGAGGGAGAGCAACTTGCGGATAAGGGGAAGACCAAAGAAGCTGAATCAGAAAGGCCTCCACCCCCGTTCCCTCAACGACTCAAGAAACACAAGGAGGAGGCGTGTTTCAAAAAATTTATGGAGGTGCTTAAACAGGTACATGTTAATTTACCTCTTGTTGATGTCTTGCAGGGAGTGCCAAAATATGCGAAATATATTAAAGACATCGTGGCCAACAAAAGTCGTCTGACTGAGTATTCCACGGTAGCTTTGACGGAGGAATGCACTTCCCGGATCCAAAATAGACTGCCCACGAAGCTGAAAGACCCTGGAAGCTTTACTATCCAGCTTACAATTGGGCAGAGTATCCGAGCTCGTGGATTGTGCGACTTGGGGGCGAGCATAAATCTGATGCCATCTTCGGTATTGAGAAAGTTAGGTCTAGGGAGTCCTAGACCTACAACCGTAATCTTGCAGTTAGCAGACAGATCCTTAGCTAGGCCGAATGGCATTGTTGAGGATGTGCTGGTGCAAGTGGGCTCCCTCATTTTTCTGGTCGATTTTATTGTTCTGGATTTTGAACCAGACGCTGAAGTCCCGTTTATTTTGGGATGACCCTTCTTGGCAACCGGAAAAGCATTAATTGACGTGGCTGCGGGTCAACTTACAATGCGAGCACATGACAAGGTAGAAGTGTTCGATGTGTACAAAGCACCCAAGCTCCCGATTGTAAATGAGGAACTCTCGGTGATCAATGTAATTGATCATGGGAATGCTAAGCACATGAGTGATTCCCGAGAGTTGATGGGACGACCACCAGATAAGGTTGGGCACTACTGGGGGGAGGACAATGATCATGAAAAATCGTCCATCACCCTAGTGGATAATTGAGCATAAAGGACGTCGAGCTGCGACGGTAAACCAGGCGCTGCACGGGAGGCAACTCGTGAAAAATATTTTTTCTTTTGTTTAGTAAAGTGTAAATAGTTTTTATTTTAATTTTTCTTTTTCTTGATTTTGCACAAATTTTTCGTTTTAGTTAGTATTTTTCATTTTAGTTAGGGAGATCTATTAATCTAACCAATTTTGTTTAGTGAGGTGATTTTCAGGTCAAACGGAGAAAAATGTGCATGTAATCGGGAAGGAAAAGGCAAGGTATGAAAAAATGAATAAAATGAAGAGACAGAGAACTGGGGCAATGGCTCCGTGTCACGGAGGAGGGGCTCCGCGTTACCCTTCGTGACACGTTGAGGTTAAATCTGGATTTTTAAAAAATTCCAGAGGACCATCGCGTTAGCTCCGTGTCACGGAGGAGGGGCTCCGCGTTACCCTCCGTGACACATTGCCCTATATTTTGTGACGGGTCACACCGGGTTGCCGGGTGACCCGCGTATTTCTTTCATTTTAAACCCCGAATTTTTGCCCTTTTTCCCCATTTCCTCTCTTCTCCGCGACCAAACACCTAAGTTCTCTCTCCCAACCAACGTGCCACGCTACTAAGCAAACAATTTGTCAAGTTTCTTCGGTTATTCAACGTAAAGGTATGTTTTCCTCTACTCTCTCAAGTTTTTGTCAATTTTAGTCGAATTTGAGCATGGGAGGTGAGATAAATCACCCTAATTAGCAATTTAGCATGAAATTGAATTATTCTTTGATTGATAAATGTTCGGAATGTTGTAATTAGCGTTTGAACTTGTCGATTGCGTGAATGATTCGAATTTGATTGTAAAATTGAATTGTAGGGCTGGGGTTGTTGAAATCGAATTGGGTAACTTGATAAATTGGTGAATTATATGTCGGGGTGTGTTTGTGAATTGAGATAGTCATTGTAAATATTGTTTGGAGGTAATAGACGACGAATTCTCGGGTGTTGGGAAAATGTAAAAATTGTTCAAATTGGTTTGGTTAATTGGATTCATATGTATATAGAATTTTTGTCGTTGTTTTTGTTTGTTGTCTTCATTGCTAAGTGCGATGGTAGGATTGGGATTAGCTGTATGAAGTCTGAGTAGTACGCTAAAAGTTATACTGTCGAAAATTCTTGTGAACGCACTAAGCATAAATTGTATAGTTGTTGTGTTTAGGTTGTAAACAAAGTACTCCTTGCTGTAGTATCGTAAGAGTAGCTAAGGACTAAGTGTGGGGTAAACTTAGTTAACCCGACCTTAGCCGAAGCTAATATGCATTTAGCTTGACATTGTGCTTGTGTGTTTATGTTGACAGGTACAATGGCGAGTAGGCAGGATAAGGGTAAAGGTGCATCTACTTCAGGAATCGGGAGAAAACGACTGAGACTGGGCACAGCAGTCCCAGCTGCACCAGCTGTTCCGCGCGGCCAACGCCGCCAGTACGAAACGAGGTGGGTGACCGATGAAGGGAAGAAGTGGTACGCTAAACATAAGGAGAGTAAGTACTTCCCTGAGGAGCATATTACACGGGAACCACTAGCATAGGAGTTCTCCCGTATTGTGCAGAGAATCGAGGCAGCGGGGCTCAACTTCATATTTCAGGAGCCCAAGGAGTGCAACCTACATTTAGTCCGGGAGTTATATGCAAATTGGAACCCGGCCATCAGAAGCCACACAATAAAAATCAGAGGGCAGATTGTCACTCTGGAACCCCAGAAATTAAATGCCATCATTGGAGCGCGGGACACAGACGCCCACGTTCTCCGCCAACTGAACATCACCCCACCATATGTCGATATTAGATGCACTTTGTGTGGGGCTCGATCCACAGCCCGATGGAGCAGACAAAAGGAGAGGGGTTACCATCAGACTCTGCCGTATTCTCAAATGAACAGGGAGGCAAGAATATGGCTGAAAATAGTTTGTTCGTGCTTGATCCCGGGGGTGCACATGACTGATGTGACCCGGGACCGTGTGTGCCTGGTGTATGCCCTGATGAAAGGGCTAGAGATTAATGTTGGGGCGGTCATCATATCCGCCATGAAGAGAGCCCGACTACACCAGGGCCACAGGTATGGGTTCGACGGACTCATCACCACCTTTCTCCGGGGCCTCGACGTCGAGGAAGAGGCTTTGGACTACATCCCGCAGTTGGAGCGGAGGGCCCTTGATGTGACCAAAACTAAGGCTCCCGACACCACACACGGGCCAGTGCTGACACTGGGCGAGCGACATGCTCGTGACGATCAGTACATGGCACGGATGTTTGGTATGCAAATGCTTCAGCTCCGGATTGGTGGGAGACCATCCACAGAGGATGAATTATGGCAGCTGGAGCTGGATTACCCATTTGGCGAAAACGCCAGAGCTTTGTGCCAAGTGGGGCCAGCCTTCGTTGAGCCCACTGACTATGATGTCCCCACGGACGAGGAGACACGTCGGGAGGACTCCGATGTGGAGTCCGATGACGACGATGGAGGTGACTCGGACATGGGCAATGAGGCAGCAGCACCGGATGAAGAAGTCAAATATTTTGACTGATCAGGGAGTTCCACCACCCGAAATTTTTGTGCTTTTTAATTTTTGTGAACACTGGGGACAGTGTTCGATTTAAGTGTGGGGTGGGGAGTAGCTAGGTGCTGGGGCTGGGCTGATTTGCTGTATGTCCTTCCTTTGTCTTGTATGTATGTTTATGTTTCCCTGTGGTTGTGAGTGCAAACTAATTTGTATTTGTATCTGTACATATTCTTGTGGTAATTGATGTGTGTTGTGAAAGGTTGTGGTTGCCAGTGTAAATATTTTGTAAATTCTGTAAATATTTTATTTCTATCGAAATGATCGATATTTTTAAAATTTTTGCGAAAATATTTTGTACATAGTAAAATATTTTGTAAATATTTTTCAATCAAAATGATCAATGTTTTGCAAAAATTTTTCAATTTTTATTTTTGGGTTTCTCGGAGTTTGTTTTTGGTTCTTTTACCGAGAATAGTCCCATTGAACCGATGTCCTAGTTAGTGACCGTTCCCTATGATGGATGGATGACGACCGTCTTAAGGGAAATGTAATCGGTAGGAGGAGTGATTTTAATTAGTTTTCAATTTTTTTCTTTGGTGGATTACATCACTGAACCTGTAGTTACCATATGGTTGTGAAATTTTGGTTGCGTGATGTAACTGATATTCAAAATGTAAAAGTGATTCATATGAAAGCATGCAATTTTGTAAATATGTTGAGTTACCTAAGCTGTAGAATTCGATTCGGTGTGATTGAGGCTTAATTTTTGATTTCATGTAATTGGCTAATTAAAGAGTCTGTGAATGCATCTTGAATCGAGCATGTGCATAAAGTGTGAAGTGAGGTATTGTTATTCCATGCTATTCTGAAGTGTCTAGAACTTGCCTGGTGTGTGTACAAAACGAAATGAAGGAGGTGTAGTGTTAGAAAGGATGTAGGCATTTCTTTGTTTTAACCGTGAGTTTCTATTTTTTTTCTTGTCGTACTCTCATTTTTTGTGATTGTATACCCTAGTCAGCTCGTTGAGCCTTAAGCTGATTCTTTCTTTTTTTTGTCCAAAAATGTATAAAATAAGCTTAATTCTGTCTTTTCATTAGCCGTAAAGTCTATACAAAACTCTTAAGCGCTTAAGAAGAATAGAAAAAATTTTCCCAAAGTGTCAAAGAGTGAGAATAGTGGAAAGAAAAAGAAAAGCAGAGTGAGGAAAGAAAATAAAAAGGTTGAAGAGGCACTTGTTATAATGAAATGATAATGAAGGTGCATGAAAAACCTTTGTGTCATGTCAAGTGTGTTTGATGAAATGGGCCATACGAAAGTAAACCAGCATGAATGGGATGATGAAAAAAGAAAAGAGAGAAACAATGTTCATGAGTTGATGGGAATGTGTTGAAAAGGCGCTTAAGGATGCTAGTGACTATTATTGGCTAATCCAATGCATACTAGTTCCATAGCTTCCATTACAACCCATTAAAGTCCTACGTGATCATACATTGCATTTCTTTATATTAGTGGAGTAATACACTAAGGGCAAGCCTATGGGTCATGACATGATGCATGTGAATTCTTTTGGGAGAGAGAGTGAAATTAATTTTACATGCCCCTACGTGAATGTTTGTGTGTTGCATGAACATAAAGGGGAAGATTCTCTTGAGTTGTGAGGGCACATGCTTGATGAAAGATTGATTTTCATGTCGGATATCTTGATTAGCTGATTTGCATGAGTTTGCCGATATCAAGAGTCGGTTCTTAAAGTCTAGGAAGTCTTGATATATTAAAGGTCATTACATTGTTAAGACCATGCATGTTTTCTTGATGATTTGCAAAAATTGAATAATCGGTATGACCGTAGCTCAAATTGTCGCACCATAGTGGCGAAGGTTGGGATGTAATTTGCATGAGTTGTGTATGTGTTGTTCGAGGATGAACAAGGATTTAAGTGTGGGGTAAGTGATCTTGGGCAGATTTATATGCCCCAGTGATACTCAAACGTATCATTTTCGTCTTGTTTATTATGCATTGTGTATACATTTTCATGTAATTGGTAATAAAATGTGAATTTATACTAACCGACATGATTAACATTGTTTTGTAGGTAAAACATGATTTTGAGGAGCTAAAATGCATGTTGGAACAATATCGGAGTTGGACTTGGATGCGAGCACGGAGAAGACATTGGAATGCACAATCTAAAGGGGCTCCGCGATGGAGCCGTGCCACGCTACCATCGCGGAGGCACACTGCATGGAGGATGAATTAATTTGGCAATTTCCAGTGAAGCTTCGCGACAGCTCCGTGGCACGGAGGCAAGCCTCCGCGTTGCATGCCGTGCCACGTTGAGGCTATATTCCCGGACCCTGGATTTCCAGTGAGGGTCCGCGTCCACGCCGTGTCACGGAGGCAGTGCTCCGCGTTGGCCTCCGTGACACGTTGCTTGTTATTCCGGGAAAAATTCCCAATAGTATAAATAGAACACTTAGGCTTATTTTTAATTAATTCAGACTTGGTGGAGCAAGGACGTGGGTTAGAGGCAGTTGAGGGACGAAAAAGCTAAGGGATTTTCTCTCTTCCTTTCTTCTTTCAATCAATTGTATGTATGATTAACACTTGTTTTAGGATGATTAATCCACAAATGAGTGGCTAATTCTCTTCCTTGCTGAGGTTATGAACAATGGTGATGAATTTTGATTATTGAATTGTATGGTTTTTCATCTTCTTCGTCTATGTTGTTCTATTAATTCTTGTTTCTACTGCATTAGTGTGTGGCCGACATTAATGTACATCTAAAAAGTCCAATTTCACTCGAGAGAGCATGAAATTGGAAAGTTGTGAATTAATAGGGTATTGTTCTTAACTTGATTTGGGAAAATTGGGTTTTGATGTGCTTTCCTGATAGAAATATACTTGAAAGCCGTATTAGTCAATTTAGGAACCGGAATTGTATTGCGAGGTCATAAATTGCATTTGATCACAGAAATGTAGACGGATGGTTTATGATTCTTAAGTGAGGTTAAATATGAGAGTTTTAATCTCTAGGCTAATGTTCTTGGCTAGCAACTAGAAGAGAAGAATAACCAAATTATGATTGTAATCAAGTTCATTACTTGTTCTTAACCTTGGCATGCTCATATCCATAGTTTCAATTCAAAGTAAATATTTTTTAATAGTTTTAGTATATAATTTATAAACAAAAATTCTTTAACTTTTGGTTACGTTGTTGTCAGCATAATTAGAGGTAAGCTAGAATATAGTATATTTAAGCAATTTTACTTATCCAGAGTCTCCTTGGTTCAATACTTGGCTTACTTAGCCACTTTATTACTTGTTTGACCACGTGCACTTGCGTGTCGGTTTTTAACCCCTACCACAGCACCGGACAAACCACACAAGCTTGAGGAAGGACTAGCTATTTCTAGCCTTAACCTTTAATGGAGTGAAAATGTGGGTCTTAAATATCTCTATCTTAGTCCCACACACTATCACTCGAATTCCTCAATAATATCTTCTCACCTTTCTCTCTCAAGCAAAAGCAAACAAAAGTATAATTCATGTTTGCAAACCATCAATTTTAGCAATTAAAACTTGGGAGAAGATAGTAAATCTATACATGCAATAAGATTCCAAAATTAATATATTAGGACACAATCAAATTAACAAACCCCCTATGAATATACATTTATCTAGCAAATTGGTCATGCATAATTAAAGATAGAGAGAAGATACCAAGAGGATTCCCCTCACATTCATCACATTAGCTTCATAAGCTCTTACACACAATGGTGGAATTCCACCAAAATGGGTTAAAGAAAATGAAGAAGAATATTTCTACCTAGCTCTAAAATTCTATGGTGAAAGGATTATACCAAAAATTCTATGAAAAAAGATGAAGTCTAGATGAATGAATTGTTGAATGAACGAACGATGTATAGTGAAAGCTATGTATATATCTATACTTTCTTGTGTACAACTTTTTCCAAATTCCCTTGAGGCTTTTAGATGCTATGGAGACCTTTCTACACCTTTTTACCCTTCATTAGACGACCCCACCTGCTAAGAAACAACGTTTATCCGGTGCCAATCGGCGAAGCACCATCTATTCGCCGCACAAAATGGAAAAGGGGCAGTGACCACCGGTGGTTCCACTGGCATTTATCCGCTACAAAACTGCCAACCGCCGGTTAGTTAGCCGGTCTAGGCTGTAAATTTGGCGTTTCGCCTGCGTTTCACCCTTCCGGATCCGCATTTAGCCGATTCAAAGCATGTCCTTACACCTCTTCTTGAGATCAAATCTTCCATTATCTTTGGCTTCTCTCCTTTATATGATAACTCATCAAATTTCATCTCAAACTTCATGTGTTTTGCTCGATTTTATGCTTTCTTCACTCACGTGAAGTACCTACAAAGAATTAAAGAGAATGGGCATAAAATCCACGTAAACGACTTAGAAACTAGGTAAAAACTCATTCTTAGGAGCCTAATGTGTTGGTAAATTTCCAACTCATCACTTCAAATCCTAGTCGAATTGGGATTTGCAAAGTTTGGACGACTGGACAGTGCCATGTGCTGCGCCTCTCATTATGCAACATCACTAGGATGCTGCGCCTCAGGTTGCCCAATCCTACCTGGACCTTGCGCAAGCAATAGCACAGGCGTACCTGCGTGACGCCAACTTTTATATATTCGATCCGTCAACCCCGTTTGGCTATTCTTTCATTTTAAGCTACATTTAAGCCTAAATTCATTACTTTTATACCTAAAAGCATCTAATCATATGTGTTAGCTCCTTTTCACAAATATATAATATAACACATGGAAACACACACAATTATTTCTCAAAATATAGTAAAGTATGGGTTTCGCCCCTTTAAACCCCTTAAATTGCAAACGAAAAGGCTGGAATTTGGTAGCTATGTGAGATGCCGATTGGACTGCTTTGAGCTGAGTTTTTGCTCATTTTTCTTATGCTTTTTGGCATTTTATTTCTCTGTAAATATACTACACTTTGAGGGAAATAAGTACAGAAGAAGTGAGGCAAAATTCCCTCTTGTTTTCTCTTTAAAAAGTTAATGGAAGCAAGTTGAGAAAATGGCTATATATTGTTGATGTTGTCGTGTGAGGTTGTGACTGTTGTGCCTTCATGTTGGTGAGTTATTTTGGCTTAATTGTTTCTCACAGATTAGGCTTGGTACTTACCCATAAATATCAAGATATTTGGAAGTTTAAGGACTGGTCATTGAAGTAGCAAAAGTTTGTCAGAATGAACAGTATGTAAAGGCGCCATTTCCCTTATTTTTCAAGCACAACTTTGTACCACTAAGAGTACCTATAGTTTTGCATTTTGAACTCACAATAGTACATGTATGATTCTGTCCATATATTTAGAAATTCTTGGAACTAAGCTTGAGTTAGTAGGAGTGGATTGGAATAAGTAAATGTGAAGCAAAAACGTCTTACTTACATTTGTTGTCATATTATGATTGTTGTAGCTATAGATTGAGTCCGGGGAACCCTCAGCATGGGCACCGTGACTTGGTACTTTATATTATATTACATATGTGATGTTAAATGAGTTTTGGCATGCTGTTCTCTAGGGGAATTTATTAAGAAGAGCTAAACCACGATAGCTAAACGAATCTAAGCTAAGGATCGAGGTTGCAATTAGTTAAGGATAAATGAGCTTATTGAACAAGAATTTCCTTTTTATGGTTGTCCTTTACCTTTTTTGTATCTTATGAAATATGTCAGGCCAAGGGAAGGCTTCATAATCCCTTTCCCTTAATCCTAATGATAAACTAACATGTCTCCGAGCTCTAATATCCCTTTGAACACGAACTTTAAATCTTGTTGAAACTCTTAGGTCATCCGAAGTTCCTTACAATTTATATGAGTCTTGAATACATGCATTTAAGTGCTATTTTCTAGATTTACATATTATATGTGCTCACTTGTCATTATGCACTCACGTATAGTTACGCGATACGAAGGATGCCTATAGAGGCCACAAATTTAGTATTCATCATTCCTATACTATACGTGTTAAATTGACTCACTATAAGCCCTATAAGCTCCATTTATGATTATGATTAAGATTTATTAATTTTACTGTAGTGCGGTACACCGGCTGAGGCATTTTTATCTTACCCTAGTATGGTATAACGACTGGAGACATTTTTATTTTACCCCAGAGTGGTACATTAGCTAGAGACATTTTTAATTTATCCCGGTATGGTACACCAGCTGGACGAATTTTATATGTATTTTATGGTTGGCCAGTCACCAACATTTCAGTTATAGTTTTTATCGTGCATTACTTGGTTGCCCTTACACTTCAATATTAAGTTATTATCATGTTTTAGATTCCAAAATTTCTGGGTTGTTACTTTTCCTTATTTCTGGCTCAGTAATCATTGTTATATTATATGTTTATAGTTTTCAGCCTTACATACCAGTACATTTTTATTCATGTTGATATCCCTTTGTCTGGAGACCCCTCCGACAATCTACTGCAGGTACAAGCTGAGGTTCAGATAGTTAGATGCAGTAGGAGTTAAATTTAAATAGAATAGTGATATGCTCCTCTCTTCCAAGAGCCATATCCTTGTTTCGATTATTTTGATTGTTGTGTACAACATGGGTAGGCCGGGGCTCTGTCCCCAGCATTTCAGTTTTTTTACTCTTTAGAGGATGATGTGGACTAGTTTGTATAGTTCATTTTGGTTGTGTAGTCATGTCGTGTTTTCATTACTTTGTTTAGCTTTATTTTAGAATTGTCGGCTTTCCAAGTTACTTATTTGTTATTATCAAGACCTTATGGGTCCAGTATTTATCTTGATGGGTTATGACTGGTGGCTTGGTCAGCTTTACTATTTCAATTGTAGATGCTATATAGCCAGCTTCTCGATCAATCACGAATTGGGTGCTAGTTGTGCCCTACCCCAGTTCTTTGGCGTGACAGGGTCACATCCATAACATTCATCTCTACCTAAACAACACTCCCCCAAGTGGATCCTTCCATACTTAACACAAGGTGGGTGTCGAGGGGTTCCCTGAACCGTGTTATTCTACATCTGAGACCTCTGATTATTTTTGTTTCCTGGAGCTAGAGCACTAGTAGTTGGTTGTGCAGGTCCAGAGGATCTATTCCTAAAGAAAGACCTGTTACCATTTCTATTTTTCTGTTGATTAGCCTCATTACCGACTAACTTTTCCCTCTTACTCTAATGCTCCTCTCTATCCTTCTACTTATCATCCTCTAACTGTTGGGCATACACCATAAGCATAGAGATATTTATATCACTAATCAACACCGAGCCCTTACACTCCTTCTTCACGTGCTTGCCCAACTCAAATATAAACTTCCTCATTCTGGCTCTCATATCTGGTATTATCTCCGGAGCATACCTAGATAGCTGGATGAACTTAAGGCTATACTCCTTTATGCTCATAGTACCGCCTGAAGTTCACAAAGTCTACTGTCTTCACCTCTCTCAACTCTTGAGGGAAGAAGTGGTTCAAGAACACCTCCTCAAAACTATCTCAAGTTGCCAGAGCTGAATTCTCACCACGTCCTTTCTCCCACTAGTTAGACCATAATTTGCAACGTCCTTAAGCTGATATGAAGCAAACTTAACTCCTTATGTTTATGTGCCATGCATTGCCCTCAAAATCTTCAAGAGCTTATCAATAAAATTTTGAGGTTCCTCATCCACCTTAGACCCTGTAAACACTGGTGGGTTCATCCTAAGAAATTCCCTAATCCTCGATGCTCCGGATGAGTCAAGAGAAATGAAACCGACCGGTGCTGAGCCTTGACAGCCAGACGAGCACCTTCCAACTGAGTGAGCAATTGGATAGCTCCCCTAAACTCTGCCTCTGAAGTGCAAACTATTAGAGGCTGAGGAGCTGGTGCTTCTGGAACCCTTCCACTCGTAGTCGGTGCAAATTGTACTCTAACTCTAGCTCCCTAAACTGTGGTGCATGCACCATTACTAATCTGCATCCTAGTCTGCGGAGGTAGACTTGCTGTGTTGCTTCCAGCGAAAACCTTAACATTAGCAGCATTCCTCTGATAGGCTGTTCACTTTGGAGGAATGGTCTAAAACACGTGAATGCAAGAGTTAGGAGGAAGTCTCTATAGAGTTAAACTCTATCGCATGAACTAGAGTCTGAAAGAAGGGAGGTATTTGCTAATTCCCTGTAGTCTCCCAATTATATATGTGGTGCACTTTACACATATAAGAAGGAAACTACTAGATGCAGCTTAATAGACATCCTAGGATTATTTGAACCTAAAGCTATGATACCAAGTTTATCATGCCTCGAGCCTACACCCTGGGCGTGGCCGGCACTTACACCACCTAGTAGTCCAAGCGAACCCTTGGCATGGCTTCCTACTAACTGATATTACAATCAAACAATGTAGAAGCAATAATTGAAGTAAGCTCAATTTAATGAAAATAAGATTTATTAATTGAAATAGAAAATAATGTTAAAAAGTAACATTTATAACACAACTCTCTATCTAGTCTAAGAAGCCATTAATGTCTGAAAGATTGGTGCTGGGACAGAGCTCCCACGGTAACCTTAAGCTCTACTAAAACAAAATAAACTTAACTATAACTCTCCAAAAGTAGGAGGTCTAACCAAAGCTGGATGAATGAGATCCTAATGAAGCATCTATTGCCAATCCTATCTACTTGAATCTGCATCATAATATGATGCAACACCAAGTGGCATCGGTATGTTTGAATATATGGTATGTAAAATGACTGAATGAAAACAATAGTTAAGAAAGAATATTTGAAATGAAAGAGTAAACTGACTGAATCTAAAATTTTCAATGATGCATAAAAACATAAGTATGAAAGATGTGTAAATAGTTATGCAATAACACTAAGTATCAAAATAAGCTCTTGAAAGTACATGTATATATATGTATAACTTTAGTTTGGAGTTTTTCATAATCGACATACATCATGAATTAGCACATGATGTCCAACTTAATACCCAAGTTGGAGAGCCATCCTAAGCCTTGTCAGGGTTGAAAACAAACTTAAACTGTGGATCCATACTAAGCCCTTACCAGGGGCTTTCTGAGGAGTCGCCTGAGCCAGCTACATGATCCTAACCTATACTAGCTACGTAGTTCTACTACTTATGGGTTGAACCCTTCATCGATCTTGGTGCTAAATAATACTCCCAAAAGTATTGGTCGTATAAATATGTCTATCTGAGGCACTGAAAACATCTTTTATAAAGCACTTTAGCTATTGCTACAATAGATGTTTTTAGAAACTCTATTGAGCCTTGGCTCAAAAATCTATACTTTGAAAACTTGTGAGCTTCTATGCTCAACATCTTTGAGTTTCAAAAACAATACTTTACTTTAGCTTTTGAAAATTATTCTACAAATTGAGGTTTTTTTCTCAAATCTCTTTATAGAAACTCTTCTAAAAATCTGCTCAACTTTAGTCATGAAAACAATGCATTTATCTCATAATAAAAAGCTTTCAAAAATATGTCTTTCAGTGCAATTGGGACCCCTAGGATAAGAGACATGAACCATAATCAATTAACCAAGAATTAATAGACATCATCAATAATCAAGAGAGTGAGATTATGAACAACAATCAAGAGATGTAATAGATATATCACCATAGGATGAAGAACTCAATCAATTAACAATTCATCTTATCGGAAAGAAGACCAAGGCAAGAATTTGGGAAAAAACCCTAGCTTTAACATCAAGGGAATCTTTACTAGATGTAGGGCATAAGGAAGTATGAAATTCCTCATTGTGGTGAAGCTTACATACCTGGAAGAAAGAACTCTTGACTCTAGCTTGAGAATCCCTAAGTTGAAGATAATGAATCCCTTGCTTGCTTGAGAGCTTGAGAGTAATGATCTTGAACATACGTTGCTATGAGAGAGAATGATAATTTAGGCTAATAAAATCTTTTAAATGCTATCATGACCCGAGCATAGACCCTGGACGTAACACAGGATCTAGAACCATGAATAGCTCCAAGCTAACCATGGCATGACATGCCATAAGCATACACTAAGCGAAATAAATAATAATTCAAAGCATGAGAAAATGTCTAAGATACCATAAAACATAAATAGGACTACAAGTCAACACTGCTAAGAATCTATACATAAATGTCTTAGAAGCCTCTAACCATAAGAGGAGCTATTGGGAAAAGCTCCTAACTAGCTCGCTAAGTCTGAAACTTAAAAGACATAAAAGCAAAACATAACACTAAACTGATATCCTCGAATGATGAGTACTAATCCAAAGTTGGGACTGGGTTGAACTGGGGCAAGAACAAACCTAATAATGGAGCTGAGACTGATCACCCGAACCTATTTAATGAGGCGATATAACATAAACATATGCGATCAATACTTTGGATATACTGAGTATGTAGGATAAGTAAAAAATGATAGTTAAAAAAATTCCTGAAATTATGAGTATAGCATAGCTAAAACATAAGTTTCTAATCTCAAACTATGTATAATGGCTCTAGGTTTTCAAAACCAAATCATACAGCTGGACATGATTGAAATCTTAAGTAAAATCTCATAACGCGTGTATTGAGCCAACATATCATAATTCATAATATCGTGAAACATAACCTGAACATGTGTAGAAAAATCATAGAACAATAGGAGATTCTTATATCCGGCATACTCTAAGTGAGCATCATGGATCAAGACTTGTAACCCTAGCTGGGAGGTGTGTCTATACCTTGTTACGGGTATCAACCATGAAGGCATGATATAGCTCGTGGGCCCATTTGGGCATGGGAGACACACTCAAGAAGGACCCTATCATGGTTATGGTGGCATGTAGTTTTGAGAGCAGGATGCACTGGAACCCCAGCCTATTTGGAGTTGAATATTACTCACAAAACATACATAGTGCTCATATAATAATCATGAAACATAGGTTTTACATGGGCTAGTTAAAATCAAGAATTTCATAAACTTGCTTGACATACCAGAACTAGCCATGAAAATAATGTTGAAGATTCAGCCATGATACATAAGATTGAGATTCATGAAATTCACACATAATTGAGTAAATCATCATAACTTGAAAATATAGATTCATAAGATTTTTCCATAGAAATCTTGAAATTATAGTCATAAAACATAACATAATCATGAGAGAATCAATTTTATCAGAGATCCTGAAGTTTCTCATCAAATTGGGTCTAACCCTAGAATTTCATAAAACTCATCATTGGAGACTTGAATTTATGAAGTTGAGTTTTGATTGGGAATGAAGGTAGGTGAAATCCCCAAGTCATGACCCTATATACCTGGCTTGAAGAGTTCCTTGACTTAATTTGGAGACACAAGAGAATTTGGGAAAAAGAAGATGAAGAACCCTAGCTTCTCCTAGAGAGATGATTTCCAACTTATGGTGTTTGAAGAGAATGAGGGTTAGGTTTAAGTATAACCCCTTAATACACCCCTTAGGAAACCCAAAATGACTTCACTTAGGAGTTAAAAGCATAAAAAGTTACGATAACACCCTTGGGAACTCTATTAAAAATCTGCCAGATGGAACCCACGACACAACCAACAGACTATTGGTCCTGCCAATGAATGTACCTGCCTCGTTTCCACATGAGTCTGCTCTGAACAACTCCTTGAACTTGATCCAACAAGACCAATAAATGACCTGTCCTAGGGTCCTAAAGGTTGTCCCATCCATTCGTTAGTTCTGGGAAATTTTCACCAAAATTCTAGACCTCTATAGCATGGGTCAACCAACGACTCGTAGGTTCCACCAAGGACCCGTCCTAAGGGTTGTTTTGATGCATGGTGCCAACTCCTACTGGTTCTCTACTTAAAGTCTCGAATCTGATCATACGAACTTTTGGGGTGTTGCATTATCTCCCCCTTTGGACCATTATCCTCAAATGGAGACTAAGTAAGCGGGAAAGATACAAAGAGAGCTGCAATCCCAGAACTGAAAGCTGATGGAGTGATGACTCTGAGCTGAGATACATGACTGAACTGAATTCATGAAACATACATGCATGCTGAAACATAAGAGTAATTGAGAGACATGAAACTGATTAACATATGGAGAAGGAAACTAATACCTTAAGCTGGAATTGAACTAGAAGGGAAAAGATGCGGGTATCTATGTGATACCTCGAAAGTGCCTAATACTAGACCCGGGAGTTGAAACGTAGAAAATAGGATTTTCTACACCAAGTCACAAGACGGGTCATCAAGTGACCCGTCAGGAGCACCACGAGTCGTTAAGTGACTCAAGGGGAGGGGTTCACCATGTTTGGAAATTTCAAGTTTGGGGCGACCAATGGTGTGACCACAACTCGTAGTTATCACCACGACTTGTTAGGTCATCCATGGTCAAACGTGGTTGAAGGATGAAGGGAAGCAGACAATGTTGGTAACAGGTCATCACCATGATTCATTGGGTACACCATGAGTGGTTGTGTCCCTTTTGGTGACCCTCAGAAGGTTTTTGGCAATGCTGGAAATGAATGGAAGACGAGGGGTAGTCCCCTAGACCATGAGTTGTCCAGTCCCTTGTGGGGACTGCCAGTGTGTTTTTCCCTGCGAATTTATTAAGGGCTTCTCCATAATTCCTAACTTCTTAAGTCCTAAACTACATCATGTTAAGCTAAGAATAGAGTGTTTTAAGAATGGTTAAGTCATTCTAAGCCTATCCAAATTAATTCATGCAAGATTAGAGGTCTGAGAGGTGATCATCTCTAGTTCTTCAAAGTTCTTCATCAATTCTTTTTGGGCAATCAAGGAAGTTGTGAAATAAAATCTCTTTAGGTATGTAGGGTTATGAATGGGTGTAATTTTCCACACTCATGCCCAATCCCTCTCTATTTCATGAAATCCTTATTGATGAATCTATGGGGTTTTTACCCAATGTGTGAATTTCCAAAGTTTCAATCTTGGGTATAATCTAAGCATGTTTTGAATGTTGAATTATTATAAATGGGAAGATTTTAAAATATTTTAAATTATAAATTATGTTTCAAGTTTTCTAATGTATGATGCCCATCCATGAAAGTTCATGAAAGTTGAGATCTATGAGATATGTGTTCAAGTATGATGAGATGTTTATAAAGAAAATACGATTTCGAAATACCCATGTCTATGTTCATGTTTATAAGAGAATCAAGTTGATTTCAAGCATGGAGGAACAAGGAAGTAGCTTTAGTTAAAGTGTTATGGAGGAATAAGCATATTGAAGGAGCTACATGGGAGGATGATACGGATATGATGGCTAGATATCCACATTTATTCTCTACTGGCTCAGTTCCAGCTTGAGGTATTAGTTTTACCCTAGAACTCTATTCAGTTTTCATGTTCAGTTCATGTGTTCAAGTTTTTTTTATGTAAATTGATGCGTATATATATCATGAATCCAGTTCAGCTATGTAGTTTGAATCGGTTCATTCGTCAGTTTCAATTTAAATGATCAGTATTTGAGTATAATAGACTACATTTCTCTATTTTCTATATGTTTTCCAACATCTAACTGCGAATGTTCCCAAGGGGGAGATATTGTAATACCCCGGAAGTGCCTAACATTAGATCCGGGATTTAAAAATAGAAGTTGGCTGAAATTGGTAAAAATCCATCAGATCGGATGACCCAACGGATTGTTGGTCCAACTAATGACTCGTGGGAAGGTTGGCCTGGTGATAGTGGGAAACAATGAGCAAAGTAATGACTCATTGTTTGTTGCAACGAGTCGTCGTATGGAGCCGTGGTGGGAACTGGTCCTCAGCTTAAGGGAAAGTAACTAGTCATCCCATGACCCGTCATGAGGAGTAATGGGTCGTGGTCACTAGTCGTGGGATGGGATATCGATATTTTTCCAGTCTACATAACGAAAGCTAACAAGGACTTGTTGGAGGAAGTAATGAGTCGTGGTGACGTTCTTGGGAAGGATTACTACAGGACTTGAAGGAGGAAACAACGGACGAAGTAATGACCCATTCTTTGAAAGGACGACTTGTCCTGTCGAGTCGTGGGGACGAATTTGAGCTCAAGAAGCTTGGCATTAGAGACGATGGATGGATACCACGAGTCGTGGTATCCTCGAACGATCCATTAGTCTGGTCGTTGGTTCACCTAGTGCAGATTTTTTAGGGATTTCATTAAAGGCATTTTCACTATTCCTATGCTCTAAGTTCCTAAACTACATCGTTTAAGGCTCAACAATCAGTGTTTATTGAGGGTAAAACCCACCCTAGGCTTATTCATTCTCATGCATGCAAAGTTAAGGGATTGAGGAGGTGATCAAGCTTGTTCTTCAAGGTTTTCTTCATTAATTTCCATTGGGATTTCAAGGAGTGGGGAGATTTGATGTTCCCTAGGTATTTAGGGTTATGAATGGGTGAATCCTTTCACACTCATGCCCAATCTCTTTCAATTCATGAAATTTTCTATCTAAAATCTATGGAGTTTTTACCCGATGCATGAAATTTTGATTTCTCTACAGGTTCTTGATCTAATTGAGTTACTATTATTGAATTATGAATTATGGACAAGTTTTATGTTGTTTTTCATTAAAAATCATGTTTCAAGTTTTATATATTAAATTGCCCTTTTATGAAAAGTTCATGAAAGTTAAGGTTTATGATGAATGTTCATGTATGATGAATTATTGATAATGAAAAGCATGTTTCCAAGTTACCCATGTTTATAATCATGTTTTTCAATGAATTGAGCATTTTCAAGCATGGTAAAGTATTGGGCAATTCCCACATATTCAAGAATGATTTACGATTTATGAAATGGATCTTATGATTTATCGATTTATGATGTTGGCTGACTAAAGGGCCTTTGATTCTTGGCTAATCATGTTTTAATGGGGATCAATGATGATAAATGTTTATTTGTCCATGAATCTTAATGAATGATATTATTGACTTACACATGAGCCTAATGTGCATATTTTTAGGAGCTGTGTCTAGCGTCGAGCAGCCCGGCATTCAAAGGACCATGCCGGTGTCTTATAACCACGTGCCACCATGGGTTTATAATGATACATTACAATGATAATGATCCCTTCCTTCATGATATCACATAATGCACGTCCCTCGCCTGGTAAGCCAGGGCCGACTTCACCTACTTGAGTGAGATAGTTGGGGCATCATGTAAGGATCTACTATGACGGAGTCCGTTATGACGAGTCCTCTCATTGTTACTCATGTTTTATGTGTTGTTATGTTTATGTTATTTGGCTCAAGTGATGACTTAATAAAGTTTCTCTTATGACTATGATAACGAATGATTTACGAACGATTTAAAAACCTTGAGCCTTATGTTATCTTATGATGTTTATGATACGAGCAAATGGTCCTTCTCTTATGATCATTTATGAGCTTTTATGTGTTTTTAAAATATCCTTTTTACTTACCTTACATACTCGGTACATTCCACGTACTGACCGCATACTCTATGCTATATCATTTTATGATATATGCCCTAATCTTCAGATCCAGCACCGTCAGTAGACAATCTCAGAGTTTAGCATCCAACTACTTGGTGAGTCCTTATTCTCCGAAGACCATATATTTCAGATATTGATGTTCCTTTCGCTTTAATTTTTTTTGGGTTAGTTGGGGATGTTGTCCCATCAACCTATCTAATACAATAGAGGCTTTTAGACTATTCGTAGTACTCAGCTGCTATGTATTTAGTACGTACCGCTTATCGTTCTATGCTATATTATGTTTATGATTCCTCTATATTGATATATTAAGTATTCCTCTTTAAAAGATTTGGAGTTAGATGAATGTCATACCATGGGTCGACTTGGAGTCTCTTGGGGCTCCTTGTCCCGTGTTACGATCTAGGTCTACGATGGGGTCATGACAGTGACATGCTTACTTCAATATTCCAGCTGTAAAGTATTTCTTGCTTAAGGACAAGCAATAGTTCAAGTTCGGAGTTTTGATGAGTTGGTAATTTACCAACTCATTAGGCTTTTAAACATGAGCTTTTACTTAGTTTTCAAGTCATTAAGGAGGATTTTATGCTCTTTCTGTTTTATTTTTTTAGGCATTCAATTTAAAGAGAGAAAGCAATGAATTGAACAATAGCATGAAGTTTAAAGAAGAGGACTTGTATTCCATCAGATGGCACCGGCGAAACACTGGCCAAACACAATAGAACGCTGTAAGAAAATGAAAGGTGCACCAGCGGAATGCGGGTCAGCACCTACGAACCGCTGATGCCAATGTTGGATTGCCACATAAGTTACTGGCCCTAGTTGCGATAGATAAGCACCTTGCAGACGAGCATCGACGGAATGCCAGTGTCTCGCAAGTGAGGGAAAAATTGTCCAGCATAGGAAAAGAGGAGAGTCTTTAACCTATTGTACAATCCTTGAAAAGTACTGAATATTCCTTCTCATTAGAATATTGAATTGTATTGTATTGAATAGCTTTTAGTTTTCTAGAGAGAGAAAAATAAAGAGAACTCTTCTTTATATTCTTCTTCTTACTCAAGGTAAAAACCTCCATTGAAGGAAAATTTGAACTTGCAATTTGGTATTAACGATGAATTCTATGATTTTATTTGTAAATATAATCTTGTATTCTTCATCTATTAGTGGCTAAATATTTTTCTAGAGGTGTGTGCATGATTGGGGCTAAATTTGATTGGGTGTTGCTAGATTGATCTTATTAATTACTCATTTAGTATAAATATGTTGTTTTATCCAAATTATAATTGAATTATTGATGAGTTCATAATTTACCAACTCAATAGGCTTTTAAATATGAGTTTTTTCTTAGTTTTCAAGTCAATTAGGTGGATTTTATGCCTTTTTCTATATGATACCTATAGGTACTTTACTTGAATGGAGAAAAACATGAAATTGAGCAAAAAACATGGAAATATAGTTGATGACCGGTGCTCCATCGTAGAACACCAGCGAAACGCCATATTGATCGCAGTTGCATACTATTTGGAAGAAGGTTGGAGATAGGTGGACCGCAGATGAGTACCGGATTGCAGGTGCCAATGCTGAAATGCTAGAGAATTTATTGCTAGGAGTTGGGACCAACTAGTGATCCGCAGATTAGCACTGGCGAACCGTCGATGCCAACGCCAAAGAGCCAAAAAACCTCACTTTCCTTCAGCATAAAATGACCGGCGCTTCGTGAACTCGCACTGGCATACCACCGGTGAAGTACAAGTGAGGCCCATCATCCAGGGGTAAAAATGTCAAACACGAAAAAAGAGGAGCAGATCTGTATTCTATTTTTTGTACCTTTCATAAATGAACTAAATATTCTATTCTTGAAGTATTGATTATTCTATTGCTTTTGGCTTATATAGAAAGTAGAGAGAAGTAGAAAGAGAAAAATTCATCTTCTTCATTGTGAAGGTAGAAACTTCCATTAGAGTTCAGACCTTGCTTGAATTTCTTTTACTCAAGTTTGTGAATGGATATGAATTTTTGATTAATGCAATATGTTATTTTACTTACATGAGTAGCTAAATTCTTTCCAAGGGGTGTGTGAATGATATGGGTTGACTTGGGTTGGGTATACTTGATTTGAGTTGGGTATTGTATATTAATCTTATATTTACTCAATTAGTATGATTTTAGTGTTCCCACTGAATTTTAAGTTGAAAACTCATAGTTGCAAATGTGGATTGTATTTTCTTACTTTGATTTTTCTTGAAAAAGGAAATTAAGGTGTGGGTGAGGAAACACTAATGGGTACTTGGGTGGTAATTATGTGGGGTTAGGCTATACATAGCCAAAACCCATCATTATACATCCATTAAGGATTGGAGCTAGAAATAGTGAATTTATACCCAAGCTGATATGGTTGTTGTGAAGATGAACCTTGGGATTTGAGAAAACCCAAGGTATAAGACATCTAATTGGTTGAGAAACTTAAGATGTTGCACAATCCACAGCTAATCATATTGTTGAGTAAATATAGGAACAATCCACAATGCCTACCTATTGAAGCCCTTATCAATATCACACCCCTAGTAGTCTCTCCATTGGTCATTTCTATACTTCACCCCTTTTTTTAGCAATTCTATAATATATTTCATAAATTGTGACTCCCCTAATTTTCTATTATTTGATTTGCAACATTGATGCGAATTAGTTCACTTTAATAGATGACTTTTGTGTGATCAACTGACATTCCTTGTGGGGTTCAATCCCGACCCTCTTCGGGTTATTTGTTTTGATACAACAACAATTTACACTCTTTCATGAAGAAGTGTGTACTTTGGATGTTATCAAAAATGGTGTTGTTGCCAGGGAATATAGTTTGATAGACTCTAGTTGTCTTATTTTGAATTGACCTTGCATCTTAATTAGTTTGACTTTACAATTGTGGTTGGTGACTTCTAGGTTGAATTTGATATGAGCTAGCATTCACTAGAAGGAGAAGGTTCGGTGGATGGGCATATGGATCATGAGGATGATAACCCCATGATGCCTGATGTGGCAGGTACAATTTGCCTATCTCCTATAGTAGAGAATGCAATTTTCAATGTGATGAGTACGGTGCTGCACTTACTTAAAAATGATGGGACTCTTTGGAGGAATGCTCAATGAGGACGCAAATATTCATCTCCGCAACTTCTTGGAGATTCATCAACCTTTCAACATTACTAATATCACTCAAGAGTTAATCATATTGAGACTTTTGAGTAAAGATAGGAGCTATCCACAATGTCTGCCCATTGAAGCCCTTATCAATATCACACCCCTAGTAGTCTCTCCATTGGCGTTTTCTATATTTTCCTCTATTCTTAGCAATTCTATATTTTATTTCATATATCGTGAATACCCTAATTTTCTATTATTTTATTTGCAACATTTATGAGAATTAGTTCAATTTAATAGATGACTATCGTGTGATAAACTGACATTCCTGTGGGATTTGACTCCGACACCCGTCAGGTTATTTATTTTGATACAACAACCATTTACGCTCTTTCTTGAAGAAGGGTGTAGTTTGGATGTTATCAATTATCCATAATTGCAAATATGAGTGTGTTTACTTAAAATATTGTTGCTTGATAAATGGGAATATAATATGGGTGAGAAAACAATGATGGGTATTTTGGTCCTGATTATGTGGGGTCTGGCTAGAGATAGCCAAAATCCATTTTCATACACTCATTAAAGAATTGGGGCTAGAGATAGTTCAATTCTTACCCAATCCATAGTGGATGAAATATTTGGGACCTTGGATTTGAGAAAGTCCGAGGAGAAAGGCACCCAAGTGGTTGAAAAACATCCAGTGCCACCCATCCATGGTTATTTATGCTTGTGAGCAATAATTTGATTTCCTAGTTTTCCAATTCAATTGATTCCCCATCCATAGAGCACCCGTAGCCCTTGCTCATCTTTGTTCATTCAATTTGGTTTCCTTGTTTTTGATTGGTAGTTGATCTAAATTCAAATTGTGATCCTACTTTCCCCAAACATTTACTTTTACATTTTTAACGAAATAATGCAAATTAGCTCAATTCGATAGACAACTTTTGGGCCATCAAATCTCTATTCCCTGTGGATTCGACCCCGACTGAGAAGTTGGGTAATTATAATGTGAAGACGGTTTACACTCTTTTATTGTGAGGAGTGGATTTGGCTGTCATCAGAACCTGTCAAAGAAAGCTATCACGAACTCATCCCCGTCCACAGGAACTGCTCCTACCCTACAACCCTCCTTCCACTGCCTGAACCATATGTGTGCTACCGCTTTAGCCAATAGGAGGCTATATCGAAACTCTCCTCTTCAAAAATCTCCCGTGATCTGGGTGATCTTCTGGATCTCCTCAACAAACACTTACAGATCCTCGTCCTCCTTGGAATCATAAAAGTCTGGTGGGTTCATTCTGGTGAAGTCTCATACTCTTGCGCCATAGCACCCCCATTAGGGTTTATAGATGCAATTGTCTACAATTGACCTGTGTCGTCATAGCTTGGGCCAGCATCTGAAAAGTATCCTTAAACTTAGCATGTGTCACTTGCTCATTCAAAGGATCTGACGCTATTTTCGTCGATATTGCCATTGTCGTTTCTCATTCCATTGACTCTATGGGGAGGCATTTTCTACAAATTCGTATAGAATGAATTAGAAGAATAAAGAGAGTTGAACTTCATCGCACGACATATATCATGAAAGATACGAAATTTCAAAAAATATGTCATAGCCTCTTCCTCATAAGTGTGTGATGTCACCCAAATTACACCTCCAAATGAGATATAAAGCGGTCGATGTTCAAATATAGAACCCCATGATTTCATAACAATGAAGGTTTATTATACTAGTTATCTATTCTAGTGTTCAGCATGAAATATCGGTAAGTTAATTTCACCTAAATGGTTGGTCCCCTAAATAGATGATTATCACCACACAACTTTATCCGTATGTGGATGTGTACTAGATTAACCCTTACCTTTGATATCAAATTAGCTATTCCTGGACAAGGTTAAGCTATTAGATGAGAGTTGATAACCTCAAATCTCTATTATTAATCCCTTTTCCCATTCATTACTGCCTTGGTCTAGTGAGTAAGAATAAGGTGAATTCTAATGTTCACGATAGTTAAAAAGCAATTAAAACAAAGGGAAGAACAATGCATGCATAAACCCCATTCAAGAATCACTAAATATTTTGCCTACGTTTGTTAATTTATCATGGTTCCCACACCCTAGTTATGGGATTTAGCTGCTCATGCTTGAAGAATTATAATTAATAATTGTAGGAGAAATCATAATTATAAGTTACAAGAATTTGTAGAAGAAATCACACTTCTTGAATAAATCAACAATCAATCAAAGATTGTTTGATTTTCCAAAACCTAAGAACAAAATTAGGATTATTGTTTCTTGAACTTCAATATCGAACAACAACCTCCAGCGTATGGTAAAAATTCTAAACTTGTAAAAATAACCTAAATAAAGTATTTATAGACATAAAATAAATCCAATCCTAACTAGACAAATGAAGTTAGGTCGGCAGTGATGACGATTCGTTAGTGGACCTAACGAGCCGGTAAGTGTTATGACGGGTCCCATACCTATGAGGGTCACCATGAGAGACACCATGAATTGTGGTGTACCCAACGACTCATAGTGACCAAATCGCGGCCTGCACTGTCCAAGCTTTTAAACCTCAAGTAAACTTCTGACTACGGACCACCTGACGACTCGTGGTCTCACCAGTGGTTAGCCCCAAATCCTAAAATCCAACCAAGTATACCCTTCTTCCCACAAGTCACTTAACGACTCGTGGTGTAGCTCACGGGTCACTGGATCACTCGTCCTGTGACTTGGTGCAAGAAAAACTATTTTTCTCCATTTTAACTCTTGGGTCTGATCTTAGGGTTTTCAGGCTATTACAATATCTCCCCCTTGGAAACATTCGTCCTAGATTGTGGGAAATCATACTGAAAAGCTTGAGAAATGTAACTACCATCAAATACTAAGCATTTAGAGTGAAAAACTGACAGAGTAACTGACCACGGACTAAATTACATGACTGAACTGAATTCATGAATCATATATACATACATTGACATGAAAGAAACTGGGGAACATGATCTAAACATGAAAATTAATAGAGTACTAGGGAGGAAACTGATACCTCAAGCTGAAACTGAGCCAGAAGGGAATAGATGTTGGTATTTAGCCATCATATCTGCTTTGGCTTACCACGTAGCTCCCTCAATGTGTTGAAACCTCCATAACATCTTTACTGAAGCTACTTCTTTGTTTCTTAGCTTTCAAATCTGACGATCAAGTATTTCCTCTGGAACCTCCTTATAACTAAGACTATCCATCATACCTACTCTCTCCATCGGGACAAGTAGAGCTGGATCATCCAAACACTTCTTTAAGAGCGATATATGGAAAATTGGATGAACTAAAGCTAATTCTGAGGGCAACTCCAACTCATAAGCTATCTTGCCAACTCGTTTCACAATCCGGTATGGGCCAACATAACAAGGACAGAGTTTCCTTTTCTTCCCAAACCTCATCACTCCCTCCTTGGGATATACCTTCAGAAACACCCAATCATCAACTTCAAACTCTAGCTCCCTCCTCACATCCACATAAGACTTTTGGCAACTCTGAGCTATTTTCATCCTGTCCCTTATAAGCTGAACTTTCTCCATAGCCTCATGGACTGAATCTGGTCCTATCATTGCAGCTTCACCGACTTCAAACCAACCAATAGGCAATCTACATCTTCGCCCATAGAGAGCTTAAAATGGAGCCATCTGAATGCTAGAATGGTAGCTGTTTTTATAGGCAAACTTAATGAGAGTCAAATGATCATCCCAACTACCCTTGAAATCAATCACTTATGCTCTCAAAATATCCTTGAGAGTCTGAATGGTCCACTCTACCTGACCATCCGCTTGCGGCTGAAATGTTGTGCTAAGCTTGACCTGAGTACCGAGTCCTTTCTAAAACGATCTCCAAAACAAGGAGGTAAACTGAGTACCTCTATCGAATATAATGGACAAGGGCACTCAATGCAACCAAACTAACTCCCGAATGTACAATTTGGCATAATCCTCCGCTGAATTGATAGTTTTGACTAGTAGAAAATGAACTGCTTTAGTCAGTCCATGTACAACCATCCAAATAGAGTCATACTGTCGATGAGTATGAGGCAACCATGTAATGGAGTACATATTGATTTCCTCCCACTTCCAAGTAGGGATAATATTTTCTTGAAGCACACCCCCAGGTCTTTGATGTTTAACCTTCACCTGTTGAAAATTCGGACATTAAGCCACAAACTCTGCTATGTCCTTCTTCATTCTGTTCCTCCAATAGATTTCCCATAGGTCATGGTACATCTTGGTGGCACATGAATGTATATAATATCTAGAACCATGAGCCTCATGCAACATCCTCTCCGTTAGGTAATCAACACTCGATACA
Organism: Datura wrightii; assembly: GCA_035772735.1. Classification (NCBI taxonomy): domain Eukaryota; kingdom Viridiplantae; phylum Streptophyta; class Magnoliopsida; order Solanales; family Solanaceae; genus Datura; species Datura wrightii. The sequence continues at coordinate 40,184,564 of JASDFA010000003.1, forward strand.
CACAAATAACCTTGATATCGTAGCACACTATCTCCCCCTTGGGAGAAGGCCTCCACTTTCTGATTCTGAACGACTTCCTTCAATTTTACCAAAATTAAATCCTCATTTTATCTTGCTTTGACCTCGGTCACCAAAGAAGATTCTAACCCATTCTTAACAATGACACCTCCATCTGTCGAGTCAAAAAGACGGAATCTTAGCCGTGTATGTACATCCTTCAGTAATTCTTTCCTTTCCTCATATACATGGGACACACTCTCGATAGAAATCCTATTAAGAGCATCTACCACGACATTATCTTTGGCCAGATGATAAAGGACACTCATATCATAATCATTCAAAACCTACAACCAACTCCTCTGGCATAGATTCAAATTCATTTTGGTAAACACGTACTGTAGGCTTTTGTGGTTCATAAACACATCCACTGGACCCCGTATAGATAGCGCCTCCAAATATTCAAGGAAAATACTACCGCCACCAACTCGAGGTCGTGAGTCGGGTAGTTCTGTTCATGGACTTTCAGCTTCTTGGAAGCATAGGCTCTAACTTTATCGTTCCGCATTAATACATAACCAAGGCCGATCCTCGAGGCATCGCCATACACCACAAACCCATTGGTACCCTCAGGTAGGGTCAATATCGATGCTGAGGTGAGTCAAGTATTCAACTCTTGCAAGCTCTTCTCAAAGGCATCTGACCACTAAAGCTTTACCTCTTCTTGGTCAACTTAGTGAACGGTGCTGCAATGGATGAAAATCCTTCAACAAACCTCCGGTAGTAACCATCTAAACCCAAGAAACTATTGATATTCGAAGTACTAACTGGTCTAGGCCAATTCTTCACCGCTTCTATCTTTTGAGAGTCCACTTGTACGCCCTCACTTGACACCACATGACCCAAAAATACCTCTGAGTTCAACCAAAACTCACATTTACTGAATTTAGCATACAACTGGCGATCCTTCAAGGCCTGTAGCAGCACCCTCAAATGAGTGGCATGTTCTCGCTCCAAAAGTATATAAGGATGTCATCTATGAACACAATTGCGAACATATCCAAGTATGGCTTGAACACCCTGTTCATCAAATTCATAAAAGTTGCAGGAGCATTCGTTAGTCCAAAAGACATAACCATAAACTCATAGTTACCATACCGATTCATTAAGGCTATCTTCGAAATGTCACTCTCCCGAACCCTGATCTGATAGTATCCGGATCTAAGGTTTATCTTTGAAAAGAACTTGGCTCTTTGAAGCTAGTTAAACAAATCATAAATCTTGGGGAGAGGATACCTGTTGTTGATGGTAACTTTGTTCGATTGACGATAATCAAAGCATTTCCGAAGGGAACCATCCTTTTTTCAGACAAATAAAACTTGTGCACCCCACCGAGATTTGCTTGGTCTGATGAAACCCTTGTATAAGAGATCCCTCAACTGCTCTTTCAACTCCTTTAACTCAGCTGGGCATTTTGTAAGGAGGAATAGATATAGGCTGCATATCGAGAAGAAGGTCAATACCAAAATCGATCTCCCGCTCGGGAGGAATTCACGGTAAATCATTCGAAAACACTTTTGGATATTCACACACTATAGGAACTGCTGGATAGTCGGGGTCTCGGATGTAGCATCCTTAACCCTAAATAGATGGTATACACAACCCTTTGAGATCATCCTTCTGGTCTTAAGGTAGGAAATGAAGTGATCTACAGGCACAACTGAACTATCCCTCCACTCGAGGACTGGTTCACCCAGAAATTTGAACTCTACTGGACGGGTTCTACAATTTACTGAGGCATCACATGCATGTAGCCAATCCATGCCGAAGATAAAATCAAAATCTGTCATGGCTAACTCTACTAAATCTGCTGAGGTAACTTTTTAAAGGACAGTGACAGGGCAATTTATATATACCTGTTGAGCTATAACTGAATCACCGACTGGAGTAAAGAATGAGAAGGATTTTGATAGGATTTCGGGGTTGATTTCGAAACTACTAGCAACATAGGGCATCACAAAAGACAAAGTATCCCCTTGATCTAATAGTGCATATATATTAAGGTGAAATACTCGTAACATACCAGTGACTACATCTGGGGAGACCTCCTACTCTTGACACGATGCTAGGGCACAAAATCTGTTTTGGCGCTAACCACCACTCGCACTAGTAGATGTCCCCTGCTGAGATGGGAATGTTGGTGGAGCTGTTGAACTGGAGGCTGGGCCTTGGCCCCAACCATGGCCTTATTTAGCTGCTGGGTAATCTCTAACCGTATGTATGGGCTTCCTACACCCAAAACAAGCACTTGAACCTGCTAAGCACTGACCCGTGTGTCTCCGGCCACACCTGCCACACTCTAAAATGGTGGACTCTGCGATTCTGCTAACCTGACCTCTATAGCCTGATGCTCGTCCCCTCTGGTCGTGCCTAGATCTTGATTGCAAACTCATAGCCGACGGTGCTGGGGCTGAAGATCTCTAGAGGGACTGCTGACGATGCCCACCAGGTCTCTGCTGGGAGAATCCGAAGCTATCAGTCTTGGCCCTATTGGACTCTCTCTTCCACTTTCTCACCTGTACCGCCTCCATCTGATGGGCATACAGAACTATTCGAGGCAAGTCAATGTCCTAATGAAGCATCGCGGTTTGGCAATCTTTGGCCAAGTAGTCTACTATCCCATGCATGAACCGACTCACTCGGCCTCTTTGATTTGTCACCATCTCAGGTGCATACTTGGACAAGCGAGTGAACACTAAGGCATACTCCTAAACTGTCATCTTTCCTTGCTTTAGGTTCACAAACTCAGCTGCGTTAATCTCCCTCATCTCACGAGGGAAGAACCGATCTAGAAATGTGGTATGGAACTCATCCTAACCAATGGGGCCTACCCTAAGTGTCCTACTATCTTTCAATTGCTTGAACAAGATATGCGCAACCCCTTTTAGCTGATACGAGGCTAGATTGACGCATTCTTCCCCAGGCACCCCCATAATCTGGGTGATCTTTAGAACTTACTCAATAAACTCATGTGGATCCTCATCCACCTTTGATACAAGAAACTCCGAAGGGTTCATCCTCAGAAAATCTCTTACTCTTGCTGCCGCATTCCCATTCTGAGGGACATGTGATACCACCTATTGGTTGACTTTGGCAGTCAAAGCCTGAGCTAGCATCTGAAAGGCAGCCTGAACTCTGCGTGGGCAACCTGCTTCGGTTAGATGCTCCTTTGGGGCTTGGGGGGCTGTTGATGCTCATCTCCATTGCATCCTCGTGGCTATCTCCGTTCCCATTTCTTTATCCATTAACTCAGCATGGAGGCATCATTCTATAAACACGTATAGCACGAGTTAGAGGGATAGAGAGGCATTTTTTCGCACGACTTAGATTAAGAAAGAAGGGAACATTTCCTAAACGTCTCGTAGCCTCTTCGTCATAAGTATGGTGTGCTTCACACCATGAAAAAGACTCTACTTAACACAGCTTTCAGACACCCTAAGACACTTCAAAACCTAATGCTCTGATACCAAGTTTTTCATATGTTGTAATAAGATTAATCAATCTAGGTTAATTATTGTAACTTATTGATGATTAGCCTTAGTTCAAGAAGATGAGAGTGATACCTTTTTGAATAGGTTGAGAAACATTCGGATAGGATAGTAGAGTTAACGACCTAGTCACATAGTGTTAAATGAGTCCATTGCAGTCATTCACCAAATATCGTTATGAAAACATGATGACCATAACCTTTGTTTACTTTTTCGTGAAATCAATTATAATAAATCATATTTGGTATTCTTTGCATTTGACTAATAGTGAATCGAAATGCAATTCCTAGACCCTTAATTTTACAAAAATATTTGACTAAAAGAAAATAATCACATAAGACTTAGTTTTCACAATATTCCCTGTGTGATTTGACCCCAACCTTGTTGTGTTCTATATTTGACATCGACTAAATTATACTTCTTATTGTAGAGGTGTAATTTAGGTGTAACAAATTTTGGCACCGTTGTCGGGGATTATGGTTATAGATTAAGTCAAGTGTTCTTATTTGACCCTTATTCTTATTTCTTAATGTTACTTTTATTTGTTGTTTCTTTCTATATAGGATATAGGGTAGTGCATGCCAAATACCTAATGTCGGGGCAAACTATTAAATCCTTATAATCTCGAGTTAGAGAGAACTTTGAGGAGAGCTATGAATGCATACTGCAATACCCCGGAAGTGCCTAAGATTAGACCCGAGATTTAAAATTTGGAAGTTGGATGAAATTGAGGAAAATTCCATAGGACGAACAACCCAATGGATCATTGGTCCAACCAATGACCCGTGGGAAGTAGTCGTGGGAAGTCATGGACTGGTAGCAGTGGGGAACCAATAGGTGAAGTGACAACCTATTGTTTAATACAAATAGTTATTGTTAAGAGTCGTGGTGAGAACTGGGCTTCAGCATTTAGGGAAATAACGGGTCATCCTACGACCCGTCGTGAGAAGTAACTGGTCGTGGTCACCAGTCATTGAATGATATATCAATATTTTTTCCAATCAACATCACGGAAGGCAACAATGACTCTTGGAGGATGTAACAAGTCGTGGTGAGGCTCGTTGGACGGATCAGTATAGGACCTGAAGGAGGAAACAATGGACGGTGTAATGACCCATTATTTGAAAGAACGAATCATCCTGTCGAGTCGTGGGGGTCGAATTTGAGATCAGGAACTTTGGAAATGTAGACAACACTCGTGGTATCCTCCAATTACCTGTTAGTCCGTCCGTTAGTTCGCCAATACATATTTTTCAGGGTTTTTCATTAAGGGTATTTTCATTATTCCTATGCTCTAAGGTCCTAAACTACATTGTTTTATGTTATTTTTTGAGTGTATTGGGATAGGTTGACCTTCTATCCTATTCATTCCCATGCATGCAAAGTTAAAGGATTGAAAAGGTGATCAAGCTTGTCTTCTAGGTTTTCTTCGTCAATTTCCTTTGGTCTTTCAAGGGGTGGTGTGATTTGATTTTCCCCAGGTATGTAGGGTTGTGAATGGGTGAATCCTTTGACACCCATGCCCAATCTTTTTCAATTCATGAATTTCCTATGAAAAATCTATGGGTTTTTCACCCAATGTATGAAAATTCGATTTCTCTACATGGGCTTGATCTAATTCAGTTACTATTGTTGAATTACAAATTATGGGCATGTATTATGTTGTTTTTCACTAAAAAGGTCATGTTTCAAGTTTTATGCATCAAATTTCCCATTTATGAAAAGTTCATGAAAGTCAAAGATTATGATGAATGATCAAGTATTATGAATTATTAGTGATGAAAAACATATTTTCAAGTAACCCATGTTTATAATCATGTTTTCAAATGAATTGAGTATTGTCAAGCATGATAAAGTATTGGGCAATGCCCACATGTTCAAGAATGATTTACGGTTTATGAAATGGATCTCATGACTTATCGATTGATAATGTTGGCCGACTAAAGAGCCTTTGATTCTTGGCTAATCATGTTTTAATGGGGATCAATGAATGGTAAATGTTTTTCTAGACATTAATATTAATAAATGATGTATTGATTTACATCTGAGCCTGATGTGCATATTTTTGGGAGCCGTGTCTACCACCGAGAAGCCCGACGTTCAAAGGACTACGCCGGTGTCTCACAACCATGTGCCACCGTGGCTTTATAATGATACATTACAATATTAATGATCCCCTCTTTCGTGATGTTACATAATGCATGTTCCTCGCCTGGCAAGCCAGGGGCGACTTTGCCCACTTGAGTGAGATAATTGGGGTATCATGTAAGGCTCTACCATGATGGTGTCGGTTATGACGAGTCCTCCTTTTGTTCTGCATATTTTATGAATTGTTATGTTTATGTTATTGGCTCAAATGATGATTTTGATAAAGTTCCTGTTATGATTATGATAATGAATGATTTACGAATGATTTGCAAACCTTAAGCCTTATGTTATCTTATGATATTTGTGATACGAGCGTGTTTTCCTTCTCTTATGATCATTTATGAGTTTTTATGTATTTTAAATGTCCGTTTTACTTACCGTGCATACTCGGTACATTCCACGTACTGACCGCATACTCTATGTTGTATCATTTTATTATACAGACTCTAATCTTCAGATCCAGCATCGTCTTTAGCTTTTTATGGAGTTTTGTATCCAATTTGGTTGTGAGTCCTCATTCTCCGAGGACCATTTGATTAAGATGTTGAGGTTTTATTTTAGTTTCAGCTGCTGGGTTAGTTGGGCATGTTTTCCCATCAACCCATCTATTATATTAGAGGCTTTCAGATTATATGTAGTACTCTACTGTTATGTATTTTATCCATACCGCTTATCATGTTATGTTATGTTATGTTATGTTTATACTTACTCTGTATTGTATGTTAAGTATGCTTTTTTGAATCATATGAAATTAGATGAATGCTAATGCCATTGATCGACGTGGAGTCTCTCAGGGCTACTTATCCCGTGTTACGACCCGGGTCTATGTTCGAGTCGTGACAAACTTGGTATCAGAGGAATAGGATTGAAGTGTCCTATGGTGTCTAAAAGCCACATTAAGTACAGTCTTTTTCATGGGTGTGAAGTGTGCCACACTAATGAAGAAGAGGCTACGAGACGTTTAGGAAATGTTCCCTTCCTTTATGATCTATGTCGTGTGATGAAAAGTCTTTCTATTCTTCTAATTTGTGCAATTTGCGATTTCAGAATCATGGCTCCTCGAAGAATGAATGGTAGAAGGAATGGAAATGGAGATGGTCCCGAGGATGGCAATGGTAATAGGCACCAGCAAGCCCCAGCAGTTCAGAAGCACCAAGCACCGGAGCTAGTTGCCCATGCTGAGTTTCGGGCAGCTATTAAGATGCTCGCACAGGCCTTCACCGACCACATCAATCAGCAGGTTGTTGTGCATGTTCCAAAAAATGGCGATGCAGCGGCGGCTCGAGTCTGGGACTTTTTGAGAATGAACCTGCCAGAGTTCCTCGGGTCAAAATTGGGTGAGGACCTTCATGAGTTTATTGATGAAATCATGAAGATCACCTAGGTTATGGGGGTGAATGGGGTTGAATGTGCAGTGTTGGCCTCGTATCAGTTAAAAGGGGTCGCACATATCTGCTTCAGGCAATGGAGAGACAATAAGGCCGCCGGAGTAGGCCCAGTCACTTAGGAGGAGTTCCATGCAACATTATAGATTGGTTCTTCCCTCGGGAGATGAGAGTGTTGAAGGAAGCAGAATTAGTGAATCTGAAGAAGGGGAGGATGACGGTACTGGAGTGTGCTCTCGAGCGGGTTATTTGGAAAAAGATAGTAGGACCTCCATGCTCCACCAAGACATGGATTTGCCTCGGATAGCATTGTACACCTATAAGATGGAGGCGTCTCATACGAGGGAGAGGGAGGCAAAAAGGTCTCGGATAGATATATACGGGTTTACTCATCAGAGATCCGGCGACTACCCTCAGTTTCAACAGAGGTCACTAGCTCCAATTCCATCATCAGCTAGTGTTCCATCTAGACCCAAGGGTGATCAGAGGAGCAGGGCTTCCGGATCGAGGGACCAGAGGGGAACGCAGGTTGAGCGCACTCTCCCAGCCTGCAAAAAGTGCAGCAAGAGTAATGCTGGGGAGTGTTTGCTTGGCTAAAATATTTGCTATGGGTGTGATAGGTCCGGCCACATGCACCGAGCGTGTCCATTTGCTAGGTAGGATAATTATAGAGGTTGTGCGCAACCTACCAGGTCAGCAACAACTCCAGCATGTTCAGCTCCACAGGGAGCATCTACTAGTAGGGGTGGCGGACAACGCCAAAACAGATTCTATGCCCTCGCTTCACGTCAGGAACGGGAGACTTCACTAGATGTGGTTATTGGTATGTTGCGAGTGTTTCACCTTGATGCTTATGCTTTTTTAGATCCAGGGGCTAAGTTGTCTTTTTTGACACCTTATATTGCTAGTAGCTTTGGAGTTAGTCCCAAAACTCTATCCGAACCATTTTCAGTTTCTACTCCTGTTGGTGATTCAGTTGTAGCTAGGCAGGTGTGTAGAAGATGCCCGATCACTATATTGCATTATGTCACCTCTGTAGACCTTGTAGAGTTATCCATGGATGACTTTGACATTATTCTTGGCATGGATTGGTTGTATCCATGTTATGCTTCTGTTAATTATACAACCCGTGCGGTGGAATTCCACTTTTCAGGTGAGTCAGTCTTGGAGTGGAAGAGCAGTTCGGTCGTGCCTATAGGTCATTTCATTTCCTACCATAAAGCCAGAAAGATGATATCTAAGGGTTGTATGTATCATCTAGTTAGGATTAAGGATGTTGAGTATGAGACCCCGACTATCTAGTTAGTTTCGATAGTGCATGAGTACCCTGAAGTATTTTCGGATGATTTACCAAGTGTTCCTCCCAAGAGGAAAATTTATTTTGGTATTGACCTTCTTCCCGACTCGTAGCTTATATCTATCCCTCCTTACAAAATGGCTCCAGCCGAGCTAAAGGAGTTGAAGGATCAGTTGAAGGACCTGTTAGATAAGTGTTTCATCAGGCAAAACAATTCTCCATGGGGTGCACCAGTCTTATTTGTCCCAAAGAAGGATGGTTCTCTTCGAATGTGCATTAAATATCTGCAATTGAACAAAGTCACCATCAACAACAAGTATCCTTTACCTAGGATTGATGATTTATTTGACCAGCTTCATGGTGCCAAATGTTTCTCAAGGATAGATCTCAGATCCGGTTATCATCAGCACCGAGTTTGGGAGAGCGATGTCCTGAAGACAGCCTTCAGGATGCGGTATGGTCATTATGAGTTTGTTGTTGTGCCTTTTGGACTAAAAAATGCTCCTGCAGCTTTTATGGACCTGATGAACAGGGTGTTCAATACATACTTGGATATGTTTGTGATTATGTTTATCGACTACATCTTGATATACTCTCGAAGCGAGGAGGAACATACCACTCATTTGAGAATACTGCTTCAGGCTCTCAGGGATCATCAATTATATGCCAAATTCAGCAAGTGTAAGTTTTGGTTGCACTCCGTAGCATTTTTGGGCCATGTGGTGACAAGTGAGTGTATAAAGGCGGATTCTCAGAAAATAGAAGCAGTAAAGGATTGGCCTGGACCAGTGAATCCTTCAATTATTCAGAGCTTCTTTGGTTTAGCTGGCTATTATCGGAGATTTTTGGAAGGTTTCTCGTCTATTGCAGAACCTTTGACCAAATTGACACAGAAGAAGGTGAAATTTCAATGGTCGGAGGCTTATGAGAAGAGCTTCCACGAGTTGAAGACTAGACTTACCTCAGTACCAGTGTTAACTCTACTGGAGGGTACCGATGGTCTTGTGGTGTATTGTGATGCGTCAAGAATAGGTCTTGGGCATGTGGTGATGCAGCGTGGGAAGGTTATAGCATATGCCTCTAGAAAATTGAAAGTCCATGAGAAGAATTATCCGGCCCATGATCTTGAATTGGCTGCGGTGGTGTTCACATTGAAGATATGGAGACATTATTTGTATGGTTCCATGTAGATCTGTTTACGGACCATAAGAGCCTACAATATGTGTTCACACAGAAGGATGTCAATCTTCAACAAAGGAGGTGGTTGGAGTTAATCAAAGACTATGATATGAGCATGCTTTACCTTCCTGGTAAGGCCAATGTAGTAATGGATTCTCTTAGTAGACTTTCTATGGAGAGTGTCCCATGTGAATGAAGAAAAGAAGGAGCTAGTGAAGGATGTGCATCGGCTAGCAAGATTGGGAGTTAGGTTGGTTGACTCGACCGATGGCGGTGTTGTTGTCCAGAACGGATCAAAATCATCCTTGGTGACTGATGTGCAAGCTAGAAAAGATGAGGACTCAATTTTGGTAAAGTTGAAGGAAGTCGTTCAAAGTCACAAGGTAGAGGTCTTCTCCAAAGGGGGAGATGGTGTGCTTCGGTACCAGGGTCATCTATGTGTTTCGTATGTTTATGATTTGAGGAGCCGGATGATGCATGAGGCTCAGGGATCCAGGTATTCCATCCATCCAAGTGCCACCAAGATGTACCATTACTTGCTAGAAATCAACTGGTGGAACGACATGAAGAAGGATATTGAAGAATTTATAGCTAAGTGTTAGAACTATCAACAAGTAAAGGTTGAGCATCAGAGACCGGGAGGTGTGCTTCGGGACATTAGCATTCCTATTTGGAAATGGGAAGAAATTAACATGGTTTTCATCACAGGTCTACCTCCTACTCGTCGACAATATGATTCCATTTGGATTGTGGTAGACAGATTGACCAAAGCTGCATATTTATACCGGTTAAAAACCACGGATTTGGCAGAGGATTATGCCAAACTATATATCTGGGAGTTAGTCTGATTGCATAGAGTTCCCTTGTCCATCATTTTAGATCGAGGTACTCAATTTACCTCTCAGTTTTGGAGGTCATTGTAAAAGGACTTGGTACACAAGTTAAACTCAGCACAACATTCTACCCACAAATGGATGGTAAAGCGGAGCAGACTTCACACCTTCGAAGACATGTTGAGAGTATGCGTGATTGACTTCAAAGGTGGTTGGGATGATCACTTGCCCCATATCAAGTTTGCATACAACAACAACTATCATTCCACTATCAAAATGGAACCTTTCAAGGCTCTCTGTGGGCAGAGATGTAGGTCACCCATTGGATGGTTTCAGGTTAGTGAAGCAACAACGATAGGGCCAGATTCGGTTCATGAGGCGACGGAGAATGTTTAATTGATAAGGTACCGGTTGAAAACTGTCCAGAGTTGCCAAAAGTCCTATGCTGACGGGAGAAGAAGAGAATTAGAATTTGATGTCGTTGACTGGGTATTTCTGAAGGTGTCTCCCATGAAGGGAGTGATGAGGTTCAGAAAGAAGGGGAAACTTAGTCCCCGCTATGTTGTCCCCTATCAGATTGTGAGAACAGTTGGCAAGGTGGCGTATGTATTAGAGTTGCCCTCAGAGTTATCTTCTATGTATCCTATTTTCCATGTGTCACTCATGAAGAAGTGTTTGGGTGATCAAGCTCTAGTTGTCCCAGTGGACAGCGTTGGTGTGAAGGACAACCTTAGTTAGGAGGAGGTCCTAGTGGAAATATTGGATCGTTAGGTTTGAAGGCTAAGGAAAAAGGAAGTGGCTTCAGTTAAAGTGTTATGGAGGAATCAACAAGTTGAAGGACCTACCTGGGAGGCCGAAGTGGATATGATGGCTAAATACCCACATTTATTTAATACAAGCTTAGTTCCAACTTGAGGTATCAGTTTTTCCCTAAAACATTATTTAGTTTTCATGTTCAGTTCATGTGTTCAAGTTTCTTTTATGTATATGGATGTGTATGTGAATCATGAAATCAGTTCCGCTATATGGTTTGAATCGAAGATAGTCACTTCGTTAGTTTTCGGTTTAAATGATCGGTAACTTAGTATAATGATTGCTGTCTCTATTTTTTGTATGTTTTCAACATTCAAGGACGAATGTTCAGAAGCGGGAGATATTGTAATACTCCGGAAGTGCCTAAGATTAGACCCGAAATTTAAAATTTGGAATTTCGCTGATATTGGGGAAAACCCACAGGACAGATGACCCAATGGATCGTTGGTCCAACCAACGACCCGTGGGAAGAAGTCGTGGGAAGTCATGGACTGGTAGTAGTGGGGAACCAACGGGTGAATTAACGACCCGTTGTTTAATATAACGAGTTGTTGTTATGAGTAGTTGTGAGGACTGGGCTGCAACATTAAGGGAAATAACGGGTCATCCCATGACCCGTCCTGAGAAGTAACAGGTCGTGGTCACTAGTGGTTGTATGGTATATCAATATTTTTTCCAGTATGTATCACAGAAGGCAACCACGACTCATTGGAGGATGTAAAGAGTCGTGGTGAGGCTCGTTGGAAGGAGCAGTACAAGGCCTGAAGGAGGAAACAATGGATGATGTAACGAGCCGTTGTATGAAAGGATGACTATTCCTGTCGAGTCATTGGGGTTTGATCTAAGATAAGGAACTTTGGCAGTGTAGACGATGGATGCATACCATGAGTCATGGTATCCTCCAACAACCTGTTAGTTCGTCTGTTAGTTCACCAATACAGATTTTTCAAGGTTTTTCATTAAGGGTATTTTTGTCATTTCTATGATATAAGGTCCACTACTTTAAGTTATTTTCTGAGTGTATTAGGATGTGTTAAGCCCTTCTAGCCTATTCGTTCTCATGCATAAAAAGTTGAAGGATTGAACAGGTGATCAAGCTTGTCTTCAAGGTTTTCTTCATCAATTTCCTTTGGACTTTCAAGGGGTGGTGAGATTTTGTTTTCCCCAGGTATGTAGGGTTGTGAATGGGTGAATCCTTTCACACCCATTCCCAATCTCTTTCAATTCATGAAATTCCGATAAAAAGATCTATGGGGTTTAAACCCAATGCATAAAAATTCGATTTCTCTTTATCGGCTTGATCTAGTTGAGTTACTATTGTTGAATTACAAATTATGGGAAAGTTTTATATTATTTTTCATTAAAAATCATCTTTCAAGTTTTATAAATCAAATTGTCCATTTATGAAAAGTTCATGAAAGTCAAAGTTTATGATGACTGATAAAGTATTATGTATTATTGATGATGAAAAGAATGTTTTCAAGTTACCCATATATATAAGCATGTTTTCGAATGAATTGAGTATCGTAAAGCATGATAAAGTAGTAGGCAATGCCCACATGTTCAAGAATGATTTACGATTTATGAAATGGATCTCATGACTTATCAATTGATGATGTTGACCAACTAAAGGGCCTTTGATTCTTGTCTAATCATGTTTTAAAGGGGATCAATGAGTGATAAATATTTATCTAGCCATGAATCTTAATGAATGATATTATTGATTTACATATGAGCCTAATGTGCATGTTTTTTGGGAACCGTGTGTAGCACCGAGCAGCCCAGCGTTCAAAGGACTACGCCAGTGTCTCATAACCATAGGCCACTGTTGCTTTAGAATGATACGTTACAATGTTAATGATCCCCTCTTTCGTGATATCACTTAATGCACGTTCCTCGCTTGGCAAGCCAAGGGTGACTCTGCCCACTTGAGTGAGATAGTTGGGGCATCATGTAAGGCTTTACCATGATGATGTCAGTTATGACGAGTCCTCCCATTGTTCCACATGTTGTATGCATTTTTATGTTTATGTTATTGGCTCAAGTGATGATTTGATAAAGTTTCTCTTACGATTAGGATAATGAATAATTTATGAATGATTTGCAAACCTTGAGCCTTATGTTATCTTATTATATTTATGATACGAGCATGTTATCCTTCTCTTATGATCATTTGTGAGTTTTTATGTATTTTAAATGTCTGTTTTACTTAACTTGTATACTCGGTACATTCTACGTACTGACTACATACTCTATATTGTATCATTTTATGATACAGGCACCGATCATCAGATCCAGCATTGTCACTAGCTTGTTACGGAGTTTTGTATCTAGCTTGTAGGTGAGTCCTCATTCTCCGAGGAACATTTAATTCAGACATTGAGGTTTTCTTTTAGTTTCAGTTGCCGGTTTAGTTGGGGATGTTGTCCCATCAACCCATCTGTTATGTTAGAGGCTTTCAGACTATATGTAGTACTCTACTGCTATGTATTTGGTCTGTACAGCTTATCATGCTATGTTAAGTCATGTTTGTGCTTCCGCTGTATCGTATGTTAAGTATTCAGTTTTAAATGATATGAAGTTAGATAAATGCTCATGCCATGGGTCGACTTGGAGTCTCTCGGGGCTCCTTGTCCCCTGTTATGATCCGGGTCTACATTTGGCTCATGACAACATAAAAGTGTGAAGCAGTAAGGTTACAATAGCTTGCTAATTCTCAATCTAGGGGCAATAATAAACATGCTGCTAACAACGAGAATGGTGATGTTGTTAGTAATGAGTTGAATGAGAGAAATATTGAGGTTGTAGCCCATAGGAATCATCACCATCCATAGAGAGGTAGGGAACAACATGGGTACATAATTCCATTTGATTATGATGAGGAAGCCGACATTAACTTTGACGGAATTGGTGCTACTGGAGCCATAGTCCCTCCACCATTAGCACCGGGAGCTAAGTTCAACATCACAAGAACCATGATTCAGTTATTGAACTTGAAGGGCTTATTTAGAAGAGTAGCTGGTGATAACCCGAACTTGCATCTAATGAACTTCTTGTAGGTTCTAAAAATCATTTGAACAACCAGAGGTTAGTCAGAATTCTATTTGATTGAGGTTGTCTTGATTGTCTCTATTTGGGGAGGCAACAATGTGGCTGAATGAGTTGCCACATGACTCAATTTTGAACCAGAGAGTGTTGAAAGATTCTTTTCTAGAGAGATTCTTTCCTCCTTCCAAATTGCTGCAGCTGAGAGATAAGATAAATAATTTTAGGCAGCTACCTTGTGAGTTATTGCATGAGGTATGGCTGCGATTCAATAGGAAACTCAAGCAGTGCTCCAACCATAAATTATCTGATGAGCATCTGATGGAGACTTTTTATAAGTACCTCAATTCGGAAACGAAGTTGATTGCTGATACCGTGACTGAGGGTCGTTCATGTCCCGAACATAGACTGAGGCAGCAACTATATTAGATAGTGTCAGCAAGACAAAATAGGGTTGGCACACTAGAGACTTTGAAGTCTCTGGTAATTCCTATGCAGTTAGGTCAACTACTGAGCAACGCTAAAAAGAAGAAGAGAGAGATCAAGTTATGGCATGTATGAAAACTTAGTTGGAGTTGATCACTAAGAAATTTCTTGCAGGTGGTGCTGAGAATGTTAATGCTATAGGTAAGGCTTCCAGACAAGAGGAATATGATCAGACTCTGAAGAAAAAGCTAACTACTTGAACAACATGGGTGGTTTCAAAGATAATGGCCAAGGAAACCAAGGTCGAAACTATCCAAATGATAATTATTATGATAGAGCTAGTTAAGCAGATAGAGAATAGGGAAGCTGGAAGAACAAAGAAAGCTACAAGAATGATTGTTGCGAAGTATATGTGCCCCTGAAAACTGAGAGCGGAACAGTAATGATGCAGGAAGTTCAAGAGTCGAATATACTAACTCAGGAGTTAAAGAGATGAAGATGTCCTATCCAATATGAGTCAGCTTGTAGACTCACATTCAATCGCCATTAAACAGCTGGAGTACCAAATAGTGCAAATGTCTGCAAACCTTAATCAGAGTAAGAGTGGGGCCTTGCCACGTGATACAGTGCAGAATCCGAGGAAGGATAACCACTGCATGGCTATTATAATAAGAAGTGTTAGGAAATTTTTTGAGACCACTCCTATTGGCACTAAGCAAGTTGAGGAGATAGCTTCAGAAACAAATCATGTAGCTGAAGATGACGTGGAGAATCTAAATCCGGCTAAGCTCGTAGAGCCAAAAGTCGTAGAGAATAGTTAGGGAGATGAGTGTAAAGAAAAAGGAAAGGAGGTGTTTAAGTCTTTGACTCAAATTCCGAGACCTCCACCTCCGTTCTCTCAAAGGGTTAAAAAGAAGGTGGAAGATGGAAAATTCCACAAGTTCATCTCCATTTTGAAGTAATTGTCAGTAAACATCCCATTAATGGAAGCGCTTAAGTAGATTCCAGGTTATGCCAAGTATATGAAGCACTTGGTCACAAAGAAGAGGACTGTCAATTATGAACCAATGGAAAAAATTCATCATTGTAGCGTGATCTCTTCACATTCACTGGCTTAGAAAAATGAACATCCAGGTGTATTCTAAATTCCATGCACCATTGGAGCTTTCAACTTTGTCAAAGCTCTATGTGGTTCGGGCTCCATCATCAACTTGATATTGCTGGCCATATACAAATAGTTGGTCTTGGAAGACCCCAAATTGACTACTATGAGGTTGTTAATGGTAGATCGGTCAGTTAAGAGGCTTCTGGGTATTCTATGTGATGTGCTAGTTAAGGTGGAGCACTTTATATTTCCTGCGGACTTCGCAATCTTAGACTGTGTAGTGGACTGTGAAGTCCCTATCATTCTTGGTGGCCATTCTTAGCAACTGGAAGAGCAGTGGTGAATATGGAGAGTGGAGAGTTGAAGTTCATACTGAACAATGAAGAGGCAATGTTTAATGTTTGCAAATCCATGAAACAGCTGAGAGACATGAATGTAGTCTTTGTTATTGATATTATTGATGAAGGGATAGTTGAAGCACGCATAGAAGAGAGATATGAAGTTGACATTCTAGCTGTTGTGATGATGAATTTTCCTGATAATCATATTCAGGAGTATGAAGAGGTAGTGAATGTTTTTGAAGGGATGGGGTCTTATTCTTATGCTCCAAAGAAGTTGGATATGGATTTGAAGAAAAGTCCCACTCCTCCAACAAAACCCTATATTGAAGAACCAACAGTGTTGGAGTTTAATGCACTACCTAGTCATCTGCGGTATGTGTTCTTAGGAGATAACAACACACTCCCAGTCATCGTGGCAACTAATCTATTGGAATGGTAGGTTGAAACTCTAGTTGCCGTGCCGAAAAGGTATAAGAGAGAAATTGGATGGACGATTTTTGACATTAACGAGATTCCCCTGTGGTTATGAACTAATAAAATTCAGCTAGAAGAAGATTGTGTCCCAAGCAGAGAACATCAATGCAGACTCAATCCACCAATGCAAGAGGTGGTAAAAAGGAGATTATTAAATGGTTGGATGCAGTTGTTATATACCCAATCTCTGATAGCAAATGGGTGAGCCTGGTGTTATGCGTCCCCAAAAAGGGAGGCATGACTGTGGTGACAAATGAGCGGAATCAGTTTATTTCATTGAGACCCATCATAGGTTGGCATGTCTGTATGGAAAATCAGATGCTAAACACTTGGACACTCAAAGATCACTTACCAATGCCATTCATAGATCAAATGCTGGATAGGTTTGCAGACATAGGGAGGTATTTCTTCCTAGATGGTTATTCTAGATATAACCAAATATCAATTGCACAAGAGGACCAAGAGAAGACAATGTTTACTTGTCTTTATGGGACATTAGCTTTCTGACGCATGCCATTTGGGTTATGCAATAAACCTGCAACTTTTTAGAGATGGATGATGTTGATATTCTCTGATATAGTGGAGGATACCTTGGAAGTTTTTTATGGATGACTTCTCAGTCATTGGTGATACTTTTGAAGACTGCTTGGCCAATTTTGGCAAGGCCTTAGAGCTATGTGAGAAAGAAAATCTTGTGTTGAATTGGGAGAAGTGCCATTTTATGGTGAAAGAAGGAATTGTTCTAGGCCAGAAGATATCTGAAAAGGCCATAGAAATGGACAGGGAAAAGATTGAGGTGACTGAAAAGTTTCCACCACCAATATCGGTGAAGGGAGTGAAAAGTTTTTTAGGTCATACAGGATTTTACTGATGATTCATAATGGATTTCTATAAAATTGCAAAGCCATTGTGATAGTTGTTAGAGAAGCAGACAAAATTTGTTTTTGATGAGGAGTGCCTGAAAGCTTTTGAAAACTTTAAATATAGGTTAGTGGTTGCCCCGATAATAATTGCACCAGATTGGTCGCAACAATTCAAAGTGATGTGTGATGCTAGTAGGGTTGAACTTTGAGCTATGTTTGGGGAAAAAGAGAGACAAGATTTTCCACCTCATCTATTATGCTAGCAAAGCATTGAATGGGGCACAAAAGAACTACACAGTGACTGAGTAGGAGTTGTTGCCGGTGGTATATGCTTCTGAAAAATTCAGGGCATATTTGATTGGCACTAGAGTTATTGTGCACACTGATCATGCCGCCTTGAGATATCTCATGGCAAAGAAAGATGCAAAACCAAGGCTGATAAGATGGGCGCTTCTACTATAAGAATTTGACTTTGAAGTCAAAGACCATAAAGGGTGTGAAAATCATATAGTGGATCACTTATCCAGACTCGAAGATGAGAGAAGAGTAACAAATGATGAGAAGATTGATGACTCCTTCCCTAATGAATAGGTATTAGCTGCAATACTCGATCTCATTCCATGGTTTTTAGCCTTTCCCTTATCGACTTAACCTTCACCATAGCCTCGTGTACCGAGTCTGACCCTATTATAGCTGCCTCACCAACCACAAACCATCCGATGGGAGATCCACACCTCCGCCCGTAAAGAGCCTCGAACGGTGCCATTTGGATACTAGAGTGATAGCTGTTGTTGTAAGCGAACTCGATCAAGGGAAAGTGGTCATCCCAAATACCTTTAAAATCCATTACACAGGCTCTCAACATATCCTCTAGAGTTTGAATTGTTCGTTTCATCTGGCCATCCGTTTGCGGATGAAATGTTGTGCTGAGTTTAACCTGCGTCCCTAGCCCTTTTTGGAAAGACCACCAAAACTGAGAGGTAAACTAAGTACCTTAGTCTAAAATAATGGACAAGGGCACTCTATGAAGCCGGACCAACTCCTGAATATATAATTTGGCATAATCATCAGCTGAATCCATGGTTTTGACCGATAAAAAGTGTGCAACCTTGGTCAGCCAGTTGACTACCACCCAAATGGAATCATACTGTCGGCGAGTAAAAGGTAGGCCGGTAACGAAGTCCATGTTAATCTCTTCCCACTTTCAAGTAGGAATGTTAATGTCCTGCAATATGCCTCCCGGCCTTTGATGCTCAACTTTCACTTGGTGACAATTCAGGAATTTGGCTATGAATTCTGCAATATTCTTCTTCATGTCATTCCACCAATATATTTCCCGCAAGTTATGATACATCTTAGTGGTTCCTGGATGGATAGAATACCTGGATCCATGTGCCTCATGCAATATCCGGTGCTAGAGAATTAGGCGTTCCGGTCGTAATGCATGACTACTTAACGGAGGGATTCACCGCAAATACTAGCTTGGCTCATTATTGCCTCAAATTATCAACATCTGGAACATATAAATGACCTTGGTACCGAAGTACACCATCTCCCCATTGGGAGAAACATCCACCTTTTGTCTTCGAATAGCTTCCTTCAACTTTACTATAATCGC
Organism: Datura wrightii; assembly: GCA_035772735.1. Classification (NCBI taxonomy): domain Eukaryota; kingdom Viridiplantae; phylum Streptophyta; class Magnoliopsida; order Solanales; family Solanaceae; genus Datura; species Datura wrightii. The sequence continues at coordinate 40,203,636 of JASDFA010000003.1, forward strand.
ATCCTCGTCTTGTTTGGCCTTCACATTCATCACCAAAGACGATTCTGATTCCTTTTGCACAACAACAACTCCATCGATCGAGTCGACCAACCTGGCTCCAAACCTTGCAAGTCGATGGACATCTTTCACCAAATCCTTCTTTCCCCCATCCATGTGGGACACACTCTCCATAGAGAGTCTACTAAGAGCATCTTCTACCACATTAGCCTTACCTGGGTGGTAAAGGACAATCATATCATAGTCCTTAAGTAGCTTCAACCACCTCTTTTGCTGAAGATTGAGGTCTTTCTGCGTGAACACGTATTGCAATCTTTTGTGATCCGTGAATACATCCACATGGACCCCATACAAGTAATGCAAAGCCATATCTTCAATGCAAACACCACAACGTCCATGTCAAGATCATGGGTCAGGTAATTCTTTTCATGAACTTTCAATTGTCTTGAGGCATATGCTATCACTCTCCCATGCTGCATCAACACACACCCGAGTCCTACTCGGGAGCATCACAATACACCACAAAACCATCGGTACCCTCAGGTAGGCTCCACACTAGTGCTAAAGTGAGTCGAGTCTTCAACTCTTGAAAGCTTTTGTCACAAGCCTCCGACCATTGAAACTTCACCTTATTTTGAGTCAACTTGGTCAGTAGTGCGAAAATAGATGAAAAACCCTCCACAAATCTCCGATAGTAACCTGCTAAGCCCAAAAATCTCCTGATATCTGATGGGTTCACCGGTTTGGGCCAGTTCTTTACTGCCTCGATCTTCTGAGAATCTACTTTTATGCCCTCACCTAACACCACATGGCCAAGAAATGACACTGAGTACAACCAAAACTCACATTTGCTGAACGTTGCATACAACTGATGATCCTTGAGGGTCTAAAGCACCATTCTCAAGTGAGCGGCATGCTCCTCCTCGCTTCGAGAGTATATAAGGATGTCATCAATGAACACAATCACGAACATGTCCAAATATGCCTTGAACACCCTGTTCATTAGATCTATAAAAGTTGTAGGGGCATTGGTTAGTCAAAATACATAACAACTAATTCCTAGTGACCATTCCGAGTTCTGAAAGTAGTTTTCAGGATGTCACTCTCCCAAACCCTGAGCTGCTGATACCCGGACCTGAGATCAATCTTGGAGAAACACTTGGCACCATGAAGTTGGTCAAACAAATCATCGATCCTGGGTAAAGGATACCTGTTCTTGACGGTGACCTTGTTCAACCGTTGCAATTCACATCCGAAGTGACCCATCCTTCTTCCGAACAAACAACATGGTGCACCCCATGGAGACTTACTCGGCCTAATTAAGCCTTTATCTAACAGGTCCTTCAGCTGATCCTTTAACTCTTTTAACTTGGCTGGATCCATTCTGTAAGGCGGAATAGATATAGGCTGTGTGTCGGGATGAAGATCTATACTGAAATCAATCTCTCACTCGGGAGGGACACCTGGAAAATCATCAGGAAAGACCTTTGGATACTCACGTACTACTGGTACGTACTGGATAGTCGAGGTTTCAAACTCCACTTCCTTAACCCTAACTAGATGGTACATCAAAGCCTTCGAAATCATCTTCCTGGCCTTAAGGTTGGAAATAAATCGACCTACAAGCACAACTGAACTACCCTCCCATTCCAAGAAAGGCTCACTTGGAAATCTGAACTCTACTGACCGGTTCTACAATTGACTGAAGCATAGCATGCAAATATCCAATCCATGCCAAGACTGACATCCAAATCGGTCATGGCTAACTCTATTAAGTCTACTGGGTGATCTTATGATGAACTGAGATTGGGCAATCTCTATACACCCGTCTAGCTATAATTGAGTCACCTACCGGAGTAGAAACTGAGAAGAGCTCTGGTAAGACATTGGGACTGACTCCAAAGCTACTGGCTATATATGGTGTCACAAAATATAGGGTAGCCCCCGGATATAGCAATGCATATACATCAATATGAAAGAGTCTCAACATACCGGTGACTAGATCTGGTGAGAACTGCTGCTCCTAAAGAGTGGCTAAGGCATAGAATCTATTCTAGCATTGCCCGCCAGTTGTGCTAGTAGATCCCCCCTGATGTGCCGTGCGTGGGGGTGGAGCTGCTGAACTAGAATATGGGCCTCGCCCCCCAACCTGATCTAGCCTCGCAGATGGACAATCTCTAAGCATATGTCCAGGATGCCCACATCCAAAACAAGCTCCTGACCCTGCCAAGCACTGGCCTGTGTCTCCTCGGCCGCACCTGCGACAAACTGGAATGCTGGAGTCTGCGGGACTACTGCTGTGACCCCTCAAGAATGACACTCGCCCTCTCTGATCATGTATGGGCCTAGATGGAACCCTCAACACTGAAGATGCTAGGGCTAATAATCTCTGTTGGGTCTGCTCTCGGTGCCCACCCCCACACCTCTACTGAGAGAATCTGTGGTCCTTAGTCCTGGCCCTCTTGGCCTCCCTCTCCCTCGAATGTGACACCTCCATCTGCTGAGCGTACAACACACTGCGAGGGAAGTCCATGTCCTGGTGGAGCATAGCTGTCCCGCAGTCCTTGTCCAAATATCCTGCTATACCATGCACAAATATGCTCACCTGTGCTCGCTAGTCGGCCACTAACTCTGGGGCATACTTGATAGGCCGGTGAACTCAAGGGAGTATTCCTAAATAGTCGTCCTTCCTTGCTTCAACTTCACAAATTCAGCTGCTCTCAACTCCCTTATCTTTTGAGGGAAGAACCGATCGAGGAATGCAACCTGAAACTCCTTCCATGTGACCAGACCCGCTCCCGCGACCCTGTTGTCCTTCCACGGGCGGAACCAAATATGTGCAACCCCTTGAACTGGTAGGAGGCCAACTCTGGTCACTCAACACTACTTACCCCCATAACCTGGGTGATCTTGACTATCCCATCAATGAATTCATGTGGTTCCTCATCTACCTTGGACCCTAGAAACTCTGGTGGCTTCATCCTCAAGAAGTCACGGACTCTAGACGTCATTGCATTACCATATTGAGGAATATGCGCAACGGCCTGCTGATTGACCTGAACGGTCAAGGCCTGCGCAAGCATCTAAATGGTAGCTCGAAACTCAGCATGAGCAGATGCCTCTAGTTCCTGAGGCTCCTGAACTAGTGGGACTGGCTGATGCTCCTGACCATTTCCATGCTCGTGGACCTCACCAAATCCATTCATCCTTCGAGGAATGCAATTGCAAATAGAACAAATTAGAAGGATATAAACACTTTTCATCGCATGACATAGATCATGAAAGAAGGGAACATTTTCTAAAATGTCTAGTAGCCTCTTCGTCATAAGTGTGGCGCGCTTCACACCCATGAAAAAGACTCTACCTAACGCGACATTCAGACTCCCTAGGACAACCTACGGCTCTAATACCATGTTTTTCACGACCCGAACAAAGGCCCGGATCGTAGACACGGGACAAGGGACCCCGAGAGACCCCAAGTCGACCCAGGCATAAGCATTCGCTAACTCATTCACTAGACATACAGAAAACATAACTATAAACTTAGCAGAAGTCAACTTAACATAACAACAGAATAAATATCTGAAGCTGATTACACGTCTAAGTTTGATAAGCCTCTATTCTAGACGAGCTGATGGGACAACACCCCTTACTAGCTCACAATACTGAAACTAAAAGGACATCTAAAACAACTGAAGGTTTAGTCCTCGAAAGATGAGTAGTCACCAAATAAGCATGTGCTAACTCTGAATAGTGACAACGAACGTGACTGAACCTGGGAACCGAGCCCTGCATCATAAAACGATGCAGCATAGAAAGTATGCAGTCAGTACGTGGAATGTACCGAGTATGCAAGGTAAGTAAAACGCTAAGTATAATAACTCATTTAAAACATTTATAACATATCATAAGCTTTCAACATGAGGGGAAAGGCATACATGAATTCTTTATGAATTCATAATCTTATCATGACGAGACCATGCATCTCTTTATAACGTCATGGCTGACTCGAATGACTCAAAGCTGAAACATCACATTTATATAAAAAGCTGAACAATGAGTCAATACCTTACTTTTAGACATGCATGCATAAGGTAATCATCATCATGAGAAATGGATATGTTAATCTGAACAATATATACCGTGGGAGACTTGTCACTTAACCGACATACCACGATAGAGCTTATGTGGTCCCGACTATTACACTCAAGTGGGTAATCGACAAAAACATGATATCCTTAACCCGATCGGTGATAGACTCTTCTCCCAAAAACATGCAATGATCTACATCGTATATAACGAAGCTCAACATCATCTATTGACGAAGCTCAACTTCGTATGAAATGAAGCTCAACATTGTCTACTGACAAAGCTCAATAATGCCATACGTCTTAATTATAAATTTCATGCATATGAGAAGCTTTATTTCGGAACATACCATAAGCTCAACCATAGGTGGGAGCATCTACTCCAAATCATGTGGTAAGATACATGTAGGAATATTTACTCAACATACCACAAGCTATAATTTATAATAAGAATTGGGAAATTTCACTTTAAACAACGTGGTAAGCTTATGTCGGGAAAAATCATCAGTTTAATCAACATGTGGGCATCACCCAAAGCTTTGTCATACTAGGATCCAATCGATTTCATTTAGGGAACAACATAAAAATCATGGGTAGTTTTAGAAACATGCTTTTCATTATCACACATTTACCATAAATCATCTCTTTTATGAACTCTTCACCCATGGGTGTTTTAGATTCAAATTTTAGAAAAACAATTTTTATAAGGAAAAAAACAATTTAGAATCCGCCCAAGCTTCATAAACAATCAATATAAATACAATCTAATCATACCCGTGAGTAGAGATTGAAGAATGATGCAATTAAGTAAAACCCCATACTTGATCATAGATAATGTATCACATTTTGATAGGGATTGGGCATGGCCATGGAGGAAAGCAGCCACTCATAGCCTTACATACCTGGGAATGGTGAATTCTAACACCCTCTAATAGCCCAACCTGAGATTCAAATGGAAACCTTGAGATTTTTCCTTGAATCTCCTCTTCATACTATCAGACTTTCATGCATTAGAATAATGGCTTAGAATAGGTTTTACGCTACTTAAAACCCACTAAAATGAGCCTCAAACGACGTAGTATAGGTCTTAGTAAACTAGGAAATTATGAGAAAGCCCTTACTAATTCGCAGAAAATAACTGCTAGGTGACCTGACGATTTGTCAGGACGGGTAACGACTCGTCGAGTCGCCCGTTAAGTGCACTGGACGACATACCTACAAGGGCTCGTAACAGATGACTTAACGACTCGTTCCTCGGGACCATGACTCGTGGTCACCTTCCTTCATGTACACTGCCTTATTTTTCAGCCTACTTGCTCACGACTCATGTCATGAGTCGTTTGGACTGGCCACGATGTGGTGTTGCATCCATTAGCTACACTGGTAGCTTCTTCCAACTTAACTCCAACCTTATCCCATGAGTGACATGACGGCTCGTGGGTACTGACCACGAGTCGTTCTCTCCCTCGTTGGGACCTTGATTCTTAATTCATTTAAGGCCTGCCCACGAGTCACTTGACGACACGTGGGATTTCCTCATGAGTCGTCCCATGACTCGTCCTATGCCTGCGACATAAAATACCAAAATTTTCCCGTTTCAACTCCCGGGTCAGATCTTTGAGCTTTTGGGGTATAACATAAAGGTCCCTCGGAAGATGAGGACTCACCAACTGAGATTGGAAGATGCTAATATTGAGAGTCTAGCTACTGGCGGGACTGGGCCTGAATATTCGAGCCTGTATCTTGAAATGATTTATCATAGAGTATGCGGTCAGTACATGAAATGTACCGAGTATGCAAGGTAAGTAAAACTGCTAAGTAAGTAAAATCAGTGATCATGCATAACATAAAAAAGTTTTATAAAAGTCACTATGATTTACTAATGGGTCAATTCCCTACATGTTTGAAAGTATGTTTTAGGATTTATGGGCAGATATTATACCTATTTTGACTATAAATTCATAATTTCAAGCATAATAAAATTATGCAAGTTCATGAGAGTCCGAGAGCAGGGCCTTCATGCTATTATCTGAAAACATGATTTAAACATAATTACATATCATAACTGAATTGAATGACCAAAAGCTGAAAATTGATAATAATAAGTAATACTGAACATTGGGTCAAACCTGCTAAAAACATAATATCATGACTAATGTACATGCATAATTGAAATCATGAGGATTAATGGGAGACTTGTCTTATAACTGACATTACCACGATAAAGCTTACTTGGACCCGACTGCTACACTCAAGTGGGAAGAGCCATCCAAAGCCTTTGCAGGGCTAAAACGCTACCATGATATCGATATCAAGTTGTAGGCACCTTGTGGGTAGGGGAATCTCACAAGGTAGGTCCCGAATAATCTAAACATACCTATTTTGGCATGTAGTTCTGAGTCATAGGGTTGACTGGCCCTTAGCCTACTCTATGCTGGATGCTACTCCCAAAAATATGCATATTCTCTCCATCATTTTTTAATGAAACTGACCATCATCTAGTGACGAAACTGAGTCATAACATACATGCATAATCTGAAATCATAACATGAGGAGCCTTGGGCTCAACCATACCACAATCTTAAAATAGTGGGAGTCTTTAACTTCAAAATCCATGAGGTAAGCTAATACATGAAGTTTAGATAAATCATGAAACATACTTGATCATATGGGCTTGCCAGTACTTAAACATGCTTGATGTAGACTTGATCATTCAAAAACATGAACATGGACATGGGTAATTCAAAATTATACTTCTATCATATACATATCATCATGCTAGAATATAATATATATATATATATATATATATATATATATATATATATATATATATATATATATATATATTGCAAATCTCAACTTTCATGAACTTCCAAGGGTGGGTATCGTAATTTGTAAAACTTGAAAACATAATTTGTAATTGAGAACATTGTAAAATATGCCCACTAATCACATTCAACATTAGAAACATGAATAGATCATACCCATGATTGATACTTATAGAATTCACATATTGGGTTAAAACCCCATCGATCCATCATCTAGAATTGTCATGAAATTGAAGAGGAATTGGACATGGGTGTGGATGGATACACCCATTCGAATCCTACATACCTGGAGAAATCTGATTTTTACAAACCCTCTAGAGATCCCAATGAAATTTGGTAAGGAACTTGATGAATCTAAGCTTGATCACCCTTAGGAGCTTCTAGACTTGCATGCATGGAAGAGAATAGGCTTAGAATGAACTTAACCCTCTTAAAACACATGTTGCTAAGCTTAAAATGACGTAGTATAGGCCTTAGAAACTTATGAATTATGGAAACGCCCTTAATAAATTTGCAGGAAAATACTCACTGCTAGTTCCAACAAGGGACATGATGAATTATGGTCTGAAGAACGACTCATCGTCTGCCTATCATTGCCATCACTGGGATCATACCTCTAAGGGTCACCACGAGGGACACCATGACTCGTGGTGACCAAGTCGTGGCTTGCACTGTCCAAGCTTTTCAACCTCAAGTCAATTTCTAAACACGGACCACCTGGCAACTCGTGGTCTCACCCATGACCAGCCCCAAATCCTAAAATACAACCAAGTCTACCCTTCTCCCCATGAGTCACTTAACGACTCGTGGTGCTTCTCACAGGTCACTAGACGACTCGTCCTGTGACTTGGTGCAAAAACAAATCTATTTTTCTCCATTTCAACTCTTGGTTTTGATCTTAGGATTTTTGAAGTGTTACAATGATGCATAAAATTCCTATACAAATGCCGAGCTATAACTGCTAGAAGGTCTGAGCTATAACTGCCAGAAGGTTCATTCAGCCAGTTGAACCTATATCTATCAAATAGTGTCTAAATCTCAGGCAGGTCTTTGATCCCGGTAGTGACCAAGAGTGTCTTCTCATATATGATCATTTTTGGGTTACACCTATCATTGGCAGCAATTTCTCAATTATATATCACCCTCATTCTCGGAACAGTCCATCTGTTTACAAGCCTCTACTTCTGTGCAGTTCCGGTGGAATGTGGAGAGGTGTCCGAAGTCTTTGTCTCATTATTGGATGCACTTGAGTCCTTATTGGGGGAATCACTACCCTATCGACCACTAGATTCACCCCCCGTTTCTGTTGGGGATGATTCTCCATTTTTTTCCCCTTCATAGTTGAATGGGCCCCATGCAATCGAAGCTGGAGACTCGACCATGGCTGTCTGAATGCTAGGATTTTTTTCCTAGCCCTGGTCGATCGCCCCTCCAACTGCTCCTGCTCAACCTCATATTCCTCAATGAAGCCACTCAACTCTTCTGAAGATGTTGGTTTGTTGATCAGATTATGAGTTGAGGGCTGTCCTTTTTTTCGCCATTGCTTCTTGGCCTTGCCCTTCTTGGAATTTCCTTTTTGGTGTCATTGCCATTGCTTGTTGGCCTTGCCATTCTTGAAATTTCCTTTTGGTGTAATTGTCTATGGAAGTAAGGTTAGTACCAAAGATATCAGTATAAATGTGTAAAAAGATAAGTCTAATCTCAGTCAAGATGAGGAGCTTGACGACTCATCGCCACTAGCAACGACTCCTTAAGTTATCCGTCAGTTAAACTTTGGAATTTTTAAATTTTTTCTAGTAAACTTAACAATTTGACTTGTTGAGTTGTTTCTTGTGGTAACAGCTCATTAAGTCATTTGTTATTTCAATTTTAGAACTCAACAAAGTTAACCCACTCAGGACGAGTCACCCAATGAGTCATTAAGAAACTCAATGACTCGTTACGTGACTCCTTATTAAGAGTTTAGTGTTCAAAAAAGTTTTTAATAGTCAGTAGTGATAAGTCATTAAATTAGGCGTCATCACTGTAACAGACAACTTGTTCAAGTTTTAGCACTATGTCCATGCTGGGTTACTCAGACTTCACCCATTTCACCATTTGGAAACCTATACCGAAGCTATTATAAGTTGTAATGCCCGCTAACTCAATGGGTATAGATAAACCAAGCCAACTATTGTTCATTACTAGTCACAAAAGTTTCCACAAATGTAGTCCAACAAAATTTTCTCAAAGGCCATCCATTCATTCAACTATTTTTGTTCACAAATTTAGGCAATTAAATTGATATCACATAGGGTTTAATCATGAGATGAGCTTTGAAATCACATGGACAATTATAAGCATGGGGAGGTCATTTGAATACATAAAGCATTTCAAAACTCACTTTTATGGGATTTTCAAATTAAGTTAGAACTTGATTGTTTGTACACCTATAATACTAAACAGTAACGGAAGGGGTATGAAGATGTGTTGTTGTGCCGTGGTGGTCTTGTGATAGTGATGGTATTGTGTTCCATAGTGAGAGTGAAAGTGGTGATTGATGAATGGAAACCATGATTTTCGTGCTTTTAAGGTGGAGTAAATGGGGGAATTGTGTGACAAATAAAGAAGGAAATCAATTGTAAACATATACATTGTGGCTCGGGTCGGGTTGTCCGCGTAGCTTATTTTGACCTAACCTCAGTTGATGAGTCGTAGGTAATGGCATGACTCGTTAAGTGGTTCATTTAAACCCTATTAAAAGGAAAGCTTACCTTGGACCTAACGACTCAAGCAACGACTTGTTAGGCTACCTAATGGTTAGTGGCCTAAGTCGTTGGCCCTTTTCCCGAGTGGAATTTCAGCCTTTTTCAAGATGAGAGGACCTACAATTCATTAAGAGACTTTATGACTCGTTAGGTCATCCATCAAGTGAACTTTAGATCATATTGTTTCTGTTTTAGTGGTCACACTTAGTGATGATGAGTCGTTAAGAGACTTAATGACTCGTTTTGTGCTTTTTAGCACCTGACTTTAGCTCAAACTCTAGGTTCCCCATCTTACTCACACCTGCACATCTCAACACACGTGAACACTATATTCAAATCTCAATTATAACTTGGGTTTCGTCACAAGTAGCGCTTGATTTAACATCACGGCATGACGCGGGTACCTTGGTTACTTAGATTTCACCAAGATACCCACATGGGCTTTCTCCCAAGCACCGTCTGATTTAACATCACGGCATAAAGAAGGTCCCCAGGTTACTCAGACTTCACATAGGACCCAATGGTCACCTAGTTTTATCTCTTGGGTTTCCCAGATATGCTTTAACTCGCTGGTTGTTTACCTTATACTGCTTTCTTTCATGGCTTTGAGCTCTATTGCACCATATGGGAATACTTGGACCAATCGAAATCGCCCTAACCACATAGATTTAAACTTCCAGGAAACAAGTGAAGCCTAGAATTGAACAGCAAAACTAGATCACCAGGGCTAAATTCTCTTTTCTCAATTTTCTAGTCATGTTGTATTTTCATTCCTTCTTTGTAAATTATTGAATTATCATAGTTTGTAACATCACCTCCAGTTCAGATTCAACTTCTTTAGCGCCCACATGGCCTTGTGCTCAAGCTCTAATAAGGAGACACACCTATATGGGTCTTGAAGGCAGTTCGGTGTGCCCACAAGGCATCATCAAGCATCATAGAACAATTCGTCCTATTAGCATTCACAGTCTTTGCTAGGATGGTCTTTACTCTTGGTTGGAGACTTCAACTTGCCTATTCGATTGTGGGTAGTAAGATGTTGCAACCCTACTATTTACCCAATATTTCTCAAGAAAAGATCGAAACAACTAGTGGAAAAAGTGGGAAGCCCATCACTGATGATTTTTCTAGGAGTCCCAAATCTGGAGAAAATGTTCCACTTCAAGAACTCTATGACACTCTTGCCCTCATTTTTGGAAAGTGCAACTGCCTCCACCCACTTTGATACATAGTTCACCACTACAAGTATGTATTTCATCCCATTAGAGCTCACAAACGGGCCCATGAAGTCAATTCCCTGCATATCGAATAGCTCAGTAAAAAGAATGGGGGTGAGAGGGAGCTTATACCTTTGTGATATGCCTCGTTTTCTTTGACATGTATCACATGTCTTTGTGAAATCATGTGCATCCTAGTGAATAGTTTGCTAAAAGTACCCACATTGCAGAATTTTTTAGGCTGTGCAGATCCTAGTGTAATGACCCCTTCTAGTCCTTAACCCCAAACTCAAACTCTTGTAGCAATAGTACCCATCTAATCAACCATGGTTTGGCATCCTTAGTTTCCATCAAATATCATAGAGCTGCATGGTCTGTATGAACTATCAATTTAGTTTTAAGAAAGTAGCTCAAAACTTCTCAAATGCAAATACCACAGCTAACAACTCTTGCTCAATCATGCTGTAGTTTTTCAATTTGCATTAAGCGCCTTGATAGCATAATAGATCGGATGAAAAATCTTCTTAGGTATTTGGCCCAAAACATCACCTAGGGCCACTTCGCTAGCATCACACATCACCTTAAATGGTAAGGACCAGTTAGGTGCAATTATGATAGGAGTAGTGATGCGCCGGCATTTGAAGATGCATTTGATGAATTTAACTATGAGTTGATGCAAGCTCTTGAGCAACTTTTTGTTATTTTGATAGTTTTGTCTGTATTATATAGGTAGATAAAGAAAAGAAAACTCATGGTGTGAAAAAGGATGAAACAACACTCAATGATCTATTTGACAAGCGATCACCAGTGTGATGGACTGTCACCCCCAACGTTGGGCCTAAAAAAACCTGAACAAAAAAGTGCAAATGACGGCCTAGGTGACGGACCGTCACCTCTCTAATGGACCATCAGGCATACCATCATCAATATGCAGATTTGATGATACACTGGATAAGGAGTGATAGACCAAGTGACGGACTATCACTTTGCTGATGGGACGTCCACTTGGATATCACCTGAGAAGTGGGACTTTGATTTTGAGTATATTTTTGAATTATTCTAAACTATAAATAGCAATTGTAGGGTTTATTTTTAGCATCATACTTTTGAGAGAGACAAGAGAAACTTATACATTACTTTTGAGAGAGAAAAAGATAAACTCTTTATGTTACTTTTGAAAGATTTTGGAAGAAATATTGTTGCATTATTAGAATTATAATCAAGGTATCATCTCTTTTTTGTAAGTTAAATCTTCTTTGATGATTATGACTTCTCTTATGAGTTCAATAATCATATGTGGCAAAATTCCACTACTAGTGTTGTGTGATTCATGGTAGAATAATGTAATAACGGTGATTGATGCATGGATGATTTTAATGCAATTGGGTGTATTACTAATTCTTTCACTTTGAATGACTTCTAATGGTTGCAAACATTAGAAAAAACCCTAGGTTTGAAATGCTTGAATAAGGTATATAAATTTGGATGAAAAGAATTGGTGATAGGGATTTAAGGCGTTAACCCCTGACTGATGATTAATGTTGTAATAAGATTAATCAACCTAGGTTAATTATTTTAACTTACCGATGATTAGCCTTAGCTCGAGAAGATGAGAGTGATACCTCTTTTAATAGATGAGAAACATTCTGATAGGATAGTTGAGTTAACAACCTAGTCACATAGTGCTAAATGAGTCCATTGCAGTCATTCACCAAATATTTTTATGAAAACATGATGACCATAACCTTTATTTACTTACTTCTTGAAATCAATTGTAATAAATCATAGTTTGTATTCTTTGCATTTGATGAGTCGTGGTATCCTCCAATGACCTGTTAGTCCGTCCGTCAGTTCGCTAGTACAGATTTTTCAGGTTTTTTCATTAAGGGTATTTTAATCATTCCTATGCTCTAAGGTCCTAAACAACGACATTTTATGTTATTTTCTAAGTTAATTAGGATAGGTTTAGACCTTCTATCCTATTCATTCTCATGCATGCAAAGTTAAAGGATTGAAGAGGTAATCAAGCTTGTCTTCAAGGTTTTCTTCATCAATTTCCTTTAGGCTTTCAACGGGTGGTGAGATTTGATTTTCCCCAGGTATGTAGGGTTGTGAATGGTGAATCCTTTCACACCCATACCCAATCTCTTTCAATTGATGAAATTCCTATAAAAAATCTATGGGGTTTTCACCCAATGCATGAAAATTCGATTTCTCTATATGGGCTAGATCTAATTGAGTTACTATTGTTGAATCACGAATTATGGTCAAGTTTTATGTTGTTCTTCATTAAAAGGATCATGTTTCAAGTTTTATAAATAAAATTGACTATTTATGAAAAGTTCATGAAAGTCAAAATTTATGATGAATGATCAAGTATTATGAATTAGTGATGATGAAAAGCATGTTTTCAAGTTACCCATGTTTATAAGCATGTTTTCGAATGAATTGAGTATTGTCAAGAATGATAAAGTATTGGGCAATTCCCACATGTTCAAGAATGATTTACGGTTTATGAAATGGATCTCATGACTTATTGATTTGTAATGTTGGCCGACTAAAGAGCCTTTGATTCTTGGCTAATCATGTTTTAATTGGGATCAATGAATGATAAATGTTTTTCTAGACATTAATCTTAATGAATGATGTTATTGATTTACATATGAGCCTAATGAGCAGGTTTTTGGGAGCCGTGTCTAGCACCAAGCAGCCCAATGTTCAAAGGACTACACCGATGTCTCATAACCACGTGCCACCGTGGCTTTATAATGATAGATTACAATGTTAATGATCCCCTCTTTCGTGATATCACATAATGCATGTTCCTTACCTGGCAATCCAGGGGCGACTCTGCCACTTGAGTGAGATAGTTAGGGCATCACGTAAGGCTCTACCATGATGGTGTCTGTTATGACGAGTCCTCCTATTGTTCCACATGTTTTATGAATTTTTATGTTTATGATAATGAATGATTTGCGAATGATTTGCAAACCTTGAGCTTTATGTTACCTTATGATATTTGTGATACAAGCATGTTTTCCTTCTCTTATGATCATTTATGTGTTTTTATGTATTTTAAATATCCATTTTACTTGCCTTGCATACTCGGTACATTCCACGTACTGACCGCATACTCTATGTTGTATCATTTTATGATTAGGCTCCGATCATTAGATCTAGCATCGTCATTAGCTTGTTATGGAGTTTTGTATCCATCTTGTTGGTGAGTCCTCATTCTTCGAGGACCATTTGATTCAGAAGTTGAGGTTTTCTTTTAATTTCAACTGTTGGGTTAGTCATGGATGTTGTCCCATCAACCTATGTTTTATGTTAGAGGCTTTCAGATTATATGTAGTACTCTGTTGTTTTGTATTTTATACGTACCGTTTATCATGCTATGTTATGTTATGTTAATACTTCCTTTGTATTGTATGTTAAGTATTCTGTTTTAAATGATAAAAAGTTAGATGAATGCTCATGCCATGTGTCGATATGGAGTCTCTCGGGGCTCCTTGTGCGAGTCTACGTTTGGGTTGTGACAAACTTGGTATCAGAGCAATACGTTTGAAGTGTCCTAGGGTGTCTGAAAGCCGCGTTAAGTATAGCCTTTTTCATGGGTGTGATGTGTGCCTCACTTATGATGAAGAGGCTACGAGACGTTAGGAAATATTCCCTTCCTTCATGATCTATGTCGTGCGATGAAAAGTCTTTCTATCCTCTAATTCGTGCAATTCGTGATTTCAGAATCAAGGCTCCCCGAAGAATGAATGGCAGGAGAAACGGAAATGGAGATGGCCATGAGGATGGCAATGGTAATGGGCACCAGCAAGCCCCACCAGTTCAGGATCACCAGGTATCGGAGCTAGTTGCCCATGCTGAGTTTTGGGCAGCTATTCAGATGCTCGCACAGGCCTTCATCGCCCAGGTCAATCAGTAGGCTGTTGCGCATGTTCCGCGAAATGGCAATGCAGTGGCTGCTCGAGTCAGGGACTTTTTGAGAGTGAACCTGCCAGAGTTCCTCGGGTCAAAAGTGGGTGAGGACCCGCATGAGTTTATTGATGAGATCGTGAAGATCACCCATGTTATGGGGGTGAATGGGGTTGAATGTGCAGAGTTGGCCTCGTATAAGCTGAAAGGGGTTGCACATATCTAGTTTAGGCAATGGAGAGATAGTAGGGCCACCGGAGTAGGCCCAGTCACTTGAGAGGAGTTCCATATGACATTTCTAGATTCGTTCTTCGCTTGGGAGATGAGAGAGTTGAAGGAAGCAAAATTCGTGAATATGAAGCAGGGTAGGATAACGGTACTGGAGTATGCTCCCGATTTCACTCTCTTATCAAAGTATGCGCCAGAGTTAGTGGTTGATCAGAGGGCGAGGGTGAGCCGATTTGCTCATCGCATGGCGGGTTATTTGGACAAAGATTGCAGGACCACCGTGCTTTACCAAGACATGGATTTCCCTTAGATAGCATTGTACACCCAGTAGATGGAGGCAACTCATACGAGGGAGAGGGAGGAAAAAAGGTCTCGGACAAATAGCCATAGGTTTACTCATCAGAGATCTGGTGGTGGTCACCGCCCTCAGTTTTAGCAGAGGTCACTAGCTCCAGCACCAACATCAGCTAGTGTTCCATCCAGAACCAAGGGTGATTAGAGGAGCAGGGATTTTGGATCGAGGGACTAGAGGGGAACACAGGTAGAGTGCACTCTCCCAGCCTGTGAAAAGTGTGGCAAGAGTATTGCTGGGGAGTGTTTGCTCGGCTCAGATAATTGATATGGGTGTGGTAGGTCCGGCCACATGCACCGATCGTGTCCATTTTCTAGGCAGGATGATGAAAGAGGTCGTGTGCAAACTACAAGGTCAGCAGCAACTCCAGCACGTTCAGCTCCGCAGGGATCATCTACTAGTGGGGGTAACAGACAATGCCAAAACAGATTTTATGCCCTCGCCTCGCATCAGGAGCAGGAGACTTCATCGGATGTGGTTACTGGTATGTTGCGAGTATTTCACCTTGATTCTTATTCTTTGTTAGATCTAGGGGCTACCCTGTCTTTTTTGACACCTTATATTGCTAGTAGCTTTGGAGTTAGTCCCGAAACTCTATCAAAACCATTTTCAGTTTCTACTCCCGTTGGTGATTCAGTTGTAGCTAGGCGGGTGTATAGAAGATGCTCGATCACTATATTGCATATGTTCACCTTCACAGACCTTGTAGAGTTAGCCATGGCTGACTTTGACATTATTCTTGGCATGGATTGGTTGTATGCGTTTTATGCTTCTGTTAGTTGTAGAACTCGTGCGGTAGAGTTCTGCTTTTCAGGTGAGTCACTCTTAGAGTGGAAGAATAGTTCGGTCATTCCTGCAGGTCATTTCATTTCCTACCTTAAGGCCAGAAAGATGATATCTAACGGTTGTATGTATCATCTAGTTAGGATTAAGGATGTTGAGTCCAAGGCCCCGACTATCCAGTCAGTTCCAGTAGTGCGTGAGTACCCAGAACTGTTTCTGAATGATTTACCAGGTGTTTCTCCTGAGAGGAAAATTAATTTTTGTCTTGACCTTCTTCCCGAAACGCAACCTATATTTGTCCTTCCTTACAGAATGTCTCCAACTGAGCTAAAGGAGTTGAAGAATCAGTTGAAGGACCTATTAGATAAGGGTTTCATCAGGCCAAGCAAGTCTCCATGGGGTGCACCAGTCTTATTTGTCCGAAAGAAGGATGGTTCTCTTCGAATGTTCATTGATTATCGGCAATTAGACAAAGTCACCATCAACTGGTATCCTTTTACCCAGGATTGATGATTTATTTGACCAGCTTTAGGGTGCCAAATGTTTCTCAAGGATAGATCTTAGATTCGATTTTGATTAGCTCCGAGTTTGGGAGAGCGATGTCCCAAAGACAGCCTTCAGGATGCGGTATGGTCATTATCAGTTTGTAGTTATGTCTTTTGGACTAAAAATTCTCCTGCAGCTTTTATGGACCTTATGAATAGGGTGCTCAAGCCATACTTCGATACGTACGTGATTGTGTTTATCGACGACATCCTGATATACTCTCAAAGCGAGGAGGAACATGCCGCTCATTTGAGAATAGTGCTTCAGACTCTCAGGGATCGTCAATTATATGCCAAATTCAGCAAGTGTGAGTTTTGGTTGAACTCCGTAGCATTTTTGGGCCATGTGGTGAAAAGTGAGGGTATAAAGGCGGATTCTCAAAAAATAGAAGCGGTAAAGAATTGGCCTAGACCAGTGAATCCTTCAGATACTCAGAGCTTCTTGGGTTTAGCTGGCTATTATCGGAGATTTATGGAAGGTTTCTCATCTATTGCTGCACCTTTGACCAAATTGACACAGAAGAAGGTGAAATTTCAATGGTTGGAGGCTTGTGAGAAGAGCTTCAAAGAGTTGAAGACTCGTCTTACCTCAGCACTGGTGATAACTCTACTAGAGGGTACCAATGGGTTTGTGGTGTATTGTGATGCGTCAATAATAGGACATGGGCGTGTGATGATGTAGCGTGGGAAGGTGATAGCATATGCCTCTAGACACTTGAAAGTCCATAAGAAGAATTACCCGATCCATGATCTTGAATTGGCCGCAGTGGTGTTCAAATTGAAGATATGGAGACATTATTTGTATGGGATCCATGTGGATGTGTTTACAGACCATAAGATCTTATAATATGTGTTCACATAGAAGGATCTCAATCTTCGGCAAGGAGGTGGTTGGAGTTACTCAAAGACTGATATGAGCATGCTTTACCATCCTGGTAAGGCCAATGTAGTAGCGGACGCTCTTAGTAGACTTTCTATGGAGAGTGCCCCATGTGAATGAAGAAAAGAAGGATCTAGTGAAGGATGTGCATCGACTCACAAGATAGGGAGTTAGGTTGGTTGACTCGACCGATGGAGGTGCTGTTGTCCAGAACGGATCAGAATCGTCCTTGGTAACTGATGTGAAAGCTAGAAATGATGAGGACCCAATTTTGGTAAAGTTGAAGGAAGCTGTTAAAAGTCAAAAGGTAGAGGTCTTATCCAAAGGGGGAGATGGTGTGCTTCGGTACCATGGTCGTCTATGTGTTTCGTATGTTGAAGATTTAAGGACCGGCTCAGTTCCAACTTGAGGTATCAGTTTTTTCCTAAAACTATTTAGTTTTCATGTTCAGTTCATGTTTTTGAGTTTCTTTTATGTATATGGATGTGTATGTGAATCATGAAATCAATTCAGCTATGTGGTTTGAATCGAAGATAGTCATTCCGTTAGTTTTCGTTTTAAATGATCAGTAACTGAGTATAATGATTGTTGTCTCTATTTTCTTTATGTTTTTAACATTCAAGGAAGACTTTTCACGAGGGGAAGATAATCTAATACCACGGAAGTGCCTAAGATTATACCCAAGTTTTAAAATTTGGAATTTCACTGAAATTGTGGAAAATCCCACAAGACGAACGATCCAACGGATCGTTGGTCCAACCAATGACCCATGGGAAGAAGTCGTGGGAAGTCATGGACTGGTAGTAGTGGGGAACCAACGGGTGAAGTAACAACCCGTTGTTTAATAAAACCAGTTGTTGTTTTGAGTCGTGGTGAGAACTGGGCTTCAACATTAAGGGAAATAACGGGTCATCCCATGACCTGTCCTCAGAAGTAACAGGTCGTGGTCACTAGTCGTTGTATGATATATCAATATTTTTTCTAGTATGTATCACAGAAGGAAACCATGACTCGTTGGAGGATGTAACAAGTCATGGTGAGGCTCGTTGGAAGGATCAATACAAGACCTGAAGGAGTAAACAACGGACGATGTAACAACCCGTTGTCTGAAAGGACGACTCTTCCTATTGATTCGTGGGGGTCGAATCTGAGATCAGGAACTTTGGCAGTGTAGATGATGGATGGATACCACGAGTCATGGTATCCTCCAACAACCCATTAGTCCGTCCATTAGTTCACTACTACAGATTTTTCATGATTTTTCATTAAGGGTATTTTTATTATTTCTATGCTATAAGGTCCTAAACTACATCATTTTAAGTTATTTTCTGACTGTATTAGTATAGGTTAAGCCCTTCTATCCTATTCATTCTCATGCATGAAAAGTTTAAGGATTGAATAGGTGATCAAGCTTGTCTTCAAGGTTTTCTTCATCAATTTCCTTTGGACTTTCAAGGGGTGGTAAGATTTTATTTTCCCCAGGTATGTAGGGTTGTGAATGGGTGAATCCTTTCACACCTATGCCCAATCTCTTTCAATTCTTGAAATTCCTATCAAAAATCTATGGGGTTTAAACCCAATGCATGAAAATTCCATTTCTCTATATGGGCTTGATCTAATTGAGTTACTATTGTTGAATTAAGAATTATGGGCAAGTTTTATATTGTTTTTAATTAAAAAAATCATCTTTCAAGTTTTACAAATCAAATTGCCCATTTATGAGAAGTTCATGAAAGTAAAAGTTTATGATGAATGATAAAGTATTATGAATTATTGACGATGAAAAGCATGTTTTCAAGTTACCCATATATATAAGCATGTTTTCGAGTGAATTGAGTATTTTCAAGCATCATAAAATATTAGGCAATATCCACATATTCAAGAATGATTTACGATTTATAAAATGGATCTCATGACTTATCGATTGATGATGTTGGCCGACGAGAGAGCCTTTGATTCTTGGCTAATAATGTTTTAATGGGGATCAATGAATGATAAATGTTTATCTAGCCATGAATTTTAATGAATGATGTTATAGATTAACATATGAGCCTAATGTGCTTGTTTTTTGGGAGCCGTGTCTAGCACCGAGCAGCCCGGTGTTTAAAGGACTACGCCGGTGTTTCATAACCACGGGCCACCGTGGCTTTATAATGATACATTACAATGTCAATGATCCCCTCTTTCGTGATATCACATAATGCACATTCCTCGCTTGGCAAGCCAGGGGTGACTCTACCCACTTGAGTGAGATAGTTGGGGCATCATGTAAGACTTTAGCATGATGGTGTCAGTTATGACGAGTCTTCCCATTGTTCCACATGTTTTATGTATTGTTATGTTTATGTTTTTGGCTCAAGTGATGATTTGATAAAGTTTCTCTTATGATTATGATAATGAATGATTTACGAATGATTCGCAAACCTTGAGCCTTATGTTATCTTATGATATTTATGATACGAGCATGTTGTCCTTCTGTTATGATCATTTGTGAGTTTTTATGTATTTTAAATGTCTGTTCTACTTTCCTTGCATACGCAGTACATTCTACGTACTGACCGCATACTCTATGTTGTATCGTTTTATGATACTGGCTCTGATCTTCCGATCCAGCATCGTCATTAGCTTGTTATGGAGTTTTTTATTTAGCTTGTTGGTGAGTCCTCATTCTCCGAGGACCATTTGATTTAGACATTGAGGTTTTATTTTAGTTTCAGTTGCTAGTTTAGTTAGGGATGTCGTCCCATCAACTCATCTGTTATGTTAGAGGCTTTTAGACTATATGTAGTACTCCGCTGTTATGTATTTAGTCCATACAGCTTATCATGCTATGTTATGTCATGTTTGTGCTTCTGCTGTATCATATGTTAAGTATTCCATTTTAAATGATATGACGTTAGATGAATGCTCATGTCATTGGTCGACTTGGAGTCTCTTGGGCTCCTTGTCCCGTTTTATGATCCGGGTCTACATTCGGCTCATGACAACATAAGAGCGTGAAGCAGCAAGGTTACAATAGTTTGTTAATGCTTAATCTAGGGGCAATAGTCAACATGCTTCTAACAACGAGAATGGTGATGTTCTTAGTGATGAGTTGAATGAGAAAAATGTTGAGGTGGTAGCTCGTAGGAATCATCACAAGCCATAGAGAGCTAGGGAACAACATCGACTCACAATTCCATTTGATATTGATGAGGAAGATGACATTGACATGCATGGAATTGGTGCTACTGGAGCCATAGTTCATCCACCATTAGCACCAGGAGCTAAGTTCAACATCACAAAAACTATAATTTAGTTGTTGAACTTGAAGGCCTTGTTCAGAGGAGTAGTTGGTGATGACCCGAACTTGCATCTGATGAACTTCGTGTAGGTTCTAAAAATCATTTGAACTACCAGAAGTTAGTCAGAATGGTATTCCATTGAGGTTGTCTCCATCGTCTCTATTTGGGGAGGCAAAAATGTGGCTGAATGAGTTTCCACATGACTCAATTATGAACCGGAGAGTACTGAAAGATTCTTTTCTAGGGAGATTCTTTCCACCTTCCAAAATGCTGCATCTGAGAGATAAGATAAATAATTGTGAGGTCTACATGATGCATTTCCACGATTCAAAAAGAAACTCAAGCAGTGCTCTAACCATAAATTATCTGATGAGCATCTGATGGAGACTTTTTATAGGTCCCTCAATTCGGCAATGAAGTTGATTGCTGATACTGTGACTGGAAGGTCGTTCGTGTCTCGAACATAGACTGAGGTAGAAACTATATTAGATAGAGTCAGCAAGAAAAACAAGGCTTGGCACACTAGAGACTTTGAAGTCTCTAGTAATTCCTATGCAGTTAGGTCAACTACTGAGCAACACTGAAAAGAAGAAGAGAGAGATCAAGATATGGCGCGTATGAAAACCGAGTTGGAGTTGATCACTAAGCATTTGCTTGCAGGTGGTGCTGACAATGTTAATGCTATAGGTAAGGCTACTAGACAAGAGGAACATGGATCAGACTCTGTAGAAGAAGCTAGTACTTGTAACAACATGGGGGGTTTAAAGGACAATGGACAAGGAAACCAAGGTCGGAACTATCCAAAGGATAATTATTAAGATAGAGCTAGTTAATGAGATAGAGGATAGGGAAGCTGGAAGAAGAAAGAAAGCTGCAGGAATGATTGTTGCGGAGTATATGTGGCCCTGGAAGTTGAGAGCAGAGCAGTAATGATGCAGGAAGTTCAAATATGGAAGAAATGTTAGCCAAGGTACTGCAAAGAGTCGAATATACTAACTCGGGAGTTAAAGAGATGAAGAGTTTCCTTTCCAATATGACTTATCTTGTAGACTGACACTCAATCGCCATTAAACAGTTGGAGTACCAAATGGAGCAAATGTTTACAACCCTTAATCAGAGGAAGAGTGAGGCCTTTCCACGTGATACAGTGAAGAATTCGAGGAAGGATAACCACTGCATGGCAATTATAACAAGAAGTGGCAGGAAATTATCTGAGACCACTCCTATTGGCACAGAGCAAGTTGAGGAGATAGCCTCAGAAACAAATCATGTAGCTAAAGAGGAGGTGGATAACCTAAATCCGGCTAAGCCTGTAGATCCAAAAGTCTTAGAGAATAGTCAGGAAGATGAATGTAAATAAAAAGGAAAGGAGGTGTTTAAGCCTTTGACTCAAATTCTGAGACCTCCACCTTTGTTCTCTCAAAGGTTGAAAAAGAAGGTGGAAGATGGCAAATTCCACAAGTTTATCTCCATTTTGAAGCAATTGTCAATAAACATCCCATTAGTGGAAGCACTTAAGTAGATGCCAGGTTATGCCAAGTATATGAAGAACTTGGTCACAAAGAAGAGGACTGTCAGTTATGAACCAATGGACAACATTCATCATTGTAGTGTGATCTCTTAACATTCACTGGTTTAGAAAAAAGAACATCCAGGTGTATTCAAAATTCCATGCACCATTGGAGCCTTCAACTTTGTCAAAGCTCTATGTGATTCGGGCTCCATCATCAACTTTATGTCGCTGGCAATAAACAAACAGTTGGGCATGGGAGCCCCCAAATGGACTAGTATGAGGTTGTTAATGGCAGATCGATCACTTAAGAGGCTTGTGGGTATTTTATGTGATGTGCTAGTTAAGGTGGAGCACTTTATATTTCCTGCAGACTTCGCAATCTTAGACTGTGAAGTGGACTTTAAAGTCCCTATTGTTCTTGGTGGCCATTCTTAGCAACTAGAAGAGCATTGGTGGATATGGAGAGTGGAGAGTTGAAGTTCATACTGAACAATGAAGAGGTAATGTTCAATGTTTGCAAATCCATGATATAGCTGAGAGACATGAATGTAGTCTTTGTTATTGATATTATTGATGAAGGGATAGTTGAAGCACGCAGAGAAGAGAGCTATGCAGTTGACATTCTAGCTGCTGCGATGATGAATTTTGCTGATAATCATATTAAAGAGTATGAAGAGGTAGTGAATGCTTTTGCAGGGATGTGGTCTTATTCTTATGCTCCAAAGAAGTTGGATTTGGATTTAAAGAAAAGTCCCACTCCTCCAACAAAACCCTATATTGAAGAACCAGCAGTGTTGGAGTTTAACGCACTACCTAGTCATCTGCGGTATGTGTTCTTGGGAGATAACAACACACTCCCAGTCATCGTGGCAGATAATCTATTGGAATGGTCGGGTGAAACTCTAGTTGCCATGAAGAATTGGTTAATAGAGCAACTGGATGGACAATTGACCACATTAACGAGATTCCTCTGGGGTTATGAACTAATAGAATTTAGCTAGAAGAAGATTGTGTCCCAAGTAGAGAACATCAGTGCAGGCTCAATCCACCAATGCAAGAGGTGGTAAAAAGGAGATTATTAAATTGTTGGATGCAATGGTTATATACCCAATCTCTGATAGCAAATGGGTGAGCCTGGTGTTATGCGTCCCAAAAAGGGGAGGCATGATTATGGTGGAAAATGAGCGGAATAAGTTGATTTCATTGAGACCCATCATTGGTTGGCGTGTCTGTATGGACTATTGGAAGTTAAATACTTGGACACTCAAAGATCACTTACTAATGCCATTCATGGATCAAATGCTGGATAGGTTCGCAGACGTAGGGTGGTATTTCTTCCTAGATGGTTATTCTAGATATAACCAAATATCAATTGCACCAGAGGACCAAGAGAAGACAATGTTTACTTATCCTTATGGGACATTTTCTTTTTGACGCATGCCATTTGGGTTAAGAATTGCACGTGCAACTTTTTAAAGATGGATGATGTCGATATTCACTGATATAGTGGAGGATACCTTGGAAGTTTTTATGGATGAGTTCTCACTCATTGGTACTATTTTTGAAGACTTCTTGGCCAATTTTTGCAAGGCCTTAGAGCGATGTGAGAAAGAAAATCTTGTGTTGAATTGGGAGAAGTGCCATTTTATGGTGAAAGAAGGAATTTTTCTAGGCCAGAAGATATCAGAATAGGCCATAGAAATGGACAGGGAAAATATTGAGGTGACTAAAAAGTTGCCACCACCAATATCGGTGAAGGGAGTGATAAGTTTTTTAGGTCATGCAGGATTTTACTGATGATTCATAAAGGATTTCTATAAATTTGCAAAGCCAATGTGCAAGTTGTTAGAGAAGCAGACAAAATTTATTTTTGATGAGGAGTGCCTGAAAGCTTTTGAAAACTTGAAAGCAAGGTTAGTGGTGTCTCCGATAATAATTGCACCAGATTGGTCGCAACAATTCAAAGTGATGTGTGATGCTAGTAGGGTTGAACTTTGAGCTATGTTTGGGGAAAAAGAGAGACAAGATTTTCCACCTCATCTATTATGCTAGCAAAGCATTGAATGGGGCACAAAAGAACTACACAGTGACTGAGTAGGAGTTGTTGCCGGTGGTATATGCTTCTGAAAAATTCAGGGCATATTTGATTGGCACTAGAGTTATTGTGCACACTGATCATGCCGCCTTGAGATATCTCATGGCAAAGAAAGATGCAAAACCAAGGCTGATAAGATGGGCGCTTCTACTATAAGAATTTGACTTTGAAGTCAAAGACCATAAAGGGTGTGAAAATCATATAGTGGATCACTTATCCAGACTCGAAGATGAGAGAAGAGTAACAAATGATGAGAAGATTGATGACTCATTCCCTAATGAATAGGTATTAGCTGCAATAGTCGATCTCATTCCATGGTTTTTAGCCTGTCCCTTATCGACTGAACCTTCACCATGGCCTCGTATACCGAGTCTGGCCCTATCATAGCTGCCTCACCAACCTCAAACCATCCAATGGGAGATCTGCACCTCCGCCCAGAAAGAGCCTCGAAAGGTGCCACTTGGATTCTGGAGCGATAGCTGTTATTGTAAGAGAACCCGATCAAGGGCAAGTGGTCATCCCAACTACCTTTAAAATCCAATAGACAGGCTCTCAACATATCCTCCAGATTTTGAATTGTCCATTCCACCTGGCCATCCGTTTGCAGATGAAATGCTGTGGTAAGTTTAACCTGCGTCCCAAGCCCTTATTGGAAAGACAGCCAAAACTGACAGGTAACCATTTCCATCCTCGTGGCCCTCACCACCTCCATTCCTCCTTCCATTCATACTTCAAGGATCCATGATTCTACAATTGCGAATAGCACAAATTAGAAGGATAGAAAGGCTTTTCATCGCACGACATAAATCATGAAAGAAGGGAACATTTCCTAAAACGTCTAATAGCCTCTTCTTCATAAGTGTGGCGCGCTTCACACCCATTAAAAACACTCTACCTAATGTGGCTTTCAGACTCCTTAGGACACATCAAACCTACGGCTCTGATACCAAGTTTGTCACGACCCGAACGGAGGCCTGGATCGTAGACACGGGACAAGGGACCCGAAAGACCCCAAGTCGACCCATGGCATAAGCATTCGCTAACTCATTCACTAAACATGAAGAAAACATAATTATAAAATAAGCTAAAGTCAACTTAACATAACAAAAAAATAAATATCTGAAGTTGAATACACGTCTAAGTTTGATAAGCCTCTAATCTGGACGAGCTGATGGGACAACACCCCCAACTAGCTCTCAATACTGAAACTGAAAGGAAATCTAAAACAACTGAAGGTTTAGTCCTCGAAAGATGAGGACTCACCAAATAAGTAGGTGCTAACTCTGAACAACGACTACGAATGGGGCTGAACCTGAGAACCGAGCCCTGCATTATGAAATGATGCAACATAGAAAGTACATGGTCAGTACGTGGAATGTTTCCAGTATGCAAGGTAAGTAAAACCTCTACGTATAATAAATCATTTAAAATATTTATAACATAACATAAGCTTTCAACATGAGGGGAAAGGCATACATGCATTCTTTCTGAATTCATAATCTTATCATAACATGACCATGCATCGCTTTATAACTTCATGACTGACTCGAATGACTCAAAGCTAAAATAACATTTACGTGAAAAGATGAACAATGAGTCAAACGTTACTTTTAGACATGCATGCATAAGGTAATCATCATCATGACAAATAGATATGCAAATCTGAGCAATATAGACCGTGGGAGACTCATCACTTAACCGACATACCACGATAGAGATTACGTGGTCCCAACTATCACACTCAAGTGGGCAGAGCCGTCCAAAACCTTGCAAGGGCTAGGGAAGCTACCATGATATCGATATCAAGATGAAGGGCCAATCAGGCTGAGGGATAACTCACAAGGGAGGTCCTGATAATATAATAGTATCAACCTACGTTGGCGCATAGTTCTGGGCATAGGATAATCGACCCTTAACCCGCTCGGTGCTAGACTCTTCTCCCAAAAACATGCAATGCTCTACATCGTGTATAACGAAGCTCAACATCGTATAAAATGAAGCTCAACATTGTCTATTGACAAAGCTCAATAATCCCATACGTCTCAATTATAAATTTCATGCATATGAGAAGCTTTATTTCGAAACATACCACAAGCTCAATCATAGGTGGGAGCATCTATTCCAAATCATGTGGTAATCTACATGTAGGAATATTTACTTAACATACCACACGCTATAATTTATAATAAGAATTGGGAAATTTCACTTTAAACAACCTGGCAAGCTTATGTTGGGAAAAATCATCACTTTAATCAACATGTGGGCATCACCCAAAGCTTTATCATACTAGGATCCAATCAATTCATTTAGGGAACAACATCAAAATCATGGGTAGTTTTAGAAACATGCTTTTCATCATCAACTTCATCATCATCACACATTTACCATAAATCACCTCTTTTATGAACTCTTCACCCATGGGCGTTTTAGATTCAAATTTATAAAAACAATTTTTATAAGGAAAAAACAATTTAGAATTCGCCCAAGCTTCATAAATCATCAATCTAAATACAATCTAATCATACCCATGAGTAGAGATTGAAGAATCATGCAATTGAGTAAAACTCCATACTTGATCGTAGAGAATTTATCACATTTTGATAGGGATTGGGCATGGGTGTGGAGGAAAACACACACTCATAGACATACATACCTAGGAATGGTGAATTCTAACACCCTCTAACAGCCCAAGCTGAGATTCCAATGGAAACCTTGAGATTTTGCCTTGAATCTCCTCTTCAAACCATCAAACTTTCATGCATGAGAATAATGACTTAGAATAGTTTTACCCTGCTTAAAACCCACTAAAACGAGCCTCAAACGATGTAGTATAGGTCTTAGGAACTTAGGAAATTACAAAAAAGCCCTTACTAATTTGTAGAAAATAATTGCCATGTGACCTGACGATTCGTTAGGACGGGCAACGACTAGTTGAAGTCTCCCGTCTAGTGCACTGGATGACATGCCTACAGGGGCTCATAACATATGACTTAACGACTCGTTCCTCGGGACCACGACTCGTGGTCACCTTCCATAATGTACACTGCCTCATTTTTCCACCTTCTTGCTCATGACTCACCTCATGAGTCATTAGGCCTAGCCACGACGCGGGGTCCCATCAATTAGGTACACTGGTAGCTTCTTCTAACTTAACTCCAACCTCACCCCACGAGTGACATGACGACTCGTGGGCACTGACCATTAGTTGTTCTCTCCCTCGTGGGAACCTTGATTCTTAATTCATTCTAGGCCTGCCCACGAGTCACTTGACGACTTGTGGGGTCTCCTAATGAGTCGTCCCATGACTGATCCTGTGCCTGCAATATAAATTCCAAAATTTTCCCATTTCAACTCCTGGGTACAATCTTTGAGCTTCCGGGGTATAACATAAAGGTCCCTTGGAAGATGAGGACTCACCAACTGAGATTGGAAGATGCTAATACTGAGAGTCTAGCTACTGGCGGGACTGAGCCTGAATATTCGAGTCTGTATCATGAAATGATTCATCATAGAGTATGCGGTTAGTACATGAAATGTACCGCGTATACATGGTAAGTAAAATTGCTAAGTAAGTAAAATCAGTGATCATGCATAACATAAATTTTTTTCATAAAATTCACTATGATTTACTAATGGGTCAATTCCCTACATGTTTGCAAGTATGTTTTAGGATTTATGGACAGATATTATACTTATTTTGACTATAAATTCATAATTTCAAGAAAATTATGCAAGTTCATAAGAGTCTGAGAGTAGGGTTTGCATGCTATTATCTGAAAACATGATTTAAACATAAATGCATATCATAACTGAATTAAATGACCCAAAGCTGAAAATTGATAATCATAAGTAATACTGAACATTGGATCAGACCTGCTAGAAACATAATATCATGACTAATGAACATGCATAGTTGAAATCATTAGGAATAATGGGAGACTGGTCTTATAACCGACATTACCACGATAGAGCTTACATGGACCCGACTGCTACACTCAAGTGGGAAGAGCCATCTAAAGCCTTTTCAGGGCAAAGAACGCTACCATGATATCGATATCAAGTTGTAGGCACCTTGTGGGTAGGGGAATCTCACAATAGAGGTCCCGAATAATCTAAACTTACCTATGTTAGCCTGTAGTTCTAAGGCATAGGGTTGACTGACCCTTAGCCTACTCAGTGCTAGATGCTACTCCCAAAAATATGCATATTCTCTCCATCATTTTTTAACAAAACGGACCATCATCTAGTGACGAAACTGAGTCATAACATACATGCATAATCTGAAATCATAACATGAGGAGTCTTGGGCTCAACCATACCACAAGCTTAAAATAGTGGGAGTCTAAACTTCAAAATCCATGAGGTAAGCTAATACATGAAGTTTAGATAAATCGTGAGACATACTTAATTATATGGGCTTGCCCAGTACTTAAACATGCTTGACATAGACTTGATCATTCGAAAACATGAACATGGACATGGGTAATTCAAAACCATACTTTCATTATATACATCTCATCATGCTTGAATACATATATTGCAAATCTCAACTTTCATGAACTTCCAAGGGTGGGCATCATAATTTGTAAAACTTGAAAACATAATTTGTAATTGAAAATATTGTAAAATATGCCCACTAATCATATTCATCATTAGAAACATAAATAGATCCTACCAATTATTGATACTTAGAGAATTCACATATTGGGTTAAAACCCCATCGATCCATCAATTAGAATTTTCATGAAATTGGAGAGGGATTGGACATGGGTGTTGATGCATACACCCATTCTAATCCTACATACCTAGAGAAATCTGATTTCACAACCCCTCTTGAGAGCCCAATGAAATTTGGAGCTTCTAGACTTATAGGCATGGTAGAGAATAGGCTTAGAATGAACTTAACCCTCTTAAAACACACGTTCTTGAGCTTAAAATGACGTAGTATAGGCCTTAGGAACTTATGAATTACGAAAAAGCCCTTAATAAACTTGCAGGAAAATACTCATTGTTAATCCCAACAAGGGACAAGATGAATCATGGTTTGAGGAATGACTCATCATCTGCCTGTCATTGCCATCACTGGGATCATACCTCTGAGGGTCACCACGAGGGACACCATGAATTGTGGTGTACCAAATGACTTGTGGTGACCAAGTCGTGGCCTGCACTGTCCAAGCTTTTAAACCTCAAGTCAACTTTTGAACACGAACCACCTGGCAACTCGTGGTCTCACCCATGACCAGCCCCAAATCCAAAAACCCAACCAAGTCTACCCTTCTCCCATGAGTCACTTAACGACTTGTGGTGCACCTCACAGGTCACCAGACGACTCATCCTGTGACCTGGTGTAGAAAAATATATTTTTATCCATTTCAACTCTTGGGTTTGATCTTAGGATTTTTGAAGTGTTACAATGATGCATAAAATTCCCAGACCAATGCCGAGCTATAACTGTCAGAAGGTTCAGGCTATAACTGCCAGAAGGCACATTCAGCCAGTTGAACCTATACCTATCAAATAGTGTCTAAATCTCCGATAGGTCTTTGATCCCGGCAATGACTAAGTGTGGCTTCTCATATATGCTCCTTTTTGGGTTTCTCCTGTCATTGGCAACAATGTGTCGATTATAAATCACCCTCATGCTCGGAACAGTCCATCTGTTTACAAGCCTCTGCGTCTGTGTTGTTCTGGTGGAGTGTGGAGAGGTGTTCGAAGTCTCGATCTCATTATTGGATGCATTTGAGTCCTTACTGGGGGAATCACTACCCTATCTAGCATTGGATTAACCCCCTGTTCTTTTGGGGATGAGTCTCCATTTTCTTCCCCTTCATTGCTGGATTGGCCCCATGCAATCGGAGCTGGAGACTCGACCATGGTTGTCTGAATGCTGGGATTTTTTTTCTAGCCCTGGTTGATCGCCCCTCCAACTGCTCCTGCTCAACCTCATATTCCTCCATGGAGCCACGCGACTCTTCTGAAGATGTTGTTTTGTTGACCAACTTATGAGTCGAGGGCTATGCTTTTTTCCACCATTACTTCTTGGCCTTGCCCTTCTTGGAATTTCCTTTTGGTGTCATTGCCGTTGCTTCTTGGCCTTGCCCTTCTTTAAATTTCCTTTTGGTGTCATTGTACCTATGGAAGTAAGGTTAGTACCAAAAATCTCAGTATATATGTGTAAAAAGATAAGTCTAATCTCAGTCAAGATGAGGGGCTTGACGAGTCATTGCCACTAGCAACGACTCCTTAAGTTATCTATCGGTTAAACTTTGGAATTTTTTAATTTTTTCCTGTAAACTTAACGATTTGACTTGATGAGTTGTTTCTTGCTGTAACAACTCATTAACTCATTTATTACTTCAATTTTAGAACTCAACAAAGTTAACCCACTCAGGAAGAGTCACCCAATGAGTCATTAAGAAACTCGATGACTCATTAAGTGACTCCTTATTAAGAGTTCAATGTTCAAAAAAGTTTTTAACAGTCATTAGTGATAAGTCATTAAATGAGGCGTCATCACCGTAACAGACAACTTGTTCAAGTTTTAGCACTATGTCCATGCTGGGTTACTCAGACTTCACCTATTTCACCATTTGGCAACCTATACCGAAGCTATTATAAGTCATAATGTCCGCTGACTCTATGGGTATAGATAACCCAAGCCAACCATTGTTCATTACTAGTCAAAAAAGTTTCCACAAATGTAATCCACCAAAAATTTCTCAAAGTCCATCCATTCATTAAACTATTTTTGTTCACAAATTTAGGCAATTAAATTCACATCACCTAGGGTTTAATCATGAGATGAGCTTTGAAATCACATGGACAATTATAAGCATGGGGAGGTCATTTGAATACATAAAACATTGCAAAACTCACTTTTATGGGCTTTTCGAATTAAGTAAGTTAGAACTTGATTGTTTGTACACCTAGAATACCCGACAGTAACGGGAGAAGTATGACGATGTGTTGTTGTGTTGTGGTGGTGTTGTGATAGTGATGGTATTGTGTTCTATAGTGAGAGTGAAAGTGGTGAGTAATGAAGCGGAACCTTGATTTTCATGCTTTTAAGGTAGAGTAAATGGGGGAATTGTGTGAAAAATAAAGAAGGAAATCAATTTTAAACATATACATCGTGACTTGGGTCGAGTTGTCTGCATAGCTTATTTTGACCTAACCTCACTTGTCGAGTCGTAGGTAATGGCACAACACATTAAGTGGTTCATTTAAACCCTATTAAAAGGAAAGCTTACCTGGGACCTAATGACTCAAGCAACGACTTGTTAGGCTACCTAACGGTTCGTGGTCTGAGTCATTGGCCCTTTTCCCACAATAGACTTTTAGCCATTGTCAAGATGAGAGGAACTGCGATTCATTAAGAGACTTTACGACTTGTTAGGTCCTCCATCAAGTGAACTTTAGATCATATTGTTTCTGTTTTAGTGGTCACACTTGGTGATGATGAGTTGTTAAGAGACTTAATGACTCGTTCTGTGCTTTTTAGCACAAGACTTAAGCTCCAACTCTAGGTTCCCATCTTATTCACACCTGAACATCTCAACACACGTGAATACTATATTCAAATCACAATTATAACTTGGGTTGCCTCATAATTAGCGCTTGATTTAACATCACGACATGACGCGGGTACCTTGGTTACTTAGATTTCACCAAGATACCCCCATGGGTTTTCTTCCAAGAAGCATCTAATTTAACATCGCGGAACACAGAAGGTCCCCAGGTTACTCATACATCACATAGGACTCAAAGGTCACCTAGTTTTATCTCTTCGATTTCCCAGATATGCTTTGACTCGCTGTTCATTTACCTTAAACCGCTTTCCTTCATGGCCTCGAGCTCTATTGCACCATATGTGAATACTTAGACCAATTGGAATGGCCCTAACCACATAGATTTAAACTTCCAGGAAACAAGTAAAGCCTAGAATTTAACAGCAAAACTAGATCACTAGGGCTAAATTCTCTTTTCTCAATTTTCTAGTCATGCTGTATTTTCATTCTTTCTTTGTAAATTGTTGAATTATCATAGGCTCTCAAATGAAATTCATCTAAATCATTCAGTTGATCAAGCCTCAAGTTTGTAACATCACTCCAGTTCAGATTCAACTTCTTGAGCGCCCACATGGCCTTGCGCTCAAGCTCGTCCGACAGATGATAAGATTTTTTATACACAAGCTAATAAGGAGACATACCTATAGGGGTCTTGACGGCAGTTCGGAATGCCCACAAGGAATCATCAAGCTTCCTATAATAATTCATCCTATTAGTATTCATAGTCTTTGCTAGGATGGTCTTTATCTCCCGGTTGGAGACCTCAACTTGCCTATCAATTGTGGGTGGTAAGATGTTGCAACCCTATGCTTTACCCAAAATTTCTGAAGAAAATATCAAAAAAACTAGTGGAAAAGGTGCCAACCCCATCACTAATGATTGCCTTAGGAGTCCCAAATCTAGAGAAAACGTTCCACTTCAAGAACTCTGTGACACTCTTGCCCTCATTTTTGGGAAGTGCAACTGCCTCCACCCACTTTGATACATAGTTCACTGCTACAAGTATGTACTTCATCCCATTAGAGCTCATAAATGGGACCATGAAGTCAATTCCCTGCATATCGAATAACTCAATAAAAAGAATAGGGGTGAGAGGGAGCTCATGCGTTTTGTGATATGCCTCATTTTCTTTGACATGCATCACATGTCTTTGTGAAATCATGTGCATCCTGGTGAATAGTTGGCTAATAGTACCCATATTGTAGAATTGTTGGGCTGTGCAGATCCTGTTGTAATGACCCCCAATAAGGGATGAGTGACAAGCCTATAATATGTGTAACATCTCAGCCTCGGCCACATTTCTATGTATTGACCCATTAGCACAAATGCGGAATAAGTATGGCTCATACCATAAAAACTTCTGCACATCAGACATGAACTTCTTTCTCTGGTGAAAGGATAAATCTTCAAGTACCACATCCCTCACCAAATAATTAGCAAAGTCTGCAAGTCATGGAATGAGATCCTTTGATGTAGCCAAAACCTGCTCGTCAGGGAATGTGTCATCTAAATCAAGCTCATCTCCAAGAGTTGCATCTGATTACAATCTCAACAAGTAATCCACAACCTGATTTTCAGTCCCCTTCTGGTCCTTAACCTCAAACTCAAACTCTTGCAGCAATAGTACCCATCTAATCAACCATGGATTGGCATCCTTCTTTTCCATCAAATATCACAGAGCGGCATGGTCTGTATGAACTATCAATTTAGTTTTAAGCAAGTAGATCGAAACATCTCAAATGCAAATACCACAGCCAACAACTCTTACTTAGTCACGTAGTTTTTTCGATCTACATTAAGCGCCTTGCTAGCATAATAGATCGGATGAAAAATCTTCTTAGGTCTTTGGCCCAAAACTTCACCTAGGGCCACTTCGCTAGCATCACATATTACCTTAAATGGTAAGGACCAGTTAGGTGCAATTATGATAGGAGTAGTGATGCGCCGGCATTTGAAGATACATTTGATGCATTATATTATGAGTTGATGCATGTTATTGAGCAACTTTTTGCTATTTTGATGGTTTTGTGTGTATTATACAGGTAGATAAAGAAATGCAAACTCATGGTGTGAACAGGCTGAAACAACACTTAATGACCTATTTGACGAGCCATCACCAGTGTGATGGACTATCACCCCCACCGTCGGGCCTAAAAAAACCTGAACAAAAAAAGTGGAAATGACAGCCTAGGTGACAGACCGTCACCTCTCAGGCATACCATCATCAAGATGCTGATTTGATGATACACTAGATAAGGAGTGACAGCCCCAGTGACGGACCGTCACTTTGCCAATGGGACGTCCACTTGGATATCACCTGAGAAGTGGGACTTTGATTTTTAGTATATTTTTGAATTATTGCAAACTATAAATAGCAACTGCTAGGTTTATTGTTAGCATCATACTTTTGATAGAGACAAGATCAACTTATACCTAATGTTTGGGAGAGAAAAAGATCAACTTTGTATGTTACTTTTGCAAGATTTTTGAAGAAAAATTGTTGCGTTATTAGAATTATAATCTAGGTTTCATCTCTTTTTTGTAAGTTAAATCTTCTTTGATGAATATGCTTCTCTTATGAGTTCAATAATCATGTGTGGCAAAGTTCTATTAGTAGTGTTGTGTGATTCATGGTAGAATGACGTAATAACGGTGATTGATGCATGGATGATTTTAATGCAATTGTGTGTATTACTAATTCTTTCACTTTGAATGACTTCTAATGGTTGCAAACATTAGGAAAAACCCTAGGTTTGACATGCTTGAATAAGGTGCATAAATCTGGATGAAAAGAATTGGTGATAGGGATTTAAGGCGTTAACCCTTGACTGATGATTAAAGTTGTAATAATATTAATCAACCTAGGTTAATTAATGTAACTTATCGATGATTAGCCTTAGTTTGAGAAGATGAGAGTGATACCTTTTTTAGTAGGTTGAGAAACATTCTGATAGGATAGTTGAGTTAACAACCTAGTCACATAGTGTTAAATGAGTCCATTGTAGTCATTTACCAAATAGTTTTATGAAAACATGATGACCATAACCTTTGTTTACTTTCTTCTTGAAATCAATTGTAATAAATCATAGCCGGTATTCTTTGCATTTGACTGATAGAGAATCGAAATGCAATTCCTAGACCCCTAATTTTACGAAAATATTTGACTAAAAACAAATAATCACATAATACTTAGTTTTCACCATATTCCCTATAGGATTTGACCCCAACCTTGTTGTGTTCTATATTTGACATTGATTGCATTATACTTCTTATCATAGAGGTATAATTTAGGCGTAACAAATTTTGGTGCCGTTATCGGGGTGTACGGTTATAGATTAAGTCAAGTGTGCTTATTTGACCCTTATTCTTATTTCTTAATTTTACTTTTATTTGTTGTTTCTTTCTATACAGGGTACAAGGTAGTGCATGCCACATACCTAAAGTCAGGGCAAACTATTAAATCCTTATAATCTAGAGTTAGAGAGAACTTTGAGGAGAGCTATGAATGCATATGCAATACCCCGGAAGTTCCGAGGATTAGTTAACAGGATTTAAAATTTGGAAGTTGGCTGAAATTGGGGAAAATCCCACAGGACGGACTACCCAATGGATCATTGGTCCAACCAATGACCCGTGGGAAGCAGTCGTGGGAAGTCATGGACTGGTAGTAGTGGAGAACCAACAGGTGAAGTAACAACTCATTTTTTATTACAAAGAGTTGTTTCTATGAGTCATGGTGAGAACTGGGATTCAGAATTAAGGGAAATAATGAGTCATCAAACGACTCGTCATGAGAAGTAACGAGTCGTGGTCACCGGTCATTGAATGATATATCAATATTTTTTCCAGTCTACATCACAAAAGGCAACCATTACTCGTTGGAGGATGTAGCGAGTCGTGGTGACGGGCGTTGGAAGGATCAGTACAGGACCTGAAGGAGGAAACAACGGACAATGTAATGACCCATTGTATGAAAGGATGACTCATCCTATCGAGTTGTGGGTGTCGAATCTAAGATTAGGAACTTTGGCAGTGTAGATGACAGATGGAGACCACGATTCATGGTATCCTCCAATGACATGTTAGTCTGTCCGTTAGTTCGCCAGTACAGATTTTTCATGGTTTTTAATTAAGGGTATTTTCATCATTCCTACGCTTTAAGGTCCTAACCTACGTCATTTTATGTTATTTTCTGAGTGTATTAGGATAGGTTAAGACCTTCTATCCTATTCATTCTCATTCATGCAAAGTTAAAGATTTGAAGAGGTGATCAAGCTTGTCTTTAAGGTTTTCTTTCTAAATTTCCTTTGGACTTTCAAGGGGTGGTGAGATTTGATTTTCCCCAGGTATGTAGGGTTGTGAATGGGTGAATCCTTTCACACCCATGCCCAATCTCTTTCAATTCATGAAATTCCTATAAACAATCTATGAGGTTTTCACCCAATGCATGAAAATTCAATTTCCCTACATGGGCTTGATCTAATTTAGTTACTATTGTTGAATTATGATTTATGGGCAAGTTTTATGTTGTTTTTCGTTAAAAAGATCATGTTTCAAGTTTTATAAATCAAATTTCTCATTTATGAAAAGTTCATGAAAGTCAAAGTTTATGATGAATGATCAAGTATTATGAATTACTAAAGATGAAAAGCATGTTTTCAAGTTACCCATGTTTATAAGCATGTTTTCGAATGAATTAAGTATTGTCAAGAATGATAAAGTATTAGTCAATTCCCACATGTTCAAGAATTATTTACAGTTTATGAAATGGATCTCATGACTTATTGATTGATAATGTTGGCCGACTAAAGAGCCTTTGATTCTTGGCTAATCATGTTTTAATGGGGATCAATGAATGATAAATGTGTTTCTAGCCATTAATCTTAATAAATGATGTTAATGATTTACATATGAGTCTAATGTGCATGTTTTTGGGAGCCCTATCTAGCACCAAGCAGCCCGACATTCAAAGGACTACGTCGGTGTTTCATAACCACGTGCCACCGTGGATTTATAATGATACATTAAAATATTAATGATCCCCTATTTCGTGATATCACATAATGCATGTTCCTCACCTGGCAAGCCAGGGGAGACTCTGCCCACTTGAGTAAGATAGTTGGGGCAACATGTAAGGCTCTACCATGATGGTGTCGGTTATGACGAGTCCTCCTATTGTTCCACATGTTTTATGCATTTTTATGTTTATATTATTGGCTCAAATGATGATTTTGATAAAGTTTCTCTTATGATTACGAAAATGAATGATTTACGAATGATTTGCAAACCTTTAGCCTTATGTTATCTTATGATATTTGTGATACGAGCATGTTTTCCTTCTCTTATGATCATTTATGAGTTTTTATGTATTTTAAATGTCCGTTTTACTTATCTTGCATACTCGGTACATTCCACGTACTGACCGTATACTTTATGTTGTATCATTTTATGATACAGGCTCCGATCTTTAGATCCAGCATCATCATTAGCTTGTTTTGGTGTTTCTTATCCAGCTTGTTGGTGATTCTTCATTCTCCGAGGACCATATGATTCAGACGTTGAGGTTTTCTTTTAGTTTAAGTTGTTGGGTTAGTTGGGGATATTTTTCCATCAACCCATCTTTTACATTAGAGGCTTTCTGTCACACCCAGCCTTGGGGGGTATGAATGGCACCTGGTGCCCTACTAGGACCTGAACTACTAGACTGCTAAGCCTGGGCACATCTGGTGCCTAGCTGACTCTAACTCACATTTCTGGAAACAAAGGGCTATATAACGGCTGTAAACACAGCCCCCGACCCATTGGTCTATAGCCTCCTGTACCTGTAATAACAGCTAACCAGAAACAAGCAACTATAAGGAAACTTATGCGGGCCGACAAGGCCACCATGCTGTCTAGTTATCTGTATCTCAACAATAAAATGCTGAATAACTACGTGACCGGCAAGGTCACCACTATTATCAGACTATGGCCCCACACGGCCAACATAATCAACAATGCTAAACAGCTAACCAAACGCACGGCCTCACACGACCGGCTCATCTGACCACAGGGAAATATATACAGACTGCAAGCCTCTAAGAATAACAATAGAAATGATCGGACAGGGCCCCGACCTACCCGTACTATACAACAAAAGAAAATGAAATACACCTCTGGAATTCAGTCTCCGGATTACAGGAGCTGAATACTCGATCGCTGACAGAAATCACGTTGTATCGCCTGCTCG
Source organism: Datura wrightii (assembly GCA_035772735.1). Classification (NCBI taxonomy): domain Eukaryota; kingdom Viridiplantae; phylum Streptophyta; class Magnoliopsida; order Solanales; family Solanaceae; genus Datura; species Datura wrightii. The sequence goes on from JASDFA010000003.1 coordinate 40,241,923, forward strand.
TCTATGAGTACCTGCAGGCAAGTAATGCAGCACCCCACTGGGCGTCAGTACCGCTGGTACTGAGTGTGTAAAGCAATAACTAAATGAAATATCTAAAAATAATAATATAGCTGATGAAACTGAAGTAGAGAGAAATAGATTAACTGTCTGATAATGTAAGTCATACCTTCTCTCAATTATACTGGAGGGAGTAGGAGTCATACCTAGAGACGTATCGTTCTACTGCTGATCTACTCGTATCTAACATAACATGGCATAACATAACATAACATAACATAGCACACACAAACCTTACCCGGCCCCCATAAGTCGGGAGGTACAACTAGCACAGAATCTATACCCCTACCCCGGTCATCCCATCTCCTATAAAACCTGTAAGCATCCTGCCGGTCCCTTGGATATGCATTTCGGCTCGCTGAGCCCCTGACTATAACTGCATATGAGTCCGGAGGACTCCTGAATCAACACCCCGGGCGTATCCGCTCGACGGGGGTGTATAAGGGCCGACCAAGGCACAATATGGGGAAAACTGGCATCCCATCTTCGTCCCTTGTGGGACGGCATGCCACTCCGTAGAGCGACGTATCCTCGTCCTCTGGCGGACGAGTCGATACAGCTATCAACCCTGGGCGGTCATGGATGCTCGGTAGTCCAACCCCAAACAATACAATAGTCTCAACTAGTAATACTATCTGCATGTCCCACATACTAAAGCTAACGATAATAAAGTGTTTGTACATACTGCATGCTGAACTAGCGATAGTGATATGTACATATTTAATACATGCTGAGACTGAACATAGCATATGTACATAAATATAATCTTCTGCCATACTGTACTGAGTCTAATGCTGAACATGATATAGTATTTCTGCTGAAAACTATGTTGTATACTGAGTTTCTATAGTAACAGGATTTACTATTCCTAATATGCTTTCTAACCTCATTTTAACTTATCATTCTGCTTCTGAGATGTCTTACAGGTATTACATTGCTTTACTGGGTTCCAACTGAATACGATATTATCCTAAAATCCTATGTCACATCACGTACTAAGCATGCTGTGCAGTTTCTAACACTTGTATCAGAATCTATATCGTGTTAGCAAGTCTCGCGCTGACCATAACATGATGTTTCTAATATCGTATCATTATTCATAGTAAACATCATACATGGCATCTGAATATTCTACTGGCCTTTAAATTACTGTACTGTACCAAGATTACTAACTTGCCGAGGGAACTAGCTTTACATACCTTATCCTCGAACTATCCGTCTGTCGGACGAGGCTCAGCCGGTACTTCAACTATTTTCTCCCAACTGCATTCATAAATATGCCAATTAACACTAAATACAGCTTTATTTTAAAGAGCAACGTCGCTTTCGATATAGTTTATAGCCCAAACTTAGGCTTATCGAAAGACGGTCGAAAACGCGCTATTTTTTAGAGGTCCAGAAGGGAGAACTATTCACTTCTCAGCTAGGAACACATAGACACTAATTTAGAGCAATTCCACTTACCTTAGCTCGGTAGCTCGACGATTCGTCGGCCGTATTTCACGGAACTAAATCCGTAGGAATGCTCTCTGCTGCTAAATACCTTGGTATCTGAGGTTAATTTGAGTTTGGACAACGTTTAGCAGCGTAATCGGACGAAAATTATATTATCTCTTCGTTCCTTTTTCCTTTTCTGCTGGTTTGCGCTGTTTTCTGGAAATTACATGGGTGATTAATGATTTAAAACTGAAGTGGGGCTTTATATACTTGGGCCTGGACAAGGCCAACGTGTCACGGAGCCAACGCGGAGGCTTCACCTCCGTGACACGCTGCCATCGCGGAGGGGTTCTGCCTCGGGTCCTTCCGCGATGGTTCGACAGGTTTCTTGTTCGATCTTTTCCCGGGCCTTTCTTTAGCACGTATGGCTTTCAAATATGCTTAACCAACGTGCGAATAGGTCATTTAGGTGTCGGAAATTCTACGGGATATAACATTCTCCCCCACTTAAGAACATTTGTCCTCGAATGTACACTGCTATCTGGAGGACTACTTAACTTACTTTCTAGAAAAATTTCGGCAGAGTTTCCCCTATAATATGGACTATAGCAAAAATCTGAAATGCAGAAAAGTCCAATACAGGTACTGTACACAATACTGTAGGATTCACTGGATGGCTACGTATCAATTTTCCTCACTTATACATATACAACCATAAGATACTACATAAGCAATAATACGGACGTACCTGTCGGCTGACTAGGCCTGGAATAGGTGAGGATATCTGATCCTCATATCTTCCTCCGCTTCCCAAGTTATCTCCTCTCAGTTCCTGTTACGGCTCAATACCTTGATAGACGTAATATCTTTAGTCCTCAATCTGCGAATCTGTCTGTTTAAGATAGTTATTGGAACCTCTTCATAGGCCAGCTTTTTCGTAACCTGGATATTTTGGACTGGGACTGCTCTGGACGGGTCTCCTATGCATTTCTTTAGCAAAGATACATGAAAGACCGGATGAACGGATTCTAATTCCGGAGGCAAATTCAACTCATATGCTACTCGGCCTGTCCTTCGACGAATCCGATAAGGCCCAACAAACCTCGGGCTGAGCTTATCTTTCTTGCCGGACCTTATTACCTCTTTCGTTGGGGATACTTCAAAAATACCCAATCATGCACATCAAACTCCAATTTTCTACACCGCACATCTGCATATGATTTCTGGCGGCTCTGTGCAGTCAGTAAGCATTCTTCGGAAAAGCTTTACCTTTTCCTTTGACTGCTGAACAATGTCTGGGCCAACCAACACTGACTCTCAGATTTCAAACACCGTTTGGCGATCTGTATTTCTGCTCGTATAATGCCTCAAAAGGTTCCATCTGGATGGCTGAATGATAGCTATTATTGTAGGCAAATTCAATTAACGGTAAATGCTCACTTTGGCTACTACCGAAATCTAGCACACACACTCGCAACATGTCTTCGAGCGTCTGAATTGTGCGCTCAGCCTGCTCATCTGTGTGAGGGTGGGAAGCTATGCTTAGATTAATCTACGTCCCCAGCCCCTTCTGGAACAATTTCCAAAACCTAGCCGTGAACTGCGCTCCTCTGTCTGAAATAACGGATACTGGCACTACATGCGATCTGACTATCTCTCGGATATACAACTCCGCATAATCTCCAGCCGAGAAAGTAGTTCTAACTAACAAGGAATGAGCTGATTTAGTCAATCTGTCAACTATTACCCATATAGAGTCATGTCTGTGTCTGGCACGGGGTAATCCTGCCACAAAATCCATATTCACCGCTTCCCATTTCCAGAGAGGCACAGCTATGTCCTGAGTTAACCCGCCTGGTTTCTGATGTTCTACTTTCGCCTGTTGGCAGTTAGGACACTGGGCTACAAATTCAGCAATTCCTCTTTTCATATCTGGCCACCAGTAGTTCTCTTTGATGTCATGGTACATTTTTGTCGTACCGGGGTAAAGAGAATAACGGGCATAATGTACCTCGTTCAGAATCTGCTTGTGGAGCCCTGAAACATCTGGAACATATAGACGGCCTTTACAATGTAGCACTCCACCCTCTGTTACCTGAAAACCTGGCGTTTTCCCCTGCTAACCAGGTCAGGATTCTTATACTACCGTTCTTTTTATTTTCACAACTGATGACGACACAACTGTGTTCTCGATTAGCGCTCTGTTGTCCTTCATTTCTATTACACGAACGGCTAAATTGACCAATTGATGTATCTTTCTGACCAACTCCCGTTGCTCGGGCTGCCCATACACCACACTTCTAATAGATCTATAGCTAAGAGAGGTTGTTGCTCCATTACCTATTCTTGGCTGATATAACATTTTCATACTTAGAGAGCTCGGCATATAATTGACGGTTATACTGACTTGTCTTGCCGAAGAGATCGACCGGTAGTTTACAGGCGTAGCTAGAGCTTATCTGGCCCTCCGGCCACATGCTAAGGCTACTTGTTGTTGGGATAACCTGAACGATCGTCTGCGCACCTTGTGCCTTTATCTGATCAGAGGATCCTGATATTGACCATGACCTCTAATGATCTGGCTGCATAACCTTAAATAACTGAATAGTCGGGTTGAATGACCCGAATGTGGCAGTAGTCTAACAATGCTCTAACTGTTCTACTTGAGTACTTATAGTTAATGCATGACTGCAGACTTGTGGACATCTAATTGCTTTGTTATTTTGCTTGAACCACTGTAAAGCTGGGCTTAATCAAACTTACTCCCAGGCGATCAATCTCTGGGTCTTCACGGGGAGTCTACTGATCGCCTGTTCTTAGTAAACACTGTGCTAGCAGGGTACTATCAACTTCTTACGCCTTATGTGTATCCACTTGGATTTATACTGCTATTCTGGGGAATTCTCAGTCTTATGAGCTATTCTTTAAATACTGGCCTTTTGCTAGGGCTCTATATCTAAATATCTTACGAGAACCAGCTGAAGTACTAGTCTGTCGCTGACTACTGATGTGGACCCTTCCTTGGGGTACACACGGGTATTCTGACTGGGCCGGCCGGCTGTCTTATGGGCTGTTCCACATAAAAACTGCTAGGTTGGTTAAGGCCGACTCTCACCTACAAGGCTGGAAAAATGACGTACGACCACTTAACATACTAGAACAATTCTGGTATTGCTAATTTCTAAAATTTGCCTATTCGGCCTCTAATCCTGGTTCTAGCACATACACTACTGTTACCGATCTTCAGGGATGCTTCCCTGCTAATGCAGGCGCCAGCTGGTCGGTAGACCGTCTAACTGCGCCCTTATCATCTAGTCATCTGGTTTAGGCCATTAACTCTGATAAGCTCCTAGAGCCTAGATCTGGCAACAACACATAAGTCTATTAACTTAATAACTGAGAACTGAGATAGTTTCTATGACTTCATACGTAATTCACACTTAATCTGTCCTTTCTCTTCTCCTTTCCCTTTCTCCTTTCTTCTCTCCTTTTCTTTCTTTCTTCTCCCCTTTTTTTTGGCAAGGGGGGGGGGGGTCCTGCAATGCAATTTGTACATGCTTTCTATTACTAATCAGCATCTGTGATTGTACCCCTTATAGGCAACTACTCACAGCATATCTATTATCTGTATATATATATATATATATATATATCAATAGCTACGTACAATATGTACTGAATTCTGCGGTTATACATAATCTCTGACATGCTCTGCTGAGTCTCATGCCGTACATGATACACCGCTTCTACGACCTAATAATATCTCCTGCCCTGACTTATCATTTCATCGTATTGTCACCCCATTCTGAAAGTAACAAACATAAGCACTTTAGTTATTGTCTACTATTTGAAATTCTGCCACTCTTGCGATATGGGGTCAACGTTCGAATCTTGTGGCCTTACTAGCCATATATTGAGAGCCCATGACTGTCTGCTGGGCCTTATCTCTAGGCTACACTAGATTAGAATTACTGTATCAGTAATTTCTTAACTTCTCCATAGCGGACATACTGCGGTATTCTGAACCGTAATCTTACTGTCAGTCCGAGGCTTAATCCTTAATACGATATTTTATCAATCCGGGGGTAATTCTAATTTCCCCACAAGATCTGATATTCCTGCTTCTTTCCCTCATCTTACTTAAGCTGAACTCTGGGGTTCAAGGTACCTGCTCTTCATTGTTAACAAGATTGCTGGTCCATTATCAGTTCATACTTCCCCCGACTTGCAGTCAGACCTATCTGATTCACATGACCCCTCACCTTGTCGATATCACAACCGGATCATAACTACAATCTTACAAGTATGTCTTGCTATCTATTAACATACGTGGCAGACTTGGCCTTTTTCTGACTCAAACTTGACTATTACCCGGCATTCGTCACTAACAGGTCTTTTACCCCTGCTTCGGGTAAGCTATCGGTCTTACTTTCTCTACTGGCTTATTATCATAAGGGTCTGCACAACTTACGGAATCATAGGGGCTCTTTATACTTTCTAATACTTACTAGGATCAACCAGCCCATCTTTACTTACCGCTGGATTTGGCAACCCCATCTCAAGTCTTATGCCCCTTTACTATACTGGCATCAAAATCAAGAGGTAGGAATAACCATTTTCTTATTGCAACAAATAAAAGCATTTAACTGTACCATATCAAAAAAGATGTATTTGGGATTCCTGCATTTCCCTCTCGTTCTTATACTTACCTGGTGGCCTGACCTTGTCTGTAATCTTAATCAGATCTTATATAGCTAATAAATAAATCAACTCGTATGTACATTACACTCCTAACTTCCTATTCTAATGTTATCAACGTATACTGGGGATAGTACCGATAAAGGTATCATGCTGGGAGGTCTCGGGTACCTTCCTCCTGCTGCTGTAGTTATAATGTAACTGGCTGATGCCTTCTTCTGTTGCTATATCTGATCTTCTGCCTGTAATAGGGTAATACTGATCTGCCTTTGTATCTGTAATCAAAGAATACGGTAAGTTTTTAGAGACTCCATCCTATACTGTACCGCTGTAAAGCATGACTGACTGAGAAGGAAGGGTAACCATCCTATCATGCCTCGCAGCCTCCTGCCTATAGTATGTGGTGCACAACACATCCATAGACAAGACTCTACTTAGCACGGCTTGCAGACTCCCTGGGACATGACCTGCTCTGATACCAAGTTTGTCACACCCCGCCTTGGGGGGTATGAATGGCACCTGGTGCCCTACTAGGACTTGAACTACTAGACTGCTGAGCCTGGGCACATTTGGTGCCTGGCTGGCTCTAACTCACATTTCTGGAAACAAAGGGCTATATAACGGCTGTAGACACAGGCCCCGGCCCATTGGCCTATAGCCTCCTGTACCTGTAATAACAGCTAACCAGAAACAAGCAACTATAAGGAAACTTATGCGGGCCGACAAGGCCACCATGCTGTCTAGTTATCTGTATCTCAACAATAAAATGCTGAATAACTACGTGACCGGCAAGGTCACCACTACTATCAGACTATGGCCCCACACGGCCAACATAATCAACAATGCTAAACAGCTAACCAAATGCACGGCCTCACACGACCGGCTTATCTGACCACAGGGAAATATATACAGACTGCAAGCCTCTAAGAATAACAATAGAAATGATCGGGACAGGGCCCCGACCTACCCGTACTATACAACAAAAGAAAATGAAATACACCTCTAGAATTCAGTCTCCGGATTACATGAGCTGAATACTCGATCGCTGACAGAAATCATGTGGTATCACCTGCTCGTCTATGAGTACCTGCAGGCAAGTAATGCAGCGCCCCACCGGGCGTCAGTACCGCTGGTACTGAGTATGTAAAGCAATAACTGAAATAAATATCTGAAAACAATAATATAACTGATGAAACTGAAGTAGAGAGAAATAGATTAACTGTCTGATAATGTAAGTCATACCTTCTCTCAATTATACTGGAGGGAGTAGGAGTCATACCTGGAGACGTATCGTTCTACTGCTGATCTACTCGTATCTAACATAACATGGCATAACATAACATAACATAACATAGCACACACAAACCTTACCCGGCCCCAATAAGCCGGGAGGTACAACCAGCATAAAATCTATACCCCTACCCCGGTCATCCCATCTCCTATAAAACCTGTAAGCATCCTGCCGGTCCCTTGGGTATGCACTTGGACTCGCTGAGCCCCTGACGATAACTGCATCTGAGTCCGGAGGACTCCTGAATCAACACCCCGGGCATATCCGCTCGACGGGGGTGTATAAGGGCCGACCATGGCACAATATGGGGAAAACTGACATCCCATCTTCGTCCCCTGTGGGACGGCATGCCACTCCGTAGAGCGACGTATCCTCGTCCTCTGGCGGACGAGTTGATACAGCTATCAACCCTGGGCGGTCATGGATGCTCGGTAGTCCAACCCCAAATAATACAATAGTCTCAACTAGTAATACTATCTGCATGTCCCACATACTAAAGCTAACGATAATAAAGTGTTTGTACATACTGCATGCTGAACTAGCGATAGTGATATGTACATATTTAATACATGTTGAGACTGAACATAGCATATGTACATAAATATAATCTTCTGCCATACTGTACTGAGTCTAATGCTGAACATGATATAGTATTTCTGCTGAAAACTATGTTGTATACTGAGTTTCTATAGTAACAGGATTTACTATTCCTAATATGCTTTCTAACCTCATTTTAACTTATCATTCTGCTTCTGAGATGTCTTACAGGTATTACATTGCTTTACTGGGTTCCAACTGAATATGATATTATCCTAACATCCTGTGTCACATCACGTACTAAGCATGCTGTGCAGTTTCTAACACCTGTATCACAATCTATATCGTGTTAGCAAGTCTCGCGCTAACCATAACATGATGTTTCTAATATCGTATCATCATTCATAGTAAACATCATACATGGCTTCTGAATATTCTACTGGCCTTTAAATTACTGTACTGTACCAAGATTACTAACTTGCCGAGGGAGCTAGCTTTACATACCTTATCCTCGAACTATCCGTCTGTCGGACGAGGCTCGGCCGGTACTTCAACTATTTTCTCCCAACTGCATTCATAAATATGCCAATTAATACTAAATACAGCTTTATTTTAAAGAGCAACGTCGCTTTCGATATAGTTTATAGCCTAAACTTAGGCTTATCGAAAGTCGGTCGAAAACTCGCTATTTTTCAGAGGTCCAGAAGGGAGAACTATTCACTTCTCAGCTAGGAACACATAGACACTAATTTAGAGCAATTCCACTTACCTTAGCTCGGTAGCTCGACGATTCGTCGGCCGTATTTCACGAAACTAAATCCATAGGAATGCTCTCTGCTGCTAAATACCTTGGTATCTGAGGTTAATTTGAGTTTGGACAACGTTTAGCAGCGTAATCGGACGAAAATTATATTATCTCTTCGTTCCTTTTTCCTTTTCTGTTGGTTTGCTCTGTTTTTTGGAAATTACATGGGTGATTAATGATTTAAAACCGAAGTGGGGCTTTATATACTTGGGCCTGGACAAGGCCAACGTGTCACGGAGCCAACGCGGAGGCTTCACCTCCGTGACACGCTGCCATCGCGGAGGGGTTCTGCCTCGGCTCCTTCTGCGATGGTTCGACAGGTTTCTCGTCCGATCTTTTCCCGGGCCTTTCTTTAGCACGTATGGCTTTCAAATATGCTTAACCAACGTGCGAATAGGTCATTTAGGTGTCGGAAATTCTATGGGATATAACACTTTCAAATTATATGTAGTACTCTGCTATTATGTATTTATCTGTACCGCTTATCATGCTATGTTATGTTATATTTATACTTCCGCCGTATTGTATGTTAAGTATTTTGTTTTAAATTATTTAAATTTAGATGAATGCTCATGCCATGGGTCGAGATGGAGTCTCTAGGGGCTCCTTGTCCCGTGTTATGATCTGGGTCTATGTTCGGGTCATGACAAACTTGGTATCAGAGAAATGGTTTGAAGTGTCCTAGGGTGTCTGAAAGCCGCGTTAAGTACAGTCTTTTTCATGGGTGTGAAGTGCGCCACACTTATGATGAAGAGGCTACAAGATGTTTAGGAAATGTTCCCTTCCTTCATAATCTATGTCGTGCGTTGAAAAGTCTTTCTATCCTTCTAATTCTTGCAATTCGTGATTTCAGAATCATGGCTCGCCGAAGAATGAATGGTAGGAGGAATGGAAATGGAGATGGCCACGAAGATGACAACGGTAATGTGCACCAGCAAGCCGCACCAGTTCAGGAGCACCAAGCACCGTAGCTAGTTGCCCATGCTGAGTTTCAGGAAGCTATTCAAATGCTCGTGCAGGCCTTCACTGCCCAGGTCAATCAGCAGGTTGTTATGCATGTTCCGCAAAATGGAAATGCAGCAGCGGCTCGAGTCAAGGAATTTTTTAGAGTGAACCCGCCAGAGTTCCTCGGGTCAAAAGTGGGTGAGGACCCACATGACTTTATTGACGAGATGATGAAGATCACCAAAGTTATGGGGGTGAATGGGGTTGAATGTGCAAAGTTGGCCTCTATCGGCTGAAAGGGGTTGCACATATCTGGTTTAGGCAATGGAGAGACAGTAGAGCCATAGGAGTAGGCCTAGTCACTTTGGAGGAGTTATATGCGGCGTTTCTAGATCGATTCTTCCCTCGGGAGATGAGAGAGTTGAAGGAAGCAGAATTAGTGAATATGAAGTAGGGGAGGATGACGGTACTGGAGTATGCTCTCGAGTTCACTCGCTTGTCAAAGTATGCCCTAGAGTTAGTGGTTGATCATAGGGCGCGAGTGAGCCGATTTGTTCATGGCATGGTGGGTTATTTGGACAAAGATTGTAGGACCGCCATGCTATACCAAGACTTGGATTTACCTTGGATAGCATTGTACGCCCAGCAGATAGGGGCGGCTCATATGAGGGAGAGGGAGGCAAAAAGGTCTCTGACAGATAGCCATGGGTTTACTCATCAGAGATACAGCGGTGGTCACCGCCCTCAGTTTCAGCAGAGGTCACTAGCTCCAGCACCATCATCAGCTAGTGTTCCATCCAGACCCAAGGGTGATCAGAGGAGTAGGGCTTCCATATCGAGGGACCAGAGGGGAACACAGGTAGAGCGCACTCTCCCAGCCTGCGGAAAGTGAGACAATAGTAATGCTGGGGAGTGTTTGTTCGGCTTAGATATTTGCTATGGGTGTGGTAGATCCGGCCACATGCACCGAGCGTGTCTATTTTCTATGCAGGATGATGGTAGAGGTCGTCCGCAAACTACCAGGGCAGCAGCAGCTCCAGCACGTTCAGCTCCGCAGGGAGCATTTACTAGTGGGGGCACTGGACCACGCCAAAATAGATTTTGTGCCCTCGCGTCGTGTCAGGAGCAGGAGACTTCACCGGATGTGGTTACTGGTATGTCGCAAATGTTTCACCTTGATGATTATTCTTTGTTAAATCTAGGGGCTACCCTGTCTTTTGAGACACCTTATAATTCTAGTAGCTTTGGAGTTAGTCCCAAAACTCTATCAGAACCATTTTCAGTTTCTACTCCTTTTGGTGATTCAGTTGTAGCTAGGCAGGTGTATAGAAGATGCCCGATCACTATATTGCATAAATTCAGCTCTACAGACCTTGTAGAGTTAGCCATGGCTGACTTTGACATTATTCTTGGCATGGATTGGTTGTATGCGTGTTATACTTCTTTTAATTTTAGAACCTGTGTGGTAGAGTTTCGCTTTCCGAGTGAGTTAGTGTTAGAGTGGAAGAACAGTTCGGCCGTTCCTGTAGGTCGTTTCATTTCCTACCTTAAGGCCAGAAAGATGATATCTAAGGGTTGTATGTATCATCTAGTTAGGATTAAAGATGTTGAGTCCGAGACCTTGACTATCCAGTCAGTTTCGATAGTGCATGAGTACCCAGAAGTATTTCCAAATGATTTACCAGGCGATCCTCCCGAGAGGTAAATTTATTTTGGTATTGACCTTCTTCCCGAAATGCAACCTATATCTATCCTTCCTTACAGAATGGATCCAGCCAAGCTAGAGGAGTTGAAGTATCAGTTAAAGGACCTGTTAGATAAGGCTTTCATCAGGCCAAACAAGTCTCCATGGGTGCACCAGTCTTATTTGTCCGAAAGAAGGATGGTTCTCTTCGAATGTGCATTGATTATCGGCAATTGAACAAAGTCACCATCAAGAACATGTATCCTTTACCCAGGATTGATGATTTATTTGACCATCTTCAGGGTGCCAAATGTTTCTCAAGGTAGATCTCAGATCCGGTTATCATCAGCTCTGAGTTCGGGAGAGCGATGTCCCGAAGACAGCCTTCAGGATACGATATGGTCATAATGAGTTTGTAGTTATGTCTTTTAGAATAATGAATGCTCCTGCATCTTTTATGGATCTGATGAACAGGGTGTTCAAGTCATACTTGGATACATTCGTGATTGTGTTTATCAATGACATCCTGATATACTCTCGAAGCGAGGAGGAACATGCCGCTCATTTGAGAATAGTGCTTCAGACTCTCAGGGATCGTCAATTATAGGACAAATTCAGCAAGTGTGAGTTTTGGTTGAACTCCGTAGCATTTTTGGTCCATGTGGTGACAAGTGAGGGTATAATGGCGGATTCTCAGAAAATAGAAGCGGTAAAGAATTGGCCTAGACCGGTGAATTCTTTAGATACTCAGAGCTTCTTGGGTTTAGCTGGGTATTATCAGAGATTTATGGAAGGTTTCTCATCTATTGCAGCACCTTTGACCAAATTGACACAGAAGAAGGTGAAATTTCAATGGTTGCAGGCCTGTGAGAAGAGCTTCCAAGAGTTGAAGACTCGACTTACCTCAGCACTAATGTTAACTCTATTGGAGGGTACCAATGGGTTTGTGGTGTATTGTGATGCGTCAAGAATAGGACTTGGTCGTGTGGTGATACAACGTGGTAAGGTGATAGCATATGCCTCTAGATAGTTGAAATTCCATGAGAAGAATTGCCCGACCCATGATCTTGAATTTGCCGCGGTGGTGTTCACATTGAAGATATGGAGACATTATTTGTATGGGGTCCATGTGGATGTGTTTATGGACCATAAGAGATTACAATATGTGTTCACACAGAAGGATCTCAATCTTCGGCAAAGGAGGTGGTTAGAGTTACTCAAAGACTACGATATGAGCATGCTTTACCATCCTGGTAAGGCCAAAATAGTAAAGGACGCTCTTGACTTTCTATGGAGAGTGTCCCATGTGGATGAAGAAAAGAAGTAGCTAGTGAAGGATGTGCATCAGCTCGCAAGATTAGGAGTTAGGTTGGTCGACCTGACCGCTGGCGGTGTTGTTGTCCAGATATCAAAATCATCCTTCGTGACTAATGTGACAGCTAGAAAAGATAAGGACCCAATTTTGGTAAAGTTGAAGGAAGCCGTTAAAAGTCAGAAGGTAGAGTTCTTCTCCAAAGGGGGAGATGGTGTGCTTCAGTACCAGGACCGGCTCAGTTCCAACTTGAGGTATCAGTTTTTCCCTAAAACTTTATTTAGTTTTCATGTTCATTTCATGTTTTCAAGTTTCTTTTATGTATACGGATGTGTATGTGAATAATGAAAGCAGTTCAGCTATGTGGTTTGAATTGAAGATAGTCATTCTGTTAGTTTTCGGTTTAAATGATCTGTAACTGAGTATAATGATTGTTGTCACTATTTTCTATATGTTTTTAACATTCAAGGACGAATGTTCACAAGGGGGAGATATTGTAATACCCCAGAAGTGCCTAAGATTATACCCGAGATTTAAAATTTGGAATTTGGCTGAAATTGGGGAAAATCCCACAGGACAGACGACCCAACGGATCGTTGGTCCAACCAACGACCAGTAGGAAGAAGTTGTGGGAAGTCATGGACTGGTAGCAGTGGGGAACCAATGGGTGAAGTAACGACCCATTGTTTAATAAAATTAGTTGTTGTTTTGAGTCGTGGTGAGAACTGGCTTCAACATTAAGGGAAATAACGGGTCATCCCATGACCCATCCTGAGAAGTAACAGATCGTGGTCAACAGTCGTTGTATGGTATATCAATATTTTTTCCAGTATGTATCACGGAAGGCAACCACGACTCATTCGAGGATGTAACAAGTCGTGGTGAGGCTCGTTGGAAGGATCAATACAAGACCTGAAGGAGGAAACAACGGATGATGTAATGACTCGTTGTCTAAAAGGACGACTCTTCCTGTCGATTTGTGGGGGTCGAATCTGAGATCAGGAACTTTGGCAGTGTAGACGATGGATGGATACCACGAGTCATGGTATCCTCCAACAACCCATTAGTCCATCCATTAGTTCACCAGTACAGATTTTTCAAGGTTTTCCATTAAGGGTGTTTTTGTCTTTCCTACGCTATAAGGTCCTAAACTACATCATTTTAAGTTATTTTCTAAGTGTATTAAGATAGGTTAAGCCCTTCTAGCCTATTCATTCTCATGCATGAAAAGTTAAAGGATTGAACAAGTGATCAAGCTTGTCTTCAAGGTTTTCTTCATAAATTTCCTTTGGACTTTCAAGGGGTGGTGAGATTTTATTTTCCGAGGTATGTAGGGTTGTGAATGGGTGAATCCTTTCAAACCCATTCCCAATATCTTTCAATTCATGAAATTCCTATCAAAATTCTATGGGGTTTAAACCAAATGCATGAAAATTTGATTTCTCTATATGGGCTTGATCTAATTGAGTTACTATTGTTGAATTACGAATTATAGGCAAGTTTTATATTGTTATTCATTAAAAAAATCATGTTTAAGTTTTATAAATCAAATTTTCCATTTATGAAAAGCTCATGAAAGTCAAAGTTTATGATGAATGAGCAAGTATTATGAATTATTGATGATGAAAAGCATGTTTTCAAGTTACCCATATATAAGCATGCTTTCAAATGAATTGAGTATTATCAAGCATTATAAAGTATTAGGAAATGCCACATGTTCAAGAATGATTTACGATTTATGAAATGGATCTGATGACTTATCGATTGATGATGTTGGCCAACTAAAGGGCCTTTGATTCTTGGCTAATCATGTTTTAATGGGGATCAATGAATGATAAATGTTTATCTAGACATGAATCTTAATGAATGATGTTATTGATTTACATATGAGCCTAATGTGCTTGTTTTTTGGGAGCCGTGTCTAGCACCGAGCAGCCAGACATTCAAAGGACTACGTCGGAGTCTCATAACCACGGGCTACCGTTGCTTTATAATGATACATTGCAATGTTAATGATCCCCTCTTTCGTGATATCATATAATGCACGTTTCTCGCTTGGCAAGCCAGGGGTGACTCTGCCCACTTGAGTGAGATAGTTGGGGCATCATGTATGGCTTTACCATGATGGTGTCAGTTATGACGAGTCCTCCCATTGTTCCGCATGTTTTATGCGTTGTTATGTTTATGTTATTGGCTCAAGTGATGATTTGATAAAGTTTCTCTTATGATTATGATAATGAATGATTTACGAATGATTTGCAAACCTTGAGCCTTATGTTATCTTATGATATTTATGATACGTGCATGTTGTCGTTCTCTTAGGATCATTTGAGAGTTTTTATGTATTTAAAATGTCCATTTTACTTACCTTGCATACTCGGTACATTCTATGTACTGACCGCATACTCTATGTTGTATCGTTTTTTGATACAGGCTCTGATTTTCAGATACAGCATTGTCATTAGCTTGTTACGGAGTTTTGTATCCATCTTGTTGGTGAGTCCTCATTCTCCGAGGACCATTTGATTCAAACATTGAGGTTTTCCTTTAGTTTAAGTTGCTGGTTTAGTTGGGGATGTTGTCCCATCAAGCCATCTGCTACGTTAGAGGCTTTCAGACTATATGTAGTACTCTGCTATTATGTATTTGGTCCGTACAACTTATCATGCTATGTTATGTCATGTTTATGCTTTCGTTGTATCATATGTTAAGTATTCCCTTTTAAATGATATGATGTTAGATGAATGCTCATGACGTAGGTCGATTTGGAGTCTCTAGGGGCTCCTTTACCCATGTTATAATTCGGGTCTACATTTGGCTCATGACAGCATAAGAGCGTGCAATATCAAGGTTACAATAGCATGCTAATGCTCAATCTAGGGGCAATAATCAACATGCTACTAACAACGAGACTGGTGATGTTTTTAGTGATGAGTTGAATGAGAAAAATGTTTAAGATGTTGCCCATAGGAATCATCGCCAGCCATAGAGAGCTAGGGAACAATGTCAGCACACAATTCCATTTGATTATGATGAGGAAGACGACATTGACTTGGATGGAATTGGTGCTACTGGAGCCATAGTCCCTCAACCATTAGCACTAGGAGCTAAGTTCAACATCATAAGAACTATAATTCAATTTTTGAACTTGAAGGGCTTGTTTAGAAGAGTAGCTTGTAATGACACAAACTTTCATCTGATGAACTTCGTGTAGGTTCTAAAAATTATTTGAACTACCAGAGGTTAGTCAGAATGCTATTCGATTGAGGTTGTCTCCACTGTCTCTATCCGCGGAGGCAACAATGTGGGTGAATGAGTTGTCACATGACTCAATTATGAACCAGAGAGTGCTGAAAGATTTTTTTCTACAGAGATTTTGTCTACCTTCCAGAATGCTGCAACTGAGAGATAAGATAAATAATTTTAGGCAGCTACCTTCTGAGGTATTGCATGAGGCATGGCTGCGATTCAACAAGAAACTCAAGCAGTGCTCCAACCATAAATTATCTGATGAGCATCTGATTGAGACTTTTTATAGGTACCTCAATTTGGCAATCAAGTTGATGTTGATACTATGACTGGAGGGTCATTCATGTCCCGAACATAGACTGAGGCAGCAACTATATTAGATAGAGTCAGCAAGACAAACAAGGCTTGGCACAGTAGGGACTTTAATGCTATAGGTAAGGCTGCCAGACAAGAGGAACATGGATCGAACTATAAAGAAGAAGCTAAGTACTTGAACAACATGGGGGATTTAAATGACAAAGGCCAAGGAAACCAAGGTCGAAACTATCCAAAGGATAATTATTATGATAGAGATAGTTAAAGAGATAGTTAAAGAGATAGAGAATAGGGAAGCTGGAAGAACAAAGAAAGCTACAGGAATGATTGTAGCGGAGTATATGTGCCCATGGAAACTGAGAGCGGAGACGTAATGATGCAGGAAGTTAAAATATGGAAGAAATGTTAGCCAAGGTACTACAAAGAGTCGAATATACTAACTCAGGAGTTAAAGAGATGAAGAGTGTCCTTTCCAATATGAGTCAGCTTGTAGACTCACACTCAATCGCCATTAAACAACTGGAGTACCAAATGGGGAAAATGTCTACAACCCATAATCAGAGGAAGAGTGGGGCCTTGCCACGTGATATAGTGCAGAATCCGAGGAAGGATAACCACTGCATGGCTATTATAACAAGAAGTGGAAGGAAATTATCTGAGACCACTCCTATTGGCACAGAGCAAGATGAGGAGATAGCTTCAGAAACAAATCATGTAGCTGAATATGAGGTGGAGAACCTAAATCCGGCTAAGCCCATAGAGCCAAAATTCGCAGAGAATAGTCAGGGAGATGAATGTAATGAAAAAGGAAAGGAGGTGTTTAAGCCTTTGACTCAAATTCTGAGACCTCCACTTCCGTTCTCTCAAAGGTTGAAAAAGAAGTGGAAGATGGAAAATTCCACAAGTTCATCTCCATTTTGAAGCAATTGTTAGTAAACATCCCGTTAGTGGAAGCGCTTACGTAGATGTCGGGTTAGGCCGAGTATATGAAGCACTTGGTCACAAAGAAGAGGACTGTTAATTATGAACCAATGGACAACATTCATCATTGCAGCGTGATCTCTTCATATTCAGTGGTTCAGAAAATAGAACATCTAGGTGTATTCACAATTCAATGCACCATTGGAGCCTTCAACTTTATCAAAGCTCTATGTGATTTGGGCTCCATTATCAACTTGATGTCGCTGGCCATATACAAATAGTTGGGCTTGGGAGCCCCCAAATCGACTACTATGAGGTTGTTAATGGTTGATCGGTCAGTTAATAGGCTTGTGGGTATTCTATGTGATGTGCTAGTTAAGGTGGAGCACTTTATTTTTCCTGTAGACTTTGCAATCTTAGACTTTCAAGTGGACTTTGAAATCCCTATCGTTCTTGGTAGCCATTCCTAGAAACTAGAAGAGCATTGGTGGATATGGAGAGTGGAGAGTTGAAGTTCATACTAAACAATGAAGAGGCAATGTTCAATGTCTACAAATCCATGAAACAACTAAGAGACATGAATGTAGTCTTTTTTATTGATATTATTGATGAAATAATAGTTGACGCACCCAGAGAAGAGAGCTATGCAATTGACATTCTAGTTGTCGTGATGATGAATTTTGCTGATAATCATATTCGGGAGAATGAAGAGGTAGTGAATGCTTTTGCAGGGATGGGGTCTTATACTTATGCTCCAAAGAAGTTGGATTTGGATTTGAAGAAAAGTCCACTCCTCCAACAAAACCCTATATTGAAGAACCAGCAGTGCTTGAGTTTAACGCACTACCTAATCATCTGCGGTATGTGTTCTTGGGAGATAAAAACACACTCCCAGTCATTGTGGTAGATAATCTATTGGAATGGTAGGTTGAAACTCTGTTGCCGTGCTGAAAAGGTATAAGAGAGAATTGGATGGACAATTGCTAACATTATCGAGATTCCCCTAGGGTTATGAACTCACAGAATTCAGCTTGAAGAAGATTGTGTCATGAGTAGAGAACATCAGTGCAGACTCAATCCACCAATGCAAGAGGTGGTAAAAAGGAGATTATGAAATGGTTGGATCCAATTGTTATATACCCAATCTCTGACAGCAAATGGGTGAGCCTGGTATAATGCGTCCCCAAAAAAGGAGGCATGACAGTGGTGGCAAATGAGCGGAATAAGTTTATTTCATTGAGACCCATCTTAGGTTGGCTTGTCTATATGGACTATAGGAAGTTAAACACTTGGACACTCAAAGATCACTTACCAATGCCATTCATGGATCAAACGCTGGATAGGTTGGCAGACATAGGGTTGTATTTCTTCCTAGATGATTATTCTAGATATAACCAAATTTCAGTTGCACCAGAGGACCAAGAGAAGACAATGTTTGCTTGTCCTTATGGGACATCTGATTTTTGACGCATGCCATTTGGGTTATGCAATGCACCTGCAACTTTTTAGAGATGGATGATGTCGATATTCTTTGATATTGTGGAGGAGGCCTTGGAAGTTCTTATGGATTACTTCTAAGTCATTGGTGATACTTTTGAAGACTGCTTGGCCAATTTTGGCAAGGCCTTAGAGCAATGTGAGAAAGAAAATCTTATGTTGAATTGAGAGAAGTGCCATTTTATGGTGAAAGAAGGAATTGTTCTAGGACAGAAGATATCATAAAAGGCCATAGAAATGGACAAGGAAAAGATTGAGGTGATTGAGAAGTTTCCACTACCAATATCAGTGAAGGGAGTGAGAAGTGTTTTAGGTCATTCAGGATTTTACTGATGATTCATAAAGGATTTCTCAAAAATTGCAAAGCCATTGTGCAAGTTGTTGGAGAAACATACCAAATTTGATTTTAATGAGGAGTGCCTGAAAGCTTTTAAAAACTTGAAAGCAAGGTTAGTGGTTGCCCCGATAATAAATGCACTAGATTGGTCGCAACCATTCGAAGTGATGTGTGATGCTAGTGAGGTTGCACTTTGAGCTATGTTTGGGGAAAAGAGAGACAAGATTTTCTACCCCATCTATTATGCTAACAAGTCATTGAATGGGGCACAAAAGAACTACAAAGTGACTGAGTAGGAGTTGCTGGCGGTGGTTTATGCTTTTGAAAAATTTCAGGGATATTTTCTTGGCACTAGAGTTATTGTGCACACTGATCATGCCGCCTTGAGATATCTCATGGCAAAGAAAGATGAAAAACCAAGGCTGATAAGATGGGTCCTTCTGCTGTAAGAATTTGACTTTGAAGTCAACGATCGTAAAGGGTGTGAAAATCATGTAGCGGATCACTTATCCAGACTTGAAGATGAGGGAAGAGTAACAAATGATGAGAAGATTGATGACTCATTCCCTAATGAATAGGTATTAGCTGCAATAGTCGATCTCATTCCATGGTTTGCTAGATTTTTCCAATTACGTTGTCAATAATATTGATGCTAGAAATGTCACGCTCCACCTTGGGAGGCATGACTGGCACCTAGTGCCAAACTAGGACCTGGACTAACCTGGCTAGGCATAGGCACCTCTGGTGCTTGCCAGTAACTAAGAATCAAGAAAACAATGAGCTATATCTCTATTGTAAACATAGCCTCGGGCCAACAAGGCCACGCAATACCAATAAAGGAAAATAGCTAGCGCAACAACAAGACAATAAAAGAGATCCTATGTACGCCGACAAAACCACCATGCTGTATACTTATAGAAGAATGAAAAAAGGAAATCATACTCATACTATGGCCAACAAGGCCGCTAACTAACCATCTACACTAGGCCCCACATGGCCACCATGCAAAACATAATATACATAGACTCCAAACTGCCAACAACAACTAACAACTAAGTAAATGTAGCCTGCAAGCCTCTAGGAGTGGAATAATTGTCGGGTCAGGGCCCTGATCTACCTAAAAGTTATACAACAAAAGAACAAACCTTCTCTAACTATCAACTCTGGAGAAAAGGAGCTGACTGGACTATGGCCTCGAACTGGCATCTAGGAAGACCATGGACCACATCTATCCACACCTGCAAGTAAGTAATGCAACGCCCCAAGATAGGCGTTAGTATAATATGTACCAAATATGTAAGGTAGTAATGAAAACTAAGTAAAGCTAATAAAAGGACTGTAAGTAATCTGTAAGGAGGATAGGAATTTAACTTGAATAACCTCACAATCTGAAATATAAGTAGTAAGTATATGTACAAAGAAGAACCTAATCGGGCCCCCATAAGCCTGGAAGGTAGAATCAACATAGAATAACCTACCTAGGCCCTCATAAGCCCCGAAAAATACGAATAATTCACACTTCTCATAAATGGGCTACTAAAGGTTCATAAGCATACTGGAACTCAGGAGTACTCATCCATTGAAGTTGTATCTAAGCCTAATAAGCTCCTGTTTCTGGGTTGAGCTTTCTAGGCTCCTGTAGCTCTGTCTATGTATAAGCCGTCTAGGCTTTTGTTACTAAATCGGAGCCGTCTAGGCTCCTGTAACCATATCTAAGCTGTCTGGGCTCCTGTAACTGTATTTGAGCCTTCTGGGCTCCTATAACTATATCTGAGCCATCTGGGCTCCTATAACTATATCTGAGCCATCTGGGCTCCTATAACTATATTTGAGCCATCTGCGCTCCTATAACTGTATTTGAGCCGTGTAGCTCTTGTAACTGTATTTTAGTCGTCCGGGCTCCTGTAACTGTATTTGAGCCGTCTGGGCTCCTGTAACTATATCTGAACCATCTGGGCTCCTGTAACTATATGTGAGTTGTCTGGGCTCCTGTAACTGTATCTGAGCGGAACTATATACCGCGTTGTCAACTACAACTAAACCATACACTGCTCGATTTAGTAATATAGGCCAGTGGCCACCCTCCGATCTCTGTGGCCTCGAGGAGGTAACAAGATGTCTACTAATCCTTCTAGTAGGTAAAGGACGGAATAGGACACTACTGCATTGCGTCGCCTCTGGCAATAGCCGAAACTAGACTTAAACCTTCCTCGTTTCATCCCTCGGCAGCCAACCACAATAATAATAGTCACAAAATATGACAAGGTATTGACTATATCAGCTAAAAGACAGAAGTAACTTGCCGAGAGGAATAGCCTTAACATACCTTAACTGATGATTCCTATGCACTCAAGAAATTCCCACTTGAAATCAATAATTCCACCAATTTGCAGCCCTTACGCTGAGAAAATGTGGCTATTTCAATACTAATAAGAGGCAAACAACAACATCTTCCAATAGAATTGACTATAACTTTAACTTCGATTAATTCAACTGAAAACTTGTCAATTCTTGAGAATCTAGAAGGTATAACTGCTTACCTATTGCCTGTAGCCGCTCAGGACTCAATTTAATGTAAATTCGACAATCTTTACTCAGCGGGGTTCTGGTACACCGAGCGAATTTTCACAAATTTTACTCCGCAACAATGCTTTTCATAGGCCTAGAACTCATTATCCAAGGCGAATTTGTGCTTAGACGGAGTTTGGCAGCATAATTCGAAGAAAATAAGATGAAATTCATGATTGTGCTCTATTTTGGGCTGAGAGATATGTTATATAATGAATCAAGGTAATCAAAAGACACTTATATATTGGTAAGGCGGTGGCAACCCAAGATAAATTTTTCGCTTTTATTTGTTTGTTCAAGTGTACTGGTGATAGCTCATAATTTTCAACAAAACAATTTGAGAATGAAATACATAGATGAGGGGAAGTTGTTCTTAGCCCCACAGACAACGAGGAGTGGAGGCCTAAGGAGTTCTTCTTGCACTCTATTACTTTATGCTTATTTGTTTTAGCACTAGGGACAATGTAACCAATTAAGTGTGGGGTGGGAGGAGTGAACCTCATAATACCATGCATGCCTTAGTTGCTAAATTTGCACATGGTAGGCCTAGATTTTTGGGATATATGATTTATCTTGCATGCTTTATTGGTTTGTAGTAGTTTTTTCTTTGTTTTATTTTATTTTGGGTTCCTCCGATTTTTGTTTGCGGTACTTTTTCGGTGGATAGTCCCATAGAACCGATAAGAGAATCTAGATTTTTTTATTTTCTTTATATTTAGTCAGTTAGTCATGAATTTTCCTGATGATGGATGGATGACGACGGTCTTAAGGGTAAATTAGTCATTAGGAAGAACAAAAACTTGGACCCTACGAATGCTAGTTGCTTCACTTTAGGTATCATTGAGAATTTATTAAATTCACTCAAGAATGCATGAAAAACGTATAAACACTAAGTCTTATGGGAACTTTACTCTTGTACAAAAAAAATGGGATTAATTATGTGATGCATGCAATATGAATATATGTGTTTATGTGATCTTAATTTTCATTGTTAAACCATCTTGTGCCAATGCGTGAGATATTATTTTTGATACACTTCATTCTTGTAAATTGATGTCAAGAACTTGCCCGGTGTATGTGAAAAGACAAATAAGAATGATGAATTTAGAAAGTAACATAGGCATTTCATTGGTAGCCTTATTTTTATTCTATTTTATCTACCTTGATCATAATTATCCTAGTTAGCTATGTTTGAGCCTTAGCCTATTATTTTGATAGCCATATTACAAGCTTAAATGCCTTTTTGTTCTATTGACTTGTATTTGATCCAAATGACTCCTAGAGCGCTTTAATGAAAAGTTTTATATGAAAGGAGCATGAAGTGGAGAAGTGAAGGGAAAAGCTAAAAAGTGTGGTGAATTAGAAGAAAATAAAAGGGTAAAAATTGCTAAACCAGGAGGGTGATGTTAGTGGGAAAACAAAAAGAAGAAGGAGTTTTGAAAAAAAATGATGATGAAAAAAAAATGTGTGAACGAGCTCAATATTAAAGGAAAAATATATATTAGTCACCTAAGTTGAAAATTGAAAAATAAAAGGAGGTATATAGAGAAAATTTGGAAATTGATGAAAGTGCTAAAAATCAAAGTGTTTTGAAGTATTAAAGTGCTTAGGGAGGATAGTTACTATCTTGGCCAAATAGTTCCTACCCATCCCTTAGCCTACA
This sequence comes from Datura wrightii, assembly GCA_035772735.1. Taxonomy (NCBI): domain Eukaryota; kingdom Viridiplantae; phylum Streptophyta; class Magnoliopsida; order Solanales; family Solanaceae; genus Datura; species Datura wrightii. The sequence goes on from JASDFA010000003.1 coordinate 40,265,239, forward strand.
TTACAACCAAATTAAAGTCCTAATTGATCCTTGATTCATAATTCTATATTAGCGGAGTATTACACTAAGGGCAAGCCTATGGGTCGTCTTTTACATGTATGTTGAGTTCTTTGGGAGAGTGAGCAGATGTTGTTATATTTATTCCCAAGTGTATATTGACTTGTATCTTCTGTGTAAAAGAGCATCTCTCCAAATTGTGAAGGGCACAATGGTAAGACTTTTGTTTCTCTTGATTACTAAATTACATATGATTCATGTTGGCCCAAAATATGTCTTGATTAGTTAGTTTTCAAAAGCTAAGTGATTTCGAACTTTGACATTTTAATGTTGATCCTATACACATGCGAGTGAATTGTTTGAGCTTCATTGATGTGTCTCATGATCGTAAGTGTAAGTAGACCTGTTTGTAGGATGAATTTTGTGCTTAAATGTGAGAAGGGAAGTAGTAGATTATTCTAGGACGAACAATAGTTTATGTGTGGGGTGTTGATGAAGGGCGTACTTATGCACTTCATACACATATTTTGCCCGTACTTTACTATGTTTTGAGAACAAATTATGTGTGTTTGCATGTGTTTATATTATATATTTGTGAAATTAGCTAACGTATGTGATTAGATGTTTTCAAGGATATAAATGACGGATTTGAATGTATTTGAGGCTTTTTGATAAAATGTGAAGAAGTGTAGAATTAATGATGCACGGATTGATGCTGAGCACTAGGATGGCACACAGTTGCGCGAGGCGCTACAAGCTGTGAGGCGCGATAGCATCATGCACACTATGCCACGCGCATGGCACCCTACCTTGTAGCGCATTGGCATGCGCGAAATGGACCTCTACCCGCGCGATAGGGCGTGCGACGTGGCACTGGACGCGGCAGTGGCAGGGGCGACGTGGAAAGGATTGTTCAACGACCAAAAATGGATCTCCTGCTTCAAGTAGGAAAAGGAACTTCCAGTGTCGAATCAAATTCGTTAAGGAATAAACAAAGCAAAAATCTACTACTATAAATACCCTTTTATTTTTAAGTTTTAGAGACGTTTGTTTAGAGAAGTTTTCAAGTCTTTAAGTAGAAAAGTTTTTAGAAGTTAGAGTTTTAAGTCTCATGTTCTTAGATACAAGTTTGGTGTCTATGTTTTGAAATTTGAGATGATTGTTGAGTTGTCCTTCATTATTTTTGCATTTATCAAGTGAAGGTTCTTCCTATAATCGTTGTAAGTGTTAATTTTTGCTTTTATTTATGAATGCTATTAATTTACTTATGAACATGATAGGCTAAAACTACCACAACTAGGGTTGTGGGAACCATGGTGAATTAACAAACTAGGATTTGCATGAAGTGATTCTAAATCAATACTAAACGCTTGTATTGTATTCTCTTCATGCTTAAACGTTTCTTAACGATGTACAATGTTAGGGCATGCCTGAATCCTTTACTTTCTTGAGCCTAGAGAGGTAGGGATTAGGAAAAGAGAATTACAACAAAGCCTTGGTCTTGATGATCATTGTATTAACTTGAGTTGTGGTCGCAGGATAGTTATATTTTGAACAAATTGATAATAGTTAAATTGAAATCGCTCATGAGACCTGACCCGGTGATTGAGTATAGTTATACAGTAAGGACGAACCAGTTGTTTGGATAAACATATGTTATCAGTTCTACAAGTAAAGTATTAGGATAGATCACTAGTGTAAAACCCAAAGTAGTTAAGGATCAACGGGGAACACTTACACTAGTTAATTGCATTAATTTGGAAATAACCATCAATTTCTCAACATTGTTACTTATTAATTTTACAAATCCCCCTCTTAGGACATAATTGACTAAAAAGCTTAAGCACTAGCATTCTTCTACATCCTTCCATATTACCTATAGGATCGACCTCAACCTCTATTTGGGTTCCTTATTGACAAAATCCGCTTCATACTTCGGTAGAAGGTATGGTTTGAGCATTATCAAAAAGTGGCATCGTTACCGGGAATCCGATTAGAATTAGATTAATTGCTTGTGTTTAACTTTTAGTCTTTATTTTCAAATTTTTGATTTTTTAATTTTTGGACGTGTCATAGGTAGCGTGGTAAAACAAGCGGCCACGATATTAACACGGTCTCAATAGGTATCTTGATGAAGTCTGAGTAATTAGGATACCGGTGTCATGCCGCGACGTTAAATCAGGCACTACTTGGGAAGAAACCCAAGATAAATTTTTTGTTTTTATGTGTTTATTCAAGTGTACAAGTGATAGCTCATAATTTTTAACAAAACAATTTGAGAATGAAATACATAGATGGGGGAAGTTGTTCTTACCCCCACAGATGAAGAGGAGTGGAGGCCCATGGAGTTCTTCTTGCACTCTATTACTTTATGCTTATTTATTTTAGTATTGGGGACAGTGTAACCAATTAAGTATGGGGTGGGAGAAGTGAACTTTATATTACCATGCATGCCTTATTTGCTAAATTTGCACATGGTACGCCTAGTTTTTTGGGATTTATGATTTATCTTGCATGCTTTATTGGTTTGTAGTACTTTTTTATTTTTTTATTTTATCTTGGGTTCCTCCGATTTTTGTTTTTGGTACTTTTCCAGTGGATAGTCCCTTAGAATTGATAAGAGAGTCTAGATCTTTTTTATTATCTTTATCTTTAGTCATTTAGTCCTGACTTTTCCCAATGATGGATGGATGACGATCTTCGTAAAGGTAAATTAGTCATTAGGAAGAACAAAAACTTGGACCCTACAAATGCTAGGTGCTTCACTTTAGGTATCATTGTGAATTTATTAAATTCACTCAAGAATACATGAAAAAGGTAGAAACACTTAGTGTTTTGGGAACTTGACTCTTGTACTAAAAAAATGGGCTTAATTATGTTATGCATGAAATATGAATATATTTGTTTATGTGATCTTGATTTCCATTGTTTAACCATCTTGTGCCAATGTGTGAGAAATTATTTTCGATATACTCCATGCTTGTAAATTGATGTCTAGAACTTGCCCGGTGTGTGTGCAAAGCCAAATAAGAATGATGGATTTAGGAAGTGATATAGGCATTTCTTTGGTAGCCTTATGTTTATCTTATTTTACCTACTTTAATTATAATTATCCTAGTTAGCTATGTTTGAGACTTAGCCTATTCTTTTGATAGCCATATTATAAGCTTAAATACCTATTTGTTCTATTGACTTGTATTTGATCCAAATTACTCCTAGAGCACTTTAATGAAAATTTTTGTATGAAAGGGGCATGAAGTGGAGTAGTGAAGAAAAAAGCTAAAAAGAGTAGTGAATTAGAAGAAAAGAAAATGATGAAAATTGCTAAACCAAGAGAGTGATGTTAGTGGGAAAACAAAAAGAAGAAAGAGCTTTGAAAAAAAATTATGATGAAAAAAATGTATGAATGAGCTCAATATTAAAGGAAAAATCCCCACTAGTCACCTAAGTTGAAAATTAAAAAATAAAAGGAGGTATAAGGAGAAAATTTTGAAATTGAGGAAAATTCTAAAAATCATAGTGTTGTGAAGTATTAAAGTGCTTAGGGAGGATAGTCACTATCTTGGCCAAATAGTTCCTACCCATCCCTTACCCTACATTACAACCAAATTAAACTCCTAATTGATCCTTGATTCATAATTCCATATTAGCGGAGTATTACACTAAGAGCAAGCCTATGGGTCATCTTTTACATGTATGTTGAGTTCTTTGGGAGAGTGAGGGGATGTTGTTATATTTATGCCCAAGTGTATATTGGCTTCTATCTTGTGTGTAAAAGAGCATCTCTCCAAATTGTGAGGGGCACAATGGTAGTACTTTGGTTTATCTTGATTGCTAAATTACATATGATTCATGTTGGCCCAAAATATGTCTTGATGAGTTAGTTTTCAAAAGCTAAGTGATTTTGAACTTTGACATTAATGCTGATCTTATATGCATGCCAGTGAATTGTTTGAGCTTCATTGATGTGTCTCATGATCCTAAGTGTATGTAGACCTGTTCGTAGGATGAATTTTGTGCTTAAATGTGAGAAGGGAGGTAATAGATTGTTTGAGGATGAACAATAGTTTAAGTGTGGGATGTTGATGAAGGGCGTACTTGCGCACTTCATAGACATATTTTGCCCGTACTTTACTATGTTTTGAGAACAAATTATGCATGTTTGCATGTGTTTATGTTATATATTTGTGAAATTAGCTAACACATGTGATTAGATGTTTTCAAGGATAAAAATGATGGATTTGAATGTATTTTAGGGTTTTTGATCAAATGTGAAGAAGTTGGAGTTAATGATGCAAGGATTGATGTTGAGCACTAGGATGGCACACAGCAGAGCGAGGCGCTACAAGCTGTGAAGCACGGCAGCATCATGCGCACTATGCCAGGCGCGAGGCGCCCTACCTTTCAGCGCATTGGTATGCAAAAAGCGACCCTCTCCCCACGCGATAGGGGGTGCGACGCGGCAGTGGCAGGGGCGATCCGTCAAGGCTTGTTCAACAACCAAAAATGGATCTCCTACTTCAACTAGAAAAAGAAACTTCAAGTATCAAGTCAAATACGTCAAGAAATATGCAAAGTAAAAATCTACTACTATAAATACCCTTTTATTTTTAAGTTTTAGAGAAGTTTTCAAGTCTTGAAGTCGAAACGTTTTTTGAAGTTAGAGTTTTAAGTCTCAACTTTTTAGATACAAGTTTGGTGTTTTATGTTTTGAAATTTGAGACGATTGTTGAGTTGTCCTTCATTATTTTTGCATTAACCAAGTGAAGTTTCTTCCTATCATCATTGTAAGTGTTAATTTTTTATTTTATTTATAAATGCTTAATTTACTTACGATCATGATAGGCCAAAATTACCACAACTAGGGTTGTGGGAACCATGGTGAATTAACAAACTAGGATTTGCATGAAGTGATTCTAAACCAATACTAAATGCTTGTATTGTATTCTCTTCATGCTTAAACGTTTCTTAACAGTGCGCAACATTAGGACATGCCTGAATTCTTTACTTTCTTGAGCCTAGAGAGGTAGAGATTAGGAAAAGAGAATTACAAAAGGCCTTGGTCTTGATGATCATTGTATTAACTTGAGTTATGGTCACAGGATAGTTATATTTGGAACAAATTGTAAATGGTTAAATTAAAATCGTTCATGAGACCTGATTCGGTAATTGAGTATAGTTATCCAATAGGGACGAACCAGTTATTTTGATAAATATATCGATTCTACAAGTAAAGTATTGGGATAGATCACTAGTGTAAAACCCGAAGTAGTTAAGGATCCATGGGGAACACTTACCCTAGTTAAATGCATTAATTTGGAAACAACCATCAATTTCTCAACATTGTTACTTCTTCATTTTACAAATCCCCCCTCTTAGGACATAATTGACTACAAAGCTTAAGCACTATTGTTCTTCTACATGCTTCCATATTCCCTATGGGATCGACCCCAACCTCTAGTTGGGTTCTTTATTGACAACATCCGCTTCATACTTCGGTAGGAGGTATGATTTGAGCGTTATCAGCAGTGCGCCCCCCATCGTGCTAGTGCCTACGCCAGGGCTGGCTGCGTGACGCGGCGCCAAGCGTGCCTGGCCTCCCGGTCCCGGTCTCCCATCCATTTGATGATGCTCTTGTGTGTTTACCCCCCAGGAATTCTCCCGGGTGTGTTATATGTTAGAATTCCTAATATACTTGCGCACAAGACAGTCGTACTACAAAAATTTATGCAGTGTAACAGGAAGACTTAATTTTCCACTAGTGGATAAAGTTTATTCAAGATGTGAACAAATACTAATGGGATGAGATATATTTGTTCTATGTATGTGCTGATAATCTAATAAGGAGATGTATCTGAAAGTAGAAATGTTGAGTATCTTGGAGGCATGTCATTCATCTCCTGTTGGCATAGACAATGGGGTCACTCGGACGAACTATAAAATTTTGCAGTATGGGTACTACTGTCCTACAATACATTAGAATGCCCATGATTTTGTGAAGGCATTTAATAAATTCCAGAGACAAGGAGATATGTCTAAAAGGCATGAATTACCTATGACCCCTAGTAGAATTGTTCGATGTATGGGGCATAAACTTCAATGGTACGTTTGTGAGCACATATTCCTAGAAGTACATTTTGGTAGCAGTGGACTATGTCACAAAGTGGGTAGAAGTTATGGCATTGGCATATTATAATGGAAAAAGTGTTGCAATTTTATTGAAGAAGAATATTTTCTTAAGGTTTGGTACTTCGAGAGCTTTTATTAGTGATGAGGGTCCCATTTCTGCAACAAAGTTTTCATTGCTCTGCTAGCAAAGTTTGGAGTTAAGAAGTACAAAGTGGCTACCCCCATCATCTGCAGTCTAATGGGCAAGTGGAGGTGTCAAATGGGGAGATTAAAACCATCCTGGCCAAAACAGTGAATTCTAACCAAACAAATTGGTCTCGATAACTTGATGATGCGTTATGGGCATACCGAACAACATTTGAAATGCTTATTGGGATGTCTCCATATCATTTAGTGTTCGGGAAAGCTTGTCATTTACTTGTTGAGCTAGAGCATAAGGCTTTGTGGGCACTCAAGAAACTCAACTTGAGTTGGAGCGAGGCTGCGCATTTGAGGCTGGATGAGATTAATGAGATGGATGAGTTTGGTCTAAGGGCATATGAGAGGGTTGCGTTGTACAAGGAAAATATAAAGATGTACCATGGCCAGATGATTGGAAAGAGGGGATTTAACACCAAAGATCTCATGTTGTTGTTCAACTCTACACTCCATCTGTTTTCGGGCAAACTCCGATCAAAATGGTCTCGCCCGTTCAAAGTGACACAAGTATTCCTATCTGGAGATATTGAGATTGAAAATTAAAACGGGGAACACTTCAAAGTGAATGGCCAACATGTGAAGCAATACTATGGAGTACCAGAGGAGGTAAAGTTGTTGGAGTTGGTGTACCTTGATGAAGTCTGAGTAATCAAGGTACCCGAGTCGTGCCGCGATGTTAAATTAGGCACTTCTCTGGAGGCAACCTAAGAGTGTTGTATTTTGACTATAATGCTTGTTTGATTTTGATATCGTACTTGTTTGAAAGGGGTGTTAACTGTGCAGGTACAAGTATTCCTGAAGTTGGTGATGACTACCACTGATGGGCCGTCAGAGACATGACGTGCCATCACTATGAACCATCAAGATGAAAGAAAAAAAGAGTATTCTAGATAAGCTCAATGGCTGAGTTGATGAGCCCTCAGATGTCTGACGAGCTGTTAGTTATGTCATCAAAAGTGGTCGCAAGAACATGGAATCTAGATAAGAGTGATGGTACATGTGACAGAACATCATTCTTCTGATAGATCGTGAACTCTTTCATCACTTGTAGATAACTGAAGGCATCGGTGGTATTAACATCATGAGCAAGTTGACGAAACGTTGTGTGCCCAATGGACCATCAATTTCTTTGTCATATAATCAGGTAAGTAAAATCCTAAGAAGCCCTACCCGATCAAACTAAACTTTTCAAACCAAGATCTGACCCATTTTGTATTTACCCCAAACCGTTTGAATTTTTCTTTATTTCATTTTATTTTCCTTTCTCTACTCTTAGCTCTTCACACCCATAACTGCAATAACAATGATCGAACCCAACATCCATCTTGCTATCCAATCTCTTCTGTTCCTTTTCAATCGCTACTCAAATTATAGTGTCAAGTGCATAGTTGTGAACAGAACCTTATGCGATTTTTGTAATTATCTTACCCAAAACTCAGAGGTATATCGTATATGTTTCATTCTTATCCATAGTGTGTGGGATGAGTATTTTTGTTGGTGATATGAGTATAGCTAAGCATAAATGTTGTGATTAATCAGTCCTGTTGAATATAGATGAGAAGTTTGTAACCTAGGAGCCTCATATTGAATATATGTCAAATTGATGTGTTGGATAGGAACCTAAGTCTGTGTAAAATGGTTGTGCCCTATGACGGATTGAGAGACGACATTCCTAAGGGAAATAGTTAGTTTTCTTATAGGTTGTTTTGGTCTGTGGATACATGGTGTAGGGAAGATTGAATACCCACCATTGTCGTGCGTGAAATGGTAGTTTGACGAGATAACTGACTGGTTGTCACATGTCCGACGGACCATTATTAGTGTCGTCAACTTTGAACTAAATAAAAATTGCATGTGACTGAGAAAGTGATGGACCGTCATCTTGATGATGGACCATCACATTCATCATCACTTGTGGGTTGCAGTGGGGTGTTATTAGATTAAGTGTGACGGAGTTAGTGATGGACCATCACCATTGCGATAGACCGCTATCTTGCACCGTTACCTCTTTGTGAAAATACGCAAACACTAGATACACCTGATGGAGGAAATGATGGACTGTCACCTATGTGAGGCCCATCAACCACTTTGTTAATCATTTCTTACTTTTATGTTAAATCCTAATGTTGTACATGCTTTCTTAGATTACCTTTGACACTAATAGCTTGACTTTTATAGGTACTCATGCCACCTAAGTTTCAACCTACGAGAGGTGGTGAAAGAAGGAAGATTGAGAGAGCTGACAGTGTGCACCACCTCCGGGATGATAACACTGACCCTGAGGGTGATATATAGGAGGTTGGGACTACTGATCCATCATCGAATTACCAAACTAGATCTACTACTAGAAAAAAAGTTTAAATCCCCAATCTGATGAGGGAACTAGTGACAGTTCTAATTCAGGGGATACTGAGCTAATAAGTGGAGACCTGATAAAGGGAAAAACGTCATGGATCAGGGATAGGTTTCTCTAGCAAGTAAAAGGGGCTAAAAAGCACTTTCAAGAGGGCCTCACTACCACAACGAGAGGACATTTCAAATGCAGCATTGGAAGGAATTGAGGATCATCAACTCTGAATTTCCCGAGTACCCCGATTTTAAGGATAAGTACAATTTCTATGGCTTGGGATGGATGAGTGAAGCATCAAGTCATTATTACCCTACCATGGTTCATGATTTCCATACGAAATACATAGCTATTCTGAAGGGTCTATGCAAAAATGGGCAAAAACTGTCAGAAATGCGCCTAAAAGGATTCTCTATGGGCCTGAATTCACACCACCAGTAAGCATTGCCGAGTTTGAACACCGAATGAGAGTTCGACATGATCAGCGTGGGTGGTTAGCATAGGTTCTAACAGATGGTCAGCCCTCTTGGCTGACAAATAACAAGGAAAGAATAGTGAAATACACATTGACATTTGCAGCAAAATTTTGGTGGGCAGTGGTTCGGTTTCAGGTATTTCCAACAGGGGGAGATAACACTTTGGCTGAAGACAGAGTGGTATCGATGGCTGGCCTGATGTCTAGGTTCCCTTTAAACATTAGAGCGCTTATCACTGAGGAGATGCATTGTAGAGAATTGAAGTTATCTACCTCTTTACCATTTCCATACTTAACAACCCAGTTATACGGAGAAGCTCATATCCCCATATTGGCGGGTATTAATGTGAAAACATATGCTACAAAGAAGTATGACTTGGAGAAGTTGAGGGATGAATCATGTATGACCTGAAACTCCACGAACCTGATGTGTTTGGGTCAGTGGTCAAACTGCAAAGGCAACTGACAAAACCATTGACCCAACTAGAGAAGCTACAAGTAACAGAGTTAGTTCGCCATGCTGCCCCAATTACCATATCCACACCATCCACTTCTAAGAAGCTACGACACAACAGGGAGTAGACTCAGTTAAGACATCATCTTGTATGCCTCAGTTATCCAAGTATGCATTCACACTAGCAAGCTTTTCTTGGGTGGTCAAGAAAACAGATAAGAGTAGCAAATGAAGTTGTTTGCTGAGTAGCTAAGGCTTTATGTTGACTGCGCCATCATAGCTTCCTTAGGGTCCTACAAAAACGTTCACGCTCATATTAATTCCATGGAGGCGAGGGTGAATGATAGGCTGAAAGACCTTATAGTGCTAGATTTGGCAAGGTTTGTGGCTGAGCTGAAAAAGGCTCAAGATTAAAATCAAAAATTGTAATAGGAGTGGCATCCAAGATTTCCCAATTCTCGAATTTGAGGAGTCGAAGAATGATCTACCCTTTATTGATTTGTTGGGAAAGCAGCCCAATGCGACAGGTAAACAACCACAAGATGGTACTGGAGAGTAGAGAAATCCCACAAGAAGAAGTATCCCCTCTCCAGGATGGTTCTCTTTGTTCGAAAGAAGGATGGTTCCCTTAGAATGTGCGTTGATTATCGGCAATTAAACTAGGTCACAATAAAGAAAAAGTATTCCCTACCAAGGATTGATGACTTATTTTACCAACTTCAGGGTGCTAAGTGCCTCTGAAAGACAGACCTCAGATATGGATATCATCAGCTCAGAGTTAGAGAGAGTGACATCCTGAAGACAACCTTCAGGACTTATTGCGGTCACTGTGAGTTTGTAGTTATGTATTTTGGACTAACGAATTCTCCTGCAGCTTTCATGGACTTGATGAACAGGGTATTCAAGACGTATTTTGATATGTGCATGATTTTCTTAATAGATGATATTCTCATATACTCTCAGAGCGAGGAGGAGCATGCCGCTCATTTGAGAATTGTGCGACAGACACTCAAGGATCACCAACAATTTGCTTAATTCAGGAAGTGTGAGTTTTGGCTGAACTTAGTAGCATTTCTGGGCCATGTGGTGTCCACTAGCGAGCGTGTGTAGGTGGACTCTCAAAAGATAGAGGCATTGATGAATTGTCCTTGACCAGTTAGTCCTTCGAACATCAAGAGCTTTTTAGTTTAGCTGGATACTACAGGAGGTTTGTTGTGGGATTTTCATCCATTGCAGCACCATTGACTAAGTCGACCCAAAAGAAGGTCAAGTTTCAGTGATCGGATGCCTGTAAGAACAGTTTTCAGGAGTTAAAGACTCGACTCACTTCAGCCCCAGTATTGACTCTACCAGAGGGCATGGATGGTTTCATTATGTATTGTGATGCCTCTAAGATTGGGCTTGGTTGTGTGTGGATGCAACATGGTAAGGTCATTGCATATGCCTCTAGATAGCATAAGACTCAGGACAAGAGTTACCCGACGCATGACCTAGAGTTGGCAACCATTATGCTTGCATTGAAGATTTGGAGGCACCACTTGTATGGGGTGCATGTGTATGTGTTCATGGACCACAAGATCCTTTAGTATGTGTTCAGTCAAAAGAACCTGAATTTGCGACAAAGGAGGTGGCTAGAGCTTCTCAAAGATTATGATGTGAGTTTCCTATATCATCCGGGCAAGGACAATGTAGTGGGGGATTCCCTTAGCAGGTTGTCCATGGAGAGTGTGTCTCATGTGGAGGATGGGAGGAAGAAGTTAGCAAAGGGTGTCTATAGGCTTACTTGTTTAGGGGTTCACCTTGTTGACTCAGCAGATGGTGGTGTCATTATTCAGAATGGTTCAGAATCTTCATTGGTGACTGAGGTGAAGGCTAACTAAGATGAGGATCCTATCTTGGAAAAGCTAAAGGAAATTGTCCAGAATCAGAAGGTAGAGGTCTTCCCCCAAGGGGGAGATGTTGTACTTCGTTATCAGGGTCATTTATGTGTTCAGGATATTGATGACTTGAGAGAGCAGATGTTGGACGAGGCTCATGGATATTGTTATTTTATCCATTCATGTGTCAAGATGTATCATGACCTACGGGGAGTCTATTGGTGGAATGGCATGAAGAAGGACATAGCGGAGTTTGTGGCTAAGTGTCAGAATTGTCAACAAGTGAAAGTTGAGCATTAGAGACCTGGAGGTATGCTACAAAACATTTGTATCCCTAATTGGTAGTGGGAAGAGATAAACATGGACTTCATTACAGGGTTGCCTCATACACGCCGACAATATGACACTATTTGGGTGGTTGTAGACAGGTTGACCAAAGTAGCACATTCCCTACCAGTCAAGACTACTGATTCAGCTTAGGACTATGCTAGATTGTACATTTGGGAGTCAGTTCGGTTGCACAAAATTCCCTAGTCCATCATCTAAGATAGAGGTACTTAATTTACCTCACAATTTTGGAGATTGTTTCATAAGGGAGTTGGTACTCAGGTCAAGCTTAGCACGAGTTTTCACCCGTAGACAGATGGTCAGGCTAAACGGACCATTCAGACTGTTGAGGATATGTTGAGAGTATGTGTGATTGATTTCAGGGGTAGTTGGGTGCCATGACCAGAGTATAGGCCCTGACCGAGACACATAACCTAGAACCATAAATGGCTCCAAGTCGACCAATGGCTTGAAAATAAATCTAAAGCTCAAGTAATATAGCGGAAAGCAACATCAGATATGTAGAAGTCTAAATACTTAAAACATCTGATACAACAGAATACATAACTCTGATCCGAAGTTGAATATATACTATCTCTAATAAGCCTCTAACATCCTGACAAGCTGATGGGACAAGACCCCAATAAGCTCACTAACATCTGAACTGAAAGATACTGACAACATACTGATAAAGAGATCCTCGGAGGATGAGGACTCACAAACAAGATGGATATGATAACTCTAATAACTGTCTAGCAACGAGATTGAGAGTAAGGCTTGCATGCTATTATCTAAAAACATGATTTAAGCATAATTGAATATCATAACTGAATCGAATGACCCAAAGATTAAACTGATAATCATAAGTAAACTGAACATTGGGCCAAACCTGTTGAAAACATAATACCATGACTGATGAACATGCATAACTGAAATCATGAGGAATAATAGGAGACTCGTTATATAACCGACATTATCACAATAGAGCTTACGTAGTCCCGACTATTACACTCAAGTGGGCAGAGCCATCAAAGGCTTGCTAGGGCTAAGGGCGCTACCATGATATCGATATCAAGCTGAAGACCCCTTGGTGGCAGGGAAAGCTCACAAGGGAGGTCCCAAAGAATTTGAACATATCTACGTTGGCACGTAGGTCTGATCCACAGGGTTAACTGAACCCTTAGCCTACTCGGTGCTAAACACTACTCCCAAAAATATGCATATTCCCTCTATTGCTTTTCAATGAAGCTGAACCATCATTTTTGACAAAGCTGAATCATAATAGTACATGCATTATCTGATAAATAACATGAGGAGCTCTTGCTCAAACCATACCACAAGCTGAAAAATGCGAGTCTAGACTCCAAAACCATGCGGTAAGCTATAATCATGAAATTGAAGTAAATTATAAAACATACTTGGTCATATGGGCTTGGCCAAACATAAACATTCTTTGTAATAGACTTGATAAACAAAATCATGATATATACATGGGTAATTCAAAATCATACTCTCACCAAAGACATTTCATCACACTTGAAAACATGGATCATAGTCTCAAGTCTTCATGAACTTATATATTTGAGATTCTTTTTTTTATACTTGGAAATCATATCTTGTAATTGAAATCATCATAAAACATGTCCATAAATCGTAAAACATCATTACAAACATGAATAGAATTTACCCATGATAGATACTTAGAAAATTTTAATAAATTAGGTTAGAACCCTATGGAATCATCAACCTTGAATTTCATGTATTTAGAAGCGGAATTGGGCATGAGAGTGAAGGACTACTCCCATTGATAACCCTACAAACCTGGGTACTTTTATTTCACAATCTCTCTTGAAAACCCAAGTGAATTGAGGAAGAACCTAAGGAATCCTCTAGCTTAATCTTGCAGGCATGGAATGGGAAGGTTTAAAATAGGTTAGGCACTCTTAAAACCCTCCTAATTGAGCCTAACATGATGTAGTTTAGGACTTAGGAGGTTAGAAATTACGAAAACACCCTTAATGAAAAATCTGGAAAATGGGGATTGCCAGTCATCACGACCCTCACCACGAGTCGTACCCCAAAGTAATGACTCATGGTTACCTTTTGTGGTCACCACTGTTCCTCCCTGTAGCATCTTTGGATCGTACCATGATTGCATATCATTACTCATGTTGTCCTACCATGGGTCGTACTATCAGTCATGACATCACCCCATTAACCTGCCAATTCCTGACAACGACTTCCATCACAACTCATGGTTACTCACTACGAGTCGTACCATGATCTGTGACATCATACCATGGCACCATTAGGAAACTCATCACGACTTCTACCTACGAGGCATACCTATACCTCACAACTCGTGGTCTAGACAACAACAGAATTCCACCATGACTAAGACCACGACCCATCAATTCCTGCCACGACTCGTACCACTAGTCGTTCTGGTGCAAAAATTAGATTTTTCTAACAAACTCCTTTCTAATTCTCCCATCTATCTATTAGGAACTTTTGGGGTATTACAATATCTCCCCCTTTGGAACATTCATCCTCAAATATGGGTAAACATGCTGAATAACTAGGGAAAGGACCTGCCTTTCCAAATACTAAACATCTAAAGCTGAAAACTGATGGAGTGACTGACAACGGAATGAAACACTTAACTGAACTGAATTTATGAATCACACATACATGCACTGACATGAAGGGATCTGGAACACATGAACTGAATATGAAATTGAATAGAGTGCTAAGGAGGAAACCAATACCTCCAGCTGGAACGGAAACGATGGGGGTATTTAGCCATCATATTTACCTCGTCTGCCCACGTAGCTCCCTCAACATGTTGATTCCTCCACAAGACCTTTACTGAAGCTACCTATTTGTTCCTTAGTTTTCAAACTTGACAATCAAGAATCTCGATCGAAATCTTCTCATAACTAAGGCTATCCTTCACACCGATGCTTTCCACTAAAACAACCAAAGCTGGGCCACCCATACACTTCCTAAAAAGTGATACATGGAAAGCTAGATGTACTAACGCTAATTCTGTGGGCAATTCAAACTCAAATGCCACCTTGCCAGCACGTCTCACAATCCGGTATGGGCCAACATAGTGATGACTAAGTTTTCCGTTCTTTTTGAATCTCATCACTCTCTTCGTGGGAGACACCATCAGAAACACCCAACATCAACTTCAAATTCAAGTTCTCCCCTCCTCACATCAGCATAGGACTTTTGACGACTCTGATAAATTTTCAACCTTTCCCTCATAAGATGGAATTTCTCCCTAGCCTCATGAACCGAATATGGTCCTATCAATGTAGCTTCACTGACTTCAAACCAACCAATAGGTGATCTACACCTCCGCCCATAAAGAGCCTCAAACGGTGCCATCTGAACGCTGGAATGATGACTATTGTTATATTCAAACGCAATGATAGGTAAATGATCATCCCAACTACCTTTGAAATCAATAACACATGATATCAACATATCCTCAAGATTTAGAATGATCCACTCTGCCTGACCATCTATCTACAGGTGAAAAAGTATGTTAAGCTTGACCTGAGTACCAAGCCATTTCTTAAACGATCTCCAAAAATGGGAGGTAAACTGAGTACCTCTATTTGATATGATGGAAAAGGGCACTCCATGAAACCAAAACAACTCCTTAATATACAATTTAGCATAATCCTCCATTGAATCGGTAGTTTTGACCAATAGAAAATGAGTCGTCTTAGTGAACCTGTCTATAACCACCCAAATAGAGTCATACTATTGACGAGTATGAGGCAACCCTGTAATGAAGTCCATGTTGATTTCCGCCAACTTCCATGTAGGGATTCTAATATCTTGAAGCACACCTATAGGTCTTTTATGCTCCACTTACAATTGTTGATAATTAGAACACTTAGCCAAAAACTCTACTATGTCCTTCTTCGTGCCATTCCACTAGTAGACTTTCCGTAGGTCACGTTACATCTTGGTGGCGCCTAGATGTATAGAATATCAGGAACCATGAGCCTTATGCAACATATGATCTCTCAAGTCATCCACACTCGGAACACACAAATGACCATGGTATTAGTGTCTCCAAAATGTGGAACACACATAAACGTGGAAGGTACATTACATAACCCAAATGACATCCTCTTTAAGGCGAATGCCCCATAGGGGCAGGTGAAGGTGGTTTCCTCTTTGTCTTCGAGGCTATGGAGATCTAATTGTACCCTAAATAACCATCAAGAAAGTAATACCACCCCAACCTGCAAGTCGGTCTAGCATTTGATCCAAAAATGGCATCGAGAAATGATCTTTCTGCGTCTAATGATTTAGCTTCCTATAGTCCATGCATACTCTCCAACCCATAACTGACCTCAGTGGAATGAGCTCATTATTAGCATTTGGAACCCCAGTAATTCCACCCTTCTTTGGCACACACTAGATTGGGCTCACCTATTTGTTTTTTGCAATAGGGTAAACCATGCCTACATCCAATCACTTAATAATTTCCTTCTTGAACACCTCTTGCATAGGTGGATTCAACCTATGCCGATGCTCAATACTTAGAATATAGTCTGGCTCATGTTGGATCTTATATGTGCAAATTCATGGTGGAATCCTAACAATATCTACTATGGACCATCCAATGGCCTTCTTGTACCTCCTTAGGATAGAGACCAAAACCTCCACTTTCCATTCCACCAAATTTTCTACAATGACCGATAATGTGTTTTCGGCTCACAAAAATATATATCATAAATAAGATGGGAATTCTTTGAGCTCCTAGACTGGAGGCTCCTCAATAGATTTCTTGGCTGGTGGGGTTACATGATTCTTCAGATCAAGATCAATCTTTTTCAGAGCATAAATGTACCCCATATTGGCAAGTGCATTAACTATCTCAACACCCCCATTTATCTCATCACCATTAACATTCATCAGCACTACTACTAAGTCCTCAATACTTAACCTCTTCTCAATAGGCATCATTGGAAGCTCAGCCTCCACAATATCAATCACTGAGACCACCCGCATACCATTTGGCTGCTTCATAGGCGGCACACATTTCAAGTCACTTCTTCATTATTCAACTGAAACTTCAGTTGTCCGGTTTCCATGTCCACAATAGCACGACTGGTTGCAAGGAATGGTTGTCCCAAGATAATGGGGACCTTAAAATCCACCTCATAGTCAAGATAACAAAATAGGCCAAAATATAAAGGACTCAACCTTTAGTACAACATCATATAGAATCCCCATCGGATTTTTCACTATTTGATCTGCCATTGGACACTGCATTGTAGTCGGTTTGGGGGCTCCCAAGCATAATGGTATGAACACTGCTAATGGAATAATATTAATACTATACCCCATATCACATAGAGCCTTAGCAAAATTGAAATCTCCAATATAGCATGGTATAGTGAATGCTCCAGGGTCTTCCTTTTTCTGAAAAAGCGACTAAGATGCTATTGCACTACAATGGTGCAAATTGTCTACAGGCTCAAAGCTAACAGTCCTCTTCTTAGTGAAAAGATCCTTCAAAAACTGTGCATAACTAGACATATGTTCAATTTCCTCGACTAAAGGGATGTTTACGGATAATTTTTTCAGCATCAAAATGAATTTGTGATACTTCCCTTCTTTGTCCTTCTTCTTCAACCTCTGCGAGAAAGGTGGAGGAGGTCTAGGAATGGGAGTCAACTTTTGAGAGACCTCCTTCTCCTTCCCTTTTTTCAGACACATTCTTCTTTTTAATACTAGGAGTTATATTTTTAGCTGCATCATCAACCAAGACTTGATCTTTAGAATCTGTCACCTTATAATCATCAATCAATTTGGGCTCAACTATTTCATCAGCCACAATTGACATAAGAGGATCAACTGTCACCTTTCCTCTTCTAGTAGTAACGGTCATACAATGACTGTCATTTTTCGGGTTCTACACCGTATTACTAGAAACTGTTCCCTTCTACCTCTAGTTCATAACAATAGATATTTGACGAAGCTACTACTCAATCTTCTTAATAGAAATGGCGTGCGACTCTACCATTTGGTTCATTCCGGATATATCTACACGAAGCTCCTTAAAATGGCCATCATTAGCCTCCATTTGTTTCAAGACTTTGGATAACATATCTTCCACCCTAGAACTACTAGATTCTAATTCTCGGTTTCCTAGAGGAACATATAACCCACTTTTTTCATTTTTGTAACCTTACACTTCTTCCAGTCACCATTGTCTCATCCTCTACTCCTATCCCTGTATTGGCCCCAATTGTAGTTATTGCCTCTATAATAGCTCATACCTTGGTTCTCTTGACCTTGGCACCACAAGTCTTGGTTAGACCCTTGCAAGTTGGTCCGGAAAACCACCGCTTGCTCATTCAAATAATTAACTTCTTCCTCAAACTCTGACTCTCCACTATCATTCCTTCAGGCTTTGCCTTGAGACCCAACTACATCTACCTTTTCTGTCCCTGCTCCCATAATATGCTTGGAAAGGAGCCCCATCGTGGTTAATGTAAGCAATATCATGATCTCTCTCTTCATCTTTCCTTTTCTACTCCGCAGACATAACTATCGCATAATTACCGACATGAATCTTAGCCTCTTGTGTGTTCCATGCGTGGTTGGTTTGAGTGATCTAGTCTAGTACTCAGCAACTTCAGCATAAGTGTGACTCATGAATATCCCTCTAGAAACATTATCGGCCACTACTTTTGTATTAGCATTTAGAGACTTATAGAAGATATCCAACAATGTTTCCTCCGATATCCTATGGTTGGGAATTTGATTTATCTTTTTGTTGAACCGCAATCAAGTCTCATGGAGTACGTTAGAATTCAACTATCTAAAGTTGTATCTCTCATCCTTCAGCTGTAATTCTTTAGAAGGTGGAAAGAATCTATACAAGGAAGCCCATTTTAGTTCCTTCCATGTAGTAATAGAATGATTTGGCAACTCAACCAAATAGAGTGTTTCCTCACTCCCCAATGAAAAGGGAAATAACCTCAGTTTGATTGCATCTTGTTTCACCCCGTTTGTTCGTATCCCTTGCATATAGCCACAAAATTCATCAAGTGAGTATGTGCATCATAATTAGCATGAACATCGAATATCCCCTTCATATTGAGAAATTGGATCACTACGCTAGTAATATCAAACTTCTCCCCAGCAGGCAAAGGGGGATGAATAATAGCACCAACTGCATTGGCCTCATCAATATTAGCATCATCATCGTCATCAAAGTACTGGTGCCTCTTCTAGTCTGGACCTCTATTCCATCTAGCTCGCTTAGCATATGCAACTTGACGTTGATCTCAGCAAGGATAGCTGCCTCTCATTCCGATGCATGAGCTTGTTCTTCCACTAATATCTGGGATGTTGCTTCTTCTACTGTCTCTTGTTCGCGGATGTTGGCCATTTCCCTTCTATTTCTCAGAGTTCGCTCAAGTTTGTGATCAATTGGAACCAGGGGTTTTCCATAACTTCGGGTATTGGGCATACACGAACTTAACACCTACAAAGAAAACAAAAACAACAAAGAAACATAACACAACAATAAGGACCAATAGTAAAGCAAACACAATTAACTAAAGCCTAAGTCATATTCCCAATCAAAGGCAACAAAATTTGATATCGCCCAGATTACACCAACCAGGAGTTTTCCTTGGCTCCTAGTATTGGGCATACACGAACTTGACACCTACAAAGAAAAAAAAACAACAAAGAAAAATAAAAACAGAAATAAGGACCAACAGTAAAGCAAACACAATTAAATAAAGCCTAAGTCATATTCCCCGACAAATGCACCAAAATTTTATATCGCCCAAATTACACTATTAAATGAGATATAAAGTGGTCGATATTTAAATATAGAACCCAATAAGGGTTAGGGTCATATCCCATGAGGAATATGGAGAGGACCTCGATTAACGTGCTTATTATTACTTTTAGTCTACTTATTTCCTTGGGAGGAGTTTGTAACAATAAATAATGTTAAAATACTATATAGTAGTGACTAGATTCGTGAATAAAGTTGATTGTATTCAATGAGATAATTGACAAAGACTTTGTTCCCCATGATTTTATAAAAATGCAGGCTTGTTATACTAGTGATCTATTCTAGTGTTTCACATGCAATATCGGTAAGTTAATATCACCTAAATGGTTGATCCCTTAAATAGATGATTATCACCTTGCAACTTGATCCGTATGTGGATATGTACTAGATTAACCCTTAACTTTGATATAAGATTAGCTATTCTCGGATAAGGTCAAGCTATTTGATGAGGGTTGATAGCCTCAAATCTCCGTTATTAATCTCTTTCCCATTCATTACCCCATGCTCTGGTGAGTACGAATAAGGAAACTTCTAATGTTCAGAACCATTAGAAAGAAATTAAAACAAAGGGTAGAACAATAAATGCATAAACCCCATTCAAGAATCACTAAGTATTTTGCCTATGTTTGTAAATTCATCATGGTTCTCACAACCCTAGTTATCGGACTTAGCAACTCATGTTTGAAGAATTGAAATTAATAATTGTAGGAGAAATCTTAATTATAACTTACAAGAATTTGTAGAAGAAATCACACATTTTGAATTAATCAACAAACACCCAAAGTCAATAATCAAATATTGTTTGATTCTACAAACCCAAGAACAAAACTAGGAATATTATTTCATGAACATCAATATCGAACAACAACCTCAAATGCATGGTAAACATTTCGATCTTATAAAGAAAAGATAAATAAAGTATTTGTAGACATAAAATAAATCCAATCCTAACTAGACAGGGAAGTCAGGTCGGAAGTGATGATGACTTGACTACCTAGTCGTTAAGTGTTATGACAGGCCCTTTTCCATCAAATCTGCCTTCTTGTTGACGACTTAACAAACGAACCATTAAGTGATGTAACGAGTCATCAAGTCCTCCATTGCCTCTGGGAATTGAATTTCTAGCATTCTGAATATGTTCCCACTACTGCTCCTGACGAGTCATTAAGTGGTTTAACGACTCATTACTACTTTTGTACTAACTCCCAATACTCTGCTCTATTCTGAACATCTTCAGACAATGGAACATGAAGAGTCCTTTAGTCAGAGGATGATATATTTCTCCTCTCGTCAAGTCTCTCTTCAGTTTGTTCACTTTCTGCTTCCATTTCGAATGACCTACATAACGAGATGTTATAAGACTTGACAAGCCATCCTATCTATCCGTCACCAGCACTTCTGAAGGTCCACTCTCTGAGTTCAAGGCCCTTTTCTCATAACAATTCTTAGGATGAATCATTGCCACTGGTGACGAGTCATTACCTTCCTCATATTTAAGACTTAGCCCATTTTCTACTCATTTTTATCCTTTTCACTTGCTGAACCTGTTTCCCTGCAACACTAAATAAAAACACATCATATCTATATAAACATACCTAGGATCAATATATTTTCTTAATTTTAAGCATCGAAAGTGTCGCAAAACTATGGCACATCAGTGTTGTGCACTTCATACTCATGTAAAAAACTCTACTTAGCGCGGCTTTCAAACACTATAGGACACACCTAAACCTGGATTTGATGCCATGTTTTCCATGACCCAAGAATACACCCCAAATGTAACATGGGAATTAGAACCACAAATGGATCTAAGCGAACCTATGGCACATGTTGATGTGCTGTGATTTTACAACACTTTCGACGCTTAAGAAAAATAAATATGCAAATTTTGGGTATGTTTTTATAGAGATAATGTATTTTTGTTGAGTGTTGCAGGAAAATAGGTTTGGATAATGAAATAGGAAAAATAAGGCTAAAGTTGGGCTAAGTGTGGATTTCCAACCAAGTAACAAGTCATCGTGTCATTGGACGACTCATTCGTGGAGCGTGAGAAGAAAACAAGTTTGGAGTGCAACCAACCAGTGATGACCATGAGTTGAAGGCATGACTCATTAAGATTGGCAATGAGTCATCATGAGTGTCACGAGGACTGGGATAAAAAATGATGAAAAAATACCTGGGGATACAACGGATGACACAACGAGTCGCGGGACACTTGATGCCTCATCGTGAGCAGCCAGGAGTATCCGTCGTTAACACTAGATGTTTTGAGTGTCAGAAGCCATGAGGGACCTAATGTTTGGTTCTATGACTTAATGAGTCATTAGGTGACCCATTGTCCTAAAGGAGCAGTCTGCCGAGCACGAGTGATTAATACATTCCACGAATTGTAAGGAGACCTAATGAGTCGTTACCTAGCCCTTTGTCACTGCTGACTTGTATTCCGTTATTATTTAGGAAAGGTTTTATTTGAGTCTATAAATACTTTATGTTGGTTTATTTTTTATAGTGTTGTTGAATTTATGACTTTTTGACTATATTGTTGAAGTTGTTGATTAACGTAAAGGTTGAAGAAACAAGTTTTATAATTTTGTTCTTGATTTTGAGAATTCAAACAACATTGGAGTATTGATCTTCAGTTCTTGTTGATTTATTCAATACGTTTGGTTTCTTCTACAAATATTTGTAAGTTGCAATTATGGTTTCTTCTCTAATTTATAATTTTGATTCTTCAAGAATGAGTAGCATAACCCATAACTAGGGTTGTGGGAACCATGATGAATTAACACACATAGGTAAAAATACTTCTTGAATCTTGAATGAGGTTTATGCATGTATTGTTTTTCCCTTTGGTTTAATTGTTTCTTAACGATTGTAAACATTAGAATTTGCCTCCTTCTTACTCACCGGATCAAGGGAAGTAATGAATGGGGTAAGGGATTAACAATGGAGATTTGAGGCTATTAACCCTCATCTAATAGCTTGACCTTGTTCGGGAATAGCTAGTCCGATATTAAGGGTAAGGGTTAATTAAGTATACATCCATATATGGATCAAGTTGCGTGGTGATAATCTTCTAAATAGGGGACCAACCAACCATTTAGGTGAAGTTAAATTACCAATATTGCATGCTAAGCACCAGAATAGATCACTAGTATAAAATGCCTTGTGGTTATAAAGTCATAGGCAACACAATCCTAGTTAACTGAAGGTTCAAGCTGTACCAAGGACCGATAGTGTGAAGTCCTGAAAGTTCAACTGAATTTTGGTGAGAACCATGAGTGGATCCTACATATCATATCTAGATTGTATGAGTTGTAGTGATGGTCGTATTACGGGAAAATCACAGAAATGCGCAAGAAATATTGGGTAATCATGATCCATGGTACAACTCATGGTAAGGTGGTATGAGCCGTTCTTGGTGTTAATGGTAGGAGATCCAGAGAATGAACAATATGGATTGGGAGGTATGAGTTGCATGCAACAGATCGTAGGATCATGGTATGGTTCATACCATTTGTTTGTGACATGAGATAGTATAACGCCTTGAACTTTTGGGTTAAGATTGGAATCATTCTAGGTATGCGGATGAACCCAAACCCGGTGAATTTTTTGGAAACAATGTGTTAATATCAACCAATAGGTGTATGAAGTGCATTGTACACAAGTTAAGGTCATAAGGAATCTCTAGCACAAAGTTGAATTGAGAGCCTTCTTACCGATTGGGTTTTTCATGTAAGTGCTTATAAGGGTCAAATGTAAATGATCATAAATCTAATTTTATAAAGTGTTTTGGATGATCCAGCATACCAAGTTAAATCCCTTTGAGTTTTATTTACAACGCTTCTGACCTTGCATCAATTAGAGTTCGGAGTAAAACAT
Organism: Datura wrightii; assembly: GCA_035772735.1. Classification (NCBI taxonomy): domain Eukaryota; kingdom Viridiplantae; phylum Streptophyta; class Magnoliopsida; order Solanales; family Solanaceae; genus Datura; species Datura wrightii. The sequence goes on from JASDFA010000003.1 coordinate 40,288,777, forward strand.
TATGGCTGGTTTAGTGAAGCACTGTCAAGCTTGACGGATAGGACCAGCTTGTCAGTATGAGTCATGGTATGACTCATGCTATGTAGGTACAACTCATACCAGGCGCTAGTACCAAGAGTTTCAGCAAGCTGTTTAAGCCTTCCAGAGGCCACAACTGGCATACATAGACCTGTGATATATCACTACGAGTCATGGTACAACCCATAGTATTGGATGGGCAGATTTTTGGGAACTTTTTTCCCAAGGGTATTTTTATAATTGTCTATGCTTTTAACTCCTAAACTAGGCCATTTTAGGCTTTCTTTTGGGAGAAAGAGATTTTTCCTAGCCCAATCCCTCATTCTCCTCAAAACCCCCCATAAGTCATCTTCTCCCTTCTTCTCTCAAGGCTGAAGAATTAGTGTTTCCTCTCCAAGGTGCAGCAGCTTCAAGATCTTTAGAGGGATCCTTCGACCAGGTATGTAGGACTTTAACAAGGATCTTCTTTCCTCCTTGTGTCTTAATTTATGTCCAAAACCCTAGCTACTTTGATTCCCTAGTAAAGTAAGTCTTAGTGTTTTCATTCTATGAATGATTTCTCTCATGTCTTCCATGATTTTCAAGGTCCTCGTGATAAATAGAACATGATGTTCATGATTTCACTCTCAATTTCATGATGAATTCACACGATTACAAATTAGCATGTTTTCCCCAAAATTCAGCCCATGAATTAGCTTGTTTTCAAAAATATGGTCCATTTGAGTACATGATTTTACCATGAATTTAGTATATATGATTTACACTATGATTTGGACTTATGATTTTTATGTAATTATTATGATTAGCATGTTTACGACTTTCTAGACTCTTAGGCCTCTTGCTAGTAGAAAGTAGCCTTGACCGGGCTCTCATGAATTTAATATGATCAACATCATATGGATCTTTAGACTCTAAGACCTCTTGCTAGTAGAAAGCATCCCTGAATAGTCTTAGAACATCAATTATGATCCCTTAGTATCAGTATGTCATGGTCCTTTAGGCTCTTAGGACTCTTGCTAGATAAAGTAGTTCCAACTAGTCTTAGGACATCAACTTCAGATATATCAGTTACATATATCTTTATTTTTAGTCGGGAGTAGTAATTAGCACCAAGTAGGCCAGGGTCCAGCATATCCAAGTCTCAAAACTATGAGCCACCATAGGATAAGGGATTCTCAATAGTAAAGAATATTTCCTTCAGCCCACAGAATATGGGATCCTCGTTATTTGAGAGTGTCTTCCTTGCTTCAATAGGCACATGCAGGGGTCATCGTTATTAGAGATTGTCTCCTTGAGTTCACGAGTAATATCATGCAAGTAAGAGTTATTACCCTTGGTATGTTATGAACACCCTTCCAACCAGGGTTACAGATCGGGCTCCATGAGGCTCATATTGGAGTTTGTCGGTTAATAGTCTCTCCCATAGTGCAGTTCAGTTTCAATTCATCTTGTATATTTTAGCTATAGATTTATTTTAATGTTATCAGCTTCAGTTTTTAGTGCATGTACATGACCCTTAAAAATAAGTTTTTCTTGTATTTTATTTAATTATTTTTGAACTAGCATATCATGTTAGTCTCTATGCATCTCAAATAGGGAAATCATACTTCACCTTAGTTATGCATTCAGTTATGTATTCAGACCAGTCTTCCTCAGCATACTAGCATGTTTCAAGCTTTAGTTACATTTCCCATACACTCAGTATGTTCCATGTACTAACCACGTACTTTATGTGCTGTATCGTTTTATGATATAGATCCAGGTATTCAGACTCAGCCCCACTGTTAGATACATTCTAGATTATATCAGTTGACATTAGTGAGTCCTATCTTCCGAGGGCGGGAGTAATGTGTTTCCTTAATTCAATATTGTTCTAGTTTCAGATTTTGGAGTATGCTGGGGGCTTGTACCAGTAGCTCATCAAATTATTAGAGTCTTTCAGACAACGTAGTGTTAGTTCTCCGCTTCTGAATCATCATTTTTATTAAACTATGTCATTATTTCATGATTAGTTATTTTCAGTTAGCTTCCACTCAGATATCCTTGATTAGTTTTCGTTAGATGTTGATTATGCTATCCCATGGGTTAGCTTTGATCCATTTGTGGTTCTAGACACCGTACCTTGATCCAGTCCATGTTCAAATCATAACATAATCCTTGAGCAGCTCAAGCCACCTCCTCTATCTTAGATTCAACTCCTTCTAGTTGAAAATATAATGAAGGCTCTTGTGGTCTGTGAACACATAAACATGCGCACCTTAGATATAATGGCACAAAATCTTCAATTCAAACAATACCGCTGCTAACTCAAGGTCATAAGTTGGATAATTCTTCTCATGGACCTGAAGTTGTCTGGAAGCATAAGCTATTACCTTACCGTTTTAAATCATACACAATCGATTCTCACTCGGGACGTATTGTAATACACCACAAAACCATTCGTACCCTCTGGTAGGGTTAATACTGGAGTAGTAGTCAAATGAGTCTTCAATTATTGAAAGCTTTTCTCATAAGCTTCATACTATTAAAATTTAACCTTTTCTGAGTCAACTTAGTCAATAGAGAAATAGTTGAAAATCCTTCTATATGCCTTCTATAGTAGCCAGCTAAACCCAAGAAACTTCTTATATCAGTCGGGGTTATGGATCTGCGCCAACTCTTTGCAACCGCAATCTTCGAGGAGTATGGGTTATGGATCCGGGCCAACATTTTGTAGCCTCAATCTTCTGTGAGTCAACCTGAATACCCTCGCTGGAGACTATATGGCCTAGAAAGGCCACTGAATTTAGCCAAAATTCACTATTAGAAAACTTGGCGAATAACTCACAGTCCTTAAGTGTCTGCAAGACTATTCCGAGATGACTAGTATGTTCCTTCTCATTTTTGGAGTATACTAAGATGTTTTCAATGAATACAATAACAAACATATTAAGATATTGCTTAAACATTCCATTTATGAGGTCCATAAATACTGTAGGAGCGTTGGTCAAACCAAAGGACATAACAATAAACTCAAAATGACCATAACGGGTCCTGGAAGTTGTTTTAGGAAAATCACTTTGTCAAACCTTCAACTGATGACATCCTGATTTGAGGTTTATTTTTGAGAAACAAGTGGCACCTTATAGTTGGTCGAACATATCATTGATTCTAGGAAAGGGATACTTATTCTTGAAGTGACTTTGTTTAACTGATGGTAATCTATACATATCCTAATAGTACCATCTTTCTTTCACATGCAGAGAACTAGAGCACCAGATGGTGAAAGACTAGGGCGAATGAAACCCTTATCTAGAAGATCTTTAACTCTTTTAACTCAGATGGAGCCACTCTATATGATGGGATAGAAATAATCTGAGTGCCAAGAAGAGCAAATATTCCAAAGTCAATTGGAACACACTGAAGGGATGGTATTTCAACATTAGAGTCTTTAACTCTTACAAAGTGATAGACACACCCCATAAAGATTTACTTTCTATCCTAAAGATATGAGATGAAACGACCATTAGACATGATGGGACTAAATTCCCAAGCTAAGACTGGCTTATCTGGAAATCGGAACTCTACTACTCAGGTCCTATAATTAACTGTGGCATAAAAGCAATACAACCAATCCATGCCTAGAAAGATATCAAAAATCTACCTTGTATAGCTCTACTAGGTCAACTATGGTTTCTTTATAATAGACTGAAATGGTACAATTTTTGTAGATCCTCTTAGCTAAGACTGACTTATCTATTGGAGTAGAAACATTAGAAGGATCTAATAGTTGTTCTGCACAAATCCCAAACTTAATGCCTACATATGGAATCACAAAAGATATAGTAGCACCTGGATCAAGTAAAGCATAGACATCAACAGAGAAGACTTTAAACATACCAGTGACAACATCTGAGGAGTTCTCCTAATCCTGTTGACTATACATAGCATACAGATGGTTCTAACCTCCGCCTATCCCTGAAGTAGTGCCCTTTCGGGAAACTTTGCCTGCTAAAGGGGTAGAATGAGCCTTGTTACCAACATTTCCTTGTCGTGATCGTATCAGAGCATTAGGATTTGAAGTGTCCTAGGGTGTTTGAAAGTCGCGTTAAGTATATTCTTTTTCATGGGTGTGAAGAGCACCACACTTATGACGAAGAGGCTACGAAATATTGTAGGAAATTTCCCTTCTTTCATGATCTATGTCATGCGATGGAATGTCTCTCTATCCTTCTAACCCTTGCTACACGCATTTGCAGAATCATGCCTCCTTGCTGAGTTAATGGAAGAAGAAACATAAATGGAGATGGCCATTAGAATGGCAATGGAGATGGGAACCAATAGGCCCCACCAGCTCCTGAGGATCATATGCCCGAGTAGGTTTCTATGTTGAGTTTAGGGCAGTCATCCAGATGTTGGCATAGGCATTGACCGCTCAGGTCAACTAACAAGCGATAGCGCATGTTCACCAGAATCTTAATGTGGCAGCGACAAGAGCCAAGGACTTTCTCATGATGAACCCACTGGAGTTCGTCGAATCAAAGGTGGATGAGGATCCACACAAGTTTATTGATAAAATCCAGAAGATCACCCAGATTATTGGGGTGATAGGGAGGAGTGTGCAGACCTAATCTCTTATTAGTTTAAAGGGGTTGCCCATATCTGGTTCAGACAGTGGCAGGATAGCAGGGCAGTTGGAGCAGGTCCCATTGGTTGGGATGAGTTTCATACCGCATTCTTAGATCAGTTCTTTTCTTGAGAGTTGAGGGAGATCAAGGCAGCTGAATTTGTGAACCTGAGGTAGAACAACATGACAGTCCATGAGTATACTTTGGAGCTCACCCGTCTGTCCAAATATGCACTAGAGATGGTGGCTAATCAGAGGGCTTGAGTGAGCAGGTTCATACATGGTGTAGCGGACTACTTGGTCAAGGATTGCAAAACAACTATGCTTCATCAGGATATGAACTTCTCGCGGTTGGTTCTGTATGCCCATCAGATAGAGGCGGTACAGGTGAGCGAGCGGCAGAGAGAATCTAGGAGGGATAAGAATGACAGTTTTGGGTTCTCCCAATAGATGCCTGGTGGTGGGCATCATTAGCAGTCTCATCGGAGATCAGTAGCCCCAACACTGACTGCAGTAAGTGTGCCATCTAGATCTAGGCATTAATAAAGTGGACGAGCATCAGGCTCTCGAGGTCAGGGGAGCAGACCTGCAGAGCCCAATATTTAAGGTTGTGACAAGTATGGTAGGAGGCACACTAGTCAATGCTTAGCAGGTACAGGTGTTTGTTTTGGGTTTGGGAAGCTCAGACATATGCTTAGAGATTGTCCAGCAGCTAGATAGGGCCAGGCTGAGACCCAACCACTAGTTCATTAGCCCCACCAGCACGCTCAGCTCAGTAGGGTGCCTCCACTACTACAGGTGGTAGTCATTTTCATAGCAGGTTCTATGCCCTAGTATCACGTCAGGAGCAGGAGGTCTCCCCAGATGTAGTCACTAGTATGTTATGAGTATTCCACGTTGATCTATATGCATTGTTAGATCCAGGGGCTACTTTATATATTGCGACACCCTATGTTTCTAGTAGTTTTGGAGTTCGTCTCGAAATCCTATCAGAACCCTTCTCGGTGTTTACTTCAATTGGTGATTCAGTAATAGCTCAACAGGTATACAGAAATTGCCCTATCACAGTCCTTCAGAAAGTCACTTCAGCAAATTTAGTAGAGCTAGCAATAAAAGATTTAGATATTATATTTGGCATGGATTGGCTATATGCATGTTATGCCTTAGTGAATTATAGAACCAGTGTGGTAGAGTTCCGGTTCCTAGGTGAGCCAGTCCTGGAGTGGAAGGGTAGATCAGCTGAGCTTGTAGGTCACTTTATTTCCTACCATAAGGCCAGAAAGATGATCTTAAAGGGTTGCATGTACCATCTCGTTAGGTTTAAGGATGCTACATCTGAAACCTAGCTATCCAGTCAGTTCCTATAGTGAGTGAGTATCCATAAGTGTTTCTAGAAAATCTACCAGGAATTCCTCCCGAGAGGGAGACCAACTTTGGCATCGACCTTCTTCCTGATACGCAGTCTATATCTATTCCTACTTACAGAATGGCTCCGGCTGAGCTAAAAGAGTTTAAAGAACAGTTGAATAATCTCTTAGAAAAGGGTTTTATCATACCTAGAAAGTCCTCATGGGGTGAACCGGTTCTCTTTGTCCAAAAGAAGGATGGTTCCCTTCGGATGTGCATTGACGATCGACAGTTGAACAAGGTCACAGTCAAGAGAAGGTATCCCTTCCCCAGAATTGATGACTTCTTTGACAAGCTTCATGGTGCCAAGTGTTTTTCAAAGATAGATCTAAAATACGGATACCATCACCTCAGGGTTAGAGAGAGTGATATCTCGAAGAAAGCCTTCAGGACTCAATATGGTCACCATGAGTTTGTAGTTATGTCTTTTGGACTAATGAATGCTCCTACAAATTTTATGGATTTGATGAATAGGGTGTTCAAGCCGTATTTGCACATGCTCATGATTGTGTTCATAGATGACATTCTCATATACTCTCAGAGTAAGGAGGAGCACACCGCTCATTTGAAGGGATTGCCAGTTGTATGCTAAATTCAGCTGTGAGTTTTGGCTGAACTTAGTAGCATTTTTGGGTCATGTGATGTCAAGTGAAGGTGTATAGGTGGACGCTCAAAAGATTTAAGTTTTGAAGAATTGGCCTAGACTAGTGAGTCCTTCAGATATCAGGAGTTTCTTAGGCTTAGCTTCTTACTACCGAAGGTTTGTGGAAGGGTTTTCATCCATTGTGGCTCCGTTAACTAAGTTGACCCAAAAGAAAGTGAAGTTTCAATGGTTAGAGTCTTGTGAGAAGAGCTTCCAAGAGTTATATACTCGACCCAACTCAGCACCAGTGTTGATTCTACCTGAGGGTACCGATGGGTTTGTAGTATATTGTGACGCCTCGAGGATTAGCCTTGGTTGTGTATTAATGCAACACGATAACATTATAGACTACACTTTTAGGTAGGTTAAGGTCGATGAAAAGAACTATCTGACTCACGACCTCGAGTTGACAGCGGTAGTATTCTCCTTGAAGATTTGGAGACACTATCTATATGGGGTCCATGTGCATATGTTTACGGATCACAAAAGCCTGCAGTACGTGTTTACCCAGAGGATCCAAACCTACATCAAAGAAGGTGGTTGGAGCTTCTTAAAGATTACGATATGAGTTTCCTTTATTATCTGGGCAAGGATAATGTAGTCGCAGACGCTCTTAGCTGCTTTTCTATGGAGAGTGTGTCCTATTTAGATGGGGGGGGGGGGGGGGCGAAGTAGTGAAGGATGTGCATCGGCTTGCATGACTAGGCATTAATCTTGTTGACTCGACCTATGGTAGTGTCATTGTTCAAAATGGATTAGAATCTTCCTTGGTGACCAAAGTCAAGGCTAGGCAAGACAAGGATCCTATTTCGATAAAGATGAAGGGGGCAGTTTAGAATCAGAAAGTGGAGGTTAAGGGGTAGATAGTGTACTATGATATTAGGGTCGTTTGTGTGTTTCGGGTGTTGATGATTTAAGGAAACAGATGTTGCATGGGGCTCATGGTTCCAGATATTTTATACACCTAGGTGCCACCAAGATGTACCGTGACTATAGGAAATCTATTGGTGGAATGGAATGAAGGACATAGAAGAGTTTGTGGCTAAGTGTCTGAATTGTCAACAGGTGAAAGTTGAGCATCAAAGACCTGGAGGTGTGCTTTAAGACATTAGTATCCCCATTTGGAAGTGGGAGGAAATCAATACGACTTCATTATAGGGTTTCCTTATACTCGTCGACAATATGACTCTATTATGGTGATTGCGGATAGGTTGACCAAAGCAGCTCATTTCCTGTCAGTCAAGACTACCGATTTAGTAGAGGATTATGCAAAATTGTATATTTAGGAGTTAGTTCGGTTGCATGGAGTGCCCTTTTCCATCATATCAGATAGAGGTACTCAGTTTACCTCCCAGTTTCGGAAATCATTTCAAAAGGAACTCGGTACTCAAGCCAAGCTTACTATAGCTTTTCACACGCAAACAGATAGTCAGGCTGAACAGACCATTAAGACTCTTGAGGATATGTTGAGAGCATGTGTGATTGATTTAAAGGGTAGTTGGGATGAGCATTTACCTCTCATCGAATTTTCATATAATAACAACTGCCATTCCAGCATTAAGATGGCTCTGTTTAAGACTATTTATGGGCAGAGATGTAGATCGCCTATTGGTTGGTTTGAAGTCGGTGAAGCTATGTTGATTGGACCAGATTCAGTTTATGAGGCTATGGAGAAAGTCCAGCTTATATAGGAAAGGTTGAAAGCAACTCACAGTTGACGAAAGTCCTATGCTGATGTGAGGAGGAGAGAACTTGGGTTTGAAGTTCATGATTAGGTGTTTTTGAAGGTAACTCCCATGAAGGGAGTAACGAGATTTGAAAAGAAGGGGAAACTTTGTTCCCGCTATGTTGGCCCATACCGAATTGTGAGACGTGTGGCAAGGTGGCCGATGAGTTTGAGTTACCCTCATAATTGGCTTTAATACATCCAATTTTCCATGTATCACTCTTAAAGAAGTGCATGGGTGATCCGGCTTTGATTATTCCGATGGAGAGCGTATGTTTGAAGGATAGACTTAGCTCTGAAGGGGTTCTGGTTGAAATACTTGATTGTCAGGTTCAGAAGCTAAGAAACAAAAAAGTAGCTTCAGTAAAGGTTTTGTGGAGAAATCAACATGTTGAGGGAGCTATGTGAGAAGCCGAAGAAGATATGATGGATAAATACGCACAACTATTCTCTTCCAATTCAGTTCCAACTTGAGGTATCAGTTTCCTCCTTAGTACTTGATTCAGTTTCATGTTCAGTTCATGTTCAGTTCATGTGTTATAGTTTCTTTCAATTCAATGCTTGTATGTGTGATTCATGAATTCAGTTCAGTCATGTATTTTAGTTTTAAGTCAGTTACTCTGTCAGTTTTCAGCCTTAGATGTTCAGTATTTGGGATGATAATTCTTTTCCCTAGCCGTTCAATATGTTCATTCGCATTTTAGGATTAATGTTCCCAAGGGAGAGATATTGCAATACCCCAAAAGTCTCTAAGATTAGATTAGAGGGTTGAACTAGAGAAAATAAGAAAATCTTTACGTTTGCACCAGAATGACTCATGATACGAGTCGTGAGACCAAGTAGTGGGTCATAGAAGGAGTAATGAAGAAGACCAGGAGTTTAGGTGTCTATACACGTGTCACACCATGAGTCATGATATTTGGGTACGACTTGTGGTAAGGGCTTTGGGGAGGTGAAGTCACAAATGATGTTACGACCCATGGTAGAAAACAACGAGTCATGGGATGACGTCATGGTGAGAATGTAGGAAGGTTTCTAGTCGTCCAGTAGTGATCATGACTGGTGACCATGAGTCGTTACATCATGGTACGGCTCGTGGTGAGGTCTGTGATGATTGGCAATGTGTATTTTTTCTGCATTTTATTAAGGGTGTTTTCGTAATTTCCAAACTCCTAAGCCTTAAACTACATTGTTTTAAGCTCAGATTAAGGGAGTTTTAAGAGGGTTAAATCTATTCTAACCCACTGCTTCCCCATGCATGCCAACTGGAGGATTTCTAAGGAAGATCAAGCTTAGAACTATCCAATTCCTTCTCCAATTCCTTTGGGCATTCAAGGAAGAATGTAAGACCAGACTACCCATGTATGTTGGGTTATGAATGAGAGTATTCCTTAAGTCCCATGCCCAAATCCTCTTCTACATTCATGAAATTTAAGGTTGATGAATCTATGGGTTTTTAACCTAAATTTTTAAAATTCTCTAAGTATCTATCATGGGTAAATCCTATTCATGTTTTAATGTGTTTTTAAGATTCATGGGTATGTTTTATAATGATTTCAATCACGAATTTATGGTTTCAAAAGTTTTACAATTATGATGCTCAATTATGAAAGTTCATGAACTGTTGGGATTATGATCTTTGTTTTCAAGTATGATGAAGATCTCGAATTACCCATGTTTATATTCATGATTTTGACTATCAAGACTAATTCAAAGCATGTATAGGTTTAGGAAAGCCCATATGATGAAATATGTTTCATGATTTACTTTAATTTCATGTTATTAGCTTACCACATGATTTTGGAGTCTAGAGTCCCATTTTTCAGCTTGTGGAATGGTCTGAGTCGAGGCTCCTGTCAGTACGTAAAATGTACCTAGTATGTAAGGTAAGTAAAATTGCTTAGACGTAAAATGTACCAAGTATGTAAGGTAAGTAAAATTGCTTAAATAAGTAAAATCATTTAAAGACAATGCATAATGTAAACATAAACATTAAGAATCTGAGAGTCGGGCTTGCATGCATTCTTTCTGAAATTATGATCTCTTCATAGCATAACATAACATCATAACTGAATCGATTGACTCAAATTTTAACTCTGATATTTATAAGTAAAACTGAACATTGAGTCAAACCTACTTTAGAACATGAATACATATGTAAATTTCATGAGTAATGGATATGCATAACTGAATTAATGAGGAATAATGGGAGACTTATCTTTTAACCAACATACCACGATAGAGCTTATATAGACCCAACTATCACACTCAAGTGGGAAGAGACATCCAAATCCTTGCCAAGTCTAGGACGATACCATGCTATCGATTTCAAGATCATTCGCCAATAGGGTCAGGGATAGCTCACAAAGGAGGTCCCAAACTCAAAATGTATAAACCTATAGTGGCACGTAGTTCTGATGCATAGGGTGATCGACCCTTATCTTGCTTGATGCTAGACACTACTCCCAAAAACATGCATATGCTCTACATCGTTATTCAACAAAGCTCAACATCGTCTATTGACGAAGCTCAATAATCAAATACATCTCAAATCTAAAATCATGCATATGAGAAGTTTTAACTCAAACCACACCACAAGATGAAAATATAAATGGGAGACTTCCCTCCAAAACCATGTGGTAAGCTTAATTCGGGAAATCATCAATCATACTTAAACATGTGAGCATTGTCCAATGCTTTATCATACTTGAAAATACTCAATTCATATCGAAAACACGATTATAAACATGGGTAGCTTGGAAACATACTTTTCATCATAATATCTCATCATCATCATGCGTTCATCACAAATCTCATCTTTCATGAACTTTTAAACTATGGGATTTTTAATTCATAAAGCTAGAAATATGATTTTTAATTGAGAACATTATAAAACTTGCCCATGCTTCAAATTCAATAATAGAAACGTATTTAAGTCATACCCATGTATAGAAAATTCTGAGGCGTAATAATATCTCCTTCTTGGGAACATTCATCCTCGAATATTGGAATATATACAGAAAAGCAGAGAAATGCAATTATCATATTTAAATACTAATCATTTAAACCAAAAATTGACGGTATGACTACCCCCGATTCAAACTACATAGCTGAACTAAGTTTACGAATCATACATACATCCATAAACATAAAGGAAACTTGGATACATGAACTGAACGTGAAAGCTAAATAGGGTTTGAGAGTAAAACTAATACCTCAAGTTGAAACTGAGCCGGTAGAGAATAAATGTGGATATCTAGCCATCATATCCGCTTCAGCTTCCCATGTAGCTCCTTCAACATGCTGATTCATCCATAACACTTTAACTGAAGCTACTTCCTTGTTCCTTAGTCTTCAACCTGATGATCCAGTATTTCTACTGGAACCTCCTCAAAACTAAGGTTGTCTCATACACCAACACTGTCCACCAGGACAACTAGAGCTGGATCACCCAAACACTTTCTCAAGAGTGACACATAGAAAACAGGATGCACAAAAGCTAATTCTGATGGAAACTCCAACTCATAGGCCACCTTGCCAACATGTTTCACAATCTAGTACTGGCCGACATAGCGGGGACTAAGTTTCCCCTTCATTCCAAACCTCATCCCTCCATTCATGGGAGACACCTTTCGAAATACCCAATCGTTGATCTTAAATTCTAATTCTCTCCTTCTCATGTTGGCATAGGACTTTTGGTGACTCTAGGCAGTTATCAACCTGTCCCTTATAAACTGAACCTTCTCCAAAGCTTTGTGAATCGAATTTGGTCTTATCAATTCCACTTCACCAACCTCAAACAATCCAATGGCCGACCTGCACTACCGCCCATAGAGAGCCTCGAACGGTGCCATCTGGATACTGGAATAATAGTTGTTGTTTTATGCAAACTCGATAAGTGGGAAAAGCTCATCCCAGCTACCACTAATGTCAATCACGCATGCTCTCAACATGTCCTCAAGGTCTAGATTGTCTGCTCTTCTTGACCATCCATTTGCGGGTGAAACGCTTTGCTGAGCTTAACTTGTGTACCAAGCCCTTTTTGAAAGGACCTTAAAAACTGAGAGGTAAATTGAGTACCTCTATCTGAAATGATGGATAAGGACACTCCATGCAATCGAACTAGCTCTCGGATAAATAGTTTGGCATAATCCTCCGTCGAATCTTTGGTTTTGACTGGTAGAAAATGAGCAGCTTTGGTCAACCTTTCTACCACCACCTAAATGGAGTAATATTGTCGACGAGTGCGAGGCAAACCTGTGACGAAGTTCGTATTAATTTCTTCCCACTTCCATATAGGAATGCTGATATCATGAAGCACTCCTCCCAGCCTCTGGTGCTCGACCTTTACTTGTTGACAGTTCGGACACTTAGCCATGAATTTTGCAGTATCCTTCTTAAAGCCATTCCACCAATAGATTTCCTGTAAGTCACGGTACATCTTGATGGCACCTAGATAATAGAATACCTAGATCCATGAGCCTCGTGCAACCTCTGACTCCTCAAATCATCAATGTCTGGAACACATAGGCGACCTTGGTACTGAAGAACTCCATCTCCCTCTTTGGAGAAGACCTCTACCTTCTGATTTTGAATGGATTCCTTTAATTTTACCAAAATCGGGTCCTCATCTTGCCTATATTTCATATCAGTCACCAAGGACGATACTGATCCATTCTAAACAACAACACTGCCATAAGTCGAGTCAACCAACCTAACTCCCAACCTTGCGAGTCGATGCACATCCTTCACCAGCTCCTTCCTCTCCTCATCCACATTGGACACTCTCTATAGAGAGTCTACTAAGTGCATCTTCTACCACGTTGGCCTTATCCGGATGGTATAGCACACTCATGTCGTAGTCTTTGAGTAACTCCAACCACCTCCTTTGCCGAAGATTGAGATCCTTATGCGTGAACACATATTGTAAGTTCTTATGGTCTGAAAACACATCCACGTGGACCCCATACAAGTAACGCCGCCATATCTTCAATGTGAATACCACAGCGGCCAATTCAAGATCATGGGTTGGGAAATTCTTCTCATGAACTTTCAACTGCCTAGAGGCATATACTATAACCTTCCCGTGCTGCATCAACACACACTGAAGTTCGATCCTTGAAGCATCACAATACACCATGAACCCATCAGGTACCCTCCAGTAGAGTTAACACAGATGCTGAAGTAAGTCGAGTCTTCAACTTTTGGAAGTTCTTCTCACAAGCCTCCGACCATTGGAATTTCACCTTCTTCTGGGTCAATTTGGTTAGAGGTGATGAAATCGATGAGAAATCTTCAATAAATCTCTGATAATAGTCAGCTAAATCCAAGAAGCTACGAATATCTAATCGACCTAGGCCAATTCTTCACTGCCTCTATTTTTTGAGAGTCCCCATTATGCCTTCGCTTGATACCACATGGCCCAAAAATGCTACAGAGTTCAACAAAAACTCACAGTTACTGAATTTGGCATATAATTGTCGATCCGTGAGAGTCTAAAGCACTATTCTCAAATGAGCAACATGTTTCTCCTCGCTCCGAGAGTATATCAGGATGTCATCAATAAACACAATCACGAACATGTCCAAGTATGGCTTGAACACCGTGTTCATCAAATCCATAAAAGCTATAGGAGCATTCATTACACCAAAAGACATAACTACAAACTCATAATGGCCATATCGTGTCCTGAAGGTTGTCTTTGGGATGTCACACTCTAGAACTCTGAGCTGATGGTACCCGGACCTGCGATCTATCTTTGAGAAATGCTGGGAACCCTAAAGTTGATCAAATAAATCATCAATCCTAGGTAGAGGATACCTGTTCTTGATGGTGACTTTGTTCAATTTCCGATATCAATGCACATTCGAAGAGAACCATCTTTCTTTCAGATAAAGAGAACTGGTGCACCCCATGGGGACTTGCTTGGTCTAATGAAACCCTTATCTAATAGTTCCTTAAACTTCTCTTTCACATCTTTTAGCTCGGCTGGAGCCATTCTGTAAGGAGGGATCGATATTGGCTGCGTGTCGGGGAGAAGGTCAATACCAAAATCAATCTTCCTCGGGATGGATTTCCAGTAAATCATCTAAGAAGACCTCTGGATACTCACGTACTACTGGAACTGACTGGATAGTTGGGGTCTCAGATTCAACATCCTTAACCCTAACTAGATGGTACACACAACCCTTAGAAATCTTCTTTCTGGCCTACAGGCACAGCTGAACCACCCTTCCATTCTAAGACTGGCTCACCCAAAAATCTGAACTCTACTGCTCGGGTTCTACAATTAACTAATGCATAACATGAAAATTTCCAATCCATGCCGAGGATAACATCAAAATCGGTCATGGCAACTCCATCAAATCTACTGAGATGACCTTCTGAAGGACTAAGACCAGGAAACCTCTATATGCCCGCCTAGCTATAACTGAACCACCTACATGAGTAGCAACTGAGAAGGGTTCTGACCAGACTTCAGGACTAACTCCGAAGCTACTGGACACATTAGGTGTCAAAAAAGACAAGGTAGCCCCGGATTTAACAAAGCGTAAACATCCAAATGTAAAACTCAAAAAATACCAATGACTACATCCGGGGAGACCTCTTGCTCTTGGCAGGATGCTAAGGCATAGAATCTGCTCTGGTGCTGACCGCCACCTATGCTAGTAGAAGCCCCCTGATGTGTTGAGCGTACGGATGGGGTTGCAAAACTAGAAGTTTGGCCTCGACCCCTATCATGGTCTTGACTCACTTCTGGGCAATCTCTAAGCATATGTCCTGACATCCCACACCCAAAACAAGCACCTGTACCTGCTAAACATTGACCCATGTGACACCGGCCATATTTGTGGCATGCTTGCCCTCTATGATCATTCCTAGGCCTGGATGGCACGCTCAACGCTGAAGATGCTGGCGCTTAAGATCTCTGGTGGGTCTACTGTCAGTGCCCCCCTTCTGACCTCAGTTGTGAAAATCTGTGGTCATTAGTCCTGGCCCTCTTGGCCTCCCTATCTCTCATATGTGCCGCCTCCATCTGCTGGGCGTATAGAATAATTCGAGGGAAGTACATATCCTAATGGAGCATATGGGTCCTACAATCCTTGTCCAAATAGCCCGCCACTCCATGAACGAAACTGCTCACCCGCGCCCTCTTATCGGCTACTAACACTAGGTCGTACTTTGATAGGCGAGTGCACTCAAGGACATACTCTTGTACGGTCATTCTCCCTTACTTCAGATTCACAAACTCAGCTGACTTCAGTTCCCTCATCCTCATGATCTAAGAACCTATTTAAGAATGCAACATGGAACTCTTCCCAAGTGGCAGGGCCTACTCCGGCGACCCTACTATCATTCCATTGGAGAATCTAGATATGCGCGATCCCTTTCAACTGATATGAGGCCAACTCTATTCACTCAAACCCATTCACCCCCACGACAGGGTGATCTTCACAATCTCATCTATGAACTCATCCGGGTCCTCATCTACCTTTGACCCGAGGAACTCTAACGGGTTCATTCTCAAGAAGTCTCTGAGTCAAACCGCCTCTGCATTGCCATTTCATGGAACATGCGCAACAGCCTGCTGATTGACTTGAGCAGTCTAGGCCTGCACAAGAATCTGAATAGCTGCACGAAACTCAGCATGGGCAACTGGCTCCAGTGCATGGTGCTCCTGAACTGGTGGGGCCTGCTGGTGCCCATTCCTACTACCACCCTCGTGGCCGTCTCCATTTCCATTCCTCCTAGCATTCATTTTCTGAGGATCCATGATTCTGCAATTGGAAATAGCACGAATTAGAAGGATAAGGAGACTTTTCTTTGCCCGACATAGATCATGAAAGAAGGGATGTCATAATTTTGGCTCACTTCACACCAATGAAAAAGAGTCTACTTAACGCAACTTTTATACACCCTAGGACACTTCAAACCTATGGCTCTGATACCAAGTTTGTCACTACCTGAATGGAGGACCGGATCGTAACACGGGATAAGGAGCCCTGATAGACCCCAAGTCGACCCATTGCATAAGCATGCATGTAACTAAATAAAAGAAACTGAACAATCAATAGTATAATAATAGAAGAAATCTAACTTAATCATAACATCATAAAGCACAATCTGAAGCTGAATACAACCATATGTCTTAAAAACCTCTAAACATGACGAGATAATGGGACAAAACCCCAACTAACTCAACAAAATTGAAACTGAAATACATATAGAAAATCTGAATAGTCTAGTTCTCGGTAGATGATGACTTACCAACAACGTATGATGCTATCACAGAAGATGGGCTAAAAGCGGAGCTGAACTTCAGAGTCGGGTTCTGTATCATGAAATGATACAGCATAAAGTATGCGGTCAGTACGTAAAATGTACCGAGTATGTAAGGTAAGTAAAACCGCTTAAATAAGTAAAATCATTTAAAGGTAATGCATAATGTAAACATAAACATTAAGAATCTGAGAGTCGGGCTTGCATGCATTCTTTCTAAAATCATGATCTCTTCATAGCATAACATACATCATAACTGAATCGATTGACTCAAAGCTGAAATATGATATTTATAAGTAAAACTAAACATTGAGTCAAACCTGCTTTAGAACATGCATACATATGTAAATCTCATGAGTAATGGATATGCATAACTGAATTCATGAGGAACAATGAGAGACTCGTCTTTTAACCGACATACCACGATAGAGCTTATATTGACTCAACTATCACACTCAGGTGGAAAGAGCCATCCAAAGCCTTGCTAGGGCTAGGGAAAATTCCATGATATCGATATCAAGCTCATGGGCCAATAGGGCCGGGGATAGCTCACAAAGGAGGTCCTAAAGTCAAAATGTATAACCTACGTTGGCGCGTAGTTCTAAAGCATTGGGTTATCGACCCTTAGCCTGCTCAGTGCTAGACACTACTCCCAAAAATATTCATATGCTCTACATCATTATTCAACGAATCTCAACATCATCTATTGACAAAGCTCAATAATCAAATACATCTCAAAGCTGAAATCATGCATATGAGAAGCTTCAACTCAAATGATACCATAAGATGAAAATATAAATGGGATACTTCACTCCAAAATCATGTGGTAAGCTTAATTCGAGAAATCATCAATCGTACTTAAACATGTGGGCATTGCCCAAAGCTTTATCATACTTGAAAATACTCAATTCATATCTAAAACATGATTATAAACATGGGTAGCTTGGAAACATACTTTTCATCATAATATCTCATCATCATCATATATTCATCACAAATCTCATCTTTCATGAACTTTTCAACTGTGGGCTTTTTAATTCATATGGCTAGAAATATGATTTTTAATTGAGAACATTATAAAACTTGCCTATGCTTCAAATTCAATATTAAAAATGTATTTAAGTCATACTCATGTAAAAAATTAGGAAATTCATGCATTGGGTTTAAACCCCAAAGATTAGTCATAGATCATTCATTATTTAGAGAGGGATTAGGCATGGGTGTGAAAGGAATCACCCATTCATAACCCTACATACCTTTTGGTAGCTAATTCTTGCACTTCTTTAGATGCCCAATAGTAAATTGAAGAGAAATGGATGAATCCTAGGCTTGATCACCCTCTCTAGTCTTCTACCTTGCATGCATGAATGAATAAGGCCTAAAATGAACTTAACCCCTTTAAAAGTAATTATTCATAACTCAAAAAGATGTAGTTTAGGCCTTAGAAGCTTAGCAATTATGGAAAAGACCTTACTAAACTCACAGAAAATAACTGTCAGGTGGTCCCAACAAGGGACCTAACGATTCTTCGTCAAGGGTCATGGCTCATGGAGTCATCCGTGAAGTACACTGCTCAACATGACTCCTGGGCTCATAACATAAGACTTAATGACTCATTCCAGGTGACCACGAGTCGTGGTCACCATCTGTGATATACAGTGCCTTGGCCTCAGTTATATTTTTCCTTTATTAGTCACGACTCACCCAAACAATCATGGGGACTAACCACGACTTATGGGGTCCTCCTGTCGAGTGCACTGCCTCCCTTCCTCTCTTTTCCTTACTCATCCACCCCACGACTGACCTAATGACTCGTGGGGCCTGACCACGAGTCATGGTCACGTCTGTAGGATCCCATTTCTAAAATTTCAAATTCAATCCCTAGCCTTCCCATGAGTCACATCACGACTCGTGGGCTCCTCTCATGGGTCTCCTCATGACTCATTCTGTGTCTGGTGCCAAATTTTAGGTTTTTCTTCGTTTCAACTCCCAGGTGTAATCCTTAGGCTTACGGGGTATAACAGCTCCTCATGATATGTTTTTTGATTATGTATGTACCATTATGATCCAGCTTTCTCTCAAGATGATGGTTCAGCTTCATTGAAAAATAATAGAGAGGATATGCATGTTTTTGCAAGTAGTGTCTAGCACCATGTAGACTAAGGATTCAGTCAACCTTGTGCCTCAGAACTGGTTGCCAATGTAGGTATGTTAAGATTATTTGGGACCTCCTTTGTGAGCCTTCCCTGCCCCGAGAGGCCTTATCTTGATATCGATATCATGGTAGCGCCCTTAGCCCTAGCAAGGCTTTGGACGGCTCTGCCACTTGAGTGTAATAGTCGGGATCACGTAAGCTCTATTTTTGTAATGTCGGTTATATGAAAAGTCTCCCATAGTTCCTTATGATTTCAGTTATGAATGTTCATCAGTCATGATATTATGTTTTCAGCAAGTTTGCCCCAAATGTTCAGTTTTACTTCTGATTATTAGTTTCATCTTTGGGTCATTCGAATAAGTTATGATATTCAATCATGTTTAATATCATGTTTTCAAATGATAGCATGAAAGCCTTACTCTCAGAATGTTATGTTGAAATATTTTATGATATGCAAGATTTTAGTTTTACTTACTTAGCGGTTTTACTTACCTTGTATACTCGTTATATTCCAAGTACAGACATTATACTCTATGTTGTATCATTTCATGATACAGGCTCGAATGTTCAGGCTCAGTCCCGTTGTTAACTAGATCCTCTGAGTTAGCATCTCTTAGCTTGTAGGTGAGTCCTCATTCTTGGAGGACCTTCTCATCAGTTTATCATTAGTAGTTTCGCTTCCAGTTTTTTAGTGAGTTAGTTGGGGTCTTGTCCCATCATATCGTCATATTTTAGAGGCTTATTAGACATAATATGTATTCAACATTGGATCAGTGTTATGTATTATGTTGTTCAGATTTTTATTGAATTTTCAGACTTCCGCGATTGAAAATGTTAGATTTCCGCATTTATTATGTTGAGATTTAGTTGTCATGTTCATTCCATGGGTTGAACATTTAAAATGTTATGTTCGGGTCATGACAGAAACCAGCTGGTGCTAAGACCTGACGGTCAGACTAAGCAACTATCAACTGAGTGAGCATTTGGATAGCTCCCCTAAACTCTTCCCTGAAGTGCCAACTCATAGAGGCTGAGGAGTTGTTGCTTCTAGAACCCTTTCACTAGTATTTGGTTCATCCTTGACTACAATGCTAGCTCCCTAAATTGTGGTACATGCACCATTCCTAGTCTGTAACCTAGTTTGCGGAGGTAGACTTGTTGTTGTTGTTTCCAGCTAAAACCTCAACACTAGCAACATTCCTCTGACTGGCTGTTCTCTTTGGAGGCATGATCTAAAGCATGTGAATGCAAGAGTTAGGAGGAATTCTTTATAAAGTTAAACTCTATCGCATGAACTAGAGTATAAAAGAAAGGAGGTATTTCCTAATTCTCTGTAGCCTCCCTATTATAAATGTGGTGTGCTTCACACCTATAAGAAGGAAATACTAGACACAACTTCATAGACATCCTAGGGCTCTTTGAACCTAAAGCTCTGATCCCAAGTTTCTCATGCCTCAAGCCTACACCCTAGGCGTGGCCGGCACTTAGACCACCTAGTGGTCCAAGTGAACCCTTGGCCTTGCTTACTACTAACTGAGATTACAATAAAGCAATGCAAAAGCAATAACTAAAATAAGCTCAATTAAATAAAAATAAGATTTATTAACTAAAACTGAAAATAATGTTAAAAAGTAACATTTATAACTCAACTCTCTAACTAGTCTAGGAAACCTCTAATGTATGAAAGGTTGGTGCTGGGACAAAGCTCCCACAGCTACCTTAAGCTATACTAAAACAAAATAAACTTGACTATAACTCTCCAAAAGTATGAGGCGTCACCAAAGCTGAATAAATGAGATCCTAATGAAGCATCTACTACTAGTCCTATCTACCTGAATCAACATCATAATAAGTGCAGCACCAAGTGGGGTCGGTACATTTGAATGTATGGTATGTAAAATGGCTGAATGAAATAATAGATAAGTAAGAATATTTGAAATGAAATAATAAGTTGAATAAATCTAAAACACTGAATGATGCATAAAAACATATGTATGAAAGATATGTAAATAGTTATGCAATAAATCTATGCATCAAAATAAGATCTTGAAAATACATGTATATATATGTATAACTTTAGTTGGGAGTTTTCATAATTGACATACATCATGAATGAGCGCATGATGTCCAACTTCTTACCCAAGTTGGGAGAGACATCCTAAGCCTTGTCAGGGTAGAAACAAACTTAAACTGTGGATCTATCGTAAGCCCTTTCCAGGGGCTTTCTGAGGAGTTTCCTAAGCTAGCTACATGATCCTAGCCTATGCTGGCTATGTAGTTATAGGGCATACGGGTTATCTGGACCCTTTAACCATCTTGGTGCTAAATAATCCTCCTAAAAGTATGGTCATATAAATATGTCTGTCTAAGGCAGCTGAAAACATCTTTTCTGAAGCACTTTAGCTATCGTTATAATAGATGATTTTAAAAACACTATTGAGCCTTGGCTCAAAATTTCTACTTTTCTCATGAGCCTTGGCTCAAAATCTATACTTTGAAAACTTGTGAGCTTCCATTCTCAAAATCTTTGAGTTTCGAAAATAATACTTTACTTTATATTTTGAAAATTATGTTACAAACTGAGCTTTTTTGCTCAAAATCTCTTTATGAAAACTCTTCTAGAAATATGCTCAACTTTATTCATGAAAACAATGCATTTATCTCATAATACAAAGCTTTCAAAAAATAACTTTTCATGCAATTAGGTCCATAGGATAAGAGACATGAACCATAATCAATCAACTACGAATCAAGAGACATCATCAATAATCAAGAGAGTAAGATTATCAACAACAATCAAGAGATATAATAGATATATCACAATAGGATGAAGAACTCAATCAATGAACAAATCATATTGGGAAGAAGCCCAAATCAACAAATTCGGCAAAAACCCTAGCTTTAACATCAGGGGAATCTTTACTAGATGTAGGGCATGAAGAAGAATGAAATTCCTCATTATAGTTAGCCTTACGTACCTGGAAGAAAGAACTCTTAACTCTATGTTGAGAATCCCTAGGTTGAAGATATGAATCCCTTGCTTGCTTGAGAGCTTGAGAGATAATGATCTTGAACTTACATTTTTATGAGAGAGAATGAGAATTTAGGCTAATAAAACACCTTAAATATTATCACGACTCGAGCATAGACCCCAGAAGTAACACAGGACCTAGAACTACGAATGACTCCAAGCTAACCCATGGCACGTGGATGACATAAGCATACACTAAGAAGAATAAATCATAATGAAAAATCATGAGCGAATGCGTAAGATACCATAAAAGGTAACTAGGACTACAAGTCAACACTGCTGAGAATATATAGAGAAATGTTTGAAAAGCCTCTAACCATAAGAGGAGTTGTTGGGTCAGGCCCCCGACTAGCTTGGCTAAGTCTGAAACTTAAAAGACTTAAAAGCAAAACGTAAGGATTAACTAATGTCCTTGAATAATTAGGACTCACCCAAAGCTGAGGCTGGGTTGAATTTGGGCAAGAGCAAATCTAATGATGGGGTTGAGAATAATTAACCAAACTTATATCATGAGATTATATAGCATAAAAGTATGCAATCAATACTTTGAATATACTAAGTATGTAGGATAAGTAAAATATGATAGTAAAATGATATCATGAAATTATGAGTATAAGATAAGCTAAAACATGAGTTTCCAATCATAAACTGAGTATAAAGGCTCAAGATTTTCAAAACCAAATCATAAAGCTAGACATGATTGAAATCTTAAGTGAAATCTCATAAAGTGTGTATTCAAACAACATATCATAATTCATAATATCGTGAAGCATAAACCTGAATATGTGTAAAAAATCATGGAACAATGGGAAATTCTTATAACTGACATACTCTAAGTGGGCACCGACCTATGCTGGGAGGTGTGTCCATACCTTGTCAAGGGTATGAACTATGTAGACGTGATATCACTCGTGGGCACATTTGGGCTTGGGACACACTCTCTACGAGGATCCTATCATGGGTACGATGGAACGTAGTTCTGAGACATGGGTGGATTGAAACCCTGATCTATTCAATGTTAAATACTGATGATGTTCAAATCCACTCCTCACGAGAAGGAATTATAAACAATCGTCACAATATAAATACCCAACTAAGAGGCGGGGTTGAATCCATAGGGAATAAGGATTGAATAACGCAAAAGTTCTCTATTGACTTGAATGAAAATTGCATCCATGCATGTGAAAATAAAAATAAAATGTTGGGGGGAAAAGAGGGATCATAATTTGAATTTAAAATCAACTATCGAGAAAACAAGGCAACAAAATTGAATTAACAATTATGAGAAAGGGCCGGGGGTATGCTATTGATGGGGGTTTGATTGTATTTGGATTAACTAGAACATCAAAAAATTACTCACAAACATAAATAACTGTGGATAAAGTGACACCCAATGTTTTTCAACCAATTGGGGTGCTCTATTCCTTGACTTTTCTTAAACCCCAAGGCCTCAATCAATTAATCCACTATAGCCTAGGCAAGACTTGAGCTATTTCTAGCCTCAAATATCTAATGGGTGCATGGTTGTGGATGTTAGTTATATCTAGCCCAACACCATACACTCAAGACCAAATTTCCTACCATTGCTTTCTCACCCATATTCAATTTCTCTTTTTCAAGCAAAAATGGAATAAGTAGTCATAACCCACATTTGCAACTATGGGTAATTTAGTTATAATTTAGGAGAAAACAACAGATTTACACAAAATGAGTAATCACAAGATTAAAATATCCATACCCAATCCAATCTCTCCCCAATCATGCACGTACCCTTGGAGAAATATCTAGCTACTCATAGATAAATAATATAAAATCATATTAATAAACAACTTCATGAAATTCATCATTCAGAGTAAAATAGAGAGCTCACAAATAATCTTCAATGGTGGCTTGTATCTTGAGGAAGAAGAAGAAGAAAAGCTATTTAATATTTCTCTCTCTAACTCTACAAATCTGGAATAGGATAATTGGTACTTTTCAGATAATGTACAGAAATAGGATAAAAAATTGCTCCTCAAATTTCATGCTAGATGATTTTTCCCTCCTAAAGGCGGTTGCACTTGCGAGTCACAGGCGTTCCGCTGGTGCCCATCCATGGAACGCCGCTCTACGCAAGTGGGGGTAGTAACTTTGGGGTCTGGCCAGTGTTAGCATCGTTGGTTCATAGGTGCTGACCTGTGTTCTGCCAGTGCACCTTCCACTTCTGTCCTGTAGGCTCATGCGTTTCAGCCGGCGTTGCGCTTGTCCCATCCAGTAAAGCTCTAGTCCTCTTAATACCATGCTTTTGTCTAATTTCTTGCTTTCTCTACCTAAATTAAATACCTGCAAAAATTAAAGAGAAAGAGAATAAATTCCTCTCAAATGACTTGATAACCAAGTAAAAGCTCATGTTTAAACACCTAATGAGTTGGTAAATTACCAACTCATCCAACCACCAAACTTGAACCATTGCTTAAGCAATGCAATTCTTTATAGTTGAACTATAGGAATAAGCATGTTATTCTACATGACATTATGTATAAGGGACCACTACGACCTAGACAACCAAACGATCGCTCACCAACACAAAATAAAAGAGAAGACTCAATACTTTATGGAAATGCTTCAATAGATGACAAAATAAAAGACAAGACTCAATACTTTATGGAAATGCTTCAATAGATGATCAGAATCAATTGGCATGATTCACATTTGATTCCTTCATTCAAAACAAGGGGAATTGTTGATCACAACAAGCTTATATAACATCTTAAGTCATTAAAAACTCATATTCAAAGTTTTCCTTCAATATCACTACAATCTAGCGTAATCATATCTTTTGGTATGTGCAAGCATATTCCCCAAGGAAGTGATGCTACTCATAACAAGAGAGAATCCTATTTAATTATCAAGCAATTCACACTCAAGGGATTATAAAATGAAACAAATATGCTCACTCTCACAAAGAAATTCTCATACACATAACTTGACCCATAGGCTTCCCTTCATGTAACTCGCCACTAATATAGTGTCACTACACTTAAAATCAATTAGGACTTGGAGGTCATGATGAAGGATAGGGTAAAGGTAGGATGAGTTTTAAGTTTTAGTGACTAGAGCCTCCCTAATACCTTTTTTATGAATCTCATTGCATATTCTATTTTCTTTAGAGATCACCCTCACCTTATCTCTCCTTTAACAACATTTTCACTTTTGAAACTAAAGCCCTCATTATCTCTCCTTTGTAACCACTTTTCCACTTATTTAAGCAAGAGGCATCCCCTTTTACAAGTAAGTTCTTTTCACCCAAACAGTTCATTCATTCTTTCCATAATGTGGTGCTACCTCACATTCAAGTTCACTTCATTTTTCCCATTTTCCATTTTTTGAAACCACCAAACTTAGAATTTTCCCTTATCTTTCCCTGTTCTATTCCCACACTTTTGGGAATTCAAACATCATTTTTAAATTTCTTCTCACAATTAGCACTAGGGAGGATGGGTAACAAAGAGGGATTACGAAAGGCATAATAGGCTTGTAATGTGGTTTTCAAGAAAAAGGCTTAAAGGCTTAACATTGGCTAGCAAGGGTTCATGCTCAAGGAGGTCATATGGGTAAAGTAGCTATCATAAATAAAGCCTAAAATCAACTTCCAAGTGCAAATACATGTAGGATTTCACCTTGAGCCACACATGGAGAAAGTTCTAGACAATCATTTATGCAAGAGAATTAAACTAAAACCTTCACCATAAAGCATCACCCTCCAAGGGGTACACACCATTTTCATCAGCACATCAAGAGTAATAAAATAAGATATCATGTGAATCAAGAAGCCAAACAAAGAATATATAACTTATAACAAAAGAGTACTTATCTTTCAAATTCAACTACCCCTTTCTTTCTTAAAAATCATTTTTTAACATCCATTCCATTTTGAAAAAATTTCTAGTGCTACTTCAGAAGCCATTGCAATCATTGACTCAAAAAAACATTAAACTCGACATTTTTCCTTAAGAAAGTCGCCTCTCAATCCATCATTGAGAAATGCCACCCGGTTCGACAACAAAAGAAAAGAAAATCTTTCCTTGGGAAAGAACCATGGTATAAAGAAAACCCTTGGAGTTTATTCACTAACACTATAAACAAAAGGCAATAATCAAAACATGGGTCAATAATATTTTGCAATTTTAAACAACCCATCATTTGCACCAACAATTCAACAACATATTTTTCATTTAACAAACAGCTCGATGAGTGCATTCCACCATAATTAAACTAACAATCATCAAAAACATCAGAAATTCCACCTGGAAAGTGCAACACAAATATCAACAAGAAGCCCGACAAGGGCAGAACAACTCAATAACAACCAAAAGATAGAAAAAGAGGCCTTAACCCACCCTCAAATATAACAATACGTTGTCCCCAATGTATGCATGAGAAATAAAAAGGGTGGTCAGAACTCCCTGAAGTGGCTACTCGTCATCCTCATCATCAGCATTATGGCCCTCATCTCCCCATGTCTCCTCATCATCACCTAGGCCCTCAAATAGATCATCAATGGGGCCTCGAGCTATATATGGAGCAGCCATTGCTGCATCAAGTGCGCTCATATCTGGATCTTCCCTTGGTGCTCTACTTCTTAACTCTAGCACTTCAGCCAGAAGAGATGTCACTGTGCCCTCCACCACATCCACCCGAGAGAATAACTTGTTCAAGATATCATACATATTCTTCATCTCCCTTTTTACTATTTGGGAAATTAGGGCTGGGAGATTTTGAGCCAACTTTTGGAGTTGGCACTCATGAGAATGTGTCAGCTCGGCAAGCTTGTGAATGCCACTTGGGTCAGAGCATCTGGGGGAGGTGAAGGCCCTCAAAATGGTTCTTCCTCCGATACATGACCCGATATCTCGAGGTTTGGAATATTAAGGTTGGGAGCAACATGTTCTCTTTTATGTCATAGGAGGTGGAGCCTTCAAGAGCTTAAAAAGCATGCATCCTTTTTCTCTTCACATTGGGTGCCTCAGCATCCCCTTTTCTCTCTACATCGATCACACTGGTGATGGAGCTAGGAGACTCTTCAGGGAATTGTGGCACCACTGTATTAACATACAACTGAGAGATAAGCACCATATATGGTGTTGATGTTCCCTACTGCCTGGCATTTCTCTTCATTTGGTTGGCCACGATCTCCCCAAAGTTGAAGGGCACCCTTGTCATGATACATGCGATGAGGATAGAAGCTTCCAAGTTCTTTATTTGGTTATTCTTTGATGGCATGATCCAGCCACACACAAACTCTAGCCATATTTTTGCCTCAAACTTGAGGTCATGCCTCAAAATGTCCCCACCCATATAGGCCCATAGTGGCTAACCACTGGCAATGGTTTCAGCTATCTAGCTGAATTGGTTTTCTTCGTCAGCCACTCTATCAACATACTATGTCCCTAGATCAATCTCATTTGGATAGAATAATGCATTGATGTCGGCAGGAGTGATATCTACCTCCACACCCCTAATTTGGATTGAAGGAAAGCAAGGAAATTCATCAATCTTCCCTTTATTCTTCATAACCTATTGCCTTGCCTGGTATGAAGCTAAAATCAGGCACCAAGTTGGTTTAGTACATCAGTAGAGACTTAGCAAATACATGCCATTGACAGTGGTTGAATTGGACAATGATGTTGGGGAAGTCATTTCTCATCCCCACCAGATCAAATCTTTTCTCTGTTGTGATTGATCTGCCCTCACAAATGGCATAGTTTTCCTTCCCGTTTATGGAACAAACATATGAATATGCTGGATCATACCTTTCTTTCCACTTCCAGTCCCTATGATACTAGGGGCACACAAAAGATGATTGCCTCCCTGGTGTTGGTGGGGGTTGGATTTGACTTGGCCTACCCTTTTCTCTTGCTTTTCTAAATGGAGAGTGCCTTACCCTTGACTACTTGCCTAGATGAAGTCCTACTTTTTCAAAGCCATGTTAGTGCCGTAACAAAACAACATTTCTTTCTGTATTTTTTTTACTAACAAAAAAGAAAAGGAAACAACTAACCTAAGCTAAGGAAAAAAATTCTAAGGATTAGATGAAAAACAAGGTGAAACATTAAATGCAGACATCTGTAGCACTAACAACTGAAGCGACGAACCGCAGGTGGCCACCCGTGAGATGCAGCCAAGTCGCAAGTCTGGGAAATTCTCTATGCCAAACATGTATCCCTCCAACACTACACCGGAATTTCACCGGTCATGATCCATGAAGCACTGGAGAACCGCGTGTTCTAGGTAGTGGCCTGAAGCCTCAAGCATCTCACCCGTGCTTCCGCTAGCTTTTCACTGGTCTTGACCGGCATCTCGCATGTTACACGCCATCTATCAGCTCTACCTCAAATCAATTGGCCAAACATTATCTCAAAAACAAGCCTTACTCACACCCTGTTACATTAAGATTCACCCAGTCAAACAACAAAATACATAAAACATGACGATTTACCCGTAAGAACGACGTCACCCGATCTATCATCGGGAAAATTGTTCCTTTTTAGCATATCGGGTTACATAGAATTCCCCCCAACTATTATATCCAACACATACTTCACCTCATACATTCAACCAAAATGAACACTCATAACAGCAATATGCAATTAATATTAAACTCCCAACATACCCACATAATGAGAAATATTCAATAATGAAAAAGCACAAAAAAGGGAAATAGGGAACATGAGTATTGAAAATATCATATGCAACATGATTCACATTCTCAATAGTTAGCAAGATTAAAGCAATGTAAGATCTGATGAACACATAGCAATTTGAGAATTGAGAAGAAGTGAAGAAATTAAACCTTTGTGCTTGACCAACAATGGTGTTCCAAACAGTGAAGGCTTATTTTTCTAAGAAAAAGTTTGAGTGAGTAGTAGTAAGACGAAGATAATGAAAATGTGGGTTTTTATAGGTTGAAGAGAATGATTGTAATTGGGTAGTGTAAATGGTGAATTTACTGGAGGGAGGTTGGGAAGGTGAAAGGGTTGTGATTAGGTGAAAAGTTGAAGAGAGAGAGTGTGTTGGAAAGGAAAAAGGTGTTTTGACTAGTTTTCATAATTTTTAAAGTATTATGTGAGGGGTCAGTCAATGGGTCAGTCAAGATTCAAAAATACAATTTCTTACCTCCACCCACACTAGACTTGCAACCGCCAGTGGGTACCGGTGTTTCGCTGGTTAAGAATCGGTGACTTCTTAAATGCCCAGTTCACTACTTCATAACTACGACTGACCGGTGTTTCGCGGATCGTCATCTTCCACTGATAAGTCACATCTCACCCTTTTATTCTCTAATTTCCTCTAGGTATACTGCTTCACACCCACTCCAGACTGGCATTTTGTGGAATTCCTCCGGTGTTTTGCCGGTAAGGCGCCGACATCTTTCTTTTTTATCCAACTTCAGCTTTTCTTGTGTGATAGGGCAGTGACTCGCGCTTGAGCATCGACGTGTCACCAGTCTAGTGTAGTGGCTACCCAGTTTTCTTTCTCCTTGTTTCACATCCAATCATCCAACAAAAACAATATCAATAAAGCATCAAGGCATTAAAACATAAAAAAACATAGGTTGCCTCCCAAGAAGCGCCTTATTTAACGTCGTGTCACGATGGATACTTCCTCAACTATTAGTTTTTTCATCGGGTCATCCTCTAAATCAGACTCATCAAAATCAACTTCATCTTGTGCTGCCTCGTCATTCAAAACCCAATTACCTTGCACTCATCCGGGGGCTCAGTGGTTTGATAAACCTTGAAGGCGATTTCCTCACCTCCTACTCGAAATTTCAGCAAACCGAGCTCCACATATACCAAAGCTCTGTCGTGGAAAGCAATGGTCTCCCCATGAAGATGGGTACTTCCAAATCCAAATCACAGTCCAACAAGATGAAGTCGGTTGGAAGGATAAACTTGTCAACCCAAACCAAGACGTCCTCCAACACTTCCACCAGTTTCTTTATGGATCGATCTGCCATCAACAACATCATTGAGGTGGATTTGGGATTCCCCAATCCCAACTTTTTGAAAATAATGAGAGGCATCAAATTTATGCTTTCCCCAGGATCAAAAGGGCCTTTTTGAACACGCACAACCCAATGGTGCAGGGAATAGTAAAGGCTCCCTGATCCTCTCTTTTAGGAGTGAGATTACTTTTTATCATAGCATTGCAGTGGTGTGTTACTTCCCCTAAACCAACATTAAGAACCATCCTTTTCTTCAGTAATTCTTTCATAAATTTGGCATAACCCGTCATTTGGAGCAATGCATCTACCAGAGGTATATTAATGGAAAATTTACTAAACATCTCAATGACTTTTTGAAACTAACTATCCTCCTTTTTTGCTAACCTTTGAGGTTAAGGAGGTGGAATCCTAGGTTCTTGGTCCATGTTGGGTAAAGCTTATTTGCTCGTTTCCTCTTCAACAACATCATTCACGGGAGTCACATCAACTTCACCCTCATCTAATCCTTCTTCATCATTAACAACCTTTGGTGATTTTGACACTGCAACCATTACTTTATCACCACTTTCTTTTGGGTCAACAACATCTTTGGGCTTTACACCTAAATCCTCCAACACATTGCCACTTATAGAAACAATCTCCATACAATGGCTACCCTTCTTCAGGTTGGGTATGGTGTAACTAGGAAGTGTTCCCTTCATTAGAGGATTCATTTAGGAAGACAAATGATTCATTCACACTTCCATGTGCTTAATCGATGATGAGTGGGAGTTCACTAATTTTGTGAGGCTAGAAAGCTCCCTTTTCAATTCCTTGACTTCATTATTAGTCGATTCCACTCTCTTGAGTAATCTAGACAACATTTCTTCAATCTTGGAGCTTCCCACATTGCTCACACTAGGTTGCAATTGGGATTTTCAGCCTTTGGAGGGGGAACATATGGGTTTGAGCTTTGGTGACAACATTCCCCGTCACAGTTTTGATCACGATTTTCCCATATGTCATTTTTATCAACCCGACCTTGGTTGTCGCAATTTCTCCAACCTTAATTCTCTTCCCATAGGTGCCAAGGGCCTTGATTTGCACCTTGGTACCCCAATCGAGAACCCCCCATTAATTTGCCATGAATTGGCACTCTTCTTCGTACCTTGCAGTAAAGCTTCATTCTCATATTGCATAAGACCTTTTGTTATACCCCGAAAGCCCAAGGATTAGAATCGAGA
The DNA here is from genome assembly GCA_035772735.1 of Datura wrightii. Classification (NCBI taxonomy): domain Eukaryota; kingdom Viridiplantae; phylum Streptophyta; class Magnoliopsida; order Solanales; family Solanaceae; genus Datura; species Datura wrightii. Next base: position 40,319,853 of record JASDFA010000003.1, read on the forward strand.
GTTTAAATGGAGAAAAGTTGAAAATTTTGCAGCAGACTCTGAATGAGTCATGGGAAGACTCGTGAGAGTAGGACATGAATCATGAGGTGACTCGTAGGGAAGGCCCAGGGATCAATGAGAAGAACTTGCAGAGATGAGACCCCATAGCGAGACAACATCTCGTGATCAGGCCCCATGAATCATTAGGTCAGTCGTGGGGAGGGAAGTAAGAAAGGGAAAGAAAAGTGAGGCAGTGTACTTCAAGGGTGGTGACCACGAGTCGTGCTCACCCATAATGACTCATGAGATGACCCATGATGAGGCTATAAGATTTATTAAGAAGTGAACATAACGGATGACACCACGAGTTGTACCCCCCTAGCCACGAGACGTCAAGTTACTCGTTAGGGCCACCTGACAGTTATTTTTCAGTGAAATTAGTAAGAGCCTTTTCGTATGTCCTAAGTTCCTAAAGCCTAAACTATGAATTTTTGGGTTATGAATAGTGTCCTTTTAAGGGGTTAAGTTCATTTTAGTTATTACTCATTCATGCATGCAAAGTAGAAGAGAATTGAGAGGGCAAGCAAGCTAGTGATCTTCAATTTCTTTCAATTTCTATTTGGGCATTCAAGGGAGAGTAAGATTCAGCCTCCAACAGGTATGTAGGATTATGAATGGGTGGTTTCTCCCACACCCACGCCAAATCCCTCTCTAAAAAGTATGAAATTCTATGATTTATCTATGGGGTTTTTACCCAAATGCATGAATTATCTATTTCTACACATGGGTATGAAATGATTATGATTCTATTATTGAATTATAAAGCATGGGAAATTTTTATAACGCTTTCAATTAAAAAAATCATGTTTCTAGTCTTATGAATTTTAAAGCTATTGATGAGATGTTCATGATAAGTGAGATTTGTGATGGATATGTGATAATGTTGAGATATCATGAAGAAGAGCATGTTTTAAAGTTACCAATGGTTATAAATGATGTTTTGATATTAATTTAGCATCATCAAGTATGATAAATCTTTGGGCAATGCCCACATTTTGAGTATAAATGATGATTTTCCGAATAAAGCTTACCACATTGTTTTGGAGAGAAATCTCCTAGTTATATTTTCAGCTTGTGGTGTGTTTTGAGTTAAAGGTTCCCTATGCATAGATTACCATATGGTTTTGGAGTGAAGGCTCCTAATTATACTTATCAGATTGTGGTATGTTTGAATTAAAGCTTCTCATATGCATGATTTCATATTTGAGATATATTGATTATTGAGCTTTGTTATTTGACAATGTTGAGCTTCTTTATAAAATGATGTAGAGTATATGCATGTTTTTGGAAGTATTGTGTAGCACCAAGTAGGCTAAGGGTCAATCACCCTATGCCTCAAAACTACGCGCCAACGTAGGTTTATACATTATGACTTTGGGACCTCCCTCGTGAGCTTCCCCTGCATGGATGGGCCTTCAACTTGATATCGATATCATGGTATCGTCCCTAGCCCCGGCAAGACTTTGGACGGCTCTACCCACTTGAGTGTGATAGTTGGGACCACGTAAGCTCTATCATGGTATGTCGGTTAAAAGACGAGTCTCCCATTATTTCTCATGATTTCAGATATGCATACTAATTACTGATGAGATTTATGTAAATGCATGTTCTAAAGCATGTTTGACTCAATGTTCAGCTTTTACTTAGAAATGTCAGAATTCAGCTTTTAGTCAATCGATTCGTGATGTTATGAAGTTATGTTATGTCATGTTATGAAGAGATCATTATTTCAGAAGGAATGCATGCAAGCCCTACTCTAAGATTCTTATGTTTATGTTCTAATTACTGCATTTTCTTTAAATGATATTTTTCTTACTTTAGCGGCCTTACTTATCTTGCATACTCGGTACATTCCATGTATTAACCACATACTTTCTATGTTGTATCATTTCATGATACAGGACCCGGCTCTCAACTTCAGCCCGCTCTTAGCCAGCTTGTCGGAGTTAGCATTGCTTTGTTGGTGAGTTCTCATCTTCCGAGGACTAGATTATTCAGCTTTGCTTTATGTATTTCATTTTCATCTTGTTGAGTTAGTTGGGGTCTTGTCCCATAAACTTGTCATGTTTAGAGGCTATTTAGACATATGCATATATTTAGCTTCGGATTTTATATTCTGATGTTATTTTCCAAGTTATACTTCCGCTATGTTTGTATTGTTGATTATTTAGTTCCTTGATTGAGTTAGTTGTATGCTTATGTCATGGGTCAACTTGGGGTCTCTCGGAGCTCCTTGTCCCATATTACGATCCAGGCCTTCGTTCGGGTTGTGACAAACTTGGTATCAGAGCCATAGGTTTAAAGTGTCCTAGGGTGTCTGAAAGCCGCGTTAAGTAAAGTATTTTTCATGGGTGTGAAGTGCGCCACACTTATGATTTAGAGGCTACAAAACATTTAGGAAATTTTCCCTTGTTTCATGATCTACGTCGTGCGATGAAAAGTCTTTATATGTTACTAATTCATGTTATTCGTGATTGTAGAATCATGGTTCCTCGAAGAATGAATGGTTGGAGAAATAGGAAAGGTGAAGGCGACGAGGATGGCAATGGTAATGGGCACCAGCAAGACCCACCAGTTCAGGAGCACCAGGCATCAGAGCTAGTCGCTCATGTTGAGTTTTGGGCTGCTATTCAGATGCTTGCGCAGGCCTTGACCGCTTAGGTCAATCAGCAGGCCATTGCGCATGTTCCACAAAATGTCAATGCACCAGTGGCTCGAGTTAGAGACTTCTTGAGGATGAACCAGCCGGAGTTCCTTGGGTCCAAGGTAGATGAGGACCTGCATGAGTTCATAGATGTGTTTTTCAATATCACCCATGTCATGAGGGTGAATGGAGTTGAGTGCGCAGAGTTGGCCTCTTACCAGGATAAAGGGGTCGAACATATCTGGTTTCGCTAATGGAAGGATAGTAGGGTCGCGGAGCAGGTCCTTTCACTTGGCTATAATCAAATAGCCATAGCACCGGAGGACCAGGAGAAGACTACTTTCACATGTCCTTATGGGACATATGCTTTCAGGAGGATGCCATTTGGTTTATGCAATGCACCCGCCACATTCCACAGATGCATGATAGCGATCATCCACGATTTGGTGGAAGATTTTGTCGAGGTATTTATGGATGATTTTTCTATTTTTGGTAATTCGTTTGCTACTTGTTTGCAGAATCTTGACAGGGTGCTAGCTCGTTGTGAAGAATCCAACCTTGTACTCAACTGGGAGAAATGTCATTTCTTAGTCAAGGAGGGTATCGTCCTTGGCCATAAAGTGTCTTGCAAGGGGTTGGAAGTCGATCGTGCAAAGATCGAGGTTATTGAAAAGCTACCACCACCTGTTTCAGTGAAGGGTGTTCGCAGTTTTCTCGGACATGCAGGGTCTACAGATGGTTCATCAAAAACTTCTCTAAAATTTCTAGACCAATATGCAGGTTTCTAGAAAAAGATGTGAAGTTCGAGTTTGATCTGGATTGTGTCAAAGCATTCGAGGAGTTGAAACAGAAGTTGATAGAAGCACCTATCCTCATTTCTCCGAATTGGGAACAATCGTTTGAATTAATGTGTGATGCAAGCGATGTGGCTATAGGAGCTGTATTGGGGTAGCGGAGGAATAGAATTTTTCTTTCCATTTATTATGCAAGCAAAACACTTTATGTAGCCCAAGTCAATTATACAGTCACTGAAAAGGAGATGCTAGCATTAGTGTTCTCATTTGATAAATTCAACTCCTACTTGGTGGGTTCTAGAGTAGTGGTGTATACCGATCATGCAGCGATTCGGTATCTATTTAACAAGAAGGATGCAAAGCCCAGGCTGATCAGATGGATCTTGTTGTTACAAGAGTTTGACCTAGAGATTCGGGACAGAAAGGGGAGCGAGAATCAAATGGCAGATCACCTATCGCGATTGGAAAGCCGGTCGCATGTGAAGGAAGGTGACAACATCAAAGAAGAGTTCCCGGATGAGTAGCTCTTGGCAATAAGGGAAGATGAAATCCCTTGGTATGTAGACATTGTGAATTTGCTAGTTAGTGGAGTCTATCCACCGGAGGCTACGGCTCATCAGAGAAAGAAGTTGAGACATGATTGCAGGTATTATATTTGGGATGAGCTGTACTTGTTTAAGCAGGGACCGGATCAGGTGATGAGAAGATGCATCCCGGAGAGCCAGATTGCAGAAGTATTGAGGAGTTGTCACTCTTCATTGTATGGAGGGCACCACGGAGGCGAGCGGACAGCGCATAAGGTGCTACAGTCAGGTTTCTTTTTGCCTACAATGTTGAGAGACTCTATGGCATACGTAAAAATGTGCGGTAGATGTCAAAGAACAGGCACAATTGGTAGAAGGCAGGAGATGCCACTGCAGCAGATATTAGAAGTGGAGATCTTTGATGTATGGGGTATAGATTTCATGGGCCCGTTCCCACCTTCATTTGGTAATCGTTACATCTTGGTAGCCGTTGATTATGTATCAAAGTGGGTTGAAGCAACAGCTTTCCCCAGGAATGATAACAAGGTGGTAACAAAATTTGTGAAAAAGCATATTTTCACCAGGTTCGGGACACCCCGAGCCATTATCAGTGATAGAGGGGCTCACTTTGTAAATGCAAGTTTCAAGAATTTGCTAGCTAAGTATGGGGTGCTCCATAAGGTAGCAACAACATATCACCCCCAAACTAGTGGGCAAGTGGAGGTGTCGAACAGAGAAGTAAAGCAGATTCTACAGAAGACAGTGAATGCACAATGTAGTGATTGGTCAAGCAAACTCAACGATGCGTTGTAGGCTTATAGAACAGCGTAAAAGACACCAATTGGGACTTCTCCGTACAGATTGGTCTATGGAAAGGCGTGTCATCTACCTATGGAGCTAGAACACCGAGCTTTCTGGGCCGTGAGGAAATTGAACATGGATCTAGAGCTAGTGGGGAAGAAGAGGCTGATGCAACTCAGCGAACTTGATGAGTTTCGTTGGCATGCCTATGAAAGTGCCAAGTGCTACAAAGAGAAAACAAAGAGGTGGCACGATAAGCATATGGTGCATCGGATCTTTGAGCCGGGGTAGAAAGTATTGCTATTCAATTCAAGATCAAGGCTTTTTCTAGGAAAATTGCGGTCCAAATGGTCAGGGCCGTTTGAGGTGGTAAGAATGACCCCGCACGGGGCAGTGGAGTTGTGGAAAGAAGATAGAAGTGCCACGTTGTTAGTAAATGGGCAGCGATGTAAGCATTATTGGGGTGAGGAAGTTATTCGAGAGAAGATGTCCATCACTCTAGAGGATGATTGAGCAATGAATGACGTCGAGCCGCGACGGTAAAATCAGGTTCTGCACGGGAGGCAACCCGTGAAATTGTTGTAATAGATGAGTAGAAATATTTAAAAAAAAATAAAAAGAAAGAGAAAAAGAAAAAAAATAAAAATTTTGTTTGTGTTGAAACCTATGAATTCTAACCAATTTCTTGTGGTGAAGTGATTTTCAGGTGGAACGGAGGGCAAAAAGGCAAAGAAATGCAAAGGAAAAGATCGAGGTGAGAAAAATAAAAATTGACACATTACAGTGAGCCTACGCGATGGCTCCGTGTCACGAAGGAGGTGCTCCGTGTTACCCTTCGTGACACGTTGAAGAGTGTTCTAGACTTTTTAAAAATCCAGAACACTGGCGCGATGGCTCCGTGTCACGGAGGGGGTACTCCGCGTTACCCTCCATGACACGTTGAGTGTTATTTCGTGTCGAGTCACACCGGGTCGCCGGGTAACCCGCGCGAAATATCACTTTAAAACCCCGATTTCCCTCATTTCTTTCCATATTTTCCCTTCCCTCCACGACCAACACCCCAAATTCCCTTCTCCCCCGACGTGACACGGACCTAGGCATCAATTTTCTTCAAGTTTTCTTCAATTTCATCGGATTAAAGGAACAATGTCAGGCAGACAAGATAAGGGTAAGGGCGCATCCACATCGAGCGCCGACGGAAAAAGAATACGATTTGGAACAGCAGTTCCAGCAGCACCAGCGGTTCTGCGAGGCCAACGCTGACAATACGGAACCCGATGGGTGACCGATGAAGGGAAGAAGTGGTATGCAAAACACAAAGAAACCAAATACTTCCCGGAAGAGCATATAGCACGGGAGCTGCTGGCACAGGAATTCCCGCGGATTGTACACCGGATTGACACCGCTGGGCTAAACTTAATCTTCGAAGAGCCCAGGTAGTGGAATCTCCATCTTATCAGGGAGTTCAATGCCAACTGGAACCCAACCCTCCGCAGTCACACCGTCAAAATCAGGGGGCAGGTTGTCACTTTTGAGCCCCATCACTTGAATGCTATAGTGGGGGCGCGGGACACAGATGCCCATGTCCTCCAGCAGCTGAACATCACTCGACCTTGTGCAGACATCAGACGCACTCTATGTGGAGCCCGTTCGACAGCAAGGTGGAGCAGGCACAAGGAGAGGGGCTACCACCAGATGTTGCCCTACTCGCAGATGAATAGGGAAGCCAGGATCTGGCTGAAAATTGTGTGCTCATTCTTGATCCCAGGGGTGCACATGATAGATGTCACCCGGGACCTAGTCTGCTTGGTGTATGCCCTAATGAAGGGTCTAGAAATAAATTTTGGGGCGGTGATCATCTCCGCCATGAAGAGAGCCCTTGATGCAAACTGCATCAAGGGCACAGATATTGGTCCGGTGGTTTACTTACCACGTTCCTGAGGGGCCATGATATCGAGGAGGAGGCCCTGGATTACATCTGTTCGGTGCTTTGGTTGGGTTATAAAACCGACACGCAAGTGCACGTGGTCAAACAAGTAGTAAGTGGCTTAAGTAAGCCAAGTATCGATCCAAGGAGACTTTGGGTAAGTAAAAATTGCTTAAGTATACTATATTCTATCTCACTTCTATATATGCTGACAACAACATAACTAACAATTGTAAAGTTTGTTTTATAAATTATATACTAAAACTACTAACAATTATCTACTTTGAATTTAAACTATGGATATGAGCATGCCAAGGTTAAGAACATGTAATGAACTTGATTATAATCATAAATTGGTTAATTTTTCTCTTCCAGTAGCTAGCCAAGAACATCAGCCAAGAGATTAAAACTCTCGTATTTAATCTCACTTAAGAATCATAAACCATCCGTCTACATTTCTGTGATCAAATGCAATTCATGACCTAGCAATACAATTCCGGTTCCTAAATTGACTAATACGGCTTTCAAGTATATTTCTATCAGGAAAGCACATCAAAACCCAATTTTCCCAAATCAAGTTAAGAATAATACCCTATTAATTCACAACTTTCCAATTTCGTGCTCTCTCGAGTGAAATCGGACTTTTTAGATGTACATTATTGTCGACCACACACCAATGCAGTAGAAACAAGAATTAATAGAACAACATGGAAGAAGAAGATGAAAAACCATATAATTTAACAATCAAAATTCATCACAAATGTTCATAAACTCAGCAAGGAAGGGAATTAGCCACCCATTTGTGGATTAATCATCCTAAAACAAGTGTTAATCATACAAACAATTGATTGAAAGAAGAAAGAAAGAGAGAAAAACCCTGAGCTTTTTCGTCCCTCAACTGTCTGTAACCCACGTCCTTGCTCCACCAAGTCTGAATTTATTAAAAATAAGCCTAAGTGTTGTATTTATACTAGTGGGAATTTTTCTCGAAATAACAAGCAACGTGTCACGGAGTGCATCGCGGAGCACTGCCTCCGTGACACGGCATGGACGTGGACCCTCTCTGGAAATTTGGGGTCCGGGAATAAAGCTTCAACGTGGCACGGCATGCAACGCGGAGGCTTGCCACCGTGCCACGGAGCTGTCGCGAGGCTCCACTGGAATTTGACTAATATTTCACCCTCCAGGCAGAGTGCCTCCGCGATGGTAGTGTGACACGGCTCCATCGCGGAGCCCCTTTATATTGTGCAGTCCAATGCCTTTTTCGTGCTCGCTTCCAAGTCCAACTCCGATATTGTTCCAACATGCATTTTAGCTCTTCAAAATCACATTTCACCTATAAAACAATGCTAATCATGTTGGTTAGTATAAATTCACATTTTATTACCAATTACATGAAAATGTATACACATTGCTAGATAAACAAGGCGAAAATGATACGTTTGAGTATCACTTGGGCATATAAATCTGCCCAAGATCACTTACCCCACACTTACATCCTTGTTCGTCCTAGAACAACAAACACACAATTCATGCAAATTACATCCCAACCTTAGCCACTATTGTGCGACAATTTGAGCTACGGTTATACCGATCATTCAATATTGCAAATCATCAAGAAAACATGCATGGTCTTAACAATGCAATGACCTTTAATACATCAAGACTTCCTAGACTTTAAGAATCTATTCTCGATATCGGCAAACTCATACAAATCAGCTAATCAAGATATCCGACACGAAAATCAATCTTTCATCAAGCATGTGCCCTCATAACTCAAGAGAATCTTCCCCTTTATGCTCATGTGACACACAAACATTCAAGTAGGGGCATGTAGAAATTAATTTCACTCTCTCTCCCAAAAGAATTCACATGCATCATGTCATGACCCATAAGCTTGCCCTTAGTGTGTTACTCCACTAATATAAAGAAATGCAATGTAAGTCACGTAGGACTTTAATGGGTTGTAATGGAAGCTATGGAACTAGTACATACTGGATTAGCCAATAATAGCCACTAGCATCATTAAGCGCCTTTTCAACACATTCCCACCAACGTATGGACATTGTTTCTCTCTTTTCATTTTTTTTTCATCATCCCATTCATGATGATTTACCTTCGTCTGGCCCATTTCATCAAGCACACTTGACACAAAAACAAAGGTTTTTCATGCACCTTCATTATCATTTAATTATAGCAAGTGCACCTTCAACCTTTTCTTTTCTTTCCTCACTCTGCTTTTCTTTTTCTGTTCTTAAGCGCTTAAGAGTTTTGTATAGACTTTACGGCTAATGAAAAGGAAGAATTAAGCTCAGTTTATACATTTTTGGACAAAAGAAAGAAATAATAGGCTAAAGGCTCAACGGGCTGACTAGGGTATACAATCACATAAAAAGGAGAGTATGACAAGAAAAAAATAGAAACTCTCGGTTAAAGCAACGAAATGCCTACATCCTTTCCAACAACACACCTCCTTCATTTCGTTTTGTACACACACCAGGCAAGTTCTAGACACTTCACAATAGCATGGAATAACAATACCTCACTTCACACTTCGTGCACATGCTCGAATTCAAGATGCATTCACAGACTCTTTCAATTAGCTAATTACATGAATTCAAAATTAAGCCTCAATCACACCGAATCAAATTCTACAGCCAAGGTAACTCAACATATTTACAAAATTGCATTCTTTCATACGAATCACTTTTACATTTTGAATATCAAGTATAACACGCAACCAACATTTCACAACCATATAGTAACTACAGGTTCCGTGATGCAATCCACCAAAGAAAAAAATTTGAAAATAAATTGAAATCACTACTCCTACCGACTACATTTCCCTTAAGACGGTCGTCATCCATCCATCATAGGGAACGGTCACTAACTATGACATCGATTCAATGGGACTATTCTCGGTAAAAGAACCGAAAACAAACTCCGAGAAACCCAACAATAAAAATTGAAAAATTTTGCAAAACATCGATCATTTCGATGGAAAAATATTTACAAAACATTTTTAATATGTACAAAATATTTTCGCAAAATTTTAAAAATATCGATCATTTCGATAGAGAAAAAAAAATTAAATTAAGAAAATATTTACACAATTAGACTTAGCTGGCAACAACAACATTCCACAACACACATCAATACCACAAATATGTACAAATACAGACCAGTTTGCAATTCACAAACACAGGGAAACATAAACATACAAAACAGAGGAAAGCATACAAGCAAACCAGCCCAGCCCCAGCACCTAACTACTCCCCACCCCACACTTAAATCGAACACTGTCCCCGGTGTTCACAAAAATTAAAAATCACAAAATTTGGGTGGTGGAACTCCCTGATTAGTCAAAATATTCAACTTCTTCATCAGGTGCTGCTGCCTCATCGCCCATGTCTGAGTCACCTCCATCGTCGTCATCGGACTCCACATCAGAGTCCTCCCGACGTGTCTCCTCGTCCGTGGACATCATCGTCAGTGGGCTCTACAAAGGTTGGCCCCACTCGGCATAGAGCCCTGGCGTTTTCGCCAAATGGGTAATCCAGCTCGAGCTGCCATAACTCCTCCTCCGTGGCTGGTCTCCCACCGATCCGAAGCTGGAGCATTTGCATACCAAACATCCGTGCCATGTACTAGTCGTCACGAGCATGTCGCTCGCCAAGCGTCAGCACTGGCCCGTGTGTGGTGTCGGGGGCCTTAGTTTTGGTCACATCAAGGGCCCTCCGCTCCAACTGCGGGATGTAATCCAAAGCCTCTTCCTCAATGTCGAGGCCCCGGAGAAAGGTGGTGATTAGTCCCCCGAACCCATACCTGTGGCCCTGGTGTAGTCGGGCTCTCTTCATGGTGGATATGATGACTGCCCCAACATTAATCTCCAGCCCTTTCATCAGGGCATAGACCAGGCACACACGGTCCCGGGTCACATCAGTCATGTGCACCCCAGGGATTAGGCATGAGCAAACTATCTTCAGCCATATTCTGGCCTCCCTGTTCATTTGAGAATACGGCAGAGTCTGGTGGTAACCCCTTTCTTTATGTCTGCTCCATCTGGCTGTGGATCGAGCCCCACACAATGTGCGTCTGATATCGGCATATGGCGGGGTGATGTTCAGCTGGCGGACAACGTGGGCGTCTGTGTCCCGCGCTCCGATGATGGCATTTAATTGCTGGGGTTCCCGAGTGACTATCTGCCCTCTGATCTTGATTGTGTGGCTTCTGATTGCCGGGTTCCAATTTGCATAGAACTCCCGGACTAGATGTAGGTTGCATTCCTTGGGCTCCTGAAATATCAAGCTGAGCCCAGCTGCCTCGATCCTTTGCACTATGCGGGGGAACTCCTGTGCTAGTGGTTCCCGTGCAATATGCTCCTCGGAGAAGTATTTATTCTCCTTGTGTTTGGTGTACCACTTTTTCCCTTCATCGGTTACCCACCTCGTTCCGTACTGGTGGCACTGGCCGCGTGGAACTGCTGGTGCAGCTGGGACTGCAGTGCCCAACCTAAGTCTTTTCCTCCCGGTGCCTGAAGTTGATGCACCTTTACCCTTATCCTGCCTACTTGTCATTTTACTTGTCAACACAAATAAACAAGCGCAATGTCAAGCTAAATGAATATTAACTTCAGCTAAGGTCGGGTTAACTAAGTTTACCCCACACTTAGTCGTTAGCTACGGTTACGATACTACGGCAAGAATAACTTTATTTACACCAATAACTAACAACTATACAATTCCTGCTTAGTGCGTTCGCAAAGAAAAATTCGACGGTATAACTTTAGCGTACTACTCAAACTTCATACAGCTAATCCCAATCACTACCATCTTTAGCAATTCAACCATCGCACTTAGCAAAGAAAAACAACAAAACAAAAACATCAACAAAAATTCTATATACACATGAACCTATATAATCAACCCAATTTGAACAATTTTCAGCATTTTCCCAAAAACGCGAGAATTCGTCGTCTATTAACATTCAAACAATATTTTACAATGACTTATCTCATTCAATACATACAACCCGACATATAGTTCCCAAATTTAACAAGTTACCAATTTCGATTCCAACATCTAAGCCCTAGAATTGAAATTCGCAATCAAATTCGAATCATTCACGTAATGGACCAGTTCAAACGCTCATTACAACATTTCGAACATTTATCCATCAAGGAATAACTCAATTTCATGCTAAATTTTGACTTGGGGTGTTTTAGTTCACCTCCCATGTTTAAATTCGAATAACGTCGACAAAAACTTGAGAGATAATCGGAAAACATACCTTGTAGTTGAATAACCGAAGAAAACTTGATAATTCTTTGCTTTATACCGTGGCACGTTGATGGGCAAGGGAATTTTGGGTGTTTTGTCGCGGAGAAGTGTAAAAAATGTGGGGAAAAGGGGAGAAATTGGGGTTTTAAAATGAAGAAAACACGCGGGTCACTCGGCAACCCGGTGTGACCCGTCACAATTTATATGGCAACGTGTCACGGAGTGCATCGCGGTGCACTGCCTCCGTGACACGGAGCCATCGCGATAGCTTACTGGAATTTTTGAAAATTCCAGTTTACACTTCAACGTGTCACGGAGGGTAACGCGGAGGTCCTCCTCCGTGACACGGAGCTATCGCCCCAGCTCACTGTCTCTGCATTTTATTAATTTTTTCATACCTTGCCTTTTCCTTCACGATTCCGTGCACATTTTTCTCCGTTTCACCTGAAAATCATCTCACTGAACAAAATTGGTTAGATTAATAGGTTTCAAAAACTAAAATACAATAATACTAACTAAAACAAAAATTTTGTACTAAATCAAGAAAAAGGAAAATAAAATAAAATCTATTTACACTTTATAAAATGAAAAGAAAATAAAAAATTTCACGGGTTGCCTCCCGTGCAGCGCCTGGTTTACCATCTCGGCTCGACGTCCTTTATGCTCAATTGTCCGCTAGGGTGATGGATGATTTCTCACGATCATTGTCCTCCCCCCAGTAGTGTTTACACCTCTGCCCATTTACTAAGAACGTGGCACTCCGATCTTCTTGCCACAATTCCACAGCCCCGTGAGGGGTCATTCTTACCACTTCAAATGGTCCCGACCATTTAGACCTCAGCTTTCCAGGAAACAACTTCAATCTCGAGTTGAAGAGCAAAACTTTCTATCCCGGCTCGAAAATGCGATGCACCACATGCTTATCATGCCATCTTTTGGTTGTTTCCTTGTAGTACTTAGCACTCTCATAGGCATGCTAGCGGAACTCATCAAGTTCACTGAGCTGCATTAGTCTCTTTTTGCCCGCCAGCTCTGAGTCCATATTTAGCTTTCTGACAGCCCAGAAAGCTCGGTGCTCTAACTCCACCGGGAGATGACATGCTTTGCCATAGACCAATCGGTATGGTGAGGTTCCAATCGGTGTCTTATAAACAGTTCGGTAAGCCCACAACGCATCATCGAGTTTGCTTGACCATTCATTTCGTTGTGTATTCATCATTTTCTGAAGAATCTGCTTCACCTCCCTATTTGACACCTCTACTTGTCCACTAGTTTGGGGGTGGTATGCTGTTGCCACTTTATGGCGCACCCCATACTTGGCTAGTAATTTCTTGAAACTTGCATTGACAAAATGAGCCCCTCCATCACTGATAATTGCTCGGGCTGTCCCGAACCTTGTGAGGATGTGTTTTTTCACAAACTTCGTTACTACCTTGTTGTCATTTCTAGGGCAAACTATTGCTTCCACACACTTTGATACATAATCTACAGCCACCAAGATGTAATGATTACCAAATGATGGTGGGAATGGACCCATGAAGTCAATGCCCCATACATCAAAGGGCTCAACTTCCAGTATATTCTGCAAAGGCATCTCTTGTCTTCTGCCAATGGATCCTATACACTGACACCTATCACATTTTGACATACGCCATAGTGTCTCTGAACAATGTTGGCCAAAAGAAACCTGACTGTAGAACCTTGTGCGTCGTTCTCTCGCCTCCGTGATGTCCTCCATACAATGAAGAATGGCAGCCCCTCAACACTTCTGCAATTTGACTCTCTGGGATGCATCTTCTCATTACCTGATCTGGTCCCTGTTTGAACAAATATGGTTCATCCCAAACATAATGCCGGCTGTCATGCCTCAATTTCCTTCTCTGCTGGTCTGTTGCCTCAGGTGTGTAGACTCCGCTCACTAGCAAGTTGACTATGTCTGCATACCAGGGAACTTCAGCTTCTCCCACTGCCAAGAGTTGCTCATCTGGGAATTCTTCATTTATGTTATCACTTTCCATCACCTGCGACCGACTTTCCAGGCGTGATAGGTGATCTGCTACTTGGTTCTCGCTCCCCTTTCTGTCTTTGATCTCAAGGTCGAACTCCTGCAACAATAAGATCCATCTAATCAATCTGGGCTTAGCATCCTTCTTGTTGAATAGGTACCGAATAGCTGCATGATTGGTGTACACCACAACTTTCGAACCCACCAAATAAGACCTGAACTTGTCAAATGCAAACACCAAGGCTAGCATCTCTTTCTCTGTGACTGTGTAATTGCTTTAGGCCGTATTCTGTGTTTTGCTTGCATAATAAATAGAATGGAAAATTCTATTTTTTCTTTGTCCCAATACGGCTCCCACAGCCACATCACTGGCATCACACATCAGCTCAAATGGTTGTTCCCAGTCAGGAGAAATAAGTATCGGTGCTTCTATCAATTTCTGCTTCAACTTATCGAATGTTGTAACACACTCATCACTCAACTCGAACTTTACCTCTTTTTCTAGCAGTCTGCATAGTGGTCTAGAAATGTTGGAAAAGTTTTTGATGAATCGTCTGTAGAATCCTGCATGCCCAAGAAAACTGCGCACACCTTTAACTGACACTGGTGGTGGCAGCTTTTCAATAACCTCGATCTTAGCACGATCGACTTCCAAACCCTTTTTAGATACTTTGTGGACAAGGACCATCCCCTCCTTCACTAAGAAGTGGCATTCCTCCCAGTTTAATACAAGGTTGAATTCTTCACATCTAGCCAGCACCCTGTCAAGATTCTACAAACAAGTAGCAAACGAATTACCGAAAACAGAAAAATCATCCATAAATACCTCAACAAAATCCTCAACCATGTCATGGAAAATAGCCATCATGCATCTCTGGAATGTGGCGGGTGCATTGCATAACCCAAACGGCATTTGCCTGAAAGCATATGTCCCATAAAGACAGGTGAAAGTAGTCTTCTCTTGATCCTCCGAAGCTATGGCTATTTGGTTATAACCAGAGTACCCATCAAGAAAGCAATAATACTCCTGTCCTGCCAACCTATCAAGTATTTGATCAATAAAAGGGATGGGGTAATGATCTTTCCTCGTGGCTTCGTTTAGCTTTCTGTAGTCCATACAAATCCGCCAACCTGTGACGGTTCGAGTAGGGATCAACTCATTTTTCTCATTGGTGACTACAGTCATCCCCCCTTTCTTTGGAACATATTGAACGGGGCTGACCCACTCACTGTCTGAAATTGGGTAGACCATACCTGCATCAAGCCACTTGATTATTTCTTTCCTTACCACATCCTTCATTGCTGGATTAAGTCTCCGTTGCAGCTGAACAGTTGGTTTGGCTCCTGTCTCCATGAATATCCTGTGTGTGCAGAAAGCTAGATTGATACCCTGAATGTCAGACATTTGCCAACCCATTGCTTTCTTCCTCTTTCTGAGGACACCCAATGTTGCCTTTTCCTGTGCCTCCGTCAAGTCTACAAAGATGATAACTAGTAACGTCTCCCCCTCCCCCAAAAAGATATATTTTAGATGGGGGGCAATTCTTTCAGCTCCAGCTTCGGTGCCTCCTCAACTGATGGTTTCGGCAAAGGCTCCAGAGATCTCAGCAATGATTGAAATTCCTATCTCCTCAGATGATTCTGTGCTCCATTCAACAACTAGACCATTCCACACGCCTCTCTATCCCCAAAATGATCAGAGTGTGTCAACGCTCTTTCCAACGGGTCTTGAGATTCAACAATCTGCCTAATTTCTTCATGCTCAACCACATTAATTTCCGAAAGCTCCTCATTTATAGCTGGCAGCTTCATGGCTTTTAACACATCAAATACCTCTACCTTGTCATGTGCTCGCATTGTAAGTTGACCTGCAGCTACGTCGATTAATGCTTTCCCAGTTGCCAAGAAGGGTCGCCCCAAAATAAATGGGACTTCCGCGTCTGGTTCAAAATCCAGAATAATAAAATCTACCAGGAAAATTAGGGAGCCTACTTGCACAAGCACATCCTCAACAATGCCATCCGGCCTAGCTAAGGATCTGTCTGCCAACTGCAAGATCACGGTAGTAGGTCTAGGACTCCCTAGACCCAACATTCTGAATACCGAAGATGGCATCAGATTTATGCTCGCCCCCAAGTCACACAATCCACGAGCTCGGATGCTCTGCCCAATAGTAAGCTGGATAGTAAAACTTCCAGGGTCTTTTAGCTTCGTGGGCAGTCTATTTTGGATCCGGGAAGTGCATTCCCCTGTCAAAGCCACCGTGGCATACTCGGTCAAACGACTTTTGTTGGCCACGATGTCTTTAATGTATTTTGCATATTTAGGCACTCCCTGCAAGACATCAACAAGAGGTAAATTAACATGTACCTGTTTAAGCACCTCCATGAACTTCTTGAAACACGCCTCCTCTTTGTGTTTCTTTAGTCGTTGAGGGAACGGGGGTGGAGATCTTTCTGATTCAGCTTCTTTGGTCTTCCCCCTTTCCGAACTTTGTTCTCCCTCAACTTCTACTGCTCATGACTTTTGAGGTGGTCTCTCTGGTTCCACCTCCTTCAGCTGCAAACCACTCCTTGTGGTGACTACATTTACCTGCTTCGGATTAGGATCCGTGTCGCTAGGCAGTCCTCCTCTGGGCCTTGTATTTTGGGCACTAGCAAATTGCCCAAATTGATACTCAAGAGCCTTGGTCGCTAACTGATTATTTTTCACTTAGGCTGCCAATTTAACATAGTCAGCCTGCATTTGCGCCTGGTTAGCGATCATGGTCTTGAACATTTCCTCAATACTGGGTGATGGTGGTGGAGGAGGGGCATTGTGATTTCTGAATTGAGATTGGTAATTCTGTTGCCCTCCTTGATTCCTTTGCATACCCTGACCCGAACTTTGGCCTTGTTGGTTGTCGCTACCCCATGAAAAATTTGGATGGTTCCTCCAATTTGAGTTGTAGCCGCTACCAAACTGCTGCTGATTTCTTTATGCATTGCCCACAAAGTTAACCGAATCTGGGTTTGCTCCACAGCACTCAGCTGAGTGCTCACTACTACCACACACTTCACACCACATTTGCTGGACCGCATTGACTGAAGCTGAAGGCTGGTTCAAATTCATGTTGCTGAAGTGGTTGTTCAATTGATTCTGCAAGGCAGCTATCTGTGCAGCGATAGCTGTGAATCCATCCACTTCAAGCACTCCTGCTGCTTTCCTTGCTCCACCTCGTGATGAATAAGCATTCCATTCTGGATTGCCCTGTGAAATCCGGTTTAGCAAAGTGTACAGCTCCTCATAAGTCTTTTCCAGCGCTTGCCCTCCAGCTGCTGAGTCTAGCAAAATTTTAGTATGGGGTTCCAAACCCTCAATAAATGTGTGCACCAACACCTCATTGGACTGATGATGATGAGGACAGTCCCGCAACATGGATTTAAATCTTTCCCAGGCTTGATACAAATTTTCTCCCTCCCTCTGTTTGAAACTTAGAATTTGACTTCTAAGTCTAGCTGTTTTACCAGAGGGAAAAAATCTTATCAAGAACTTTCGTGCAAGATCATCCCACGTTGAAATAGAATTTGGTGGCTCAGCATTTAACCAATTCTTGGCTTCACCAAGTAATGAGAACGGAAATAGTGTGAGCCGAACATAATCAGGTGACACTCCAGCGGGTATATAAGTGTCACTTATCTCCAAAAAGTTTTGGAGATGTTGTTGTGGGTCTTCATGAGGGAGACCGGTAAATTTCCCGCTTGTGTGCAACAGTTGCACCATGTTGTGCTTGAGTTGAAATCTCCCTCCAGGCTCTGGTTTGCGGATACTTGATGTTACATTGTTGGCATGTGGGATTGCCACCACGCGAACCAGCCTTGCTGCTGCTTCTTCGGGCACTAACACTGCCCTCACAACCGGTGGATTTTGTTGCTCCATAATAGTCTGTCTGAGCAACTGCTGCTTCTTTTGTAGAGCTTCTCTGCGTTTACTATGAAATATGCGTTCAGGCTCTATATGAGATTCAACCAGCTCTTTGTCTCTTGTCAGTGTTCACAGAAATCAAGTCTGCAAAATACAGGCTAAGACCAACTTGTCAACACTTAAGAAAATAAAATAATAATACAGTAAATTTACACTTAATACAATTTCACCAATTGCCTAGTCTCCCCGGCAACGGCGCCAAAAACTTGCTCGGTGCTTTGGTTGGGTTATAAAACCGACACGCAAGTGCACGTGGTCAAACAAGTAGTAAGTGGCTTAAGTAAGCCAAGTATCGATCCAAGGAGACTCTGGGTAAGTAAAAATTGCTTAAGTATACTATATTCTATCTCACTTCTATATATGTTGACAACAATGTAACTAACAATTGTAAAGTTTGTTTTATAAATTATATTCTAAAACTACTAACAATTATCTACTTTGAATTTAAACTATGGATATGAGCATGCCAAGGTTAAGAACATGTAATGAACTTGATTATAATCATAAATTGGTTAATCTTTCTCTTCCAGTTGCTAGCTAAGAACATCAGCCAAGAGATTAAAACTCTCGTATTTAATCTCACTTAAGAATCATAAACCATCAGTCTACATTTCTGTGATCAAATACAATTCATGACCTAGCAATACAATTCCGGTTCCTAAATTGACTAATACGGCTTTCAAGTATATTTCTATCAGGAAAGCACATCAAAACCCAATTTTCCCAAATCAAGTTAAGAACAATACCCTATTAATTCACAACTTTCCAATTTCATGCTCTCTCGAGTGAAATCGGACTTTTTAGATGTACATTAATGTCGGCCACACACCAATGCAGTAGAAACAAGAATTAATAGAACAACATGGAAGAAGAAGATGAAAAACCATATAATTTAATAATCAAAATGCATCACAAATGTTCATAACCTCAGCAAGGAAGGGAATTAGCCACTCATTTGTGGATTAATCATCCTAAAATAAGTGTTAATCATACAAACAATTGATTGAAAGAAGCAAGAAAGAGAGAAAAACCCTGAGCTTTTTCATCCCTCAACTGCCTGTAACCCACGTCCTTGCTCCACCAAGTCTGAATTTATTAAAAATAAGCCTAAGTGTTCTATTTATACTAGTGGGAATTTTTCCCGGAATAACAAGCAACGTGTCACGGAGTGCATCGCGGAGCACTGCCTCCGTGACACGGCGTGGACGCGGACCCTCTCTGGAAATTTGGGGTCCGAGAATAAAGCTTCAACATGGCGCGGCATGCAACGCGGAGGCTTGCCACCGTGCCACGGAGCTGTCGCGAGGCTCCACTGGAATTTGACTAATATTTCACCCTCCAGGCAGAGTGCCTCCGCGATGGTAGCGTGACACGGCTCCATCGCGGAGCCCCTTTATATTGTGCAGTCCAATGCCTTTTTCGCGCTCGCTTTCAAGTCCAACTCCGATATTGTTCCAACATGCATTTTAGCTCTTCAAAATCACATTTCACCTACAAAACAATGCTAATCATGTTGGTTAGTGTAAATTCACATTTTATTACCAATTACATGAAAATGTATACACATTGCTAGATAAACAAGGCGAAAATGATACGTTTGAGTATCACTTGGGCATATAAATCTGCCCAAGATCAACATCCCACAGATTGACAGGCGTGCCTTGGATGTCACCAAAACCAAGGCACCTGACACTACTCATGGGCCGGTGCTCACACTAGCCGAGCGACATACTCGGGATGATCAGTATATAGCCCGCATATACGGGATGTAGATGTTGTAGTTGCGCATTGGCAGGAGGCCGGCAACAGAGGATGAGCTGTGGCAGCTAGAGCTGGATTACCCATTCAGCGAGAATGCCCAAGCTCTATGCAGAGTGAGGCCCGCATTTATGGAGCCCGTAGATGATGATGTCCCCACTAATGAGGAGACACGCTGGGAGGACTCAGATGTTGAGTCAGATGAGGACAGCGGGGGCGATTCTGATATGGGAGATTAGGCAACGACACCTGATGAAGAAGTTGAATACTTCGATTGATCAGGGAGTTTCACCACCTACCTTTGCGATATGTTGAAATTATGTGAATACTGGAGATAGTATTCGGTTTAAGTGTGGGGTGGGAGTAGTTAGGTGCCATCTTCGTTTTTGTGTATGTTTATGTTGTGTGTAGTGCTTGTGAAAAATGTAACCCTGTGACTTTGTGTTATGTGTTCTGTAATTAAGTGGTGTTGTAATGAATGTTAAGTTGTTGTGTGATGTGTTGAGCTGTTGTTGGTTAGTTGTGTAAATATTTTTGTTTTCTATCGAAATTATCAAAATTTTTAAAATTTTTGTTGAATTTCGTTTATGTTGGGTTTCTCTGCCTTTGTTTTCGGTGCTTTTACCAAGAATAGTCCCATTGAACCGAAGTCGTATACAGTGACCGTTCCCTATGATGGATGGATGACAACCGTCTTAAGGGAAATGTAGTCGATAGGAGTAGTTTTTTATTTCTTTATTTTCTTTCTTTTGTTTGTTTCCCAAACGTGTCGCTACTTCATGGTTCGGAATTCTTGTTACGTGTTTTACATGATATTAAGATGCAAAGGTGATTCGTATGAAAGCATGCAAATGTGTAAACATGTTGAGATACCTAGGTCATAGAGTTCAATTCGGTATGATCGAGGCTTAATAGTGAATTCTTGTAATTAGCTGATTGAAGAGTCTGTAAATATGTCTTGAGTTGAGCATGTGCAATGAGTCTGAGGTGAGGTTTCGATTATTCCATGCTATTGTGAAGTGTCTAGAACTTTCCTGGTGTGGGTACTAAACAAAATGAAGGATGTGTAGTGTAGGAAAGGATGTAGGCATTTCTTTGATTAAACTGAGAGTATCTCCATTATTATACCTACCTTGACTGTACATCCTAGTTAGCCCCATTAAGCCTTTAGCCTATTTTTTTTCTTTCTTTGAAGAGGTACAAACCGAGTTTAGTCCCTTCTTTTCATTATCTGTGAATTTGATCCAAAACTCTTAAGCGCTCAAGAAAACACAATTTTCCCACAGTGTAAAGGAGTGAGAATTGTGAAAAGGAAGGAAAAGCGGAGCGGAAGTGGTGAAAGTTAAAGAAAAGGTCAAAGGTGTACTTGCTGAAATTAAATAAAATAAAGATGTATAACTAATCTTTGCTAGTAAGTCGAGTGTGCTTAAAGAAATGGGAAAAAAATAAAGAAAAAATTTCTTCAAGAATGGG
This sequence comes from Datura wrightii, assembly GCA_035772735.1. Lineage (NCBI taxonomy): Eukaryota > Viridiplantae > Streptophyta > Magnoliopsida > Solanales > Solanaceae > Datura > Datura wrightii. The sequence continues at coordinate 40,341,060 of JASDFA010000003.1, forward strand.
AGGATGAAGGAAGAAAAAAAAATGGTTGTAATGATGGTGGGATGTATTGAAAAGCGCTTAAGGAAGCTAGTTTCTATTATTGGTTAGCCCAGTATTTGCTAGTTCCTTATCTTACATTACAACCCATTAAGTCCTACGTGATCTTACATCACTCGTCCTTATATTAGTGGAGTAATACACTAGAGGCAAGCCTATGGTTCATGACATGATGCATGTGAATTTTTTGGGAGAGAGAGCGAAATTGAATTCATATACCCCTACATGTAGTGCTTTGGAAATCATATGATAGCTAATGGGGTATTTCTCTTGTGTTGTGAGGGCACATGCTTGACGAGAGATCAATTTTGTGTCGGATGTCTTGATCAGTTGATTTGCACGAGTTTGCCAAGATCGAGAATTGATTCTTGAGCTTAGGAGATCTTAATGTGATGTACTTCATTGTATTGATGAGACCATGCATGTTTTCTTGATGGTTTGCTATATTAAATAATCGGTATAGTCGTAGCTTGTATTGTTGAGCCAAAGTAGCTATGCGTGAGTGTCAGTTGCATGAGATGTGAGAATATTGTTCGAGGATGAACAAGGTTTTAAGTGTGGGGTAAGTGATCTTGGGCAGAATTGCATGCCCAAGTGATACTCAAACGCTTCATTTCGTCTTGTTTATTTATTGTTATGTGTACATTCTCATGTGATTTTTAGTAGAAATGAGAATTTATACTAACCAACATGATTAGTGTCGTTTTGGAGGTAAAAGGAAATTTTGGAAGCTAATATACATGTTGGTGATGATCGGGAATGAACTTGGAAACAAGGAGTGGAAAATGACAAGAGAGAGCATCAAAAATAGAGGCTCCGCGATGGAGCCTTGTCACGTTGCCATCGCGGAGGCACTCTGCCTCGGATGAAATAATTTGGTCAATTTCCAATGAAGGTGCATGATAGCACCGTGTCACGTTGGCCAGGCTCCGCGATGCAAGCCGTGGCACGTTGAGGTGAAATTACCTGGGAGCCGACTTCCATTGAGGGTCCGGGATACCTCTGTGGCACGGATGGAGTGCTCCGCGATACTCTCCGTGCCACGTTGCTTGTTATTCCGGGAAAAATTCTCAACAGTATAAATAGCACACTTAGGTTTTATTTTAAACACTCCAACTTGGTTGAGCAAGAATGTGGGTTACAGGTAGCTGAGGGGACGAAAATTCTAGGGTTCTTCTCTATCTCTTTCTCTTTTATCTCAATTGTTTGTATGAATTATACTTATTTGATGATGTTTAATCCACAAATGAGTGGCTAAATTCACTTCTTGCTGAGGTAAAGAACAATTGTAGTGGAATGTAATTGTTGATCATTTCAGTTTTCATCTTTTCTTCAATGGTTGTTCAATCAATTCTTGTTCTTACTGCATTAATATTTGGCCAATGTTAACGTATATCAAAAAGATCCAATTTTGATTTTGAAAAGGAAAGAAATTGGAAAGATGTGAATTGGTAGGGTATGATCTCTTCTTAGTTTGGAAAATTGAGAATTGATTTACATTCAGAATAGAAATATATCTGAAAGTCTTATTAGTCAATTAAGGAATCGGGAATGTATGGCTAGAACATGAAATTCTTTTATCACAGAAATGTAGATTAAGGCTCCATGATTATTAAGTTGGATAGGAGTCGAAAGTTCCAATCCATAGGCAATAATTCTTGACTAGCAACCGAAGGAAAGATTAACTGAATTGTATTGATAAATTAATTCCCTGCATGTTCGTTTTAACCTCAGCTTGCTCATTACTATTGTTCAGACTCACTTTATAATTTTGCCTTGGATTCTTATTAATTAGTAAACTCAAACTCTCAAAATATTATTTATTTGGTTGTCTGCATTCTTAAAGATATAGTTTATTAACACTTAAGTTAATTAGAACCGTAGGTCAATCCCTGTGGGATCGATACTTGGCTTTACTTAAGCCACTTTACTACTTGTTCGACCACGTGCACTTGCGTGTAGTCACCACAACCCGAACACATTACATGATACAGGATCGAATATTCAGGCTTAGTCTCGCCATTATCCAGACTCTCAATGTTAGCATCTCCCAGTTTTAGTTGGTGAGTCCTCATCTTCTGAGAGCCCTTTATCAGTTGTATTTAGTATTTTTAGTTGCAGACTAGAGTGAGTAAGTTGGGGTCTTGTCCCATCAACTCATCAGTAGAAAAGGCTTATCATAAATAACATGTATTCAATTTCAGTCTTGTGTTACGTATTCAGATGTTATGATATTTTCAGACTTCCTCTATATTATATATGTTAGACTTTCTCTTGATTATGTGGAGTATAGATGTCATGTTCATCCCATGGGTCAACTGAGAGCCTCTCAGGGTTCTTTGTCCTGTGGCTCGATCCGGACCTATGTTCAGATCGTGACAGATATCAAGGTACGAGTTATACCACAACACTTGTGAAGAATTCCCAAAGATGTGAGAGTTCTCAGGGCCAACACCGTAGAAGCATTGTATGAATCGTAGGATGAAGGTATGAGTCGTACCAGCCTGCCAACACTTAGCCAAATCTCCAGCAGCCAAGGACTTATGAAAAGTGGGCACAACCCGTGCAATCCTACTACGGGTCGTAGGTTCAGTCTTGAAACAGTCAACACCATATATGGAAACCTCCCTGTTAGCTTAGGAAAAGGTTTTCAATATCTGTATCAATATCCTTTACGCTTTATTTTAGTTAGGGGAGGAGAGAATTGAATTAGTAGATGTGTAAAGAATTAGTTTTGTGAATTTTTATCAAGTTTTGAGGAGCAATTATTTGGATCAACTTCTTGATTTCCTACATTGTTCTTGAGATTATTCTTTGATATACGAATCATGTTTTCTTCCAAATTGTTGTTGTAAGTATTTAATTATGTATTTGTTTATGAAAACAAATTCTAATCTTACAACTATGAGAGGCTAAAACCTCCACAACTAGGGGTTGTGGGAACCATGGTGGATTAACAAAATAGGGTTACACAAAATTGATTCGAAACAAATTCTAAAATCTTTTATTGTATTTTCTTCATCTTTAAACGTTTCTTAATGGTATACAACATTAGGACTTGCTTGAACCTAGAGAGGTAGAGATTAGGAAAAGAGAATTATAACAAAGCCTTGGTCTTTATGATCATTGTATTAACTTGAGTTGTGATCGAAGGATAGTTAAATTTGGAACATATTGATAATGGTTAATTTTAAATCGCTCATGAGACCTGACCCGGTGATTGAGTATAGTTATCCAATAGGGACGAATCAATCATTGGGATGAACCCTAGTTATCAGTTCTACAAGTAAGCATTAGGATTGATCATGTGTGTATACCCGAAATAGTTTTGAACCTATGGGGAACACTAACACTAGTTATGAACTCTTGATTTAAATCACAACTATAATTTTTGTTTTAATATTTTTTTATTTAAACCACCAAACTTGGAGATAACTCGCCAACAAGTTTAATTACCGGCATTAGTCTAGATCTTACCCTATTCCCTATGGATTCGACCCCAACCTTTTAGTTAGGTTCTTTATTGACAATGATTGCTTCATACTATGTCAGAAAGTGTGAGTTTGAGAATTATCAAAAAGTGGCATCGTTGATAGGGAATACGACTAATATTAGATTAATTGCTTGTATTTATCTTTTGGTTCTTATTTCCTCTTTTATGTTTTTGGTTTTTTTTTGTTTTGTCTCATCCAAGGCACCTCTTGGGAAAGCCAAGAATCTAACATATTGGAGGAGGATTTCAAGTTTCTTAAAGAATTATGAGTAATCAAGAGATCTGTGTCACGCCGCGATGTTAAATCAGGCACGATATGGGAGGTAACCCATGAAGGGATGGTGAAGTCAGAGTAGCCACATGTATGTCCCTCTCCTATTTTTTACATTCTTTATTTCTTTGGGGACAAAGCATATTTTTAAAAGGGGGGTGTACTTGTTTTTGGATATTCGCTCGTGGGTTTTTCTTATCATGTTTCTTTTCCCTCAAGCGTGCTATCTAGTAGAACCGGCATGTTTAGGATTTTATTCTTGTGATTTTTGCTTAATTAGAAAGTAGCTTGTGAGTACTCAGCCAATAAATTGCACTAGTTTTGGATTTGTAAAAAAATTGACCTTGTTTTAAAATTTTTGATGATTAGTTGTGCACTTATGATTGCAAGCATGATTTCTGTGGATCTTTTTAATGTCATTTAGTATATTAGCATACATAGTATTTTTTAAGCCATGAATAAACAAGACAGGTAGAGTGAATGCAAATCATGTACCATGAGTGAGTGAAGTCTAATACTTAGTTCAATACTGTGTAGAGGATCTAGAACATGCCCGGTTGGTCTTTGCATAGGTTTTAGGATGGTTGGTTAAGAAAGGGTCATAGGCCGTTCTTGTTTAGCCCATTTTTAGCTTAAATAACCATACTGAAATCATATTATTCCTTTGACCCAAATTTTTGAGCCTTGAATAGACCATTTTTCTTTGATTAACCAATTAACTGTACCCATTTTTTATAATGAATTTGTTTAGGCCCTGGTCCCTTCTTGGACATTGTGAACCTCAACATAGGCAAAATGCCTAAGTTGAGGGTGGCTAGAGTAGGGGTGCATAAATAGTGAGATGGTGAAAAAGGAAGAGAAAAGAAAAAAGGGTGAAAATGAGGTGTAGTGTGACAAAAGAAAAAGAAAAAGAAAGAAAAACTGAAAAAGAAAATACAAAAAGAGAAAGATGCATAAAAGTTAGAAGAAACACACCACACCCATACAAGTGTATAAAAAGGGTGAAAAAGGAGGGAAAAAATGAAAGAAGCAAAAAGGGTGAAAAAAGTAAAAAAAAATGGAGCTACATGTATGTAGTGCCAAGGAGGGGTTTAGTCACTCAAAAGATTCAATATCTACCATACCCAGCCCAAAAGCCTATATTACAGCCAAAGAAAATCCTATAGTGATCCTAACCTTACCATCTGACAAACCGAAGTAGAGAAAATAATCGCAAGCCTATGTTATCTGATATGCAGTATTTGGAACTTCTTTGCGTGAGTGAGAGTCTCGCTTGTTTATTCCCATGTTATACATTTTACTATATCTGTGAGGGGGGGACTTCATTTGTTGTGAGGATATATGGTTTTTGTTTAACCTGCCAATGGTCCGTGTAAAAAGCATCAGTGATGACTTGACTACCTGTTAATAGCTAGATGACATATCTTGATCCCTGTTTATCATGTTTTTTGGTTGCTTGTAGTGCATATGATGATTTGGTTCACGGGAAAAGAGTCAAAAGCTTTTTGAGTTAATAGTGAATATTTTGTTTGATGTTGTCTTAAGTATCCTAGATTTATTTTCTAGTTAAGTGTCGTGTTTAGTTTTTATTTTCTTTGCCTAAGGACATGCAAAAGTATTAAGTTGAGGGTGCTGATTTGCTGTGAATTTACAACACTTTCAATGCTTAAAACTTAGAAAATATGCATAGTCTTAGGTGTGTTTATACAGTTATGATGCACTTTTACTTTGTTTTTAGGAAAACTATGTATTGAAGTTGAAATCTACAAAAGATTTGGAAAGAGTGCTGAAAATGGTGAAATTGCGGATCTTATACGAGTGTACCTTAGAAGTACGATATGTACATAACATCCGTGATAAAATTCAAAGGAACTGCAAAGGCACTGGCCATATACAACTCTTGGTACGAGCCGTACCATCCTAGTATGAGTTGTACCATAGCAATCGTGGAAAATTACAGAAATATTGCACTTGTCTCAGCTCATGGTACGAAAGGTAGATACGAGTCGTGAAGACCACATACGACTCACACCAAAGAGTAATGGTGAACTTCAGAGAAAATGTGATTGGCAGATCCTAGGGCACGAGGCAGTCACGAGGCAGTCACGAGTCGTGATATCAAGGTATAAGTTGTACCAAAACACTCGTGAAGAATTCTAGAAGATGTCAGAGTTCTCAGGGCAAAACCACAGAAGCATTGTACGACTAGTAGGATGAACGTACGAGTCATACCAGCCTGCCAAAACTTATCCAAATCTGTAGCAGCCAAGGACTTACAAAAAACAGGTACGACCCGGTCAAGACCCGAACATAGGCCCATATCGAAACTTGGGACAAGGAACCCCGAGGGACTCCAAGTCGACCCATGGCATGAACATACATCTAGCTCAATCATGAAAATGAAATATCTACATAATAAACTTAGCGGAAGTCTGAAATAAGCATAACATCAGAAATACACACGAATTTGGAGTTGATTACATTCTTTAGTCTGAAAAGCCTCTAAGTCTGATGAGTTGATGGGACAAGACCCCAACTAACTCACTAAAGCTGAAAACTGAAAAATACTCAATCATAACCGAAATAAAGAGGGGCCCTCGACAGATGAGGACTCACCAACAGGGACTGATGCTAACTCCGAAAGCTGGCTAGTGGTGGGACTGAATCTGATGGTCGGAGCCTATATCATGGAATGATACAGAATAGAGTATGCGGTTAGTACGTGGAATGTACAAAGTATGCAAGGTAAGTAAAACCGCTTAAACTAGTAAAATCATTTAAAACATGCATAATATAAAACATGATCAATAAATGAATCTAAGAGTAGGGCTCGCATATTGTTTTCTGAAATCATGATCTCAACTTAACATAACATCATAACTGAATCGAGTGACCCAAAGCTTAAATTTGATAATCATAAGTAAATGAACATTGGGTCAAACCTTCTTTAGAACATATATAGATTCATATATCATGAATGATCAACATGCATAACTAAAATTATGAGGAACAATGGGAGACTCGTCTTATAACCAACATACCACGATAGAGCTTACGTGGTCCCAACTATCACACTCAAGTGGGTAGAGCCATCCAAAGCCTTGCTATGGCTAAGGACGATACCATGATATCGATATCAAGCTGGTGGCCCAAACGAGGTAGGGGATAGCTCACAAGGGAGATCCCAAAGTTATATATATATATATATATATATATATATATAGGTAATAACCTACGTTGGCACGTAGTTCTGAGGAAGAGGGTGATCGACCCTTAGCCTACTCGGTGCTAGACACTACTCCCAAAAAGATGCACATGCTCTCCATCGTTTTTCAATGAAGCTCACCATCGTCTATTTTCAAAGGTCAACAATAAAATACATCTCAAATCAGAAATCATATATGAGAAGCTTTAGCTCAAACCATACCACAAGCTGAAAATAATTTGGAGTCTTCGCTCCAAAACCATGCGGTAAAAGCTTAATTCGGGAAATCAAAAATCATACATTAACGTGTGGGTATTGCCCAATACTTCAATAAGCTTGAAAATACTCAAGTCACTTGAAAGTATGATTATAAATATGGGTAACTTGTCAACATGATTTTCATCAATAATATCTCATCATACTTGAACATTCATCATATATCTCAACTTTCATGAATTTCTCATAAATGGGCATTTTGATTTATAAAGATTGAAACATGATTTTAATAGAAAACAATTTAAAACTTGCCCATGAATCATAATTCACTAGTATAAACATATTTAGATCATACCCATGTAGAGAATTAAGAATATCATGTATTGGGTTAAAACCCCATAGAATCGACATAGGAATTTCCATGATTTAGAGAGATTGGGCATGGTTTTGAATGGATTCACCCATTAATAACCCTATATACTCGGGGAAGAACTCATTTTACCACTCCTCGATTTCCCAATGAATGATCGAAGGAAAACATGAAGAAAAGAGCTTGATCACCTCTCTAACTCTCTAACTTTGGATGCATGAGTAAGAATGGCCTAAAATGAACTTACCCCTTTTAAAGCTCATCATTGATAGAGTAAAACAATGTAGTTCAGGCCTTAGGATAATAGGAATTACGGAAAAGCCCTTATTAAATTCGTAGAAAATAGCTGACTGCCAGTCCCCACGAGGGACTAGACGACTCATTACCAAGGATCACGACTCATGGTTTAAGTCATTGAGTGCATTGTCAAAAATTCATCTAGTGCTTACCATGGGGAACCCAATGAGTCGTTACTGGTGACCACGACTGGTGCTCACCACTCGTCATTTTCACTGACAAAATTTCAAATCGTCTTCAACTAGCTGACCACGACTCATCCCATGAATTGTGGGGACTAGCCACGACTCGTGGTCAAGTCCGTGGGGACTCTAAAATCCAATATTCCAACTCAAGTCTTCTACCTCACCATGAGTCACTTCACGACTCGTAGTCTATCCCACGGGTCACAGAACGACTCGTTCTGTGACCTGGTGCCAGATTTCTAGTTTTCTCCATTTCAACTCCAGGGTCTGATCTTTGGGCTTATGAGATATTACAGTCCCATACAATTCTACTACGGGTCATAGGTTCAGTCATGACACAATCGACACTAGATATGGAAAACTCCTTGTTAGCTTAGGAAAAGGTTTCTAATGTCTGTATAAATAGCATTTACGTTTTATTTTAGTTAGGGAAGGAGAGAATTGAATTAGTAGACGTGGGATGGATTAGTTTTGTGAATTTTTATCAAGCTTTAGGAGCAATTCTTGGGATTAACTTCTTGATTTCCTACATTGTTCTTGAGATTATTCTTTGATATACCAATCGTGTTTTCTTCCAAATTGTTTTTATAAGTATTTAATTATATGTTTTTCTATGAATAAAAATTCTAATCTTACAACCATGAGAGGCTAAAACCTTCACAACTAGGGGTTGCGGGAACCATGGTTGATTAACGAAATAGGGCTACACAAAAGTTATTCAAAACCAATATTAAAAGCTTGTATTATATTCTCTTCATCTTTAAATGTGTAATAGACTAAAAACACTAAGATCAGACCCAGGAGTTGAAACGGAGAAAATAGGATTTCCTGCACTAGATCACAGGACGAGTCGTCCAGTGACCCGTTAGGAAAACCATGAGTCGTTAAGTGACTGGTGGGGAGGGGTCTATCCATGGTTGAAATTTGGAGTTGTGAGTTGGTCACAGGAGTGACCACGAGTCGTGGTCAACACCATGATTCGTTGGGTCGTCCGTGGTGAAGAGTTGGTGGAAGATTGGAGAACTTTTAATATGTTGGGAACGGTTGGTCACCACTAGCCGTTGAGTACACCACAAGTCGTGGTGGCCCTCAGAGGAAGAATTGGCAATGTTCATGATGAGAGGTGACCACGAGTCGTGGTTAGGGACACGACTTGTCCAGTCCCTCGTTGGGACTGGCAGTCTGTTTTTCCCTGCGAATTTATTAAGGGATTTTCATAATTTCTAAGTTCCTAAGGCCTAAAATACATCATTTTAAGCTCAGAATAGAGTGTTTTAAGAAGGGTTAAGTCATTCTTAGCCTATCCTAATTCATGCATGCAAGCTTAGAAAGGTTGAGAGGTGATCAAGTCTAGTTCTTCAAAGTTCTTCCTCAAATCTCTTCGAGAAATCAAGGAAGTTGTGAAATCAAATCTCTTTAGGTATGTAAGGCTATGAATGGGTGCAATAGTCCACATCCATGCCCAATTCCCTTTTAAATTCATGATGTTCTAGTTGATGAATCCCTAGGGTTTCGACCCAATGTGTGAATTTCCTAAGTTTCAATCATGGGTATGATCTAAACATGTTTTAAATGATGAATTATAATAAATGTGTAGATTTTACAACGTTTTCAATTATAAATTATTTTTTCAAGTTTTCTAAATTATGATGCCCATGCATAAAAGTACATGAAAGTTGAGATCTATGGAGTATGTGTTCAAGTATGATGAGATGTTTATGAAGAAAGTATGATTTCAAAATACCCATGTTTATGTTCATATTTTCAAAGTGAATCAATTTTATTTCAAGCATGTTAAGTACTGGGCAAGCCAATATGATCAAGTATGTTCTTATGATTTCATGAATTAGCTTACCACATGGTTTTGGAGTCAAGACTCCCGATTATGTTCATCTTGTGGTATGGTTTGAGACAAGGCTCCTCATGTTATGATTTCAAAATTTTGCATGTATGTTGTTATTCAACTTCATCACTAGATGATGGTCAGCTTTGTTGAAAAATGATGGAGAGAATATGCATGTTTTTTGGGAGTAGTGTATAGCACTGAGTAGGCTAAGGGTCAGTCAACCCTATGCCTCAGAACTACATGCCAACGTAGGTATGTTCACATTATTTGGGACCTCCCATGTGAGCTTCCCCTGCCCCCAAGGGGCCTTCAACTTAATATCGATATCTTGGTAGCATCCTTAGACTTGGAAATGCTTTAGACGGCTCTACCCACTTGAGTGTGATAGTCGGGACCACGTAAGCTTTATCTTGGTAAAGTCAATTGTATGGAAAGTCTCCCATTATTTCTCATGATTTCAGTTATGCATGTACATCAGTCATGACATTATGTTTTCAGTATGTTTGACCCAATGTTGAGTTTTACTTATAATTATCAGTTTTCAGCTTTGGGTCATTCGATTCAATATGATGTTCAATTATGTTCAGATCATGATTTCAGAAAATAGCATGCAAGCCCTACTCTCAGAATCTTATCTTGATTGTGTTTTATAGTATGCATGTTTAATGATTTTACTTACTTAACGGTTTTTCTTTCATTGCATACTTGGCACATTCCACGTATTGGCCACATACTCTATGTAGTATCATTTTATGGTACAGGTTCCGATATCCAGACTCAATCCAACCGCTAGTCATACTTTCAAAGTTAGCACATCTCAGTATCAATTGGTGAGTCCTCATCTTGCGAGGGCCCTTCTTATCAGTTGTATTTTGTCTTTTAAGTTTTAAGACTATATTGAGTTAGTTGGGCTCTTGTCCCATCAACTCATCAGTATTAGAGACTTTCTGGACATAGTTTCTATTCAGCTTTAGACTTATGTATGTACTCAGATGTTATGTTTTGTTTAGACTTCTGCTATGTTATTTATGATGATCTTCCACTTTAATATGTTTGAGTTAGATGTTATGTTCATGCCATGGGTTGACTTGGAGCCTCTCGGGGTTCCTTGTCCCATGTCTCAATCCGGGCCTATGTTTGGATTGTGACAACCTTGGTATCAGAGCATTAGGTTTTGAAGTGTCCTAGGGTGTTCGAAAGTAGCGTTAAGTAGAGTCTTTTTCATAGGTGTGAAACGTGCCACACTTATGACAAAGAGGCTATGAGATGTTTAGGAAATGTTCCCTTCTTTCTTGATCTAAGTCATGTAATGAAATGTCTCTCCATCCTTCTAACTCGTTCTATACGCATTTGCAGAATCATGCCTCCCCATAGAGTTAATGGAAGGAGAAACAGAAATGGGATTGGCCATGAGAATGGCAATGGAGATGCACACCAACAAGCCCCACCAGCCCACGAGGAGCATATACTCGAGCCTATTGCCCAAGCGGAATTCAGGGTGGCCATTCAGATGTTAGCCTAGTCCTTGCCTGCCCAGATCAATTAGCAGGCAGTAGGCGGTAGCACATGTTCCTCAGAACAGGAATGCGGCGACAGCAAGAGTTAGAGATTTTCTAAGGATGAACCCTCCTGAGTTCCTTAGATCGAAGGTGGACGAGGATCCACATGAGTTCACTGAGGAGGTTCTGAAGATCACCTAGATTATGGGGTTGAATGAGGAGGAGTGCGCCGATTTAGCCTCGTACTAGTTGAAGGGGGTTGCGCGCATTTGGTTCAAGCAATGGAAGGATAATAGGGCAGTTGAAGCAAGCTCCATCAGTTGGGAAGAGTTTCATGCTGCTTTTCTGGATCGATTCTTCCCTAGGGAGATAAGGGAGATCAAAGTAGCTGAGTTTGTGAATCTAAAGCAAGGGAAGATGACAGTTTAGGAGTATGCCTTGGATTTCACTCGTCTATCCAAGTATGCACCTAAGATGGTGTCAGACCAGAGAGCCCGAGTGAGTCAATTCGTGCATGGGATAGCTGACTACTTGGTCAGGGATTATTGGACTGCGATGCCTCTTCAGGATATTGACTTTTCTCGAATAATCCTATACGCCTAGTAGATGGAGGTGGCACAGATGAGTGAGCGGGAGAGGGAGGCCAAAAGGGCCAAGACCGATAGCTTCATATTCTCCCAGCATAGGCCTAGTAGGCACTGTCAGCAGTCTCATCAGAGATCCTCATCCCCAGCTCCTTCGGCTATGAGTGCTCCATCCAGATCTAAGCGTGATCAGAGGGGACGAGCATCAGGCTCGAAGGGTCAGAGTAGTAGACTCGTAGAGACCAGCACTCCTGAGTGTAGCAGATGTGGCCGAAGACATGTGGGCTAGTGTTTAGCAGGTTTAGGTGCTTGTTACGGGTGTAGGAAGCCCAGACATATGCTTAGAGATTGTCCAGCAGACAGACAGGGTCATGATAGGGGCCGAGGCCCAGACTCTAGTTCAGCAGCATGTCTAGCTCAGCAAGGGGCATCTACTAGTACAGGTGGTGGACAGTGCTAAAACAAATTTTATGCGTAGCGTCCCATCAGGAGCAGGAGGTCTCCCCTGACGTAGTCACTGGTATGTTATGTGTATTCCACCTTTATGTATATGAATTGTTATATCTAGGGGCTACATTGTATTTTGTGATGCCCTATGTTTCTAGTAGTTTCGGGTCAGTCCTTAAATCTTATCATAACCCTTCTCAGTCTCTACTCCAGTTGGTGATTCAATTATACTGAGACGGGTGTATAGAAAGTGCCTAGACACAATTCTTCAGAAAGTCACCTCAACAAATTTAGTAGAGTTAGCCATGACTAATTTTGATGTTATCCTCGGCATGGATTGGTTATTTTCATGCTATGCCTCAGTCAATTGTAAAACCCGGGTAGCAGAGTTCAAATTTTCGGGTGAACCAGTCTTAGAGTGGAAGGGTAGTTTAGTTGTGCCTGTAGGTCATTTCATTTCCTACCTTAAGGCCAAAAAGATTATTTCTAAGGGTTGCATGCACCATCTAGGAAATGATAATGTGGTAGCAGACGCTGTAAGTAGGCTTTCTATGGAGAGTGTGTCCCATGTAGATGAGGGGAGGAAGGAGCTAGTGAAGGATGTGCATTGGCTTACACGGTTGGGAGTTCGTTTGGTTGACTCAATCTATGGTGGAGTTATTATTCAGAATGAGAATCATCCTTGGTGATGGATGTAAAATCTAGACAAGACGAGGAACCTACTTTTGTAAAGTTAAAGGAATCCATTCAGAATCAGAAGAAAGAGGTCTTCTCCAAAGGGAGAGATGTGTACTCCGATATAAGGGTTGTTTGTGTGTTCTGGATGTTGATGATTTGAGAGATCGGATGTTGCATGAGGCTCATGGTTCTAGATACTCTATACATCTTGGTGCCACCAAGATGTATCGTGACCTACAAGAAGTCTATTGGTGGAATGGCATGAAGAAGGACATAGAGGAGTTTGTAGCTAACTGTTCGAATTGTCAGCAAGTGAAGTTTCAGCACCAGAGACCAGGAGGTGTAGTTCAAGAAATCAGTATTCCTACTTGGAAGTGGGAGGAGATCAATATGGACTTCATCATTGGGTTGCCTCGTACTCATCGACAATATGACTCCATTTGGGTGGTTGTGGACATGTTGACTAAAGCAGCTCATTTCCTATCGGTCAAAACTACTAATTCAGTAGAGGATTATGCTAAGTTGTACATTCAGGAGTTAGTTCGGTTTCATGTAGTGCCATTTTCCATCATATCATATATAGATAGAGGTACTCAATTTACCTCCCAGTTTTGGAGATCGTTTCAAAAGGGACTTGGTACTCAGGTCAAGCTTAGCACAATATTTTTTACCCTCAAATAGATGGTCAGGCGGAGTGGACTATTCAGACTCTCGAGGACATTTTGAGAGCGTGTGTGATTGATTTCAATGGTAGTTGGGATGATCATCTGCCTCTCATTGAATTTTCATATAACAATAGCTACCATTCCAGCATTCAGATGGCTCCGTTTGATGCTCTCTATGGCGGAGATGTAGATCACCTATTGGTTGGTTTGAAGTCGGTGAAGCTACGATGATAGGTCCAGATTCAGTCCATGAGGCTATGCAGAAAGTTCAGCTTATAAGAGACAGGTTGAAAACAGCCCAGAGTCGCCAAAAGTCCTATGTAGATATGAGGAGGAGAGAACTTGAGTTTGAAGTTGATGATTAGGTGTTTCTGAAGGTATCTCCCATGAAGGGAGTGATGAGATTCGGAAAGGAAGGGACATTTAGTCCCTGTTATGTTGGCCCGTATGGAATTATGAAATAGGTTGGCAAGGTAGCATATGAGTTGAAGTTGCCCTTAGAATTAGCTTCAGTCCACCCAATTTTCCATGTATCGCTCTTAAAGAACTGCTTGGGTGATTTGACTCTAGTTGTTCCGGTGGAGAGCGTAGGTGTAAAGTACAGCCTTAGTTATGAAGAGGTTCTGGTGGAGATATTGGATCGTCAGGTTCAAAAGCTAAGAAAAAAAGAAGTGGCTTTAGTCAAGGTTTTATAGAGGAATCAGCATGTTGAGGGAGCTACGTGGGAAGCCGAAGCAGATATGATGGCTAAATACCCGCATCTATTCCCTTACGACTCAATTTCATCTTGAGGTATCAGTTTCCTCCTTAGTACTCTATTCAGTTTCATGTTCAGCTTATGTGCCCCAATTTCTTTCATGTTAATGAATGTAAGTGTTATTCAGGAATTCAGTTCAGCCATTAGTTCAAATCGGAGTCAGCCACTCTATCAGTTTTCAACATCTATGTTCAATATTTGAGTATGATGATTGATTTTCTCTTCTTTTCAGTATGTTTTTCCACATTCGAGGATGAATGTTCCCAAGGGGGAGATATTGTAATACCCCAAAAAACCTAATATAAGACTTGGGTGTTGAAATGGAGAAAATAAGATTGCCAGATCACAAGATGAGTTATCCAGTGATCCATCAGGAACACCATGAGTCGTTAAGTGACTCATGGGGAGGGTTCTGGACATGGTTGAAATTTGGAGTTGTGAGCTCGTCATGGGTGTGATGTCATGAACCAAGCGTAGATCCAGATCGTAGACACGGGACAAGGGACACCGAGAGACCCCAAGTCAATCCATGGCATAAGCATTCACTAACTCATTTAATAAACATGAAAAAACATAATTATAAACTCAGCAAAAGTCTAACGTAACATAACAACAGAAGGAACATCTGAAGTTGAATACATGTCTAAGCCTGATAAGCTCTAATCTGGATGAGCGGATGGGACAAACCCCCCAACTAGCTCACAATACTAAAACTGAAAGTACAACCAAGATAACTGAAAGTCTAGTCCTCGAAAGATGAGGACTCACCAACCAAGCAGGTACTGACTCTGATAAGCGACTACGAAAGGGGCTGGACCTGAGAACCGGATCCTGCATCATGAAATGATGCAGCATAGAAAGTATGCGGTCAGTACATGGAATGTACCGAGTATACAAGGTAAGTAAACCGCTTTGATAACATAAATCATTTAAAACCATTCATACATAAAATAAGCTTTTAAGAGTAAGTAGAAGACTACATGAATTCATTAAGAAATCCTGCTCTTATCATAACGTGCTCATGCATGCCTTTAGAACCTCATCTGACTCGAATGACTCAAAGCTGACACAAAACATTTATCTCAAAAGCTGAACAATGAGTCAAACCTTGCTTGTTGAACATGCATGCATAATATAATTATCATGAGTAATGGATATACAAATTCAAATAATATAAACAGTGGGAGACTCGTCACTTAACCGACATACCACAATATAGCTTAGGTGGTCCCTACTATTACACTCAAGTGGGCAGAGCCGTCCAAAATCTTGCAAGGGTTAAGGATGCTACTATGATATCGATATCAAGCTGAAAGGGGCCCTTCGGGCCGGGGATAGCTCACAAGGGAGGTCCCAATAATATAATAGAATCAACCTACATTGGCGCGTAGTTCTGGGGCGTGGGTTTATCGACCCTTAGCCTGCTCAGTGCTAGACTCTTCTCCCAAAACATGCAATGCTCTACATCGTATAAATACGAAGCTCAACATGAAATCATGCATAAAATCAAAATTGTATGAAATGAAGCTCAACATTGTCCATTGACAAGCTCATTATGAAATCATGCATACACTAGAAATCATATAAATATGAAGCTCAACAATGTCATTTCGACAAAGCTTAGAATGCAATCATGCTTAGACTCAACATCATGTGAAATGAAGCTTAACATTGTCCTTGTCAAAGCTCGACAATAACATGCATAGCAATTAAGGATTTACGCATAGAGAAGGATTTACTTTGAAACATACCACAAGCTATAATTCATAATAAGGGTTAAAGGAAAATTTCATCTCAACCATGTGGTAAGCTCATGTAGAGGAAAATCACAATTTTGAAATCATTATTTGGGCATAACCCAAAGCTCTACCATACTTGGGTCTATTTAGTCTCCCTTGAAAACGTCATCAAAATCATGGGAAAGGTTGTAAACATGCCTTTCATCATCTACTCCATCATCATCACATTCTATTATCGACTATCCATACATGGGCGTTTTAGATTCGATTTTTAGAAAAAAATAATTTTGTAAAAGAAATTAAGTTAGAATCCGCCCAAGCTTAGTAAATCACCAATATCAACTCAACTTAATCATACCCATGAGTAGAAATGCAAGACTCATACAATTGAATGAAAACCCATGCTTGATCATCATAAATCAATCACAAATTGATAGGGAATGGGCATGGGTGTGGAAGGAAGAACCCACTCATAGCCTTACATACTTGGGATTGAAGAATTCTAACCCTTCCTAATTGCCCAGCTGAGATTCCAATTGGAAACCTTGAGATTTCACCTTGATTCCTCTCCTCAAACCCCCAACCTTGCATGCATGAAAGTAATGTCCTAAGATGGGTTTTTCTCTGCTAAAAAACCTCAATTACGAGCTTAAAATGACGTAGTATAGGCCCTTTGAACTTAGGAATTACAGAAAAGCCCTTACTGAAATCATTGAAAATAACTGTTAGGGGGTCCTAACAGCCGAACCGATGACTCGTCACCAGAGCACACGATCCGTTTGTTCGCTCGTTAAGTTCACAAGATAACTGGTATGCCGGGGCTCCTAACGAGTGACATGACGACTAGTCCCCAGCATCCATGACCCGTTGTCACCTCCCGTCAAGTGCATTGGACAAATTTTGCAATTTTCCTCTAGAACCACCCTACGATTGACATGACGACTCCTGGTGTCTGACCACGAGTCATTACTTCACCAGTGGGGACCTCAAGTCCCTCGTCCTTCTATGCCTTCCCACGAGTCACCTGACGACTCGTGGGGTCTCCTCACATGTCGTTCAATGACTCGTTCTGCAACTGCTGCAAGATTCCTAGTTTTTTTCCGATTCACTTCCGGGTCCGATTCTTGAATTCTCAGGGTATAATAATGTCTCCCCTTGGGAACATTCATCCTCGAATGTTAGAAACAAGCAAGAAACAAAAACAAGAAATTATCATACTCCAATAATGATTATTTTAACTGAAATTTCACGGAATGACTATCTCTGAAAAGAACCACATAGTTGAACTAAATTCAAGCATCACATACATTTATCATAACATAATTCAAACTTGCGCACATGAACTGAACATGAAAACTAATTAGAGAATTAGGGAAAAAATTGATACCTCAAGTCGGAACTGAGCCGGTAGAGAACAAATATGGGTATGTAGCCATCATGTCCGCTTCGGCCTCCCACATAGATCCTTCAACATGCTGATTCCTCCATATAACCTTAACTGAAGCTACCTCTTTGTTCCTCAGCCTTTGCACCTGTCAATTCAAAACATTCAATAGGAATTTCTTCATAAATGAGGCTGTCTTTCACACCAACACTGTCTACCAGAACTACCAAGGCTAGATCACCCAAGCACTTCTTCAAAAGCGATACATGGAACAGGGGATGAACTAAAGCCAATACTGAAGGCAAGTCCAACTCATACGCCTCCTTACCAACTCTTTTCACAACCCGGTAGGGGCCTACATAGCGGGGACTGAGTTTACCTTTCTTTTCGAACCGCATGACTCCCTTCATGGGAGATACCTTTAGAAACACCCAATGGTCTACACCAAACTCCAATTCTCTTCTCCTCACATCAACATACGATTTCTGAAGACTTTAAGCGGTTTTCAACCGGTCCCTTATCAACTGAACCTTCATCATCATCTCATGAACTGAATTTGGTCCTACCATAGTTGCCTCACCAACCTCGAACCATCCGATGGAAGATCTGCACCTTCACCCATAGAGGCCTTGAACAGTGCCATCTAGATACTAGAGTGGTAGCTATTATTATAAGCAAACTCGATCAAGGGAAAATGATCATCCCAACTACCTTTGAAATCCATAACACATGCCCTCAACATATCCTCAAGAGACTGAATGGTTCGTTATGCTTGGTCATCCGTTTGAGGATGAAAAGTCGTGCTTAGCTTAACTTGAGTCCTAAGCCCCTTTTGAAATGAATGCCAAAATTGAGAAGTAAACTAAGTGCCTCGATTTGAAATAATAGACAAGGGAACTCCATGAAGCTGGACCAATTCCCAAATATACAACTTAGCATAATCGCCTGTTGAATCTGTGGTCTTGACCGGTAGGAAGTGTGCAGCCTTGGTCAACCTGTCCACCACTACCCAAAAGGAGTCGTATTGCCGGTGAGAACGAGGTAGACCCATAATGAAGTCCATATTGATTTATTCCCACTTCCAAGTGGGGATGGCAATATCCTGAAGTACACCTCCAGGTCTTTGATGCTCGACCTTCACTTGCTGACAGTTTGGACATTTTTCTATGAACTCCGCAATATCCTTCTTCATACCATCCCACCAATAGATTTATCGTAAATCTTGATACATTTTCATGGATCCTGGATGAACAGAATATCTGGTACCATGTGCCTTATGTAATATCCGAACTCTCAAATTATCAATGTCCGAAACACATAGTCGACCCTAGTATTGTAACACACCATCACCCCCTTGTGAGAAAACCTCCACTTTCTGACTCCGCACCGCCTCCTTCAGCTTTCTCAATATTGGATCCTCATCTTGCCTAAATTTAACATCAACTACAAAGGATGATTCTGAACTGTTATGCACAACAACACCGCCATTGGTCAAATCAACCAATCTAACTCCCAACCTTGCTAGCCGGTGGACATCTTTCAACAACTCCTTCTTCCCTTCATCCACATGGGACATACTCTCCATTAAAAGCCTACTGAGCGCATCCGCAACCACATTAGCCTTACTAGGGTGGTAAAGGACACTCATGTCATAATCCTTAAGTAACTCCAACCACCTCCTTTTCCACATTTAGATCCTTCTGTGTGAACACATATTGCAAGCTCTTGTGATCCGTAAATACATCCACATGGACCCCATAGAAGTAATGCCGCCATATCTTCAATGCGAACACCACCGTAGCTAATTCAAGATCGTGGGTTGGGTAATTTTTTTCATGCACTTTCAGCTATCGGGAGGCATAATCTATCACCCTCCCACACTGCATCAACACACACCCAAGTCCAACTCTAGAAGCATCACAATACACCATGAAACCATCGTTACCCCCGGGTAGGGTCAACACTGGTGCCAAAGTAAGTCTAGCTTTCAACTCTTGGAAGCTTTTCTCACAAGCCTCCGACCATTGAAACTTCACTTTCTTCTGAGTCAACTTAGTCAAATGCGCTGCAATGGATGAGAAACCCTACACAAACCTCCTTAGTAGCCATCTAATCCCAAGAAACTCTAAATATCCGAAGGATTCACGGGTCTGGGCCAATTCTTCACCGCCTCAATTTTCTGTAAGTCTACTTTTATGCCTTCGTTGGACACCACATGGCCCAAGAATGCCACGGACTCCAACCAAAAATCACACTAGCTGAACTTTGCATACAATTGGCGGTCCTTGAGGGTCTGGAGCACTACTCTCAAGAAAGCGACATGCTCCTTCTCGCTCCGAGAGTATACCAAGATGTCATCAATGAACACGATCATTAACATGTCCAAATTTGGCTTGAACACTATGTTCATCAGGTCCATAAAAGTTTCAAGAGCATTCATCAGTCCAACATAACTACAAACTTGTAATGGCCATACTGTGTCCTGAATTCCATCTTTAGGATATCACTCTCCCAAACTCTGAGCTGATGATACCCAGATCTGAGATCTATCTTCAAGAAACACTTAGTACCCTGAAGTTGATCAAACAAATCATCGATCCTGGGTAAGGGATACCTGTTCTTGACAGTGACTTTGTTCAACTGTCGATAATCAATGCACATATGTAGGGAACCATCTTTCTTCTAAACAAATAATACTGGTGCGCCCCATGGAGACTGGCTCGATCTAATGAAACCCTTATCTAGAAAATCCTTTAACTGATCCTTCAACTCTTTTAGCTTGGCTGGAGCCCTCCTGTAGGGAGGAATAGATATAGGTTGCATATTGGGAAGAAGGTCAATACCGAAATCAATCTCCCGCTCGGGTGGAACACCTGGCAAATCATCAGGAAAGACCCCTGGATATTCATAAATTCATAAATCATGAAATTCATGCATACTTTTAAAACATGTATAAACTTGATATCTCATAAATTTGTGATAATTACTTGAGAGAAATTTAATCATAAAGCACAAATCATAATTGGGCTAGTTAAGATCTATATCATCATGAGATCATAGCTTGACTTTTCATAATCATTCATAACTGGGCATAATTGGATTTAAAAATTAAATCTATAAACTTATATTTAAAGTAGTCACAAAATCTACACAAAGATCATAAACAATGTTAGAAACATGCTTGGATCATTCCCATGATCAATACTTGGAGGATTCGCACATTGGGTTAAACTCCATAGATTCAAAAATTATAATTTTTATGAATTGAGAGGGAATTGGACATGGATACGGACTATTGCACCCATTCATAACCTTACATACCAAAAGGGACCTGAATTCTACACTTCCTTGACTACCCAATGAGGATTTGGGGAAGAACCTTGATGAACTAGGCTTGATCACCTCTTTAGACCTCTAAACTTGAATGCATGAATGTGAATAAGCCCAGAATGAACTTATCCCTCTTAAAACTCACCATTCAGATCTTAGAACAGCGTAGTTTAGGCCTTAGGATCATAGGAATTATGAAAAAACCCTTACTAAATTCACAGGGAAAAACAGTCTGTTAGTCCCAATGAGGGATTGGATGAGTCATTGTCCCTATCCATGAGTCGTGGCCTGCCCTCCATCAACTGCCCTGGAAAATCTCAAATATAGACACCACAGGGGACACCATGACTCGTGGTTCACCCAACGAGTCGTGGTGATGACCCATCGCCAACACTGCCCATTTTCTCCTTCCTTCATCTCATCCTTGACCATGACTGACTCAACGAGTCATGGTGTAGACCACGACTCGTGGTCATTTCCATGTCTACCCAAAACCATAAATTTCCAACTTAATTTCAAACTCCTCACCATAAGTCACTAACGACTCATGGTTATGCTGACGGGTCACGGGATGACTCGTTCTATGACCCGGTGTGGAAAATTTTGATTTCTCTATTTCAACTCCCTGGTCTAATCTTAGGGATTTTTATGGTGTTACACTCTCGAGGTTCCTTGTCTCGTGTCTCGATACGGGCCTATGTTCGGGTCGTGACAAAACATTTATTAATGGTGTACAACATTACGAGTTGCCCGAATTCTTTTCTTGCTTGAACCTAGAGAGGTAGAGATTGGGAAAAGAGAATTATAACACAGCCTTGGTCTTTCTGATCACTTTATTAAACCTGTGGTTGTAGGATAGTTAAATTTGGAACGTATTGATAACGGTTAATTTGAAATCGCTCATAAGACCTGACCCGGTGATTAAGTATAGTCATCCAATAGGGATGAAACGGTCGTTTGGATGAACCCTATTATCAATTCTACAAGTAAGCATTGGGATTGCTCATGTGTGTATACCCGAAATAGTTATGAACACATGGGGAACACTTACCCTAGTTGTTTGTAGCTGTTGATCTAAATCACAACTATAATCTTTTTTTTAATATTGTTTTCTTTAAACCACCCAACTTGGAGATAACTCACCAATAAGTTCAATTACCGGCATTAATCTAGATCTTACCGTATTCCCTTTGGGTTCGACCCCAACCTCTTAGTTGGATTCTTTATTGATAATGACTGCTTCATACTTTGTCAGGAAGTGTGAGTTAGAGCATTATCAAGATTTCACAAAGACACCCCCATAGTTTGCCTCTCAAGCAGAGCCTTATTTAACATCATGGCACGATGCAGGTCCTCAGGTTACTCAGACTTCACCCAGGGCCCAAAGGTCAACCAGTTTGATCTCTTCTCTTATTCCCAAATATGCTTTGATCCCCTGGTCGTTTACCTCAACCGCTTTCATTCATGGTTTTCCAGCTCTATTGCACTATATGGGAATACTTGGACCACTCAGAATGTCCTAATCACTTAGGCTTCAATTTTCCAGGAAAAACACGTAGCTTGGAATTGAATAGCAAAGCTAGTCCCCAAGGCTAAATTCTCTTTGCTCAATTTTTCGGTCATGCTATATCTTCATCCTTTCTTTGTAAATATCTAAACTTTCATAGGCTCTCAAATGAAATTCATCTAAATCATTTAATTGATCAAGCCTCAAGTTCGTAGCATCACTCTAATTCAGATTCAACTTCTAGAGCACCCACATGACCTTGTGCTCAAGCTCAACCGGCAGATGACAAGATTTTTCATACATGTTCGCGTGATTTGTGGGGTATATAAAACAACACGCAAGTGCACGTGGTCGAACAAGTAGTAAGTGGCTTTAGTAAACCAAGTATCGATCCCACGGAGACTTGGGTTAAGTGCAATTTGCTCAAGTACACTATATTTTTACTTCTAAATATGCTGACAACAACATAACCAAAAAGTTGATAGTTTGTTTGATAAATTTTACACTAAAACTAAGAACAATTATCTACCTTGAATCTGAACTATGGATAAGAGCATGCTAAGGTTAAACGAACATGTAATAAAATTGATTATCATCATAAATTGGTTAATCTTTTCTTCCTGTTACTAGCCAAGAACATTTGCCAAGAGATTAAAACTCTCGTATTTAATCTCACTTAAGAATCATGAACCATCCGTCTACATTTCTGTGATCAAATGCAATTCATGTTCTAGCCATACAATTTCGGTTCCTAAATTGACTAATACGACTTTCAGGTATATTTCTATCCTGAAAGCACATCAAAACTCAATTTTCCCAAACCAAGTAAAGAACAATATCCTATTAATTCACAACTTTCCAATTTTGTGCTCTCTCGAGTGAAATCGGACTTTTTAGATGTACATTAATGTAGGCCACACACCAATGCAGTAAGAACAAGAATTAATAGAACAACATGGAAGAAAAGATGAAAAACTAGATAATCAATAATCAAATTTCATCACAATTGTTCACAACCTCAGCAAGGAAGGGAATTAGCCACTCATTTGTGGATTAATCATCATAAAACGAGTGTTAATCATACAAGCAATTGAGTTAAAGAAGAAAGAAAGAGAGAAAAAACCCTGAACTTTTCGTCCCTCAACTGCCTGTAACCCACGTCCTTGCTCCACCAAGTCTGAATATTAAAAATGAACCTAAATGTTCTATTTATACTGGTGGAAATTTTTCCCGGAATAACAAGCAACGTGTCACGGAGTGTATCGCGGAGCACTGCCTCTGTGACACGTTGTGTATCGCGGAGCACTGCCTCCGTGACACGGTGTGTATCGCGGAGCACTGCCTCCGTGACACGGTGTGTATCGCGGAGCACTACCTCCGTGACACGTTGCTGTTCCACCACAGGCCAAATTTTGCATTTTTTCCTTGTTGACATCCGAGTCCAACCCCAATCTCTCCCAACACGCATTTTAGCTTCCCAAAATTATATTTCACCTGCAAAACAACGCTAATCATGTTGGTTAGTATAAATTCACATTTTATTATCAATCACATGAGAATGTATAAACATTGATAGATAAACAAGGCTAAAATGACACCTTTGAGTATCACTTGGGCATATAAATTTGCCCAAGATCAATACACAAGCTGATAAGGAGACATACCTATATGGGTCTTGAAGGCATTCGGTATGCCCACAAGGCATCATTAAGATTCCTAGACTAATCGGTCCTATTAGCATTCACAGTCTTCGCAATGGTCTTTATCTCACCGTTGGAGACCTCGACTTACCCACTATATTGCGGGTGGTAAGGTGTTGCTTACCCCATATTACTCAAGTCCAAAACAACCAATTGCAAAAGTGTGAACCCCCGTTACTGATGATTGCCCTAGGAGTCCCAAATTTAGAGAAAATATTCCGCTTCAAGAACGATGTGACACTCTTGCCCTCATATTTGGGAAGCGCAACTGCCTCCACCCACTTTCATACATAGTCCACAGCTACAAGTACGTACTTCATCCCATTCGAGATCACAAATAGGCCCATGAAGTCAATGCACACACATCGAATAGCTCAAATAAAAAGAATGAGGGTGAGAGAGACCTCATACCTTCGTGATATGCCTCGTTGTCTTTGACATGCATCACATTCCTTTGTGAAATCGAGTGCCTCTTGGTGAATAGTTGGCTAATAGTACCCATATTGCAGAATTTTTTGGGTTGTGCGAATCCCAATGTGATGACCCCCAATAGGGGATGAGTGACAAGCCTTTAATATGCTTAACATCTTAGCCTCGGGCACACATCTCCGAATTACCCCATCAGCATAAATGCAGAATAAGTATTGCTCAT
Source organism: Datura wrightii (assembly GCA_035772735.1). Taxonomy (NCBI): domain Eukaryota; kingdom Viridiplantae; phylum Streptophyta; class Magnoliopsida; order Solanales; family Solanaceae; genus Datura; species Datura wrightii. The sequence continues at coordinate 40,365,921 of JASDFA010000003.1, forward strand.
CCCAGAAAAACTTTTGCACATCAGACATAAACTTCTTTCTTTGGTGAAAGGATAAATCTTCAGGTACCACATCACTCACTAGATAATTAGCAAAGTCCACAAATCATGGAATAAGATCCCGTGATACAGCCAAAACCTGCTCGTCAGGGAATGTGTCATCTATATCAAGCTCATCTCTAAGGGCTACATCTAACTCCAATCTCGACAACTGATCTGCCATTTGATTTTCAATCCCCTTCTGGTCCTTAAATCTCAAACTCAAACTCTTGCAGCAATAGTACCCATCTAATCAATCGTGATTTGGCATCCTTATTTCCCATCAAATATCACAGAGCTACATGGTCTGTATGAACTATCACTTTATTCCAAGAAAGTAAGGCCGAAACTTCTCAAATGCAAATACCACAGCCAACAACTCTTGCTTGATCATGATATAATGTTTCTGAGCTGCATTAAGCACCTTGCTAGCATAATAGATCAGATGAAAAATCTTCTCATGTCTTTGGCCCAAAAAAGCACCTAGGGGAACTCTAATAGTATCGCACATCACGTCAAACGGTAAGGACCAGTCAGGTGCAGTTATGATATAGGTGATATTCAATCTCTCCTTCAAGCACTTCAAAGCCTTCAAGCATGCATCATCAAATACAAACTTCACCTCTTTCTCAAGTAGCTTGCACAAGGGATGTGAAATCTTTGAGAAGTCTTTGATGAACCTTCGATAGAACCCCACATGACCTAGAAAATTCTGAACACCCTTAACCGAAATTGGAGGTGGCAAACTAGCTATCACATCAATCTTTTCCCTATCCACCTCAATGACCTTACCTGAAATCCTATGGCCGAGCAGAATACCTTCCTTGACCATGAAATGACACGTTTCCCAATTAAGCACCAAGTTGGTCTCTTCACACCTCTGCAACACTAGACTCAAATAAGCCAAAAATCATCAAAAGAGTCACCCACCACCAAAAAATCATCCATAAAAACTATGATGGTGTCCTCCACCATATCCGTGAATATAGAAATCATGCAATGATGAAATGTGGCGGATACATTACATAACATGAACGACATCCTCTTGAAGGAGAACGCCCTATAAGGGCAGGTAAGGTGGTTTTCTCTTGGTCTTTGGGGGCTATGGACATCTAATTGTACCCTGAATAACCATCAAGAAAGAAATACCACCCCATACCTACAAGTCATTCTAGCATCTGATCTATAAATGGCATTAGGAAATGATCTTTCTGCATTCAATGATTTAGATTCCTATAGTCCATGCAAACTCTCCAACCCGTAACTGCCTCAATCGAATAAGCTCATTATTAGCGTTTGAAACTACAGTGATTCCACCCTTCTTAGGAACACATCGGATCGGGCTCACCCATTTGTTGTCTACAATAGGCTAAACCATGTATGCATCTAGCCACTTAATAATTTCCTTTTTGACCAACTTTTGCATAGATGGATTCAACCAACGCTAATGCTTAATACTCGGAAGCAGTCTGGCTCAAGTTGGATCTTATGTGTGAAAATACCTTGTGGGATAGCAATAATATCCGCTATGAACCATCCAATGGCCTTTTTGTACCTTTACAAGATGGAGACCAAATTCTCGACTTGCCATTCCACCAAGTCTGCTGCTATAATGATCGGTAATGTGTTTCCAACTCCACAAAATACATATTCGTAAATGAGATGGGAGTGCCTTGAGCTTCAAGACTGGACGCTCCTCAATAGATGGCTTGGATAGTGGTGTTACATGATTCTTTGGATCAAAATCAATCTTTTTTAGAGTGTAAGTGTACGACCCCATACCGGCAAATGAATTAACTTCTTATTACCCTTATTTATCTCATCAACATTAACATTCCTCAACATTGATACTAAGTCCTCAATACTCAAACCTTTCCTCAATAGGCATCAATGGAAGCTCAACCTCCACAATATCAATCACAAATACCACCCACATATTATTTGGCTACTTCACAGACTGGCACACATTGAAACTCACTTTTTTATTATTTAACTGAAACTTCAACTGTCCAGTTTCCATGTCCACAAGAGCATGATCTATGGTAAGGAATGATCTCCCCAAAATAATGGAGACCTCAAAATCCACCTCACAATCAAGAATAACAAAATCGATCAAAAATATAAAGGACTTAACCTTCACTAGGACATCATAAAGAATCCCCATCGGATTTTTCACTATATTATCTTCCATCAAAAGCCGCATTGTAGTCAGTTTGGGGTTCCCAATCCCATCTATCGGAAAGCTACTAATAGCATACGATTAATACTAGCCCCCAGATCACGTAGAGCCTTAGCAAAACTGAAAGCTCTAATAATGCACGATATGGTGAACGCTCCAGGGTCTTCCTTTTTCTGCACAAGAGATGGAGATGCTATTACACTATAATGGTGCAGATTGTCCGTAGGCTCAAAGATCACGGTCCTCTTCTTAGTGATAAGATCCTTCATAAACTATGCATAGCCAGACATCTGCTCAAGTGCATCGACTAAGGGATGTTCATGGTTAATTGTTTCAATATCAAAATAAAGTTGTGATACTTCCCTTCTTTGACCTTCTTCTTCAACTTCTATAGGAAAGGTGGAGAAGGAATAGGAAAGGGAGTCAACTTTTAAGGGACCTCCTTCTCCTTCCCTTTTCCAGACACACTCTCCTTTTTAATACTAGAAGTTTTCTTTTTAGCTGCATCATAAATCATTACTTGATCCTCAAAATTTGACACCTTATCATCATCAATCAACTTGAGCTCAACTATCTCATCAACCACAATAGGCATTGGATGATCAACTATCGTCTTACCACTTCTAGTAGTAATACCCATACAATGACTGTCATTTTTTGGGTTCTGCACCGTGTTACTAGGTAGTGTGCTCTTCTTCCTCTGGTTCATAGCAACAGACATCTATCCAAGTTGTTTCCCAATCTGCTTAATAGCAGTGACATGTGACTCTACCTTTTGGTTCATCCTAGAGATATTTGCGCGAAGCTCCTTAAAATGGCCATCATTAGCCTCCATCTGTTTCAAGACGTTGGATAACATATACTCCACTCTAGAACCACTAGATTCTGCTTCTCCATTTTTTGGAGGAACATATAATCCACTTTTGTCATTTTCGTAACCCTCACGCTTCTTCCAGTCACCATTGTCTCTGCCTCTACTCCTATCTCTATATCTGCACCAATTGTAGTTATTGTCTCTGTAATATCTCTAACCTTGGTTCCCTTGACCTTTGCGCCATGAGTCTTGGTTAGACCCTTACGCTCCTGCTGCTTGATCATTCAAATAATTAGCTTCTTCCTTAGACTTTAACTCTCCACCATCATTCCTTTGGGCTTTACCTTGAGAACCAATTGCATTCACCTTTTCTGTCCCACTCCCATAATATGCTTGGCAAGGATCTCCATCGTGGTTTTAATCTCAGCAATATCATGATCTTTCTCTTCATCTTTCCTTTTCTGCTCTACAGACATACCTACCGCATAAGTACTGGCAGGAACCTCTACTTCTCATATGTGCCATGCGCAGTTGGTTTTAGTGATCCGGTCAAGTACCTCAGCAGCCTCAACATAAGTGTGACTCATGACGGTCCCTTCAAAAATAGTATCGTCCACCACTTTTGTATTAGCATTCAAAGACCTATAGAAGATCTCCAACAATGTATACTCCAGTATCCTATGGTTGGGAACTTGTTTCAACTTTTTATTGAACTGCAACCAAGTCTCATGGAGTGCCTTAGAATTTAACTATCTAAAGTTGTATATCTCATCTTTCAGTTACAATGCTCTAGAAGGTGGAAAGAATCTCTCCAGGAAAGCCCTTTTGAGTCCCCTTCATGTAGTAATAGAATCATTTGGCAACTCATCCAACTAGAGTGTTACCTCACTACCTAGTGAAAAGGGAAATAACCTCAGTCAGATTGCATCCTGATTCATCCTCGGTTGTTTGTATTCCTTGCAAATACCCACAAAATTCATCAAGTGAGTATATGCATCATCAATAGCATGACCAACGAATATCCCCTTCATATTGAGAAATTGGATCATTGCACTAGTAATATCAAACATCACCCCAACAGGCAAAGGGGGAGGAACAATAGCACCAGTTGCACCGGCTTCATCAATATCAGCATCATCATCGTCATCAAAGTATCGGTGCCTCTACTGGTCTAGACCTCTATTTTGCCTAGCTCGCTCAGCATCTATAACTTGACGTTGCTTTTCAGCAAGCCTAGATGCTTCTCATCCCCATGCATGAGCCTGCTCTTCAGCTAACATCAAGGTTGTTTCTTCTTCCACTATCTCTTCAATGTTGTCCATTTTCCTTCTATTTCTCAGAGTTTGCTCAAGTTCGTGATCAATTAGAACGAGGGATTTTCCTTGGCTCCGGGTACGAGGCATACACAAACCTGACACCTTGAAAGAAAACAAAAACAACAAATAAAAATAAAATAGAAATAAGGACCAACAGCAAAGGAAACACAATTAACCAAAGTCTAAGTCGTATTTCCCGACAACGACGCCAAAATTTTGATGTCTCCTGAATTACACCTCTAAATGAGGTATAAAGTGGTCGATGTTTAATTATAGAATCCAACATTGGTTGGGGTTAAATCCATGACAAATATGGCAAGGACCTTGGTTAACATGCTTACTATTACTTTCAGTCTACTTATTTCCTGGGGGGAGTTTGTAACAAGAAGTAATGTAAAAACAGTATGTAGGAAAGAGTAGATTTGTGACTAAAGTTGATTGTATTCAATGTGTGAATTGACTAGGACTGTGTTTCCCATGATTTCATAACAATGTAGGCTTGTTATACTAGTGATTTATTCTAGTGTCTAGCATGCAATATCGGTAAGTTAATTTCACCTAAATGGTTAGTCCCCTAAATAGATGATTATCACCATGAAACTTGATCTATGTGCGGATGTGTACTAGATTAACCCTTACCTTTGATATCAGATTAGCTATTTTTGGACAAGGTCAAGCTATCGGATGAGGGTTGATAGCCTCAAATATCCATTATTAATCCCTTTTCCCATTCATTATCCCCTTGGTCCGGTTAGTAAGAATAAGGCAAATTCTAGCATTCACGACCATTAAAAAGAAATTAAAACGAAGGGAAGAACAATACATGCATAAACCTCATTCAAGAATCACTAAGTATTTTCCCTACATTTGTTAGTTCATCATGGTTCCCACAACCCTAGTTATGAGATTTGGCTACTCATGCTTGAAGAATTATAATTAATAATAGTTGGAGAAATCATAATTATAACTTACAAGAATTTGTAGAAGAAAACACACTTCTTAAATTAATCAACAATAACCCAAAATCAATATTTAAATATTGTTTGATTCTTCAAAACCCAAGAACAAAATTAGGAATATTGTTTGTTGAACTTCAACATTGAAAAACAACCTCCAACGTATAGTTCCGATCTTATAAAAAACCTAAATAAAGTATTTATAGACATAAAATAAATCCAATCCTAACTAGAAAAGGAAGGCAGTTCGACAGTGATGACAACTCGTTAGTGGACCTAAAAAGTTGTTAAGTGTTATGAAGGGTCCTTTTCAAGCAAATCTACCTTTTTATTGATGGCTCAACCTATGACTCGTTAAGTGATGTAATGAGTCGTCAAGTCCTCCGTTGCCTCTAGGACTTGAATTTCTAGCATTCTGAATATGTGCCCCCACGACTACTCTTGATGAGTCGTTAAGTGGTTTAATGACTCGTTGCTCCTTTCGTCCTGACTATCAGTACTCTGCTCCTATTATGAAATTCTATAGATGATTTCACATGACGAGTCGTTTAGTTAGAGGATGACTCGTTATTATTCTCGTCAAGTCCCTCATCAGTTTGTTCAAACGAGTTGTTGTCAGACTTGACGAGTCATCTTGTCTAACCGTCACCAGCACTTTTGAAGGTCCACTTTCTGAGTTCAGGGCCCTCTTCTCATAATGGTTCTTAGGTCAAGTAGTTGCCACTAGTGGCGACTCGTTACATTCCTCATATTTTAGACTTAGTCCATTTTCTTCTCATTTTTACCTTTTTCACTTTCCCAACCTATTTCCCCGCAACACTAAATAAAAACACATCATATCTATATCAATATACCAAGGATCAGCATATTTTCTTATTTTTAAGCATCAAAAGTGCTGCAAAACTATGGCACATAAGTGTGGCGCCCTTCACACTCATGAAAAATACTCTACTTAATACGACTTTCAGACACCCTAGGGCACACCTAGACCTAGCTCTGATACCAAGTTTGTCATAACCAAACATAGACCCCAAATGTAAATACGGGACCCAGAACCACGAATGGCTCTAAGCTAACCCATGGCACATGCATGACATAAGTATAAACTAAGCTAAATAAATCATAATTCAATGAATGAGTGGAAGTATAATATACCATAAAATATAAATCGGATTACAAGTCAACACCGCTGAGAATCTGTGCATAAATGTCTGAAAAGCCTCTAACCATAAGAGGAACTATTAGGACTAGTCCCCAACTAGCTCAGCTAAGTCTAAAACTGAAAGAAATAAAAGCCAAAGATAATTCTAAACTGATTTCCTCGAATGATAAGGACTCACCAAAAGCTGAGACTAGGTTGAACTGGGATAAGAGTGAATCTAATGATGGGGATGAGACTGATCACTCGAACCTATATCATGAGACAATATAGCACAAAAGTATGTGATTAGTACTTTGAATGTATTGAGTATGTAGGATAAGTAAATATGATAGTAAAATGATATCGTGAAATCATGAGTATAAGATAAGAGAAAACATGAGTTTCTAATCATAAACTAAGTATAATGGCTCAAGATTTTCAAAACCAAATCATAAAGCTGGACATTATTGAAGTGTGAAGTAAAATCTCATAAAGTGTATATTGAGCCAACATATCATAAGTCATAACATCTTGAAACATAAACATGAACATGTGTAGAAAATCATGAAACCGTGGGAGATTCTTATAACCGACATACTACAATTAAGCATCATGGAGCCCAGCTTGTAACCCTAGCTGTCAGGTGTGTCCATACCTTGCCAAGGGTATGAAACATGAAGGCGTGATATCATTTGTGGGCCCACTTAAGCATCGGAGACACTCTCAAGGAGGACCCCATCATGGATTCAGTGGCACGTAGTTTTGAGACCTGGACGCGCTGGAACCCCGACCTACTCGGTGTTAAATACTACTCCCAAAACATACATAGTGCTCATATCATAATCATAAAATAGAGGTTTTACATGGTCTAGTTAAAATCATAAATTTCATAAACTTGCTTGACATACGTGAACTTTCCATGAAAATAATGTTGAAGATTCAGCCATGATACATAAGCTTGAGATTCATGAAATTCATACATAATCGTGTAAATCATCATAAATTGAATATATATATTCATAAGAGTTTTTCATAGAAATCTTGTAATTATAATCATAAAACCTAATTAGAATTATGAGAGAATCAATTTAATAAGAGATCATGGAGTTTCTCATCAAATTGGGTCAAACCCTAGAATTTTATAAAAATCATTATTGGAGACTTAAATTCATGAAATTGAGTTTGAATTGGGCTTGAGGATGGAAGAAATCTCCCATTCATGACACTACATACATAGCTTAAAGAGTTCCTTGACTTGATTTGGAGACCCAAGAGAATTTGAGAAGAAGAAGATGAAGAACTTAGCTTATCCTAGAGAGATGATTTCCAACTTATGGTGTTTGAATAGAATAAGGGTTAAAGCTAAGTAAAACCCCTTAATACACCTCTTAAGAAACCCAAAACGACCTTACTTAGGAGTTAAAAGCATAGAAAGTTATAATAACACCCTTATAAAGTCATATTTAAAATCTGCCAGATGGAACCCACGACACAACCAACGGATCATTGGTCATACCACCGAGTCATTACTTTATTTGTTACAACATGAGTCTACTCTAAACAACTCCTTGAACCTTATCTGACAATCCCAACCAATGACCCATCCTAGGGAACAACGAGTTGTCCCATCCATTCATTAGTTCTAGGAAATTTTCACCAAAATTCTGGACCTCTATATAAAGGTCTACAGGATGGTCAACCAACAACCTGTAGATTCTACCAATGACATATCCTAAGGGCCGTTCTGTGGCCTGGTGCCAACTCCTACTGGTTCTCTTCTTAATGTCTTGAATCTGATCTTAGGGACTTTTGGAGTGTCACAAATTCTCTCTTAGGAATCCCAAAATGATCTAGTTTAGGTGATAAAGTACAGGAAGTTACCAAAATAACCCTAGAATCTCATTTGAAGAAATTTATACCCAATGACGATGGGTCCTTACCACGAGTCATTATGTCTGACCATGACTCATGGTGACCTCTCATTGTCACTGAAGCATCTTTGATCCGTTTCTAATCTTCAAGCCACAGACAGACAAGACAAAACGTCCCTTCATCCTATGAGTCCAAATGCCTACTCGTGACCACTAAATCCAAATCAGACACTTTTTGATCCTCATCCCATGACTTGACTGGATGATTCGTACCATCCTACCATGATTCATCCCTTTATTCATGGATATAGACATTATAGAACACTGGCTGCTTACCACGAGTCGTGTCATGAGTCTTGGTCTTTCACCACGACTCATGGTATGGTCCGTTCTGTGGGACTGGTCCACTTCCTTCTAGTATTCTGCTTCATGTCTAGGATATGATCTTAGGGACTTTGGGGTTGTTACAGGCTATTTCTCTTATATTTTCTTTGTTATTCATGTTTTTTGTTATAAAACTTAATGTTAGTGTATCCATAAGTTTTGATAATTGATATCTATAGAAAATTAGGATAACAGTAAAAACATACTAGGCCATTAGCTAGGTTACTTTGTAAAACTAATAACAATGAACCATCAAAGTTAGTAGCTTATTGTCTCTTAAAAGAAGACATATAGGTCCGTCTAAGCCTTATCGGTACAAAGGTTTAACCACAACTTGGACAAGTCCTATGTGAAAAAACTTGTATGTTTTTTATATTTGTAAATGTCTTCAGCTACTAATAATTTAATAAGCTCAATAGACTTATTAATAATGACGTAGATTTAAAGGTTTTAATATTATAATTTTTTATAAAATTAAAGTATCCAGTTCTATAAACCTTTTCAAAATGTTCTTTTGGAATATTCCAATTTCATAAATAACTTTCTATTTTAGCTATTTTAACAGTCGTAAGAGAAATATTAACACTATTTATTATGTTTTGATTTTCAGAGATATCTATTAAAACTATACAGATAGTTTTGACTAAATAATTAAATACCATTTAATTGTCTTCTTTGTACAGATAAATTATGATTAACATAACATAATTTATTATATAACCTAATAAGATGATCAAGAATTAATTTTCTAGTTACCTTTCGAGAATAATTTTCTAGAATTTTTTAAGGTATTAGTTTTTTTTATAATAGTTTAAGTCCTTTAACATATTTGCTCTTTTTTTCTTATACTTACATTGGTATTTCAAACAGACCTATTTTCTTTTACTGTACTATTTTATTTGTACTGCGAATAAATATGTAAACATAATTTTTTAAAATATATTATAAGGTATTTATAGAAATAGTATTACTAGCCTCGAGCCAATATCTACTTTAGATGTTATGTTACACCCCAAAAAAAATTTTATGTTGTAAGTTTCGTAAGTACCTTGATGTTAATTGGTTAAGGTTGTTGAGCATTTATGTCGAGAAAAGTAAAACATATAAATTATAAATGACAGGAAGTGTTTAGGGTTGAATGCATAAATGACATGAAGAACAACGTTGATCTTGGGCAGAATTATATGCCCAAGGTGATACTCAAATGCTTCATTTCATCTTGTTTATCCATCGATATTTGTACATTCTCATGTGATTTGTAGTTAAAAGGTGTATTTATACTAACCAACATGATTAGTGTTGTTTTGCAGGAAAAATGTAATTTTAGGAAGCTAAGATGCATGTTGGGAGAAATCGGGAATGGACTCGGAAGCGAGCAGTGGAAAAGGCCAAGGAAATGCAGCAAATTAAAGGGCTCCGTGATGGAGCCGTGTCACTCTGCCATCGCGGAGGCATTCTGCCCCGGATGATTAAAATTGGCCATGTTCCGGTGGAGGTCCGCGTTGCCTCCGTGGCACGTTGGACATAATTACCTGGAACAGGGAATTCCAATGAAGGTTCGCGTTGGTGCCGTGGTACGTTGGCCAAGCCCCGCGTTGCACGCCGTGGCACGTTGGGCATAATTACCTGGAGGACCGGATTCCAGTAAGGGTCCGCGTTTGTGCCGTGTCACGGAGGCAGTGCTCTGCGATGCACTCCGTGACACGTTGCTCGTTATTCCGAGAAAAATTCCCACTAGTATAAATAGCACACTTAGGTTTATTTTTATGGGGGCTGACTTAGTTGAGCAAGAACGTGGGTTACAGGCAGTTGAGGAGACGAAATTCTTAGGGTTCTTCTCTAACTCTTTCTCCTTTATTTTAATTGTTTGTATGATTTATACTCATTTGATGATGTTTAATCCACAAATGAGTGGCTAAATTCACTTCTTGCTGAGGTTAAGAACATTTGTAGTTGAATGTAATTATTGATTATCTTGGTTTTTCATCTTTTCTTCCATGGTTGTTCTATCAATTCTTGTTCTTAATGCATTAATGTTTGGCCAATGTTAATGTACATCTAAAAAATCCGGTTTTCGCTCGAAAGAGAAAGAAATTGGAAAGTTGTGAATTGGTAGGATATGATCTCTTCTTAGTTTGGGAAAATTGAGAATTGATTTACCTTCAAAATAGAAATATATCTGAAAGTCGTATTAGTCAATTAAGGAATCGATTTTGTATGGCTAGAACATGAATTTCTTTTTATCACAGAAATGTAGGTGGAAGGTTCATGATTCTTAAGTTGGGTTAAATACGAGAGTTTTAATCCATAGGCAATAATTCTTGACTAGCAACCGAAGGAAGGATTAACCGACTTGTATCAATAAATTGCTTCCCTGCATGTTTGTTTTAGCCTCAACATACTCATTACTATAGTTCAGACTCAATTTTTACATTTCTTTTAGATTAGTATAAATTAGGAAACAAACTCCCAAGATCTTCTTGAAACTGTTGTCTGCATTCTTAGAGTTAGAGTTCATTAACGCTTGATTCGATTATTACCTTGGTCCAGTCCCTGTGGGATCGATACTCGGCTTACTTTAGCCATTTTACTACTTGTTCGACCACGTGCACTTGCATGTAGTCATTTAAAATCCCGAACAAGGTCAGCAAGGCATGGACTGGCCAGGCAGGGTGCTGGATAGCGTGTCACGGAGGAGAATCTCTTTGATGGCCAGCATGCCACAGAGCCGAGTCCACTGCCTCAAAGTCATATATATCCAATTGGTTTATTTAATAACTTTCCAGATTAAGAGCTGCTTTCTTACACCTTATAACTCTCTCTAATTTTCAGCAAATAACTAAGGAAAAACAAGGAGGAAACATAGAGTAAATTTCAGCCAAAACACAAGCTAAGTGAAGAAGACCATTTGCAAAGTAAAACTTATGTGTTGGTGAGTTTCTTATTTCCTTTGGGTAGTGTTTTTGTGGTGTGTTTTCTGCATTGTAAGGGTAGTGTTAGTGCCCGAAGAAATGGCAGCTAGGTCGGTTCGCGAAGTGGCAATCCCACATACTAACAATGTTACATCAAGCATTCGCAAACCTGAGCCAGGAGGGAGGTTTGAGCTGAAACAGAATATGGTGCAATTGCTGCACACCAGCGGGCAATTCATAGGTCTCCCTCACGAGGATCCACAACAACATCTCCAAAACTTTTTGGAGATAAGTGACACTTACATCCCCATTGGAGTATCATCTGATTACGTAAGGCTTACATTGTTCCAATTTTCACTATTGGGAGAAGCAAAGAGGTGGTTGAAAGCTGAGCCACCTAATTCCATCACCACTTGGGATGATCTTGCACGGAAATTTTTGATACGGTTCTTTCCATCCGGTAAAACAGTAAGACTTATAAGTCAAATTCTATGTTTTAAACAAAGAGAGGGGGATAATCTGTATCAAGCTTGGGAACGATTCAAATCTATGTTGCGGGATTGTCCTCATCATCACCAATCCAATTATGTGCTGGTGCATACTTTCATAGAGGGTTTGGAACCCCACACAAAAATTTTGCTAGACTCAGCAGCAGGGGGACAAGCATTAGAAAAGACTTATGAGGAGCTGTATACTTTGTTAAACCGTATTTCGCAGGAAATTCCAGAGTGGACTGCGGACTCTTTAAGAGGGGGAACAAGGAAAGCAACAGGAGTCTTGGAAGTGGATGGTTTTACAGCTATCGCTGCACAGATAGCTGCATTACAGAATCAACTCAACACCCACTTCGGCAATATGAGCATGAATCAGTTTCAAGCCCCAGTGAATGTAGTGCAGCAGATTTGGTGTGAAGTGTGCGGCAGTAATGAACACTCAGCTGAGTGTTGTGGTGCAAATCCTGATTCAGTGAACTTTGTTGGTAATGTACAGAGAAATAATCACCAACAGTATGGAAACAACTACAACTCTAATTGGAGGAATCATTCGAATTTTTCCTGGGGTAGTAACAGCCATCAAGGGCAGAGATCGAATCAGGGTGCACAGAGAAATCAAGGAGGGCAGCAGAAGTATCAGACTCAATACAGAAGCAATAACGCACCTCCACCACCACCATCACCCAGCATTGAGGAAATGTTCAAAACGATGCTAACCAAGCTCAATTGCAGGATGACTATGTGAAATTGGCAGCCGATGTAAAGAACAATCAGTTAGCTACAAAGGCACTGGAGTACCAATTTGGGCAACTAGCTGGAGCTCAAAACACCAGGCCGAGAGGAGGACACCCGAGTGACACTGACCCTAACCCCAAGCAAGTGAACGCAGTGACCACAAGGAGTGGTTTACAACTCAAGGAGGTGGAACCAGAAAGACCACCACAGCAGTCGGGAGCAATGGAGAATGAGAGGGAACACAATGATGATAGGGGGAAGGAGAAGGAAGCTGAGCCAGAAAGACCACCACCCCCGTTCCCTCAAAGATTAAAGAAACACAAGGAGGAAGCGTGTTTCAAAAAGTTCATGGAGGTGCTTAAACAGGTACACATTAATTTACCTCTTGTTGATGTTTTACAGGGAGTGCCAAAGTATGTGAAATATATCAAGGACATCATGGCAAACAAAAGCAGATTGACGGAGTATGCTATGGAGGTGCTTACGGAGGAGTGCACTTTCCGGATACAGAACAGGTTGCCAACAAAGCTCAAGGATCCTGGGAGCTTTACAATCCAAATCGCAATTGGGCAAAGTATCCGAGCTCGTGCACTATGCAATTTGGGAGCGAGCATTAACTTGATGCCGACATCGGTATTCAAGAAGTTGGGGCTGGGTAGTCCTAGACCAACTACAGTGATCTTGTAGTTAGCGGATCGTTCTTTGGCTAGACCAAATGGCATTGTGGAGGACGTGCTGGTGCAAGTGGGCTCCCTTATCTTCCCGGTAGATTTTGTTGTGCTGGATTTTGAGCCAGATGCGGAAGTCCCATTTATTTTGGGATGTCCTTTCTTGGCAACCGGGAAAGCTTTGATTGATATAGCCGCAGGGTAGCTAACCATGCAGGTGCATGACAAGTTGGAGGCATTTGAAGTGTACAAAGCCACGAAGATTCCAGCCGTATATGAGGAGCTTTCAGCAATCAACGTGCTTGATCAAGCAGATTTTGTTCAGATTGTTGATTCTCAATATCCAGTGGGAAAACCACCGATTGGGGACATCCCGCACGGGGCAGTGGAGTTGTGGAAAGAAGATGGAATTCCCACGTTCTTGGTTAATGGGCAGCGGTGTAAGCATTATTGGGGTGAGGACGTTATTCGAGAGAAAACGTCTGTCACTCTAGTGGATGATTGAGCTTTAATGACGTCGATCCACGATGGTAAACCAGGCGCTGCACGGGAGGCAACCCATGAAATTATTGTAATAGATGAGTAGAATTAGTTTAGAAAAAGAAGAAAAAAAAGGAAAAGAAATTAAAAATAAAAACAAAAGCAAAAAAAATATTTTTTTTCATTAGTGTTTGAAACCTATAAATTCTAACCAATTTCTTGTTGTGAGATGATTTTCAGGTGTAACGGAAGGCAAAAATGCAAAGGATCGTAAAGGAAAAGAATCGAGGTGAGTAAAAATTTAAAGTGGCAAAACAGTGAGCCTGCACGATGGCTCTGTGTCACGTAGGAGGGCCTCACGTTACCCTCCGTGACACGTTGAAGGTGTTTTGGAATTTTTTACAAATTCTAGAACCCTTGCGCGATGGCTCCGTGTCATGTAGGGTGTGCTCCACGTTACCCTCCGTGACACGTTGAAGTGTTATTCGAGACGGGTCACCGTGACCCACACGAAAAACCTTCTTTTTAACCCCGACAACACCCAATTTTTCCCATTTTTCACTCCCCTCCGCGACAAACTCCCCAAAATCCCCCCTCCCCCAACGTGACACGGACCAAGGATCAAATTTTCTTCAACTTTTCTTCAAGTTCATTGAATTAAAGGTACGTTTTTGAACTTAACCTCAATAATTGCCGAAATTTTCAATTTTTGAGCATGTGAGGTAACTAAAGCTTGCCCTAAGTGTAAATTGAGCATGAATTCATTTACGTTACTGTTGAATGATGTTCGTAGTATCGTTATGATTGTATGAACTCGATAAATACATGTTTTATTGATTTTGTGCGAAATTGGTAGCTAGGGTTGGAATTTGAATAGAAATAACCTAAATTTGGTTGAAATTTTGAAAATGATTGGGTTGTGCATGTTGGGTGATGTAAATGATGATGTGAATATGGATAAATATGCTAAATAAACAAGGGAATTTTCGGGAAAATGAAATTGGTGAATTTTATAGGTTGTTGTTGAGAAAAAGTTTGGCTAAGTGCTATGTGATGTAATGAAATCGATGGTGAAATTGTGATTAGTTGTATGAAGTCTGAGTAGTACTTAGTCATTATTCCATCGAATTATCTGAATGCACGAGGCATGTTGATTGATAAAAAATTGTACAAGAATTATTGTCTTGCCGAATTGTTTTCATTATGGCTAAAGATTAAGTGTGGGGTGGCCTAACTCAACCCAACCTTAATCGAAGCAAATTTTTTACTTGAATAACATTGGGACTGTTTGTTTGATTTGACAGGAACGATGGCAAGAAGGCAAGAAAAAGGAAAGGGCGCATCTACATCAGGCGCCGGGAGAAAAAAATTAGACTGGGAACGACAATCCCAGCAGCACCAGCGGTTCCACGCGGCCAACGTCGTCAATACGGAACCTGATGCGTGATGGACGAAGGGAAGAAATGGTATGCCAAGCATAAGGAGACCAAATACTTCCCTGAGGAGCAAATTACAAGGGAGCCACTTGCACAGGAATTCCCCAGAATCGTACACAGGATTGACGTTGCTGGGCTGAACTTCATCTTTGAAGAGCCCAAGGAGTGCAATCTCCACTTGATTCGGGAGTTCTACGCAAACTGGAACCCGACACTCCGCAGTCACACCATCAAGATAAGGGGGAAGATTGTCACCTTTGAGCCTCACCACCTAAAATTCCATATTGGGGGTGGGGGACACAGACGCCCATGTACTCCGGCAGCTGAAGATAACTCCACCCTATGCGGATATCAGACGCACTCTGTGTGGAGCCCGTTCGACAGCACGGTGGAGCAGGCACAAGGAGAGGGGCTATCATCAGATGCTGCCTTACTCTCAAATGAACAGGGAAGCCAGGATTTGGCTTAAGATCGTGTGTTCCTACCTGATCCCGGGGGTGCACATGACAGATGTCAACGAGGATCGTGTGTGCTTGGTTTATGCCTTGATGAAAGGGCTAGAGATTAATGTTGGGGCGGTGATCATCTCTGCCATGAAGAGAGCCCGTTTGCATCAAGGGCACAGGTATGAGTTTGGTGGTTTGCTGACCACATTTCTGAGGGGCCTTGACGTCGAGGAGGAGGCCCTAGACTACATCCCGCAGATGGATAGGCGTGCCTTGGACGTCACCAAAACTAAGGCACCTGACACCACTCACGGGCCAGTTCTCACACCAGCCGAGTGACATGCTCAGGATGATTAGTATATGGCCCGTATGTTCGGGATGCAGATACTGCAGTTGAGAATAGGCGGGAGGCCAGCAACAGAAGATGAGTTATGGCAGTTCGCGCTAGATTACCCCTTTGGCAAAAATGCCAGGGCTCTATGCCGAGTGGGGCCTGCTTTTGTGGAGCCTGTTGATGATGATGTCCCCACAGATGAGGAGACACGCCGCGATGACTCAGATGTTGAGTCAGATGAGGATAGTGGGGGCGATTCAGATATGGGGGACAAGGCAACGGCACCTGACGAAGAAGTTGAATACTTCAATTGATCAGGGAGTTTCACCACCTACTTCTGTGCTATGTTGAATTTGATGAACACTAGGGACAGTGTTCGATTTAAGTGTGGGGTGGGAGTAGTTAGGTGTCGGTTGTTTTGTTGTTGTTTATGTTCATGTTGATGTTCATGTCTTGTTGTTGTGCCTATGAAAAAATTGTGACCCTGTGATTTTGTGAGTATGTTGTGTATTGTAATTCAGTGTGTAATGAATGTTAAGCTGTTGTGTGCTGTGTTGACTTGTTGTTAGCTGGTTGTGTAAATATTTTTGTTTTCTATCGAAATTATCGATATTTTTTTAAAAAAAATTTAAATTTTTGTTGATATTTTTTATGATTGGGTTTCTCGGCCTTTGTTTTCGGTGCTTTTACCGAGAATAGTCCCATTGAACTAAAGTCGTAAATAGTGACCGTTCCCTATGATGGATGGATGACGACCGTCTTAAGGGAAATGTAGTCGATAGGAGTAGTTTTTTTTCTTTCTTTTATTTTCTTTTATTTGGTTGTTTCCCAAATGTGTCGCTACTTCATGGTTTGGAATTCTTGTTGCGTGTTGTACATGATATTAAAGATGCAAAGATGATTCGTATGAAAGCATGCAAATGTGAAACATGTTGAGATACCTAGGCCATAGAGTTCGATTCGGTGTGATTGAGGCTTACTATTGAATTCTTGTAATTAGTTGATTGAAGAGTCTGTGAATAAGTCTTGAGTTGAGCATGTGCAATGAGTGTGAGGTGAGGTTTCGATTCTTCCATCCTATTGTGAAGTGTCTAGAACTTGCCTGGTGTGTGTACGAAATGAAATGAAGGATGTGTATTGTAGAAAAGGATGTAGGCATTTCTTTGATTTAACCGAAAGTTTTTTCATTATCATACCTACCTTGATAGTACATCCTAGTTAGCCTATTGATCCTTTAGCCTATTTTTTTCTTTTGTCAAAAAGGTACAAACCGAGCTTAACCCCTTCTTTTCATTATCCGTGAATTTGATCCAAAACTCTTAAGCGCTCAAGAAAAATAATTTTCCCACAGTGTCAAGGAGTGGTAATTGTGAAAAGAAAGGAAAGGCGGAAGTGGTGAAAGTAAAGAAAAGGTCAAGGGCGCATTGGCCGAATTTAATAAAATGAAGATGTATAACTAATCTTTGTTATTAAGTCGAGTGTGCTTAAAGATATGGGAATAAAAATAAAGAAAGACTTCAAGAATGGGAGGATGAAGGAGGAAACAATGCCCATAATGTTGGTGGGATGTATTGAAAAGCGCTTAAGGATGCTAGTTGCTATTATTGGTTAGCCAAGTATTTACTAGTTTCTTAGCTTACATTACAACCCGTTAAGTCCTACGTGATCTTACATCACCCGTCCTTATATTAGTGGAGTAATACACTAGAGGCAAGCTTATGGGTCATGACATGATGCATGTGAATTCTTTGGGAGAGAGAGAAATCGTGTTCATATGCCCCTACATGTAATATTTTTGAGATCATATGATTGAAAAGGGGGAAATTCTCTTATGTTGTGAGGGCACATGCTTGACGAGAGATTGAATTTCATGTCGGATGTCTTGATCAACTGATTTGCATGAGTTTGCCGAGATCGAGAGTCGATCCTTGAGTCTACGAGGTCTTAATGTGTTGAATTTCATTGTATTGATGAGACTATGCATGTTTTCTAGATGATTTGCTATGTTAAATAATCGGTATAACCATAGCTTGAATTGTCGAGCCAAAGTAGCTATGATTGGGTGTCAATTGCATGAGATGTGAGATTATTGTTCGAGGATGAACAAGGTTTTAAGTGTGGGGTAAGTGATCTTGGGAAGAATTATATGCCCAAGTGATACTCAAATGCTTCATTTCGTCTTGTTTATCCATCGATATTTGTACATTCTCATGTGATTTATAGTTAAAAGGTGTATTTATACTAACCAACATGATTAGTGTTATTTTGCAGGAAAAATGTAATTTTAGGAAGCTAAGATGCATGTTGGGAGAAATCGGGAATGGACTCGGAAGCGAGCAGTGGAAAAGGCCAAGGAAATGCAGCAAATTAAGGGCCTCCGTGATGGAGTCGTGTCACTCTGCCATCGCGGAGGCATTCTGCCCCGGATGATTAAAATTGGCCAAGTTCCAGTGGAGGTTCGCGTTGCCTCTGTGGCATGTTGGACATAATTACCTGGAACAAGGAATTCCAGTGAAGGTTCGCGTTGGTGCTGTGGCACGTTGGCCAAGCCCCGCGTTGCACGTTGTGGAACGTTGGGCATATTTACCTGGAGGACCATATTCCAGTAAGGGTCCGCGTTTGTGCCGTGTCATGGAGGCAGTGCTCCGCGATGCACTCCATGACACGTTGCTTGTTATTCTGAGAAAAATTCCCACTAGTATAAATAGCACACTTAGGTTTATTTTTATGGGGGCTGACTTAGTTGAGCAAGAACGTAGGTTACAGACAGTTGAGGAGACGAAATTCTTAGGGTTCTTCTCTAACTCTTTCTCCTTTATTTTAATTGTTTGTATGATTTATACTCATTTGATGATGTTTAATCCACAAATGAGTGGACAAATTCACTTCTTGCTGAGGTTAAGAACATTTGTAGTGGAATGTAATTATTGATTATCTTGGTTTTTCATCTTTTCTTCCATGGTTGTTCTATCAATTCTTGTTCTTACTTTATTAATGTTTGGCCAATGTTAATGTACATCTAAAAAATCCGGTTTTCGCTCGAAAGAGAAAGAAATTGGAAAGTTGTGAATTGGTAGGATATGATCTCTTCTTAGTTTGGGAAAATTGAGAATTGATTTACCTTCAAAATAGAAATATATCTGAAAGTCGTATTAGTCAATTAAGGAATCGATTTTGTATGGCTAGAACATGAATTTCTTTTTATCACAGAAATGTAGGTGGAAGGTTCATGATTCTTAAGTTGGGTTAAATACGAGAGTTTTAATCCATAGGCAATAATTCTTGACTAGCAACCGAAGGAAGGATTAACCGACTTGTATCAATAAATTGCTTCCCTGCATGTTTGTTTTAGCCTCAGCATGCTCATTACTATAGTTCAAACTCAATTTGTACATTTTTTTTAGATTAGTATAAATTAGGAAACAAACTCCCAAAATCTTCTTGAAACTATTGTCTGCATTCTTAGAGTTAGAGTTCATTAATGCTTGATTCGATTATTACCTTGGTCCAATCCCTGTGGGATCGATACTTGGCTTACTTTAGCCATTTTACTACTTGTTCGACCACGTGCACTTTCGTGTAGTTATTTAAAATCCCGAACAAGGTCAGCAAGGCATGGACTGGCCAGGCAGGGTGCTGGACAGCGTGTCACGGAGGAGAATCTCTTTGATGGCCAGCATGCCACGGAGCCGAGTCCACTGCCTCAAAGTCATATATATCCAATTGATGTGTTGCTTGGTTTATTTAATAACTTTACAGATTAAGAGCTGCTTTCTTACACCTTATAACTTTCTCTAATTTTCAGCAAATAACTAAGGAAAAACAAGGAGGAAACATAGAGTATATTTCAGCCAAAACACAAGCTAAGTGAAGAAGACCATTTGCAAAGTAAAAGTGGTGTGTTGGTGAGTTTCTTATTTCCTTTGGGTAGTGTTTTTGTGGTGTGTTTTCTGCATTTTTAGAGAATTACTAAGCTACATATATACTCCTTTTATCATGGGTTTGATACAAGGAAAAGGTAAGAGTTCTACCCTTTAAACTTGCCTAAAATCATAGCTAAAAACAAGAAGTTGGACGCCATATTGGACTGCCATTTTTGGTGTATTTTTACTGAAGGTTATTGCTCGTTTTTGAAGGTTGGTGTAGCGGTGTCATTCCGGGAATGTACTCATTTTTTGTGGGATTTATAACAAGTAAATCTAGGTAAGTCCTCCCTTTCATTTCCCCTTAAAGGTTGTGGAAATAAGCTTGTAAGAAAATGTTGAAATGTTATTTTGTATTGTTGTTATGGCTGCCTATTAGGATGATGTTTTGGCTGAACAAATTTGCTTAAAACAACCTTACTTTATAGTTATAACTTCAAGATATTTAAGGGGGCCGAAAATTGGTTGATTGGAGGATGAATTGACTAAAGAAACTCGTCAGAACAATGTATGTGACGGCATTCCTATCCTCATTTTTCAAGCACGAAAATGTATCATTGAAAGGATCAATATTCTTATGCTTCCACACTCATGTTGAGACATGTATATTCACCCTCTTTTTGGCTTCAGTCAAATACTTTTTCTCGTTGGTCGAGCTTTCTATAAAAAAAGCGATGCAAGAATTTGTAAAACAGGAGAAGAGCATCTCAAAGTATAGGGAAAAGGATGTTGCGTTTTGCTTAGGTTAGGAGAGCTCCTTTATGATTTTTGTTCTACCATTAAGAGAAGGATCATAAGCCCCTTGTCCCAAGCTAAACAACATATTCATCTGCACCTATTCAGCCCAAAAAGTTAGGATTTCCTGGCATTTATCTTGAATGGACAAAAATATTTGGATCAAGCAAAAGTGAAGTAAGAAATGTCTTATTTACATTTGTTGTTGTACTATGATTGTCGTAGCTATAGATTGAGTCTAAAGACCCCACGGTGTGGGCACTATGATATGGACATTTACATTATATTATGTATGTAATGTTAAACGTGCTTATCATGATGGTTTCTAAAAGAAATTAGTAAGGAAAACTATGACAATGAAAACTAAATGAACTTAAGCCAAAGAATGACGTCTAGCCTAGTAAGTGTAAATAGGTGCACCAAAATAGAAATGCCTCAACATGGTCATCTATCTTCCTGTGTATTCATTATGAGATGTGCAACTCCAAGGGAGAGATCATAATCCTTTCCCCTTAATGATAATGTCAAAAATATACTATTCTTTACAAAAGAGCGTAAATGGTCGTTGTATAAAAATAAATATTCCGATGGTGTCGGGGCCGAATCCCACAGAGACTAACAAGTGATATGCACAAATGGTATTTGGAAAATTGAAATTAGTTCGCACCACTCAAAAGAAACAATGCAGTAAATATTTTGGGGGAGACTTGATGCTAACAATATGGTATAAATTCTAACTCAGCTAATTAGAATAGCAAAATAACCAATGTTGTAGACAATAATGAGAGGGACAAGAGGTGTGGTGTAGATAATGTGCTAATTAAACAAGGCTATTCTAGACCATCTCATCATTTCAAACTGAGTAAATAACTTTAGACAGGTGGGCATTCTATGTTTTTCAACCTCAAAAATGCCTCTTTCTAGAGTTCATTCGAACCACTAGACACAATTAAATCAGCCCAATCAAGTTTGGATTAAGAGTTGCAATAATATCTACCTATTAGCTATTAATTTGGAATGTGAATATGAGTTTTGGCTATGTCTATCCCACCTCCACAACATCAAATCCATTTCCCTCATCAAATTCTATCCCAATACTCAATTCTTCTCTTTCAAGAAAACATCAAGTAAGAAAAGTAGACCCACATCTGCAACTATGAATCACCAATTATAAATTGGAGAGAACTTAATAGATTTAAGCTAATTAAGCAATATGGAGATGAATCTAGCAATATCCAATCTAATTAAGCACTCATCACCACATACCTCTAGTTGATGATTTAGCTACTCATGGTTAATAAACTAAAGAGCATATTCAACAACAAACTCATTGATTTCATTAATAAGAGTAGCAAAATCAAATTCAAAAATATGTCTGCAATAATAGTAGTACCTTGCTAAAGAAGAAGATGAAGAAAAGAAAAACAATATTTGACAATTTCCACCAATGGAATTCTACTTTCTTTCTCAACAAAAGGAATGTTTTGAAAAGCTAAAGTTAGATCTGACATGTACAGAGTACTTCCTTCTAGAATATCTATAAAGATAGGGAAACCAATCCCCTCTTTTTCAGTGTTGGATGAAATTGCCCCTGCTCGGGCATTTTGGCACTTGCGAAAGTGTCGGAGGTTCACGGTTATATTCTGCGAACCGCCAGCTGTCATCTACTGCTCCTTCAGTGATTTCCAGTACCATTTGGGGGGACCGTCGGTGATTTGCTGGCCTCTAACCGCGCGATGTCGATATCTTTCTCTTTGATCTAGCAAGTTCAAGCGCCTGTGGGTGAGTTAACCAACGAGTTACAGGTTGACATCCGCGACTGCTGGTTTCTTTAGTTCCTCAAATAGTGTTCATCTGTTTTTGGTCGACGTTTCGCCAGTGCTCTCCGATGGAGCGCTGGTTTTCACCTGATTTCCTTCATTTTACTCCACTTCTTGCTCTTTTTCTTCAAATTAGATATTGCACATAAAAATGCAAAAAGGGCATAAAATTCATCTAAATCAATTGAAAACTAAGCTAAAGCTCGTGCTTAAGAGCCTAATGAGTTGGTAAATTACCAACTCATCAAATCCCCAAACTTGAACCATTGCTTATCCTCAAGTAATGCAGTTCTTATCAGTTCAGAAACATGCCACTCCACACGAGTTTATACATCAATGACCACTTAATTCATAACAACCCCAAAAAATGCTCACCAACTCACAAAAAAGAGAAGAAAATTCCCCCAAAAAACAAAAAATGGAAAGTTTCAAGAGGCCACCACAATTCAAAAACATGATTCACAAGAGCTTTCATTTTGCAAACTGATGGCATCGCTTATCCATGAAGTACACATAGCATCTCAGTTCATAATAATTGCACATTCAAAGTTTTCCTTAGATCTTTCACTTCTCATGCTTTATGCACACATTTACCTTAATGCAATTATGTCCTCATAAGGAATGATGCCACTCATAGAAGAGAGAATCCCTATTATTTATCACGAAATCAATGCATACACACAAGGGATTGTAGAAAGAGATGATCACACTCACTCTCCTAAAAGAAATATTCATGCACACAACTCGATCCATAGGCTTGCCCCTCGTGTAATTCGCTGCTAATGTAGAGCAACTGCACTTAAAATCACTTAGGACTTATGGGTCGTAATGAAGCCTAGGGCTAAGGGTAGGATATATTTTTGGCTTTAGTGACTAATGCCTCCCTAATGCCTTTATAAATGCCTTTAGTATCCTAAAATCTTGTTAAGATCACTCCACTTTATTTCTCTTTTCTCATCATCTTCATCTTTTATGTAACACGAGCCACCCTTATAACATATACTAATTTCACATATAGCCTTAACTATGCAAGAGATAGCACCTACTAACTATTCTTCCTCTTTTGATGATTCGAGGTTTTTCACCCCATTGATTCACTCATCTCATCACAATTTTGGTGCTACCTCAATTTTAGGCTTCTCATTTTCCCCTACTCTTGCTAACCCCCAAACTTAGGCTTTTGCCTTATTTCACATTCATTCCCTTCTTTCTACCCATTTCTTGGGCTTCAAGCCCCATTTTTCATTGTTTCATCACTAGCAATTAGGGAGGATGGGTGCCAAAGAGAAGGATAAAAAATAAGGTCATTAGGCTTGTAGTGTGTTTTCAAAGAAAGTGTTCAAGGCTCAAACGTTGGCTATCAATGGCTAATGTTCAAGATTGGTCATTTTGGGTGAAGTAACTTAACAAAAAGAGAGCCCAAGATCATGTTCTAAGTGCAGCTACATCTAGGATTTCACCTTGAGTCACACTTACGGAAAGTTCTAGAGAAGAATCTATGCATGAGATTCACAAAAATACTTACCACACAAGGCATCACACCTAAAGAGTCCACAAAATTCATTATCCACACAAGATGTTGATTCAAGACATTAGAACATGCAAATTGATAAGAGAAATGAGAAATCTACAATGTATGACAATGAGTGGTACATTCTCATTTCAAATGCCCATTCTTCCTTTCTCATTTTCATGCCATATTTCAAAATTTCCTTTCAAAAATGTTTTCTGGTGGTACCTCTCAAAACAACTCCATAAAAGATTCAAGAATGACATGGCATTTTCCCTTAAGAGAGTCACCTCACAATCTATCATCGGAAAGTGCCAACCCAATTCGACAACAAAGAGAAAAGAAAAAAGACAAATGCTCCTAGGGAAAGAACCATGGTATGAAGAAAATCCTTGTAGTTTGATTACTACTCTACTATTTACATAGGCCAAGAATAAAAACTTGGGTCATAATGCAACTTTAACAATTCAAAGCAAGGACCCAATTCATCACTAACATACAAACATCCAAAAACTCATTCATTTAGATTTTATCAACACAATCGGGCTAGCAAGGGCAATCATCAACAATACTTAAAAAAACAATGAGCCCAACAAAGGCTCATAACTCTTCATTAAATAAAGACAAAAGCCCGACAAGGGCTACATCAAACCATCACAAAATGAAACACAAATGACCGCCAAAAAAGCACTCATCCCACCCCAAACTTAAAGAGTACATTGCCCCAATTTATGCATGCAAAATAAAGGGGGCTAAAGACTCCTTGAGTGGGTCACTCCTCATCATTATCATTAGTGGCTGCACCTACTCCTGTTTTTCCATCAAAGTGTTCCTCTTCTAAATCTTCAATGTCATCTTCCAAGCCCTCAAACAAATCATCAATGGGGCCTCGAATTATTGAAGGGGCAGCCATTGCGGCATCAAGAGTACTCATGTCAAGCACCTCCATGGATCTCCGACTTTTTCACTCTCTCACTTTAGTCCGGAGAGAGGTGAAAGCCCCTTCCACTACATCCACCCATTTGCACAATGTTTTAAGACTCTCATACATAGACTTAGCTCCCTTTTTACTGTTCAAGCAATGAGTATTGGAAGGATCCTATCCAACTTTTGAAATTGACTCTTAAGAGAGTTGGTCATTTCCACGAGTTTGGGGAGACCACTCAGTTGGGAGGATGTTGGAGGGGGTGATACTCCCTAAAGAGGTATGTCACCATAGGTTTGGCCCAAAGCTTCTTGGTGAGGCATGTTCAAATCTAGGGCATGTGGCGATTGCTCCGACCCATGGGATAGTGAACCCTTTGCCAAACCAAAAGCTTGCATCCGCTTTCACTTAATTGTGGGTGCCTCAGCATCTCTTTTCCTATCTAATGTGATCACTCCCAAGGCAAGAACAAGAATCTCATCAAGGAAGAATGGCACTCCCTCTTGCAAGCACATATGAGAAATCAGCACGACATGTGGCATGGAGGTGCTAGCCTGTCTTACTTTTTGCTTCATTTGCTGTACCACGATCTCCCCAAAGTTAATGGGGACTCCGGACATAATGTAGGATATACAAATATCCATCTTCATGCTAACCCGCTATTAATTTTAGAAGGTATGATGCACACAGATGAAATCTAGCCACAATTTGGCCTCAAATTTCAGATCATGGCTAGAAATTTCTCCACCCATGGAAGCCCAAAGAGGTGTGTCAGCGGCAATGATAGGGGCTATACAAGTGAATTGCTTCTTCACGTCAGCATTTCCTGGTCATGTACTTTGAGCTAGTGTCAATCTCATCCTCCTACAACAGATAGTTGATGGTTGCTGGAGTTATGTCCACCTCCATCCCTCGTACCTTGATTGAAGGTAGGCAGCGGAAGTCATCGAATTTGCCTCTGTGGTTCATGTTGTCCTGCCTTGCCTAGTAGGAAGCGTAGAACTCCGACACCAATCTTGGGTAATAGTCTAGGAGAGGGTTAGCGAAAGTGTGCCATTACCTATCTGTGAATTGAGTGGTGATGTTGGGAAGGTCAACATGCAACCCCACCAAGTCATACCTCTTTTCCACCGTGATTAACAAGCCCTTGCATATGGAGTAGTACCCCTTCATGTCGGGCACAAAAAACATGAGGCCTCCCTAGAATTGGCTGTCATTGCAGAGGCATTGACTTTACCTTTGCCTTTGGTGGTTGATGAGGCTGGGGCCTTGCCTTTACCGGTGTTCTTGGATGAAGACATTGTCTACAAACATGAT
The DNA here is from genome assembly GCA_035772735.1 of Datura wrightii. NCBI lineage: Eukaryota > Viridiplantae > Streptophyta > Magnoliopsida > Solanales > Solanaceae > Datura > Datura wrightii. The sequence goes on from JASDFA010000003.1 coordinate 40,392,353, forward strand.
GCTAGCGGCAGTCGCAATGCATTGAAATGAAATAACTAACACTATTCTAAAATTGAAATGAAATAACTAACACTATTCTAAAATTGAAATGAGAATCAAAGATGAAAAATTATCATTCAAAGAACTAGCAGCACTGGAGAGCCGCAGGATGGTATCCGCGGACCACCGCTAAATCGTCGATGAGAAACAGTAAATTGGGGTAGCAGATATTCCACTAACAAAAGAGCAGCGAGTTGCCGATACCAAACCGTGAACCACCGATGTAACACAGGATCAAAGTAGTGGCTAGGGGCCAACATTAGCTTGAACTGGTGTTCCATCGGCGTTTCGCTGGACCCAACTAGCGAATAGCCGATAGTCATCATTCCCAATGCATCACCATGAAATCCACGTCACCATTTCACATATATTTACTAACATCATATCAAATCACTACCTCTACCCATGAAAAGGACTAAAATGATGATTTACCCTTAAGAATGGCATCACTCAATCTATCATAGTACAAAGCATGTCTTTTTAATCCCTTTGGGGTTACTCATACTTTACCCTATTGAAGTCTACACAAGAATAGAAACTTCCCCCACACCCATTTCAGCAATAAGCTTCTATCATCCCACGAATTTCATATAACTTCAAATAGAGCAACAATCATGAAAATATTAGGGAGAACGGTAGTAAAAAGGAGGGGAATGTATGTCATAGCCACATGTATATGCAACTAGAGTACCATTGAAGAAAAAAATAAGAAAGTTAAAGGTACATTACCACTTCTTGAGAGAACATTTAGTAAAGACTAGCTGAAGCTGTGGGAGCTTGGTAATGCTCAACAATGGATAACTCTTGAGAATTGTTTAGTAGAGAGGAAGATTGTGAGTGTAGTGAAAATTCTATGGAAAGAGTGAGGGACTTTATAGGTGAGCAGATGAGAGTGTGGTTGTTTGAGGAGGAGGTGGATGGTTAATGGTGAGTTAATTGTATGGGGAGTGGAAGAGAAGGAGTTGTGAAAATATGGAAGGTGAGGTGTTCGGAAAATAAAAAAGAGTGTAGGAAAGTGGTAAAAAGAGGAAAAGGGAAGTCTAAGGGGTAATTTTTTTAGATTAGGAAAGCTCAAGTAGATTATGGGTTAGGTGGGTCCACATTTGGTTAAGATTTTAAAATACAACTAGTACCTTTACCGGCGCTACATCGGCATTCGCTGTTTTGATCTGGCAGTTCGCCACCTTACCATCTTGTGCTTGACTTTGTGCCTAGTTTACTGTCTTGCAACTGACGATTGACTGGCGGTTCGCAAACTAGGTTCGGCATTGTGCTGGTGGATCACCGCTGGGCACCTACTGCTCAGGTATTCTGGTTCACATCGGTGATAAAACGGTGGTATGTGATTTTGCATCGGCGTTCTGCCTGCTTATCCGCCGGTCTAACAGTCGTGTTCCCAGGTTTCTGCTTACATTCTTAAGGATGCGACGGTTCACGCATCTGGATCAGTGATTCGCTGTTTCAGTGCATTGCCTACGTTGTTTTTATGCTTCCTCTCCTTGCTTCTCACCGTATTAGTCCTACAAAATCCAAAACAACAACATGAAAAGATTCAAATAAGACACTTGGGTTGCCTCCCAAGAAGCGCCTTAGATAACGTTGTGGCACGATGTATTACTCATTTAGCATTCATTCTTCAAAGGATCATCCTCCAACTCAGCCTCCTTCATCTCCACTCTGCTATGCTCGCTCTCTTCATGCAATACTCCAATCACTTTACATTCATATGGAGGTTCAGTGGATTGACACACCTTAAAGTTGACCTCTTCTCTTCCAACCCAAAACTGGAGCTCACCTAGCTCCATATCTACCAAAGATATACCTGTGGCAAGCAATGGTCTCCCTAGAATGATTGGCACTTGTAAATCCATTTCACCATGAAGAACCACAAATTAGCTAGTAGAATAAATTTATCCACCCTCACTAATACATCCTCTAACACAACCATAGGTTTCTTTTATGGAGCGATCATCCATTAAAAACCTCATTGATGTAGGTTTGGTGTTCCCAAGACCCAATTTCTTGAATATGATAAGGGGTATTAGATTTATACTTTCGTCAAGATCGCAGAGGGCTTTCTTGAACACACATAACTCGATAATGCAAGGAATCATGAAGGCTCCTGGATCTTCCTGCTTTGGGGCAAGATTACTCATCATCATCGCACTATAGTGATGCATTGTCTCTCTTGTGCCCACGTCTACCACCTTCTTCTTTTTCAACAGCTCCTTCATGAACTTGGTATATTCGGGCATTTGAAGTAGGGCATTCACTAGCATTATATTAATGGACAATTGACTGAACATGTCGATAAATTTACTGAACTTATCATCCTTCATTTTCTTGGCTAACTGTTGTGGATAAGGGGGTGGAGCTCTTGGTTCTTGTTCTTTATCATTTGAGGCCTTCATTCCTGCCTCTTCTTCATCAACATTTGGGGGAACTTTATCAGCCTCTCTCTCACCTTCTTCTTCAACATTTTCACCACCACTTGGGGCTTTTGGCACCACTATAGATTCATTTTCATCATTTATTTTAGTAGGAACAACCTCCTTAGGTTTCACACCTACATTTCCAACCATTTTACCACTCCTCATGACGATGGCCATGCATTGACTATCTTTATTTGGGTTTGGCATCATATTACTTGCAAGCGTTCCTTTCATTCGGGGATGCATTTGAGAGGAAAAATGATTCCTTTGAGCTTCCAAATGTTTAATGGAGGCTGAATGAGAACTCACAATTTGGGCTAGGTTAGACACCTCCCCTTTCAATTCTTTTACCCCGCTATCGGTTGATTTCACTTTTTTGAGGACTCTAGCTAGCATCTCTTCAATTTTTGAGCTACCTGCATCACTCACACCTGTATGATTTTGGGTGTTCTCGGCTTTAGGAGGGTAAACATATGGGTTTGAGTTTTGATGATAATGATCCCCCTCTCAATTTTACTCTCTAATGCCCCATATTTCATTTCTATTGGGCCATCCTTGTGCGTCGCGGTTTCTACAACCTTGGTTCTCCTCCCCTGGGCGCCAAGGGCTTTGATTTGTCCCTTGAAATCTGGGTTGAGAACCCCCCATCTGATTTTTCATGTATTGGCACTCCTCATCGTATCTCGGTGGCGACGATTCTCCTTCAAAGTGCAATGGACCCTACATACCTAGAACATTCACAACTTTGGGCCTTCCCCCCATAACATGTTTTTTCATTAGTTCCGACTGCGTCATTATTTTAGCAAGATTCTCATCTCGCTCTTCATCTCAATCCGCAACTCGGCTGCCAACACACTAGAACCCACATCATGTGTACATTGGTCTCTCTTATATGCCATGCTCGATTTGTCTTTGTCATTCTGTCCAAAAGGTCCTTAGCTAATCCATATGTCTGATCCATGATTGATCATCCAACTAAATTATTGGCAACGGATTTGTTGATGGAGTCTAGAGCTTGGTAGAAACTTTAAAGGAGCACTCTATTAGGACCATGGTTGGGGAAAATGGAAACCTTCTTCTTGAACCTTAGCCATGCTTCATGCAACAATTCCCTTGGCTCTTGCCTAAAGTTTGTGATATCATCTCTCAGTTGCAACATTTTTGATGGAGGGAAGAAACGATCCAAAAAGGCTTCAATCAATTCTTGCCATGATGTAATACAACCAGGAGGGACTTCCTCCAACCACATAGTTGCCTCTCCCATTAGGGAGAATGGAAAGAGCCTTAACTTGATAAACTCTTGACTTATATTTGTTATGTTGAAGGGCTGGCATATATCTAAAAAATTCCTCAAGTGGAAATTTGTGTCCTCACTCGATTTGCCCCCAAAATGCCCTTTCATCTGTAGCAAATGTAGTATTGTACTTGTGATATGAAACACAACATTCCCTACCATGGGCGGTAGGCAAATGGCTCCTGCATTTTCGGGCATCACCAAGTTATCTTCTTCTTGCTCCATATTACCCTCAACTGAGCTATCCCCTATTTGTAGGTGATGACTTATATGAATTTACCCTAATAATCATAGCAAGATCAACGTCAACAACTAAGATGCAAGACTAATTCAAATTAACAATCACCACAAGAATATCAAGCACTAATCCCTGGCAACGACGCCATTTTTGATAATGTCCAAAATACACTCTTCCTTACAAAAGAGCATAAACGATCGTTGTGTCAAAATAAATATCCCGACAAATGTCGGGGTCGAATCCTACAGAGACTAATAAGTGATATGCGCAAGTGTTGTTTGGAAAATTGAAATTAGTTTGCACCACTCAAATGAAACAAAGCAGTAAATATTTTGGGGGAGACTTGATTCTACCAATATGGAATAGATTCTAACTCAACTAATTAGAATAGCAAAATAACAAAAGTTTTAGACAATAATGAGAGGGACTAGAGGTGTGGTGTAGAAGATGTGCTAATTGAACAAGGCTATGCTAGATCATCTCATCATTTCAAATTGTGTAAATAACTTTGGACAGGTGGGCATATTATGTTTTTCAACCGCATAAATGCCTCTTTTTAGAGTTTCTTCGAACCACTAGATACAATTAAATCAGCCCAATCAAGTTTTGATTAATAGATGCACTAATCTCTAACTATTAGTTATTAATTAGGAATGTGAATATGGGTTTTGGCTATGTCTAGACCAACTCCAAAACATCACATCCATTTCCCCCATCAAATTCTCTCCCAATATTCAATTCTTCTCTTTCAAGCAGAAATCAAGTAAGAGAAGTTGACCCACATCTGCAACTATGGATCTTCAATTATAAATTTGAGACAACTTAACAGATTTACACTAATTAAGCAATATTGAGATGAATCTAGCAATACCCAATCTACTTAAGCACTCATCACCACACACCTCTAGTTGATGATTTAGCTATTCATGGTTAAGAAACTAAAGAGAATATTCAATAACAAACTCATTGATTTCAATAATAAGAGCAGCAACATCAAATTCAAAAATATATCTGCAAAAATGGTTGTACCTTGCTAAAGAAGAAGATGAAGAAAACAAAAACAATATTTAACAATTTGCACCAATAGAATTCTACTTTCTTCCTCAGCAAAAGGAATGTTTTAAGAAGATAAAGTTAAGATCTGATATGTATAGAGTACTTCCTTATATCTATAAAGATAGGGTAACCAATCCCCTTTTTTCAGTGTTGGAAGCAATTTCCCCTTCTCAGGCATTTTGGCACTTGCAAAAGTACCAGCGGTTCGCTGGTTACATTTCACAAACAGCCGGCTGTCATCTACTACTCCTTTAGTGATTTTCAATATCATTTGGCGGGACCGTCGGTGATTCATCAGCCTCCAACCACACTACGCCGATTTCTTTCTCTTGATCCGGCATGTTCAAGCGCCTGTTTGCGAGTTAACCGGTGAGTCGCCCGTTGACATCCATGACCACCGGTTGCTTTAGTTCCTAAAAGCAGTGGTCATCTATTTTTGGCCACCGGTGTTCTTCGGTGGAGCACCGGTTTTCACCTGATTTCCTTCTTTTTACTCCACTTCTTGCACTTTTTCTTCAAATCAGATATCTACACATAAAAAGGAAAAAATGGCATAAAATTCATCTAAATTGCTTGAAAACTAAGCTAAAGCTTGTGTTTAAGAGCCTAATGAGTTGGTAAATTACCAACACATCACTAAATCCAACCGATAAGTTACTGAGTTTTCGAGCTCTAATATCCTTAGAACGTGGTCTATTAATCTTATTGAAACTCTTATGTCATCTGCATCCTTTTATGATTTTTATAAGGCTTCGAATATGAGTATCTAAGTGTTATTTGCAAGCTTTACATGTTATTTATGCCTACTTCCAGTCATGCATCACAAAAGAGGCCTATCAAGTGCTAGACTAACACAATGTAAGCCCTATCAACTCCACTTATGATTATGATTAAGACTACTGACCTACCCTTCGGTGTGCTTATTTTGGAAGTACTATACCCATTGACCTACCCTATGATGTGCGTATTCCGACAGGACGTATACCCTTTCACCTATCCCCCGATGTGCTTATTCCAGTGAGATGTTTACCCTTTGGATGATACCCTAGTGTGGTACACTATAATACCCCAAAAATTCCTAAGACTAAATTTGGGATTTGATGTATGTTCAGCAGAAAAAGTCTTGAAATTTTCTCTTAGTACAACAAAAGGTATGAGTCATGGTCAGGTGGTACGGGTCGTAGGAAGACCCATGGTTCAGTTTAGAGGCTTCTTTCCCCAGACCACGAGTCCACACTATGAGTCATAGTTTAGAGGTACGACTCGTGGTCATAGAGTTGTAGTATGTGTTTGAGTTATTGGGTTTTGGTCCTACGAGTGGTTGTATGACTCGTATTATGGAATCATGAGTCATGGTAGGAGTCTTACAATCCATGAGTCGTAGGTGGATTCTATGAATGTGGTACGAGCCGTACGATTCGTAGTGAGCATTTTTCCTGTGAAATCATTAAGGGTATTTTCATAAATCCTAAGCTCTGAAGTCGTAAACTATGTCATTTTAAGCTCTAAAAAGAGTGTTGTAAGAGGTTTTAGCCTATATCAACTCATTAGGCTTTCCATGCATGCAAAGCTTTGGATTCTCTAAGAAGATCACTCTAGAAGTCTCTCAATTCTTCCCCAATTCTCTTGGGCTTTCAAAGAAAAGTTGAGAATGAGTTTATCTAGGTATGTAGGGATATGAATGAGAGTTTCTTTTCATTCTCATGCCCAAATTTCTCCTCAAGTTCATGAATTCAAGTGTATGATCTTATAGGGTTTTAACCCAATTTTATAAAATTCTCTATGATATGCCTATGGTCCAATTCCCCTCATGTTCCAAAGTATTATTTAAGATTTATGGGAAGATTTTATATACAAATTAATTAAAAATTCATGATTTCAAGTTTTAGAAATTATGCCCTGTTATGCAAGTTTTATGAAAAGTCAAGTTTATGATGCATGATTTCAAGTTTGATGAGATACTTGGCATGAATGAATGTTTATAAACTATCCATGTATGAATCTATGATTTTGAATTATGAAGTATATTTCAAGAATGCATGATTTTAAGATTTGGGCACGCCCCAACAAGTTATGTATGTTTTCATGATTTATCTCAGTTTTATAAAATCAGCTTACCATATGGTTTGATTTCAATACTTCTACATTCAGCTTATGGTATGATTGGAGCCAGGACTCCCAAATATTGAGATTTTAGACTATGTATGTAATTATAATTTTGGCTTCGCTAAAAAATGATGGGAGCACCTTGCATATTATTGGGAGTAGTGTCTACCACTGAGTAGGACAAGGGTTCAGGTAAGAAATACATGCAGTTGTAGGTTTATATATTTACATTGGGACCTCCCTTGTTAGTTTTTCCCTACCTCCAAAGGGGCCTTCAGCTTGATATCGATATCATGGTATCGTTCTCAGCCCATGCAAGATTTTAGACGGCTCTGCCCACTTGAGTGTGATAGTTGGGGTAACACGTAAGCTCTATCATGATGGTTTCGTTATATGACAAGTCTCCCATTTTTCCTTATGATTTCAGTTATTCTTGTTCATGACTTATGATATTATGTTTTACAGTAACTTTGACCCAATTATCAATTTATGAGCTTTTACTTATGATTTCATCTATGAAAAGTCATATGATTTCTATTATAGCTTTGGGTCATTCTATTCAGATATGATATTCGGGTCATTCTATTCAGATATGATGTTCAAATTATATATGTCTCAGATTCAGATTTCAGCATGCAGTCCTTACTCTTATTATCTACTGATTTTAAATTTATATGCATGATTTCAGTTAACAGTTATTTAGCATGTTTTACTTACCTTGCATACTCAGTACATTTTAAGTACTGAACGCATATTTTATGCTATATATCATTTTATGATATAGGTCTGAGCAATCAGACCAAGTTCCGTCACTAGTCCAGCTCTCTATAGTTTAGCTCAATTCCAATCATTAGTGATTCCTTATCTTCCAAGGAAATTCAGTTTAGCATTTGATTATGTTGTTTCAGTTTTAGACTTTAGCGAGCTAGTTGGGGGGTTGTTCCATCAACTCATCAGACAATTTAGAGGCTTATCAGACAATTATGTAGACTTTCAGCTTTTTTGAGTGTTGACTCTATTGTTATATGTTATGTTATTCAGTCTTCTACTTATTCATGTTTAAGATATCAGTTTCTGCCTTAATGTATGCTCTTTAGTTGTTATGTTCATGCCATGGGTCGACTTGGAGCCATTTGCACTTCTAGGTTCTGTGTCTCGGTCTGGGGTCCTAGCTCGGGTCATGAATAATTTGGTATCATAGCAATAGGTTTTGAAATGTCCTAGGGTGTCTGCAAGCCGTGTTAAGTAGAGTCTTTTTCATGGGTGTGAAGTGCACCACACTTATGATGAAGATGCTACGAAATGTTCTAGGAAAATTTCCCTTCATTCATGATTCTACCTCATTCTACGAAGTTCAACTATTCTACTATCCTAACTCATACTATATGCATTTGCATAAGTATGTCTCCCTGGAGAACCAATGGAGGTCAGCCAGCCCCACCAACTCCAGCAGGCCCCCCGTTCGCGCAGATTATGGATGGGGAGCTTAGGGCTGCCTTTAGAGTGTTGGTACAAGCCATGGCCATTCAACTTAACCAGCAGACAATCACATCTGTGGACTCCACTAGAGAGATAGAAGATATTAAGGTTCGAGACTTCACAAGAAAAAGTCTGCCTAAGTTTCTTGGTTCGAAAGAGAATAGGGAGTTCAAGGGGAGAGGAAAGGGAAACAAGAGGGCCAGGACAGGGAACATTGAGTTTTCCCAGTAAGGGTCAAATGGTGGAAATCACCCTTAGTTTCAGGAGAAATTGTTGGCTCCGATTCAGGGAAACAAGTCTAGGGTAAGGGAGATTACATACCTAGTGTGTAGAAGATGTGGGAAGAACCACCCAGGGATGTACTTGGTGGGTTCAGGTGTTTGGTTTTGGTGTGGCTAGCCTGGTCATAAACTCAAAGACTGCCCATTAGCCAAGCAAAGTGGACAGAGAGACCGTGCCTTGGTCACCCCTCCAACAGCTCAGTCCAGGCAACCAGCATGCATGAAGTGTGGTAGGAAACACCTAGGAGAGTGTTTAGTTGGTGGATATGGTTGTTTCGGGTGTGGTAATCCTACACATATACTTAGAGATCATCGTCGGCTAGATAGGGAAAGGATAGAGCCAGTGCTCCAGCCACCAGAACAGCAACCCTAGCAGCTCGCCCATCTCAGTAGGGTGGGTAGGTTACCTAGTGCAGGTGGAGGCCAGCTCCAGATGTAGTTGCAGGTATGTTATGAGTTTTCATGTCGACCCTTGCATGTTGCTATACCCAGGAACTATAGTATAAGGCATAAGATCCCTTTTAGCATTTTAGTATGAGATTCATCCCGTAGATGGTAGGAAATGGTTATAAGTATGAAGCCTTCAGTGGTAGCTGTAAGGATGAAAGGAAATTCAAGATCTATTGATGTTATCCTAGCCTTAAAAAAGGATCCAAGAGCCTTAGAGAAATGACTTTAAGCTAAGGGGGAGATGATAAGGTGAAAGTCCATGATCAGTAACTATGGAAGATCGATACACATTTATTCAGGTGTTTTCCCATAGTTAAGTTAATATGATACTCTACTCATGTCGTGTGTGAACATGTTATGCCCATGTCCAAGTTCCAAGTACTCCTTACATGTATTCATGCTCAGATTTGTAGAATGAGAAGTAACCACTTTAGATGGTAATTCCAGTCTTCTTCCCTGATTCTATAAATCTCAGCTATATTCGTGACAAAGTTATGTATGTAAACTCATGCCTCTCAGCATGCTCAGCTCTGTGAACTTAGTCCTTAAGATTTTCCTTAGCGGCTCATAAGATCGTGCTATATCAAGTATATAACCAGCTTAGACTTCTTGAACAATTCATGCTCTCGATTTACTTACTCTAAACCCGATGTATGTTTTACCATAATGAAAATGATGGTTACGACGTATCCGTTCAAGATAACTCTCTATTCGTCCCATAGGTGCTAGGTATGGAGAAGTGCATGAAGTGCAGTTATTAGTAGCCAAGCCTTGAAGATGGGGGAATTCTTGAATAACATTAGCTACAAGGAGTCATAGGATAACCATAAGTGATGGGATCGAATGAGGTGGTGATGTACAAGTAGACTATAGTATGGTGTGACTGGTGACTCTTGATTAGAGCGCGAACTTGTGCGACTTTCTTTTTTAAGGGGAAGTAATGCTCTTAGTGGATAACTCTAGGTAGTTGAAGAGCATGAATGGTTTTGTTGTGTATTGTGATGAATCTAGGGTTTGTCTCGATTTTCTATTGATGCAACATGGTAAGGTCATTGTGTAAGCCTCTAGATAGCTTAAAACTGATGAGAAGAATTACTTGACGCATAACCTAGAGCTTGCAGTCGTGGTGTCCTCTCGAAGATCTGAAGGCACTACCTATATGGGGTGCACATGGATGTGTTCACGAACCACAAGAGCTTTCAATATGTGTTCAGTCAAAAGGAATTGAATCTATGACAAAGGAGGTGGTTAGAGCTTCTCAAGGACTATGGCATGAGTGTCCTTTATCATCTAGGAAAGGCTAATGTAGTTTTGGATGCCCATAGTAGGCTATACATGGAGAGTTTGTCTCACGTTGAGGATGGTAGGAAGTATTTGGTAAAGGATGTGCAACAGCATACTCGTTTAGGGGATCACATTATTGACTCGATAGATGGTGGTGTCATTGTTCAGAATGGGTCAGAATATTCATTGATGACTGAGGTCAAGGCTAGGCAAAACGAGGATCCTATCTTGGTAAAGCTAAAGGAAGCTTTCTAGATCAGAAGGTGGAGGTCTTTTCCCAAGGGGGAGATGGTGTACTTCGTTACATGGGTCTTTTATGTGTTTCAGGTGTTGATAACCTGAGAGAATGAATGTTGCATAAGGCTCATGGCCCTCATTATTCTATCCACCTAGGTGCAAATAAGATTTACCATGACCTACAAAAAGATTAACAGTGGAATGGCATGAAGAAGGACATAGCAGAGTTGTGACTAACTGTCCAAATTGTCAGTAAGTGAAAGTTGAGAATCAAAGACCTGGAGGTATGATACAAGACATTAGTATCCCTACTTGGAAGTGAGAAGAGATCAATATGGACTTTATCACATGGTTTCCTCGTACACGCCGGCAGTATGACTCTATATGGGTGGTTGTAGATAGGTTAAACAAAGCAACACATTTCCTACTGGTCAAAACTAGAAAATTAGCTGAGGACTATGCTAGATTGTACATTTGGGAGTTAGTTCAGTTGCACAGAGTTCCCTTGTCCATCATCTCAGATAAAGGTACTCAGTTTACCTCACAATTTTTGGAAATCGTTTCATTAGGGACTTGGTACTCGATTCAAGCTTAGCATGGCTTTTTACCTGCAGAAAAATGGTCAGGACAAGCAGAACATTTAGACTCTTAAATATGGGACGATCACTTGCCTCTCATTGAGTTTTCTTACAATAACAGTTAACACTCCAGCATTCAGATGGCCCCATTTGAAACTCTTTATGGGTAAAGATGTAGGTCACCTATCGGATGGTTTGAATTAGGCAAGGCTATGTTCATAGGGCCAGATTTAGTTCATGAGGCCATGGAGAAAGTTCATCTTATTAGGTAGAGGTTGAAAATATCTTAGAGTCGTTCGGAGTCTTATGCGGAAGTTAGATGGAGAAATCTTGAGTTTGAAGTTAATGGTTGGGTGTTTTTGAAGGTGTCTCCCACGTAGGGAGTGATGAGGTTCAAAACGAAATGGAAGCTTAGTCCCTGATATGTTGGTCCTTATAGTATTCTAAGGAGAGTTAGAAAAGTGGCATATGAGTTGGAGCTACTAGCGGAGTTAGCATCGGTACATCCAGTATTTCATGTATCTCTATTGAAGAAGTGCATTGGTGACTCGGCCTTAGTTTTCTTGGTGGAGAGCATAGGTGTGAATGATAGCCTCACTTATGAGGAGGTTCCAATTGAGATCCTTGATTGTCAGGTTCGGAAGTTGAGAAATAAGGAAGTAGCTTCAGTGAAGGTTTTATGGAGGAATCATCCTTGTTAAGAGAGCAATGTGGGAAGCTGAAGTAGATATGATTGCTAGATACCCGCATCTTTTTCCTTTCAACTTAGTTTCCTCCTTATTACTCTATTCAATTTCATGTCACGTTCATGTCTCTAAGATACTTTCATGTTTTAGCATGTATGAATATTTCATCAATTCAATTCAGTCATGTGTATCAGTCCGGAGTCAGTTACTCTGTTAGTTTTAACCTTCAGATGTTCAGTATTTGGGATTACAGTTCCTTTCCCCAGCCTTTCAGTATGCTTCATCCATATTTGAGGACAAATGTTCCCAAGGGGGAGATAATGTAATACCCGAAAAGTTGCTAAGACTAGATTCGGGATTTGAAGTATGTTCAGCAGAAAAAAGTCTGGAAATTTTCTCTCAGTACGACTGAAGGTATGAGTCATGGTCAGGTGGTATGGGTCATAGGAAGACTCATGGTTCAGTTCAGAGGCATCTTTCGCCAGACCACGAGTCCAAACTATGAGTCGTAGTTTAGTGGTATGACTCGCGATCATAGAGTCGTAGTATGCATTTGGGTTATCAGGTGCTAGTCATACGAGAGGTTGTACAACTCATAGTAGGGAATCACGATTCATGGTAGGAGTCATGTAAATAATCAGAGAGTTGGAGAAAATAGACTGCCTAGCTACAGGAGGAATGCACGAGTCGTATGTCGATTATATAACTCGTGGTACGAGTTGTATGACTGGCAGTGAGAATTTTTCCTGCGAAATCATTACGGGTATTCTCGTAAATCCTAATCTTATAAGTCCTAAACTACATCATTTTACGCCCTCAAAGGAGTGTTTTATTAGGGTTTAGCCTATACCAAGTTATTAGGCTTTCCCTTGCATGCAAAGCTTTGAATTCTCTTGGAAGATCAATCTAGAATTCTCTCAATTCTTCCCCAATTCTCTTGGCCTTTCAAAGACAAGTTGAGAATTAGTTTACCCAAGTATGTAGTGCTATGAAGGAGAGTTTCTTTTCACTCTCATGCCCAAATTTCTCCTCAAGCTAATGAATTCAAGTTCTAATTCAGGTGTATGATCTTATAGGGTTTTAACCCAATTTTATGAAATTCTCTATGATATGTCTATGGGTCAATTCACCTCATGTTCCAAAGTATTTTTAAGATTTATGGGAAGATTTTATATGCAAATTGATTATAAATTTATGATTTCAAGTTTTAGAATTTATGCCCTATTATGAAGTTTTATGAAAAGTAAAGTTTATGATTCATGATTTCAAGTTTGATGAGATACGTAGCATGAATGAATGTTTATAAATTACCCATGTATGAATCTATGATTTTGACATATGAAGTCTATTTCAAGAATGCATGATTTTAATATTTGGGCATGCGCCCACAAGTTAAGTACGTTTTCACTATTTAGCTCAGTTTTATAAAATCATCTTACCATATGCTTTGGAGTCAATACTCCCACATTCAGGTTATGGTATGTTTAGATCCAGGACTCTCAAATATTCATATTTCATAATATGCATGTAATTATGATTTTAGCTTCATTGAAAAATGATGGGAACACCTTGCATGTTTTTGGGAGTAGTGTCTAGCACTGAGTAGGCTAGGGGTTCAAGTAAACCCCGAGTCTTATAACTACGCGGCAATGTAGATTTATATATTTATATTGGGACCTCCCTTGAGAGTTTTCCCTTGCCCCCAAAGGGGCGTTCAACTTGATATCGATATCATTGTATTTTCCTTAGCACTGGCAAGGTTTTAGACCGCTCCACCCAATTGAGTGTGATAGTTGGGGCATCACGTAAGCTCTATCATGATGGTGTCGGTTACATGACAAGTCTCCTATTGTTCCTCATGATTTCAGTTATTCTTGTTCATAACTTATGATATTATATTTTATAGAAGGTTTGACCTAATGATCAGCTTATGAGCGTTTACTTATGATTTCAACTTTGACAAGTCATGATTTCTATTTTACCTTAGGGTCATTCTGATCATATATGATATGTAGCTTATGACTATATAGGTCTCATATACAGATTTCAGCATGCAGTCCTTACTCTTATGATCTACTTATTTAAATTTATATGCATGATTTCAGTTAACAGTTACTCAACATGTTTTACTTACCTTGCTTACTGAGTACATTCCAAATACTGACCGCATACTCTATGTTGTGTCATTTCATGATATAGGTCCGAGTGATCAAACCCAGTTCTATTGTTATTCCAGCTTTCCACAGTTTAGCTCAGTTCCTATCATTGGTGAGTCCTCATCTTTCAAGGACATTCAGTTTAGTGTTTGATTATGATGTTTCTGTTTCAGACTTTAGCGAGCTAGTTGGGGGTTTGTCCCATCAGCTCATCAGACAGTTTAGAGGCTTATCAGACAATTATGTAGACTTTCAGCTTTGTCGAGTGTTGTTTTTGTTTATGTTCGTTATTATACGTTATGTTATTCAGTCTTCCCCTTATTCAGGTTTAAGATATCAGTTTCTGCTTTGTTGTATGCTCTTTAGTTGTTATGTTCAAGTCATGGGTCGACTTTGTTGCACCCCGTAAGATATTAATGGGTAGTATGCGTGCATGTGGACTTATGGTAAGAAATGAAAGCTTGATGCATTTGGAAAGATCCTTAGAGGCAGGACGAATGAGGACATCGTCGAGTGAATTAGCAGGGTCAGGTGAGTCCAGGGTGCGAGGGCCTGCACTACGCGCCAGCCCTACCTGTGCAAGGGGCAGCACGACGGGCAAGCCTGCTAGCGCATGGGGCAGCATAGTGCGGCACCCTCCCTGACACGTTGGCCAGCACAAGGCCCCCCCTACTACCACCCTAAGCCTATATATAAGCCTCCTTTGTATAATTCAAATCATTTGTAAAATGTTCCTTCGGCCAAAATAGAGAGGGCACACTCAACTTTCATCCAATTTTCATCAAATTACGCCTTCATACACCGTCCAAGTGCAAATTAACTTCGGGTAACAAGTTCTAGGCCTACGGGAAGCATCTCTTCGGAGTTATTTCTTGAAAATTTTCTCGGTATACCAGAACCCCGCCAGGTAAAGGTTGTTGGAATTACTCCAAATTGAATCCTAAATGGCCACAGGCAATAGGTAAGCATTTCTCCCTTCTAACTCTCGAGAAATTGTGGGTTTTCGGCTGAGATAAATAAAGTTGAATTATTGTTGTTATTATTATCTAAAGATATCGTTGTTTTCTGAATTTAGTATTGAAAATAGCCCTATTCTCTCAATGTAAGGGTTGCAGTTGAGTGGAACCACCGGTTACAGGTTGAAACTCATCGGTTAAGCAAGAATCGCCATTCGAGGTATGTTAAGGCTAATTCCTTCGGAAAGTTATTCCTGTAGTATAGTAATACAACCTATATCCTCGTAAGAAAGCCAGAAGCATGTATGTTGTGATTAGCTAGTACCATTAGTTAGAGCTTAGCATTTTCTATTTAGATTGGGACCGACCCTACCCTATATAGCCTTCTGTTGACCAACCTCAGGGTTACTAGCTGTGTCATCGCCTACGAGGCTATATGGATTGGTCCAAGGAGCTATATGTTTTCCCAAGGGACTATATTCATGCCCAAGGGCCATATTATAGTCCATCCACGAATGGTCTTCTATTTTTATGCCGCATTAGCATCATTGACCCTTCGTCAAGCCTTGTGTTCCCAGGGTGCAGTTACAGGAGTCCACCAGACTCAGACACAGCTACAGGAGCCCAGCAGGCTCAGTTGCAGACACAAGGCCCGGTAGGTTGGCTATAGCTACCCGTTGACTCATACTATCCATGTTAGAGGTATATAGATTGGAGTGTGCTCGCTAGGGTTTATGGGGGCCCCGAACGGGTTATTCTGTGATGGTTGTACCTCTAAGCTTATGGGGGCCAAGTAAGGTTTTTGTTTGCATTATTTATTTTCAGTTATACAGCAGGTTGTGAGGCTAGTCAGGTTGTATCTCTTATCCTTCCTATTTGATCATTTTCAGTTTTATTATCTATATTATTCAGTCATTTCATTACTTCCTTACATATTCGGTACATATTCTATTGAGCCCATCTTTGGGGCGCTGCATTACTTGCCTGCAGGTGCGGATAGACGCGGTTCAAGACCTTCCTATTCACCAGCTAGAGTCTATAGTCCCATCAGCACCTTTTCTCCTGAGTTGATAGTTAGAGAAGGTTTGTTCGTTTGTTGTATAGCTTTTGGGTAGTTAGGGGCCCTGTCCCAACCATTATTCCACTCTTAGAGGATCGCAGGCTATAGTTTCTCTGTGATGGTTCTTGTTGTTGGTCGTATGGGTCCCGTGTATATTTTATCTCATGTGATGTCCATGTGGGGCCTAGTTTAGCTATTAGTTAGCAGCCTTGTCGGATATAGCTTGTTGTGACTGCCTATTTTCATTCTGTTATAACTAGACAATATGGTGGTCTTGTTGGCCCACATAGGATCCCCTCATTGCCTTGTGGTTGGTTAGCTATTTTCCTTTACAGGTGGCTATGCGGCCTTGTCGGCTGGAGGCTGTATTTACAGCCGAGATATAGCTTGTTGTTTTCTTGATTTGAAGAGCAGATAAGCACCAGGAGTGAATAAGCCCAGCTGGGTCAGCTCAAATCTCAATATGGCATCAGGTGCCTGTCATGCCTCCCAAGGTGGGGCGTGACAAACTTGGTAATCAGAGCAGGTCATATCTTAGGGAGTCTGCAAGTTGTCTCTAGTAGAGTCTTGTCTATGGGTGTGTTGTGCACCACATTCTATAGGTAGGAGGCTACGGGGCATAATAGCGTGGTTACCTTCCTTTCTTCTTCAGTCATACTGTAGAGCCATGTTGAATAGGGTAAATCCCTAGGCTTACATTATTTTGCTTATTTTCATAGGAAATTTTAGACACACGACAGATCACGACTGGTGGGGAGCTGGACGTCTCAGCAGGAGAAGGCACTAGTAGGGTGCCTCGGTTAGAGCCGGCCCGATCTGAGGGCATTAGGGAGAATTCATCCCGGTCTCCCCAGCAGTCTCCGCCATGCCAGGAGCCCTCTAGGGAGCAGGCATGTCAGCACCACCCCCAGCGGTCCCTATACCTAAACCATTAGATCAGGAGGTTAGGAGCATCGTTTATATGTTGGCTATGATGATGGCCTCTCAGCATTAGCCGGTAGTACCAGTGGTTGCTTAATGAACGGGAGGACCTGAAAGTTCAAGGGTTCAAGAGTTCCTTGCCCTGAGTCCCCCACAATTCACAAGGACAGACCGTGGGGAGGACCCTCCGGACTTTATGGACCAGTTACAACAAATCATCAAGGTGATGCATGCCACGCCCGTGGAGTCGGTTGAGTTAGCAATATTTTGATTATGGGACATAGAAATGTTATGGTACGAGAGTTGGGAAAGGTCCCGAGGCAGAGAGGCTCCCCCTCCAACTTGGTCTAGCTTTTCAGAGGCCTTCATAGATCATTATTTTCCAAGAGAAATTCGAAAGGCCTGGGTGGATCAGTTTTTGCACCTGGGATAGGGCTCGATGAGTGTCCGGGAATATGCAATGAGGTTTGACTCCTTGGCCAGATATGCGCCAGCTTTTATGGGTAGCATGCCAGCCAGGGTGCATCGATTTATAATGGGACTGCTCCCAGAGTATGTGGGACTTATGTTACAACTACATTATGGGAGGACATGGACATTGCCCATATTCAGGCTTTAGCTAAGAATATTGAAGGGATCAGGCACCGACAACGGGAGGTTGAAAGGACAAATCAAGAACAGCGCCGTAGGGCCAGGCTCAGTGACATGCAGGCAGAATTCCAGGGTGGACATAGGCCGCGAGTATCAGGCAGGCCACCCAGACCCCCGCCTCCGCAGTAGCAGGATGGTAGACCTGACCGCTGGGGGTAGTCAGGACCCGGCGAGAGCTCATGGCCATCAGGCTCTCAGCAGCAGAGGGGATCAAATCAGAGCAGGTCCATTGTTCCACATTGTACTATTTGCAGCCAGTGTCATTTTGGGGCATGCAGGTACAGTTCTACTACTTTTTATACCTATGGACAAAAGGGTCATATGATGAGAGATTGTCCAGCTAGAGGTCAAGGTGATCGGGACCAATAGGAGAGATCTTCAGTAGGGTCACATGCCCCAGTATCTTTAGCAGGGCACAGGTCCTCAGCTCCAACCAGTAGAGGTCGAGGCATATTAGGGGCATCTAGCTCGAGCAGTGGTCCGAATCGCACTTATGCTTTACAAGAATGACAGGAGTCAGAGTCGTGTCACGACCCGAACATAGGCCCGGATTGAGATAGGGAACAAGGAACCCCGAGAGGCTCCAAGTCGACCCATGGCATGAACATACATCTAACACAATCAAGTAAAGTGGAATACTTAACATAAATAACATGGAGGAAATTCAAACATGACATAACAATTTGAATGTACAACCCAAGTCTGAAGTTGAATACAATCTATTATCTTAAAAGCCTCTACGTCTGATGAGTTGATGGATAAGACCCCAACTAAATCTCTAAATCTGAAACTAAAAATATGTAATCATAACTAAATAGAAGAGGGGCCCTCGACATATGAGGACTCACCAATAAAGAGTGAATGCTAGCTTCGAAAGCTAGCTAGTGACGAGACTGAGTTTGAAGATCGGATCTTGTATCATGAAATGATACAACATAGAGTATGTGGTCAGTACGTGGAATGTACCAAGTATGCAAGGTAAGTAAAATTGATTAATTAAATAAAATCATTTAAAACATGCACAACATAAAACAACATCAAGATAAGAATATGAGAGTAGGGCTTGCATGTTATTTTCTAGAATCATGATTTGAATACATCTGAACATCATAACTGAATCGAATAACCCAAAGATGAAATATGATAATCATAAGTATACATTGGGTCAAACCTTCTTTAGAACACACACATATATATATATATATATATTTATATTTATATATATATATACATCATGAATGATAACATGTATAACTGAAATCATGAGGAACAATGGGAAACTCTTCATATTACCGACATTACCACGATAGAGCTTATGTGGTCCCAACTATCACAGTCAAGTGGGCAAAGCAATCCAAAGCCTTGACAGGGATAAGGGCGCTACCATGATATTGATATCAAGCTCAAGGCCCCCCTTGGGGCAGGGGAAATCTCATATAGGAGGTCCCAAAATAATCTGATCATACCTACGTTGGCGATATACACGTCTTCCCATAGAAAGCCTCAAACAGAGCCATTTGAATGCTGGAATGGTAGTTGTTATTGTATAAAAACTCAATAAGAGGTAAATGGTCATCCCAGCTACCCTTGAAATCAATCACACATGCGCTCAACATGTCCTCGAGAGTCTGAATTGTCCGCTCCTCTTGACCATCCATTTGTAGGTGAAATGTTATGCTGAGTTTCACCTGAGTACCAAGTCCCCTTTGAAACGACCTCCAAAACTAAGAGGTAAATTAGGTACCTCTGTCTGATAGGATGGAAAAGGGCACTCCATGCAACTGAACTAGCTCTCAGATGTATAATCTAGCATAATCCTCCGCAAACTCAGTGGTTTTGACTGGTAGAAAATAAGTGGTTTTGGTCAACCTGTCTACAATAACCAAAATGGAGTCATATTGCCGACAAGTGTGAGAAACCCTGTGAGGAAGTCCATACTGATTTCTTCCCATTTCCAAGTAGGAATACTGATATCCTAAAGCACACCTCCTGGTCTCTGATGCTCAACCTTCACTTGCTAACAGTTTGGACACTTAGCTACAAATTCTGCGATGTCCTTCATGCCATTCCACCAATAGATTTCCCGTAGGTCACAGTACATCTTGGAGGCACCTGGATGTATCGAATATCTAGAATCGTGAGCCTCATGCAACATTCAACTTCTTAAATCATCAACGTCTGGGACACATAAGCGACCTTGATATCGAAGTGCATCTGCTACTATATTGGCCTTACCCGAATGGTAAAGGAAACTCGTATCATAATCCTTGAGTAACTCCAACCACCTTATTTGCCACAGATTTAAGTCCTTCTAGGTAAACACATATTTTAAACTCTTTTGGTCCGTAAATGATGTTCTGTGAGATTACAGCACTTTAGATGCTCAAAACTAAGAAAATAACACGTACTTAGGTATATTTATGTGGATATAAGGCACTTTTATTTTGGTTATAGGATAAATCGGTGTTGGAGAAAAAATGTGCAAAAGATACCTTGAAAGTGTATAAACTAGGCTCAACTCACAATTCACATTAAGACCAGTAGGAAGGTTCTACGAGTCGTAATGCTGGACGTGAGAAGTTTCAGAAGGCTAAGGATGAAGAGGTGCATCATATGAGTCTCAGTACCAGTTGTACAAAGCTTTTACGAGTCGTGGTGAAGAAGTCGTGAAAAGATTCAGAAGATTTGCACAAAAGGCTGACTCCCGCTACGGATAGACAATACAAGTCATGCAATGAATGTAAAAGTCGTACCATGGCACTCGTGAAGAACTTCAGAAAAGTTGCAAAGTCTCCGAGTTAAGCCACGGAAGCACTGTACAAATCATAGGAGCAATGTACGAGTCGTACCAAGATCCAACACTTAGCCAAATATCTGCCAGCCAACTGACATACGAGAAGTAGGTACGATCCGTACCGACCTGTTATGAATCATAAGATGGGTCGTGCTGCAGACAGCTTCAGTTATGGAAACACACCCTGTTAGCCTAGGAAAAGGATTTTTATGTCTGTGTAAATACGTTTTATATTTTATTTTCATAGAGAGAGGCAACTAAAGGAAATTAGGAGTGATTAGAATTGATTAGCAACAAAATTAAGGAGACTTAGACGTGATAATTAAGTTGTTCAACTTGTGATCAACCTTTTCTTGATCTTCATATTATTCTTCAGGATTTTGCTGATTAATACAAAGAAGTTTTTCTCTCATCCATAATTGTAAGTATCGATTCATGTCTTTAATTATGCAAACAAATCACAATCTTGCAACTATGATAGGCTAAAACCTCCATAGCTAGGGTTGTGGGAACCATGGTGGATTAACAAGCTAGGTTTACATTAAAATGATTCAAAATCAATGCAAAATACTTGTATTGTATGCTTTTCATGCGTAAACATTTCTTAACAGTGTACAACGTTAGGACATGTCCAAATTCTTTACTTGCTTGGGTCTAGAGGGGTAGACATTAGGAAAAAAGAACTACAACAAAGCCTTGATCTTGATGATCATTGTATTAACTTGAGTTGTGGTCTCAGGATAGTTAAATTTGGGACATACTGATAACGGTTAATTTGCAATCTCTCATGAGACCTGGTCGGGTGATTGAGTATGGTCATTCAATAGGGACTAATCGGTCATTTGAATGAACCTAACTTATCAATTCTACAAGTAAGCATTGGTGATGATCAGATATGTATATCCGAAGCAGTTATGAACCCATGGGGAACATAAAACCCTAGTTATCTTTCATTCTTGATTTCAACTAAAGCTTTAACTATGTTTTAATTACTGTTTTATTTAGAACCCCCTTTTTTTAGAGTAACTACCTACCAAGTTCACTTACCGGCCTTAGTCTAGCTCTTCCCTATTCCCTGGGGGTTCGACCCCAACCTCTTTTTTGGGTTCTTTATTGACAACGTCCACTTTATACTTCGATAGGGGGTATGGTCTGAGCGTTATCAAAAAGTGGCGTCGTTGCCGGGGAATACAGCTAAGACTAGATTATTTGCTTGTATTTGACTTTTTGGTAGTTATTTCCTTAATTACGTTTTCCTTTTGTTTTTGATACCCACAGGTTGTTTTCCAGTGAATGCCAAGCACTTGGAGTAGTGGAGATCCCCTGATTCCATTGAACCCACAAATTGAACGAACACTGTAGCGAATGGAAAACCAGGAACAAAGAAATGCCCGCATAACTGAAGAAGCTAGGCAAGCCGCACTTCTAGATGCGGAAGCTATTAGAGAAGAAGTAGTTAATGTTGGTCGACATGGGAGGGGCAACAGAGGTTATAGACTTTCCCCTCAGTTCTTCGATGATGAGGAGCCAGACATCGATGAAGTTGGGTCAACTAGAGCATATGTGCCACCACCACTGTCCGCTAGGGCCAAGTTCGATATCACGAGCACCATGATTCAATTGCTAAACATGAAAGTGGTGTTCAGTGGTCATGCAGCGGATGACGCCAACCTACACTTGATGAACTTCGTAGGAATATGCAAGGCGTACAGGTTGCCCAGAGTTAGCCGGGATGCCATATGGCTCAGACTTTTCCCCTTCTCTCTATCAGGAGAAGCCACTTTATGGTTATCGGAGTTGCCCACGACTCCATAACCAATTGGAAGGAAATCAAATAGGCCTTCTTGGAGAGATTCTTTCCCCCCTCAGAATGTTGCATCTAAAAGACGAGATCTACAATTTCCGATAAATCAAGATAGAGGCATTTCATGAAACCTAGTTGCTCACAGGAAGGAAGAAGAACACGTCCAAGAGTTTGCTCACATGCATACATCATTGGATTTTCTTACAAAGAACATCATGGGAGCAGAGAGCTAAAAAGGTAAATGCAGTGGGAACTCAAGGAATGGAGTCGGGAGTTGATCACTCAGATTCTAAGGAAGAGGAAAAGTTTCTAGATAGCCAAGTGGCAGGTTTTCGAGCCAACGCCCAAGCTTCTAGACAAGGAAATTGGTGCCATGGTTCTGGAAACCAAGGTCGGAACCAATACAGAGATAACTACAACCAAAATGGGTACAGACATATAAGCCGTGGTCGTGAACGCAATGGTGACTGGAGAAGCAACAATGGCTACCGCAATGACCGAACTAGAGTTTATGTGCCTCCTAATGCACGAGAGGGGGAGGCTAGGAAATCGAAATTGGAGAGCATGATGGCTGAGATGCTAAGGAAGGTGAGGTCCACTGATGAGCAATTAAAGGAGATTTGTGGTGACATGTCAAGCATGGGTCAGAGAGTGGAGTCTCATGCTACCGCAATCAAGCAGATTGAGCAGCTATTTGGGAAACTATCGGCATCACTAAATCCTAGACAAAATGGTACACTACCTAGCAACACAATCCAGAACCCAAAGAATGATGGTCGCTGCATGGCGGTGATAACTAGGAGTGGTAAGACCACATTTGACCCCCCCTTTTCCGGTTGTAGTTGAATATAAGAAAGAGAGCGTTATTGAGGATAGTGATAAGGGTGGTAAGATGGAAAGTGTTGAGTTGCTAGAGGCCCCGATAGAGGAGAAGGAACCTGACATTAATGAAGGAGCAACTCAAGTGCACAGAGCTATCCCAAGACTACCGCCACCGTTCCCTCAAAGAATGAAGAAAAATGTGGAAAATGGTAGTTCCAAAAATTCCTTTCAATGCTTAAACAACTATCTGTGAACATATCATTGGTAGAGGAATTGGAACAAATACCGGGATATGCAAAGTTTATGAAGGACTTGGTGACTAAGAAGAGATCCATGAGCTATGAGCTGGTAGACAATGTACGTCACTATAGTTCCATAGCTACACGGGTCTTGGCTCAAAAGAAGGAAGACCCAGGTGCTTTCACTATACCGTGCACAATTGGCAATATCGAGTTCGCAAGGGCACTTTGTGATCTAGGAGCAAGCATCAATTTGATTCCCTTGGCATTGTTCAAGAAACAGGGCTTGGGAGCCCCCACACCGACAACTATGCGGCTATTGATGGCAGATAGAATGTTAAAAAGCCAGTGGGGATCCTGTTTGATGTGCTTGTCAAGGTAGATAAACTTATGTTCCCATCAGACCTCGTGATTTTGGATTGCGAGTTTGATTATGAGGTCCCCATCATTTTGGGTCGACCATTCCTTGCAACTGGGAGGGCTCTAGTAGATGTGGGGGCTGTCCTGCTGAAGTTCAGAGTAAACAAAGAATAGGTCACTTTCAACATCTGCCGGACAATGCAGCAACCCAAGGAGTAAAGTGTAATCTCATCACTGGAGGATGAGTATGAGTCACTTGACGAATTCTGAGTAGTCAAGAGACTTGAGTCGTGCCGCGACGTTAAATCAGGCGATTCTTGGGAGGCAACCCAAGTGGTGGCTTGGTAAAGTCTGAGTAACTGGGCCACCCGCGTCATGACGCGACATTAAATCAAGAACTTCTTGGGAGGCAACCCAAGTAATTGAATTAATGTGTGTTTAACTGTGCAGGGAAGACAAATTCAGGTGGCATAAAACTGCTGGAAAAGTAGCTGCTACGACTCTCAGTACAACTAGTGACAGCCTTGTACGAGCCGTAGCAGGAGGCGTGGTAAACTTCAGAAAGATTCTTCACAGCAGAAGTTTAGGGTACGGTTGGTCCTACGACTCGTGACGCATGTATATGGGTTGTAGTACTCACTGTGCTAGTGAACTAACCAAATCATAAGAGATGAAGACCTACGTGTCATAGTACGACGTGTACCCTCATGGTACGAGTCGTAAGATGCACTCGTAGGTCCCCAGGTAAGTTTCTTAATTTTTTGAAGCACGGGTCCAGGGGACGAGTCGTGGTGAGACTTCCTACGACTCGTGGTATGAGTCATGACGGGTCAAAAACTTCAATATTACCTGAGTCGGCCAAGATTTTTAAATCTGTCCCTCTTACCTATTTAAAACTCATACCTCAACCGAACCTTCTCCCATGAAAACAACCCACTACTCACGACCTACACTCACTCTCCCTAAACACCCGTAACTCAACCACAGAAGAATCGAGCAAGTTTTTTCTCAAACCAAGTTCCTCTCAGCCCTAAATGTTGATTACCAGTCGAAGAAGCAACAAGTAAGTAACACATTGAAAATAGCAAAACTTTAACTTGCTTGAAGCTTTCACTATTAAAACCCCTGTGAGTATTGCTTTTGATCGAAGAATTTCAAAAATACAATGATCAGGGATGATAAAAAACCATGAACGACTAGAAAACATCATATTTTTGTTGGGTTAAACTTGTGAATTTAAGTTATCAAAATTTGAGGTTTGGGTAGTGATTAAAAAGGGGAGGGATGAGTAGTGTTTAATTGCTTGAATGAAATGCCTAGACGTGGGGAAATGTGAGTACCCAAATTTGTAAAAGAAACCCCTGCAAACTGAACAAAATCAATTAAGTCATGAAAATGGTATGAGATATAGTACGGGTCGTAGTTTGTCATTACGAATCATACTGAGCATTCGTACCAAAGAATTGAATAGGGCTAACCAAAAGAATCCTTCCTACGACTCGTGGAATCGACCCACAGGTCATACCACGAGTCGTGGAAAATTACAGAGGAAATCATAGTGTGAAGCTTCATCAGACGACTCAGGGTACGGGTCGTACCTTCATGGTACAAATCGTACCTGTGAGCCGTAACATATACATAGAATTGCTGGATCTTCATACGAGTCGTACCTTCAGGGTACAACCCATACAGTTGACCCCTAATAAAAATCTGAGACTATTTTCTTTATTCTTTCTTCTCAAACATGGAATTCTGACTAGCTTCTCTACAGGAACAATGACAATGAAATGAAAAGCATCCAAAGCAACAACCCGGTGAGCATTAATTGATGAAACATCTGAGTTCGAGGCTGGGCAAGCAGGCAACTCCACTAGTGGGTCGGTTGTTGATTACCAAGTAGACACTTCATACACTAACGGAACCAGAACCACTAGGGAGAAAGCAAGAGCATAAGCTGAAGAAGCCACTGCCATATCTGCCCAAGCTCCCCAGTCTGAGGAGGGAGATAGAGGACATAATTAGGAGTCGGGAAATGACAAAAATGCAGAAGAAGGGTGTCACGCCCCGACTTGGGAGGCATGACTGGCACCTAGTGCCCTACTAGGACCTGGACTGCTGGACTACTGAGCCTAAGCACTTCTGGTGCTAGGATGGCTCTAATTCTGGATTTATGAAAACAACGGGCTATATAAAGGCTGTAAATACAGCCTCTGGCCGACAAGGCCTATAGCTACCTATAGGAATATAACAACTACCCAGAACAACTTAACATAAGGGAACCTATGCGGGCTGACAAGGCCACCATGATGACTAGTTATCATTGAAAAGTAGAATCAAGTGCTAAACTGATCTGTGACTGACAAGGTCACCAACTAACAACTGAACAAGGCCCCACACAGCCATCACATGCAAACTAAAAATATACACACGGCCCCACATGACCGGTACAGTAAACCACAGGGAATATATGATCCGCAAGCCTCTAAGAATAATAAGATGGTCGGGACGGGGCCCCGGCCTACCCATATTGTACAAACAAAAAGGGAAGTAAACCTTTAGCTGTCAAGCTCCGGATGATAGAAGTTGAAGACTCTGTACGTTGGCTGGAACTATGAGGGATCTGCTCCTCGTTTATGAGTACCTGCAGGCAAGTAATGCAGCGCCCTAAAATGGGCGTCAATACCACTGGTACTGAGTATGCAAAGCAATAACTGAAAGCAAATAATAATACTGATAGATACTGAAGTAATAGGAGATGGGCTGAGACTGACTAAAAAGAGTAGTAAGAGTCATACCTGATAACATGGCGGTATACTTTCTATCTATTAATAACTAACACAAAATAGCATACAAGAACCTTACCAGCCCCCCAAAGCCGTAAGGTACCAACCAGCACACAATCTATATACCCCTACCCAGGTCATACCATCCACCTAGTAACTATGAGCATCCTTCCGGCCCCCTAGGTATGCAACTTGGGCTCGCTGGGCCCCTGACTATAGCTGTATCTGAGTCCAGAGGACTACTGAAATTTGAAATCTGAAATCTGCACCCCGGGCGCAAGCGCTCGACAGGGGGTATGGTATAGTGCTGATAAGCCTGCTATGGGGAATCTGCATCCCATCTTCGTCCGCTGGCAGACGGCATGCCACTCCGTAGAGCGACGTATCCTCACCCTCTAGCGGGCGAGTCGACATAGCTATTAACCCTGGGGCGGTCAAGGAAGCTCTAAAGGTGCCCAACACAGAACAATCATGTCTCCACAGATAGCAATAGGCACATGTAATATATATACTGGATCTGTTAATAATAATTATATTCAGGTATTCTGTTCTGAATCTCATATTGAAATGTACTGAATTTGATACTGAAATATACTGAATCTGTAATAATATTTCTGGAGTATTCTGCTGGGACTTATATTGTTTTACTGAATTTCATGTTGAACACTGTATTATATTTCTAACATGCTTACTAAATTTCATACTAAACATAATATACGACTTCTAAAACACTCTACTGAAATTCGTACTATTTTTCTATACTAGAACTACTAGCTTGCCGAAAGAAACTGGCTTTACATACCTCAACTGCCGACTTTCTGATTAATTGGTGTTGCTTGGCTAGTATTCAGCTATTTCTCCCAACTGTATTCATATTCACGAAAGAATAGAATTAATTATACTATTATTTTTGAAAGAAACCATATTATGGCTATACCTACTGCCTATTCTTCGACTTATCGAAGAACGTCCAAAAAATCGCTATTTCTCGGGGTCTAGAAGGGAGAAATACTCACTTTAATGCTGGGAGTATATTAACACTAGTTTGGAGCAATTCCACTTACCTTAGCTCGGCGTGGCGACGATTCGTCGCCCGAATTTCATGAAACTAACTCCGTAGGAATGCTCCCGACAGCTTTATACTTCGCTACCTGAAGTTAATTCGAGTTTGGACTGCGTTTGACAGTGTAAACGAAAGGAAATTTAATCAAACCCTTCATTCCCCTCTGTTTCTGTTCATTTACTAGAAATTATAAAAAGGGAAAATGATTTAAAACAAAGTGGGAGCCTTATATACTTGGGGCCTTTAAGTCGCATTTGTCGAATGCGATTTATAAGTCGCATTTGCCTTGCGACGCTCCGACTTGGGGCTTGTCTGATCTCTCCCCGGGCCATTTTCTCGCACGTATGGCATTCTAAAACTCTTAACCAACATGCGAATAGGCCAACTAAGTGTCAAGAACTCACGGGTTGTAACATCCTTCCACCCTTAAGAACATTCGTCCTCGAATGTTAACTTCCGTTTACAAAAATTTTAACTTACTCTACCTTTTCTAGAACATTTTCTGCAGAGTTTCCCCTGTAATATGGACTATCTCAAAAATCTTGAAATGCAGAAAAGTCCAATACAGGTAATCCATATAATACTATAGCATCCATTACATAATAAACTGAAGTCAACATCTCACTCATACACATGAATATAAAGCAACTCATAAAACAGCAATATCAACATACCTCTGACTTTAAGTCTGAAATAACTGAGGGTATCTGGCTTTCATATCTTCTTCTGCTTCCCAAGTCATTTCCTCTCGGTTCCTTTTATGCCATAATACTTTAACAGAAGCAACATCTTTAGTTCTTAATCAGTGGATCTGCCGGTCTAGTATGGCTACTGGAACTTCTTCATAGGCCAACTCCTCTGTAACCTGAACATCTTGGACTGGGACAATTCTGGAGGGATCTCCTATGCACTTTCTCAGCATCGATACATGGAAAACTGGGTGGACAGATTCTAACTCTTGAGGTAAGTCTAACTCATATGCCACTTGGCCTATTCTTCGGCGAATCTGGTAAGGCCCAAACCTCGGGCTGAGCTTGCCTTTCTTGACAAATCTCATTACACCCTTCATCGGCGAAACTTTCAGAAACACCCAATCACCCACATTAAATTCCAAGTTTATGTGCCGCATGTCAGCATAAGATTTCTAGCGGCTCTGAGCAGTCAGTAAACGTTCTCTGATAAGCTTTACTTTTTCCTCTGACTGATGAATTATATCTGGCCCAATGAATGCTTATTCTCCTCCCTCAAACCAACAAACTGGAGATCTGCACTTTCGCCCATATAATGCCTCATAAGGCGCCATCTGAATAGCTGAATGGTAACTGTTATTATAGGCGAACTCAATGAGTGGTAAATGTTCATCTCATCTACCTCCGAAATACAACACACATGTTCGCAACATATCCTCGAGCGTTTGAATGGTGCGTTCTGCCTGCCCATCCGTCTGAGGATGAAAAGCTGTGCTCAGGATAACCTGCGTCCCCAAGCCTCTATGAAATGATTGCTATAATTTAGCTATAAACTGCGCCCCTCTGTCGGAGATAATGGACACTAGAACACCAAGCAAACTGACTATTTCTCTAATATACAGCTCAGCATAATCCTCGGTGGAAAAGGTAGCCCTTACTGGTAGAAAATGAGCTGATTTTGTTAGTCTATCAATGATCACCCAGATCGAATCATATCTACGCCTGGTGCGGGGTAATCCTGCTACAAAATCCATATTTACTGCTTCCCATTTTTATAGAGGCACAGCTATATCCTGAGTCAGTCCGCCTGGTTTCTGATGTTCAGCTTTTACCTGCTGGCAGTTGGGACACTCAGCTACGAATTCTGCTATCCCCTTCTTCATTCCTGGCCACCAGTAGATTTCTTTTATATCGTGGTACATTTTCATCGAACCTGGGTGGAGAGAATAACGAGCATAATGTACCTCGCACATAATCTGCTGGCGAAGCCCTGCAACATCTAGAACACAAAACAATCTTTATATCGCAATACCCTATCCTTGGTTGTTTGAAAATCTGTCACCTCTCCTTGCTGAACTCTGTTTCTAAGCTGAACCAGGCTAGGATCTTCACACTACCATTCCTTTACTTCCATGACTAAAGACAACACTATAGTGTTCTAGATTACCGCTCTGTTGTCCTTTGTTTCTGCTATGAGAATGACTAAATTGGCTAACTAATGCAATTCCCAGGCTAATTCCCGCTGCTCAAGCTGTAAGTGTGCCACACTTCCCATAGATTTACGGCTAAGGGCATCTGCCACTACATTAGCTCTCCCTGGGTGATACAGAATATTCACATCATGGTCTTTCAACAGCTCTAACCAGCAACGCTGCCGCAAATTCAACTCTTTCTGGGTGAAGATATACTGTAGGCTCTTATGATCAGTGAAAATATCCACGTGGACGCCATACAAATAATGTTTCCATATCTTTAAGGCGTGAATCACTGCGGCCAATTCCAGGTCATGGGTAGGATAGTTCTTTTCATGTTTCCTCAGCTGTCTGGAAGCATAAACAATTACTTTACCATGCTGCATCAACACACATCCTGACCCAACACCCGAAGCATCACAATAAACTGCATAACCCTATGTACCTTCTGGAAATGCTAACATTGGAGCTGATGTTAACCTGTCTTTCAATTCCTAGAAGCTCTTCTCACATGCCTCAGACGACTAAAATTTTGCTGCCTTCTACGTCAATTTAGTCAGAGGTTTTGCCAAGGTGGAAAATCCTTCAACAAACCTTCTGTAGTACCCTGCTAACCCCAGGAAATTGCGTACCTCGGTTGGAGTGGTAGGTCTGGGCCATTCTTTTACTGCTTCTATCTTCTGTGTATCTACCTGTATACCAGCATCCGACACGATATGACCTAAAAAGGCTACTAAATTAAGCCAAAATTCACATTTAGAGAACTTGGCATACAGCTGACGGTCTCTAAGAATCTAGAGCACTATCCGCAAATGATCCTGGTGGTCTGCCTCTGAGCGAGAATACACCAGAATATCGTCAATAAACACTATCACGAACAAGTCCAGGTATGGTCTGAAAATACTGTTCATCAGGTCCGTAAACATGGTTGGAGCATTCGTCAGCCCAAAGGACATGACTAAGAATTCAAAATGGCCGTATCTGGTCCTGAAGGCAGTCTTTGGAATGTCCCTTTCACGAACCCAAACCTGATGATATTCGGACCTTAAGTCAATTTTGGAGAAATATTTGGCTCACTGTAACTGATCAAATAAATCATCTATTCTGGGAACCGGATACTTATTCTTGACTGTGACTTTATTCAGTTGCCGATAGTCTATGCACATGCAGAGGGAACCATCCTTCTTTCTCACAAACAAAACTGGAGCACCCCAAGGTGAAGTACTCGGCCTGATAAAGCCCTTGTCTAACAAATCCTTCAACTGCTCCTTTAGTTCTCTGAGTTCAGCAGGAGCCATGCGATAAGGGGGAATTGATATGGGCTGAGTGCCCGGCAATAAATCAATTACAAAGTCTATTTCCCTTTCTAGGGGAATACTAGGTAACTCATCTGGAAATACATCGGGGAATTCATTCACCACTGGAACAGACAGGAGAGTCGGAGGCTCTACCTGAACATCCTAAACTCTGACAATGTGGTAAATGCACCCCTTGGCTATCAACTTTCTCGCCCGAAGATAGGAAATAAACCTACCTTTTGGCGTAGCTGTACTACCCTTCCACTCTCGTACTGCCTCCCCTGGAAAGTGGAATCGAACCATCTTGGTCTAGCATTCTACATTGGCATAGCATGGAGCTAACTAATATATACCCATAATGGCATCAAAATCAACCATTTCTAACTCTACCAAATCTGTTGTGGTATGACGGCTAGCAACCTCTACTGTACACCCTCGATAAACCCTTCTGGTTATGATAGAGTCACCGACGGGTGTAGATACTGAAAAGGGTTTCCAAAGCAATTCTAGTACAATACTGAACTTTCGAGCCACTAATGGGGTAACATAGGATAAGGTAGATCCCGGATTGATTAATACATAAGCAGGGTGAGAGAAAATAGTCATCATACCTGTCACAACATCTGGACACGCCTCCGAATCCTGTC
Organism: Datura wrightii; assembly: GCA_035772735.1. Taxonomy (NCBI): domain Eukaryota; kingdom Viridiplantae; phylum Streptophyta; class Magnoliopsida; order Solanales; family Solanaceae; genus Datura; species Datura wrightii. The sequence goes on from JASDFA010000003.1 coordinate 40,424,228, forward strand.
TCCCAGGTAATGCATAGGTACGGCTTGGGCCCGTACCTGAACTAGAGGCCCCTGATCTGCCTCGACCTCTACCTGCTGAAACTGGGGGCTTGCGCTCTGCCGGGGCTGCTGGAGCTCGCGACCCTGCTGATGCCCTGTCCTGTCTATCTCGGTCACCCTGACCCCTGGCTGGACAATCTCTCATCACATGACCCTCCTGTCCACATATATAACACCTTGTGCAGCCATATCTGCAAGCTCCAGAGTGGTGTCGGCTGCAAATAGGGCAAAGTGGTGGTGTATACCTGCTCTGCTCTACTCTCCTCTGTTGGGATGAATCTACTGTTCGAGAACTTCTGCCGGACTTTGACTGTCCTCGGTGACTGAATCTACCCCTCTGCTGTTGTGATAGAGGCGGGGGTCTAGGTGGCCTATCGAACAACCATGGCCTAGGCCCTCTCCGAATCTCCCCCTGTCTGAGGCCCTCAATAGTCTGAGCAAAAGCCTGCACTCGAGCAATATCCATATCTTCCCGCAAAGTAGCTGTCATACAGGCCTCAATATACTCTGGGTTTAGCCCCATAATAAACCGGTGGACTCTAGATGACATAGTGTCTACAAAGGCCAGAGCATAGCGGGCCAAACAATCGAACTGCAGGGCGTATTCTCGAACACTCATCACCCCCTGCTCCAGGTGTAAAAAATGGTCCATCCGGGCCTGTCGGATCTCTCGTGGTAGGTAGCAGTCAAGGAAAGCCTATGAAAAGCTGGACCAGGTTGGAGGGGCAACATCTCTCCCTCGAGACCTTTCCCAACTCTCATACCATAACACAACAATATCCCGCAGTCGGAATACCACCAATTCAACAGACTCTGTAGATGTAACATGCATTACCCAGAAAATCCTCTGCATCTGATCGAGGAAATCCTGGGGGTCCTCTGTCCGATCCGAACCTGTGAACTGTGGGGGACCTAGTTCTAGGAATTCTCGGACCCTCGAACTACTAGGCCCACCTGATAACTCTTCAATGGTAGGTGGCATTGACTGGTGCTGAGTAGCCATCATTTGTGCTAACATAACTACGGCACTGCTAACCTCCTGGTCAGATGGTGTAGGTGTAGGAACTGTCAGAGGTGGTGTCATCTCGAGAGACTCCTGATGGGGTGGAGACTGTTGAGAATGTCGTGACGATGCCTCTGTATCGCCCTCAGATCGGGCTGATTCTAATCGATACTGGGGAATCCTGCTGGTGCCTTCTCCTGCTGCTATATCCAATCTTCGGCCTGTGATAGGATGTCACTGATCTAACATTTTATCTGTAAACAAAGAGTTAGTAAGCTTTAGGGACTCAACCCTATACTGTACTTTTCTATTGCATGACTGAATGTGAAGAAAGAGTAACCATCCTATCATGCCTTGCAGCCTCCTACATATGGTATGTGGTGTACAACACATCTATAGACAAGACTCTACTTAGCACGGCTTGCAGACTCCCTGGTATATGACCTGCTCTGATACCAAGTTTGTCACACCCCACCTTTGGAGGCATGACTGGCACCTGGTGCCCTACTAGGACCTGGACTGCTAGACTACTAAGCCTAAGCACTTTTGGTGCCAGGCTGGCTCTAATTCTGGATTTATGAAAACAACGGGCTATATAACGGCTGTAAATATAGCCTCCAGCCGACAAGGCCTATAGCCACCTTTAGGAATATAACAGCTACGCAGAACAATTTAACATATAACAGCTACGCAGAACAACTGAACATAAGGGAACCTATGCGGGCTGACAAGGCCACCATGCTGACTAGTAATCACTGAAAAGTAGAATCAAGTGCTAAATTGATATGTGACCGACAAGTTCACCAACTGACAACTGAACAAGGCCCCACACGGCCATCACATGCCAACTAAAAACATACACACAGTCTCACACGACCGGTACAACTAACCACAGGGAATGTACAATCCGCAAGCCTCTAAGAATAATTAGATGGTCGGGACAGGGCCCTGGCCTACCCATACAGTTCAAAAAAAAAGGGAAGTAAACCTTTAGCTGTCAAGATCCGGATGATAGGAGCTGAAGACTCTGTATGTTGGCTGGAACTATAAGGGATCTGCTCCTCGTCTATGAGTACCTGCAGGCAAGTAATGCAGCGCCCTAAAATGGGCGTCAGTACCACTGGTACTGAGTATGCAAAGCAATAACTGAAAGAAAAAAATAATACTGATAGATACTGAAGTAATATGAGACGGGCTGAATCTGACTGAAAAGAGCGTAACTTCACTGAAGAGAGTAAGAGTCATACCTGATAACATAGCAGTCTACTTTCTATTAATAACTAACACAACATAGCATACAAGAACCTTACCAGCCCCCATAAGCCGTAAGGTACCAACCAGCACACAATCTATATACCCCTACCCAGGTCATACCATCCACCTAGTAACTATGAGCATCCTACCGGCCCCCTAGGTATGCAACTTAAGCTCACTGGGCCCTTGACTATAGCTGTATGTGAGTCCGGAGGACACCTGAAATTTGAAATCTGCACCCCAGGCGCAAGCGCTCGACAGGGGGTGTGGTATAGTGCTGATAAGCCTGCTATGGGGAATCTACATCCCATCTTCGTCCGCTGGCGGGCGGCATGCCACTCTGTAGAGCGACATATCCTCACCCTCTGGCGGGCGAGTCGACACAACTATTAACCCTGGGGCGGTTAAGGAAGCTCTAAGGGTGCCCAACATAGAACAATCATGTCTCCACAGATAGCAATAGGCACATGTAATATATATACTGGATCTGATAATAATATTTATGTTCTGGTATTCTGTTCTGAATTTCATATTGAAATGTTCTGAATCTGATACTGAAATATACTGAATTTGTAATAATATTTCTGGAATATTCTGTTGGGACTTATAATGTTTTACTGAATTTCATGCTGAACACTGTATTATATTTCTAACATGCTTACTAAATTTCATACTGAACATAATATACGACTTCTAAAACACTCTACTGAAATTCGTACTATTTTGCTATACTAGAATTACTATCTTGCCGAAAGAAACTGGCTTTACATACCTCAACTGCCGACTTTCTGATTAACTGGCGTAGCTCAGCTAGCATTCAGCTATTTCTCCCAATCGTATTCATATTCATGAAAGAATAGAATTAATTCTACTATTATTTTGGAAAGAAACCGTATTATGGCTATACCTACTGCGTATTCTTCGACTTATCGAAGAACGGCCGAAAACTCACTATTTCTCGGGGTCTAGAAGGGAGAAATACTCACTTTAATGCTGGCAGTATATTAACACTAGTTTGGAGCAATTCCACTTACCTTAGCTCAGCGTGACGATGACTCGCCACCCGAATTTCGCGAAACTAACTCCGCAGGAATGCTCCCGGCAGCTTTATACTTTGCTACCTGAAGTTAATTCGAGTTTGGACTGCGTTTGACAGTGTAAATGAAAGGAAATTTAATCAAACCCTTCGTTCCCCTCTGTTTGTGTTTGTTTACTGGAAATTATATGAAGGGAAAATTATCTAAAACGAAGTGGGAGCCTTATATACTTGGGGCCTTTAAGTCGCATTTGTCGAATTCGATTTATAAGTCGCATTTGCCTTATGACGCTCTGACTTGGCGCTTGTCTGATCTCTACTCGGGCCCTTTTCTCGCACGTATGGCATTTTAAAAATCTTAACCAACATGCGAATAGGCCATCTAAGTGTCAAGAACTTACGGGGTGTAACAAAGGGTCTGAGGAGACCCAATCAGGTCAAGCAAGTGGCAGCGATGAATTAGAGGAGGCCCCAGATACTGCACAAGAATAGACCCCACCCAAAGAAAACTACACACTTCGATGGAGAGTGCCAGGAGCAAGAGTGATTTATGAGCAGGGAATTTCTCTCACTGCCAAGAATAAGCCAAGGCGGAACATCAAGGAAGAGTCGTGGATCCTCACAAAACTCACTAAATGAAGTTGAGGAGATGAAGCGGATATTCAGTTTCTATGGTTTCGAATGGATGGAAAAGACTCCAGCTCAGTATACATCAGAATTGGTCCAGGAGTTCTGTGCCACCTATTTGGCCACCATGGAGCTAAAGGCAAAGGAGGGGCAGAAAATAAAAGACCAGCCCCGACAGGAGAGTGTGATGGTCCGAGGATGAGAGCTAGACATATCAGAGAAGACCATCTATTGGGTTCTCTATGGACCACAGTTCGTGCCTACACAGATGATGCTTGAGTATAACTACAAGGTGGAGGCAATGAAGTAGATCAAAAATCTGGGCTTGCATGAAAGGCAGAGGCAGTTGCAACGATTGGTAGGGGTGATTGCTGAGAATAAGAAAGAAGCTAAATAGGTTATTGGTGGAAAGCAGGTGACAAAGAACTCGCTCAATTCCAAAGAAAAAGTCTGTTGGACACTAGTACGCCACTGGTTAGCACCCACAGTCAATGATAATACATTGAGTGCTGATAGAGTATCTTTGGTGGCATGCCTCATGTCTCATTACCCCATCAACATCCCAAGGATCATCGCAGAGGAGATACGAGACCGAGCGATGGCGGTGAGCACTACTATCACATTCTCGAGTGTTGTATTCAGATTATACACTGAGGTAGGGGTGCCAATATGACAGGACGGGGAGCTACTGATTACAGGCCAGAGGATTGCATACGTAGGCCAAGCTAGGATTCCCACAATGTTTCCAGCCGTCCATCCAGGAGGGGACACACAGGTGAATGTCCCTACTTTACAGGAGTAGAGTTAGACATCGGCTTTAGATGCCAGTCATTTAGAGTCAGCTCCAAGCACCTCAGCTGCACCACAGCTTAGTCGGCAGACTCAGACACCAACAAAGCATATTTTGGTGCCTCATGACTTCCTTCAGAAGTTGACCAAATGATTGACCATGTCGGAGTGAAAGATTCAGGATATGATGGAAAATGTAAAGCCATGGGTCAAGGCGGAGATAGATGCAGTAGCATAGGCTCTACATGCTCTCTTGGATGGATTTGAGAGTCGCTTTAATGTGTGGATGGCAGAGCAGACAGACACCAGCAATCTTCGTAAGGGGTTGGGGGCTCTTCGTAGTCAAGTAGTCGAGTTGTCATCACGACAACCAACAGTTATAGCAGCTCCCACTCTTCCAGACTTATATGCAGAGCTTGATGAGGAGATTGACTTGGCATCTTAATGGAAGCTGACAGTAGTTGCTAGAGATAAAGGAAAGAAAAGAGCTACTGAGGATGCTGGAGAAGAGAGTCTAAGGAAGAAGAGAAAGAAAGAAAGGAAGGAACACAAGCGGGCCAGAGTAGAGAGCCTGCAGACTCTGGAAGCACATATGTCAGAGCTGCAAGAGTGAGCTAGAGGATCAGGAAGCTCCACCATGACTCAGCCCAGTCTTGCCAGTGGTCGTGACCCTTCGAGTGAGCCACATTCAGCCCAGATTCACACTGAGGCCATTGAAGCGGCCAAAACTAATGAGGGGGTAACCACTCCCCCTGTGGATACTTCATGGAGTGCGCCGGCCACTACTAGCTCCACGATTACAGCAGAGGTACCTTCTCTCCAGGATGACAGGAGCGCCTAGAGCGCCACCGGTATGTTCCCTTCCCTATGATCTTATAGTTCATGCTTCGGAGATGAAGATTTATTTTCAAAAAAGGGAGGGGGTGTACTTGTGATTTTTGGGATATTTGATTCATCTGAGGGTTTTTCTTGTTGTGTTTCTTTTCCCTCAGGCATGCTATGTAGTAGAACTGACATGTTTAGGATTTTTATTTTTAGTTTGTGATTTTTGTTTAATTAGGAAATATCTTAGGAGTACTCAGCCAATGAAAATGCACCAGTTTTGATTTTTGAAAGAAATTGACCCTGTTTAAAAAAATTTTGATGCATTAGCTATGTGTTTGTGACGACATGCATGATTTTTGTGGATCTTTTGATGTCATTTAGTTTATTAGCATGAAGAGTCTTGTTAAGACATGTCTAAACCATATAGGTGAGGTGAATATAAGTCATGTACCATGAGTGAGTGAGGTTTATTACTTAGTTCAGTATTGTGTTGAAAATCTAGAACTTTCCTGGTTGGTCTTTGCATAGGATAAGGATGGTTGGTTAGGATATGATCATAGGTCATTTTTGTTGAAGCTCAATTTTAGCCTAAATAACCCTACCAAAATCATATGATTCCCCTGATCCCAGTTTTGATCCTTTAATAGACCTTTTTTCTTTGATTTACCAATTAACCGTACCCATTTCTTTATAATGAACTTGTTTTGGCCCTGGTCCTTCCTTGGATATTATGAACCTCAACATAGGAAAAATGCCTAAGTTGAGGGTGGCTAGACTAGGGGTGTGTAAATGGTGGGAATGAGAAATAGAGAGAGAAAAGAGAAAAAGTTAAAAATGAGTTGTGGTGTGAAGAAAAAAAACAAGGAGATGAAAAAAATTGAAACTCTTGAAAAAGAAATTTCAAAAGAAAAAAAATGTTGGAAAAAGCTGAAAATGCACCACACCAATGCAAATGTACATAAAAAAGGTGAAAAGGGAAGAAAAGCAATAAAAAGAATAAAGGGTCAAATAGGTGAAGCCAATGTATGTAGTGCCAAGGAAGGGATAGTCACTTAAAAAGATCTCATCTTTATCATGTCCAGCCCTAAGCCTCCATTACAAGCCATATCAAGTCCTATAGTGATCCTAATTTGACCATTCGACAAACCAAAGTAGAGAAAATAAGGGCAAGCCTATGGTATCTGATACATAATACTTGTAACTTCTTTTTGTGGGTGAGTGCCTTACTTGTTTAGTCCCATACAATGTTTGAAACTATATACATATGAGTGAGGACTTCATTTGTTGTGAGGGTACATGGATTATGTTTGCTTTTACCGATGGTCTATGTGAAAAATATTGGTGATGACTTGATTGTCTGTTGATAGCTAGATGATATGTCTTGATCTCTGTTTATTATGTTATATGGTTGCTTGCAATACATTAGCTGATGTTGGTTCATGGAAAAGGGTCAAAAAGTGGTAAATTTATAGTGCACGTTTTGTTTAGTATTGGTTGTAGTATCCTAGGTTTATTTTCTAGTTGAGCATCGTATTTAGTCTTTCTTTTTCTTTGCCTGAGGACATACAAAAGTCTTAAGTTGAGGGTGTTGATGTGCTGTGAGATTACAACACTTTAGACGCTCAAAACTAAGAAAATAGCATGGACTTAGGTATATTTATGTGGATATAAGGCACTTTTTTTTGTTTAAAGGATAAATTGGTGTTGGAGAAAAAATGTGCAAAAGATAGCCTGAAAGTGTATAAAATAGGCTCAACTCACTGTTCACAGTATGATCTGTAGGAAGATTCTACGAGTCGTACTGCTGGTCGTGAGAAGTTTCAGAAGGCTAAGGACGAAGAGGTGCATCATATGAGTCTCAGTACGAGTCATATAAAGCTTGTAGAGTCGTGGTGAAGAAGTCGTGAAAAGATTCAGAAGATTTGTACAAGAGGCTGACTCCTGCTACGAATAGACAATACAAGTCGTGCAATGAATGTACAAGTCGTACCATGGCACTCGTGAAGAACTTCAGAAAAGTTGCCAAGTCTTAGAGTCAATCCACGAAAACACAGTACGAATCGTAGGAGAAATGTATGAGTCATACTAGGATCCAACACTTAGCCAAATTTCAGCCAGCTAACTGACATACGAGAAGTAGGTACGGTCCATACCTACCTGGTATGAATCGTAGGATGGGTCGTGCTGCAGGTGGCTTCAGTTATGGAAATACACCCTGTTAGCCTAGGAAAAGGATTTTTATGTTTGTATAAATGCATTTTATGTTTTATTTTCATAGAGAGAGGCAACTAGAGGCAATTAGGAGTGATTAGAATTGATTAGCAACAAAATTAAGGAGACTTAGACGTGAGAACTGAGTTGTTCAACTTGTGATCAACCTTTTCTTGATCTTCATATTGTTCTTGAGGATTTTTCTGATTAATACAAAGAAGTTTTTCTCTCATCCATAATTGTAAGTAATGATTCATGTCTTTAATTATGCAAACAAATCACAATCTTGCAACTACGAAATGCTAAAACCTCCATAGCTAGGGTTGTAGGAACCATGGTGGATTAACAAGCTAGGGTTACATAAAAGTGATTCAAAACTAAGGCAAAACACTTGTATTGTATTATCTTCATGCATAAACGTTTCTTAATGGTGTACAATGTTTTAGGACATGCCCGAATTCTTACTTGCTTAGGTCTAGAGGGGTAGAGATTAGGAAAAGAAAACTACAACAAAGCCTTGATCTTGATGATCATTGTATTAACTTGAGTTGTGGTCGTAGAATAATTATATTTGAGACATATTGATAATGGTTAATTTGCAATCACTCATGAGACCTGATCGGGTGATTGAGTATGGTCATTCAATAGGGACTAGTCAGTCGTTTCAATGAACCTAAGTTATCAGTTCTACAAGTAAGCACTGGTGATGATCACGTATGTATATCTGAAGCAGTTATGAACCCATCGGGAACATAAAACCCTAGTTATCTTTCATTCTTGATTTCAACTAAAGCTTTAACTGTGTTTTAATTACTATATTCTTTAGAACCCCCTTTTTTGGAGTAACTACCTAACAAGTTCACTTACCGGCTTTAGTCTAGCTCTTCTCTATTCCCTGTGGGTTCGACCCCAACCTCTTAGTTGGGTTCTTTATTGACAACGTCCACTTCATACTTCGACGGAAGGTATGGTTTGAGCGTTATTAGTAAACACATCCACATGGACCCCATACAAATAGTGTCTCCAAATCTTCAATGCAAATACCACCGCCGCCAATTCAAGATCATAGGTCAAATAATTCTTCTCATGAACTTTCAGTTGTCTGGAAGTGTACGCTATTACTTTACCATGCTGCATCAATACACAACCAAGGCCGATCCTAGAAGCATCACAATACATCACAAATCTATCGGTACCCTCCGGTAGGATTAACACCGGTGCTGAGGTAAGTCGAGTCTTTAACTCCTGAAAGCTCCTTTCACAAGCATCTGACCATTAGAATTTCACTTTATTTTGTGTCAATTTAGTCAATGGGGCTGCAATAGATGAAACCCCTTCAACAAACCTCCAATAATAGCTAGCTAAACCCAAGAAGCTCCTGATATCTGAAGGATTCACCGATCTAGGCCAATTCTTCACCACTTTGATCTTTTGAGAGTCCACCTAAACACCCTCACTAGACACCACATGGCCCAAAAGTGCCACGGAGTTCAAGCGAAACTCGCATTTACTGAATTTGGCATGTAATAGACAATCCTTGAGAGTCTATAGTACCACCCTCAAATGAGCGGCATGCTCCTCCTCGCTCCGAGAGTATATCAAGATGTCATTAATAAACACAATCACGACCATATCCAAGTATGTCTTGAACACCCTGTTCATCAATTCCATAAAAGTTGCAGGAGCATTCGTTAGTCCAGAAGATATAACTACAAACTCATAATGACCATACCGCATCCTAAAGGCTGTCTTCGGGATGTCACTCTCACGCACCCTGAGCTGATGGTATCCGAATTTGAGGTCTATCTTTGAAAAGTACTTAGCACCCTGAAGCTGGTCAAACAAATCACTAATCCTGGGAAGAGGATACCTGTTCTTGATAGTGACTTTGTTCAATTGCCAGTAATCAATGCACATCCGAAGTGAACCATCCTTCTTTCGGACAAATAGAACTGGTGCACCCCATGGAGACTTGCTAGGTCTAATGAATCCCTTATCTAAATGATCTTTCAACTGCTCCTGTGGCTGGATCCATTCTGTAAAGAGTAATAGATATAGGTTGCGTGTCAGGAAGAAGGTCAATACCAAAATCAATCTCCCACTTGGGAGGGATTCCCGGTAGATCATCTGGGAAGACTCTGGATACTTGCATACTACTGGGACTGACTGGATTATCGGGGACTCGTACGTGGCATCCTTAAGCCTATCTAAATGGTACATGAAACCCTTGGAGATCATCTTTCTGGCCTTAAGGTAGGAAATGAAATGGCCTGCAGGTACAGCTGAACTACCCTTCCATTCTATGACTGGCCCACCCAAAAATCTGAACTTTACTGCCCGGGTTTTATAATTAACTGAGGCATAACATGCAAATAGCCAATCCATGCCGAGGATAACATCAAAGTCGGTCATGGATAACTTTACTAGATATGTTGAGGTGACTTTCTGAAGGATCGTGACCGAGCAACTTCTATACACCCGTCTAGCTAGAACTGAATCACCTACTGGAGTAGAGACTAAGAAGGGTTCTGACAAAATTTTGGGGCTGACTCCAAAACTATTAGCCACAGAAAGTGTAGCAAAAGATAGAGTAGCCCCTGGATCTAACAAAGCATATATGTCAAGATGGAAAACTCGCAACATACTAGTGAAAACATTCGGAGAGACCTCCTGCTCCTGGCGGGATGCTAAGGCATAGAATCTGTTTTGGCACTGACCGTCACCTATTCTAGTAGATGCACCCTACTGAGATGAGTGGGCTGGTGGAACTGCTGAACTGGAAGCTAGGCCTCAGCCCCTATCATGGCTCTGTCTAGTTACTGGGCAATATCTAAGCATATGTCCAGGCTTTTCATACCCAAAGCAAGCACCTATACCCGCTAAAAACTGACCCGTGTGCCCCCGACCACACCTACCGCAAATTGGGATACTAGAATCTGTAGGCCTACTGCTTTGACACCTGGAGTCTGATGCTCATTCTCTCTAATCGTGCCTATGTCTGGATGGAACACTCATCACTGAAGATGTTGGGGCTAAGGATCTCTGGTGGGACTGTTGTCGGTGCCCACCACCCTGCCTCGACTGAGAGAACCTACAGTTGTCGGTCTTGGCCCTCTTGGTCTCTCTCTCCCTCAAATGCATTGTCTCCATCTACTAGGCATACAAAACTATTCGAGGGAAATTCATATCCTGATGGAGCATGGCAGTCCTACAATCCTTTTCTAGATAGTCCACCACCGCATGAACAAACCTACTCACTCGCGCCCTCTAATCCACCACTAACTCTAGGGTGTACTTTGACAGATGAGTGCACTCTAGGGCATGTTCCTGCACTGTCATCTTTCCCTGTTTTAGATTCACGAAATCGGCCGCCTTCAACTCCCTCATCTCACGAGGGCAAGACTGATCTAGAAAAGTGACGTGAAACTCATCCTAACTGATAGGGCCTGCTCCGACTGTCCTACTGTCCTTCCACTGTTCAAACCAAATGTGTGCGACCCCCTTCAACTAATATGAGGCCAAATCAGTACACTCCTCTCCACTTACCCCCATGACCTTGGTCATCTTCAAAATCTAGTTAATAAACTCATGTGGATCCTCGTCCAACTTTGACCCAAGAAACTCTGGTGTGTTCATCCTCTGAAAATCTATAACTCGTGCTACCACCGTATTCTCATTATGCGGGACATGCGCCACTGCCTTCTAGTTGACCTGAGCGGTCAAGGCCTGCGCTATCATTTGAATGGCTTCCCTGAATTCAGCATGGGCAATCGGCTCCGATGCATGGTGCTCATGGGCTGGTAGGGCCTGTCACTGCCCATCCCCATTGGCATCCTCGTGTCCATTTCCATTTCCATTTCTTCTGTCGTTAACTCTGAGGGGAGGCATGATTCTATAATCGTGAGAAGCACGAGTTAGAAGGATAGAAAGACATTTCACCGAACAACATAGATCATGAAAAAAGGGAACATTTCCTAAACGTCTCGTAGCCTCTTCGTCATAAGTGTGGCGTGCTTCACACCCATGAAAAAACTCTACTTAATGCAGCTTTCAGACACCCTAGGACACTTCAAGCCTACTGCTCTAATACCAAGTTTGTCACGACCCGAACATAGGCCCAGATCGAGACACGGGATAAAGAACCCCGAGAGGCTCCAAGTCGACCCATGGCATGAACATACATCTAACCCAATCAAGTAAAGCTGAAGACCTAACATAAATAAAATGGCGGAAATTCGAACATAACATAACAATCTGAATGTACAACCCAAGTTTGAAGCTAAATACAATCTATTGTCTGAAAAGCCTCCACATTTGATGAGTTGATAGGAGAAGACCCCAACTAACTCTCTAAATCTGAAACTGAAAATACGTAATCATAACTGAATAGAAGAGGGGCCCTCAACAGATGAGGACTCGCCAATAGAGATTGAATGCTAACTCCAGAAGTTGGCTAGTTACGGGGCTGAGTTTGAAGATCAGAGCCTGTATCATGAAACGATACAACATAGAGTATGCGGTTAGTGCGTGGAATGTACCGAGTATGCAAGGTAACTAAAACCGCTTAATTAAGTAAAATAATTTAAAACATGCATAATATAAAAACACAGCAAGATAAGAATTTGAGAGTAGGGCTTGCATGCTATTTTCTGGAATCATGATCTGAACATAACTGAACATCATAACTGAATCGAATGACCCAAAGCTGAAATATAATAATCATAAGTAAAACTGTACGATGGATCAAACTTGTCTTAGAACATATATATATATATATATATATCATGAATGATAACATGCATAACTAAAATCATGAGGAACAATGGGAGACTCGTCATATAACCGACATTACCATGATAGAGCTTACGTGGTCCGACTATCCCACTCCCCTCGAAGTGAGTTCTTTTCTACGGGATTTAGGGATTCCTATCTTTTTCTCATATTGTCTCCTATGGAGATGGATTGATATGGGGCTTTCTACTTCTTACCTATTCACTTCTACTTGAACTGTTCAACGAGCATTGTAACGATCCAAAGGAAAATCTCCTGGCTTATCACTAGTCAACATGTGGGGTCTCACATACCCTGTAGACAACAACCGCAGCAATCACCAGTATAGTCCCCTACCTCAAAAATTAGCTTGATGGACGAACCACTCCCAAGGCGAATAGTGCCCTAGGGGCCGACCCAGCACCGACCGGCTGAGACTCCTGCACAGTAGGAGCGGACTGAGTCAGTATTTGTCTATGAGAGGCACACTCGTATGCCTTTTGAGGTTTACCCCTTGTAAATATTCTCAGGTAAGAAAACAGAACCTCACCTATTTCTGTTGCTGAACATGAAAAGCACACCTACGTTGACGCGTAGTTCTGAGGCATAGGGTTGACTGACCCCCTAGCCTACTCAGTGCAAGACACTACTCCCAAAAACATGCATATGCTCTCCATCGTCTTCCAATGAAGCTAACCATCGTCTATTTATGAAGCTGAATAATCATGAATAGATATATTAATCTGAATCATACATAAGGAGCCTTGGCTCAAACCATATCACAAGCTTAACATAATTGGGAGTCTTGACTCCAAAATCATGTGGTAAGCTAATTAATTTGAAATCATACATCATACTTGAACATATGGGATTTCTCAATACTTAAACATGTTTGAAAATACTTAATTCACTTGAAAACATGATCATTGACATGGGTATCTTGAAAACATGCTTTTCATCATAAACATCTTATCATACTTGAACATACATCATAGATCTCAACTTTCATGAAATTCTCATGGATGGGCATTATAATTTATAAAGCTTAAAAACATAATTATAATTGAAAACAATGTAAAACATGCCCATGAATCATAATTCAATAGTAAAACATACTTGGATCATACCCATGTAGAAAATTAGGAAATTCATGCATTGGGTTAAAACCTCATTGGAATAACATATGAATTTTCATTAATTAGAGAGGGACTGGGCATGAGTGTGAACAAATTCACCCATTCATAACCTTATATACCTGAGATGGATTGATTTCACCACTCCTTTGATTTCCCAATGAAGAATTGAAGAAAAACTTGAAGCGATTAAGCTTGATCACCTCTCTAGCTCTCTAAGTTTGCATACATGAGTAGGAATAGTCTAGAATGAACTTGACCCTCTTAATACTCACTATTCATAGCTTAAAATGACATAGTTTAGGCCTTAGATTCATAGAAATTATGAAAAATCCCTTACTTAATTCGCAGAAAATAACTAACTGTCAGTCCCTACGAGGGACTGGACGAGTCGTTACTAGGGAAATGAATCGTCATCAGCTTTCGTGAAGTCCACCGCTATTTTTCTTAAAGGGGTCCCTACGAGGGACCTAATGACTCATTGTTGGTGACCACGACTCGTGGTCACCACCCGTCATCTCCACTGTCCAAAACCTTAAGATCTCACTCAACTGCTGACCATGACTAACTTGAAAAATTGTGGTTTCTGATCATGACTCGTGGTGTCCAATCATGGGAAAAACTGCCACCCAACCTTCATCTTTCAAAAGTCCTTAACCACAACTGACTCAACGAGTTGTGGGGACTAAACACTACTCATGGTCATGTTTGTGGGGTATCAAACCATCATTTTCCAACTAAAGTCAAACTCCTCACCACGAGTCACTTAACCTTGTTGTCAATCTTGATGGGTCACATGACGACCCATTCTGTGACCTGGTGCAGAAAATCCTATTTTCTCCATTTCAACTCCCTGATCTGATCTTAGGGATTTCAGGGTATAACATGTCGCCGGATGTGGTGACAGGTATACTGGACATTTTCTCTCACTCAGTTTATGCTTTGATAGACCCAGGGTCCACCTTGTCCTATGTTACTCCACTAGTGGCCCGAAAGATTGGTATAGCGCCGAAATTGCTTTAGCAACCCTTCTCGGTGTCTACACCTATCGGTGGTTCTATTATTGCAAAAATGATTTACCGGGGTTGAATGATCTTGGGCAGAATTGCATGCCCAAGTGATACTCAAATGCTTCATTTCGACTTGTTTATCTATCGTTATGTGTATATTCTCATGTGATTCTTAATTAAATGTGAATTTATACTAACAAACATGATTAGTGTTGTTTTGCAGGTAAAAGGAAATTTTTGGGAAGCTAATATACATATTGGTGAAGAGCGGGAATGGACTTGGAAACAAGGATTGGGAAATGACAAGGGAGAGCAGCAAAAATAAGGGCTCCGCGATGGAGCCATGTCACGCTGCCATCGCGGAGGCATTCTGCCTCGGATGAATTAATTTTGTCAAATTCCAGTGGAGGCTCGCGTTACCTCTATGACACGAAGGCAGTGCTCTGCCATGCACTCCATGTCACGTTGAGTGTAATTACCTGGAACCTCAAGTTCCAGTGAAGGTGCGCGATAGCACTGTGGCACGGAGGTAAGGCTCCGCGATGCAAGACATGCCACGTTGAGGTGCATTTGCCTAGTAGCAGACTTCCAATGAGGGTCCGCGATACCCCCGTGGCACGGAGGGAGTTGTGTTACCTCCATGACATGGAGGCTGCGATGCACTCCGTGTCACGTTGAGTGTAATTACCTGGAATCTCAAGTTCCAGTGAAGGTGCGCGATAGCACCGTGGCACGGAGGCAAGACTCCGCGATGAAAGTTGTACCACGTTGAGGTGCATTTGCTTGGTAGCTGACTTTCAGTGAGCGTCCGCGATACCCTCATGGCACGGAGGGAGTGCTCTGCGATACATTCTGTGCCACGTTGCTTGTTACTCCAGGAAAAATTCTCAAGAGTATAAATAGCACACTTAGGTTTTATTTTAAACATTCTGACTTGGTTGAGCAAGAACGTGGGTTACAGGCAGTTGAGAGGACGAAAATTCTAGGGTTCTTCTCTTTCTCTTTCTCTTTAACCTCAATTGTTTGTATGAATTCCACTTATTTGATGATGCTTAATCCATAAATGAGTGGCTAATTCACTTGTTGCTGAGGTTAATAACAATTGTAGAGGAATGTAATTGTTGATCATTTCAGTTTTCATCTTTTCTTCAATGATTGTTCTATCAATTCTTGTTTTTACTGCATTAATGTTTTGCCAATGTTAATGTATATCTAGAAATTCAATTTTGATTTTGAAAAGGAAAGAAATTGGACTGATGTGAATTGGTAGGATATGATCTCTTCTTACTTTAGAAAATTGAGAATTGATGTACATTCAGAATGGAAATATATCTGAAAGTCTTATTAGTCAATTACGGAATCGGTTATGTATGGCTAGAGCATGAAATTCTTTTATCAAAGAAATGTAGATTAAGGTCTCATGATTCTTAAATTGGATAGGATTCAAAAGATCCAATCCATAGGCAATAAATTACCGACTAGCAACCGAAGAGAAGATTCGCTGAATTGAATTAATAAATTACATCCCTGCATGTTTGTCTTAACCTCAGCTTGTTCATTGCTATTGTTTAGACTCAAATTATAATCTTGACTTAGATTCTTGATACTTCGTAAACTTTTACTCTCAAAATATTAATTATTTGGTTGTCTATATTCATAAAGATATAGTTCACTGACGCTTAAGTTTAATACCGTAGTTCAGTCCCTGTGGGATCGATACTTGGCTTGAAATAAGCCACTTTACTACTTGTTCGATCACGTGCACTTGCGTGTAGTCATCACAATCCGAACAAGTTTTTGGCGCCGTTGCTGGGGACTGGCAATTGGTAAATTTATTTTCTTAGTGTTAGTTTACAAATTCTATATAAGTGCTGACAACTTGATCTTAGCCTTTCTCTTGCAGATATTGAATTCTTCTGAACGCTGGCAAGAGATAAGGAGTTGGTGGATTCATATATAGAGCCGGAGAGACAATTTCATCATCAAAGAAGGGAAGCTCTAGAGAAAAAGCTATAGTTGCTAAGACAAGCAATTCTGGAGCAACAACAGAATCCACCACTTGTGAGGGCAGTTTTAGTGCCCGAGGAGATGGCAGCAAGGCCGGTTCGAGAAGTGGAAATCCCACATGCAAATAATGTTACATCTAGTATTCGCAGACCAGAGCCAGGATGGAGGTTTCAGCTTAAACATAACATGGTGCAGTTGTTGCATACCAGCGGGCAATTCACAGGTCTCCCTCATGAAGATCCACAACAACATTTCCAAAATTTTTTAGCGATAAGTGACACTTACATTCCCACTGGATTATCATCCGACTACGTGAGGCTTACATTATTCCCATTTTCATTATTGGGGGAAGCAAAGAGGTGGTTGAAAGCTGAACCACCTAACTCTATCACCACTTGGGATGATCTTGCAAGAAAGTTTTTGATACGATTCTTTCCATCTGGGAAGACAGCCAGACTTAGAAGTCAGATTCTAAGTTTTAAACAAAGAGAGGGTGAGAATCTGTATCAAGCTTGGGAAAGCTTCAAATCAATGTTAAGGGATTGTCCTCACCATCACCAGTCTAATGATGTGTTGGTGCATATATTCATTGAGGGTTTGGAACTACATACAAAAATTTTGCTAGACTCAGCAGCTGGGGGCAGGCATTGGAAAAGACTTATGAGGAGCTTTATACTTTATTAAATCGTATTTCACAGGGAAATCCAAAATGGAATGCGGACTCATCACGAGGAGGAACAAGGAAAGCGGCAGGAGTCTTTGAGGTGGATGGTTTTACAGCTATAGCTGCACAGATAGCTGCATTGCAAAATCAACTCAACACCCACTTCAGTAGTATGAGCTTTAATCAAGCACAAGCCCCAGTCAATGCAGTTCAGCAGGTATGGTATGAAGTATGTGGGAGTAATGAACACTCAGCTGAGTGTTGTGGTGCAAATCCAGATTCAGTAAACTTTGTTGGGAACGTCAAGAGGAATAATAATCAACAATATGGCAATAGTTACAACTCAAAATTGGAGGAATCATTCGAATTTCTCTTGGGGTAGTAATAGCAATCAAGGGCAGAGTTCGAATCAGGGTGTACAGAGAAATCAAGGTGGGCATCAAAATTTTTAGTCTTAATACAGGGGAAACTGTCACACCCCGCCTTGGGGGGTATGACTGGCACCTGGTGCCCTATTGGGACCTGAACTGCTAGACTGCTAAGCTTGGGCACCTCGGGTGTCTGGCTGGCTCTAACTCATATTTTTGGAAACAAAGGGCTATATAACGACTGTAAACACAGCCCCCGGCCCATTGGCCTATAGCCTCCTGTACCTGTACTAACAGCTGACCAGAAACATATCACTTCAGGGAAACCTATGCGGGCCGACAAGGCCACCATGCTGTTTAGTTATCTGCAACTCGATCATGAAGTACTAAAAGCTACATGACCGGCAAGGTCACCACTACTGGCAGACTATGGCCCCACACGACAAATATAAAAGAAAGAAGGAATACCAACAACTATACAACTGCACGACCTCACACGACCGGCTCATCTGACCACAGGGAATATATACAGACTGCAAGCCTCTAGGAATAGCAATAGAAATGATCGGGATAGGGCCCCGACCTACCCGTACTATACAACAAAAAGGAACTGAAATACACCTCTGAAATTCAGCCTCCGGATGATAGGAGCTGAATACTCGACCGCTGACAGGAATCACGTAGTGTCACCTGCTCGTCTATGAGTACCTGCAGGCAAGTAATGCAGCGCCCCACCGGGCGTCAGTACCGCTGGTACTGAGTATGTAAAGCAATAACTGAAAGCAAAGTCTGAAAACAACAATGTAACTGATAAACTGAAGTAGGAAGAATTAGATTAACTGCCTGATACTGTAAGTCATACCTTTTCTCATTTACACGGGAAGGAAATAGAAGTCATACCTGGAGACATATCCCTCTACTGCTGATCTACTCGTGTCTAACATAACATGGCATAACATGAAATAGCATAACATGGCACACACAAACCTTACTCGGCCCCCATAAGCCGATAGGTACAACCAGCACAGAATCTACACCCCTACCCCGGTCATCCCATCTCCTATAATGGCTGTAAGCATCCTGCCGGTCCCCTGGGTATGCACTTGGGCTCGCTGAGCCCCTGACTATAATTGTACCTGAGTCCGAAGGACTCCTGAATCAACACCCGGGCGTATCCGCTCAACGGGGGTGTATAAAAGTCGACCAAGGCAAAATATGGGGAAACTGGCATCCCATCTTCGTCCGCTGGGGGACGGCATGCCACTCCATTGAGCGACGTATCCTCTTCCTCTGGCGGATGAGTCGATACAGCTATTAACCCTGGGGCGGTCATGGATGCTAGGTAGACCAACCCCAAACAATACAACGGTCTCAACTAGTAATACTGTCTGCATATCTCACATGCTGAGGCTAATAGGGGTAAGGTATCGTATACATTACGTGCTGAACTAATGATAGTAATTTGTTCATATTCAATACGTGCTGAGACTGGTAAATATATATATATATATAGTCTCCTGCCAAACTGTACTGGGGCAAATGCTATACAAGATAGTGTTTCTGCTGAAAACTATGCTGTTTACTGAGTTTCTGTATTAACATGATTTCCTATTCCTAACATGCTTTCTAAACTTCATTTTAGCCTGCTATTCTGTTTCTGAAGTGTTTTACAGATATTGCATTGCTTTGCGGGGTTTCAACTGAATACAACAATATCTTAACATTTCATATTACATCACATACTGAGCATGTTGTGCAGTTTCTAACACTTATACTGGAATCTATATCATACTAGTAAGTCTTACGCAAGTTACAGCTCGATGTTTCTCATATCGTATCAACATTCACAATAAACGTAACCTCGACTTCTGAACATTCTACTGGTCTGTAAATTACTACACTGTACCGATATTACTTAACTTGCCGAGGGAACTAGCTTTACATACCTTATCCTTGAAATATTCGTCTGTCGGACGAGGCTCAGCCGGTACTTCAACTGTTTACTCCCAACTGCACGCATATATATGTCAATCAATACTAAATACAACTTTACTTTAAAGAGTAACGTTACTTTCGATATAGTTTATAGCCTAAACTTAGGCTTATCGAAAGACGGTCGAAAACTCACTATTTTTCAGCAGTCCAGAAGGGAGAAATATTCATTTCACAGTTAGGAACACATAGACACTAATTTAGAGCAATTCCACTTACCTTAGCTCGGTAGCTCGACGGTTCGTCGGCCGTATTTCACGAAACTAAATCCGTAGGAATGCTCTCTGCTGCTAAATACCTCGGTATCTGAGGTTAATTTGAGTTTGGGCAACGTTTAGCAGCGTAATCGGACGATAATATATTACCTTCCTTCGTCCCTCTCTGCCCTCTGTGTTTTCTAGAAATTTTCATAAGTTTTAAATGAAATAAACCGAAGTGGGGCTTTATATACTTGAGCCTGGACAGGGCCAACGTGTCACGGAGCCAACGCGGAGGCTCCTCCTCCGTGACACGCTGCCATCGCGGAGGGGTTCTGCCTCGGCTCCTTCTGCGATGGTTCGACAGGTTTCTCGTCCGATCTTTTCCCGGGCCTTTCTCTAGCACGTATGGCCTTCAAATATGCTTAACCAACGTGCGAATAGGTCATCTAGGTGCCGGGAATCCTACGGGGTATAACATTCTCCCCCCCTTAAGAACATTCGTCCTCGAATGTATACTGCCATCTAGAGGACTACTTAACTTACTTGTTTAGAAAAATTTTGGCAGAGTTTCCCCTGTAATATGGACTATACCAAAAACCTGAAATGCAGAAAAGTCCAATACAGGTACTGTACACAATACTGTAGGATTCACTAGATGGTTACGTATCAATTTTCCTCATTTATACACATACAACCATAAGATACTACATAAGCAATAATACGGACATACCTGTCGCCTGACTAGGCCTGGAATAGGTGAGGATATCTGGTCCTCATATCTTCCTCCGCTTCTCAAGTCATCTCCTCTCGGTTCTTGTTACGCCTCAATACCTTGATAGACGTAATATCTTTTAGTCCTCAATCTGCGAATCTGTCTGTTTAAGATAGTTATTGGAACATCTTCATAGGCCAGCTTTTTTCGTAACCTATCAAACTCCAATTTTTCTGTGCCGCACATCTGGATATGATTTCTGGCGGCTCTGTGCAGTCAGTAAGCATTCTTCGGATAAGTTTTACCTTTTCCTTTGACTGCTGAACAATGTCTGGGCCAACCAATACTGATTCTCCGATTTTAAACACCGTTCGGCGATCTGCATTTTCGCTCGTATAATGCCTCAAAAGGCGCCATCTGGATGGCTGAATGATAGCTATTATTGTAGGAAAATTCAACTAACGGTAAATGCTCACTTTGGCTACTACCGAAATCGCTCAGCCTGCTTATCTGTCTAAGGGTGGAACGCTGTGCTCAAGTTAATTTGCGTTCCCAAACCCTTCTGAAACGACTGCCAGAATCTAGCTGTGAATTGTGCTCCCCTATCTGCAATGATGGATACCGGCACTCCATGCGCCCGTATCTGATCAGGGGGTCCTGATATTGACCATGACCTCTAATGATCTGGCTGCATAACCTTAAATAACTAAATAGTCGAGTTGAATGACCCGAATGTGGCAGTAGTCTAACAATGCTCTAATCGTTCTACTTGAGTGCTTATAGTTCGTGCATAACTGCAGACTTGTGGGCATCTAATTGCTCTGTTATTTTTCTTAAGCCAATGTAAGGCTGGGCTTAATCAAACTTGCTCCCAGGTGATTGATCTCTGGATCTTCACGGGGAGTCTACTGATCCCCTAGTCTTAATAAACACTGTGCTAGCAGGGTACTATCAATTTCTTACGCCTTGTGTGTATCCACTTGGATTTATACTGCTATTCTGGGGAATTCTCGGTCTTATGGGCTATTCTGTAAATACTGGCCTTCTGCTAGGGCTCTGTATCTAAATATCTTACGAAAACCAACTGAATTACTAGTCTGTCGCTGACTACTGATGTGGACCCCTCCTTGGGGTACCCACGGGTATTCTGACTGGGGCGGCTGGCTGACTTATGGGGTGTTTCATATAATAACTGCTAGGTTGACTAAGGCCGACTCTCACCTACAAGGCTGGGAAAATGATGTACGACCACTTAACATACTAGAAAAATTCTTCCGGCATATACGATAATGCTATTGATTTTTTTAAAGATGCTTCCCTGCTAATATAAGCGCCAGCTAGTCATTAGACCATCTAACTGTGCTCTTATCATCTAGCCATCTGATTCAGGCCATTAACTCTAGTAAGCTTCCAGAGCCTAGATCTGGCAGCAACACATGAATCCATTAACTTATTAACTGAGAACTGAGACAGTTCCTATGACTTCATACGTAATTCACACTTAATCTGCCCCTTCCCTTCTCCTTTTCTTTCTTTCTTCTCCCTCTTTCTTATTTTTTTTTTGGCAAGGGGGTGTCCTGCAATGCAATTTGTATATGCTTTCTATTACTAATCAGCATCTGTGATTGTAACCCTTATAGGCAGCCGTTCACAACATATCTATTATATGTATACATATATATCACTCGCTACGTACAATATGTACTGAATTCTGCGGTAATTCATAATCTCTGACATGCTCTGCTGAGTCTCATACCGTACATGATACACCGCTTCTACGGCCTAATACTATCTCTTGCCCTGACTTATCATTTCGTTGTATTGTCACCCCATTCTGAGAGTAACGAACATAAACACCTTAGTTATTGTCTGCTGTTTGAAATTCCGCCACTCTTGCGATGTGGTGTCAACGTTCGAATCTTGTGGCCTTACTTGGCTTATATTAAGAGTCCATAACTGTCTGCTGGGCCTTATCTCTAGGCCACACTAGATTAGAATTACTGTATCGGTAACTTCTTAACTTTTCCATAGCGGACGTACTGCGGTGTTCTGAACCGCAATCCTACTGTCAGCCCGGAGGCTTAATCCTTAATACGATATTTTATCAATCCGGGGTAGTTCTAATTTCCCCACAAGATCTGACATTCCTGCTTCTTTCCTTCATCTTACTTAAACTGAACTCTGGGGTTCAAGGTACCTGCTCTTCATTGTTAACAGGATTGCTGGTCCAGTATCAGTTCATACTTCCCCTGACTTGCAGTCAGACCTATCTGACTCACATGACCCCTCACCCTTTCGATATCACAACTAGATCATAACTACAATCTTACAGGTATGGCTTGCTATTTGTTAGCATATGTGACGGACTTGGCCTTTTTCTGACTCGAAATTGGCTATTACTAAGCATTCATTACTAACAAATCCTTTACCCCTACTTTGGGTAAGCTAAATAGTCTTACTTTCTTTACTGGCTTGTTATCATAAGGGTTTGCACAGCTTACGTAATCATAGAAACTCTTTATACTTTCTAATACTTACTAGGATCAATCAGCCCATCTTTACTTACTGCTTGATTTGGCAACCCCATCTCAAGTCTTATGCCCCTTTACTATACTGGCATCAAAACCAAGAGGTGGGAATAGCCCTTTTCTTATTGCAACAAATAAAAGCATTTAACTGTACCATATCCAAAAAGATGTATTTGGGATTCCTGCATTTCCCTCTCTTTCTTATACTTACCTGGTGGTCTGACCTTGTCTGTAATCTTAATCAGATCCTATATGGCTAATAAATAAATCAACTCATATGCACATTACATTCCTGACTTCCTATTCTAACGTTATTGACATATACTGGGGATGATACCAATAAAAAAGATAACATTGGGAGGTCCCTGTTACCTTCTCCTGCTGCTGTAGTTACCTTGTAACTGGCTAATGCCTTCTTCTATTGTTATATCTGATCTTCTGCCTGTAGTAGGGTAATGCTGATCTACCTTTGTATCTGTAATCAAAGAATACGGTAAGTTTTTAGGGACTCAACCCTATACTGTACTGCTCTAAAGCACGACTGACTGAGAAGGAAGGGTAACCATCCTATCATGCCTCGCAGCCTCCTTCCTATAGTATGTGGTGCACAACACATCCATAGACAAGACTCTACTTAGCACGGCTTGCAGACTCCCTGGGACACGACCTGCTCTGATACTAAGTTTGTCACACCCCGCCTTGGGGGGTATGACTGGCACCTGGTGCCCTACTGGGACCTGAACTGCTAGACTGCTAAGCCTAGGCACCTCGGGTTCCTGGCTGGCTCTAACTCATATTTCTGGAAACAAAGGGCTATATAACGACTGTAAACACAGCCCCCGGCCCATTGGCCTATAGCCTCCTGTACCTGTACTAACAGCTGACCAGAAACATATCACTTCAGGGAAACCTATACGGGCCGACAAGGCCACCATGTTGTCTAGTTATCTGCAACTCGATCATGAAGTACTAAAAGCTACGTGACCGGCAAGGTCACCACTACTGGCAGACTCTGTCCCCATACGACCAACATAAAAGAAAGAAGGAATACCAACAGCTATACAACTGCACGGCCTCACACGACCGGCTCATCTGACCACAGGGAATATATACAGACTGCAAACCTCTAGGAATAGCAATAGAAATGATCGGGACAGGGCCCCGACCTACCCGTACTATACAACAAAAAGGAACTGAAATACACCTCTGAAATTCAGCCTCCGGATGATAGGAGCTGAATACTCGACCGCTGACAGGAATTACATAGTGTCACCTGCTCGTCTATGAGTACCTACAGGCAAGTAATGCAGCGCCCCAACGGGCGTCAGTACCACTGGTATTGAGTATGTAAAGCAATAACTGAAAGCAAAGTCTGAAAACAACAATGTAACTAATAAACTGAAGTAGGAAGAATTAGATTAACTGCCTGATACTGTAAGTCATACCTTTTCTCATTTACACGGGAAGGAAATAGAAGTCATACCTGGAGACATATCCCTCTACTGCTGATCTACTCGTGTCTAACATAACATGGCATAACATGAAATAGCATAACATGGCACACACAAACCTTACCCGGCCCCCAAAAGCCGGGAGGTACAACCAGCACAGAATCTACACCCCTACCCCGGTCATCCCATCTCCTATAATGGCTGTAAGCATCCTGCCGGTCCCCTGGGTATGCACTTGGGCTCGCTGAGCCCCTGACTATAATTGTACCTGAGTCCGAAGGACTCCTGAATCAACACCCGGGCGTATCCGCTCGACGGGGGTGTATAAAAGCCGACCAAGGCAAAATATGGGGAAACTGGCATCCCATCTTCGTCCCCTGGGGGAAGGCATGCCACTCCATAGAGCGATGTATCCTCGTCCTCTAGCGGATGAGTCGATACAGCTATTAACCCTGGGGCGGTCATGGATGCTAGGTAGTCCAACCCCAAACAATACAACGGTCTCAACTAGTAATACTGTCTGCATATCTCACATGCTGAGGCTAATAGGGGTAAGGTATCGTATACATTACATGCTGAACTAATGATAGTAATCTGTCTGTATTCAATACGTGCTGAGACTGGTAAATATATATATATAGTCTCCTGCCAAACTGTACTGGGGCAAATGCTATACAAGATAGTGTTTCTGCTGAAAACTATGCTGTTTACTGAGTTTCTGTATTAACATGATTTCCTATTCCTAACATGCTTTCTAAACTTCATTTTAGCCTGCTATTCTGTTTCTGAAGTGTTTTACGGATATTGCATTGCCTTGCGGGGTTTCAACTGAATACAACAATATCTTAACATTTCGTATTACATCACATACTGAGCATGCTGTGCAGTTTCTAACACTTATACTGGAATCTATATCGTACTAGTAAGTCTTACGCAAGTTACAGCTCGATGTTTCTCATATCGTATCAACATTCACAATAAATGTAACCTCGACTTCTGAACATTCTACTGGTCTATAAATTACTACACTGTACTGATATTACTTAACTTGCCGAGGGAACTAGCTTTACATACCTTATCCTTGAACTATTCGTCTGTCGGACGAGGCTCGGCCGGTACTTCAACTGTTTACTCCCAACTGCACGCATAAATATGTCAATCAATACTAAATACAACTTTACTTTAAAGAGTAACGTCGCTTTCGATATAGTTTATAGCCTAAACTTAGGCTTATCGAAAGACGGTCGAAAACTCACTATTTTTAGCGGGCCAGAAGGGAGAAATATTCATTTCACAGTTAGGAACACATAGACACTAATTTAGAGCAATTCCACTTACCTTAGCTCGGTAGCTCGACGGTTCGTCGGCCGTATTTCACGAAACTAAATCCGTAGGAATGCTCTTTGCTGCTAAATACCTCGGTATCTGAGGTTAATTTGAGTTTGGGCAACGTTTAGCAGCGTAATCGGACGATAATATATTACCTTCCTTCGTCCCTCTCTGCCCTCTGTGTTTTCTGGAAATTTTCATAAGTTTTAAATGAAATAAACTGAAGTGGGGATTTATATACTTGAGCCTGGACAGGGCCAACGTGTCACGGAGCCAACGCGGAGGCTCCTCCTCCGTGACACGCTGCCATCGCGGAGGGGTTCTGCCTCGGCTCCTTCCGCGATGGTTCGACAGGTTTCTCGTCCGATCTTTTCCCGGGCCTTTCTCTAGCACGTATGGCCTTCAAATATTCTTAACCAACGTGCGAATAGGTCATCTAGGTGCCAGGAATCCTACGGGGTATAACAGAAACAATGCACCTCCTCCACCACCCAACAGCATTGAGGACATGTTTAAAAAAATTATAGCTAACCAAGCACAAATGCAGGCTGATTATGTGAAATTAGCAGCAGACATGAAAAATTAGGAGTTAGCTACAAAGGCATTTGAGTACCAGTTTGGACAACTAGCTGGAGCTCAAAACACCAGGCCTAGATGTGGACTACCGAGTGACACTGATCCAAATCCCAAGCAGGTCAATACAGTGACCACAAGGAGTGGACTACAACTTAAGGAGGTGGAACCAGAAAGACCACTCAGCAATATGGAGCAGTGGAAAAAGATGGGGAACATGATGATGATAGGGGGAAGGAAAAGGCAGCTGAAGTAGAAAGACCACCACCCCCGTTCCCTCAAAGATTAAAGAAGCACAAGGAAGAAGCTTGCTTTAAAAAGTTCATGGAGGTGCTGAAACAGGTACACATCAATTTACCTTTGGTTGATGTTTTGCAGGTAGTGCCAAAATACGCAAAGTATATCAAGGACATGATAGCAAACAAAAGCAGATTGACGGAGTATGCTACGGTGGCGCTTACTGAGGAGTACACTTCCCGGATACGGAATAGGTTGTCGAAAAAGCTCAAGGACCCTGGGAGCGTTACCATTCAGATCACAATCGGGCAAAGTATCCGAGCTCGAAGACTATGTGATTTGGGAGCTAGCATAAACTTGATGCCGAGATCGGTGTTCAAGAATTGGGGCTGGGCAGTCCTAGACCAACTACTGTGATCTTGCAGCTAGCTGACCGTTCTTTGGCCATATCGGATGGTATTGTGGAGTATGTGCTAGTGCAAGTGGGCTCCCTCATCTTCCCGGTAGATTTTATTATTTTGGATTTTGAGCCGGATGTGGAAGTCCCATTTATTTTGGGACGTCCTTTCTTGGCAACCGGGCGAGCGTTGATTGATGTGGCTGCGGGGCAGCTAACCATGCGAGCGCATGATAAAGTGGAGGTGTTTGATGTGTATAAGTCCATGAAGCTTCCATCCATTTATGAGGAGCTATCAGCAATCAATGTGCTAAACCAGGAAGCAATTCTTCAGATTGTTGATTCTCAAGATCCATTGGAGAGAGCTTTGATGGGCTCCGATCATTTCGGAGACAGGAATACTTATGAGATGGTGCAGATGTTGAACGAACCAAAATGGTTTCTCAGGAATCAAGACTTTCAGCCATTGATGAGGTCCTTGGAACCATTGCCAAAACCATCAATTGAGGAAGCACCAAAACTGGAGTTGAAAACATTGCCTCCACATATGAAGTATGTGTTTTTGGGGGAAGATGACACCTTGCCAGTCATCATCTCCGCAGAACTGACAGAGGCACAGGTGAAGGATCCATTGGTGGTTCTCAAGAGGCAGAAGAAAGCAATGGGGTGGCAAATGTCAGACATTAGGGGAATCAATCCAGCTTTTTGCACACACAGGATTTTTATGGAAAAATGAGCAAAGCCAACTGTACAACATCAGCGAAGGTTGAATCAGGTGATGAAGGATGTAGTTAGGAAGGAAGTGATCGAGTGGCTTGATGCAGGTGTGGTCTATCCCATTTCAGATAGTGAATGGGTCAGTCCTGTTCAGTGTGTCCCAAAGAAAGGAGGGATGACCGTGGTCACCAATGAGAAGAATGAGCTGATTCCTACGCGCACAATCACAGGCTAGTGAATTTGCATGGACTACAGAAAGCTCAATGAGGCCACGAGGAAAGATCATTATCCTATCCCATTTATTGATCAGATATTGGATAGGTTGGTAGGTCAAGAATATTATTGTTTCCTTGATGGATATTCTGGCTATAATCAAATAGCCATAGCACCGGAGGACCAGGAGAAGACCACTTTTACATGTCCTTATGGGACATATGCTTTCAGGCGGATGCCATTTGGTCTATGCAATGCACTCGCCACATCCAGAGATGCATGATAGAGATCTTTCATGATATGGTGGAAGATTTCGTCGAGGTATTTATGGATGATTTTTCTATTTTCGGTAATTCATTTGCTACATGTTTGTAGAATCTTGACAGGGTGCTAGCTCGATGTGAAGACTCCAACCTTGTACTCAACTGGGAGAAATGTCATTTTTTAGTCAAGGAGGCTACCTTCCTTGGCTATAAGGTGTCCTGCAAGGGGTTGGAAGTCGATTGTGAAAAGATCGAAATGATTGAAAAGCTACCACCACCTGTGTCAGTGAAGGGTGTCCGTAGTTTCCTCGGATATGTAGGGTTCTACAGATGGTTCATCAAGAACTTCTCTAAAATTCCTAGACCGATATGCTGGTTGCTAAAAAAAGAGGTGAAGTTCGAGTTTGATGAGGATTGTGTTAAAGCATTCGAGGAGTTGAAACAGAAATTAATAGAAGCACCTATTCTCATTTCTCTGGATTGGGAGCAACCGTTTGAATTAATGTGTGATGAAAGTGACGTGGCTGTAGGAGTTGTATTGGGGAAGCGGAGGAATAGAATTTTTCATTCCATTCATTATGAAAGCAAAACACTTGACGCAGCCCAAGTCAATTATACAGTCACGGAAAAGGAGATGCTAGCATTGGTGTTCGCGTTTGATAAATTCAGGTCCTACTTGGTGGGTTCTAAAGTAGTGGTGTATACCAACCATGCAGCAATTCAGTATATGTTTAACAAGAAGGATGCAAAGCCCAGGCTGATCAGATGGATATTGTTGTTACAAGAGTTTGACCTAGAGATTCGGGACAGAAAGGGGAGCAAGAATCAAGTGGTAGATCACCTATCGTGACTGGAAAGCCGGTTGCATGTGAAGGAAGGTGACAGCATCAAGGAAGACTTCCCGGATGAGCAGCTCTTGGCAATAAGGGAAGCTGAAATCCCTTGGTATGTAGACATTGTGAATTTGCTGGTAAGTGGAGTCTACCCACCGGAGGCTACGGCTCAACAAAGAAAGAAGTTGAGACATGATTGCAGGTAATACATTTGGGATGAGCCGTAATTTTTTAAGCAGGGACCGGATCAGGTGATGAGAAGATGCATTCCAAAGAGCCAGATTGCAGAAGTATTGAGGAGTTGTCACTCATCATTGTATGGAGGGCACCACGGAGGCGAGCGGACAGCTCACAAGGTGCTACAGTCAGGTTTCTTTTGGCCTACATTGTTCAGAGACTCTATGGCATATGTAAAAATGTGCGATAGATGTCAAAGAACAGGCACAACTGGTAGAAGGCAGGAGATGCCATTGCAGCAGATATTAGAAGTGGAGATCTTTGATGTATGGGGAATAGATTTCATGGCCCCGTTCCCACCGTCATTTGGTAATCGTTACATCTTTGTAGCCGTTGATTATGTATCTAAGTGGGTCGAAGCAACAGCTTTCCCCAGGAATGAAAACAAGGTGGTAACTAAATTTGTGAAAAAGCATATTTTCACCAGGTTTGGGATAGCCCGAGCCATTATCAGTGATGGAGGGGCTCATTTCGTGAATGCAAGTTTCAAGAATTTGCTAGCTAAGTATGGGGTGCGGCACAAGGTAGAAATAGCATATCATCCCCAAACTAGTGGGCAAGTGGAGGTGTCGAACAGAGAGATAAAGAAGATTCTACATAATACAGTGAATGCACAACGAATTGATTGGTCATGCAAACTCGACGATGCGTTGTGGGCTTATAGAACTGCGTACATGACACCCATTGGGACTTCTCCGTATAGATTGGTCTATGGAAAGGCATGTCATCTACCTGTGGAGCTAGAACATAGAGCTTTTTGGGCTGTGAGAAAGTTGAACATGGATCCGGAGCTAGCAGGGAAGAAGAGGCTGATGCAACTCAGCGAACTTGATGAGTTTCGATGGAATGCTTATGAAAGTGCCAAATGCTACACGGAGAAAACGAAGAGGTGGCACGATAGGCATATGGTGCATCGGATCTTTGAGCCAGGACAGAAAGTGTTGTTATTTAACTCAAGGATGAAGCTTTTTCTTGGTAAATTGCGGTCCAAATGGTCAGGGCCGTTTGAAGTGGTGAGAATGACCCCGCACAGGGCAGTGGAGTTGTGGCAAGAAGATAGAAGTGCCACATTTTTTGGTGAATGGGCAACGATGTAAGCATTATTGGGGTGAGGACGTTATTCAAGAGAAGACGTCCATCACTCTAGAGGATGATTGAGCATGAATGACGTCTAGCCGCGACGGTAAATCAGGCGCTGCACGGGAGGCAACCCATGAATGTGTTGTAATAGAAGAGTAGAATGATTTGAAAAAAAAAAGAATTTTTTTTTTTGCATTGAAACCTATGAATTCTAACCAATTTCTTGTGGTGAAATGATTTTCAAGTGGAACGGAGGGCAAAAATACAAAAAAAATGCAAAGGAAAAACATCGAGGTGAGAAAATAAAAATTGGCACATTATAGTGAGCCTGCTCGATGGCTCCGTGTCACGGAGGAGGGCCTCCGCGTTACCCTCTGTGACACGTTGAGGCCTATTTCGGATTTTTTTTAAAATCCAGAATGCCTGCGTGATGGCTTCGTGTCACGGAGGCAGTGCTCCACGTTGCACTCCGTGACACGTTGAGTGTTATTTCGCGTCAGGTCACCCCGGGTCACCGGGTAACCCGTGCGAAAAATAACTTTTAAACCCCAATTTCCTTCATTTTCTTCCCACTTTCCCATTCCCTCCGTGAACCACACCCAAAATCCCCTTATCCCCCAATGTGACACGGACCTAAGGATCGAATTCCTTCGAGTTTTCTTCGATTTCCTCAAATTAAAGGTATGTTCTTGAATTCTTCCTTATTTTTGCTCAAATTTTCGATTCTTGAACATGTTTGGTGATTAAACCTTGCCCTAAGTGAGAATTAAGCTTGAATTCACTTGAGTATGATTGAATGATGTTCATAGTATCATTGTGAGTATATGAACTCAATGATTGCATGTTTTATTGAAATTCTGGCGAAATTGATAGCTAGGGTTGAAAATTGAATAGGAAGAAGACTGAATTCTTTGAAATGTTGAAAAAAATTGGGTTGTGCATGTTGGGTGAAGTGAAATATATTGTGATTGATGTTGAATATGCTAAGTTAGAAAAGGGATTTTCAGGAGAATGCAATTGGAGAATTACATAGGTTGTTGAAAAATTGCTAAGTGCTATGATGATATAATTGAATCGATGGAGAAATTTGTATTCATTGTACGAAGTCGGAGCAGTGCATAGAAATTGTTCCATCGATTTATATGAATGCACTAAGCCGGTTGAATGTTAAGAATGGAAAAATCATGAATGTCTTGTTGAACTATTTGGACTGCGGCTTAAGACTAAGTGTGGGGTGATCCAATTAAACCCAACCTTAGTTGTAGCTAATTATGATGTGCATAACATTGAGATTGTATGTTTGAATGTACAGGAACAATGTCAGGCCGACAAGACAAGGGCAAGGGCGCATCCATATCGGGCGCCAGCAGAAAAAGGGTAAGATTGGGAACAACAGTTCCAACAGCACCAGCGGTTCCTAGAGGCCAACACCGACAATATGGAGCCAGATGGGTGACAGATAAGGGGAAGAAGTGGTAAGCTAAACATAAAGAAACCAAATACTTCCCAGAGGAGCGGATAGCACGGGAGCCGCTGGCACAGGAATTCCCGCAGATTGTACACAAGATTGACACCGCTGGGCTTAATTTCATCTTCGAAGAGCCCGGGGAGTGCAATCTCCATCTTATCCGGGAGTTCTATGCCAACTGGAACCTGACCTTACGCAGTCACACCATCAAAATCAGGGGGCAGGTTGTCACTTTTGAGCCCCATCACTTGAATTCAATCCTGGGGGAGCGGGACACAGAGGCTCATGTCCTCCGTCAGATGAACATCACTCCATCCTATGCGGACATCAGACGCACCTTATGTGGAGCCCGATCGATACCCTATGCGGACACAGACGCATCTTCAGGCCATATTTAGATCTATTTTTAATAGTGTTCATCGATGATATTCTGGTGTATTCCCGTTCAGAAGCGGAACACGGAGATCATTTTCGGATAATACTCCAAATCCTCAAAGACCGCCAGTTATATGCAAAATTTTCTAAATGTGAGTTCTGGATGAATTCTTAGCTTTCCTGGGCCATATTGTATCAGAGGCTGGTATTCAGGTTGATTCACAGAAAATTGAGGTAGTAAAGACATGGCCTCGACCTACAACTCCAACTGAGGTTCGCAAGTTCCTGGGGCTAGCCGGGTATTACATGAGGTTTGTGGATGGATTTTCTACCCTATCAGCACCTTTGACCAAATTGACGCAAAAAGAAGCTAAGTTCCATGGGACCGAGACCCGTGAGCAGAGTTTTCAAGAGTTGAAAAACAGATTGACATCAGCACCAGTTCTAGCCTTTCCAGAAGGTTCAGAGGGTTATGATGTATACTACAATGCTTCACGCATTGGGCTAGGGTGCTTTCTGATGTAGCATGGTAAGATAATTACTTATGCTTCAAGGTAGCTCAGGAAGCATGAAAAGAACTATGCCACCCACGATCTAGAGTTCGCTGCAGTGGTTCATGCCTTGAAACTATGGAGGCATTACTTGTATGGGGTGCACGTGGATATTTTTACTGATCATAAGAGCCTCATGTATATCTTCATGCAGAAAGAATTGAATTTACGGCAGCGTCGATGGCTGGAATTACGGAAAGACAATCACATGAACATTTGTATCACCTAGGGAAGTGTAATATTGTAGCATATGCCCTTAGCTACAGATCTATGGGAATCTTAGCACATATGAGGCCAAAACAGCGGGAAATGGCTCGAGAACTGCACCTGTTTGCCAATTTAGTAGTCTGGGTAGTAGATTCAGAGGATAATGGGGTTGTGATTCAGAATACAACAGTATCATCCTTGGTTGTGGAAGGAAAAGAGCGGCAGTATGAGAACCCTAACCTAGTACAACTCAGAAGTAAGGTTTAGTAAGGTGAATTAACGGCCTTTGAATTGACAGAAGACGGGGTCTTGAGATTCAGAGGTCGCCTCTACATTCCAGATGTAACAAGGCTCTACCAGCAGATCATGGAAGAGGTACATTATTCTCGTTATTCTCTTCATCCAGGCTCGACGAAGATGTACCATTACATAAAGGAGATATACTGGTGTCCCGAAATAAAAAAAGGTGTAGCCGAATTTATAGCACAGTGTCCTAACTGCCAGTAGGTAAAGGCTGAACATCAGAAACCTAGCGGATTGACTCAGGAGATGGCGATGCCTATGTGGAAATGGGAAGTAATCAATATGGACTTTGTGATAGGGTTACCCTGCACCAGGCATAGATTCGATTCTATTTTGGTCATCGTCGACAGACTAACGAACTTAGCCCATTTCTTGCCAGTCAGGACTACCTTCTCCACCGAGGACTATGTTGAGTTGTATATCAAGGAGGTAGTTCGGTTACATAGTGTTCCCACATCTATTATTTCTGACAGAGGAGCACAATTTACAGCTAGATTCTGGTAGTCATTTCAGAAAGGCTTGGGGACATAGGTTAACCTGAGTACAACATTCCATCCTCAAACAGACGGTCAAGCAGAGCGCACCATTCAAATGCTCGAGGATATGTTACGGGTGTGTCTGCTCGACTTTGGAGGAAGTTGGGACGAGCATTTACCCCTTTATCAAGTTCGAATACAATAATAGCTACCATTCTGCAATCCAGATGGCGCCTTATGAGGCCTTGTATAGGTGGAAATGTAGGTCCCCTATCGGATGGTTTGAAGTAGGGGAGTCAGGGTTAATCGGACCTGATATGATCCACGAATCAGATGAGAGTAAAACTCATCAAAGAGTGCT
Organism: Datura wrightii; assembly: GCA_035772735.1. Lineage (NCBI taxonomy): Eukaryota > Viridiplantae > Streptophyta > Magnoliopsida > Solanales > Solanaceae > Datura > Datura wrightii. Next base: position 40,458,467 of record JASDFA010000003.1, read on the forward strand.
CACTGACATCCTAGAGTCGTCAGAAGTCCTATTCCGATGTGTGACATAGAGACTTGGAATTCGATGTTGATGATTGGGTATTTCTCAAAGTTTTGTCGATAAAGGGCGTGATGAGATATGGTAAGAAGGGAAAGCTTAGACCTAGGTTCATTGGCCCATACCGGATCCTCCGAAGGATAGGCCGAGTGGAACATGAGCTAGAATTTCCTCCAGAACTAGAATCTATTCATCCAGTCTTTCATGTGTCAATGTTGCAAAAGTGCATAGGGGACCCGTCTCGGGTAGTTCCAGTTGAGGTTGTTCAAGTTACTGAGAAGTTAGCCTACGAAGAGGTTGCTATACTAGATTGGCAGGTATGTAGGTTAAGGACTACAGATGTAGCCTTTGTTAAAGTTCTATGGAGGAATAGAAATAAAGAAGAGATGACTTGGGAAGTTGAGGACGACATGAGGTCAAGACCCTCACTTATTCCACGATTGACCCGGATTATGCGGTTGAAGTGAGGTTGTTGTTTAGCGATTATTTTACTTCTTATATTATTAGTACTATTTGGTTGGCTACCTCTATATGATGGAATAGTTGTTTATAGCATCCTATGAGGTGCCTATGTTGGACTTTTCTGCGTTTCAAGTTTCTGGATAGCCATAATACAAAGCACACTCTGCTAAAATTTTTCTGGCATTAGTTAAAAGGGTTGACTCCTTTAAGCCCGAAGATTAAATTCAAGGATGAATGTTCCTAAGGGGGGTATGATGTTACACCCCGTAAGATGTTAACGGCTAGTATGCATGTGCATGGGCTTGTGCTGAGCAATGAAAGCTTGATGAATGAAAGAAGAGCCTCAGAGGCAGGAAGAGCGAGGAAATCATCGAGTGAATTAGCAGGGTCGAGCGAGGCTAGGGGGCGATGGCCTGTGCGATGTGCCATCCCTGCCTGCGCAAGGGGCAGTGCGGCACGCTAGCCTGCCGGCACATGGGGCAGCGCCGCGCAGCGCAACACCCTCCCTAGCGCGTTGGCGCATTGGCGCGATGCGCCCCCTGCCCCACCATCCTATGCCTATATATAAGCCTCCTTTGTATAATTCAAATCATTTGTAAAATGTTCCTTTTGTTAGAATAGAGAGGGCAAGCAACTTTCATCCAATTTTTATAAAATTATGTTGTCAAACACCATGCCAATGCAAATTAACTTCGGGTAACAAGTTCTAGGCCTACGGGAAGCATCTCTGCAGAGTTATTTCTTGAAAATTCGCTCGGTATACTGGAACCCTACCAAGTAAAGGTTTTCAGAATTACTCCAAATTAAATCCTAAATGGCCACAGGCAATAAGTAAGCATTTCTTCCTTCTAAACTCTGGAGAAACTATGGCTTTTTCGGCCGAGTTAAATAGAGTTGAATTATAGTTGTTATTATTTTTGAAAGATATCATTGTTTGCTGAATTTAATATTGAAAATAGCCCTATTCTCTCAACGTAAGGGCTGCAGTTGAGTGGAACCACCGGTTATAGGTTGAAACTCATTGGTTAAGCGAGAATCGACATTCGAGGTATGTTAAGGCTAATTCCTTCAACAAGTTATTCCTATCATATAGTAATACGACCTATATCCTTGTAATAAAGCCAAAAGCATGTACGTTGTGATTAGCTGCTATAATTAGTTTGAGATTAGCATTTTCTGTTTAGAGTGGGACTGACCCTACCCTACATAGGCTTCTATCGACCAACCTTAGGGTTACTAGCTGTGTTATCGCCTACGGGGATATATGGATCGCCCCAAGGAGCTATATGTTGTCCCAAGGGACTATATTCAAGACCAAGGGCCATATTATAGTCCATCCATGAATGGGCTTCTATTTTATACCACATTGGCATCACTGACCCTCCGTCGACTCTTGTGTGCCTGGGGTGCAGTTACAGGAGTCCACCAGACTCAGACACAGCTACAGGAGCCCAAAGGGCTCTGTGACAGACCCATAGGCCCGGTAGGTTGGCTATAGCTACTTGTTGACTCATATTGACCATGTTAGGGGTATATAGATTGGAGGGTGCTTACAGGGCTTATGGGGGCCCCGGGTGGATTATTCTGTGCCGGTTGTACCTTCCAGGCTTATGGAACCAGGTAAAAGGTTTTTGTTTGCATTATTTATTGTTAGTTATACAGCAGGTTGTGAGGCTAGTCAGGTTGTATCTCTTATCCTTCCTATTTGATCGTTTTTAGATTTATTATTTGTATTATTCAGTCATTTCATTACTGCCTTACATATTCGGTACATATTATACTGACGCCCATCTTTGGGGAGCTGCATTACTTGCCCGTAGGTACGGATAGACGCGTTTCAAGACCTTCCTATTCACCAGTCAGAGTATACAGTCCCGTCAGCTCCTTTTCTCTAGAATTGATAGTTAGAGAAGGTTTGTTCTTTTGTTGTATAGCTTTTGGGCAGGTTGAGGCCCTGTCCTGACCATTATTCAACTCTTAGAGGCTCGCAGGTACAGTTTCTCTGTGATGGTTGTTGTTGTTGGCCATGTCAGGCCCGTGTATATTTTATCTTGTGTGATGGTCGTATGGGGCCTAGTTTAGTTATTAGTTAGCAGCCTTGTAAGCTATAGCTTGTTATGACTGCCTGTTTTCATTCTGTTATAACTAGACAACATGGTGGCCTTGTCGGCCCGCTTAGGATCCCCTTATTGCCTTGTGGTTGGTTTGCTATTTTCTTTTACATGTGGCTATGCGGCCTTGTCGACCGGAGGCTGTGTTTACAGTCGAGATATAACTCATTGTTTTCTTGATTTGAAGAGCATATAGGCACCAGGAGTGCATAAGCCCAGTTGGGTCAGCTCAGATCTCAGTATTGCATTAGGTGCCAGTCATGCCTCCCAAGGTGGGGCGTGAAAGACATGGAGCCATTCGTGGTTCTAGGTCTCATGTCTTGGTCTGGACACCCAGCTCGGGACGTGACATACACCGGCTAGACGAACTTTGTATGGACATTAGGATTGGCTCGTCGCAGGTACAACAGTTATAGTTTTTCTAATGCATTACTTGACTGCATTTGCACCTCAGTATAGAGTTATTGTTCGATATTGATTTCAAAAATTTCAAGTTGTTATTATTCCTTATTTTTGGCTCAATTATCAATTATATTTTATATGTTTATATTTTTTAGCCTTACATACCAGTGCATTTCATTCGTATTGACATCCTTTCACCTAGAAAACCCCCTTGCAATGGTGCTGCAGGTATAGATAGAGGCTTAGTTCGGCAATAGCTGCAGGAGCCAGATTTCAACTAAGAGTGGTATGCTCCTCTCTTTCTAGAGCTATGTGCTAGTTTTGATTATTTTGGATTTTGTTGTATAGTATGGGTAGGTTGGGGCCCTATCTCAGGTATTTCACTTTGTTTACTCATTTAGAGACTTATGTGGACTAGTTTGTATAGTTAGTTCTATTGTGCGGGCTTGTTGACTTTCCATTGCTCAGTTTAGCTTTGTTGTAGCCTTGCGGCTTCCTAGTTGTTATTCGTTATTTTTGAGACCTTACGGGTCCAGTATCTATTTTAGTTGATTGTGAAATATGGCCTGGTTGGCCTCACTATTATAGTTATAGATCTTATATAGCTGGTTTCTCGACCAATCTAGAGTCAAGTGTTAGTGGCACCCTACCATAGTTTTGGGGCTGACAAACTTGGTATCAAAGCGAAGTCATGTCCTAGGGAGCTCATAAAGTCGTGTCTAGTAGTATTTTGCTTAGGGTTATGTAGTGCACCATACTTATAATCAAGAGGCTACAGGACATTTAGGAGTCGTTTCCCTTTTTTTATTAATAGTTCATGCTATAGGAGAAGCCATAAGTATTATGATATCTAAATCGTGTTATTATTTTAGAGTATGCTTGTGATGAAGAAAATGACTACGCGATTGATCGACACAGCTACAAGAGAGGCTGCTAGTCTCCCTCTAGAGGATCAGGAGGATAGGTTAGAGGCTCAGAGTAAGTCTCCTACCCCAGGTATCATAGTTCCTCCAGCCCCAATTAGAGTTGCAACAAATAGACCTCCACGTCCCTCGGCCCAGTGATACATGAGGGTGATAAAGTGTTAGACCCTCCAGCACCTGTGGCACCTCCGGTTGTTCCAGAAGGATAGGGTTTTGAGGAAGTAGTTCAGCTGATGGCTCATATAGATGTTGGCTAGGAGCGGCGGTTGGAGGAAATAGAGGGACACAGAGGTTAGGCGACTAAGAGTTCCAGAGCCCGTGAATTCTTGAGTTTGAGCCCTCTAATGTTCACTAGATAAGAACTGAGCGAGGATCCCTATGACTTTATTGATCAGACATATAGGGTTTTGAAGGTGATGTGGGCTAAAGCGACAGAGGGAGTCGATTTGGTAGCATTCAGGCTACTTGATATGGCTATATTTTGTATGAGGCTTGGGCTCAATCTAGAGGAGCCGATGCACCACCAGTTGAGTGGGAAGAGTTCTCAGAGGCCTTCATGCACTAGTATCTACCTCGGGAGCTTCAAAGGCTCGAGCTAAGTGGTTCTTACACCTAGAGTAGGGTAGCATGAGTATGCGCGGGTATTGCCTCAGGTTTAATTCTCTACCAGTTATGCTCTACATATGGTGCAGATGATGGAGGATATAGTCCACCGATTTATGTCAGGGTTTGGGCCTCACATGGCTCATAATTGTTTGGGGATATCTACTTAGGAGCATATGGATATTGCATGGATAAAGGCTTTCACCCAAAGGGTGAAGGATTTGGTTCTTCAATTGCGAGACACTTGAAGGTAGCAGGAGAAAATAGAGAGATCTAGGACTATGGGTCCTTACAAAGGGCCATAGAGTGACCTAGGGGCTCAGTCATCTAGGCAGTCAGCTAGACCTACAGAGAGTGCCCCACCTCAGCTTCAAGCATAGAGGAGAGACTAGGGCCCGCTCCATCTAGCTCATGATGAGAGGGGAAAGTAGGGCAGGGAAGATTACTGTTGGTGCCTTGTGCTCAGTGCAGGAGGTCTCATTTAGGCTAGTGCTGTCAGGGGAAAAATGTATGCTATCGTTGTAGGCAGCCAGGGTACCTTATAAGGAATTATCCAGATAGGCATGATCAGATATATCAGTGGTTGGTTCATTATCCTCAATTCAACCTCCTAGACCTAATCCTCAGTCTATAGTAGGTCATAGCAGGAGTAAAGGGAGAGAGGCTTCTAGTTCTGGGGTGACCTGGAATAGATTTTATGCTTTGGGTGGTTGGTAGGATCAGGAGGCGCTACATGATGTTGTTATAAGTACTTTGATTATTCATTCTCATGTCGTATATGCCTTGCTTCATCTTGGTTCTACACTCTCTTATGTTACATCGTTGGTTGCAAGTCAGTTTGAAATCGTCCCTAAGTTGTTATCTAGACCATATGTTGTTTCCACACCAATTGGCAAAATTGTGTTAGCTAGACAGGTTTGGTATAGGATAGATTGACCTGTGCAGTGTTGGTAAGGATAGATTGACCCTATCTAATCTAGTTGAGCTTGAAATGGTTGATTTTGATGTTATTATGAGTATGGATTGGCTGGCAGCATGTCATGCTAATGCTACAGAGCCAAAATTGTTAGATATCACTTTCCAGGTGAGCCAATCCTAGAATGGCAAAGGTAATGGCACAATGCCTAAAGGTAAGTTAATTTCATACCTTAAGGCCCAGAAGTTGATATCTAAAGGCTGTATTTTTCACTTGGTTTGGGTAATAGACTTGGAACTGAGCTTGCGACTCTTCAGTCAATTCTTATTGTAAATGAGTTCCAAAGGTCTTCCCAGAGGATTTACCTAGAATTTCTCCTGAAAGGGAGATAGATTTTGCTATTGACCTACTTCTAGGTAATCAGCTGATATCGATACATCCATATAGAATGGCTTCGGTAGAAATAAGGGAACTGAAGGAGTAACTAAAAGATCTACTTGGGAAAGGTTTCATCTGACCCAGTGTGTCACTATAGGGTGCACTAGTATTGTTTATGCAGAAGAATGATGGGTTATTAAGAATGTGCATTGACTACACGCAGCTGAATAAAGTGATGATTAATAATAAATATCTACTTCCTAGGATTGATGACTTGTTTGATTAGTTACAGGGTGCGAGAGGTTTTTTAAATATTGACTTGAGGTCCAGGTACCATCATTTATGAGTTAGGAAAGTTGATATCCCTAAGATTGCTTTCGGGACCAGGTACGGTCACTATGAGTTTCTGGTGATGTCATTTGGGCTTACTAATGCCCCAACAGCCTTTATGGATCTGATGAATAGGGTGTTTAAGACCTTTCTTGATATATTTGTGATCATCTGCACAAACGACATCCTAATTTACTCACGATCAGAGGCCAAACATGCAAATCATCTGAGAGCGGTGTTGCAAACTCTTCGTAGCACATGTTATATGCTAAATTTTCTAAATGTGATTTTTGGCTGACATTTTTATGTTTCCTTGGTCATGTGATTATAGTTGAAGGTATAAGGGTGGACAGCCAGAAAATAGAAGCTGTGAAGAATTAGCACAAACCTCTGAACCCTACAGAGGTTCGTAGCTTTCTGGATTTAGCAAGCTACTATCACAGATTTGTAGAATGTTTTTATACCATCTCTGCGCTATTGACAAAGTTGACTCATAAGTCGCTAAGTTTTAGGGGATAAAGGCGTGCGAGCAGAGTTTCCAGGAGTTGAAGGATAGGTTGACTTCAACACCTATCCTGACTCTTCAAGAGGGTACTGAAGGCCATGGGTGTATTTTGTGCATCTAGAGTTAGGGTAGGCTGTATTTTGATGCAACATGACAAATTTGTTTCTTTATGACTCTCGACAATTGAGTCGACAATTGAGGAAGCACGAGCAAAATTATCCTACCTACGATCTTGAGTTGGCTGCAATGGTGTTTGCACAAAAGATCTGGCACCACTACTTATTCGGGGTACATGTTGATATCTTCACAGATCATAAGAGCCTTTAGTACTTGTTCCAGCAAAAGAGTTGAATTTTAGGCAAAGAAGATGGTTACATCTATTAAAATATTATTATGTGAGCATTTTATATCATCTGGGCAAGGCGAATGTTGTAGCTGACACGTTGAGTTGCAAGTCTATGGGTAGCTTGAGTCATATTCAAGCTGACAGGGTTGAAATGGTGAAGACTCTACATCAATTGGATGATTTACATATTAAATTGTTGGATGCAAGAGATGGGGGTGTGTTGTCTAAAAAATGGCAGAATCATCCTTGGTAGATGAAGTTAAGCAGCGACAGTATGAAGATGCAAAGTTAGTCTTGTTGAGAGATAGTGTACCGCAGCAAAAGTAGAGCCTGTTTAATTATGGACCAAATAGAGTTCTTAGTTACTAGGGTTGTCTATGTGTGCCTAATGTGTGTAAGATACGGGAACAGATTATGAGTGAATTTCACTATTCTTGCTACTAAGTACACCTAGGTTCCACGCAGATGTACCATGACTTGAGGTAGCTATATCGATGGAACTGTATGAAAAAGGATATCAAAGGTTTTTTGACTCAGTGTCCTAATTGCCAGCAGGTGAAGGTCGAGCACCAGAGGCCTAGAGGCCTGACACAAACATAGAGATTCTAGCCTGGAAATGGGAGCTGATTAACATGGATTTTATTACAAGATTGCCTCAGACGAGCAAGAACTATGATTCTATCTGGGTAACAGTTGATAGATTGACTAAATCATCTCACCTCATACTAGTCAGGACCACTTATGTTGCGGAGGACTATTCTAGACCCTATATACGTGAGATAGTTCGAATGCATGGCATTTCCTTATCCATTATTTTAGACAGATGCACACAGTTCACAACAAACTTCAGGAAGTCCTTCCAGAAGGGCCTAGGCACTCAGGTGAGTCTCAGTACAGCATTTCATCCTTAGACTGACTGACAAGCCGAACGCACCATTCAGACACTCGAAGATATGCTACGTGCCTGTGTTTTAGGTTTTGGAGGGAGCTGGGATGATCATGTTTCCTTGATAGAGTTTGCCTATAATAGCTACCAGACGAGTATTTAGATGGCTCCATATGAAACTTTATATAGGCAAAAGTGTAGATCGCCAGTAGGTTGGTTTGAACTCAGCGAGGCAAATCTATTGGGGCTAGAATTAGTGCAACATGTTGTTGACAAGGTGAATCTTATTGGAGACCGACTTTAGAAAAACCCAAAGCAGGCAGAAGTCTTATGCAGATGTGCGTCGTCGAGTGCTAGAGTTCTCAATTGACAGTTGCGTCTTTCTGAAGGTATTGCCTATGAAAGGAGTTATGCATTTGGGGAGAAAGAGCAAGTTGAACCCTAGATATATTGGTCCTTATATAGTCATTCGCAGGATAGGAAAGGTGGCTCACGAGTTAGAGTTACTACCCGAGCTAGCGGTAGTCCATCTTGTACTTCATGTTTCGATGCTACGGAAGTGCATTGGAGATAAAGCCCATATTATACCAATTGAGTATGTCCAGATTTCTGAGGAGATGACCTATACAGAGGTTCTAATTGCCATTCTAGATCTGTAGGTCTGGAAGCTTCAGACTAAAGAAGTTGCCTAAGTAAAGTGTTGTGGTGGAGCGACAATATTAAGGAAGTGACTTGGGAAGGTGAGGAGAGAATGAGGAAGAAATATCCTCACCTATTTGCGACATCGATGTGATATTGATGGATGTATTTGATACTTAAGTTACTCATTATGTACCTTTAAAGAATGTCAAGTGAAGTTAACCATCATTCGAGGATGAAATTTTCTAGAGGGGGAGGATGTTACACCCTGGAAAGTTTTTGATATTAAAAGTGTCATAAGTATGTTGATGTTAATTGGTTAAGGTTGTTGAACATTTATGTTGATAAAAGTAAATCCTATGAAGTATAAATGATAGAAAGTGTTGAGGGTCGGCATAGGTGATGTGATGAATGAGGTCACTAAGGCGTAGACTGGCCAGGCAGGGCATTGGCTAGCATGTCAAGGAGGAGAATCTCCGTGATGGCCAGTGTGCCATGGAATCGAGTCCACCGCCTCAAAGTCATATATATCCAATTAATGTGTTTCTTGGTTTATTCCATAACCTTTTAGATTAAGAGCTACATGTTTACACCTTATAACTCTTTGTAATTTCCATCAAATAACTAAGTAAAAATAACAAAACACAAGCTAAGTGAAGAAGATCATTTGCAAAGTAAAGGTGGTGTTTTGGTGAGTTTCTTGCTGCATTTGAGGGTAGTGTTTTTTTGGTGTGTTTGCTGCATTTTTGTAGCAATACTAAGCTACATATATACTCCTTTTTAAGTATGGGTTGGATACAAGGAAAAGGTAAGAGTTCTACCCTTTAAACTTGCCTAAAATCCTATCTAAAACTAGAAGTTGGAATCCATGTTGGGCTGCCGGTTTTGGTGTGTTTTTGCTGAAGATTGGTGCAGATGTGTTTTTATTGGAATATACTCCTTTTGTGGTGGGGATCGATCACAAGAAATTCTAGGTAAGTCCTCCCTTTCATTTCTCCTTAAAGGTTATTAGAATAAACTTTTAAGGAAATGTTGAAATGTTGTTTTGTATTATTGTTATGGATGCCTTTGTTTTGTATTGGGATAACGTTTTGCCAAAACAAATTGGCTTAAAACAGCCTTAATTTATAGTTTTAACCTCAAGAAATTGAAGGGGGCTGAACATTGGTTGATTGGAGGAAGAATCGACTAAAGAAACTCATCGGAACAAGGTATGTAACGACATTTCTATCCTCATCAAGCACGAAAATGTATCGTTGAAATGACCAATATTCTTATGCTTCCACACTCATTTTGAGACATGTATAATTCTTCCCAAAGATTTATCAATACTTGGCACTGATCTTGAATGGATAAAAGTACTTAGAACAAGCAAAAGTGAAGTGAAATATGTCTTATTTATGTTTGTTGTCGTACTATGTTTGTTGCAGCTATAGATTGAGTTTGGAGACCCCTCAGTGTGGGAAATATGATCTGGTCCTTTACCTTGTGTTATGTATGTGATATTAAACATGCTTAGCATGCTTCTTGCTAAAATAAATTGGTAAGGAAAGCTAAGACAATGACGACTAAACGAACTTAAGCCAATGAATGACGTCAAGCCTCGTAAGGGTAAATAGGTGCACCAAAATAGAAATTCCTTAACATGGTCTTCTATCTTCCTATGTATACATTATGATATGCATGAGGCTAACGGGATATTTCATAGTCCTTGTCCCTTAAGCTGAGCAATAAGTTATTGAGTTTCCAAGCTCTAATATCCTTATAACATGGTCTATGAATCTTATTGAAAATCTTATATTGTCAGCATATTTTTATGATTTTTATGAGTCTTTGAATACGTGTATCTAAGTGCTATTTTCAAGCTTTACATGTTATTTTTGCCTACGTGCAGTCATGTGTTACAAAAGAGGCCTATCCAAGCCACAAACTCAAAATTTATCATTGTTACGCTATATGTGCTAGACTGACCCAATGTAAGCCCTATCAGCTCCACTTGTGATTATGATTGAGACTATTGACCGACCCTCCGATATGCTTATTTTGGATAGATGTATACCTATTGACCTACCACGCGATGTGCTTATTTTGATGGGATGTATACCTGTTCACCTACCCTTTCATGACCTTATTCTAGATAGGGATTTACCGTATGGATGATACCCCTGTGTGGTACACCAGCTTGACAGACTTTATATGGACATTAGGATCGGTTGGTCACTGGCACTATAGTTATAGTTTTTCTTGGGCATTACTTGATTTCATTTGCACCTCAGTATAGAGTTATTGTTCGATGTCGGTTTCTAGAGTATCAAGTTGTTATTATTCATTATTTTTGGCTCACTTGTCACTGATATTTTATATCTTTATAGTTTACAGCCTTATATACCAGTACATTTCATTTGTACCGACATCCCTCCACCTGGGACCCCCTTATAATGGTGCGGGAGGTATAGATGGAGGCCAGATCGGCAGTCACAGTAGGAGCTAAATTTCAGTTGAGAGTGGTATGCTCCTCTCCTTCAAGATTGTGTTCTAGTTTTGATTATTTTAGTTTTTGTTGTATAGTATGGGTAGGTCAGGGCCCTGTCCCGAGCATTTCAATTTGTTTACTCTTTTGAGGCTTATGTGGACTAGTTTTGTCACACCCCGCCTTGGGGGGTATGACTGGCACCTGGTGCCCTACTAGGACCTAACCTGCTGGACTGTTAAGCCTGGGCACATCGGGTGCCTGGCTGGCTCTGACTCACATTTCTGGAAACAAAGGGCTATATAACGGTTGTAAACACAGCCCCCGGCCCATTGGCCTATAGCCTTCTGTACCTGTACTAACAGCTGACCAGAAACATCTCAATTCAGGGGAACCTATGCGGGCCGACAAGGCCACCATGCTGTCTAGTTATCTGCAACTCAATCATAAAGTATTAAGAAGCTACGTGACCGGCAAGGTCACCACTACTGACAACTATGGCCCCACACGACCATCACATTAGAAAGAAGGAATGCTAACAACTATACAACTGCACGGCCTCTCACGACCGGCTCATCTGACCATAGGGAATATATATAGACTGCAAGCCTCTAGGAAGAATAATAGAAATGATCGGGACATGGCCCCGACCTACCCGTACTGTACAACAAAAGGAACTAAACTACACCTCTAGAAATTCAGTCTCCGGATGACAGGAGCTGAATACTCAACCGCTGATGGGGATCATGTGGTATCGCCTGCTCATCTATAGGTACCTGCAGGTAAGTAATGCAGCGCCCCACTGTGCGTCAGTACCGCTGGTACTGAGTATGTAAAGCAATAACTGAAAAAGATATCTGAAATCAAATACATAACTGACGAAACTGAAATAAGAAAGACTAGATTAACTGTCTGATGGTGTAGATCGTACATTTTCTTGCTTATACTGAAGGGAGTAGGAATCATACCTGGAGGCATATCATTCTACTACTAATCTGCTCGTATCTACTGTAATATAGCATAACATACATAACATAACATGGCATACACAACCTTACCCGGCCCCCATAAGCCGGGAGGTACAATCAACACAGAATCTATACCCCTACCCCGGTCATCCCATCTCCTATACTGGATGTAAGCATCCCGCCGGTCCCCTAGGTATGCACTTGGGCTCGCTAAGCCCCTGACTATAACTGCATCTAAGTCTGGAGGACTCCTGAATCTGCACCCGGGCGTATCCGCTCGACTGGGGTGTGTAAGGGCCGATCAAGGCACAAATATGGGGAAAACTGGCATCCCATCTTCGTCCCCTGGCGGGACGGCATGCCACTCCGTAGAGTGACGTATCCTCGTCCTCTGGCGGACGAGTCGATACAGCTATTAACCCTGGGCGGTCATGGATGCTAGGTAATCCAACCCCAAACAATACAACGGTCTCAACTGGTAATACTGTCTGTGTATCTCACATGCTGAGGCTAATAGGGGTAAAGTACCGTGTATATTACATGCTAAGCTAATGATAGTAATCTGTACGTAGCTGTTACGTGCTGAGGCAGGTAAATATATATAAATATGAACATAATCCCCTGCCAGACTGTACTGGGGCAAATGTTATACAAGATAATGTTTCTGCTGAAAACTCTGTTGTTTACTAAGTTTCTGTATACACTATATGCTGGACTAGTGATAGAAATATGTACATGCTTAATACATGATGAGGCTGGAAGTACTATATATGTATGTACGAATATAGTCTTTCTGCTGAACTATGTTGTATACTGACTTTCTATAGTAACATGATTTACTATTCCTGACATGCTTTCTAAACTTCATTTTAGTCTGCTATTCTATTTCTAAAGTTCTTTACGGGTATTGCATTACTATACGGGGTTTCAACTAAATACAACCATATCTTAACATGGCATATCACATCACATACTGAGTATACTGGGCAATCTCTAACACTTGCGTTAGAATCTATATCATACTGATAGGTTTCATACACATTACAACCCAATGTTTCTCACATCGTACCAATATTCATAATAACGCAATACTCGACTTCTGATCATCCTACTAGTCTGTAAAATGCTATACTGTCTCAATATTACTTAACTTGCCGAGGAAACTAACTTTACATACCTTATCTTTGACTATTCGTCCGTCGGACGAGGCTCGGCCGGTACTTCAACTATTTTCTTCCAACTGCATTCATAAATACGTCAATCAATACTAAATACAGCTTTATTGTAAAGAGCGACGTCACTTTCGATATAGCTTATAGCCTAAACTTAGGCTTATCGAAAGACGGTCGAAAACTCGCTATTTTTCAGCGGCCCAGAAGGGAGAAGTATTCACTTCTCAGCTAGGAACACATAGACATTAATTTAGAGCAATTCTACTTACCTTAGTTCGGTGGCTCGCCGATTCGTCGGCCGTATTTCACGAAACTAAATTCGTAGAAATGCTCTCTGCTGCTAAATACTTGGGTATCTAGGATTAATTTAAGTTTGGGCAGCGTTTGGCAGCGTAATCGGACGAAAATATATAATTTTCCTTCGTCTTCCTCTGCTTACTGCGCGTTTCTGGAAAATTTTAAGTGTTAAATGACTTTAAACCGAAGTGGGGGCTTTATATACTTGGGCCTGAACTTGGGCAACGTGTCACGGAGCCATCGCGGAGGCCTCTCCTCCGTGACACGCTGCCATCGCGGAGGGGCTCTGCCTCGGCTCCTCCCGCGATGGTTCGATAGGTTTCTCGTCTGATCTTTTCCCGGGCCTTTCTCCAACACGTATGGCCTTCAAATATGCTTAACCAACATGGGAATAGGTCATCTACGTGCCGGGAATTCTACGGGGTGTAACATTCTCCCCCCCTTAAGAACATTCGTCCTCGAATGTATACTGTTATCTAGAGGACTGCTTACTTTACTTTTCTGGAAAAATTTTGGCAGAGTTTCCCCTGTAATACGGACTATCGCAAAAAAAAAACCTGAAACGCAGAAAAGTCCAACACAGGCACTGCACACAATATTCTAAGATCCACTGGATAACTAAATATCACTTCTTCTTTATCATTTACAACATACAATCATGAGGTACTGTATAAGTAATGATACGGACATACCTGTCGTCTGACTAGGCCTGAAATAGGTGAGGGTATCTGATTTTCATATCTTCTTCAGCCTCCCACGTCATTTCCTCCCGATTTCTGTTACGCCACAATACTTTGACAGATGCAACATCTTTAGTTCTCAGCCTGCGAATCTGTCTGTCTAAGATAGCTACGGGAACCTCTTCATAGGCTAACTCCTCTGTGACCTGAACATCCTGAACTGGAACTACTGTAGAAGGGTCCCCTACGAACTTCCTTAACATAGAAACATGGAATACTGGGTGAACCGACGCTAACTCTGAAGGCAAGTTCAACTCGTATGCCACGCGGCCTATTCTCCGCCGAATCTGATATGGCCCAATGAATCTTGGGCTAAGCTTGCCTTTCTTGCCAAACCTCATTACCCCTTTCATCGGGGACACTTTGAGATATACCCAGTCATTTACCAAAAATTCTAGATTTCTGCGCCGCCTATCTGCGTATGACTTCTGGCGGCTCTGAGCGGTCAGTAAACATTCTCGGATAAGCTTTATCTTTTCCTCGGACTGCCGAACAATGTCTGGGCCAACTAATGCTGATTCTCCTATCTCAAACCAGCCCACCGGCGATCTACATTTTCGCCCGTACAATGCCTCGAAAGGCACCATCTGAATAGCTGAATGGTAGCTGTTATTATAAGCAAATTCAATTAGCGAGAGATGTTCATCCCAGCTACCCCCAAAATCTAACACACACGCTCGTAGCATATCCTCGAGCGTCTGAATTGTACGTTCCGCCTGCCCATCTGTCTGAGGATGGAATGTTGTGCTCAAGTTAATCTGCGTCCCCAAACCTTTCTGAAATGACTGCCAGAATCTAGCTGTAAACTGTGCTCCCCTGTCTGAAATGATAGATATCGGCACTCCATGCAATCTAACTATTTCTCTGATATATAATTCGGCATAATCCTCAGCTGAGAAGGTAGCCCTCATTGGTAGGAAATGAGCTGATTTTGTCAGCCTATCAACTATTACCCAAATGGAGTCATTTCTGCGTCTAGTACGGGGTAACCCTGTTACAAAATCCATGTTTATCACTTCCCATTTCCACATAGGTATCATTATATCTTGAGTCAAACCACCCGGTTTCTGGTGCTCTGCTTTCACCTGCTGACAATTAGCACATCTAGATACAAATTCAGCTATCTCAGTTTTCATACTTGGCCACCAGTAGATGTCTCTGATGTCGTCGTACATTTTCGTCGCCCCTGGGTGAAGGGAATAGCGAGCGTAGTGTACCTCATGCATGATCTGCCCACGAAGTCCTGCGACATTCGGGACACAAAGGCGGCCCTTACAATGTAGCACACCATCCTCGGTTATCTGAAAATCTGGCTCCTTACCCTTCTGAACTCTATCTCTGAGCTGGACTAAATCGGGATCCTCATACTGTCGTCCCTTTACCTCTATAACTAACGATGACACTGCAGAATTCTGAATTACTGTTCCATTATTTTCTGTTTCCATTATTCGAACGGCTAGACTAGCTAACTGATGAATTTCCTTAGCTAATTTCTGTTTCTCAGGTCGTAAATACGCTAAACTCCCCATTGACTTACGGCTCAGGGCATCCGCTACGACATTAGCTTTTCCGGGGTGGTATAGAATATTCACATCATAGTCTTTTAACAGCTCTAACCAGCGGCGTTGCCGCAGATTTAACTCCCTCTGAGTAAAAATGTACTGTAAGCTCTTCTGATCGGTATAAATATCAACATGAACCCCGTACAGGTAATGCCTCCACAACTTTAACGCGTGGATTACTGCGGCCAATTCCAGGTCATGGGTAGGATAATTCTTTTTGTGTTTCCTCAGCTGCCTGGAAGCATATGCAATTACTCTACCATGCTGCATCAACACACAACCTAACCCAACACCTGAAGCGTCACAATAGACTGAATAACCTTCTGTGCCTTCCGGCAATGCTAACACTGGGGAGGAGGTTAATCTGTCTTTCAATTCCTGGAAACTCTGCTCGCATGCCTCTGTCCACTGAAATTTTGCTGCTTTCTGTGTTAATTTGGTAAGAGGTGCCGCAATAGTCGAGAACCCTTCAACGAATCTCCTGTAATATCCTGCCAACCCTAGAAAGCTATGAACTTCCGTCGGGGTGGTAGGCCTAGGCCATGACTTAACTGCTTCTATCTTCTGCTTGTCTACCTGTATACCAGCGTCTGAGACAATATGCCCTAAGAAGGCCACTGAGTTCAGCCATAATTCACACTTCGAAAACTTAGCATACAACTGGCGGTCCCTGAGAATCTGGAGCACTGTCCGCAAATGAATCCGGTGATCTGCTTCAGAGCGAGAATACACCAGAATGTCATCAATGAATACTATCACGAACAAGTCCAGGAAAGGTCTGAAAATACTGTTCATCAGGTCCATAAAGACTGTTGGGGCATTCGTTAGCCCGAAGGACATAACTAGAAATTCAAAATGTCCATATCGGGTCCTGAATGCTGTCTTAGGAATATCTCTCTCACGTACTCGGACCTGGTGATATCCGGACCGCAAGTCAATTTTGGAAAAGTATCTGGCTCCCTGTAGCTGATCAAATAGGTCATCAATTCTGGGAAGCGGGTACTTGTTCTTTACTGTAACTTTATTTAGCTGCCGATAATCTATGCACATTCGGAGCGAGCCATCTTTCTTTCTTACGAATAAAACTGGCGCACCCCATGGTGAAGTACTCGGCCTGATAAAACCTTTATCTAACAGATCTTTCAACTGCTCCTTTAATTCTCTGAGTTCTGCAGGAGCCATACGGTAGGGAGGTATTGATATTGGCTGAGTGCCTGGTAACAAATCGATAGCAAAGTCTATTTCCCTTTCTGGGGGAATACCAGGTAACTCTTCAGGAAATACATCTGGGAATTCATTTACCACTGGGACAGACTAGAGTGTCGGAGATTCTGCTTGGACATCTTGAACTCTAACAAGATGGTAAATGCACCCCTTAGATATCAACTTTCTCGCCTGAAGGTAGGAAATAAACCTACCTTTTGGCGTCACGGTGCTGCCCTTCCACTCCCGTACTGCTTCCCCCGGGAAGTAGAATCGAACCGTTTTGGTCCAACATTCAACATTAGCAAAACATGGTACTAACCAATCCATACCCATTATGGCATCGAAGTCTATCATTTCTAACTCGACCAGATCTATTGTGGTCTGACGGTCAGCAATCTCTACTGTACACCCGCGGTAAATTCGGCTAGCTGTGATAGAGTCACCGACGGGCGTAGATACTAAGAAGGGCTGCTGTAATGATTCTAGTACAATACTAAACTTCCATGCCACAAATGGAGTAATATAGGACAAAGTAGACCCTGGATCAATTAACACATAAGCAGGGTGTGAGCAGATAGTTAGCATACCTGTCACAACATCAGGCGATGCTTCTGAATCTTGCCTCCCTGGTAAGGCATATGTGCGGCTTGGGCCTGCACCTGTACTGGAGGCCCCTGATCTGCCCCGACCCCTGCCTGCTAAAACTGAGGGCCTGCGCCCAGTCGAGGATGCTGTGGCTCGTGACCCTGCTGATGTCCTATCCTGTCTATCGCGGTCCTCTCGACCCCTGGCTGGGCAATCCTTCATCAAATGGCCTTCTTGGCCATAAATATAACATGCGGTGGAGCCATATCTGCATGCTCCAGGATGGCGTCGATTGCATATAGGGCAAAGTGGTAGGGTATACCTACTCTACTCCGCCCTCCTCTGTGATGGTGAATCTGCCACCTGTGAGCCTCTACCAGTCCCTGACTGCCCTCTGCGGCTGAATCTACCCCCCTGTGACTGTGGCGGAGGCGGGGGCCTGGGCGGCCTGTCTGACAATCGGGGCCTGGGTCCTCCCCGGGCCTCTCTTTGTAACTCAACTAGCCTGTCCCAGCGACGCTGTTCCTGATTAACCCTTCTGACCTCTCGTTGTCGCTGTCTGATGCCCTCAATATTCTGGGCAAATGCCTGAATTCGAGCAATGTCCATGTCCTCTCGTAGTGTGGCTGTAGTGCAAATCTCAACATATTCTGGATTCAACCCCGTAATAAAGCGATGCACTCTGGATGCCATGGTATCAACGAAGGCTGGTGCATATCGGGCTAAGGAATCAAACTGCAAGGAATATTCCCGAACACTCATGGCCCCCTGTTCTAGATATAGGAACTGGTCTTCCCGGGCCTGTCGAATCTCCCGTGGCAAATAATGATCCAGAAAGGCTCCTGAAAAGCTGGACCAGGTGGGAGGGGAAACATCTCTCCCTCGGGACCTCTCCCAGCTTTCATACCATAACACCACAATGTCCCGTAATCGAAATGCTGCCAATTCAACTGATTCAGTGGGCATAGCATGCATAACCCTGAAGATTCTCTGCATCTGATCCAGAAAATCTTGGGGGTCCTCTGTTCGGTCCGTGCCTGTAAACTGTGGGGGATTCAGGGCTAAAAACTCTCGGACCCTCGAACTACCGGGCCCTCCTGACGATTCTGCAACTGTGGATGGCATTGGCTGACGCTGAGCAGCCATCATCTATGCTAACATAACTACCGCACTCCTAACCTCCTGGTCGGAAGGAGTCAATATAGGGGCTGTTGAAGGTAGTGTCGCCCCAAGTGGCTCCTGACGTGGTGGAGACTGCTGAGGAGGCTGGGATGATGCCTCTGTAGTGCCCTCTGGTCGAACTGTCTCCAAATGAGGGGGAGGCATCCTGCTAGTGCCTTCTCCTGCTGCAATGTCTAAGCTCCGACCTGTGGTAGGATATCGCTGGTCTGACATTATCTGTAACCAAAGAATATGGTAAGCTTTTAGGGACTCAACCCTATACTGTACCGCTCTATAGCACGACTGAATAAGAACAAAAGGAAACCATCCTATCATGCCTTGCAGCCTCCTATCCATAGTATGTGGTGCACAACACATCCATGGACAAGACTCTGCTCAGCACGGCTTGTAGACTCCCTGGGATACGACCTGCTCTGATACCAAGTTTGTCACACCCCGCCTTGGGGGGTATGACTGGCACCTGGTGCCCTACTAGGACCTAACCTGCTGGACTGTTAAGCCTGGGCACATCGGGTGCCTGGCTGGATCTGACTCACATTTCTGGAAACAAAGGGCTATATAACGGCTGTAAACACAGCCCCCGGCCCATTGGCCTATAGCCTTCTGTACCTGTACTAACAGCTGACCAGAAACATCTCAATTCAGGGGAACCTATGCGGGCCGACAAGGCCACCATGCTGTCTAGTTATCTGCAACTCAATCATAAAGTATTAAGAAGCTACGTGACCGGCAAGGTCACCACTACTGAAACCTATGGCCCCACACGACCATCACAATAGAAAGAAGGAATGCTACCAACTATACAACTGCACGGCCTCTCACGACCGGCTCATCTGACCACAGGGAATATATATAGACTGCAAGCCTCTAGGAAGAATAATAGAAATGATCGGGACAGGGCCCCGACCTACCCGTACTGTACAACAAAAGGAACTGAACTACACCTCTAGAAATTCAGTCTCCGGATGACAGGAGCTGAATACTCAACCGCTGATAGGGATCACGTGGTATCGCCTGCTCGTCTATGGGTACCTGCAGGCAAGTAATGCAGCGCCCCACTGGGCGTCTGTACCGCTGGTACTGAGTATGTAAAGTAATAACTGAAAAAGATATCTGAAATCAAATACATAACTGACGAAACTGAAATAAGAAGGACTAGATTAACTGTCTGATGGTGTAGATCGTACCTGTTCTTACTTATACTGAAGGGAGTAGGAATCATACCTGGAGGCGTATCATTCTACTACTAATCTGCTCGTATCTACTATAATATAGCATAACATACATAACATAACATGGCATACACAACCTTACCCGGCCCCCATAAGTCGGAAGGTACAATCAACACAGAATCTATACCCCTACCCCAGTCATCCCATCTCCTATACTGGCTGTAAGCATCCCGCCGGCCCCCTGGTTATGCACTTGGGCTCGCTGAGCCCCTGACTATAACTGCATCTGAGTCCGGAGGACTCCTGAATCTGCACCCGGGCGTATCCGCTCGACTGGGGTGTGTAAGGGCCGATCAAGGCACAAATATGGGGAAAACTGGCATCCCATCTTCGTCCCCTGGCGGGACGGCATGCCACTCCGTAGAGTGACGTATCCTCATCCTCTGGAGGACGAGTCGATACAGCTATTAACCCTGGGCGGTCACGGATGCTAGGTAATCCAACCCCAAACAATACAACGGTCTCAACTGGTAATACTGTCTGTATATCTCACATGCTGAGGCTAATAGGGGTAAAGTACCGTGTATATTACATGCTAAGCTAATGATAGTAATCTGTACGTAGCTGTTACGTGCTGAGGCAGGTAAATATATATAAATATGAACATAATCCCCTGCTAGACTGTACTGGGGCAAATGTTATACAAGATAATGTTTGTGCTGAAAACTCTATTGTTTACTAAGTTTTTGTATACACTATATGTTGGACTAGTGATAGAAATATGTACATACTTAATACATGCTGAGGCTGGAAGTACTATATATGTATGTACGAATATAGTCTTTCTGCTGAACTATGTTGTATACTGACTTTCTATAGTAACATGATATACTATTCCTGACATGCTTTCTAAACTTCATTTTAGTCTGCTATTCTATTTCTGAAGTGCTTTACGGGTATTGCATTACTATACGGGATTTCAACTAAATACAACCATATCTTAACATGGCATATCACATCACATACTGAGTATACTGGGCAATCTCTAACACTTGCGTTAGTATCTATATCATACTGATAGGTTTCATACACATTACAACCCAATGTTTCTCACATCGTACCAATATTCATAATAACGCAATACTCGACTTCTGATCATCCTACTAGTCTGTAAAATGCTATACTGTCTCAATATTACTTAACTTGCCGAGGAAACTAACTTTACATACCTTATCTTTGACTATTCGTCCGTCGGACGAGGCTCGGCCGGTACTTCAACTATTTTCTTCCAACTGCATTCATAAATACGTCAATCAATACTAAATACAGCTTTATTGTAAAGAACGACGTCACTTTCGATATAGCTTATAGCCTAAACTTAGGCTTATCGAAAGACGGTCGAAAACTCGCTATTTTTCAGCGGCCCAGAAGGGAGAAGTATTCACTTCTCAGCTAGGAACACATAGACATTAATTTAGAGCAATTCTACTTACCTTAGTTCGGTGGCTCGCCGATTCGTCGGCCGTATTTCACAAAACTAAATCCGTAGAAATGCTCTCTGCTGCTAAATACTTGGGTATCTAGGATTAATTTAAGTTTGGGCAGCGTTTGGCAGCGTAATCGGACGAAAATATATAATTTTCCTTCGTCTTCCTCTGCTTACTGCGCGTTTCTGGAAAATTTTAAGTGTTAAGTGACTTTAAACCGAAGTGGGGGCTTTATATACTTGGGCCTGAACTTGGGCAACGTGTCACGGAGCCATCGCGGAGGCCTCTCCTCCGTGACACGCTGCCATCGCGGAGGGGCTCTGCCTCGGCTCCTCCCGCGATGGTTCGACGGGTTTCTCGTCCGATCTTTTCCCGGGCCTTTCTCCAACACGTATGGCCTTCAAATATGCTTAACCAACATGGGAATAGGTCATCTACGTGCCGGGAATTCTACGGGGTGTAACAAGTTTGTATAGTTAGTTCTGTTGTGTGGCCTTGTCGGCTTTCTATTTCTTAGCTTAGCTTTGTTGCAGCCTTGTCGACTTCCCAATTATTATTTGTTATTGTAGAGACCTTACGGGTCTAGTATCTATTTTAATTCATTTTGACAGGTGGCCTAGTTGGTCTCAATGTTACAGTTATAAATGTTATATAGTTGGTTTCTTAATCAATCTAGACTCGATTTCCAGTCATGCCTTCCCTAGTTTTAGGGCATGACATGTTACTCCTTAATAATTATTTCTATGTAGTATATACTGGTTATCTTCTCTAATTTTCTTTTATCTTATTCCTTTATGTTTTGTGACAGGAACACCATCCAGTTCCAATTCTAGTACTTCAACTTTAGAGCTAATCCAATAGAAAATATAATCTTGCGAACATCTAGACTGTGTTTAAACAATTACCCAAATTAAGGAATAAGACTAAGAAAATAGTAGAAGAGTATCAACAAAAACTAAACACAGAAATAACTGTCTCAAGGGTAACATAATTTTGAATAGCTCTAGGATAGTACAAAGATTTAGCTACTCAAACTCATACTCCTCTCGGCGAACATAGCTCTGATACCATTTAATGGATCATAGAAACAACTTGAAAATAATTACAAAGGCAGGAGCAAAATGAAAATTAAAAACCGGTAAAATACTACAAAATTATTTATTTTTGAAAATAAATAACAAGACAGTAGAAGAACAAAGTACTTATAAATATGTAGTTTATGGATAAGATGAAAAGATTGGGATCATACAGGCGAAGTGGACAATATGAAAGTAATTACCATTATTTTCCTGTAATACCCCAAAATTCCCTAAGATCGGACCTGAGGGTTGAAACAGAGAAAGAAGAAAAATATGCACCAGGTCACGAAATGACTCATCAGGTGGCCCGTTGGGTCAATTGACGGATCATTCAGTGACTCGTGGAGTGGTGTTGTGTTGTGAAGTTACAATGGCAATGGGTCAAGGAACGGCCCGTTATGACACCCAATGAGTCATTGAGTCTCTAGTTGGGAGGTGCGAAGTTGGAATCAGGGATCTCTTTCAAAAGGACTTAACAGGTGGAGGGACAACTCGTGGTGTCATTTTACGACTCGACAGTCCAACCATCAGTTGGACAAGGTTGGAAGAAGAACTAGAAGGTCCAGTGGTGACGACGGATAGGACGATGAGTCGTCTAGTGAGGTAACGACTCGTCCATCCCCTCATTGGGACTGGCAGTGTCACTTTTCCAGGAGAATCAGTAAGGTTATTTTTGTAATTCCTAAACTCCTAAGTCTTAAACTATGTCATTTTAAGCTCTAAAAGAACTGTATGAAGAGGGATTAAGCCTATTCTAACCACTCCCCTCTCATGCATGCAAGTCTAGACCTCTCCATTCAAGATCAAGCCTAGAACCCTTCAAGTTCTTCTCCAAATCTCTTGAACTTTCAAAGATAAGTGTAGCTTCAGTTACCCAGGCATGTGATGCCATGAATGAGGGTTCCTTTCACTCTCATGCTCATAATTTTTCT
Organism: Datura wrightii; assembly: GCA_035772735.1. Lineage (NCBI taxonomy): Eukaryota > Viridiplantae > Streptophyta > Magnoliopsida > Solanales > Solanaceae > Datura > Datura wrightii. The sequence continues at coordinate 40,481,856 of JASDFA010000003.1, forward strand.
CAATTCTATGAATTCAAGTTCATGATCTTACGGGGTTTTATCCTAATTTTATGAAATTCTCTATGATTTATTTATGGGTTAAAATTCCTTTCATGTTTCACAGTATGTTTTAAGATTCATGGGAAGGTTCTATATCTATTTTGTTTATAAATTCATGATTTCAAATTTTAGAAAATTATGCCCAAAATGCAAGTTCATGAAAGGTCAAGTTTATGATTTATGATTTCAAGTATGATGAGATATCTAGTATGTATGAATTTTACAAATGACCTTGTATGAATCAATGATTTTGATCAATGAAGTCTATTTCAAGTATGCATGATTTCTAGATTTGGTCAAGCCCACACAAGACAAGTTCGTTTTATGATCTAACCAAGGCTAACATGATCTAATGATAGATATATGTTTTGGAGTCAAGACTCCTAAGATATATAGATTCAAGCTATGTTCTAGAATATGATTATATGAGCACTATACATGTTTTGGGAGTAGTGTCTAGAACTGAGTAGGCTAGGGGTTCCAAGTTTTCCCAGTCTCATAAATTACGCGCCAATGTCTAGCACTGAGTAGGCTAGGGGTTCCATGTTTCCCCAGTCTCATAAATTACGCGCCAATGTAGGTATATTTTAGGGCCTATCAAGAGACTGCTTCCCCCTACCCAAGGGAACACAATGATATCACTCCTTATATATCCTTCATCCTAGCAATGCATAGGATGGCCCTCCCCCACGTGGAAAGATGTGGGACCATCATGTGCTCATACATGTTGGTTTTCAGTTAAGACGAGTCTCACATTGCTCCTCATGATTTCAGTTATGCATGTTCATGTCATATGATATTACGTTTTCAGCAGGTTTGACCTAACGATTAGTTTATAAGCTTTTACTTATGATTTCAGTTATGGCAAGCCATATGATTCTATTTTCAGCTTTGGTCCATTCGTTCAAACATGAGATTTAATTTATGACTATTCAAGCTTTCAGATATCATCATGCAGTCCTTACTATCATGATCATATGATTTATGTTATGTGCATGATATTAGTTATACTTACTCAACCTGTTTTACATACCTTGCATATTCAATACATTCCAAGTACTGACCGCATACTCTATGTTGTATCATTTCATGATACAGGTCTGAGCGATCAGACTCAGTCGTGCCACTAGTCCTACTTCCATATCAGTCTAGTTTAGCCAGTCTTGGTGAGTCCTCATCTTCCGCGGACATTCAGTTTAGCCTATTGTTCTGTTATTTAGTCCTAGACTTTAGAGCTAGTTAGGGGTGTTGTCCCATCAGCTCATCAGACAGTTTAAAGGCTTATCATACATTTATGTGGATGTTCAGTCTTGTCGAGGATTAACTCTTCTTATGCTCTTATGATATATGTATACAGACTTCCGCTTATTCATATTTAGTTTATCAATTCCCATTAATGTATGCTCTTTAGCCTCTATGTTCATGCCATGGGTTGACTTGAAGCCATTCATGATTTTAGGTTCTGTGTCTCGGTCCGGACCTATGTTTGGGTTGTGACGAACTTGGTATCAGAGCCAAGGTTATGAATGCCCTAGGGTGTCCGAAAGCCACATTGAGTAGAGTCTTTTCCATGGGTGTGAAGCGTGCCACACTTATGGGGAAGAGGCTACAAGACATTTTAGGAAATTTCCTCTATCCTTCTAACTTGTGCGATGAAGTATCTCTCTATCCTTCTAACTCGTGCTATACGCATTTATAGAACCAAGCCTCCATGCCGAGTAAAGGGTAGAAGGAACGAAAATGGAAATGACCATGAAGATGGCAATGGTGATGGGCACCAACAAGCCCCGCCAGCACCAGTAGGTCCTTTTCCCGAGCAGGTTTCTCATGCCGAGTTTAGAGCGGCATTTTAGATGTTGGAACAGGCTTTGACCACTCAGGTTAACCAACAGGTGGTGGCCCATGTCCCTCAGAATGGGAACGCAACAGTGGCTTGAGTTCGAGACTTTCTCAGGATGAATCCACCTGAGTTCCTCTGGACCAGAGTGGATGAGGACCCACATGAGTTTCTGGAGAAGATACAGAAGATCACCAAGATTATGGAGGTGACAGGTTAAGCGAGCGCAGACTTAGCCTCCTATCAGCTGAAGGGGGTTTCTTATATTTGGTACCCTTAGCTAGGACGAGTTTATGACAGCATTCTTAGACAGATTCTTCCCTGGGAGTTGACGGGGGAAAAGGAAGCGGAGTTCGTCAACTTAATGCAAAACAATATGACTGTGCAAGAGTACGCCTTGGAGTTCACCCGGCTATCCAAATATGTATTGGATATGGTTGTAGATCAGAGAGCCCGTATGAATAGATTTGTGTATAGAGCACCAGATTTGCTGGTCAAGGAGTGTAGGACCACAATTCCAAATAGTGATATAGACTTCTCTTGATTGGTTATATACACCTAGTAGATAGAGGCGGATCAGCTGAAGGAAAGGGAGAGAGAGGCGAAGAGGGCCAAGACAACAAGCTTTGGGCTTTCCCAACAGAGGTCTGGTGGCAACATCATCAGTAGTCCCACTAGAGATAATTAGCCCTAGCGCCGTTATAAGCCATTGTGCTATCCATATCTAGGCACGATCAGAGGGGAAAGACATCAGGATCCAGAGGATAGGGGAGTAGGTTAGGGGAGCCTAGCATGCCAGTTTCCAGCAAGTGTGGCAGGAAGTACCCCAGGGAGTTCCTAACGAGGTCAAGTGCATGTTTCGGGTGTGGTAAGCCCAGATATCTGCTCAAAGATTGCCCTTCAGCAGAACAAGGCCATAATAGAGGCCATGACGCAGCCACCAGTCCAGCAGCTCCACCAACATGTTCAGATCAGCAGGGTGTATCTACTAGTATAGGTGTTGGTCAGTGTCAGAACAGATTGTATGCGCTCTTATCTCGTTAGGAGCAGGTCTCTCCAGATATGGTCACTGGTATGTTGCAAGTATTCTATCTTGATGTATATGCATTGTTATATCCAGGGGATACTTTATCTTTTATGACACCCTATATTGCTATTAGTTTCGAAGTTAATCCCAAAATCTTATCAGAACCCTTATCAGTCTCTACTCCAGTTGGTGACTCAGTTATAACTCAATAGGTATACAAAAATTTCCCTGTCACAGTCCTTCAAAAATTCACTGCATCCAATTTATTAGAGTTATACATGACTAATTTTGATGTTATCTTTGGTATGGATTGGTTGCATGCATGTTATGCCTCGGTGAATTGTAGAACCCGTACAGTAGAATTCTAATTCCTAGGTGAGCTAGTCATAGAATGGAAGGATAGTTCAGTTATGCCTGTAGATCACTTTGTTTCTTACCTTAAGGCCAAAAATATGATTTCTTAGGGTGTCGTGTACCATCTAGTTCGGGTTAAGGATGTTACATCGGAGATCTCAACTCTTCAATCTGTCCCTATTATATATGAGTATCCGGAGGTTTTCCCAGATGATCTACTAGGAGTCCCTCCTGAGCGAAAGACTGACTTTGGTATTGACCTTTTTCCCGATACATAGCCTATATTCATTCCTCCATAAATAATGGCTCTAGCTTAGCTAAAGAAGTTGAAAGAACACAAGGATCTCTTGGATAAGGGCTTCATCAGGCCTAGCAAGTCCCCATGGGGTGCACCAGTTCTCTTTGTTCAAGAGAAGGATGGGTCTCTTCATATGTGTATTGACTATCGGCAGTTGAAAAAGGTTACAATCAAGAACAAGTATCCCCTCCTCATAATTGATGACTTGTTTAACCTACTTTAGGGTGCTAAATATTTCTCAAAGAAAGACATCAAATCTAGGTATCATCAGCTCACAGTTAGGGAGAGTGACATTCCAAGGACAGCTTTCAGACTCGGTATGGTCACTATGAGTTTGTAGTTATGTCTTTTGGACTAACGAATGCTCCTGCAGCTTTTATGGATTTGATTAACAGGGTGTTCAAGCCATATTTTGATATGTTCATGATTGTCTTCATAGACGACACCCTCATATACTCTCGGAGCAAGGAGGAGCATGCCGCTCATATGAGTATTGTGCTACAAACTCTCAAGGATCACCAACTGCTTGCTAAATTGAGCAAGTTTGAATTTTGGTTGAACTCACTAGCATTTTTGGGCCATGTGGTGTCAAGTGAGTGTGTGAAAGTGGACTCTCAAAAGATAGAAGCTGTAAAGAATTGCCCTAGACCAGTTAATCCTTTGGATATCATGAGTTTTTTGGGTTTAGTTGGCTATTACAGAAACTTTGTTAAAGGATTTTCATCTATTGCAGCACCGTTGACTAATTTGACCTAGAAGAAAGTTAAATTTCAATGGTTGGATGCCTGTGAGAAGAGTTTTCAGGAGTTAAAGACTCGACTCCCTTCAGCCCCAGTATTTCCTCTAGGGTTGGTCTTGGGTGTGTGTTGATGTAGCATGCTAAGGTCATTGCATATTCCTCTAGACAACATAAGTCTCATGAGAAGAATTACCCGACATATGACCTGAAATTGGCAGCGTCGGTGTTTTCATTGAAGATTTAGAGACACTATTTGTATGGGGTCTATGTGTACGTGCTTATGGACCACAAGAGCCTACAATATGTGTTCACCCAGAAGGATTTGAATTTGCAACAAAGGAGATGGTTAAAGTTGCTCAAGTACTATGAAATGAGTGTCCTTTATCATCTGGGCAAGGCCAATATAGTGGTGAATGCCCATAGAAGACTGTCTATGGAGAGTGTTTTTATATGGAAGATGAGAAAAAGGACTTAGTAAAGGATGTCCATGGACTTGCTCGTTTAGAAGTTTGCCTAGTGGATTTGAGAGATGGTGGTGCCATCATTCAGAATAGATCGGAATCCTCTTTGGTGACTGAGGTCAAGGCTAGGCAAGATAAGGATCCTATTTTGATGAATTTGAAAGAAGCGGTTCAAAAGTAGAAGGTGGAGGTCTTCTCCTAATGGGGAAATGGTGTACTCCGTTATCAAGGTCATTTATGTGTTCCATATGTCAGTGATTTGAGAGAATGGATATTTCATGAGGCTCATGGTTCCCTATACTCTATACGTCCAGGTTCCACCAAGATGTACCATGACCTACGGGAAGCCTATTGGTGGAATGGCATGAAGAGGGACATAGCAAGGTTTGTGGACAATTGTCTAAATTATCAACAGGTGAAAGTTGAGCGTCAAAGACTGGGAAGTATGCTACAAGATATCAGTATCCCCACTTGGAAGTGGAGAGATCAATATGGACTTCACACGGGGTTGCCTCGCACTTGCTGACAGTATGACTCTATATGGGTGGTTGTAGACAGATTGACCAAAATAGCTCATTTCTTACCAGTCAAAACTACCAATTCAGAGGAGGACTATGCTAAATTGTACATTTGGGAGTTAGTTCAATTGCATGGGGTGCCTTTATCCATCATTTTAGATAGAGGTACTCAGTTTACCTCATAGTTTTAGAGATCGTTTCAAAAGGGACTTGGTACTCAGTTCAAGCTCAGCACATCTTTTCACCCACAAAGAGATGGTCAGGCTGAACAGACCATTCAGACTCTTGAGGATATGTTGAGAGCTTATGTGATTGACTTCAAAAGTAGTTGGGATGATAATTTACCTCTTATCGAGTTTGCTTATGATAACAGTTACCACTCTAGCATCAAGATGGCTCCGTTTGAGGCTCTTTATGGGCAGAGGTGTAGATCTCCTATCGGATGGTTTGAGGTAGGAAAATCTACATTGATAGGGCCAGATTCAGTTCATGAGTTTATGGAGAGAGTTCAACTTTTAAGGGAAAGGCTAAAAACAGCTCAGAGTCATCAAAAGTCATATGTGGATGTTAGGCGGAGAGAACTCGAGTTTGAAATTGACGATTGGGTGTTCTTGAAGGTGTCTCTCATGAAGGGAGTGATGAGGTTCGGAAAGAAAGGGAAACTTAGTCCCTGATATGTTGACCCATATAGGATTGAGAAATGTGTTAGTAAGGTGGCCTATGAGTTGGAGCTACCAGTAGAGCTGGCGTCAGTGCATCCAGCTTTCCATGTATCATTATTGAAGAAGTGCATTGGTGACCCGACTTTGGTTGTCCCGGTGGAGAGCATAGGTGTGAAGGATTAACCTTAGCTATGAAGAGTTTCCATTTGAGATCCCTGATCGTTAGTTTTAGAAGTCGAGGAAAAAAAAGTAGCGTTTGTTGATAAATTAGCTTGTCAAAGGAGCTAAGTATGAGGCCAAAGCAGATATAATAGCTAGATACATGCATTTATTCCCTTCCAACTCAGTTCCAGCATGAGGCAAGTACTCTATTCAGTTTCATGTCTAAATCATGTCTATCAGTTCCTTTCATTTTCTAACATGTATGTATGAATTATGAATTCAGTTTAGTCATGTATATTAGTTTAGAGTGAGTCACTTCATCAGTTTTCAGCTTCAGATGTTTGGTATTTAGGACTGCAATTCCTTTTCCCAGCTAGTCAACATGTTTACCTACATTCGAGAATGAATATTCCCAAGGGAAATATATTGTAATACCCTACAAGTTTCTAAGATCAAACTCGAGGGTTGAAACTGAGAAAGCAGGACAATATGCACCAGGTCACAGAATGACTCATCAGGTGGCCTGTTAGGTCACTTAACGGGTCGTTTAGTGACTCGTGGAGTGGTGCTTTTTTTTGAAGTTGTAGTGGAAATGGGTCGAGGAATGACCCTTCATGACACCCAACGAGTCATTGAGTGTCTTGTTAGGAGGTGCAGAGTTGGAATCAGGGATCTCTCTCAAAGGAGCTTAACGGGTGGAGGGACGAGTCATACTGTCACTTCACAACTCATTAGGTCGACTGTATGTTGGACAAGGTTGGAAGAAGAATTGGAAGTTCCAGTGGTGACGATGAGTCATCCAGTGGGGTCACGACTCATCTAGTCCCTCGTCGGGACTGGCAGTGTCACTTTTCCAAGCGAATTAGTAAGGGTATTTTTGTAACTCCAAAGCTCTTAATCCCTAAACTATGTCATTTTAAGCTCTAAAACAGTTGTATTAAGAGGGTTTAAGCCTATTCTAACCATTCCCCTCCCATGCATGCAAGTATAGACTTCTCCATTGAAGATCAAGCTAGAACCCTTCAAGTTCTTCTCCAAATCTCTTGGGCTTACAAAGACAAGTGTAGATTCAGTTAACCAGGTATGTGAGGCTATGAATGAGGGTTCCTGATATGTTGTGAGTTTATAGCACTTTTTATGCTCAAAATTGAGAAAATAGCGTAGACTTAGGTATGCTTATACAGATAAGAGGTGTTTTTACTTTGTTTCAGGAAAAAGGTGTTGGAGCAAAAAGGTGCAAAAGATGCATAAAAGTGCAGAAAACCAGCCAAGTACTGATCTACGTACGAGCCATACCTAGATTGTATGATCGTATGAGACTTGTGAAAAAGCTCAGAAGGCTAAAATAATGCAAAGGAAAAGTACAACTCTCAGTACGAGCCATAAATGGAGTCGTGGAAAACTTCAGAGAAAATCTGCACCATTGAAGTTTCCTGGTATGGGTAGCACCTTCATAGCATTTACCTATGACCAGTACCAGGAGCCGTGAGTAGCTTAAGTGATTCTTATAGACTTGGCAGAACTCAAGATGCAACAAACAGTCATGAGTCATAGGAGCAAGGTACGAGGAATACCACAACACTCGTGGAAAACTTCAAAAGATGCAAAAGTTTTCAGAACCAAGCCACGGAGGGATTGTATGACTTGTAGGATCAAGGTATGAGTCGTACCAGCTGCCAACACTTAGTCAATTATGTAGCAGCCAAGGAACATATGAGAGCAAGGTATAACTAGTACAATACTGTTATGGGTCGTACGGCCAGTCATAGGACGAGTCGGCGCTAGATATGGAAATTTTCCTGATATCTTAGGAAAAGGTTTCTAATGTATGTATAAATATATTTTATATTTCTTTTAGTAGAAAAATGATCAGTATACATGTGATTACATTTCGAGAAAGTTTTAAGTTAATTGTTTGTGAATTATTATCATGTTTTTGGAGAGCAATTCTTGAGATCAACACTTGATTTTCTCAAATTGTTCTTGATTTTGTTCATCAATATTCAAAGCAGGTTTTCTTCCAATTATTGTTGTAAGTATTCAGTTATATGTTTGTCTATGAATACTTATTTTAATCTTACAATCATGAGAGGCTAAAACCTCCACAACTAGGATCGTGCAAACCATGGTGGATTAACAAAGTGATTAAAAACCAATGCTAAATGCTTGTTTTTACACCCCATAAATTCTTGACATTTAGATGGCCTATTCGCATGTTGGTTAAGAGTTTTAGAATGCCATACATGCTAGAAAAAGGCCCGGGGAAAGACTAGATAAGCGCCGCATCGAACCGTCGCGAGAGGAGGCCGGGCAGACCCCCTCCGTGATGGCAACGTGCCACGGAGGCCATCCCTCCGCGATGGCCAACGTACCACGGAGGGGCTATCCAGGACCAAGTATATAAACCCCTCCACTTCGATTTTGTCTCATTTTAACTTATAATTTCCAGAGAGTAACCAAAAAACAGAGGGTACGAGGGATTTCTTTGAAATTTCATCTGTTGACGCTATTAAACGTGGTCCAAACTCGAATTAATCTTGGATAGTGAAGTATTAAGCTTCTGAGAGCATTCCTGCGGAGTTAGTTTCGTGAAATTTGGCCGGCGAATCATCGTCCTACCGAGCTAAGGTAAGTGGAATTGCTCCAAATTAGTGTCAATATACTCCTAGCCCTAAAGTGAGCATTTCTCCCTTCTGGACTTCCGAGAAATAGCAAGTTTTCGGCCGTTTTTCGATAAGTCAAAGTTTGGGCTATATATATATTCAAAGTAGTATTTTCTTCCCGAATATTGATGAATTTAGTTCTAATTGCTATGAATGTGAATATAGTTGGAAGAAATAGCTGAATATTGGCCGAGTTACACTAGTTAGCCGGAAAGCCGACAACTGAGGTATGTAAAGCCAGTTTCTTCGGCAAGTTAGCAATTCTAGTATAGTAAAATAGAATAAATTACAAAAGGAATTTCCAGAAGCTGAATATTAAGTATGTTGTATTATTATGTCATATCCAGAATAAAAGTCAGTAAATCAGTATCAGACAGCAAGATATTATCCCAAACTCAGTTTAACTCAGTATTAGATTCAGTTTAATTCAGCAAGAGATTCAGAATAGAATATCAGAACATGGATAGTATTTTCAGATTTAATATACGTGTTATATGTGATTATTGTTGTTTGTTGAGACCTGATTGTGTTATGTGGGCACCCTTAGAGCTTCCTTGCCTCCCCAGGGTTAATAGTTGTGTCGACTCGCCCACCAGAGGGTGAGGATAAGTCACTCCAAGGATTGGCATGTCGCCGCAGTAGGACGAAGATGGGATGCTGCATTCCCCATAGCAGGCTGATCAGCATTATAGCATACCCTGTCGAGCGCTTGCGCCCAGGGCACAGTTTACAGATTACAGATACAGATCTCAGATTAGAGTTACAGGAGTCCTCCGGACTCAGATACAGTTATAGTCAGGGGGCCAGCGGGATGCTCGCAGTTATCAGGTGAGTGGAGCGAATTAATTTTTGGTTGGTTTGACCCGGGTAGGGGTATATAGGTTGCGTGTTGATTGGCACTTTCCGGCTTATGGGAAATGGTATAGGTTCTTGTATGCTATATATATATATATATATATATATATATATATATATATATATATATATATATATATATATATATATATATATATATATATATGTTACTTATTAAGTTGATAAATAGCAGGACGCCGCATCGACAGGTATGATTCTTATCTTCTTTCCAGTATAGTTAAGCTCGGTACAAATTCTGCTATTCCAGATAGTTTTAGCTATCCTCTGTCATTTCAGTAACTACAAGTTTACTATTTATCTTCAGTTATGTTCAGTTTTGGTTTGCATACTCGGTACCAGTAGTACTGACGCCCGTTTGGGGGTGCTGCATTACTTTCCTGTAGGTACTCATAGACAAGGAGCCGATCCCTCATGATTCCATCCAGCACAGAGTCATCAGCTCCTGTCATCTGGAGCTAGACAGTTAGAGGTTTATTCCTTTCTTATGTTGTACAGTATGGGTAGGCCGGGGCCCTATCCCGACCATCTTATCAATATTCTTAGAGGCTTGCAGATTGATATTCCCTGTGGTTAGCTGTACCGGTCGTGTGAGACCATGTGTATGTTTTAGTTTGTTTATGATGGCCGTGTGGGGCCTTATTCAGTTGGTAGTGGTAACCTTGTCGATCACGTAGTCGTTTAGCACTTCTATTCTTGATTCAGAAATAACTAGACAGCATGGTGGCCTTGTCGCCCCGCATAGGTTCCTTTATACTACTGTTGTTCTAGTTAGCTGTTGTTGTCTTACAGGTGGCTATAGGCCTAGTCGGCCGGAGGCAATATTTACAGCCATTATAGCCCATCGTTTTCTTGAATCCAAAGTTAGAGCCAGCCTGGCACCAGAAGTGCTTAGGCTCAGCTAGTCCAGCAGTCCAGGTCCTAGTAGGGCACCAGGTGCCAGTCATGCCTCTCAAGGCGGGGCGTGACACTTGTATCGTATTCTATTCATCTTAAACGTTTCTTAATAGTGCACAACATTAGGACTTGCCTGAATTCTTTAGTTGCTTGAACCTAGAGAAGTATAGATTACGATAAGAGAATTACAACAAAGCCTTGATTTTTATGATCATTGTATGACTTAGGCTGCGGTCGCAGGAAAGTTAATTTTGAACTTGAAAATGGTTAATTCGAAGTCGCTCATTAGACCTGACCTGGTGATTGGGTATAGTCATCTAATAAGGACGAATCAGTCATTTGGATGTACCCCAGTTATCAATTCTACAAGTAAGCATTGGGATTGACACGCGTGTATACCAGAAATAGTTATGAACCCATGGGGAACACTTACCCTAGTTATATGAAAATCTTGATAACAACCACAATTGCAGTCTTGGTTAATTATTGTTCCCCCCCCCCAATTTGGAGATAACGCACGAACAAGTTTAAGTACCGGCATTAGACTAGTTCTTACCTTATTCCCTGTGGGTTTGACCCCAACCTCTTTGTTGGATTCTTTATTGACAACGTCCACTTCGTACTTCGCTAGGAAGTGTGAGTTTGAGCATTATCAGTTCCTTTCACTCTCATGCTCATTAATATTCAAAGAAGGTTTTCTTCTAATTATTGTTGTAAGTATTCAACTATGTGTTTGTCTATGAATAGTAATTTCAATCTTACAATCATGAGAGGCTAAAACCTCCACAACTAGGGTCGTGCGAGCCATGGTGGATTAACAACCTAGGGTTATACAAAGTGATTCAAAACCAATTCTAAATGCTTGTATTGTATTCTCTTCATCATAAACATTTCTTAATGGTGCACAACGTTAGGACTTGCCTAAATTCTTTACTTGCTTGAACCTAGAGAAGTATAGATTAGAAAAAGAGAATTACAACAAAGCCTTGGTTTTTATGATCATTGTATGACTTGAGCTGCGGTGGCAGGAAAGTTAATTTGGAACTTGATAATGGTTAATTTAAAATCGCTCATTATACCTGACTTGGTGATTGGGTATAGTCATCTAATAGGGACGAATCAATCGTTTGGATGTACCCCAGTTATCAGTTCTACAAGTAAACATTGGGATTGACATGCGTGTATACCCGAAATAGTTATGAACCCACGGGGAACACTTACCCTATTTATTTGAAAATCTTGATAACAACCACAATTACAATCTTGTTCAATTATTGTTTTTCTCCCCTCAATTTGGAGATAACTCACGAACAAGTTTAAGTATCGGCATTAGTCTAGCTCTTACCTTATTCCCTGTGGGTTCAACCCCAACCTCTTTGTTGGGTTCTTTATTGATAACATACACTTCGTACTTTGTCAGGAAGTGTGAGTTTGAGCATTATCAGTTTCTTTCACTCTCATGCTCATAAGTTTCCTCAATTCTATGAATTCAAGTTCTAGACCAAGTTCATGATCTTATGGGGTTTTATCCTAATTTTATAAAATTCTCTATGATTTATTTATGGGTCAATTACCTTCATGTTTCAAAGTATGTTTTAAGATTCATGGGCTGGTTCTATATCTATTTTGTTTAAAAATTCATTATTTCAAATTTTAAAAAATTATGCCCAATTATGCAAGTTCATGAAAAGTCAAGTTTATGATTTATAATATCAAGTATGATGAGATATCTCGTATGTATGAATGTTTACAAATGACCTATGTATGAATCAATGATTTTGATCAATGAAGTCTATTTCTAGCATGCATGATTTCTACATTTGGGCAAGCCCACACAAGACAAGTATGTTTTATGATCTAGCCAAGTCTAACAAGATCTAATGATAGATATATGTTTTGGAGTCAAGACTCTTCATGTATATAGAATCAAGCTATGTTCTAGAATATGATTATATGGCACTATACATATTTTGGGAGTAGTATCTAGCACCGAGTAGGCTAGGGGTTCCAAGGTTCCCCGCTCTCTTAAACGACGCGCCAATGTAGGATATTTTGGGGCCTCTTAAGAGAGCGTTTTCCTGTCATGACCCGAGAGTACACCCAGATTGTTGACACGGGACAAGGAGTCCCGAGAGACCCCAAGTCAACCCACTGCATGAGGATAACACTAATTCATTCATATACAGTGGAAAAACTTAACTCATAAATCGTAAACTAACTGAAAATCATATCATGAGAGATAAAGGAAACAACAATACAAGATCCAAACATAAGCGGCTGAATACTACACATAAGTCAGAAAGCCTCTAATCATAAAAGACAGGTTGAAGGGACAAGACCCCAACAAACCCAAACAGTTTGAAAACATAAGATAAACAAGGTCTTAACATGAACCCCTCGAATCATGAGGACTCACCACTGAATACTGAGCGGAACTGGGCGTAAGCTAGGGACGATGCTTAACCTGCAAACTTGATCCTGAAAATATGTGGGTCAGTACTCGGAAAGTACTGAGTATGTAAGGTATGCAAAACAAGGCTTAAAAACATGAAAGTTATAGGAGTGGGACATCATGATAATAAAACTGAAATCATAAGTATGTCGTAAGGCTCAATATTTCCAAAAATACTCATAAACCCATCAAAGTGTAAAATGCGGGGAAAACATTTCATAAATCATAACTTGAGCCAAAAGAACATAATCATGCATAATTCAAAATCATGAGGAACAATGGGAGATTTCTATAACTGACATACTTCACATGAGCACACATGAAGTCTGACTTGTACCCCTAGTCGGGAGGCCGTTCATACCTTGCCAAGGGTATGAACCATGAAAGGCGTGATATCACTCGTGAAGGCCCCGTAGGGAATAGGGGAAAGTCACTGAGGAGGTCCCCAAACATAATCCTATGGTGGCACGTAGTTTTGAGATTCAGGGCGTAACCTAGGTCTTGAACCTACTCGGTGTTAGGTACTACTCCTAAAACATGCAACGTGCTCATAGAAATTCATACATGACATGCATGGCTAGATAAATCGTGAGAATCATATCATGCTTGAGAATTCGTAATACTAGCCATGGAAATGGGGCCTGTGAGTCAGCCAAAAATATAGTTCGTAAATCATAAGTGACATGTGGGCATTTCCCATAGTTCAATCATACATGAAATGCTTAAATTATAGGAAACATGATCATAATAACATGAGTAGTTGAAGACTTGAAGACATGCTTAAAATTTAAGAAGGATTCGTACTAAGCTTGCGGAATCATCATGACCATGAACTTTACTAAAAATCCCTCACAATTGGAAATCTATACTTTTAGAGGTTTAAATCATGAAAAAATAATAGATATACCAGCAATGTCAGCCCAAGTACTTAAAAATCCATAATTTAAACATACTACCACTCTTTCATGCAAACTTGTGAGAAATCATGCAATTAGGTTAAGACCCACAAGAATTGGGTAACTTCATCGTAGGAGATGGGAAGAAATGGGAATGGGTAGGGTCTAATCTACCCATTCAAATCCCCACATACCTAAAATTTCATGATTGCCTACTCCCTTCAAGAACCCTAAGTGAGAGCTTGAAGAACTTGAAGAAAATGGCTTGAAACCCTTCCTACTCCCTTCTCCAACACTTGAAATTGCTAAAATAAACTTAACAGGAGTTTTCATCCCTTAAATACCCTATCTCGACCTCAAAACGATGTGGTTTAGGGCCCAAAAGCGTAGAAAAGTCAAAATTGCCCTTATTAAAATTTCCTTGAAAAGCAGTTTTGGCCCCGACCATGAGTCGTACCATCAAGTCACGACTCGTGTTTATCTCTCGCGGTCACTTCACCCTTTTTCCCAACTTTATGAATTTGCCCACGACTGGTAATCCACGACTTGTACCACCATCCTACGAGTCGTACTATCAACTGTGGTACCATCTACCCAAACCAATACGACTTAACCACAACTCCTCACCACGACTCGTTTCTATATCCTACGAGTTGTACCATGACCCGTGATGACTCACTCTTCGCACCATTGAGATATTCATCACGACTCCTAATCACGATTCGTACCTTCTCACCACGGTTCGTAGGACTACCCGTGACAAAACCTCAGGCTCCCGATTTCATCACGACTCGAGTCACGAGTCATAGGTCCTCACCACGACTCGTACCTCGAGTCGTACTGGTGCAAGTTCTAGGTTTTGTACAATTTTCAACTTCAACTCCCGGGTCTATACATAGGCCCTTCAGGGGTGTTACATTCCCCCTGCCCAAGGGCACACGGTGATATCAAACCTTACTTATCCTTCATCCTAAAATGGCTTAGGATGGCCCTCCTCCACGTAGGCAAGATATAAGATCATCCTGTGCTCATACATGGTGGTTATCGGTTAAGATGAGTCTCCCATTGTTTCTCATGATTTCAATTATGCATGTTCATGACATATGATAGTATGTTTTTAGCAGGTTTGATCCAATGATCAGTTTATAAGCTTTTACTTATGATTTCAATTATGGAAAGCCATATGATTCTATTTTCAGCTTTGGGTCATTCGATTCAAACATGAGATTCAGTTTATGACTATTCAAGCTTTCAGATATCAGTATGCAATACTTACTCTCGTGATCTTATAATTTATGTTATGTGCATGATTTCAATTATACTTACTTAACCTATTTTACTTACCTTGCATACTCACTACATTCTAAGTACTAACTGCATGCTCTACAATGTATCATTTCATGATACAGGTCTGAGCGATCAAACTCAGCAGCGCCATTAGTCCTACTTCTATATCAGTCTAGTTTAGCCAGTCTTGGTGAGTCCTCATCTTCCTAGGACATCCAATTTAGCTTGTTGTTTTGTTATTTAGTGGGACTTTAGAGCTAGTTGGCGGTATTGTCCCATCAGCTCATCGCACAGTTTAGAGGCTTATCATACATTTATGTGGATGTTCAGTCTTGTCAAGCATTGACTCTTCTTATTCTCTTAAGGTATATGTATGCAGACTTCCGCGTATAATGTTTAGTTTATCAGTTCTCGTTTTAGTTGCTATGTTTATGACATGGGTCAACTTGAAGCCATTCCTGGTTCTAGGTTTCATGTCTCAGTTCAGACCTATGTTCGGGTCGTGACATTTCCAAATGTCCCTATTGATATAAGGTGAAGGTTTTAAATAGACCTCGATATTATGACTCAATTAATTTCTAAGTGCTATCTAGATTACATGTGTCTTCACATGGAAAATTTAATTTTACATGGGTCTATTTAAAAAGCTATCTTTATCTTCTTGGAAATATCTTTTCTTGAAACTAGATATTATGTCCTTATGTGGCATGGGAATTTGCTGGAAATTCATCCTCATCTGGCATGGGAGTTTGCAAAGATTCTCTGCTATCTTTTTGTGGCTTGTCCATTTGTTTGTCCTTTTGTTGCATAGCTTTTTTGGTGGATTCACTCCTTTTAGTTGTTTAATTTGTGTAGTAACTTTTCATCTTCTCGAAAGGGTAGTCCGGCTGTCTTCTTTAGTTTAGAAGATGGGCTTGAGCTATTCCTTGTGGATCCAACATGTCTCCATTGTTGGGTTCACTTGTATACAAGAATGTAGTATCTAATTACTCCATTACTTATCTTTTTTCGGTATCTATTTCTAAGTTTAATAAGGCTTCTTTAAGCCTTCTTTCTAATTCATCCTTAGAGAGTTGAGATTCTTGTCGTAACCAAGAACTTGAAGTTACCTTATCTTCGTGGGGTGTGGCACCCAGCCATTGATTTGATAGTCTTACTTATATATTTGATCCTCTCAAATTCATGAATATCAAAGGACCAACTGATAATATAGAAAAACAATTTTGCAATAAAAAATTTACACAATTTAATATTCTCTGGTAGGGTAGAATATTTTGCTCCACCTGAAATTTTTCAAACTGTGTCTAAAAATATATTAACAAAACCTTTGTATTCCTTCGAATTGGTTCCACCATTCGTAAAACCATTTGGAGATGACTAGACTTTTCATTTCTTTAGAATAATTTACAAATGAAGAGTGAGTATTGGGCATTAGATATAAAAAATTACACCAGGTTGCCTTGTAATCATACCAGTTATATGTCTGTGGTCTATGAGCTCTTGAAAAGGGGATGAGTATAGGTAGATGATCTATAAACCATTCAGACGGACTTAAAATTCTTATGGTTGTAAACTTTGAGTACTGAATACTATTGGGATCATCTGAACATCTTAATTTGTGCTCATTTTTATTAAATTGGTATCTGTTAAAATAAACTCATAATACCTTTGGATTTTTAGGGGATCATCTGTCTCCACATAATTCCAATTTGTATAGCATGGTTTTAGTAAGTCAGGTACTCTAAAACCTTCGTCCCTTTTATCAAGTTCCATGATCAGTAGTACCTATAAAATTGTAATCTAAAATTGTTGTTTATTCAAAATATTTTTCTCTATTTTTTTCTGAGGTCGCTTGTAGAACTGCCTGAGTGTACATCTCTGGTAGCTTCATTTCGTAACTATCCTTTATTTACATAGAAATATTTTTGTTTCTTGAGAAAGAAGAGTCTTCTTTGAAAACTGATTTTAATGGTTGCAATTTGGTCTGACTGGTTATGGGTTCTTTTAATGTAGACTGGATAATAGCTTTTGGCAGAGGTTGGAATTCTGTCATAACTGAATATCTATTATCTGGTTTTGGTTTTTCCTCTTTTTTGAAAGGTCTTTTGATTTTTTCCTCAAGTTTAAAGAGCTAAAATGAAGGCCTCAAGGGTCTCAATTCAGGTGTCCTGGGTCTCATTATTTTCCTATTGAAATTCACTAGTCAAAAAGTCTAGGAGAGAATTACTTTTTCCTTGTATAAATTCATTTTCAAAATCAAAGCTGGACAACAAAGCCTGCCATTTAGAAGATATATGTTTTGAAACCAGGTTTTTAACATCTTTTTGTAAAACATCTTTGGATGCTTTGCAAACTACTCTAAGCAAAAAAATGTTGTTCATTAATTCATCTTGAAATTTAGTAATGCATAGTACTATAGCTAAAATTTCTTTTTTAATGGTGCTATAATTTTTTTGAGTACTATTCCAGATTTCTGAAGTGAATCTTACAATTTGTTTGAGATTTTTGTGCGAAATTCTTTATCTAAGGATGCCTCCATATCTATGTCCGAAGCGTCAGTTTCTACATCATGAATGCCTCTAGATGTAGTATTCCGAGACATGGAAGTTTTTGAACTATTTATTTAATTTTTTGGACTTTCTTAGTCTGTTCTAATCCCTATGGAATTGGATCCTCCTTAAGATGCTGATAAAGAGGCCTACAAACCTATCCAATATTTGGAATAAAATCGCAACATAATTGATACTTCCAAGAAATCTTTGGAGTCTAATTTTATCAATTAATTCATCTAAAAACTTGGATGAGAACTCTATGGCTCTACAAATGGGTTTATAGATTCCTTGATATAAGTTATGGCAACAAAATCTAATGACAGTCTGTAATAACTTAATCTTTTAGCATTTACTACTAATTTCTTTTATTTAACAACCTTTAAAAATGTTTGGATATGTTTGAAGTGTTGGTTAGTTATCTTCTGAGTATATTAAAATGCCATCTATATAGATTATAGAAATATGATTATATTGATTAAATATGTTGTCCATTATATTCAAAAATTCGGACGGTGCATTTTTTAATCCAAATGGCATTACATTCCATTCATATTGTTTAAAAGGTACATTAAAAGCTATTTTACGATATATTTTTCCGCAATTTGTATCTGCCAAAACCCTGATATCATATCAAACTTACTATAAATGTTAGTTTTATAAGTTCTTTTAAGAAGATCTCCCTTATTGGGTATTGGTTATCTTATCCATTTTAAAATTTTGTTAAGGGTCTTACAATTGATAACTAATCTTTTGGTCCCTCTTTCTTTTTCTATGTTATTGCTGAAATAGAAGGCTGAACAATTCTAAGGTTATTTGGAAGGTCTAATAATTTTTTTCAAGTAAATCATTGATTTTCTTTTTATAGTATTCCGTTAGTTCTTCATTTGTATTGGTCTTGCCTTAGCAGGGATAATGTTTTGGTCGAATCCCTCAATATATGGTAATTGAATAATATGTCTTTTTCTTTCCCAAAAGGTGTTAGGAAATTCTGAACATACCTCTTGTTTTATGACTTCTTGTAAACTTTAATTTTGGCTTTTACCTCCAGGAGTTTTAAAGAAGATTCAATCTGTTTAATTTTTATCTCATTCTTTAAATAGTTTACTTGTTGGGAAAGTGTTACACCCCGTAAGTTTCTAGAATGTAGTTGGCCTATTCGCATGTTGGTTGGAAATTTTAGAATGTCATACATGTGAGAAAAGGGCCCGGGGAAAGGCCGAACGAGTGCCAAGTTGGAATATCGCAAGAGGAGGCCGAACTGCGCTGCCCAAAGGGGCAAAGTGGCATGGAGCTGGGACCTCCGTGTTAGCCAACGTGGCAGGGAGCCAAATCGGCGCGTTGGCCAGCGTGCCACGTTGCCATGTATTTTGCTGCAAGTATATAAAGGCCTCACTCTTTAACTTTAAGTCATTTTCACTTCTAAAACAATCAGAACAGGGGGAGGACGAAGGGTTCTCATAAATTTCCATTTGATTACGCCGTCAAACATTGTCCAACGTCAAATTAACTTCGGGTATCGAGGTATAAGGCTGCAGGGAGCATTTCTACAGAGTTAGTTTCATGAAATTCGCCCGGCGAATCGTCGTCCCCCCTGCCAAAGTGATTGGAATTGCTCCAAACTAGTGTCAGTATAATCCAATACTTAAAGTAAGTATTTCTCTCTTCTAGATTCCCGAGAAATTATGAGTTTTTGATCGTTCTTCTATGAGTTGAAGAATAGTCAGTATATATATATAAAGTTATGGTTTTCTTTGAATTTAGTAATGAAGATAGCTCTATCTTCCGTTAATGTGATTACAGTTGGGAAGAACAGCTGAATACCAGCCGAACCTCGCCAGTTAATCAGTAAACGGCGAACGAGGTATGTAAAGCTTAACTCTCGGCAAGTATCCTAGTCGTACAGTGTTACGACTTATGTTCTCGAATAGAAATAATGATCTCAGATGCTTCAGATGGTTTCTACCATTAGATTGTAATTCGACATGTTGTAATTAGCTATTATTGATATACATATATAAATATCAGATATGTCGCGAGTGACTGCTAATAGAGATTACAGTTACATAAATTATGGTTAGCTGCTAGAAAGTATATACAGATCATACTGCAGGACCCCTCGTTAAAAGGGAAGTAGGTGAGATGTGATTCACGTATGACGCTATAGAAACTCTCTTATTCTCAGCTTTTTGGGATGGTATACTTATATGTTTGTTGACAGACCTAGACTTCAGAGGCTCGTAGAGTTAGTAGCCTGAATCAGTTGGTTAAACAGTATGGGCGCAGTTAGGCTGTCTAATGACCAGTTGGCGCTTGTATTAGAAGGAAAGCATCCTTAGAGGTCATTAATATTATTGCACGTTCCAGAATTAGAAATAGAGACAGAATAGATATATTCCAGAGTTAGCGACACCAGGGTCCTCCAGTGTATTGAGTGATCGAACGTCATCCCTTTAGCCTTATTAGTGATTGTCAGTCTTAGTCGATTTAACAGTTATCATGTAGGACACCTAGCAAGCCAGCCCTATCGTCCAAGTCAGATAAACCCGTGGGTACCCCAAAGAGGGGTCCACATCGTTAGCCAGTGACGGGTTAGTACCCTAGTCGGTACTCGTAAGGTATTCAGGCACAGAGTCCTAGGAGAGGACCATTCCTCATAGAATTGGCCATAAGACTGAGAATTTCCCAGAACAGCAATATAGATCCGAGAGGATTCAGACAAGGCCTAAGGAGTCAGTAGTACTCTGCCCAGATTATTAGAATACTTAAGGCCTCACTCTATTCAGCCCAGATTATTAGAGATCATGATCACTATCAGGATCCTCTGATCAGATACGTGCACATGGTGTGCAGACAGTCATACAGATTATGCCAGAAGCGAGTAGCATCAGTATGAGGCCCAGAAGGCTAGATACGCTCTCGCTATACAGATAGATTTATTTGTCAGTTTCTCTAGCATAGTAATCCAGGATGACTCTCAGTAGAGCGTGCTAGAGATTATATTATTATCATATTCAGTGTGTATTATATGTAGTTATTACTATCAGTTGAGACTTGATTGTATTGTTTTGGGCTGGATTACCCGTATAGCTTCCGTGACTGCCCCAGGGTTAATGGTTGTATCGACTCGTCCGCTAGAGGGCGAGGATACATCGCTCTACGGAGTGGCATGCCGTTCGCTAGGGACGAAGATGGGATTCCAGTTTCCTCATATTTTGTCGTGGTTGGCCTTTATACACCTCCGTCAAGCGCTTGCGCCCGGGGTGTTGATTTCACGAGTCCTCCAGACTCAGCTACAGTTATAGTCAGGGGCCCAGCGGGCCCAAGTTGCATACCCAAGGGATCGGCAGGTTTCCTATAGTTACTAGATGATGTGGTATGATCTGGGTAGGGGTAAATAGGTTGTGATGATTGTACCTTCCAGTTTATGGGGGCCAGGTAAGGTTTATGTTGTGTTATGTGATTTCATGTTATTTTAGTTATGGTTAGATAGACAGTAGGACGCCACGTTACCAAGTACGACTCCTACTCTTTTTAGAATAGTTAAGGTTAGTCTTGAACCCACTATTCTAGTCAGTTTCAGTCTGTCTTTCTTATTGCTCCAGTTACTATTAGTTTCATTATTTACTTTCAGTTATTTTCAGTTGTTGCTTTGCATACTCAGTACCAGTGGTACTGACGCCCGTTATGGGGCGCTGCATTACTTGCCTGCAGGTACTCACAGATGAGGAGCAGATCCCTCATAGTTTCAGTCAGCGATACAGAGCCTTCAGCTCCTTTCATCCGGAGCTTAAAAGATAGAGGTTTACTCTCCTTTTGATTGTACCGTATGTTTAGGCTGAGGCATTGTCCCAACCATCTTATTACTCCTAGAGGCTTGCAGATTGTATATTTTCCCTATGGTTAGCTGTATTGTGTGGGGCCTTATTCAGTTGTCAGCATGGTGGCCTTGTCGGCCCGCATAGGATCCCTTGTAGTTGGTTGTTCTGGTTAGCTGTTTATATCCTTACAAGTGGCTATAGGCCTAGTCGGCTGGAGGCTGTGTTTACAGCCATTATATAGCCCGTCGTTTTCTTGAATCCATAGTTAGAGCCAGCCTTGCACCAGAAATGTTTAGGCTCAGTTAGTTCAGCAGTCCAGGTCCTAGTAGGGCACCAGGTGCCAGTCATGCCTCCCAAGGTGGGGCATGACAAACTTGGTATCAGAACAGGTCGTATCCCAGGGAGTCTGCAAGTCGTGCTAAGTAGAGTCTTGTCTATGGATGTGTTGTGCACCACATACTATAGGCAGGAGGCTGCAAGGCATGATAGGATGGTTACCCTTCCTTCTTATCCAGTCGTGCTCTAAAACAGTACAGTCTAGGGTTAAATCCCTAATCTTATTATACTCTTTTGTTTACAGAGAAAATGTCGGATCAATTACATCCTGCCACAGGCAGAATATTGGATACAAGAGCAGAAGGAGGTATCATTAAGACGCCACAATGGAGAGATAGTCAGCCTAAGGACGGGAGCGGACGTCCTTGATTTCCCTAATACTCTCCCAAGGTACCAGGAACCACATACTGTGATACATCTACCAGCACCTCCCCAGTTCATTTTTATAACCTCGTAGTAGGAAGTCAAGAGTATAGCATATATACGAGTTGATTTATCTGCTAGATATATAAGATCTGATCAAGATGACAGATAATATTAGATTACCTGATGGATGTGAGAAACAGAGGGAAATGCAGGATTCCCACCTCCATCCTTTCGAATGATTATACAGTTCCATATTCCCGTTTCATTGCAGTAAGAAAAGGCTATTCCTACCTCATAGTTTTGTTTCCAGTATAGCAGAGGGAATAAGAATTGAGGTGATGTTGCCTGAACTAAATAGTAAGCGAAGGTTGGAGTTGTTAGCTCCAGAAAGTGTTCGGAAAAGGTAGAGAGCCCCAATGTTTATGTAAGTTGTCCAGACCTTCACAGTAATAAGTCAGAAGAGAGGGTAAGACTAGCAGCTTACTCGAAGTGTGCGTAAGAAATCCATTAGTGATAAACTCCAAGTAATAGTCAACTTCAAGTCAGAAAAAGGTTGAATCTGCTGTAGCATGCTAATGACGGCAAGATATGCCTACAAGATAATAGTTATGATCTTAGTTGTGATATCGAAAGACAGGGAGGTCATATGAATAAAAATGGGTCCGACTGCAAGCCAGAAGAAGTATAGGTCGAGACTTGACCGTAACCTTATTGACAATGTAAGGTGGGTACAAGAACCCTAGAGCTCGGTCTAAGGAAGATAGGGGAAAATAAGGAATACCAGACTTTGGGGGGAAATTAGAATCACCTCCAGGTCGATAGAACATTATATATTGAGGACTAAGCCTCGGGATAACAATTAAGAGACAGTAAGATTGTAGCCTAGTATGCTGCGGTAAGCCTGCTTATGGGGGAGGTAAGAGAGTGCCGATATGGAGACTCAAATCTAGTGCAGCTTGGAAATTAGGCCCAGCGGACAGTTACGGGCCTTCAGTATAATAATAAGCAAGGTCACAAGGCCGAATGTTAACCTCACGTTCCAAGGGTGATAGAACTTCAGCTAGCAGATCATAGCTAACGTACATGTGTTCGTTGCCCCAGAATTTAACGAAAAGGGTAATGAGATGGTATGAGAGGATAGGAGATACCATTAAATCATAGAAGCAGAGCCCCAGTGACAGACCAGAAAAGGTGAAATAGCAGGAACTGAGTTATCCAATATAAGAAATGATCGTGCCTGTAAGGGAGTGGAGAGTAATTAATATGAATACAGTCACAGGGTTATCTCACACCAGGTGTAGCCTAACCTTATTTAAGTCAGTATAATAAGACCAATTAGGTCAATTAGGGCCTCGCCAGAGGAAATTATGTTGCCATTAAGAGTTATGTCAGGTTAAATATCTCAGAAGTAGATGGGGTGTATGGAGCCTCAGTGTTTGATAAAACTCCGACAGAGGAGCGCAATCTATGACTAAATTTTAAGCAGGGATGTTGGAACGAACGGTGACAAGATTGGCAAAGAAAGGCAAGCTCAGCCCAAGGTTTATTGGGTCTTATCAGATTCGCCGAAGCATAGGCCAGGTGGCATATGAATCGGATTTACCTCTAGAGTTAGAATCTGTTCACCCAGTTTTCCACATATGAATGCTAAGAAAGTGCATAGGAGCTCCCTCCCGAATTGTCCCAGATCAAGATTTTCAGGTCACAGAATAGTTAGCTTACGAAGAAGTTCCAGTAGCCATACTAGACCGGCAGATCTGTAGATTAAGAACTAAAGATGTTGCTTTTGTCAAGGTATTATGGCGTAAAAAGAACCGAGAGGAGATGACTTGGGAAGCAGAAGATGATATGAAAATCAGATATCCTCAGTTATTCCAGACCTAGTCTTATTATACATCCAGACGTATGTTGTTATTGTGTTTCATGAGTTGCTTTATATTCATGTATATGTGAGGTAGTTGACCTTAGTTTATTATGGAATGAATGCTATAGTATTGTATGGAGTACCTGTGTTGGACTTTTCTACATTTTCAGGATTTTTGGATAGTCCATATTACAGGGGAGACTCTGCCGAAATTTCTCCAGAATAAGTAGTTGCAAGTTAAAGTTCTTGCAAGGAGAAGTTAACATTCAAGAACGAATGTTCTTAAGGGGGCGAGGATGTTACACCCCGTAATTTCTAGCATGTAGTTGGCCTATTCGCATGTTGGTTGGAAGTTTTAGAATGTCATACGTGCGAGAAAAGGGGCTCGGGGAAAGTCCGAACGAGTGCCAAGTTGGAATGTCACAAGAGGAGGCCGAACCGCGCTGCCCAAAAGGGAAAAGTGGCACGGAGCTGGGACCTCCGCTTAGCCAACATGACATGGAGCCAGAACGGCGTGTTGGCCAACGTGCCACGTTGCCATGTATTTTGCTGCAAGTATATAAAGGCCTCACCCTTTAACTTTAAGTCATTTTCACTTCTAAAACGATCAAAACAGGGGGAGGACGAAGGGTTCTCATAAATTTCCATTTGATTACACCGTCAAATGCTGTCCAAAGTTAAATTAACTTTGGGTATCGAGGTATAAGGCTGCAGGGAGAATTTCTACAGAGTTAGTTTCATGAAATTCGCCCGGCGAATCGTCACCCTCCGAGCCAAAGTGATTGGAATTGCTCCAAAATAGTGTCAGTACAATCCCAGACTTAAAGTAAGTATTTCTCTCTTCTAGATTCCTGAGAAATTATGAGTTTTCGATTGTTCTTCGATGAGTTGAAGAATAGTTAGTATATATATGTAAAGTTATGGTTTTCTTTGAATTTAGTAATGAAGATAGCTCTATCCTCCGTTAATGTGATTACAGTTGGAAAGAGCAGTTGAATACTAGCCGAACCTCACCAGTTAATCAGTAAATGGCGAACGAGGTATGTAAAGCTTAACTCTCGGCAAGTATCCTAGTCGTACAGTCTTACGACTTATGTTCTCGAATAGAAATAATGATCTCAGATGCTGCAGATGGTTTCTACCATTAGATTGTAATTCGACATGTTGTAATTAGCTATTATTGATATACATATATAAATATCAGATATGTCGCGAGTGACTGCTAATAGAGATTATAATTACATAAATTTTGTTTAGCTGGTAGAAAGTATATATAGATCGTACTGCCGGACCCCTCGTTAAAAGGGAAGCAGGTGAAATGTGATTCACGTATGACGCTATAGAAACTCTCTTATTCTCAGCTTTTTGGGATGGTAGACTTATATGTTTGTTGCCAGACCTAGACTTCAGAGGCTCGTAGAGTTAGTAGCCTGAATCAGTTGGTTAAACAGTATGGGTGCAGTTAGGCAGTCTAATGACCAGTTGGCACCTGTATTAGCAGGAAATCATCCTTAGAGGTCATTAACATTATCGCACGTTCTAGAATCAGAAATAGATACAGAATAGATATATTCCAGAGTTAGCGACACTAGGGTCCTCCAGTGTATTAAGTGATCATATGTCATCCCTTTAGCCTTATTAGTGATGGTCAGTCTTAGTCGATTTAACAGTTATCATGTTGGACACCCAGCAAGCCAGCCCAGTCGTCCAAGTCAGATAAACCCGTGGGTACCCCAAGGAGGGGTCCACATCAATAGCCAGTGATGGGTTAGTACCTTAGTTGGTTCTCGTAAGGTATTCAGGCACAGAGTCCGAGGACAGGACTAGTCCTTATAGAATTGGCCATAAGACTGAGAATTTCCCAGAACAGCAATATAGATCCGAGAGGATTCAGACAAGGCCTAAGGAGTCAGTAGTACTCTGCTAGTACAGTGTTTACCTAGTTAAGGAGATGGGTAGGCTCCCTATGGAGACCAGGGACCGATTGCCTAGAAGCAAGTTTGACCAAGACCAGCTCTATAGTTGTTTAATTGGAAGAATAAAGTAGTTAGCTATCTGTAACCCCACAGTTATGCTTGAGCTACAGATGTCTGAGTAGGACATTCAGAGCATTGTTAGACTACTTAAGGCCTCACTCTATTCATCCCAGATTATTAGAGATCATGATCACTATCAGGATCCTCTGATCAGATACGTGCACATGGTGTGCAGACAGTCATACAGAATATGCCAGAAGCGAGTAGCATCAGTATGAGGCCCAGAAGGCCAGATACGCTCTCGCTATACAGATAGATTTATTTGTCAGTTTCTCCAGCATAATAATCCAGGATGACTCTCAGTAGAGCGTGCCAGAGATTATATTATTATCATATTCAGTGTGTATTATATGTTGTTATTACTATTAGTTGAGACTTTATTGTATTGTTTTGGGCTGGATTACCCGTATAGCTTCCGTGACCGCCCCAGGGTTAATGGATGTATTGTCTCGTCCGCTAGAGGGAGAGGATACGTCGCTCTACGGAGTGGTATGCTGTCCGCTAGGGACGAAGATGGGATGCCAGTTTCCCCATATTTTTGCCGTGGTTGGCCTTTATACACCCCCGTCGAGCACTTGCGCTCGGGGTGTTGATTTCAGGAGTCCTCCAGACTCAGGTACAGTTATAGTCAAGGGCCCAGCGGGCCCAAGTTGCATACCCAGGGGATCGGCAGGTTGCTTATAGTTACTAGGTGATGTTGTATGACCTGGGTTGGGGTAAATAGATCGTGATGATTATACCTTCCGGCTTATGGGGCCAGGTAAGGTTTATGTTGTGTTATGTGATGTCATGTTATTTTAGTTATGGTTAGATAGAGAGTAGGACACCACGTTACCAGGTACGACTCCTACTCTTCTCAGAATAGTTAAGGTTAGTCATGAACCCACTATTCCAGTCAGTTTCAGTCTGTCTTTCTTATTGCTCCACTTACTATCAGTTTCATTATTTACTTTCAGTTATTTTCAGTTGTTGCTTTGCATACTCAGTACTAGTGGTACTGACGCCCGTTATGGGGCGCTGCATTACTTGCCTGCAGGTACTCACAGATGAGGAGCAGATCCCTCGTAGTTCCAGTCAGTGATACAGAGCCTTCAGCTCCTTTTATCCAGAGCTTGAAAGACAGAGGTTTACTCTCCTTTTGATTGTACAGTATGGGTAGGCCGGGTCCTGTCCCGACCATCTTATTACTCCTAGAGGCTTGCAGATTGTATATTTTCCCTGTGGTTTGCTTTATTGGCCATGTGGGGCCTTATTCAGTTGTCAGTATGGTGGCCTTGTCGGCCCGCATAGGATCCCTTGTAGTTGGTTATTCTGGTTAGCTGTTTTTATCCTTACAGGTGGCTATAGGCCTTGTCGGCTGGAGGTTGTGTTTACAGCCGTTATTTAGCCCATCGTTTTCTTGAATCCAGAGTTAGAGCCAGCCTTGCACCAGAAGTGCTTAGTCTCAGTTAGTTCAGCAGTCCAAGTCCTAGTAGGGCACCAGGTGCCAGTCATGCCTCCCAAGGTGGGGCGTGACAGAAAGTAGATTTATTCTAAAGATAGTTTTTTATTTTATAAATTTACTTTCTTCTTTTTACATATTATTTAGGTAGTAAAATCTAAAGAAGTGGTGTGGATGCCGTCTAAATTAGCGACATATGATTTTATTTGAGTTGTTAAAGGGGGTGCCTGATATTATTTCTTCGTTTATATCTTCAGTTATTTCATAATCATTTATAAAGCAGATCCCATTACTGCATATGTGTGCAACATAGTGTTTATATTTGTTTTGAATCTTTCTCCTCTTGTGGAGAACAACCGTTTTTTACTTTTTTTAAGGTATTTAGTAGGGATTATACCTTCAATAATGCAGTTTTCGTCCGCACCTACATCTAATAATGTGATTTTTTGAATAGTATTATTTTTATTTATAACTAATGTGATAGGTATACTCCAGCTCTAGGCTTTAACTATTGTAATAGTTCTTACTCCTGATTTAGCCTCTAAAGCATTTTCTGGAGACTTAATTTCTTTTTTGTCCTTTACTACTTTTGTCGTTTCTCTGAGTCTGAATTGATATAATTCTGGTTCATAAATAGATTTTAGTTCATTTAATAGTTTATTAGCAAGTGCTTCTACTTCTAGCTTGTTAAGTCTTTTTTTGTAACGATCTGTCCAATCGTTATAGAACTTTGACAATATTAATGCAAGAATTTAAAATTATTTTTTTACAGGCCTGGTTTATTTTTTTGTAATTATAGAAAAAATTGATGTAGGTTAATAAAAGGGGGCGGATTTAAAAATTTTATGGGCCAGGCGATAAGAGCGCTATGGCTGGCCCGACATCGCCATGGCAGGACCGTTGCAGCGAAGCAAGCATCGCTGGAGCAGAAGACGTGGACCAGAAATCCATGTTTTTCACACTTTTAAGAATCCAGATCCTATTGTAACAAGGATTACTCATTAAAAATCCCTTGGAAAAATTTTTAGTCATTCTAGCAGAAGAAAAAATAGGGTGGCTAGAAAAGGGCAAGACTCCACCATCTTCCCTGACAGATTTCTTCACGAAATGTTAGACTCGATGCAGAAAATGGAACTCTATCACTTTCTTGGCAGTAGCTTGGCTCCCGTGTAAATTATGGCTTACCTTTGTGTTAGACTTTGATTAGTGACTCATATACGTATGTGATTAATTTTCTACTGATAAGTAGAATGAAAGATTTTAATAATGAGAACGATTTGTACAGACCATAGTGAATGATTGTTAAGGGTGAGAGAAATAGCTTGAATAACAAGGAAGGAAAGAGGGGACATATAGTGCGTCGAAACTGATCTTGGGCAAATTTATATGCCCAAGTGATACTCAAAGGTGTCATTTTAGCCTTGTTTAGCTATCAATGTTTATACATTCTCATGTAATTGGTAATAAAATGTGAATTTATACTAACCAACATGATTAGCATTGTTTTGCAGGTAAAATGTAATTTCGGGAAGCTAAAATGCATGTTGGAAGAGATCGGGGTTGGACTCGAATGTGAGCAAGGGACAAGGCATTGGAAATCACAAAATAAAGGGGCTCCGCGATGGAGCCGTGTCAAGCTTCCATCGCGGAGGCCTTCTGCCTGGAGAGGGAATTTTCAGCCTATTTCTAGTGAGGGTTCGTGATGGGTCCGTGGCACGGTGGCCTGGCTCCGCGTTGCACGCCGTGCCACGTTGGGCCTTATTCCCTGGACCTCCAGTTTCCAGTGAGGGTCCGCGCGGTGGTGTGTCACGGAGGCAGTGCTCTGCGATGCACTCCGTGACACGTTGCTTGTTATTTCGGGAAAAATTTCCACTAGTATAAATAGAACACTTAGGTTTATTTTTCAATATTCTGACTTGGTGGAGCAAGAACGTGGGTTACAGGCAGTTGAGGGGACGAAATTATCAAGGTTTATCTCTCTTTCCTTCTCCTTGAATTCAATTGCTTGTATGTTTAACACTCATTTAACGATTTTTAATCCACAAATGAGTGGCTAATTCCTCTTCTTGCTGAGGTTAAGAACACTTGTAATGAAGTATGATTATTGATTCTTTGGTTTTTTATCTTTTCTTCCATGGTTGTTCTATTGATTCTTGTTCTTACTGCATTAATGTGTGGCCTACGTTAATGTATATCTAAAAAGTCCGGTTTCACTTGAGAGAGCAAGAAATTGGAAAGTTGTGAATTAATAGGATATGATCCTTTCTTAGTTTGGGAAAATTGAGAATTGATTTACCTTCAGGATAGAAATATACCTGAAAGTCGTATTAGTCAATTTAGGAACCGGGTTTGTATGGCTAGAACATGAATTTTCGTTTAATCACAGAAATGTAGGTGGACGGTTCATGATTCTTAAGTTGGGTTAAATACGAGAGTTTTAATCCATTGGCATTAGTTCTTGACTAGCAGCCGGAGGAAAGGTTAACCAAATTATATCGGTAATTAATTTCTTTACATGTTCGTTTAACCTGAGCATGCTCACATTCATAGTTCAGACTCACATTAGATAATTGTTTTAGACTTAGCATAATTATTAGAAATCAAAATATCAAACTCTTGGTTACACTGTTGTCTGCATTTTTAGAATTGAAATATAGTACACTTGAGCAGATTGCACTTCATCCCAGTCCCTGTGGGATCGATACTTAGCTTACTTAAGCCACTTTACTACTTGTTCGACCACGTGCACTTGCGTGTAGTTTTATACCCAACCAAAACATCCGAACAAGTTTTTGGCGCCATTGCCGGGGACTGGCAATTGGTGAATTTGTCTTAAGTGTTAATTTACTATATTTTTATTTTCTTAGTGTTGACAACTTGGTCTTAGCCTGTATTTTTCAGATTTAATCTCTGTTGAACACTGGCAAGAGACAAGGAGCTAGTGGACTCGTATTTGGAGCCAGAAAGATTATTTCATCGTCAGCGGAGAGAAGCTCTAGAAAGAAAGCTGCAGTTGCTCAGACAGAAAATCATGGAGCAACAACAGAATCCACCGGTAGTACGGGCAATGTTAGTGCCCGAAGAAGTAGCATCTCGGCCGGTTCGCGAGGTGGCAATCCCACATGCTAATAATGTCACATCTAGCATCCACAAACCTGAGCCAGGAGGGAGGTTCGAACTTAAGCAGAACATGGTGCAATTGCTGCACACTAGCGGGCAGTTTACAGGTCTCCCTCATGAAGATCCACAGCAGCATCTCCAAAATTTTTTGGAGATAAGTGACACTTATATCCCTGCTGGAGTGTCATCAGATTACGTCCGGCTTACATTGTTCCCATTTTCACTATTGGGAGAAGCTAAGAGGTGGTTGAAAGCTGAGCCACCTAATTCTATTTCTACGTGGGATGATCTTGCAAGGAAGTTCTTGATACGATTTTTTTCCTCTGGTAAAACAGCAAGACTTAGAAGTCAAATTCTAAGTTTCAAACAGAGAGAGGGAGAGAATCTATATCAGGCTTGGGAGAGATTCAAGTCCATGTTGCGGGATTGTCCTCATCATCATCAATCCAATGATGTGTTGGTGCACACTTTTATAGAGGATTTGGAACCCCATACAAAAATATTGCTAGACTCAGCAACTGGGGGACAAGCGCTGGAGAAAACTTATGAGGAGTTGTATACCTTGTTGAACCGTATTTCGCAAGGCAATCCGGAATGGAATGCTGATTCGTCAAGAGGAGGGACAAGGAAAGCAGCAGGAGTACTAGAAGTGGATGGGTTTACAGCTATTGCTGCACAGATAGCTTCTTTACAGAATCAACTCAACACCCACTTCAATAACATGACAATGAACCAGCCTCAAACCCCAGTTAATGCAGTGCAGCAGATTTGGTGTGAAGTGTGCGGGAGCAATGAGCACTCAGATGAGTGTTGTGGAGCAAATCCTGACTCGGTGAACTTTGTGGGAAATGTACAAAGGAACAACCACCAACAGTATGGCAACAGCTACAATTCCAATTGGAGGAATCACCCGAATTTCTCCTGGGGTAGCAACAACCATCAGGGGCAGAGTTCGAGTCAGGGTGTGCAAAGGAACCAAGGAGGGCAGCAGAATTATCAAGCATAATTCAGAAACAACAATGCACCTCCTCCACCACCATCACCCAACATTGAGGAGATGTTCAAGACTATGAAAGCTAATCAAGCTCAATTGCAGGCTGACTATGTGAAATTGGCAGCCGAGGTGAAAAACAACCAGTTAGCTACCAAGGCACTTGAATATCAATTTGGGCAATTTGCTGGAGCCCAAAACACCAGACCTAGAGGAGGACTTCCGAGCGACACAGATCCCAACCCCAAGCAGGTGAATGTGGTGACCACAAGGAGTGGTTTGCAGCTGAAAGAGGTGGAACCAGAAAGACCACCTCAACAATCGGGAGCAGCAGAAGTCGAGAGGGAGCAAAGTGATGAGAGGGGGAAGACCAAGGAAGCGGAATCAGAAAGACCACCAGCCCCGTTCCCTCAACGATTAAAGAAACACAAGGAGGAGGCGTGTTTCAAGAAATTCATGGAGGTGCTGAAACAGGTACATATTAACTTACCTCTTGTTGATGTTTTGCAGGGAGTGCCGAAATATGCCAAGTATATAAAGGACATCGTGGCAAACAAAAGTCGGTTGACTGAGTATGCTGCGGTGGCTCTCACGGAGGAGTGCACTTCCCGGATACAAAACCGACTGCCCACAAAGCTCAAAGACCCTGGGAGCTTTACTATAAAGATTACTATTGGGCAGAGTATCCGAGCTCGTGGATTGTGTGATTTGGGAGCAAGCATTAATTTGATGCCGTCATCGGTATTCAAAAAGTTGGGTCTAGGGAGTCCTAGACCCACAACAGTGATCTTGCAATTGGCAGATCGGTCCTTAGCCAGACCTGATGGCATTGTGGAGGACGTTCTGGTGCAAGTTGGCTCCCTGATCTTCCCGGTAGATTTCGTTGTGCTGGATTTTGAACCAGACGCGGAAGTCCCATTTATTTTGGGACGTCCTTTCTTGGCGACCGGGAAAGCGCTGATTGATGTAGATGCGGGGCAGCTAACAATGCGAGCACACGACAAGGTGGAAGTGTTCGATGTGTAAAAGGCACCCAAGCTCCCGACTGTGTACGAAGAACTCTCGATGATCAATGTGATTGATCAAGTCGACGATGAGCAGAGTAAGGATTCACGAGAGTTATTGGGAAAACCACCGAAATGGTGTAAGCACTACTGGGGGGAGGACGGTGGTCGAGAGAAATCGTCCATCACCCTAGAGGACAACTGAGTTGAATGACGTCGAGCCGCGACGGTAAACCAGGCGCTGCACGGGAGGCAACCCGTGAAAATTTTTCTTTGTAAATTGTGAATAGATTTTTCTTTTTCTTTTTCTTGATTAACAACAAAATTTTTAGTTTTTATTTTTGTTTTTATTTTTATTTAGAGTGAAACCTATAATTCTAACCAATTTCTTGTACTAGAATGAATTTCAGGTCAAACGGAGGGAAATTATGCAAGGAATCGCAAAGGAAAATTTGAGGTATGAAAATCAATAAAAAGTGGCAAAACAGTGAGCTAGGGCGATAGCTCCGTGTCACGGAGGAGGCCCTCCGCGTTACCCTTCGTGACACGTTGAGGTATAAATCCGGAATTTTAAAAAAATTCCAGAACACCCTCGCGACAGCTCCGTGTCACGAAGGCAGTGCTCCGCGATGCACTCCGTGACACGTTGTTGTGTATATCGCGACGGGTCACACCGGGTCGCTGGGTGACCCGCGTGATTTTTCCACTTTTAAACCCCGAATCCCCCTCAATTTTCATTATTTCTGACACACTCCGCGACCAAACTCCCTAAAACCCCTCCCCCTTCAACGTGACATGGAATAGGCCAAGAAATTCATTGAGTTTTCTTCAATTCTTCAATTTCAAGGTATGTTCTTCGATTCCATCTCACTTCTTATCGATTTTCTTCGATATTGAGCATGTGATGTGAGCTAAGTTTGCCCTAAGTAGAAATTAAGCGAGAATTCAATTGAATTAGTGTTGATGGATGTTCGGAGTATCATTGTGATTGCTTGAACTCGTTAATTGCATAATTTAATCGAATTTTGTTGATACAATCATATCTAGGGCTTGTTTTTGAATTTGAAGTGGAAAAATGTAGTGAACTTGTGAAATTCATGCCGGGTTGTACATGTTGAGTGAGATGAGTCGATGTGCTAATTGTTATGATGTTAAAAGACCGACAGATTCTCGGGTTAGGGGAATAGTGAAATTTGCAAGAATTGGGTGAGTTGTATAGGTTCGTGTAGATAAATTCTTGTTGTTTTCGTTTCTTTGTTTTTCCTTGCTAAGTGCGATGGAATAAAATGTTATCGAGGGTAATGATTGTGGTTAGCTGTACGAAGTCTGAGTAGTACATAGAATACATACCGTCGAATTCTTCGTATGCACTAAGCATGTTTGTATAGTTGGTTGTTTATTTGTGTAAATAAGCTCTTGCCAGAATGTTGTAATTTTGGCTAAGGACTAAGTGTGGGTAGCCTAGCTTAACCCGACCTTAGTCGAAGTTAATATTCATTGGCTTAACATTGATCTTGTCTACTTGGGTTGACAGGTAAAATGGCAAGCAGGCAAGAAAAAGGGAAAGGCGCATCAACATCTGGCATCGGAAGAAAGCGAATCAGACTGGGCACATCAGTCCCAGTAGCACCAGCGGTTCCACGCGGCCAACGCCGCCAATACGGAACCAGGTGGGTGACAGAAGAGGGGAAGAAGTGGTATGCCAAGCACAAGGAGAGCAAGTACTTCCCCGAGGAACACATAGCTCGGGAACTATTGGCACAAGAGTTCCCTGGGATTGTACACCGGATCAAGGCAGTCGGGCTCAATTTCATCTTTGAAGAGCCCAAGGAGTGCAACCTGCATCTGATTCGGGAAATCTATGCCAACTGGAACCCGACTCTCAGAAGTGACACCATAAAAATCAGAGGGCAAATAGTCACCTTTGAGCCCCACCACCTCAATGCTATCATAGGGGCGCAGGACACAGACGCCCACGTGCTTCGACAGCTGAACATCACTCCACCGTATGCGGACATCAGACGCACCTTGTGTGGGACCCGATCGATAGCTAGATGGAGAAGACACAAGGAGAGGGGCTACCATTAGACTTTTCCCTATTCACAGATGAACGGGGAAGCCAGAATATGGCTAAAGATCGTCTGTTCCTACCTAATCCCGGGGATACATATGACAGATGTAACCCGGGATCGTGTATGCCTGGTGTACGCCCTGATGAAAGGACTGGAGATCAATGTGGGGGCGGTGATTATCTCCGCCATGAAGAAAGCCCGGTTGCATCAGGGGCACAGATACGGATTTGATGGGATACTCACCACCTTCCTGAGGGGCCTAGATGTTGAGGAAGAGGCCCTTGACTACATCCCACAGATGGAGCGGCGGGCCTTAGATGTCACTAAAACTAAGGCTCCCGACACCACCTACGGGCCAGTGCTTACACTAGGCGAGCGACATGGTCGTGATGATCAGTACATGGCTCGCATGTACGGGATACAGATGCTCCAGCTGAGGATAGGCGGGAGGCCGGCAACAGAGGAGGAGCTATGGCAGCTCGAGCTAGACTACCCTTTCGGCGAAAATGCCAGGGCTCTATGCCAAGTGGGGCCAACATTTGTAGAGCCCACGGATGATGATGTCCCCACAGACGAGGAGACACGTCGTGAGGACTCCGATATGGAGTCCGATGATGACGACGGGGGTGATTCAGACATGGGAGATGAAGCAGCAGCACCTGATGAAGAAGTGGAGTACTTTGATTAATCAGGGAGTTCCACCACCCAATTTTTGTGCTATTTTAATTTTTTGTGAACACTGGGGACAGTGTACGAGATAAGTGTGGGGTGGGAGTAGTTAGGTGTTGGTTGTGCTGTTATGTATGTCCTAATCTGTTGTTGTGCCTGTGAACAAAATTTTCTGACCCTGTGATTTGTGATCGTAAGTTGTTGTTCTGTATTTTAAATATATGTGAAACTTTTGTGTGTTGTTGAATGTTGCTAGATGAGTTTGTACATATGTTTGTTTATCGAATTGATCGATATTTTTAAAAAAAAAATTCAATTCTTGGATTTCTCGGCGTTTGATTTCGGTTCTTTTACCGAGAATGGTCCCATTGAACTGAAGTCCTAGTTAGTGACCATTCCTTATGATGGATGGATGACGACCGTCTTAAGGGAAATATAGTCGTTAGGAGTAGATTTTTTTTATTTATTTTCCAGTTGTTTTTCTTTTGTGGGTTGCATCCCAAAACTTGTAGTTACTTTATGGTTGCGGAATTATGGTTGCGTGTTGTACGTGATATTTGAAATGCAAAGGTGATTCGTATGAAAGAATGAAACTTTGTAAATATGTTGAGATACCTAGGCCATAGAGTTTGATTCAGTGTGATTGAGGCTTAATGTTTGAATTCCTGTAATTAGCTGATTGAAGAGTCTGTGAATACATCTTGAATTGAGCATGTGCAATAAGTGTGAAGTGAGGTTTTGTTATTCCATGCTATTGTGAAGTGTCTATAACTTGCCTGGTGTGTGTTCAAAACGAAATGAAGGAGGTGTATTGTAGGAAAGGATGTAGGCATTTCTTTGTTTTTAACCGAAAGTTTCTATTTTTAATTATAGTACCCACCTTGATCGTATACCCTAGTCAGCTCGTTGAGCCTTTAGCCTATTATTTTTTTTCTTTTGTCAAAAAGTGTAAACCGAGCTTAATCCCTTCTTTTCATTAGCTGTAAAGTCGATCCAAAACTCTTAAGTGCTTAAGAAGAGAAAATAATTTTCCTAAAGTGTCAAAAGAGTGAGAATGGTGAAAAGAAAAGAAAAGCATAGAGATGGAAGGAAAGAAAAGGTTGAAGGTGCACTTGTTATAAATAAACTATAATTAAGGTGTATGAATAATCGTTGTTGTGGTGTCAAGTGTGCTTAATAAGATGGGTCAAACTAAAAAAAAAACTTCAAGAATGGGAGGATGAAGAAAGAAACAATGTCCATGAGATTGATGGGATGTGTTGAAAAGGCGCTTAAGAATGCTAGTGGCTATTATGGGCTAGCCCAATATTTACTAGTTCCGTAGCTTCCATTACAACCCGTTAAAGTCCTACGTGATCTTACATCACACTTCTTTATATTAGTGGAGAAGTACACTGAAGGCAAGCTTATGGGTCATGACATGATGCATGTGAATTCTTTTGGGAGAGAGAGCTAAATTGTGTTTTTATGCCCCTGCTCGAAATTTTGTGAGTTCATATGATCAAAAAGGGTAAAATTCTCTTGTGATGTGAGGGCACATGCTTGATGAAAGGTTAATTTTCGTGTCGGATGTCCTGATCAGCTGATTTGCATGAGGTTGCCAATAACGAGAGTCGATTCTTAAGTCTAGGAGGTCTTGATGTATTGAAGGTCATTGCATTGATAGGACCATGCATGTTTTCTTGATGATTTGTTGTATTGAATAATCGGTATGACTGTAACCTAAATTGTCGAACCAAAGTAGCGAGGGTGGGATGTAAATTGCATGTGTAAGATTGTTGTTCGAGGACGAACAAGGATTTAAGTGTGGGGTAAGTGATCTTGGGCAAATTTATATGCCCAAGTGATACTCAAAGGTGTCATTTTAGCCTTGTTTAGCTATCAATGATTATACATTCTCATGTAATTGGTAATAAAATGTGAATTTATACTAACCAGCATGACTAGCATTGTTTTGCAGGTAAAATGTAATTTCGGGAAGCTAAAATGCATGTTGGAAGAGATCGGGGTTGGACTCGGATGTGAGCAAGGGACACGACATTGGAAAGCACAAAATAAAGGGGCTCCGCAATGGAGCCGTGTCACGCTGCCATCGCGGAGGCCTTCTGCCTGGAGAGGGAATTTTCAGCCTATTTCTAGTGAGGGTTCGCGATGGGTCCGTGGCACGGTGGCCTGGCTCCGCGTTGCACGCCGTGCCACGTTGGGCCTTATTCCTGGACCCCCAGTTTCCAGTGAGGGTCCGCTTCAGTGGCGTGTCACGGAGGCAGTGCTCCGCGATGCACTCCGTGACACGTTGCTTGTTATTCCGGGAAAAAATCCCACTAGTATAAATAGAACACTTAGGTTCATTTTTCAATATTCTGACTTGGTGGAGCAAGAATGTGGGTTACAGGCAGTTGAAGGGATGAAATTATCAGGGTTTTTCTCTCTTTCCTTCTCCTTGAATTCAATTGCTTGTATGTAACACTCATTTAACGATGTTTAATCCACAAATGAGTGGCTAATTCCTCTTCTTGCTGAGGTTAAGAACACTTGTAATGAAATGTGATTATTGATTCTTTGGTTTTTCATCTTTTCTTCCATGGTTGTTCTATTGATTCTTGTTCTTACTGCATTAATGTGTGGCCTACGTTAATGTATATCTAAAAAGTCCGGTTTCACTCGAGAGAGTAAGAAATTGGAATGTTGTGAATTAATAGGATATGATCCTTTCTTAGTTTGGGAAAATTGAGAATTGATTTACCTTCAGGAAAGAAATATACCTGAAAGTCGTATTAGTCAATTTAGGAACCGGGTTTGTATTGCTAGAACATGAATTTTCGTTTAATCACAGAAATGTAGGTGGACATTTCATGATTCTTAAGTTGGGTTAAATACGAGAGTTTTAATCCATTGGCATTAGTTCTTGACTAGCAGCCGGAGGAAAGGTTAACCAAAGTATATCGGTAATTAATTTCTTTACATGTTCGTTTAACCTCAGCATGCTCACATTCATAGTTCAGACTTACATTAGATAATTGTTTTAGACTTAGCATAATTATTAGAAATCAAAATATCAAACTCTTGGTTACACTGTTGTCTGCATTTTTAGAATTGAAATATCGTACACTTGAGCAGATTGCACTTCATCCCAGTCCCTGTGGGATCGATACTTGGCTTACTTAAGCCACTTTACTACTTGTTCGACCACGTGCACTTGCGTGTAGTTTTATACCCAACCAAAACATCCGAACAGAAACTATTAAGTTTGGATAGAATCTTGATGTTAGCTTTTAATTTCATGTTCTAGATAGCAAATTCTAGACAGTTGTTTTAACGGTATATCCGAGTGGGGTATTTCTTAATGAGATATTGCTGATTGTTGTAAGTATTAAGATGTGTATTAATATGGAATTCTGATAGAATAGCCGAGTCAAGGGCGAAATTGGAAAAACTTAGTTGTGGTGTGACTATGAGTTGGTAACGAGTTAATAACTACGCAAAATGTGGAGAAGTACGGTGAGCGGCTACGTTTTGAATTAGGGGTGACTTGGCAGATGGGAGTCTCATAATGAAAATTGTTCTTGAATAGAGTTAATTCGTGAGGGTGGACTAATAAATAATGAAAAATGGAATACAACATAGGGTTCCATAAATAAGAGCACAAGTATTTTAACACTTTTGCGTACTTGTAGATGTATGTCTAATTTTCCTTATCTAGTTTAGATGTAATTCAAAAACGTGAGGAATGGGATTGTGACTAATGTCTTGAGTATTAAAATTTTGATTGATGTATTTGAATGGTCTTCGGATAATAATTGTGATAAATATTATAGTGTTTTAATCATGATGTTTGAATGAACTCTGAATTGATTGAATTGCGAATATTATTCCTGAACCATAAGTGAAATCGTGACAATTGACGTGAACTGGTGATCCTTCCTATCTCGTGATTCATTGAGAGCATGATGAAAGATGTTGAAGATGAACGGATAAAACATCCTAACCCGGGGTTGAGAGGCTCGTCTCTGAGGTGAGCATCTGGACGAGCAGTTGAGTGTAACTATGCATGTGTATAGATACTTGGATTTGAGTGACTCGTACCCGAGGTGAGCATTCGGGAGAGCAGTTATCATATAAATGTCTCGTTCTTGAGGTGAGCATCTGGGCGAGCAGCTATAATATGAGTGGCTTGTGTCCTAGGTGAGCATCCGGACGAGCAGATAGGTTGGAGCGGGTACCATACTGGTACTATACATGAATTTCTAGAGTCCCTTGCAGGTCATGATTGGAAGAGCAAAAATAAGACCCTCTGGTATGTGTGTATAGATATATAGATGTCTGACAGAAGTTCATATATACAGATGTGATATGTGATATAACAACATGATTCGAACATGATGTGAGAGATACAGAGTGAGATTAGGGAGGTGTAGATATATACCTGTATTTGTATTCCTATATGGACATGATTCCACTAGTATGATTGATTGTTTTATAAAAGATGGTTTAATTGTGTTACTTGATGATTGTTTATAAAGGTATGTTGATGTTGTTACACATACGGCATGGTGATCATCCAAATTGGGCTGAGTCTAACAAAATTAAGCTAGGTTGATTTTGGTTATTAGTTTCGTAATGGGTATTCGAGTCTATAACATTCGTGCTGGGCGGAACCTGAATGGGAGAGTGATTCCACTAATAGGTGTAGAGCTAAGATATTGTAGATGATAAGATGGTTTATTGAAGGTTAACGATAGCTAATTACAAAATGAAATATGTAGGTATAAAATCGCAGAGTAGTTGAAAGAATAGGGAGTAATTGAAATAGTTTAATTAATGAAAATTGAAGCAGGTTATGGGTAAGGGGAAGTTGAAGAAGAGAAGAGTCAGGAATGTCGAAGGT
This sequence comes from Datura wrightii, assembly GCA_035772735.1. NCBI lineage: Eukaryota > Viridiplantae > Streptophyta > Magnoliopsida > Solanales > Solanaceae > Datura > Datura wrightii. The sequence goes on from JASDFA010000003.1 coordinate 40,522,175, forward strand.
CAAGTAGCCGCCACAGCGAGACAACGGTACCAGTGTAGGAATTAGGAAGTTGATGAATTGATGGTTTAGTTTGAGTGGGGGAAATTGTAATGCATATTCATGGGTGTATATGTATAGGTGTAATTTTGTGCTTGAATGAGGACCTAATCGAGATTTAGACTTGGCTTTTTTGTATATCTTTTGGGACTAGTAAAGATTAGACAATTTCATGTTGATTATATATTGTTGCGCAAACTAATCCTAGTCGGCCAGTGATATCTATCAGCATGTGGTGTACTGATACTACCTTACTTCACCTTTTTTTTGTGTAGGTTGTGCTAGATAATTTGCGGTTTCATGGTTGACAAGGTGACATTCAGCATCAACTTCCGCATTCTCTCTGTAGGCGAAGCTATGTCATTTTATTTTTTCGGTATTCCAAGTAGAGCTTTTGTACCTGTCTAGATTAAATCTTGGGAGAGTCATGGTTTTGGCGGGATTATTTGTGAATTTAAAAATTGATTGAATTGTGTAAATTAATGAGAAATTTTTGATATTTTTATATGTTGTTCGAAAAGGGGTTCTCCTATCGAGCTAGAGTCAATGTAGGTGCCCGCGCAACTTACCCATTTAGGTCGTATCAAGTTGGTATCAGAGCATCTAGGTTATCGATCTCACAAGTACAAGAGCAATATCGAGTAGACTCTTGCGGATTGGTACGTAGACGTCCACATCAAATCTTCGACAAGCTATAAGGAATTTAGGAAGTCTTCCCCTTTATTCTTTCCTATCGTGCTATCTGAATGTGTTGTTCGCCCTGGCTAAGTCTAATTGGTATCTAGACGGGCTCAACTGGTATCTGACGATGTAAATTGTAAGGCAATACAAAATGATTTACGAGTGGAGGCTAGTAATGATGAAATTGTCTTGATAATTGACCGGAGGGATGAAAATCTTTGTAGGTGTCCTGCTTAGAGAGTTTCATTGAAGCAAGGTGTGTCTCGCCACAGCGGACTCGCTACAGTGAGAAAAGGACCACCATAGCAGGTCCGCTGCAGCAGAAAGGCGATTGCTGCAACGGAGGACTACTTGGCAGAATTTGAATTCCCCTATTTTTGGAAGCAATTGCAGTAATGTCAAAAATGATAAAATCAAGCATTCATATATGGCGTAAACTACAATAAGATATAAATAAATGGTCCAAAATACGGCCATTGTCTGAGGATGAAAAATGGACATTTGTACACTAATAGTAAAAATAAATTGTAACAAAAAAAGGCAAAGAGAGAATGAGAATTATTTTATAGGCCCCAAATGGGGGTAACCCGAATCAAGTATCTAAAATGGAGTAAGGAAAGTAGGTACATTGCGGCCATGATATAAGGAGTTATAAAAGATAAGGTAGCCCTTGAATCTAACAATGCATACACATCAAGATAGAATACTCATAACATACCAGTGACCATATCGAGAGAGACCTCATGCTCCTGACGAGAAGATAGTGCATAGAACTTGTTCTAGCACTGGCCACCACCTACACTAGAAAAAGTGTTGAGCCCACAAGTGTACGGGTCGTACAAGTAATATAGTGGCCCTTTTTAAGAGCCGGATGTCGAACCCACAGGGACTGGACCAATTCAGCTAACTATCTAGTTCAAGTGTGATATTAAATGCCGCAAGTGTTGATTATAGACTTTTTCAAGATATTTAATTAAGTCTAGATGTGGTCAACGAAATACTCTGAATTAATTCAAGGAGCAACTAGAGTTAAAGCCAGATAATCATGCAATACTACGATTTGCAATGGTTTAAGTATGAAACTATCGATTGTTGTCTCACATAATTACAATTGCATGTTCATGGTCTTTCGAGCCTCTAAACACGACAAACTAGACACACAACTACATCGTTGAGAGGGGATGTGACATTCTAGTTCGTGGGCAATTCATTTACATGGATGTGGTTTATGGGATTTATGCTCTTGATTAGGGACTTTCACACCTCTAATCATTTAACTGAACTTAGCCTCACAACTACTTCTTCGAGTGGTGATGTGATAATTCTAAGTTGGTGTCTAGCTCATCCCATTTTATCAACCAAGCAAGGTATTAAGTATATTTCTATCCTAACACAAATCATATCGTGAGATACAATCTTGCTCCCTACATTCTCTTGTTCTTGCCTAGGTTAGCTTTCTCAAGCATGTACCTAAGCTTAACCCACTTGTTTTCATGGTGATCAGTCATAAAAACAACCATAATTCAGAATGCAAGACAACAACAATTAATAACTTAAAACCAAAACAAAATCGCAAAATCAAAATCATATCTGGCTTCAACCCTAGAGGGAGGGTCCTAGCCACTCATGTTCGTATAATTACAAGAAAACATAATTAAAGTAACCTGCTTACAAGAATTGGTAGAAGAGAAGATGAAATTGATGAACCTTAGGTGAGTTATCCCACTTCTCCCTCACTCCTTGGCAGTTTTTCAGAAATAAATCATGACCTCATTTTTTTAGGAGCTAAGGGACCTATTTATAGTAGATGAGAATTGTGCAAAATTATGCCTGTCGTGGAATGGCTCTGTGGCACGGAGTGTATCGCGGAGCACTGCCTGCGTGACACGGAGTGTATCGCGGAGCACTGCCTCCGTGATACGAAAGTATCGCGGAAGCCCTCTGGAAATTGCCCAATTTATTCCAACTTTGGTGTTTCGCTCCCGATATCATTCCTCCACTTCACCAAATCATAGATTAGGTCCTCCAATGCATTATTTCCTTCAAAAATAAGGACTAATCATGTTGGTTAGTATATATTCACATTTACATAAAATCACATGAATATGTATATACATAAGTAGATAAACAAGACTAAATTGAGTTATAAAGTAGCACTTGGGCATGCAATTATGCCCAAGAACACAACCCCACACTTAAACTCTTGTTCGTCCTCGAACAAACCTTTTACATCTCATGCACATGAAGACTCACACATAGCTAATTTAGCAAGAAAATTCAAGCTACGGCTACTGTTTAAGATAGCAAGCTAAAAATAGAGCATGCACGATTTAATCATTGAAATGAAATACAACTATGTTAAGACTTCCTAACCTCAAGAATCGACTCTCAATCTTAGCAAACTCATGCAAATCAACCGATCAAGACATCCGACATGAATGTTATCCTTCATTAAACATGTGCCCTCACCACAAGAGAGTTACCCATTTTAACTCGTGAATTTTCAAATCACACCATGTATGGGTATATGAATAAAAATTATGCTCGCTCTCACAAAGAATTCACATGCATCATATAGTGACCCATAAGCTTGCCCTTAGTGTTTTACTCCACTAATTTAAGGATGTATGAACGTAAGATCAAGTAGGACTTAATGGGTTGTAATGTAAGCTAAGGGACAGGTAGGTACTATTCTGGCCAGTAATAGTGACTATCTCCACCAAGCGCTTCTAATACATCCAACATTCGTTAAGGACATCTCTTTTATTACTTCCTCCTCATTCTTTTCAATCTTGAATTTTCTCTTCTTCTTCCCGTTTCTTTAAGCACACTCAGCTTAGTAGTAAGGAGTACTTAAGCAATTTTTTTCATTCATTTATTTTCTTACTCCCTACTATTAATCAACCATTTTCACACAAGTGCACCTTTGTCCTTTTCTCAACTTTTACAACTTGCTACTTTTCCTCCTTTTTCCCGTTTTTCACCCCTTCACTCTTTCGGATTTTTTTTTCTTACGCGCTTAGGAGTTTTGGATCAAATTCAAGGATAATGAAATAAAAATTATTAAGCTTATGTTGTAGCTATCAAAGAATAGGCTCAAGGCTCAATGGGGCTAACTAGGATTAAATATTCAAGGTAGGTAAAGTGAGGGATAACATTTAGGTTCATTCAAAGAAATGCCTAAATCATCTCCTACAATTCACATCCTTCATTTCGTTTTATATACACACCAGGCAAGTTCTAGACATTTCATAATAGCACAGAATACTCAAAAACCTTACACTCATGGCACCTGCTCAAATCAAGACATAATCAGTAGACTTTTACTCAGCTAATCACAAGAATTCAGATTAAGCTTCAATCATATTGAGTCAAATTCAAGAACCTAAGTGTCTCACACAAAGTTATACACTTGCATGCTTCACACTGAACATACTTGCATCTTACAACCATGTATAGCACATAAAAAGAACATCAAGCACCAATTAGTTATGGTTTCAAAAACCCAACACCTACCGACTAATTTTTCCTCAAGACGGTCGTCATCCATCCATCGTCGGAAACATTCCCTAACTATGACTAGAAACACTATATACAGACAAAGGAAAGAAAGAAAAAGAAAATTTTTATTCTTCGGTTCAAAGACCCCCCATCGGAAAAGAACCAAAAAGAAAAACCAACGGGTGATGAAGTCATGCTTGACTCACAAAAAAAAAATTTCAAATATTTCTCACAAACATTACATTCACCAAAAATCGTTAAGCACAAAAATTTTGAAATTTTCCTCACCCCACACTTGAATCATGCTATGTCCCCATAGAATTAAATTAAAATTTAAAAGGGTGAGAAATACTCCCTGAGGCCTCTAGGCCTAGCTAATAGCATGCTTTTCTTCAACTTTGCACAAGCGGGTGTTCGACCCCACACTTTTTCTCTTCCATGCTTGTTAGCTTCCTCCTCCACGGGTACTCATACTTCCCCTCCATCTGTGCTTAACTTTCCACCAAAAAACAAAGGATGAAAAATAAATAAAATAAACTTAAATGCAAGAAATTAAAATGGTACCCATGGTACCCTTGGGTTGCCTCCCAAGCAGCGCCTAATTTTATGTCGCGGCACGACGTATCAAGTTTCACCACTTTTTCCTCCACCTTGAGGATATGAATCTCACCCCTAATTTCTTCTCTAATTTTCTCTTATGTTCCCGGGGTGGTGGTGAAAAAATGAAAGGACCAAGAAGTAGATGTCGCCTTTGGCATTTATTGGCCCTTAAGTAAGTGAAGTCATTCTTTCTTTCAGAATCAGCAAATTTCAGAATATATGGGGCTTGTTCCCCCTCTATATCTTTCTCCACAAGTTTGGAAGACTCTAGTTCTAGGTTTTCAACCAAACTCAATGTCGGAAAATGATTCGAGGGGGGTACAATACACCTCAACTATGAACTACATTTTTCTCGACTTTCTGACTTATATATACCTTCTCCACATTAGCATCTAACTCCCCATGAATGTCAAATGGTAGGTACTCTATCTCTTCTTTCAAGAATGGAATGGCTATACATGTGAGACCATCATGGAGACTCTCGAGAGCTTCCAACAGTTGAGCTTGTTTCAAGAACTCACTCTTTTCTTCTCCTTGTAGTCCCTCCTGAGTATTGCATAAAACCGTCACTTGCAAATCAGAGCAAGCTTTAGCTTCAGCCCTCATCTCCATGAACTTGTTGCTTATCATTTCTAGGGCCTCTCCATTTTCCTCTTGCTGAATTTTCAATGCTTCCATCTCCTCCTTCATTGCTTCTGTTTGCTCAAGGATCTGTTTTATCGTGTCTTCTATTCGAGCTTGGCATTCCAAGTCCTCATTTTCATCATGCCTATATTCAGCAAAAACAATAGAAGGATCATAGTATGGGCTTGGAGGAGGGGAGTATGCATTCGGACAGCCATCCCAATGGCTATCTTGACCTCCACATATATTGCAAGTGTATGCATTTGGGCAACCATTCCAATGGCCATTTTGACCACCGCATATATTACAAGTATTACAATGTTGCCATAAGTGGGGTCCTCCGCAATTCAGACAAGACTCATCAAAATAAGAGTATCCACCATTTAACCCATTTATATTCCATGATGTCATGTTAAGAAGGGTATCAAATTAAAAATTAAAAATTAAATAAATCTAAAACTAATAAAGAAAAAAAATTTCAACACTTAAGGAAATTTAAAAATCACATAGAAACAGACAAATTCACTGAACTTCGCCGAGTCCCCGGCAACGGCGCGAAAAACATGTTGTGCCAACAAGTGTACGAGTTGTACAAGTAATATAGTGGCCCTTTTTAAGAGCCGGATGTCGAACCCACAGGGACTGGACCAATTCAGCTAACTATCGAGTTCAAGTGTGATATTAAATGCCGCAAGTGTTGATTATAGACTTTTTCGAGATATTTAATTAAGTCTAGATGTGGTCAATGAAATACTCTGAATTAATTAAAGGAGCAACTAGAGTTAAAGCCAGATAATCTTGCGATACTACGATTTTCAATGGTTTAAGTATGAAACTATCAATTGTCGCCTCACATAATTACAATTGCATGTTCATGGTCTTTCGAGCCTCTAAACACGACAAACTAGACACACAACTACATCGTTGAGAGGGGATGTGACATTCTAGTTCGTGGGCAATTCATTTACATGGATGTGGTTTATGGGGTTTATGCTCTTGATTAGGGACTTTCATACCTCTAATCATTTAACTCAACTTAGCCTCACAACTACTTCTTCTAGTGGTGATGTGATAATTCTAAGTTGGTGTCTAGCTCATCCCATTTTATCAACCAAGCAAGGTATTAGGTATATTTCTATCCTAACACAAATCATATCGTGAGATACAATCTTGCTCCCTACATTCTCTTTTTCTTGCCTAGGTTAGCTTTCTAAAGCATGTACCTAAGCTTAACCCACTTGTTTTCATGGTGGTCAGTCATAAAAATAATACCAAAACAAAATCGCAAAATCACAATCATATCTTGTGGCTTCAACCTTAGAGGGAGGGTCCTAGCCACTCATGTTCGTATAATTACAAGAAAACATAATTAAAGTAACCTACTTACAAGAATTGGTAGAAGAGAAGATGAAATTGATGAACCCTAGGTGAGTTCTCCCACTTCTCCCTCACTCCTTGGCAGTTTTTCAGAAATAAATCATGACCTCATTTTTTTAGGAGCTAAGGGACCTATTTATAGTAGATGAGAATTGTGCAAAATTATGCCTGTCGTGGAATGGCTCCGTGGCACGGAGTGTATCGCGGAGCACTGCCTGCGTGACACGGAGTGTATCGCGGAGCACTGCCTCTGTGACACGGAGGTATCGCGGAAGCCCTCTAGAAATCGCCCAATTTATTCCAACTTTGGTGTTTCACTCCCGATATCATTCCTCCACTTCACCAAATCATAGATTGGGTCCTCCAATGCATTATTTCCTTCAAAAACAAGGACTAATCATGTTGGTTAGTATATATTCACTTTTGCATAAAATCACATGAAAATGTATATACATAAGTAGATAAGCAAGACTAAATTGAGTTATAAAGTAGCACTTGGGCATGCAATTATGCCCAAGATCAAAAAGCTCCCTACTTATATGGGCGAGTTGCTAGAGCTGCCGAAGTAGTAGCTAGGGCATGACCTCTGTTGTTGCCCTACTTGGCCAAATGACAATATCTGCACATATGCTCGGGCTTCCCACACCAGAAGCAAAAATATGAACCAACCAAGCACTCGCCAGGGTGTTTCCAGCCACACTTCCTACAAGCTAAAAGGTGTTCTCCCTTTACATGCTCCTCTATCCCCTCGAGCCAAATGCTCTACCTTTTTGATCTCCTTGAGGTCTGGATAGAATGCTGGCTAATGAGGGATCTGGGGTTGACGACCCCTGGTGGAACTGAGGTCAATGTCCACCACCGGTCCTCTGCTGGAAGTGCCCATGACTCCCTATCTTTGCCCTCGTGGACACTCTCTCCTTCTCCTTTATCTGCTCCGCCTCAATTTGTTGGATATGTCCAACCGAGAGAAATATATGTCATTGATTGTAATACCCCAAAAGTTTCTAAGACTAAATGAGAGAAATGTAAATAAGTTCAGCAGAAAAATCTGTGTTTTTGCCTCAGAATGACTCGTGGTATGACTCGTTATGAAAAGCAACAGATTGTGGGAGGACTCATAGTGAGATACTGAAGTTGTATGCTCAAACCATGAGTCACACCACAAGTCGTGGTGCATGGGTACGACACATGGTCCGTAGTCGTGGTGAGGCACAGGGAATGCCAAGGTTGGAAAGGACAGATCGTGGTATAACTCATTATGGAAAACAACGAATCGTGATGAAGGTCATGGTTTAAAGGTTCTATGTATGGATAGTTTTCATGAGTGGTGTTACAACCCATGGTAAGAAACCACGTGTCACGGTTTGTAACCCTGGAAAAATCCAAAGAAGGTAAGAATTGAGGCTCAGTGACAACGATAGGTGTTACAACCTATGATAATTGGCGACGACTCGTAGTAGGCATCCTTGATGTGATCTTCAGGAATCAGCCTTATAATTAGTGGTGTCCACGAGTCATAACTTTATGGTATGACTCGTGGTGAGAGTCGTGACAACTGGTAGTGTTGATTTTTCAGAATTTTCATTAAGGGTATTTTCATGAATCCTAAGCTCCTAGGTCCTAAACTACGTCATTTTAAGCCCTGAAAAAAGTGTATCAAGGGAGTTTAACCAATACTAATTCATTCAACTCCCATGCATGTAGGTTTAGAGGGTTCCATTGAAGATCACGCTTAGAAATCCTCCAATTCTCCTCCAAATCTCTTGGGCTTTCAATGTTAACTTAAGAATTAGTTTACCCAGGTATGCAGAGCCATGAATGAGAGTTTCCTTTTACTCTCATGCCTAAATTTCTCCTTAAATTCATGAAATCAAGTGTTAATTCAAGTGTATGATCCTATGGGGTTTTATCCCAATTTTATAAAATTTCCCACGATTTATCTATGGGTCAGTTCCCTTCATGTTTCAAAGTATATTTTAAGATCTATGGGAAAATTTTATACCTATTTTGATTATTAATTCATGATTTCAAATTTTAGAAAATTAGGCCTCAATTATGCAAGTTTCATGAAAAGTCAAGTTTATGATTCTATATGATGTTGATTCTACTAAGCCTATACTTATGATTTATGATTTATGATATGATTTCCTACAAGTACTCTTCATGAATCTATGAACCTCAAGTATGGTGATCTTCTCAAGCATGTATGTTCTTCATAATTTAGGAGTTTATGATTTTGGGTGAATTACGAGTCCTTATTTCATGGCTAATCATGATTTCAAGTATGATCAAGTATGTTATGATTTAACTAGCCATGAACTTCATGTATGATTTCACGATTATTATATGAGCCCTTATGTGCATGTTTTTGGGAGCAGTGTCTAGCACCGAGTAGGACCAGCGTTCAGGTAAGCTCCATGGTCTCAAAACTATGCGCCAACATAGGTTTATATTCATGGACTCTAGGTGGGTCCTTATTAGTGATATCACACCATTTACGTCCCTTTCATGGAAAGCCTGGGACAGCTCTACCCACTTGAGTGAGACAGTTAGAGCATCATGTAAGCTCTATCATAATGGTGTCGATTAAGATGAGTCCTCCTATTGTTCCTCATGATTTATGCATTGTCGTGATTATGATACTTTGGCTCAAGTTATGTTTTACAAGGTTTCTCTTATCATTATGATTATGACTAGTTTATGAATAGTTTTGAAAACCTTAAACCCTCATGTTTATGTTATTATTATCACTTCATGTTTGAAATGTCCTACTCTTATGAACTCTTATGTATTTTACTAGTCCATTTTTACTTACCTTGCATACTTAGTACATTCAAAGTACTAACCACGTAGTCTATGTTGTATTGTTTTATGATACAGGTTTGAGAGATTAGATTCAGCCACGCCATTAGTCCTGCTTCCGTATCAGTTCAGTTTAGCCAGTGTTGGCGAATCCTCATCCTCTAAGAACATTCAGTTTAGTTTGTTCTTTTGTTATTTTAGTTGCAGACTTTTGTCCAGCTAGTTGGGGATGCTGTCTCATTAGCTCATCAGTTATGTTAGAGGCTTTTTAGAAAATATGTAGAAACTCAGCTTGTCAGTGTTGACTCAATTTATGATTCTTATGTGTGTAGACTTCTAGTTATGCATGTTCAGTTTATTAATTTCCATTAATTTATGCTCTTTAGTCGCTAAGTTCATGCCATGGGTCGACTTGGAGCCATTCGTGGTTCTAGGTTATGTGTCCTGATTTAGGGTCTCAACTCGGGTCATGACAAACTTAGTATTAGAGAAAAGGTCCAATGTGTCCTAGGGTGTTTGAAATCTGCATTAAGTAGAGTCTTTTCCATGGGTGTGAAGCGCACCATACTTATATAGTAGGCTATGAGACGTTTTAGGAAATTTTCCTTCTTTCATGATCTATGTCGTGCGATGAAGCATCTCTCTATCCTTTTAACTCGTGCTATATGCATTTGCAGTTTCATGCCTCCACACCGTATGAATGAAAGAAGGAATGAGAACAGAAATGGCCATGAGGATGGCAACGAGGATGAGCATCAGCAAGCCCCACCGCACTAGCAGGTCCTTTGCCCGAGGAGGTCTCTCATGCCGAGTTTAGGGTAGTTTTTCAATTGTTGGCTCAGGCCTTGATTGCTCGGGTCAATCAGCAAGCAGTGGCTCATGTTCCCCATAAATGGAAACGCAGCGGCAGCTCAAGTAAGGGATTTCCGAAGGATGAACCCCCCTAAGTTTATTGGGTTAAGATTGGATGAGGATCCACATGAGTTTCTGGAAGAGATTCAGAAGATCACCCAGATTATGGGGGTGACAGGAGAAGAGAGAACAAACTTAGTCTTCTATTAGTTGAAGGGGGTTGCTTATATTTGGTACTGTTAGTGGAAGGATGGTAGAATAGTGGGCAAAGTTCCCGTGAGCTGGCAGGAGTTCATGACAGCCTTCCTAGACAGATTCTTCCCTAGGGAGTTGAGGGAGGCAAAGGCAGCAGAGTTCATCAATTTGAAGCAAAATGATATGACTGTCCAAGAGTATGCCTTGTAGTTCACCCAACTGTCAAAATATGCGCCAGAGATGGTTGTAGATCAGAGAGCTCGCATGAATAGGTTTGTGTGTGGAGTGCCAGATTCACTAGCCAATGAGTGTAGGACTGCAATATTGAACAGTGATCATGATTTCTCCTGATTGGTGATATATGCCCAACAGATTGAGGGGGATCAGATGAGGGAAAGAAAGAGAGAGGCCGAGAGGGTCAGGACAAGCATCTTTGGATTCTCCCAGCAGAGGTCTAGTGGCGGACATAGTTAGCAATTCCAGCAGAGGTCATCGGCCCCAGCACCATCATCAACCAGTGTCCCATCTAAACCTTAGGGTGATTAGAGAAGCAAGGCATTAGGTTCGAGGGGATAGAGGGACACACTGGTAGAGAGCACCTTTCTAGTTTGTGGAAAATATAGTAAGAACCACATAAGAGTGTGCTTGGTCGGATCAGATATTTGTTTCGGGTGTGGTAAACCTGGGAACATGCACAGGGAATGTCCTTTGGCTAGAGAGGGCGATAGTAGAGGTCATTCCCAGACTACCAGTTCAGCAGCATCTCCAGCATCACGTCCTTCTCAATAAGGTGCATCCACTAGTGCAAGTGGTGGACAACGTCAGAATAGGTTTTATGCCCTCTCATCACGTCAGGAGCAGGAGGTCTCTCCAGATGTAATCACTGGTATGTTGTGAGTATTTAAACCGGTTGTGTATCCATTGTTAGATCTAGGGGCTACTTTATCTTTTGTGACTCCTTATGTTTCCATTAGTTTTGGAGTTAGCCCCAAAACCCTATCAGAATCTTTCTCAGTCTCTACTCCAGTTAGTGACTCAGTTATAGCTCGACGAATATATAGAAATTGCCCTGCCACAATCATTCAGAAAGTCACCTCAACCGGTCAAGTAGAGTTAGACATGACTTATTTTGATGTTATCTTTGGTATGGATTGGTTGCATGCATGTTATGCCTCGGTGAATTGTAGAACCCGTAAGGTAGAGTTTCGATTTATGGGTGAGCCAGTCCTAGAATAGAAGGGTCGTTCAGTCGTGCCTGTAGGTCACTTTATTTCCTACCTTAAGGCTAGAAAGATGATTTCCAAGGGTTGCATGTACCATCTGGTTTAGGTTAAGGATTCTATATTCGATACCTCGACTCCTTAGTTAGTTCCTATAGTGTGTGAGTATCTGGAGGCTTTCCTAGATGATCTATCAGGAGCCCCTCCCGAACGGGAGATTGACGTTGGTATTGACCTATTTCCCGATATACAACCTATATCTATTCCTCCATTCATAATGGTTCCATACAAGCTGCAAGAGTTGAAGGAGCAGTTGAAGGATTTTTTAGATAAAGGATTCATCAGACCTAGCAAGTCCCCGTGGGGTGCACCAGTTCTCTATGTTCGAAAGAAGGATGGTTCTATTCATATGTGCATTGACTATTGGCAATTGAACAAGGTCAACATTAAGAACAAATACCCTCTCCCTAGAATTGATGACTTTTTTGGTCAACTTCAGGGTGCTAAGTGCTTCTCAAAGATAGCCCTCAGATCCGCGTATCATCAACTCAGAGTTAGGGAGAATGACATTCTGAAGATAGCTTTAGGACTCGATATGGTCACTATGAATTTGTAGTTATGCTTTTTGGACTAATGAATGCTCCTTCATCTTTTATGGATTTGATGAACTGGGTGTTCAAGCCATATTTGGACATGTTCGTGATCATCTTCATAGACGACATTCTCATATTCTCTCAGAGAAAGGTGGAGCATGTCGTTATTTGAGGATTGTGCTACAGACTCTCAAGGATAACCAATTGTTTGCTAAATTCAGCAAGTGTGAAAGTTTTGGTTGGACTCAGTTGCATTTTTGGGCCACGTGGTGTCAAGTGAGGGTGTAAAGATGGACTCTCAAAAGATAGAAGCTGTGAAGAATTAGCCTAGACCAGTTAATCCTTCAGATATTAGGAGCTTCTTGGATTTAGCTGGCTACTACAGGAGGTCTGTTGAAGGATTTTTATCCATTGCATCATCGTTGACTAAGTTGACCCAGAAGAAAGTCAATTTAAGTGGTCGGATGCCTATGAGAAGAGTTTTCAAGAGTTAAAGACTCGACTCACTTCTTCCCTAGTATTGACCCTACATGAGGGTACGGATGGATTCGTGGTATATTGTGATGACTCTAGAGTTGGTCTTGGATGTGTGTTGATGCAGCATGGTAAGGTTATTGCATATGCTTTTAGACAGCTTAAGACTCATCAGAAGAACTACCCGATGCATGACCTAGAGTTGGCACAATGGTATTTGCATTGAATATTTGTAGGCACTATTTGTATGGGGTCCATGTGGATGTATCTACATATCAAAAGAGTCTACAGTATGTGATCTCCCAGAAGGATTTGAATTTTCAACGAAGGAGATAGTTAGAGCTTCTCAAAGATTATGACATAAGTGACCTTTATCATCAGGCAAGGCCAATATTGTGGCGGATGCCCTTAGCAGACTTTCTATGAAGAGTGTTTCTCATTTGGAAGATGGAAGGAAAGAGTTGGTGAAGGATGTGTATTGGCTTGCACGATTAGGGGTTCGCCTTGTTGATTTGACGGATGGTGGTCTCATTGTTTAAAATAGTTCAGAATCTTCTTTAGTGACTCAGGTCAAGAATAGAAAAGATGAGGATCCTATTTTAGTGAAATTAAAGGAAGCAGTTCAGCATCAGAAGGTAGAGGTCTTCTTTCGAGGGGATGATGTGTACTTTGATATCAGGTCATCTATGTGTTCTGGATGTCAATGATCTAAGAAAGTAGATGTTGCTTGAGGCTCATGTTCCACCAAGATGTATCGTGATCTATTGTAAGTCTACTGGTGGAATGGCATGAAGAAGGATATAGTGGAGTTTGTGGCTAAGTGTCTGAATTGTTAATAAGTTAAAGTGGAGCATCAAACACTGGGAGGAGTTCTACAAGACATCAGTATCCCTACTTGGAAGTGGGAGGAAATCAATATGAACTTCATCACAAGGTTACCTACAACATGTCGGCAGTATGACTCTATTTGGGTGAGTGTAGACAGGTTGACTAAAGAAGTCCATTTTCTACCAGTCAAAACTACTGATTCAGCAGAAGACTATGCTAAATTGTACATTCGTAGTTAGTTCGATTTCATAGAGTGCCTTTATCCATCATTTTAGACAGATGAACTAAGTTTACCTCATAGTTTTGGAGATCGTTTTAGAAAGAACTTGGTACTCAAGTCAAGATTAGCACATCAATTCATACGCAGATAGATGGTCAGGCTGAATGGACCGTTCAAACTCTTGAGGATATGTTGAGATCATGTGTGATCGACTTCAAAGATAGTTGGGATGAGCATTTACCTCTAATCGAGTTTTCCTATAATAAAAGTTATCACTCTAACATTTAGATGGCTCCTTTTAATGTTTTTTATGAATGGAGATATAGATCTCCTATTGGTTGGTTTGAGGAAGGTGAAGCTACGTTAACAGGGCCAGATTCAATTCATGAGGCTATGGAGAAAGTTCAACTTATAAAGGAAAGGCTGAAAATAGCTTAGAGTCGTCAAAAGTCATATACTGATGTGAGGAGGAAAGAACTGGAGTTTGAAGTTGATGATTGGGTGTTTTTGAAGGTGTCTCCCATGAATGGAATGATGAGGTTTGAAAAGAAAGGAAAGCTTAGTCCCTGATATGTTGGTCCCTACAAAATTGTAAGACATGTTGGCAAAGTGGCCATGAATAGGAGCTACTAGTGGAGTTGGCTTCGGTACATCCAGTTCTCCATGCACCATTGTTAAAGAAGTGCGTTGGTGATCCGACTTTAGTTGTATTGGTGGAGAGCATAGGTGTAAAGGATAACCTTAGCAATGAGGAGGTACCAATTGAGATCCTTGATCTTTAGGTTAGCGATGAGGAGGTACCAATTGAGATCCTTGATCTTTAGGTTCAGAAGCTGAGGAACAAAGAAGTAGCTTCGGTGAAAATCTTGTGGAGGAATCAGCTTGTTGAAGGAGCTACATGGGAGGCCGAAGCAGATAAGATGACTAAATACCCGCATTTATTCCCTTCCGACTCAGTCCCAATATGAGGTATTAGTTTCCTCCTTAGTACTCTATTCAGTTTCATGTTTAGTTCATGTCTCTCAGTTTCCTTTATGTCAAAGCATGTATGTGTGATTCATGAATTCAGTTCGGTCATGTATATAAGTCAGGAGTCAGTCACTCCGTCAGTTTTTAGTTCTAGATGTTCAGTATTTGAGATTTAAGTTCCTTTCCCTAGTTTTTCAGTATGTTTAATCTACATTCGATGATGAATATTCCCAAGGGGGAGATATTGTAATATCTCAAAAGTTCCTAAGACTAGATGAGAGAAATGGAAATAAGATCAGCAGAAAAATCCTTGTTTTTATCTCAAAATGACTCATGGTATGAGTCGTGGTGAGAAGCAGTGAATCATGGGAGGAGTCGTAGTGAGATGCTGAAGTTGGATGCTAAGACCACGAGTCACACCATGAGTTGTAGTGCGTGGGTACGACTCGTGGTCAGGGGTCGTACACAGAAAATGCCAAGGTTGGAAAGGGCGGATCATGGTACGACTCATTGTGAACAACGAGGCATGATGAGGGTCGTGGTTTTAAGGTTCTATGTAGGGATAGGTTGACGAGTGGTGTTACCACCCATGGTAGGAAACCACGAGTCGTGGTTTGTAACCAATGGAAAAATCCATAGAAGGTAAGAACTGAGGCTTAGTGACAACGACAGGTGTTACTACAGGTGTGACTCGTAGCAAACGTTCGTGATGTGATCTTCAGGAATCAGTCTGATGATCAGTGGTGACCACTGGAGGTGACCACGAGTCGTCACTTCATGGTATGACTCATGGTGAGAGTCATGACGACTGGCAGTGTTGATTTTCCAGAATTTTTATTAAGGGTATTTTCATAAATCCTAAGCTCCTAGGTCCTAAACTACGTTGTATTAAGCCCTGAAAGAAGTGTATCAAGGGATTTTAACCTATTCTAATTCATTCAACTCCCATGCATGCAAGTTTAGAGGGTTCCATTGAAGATCAAGCTTAGAAATCCTCCAAATTTCTTGGGCTCTCAAAGTCAAGTTAAGAATCAGTTTACCCAGGTATGTAGGGCCATGAATGAGAGTTTTCTTTCACTCTCACGCCCAAATTTCTCCTCAAGTTCATGAATTCAAGTGCTAATCAAGTGTATGATCCTATGGTGTATTATCCCAATTTTATAAAATTCCCTAAATTTATTTATGGGTCAATTTTCTTCATGTTTCAAAGCATATTTTAAGATTTATGGGCAGATTTTAAACTTATTTTGACTATTAATTCATGATTTTAAATTTTAGAAAATTATGTCCAATTATGCAAGTTTCTTGAAAAGTCAACTTTATGATTCTATTATGATGTCGATTCTCCTAAGCCTAAACTTATGATTTATGATTTATGATATGATTTCCTACAAGTATACTTCATAAATTTATGAATCTCAAGCATGGTGATTTTCCAAGCATGTATGTTCTTCATGATTTAGGAGTTTATAATTTTGGGCGACTCATGGGCCCTTATTTCATGGCTAATCATGTATTTCAAGTATGATCAAATATGTTATGATTTAACTAGCCATGAACGTTATGTATGATTTCATGATTATTATATGAGCCCTTATGTGCATGTTTTTGGGAGTAGTGTCTAGCACCGAGTAGGCTCGGCATTTAGGTAAACTCTGTGGTCTCAGAACTACGCGCCAATGTAGGTTTATATTTATGTATTTTAGGTGGGTCCCTATTAGAGATATCACGCCATTTACGTTCCTTGCGTAGCAAGTGTGGGACGGCTCTTCCCACTTGAGCGAGACAATTGGGGCATCATGTAAGCTCTATCATGATGGTGTCAGTTAAAACGAGTCCTTCCATTGTTCCTCATGATTTATGCATTGTCGTGATTACGATACTTTGGCTCAACTTATATTTTACAAGATTTGTTATATGATTATGATTATGACTAGTTTATAAATACATTTGAAAACCTTGATCCCTCATGTTTATGTTATGATTATCACTTCATGTTTGAAATGTCCTACTCTTATGAACTCTTATGTATTTTACTAGTCCATTTTTACTTACCTTGCATACTCAGTACATTCAAAGTACTGACTACATACTATATGCTATATCATTTTATGATATAGGTCTGAGAGATCAGATTCATCTGCGCTATTAGTCCTGTTTTTGTATCAATTCAGTTTAGGGTGATTCCTCATCTTCCAAGGACATTAAGTTTAGTTTATTGTTTTGTTATTTCAGTTACAGACTTTTGTCGAGCTAGTTGGGGATGTTGTCTCATCAGCTCATCAGTTATGTTAGAGGATTTTCAGACAATATGTAGAAACTTATCTTATTAGTGTTGACTCGATTTATGATTATTATATGTGTAGACTTATATTTATTCATGTTCAGTTTATCAGTTTTTGTTAATTTATGCTCTTTAGTCGTTAAGTTCATGCCATGGGTCGACTTGGAGTCAGTCGTGGTTCTAGGTTCCGTGTCCCGATCTGGGATCTCATCTCGGGTCGTGACATTGATCAACATGGCATTCCTGCTCTCCTTGACTAAGGAAACTGCCACTCCATTCACAAATATACTCACACGAGCCCTAGGATCAGCAACCATCTCCGGCGCATACTTGGACAATCGGGTAAACTCCAAAGCATACTTCTGGATAGTCCTGTTTTTCTACTCCAAGCTGACGAACTCCGCCGCCTTTGCCTCCATCTACTCCCTAGGGATGAAACTGTCCAAGAAAGCAGTCACAAACTCATCCCAACCAACAAGAACTGCTCCATCTTCCTTATAATCCTTCCACTTATGGAACCATATGTGAGCAATCCCCTTCAACTGATAGGAGGCTAAGTTTGGACTCTCCTCTCCCGTAACCCTCATAATCTGGGTGATCTTTTGCACCTACTCAAGGAACTCATGCGGGTCCTTATCCACCTTCGACCCAAGAAACTTAGGTGGGTTCATCCTGAGAAAGTCTTGCACTCTCACCACTACTATATTCCTATTCTGTGGAACATGGGCCACTGCCTACTGGTTAACTTAAGCGGTTATGGCCAGTGCCAACATCTGACATGTCGTCCTGAACTCGGCATGAGTGATTTACTCACACAAAGGATCCGCTGGTGTTGGTGGGGCTTGTTGATGCCCATCTCTATTGCCATTATGTCATGACCCGAACATAGGCCCGAATTGGGACACGGGACAAAGAACCCCGAGAGGCTCAAAGTCAGCCCATGGAATGAACATGACATCTAACTCAATCATAATAAGGCAGAAGATCAACATAATTAACATAGCAAAAGTTTGATAATCTCATAACATCGGAATACATAACTCAAATCCGAAGATGATTACATTGTATGTCTGAAAATCCTCTACTACTGACGAGTTGATGGGACAAGACCCCAACTAACTCACTATAGTCTGAAACCGAAAATACTAAATACGATTGAAAAGAAAGGCCCTTGAAGGATGAGGACTCACCAACTGAGACCAAGAGATTGATGATGAGAGTCTGGCTAATAGCAGGACTGATCCTGAGTATCCGAGCATGTATCATGAAATGATACAGCATAGAGTATGTGGTATACGTGGAATGTACCAAATATGTAAGTTAAGTAAAACTGCTAAGCAAAATCATAAATCATGCATATCATGAAGACATAATTAAGATAAGATTCTGAGAGTAAGGCTTGCATGCTAGTTTCTGAAATTATGAGCTGAACATAAACTGAAGATCATAACTGAATAGAATGATCCAAAGCTGAAAAATAATAATCATAAGTAAAACTAAACATTGGGTCAAACCTACTGAAAACATAATGTCACAACTGATCAATATGCATAACTGAAATCATGAGGAATAATGGGAGACTCGTCATATAACCGACATTACCACGATAGAGCTTACGTGGTCCCGACTATCACACTCAAGTGGGTAGAGCTGTCCAAAGACTTGCAAGGTCTAAGGAAACTACCATGATATCGATATCAAGTTGAAGGCCCCTTGGGGGCAAGGGAATCTCACAAGGGAGGTCCTAAATAATCTCAACATAACTACATTGGTATGTAGTTCTGAGGCATATGATTGACTGACCCTTAGCCTACTCGGTGCTAGACACTACTCTCAAAAACATACATATGCTCTCCATCATTTTTCAATGAAGCTGAACCATCATCTAGTGACGAAGCTGACCCATAACATACATGCATAAATCTGAAATCATAACATAAGGAGCCTTGGGCTCAAACCATACCACAAGCTGAAAATAGTGGGAGTCTAGACTCTAAAATCCATGTGGTAAGCTAATAACATGAAATTTAGATAAATAACGAAACATACTTGATCTTATGGGCATGCTCAATACTTAAACATACTTTAAATAAGCTTAATTCATTCGAAAACATAGGTATAGACATGGGTAATTCGAAATCATATTTTCTTTATATACATCTCATCATGCTTGAACACATATATCATAATATCATCTATTCATGAACTTTCATGGATGGGCGTCATAATTTATAAAACTTGAAAGTATAGTTCATAATTGAGAACGTTTTAAAACATGCCCATTAATCATAATTCAACATTAGAAATATGCTTAGACCATACCCATGATTGATATTTAGAGAATTCACATGTTGGGTTAAAACTCCACAGATTCATCAACTAGAATTTCATGAATTGAAGAGGGATTGGGCATGGGTGTGGTACCCATTCATAACCCTACATACCTGGAAGAATCTGACTTCATAGGTTTCATGCATGGAAGAGAATGGGTTTTGAATAATTTAATCCTCTTAAAACACCCTTTTTCTGAGCTTAAAGCAACGTAGTATAGGACTTAGGGGCTTAAAAGTTACGGATTTGCCCTTACTAAACTCGCATAGTCATTTCTCGAAGCAACGACCAACACGACTGGTCGTCCCTTGCTCCCATGATCTGTTGCTTCGCTCATTGTCTCATCCCTGTTTCATGTCTCAGGTCTTCTACCACGACCAGAAGGAGTCATTACAAGATCCAATGATTCGTTGTTTCCAGCCATCATCACCACTGCTCCTATCCTGGAAATTCTCCCAATGAACACTTACAACGACTCGTTGTTCCCAACAGCGAGTCGTCCCATGACTCGTGCTAGCCTTCTTTAACCAAGACCACCTTCAAAACAATCCACTTACAACGACTTGTTACATCATACAACAGATCGTTCCTAGACTCGTTACTCCCAAGTCCAATTTTGTAGCTTGTCACCATGGGCACAACCAATGGGTCGTTAGACCCACCAACGACCCATACCACGAGTTGTTCTGAGAAGAAATCTTAGATTTCCTGCTGCTTTTCATTTAAAATCCTGAGTCTAGGCTTAGGAACTTTCGGGGTATTACACATTTCCATGGCCATTCTGTTACGATTTCTCCTACCATTAACTCGATGAGAGGTAAATTTTTGCAAACGTGTATAGCATGAGTTAGAGGAATAGAGAGGTACTTCATCACACGACATAGATCATGAAAGAAGGGGAATTTCCAAAAATGTCTTGCAGCCTCTTCCCCATAAGTGTCTCACGCTTCACACCCATGGAAAAGACTATACTTAGTACGGTTTTCAGACACCCTAGGACACACCTAAACCTTAGCTATGGTACCAAGTTTGTCACGACTCGAGCTGAGACCCTAGATCGAGACACAAAACCTAGAACCACGAATGGCTCCAAGCTAACCCATGGAACATAAATAGCATGACTTAAAAGCATAACCAAGAGGAAAGCAACATGAAAAATGAATAAGCGAAAGACTAAATATCATAAAAACGTATATCAAATGATAATATCACAACGCTGAATCTCAAAGCTAAACATACTAGCATATATCTAAAAAGCCTCTACTATTTGTTAAGATGCTGGGACAAGCTCCCAGCTAACTCCAAGTCTGAACTAAACTAACATAACAAGTATAAACTGATAGATGTCCTCGAATGATGAGGACTCACCCAAAGCAGGGGTTGAACTGGACTGAGATGGGAGCAAGCTATCAGTGAGACTAAGTTGGATCACTCGAACCAATATCATAAGATGATATAGAATAGAGTCTACGGTCAGTACTTGAAATGGACTAAGTATGTAAGGGAAGTAAAACATGCTTTGTAAAATGTTAGTTGAATCATGCATATAAATCAAAAGGATCATGAGAGTACAGACTACATGCTAAAAGCCATGTATCTGAGATATAAATAATCAAGAACTAGTTATCGTAACTGAATGTAATGACTTAAGATTTAAAAATAGAAATCATATGACTTGTCATGCTTGAAATTGTAAGTAAAAGCTCTTAAACTGATCATTGGGACAAATATGCTATATAACATAATACTATAAGTCATGAACATGAGTAACTAAAATCATTAGGAATAATGGGAGGCTCATCATAACCGAAAATCACCATGTATAAGCCCATGATGATCCCACGTCTTGCCCACGTGGAGGAGAGCCATCCTATGCCTTTCCAGGGCAAAGGATGAATAAGGTGTGATATCACGATGTGCCCTGGGGTGGGGCAAGAACTCTCTTGAGAGGTCCTAAATATATATACCTACGTTGGTGCATAGTTTATGAGACCGGAGAACCTGAAAACCCCAAGCCTACTCGGTACTAGACACTACTCCAAAAACATGCATAGTGCTCATATAATCATATTCTCAAAACATAGCTTGAATATGATCATTGGGAGTCTTGACTCCATTTCATATCATAAGCAGCATTAGGAGTCTTGATTCCAAATTATATCATAAACTGATCTTATTAGCCTTGGCTAAAATCATAATAAACATACTTAACTTGCATGGGTTTAGCGAAATCATAAAATCATGCATACTTGAAATAGACTTCATAAGTCAAAATCATGGAATCATAAATTGAGAGTTCATAAACATTCATGCATACCAGATAACTCATCATACTTGAAATCATGGATCATAAGCTTGAGTTTTCATAAAACTTGCATAATAGGACATAATTTTTAATAACTTGAAATAGTGAATTTATAATCAAATTGACTGCAAAATCTTCCCATTAGACTTAAAACATACATTAGAATATGAGGGGATTAGACCCATAAACATAGCATAGGTAGTTTCATAGAAGTGGATTAAAGCCTTAGGAATCAATACACATGATTAGAAACTTGATTTCATGAATTAGAGAAGAAGTTGGGGCAAGAGGGTGGAAGAAATCCCCCATTTATAACCCTACATACCTGGATAAATTGATAACTAGTCTTGAAAGCCCAAGAGAATTGAGGAAGAATTTAAGGAGAATTCTAGTTTGATCTTTGAAGGGAATTTCAATTCAATGCATACATAGAAGCCTAATGACATAGGCTAGGCTAAACCCTCTTAAAGAACTCATTTTAAGGCTCAAAATGATGTGATTAAAGAGTTATCTTGGAAAATTACAAAAACACCCTTAAAGAACCGACTGGCACTGCCAGAGCTAACAAGTGACCTATCGACTCGTTAGTCACTTGATGGCTCATCTTGACCTTCCGTCATCTCTGGACAGAATCCCAAATTTCTAATCTTAGCTTGAAACCTTCGCCTGATGAATCCTAAGTCACACCTAATGGGTCACTTAACGACTCATCCTAACCCTCTGGATCTCAAGGTTTCTCCTATGCTTCAAACTAGACGAGTTACCCAATGACTCGTTAGATGAGTGGACGACTTGTCACCTCAATTCGTTAAGACTTCTGGGCTTCAGCATTCCTTGGCTGCCCTGCACCCAACGACTCACTTAACGAGTCGTTAAGTGAACTAATGAGTCACTTGATGACTCGTTCTGTGTTCTGGTGCAGTTTGGTTTGTTTTCTCTAATTCAACCTTCGGGTCTGATCTTAGGGACTTTTGGGTGTTGCATTATCTCCCTCTTGGGAACATTTATCCTCGACTATAATAAGCATACTGTAAGATCGGGGAAGGAACTATAATCCCTAAACTGAACAACTAAAGCTGAAAACTGATGGAGTGACTGTCTCTGAAATGATATACATGACTTAACTGAATTCATGAAACATACATACATGCTATGACATGAAAGAAATTTAGAGACATGAACTTGAAATGAAACTAAATAGAGTACTAAGGAGAAAATTAATACCTCATGCTGGAGTTGAGCTGGAAGGAAAAAAATGTGGGTATTTGGCCATCATATCTGCTTTCGCTTCCCACGTAGCTCCTTTAACAAGCTGATTCCTCCATAAAACCTTTATAGAAGCTACTCCCTTGTTTCTCAACTTTTGAACCTGATCATCAAGGATCTCAACCGAAACCTCCCCGTAGGTAAGGCTATCCTTCACACCTAGGTTCTCCACCAGAATAACTAAGGCTAGGTCACCAATTCACTTCTTCAACAGAGATATATGAAAAATTGGATGTACTAAAGTTAACTTTATAGGTAGCTCCAACTCATATGCCACCTTGCCAACTCGCCTCATAATCCTATAAGGACCAACATATCGGGGACTAAGCTTCCCCTTCTTTTTGAACCTCATTACTCCCTTCATGAGAGACACCTTTAGAAATACACCTCAAACTCAAGCTCCCTCCACCTAACATCCGCATAAGATTTCTGACGACTCTGAGTTGTTTTCATCCTTTCTCTAATAAGCTAAACTTCCTCCATATCCTCATGAACTGAATCCGGCCCTATAACTTAGCCTCACCTACCTCAAACCATCTAATAAGTTATCTACGCCTCCGCCCGTAAAGAGCCTCAAACGGAACCATTTGAATTCTGGAGTGGTAACTGTTATTATAGGCAAACTCAATGAGAGGTAAGTGATCATCCTAACTACCCTTGAAATCAATCACACATGCACTCAACATATCCTCAAGAGTCTAAATGATCTGCTCAGCTTGACTATCTATTTGCGGGTGAAAAGTTGTGCTAAGATTTACCTGAGTACCAAGGCCCCCACTGAAACGACCTCCAAAACTGAGAGGCAAATTGAGTACCACTTGGGCACGTAATTATGACAAAAACTTGTTTGTGCTCTAGCGCACGCGGTCATACAAGTAATAAAGTGGCCCTTTTTAAGAGTCGGATGTCGAACCCATAGGGACTGGACCAATTTAGCGAATATTCAAGTTCAAGTGTAAGATTAACCTTCACAAGTGTTGATTATAGAAATTTTGAGAAATTATAATTAAGTCTAGGGTGATCACAAAATACTTGAGAAACAATATAAGAAGCAACTAGAGTTAATGCCTAATAATCATGCAATGCTACAATTCTCAATGGTTCGAGTATGAAAACTTCAGTTGTTGTCTCAGATAATTAAAATGCTATGTTCATAGTCTTTCGAGCCTTTAAACATGACAAACTAATCTCAAACCTACATCGTTGAGTGGGGATATGATGTCCTAATTTGTGAGCAATTTAATTACATGGACGTGGTTTACGGAGTTTGCACCCTTGATTATGGACTTTCGTACCTCTAATCATTTAACCGAACTTAGCTTCACAACTACTTCTGCGAGTGGTGATGTGATCATTCCAAGGCGGTGCCTAGCTCATCCCATTTTAGTAACCAAGCAAGGCAAATTAGGTATAATTTCTATCCTAACTGTGAATCCTATCGTAAAGATAAGAACTTGCTCCCTATATTCTTATGTTCTAGCCTAGGGTTACTCTTTCAAGCTTTAACCTAAGCTTAACGCATTTGTTTTCATGGTGATCAAGCATAAAAACAACAATAATGAAGAATGTAAGACAAAACAACAACTAAAACTCAAACCATTGAAGAATTCATGCAATTACAATCATATTACGTAGCCTCAACCCTAGAAGAAGGGTTTTAGCCACTCATGTTCATACAAGTACTTAAAAACATGATTCAAGCAATGTACTTACAAGAATAGTTAAAGGAGAATGCAAAAACAATGAACCCTAGAAGAGTTCTTCACTTCTCCCTTCGCTCCTTTACGGTTTCCCAAAAATATTTCATGATAAATGATTTTAGAAGCTAAGGGTTCAATTTATACTAAGCTGAAAAAATGCAAAATTTGGCCTGTGGTGGAAAAACTGCATGTCACGAAGGCTATCATGGAGATTTTCCTCTGTTCCACGAAGCAAAAGCGGAAGATACTAGAACGTGTCTGCTCGGCAGGTCTTGCGCGAGGTACCTGCGTGTCGCCCGGCGTGGCATGCTGCTGGTAGCGCCATGCGCCTGCCGTGGCACGTTGCAATCACCACAGGGCCACTGGATGACACTCCTCGGGCAACATGGCATGGCGTGGCACAGCACTCAGCGCGCAGCTTGTGCTGCGTGGCACGATGCCCTTGCCGACAGTCCCTATCTTTAGCCTGCCATGTTTCCTTCATTTGCCATCGAGTCCGAACTTCATTCCTTTGCTTCAACCATCATATTTTAGTCCCTCACATGCATTTTACACCTACAAAACAAGGACTAATCATGTTGGTTAGTGCATACCCAAATTTACACAAAATCGTATAAGAATGTAAGTGGATAATTTGACAAACACGACTAAATCAAGCTATAAAATAGCACTTGGGGACGTAATTATGCCCAAGATCAGTAACCCCATCTGAGATGACGGACAAAGGAACTCTATGCAACCAAATTAACTCTCGAATGTACAATCTAGCATAATCGGTAGTTTTGATTGGTAAGAAATGGGCTGATTTGATCAACCTATCCACAATCACCCATATAGAGTCATACTGTCGGCGTGTATGAGGCAAGCCTGTAATGAAGTCCATATTGATCTCTTCCCACTTTCAAGTAGGAATGCTAATATCCTTAAGCATACCTCTAATGCTCAACCTTTACTTGTTGGCAATTCAAATACTTAGACATAAACTCTATTATGTCCTTCTTCATACCATTCCACCAATAGACTTCTTGTAGATCATGATACATCTTGGTTCCACCTGGATAGATAGAGTACCGAGAGACATGAGCCTCACTCAACATCCGTTCTCCCAAGTCATCTACAGCTGGCACACACAATTAGCATTGATATCGAAGTATACCATCTCTCCCTTCGGAGAAAACCTCCACCTTCTGATTCTGGACAGCTTCCTTTAGCTTCACTAGGATAGGATCCTCATCTTCCCTAGCTTAAACTTCCGTCACCAAGGAAAATTCTGACCTATTCTAAACAATCACACCACCATCTGCTAAATCTGCAAGGCGAACCCCCAAACAAGCAAGCCTATGGACATCCTTCACCAACTCTTTCTTCCCATCCTCGACATGAGACGCACTCTCCATGGACATCCGCCACTACATTAACCTTTCTAGGATGATAAAGGACACTTATGTCATTGTCCTTGTGAAGCTCAAGCCATCTCCTTTGCTGCAAATCAGGTCCTTCTGAGTGAACATGTACTGAAGGCTCTTATGACCCGTGAATACATCCACATGCACTCCATACAAATAGTGCCTCCAAATCTTTAAAGCAAACACCATAGTAGTCAACTCTAGGTCATGCGTCGAGTAATTCTTCTCATGAGTCTTAAGTTGTCTAGAGGCGTATGCAATAACCTTACCATGCTGCATCAACGCACAACTGAGACCAACCCTAGATGCATCATAATACACAACAAAACCATACTGCCCTACGATAGGGTCAATACTGGGGCTGAAGTGAGTCGAGTCTTTAATTCCTGAAAACTCTTCTCACAGGCATTCGACAACTGAAATTTGACCTTCTTCTAGGTCAAATTAGTCAACGGTGCCACAATGGATGAAAATCCCTCAACGAACCTCCTGTAGTATCCATCCAAACCCATAAAGCTCCTAATATTTGTAGGACTGATAGGTCTAGGCCAATTCTTTACTGCTTCTATCTTTGGAGAGTCCACTTATACACCCTCGTCAGACACCACATGGCCCAAAAATACTACTGAGTTCAGTGAAAACTCACACTTGCTGAATTTAGCAAACAACTAGCGATCCTTGAGAGTCTGCAACATAATCCTCAAATGAGCTGCATGCTCCTTATCGCTCTGAGAGTATATGAGAATGTCATCAATGAAAACAATCATGAACATATCCAAATATTGCTTGAACACACTATTCGTCAAATCCATAAAAGTTGCAGGATTATTTGTTAGTCGAAAAGACATAACTACGAACTCATAATGACCATACCGGGTCCTGAAGGCTATCTTCGAGATGTCACTCTCCCTAACTCTCAGCTGATGATATCCGAATCTGAGATCTATCTTTGAAAAGCACTTAGCACCTTAAAGCTGGTCAAACAAGTCATTGTCCGGTGCTATGGTAGTGGTTAAAAACCGACACGCAAGTGCACGTGGTCAAACAAGTAATAAAGTGGCTAAGTAAGCCAAGTATCGAACCAAGGAGACTCTGGATAAGTAAAATTGCTCAAGTATACTATATTCTATCTTACTTCTAAATATGCTGACAACAACGTAACCAAAAGTTAAATAATTTTTGTTTATAAATTGTATACTAAAACTATTAACAAATATTTACTGTGAATTGAAACTATGGATATGAGCATGCCAAGGTTAAGAACAAGTAATGAACTTGATTATCATCATCATTCGGTTATTCTTCTCTTCTAGTTGCTAGCCAAGAACATTAGCCAAGAGATTAAAACTCTCGTATTTAATCTCACTTAAGAATCATAAACCATCCGTCTACATTTCTGTGATCAAATGCAATTTATGACCTAGCAATACAATTCCGGTTCCTAAATTGACTAATACGGCTTTCAAGTATATTTCTATCAGGAAAGCACATCAAAACCCAATTTTCCCAAATCAAGTTAAGAACAATACCCTATTAATTCACAACTTTCCAATTTCTTGCTCTCTCGAGTGAAATTGGACTTTTTAGATGTACATTAATATCGGCCACACACTAATGCAGCAGAAACAAGAATTAATAGAACAACATAGAAGAAGAAGATGAAAAACCATACAATTCAATAATCAAAATTCATCACCATTGTTCATAACCTCAGCAAGGAAGAGAATTAGCCACTCATTTGTGGATTAATCATCCTAAAACAAGTGTTAATCATACAAACAATTGATTGAAAGAAGAAAGAAAGAGAGAAAAACCCTTAGCTTTTTCGTCCCTCAACTGCCTGTAACCCACGTCCTTGCTCCACCAAATCTCAATTTTCTAAAAATAAGCCTAAGTGTTCTATTTATACTAGTCGGAATTTTTCCCGGAATAACAAGCAACGTGTCACGGAGGCCAACGCGGAGCACTGCCTCCGTGACACGGCATGGATGCGGACCCTCACTGGAAATCCAGGGTCCGGGAATATAGCCTCAACGTGGCACGGCATGCAACGCGGAGGCTTGCCTCCGTGCCACGGAGCTGTCGCGAGGCTTCACTGGAAATTGCCAAATTAATTCATCCTCCATGCAGTGTGCCTCCGCGATGGTAGCGTGGCACGGCTCCATCACAGACCCCTTTACATTGTGCATTCCAATGTCTTTTCCGTGCTCGCATCCAAGTCCAACTCCGATATTGTTCCAACATGCATTTTAGCTCCTCAAAATCATGTTTTACCTACAAAACAATGCTAATCATGTTGGTTAGTATAAATTCACATTTTATTACCAATTACATGAAAATGTGTACACATTGCACAACAAACAAGGCGAAAATGATACGTTTGAGTATCACTTGGGCATATAAATCTGCCCAAGATCACTTACCCCACACTTAAATCCTTGTTCGTCCTCGAAAAACACATACACAACTCATGCAAATTACATCCCAACCTTTGCCACTATGGTGCGACAATTTATGCTACGGTCATACCGATTATTCAATTTTTGCAAATCATCAAGAAAACATGCATGGTATTAACAATGCAATGACCTTTAATATATCAAGACTTCCTAGACTTTAAGAACCGACTCTTGATATAGGCAAACTCATGCAAATCAGCTAATCAAGATATCCGACACGAAAATCAATCTTTCATCAAGCATGTGCCCTCGCAACTCAAGAGAATCTCCCCCTTTATGTTCATGCGACTCACAAACATTCAAGTAGGGGCATGTAGAAATTAATTTCACTCTCTCTCCCAAAAGAATTCACATGCATCATGTCATGACCCATAGGCTTGCCCTTAGTGTATTACTCCACTAATATAAAGAAATGCAATGTAAGATCACGTAGGATTTTAATGGGTTGTAATGGAAGCTATGGAACTAGTATGTATTGGATTAGCCAATAATAGTCACTAGCATCCTTAAGCGCCTTTTCAACACATTCCCATCAACTCATGAACATTGTTTCTCTCTTTTCTTTTTCTTTTTTATCATCCCATTCATGCTGGTTTACTTTCGTATGGCCCATTTCATCAAACACACTTGACATGACACAAAGGTTTTTCATGCACCTTCATTATCATTTCATTATAACAAGTGCCTCTTCAACCTTTTCTTTTCTTTCCTCACTCTGCTTTTCTTTTTCTTTCCACTATTCTCACTCTTTGACACTTTGGGAAAATTTTTCTGTTCTTCTTAAGCGCTTAAGAGTTTTGTATAGACTTACGGCTAATGCAAAGAAAGAATTAAGCTTAGTTTATCCAATTTTGGACAAAAGAAAGAAATAATCGGCTAAAGGCTCAACGGGCTGACTAGGGTATACAATCACATAAAAAGGAGAGTATGACAAGAAAAAAATAGACACTCTCGGTTAAAACAAAGAAATGCCTACATCCTTTCTAACACTACACCTCCTTCATTTCGTTTTGTACACACACCAGGCAAGTTCTAGACACTTCACAATAGCATGGAATAACAATACCTCACTTCACACTTTATGCACATGCTCGATTCAAGATGCATTCACAGACTCTTTAATTAGCCAACTACATGAATTCAGAATTAAGCCTCAATCACACCGAATCGAATTCTACAGCCAAGGTAACTCAACATATTTACAAAATTGCATGCTTTCATACGAATCACTTTTACATTTTGAATATCAGTTACAACACACAACCATAATTTCACAACCATATAGTAACTATAGGTTCCGTGATGCAATCCACCAAAGAGAAAAACTAAGAATAAATTAAAATCACTACTCCTACCGACTACATTTCCCTTAGGACGGTCGTCATCCATCCATCATATGGAACAGTCATTAACTATGACATCGGTTCAATGGGACTACTCTCGGTAAAAGAACCGAAAACAAACTCCGAGAAACCCAAAAATAAAAATCGAAAATTTTTTGCAAAACATCGATCATTTCGATGGAAAAATATTTACAAAATATTTTCGCAAAAATTTTAAAAATATCAATCATTTCGATAGAAAAAAATATTTACAAAATTTACAAAATATTTACACTGGCAACCACAACCTTTCACAACACACATCAATTACCACAAAAATATGTACAGATACAAATACAAATCAGTTTGCACTCACAACCACAGGGAAACATAAACATACATACAAAACAAAGGAAGAACATACAGCAAATCAGCCCAGCCCCAGCACCTAGCTACTCCCCACCCCACACTTAAATCGAACACTGTCCCCAGTGTTCACAAAAATTAAAAAGCACAAAAATTTTGGGTGGTGGAACTCCCTGATCAGTCGAAATATTCGACTTCTTCATCCGGTGCTGCTGCCTCATCGCCCATGTCCGAGTCACCTCCATCGTCGTCATCGGACTCCACATCGGAGTCCTCCCGACGTGTCTCCTCATCCGTGGGGACATCATCGTCAATGGGCTCAACGAAGGCTGGCCCCACTCGGCACAAAGCTCTGGTGTTTTCGCCAAATGGGTAATCCAGCTCCAGCTGCCATAACTCTTCCTCTGTGGCTGGTCTCCCACCAATCCGGAGCTGAAGCATTTGCATACCAAACATCCGTGCCATGTACTGATCGTCACGAGCATGTCGCTCGCCCAGTGTCAGCACTGGCCCATGTGTGGTGTCGGGGGCCTTGGTTTTGGTCACATCAAGGGCCCTCCGCTCCAACTGCGGGATGTAGTCCAAAGCCTCTTCCTCGACGTCGAGGCCCCGGAGAAAGGTGGTGATGAGTCCGCCGAACCCATACCTGTGGCCCTGGTGTAGTCGGGCTCTCTTCATGGAGGATATGATGACCGCCCCAACATTAATCTCTAGCCCTTTCATCAAGGCATACACAAGGCACACACGGTCCCGGGTCACATCCGTCATGTGCACCCCCGGAATCAGGCACGAACAAACTATTTTCAGCCAAATTCTTGCCTCCCTGTTCATTTGAGAATACGGCAGAGTCTGGTGGTAACCCCTCTCCTTATGTCTGCTCCATCTGGCTGTGGATCGAGCCCCACACAAAGTGCGTCTGATATCAGCGTATGGTGGGGTGATGTTCAGCTGGCGGAGAACGTGGGCGTCTGTATCCCGCGCTCCAATGATGGCATTTAATTTCTGGGGTTCCAGAGTGACAATCTGCCCTCTGATTTTTATTGTGTGGCTTCTGATGGCCGGGTTCCAATTTGCATAGAACTCCCGGACTAAATGTAGGTTGCACTCCTTGGGCTCCTGAAATATGAAGCTGAGCCCAGCTGCCTCGATTCTCTGCACAATACGGGGGAACTCCTGTGCTAGTGGTTCCCGTGCAATATGCTCCTCAGGGAAGTACTTATTCTCCTTATGTTTAGCGTACCACTTCTTCCCTTCATCGGTCACCCACCTCGTTCCGTATTGGCGGGGTTGGCCGCGCGGAACAGCTGGTGCAGCTGGGACTGCTGTGCCCAATCTCATGCGTTTTCTCCCGGTGCCTGAAGTAGATGCACCTTTACCCATATCCTGCCTACTTGCCATTGTACCTGTCAACATCAATAAACAAGCACAATGTCAAGCTAAATGCATACTAGCTTCGGCTAAGGTCGGGTTACACTAAGTTTACCCCACACTTAGTCCTTAGCTACTCTTACGATACTCCGTCAAGGATTACTTTATTTACAACCTAAACACAAACAACTATACAATTTATGCTTAGTGCGTTCACAAAAAATTTTTGACAGTATAACTTTTAGCGTACTACTCAGACTTCATACAGCTAATCCCAATCCTACCATCGCTAGCAATTCAACCATCGCACTTAGCAACGAAGACAACAAACAAAAACAACGACAAAAATTCTATATACATACGAATCCAAATAACCAAACCAATTTGAACAATTTTTACATTTTCCCAAAACCCGAGAATTCGTCGTCTATTACCTTCAAACAATATTTACAACGACTTATCTCAATTCACAAACATACACCAGCATATAATTCACCAATTTACCAAGTTACCCAATTCGATTTCAACAACCCCAGCCCTAGAATTCAATTTTACAATCAAATTCGAATCATTCATGCAATCGACAAGTTCAAACGCTAATTACAACATTCCGAACATTTATCAATCAAAGAATAATTCAAGTTCATGCTAAATTGCTAATTAGGGTGATTTATCTCACCTCCCATGCTCAAATTCGACTAAAATCGACAAAAACTTGAGAGAGTAGAGGAAAACATACCTTTAAGTTGAATGATCGAAGAAACTCGACAATTTGGTTGCTTAATAGCGTGGCACGTTGGTTGGGGAGGGGGATTCGGGTGTTTGGTCGCGGAGAAGAGAGGAAATGGGGGAAAAGGGACTAAAATCGGGGTTAAAAATGAAGGGAAACACGCGGGTCACCCGGCAACCCGGTGTGACCCGTCACAAAATATAGGGCAACGTGTCACAGAGGGTAACGCGGAGCCCCTCCTCCGTGACACGGAGCTAACGCGATGGCTCACTGGAATTTTTAAAAAATCGAGAATTAACCTCAACGTGTCACGGAGGGTAACGCGGAGCCCTTCCTCCGTGACACGGAGCCAACGCCCCAGTGCACTGTCTCTTCATTTTATTCATTTTTTCATACCTTGCCTTTTCCTTCACTATTCCATGCATATTTTTCTCCGTTTGACCTGAAAATCACCTTACTAAACAAAATTGGTTAGATTAATAGATTTCCCTAACTAAAATGAAAAATACTAACTAAAACGAAAAATTTGTACTAACTCAAGAAAAAGAAAAATTAAAATAAAAACTATTTACACTTTACTAAACAAAAGAAAAAAATATTTTTCACGGGTTGCCTCCCATGGAGCGCCTGGTTTACCGTCGCGGCTCGACATCCTTTATGCTCAATTATCCACTAGGGTGATGGACGATTTTTCACGATCATTGTCCCCCCCCCAGTAGTGCTTACATCTCTGCCCATTTACCAAGAACGTAGCACTCTGATCTTCTTGCCACAGTTCTACGGCCCCGTGAGGGGTCATTCTTACCACTTCGAACGGTCCCGACCATTTAGACCTTAGCTTACCAGGAAACAACTTCAACCTCGAATTAAAGAGCAAAACTTTCTATCCCGGCTCGAAAATGCGATGCACCACATGTTTATCATGCCATCTTTTGGTTCTTTCCTTGTAGTACTTAGCACTCTCATAGGCATGCCAGCGGAACTCATCAAGTTCACTGAGCTGCATTAGTCTCTTTTTGCCCGCCAGCTCTGAGTCCATATTTAGTTTTCTGACAGCCCAGAAAGCTCGATGCTCTAATTCCACCGGGAGATGACATGCTTTGCCGTAGACCAATCGGTATGGTGAAGTTCCAATCGGTGTCTTATAAGCAGTTCGGTAAGCCCACAACGCATCATCGAGTTTGCTTGACCAATCATTTCATTGTGTATTCACCGTTTTCTAAAGAATCTGCTTCACCTCCCTATTTGATACCTCTACTTGCCCACTAGTTTGGGGGTGGTATGTTGTTGCCACTTTATGGCGCACCCCATACTTGGCTAGTAATTTCTTGAAACTTGCATTGAAAAAATGAGCCCCTCCATCACTGATAATTGCTCGGGGTGTCCCGAACCTTGTGAGGATGTGTTTTTTCACAAACTTCGTTACTACCTTGTTATCATTTCTGGGGCAAGCTATTGCTTCCACCCATTTTGACACATAATCTACAGCCACCAAGATGTAACGATTACCAAATGACGGTGGGAATGGACCCATGAAGTCAATATCCCATACATCAAAGGGCTCAACTTCTAGTATATTCTGCAAAGGCATCTCTTGTCTTCTGCCAATTGATCCTGTACGCTGACATCTATCACACATTTTGACATACGCCATAGAGTCTCTGAATAGTGTTGGCCAAAAGAACCCTGACTGTAGAACCTTGTGCGCTGTTCTTTTGCCTCCGTGATGCCCTCCATACAACGAAGAATGGCAGCCCCTCAACACTTCTGCTATCTGACTCTCTGGGATGCATCTTCTCATCACCTGATCTGGTCCCTGTTTGAACAAATATGGCTCATCCCATACATAATGCCGGCTGTCATGCCTCAATTTCCTTCTTTGTTGGTCTGTTGTTTCAGGTGGGTAGACTCCGCTCACTAGCAAGTTGACTATGTCTGCATACCAGGGAACTTCAGCTTCTCCCACCGCCAAGAGTTGCTCATCTGGGAATTCTTCATTTATGTCATCACTTTCCATCACATGCGACCGACTTTCCAGTCGTGATAGGTGATCTGCTACTTGGTTCTCGCTTCCCTTTCTGTCTCTGATCTCAAGGTCGAACTCCTGCAACAATAAGATCCATCTAATCAATCTGGGCTTAGCATCCTTCTTGTTGAATAGGTACCAAATAGCTGCATGATCGGTGTACACCACAACTTTCGAACCTACCAAATAAGACCTGAATTTGTCAAATGCAAACACCAAGGCTAGCATCTCTTTCTCTGTGACTGTGTAATTGCTCTGGGTCATATTTAGTGTTTTGCTTGCATAATAAATAGAATGGAAAATTCTATTTTTTCTTTGTCCCAATACGGCTCCCACAGCCACATCACTGGCATCACACATCAGCTCAAATGGTTGTTCCCAATCAGGAGAAGTAAGTATAGGTGCTTCTATCAATTTCTGCTTCAACTTTTCAAATGCTGTAACACACTCATCATTCAACTCAAACTTTACCTCCTTTTCTAGCAGTCTGCATAGTGGTCTAGAAATGTTGGAAAAGTTTTTGATGAATCGTCTGTAGAATCCTGCATGCCCCAGAAAACTGCGCACACTTTTCACTGACACTGGTGGTGGCAATTTTTCAATAACCTCGATCTTAGCACGATCGACTTCCAACCCCTTTTTAGATACTTTGTGGCCAAGGACAATCCCCTCCTTCACCAAGAAGTGGCATTTCTCCCAGTTTAATACAAGGTTGGATTCTTCACATCAAGCCAACACCCTGTCAAGATTCTGCAAACAAATAGCAAACGAATTACCGAAAACAGAAAAATCATCCATAAATACCTCAACAAAATCCTCAACCATGTCATGGAAAATAGCCATCATGCATCTCTGAAATGTGGCGGGTTAACCCAAACGGCATCCGCCTGAAAGCATATGTCCCATAAGGACAGGTGAAAGTAGTCTTCTCTTGATCCTCCGGAGCTATGGCTATTTGGTTATAACCAGAGTACCCATCAAGGAAGCAATAATACTCCTGTCCTACCAACCTATCAAGTATTTGATCAATGAAAGGGATGGGGTAATGATCTTTCCTCGTGGCTTCGTTTAGCTTTCTGTAGTCCATACAAATCCGCCAGCCTGTGACGGTTCGAGTAGGGATCAACTCATTTTTCTCGTTGGGGACTACGGTCATCCCCCCTTTCTTAGGAACACATTGAACGGGGCTGACCCACTCACTGTCTGAAATTGGGTAGACCACACCTGCATCAAGCAACTTGATTATTTCTTTCCTTACCACATCCTTCATTGCTGGATTAAGTCTCCTTTGCGGCTGAACGGTTGGTTTGGCTCCTTGCTCCATGAATATCCTATGTGTGCAGAAAGCTGGATTAATACCCTGAATGTCAGACATTTGCCAACCCATTGCTTTCTTCCTCTTTCTGAGGACACTCAATGCTGCCTTTTCCTGTGCCTCCGTCAAGTCTGCAGAGATGATAACTGGTAACGTCTCCCCCTCCCCCAAAAAGATATATTTTAGATAGGGAGGCAATTCTTTCAGCTCCAGCTTCGGTGCCTCCTCAACGGATGGTTTTGGCAAAGGCTCTAGAGATCTCATCAATGACTGGAATTCCTGTCAACTCGGATGATTAGGTGCCCCATTCAACAATTGGACCATTCCACACGCCTCTCTATCCCCAAAATGATCAGAGTGCGTTAACGCTCTTTCCAATGGGTCTTGAGATTCAACAACCTGCCTAATTTCTCCATGTTCAACCACACTAATTTCCGAAAGCTCCTCATTTATAGCTGGCAGCTTCATGGATTTTAGCACATCAAATACCTCTACCTTGTCATGTGCTCGCATTGTAAGTTGACCCGCAGCCACGTCAATTAATGCTTTTCCAGTTGCCAAGAAGGGTCGTCCCAAAATAAATGGGACTTCAGCGTCTGGTTCAAAATCCAGAACAATAAAATCAACCAGAAAAATGAGGGATCCCACTTGCACAAGCACATCCTCAACAATGCCATCCGGCCTAGCTAAGGATCTGTCTGCTAGCTGCAAGATTACGGTTGTAGGTCTAGGACTCCCTAGACCCAACTTTCTGAATACCGAAGATGGAATCAGATTTATGCTCGCCCCCAAGTCACAGAATCCACGAGCTCGGATACTCTGCCCAATTGTAAGATGGATAGTAAAACTTCCAGGGTCTTTTAACTTCGTAGGCAGTCTATTTTGGATCCGGGAAGTGCATTCCTCCGTCAAAGCTACCATGGCATACTCAGTCAGACGACTTTTGTTGGCCACGATGTCTTTAATATATTTCGCATATTTTGGCACTCCCTGCAAGACATCAACAAGAGGTAAATTAACATGTACCTGTTTAAGCACCTCTATAAATTTCTTGAAACACGCCTCCTCCTTGTGTTTCTTGAGTCGTTGAGGGAACAGGGGTGGAGGCCTTTCTGATTCAGCTTCTTTGGTCTTCCCCTTATCCGAACTTTGTTCTTCCTCAACATCTGCTGCTCCTGACTTTTGAGGTGATCTCTCTGGTTCCACCTCCTTTAGCTGCAAACCACTCCGTGTGGTCACTGCATTTACCTACTTCGGATTAGGATCCGTGTCGCTAGGCAGTCCTCCTCTGGGCCTTGTGTTTTGGGCACTAGCAAATTTCCCAAATTGATACTCAAGAGCTTTGGTCTCTAATTGATTATTCTTCACTTTGGCTGCCAATTTAACATAGTCAGCTTGCAATTGCGCCTGATTAGCGATCATGGTCTTGAACATTTCTTCAATGGTAGGTGATGGTGGTGGAGGAGGGTCGTTGTGATTTCTGAATTGAGATTGGTAGTTCTGTTGCCCTCCTTGATTCCTATGCATACCCTGACCCGAACTTTGGCCTTGTTGGTTGTTGCTACCCCACGAAAAATTTGGATGGTTCCTCCAATTTGAATTGTAGCCGCTACCAAACTGTTGTTGATTTCTCTGTGCATTGCCCACAAAGTTAACCGAATCTGGGTTTGCTCCACAGCACTCAGCTGAGTGCTCACTGCTACCACACACTTCACACCACATTTGCTGAACCGCATTGACTGAAGCTGAAGGCTGGTTCAAATTCATGTTGCTGAAGTGGTTGTTCAACTGATTCTGCAAGGCAGCTATCTGTGCAGCGATAGCTGTAAATCCATCCACTTCAAGCACTCCTGCTGCTTTCCTTGCTCCACCTCGAGATGAATCTGCATTCCATTCTGGATTGCCCTGTGAAATTCGGTTGAGCAAAGTGTACAGCTCCTCATAAGTCTTTTCCAGCGCTTGCCCTCCAGCTGGTGAGTCTAACAAAATTTTAGTATGGGGTTCCAAACCCTCAATAAATGTGTGTACCAACACCTCATTGGACTGATGATGATGAGGACAGTCCCGCAACATGGATTTAAATCTTTCCCAGGCTTGATATAAATTTTCTCCCTCCCTTTATTTGAAACTTAGAATTTGACTTCTAAGTCTGGCTGTTTTACCAGAGGGAAAAAATTTTATCAAGAACTTTCGTGCTAGATCATCCCACGTTGATATAGAATTTGGTGGTTTAGCTTTTAACCACCTCTTGGCTTCACCAAGTAAGGAAAACGGAAATAGGGTGAGCCGAACATAATCAGGTGACACTCCAGCGGGTATATAAGTGTCACTTATCTCCAAAAAGTTCTGGAGATGTTGTTGTGGGTCTTCATGAGGGAAACCGGTAAATTGCCCGCTTGTGTGCAATAGTTGCACCATGTTCTGTTTTAATTCAAATCTCCCTCCAGGCTCTGGTTTGCGGATACTTGCATGTACATTGTTGGCATGTGGGATTGCCACCTCGCGAACCGGCCTTGTTGCTGCTTCGTCGGGCACTAACACTGCCCTCACAACCGGTGGATTTTGTTGCTCCATTATAGACTGTCTGAGCAACTGCAGCTTCTTTTGTAGAGCTTCTCTGCGTTTACTATGAAATTCACGTTCAGGCTCTGTATAAGATTCCACCAGCTCCTTGTCCTTTGCCAGTGTTCACAGAAATCAAGTCTGCAAAATACAGGCTAAGACCAAGTTGTCAACACTTAAGAAAATAAAATAAAAATACAGTAAATTTACACTTAACAGAATTTCACCAATTGCCTAGTCTCCCCGGCAACGGCGCCAAAAACTTGTCCGGTGTTGTGGTAGGGGTTAAAAACCGACACGCAAGTACACGTGGTCAAACAAGTAATAAAGTGTCTAAGTAAGCCAAGTATTGAACCAAGGAGACTCTGGATAAGTAAAATTGCTCAAGTATACTATATTCTATCTTACTTCTAAATATGCTGACAACAACGTAACCAAAAGTTAAATAATTTTTGTTTATAAATTGTATACTAAAACTATTAACAAATATTTACTATGAATTGAAACTATGGATATGAGCATGCCAAGGTTAAGAACAAGTAATGAACTAGATTATCATCATCATTCGGTTATTCTTCTCTTCTAGTTGCTAGCCAAGAACATTAGCCAAGAGATTAAAACTCTCGTATTTAATCTCACTTAAGAATCATAAACCATCCGTCTACATTTCTGTGATCAAATGCAATTTATGACCTAGCAATACAATTCCGATTCCTAAATTGACTAATACGGCTTTCAAGTATATTTCTATCAGGAAAGCACATCAAAACCCAATTTTCCCAAATCAAGTTAAGAACAATACCCTATTAATTCACAACTTTCCAATTTCTTGCTCTCTCGAGTGAAATTGGACTTTTTAGATGTACATTAATGTCGGCCACACTAATGCAATAGAAACTAGAATTAATAGAACAACATAGAAGAAGAAGATGAAAAACCATACAATTCAATAATCAAAATTCATCACCATTGTTCATAACCTCAGCAAGGAAGAGAATTAGCCACTCATTTGTGGATTAATCATCCTAAAACAAGTGTTAATCATACAAACAATTGATTGAAAGAAGAAAGAAAGAGAGAAAAACCCTTAGCTTTTTCGTCCCTCAACTGCCTGTAACCCACGTCCTTGCTCCACCAAGTCTCAATTTTCTAAAAATAAGCCTAAGTGTTCTATTTATACTAGTGGGAATTTTTCCCGGAATAACAAGCAACGTGTCACGGAGGCCAACGCGGAGCACTGCCTCCGTGACACGGCGTGGACGCGGACCCTCACTGAAAATCCAGGGTCCGGGAATATAGCCTCAACGTGGCATGGCATGCAACGCGGAGGCTTGCCTCCGTGCCACGGAGCTGTCGCGAGGCTTCACTGGAAATTGCCAAATTAATTCATCCTCCATGCAGTGTACCTCCGCGATGGTAGCGTGGCACGGCTCCATCGCGGAGCCCCTTTACATTGTGCATTCCAATGTCTTTTCCATACTCGCATCCAAGTCCAACTCCGATATTGTTCCTACATGCATTTTAGCTCCTCAAAATCATGTTTTACCTACAAAACAATGCTAATCATGTTGGTTAGTATAAATTCACATTTTATTACCAATTACATGAAAATGTATACACATTGCACAACAAACAAGGCGAAAATGATACGTTTGAGTATCACTTGGGCATATAAATCTGCCCAAGATCAGTCATCAATCCTGGGAAGGGGATACTTATTCTTGATTAGGACCTTATTCAACTGCCGATAATCAATGCACATTCTAAGAGAACCATCCTTCTTTCGAACAAAGAAAACTGAAACACCCCAAGGGGACATACTAGGCTCGATGAAACCCCTATCTAGGAGATCCTTCAACTGCTCTTTCAACTCCTTTAGCTCAGATGGAGCCATCCCATAAGGAGGAATGGATATGGGTTGTGTATCAGGGAAAAGGTCAATACCAAAGTCAATCTCCCACTCGGGAGGGACTCCTGGTAGATCATCTGGAAACACCTCTAGATACTTATGTACAATAGGGACAGTTTGAAGTGTATGGGTCTCGGATGTAGAATCCTTGACCCCAACTAGATGATACATACAACCCTTAGAGATCATCTTCCTAGCCTTGAGATAGGAAACTTGATCTTGGGCATAATTGCATGCCCAAGTGATACTTTAATACTTCATTTTTACTTGTTTATCCACTTTTATATGTGCATTCTCATGTGATTTGTATATAAAGGTGTATTTATACTAACCAACATGATTAGTATTGTTTTGCAATCTAGAAGGAATTTTTGGAAGCTAATCTACAAGTTGGTGAAGTGTAGAAATGGACTCGGAAGCAAGAAGCGGAAGTCGACAAGGAAATTACCCAAGTTTGGTGCTCCGCAATGGAGGCCGTGTCACGCTACCATCGCGAAAGCAGTCTTCCTAGAAGGAATTTTTATCTTGATTTCCAGTGAAGGCGCGTGTTACCTCTGTGGCACGGAGCTGAGGCTCCATGATACACTCCGTGCCACGCTGAAGATAATTACCTGGAAGCTAAGTTCCAGTGAGGCTCCGCGACAGGGCCATGGCACGGAGCTGATGTTCCGCGATACACTCTGTGTCATGTTGCCAGTTATTCTAGGAAAAATTTCTCACTTGTATAAATAGCACACTTAGGTTTTATTTTAAAGTATCTAACATTTTGAGCAAGAACGTGGATAGCAGGTAGTTGAGAAAAAGAATTCCGAGGGTTAATTCTCTTCCTTTTCCTTTTTAATTTCAATTGCTTGTATGATTTCTACTTATTTGAAGATGTTTAATCCGCA
Source organism: Datura wrightii (assembly GCA_035772735.1). Classification (NCBI taxonomy): domain Eukaryota; kingdom Viridiplantae; phylum Streptophyta; class Magnoliopsida; order Solanales; family Solanaceae; genus Datura; species Datura wrightii. Next base: position 40,563,386 of record JASDFA010000003.1, read on the forward strand.
AATGAGTGGCTAATTCACCTCTTGCTGAGGTTGAGGATAATTGCAAAAGAATGTAATTAATGATTATTTAAGTTTTTATCTTCTCTGTAACGGTTGTTCTACCAATTCTTGTTTTTACTACGTTAATTTTTGGCCAATGTTGATGTTTGGCCAATGTTGATGTATATTCTAGAATTCCAATTTCAATTCCGAAAGGGAGACTAATTGGATAGTTGTGAATTGGTGGAATATGTTCTTTCCTTGGTTGAGAAATTAAGGGAAGATTTACGTTCAGAATAGAAATATATTTGTAATGTCATATTTGGCCATTTATGGAATGTGTTATGTATAGCTAGAACATGGGGTTTTTGCATCACAGAAATGTGTAATGTAAGTCTTGTGATTCTTTAATTGGTGTGGAGTCGAAAGACACAATCCATGGGTTATTAATTCCTCACTAACAACCAAAGAGAAGATTGACTGATTTTAATTAATAAAATACATCCCTGCATGTTTGCCTTAACCTCAGCTTGTTTGTTGCTATTGTTCAGACTTTAACTTATGATATTCACTTAGGTTTACATTAACTATTAATCTTGACTCAAAAGCTTTATTTGTTTTGGTTGTCTACCTGCATAACGAAATTGTTTACTAACAATTAGGAAAATTACTGCCATATTACAGTCCCTGTGGGATCGATACTTGGCTTGAAATAAAGCCACTTTACTACTTGTACGACTACGTGCACTTGCGTGTAGTTGGGACCGAACAAGTCTTTTGCGCTGTTGCCGGGGACTGGCAATTGCTTGTTTAATTCTCTTAGTTTTAGTTTACAAGTTCGATACAAAGGTTGACGACTTGATCTTAGCCTTTCTCTTACAGGTACTAAATTTTTCTGAATGCTGGCAAGAGACAAGGAGTTGGTGGATTCATTTATAGAGCCAGAGAGACAATTTCATCAACAAAGAAGGGAAGCTCTATAGAAGAAGCTGCGGTTATTAAGGTAGGCAATTCTGGAGCAGCAACAGAATCCACCGATTGTAAGGGTAGTTTTAGTGCTCGAAGAGATGGCAGCAATACCGGTCTGCGAAGTGGCAATCCCACACACGAATAATGTAACATCCAGCATTCACAGATCGGAGCCAAGAGGGAGATTCGAACTCAAGCAGAATATGGTGCAGTTATTGCACACCAGCGGGCAATTTACAAGTCTCCCTCATGAAGATCCGCAACAACATCTCCAAAACTTTTTGGAGATAAGTGAACCCTATATCCCCGCTGGAGTATCATCCGACTATGTGAGGCTTACATTATTCCCGTTCTCATTGCTGGGGGAAGCAAAGAGGTGGTTGAAGGCTGAACCAATAAATTCTATCACTACTTGGGATGACCTCGCGAGGAAGTTTTTGATACGATTCTTTCCATCAGGAAAGACAGCCAAACTTAGAAGTCATATTCTAAGTTTCAAACAGAGAGAGGGTGAGAATTTGTATTAGGCTTGGGAGAGGTTCAAGTCAATGCTAAGGGATTGTCCTCATCATCACCAGTCTAATGATGTGTTGGTGCATACATTCATTGAGGGTTTGGAACCGCATACAAAGATTTTATTAGATTCAGCAGCCGGTGGGCAGGCATTGGAGAAGACCTACGAAGAGCTTTACACTTTATTAAACCGTATTTCACAGGGAAATCCATAATGGAATGCGGATTCAACTCGAGGAGGAGCAAAGAAAGCCGCAGGGTCCTTTGAGGTGGATGGTTTTACAGTTATCGCTGCATAGATAGCGGCTTTGCAAAATCAACTTAACACCCATTTCAGCAGTATGAGCTTGAGCCAGGCACAAGCCCTAGTCAGTGCAGTTCATCAAGTATGGTGTGAAGTCTGTGGAAGTAGTGAACACTCAGCTGAGTGTTGTGGTGCCAATCCAGATTTGGTGAATTTTGTTGGAAACGCCTAGAGGAGCAGTAATCGGCAGTATGGCAACAGTTACAACCGAAATTGGAGGAATCATCCGAATTTTTCATGGGGGAGTAATAGTCATCAGGGACAAAGTTCAAATCAGGGCATGCAGAGAAACCAAGGGGGGCATCAAAATTTTCAGCCACAATATAGAGGAAACAATGCACCTCCTCCATCCAGCAACATCGAGGATATGTTCAAAACCATAATAGCTAACCAAGCACAGATGCAGGCTGATTATGTAAAATTAGTTGCTGACATGAAAAATCAACAGTTAGCTACAAGGGCATTGGAGTATCAGTTTGGATAGTTAGCTAGAGCCCAAAACACCATACCGAGGGGAGGATTACCAAGCGATACAGACCCAAATCCTGAGCAGGTCAATGCAGTTAGTACCAGGAGTGGAACTCAACTCAAGGAGGTGGAACCAGAAAGGCCACCTCAGCAATCTGGAGTGGCAGAAAAGGATGAAGGACATGATGATGTGAGGGGGAAGGAAAAGGCAGCCAATATAGAAAGACCACCGGCCCCGTTTCCTCAGAGATTGAAAAAGCACAAAGAGGAAGCTTGCTTTAAGAAATTCATGGAAGTGTTGAAACAGGTACATATTAATTTACCTTTAGTTGATGTTTTGTAGGGAGTGCCGAAATATGCCAAGTACATCAAGGAAATTGTATCAAACAAAAGCAAATTGACGGAGTACACTGCAGTGGCACTTACTGAGGAGTGCACCTCCCAAATACAGAATAGATTGCCGACAAAGCTCAAGGATCCTGGGAGCTTCACTATTCAGATTACAATTGGGCAGTCTATTCAAGCTCGCGGATTCTGTGATTTGGGAGCAAGCATAAATTTGATGCCAACATCAGTGTTTAAGAAGTTGGGCTGGGTAGCCCTAAACCCACTACTGTGATCTTGCAGCTAGCTGACCGTTCTTTGGCCAGACCTGATGGTATTGTGGAGGATGTGCTAGTGCAAGTGGGATCCCTCATTTTCCCAGTGGATTTTATAATTCTGGATTTTGAGCAAGATGCGGAAGTCCCATTTATTTTGGGACGTCCCTTCTTGGAAACCAGGCGAGCCTTAATCGATGTGGCTGCTGAGTAGCTAACCGTGGGAGCACATAACAAAGTAGAGGTTTTTGATGTGTACAAGGCCATGAAGCTACCGGCTATTTATGAGGAGCTATCAGCAATCAGTGTTTTAAATCAAGAATCGACCCTTCAGATTGTTGACTCACAGGACCCATTGGAGAGAGCCTTGGTGGGCTGTGATCATTTTGGGGAAAGTGCTACATATGAGATGGTGCAGACTTTGAATGAGCCAAAATGGTTCTTCAGGAAGCAAGACTTTGAACCGTTGAAGAGGTCCTTGGAACCCTCGCCAAGGCCATCAATTGAGGAGGCACCGAAGTTGGAGTTAAAGACATTGCCTCCACATCTGCAGTATGTATTTTTAGGTGAAGATGACACCTTGCCAGTCATCATTTCAGCAGAACTGATAGATGCACAAGTGAAAGATGCATTGGTGGTCCTTAAGAGGCGGAAGAGAGCAATAGGTTGGAAGATGTCGAACATCAAGGAGATTAGTCCAGCTTTCTGCACGCACAGGATATTTTTGGAAGAAGGATCCAAGCCAACCGTGCAACATCAACGGAGGTTGAACCCGGTGATGAAAGACGTATTCAGAAAGGAAGTGATCAAGTGCCTTGATGCAGGTGTGGTATATCCTATCTCAGACAGTGAATGGGTTAGCCCAGTTTAGTGCATTCTGAAGAAAGGAGGGATGACCGTGGTCACCAATAAAAAGAATGAGCTGATTCCCATACGCACAGTCATGGGCTGGCGAATTTGCATGGATTACAGGAAGCTCAATGAGGCCACGAGGAAAGATCATTATCCTATTCCATTCATTGATTAGATTTTGGACAGGTTGGCAGGTCGGGAATATTATTATTTTCTGGATGGATATTCTGGCTATAATCAAATAGCCATAGCACCGAAGGATCAGGAGAAGACCACTTTTACATGTCCTTATGGGACATATGCTTTCAGGCGAATGCCATTTGGTCTATGTAATGCACCAGCCACATTCCAGCAATGCATGATGGCGATCTTCCATGATATGGTGGAAGATTTTATCGAGGTATTTATAGATGACTTTTCTGTTTTTGGTAATTCATTTGCTATGTGTCTGCAAAATCTTAACAGGGTGTTAGCTCGATGTGAAGACTCAAACCTGGTGCTCAACTGGGAAAAGTGCCACTTTTTAGTCAAGGAGGGTATCGTTCTTGGCCATAAGGTGTCAAGCAAAGGGTTAGAAGTCAATCGTGCAAAGATTGAGGTGATTAAAAAGCTACCACCACCAGTGTCAGTGAAGGGTGTTCGCAGCTTTCTAGGACATGCTGGGTTTTACAGACGGTTCATCAAGAACTTCTCAAAAATTTCTAGACCGATATGCCGGTTTCTAGAAAAAGAGGTGAAGTTTGAATTTGACAAGGAGTGTTTAGAAGCATTCGAGGAGCTAAAAAAGAAGTTGGTGGAAGCGCGTATTCTCATTTCTCCTGATTGGGAACATCCTTTTGAGTTGATGTGTGATGCAAGTGACGTGGCTGTAGGAGCTGTATTGGGGCAGCATAGGAATAAAATTTTTCATTCCATTTATTATGCAAGCAAAACACTTGACGCTGTCCAAGTCAATTATACAGTCATGGAGAAGGAGATGTTGGCTTTAGTGTTTGCATTTGACAAGTTCAGATCCTATCTGGTGGGGTCGAAAGCGGTGGTATATACTGATCATGCAGCAATTCGGTACTTGTTTGGCAAGAAGGATGCGAAGCCCAGGCTAATCAGGTGGATATTATTGCTGCAAGAGTTTGATCTGGAGATCCGAGACAGAAAGGGAAGCGAGAATCAGGTTGCAGATCACCTATCGCGACTGGAGAGCCATTCGCATGTGAAGAAAGGTGATAGAATCATAGAAGAGTTCCCCGATGAACAACTCTTGGCAATAAAGGAAGCTGAAATCCCTTGGTATGCAGATATTGTGAACTTGTTGGTAAGTGGAGTATACCCACCTGAGGCAACGGCTCAGCAAAGGAAGAAGCTGAGGCATGATTCCCGGTACTACATGTGGGATGAGTCGTATCTGTTTAAGCAAGGACCGGATCAAGTGATGAGGCGATGCATTCCAGAAAGTCATATTGCAGAAGTGTTGAGGAGTTGTCATTCGTCGCTGTATGGAGGTCATCATGGAGGAGAGCGAACAGCTCACAAGGTGCTGCAGTCCGGTTTCTTTTGGCCCACACTGTTCAGAGACGCTACAGCTTATGTCAAAATGTGTGATAGATGTCAAAGAACAGGAACAATCGGCAGGAGACAGGAGATGCCATTGCATCAGATATTAGAGTTGAGGTTTTCGATGTATGGGGGATAGACTTTATGGGCCCGTTTCCACCGTCATTTTGTCATCGTTACATCTTGATAGCAGTGGACTACGTGTCTAAGTGGGTTGAGGCAATAGCGTGTCCCAGGAACGACAACAAGGTGGTGACGAAATTTGTGAAGAAGTAGATTTTCACCAGGTTCAGTACGCCCCGAGCTATTATCAGTGATGGAGGGGCACATTTTGTGAATGCAGGGTTCAAAAACTTGCTAGCTAAGTATGGGTGCGGCACCAAGTGGCGACAGCGTATCATCCCCAAACTAGCGGGCAAGTAGAGGTGTCAAACAGGGAGATTAAGCAAATTTTGCAGAAAACAGTGAATGCACAACGAATTGATTGGGCAAGCAAACTTGACGATGCGTTGTGGGCTTACAAAACTGCATACCAGACACCCATTGGGACTTCTCCGTATAGATTGGTTTATGGTAAGGCATGTCATCTACCTGTGGAGCTGGAACATCGAGCTTATTGGGCCATAAGAAAGCTAAACATGGATCCTGAGCTAGCAGGAAAGAAGCGATTGATGCAGCTGAGTGAGTTAGACGAGTTTCAATGACACGCCTATGAAAGTGCTAAATGCTACAAGAAGAAACTAAAAGGTGGCACGACAGGCACATGGTGCATCAGATCTTTGAGCCAGTGAAAAAAGTGTTGTTGTTCAACTCGAGGTTGAAACTCTTCCCAGGGAAGTTGCGGTCCAAGTGGTCAAGGCCGTTTGAAGTTGTGAGAATGACCCCACACGGGGTAGTTGAATTGTGGCAAGACAAAAGTGCCACATTTTTGGTGAACGGACAGAGATGTAAGCACTACTGGGTGAAGACGTTATTCAAGAGAAGACGTCTATCACTTTAGTAGATGAGTAAGGATGAAAAGCATCGAGCCGTGACGGTAAACCAGGCGCTTCACGGAAGGCAACCCGTGAATGTAATGTAATAGATTAGTTAGGATTATTGAAAAGAAAAAAAAGGGAGAAAAAAATAAAGAAAAGGGCTGGCAATAGTTGGGAGGCAACCTATGATTTCTAACAAATTATTGTTGTCGGATGATTTTCAGGTGAAATGGAGGGCCAAAATACAAAAGAGCAAGTGAAAAATCAAGGTAAGAAAATAAAACTTGGGGAAAATTCCAGAGAGCCCTCGCGTTGGCTCCGTGTCACGGAGGTGGACCTCCGCGTTACCCTCCGTGACACGTTGAGGCTTCATTTTGGATTTTTAACAAATTCAAGTAAGCCTCCGCGATGGCTCCGTGTCATGGAGCCTGGCCTCCGCGATGGCCTCCGTGACACGTTGAGGCTAAATTTGCGTCGGGTCACCTCGGGTCATCGGGTTGACCCATGCGAAATCACCCTTTTTAACAATAAATTCTTTAATTTTTCCCCATTTTTCTCAAACCCTCCGTGACCAACACCCCGAAACCCATTCTCCCTCAACGTGCCACGGCCCTAGCTAGAAAATTTCTTCGATTCTTCTTAGAATTCATCAAGTAAAGGTATGTTCTCGATTTTTTTCTCATTATTGCTGAATATTTCGATTCTTGAACATGTTTTCTTTGATGAAATTCTGCCCTAAGTGATTAATAAGTGTTGTAATCAATTGAGTTATGGATGAATGAGGTTTTTATGATCGTTTTGACTAGATTAACTCAATAATTACATGATTTGTTAAAAATCTTACAATGTTGATAACAAGCGTTGAGAATTTAAATAGGAAGAAGAAGAAATGGGTAAAAATGGAGATATTTTGGGTTGTGCATGTTGTTTGAATTGAAACATGTTGTGATTGAAGTGGATTATGTTATGGCGGAAGATGGATTTTTGGGGGATGAAAGTATGGAATTCTCATAGGTTATTGTGGCACAAATTGCAAAGTGCTCATGATTATATAAATGAATCGATGGATGAACTTGCATAATGCATTGTATGAAGTCTGAGTAGTACAATAAAATTGTTCCATCGACTTGTAAGAATGCACTGAACATTTTGGGAAATAAGAACTGAAAATATGTGAATGTTCTTGTAAAATTGTGTTGACTGCAACTAACGACTAAGTGTGGGGTGATCAAATTAAGCCCAGCCTTAGGCGTAGCCAACTATGCCTTGAATAACATTTGAACTGTATGTTTTTGAATGCACAGGACAAATGTCTGGAAGGCAGGATAAAGGCAAGGGCGCATCCACATCTGGCGCTAGAAGAAAAAGAGTAAGAATTGGGGCAGTAGTACCAGCAGCACTATCCGTTCCTCGAGGGCAACGCAGATAATATGGAACAAGATGGGTGATAGATGAGGGAAAGAAATGGTATTCCAAACACAAGGAAACCAAGTATTTCCCTGAGGCACAAATAGCACGGGAACCACTAGCACAGGAATTCCCAAGGATCCTACATAGGATTGACACTGCTGGGTTAAACTTCATATTTGAAGAACCCAAAGAGTGCAATCTCCATCTTATCCGAGAATTCTACGCTAACTGGAACCTGACTTTGCGCAGCCACACCATCAAGATCAGAGGGCAGGTGGTTACTTTTGAACCACAACATCTAAATGCAATCCTGGGGGCGCGGGACACAGACGTTCATGTCCTCCACCAGCTGAACATCACTGCACCGTATGCAGATATCAGACGCACTTTATGTGGAGCTCGATCGACAGCCAGGTGGAGTCGTCACAAGGAAAGGGGCTACCACCAGACATTGCCATATTCCCAGATGAACAAAGAAGCTCAGATATGGTTAAAGATAGTTTGCTCTTGTCTGATCCCGGGGGTGCACATGACTGATGTCACTGGGGATAGAGTTTGTCTGGTTTATGCACTGATGAAAGGGCTGGAAATTAATGTTGGAGCAGTGATCATCTCTGCCATGAAGAGAGCCAGACTGCATCAGGGGCATCGGTATGGGTTCGGTGGTCTTCTCACCGCTTTCCTCAGGGGCCATGGTATTGAAGAAGAGGCCCTGGACTACATTCCTCAAATTGACCGGCGTGCTTTGGATGTCACTAAAACCAAAGCACCTAATACTACATATGTGCCTGTGCTTACACCAGCCGAGCGACATGCTCGGGATGATCAATACATGGCCCAAATGTATGGGATGTAGATGTTGCAACTGCGCATTGGTGGAAGGCCTGCGACAGAGGATGAATTGTGGCAGCTCGACATGGATTATCCATTCAATGAGCATGCCCGAGCTTTATATAGAGTGGGGCCTACATTTGTAGAGCCTGTGGATGATGACGTCCCTACTGATGAGGAAACACGCTGAGAGGACTCAGACATTGAGTCGGAGGAGGACGGTGGGGACGATTCTGATCATGGCGATGAGGCACTGGCACCTGATGAAGATATTGACTACTTTGATTGATCAGGGAGTTACACCACCCAAACTTTGTTTTTAGTTGCAGCTATGTGAACACTGGGGACAATGTTCCGATTAAGTGTGGGGTGGGAGTAGTTAGGTGCTAGTGTAGAAAGGTTGTTTGTGTTTGTGTTTTTGTGGATGTGCTATTTGTTACTCTGTGACTTTGTGTTTCATGTTATGTGGCTGATGAATTGGTGGTAGCTGGTGATGTAATAAATAGTAAGCTGCATGTGGAAGTTATGTGTAAATTTTTTGCTTAAATTATTTTTTCTATCGATTTTTTTGTTTGGGTTTCTCGGTTTTTGTTTTCGGTGCTTTTCCCGAGAATAGTCCCCTTGAACCGATGTCTTAGATAGCGACTGTTCCCTATGATGGATGGATGATGACCGTCTTAAGGGAAATTTAGTCGATAGGTTTAGATTTTTTTTCTTTCATTTATTTTCCAAACGTGTAGCTAATTAATGGTTCAACATTCTTGTTATGTGCTACACATGATTGTAAGATGCAAGTGTGATTCGTACGGAAGCATGCAAATGTGTTAAACATGTTGAGATACCTAGGCCCTAGAATTTGACTCGGTGTGATCAAGGCTTAATTAGTGAATTCTTGTAATTAACTGAATGAAGAGTCTGTGAATATGTCTTAAGTTGAGCATGTGCAGTGACTGTGAGTTTTCGAATATTCCATGCTATTGTGAAGTGTCTACAACTTGCCTGGTGTGTATATTAAACGATATGAAGGATATGGATTGTAGGAAAGGATGTAGGCATTTCTTTGAATGAACCAAAATTTTCTCCCTTATCATACCTACCTTGAATGTAAAATCCTAGTTAGCCCCATTGAGCCTTTAGCCTATTCTTTGATAGATACAACCCAAGCTTAATCCTTTTTATCATTAGTCGTAGCTTTGATCCAAAACTCCTAAGCGCTTAAGAAAAAAAACAATTTTCTCAAAGAGTGAAGGAGTGAGAAGCTTGAAACGGAAGGGAAAGTGGAAGTTGTGAAAGTTAAAGAAAAGGACAAAGGTGCACTTGTTTGGAATTGATTAATTATTAGTAGAGAGTAAGAAAACCAATGAATGAAGAAGTTGCTTAAATACTCTTTGCTAGTAAGTCGAGTGTGCCTAAAGAAATGGGAGCAAAAACAAAGAGAAAATTCAAGAGTGAGAGGATTGAGGAAGAAGCAATGTCCATAATGAATGTGGGATGTATTAAAAGCTCTTGGGGAAGCTAGTTATATTCTTGGTTAGCCAGTATTTATTAGTTTCTTAGCTTACATTACAACCCATTAAGTCCTATGTGATCTTACGTCATGCATCCTCAAATTAGTGGAGTAAAACACTAAGGGAAAGCTTATGGTTCATGACATGATGCATGTGAATTCTTTGGGAGAGCTAGCGTAATCTTATTCACATACCCCTATATGTACTGCTTTGGAAATTTTATGAGTGAACATGGGGTAACTCTCTTGTGTTGTGAGGGCACATGCTTGATGAGAGATAACATTCATGTCGGATGTCTTGATCGGTTGATTTGCACGAGTTTGCCAAGGTCGAGAGTCGATTCTTGAGGTTAGGAGATCTTAATGTGGTGTATTTCATTTCATTAATGAAACGGTGCATGCTCTCTTGATGATTTGCTATCTTAAGTAATCCTTATAGTCGTAGCTTGAATGGTCTCACCAAATTGTCTATGCGTGAGTTTCAATTGCATGAGATGTGAAAGGATTGTTCGAGGACGAACAAGGTTTTAAGTGTGGGGTAAGTGATCTTGGGCATAATTGCATGCCCAAGTGATACTTTAATACTTCATTTCTACTTGTTTATCCACTTTTATATGTGCATTCTCATGTGGTTTGTATATAAATGTGGATTTATACTAACCAACATGATTAGTATTGTTTTGCAGTCTAGAAGGAATTTTTGGAAGCTAATCTACAAGTTGGTGAAGTGTAGAAATGGACTCGGAAGCAAGAAGCGGAAGTCGACAAGGAAATTGGCCAAGTTTGGTGCTCCGCGATGGAGGCCGTGTCACGCTACCATCGCGGAAGCAGTCTGCCTAGAAGGAATTTTTATCTTGATTTCCAATGAAGGCGCGCGTTACCTCCGTGGCACCGAGCTAAGGCTCCGCGATACACTCCGTGCCATGCTGAAGATAATTACCTGGAAGCTGAGTTCCAGTGAGGCTCCGCGACAGGGCCGTGGCACGGAGCTGATGCTCCGCGATACACTCCGTGCCACGTTGCCAGTTTTTCTGGGAAAAATTTCTCACTTGTATAAATAGTACACTTAGGTTTTATTTTAAAGTATCTGACATTTTGAGCAAGAACGTGGATAGCAAGCAGTTGAGAAGAAGAATTCCTAAGGTTAATTCTCTTCCTTTTCCTCTTTAATTTCAATTGCTTGTATGATTTCTACTTATTTGAAGATGTTTAATCCGCAAATGAGTGGCTAATTCACCTCTTGCTGAGGTTGAGGATAATTGCAGAAGAATGTAATTAATGATTATTTCAGTTGTTATCTTCTCTGTAACGGTTGTTCTACCAATTCTTGTTTTTACTACGTTACTGTTTGGACAATGTTAATGTATATTCTAGAATTCCAATTTTGATTCCGAAAGGGAGACTAACTGGATAGTTGTGGATTGGTGGAATATGTTCTTTCCTTGGTTGAGAAATTAAGGGAAGATTTTCGTTCAGAATAGAAATATATTTGTAATGTCATATTTGGTCATTTATGGAATGTGTTATGTATAGCTAGAACATGGGATTTTTGCATCACAGAAATGTGTAATGTAAGTCTTGTGATTCTTTAATTGGTGTGTCGAAAGATCCAATCCATGGGTTATTAATTCCTGACTAACAACCGAAGAGAAGATTGACTGATTTTAATTAATAAATTACATCCCTGCATGTTTGCCTTAACCTCAGCTTGTTCATTTCTATTGTTCAGACTTTAACTTACAATATTCACTTAGGTTTACATTAACTATTAATCTTGACTCAAAAGCTTTATTTGTTTTAGTTGTCTACCTGTATAACGAAATCGTTTACTAACAATTAGGAAAATTACTGCCATATTACAGTCCCTGTGGGATCGATACTTGGCTTGAAATAAAGTCACTTTACTACTTGTACGACCACGTGCACTTGCGTGTAGTTGGAACCGAACAAAACTAAGCAACCTACAGGCACAACTTAACTATCCTTCCACTCTAGGACTAGCTCACCCAAAAATCAAAACTCCAGCGTACGGGCTCTACAATTGACTGAGGCATAACATGCATATAACCAATCAATACCTAATATAACATCAAACTCAATCATATTAAAGTCGGCTAAGGTGACTTTATGAAGAATCGTGATAGGGCAATTTCTGTACACTCATGAGGTAAAACTGACTCATCGGAGCAGTAGAGACTATGAAGGATTCTGATAGGATTTCGGAACTGACTCCAAAACCAACAGCAATATAAGGAGTCACAAAAGATAAGGTAGCCCCTAGATCTGACAATACATAGACATCAAGATGGAATATTCAAAACATACTAGTGAATACATCAGGAGAGACCTCCTGCTGCTGACGAGAAAATAGTGCAGTAAACCTGTTCTCGCGCTGCCCACCACCTGCACTAGAAGAAGCGCCCTACTTAGATGGGCAAGCTGCTGAAGTAGTAGCTGGGGCACGACCTCCATTGTTTTCCTGCCTGTCCAAAAGACAATACTTGCGTATATGCCCGAGCTTTCCACACCCGAAGAAAAAATTTGAACCAACTAAGCACTCGCCAGGGTGCTTTCGGCCATACTTCCGACAAGATAGAAAAGTGTGCTCCCCTGACATGAACCTTTGTCCCCTAGAGCCTGACACTCTGCCTCTCTGATCTCCTCAAGATCTGGATGGAAAGTTGCCTAATGAGGGAGTTGGGCCTGACAACCCCTGGTGGAACTAAGGTCGATGTCCACTACCGGAACTCTGCTGAAAGTGCCCATGACTCCTTGTACTGGCCCTCTTGGCCTCTCTCTCCTTCTCCTTCATCTACTCTTCCTCTATCTACTAGGAATATATGACCAGCTGGGAGAAATCTATGTCTTTAATCAACATGGCGGTCCTACACTCCTTGACCAAGGAATCTGTCACTCCATTCACAAATTTTCTCACACGAGACCTAGGATCGGCAGCAACCATCTTCGGTGCATACTTGGAAAACCCAGTAAACTCCAAAGCATATTCCTGGACAGTGTTATTGTTCTGCTTCAATTTGATGAACTCCGCCGCCATTCCTCCCTCAACTCCCTAGGAAGAACCTGTCTGAGAAAGCAGTCACAAACTTATCCCAACCCCTGGGAACTACTCCAACTCCCATACTATCCTTCCACTGACGGATCTATATGTGATCAACCCCCTTCAGCAGGTAGGAGGCTAAGTCTGCACTCTCCTCTCCTGTTACCCCCATAATCTGGGTGATCTTCTATACCTCCTCAAGGAATTCGTGTGGGTTCTCATCTACCTTCGACCCAAGAAACTTAAGTGAGTTCATCCTGAGAAAGTATTGCACTCTCACCGCTGCTGCATTCCCATTTTGAGGAACATGGGCCACCCCTGCTAGTTAACCTGAGCGGTCATGGCCTGTGCCAATGTCTGAAATGCCGCTGAGTGACCTGGTCGGAAAGGATCCACTGGTGCTGGTGGGGCTTACTGATGCCCATCTCCATTCTCATTGCCAAGGCCATTTATGTTACAATTTCTCCAACCATTAATTCGATTTGGAGGCATATTTATGCAAATATGTATAGCATGAGTTAGGGGAATAGAGAGTTACTTCATCGGACAACATAGATTATGAAAAAAGGGAAATTTCCTAAAATGTCTTGTAGCCTCTTCCCCATAAGTGTGGCACACTTTACACTCATGAAAAAGACTCTACTTAATGCGGATTTTAGACACCCTAGGACACACCTAAACCTTTGCTCTGGTACCAAGTTTGTCACGACCTGAGCTAAGACCCTGAATCGAGATACAAAACCTAGAACCACGAATAGTTCCAAGCTAACTCATGGTACATAAATAGCATGACTTAAAAGCATAACCAAGAGGAAAGCAACATGAAAAATGAATAAGAGGAAGACTAAATATCATAAAAACGTACATCAAATGATAATATCACAATGTTGAATCTCAAAGCTGAATATACTAGCATATATCTAAAAAGCCTTTACTATTTGTTGAGATGCTGGGACAAGCCCCCAGCTAACTCCAAGTCTGAACTAAACTAACATAACAAGCATAAACTGATAGATGTCCTCGAATGATGAGGACTCACCCAAAGCAGGGGTTGAACTAGACTGAGATGGGAGCAAGCTATCAGTGAGACTAAGTTGGATCACTCGAACCTATATCATGAGATGATATAGAATAGAGTATGCGGTTAATACTTGAATGGACTGAGTATGTAAGGTAAGTAAAACATTCTTTGTAAAATGTTAGTTGAATCATGCATATAAATCAAAAGGATCATGAGAGTATAGACTACATGCTAAAAGCCATGTATCTGAGATATAAATAATCAAGAACTGGTTATTGTAACTGAATGTAATGACCTAAGATTTAAAAATAGAAATCATATGACTTGTCATGATTGAAATTGTAAGTAAAAGCTCTTAAACTGATCATTGGGACAAACATGTTATATAACATAATACTATAAGTCATGAACATGAGTAACTGAAATCATGAGGAATAATGGGAGGCTCATCATAACCGAAAATCACCATGTACAAGCCCATGATGATCCCACGTCTTGCCCATGTGGAGGAGAGCCATCCTAAGCCTTGCTAGGGAAAAAGATGAATAAGGTGTGATATCACGATGTGCCCTGGGGTGGGGCAAGTACTCTCTTGAGAGGTCCTAAATATATATACCTACGTTGGTGCGTAGTTTATGACACCGGAGAACCTCAGAACCCCAAGCCTACTCGGTACTAGACACTACTCCCAAAACATGCATAGTGCTCATATAATCATATTCTCAAAACATAGCTTGTATATAAACATTGGGAGTCTTGACTCCATTTCATATCATAAGCCGCATTAGGAGTCTTGACTCCAAATTATATCATAAACTGATCTTATTAGCCTTGGCTAAAATCATAATAAACATACTTAACTTGCATGGGTTTAGCCAAATCATAAAATCATGCATACTCGAAATAGACTTCATAAGTCAAAATCATGGAATCATAAATTGAGAGTTCATAAACATTCATGAATACTAGATAACTCATCATACTTGAAATCATGGATCATAAGCTTGAGTTTTCATAAAACTTGCATAATAGGAAATAATTTCTAATAACTTGAAATAGGGAATTTATAATCAAACTGAGTGTAAAATCTTCCCATTAGACTTAAAACATACATTAGAATATGAGGGGATTAGACCCATAAACATAGCATAGGTAGTTTCATATAATTGGATTAAAGCCTTAGGAATGAATACACTTGATTAGAAACTTGGTTTCATGAATTAGAGAAGAAGTTGGGGCAAGAGGGTGGAAGAAATCCCCCATTCATAGCCCTACATACCTGGATAAGTTGCCAAGGCCATTTATGTTACAATTTCTCCAACCATTAACTCGATTTGGAGGTATATTTCTGCAAATATGTATAGCACGAGTTAGAGGAATAGAGAGTTACTTCATCGGACGACATAGATCATGAAAAAAGGGAAATTTCTTAAAATGTCTTGTAGCCTCTTCCCCATAAGTGTGGCACACTTCACACTCATGAAAAAGACTCTACTTAATGCGGCTTTTCGACACCCTAGGACACACCTAAACCTTTACTCTGGTACCAAGTTTGTCACGACTCGAGCTGAGACCCCGGATCGAGATACAAAACTTAGAACCATGAATGGCTCCAAGCCAACCCATGGAACATAAATAGCATGACTTAAAAGCATAACCAAGAGGAAAGCAACATAAACATGAATAAGCGAAAGACTAAATATCATAAACACGTATATCAAGCGATAATATCACAATATTGAATCTCAAAGCTGAACATACTAGTATATATCTAAAAAGCCTCTACTATTTGTTAAGATGTTGGGACAAGCCCCCAACTAACTCCAAGTTTGAACTAAACTAACATAATAAGTATAAACTGATAGATGTCCTCGGATGATAAGACTCACCCAAAGAAGGGGTTGAACTAGACTGAGATGGGAGCAAGCTATCAGTGAGACTGAGTTGGATCACCCAAACCTATATCATGAGATGATATAGAATAGAGTATGCGGTCAGTACTTGAAATGTACTGAGTATGTAAGGTAAGTAAAACATTCTTTGTAAAATGTTAGTTGAATTATGCATATAAATTAAAAGGATCATGAGAGTCCGGACTGCATGCTGAAAACCATGTATCTGAGATATACATAATCAAGAGCTGGTTTAGCATTACCATGATCAATTTCATTGATCACCTAGAGTTCTTAATTCACCATCGGGAGCTTGGGTGCTTTGTACACATCGAACACCTCTACCTTGTAATGTGCTAGCATTGTAAGTTGACCCACAGCTACGTCGATTAATGCTTTCCCGGTTGCCAAGAAAGGTCGTCCCAAAATAAATGGGACTTCCGCGTCTAGTTCAAAATCCAGAACAATAAAATCTACCGGGAAAATTAGGGAGCCCACTAGCACTAGAACATCCTCAACAATGCCATCCGGCCTAGCTAAGGATCGATCCGCCAACTGCAAGATTACGGTTGTAGGTCTAGGACTCCCTAGACCCAACTTTCTGAATACCGAAGATGGCATCAGATTTATGCTCGCTCCCAGGTCACACAATCCACGAGCTCGGATGCTCTGCCCAATAGTAAGCTGGATAGTAAAACTTCCAGGGTCTTTTAGCTTCGTGGGCAGTCTATTTTGGATCCGGGAAGTGCACTCCTCCGTCAAAGCCACCGTGGCATACTCAGTCAAACGACTTTTGTTGGCCACGATGTCTTTAATGTATTTGGCATATTTAGGCACTCCCTGCAAGACATCAACAAGAGGTAAGTTAACATGTACCTGTTTAAGCACCTCCATGAATTTCTTGAAACACGCCTCCTCCTTGTGTTTCTTGAGTCGTTGAGGGAACGGGGTGGAGGTCTTTCTGATTCAGCTTCTTTGGTCTTCCCCCTTTCCGAACTTTGCTCCCCCTCAACTTCTGCTGCTCCCGAATTTTGAGGTGGTCTTTCTGGTTCCACCTCCTTCAGCTGCAAACCACTCCTTGTGGTCACTGCATTTACCTGCTTCAAATTCGGATCCGTGTCGCTCGGCAGTCCTCCTCTGGGCCTTGTATTTTGGGCACTAGCAAATGCCCAAATTGATACTCAAGAGCCTTTGTCGCTAACTGGTTATTTTTCACTTCGGCTGCCAATTTAACATAGTCAGCCTGCAATTGCGCTTGATTAGCAATCATGGTCTTGAACATTTCCTCAATGCTGGGTGATGGTGGTGGAGGAGGGGCATTGTTATTTCTGAATTGAGATTGGTAGTTCTGTTGCCCTCCTTGATTCCTTTGCATACCCTGACCCGCACTTTGGCCTTGATGGTTGTTGCTACCCCATGAAAAATTTGGATGGTTCCTCCAATTTGAATTGTAGCTACTCCCATACTGCTGATGATTTCTTTGTGCATTCCCCACAAAGTTAACCGAATCAGGATTTGCTCCACAGCACTCAGTTGAGTGCTCACTGCTTCCACACACTTCACACCACATTTGCTGGACTGCATTAACTGGAGCTGAAGGCTGGTTCAAAGTCATGTTGCTGAAATGGTTGTTCAATTGATACTGCAAAGCAGCTATCTGTGCAGCGATAGCTGTAAATCCATCCACTTCAAGCACTCCTACTGCTTTCCTTGCCCCACCTCGTGATGAATCAGCATTCCATTCTGGATTGCCCTGTGAAATCCAGTTTAGCAAGGTGTACAGCTCCTCATAAGTCTTTTCCAACGCTTGCCCTCCGGCTGCTGAATCTAGCAATATTTTGGTATGGGGTTCCAAACCCTCAATAAATGTGTGCACCAACACGTCATTGGACTGATGATGATGAGGACAGTCCCGCAACATGGATTTAAATCTTTCCCAGGCTTGATATAAATTTTCTCCCTCCCTCTGTTTGAAACTCAGAATTTGACTTCTAAGTCTTGCTGTTTTGCCAGAGGGAAAAAACCTTATCAAGAACTTTCGTGCAAGATCATCCCACGTTGAAATAGAATTTGGTGGCTCAGCTTTCAACCACCTCTTGGCTTCACCGAGTAATGAGAAAGGAAATAATGTAAGCCGAACATAATCAGGTGACACTCCAGCGGGTATATAAGTTTCACTTATCTCCAAGAAGTTTTGGAGATGCTGTTGTGGGTCTTCATGAGGGAGACCGGTAAATTGCCCGCTTGTGTGCAGCAATTGCACCATATTTTGCTTGAGTTCAAATCTCCCTCCAGGCTCTGGTTGCGGATACTGTATGTAACATTGTTGGCATGTGGGATTGCAACCTCACAAACCGGCCTTGCTACTGCTTCTTCGGGCACTAACACTGCCCTCACAACCGGTGGATTTTGTTGCTCCATAATAGTCTGTCTGAGCAACTGCAGCTTCCTTTGTAGGGCTTCTCTCTGTTTATTTTGAAATATACGTTCAGGCTCTATATAAGATTCCACCAGCTCTTTGTCTCTTGCCAGTGTTCACAGCAATTAAGTCTGCAAAATTTAGGCTAAGACCAAGTTGTCAACACTTAATAAAAGAAAATAAAAATACAGTAAATTTACACTTAACACAATTTCACCAATTGCCAAGTCCCCGGCAGCGGCGCCAAAAACTTGCTCGGTCTGTGTTATATGGGTATCTAAACCGACACGCAAGTGCACGTGGTCGAACAAGTAGTAAGTGGCTTTAGTAAGCCAAGTATCGATCCCACAGAGACTCGGATTAAGTGAAGTTTGCTTAAGTATACTATACTATATTTAACTTCTAAATATGCTGACAACAACGTAACCAAAAAGTGAATAATTTGTTTTATAAATTTTATACTACAACTACTAACAATTATCTACTTTGAATTTAAACTATGGATATTAGCATGCCGAGGTTATAGAACATGTAATGAAAATGATTATAATCATACATTGGTTAATCTTTTCTTCCAGTTGCTAGCCAAGAACATTAGCCAAGAGATTAAAACTCTCGTATTTAATCTCACTTAAGAATCATAAACCATCCGTCTACATTTCTGTGATCAAATGCAATTCATGACCTAGCAATACAATTCCGGTTCCTAAATTGACTAATACGGCGTTCAAGTATATTTCTATCAGGAAAGCACATCAAAACTCAATTTTTCCAAATCAAGTAAAGAACAATATCCTATTAATTCACAACTTTCCAATGTGCTCTCTCGAGTGAAATCGGACTTTTTAGATATACATTAATGTAGGCCACACACCAATGCAGTAAGAACAAGAATTAATAGAACAACGTGGAAGAAAAAGATGAAAAACCATATAATTAATAACCAAAATTCATCACAAGTGTTCATAACCTCAGCAAGGAAGGGAATTAGCCACTCATTTGTGGATTAATCATCCTAAAACAAGTGTTAATCATACAAACAATTGAATTAGAGAAGAAAGAAAGAGAGAAAAAACCCTGAACTTTTCGTCCCTCAACTGCCTGTAACCCACGTCCTTGCTCCACCAAGTCTGAATTATGAAAAATAAACCTAAGTGTTCTATTTATACTAGTGGGAATTTTTCTCGGAATAACAAGCAACGTGTCACGGAGTGCATCGCGGAGAACTGCCTCCGTGACACGGCGTGAACGCGGACCCTCACTGCAAATTAGGGGTCCGGGAATAAAGCACCAACATGGCACGGCGTGCAACGCGGAGGCTAGCCACCGTGCCACGGAGCTGTCGCGAGCCTCCACTGGAATTGATGAATTTTTCACCCTCCAGGCAGAATGCCTCCGCGATGGCAGCGTGACATGGCTCCATCGCGGAGCCCCTTTAATTTTTGCAGTCCAATGCTTTTTCCCTTGCTCGCATCCAAGTCAAACTCCGATATCATCCAACATGCATTTTAGCTTCCCGAAATCACATTTTACCTACAAAACAATGCTAATCATGTTGGTTAGTATAAATTCAAATTTTATTACCAATTACATGAAAATGTATACACATTGCTAGATAAACAAGGCGAAAATGATACTTTTGAGTATCACTTGGGCATATAAATCTACCCAAGATCATCACTACCAGAGCTAACGTATGACCTAATGACTCATTAGATCACTTGACGGCTCGTCTTAACCTTTTGTCGTCACTAGATAGAATCCTAACTTTTTTTTCTTAGCTTGACGCCTCCACCTGACGACTCGTTATCACACCTAATGGGTCACTTAACAACTCGTCCTGACCCTCTGAATCTCAAGGTTTCACCTTTACTTTACACTAGACGAGTTACCCAACGACTCATTAGGTCACTAGACAACTCGTCACCTCAATTTGTTAAGACTTCTTAGCTTCAGCATTCCTTGGCTTCCCTGCACCCAACAACTCACTTAACGAGTCATTAAGTGAACTGACGAGTAACTTAATGACTAATTCTGTGTTCTGGTGCAGTTTGGTCTGTTTTCTCTAATTCAGTCCTTAGGTCTGATCTTAAGGACTTTTGGGATGTTACAGGATCAAAGGGAAGTTTACATGCCACCATAATGTCCCTGGCTTCCACTACACCTTGCCCCGTTTGCAGAGCAGGGTAATGAGAGAGGGAAAGGGAAGATAGTGATGCTCTTAGCTGAGGAGTACCTCCACTCCTTCACTATCTATGCCCCTACATTGACCAGCACCCCGCTAATATACAGGCCACCACTAAAGCTTAGGGGTAGGTCACATCGGTGACATTAGTGGATGGGCGGGTTCTTCGGGACACTAGGTTTAGCTATCTCCGAGCCTCTATAGTAAAGTGGGTACCTTGAATACTAGTACCGGTAAGCTACATAGCAAAAATATATGAAAATTGCAAAAAAAAAAAAGAAAGAAGAAAGAGAAAATTCAATTGCTTGAGAATTAAGGTATCTTCAAAAAAACCTTTGATTTTTTTTATTCTTGATTTTCTACGTCAAAGAGAAAATCAAGAAGAGGGAGAAATTTGGAAGGAAAAAAAATCTTACTACACAAATTGGTCTTTTTTCTTGTCTCATTAAACCCAGTTCGTCTAGATGTCGGTAAATTCTTTTTTTTCTACATCTTACTTCTAAAGAGTTGTTCTAGTAGGGTTTATATATAAATCCTAAAGGATCCAACCAAAGGTAGTAATTTGAGTGAAAAAAGGCAAGAGAGGGTGAGATTAATAGAGGGAAAAAGCAAAGTTGAGAGATATTTGTTTCCTTAATTTTTTTTGAGATGTCTCTAATAGGAAAGGATACCGAAGTTGAGCCTAAAAACAACAACATATTAGAGATGCTTAAACTAACTACTGCATGACTTGATTCATTAGATTTTGCCTGAAATCCACCTAATCCCGTGAATATGGATGATGTGAGGAGAATTCATCAACACCACATTCCTTAGGTTAGAAGACAAGTTGTTTGAGCTCCTCAAGTCCAACAAGGAGAGGATCAGTTTGGTGACTATAAGGATGAACTTGAGGAAGCTTACCAAAAGAGAAACAATAGAAGAACACCACGAACTAGGGCTGAGGATGACAATCTTAGTAGCATTAAGATGAGGATCCCTATTCTCAAAGGGACAAGAACCTAGACTTGCACCTTGATAGGAGAGGAAGGTGGACACCATCTTTGACTGTCACAACTATTCTGAAGGTAAGAAGGTTAAACTTGTTGTGGTTGAATTTTCTGACTATGATGCTAGTTGGTGGACAAAATTTAGCAGAGACATACTAGACAATGGAGAACTACCTATTACAACGTAGGAAAAGATTAAAAGGGTTATGAGGAAGCATTTTGTGCCATCATATTTCCAAAGAGATCCGCAACAATGCCTTCAAACTCCTCGGCAAGGGTCTATGTCTATGGATGATTATTTTTAGGCTATGGATATGGCTATGATCCAAGAAAATTGTAATAAGGAAGAGGAAGCCACCATGGCTAGATTTTTTAATAGTTTAAATACAAAAATATTTGATGTAGTAGAATTGCAATAATATGTGAATTTAGATGAGTTAGTAAAGTTGGCTATAAAAATAGGCAAAAAAAAAAGCAACAAGTTAGCTCATGGAAGAATCGATCTACTACAACTCCAAGAAATTCATGGCCAACATATGAGGAGAAACCTATGCATAAATCACAAGATAAAGGCAAAGGTAAATGGGAGGCCAATGATGGAGGTAAAACTTTTAACACATGAACTTCTACACCTTCTAACACTATACAATGTCACAGGTGTCAAGGGAGGGGATATAAGGCGTTTGAATATCCGAATAGAAAAGTTGTCTTACTTAAAGATAATGGGGAATATGAGAGTGAAGAAGAAGAAGAAGAAGAAGAAGACAAGGAGGGTGTTAGGAGCGAGGACGAGAGAGACGTGGCTCCTCATAATGAGGGAAATTTTTTTAGGATAGTTAAGCATCTTATGAATATTATAATGGGAGAGCTTGAGAGGAGTAAGGGAGTACATGTTGACATCCAATAGAGGAAAACGGAAAGGTTGAGTTGTATGAAAAGAATAGGATGTCAAGTGAAAAAAGTGAGATCGAGAGAAAAGAAAAGAGAGATGACCATGAGAGAAAAAGAAGAGGGATGGTCGTGAGGCAGAGAGATAAAAACAAGAGAATTTGGGTGAGGTTAATTATTATTCTAACTCTAACATTCCTACTTATTCTAGTTGTTTTGACTCTCCGGTAGTTACTCATGGAAAAATTTACATTGAAGAACCATCATTGGATGAACTTAATCCTAAGGTGGTTGATATTACATATCACATGGATCAAGTGCATGTTGATGAGAAGGATATAGATAAAGAGCATTATTTTGGGTCTTTCCAATGTAAGACTCATTGCAAGAAATTCAATAAGGCAATTGTGGATCTAACACTAATG
Source organism: Datura wrightii (assembly GCA_035772735.1). Lineage (NCBI taxonomy): Eukaryota > Viridiplantae > Streptophyta > Magnoliopsida > Solanales > Solanaceae > Datura > Datura wrightii. The sequence goes on from JASDFA010000003.1 coordinate 40,586,223, forward strand.
AGCAAGGAAAAATGAGGTGATGTTGTTTCTTTGGTACATAAGATCAAGTACGGTATGTATAATTGGTTTATTCACATTCTTGGTATTCCTAAAACACCTAAGGTCTTTTTGGAGGTAATGAACTACACTTAATTCTTATATTGGTGACTTTATTAATTTTGAGGATGATGATATTTTTTTATATAATAAGTCATTAACTGTAACCTAAGTTCAAGTATAAGAGTAATCGTCCCTTTTTAAAATTAAGTCCGGCATTGTTGATTATGGATTCCTACTTGCTGAAAGGAGGCGTGATGTTTGTGAGAGGAGACTTGTGAATGAGTTTGATGATTCTTCCTCTTTAATCATAATGTTGAATGAGTTTTTGTCTCATAGCTTGTTGGAATTTGATTCTTTTTGTGGGATGAGACATAGTACTTTAAGTTTTGGTGATTGCGACTTAAAAAGGTGTTTGCTACTAGCAATGTAAAGATACATGACTATGAGAACTTCAATGCTTCTGTGCATATCTCCTATATAGAAGAATCTTTAGGAGGTGTAATTGAGGATGCTTAGTTATATCATAAAAGTGTTCAATTTGATGCATGTTTAGGGATATTGTGCTATCTTTGTCATGCCCATTGGAGTACTTTACTGATAGTACTAAATTGAGATTGCATGTATCATTCTCTATGGCATCTAAGCATGATTTTTGTTATTCATATATAAGTAGAAAAATTTTCTATTGGGATGATGATGTACACTTGTTTTGTATTTATACATACTAAACTTAATTGGGTTAAGCGGATACATGGTCTCTATCTTGTGTTGTTTCTACCATTGTTGCTTGTGATTAATAGAAGTTTTTTACTACTGCAAGTCTTCTTGATTTTGTGAGATTTAAATTTGAGGATGAATTATTTTCAAGAAGAGAGGAATAATAGCATCCACAGTGGCGTACTAAAGTTGACGAGCTTCAGTGAAAAATCAAGAAGATGCTTCTCGTGGATGAAGTGTCCAAGGATGAGCCCAAAAAGATGCTTATCAGGGAAGAAGAGCCCAAAAATGAGTCCAAGAAATATGGAGAAGAATGGGCTAAGAGTTATACATATCTTATGGTTCAAGTCCAAGCCCAAATGGAAGAAGATTGGGGACCACATGGGGCTGAAAATTCTACTCAAATGAAAACTTAAATTCTCACTCAACTTGGGCGGAATGAAAGTCACGTATAAATGACTACATTTTTTGCAACTTTTTCATATTTTATTAGGATAGAAATTTAGGTATTATTTTTATGTTTTCCTAGTTTAAAGTTTTCTAATTAGGTTTATTAATTATTGTTTTCATAAAAGTAAAATTTGAATCCCATGCTACTTGGGATAGTTTTTCCCTATATATAGGGATGAATTTTGTTATTTTCTTAAGTCAACATTATTATTAATCGAGAGTTTCTATTCTTTACACCTTTGTGTGTGGCTACTTGGTATATATCTTACAACCTTATAAGAATGATCCTTGAAGAGGTGAGATTAATTCGTAACTTGATAACTTTGGTTCTTATTCGTAAATTAAAGAAGGCAATTAGTCTTATACTAATTATTGTCTCTAATTTCATCGAATTAGGGGTCTAGATCATCTTTTGATCTAAATTCTTGAATTGACTCTATTAGTATCATAATTAGCCGTAATTCTCTAATTTTGAATACTAAGATCAATTAGGGTTCTTAGCACTTCATCTTGAAATTTGGGGACTTTATTCATAAATTTTGCCTATCTTTAATTTATTGTCTTTAATCTTCATATTTATGCTTCCGCATTACTTTCTTTTTATTTCAAGCAACTCAATTCTTATTAGCAAGTGAAGTTCGGTCTAAGATATATTGGACTTTACTGTATCCTACACGGAGTTGGGATGGTGGCTATGAATTAGAGCTACCGAAAAAATTAGCTTTAATTCACCAGTGTTTCATGTGTCCATATTGAGGAATGTAGAGATCTAAGGGAACCTGAGGACCTAGGTATCCAAGGGAACCTGATTTATAAAAAATCCTAGTGTCCATCCTTGATCACAAAGTCCACAATTTGAGGACCAAAGAGGTGGCCTTAGTAAAAGTATTGTGGAGGAATTAAAAAGTTGAAGAGGTTACATAGGAAGCCAAGGAAGTTATGAATGTAAGGTACCCATAGTTGTTCCTCGATCAAGAGGAGAATTACCAAGGTAATGATCCGAATCCTGCTCTACGATTTCATGAATTCATGTTCTACGATTATGCTTATATTTTATGAGACTCATAATTCATGTTATGATGCCTTTGTGGTTAAATGAATTTGTACCATGATCTATGAAATTCATGACTCATGTTATGCCTTTTATGTTTGAACTAAATCATGCCCATGCTAAGATTACATGTGATTCATGACTCGTGCCTATAGCCGCTTCTCTTTATGATCCTGTAAGTTCTTCCCTTGCGATTCAGTACTTAGCAGTAATATTATTCCATCAATTGAGAGGAGTTACAGGGGACAGAGAAAGAGGTAGGTAATGCATTGTGATGGTAGTTGTGTTCCATTCAGTAGTTTAGGAGCCAATAAGGGCTTGGTATAATTTGCTTATATTGGGTGTTGCCTTATGAGGCCAATGATTGTTGATTCTGGTTAGCTGCTATATGATTTAAAATTTCGGGATAGTACTAGTTACAAAGAAAACTCTGGTGAAATTTTTATAGGATTTAAAAGTCTACTAGTGTCTTCAGTCATCATTCAATGATGAATGATCCCAAGCAAAGATATTGTAATGCATCGTACCTTCGAAGAGAGCTCCCGACCTTAGTACATATTTTTACTCATGATATGGGGAGTACATTTGAGGTATAATGTCCTTAACCAAGTATGGAAGTGTCTGGGAGTTGGATACCAAAAAATGAGAAGTTGCAGAAATTTCCAATATAAGTATCGCGGATGACTTAAAGGATGTAGATGAGACCTTTAAGCCATAAGTCCCATTGCAGATGGAAGTCAGGAATCCTAGTCATTAGATTAGCTTGTGAAGCAACATATTGTCACGACCCAAACGTACACCCGGATAGTGGACACGGGACAAGGAGCCCCAAGAGACCCCAAGTCGACCCATGGCATGAGCATACATCTTATTCAATCACGTTAGTAGAAGACTTAACATAAAGAACGTAATTATAACATAACATAAGGGGAAACCCAAAGCAAGACTGATACAATACGACGGAATACAACGTGTAGTCTGATAAGCCTCTAAACATGAAAGGCAGATTGATGGGACAACTCCCAAAACTAATCCAATATCCAGAAACTGAAAGAAATAACATAGAGTGTGAACATGTAGCACTCGAAACATGAGGACTCACCAAGAGCGCTGAGAGCAAATCTGAATCTATCTACAGGTGGGGATGAGCCTGATATCCGGGACATGTATCATGAGATGATACAACATATAAAGTATACGGTCAATACGTGGAATGTACTGAATATGGAAGGTAAATAAAATGGACATTTAAAACATGTGTGAAATTCATAAAAGATCATAAGAGTAGGACGTCATGCTCGTCTCGAAAATCATAATAACATATCATACGACTCAAGGTTTTCAAAATATCCATAACATGAACATAATCAGAATCATAACAGAAGAGATTTACTTAACATGACTTGAGCCAATATACATAATCATAACATACGTAAATCATGAGGAGCAGTGGGAGATTCTCTTAACCGACATACCCCATATGAGCACGCATGAAGCCCGACTTATAACCCTAGTCGGAAGAGTGTTCACACCTTGCCAAGGGCAGAACCATGAAAGTGTGATATCACCATGAAAAGGGCCATTTGGGCCAGGGACTAACATGAAAGGGGTCCCAACATACCTATAATGGCACGTAGTTCATGAGATCCGGGGCTTAACCTGAGCCCCAAACCTACTCGATGTTCGATACTACTCCCAAAACATATATAGTGCTCATAATAATACATACATGAGTTCATTGGCTAGTCAAATCATGCTAATCGTAAACAGGCTTGAACATATGTGAACTAGCCATGACATGAGACCTGTGAGTCAACCAAAAATATAATTCATGAGTAATAAGATTCATACATACTTGTAGATCATATACATATTGAATTTCATAAAATCATAATGGGTAATAAAATAAATTCATAATTTAAAATATAATTCATGTTGGGCTCGTAAAGAACATCAATGGGAAAATATCTCAAAATTCGATTCATCATGGGGCATGCATAATTAAGCTTAATTGCTTAGAAAATCAAAATCAACATTATCATAATAAATTTAAACTCAAAAGATGATCGAAATCCATAGATTATGATAATATTTTAGAATCACAAAACCCACCATTTAAATCATTTGACTTTATATAATCAAATACAAAACCCTATGAGTTTTTGATAAGTTGTAAGTAAAATCATAGAGTAGGAGCATGGGTGTGGAAGGATTCCCCCATTGATGACCTTACATACCTGGAAACACTTGATTCTTAATCTCCCTTGAAAGCCTAAGATGGAATTTAGAGAAATTGGGGAAAAACACCTTGAATCACCTTCTAGACTCCTCTCTATACTCTTGCATGAATGAATGAGGCTTAACATGGACTAATCCCCCTTAAAAGACCCTATTCAGACCTTAAAACGACATAGTTTAGGCCTTAGAAATTTAGGAATTACGAAAACACCCTTACTAAAAATGCAGAATTTCTGGCTGTCAGTCCCCACAAGGGACCTCACGAGTCGTTGCCAAGGGGCACGACTCGTGGCCTGAATCCGTGATGTCCACTTCCTAAACAAGCTCAGGGGACCCCACAAATCGGGGTGGCTGACCACAACTCATGGTCACCACCCGTGGTCCCTACTGCCTCAAGTGTTCCATCCTTGCCACAGGTGACCTCACGAGTCGTGAGGTCTGACCACGACTCGTGGTCACCCCCGTGGCCTCCCCAAAACACTTTCAAGCCCAGCCTAACCACTAGTCACCTCACGACTCGTGGTCCCTCCTAACGAGCCACCTCACGAGCCATCCTATGACATGATGCGAATATTCAGTTTTTCCCATTTTGACTCTCGGGTCTGATCCTTGGGTTTCTGGCGTATAACAATATCTCCCCCTTGGTAACATTCGTCCTCGAATGTTAGAAACATGTAGAAAACTTAGAAACAAGCAATCACCATATATAAATACTGATTATTTAAGTTGAAAGCTGATGGATTGACTACCTCCGAAAAGATCTACATAACTGAACTGAATTCAAACATCACATACATTTACCATATCATAAAACAAACTTGTGCGTATGAACTGAACGTGGGAACTGATTAGAGAATTAGGGCAAAACTAATACCTCAAACTGACCGAGCCGATAGAGAACAGGTGTGGGTATCTAGCCATCATATCCGCTTTGGTTTCCCACGTAGCTCCTTCAACATGCTGATTTCTCCATAACACTTTAACTGAAGTTACTTCCTTGTTCCTTAGCTTATGGACTTGATGATCTAAGATTTCCACCAGAATTTCTTCATAGCTGAGGTTATCCTTTACACCAACACTGTCCACCTGGACTACTAAAGCTGGATCACACAAACACTTTTTCAAAAGTGACACATGAAACACAAGATGAACTGAAGATAACTCCGAGGGCAAGTTCAACTCATACGCCACCTTACCACTCTCCTCACAACCCGGTAGGGGCCAACATAGCGGGGACAGAGTTTCCCTTTCTTTTCGAACCGCATGACTCCCTACATGGGAGATACTTTGAGAAATACCCAGTCATCCACATCAAACTCCAAATCTCTCCTCCTTACATCGGCATATGATTTTTGATGACTCTGCGCAGTTTTCAACCGGTCCCTTATCAACTGAACCTTTACCATCGCCTCTTGAACCTAATCTGGCCCTATCATAGCTGCCTCTCCAACCTCAAACCATCCGATCAGAGATCTATACCTCTGCCCATAGAGAGCCTTGAACGGTGCCATCTAGATACTAGAGTGATAACTGTTATTATAAGAAAACTCGATCAAGGGCGAATGATCATCCCAACTATCGTTAAAATCCATAACACATGCCCCCAACATGTCCTCAAGAGTCTGGATTGTTCATTCCGCCTGGCCATCCGCCTGCGGATGAAATGCTGTGTTGAGCTTAATTTGAGTCCCAAGCCCTTTCTAAAAAGACCACTAGAACTGGGAAGTAAACTGAGAACCTTGGTCCGAAATAATTGACAAGGGCACTCCATGAAGTCGAACCAACTCCCAAATATACAACTTGGCATAATCATCCGCTAAATCCATGGTCTTGATCGGTAGAAAGTGTGCAACCTTGGTTAACCTGTCTACCACCACCCAAATGGAATTGTAGTGTCGGTGAGTACGGGGTAGGCCTGTAATGAAATCCATATTAAACTCTTCCCACTTCCAAGTGGGAATGTTAATATCCTGAAGTACGCCTCCCGGCCTTTGATGCTCGACTTTCACTTGCTGACAGTTTGGATATTTGGCTACGATCTCTACAATATCCTTCTTCATACCATCCCACCAATAGATTTCTCGCAAGTCCCGATACATCTTCGTGGATCCCGGATGGATAGTATATCTGGTACCATGTGCTTCATGCAATATCCGAACTCTCAATTCATCAACGTCAGGGACACATAGGCGACCCTAGTATCGTAACACACCATCTCCCCCTTGGGAGAAAACCTCCACCTTTTGACTCCGCACCGCTTCTTTCAGCTTCCTCAAAATCGTATCCTTATCTTGGTTAGATTTGACATCAACCACCAAGGACGATTCTGAACCCATTCTGCAAAACAACGCCGCCATCGATCGAGTCAATCAATCTAACTCCCAATCTTGAGAGCCAGTGGACATCCTTCACCAACTCCTTCTTTCCCTCATCCACATGGGACACACTCTCCATAAAGAGCTTACTATGTGCATCTGCCACCACATTAGCCTTGCCCGGGTGGTAAAGAACACACATATCATAATCCTTTAATAACTCTAACCACCTCCTTTGCCAAAGATTGAGATCTTTCTGCGTGAACACATATTACAAGCTCTTATGATACGTGAATACATCCACGTGGACCCTATACAAGTAATGCCGCCATATCTTCAATGCGAACACCACCGCGGCCAACTCAAGATCATGGGTCGGGAAATTCTTTTCGTGAACTTTCATCTATTGAGAGGCATATGTTATTACTTTCCCATGCTGCATCAACACGCATCCCAGTCCGACTCTCGAAGCATCACAATATACAACAAAACCTTTCGTACCCTCGGGTAAAGTCAATACTGGTGCTGAAGTGAGTCGGGTCTTCAATTTCTGGAAGCTTTCCTCACAAGCCTCCAACCATTGGAACTTCACCTTCTTCTAAGTCAACTTGGTCAAAGGTGCTGCAAAAGAGGAGAACCCTCAATAAATCTCCGGTAGTAACCTGCTAGGCCCAAGAAGCTCTGAATTTCTAAATGATTTATCGGTCTAGGCCAATTCTTCACCGCTTCGATTTTTTGGGAATCTACCTTAATTCCCTCACCTGAAACCACATGGCCTAGAAATGCCACCGAGTCCAACCAAAACTCACATTTGCTGAACTTTGCATATAACTGACGATTCTTGAGGATCTGAAGCACTATTCTCAAGCGAGCGGCATGCTCCTCCTCGCTCCAGGAGTATATAAGGATATCATCGATGAACACGATTACAAACATGTCCAGATACTGCTCGAACACCCTATTCATCAGGTCCATAAAAGTTGCAGGAGCATTAGTTAATCCAAATGGAATAACTACAAACTCATAATGGCCATACCGGGTCCTAAAGGCTGTCTTTGGGATATCACTCTCCCAAACTCTGAGCTGATGGTATCCAAACCTGAGATCTATTTTTGAGAAAGACCTGACACCCTGGAGCTGGTCAAATAAATCATCAATCTTGGGAAAGGGGTACCTGTTCTTGAAATTGACCTTATTCAGCTGCCGATAATCAATACACATCCGAAGGGATCCATCCTTCTTTCAAACAAAGAGAACCGGTGCACCCCATGGAGACCTGCTCTGTCTAATGAAACCTTTATCCAACAAGTCCTTCAACTATTCTTTTAACTCTTTTAGCTCGGATGGAGCCATCCTATAAGGAGGGATGGAGATAGGCTACATATCGAGCAATAGATCAACACCGAAATCAATTTCCCTTTCCAGAGGAACACCTGGCAAATCATCGAGGAACACCTCCGGATACTCACACACCACTGGAACTGACTGAATAGTCGGGGTCTCTGACTCTACATTCTTAACCCTAACTAGGTGGTACATACAACCCTTAGAGATCATTTTCCTGGCCTTAAGGTAGGAAATAAACCAACCGGCTGGTATGACTAAACTACCCTTCCATTCCAACATTGACTCTCCCAGAAATCGGAATTCCACCGCACGGGTCCTACAGTTAATCGAAGCGTAACATGCAAACAACCAATCCATACCCAAAATGATGTCAAAGTCAGTCATGGACAATTCTACTAAGTCCGCGGAGGTAACCTTATGCAACACCATAATGGGGAAACCCCTATACACCCACCTAGCTACCACTGATTCACCGACTGGAGTAGATACGAAGAATGGTTCTGACAAAATTTCAGGACTAACTCCAAAACTACTAGCAATGTAAGGGATCACAAAAGACAAAGTATCTCCCGGATCTAACAAAGCATAAGCATTAATATGAAAGACTCGCAACATACCCGTGATCACATCTGGCGAAGCCTCCTACTCCTAGCGAGGCACTAGGGCATAAAACCTGTTTTGGCGTTAACCACCTGCTGAACTAGTGGAGGCACCCTGCTGAGGGGGTCGTGCTGCTGGAGCGGTAAAACTGGCTGCAGGGCATTCTCTGATCCTGTGTTCGAGTTTGCCACACCCGAAACAAGCATCCGCGCCGGTCAGGCAACTACTAGGATGATTCTTGCAGCACTTTGCACAAACTAGAAAAATGCGCTCCACCTGCATGCTACCATGATCCCTCGAGCTTGTAGCCCTACTCCTTTGGTCTGCCCTGAACCAGGGATGGCGTGATGGCCAATGATGGAGCTAGAGCAATGGACCTGTGCTGGGTCTGCTGACGTGGTCCACCCCCTGACCTGGCCTGAGAAACCCCGTAGCTCTTGGTCCTGGCCCTCTTGGCCTCCTGTAGACCAACTCCATCTACTGCGTATGCAATACAATACGGGGAAAGTCAATGTCCCGGTGAAGCATGGCGATGCGGCAATCCTTGTCCAAGCAATCGGCAACCTCATGAACAAAACGGCTTACCCAAGCCCGTTGATCCACCACCAACTCCAGAGTATATTTTGATAGCCAAGTGAATTCCAATTCATACTCCTGGACAGATATGTTACCATGCTTCAGATTCACAAACTCGGTCGCCTTGAGCTCCCTCATCTCCGGAGGAAAGAATCGATCCATGAATGCGGTGTGAAACTCATCCCAACCTATCGGGCCTGCACCCGCCGCCCTGGAATCTCTCCATTGCTTAAACCATATATGTGATACCCCCTTTAGCTAATAGGAGGTCAACTCAACGCATTCCCCATTATTCACCCCCATAACCTGGGTGATCTTCAGAATCTCCTCAATGAAATCATGTGGATCCTCGTCCACCCTTGACCCTGTGAACTCCAGGGGGCTCATCCTTAAGAAGTCCCTCACCATAGCTGCCGCTGCATTCCTATTTTGAGGGAGATGCGCCACTCTCTGATTTTGGACTTGGGCAGTCATGGCCTGTGCCAACATCTGAATCGCTTCCCTAAACTCAGCGTGAGCAGCTGGGTCTGGTACATGCTCCTCATGAACGGGTGGAGCTGGATGATGCTCACCATCATGGGCACCCTCATGATCATTTCTATTTCCATTTCTCCTGGCATTTACTCGACGTGGAGACATGATTCTGCAAACGCGAATAGCACAAATTAGAGGAGTAAAGGACGTTAATCGCACGATATAGATTATGAAAGAAGGAAACATTTCCTAAACATCTAGTAGCCTCTTCGTCATAAGTGTGGATCACTTCACACCCATGAAAAAGACTCTACTTAACGCGACTTTCAGACTCCCTAGGACACTTCAAAACCTATGGCTCTGATACCAAGTTTGTCACGACCCAAACGTACACCCGGATAGTGGACACGGGACAAGGAGCCCCAAGAGACCCCAAGTCGACCTATGGCATGAGCATACATCTTATTCAATCACGTTAGTAGAAGACTTAACATAAAGAACGTAATTATAACATAACATAAGGGGAAACCCAATGCAAGACTGATACAATACGACGGAATACAACGTGTAGTCTGATAAGCCTCTAAACATGAAAGGCAGATTGATGGGACAACTCCCAAAACTAATCCAATATCCAGAAACTGAAAGAAATAACATAGAGTGTGAACATGTAGCACTCGAAACATGAGGACTCACCAAGAGCGCTGAGAGCAAATCTGAATCTATCTACAGGTGGGGATGAGCTTGATATCCGGGACATGTATCATGAGATGATACAACATATAAAGTATACGGTCAATACGTGGAATGTACTGAATATGGAAGGTAAATAAAATGGACATTTAAAACATGTGTGAAATTCATAAAAGATCATAAGAGTAGGACGTCATGCTCGTATCGAAAATCATAATAACATATCATACGACTCAAGGTTTTCAAAATATCCATAACATGAACATAATCAGAATCATAACAGAAGAGCTTTACTTAACATGACTTGAGCCAATATACATAATCATAACATACGTAAATCATGAGGAGCAGTGGGAGATTCTCTTAACCGACATACCCCATATGAGCACGCATGAAGCCCAACTTATAACCCTAGTCGGAAGAGTGTTCACACCTTGCCAAGGGCAGAACCATGAAAGTGTGATATCACCATGAAAAGGGCCATTTGGGCCAGGGACTAACATGAAAGGGGTCCCAACATACCTATAATGGCACGTAGTTCATGAGATCCGGGGCTTAACCTGAGCCCCAAACCTACTCGATGTTCGATACTACTCCCAAAACATATATAGTGCTCATAATAATACATACATGAGTTCATGGGCTAGTTAAATCATGCTAATCGTAAACAGGCTTGAACATATGTGAACTAGCCATGACATGAGACCTGTGAGTCAGCCAAAAATATAATTCATGAATAATAATATTCATACATACTTGTAGATCATATACATATTGAATTTCATAAAATCATAATGGGTAATAAAATAAATTCATAATTTAAAATATAATTCATGTTGGGCTCGTAAAGAACATCAATGGGAAAATATCTCAGAATTCGATTCATCATGGGGCATGCATAATTAAGCTTAATTGCTTAGAAAATCAAAATCAACATTATCATAATAAATTTAAACTCAAAAGATGATCGAAATCCATAGATTATGATAATATTTTAGAATCACAAAACCCACCATTTAAATCATTTGACTTTATATAATCAAATACAAAACCCTATGAGTTTTTGATAAGTTGTAAGTAAAATCATAGAGTAGGAGCATGGGTGTGGAAGGATTCCCCCATTGATGACCTTACATACCTGGAAACACTTGATTCTTAATCTCCCTTGAAAGCCCAAGATGGAATTTAGAGAAATTAGGTAAGAACACCTTGAATCATCTTCTAGACTCCTTACTATACTCTTGCATGAATGAATGAGGCTTAAAATAGACTAATCCCTCTTAAAAGACCCTATTCAGACCTTAAAATGACACAGTTTAGGCCTTAAAAATTTAGGAATTATGAAAAAACCCTTACTAAATACGCAGAAATTTCTGGTTGCTAGTCCCCACGAGGGACCTCACGAGTCGTTGCCAGGGGGCACGACTCGTGGCCTGAATCTGTGATGTCCACGACCCAAAAAAGCTCAGGGGACCCCTTGAGGGACTTCACGAATTGTGGTGGATGACCACGACTTGTGGTCACTACCCGTGTTCCCTACTGCCTCAAGTGTTCCTTCCTTGCCACAGGTGACCTCACGAGTCGTGAGGTCTGACCACGACTTGTGGTCACCCCCGTGGCCTCCCCAAAACACTGCCAAGCTCAGCCTAACCACGAGTCACTTCACGACTCGTGGTCCCACCTAACGAGCTCCTCACGAGCCGTCCTATGACCTGGTGCGAATTTTTAGCTTTTCTCCGTTTTGACTCTCGGGTCTGATCCTAGGGTTTCCGGGGTATAACACATATGAACCATAGATGAAATCTATGAAGCAATACATTGGATCGTACATGGCAGTCCTATTTTTCTAAGATATAGTTAAAGGGTATGAAGGCAACCTATGAACTGTAGATTGAATCCATAAATCATACCTTGCTCCACAGAATAGAACTTTAGAAAATTGGCATAAGTGCATAGCTAACCTATAATATGACATACAGTTTGCGAATCAATTCTACAAACTGTATCTGCCACCGTAAGTGGAGATCATGATATTTTGAGCTATTGGATAAGACACAACGAAGAAATCTACGAACCGTACCTTAGATTTATGATTCATACCTAGCACCATAAATCAGACTTTAGAGGAGTGAAAATTCCTAATTCAACATAAAATTAGATTTACAGATAGCAGATGCAATCTATGGCCCACAACTGCGGCCCAGGTCTCGCAAGTCAACTTTTCTCCCTACATTTATAAATAGTTCCACCCCGACTTCACACCTATTTTCTTTGTCTCCCACTTGGTAGAATGGACTTCTCTCTTCTCTCCAAGATCTCCTAGCTCTAAGGTAAGTTCCTCCAAGCTTATCCCATGAATTATTGTTGCATGCAAGCTTAATTATTGAGTTCTTCACTTCTATCTTTCTAGGGTTTCAAGGAAAACCCATTCTCTAATTCAAGAAAGTGTGGCAGCCCTTTTCTCTCAAGTTTACACTAGTGATTTCTCTTGCTTTAGAGCATTAATACATGTAAGACAAACTATAAAATGTGAGGACATCATGTTTCTTCCCCACAAGCTTTTCCTTAATTCATGTAAGTTTATTTCATGATTTTTAAGGGTTTTACTACAAGTTTGAAGAAAACCCCCATTTTAGAGTTACATGATTTCTATGAGCTCTATGCTTTGCTATGATTTCTATTGAATGTTTTACAAGTTTCTCCATGTTCATGCATGAAGTATGCTAAATTACCATTTTGCCTCATGCCTTCCCTCATTAACTTATGATGAAATGTTTTGAATATCTCTCTTGTGATGTAGATGACTTGTATATGTGTTCAGAGTGATTTCACCCCATCTATGATGTATGAATTTTTAGTCACAGCATGAGTCCTCCATTAAAAGGTATGAAATTGATTTCCTTTCAAGTATGAAGTGTGAACATGATTTCCATGACAAGTATGAATATGACCTCCATGATGAGTATGACTTATGAGTATGTTTCTATGATGAAAACGTGAATTACAAATACAATTTATGTGATGTAGCATGATGATTGATTATGAACTTTTCAAATAGGAGTATGATGATAATTATGAGCCTAAGGACGAGCTTATGATTATGATGTATAGATTGGGAGAGAATGCTTAATTGAGAAGGCTAAGTCTTTTAAGAAATGCTTGAAGATACATTTGTTGATATAGGAGACGAGCGTACCATTGGCCCGGGCATATCCCATTTATTACCCCCGGAAGCTTGCTAGAAGTCATGTCATGTATGTCACTTACCCGACAAGGTAGGTGATGGCTTAGCTAATCGGGCAGAGATCAAACGCAGTTGGTTAATCCATGGAGTCCTACGGTATCTAGCTTGTATGTGACCACATATTTTAAGAAGGGCATATTGCATTTGTTTTTCTTATTGAACCCTATGCTTTATCATATGATTTCTATTGTAAATGTATGCATGGTTTCACTACTCCTCCGCATGCTATGTTTCTTTTGCCATCTTACATATAGTTTGATTCCATGTATTAATGCCCCTCCTTACCAGGGGCATTGCATTGTTTTATAATTCAGCCTTAGGTAAGAATATGATTGGTTGGGCAGTGTGGTAGGATCCCCTCAGTTCAGCTTTCGGTGAGCCCCACACTCTCTTGCGAAAACTACTTATCTTTTCATGTCATGTATAGTTTTGATTAGAGCTATACCGGGGGCCTTGTCCCAGTAATCAGACGCTCATGTTATGTAGAGGCTTCATAGATTGAAAAGTTAGTATGCTCTCATGTTCTCTACTGTGATTTTGACCGTTGGGTCACTTTTGTGTTAAAACATGGTATTTTGAAATACTGTAACTCAGTATCATAATGTATCTTATATTTTAGCTTTGTACTATTCATGTCTATCTTGACTAGATGTATGCTCATAGTTTCATGCTATTTCAGTGAAATGCTTGGGTGAGCAATGACTACGGGTGCCAGTCTTGCCTAAACCCTACTCTGTGGCATGACATAAAGGGATTTAATATCACTTTTTTTCCCACGTCAATATTAGAGAAATATTAATTTAACTTCAAATAAGATTAATGAAGTAAAAAGTGGTTCGTTAAGTTAAATTGTATAATAGAATTTTTGGAATAAATTTAGGGTGCAATATATGTCTTCTCCAAAAAAAAAAAAAAAAGGGTGAAAAGATATCAAAGATACGATGGTTTTCGGGGGGGTGGGGGAGGTGGTGGGGGGAGTCTTATAGATTCGAAATGCAACAAATGATGTCAATTTATCATGAACAATTGCTAAATTAGAAAAAGAATAAATATCAGAATTAAATAATGAAATTTATTGTAAAGAGCGACATGTGATGTAGTACTTATCCATTGGTGCATAATATGTTAGGCGCTGATAAGTCATTAGTGATTTTGGGTGTGGGACATTTGTAAATGAAGAAATCTGCTAATTGGCCGTTTGGGGGCAAACTACAAGATGGACACAAGAAATAAAAAGAAAGATACTGCCGTTTGAGCGTCGTCGTTAGATGTACTTAAAAGCAACAAACATATATTGCCATTCGTATTTTCCGCAGTTACATTCGCCGGCGCCGTAATCTCCTCCATCCGGTCTAAGCTCCAGCGTCGTCCACGGTTACGATATTTTAACGGTACAATTCTTCTATTCCTCAACATTTACAGGTGTACGCCAATTTGTGCTTATGCGAACCAAATTGATAGTCTAAGTGATTTAACTTGTGTACAACTCATTGGTCATGATCGTTCTTCAAATGCAAGTATTCCTCTATCGGAAGCTGAATGTTGCTACTATTTCACACTTCTTCGGTTTTCTTCTATAATATATAAGGGTTTCTGTTCACTGGACATTATATTTCGACAAGGAGGGATATTCTGCCTTGATAAAATTCAAATGTTCTTTTTGGAACATTTGGAAGAGAAAAGTTGCCGACCATATGCCTTTACTTATATAGTTGTAGTATGCAACTGCTTAGCGCGTGTTTGGTACAGTTTCTTGTGTTTCCACTTTTATTCCCAAAATTGGTGGACTTCTCGTTATTGGGAGTGAATGTGGTTGATTGATTGATTGAATCCACGTACGGTTCTCTACAATCTAATATTAGGACGAAGGGAGTAGCAAATTATGCACACAGTATGGATGTGAGGAATAATGTGAATTAATTGCCATGCATCTGCAACTTTAAGTACTAAATGTGATAAGTTTCTGAATTTTTAGTGCTATTATTGCATATTAGCTCCAGGCACTAGCAAGTTAGTTGTGATATTCCTATAAATAAAAAATAGTTAGTTGTGATATTCTTGAGAAACTGTAAGTTGCTTGTTTTCTTATCAGATGGAAGGTGTGGATGCATCCAATTTGGACTTAGAAAATGTGGGACCACGAGTTAATGGTGGGGAAGTGGATGGTTTTAGATGCAGTATTGATGAGCTAGTCATGAAAGTCGATAAGGTACATATCATTTCTTGAACAGAAGTGAGAACCTCTACCTTATGCGATTTTGATTCTGTATATTTCGTCCTTTTTCTATGCAGGATACATAATGTAATTGCGGATTCTCATTCAGTATCTTTTACTCTTTAGTTAGTTGGTGTATAGTATCTGAAAGATTGTTGCTCGGCTTTCCATTCTCCTTATCTATCAACAATTATGCGTCCTGCTGAGAAATTCTTTGGGCATGGTAGCAGGGAATGAGTTGACTCTGTGTAAAGTTCCCACTTCTCAGCTTATCAGCTCACCAATTTGCTATAATTTCAGGGTCTTACATATTCTAGTATCTACTGATGGAGTATCATACATATGATGTATAAAGTTATGTAAGTTTGAAGAGCCATCGAGGGTGTTTTGTATGTGTGTGTTTTTATCAAAGAGTCTTAAATGTCTTGGGATATTTTTTATTTAATAAAAATTTATTGCATATGGTTTGGCATCAAGACTTATGGGGTTCTGTAAGTTACTAACACAATAGAATCAAATGTAATTGAAAATTGGTAGAATACGAGAAATCAAAATTAGGAACGTACTTTTTCTCTCTCTTGGGAAATGGGATTCTCTCAAAAACTATCTTTCTTTCTACCCTTTCCACCGTTGTTTGTATCTTCAATGACTATTCTCTCTCCTTCTAATGGTGGAATAAAAAATTTTCTTTACTTCATTAGATCATCTTTTAAGCTCTTTAATTCTGGTGAGGCCTCTGTTAGGTGGTTTACATGGATTGAGCGCAATAGATGATTTACAAGCAAAATCAATATTGATGAGGAGAATCCCATATGGGTCTGCAAGCTCATCATGGGAAAGGAAAATATGATCATACACATAAAATGTCTTTATAAAAATTACAATGTTTACGGCCACTTTGTAAGAATAGACACTTGGCACGGAGATAGAGAAGTAGCTATAATCATTCCTGAAATTGCCTTCGCTTCTTCGCTTCTTGAGCGCTCAAGTTGAAAAAAAGATTTCTAGTTCTTTCCTCCCATCGTCTTTGTCTATTGTTAGGGGTGATGTGTGCTTATATTATGCGTAGGAAGGATGTGCAAGGTACACTATTCTCCATCAATTAGTCAAGAACCAGGTGGTCTAAGATGTCTGGGGTTACTTGCAACCTCATCATTTTCATAACCAGAATACATTAGCATGGCAAGGAACTATATAGTTTTGGAAACAAGTCAAGTTTCATTTACATTTCTAATGCCATTTGGTTTTGAAATGTTTTAAGCCAATAGTTTCCTAATTGGTTTTCATCTTTAGCAATTTTTGTGTGTTGCTAAAGTTTTGGTAGACCTCACGAGGAAGGACTGTTGACACTCTTGTGCATATGCAGTCTAATGTACTTGGTGATGTACTCACCATGTTTTGCAGTTGTCCTTCTATGTAGGTGATGTTATTTGATATATACTGTCTTTCCAATCTCTGTAGATGTCTTGGTTGGACTTTGAAGTACATCCTTGTTGAAAATTGAAACAAAATTCCCTGATAGCTGATCTCTTCAGTATAAAGAATTGAGGTATTCTTGTAAACAATAAGTTGGACATGGACGTCTGGTTTAGTTTTTCCTTGTTCTTACTTAGTCGGAGCACTAGTGATGGGATGATAGAAATTAGTGTCATGTTTGATAGCACCACACTATAGTCACAGATCCATATTATTCCATAGATACCATAGCGGACTTTCTAATTTTCCAATATTTGCACTGTGGTCCAAGTGAAAAAGAAAAGACTATGCTGAGATTCTGAATTAACCTTTAAAACGGAGGTGTTAATGCACTTTTTAAGACCTGCTGTTTGGGAATATGCATTCAGTTCCCAATTATGGTTTATGTTGTTGGTGCACATCAGTGGTACTTATCTAGGAGTTATAGCCCATGAAATCCCCCTGACATGTTGTTAGTTAAGGGACATGCCTTTACAAACTTCTAATCACGTCCAATATTTGCAAAACTTTGACTTTCATGAATTTCAAATTCATACTTTTTGACAACCATGTCTACTGAAAGTCATTAGCTGAAAATAGTTCTGTTATCCTCAGGGAATCTCTCCCTACTGCTGCAATTCACATTTAACTCAAAATCCCTGCAACTTCTAGTCTCCCATTGGTGCATTAATAGCTTTCGCTTCCTGTATGAGAACATTTTCCAAAATTTATTGTGCGAGTTAACTGCTAGTTGCTGTAACTTTCAGCTTGAACAAAGAGTGAATGAAGTTGAGAAGGTTTATTTGAATACAAGTATAAAGCAACCAAGCACCTCAAAGAATACTTCTTCAGGGAAACACAAAGATAAGGATAAACATGTTCCTGGCTTTAAGAAGCTACAACAAGAAGCATCACGCAGAGAGGCTGCTGCGACTAAGAGGATGCAGGAGCTAATGCGCCAGTTTGGCACAATATTACGCCAGGCAATTCTTAATATTTACAGTTCCAATTTGGTCGATAATTTTTGAATTCTTGATTGACCTCATACTAATGGTATATTTCTGTTCTTTATGTGCCAGATCACTCAGCACAAATGGGCTTGGCCTTTTATGCAGCCAGTTGATGTTGAAGGACTTGGTTTACATGACTATTATGAGGTAAAATATTTTGGTTCCTTTTTTTTTTTTTTTTGAAAACTTAAAAAGCTTTTTTGATTCTTTTCTACCAATATGATTTTCTTACTTATGTGCTACTTTTATATGTCTGCTATCTGCTACACAATGTTTTGAAATTTAATGCTGGGGATTGAAGGAATTTTCTCGGAGGTCTCAGATATGGTTCTAACTTAACCCACCTGTATCTAAGTCGGTCCGGACATATCTCTATGAATTTCTGGATCCCTTTTTGGCAAAAACGACAGTTCTGTTCAAGGTTCATTTAGGCAATTGAAATGATTTTCTGTCTTTCAGATTATTGACAGGCCCATGGACTTTAGTACAATAAAGAACCAAATTGAGGCCACGGATGGTGCCGGGTATAAGCATGTCAGAGAGATTTGTGCTGATATTAGACTGGTGTTCAAGAATGCAATGAAGTACAATGATGAAAAGAGTGATGTTCATCTGATGGCCAAAACGTTACTGGAAAAATTTGAGGAGAAATGGTTGCAACTTCTGCCAAAAGTTAATGAGGAGGTAACTATTACTTTGGACGATTCTGTTCTTTGGTATGGCTCCCGTAATTTCTTAATATAATGATGCTTGTGTTTCAATAATTCCAAGCTTTTATCTGTAAATATTGCATGATCATCTATTAAATCTTTCTATTTATTCAAGGAAAAAAGACGAGAAGAGGAGGAAGCAGAAGCTCAACTGAATATGCAGCTTGCTCAGGAGGCTGCTCATGCCAAAATAGCCAGGGATCTGTGTAACGAGGTAAAAGCCAACCTACTCTTGAAGCTTACCTTTGGCTCAAAATGATGGCTCAGCAGTTCCCTCAAAAAAAGCTTTGAGAATTCATAATGATGTCCTCTGTCTCTCATTTGGAGCTTGATCTGGACTATGATGAGTCTAAAATTACGTCGCTATTTGCAGCTTTATGAAGTTGATACATATGTGGAGGAACTCAGAGAGATGGTGGTCAGAAGATGCAGGTTTGGTTGAATGACTGATATTCAAATCTATAAAATTGCTAACTTTTATCTTCCCTATTTGTTCTCTTTTGATTGCTGCCTCCTGGCTTCTCTCTCCCATGGTTTGAGGTTTTTTCTGGAGTGACAGCTTCAAAAATTAGTCTTATTGCATATGGAAAACCCAAAAAAGGAAAATCTGGTCAAATGTTTCTTGCATATAATTTCGAGTTTCATGTCATGCTTAGGTTGCTTTTCTATTTAATATAAAGAGCTGATTAAGTAGATCTTATATTTTTTAACCTTGTTGACATAAGACAACTCATATTGGTCCCATATATTCCTAACTAGATTACTTATGCCTGTGCTTATGCACGGGACCAACAATCTGGATTCAGTCGAAGTTTGTTTTATCTTTTGTATATGAATTTGTTCTTGCTATAATTTGCCTTTTTTGGTTTATGACATTATGGGCGGGGAGGGATAAAGGGGAAGGGGATGTGACACTACTAATAGGTTTGAACCCTCCATTTCAATTGTGGAAGGCAAAAAGTTCACCAAGTGAGCTAGCCCTTAAGACATTTTCCTTATAAATATTTTCTCAGAAAGATAAAAAATGCTTCAACTAATATATTGAGTTTTTTTTGTGCATTCTTGGTTCTATGTTTTGGATAGCTAATTTAATCAAGATGATGTTAATAAGTTTTGTTATTTCATTTTGTTGCCCGATCAATGTTAAAGTTCTTTTAACTTTGCATGTTATTGGCAAGGTTCATTCTTAAATTATTCTCACTATTATGGTATTTAGAGAAGTTCTTTTCCTGTTATTTTTTCTTGCTTAAGCATTGCAATAAGCTACGGACTTTATTTGTTATTTGGAAGATCTTCTTGTAGTATCTCTTTCTCCATAAATGACTTCAACTTTGATACAATTACAGTTACCAAATCCTGCACAAGGTTGGGGTAATATCACGTCCTGACCCTGGGCCTAGGCGAGACCAGCATTTGATGCCTTCACTTGCCTGAGCGAACCACTAATATGGCCTGAGACATAAGACATTCATAGAATAAAGCTTTTGAAATTTTTTTGCCATTCATCATAAATCATTAAAGAATAAGCTTTTCATAAATAAAATACTTGAGTTGCAAAAATAGTGACATCTAGGTCAAATCTGAACATGAACTCTGTACTGTCTATCTGTGAAACCTCTAATATAACTGAATAAAACTGTTTACTGGGACACAGCCCCAACATACCCGTAGTAGTACTGAACTAAGAAATCATGCCCCCCAGAGTAAGGTGGGGCTCATCAATAGCTGAATATGTGAACGATCCTAATGAGTTTGATTGTGTTGCATATCTGAACCTGCATTATGAAATGTAGAACCCTGGAAAAAGGGGACGTACATGTGGAATAGTACTCGTATGTAAAATAACATTAAAAAAAAGGTAATATATAGCTGAAGGATAAAGGACAACCAAAGAATCATATCATAGCATGCAGAGAAATTAAAGTCTTAAAATTAGTAGGTTGACCTTTAATAGCATCTTTCATATTCGTTACGTTCATTATGGGAGCTTAACTTACTGTAACTGACATAAGCGACCATGGGTGGAGTATGATCATTAAACGATCAGCTAAGCCATCCATACCTTGCCAAAGTATGAAACATACGTAACACGGTGCTAGCATAAATTCATAGTAAGCCCTTACCAAGGTGTCATGCCCCAACCTAGGGCCTAGGCGAGATCGACACCCATAGCCATTGTTGGTCTGAGCGTACCACTGAACTAGCATGAAACTGTGACCGTACATCTAATCGAGATAAACCTGAATGAATACAAAACTGGAATTTGAGATACAACATGCAACTGACATATAGAGCTTCTCATAAAATTAATATTTTTATACAAAAGGTGACCCAACGGTTAAAATCAGAGTAAAAGCAAGAGATCACACTAACTGGCAATCTAGTCTATGAAGCCTTTGCTGAATTGAAAAGTCTGAATTACGGGGACAAGGTCCCCAACATAACCTCTAAGCAAAACTAAACACTATTGAATATAAACCGCCCAAAGAGAGAGGTGAGCTCACCAAAAGCTAAGCTGGGATAGCCTATTGAGTTGCTTGTCTGAGAGTGTCTGTACCTGAGGCTGCATTATAAAATAATGCAGCGCCACCGTCAAAGAGGGGCGTCAGTACATGGAATCGTACTGTATGTAAGATGATAAAAACATATGAAACATAGGGTACTGAGTAGAGAAACTGAGCATGCAAATCACAAGTAATTATGCATAACCATCAATAGGGTTTAGAAAGAAGAAAACATGCATTTTCCTTTTTAACATCTGTAATTGAAAATACTGTCTGAGAGCTCTGTTCGAAAATACTGATACTGGAGTACTGACTGAAAATAAATGCTGTGGTGATTGTGGCGTAACTGACATAGTGCACCATGTAGATATGGAGTCCGGTCCCTATGGCCCGATCGGCTAAGCCACCACCCTATATTGCCGGATAGGGGGCCTGGACTGACTTGCTGGCAAGATTCCCGAGTCATCCACTAGTTTCGGTGGGTATAAGCTGGGGAGGTGTCCGACCCAATGGTACACTCCATTTCTACATCAGCAAACGTAGTTTCCGATACTTGCCTTGAGGGGATGATGTCATCTCAGTCAATCACTTACTCTGGTTTTGAAAATACTGATACTGTAGTAGCACTTGGGCATAATCTGTCTGAAACTGTTCTGAAAACTTAGCCTTATCTAAAAGCTCTATTTCTGAAAATATGCCTTTTCTGAAGGCCTAATCTTAACCCTTGGGTTCAAACTAATATACATACATACACACACAAAACACACTTTAAAAGCAAGAAGCTAAACCATAAATACTTTAGCAATCATGCTTTCAACTTTTGAGAACTCACAATCATGCTAAAGCAATAATTTCTCAACTCAAGTATATCATGAGTATGGACTTGACCAACATCTATTGCAAATATAATCTCAAAATATGTAAGTATGGCCTTGGCCAAATACATAACAATAACCTCAAAATATTTCATAAATTCCGAAATTTTAACTCATAAGGGAAAAATAATCATTTTTAACATTTTCCATGAATACTCATAAAACTTTATAAAATTCAATCACAAGGTAGATTTTAGCTGAAGCATGCTAGATATGCAAGGTTCTTAAAGTTTTAGTCATGGAAAGACTACTAGCACCTCTATCTGAAATAATAGACACGGGGTTCCATGCAGTCAGACAATATCTTGAGTGTACAACTTTAGTGTAATCCTCTGCGGAATTGATGGTCTTAACAATCAAAAAGTGGGCTGACTTTGTGAGTCAGTCTACGATCACCCAAAATTGAATCGTGCTTCTAGAATGAGCAACGTAAGGCTGTCACGAAGTTCATATTTATCACCTCCCATTTCCACACGGGCAGTTCTATATTCTGAGCAAGACCACCAGGTCTTTGATGCTCGGCTTTAACCAATTGGCAACTACATAACTTTCTAAATTCTTTCTCATGTCGTTCCACTAATAAATTTCCTTAAGATCGTATTACATCTTTGTAGAGCCTGGGTAGATGGAATACCTACAATTGTGAGCTTCTGCCGTAATCCTCTCTTGGAGTCCATCAACGTTTGGAACACATAATCTAATTTGATATTGTACATCTCCCCCTTGGGAGAATGCCATAGTCTTGTGTTTGTGTGTGAACGCCTTTAACTAGAGTAGAATGGGATCATTGAACTGTTTCTCTTTCACTTCTATTACTAGAGATGACTCAATCCTATTTTGAATAATCACATCGCCATCCTTGGAATCCAGATGTTGAACTCCTAGGCTTGCTAACTGTCAACTTGCCATGTCATTTCTTTCTTTCATCAACATGAGCTAGACTCCCATAGACAATCGATTGAGAGCATCGACTACTATGTTAGTCTTCCCTGGATGATAGAGAATATCGACATCATAATCCTTGAGTAACTCAGCTATCTTCTTTGCCTGAGATTCAACTCTCTTTGCTTGAATATGTATTTAAGGCTCTTATGGTCAATAAATATTTCAACATGCTCCCATACAAATAGTGACGCCAAATCTTTAGTGCAAACAGTACGACTAGTTCTAGGTCATGGGTCAAAAAATTCTTCTCATGAATCTTAAGCTATCTAGAAGAGTAAGCCATTACTTTCCCATGCTGCATTAGAACACATCCCAACCCAACACCTGAACCGTCACAATACTGTTCGCGTGATTGTGGGTATATAAAACGACACGCAAGTGCACGTGGTCGAACAAGTAGTAAGTGGCTTTAGCAAGCCAAGTATCGATCCCACAGAGACTTGGATGAAGTGCAAATTGCTCAAGTGTACTATATTTTACTTCTAAAAATGCAGACAACAGCGTAACCAAAAAGTTGATAGTTTGTTTTATAAATTTTATACTAAAACTAAGAACAATTATCTACTTTGAATCTGAACTATGAATGAAAGCATGCTGAGATTAAACGAACATGTAATGAAACTAATTATCATCATACTTTGGTTAATCTTTTCCTCCAGTTGCTAGCCAAGAACATTTGCCAAGAGATTAAAACTCTCGTATTTAACCTCACTTAAGAATCATGAACCATCCGTCTACATTTCTGTGATCAAATGCAATTAATGTCCTAGCTATACAATTCCGGTTCCTAAATTGACTAATACGACTTTCAGGTATATTTCTATCCTGAAAGCAAATCAAGACTCAATTTTCCCAAATCAAGTAAAGAACATAGCCTATTAATTCACAACTTTCCAATTTCGTGCTCTCTCGAGTGAAACCGGACTTTTTAGATGTACATTAATGTAGGCCACACACTAATGCAGTAAGAACAAGAATTAATAGAACAACATGGAAGTAAAGATGGAAAACCAAATAATCAATGATCAAATTTCATTACAATTGTTCATAACCTCAGCAAGGAGAGGAATTAGCCACTCATTTGTGGATTAAACATCATAAAATGAGTGTTAATCATACAAGCAATTGAATTAAAGAAGAAAGAAAGAGAGAAAAAACCCTGAACTTTTCGTCGCTCAACTGCCTGTAACCCACGTCCTTGCTCCACCAAGTCAAAATATCTCAAATAAAACCTAAGTGTGCTATTTATAGTAGTAGGACTTTTTCCCGGAATAACAAGCAACGTGTCACGGAGTGCATCGCGGAGCACTGCCTCCGTGACACGCTACGGACGCGGAAGCACTCTGGAAATCACCTGAACTTGGCCCCGGCAGCACCCTGCCGCGTTGGCAGCGTGTCACGCTGCTTGGGCAGCGCGTTGGCACCTCTTGGTCGCACAACCAACCTACCGTGGCACGTTGCCAACGTGCAGGTGGGCTGTTGTGATCAACCTGCCTGCCGTGGCACGTTGCCGACGCGCAGGTGGGCTGTTTTGTGCCTCCTCTTTGCCGACGTTCGCGTGTTAATTCCGTTTCCAAGCCTCTACTTCACCAACTCATGGATTAGTTACTCAAAAGTCATCAAAACCTACAAAACAAAGGCTAATCATGTTGGTTAGCACATATCTTCACTTCATATAAAATTACATGAAAATGTATACAATAACTTAGATAAACAAGACTAATTTAAGTCATAAAGCGTATCTCGGGCATGCTATTTTTGCCCGTGATCAAATACACAATGAACCCCTCAGTTCCCTCCGGTAAGGTCAGCACTGGGGCGGAAATCAACTTTATTTTCAATTCCTAGAAGCTTTTTTCACATGCATCGGACCATTGGAACTTGGTCTTTTTCTAAGTCAATCTGGTTAGTGGAGCTGAGATGGAGGAGAAACCCTCCACAAACCTTCTATAATGCCAACCAAACCCAAAAAACTCCTATCTCTGTGGGAGTTGTGAGTATGGGCCAATTTTCACTACGTCAATTTTTTAAGAGTCTACCTTGATAACTTCGCTAAAAACCAATGGCCTAGGAATGATATAGATTTCAGCCAAAATTCTGCGATCCTTAAATGTCTGCAATACTAGCCTGAGGTGATCAACATGTCCACCTTCACTCCATGAGTATATTAGGATGTCATTAATGAAGACAATCACGAACATATTAAGGTAAGGCATGAAAATTCAGTTCATAAGATCCATAAAAGCTGTTGGAATTAGTCAACCCAAAAGACATCAGGAGGAATTCATGATGTCCATATCAGGTCTTGAAGGCCATCTTTGGAATGTCCTCTTTTCTAGCTTTTAATTGGTGATAATGTGATTTAAGGTCAATCTTGGAGACACATTTGGTGCCTTGAAGTTGATCGAACAAGTCATCAATTTTGGGAAGCGAGTATTATTTTTAATGGTGACCTTATTCAAATGGCGGTAGTCAATACACATTCTTAACGATCCATCCTTCTTTCGGACAAACAAAACTGGTGCGCCCCAAGGTGAGACACTTGGCCTAATAAATCCTTTATCAAGGGGATTCTTCAACTAATCCTTTAACTCTTTTAACTCTGCTGGAGCCATTCTGTATGGCAGAATGGATATCGGCTTAGTAATAGGAAGTAAGTCAATTCCGAAGTCTATCTCTCTATCGGGAGGGACTCCTTGGAGTTCTACTGGGAACTCATTAACTATTGATACAGACTGAAGAGTCGGTGCCTTGACATTTACATCCCTTACTCGGACTAAGTGATAGATGCACCCTTTAGAAATCAGCTTCCTCGCCTTAAGGTAAGAAATAAATCTACCCTTGGGCATTACGACATCATCGTTCCGTTCTATGACTAGTTTGGTGGGGAACTGGAATTTTATAACTTTGGTGCAATAATCAAGATTTGCATAACATGATGACAACCAATCCATCCCCATGATAACATTATAATTAACCATCTCCAATTCAACTAGGTCAGCTTAGGTGTCTCGGTTGCATATGGAGACTATATATCTCTTATAGATTCTCTTAGCTACAAGTTGTTCACTGTCTGGGCTAGACACAACAAATAGTTCACGTAATTGTTCGGGCTCTATGGGGGGTCACATAAGAGAGTGGATCCAAGATCCATAAGTGCATAAACATCAAAGGTGAAAAATGTGAATATACCTGTGATGACATCTGGTGATGCCTTTGAATCCTGACGACCAACTAGAGCATATAGGCGATTCGGCCCTCCACCTCTAGTCATGCCTCGCCTTGCTAGGGCTTGTCAATCATGTGGTGGAGCTATAGAAGCTGTGGTCGTAGCATTATAGGATTGAGCTGCATAACCACTTATATCCTATTTCAATAGGTAATCCCTCTGAATATGGCCCCTATGACCGCAATTGTAGCACACATCCATACCCATACGACACTCTCCTGTGTGCTTCTTACTGCATCTAGCACATGATGGATTCGGTGAGGTTCCTCGGGCAAAATCCCCTGGGATTGTGAGCCTGTCGCTTTGGAATTTTGACTAGTTTGACCCCTATGATCATACCCGGGTCAAGATGGTGTATTAGCTGTAGAAAGTGTAGGCGTTGAAGATCTCTTATTGAAGGAAGATCTTCCACTGTTACCCTGATAATTCTCATTGTTGCTAGTTGACCTGGCCTTCTTGTTCTGGTTCTTTTTTTATCGGCACTAAGCTTCTGTTTCGATTCCTTAAATTGTTGTGCATAAGCCGTCGGTCTAGCTATATTGATATCTTTGTTCTATGAGGCTGCAACGCATTCACGACTACATGAATTTTTAATCCATGTACAAGTCGGTGCATCTTGACCCGCATAGTACAGACCAACTTAGGAGCATATCGTGATAGTAGTGTGAACTTAAGGCTATATTCCCTCACGCTCATTGAACCTTGTCTGAGGGCTGTGAATTCATTAGCTTTGGCTTCCCTCAGCTCCACGGGTAGAAAGTGGTGATAAAAGCATCCGAAAAATCATTCAGATTGCGGGAGCAATATCATCTCCTCGAGATAGTTCCACTGTTCATACTAGGTGATAGCACCTCTTTCAGCTGATGGGAGGCAAATTCAATTGCCTTAATCTCGGTAGCATGCATAACTCTGAGGATTCTTTGCACCTCATCTATAAAGTTTTGAGGATCCTTTTCAGGAGTAGACCTCATGAAGACTAGTGGGTTCATTTGGAGAAATTCTCCGACTCTTGAAGTAGTTGAATCACCATGAGAACTCGCACTCCTTGGTGTAGTACCTATATCCTGGCGCTGGGACTGTACAATAACCAGCTAGGTAAACATTTGAATGGCTCCCCTTATATCTGCGTTTGATGAGCTTAGTGGTGGCGTGTAGGTAGTTGGATCTTGTTTGAACCTCTTGGGTTAGAGGCCATTTACTGGTCCGCCTCTACTGTAGCATTAGCGCTATGGCTCATAGTTGCTTCCCTCTAAGCAGGTCTTTTTTGAAAGAAACGCGTAAGCATGAGTTAGAACATTTCTTATGGCGTAGCTCTATTACATGATCTAGAGTGTGAAAGAAGTGCATCATTTCTTAAAGGTCCTATAGCCTCCTAATTATAAATATGACGTGCTTCACACCCATAATTAAGAATCTACTAGATGCGGCTTCATAGACTCTTTAGGACACATGAAGCTAGTGCTCTGATACCAAGTTTGTCACCCCCTGGCCCTAAGCTAGGCGAGACCGACACTCGTTGCCGTAACTTACCCAAGTGAACCGCTAACATGGTATGAGACATAAGACATTCATAGAATTTTAGCATTTGAAGAAAATATTTCATCGTTAATTATTAAAAAAATAAGCTTTTCAAAAATAAAATACTTGAGTTGCAAAAATTAGTGACACCAAGGTCAAATATGAAAGGCATAATCTAAATATGAACTTTATACTGTCTATCTATGAAGCCTCTAATATAATTGAATAAAAGTGTTTACTAGGACAGGGCTCTAGTATAGCATTAGCTGTACTGAACTAAAAATTCATGCCATCTCAGAGTAAGGTGGGGCTCACAAATAGTTGAATATGAATGATCGTAATGAGTAGCTTGATCGTGTCGCGTTTCTGAACCTGCATTGTGAAATGCAGTGCTCCCAGCAGAAAGGAACCTAAGTACATGTGGAATAGTACTTGTATGTAAAATGGAATAAAAAAGAAACATAAGTCATATTTGAAGGAAAAAGGGCAACCAACGAATCGTATCGAAGCATGGAGAGAAATTAAAGTCTTAAAATCAGTATGTTGACCTTTACATAACATCTTTCATATTCGTTACGTTCATTATGGGAGCTTAACTTACTGTAACTGACATAAACCACCATGAGAGCACATGTTGTCTGATCTTTGCCCGATCAGCTAAACCATCTCATAACTTGCAGGGTATGAAACATACATAACATGGTGCTAGCATAAATTCATAGTAAGCCCTTACTAAGGGGCTCACAGAGGATCGCTCGAACCAATGGTATGATCCTTAACCTACGTTGGCATACGTAATTTCAGGCATTTGTCGACCGTACTTGCATTCTCGGTTAGTCATGGTACTCCCTTTTCATTACGTAATAACATATAGCCTTGGGCTCTAATTCATATCTTTCGTGCGATAATCATATCATATTCATCATAAATATCCTTTTCTTATTTGAAAAAAAATCATACTTCTCGTGCTTTCATGTTTTCATATAAAAACCATTAAATTCATAAAATACGATCACATTTGAGCACATAAGAGATTTAATAGGAGTTCATGACATTCATAATGAATTTATATGGACAAAAGCAATTTTTTC
This sequence comes from Datura wrightii, assembly GCA_035772735.1. Taxonomy (NCBI): domain Eukaryota; kingdom Viridiplantae; phylum Streptophyta; class Magnoliopsida; order Solanales; family Solanaceae; genus Datura; species Datura wrightii. The sequence goes on from JASDFA010000003.1 coordinate 40,615,519, forward strand.
AAAATTTTCCCTAATTTGCTCGTGAAGGAGAATTCATGAAATTTCAAAGAAACATAGCATGGGGAAGAACATCAACATTCCCACATGTGAGATAATTTCATATACAGTGCAAGGTACATTTGTACCTAGCACTGGGTACGGCAGTAAATCTCACTTGTGGCCTGTACGTTGAGCCGTATCCGGAACCCTTCAAATTTCTAGACTTTCATTTACGGTGCCAGGTACGGCCGTAAATCTCACTTACGGTCTGTAGAATCTCAGCGTAGCTGGACATCATCCTTAACAGTAGCTCACTTTTGGGACCTTCAACTTGCAATCAGCATGTACAGTCTGCATATCCATTTGACGGCCCCACATGAGTCCTACACAGAATTAATTGAGTTCACTTTTATATCCCTACCGTAAAACAAAATACGGAACGTAGGTCCATTATGCGGTTCGTAAGTCGTGTGGTCTTGGCCGTAACTGTGAAGCGTTAACCATGGATTCCGTACAGACTGTAAGTCCCACTTACGGTCCATAAGTCATTTTTACGGCACCAGTTCAGCTTTTTGTCAATGACTTCTAATTCCTTTTTTATTATTTCTATACAGTTCCACACTTGTGTAATGACACAGTACATCAAAATAAATTTGTAGCTTGTATTAATCATCATGTATTCATGGTTTGAGTCGGATTATTCGTATTTCATGGGTTAAACCTTAGCTTGGAGGTACTATCTATTTTTTACTTTACTTTTCTAGGTGGTCAAGTGATTTTTTCTGTCTGCACATGGTATTCTTCTCCTCCGTCAACTTGAATATGTTTCTCTTGGTGCTGAAACTTTCTAGAGACACTTTTGGGCTTGGAACAGAATTTGCAGGTCAACGGCTTAAATGATTATGTTGAAGATGGGGGATGATTTTATCTTTTTATCTTGTTTGAGTGCTGTTTCATATGTGACCAACTTTTATACTTAATTCTTCTGGTATAAAGTGCACTTCTCTTCCAATTTGAATGTAGATTTAAATTCACCTTTCCAATGTCAATTTTCTTTTTTAATAGAAATGTTCCAGCATCTATTTTTAATAAGCATTTGGGTTGATCTTACCAACTTATCTGTCTCTCTGACTTGGGGTTGGATGTTTGTTGTACATACCAACTTCTCTTCATGCTTAAACCTTTTTCTGTATCCCTGCAACTGTAAACATCACCTGATTCTAGTTTCTGTGTGGCACCAATGCTAATTCTGCTCGTGTATCGTTACCTCAGGAAAATATCAATAGAGGAGAAGAGAAATCTAGGGATAGCACTCACGAAGTTATCTCCTGAAGATCTTAGTAAGGCGCTGGAGATAGTAGCACAAAATAACCCACTATTTCCAGCTTCAGCAGAAGAGGTGGAACTTGACATTGATACTCAGGTTATCCTAAGACTTAAACATCTTCCTTGTTCAAAGAAATTATATATGACTCCTGCATATTTTTATGGTTACTTTTGTGGTTTCTGTAGAGTGAATTGACATTGTGGAGGCTAAAATTCTTCGTCAAGGATGCATTAGAAGTTCAAGGCAAGAGTTCAAGCAAAGGTGACAACAGTAACTCTGTCAATGTTGCTGTTACTAATCCTAATATTAGTGCTGCCTCCAAAAGAAAAAGGGAGATTTGTGATGCTCTTGTGAAGAATGCCAAGAAACGAATCAAAAAGACGTCCAAGAGAATTTGTTTATGAAACGGGCTGCAGCTTAGTATGCAGTTCATGTGTATCATCATCAGAAGAAAAGGATTATTTGTCTAATTGTGTTCATTCACAAGTGAATCGAAGAATGAATGAATGAGACATTTGAAACTGAAAGTTGACTATTTTTCAAGCTCTTTATGAGAAAAAGGAAATTATGTTGATGTTCCATATATCTGTGAACATGGAAAGGGTGCTCCATTCTTTCATATTGGGCTTGCCCTCGGTGAAGCTATTGGACTAAGAGGACTTGCCTTTCTATTAGAGAATTGGATTAATTACATATCATAACACATTTAATAAAATATTTATATATAATGGCCATAGTTTTAAAAAATTACACATAATGATTTTATTTCATTTAATGTGCCATTTTTTATATTTTTACTTTGTATTTTTACTTTTTTATTGTGTTCCTTTTTTACTACTATAATTGCTTACCCAACCCATTTCTTCTCTTTCTCCATCGTTTTTCATCTTCAACCCCTTATTTTCCTTCATTAACTGTCACGATTCTCGCAAATTTCGCTGCCATTGTTTATAGAATCTTGTTAAATCAAGTAAGTTCTATTTGTGATTTTTATTTATTTTTTAATTTTAAATATATAGATTTTTTGTATTTTAAAATAAATCTTCTTTAAACCGTGCAAATATTTATTTTTTATTGAATCCAAATCTTTATGATACTTTGAAATCTCAGTAGATTTATTTTTTGATTTTGAAAATCATATTTGTATATTTTATAATTTATGTATTATATATATTTAGATATTTAAATTTTCAACCGTGTTTTTTTTTGAATTTTAGGATTTTGTATTTTGAGTATTTAAAATATTTATTTTGAGTATCTTTGCAAAATATTTATTTTAGTAGGAATATATATTAGTTCTATTTTCATACATTCAAATACATAATCCTGTATGTATTTTACATATACAGATATATTTCAAATACATATAAATGTGTTGTATTTGATGGTTATGTATTTATCAGTGGAAACTATTAAATTTAAAAGAAATACATCTTAATAATAACACATACAAATACATATGTATGTTTTTTATTCTGAATTGTATTTGTATTTTATTTTTTTATTTTTTTAATTTTTTATTTCACAAGTTGTTATGGTAAATAAGAATTGTGTCCTTTATTAGAATACTATTATTAATGAAACGAAATAATTATCACTTGAGTGATTTATGGTAACTGAAATTTTTATTTGAAACATAATCCCTAAAATCAGTCACATTTCAGATTTTGTATTTGTGTTTTGCTATTTTTTACCTATATTAAATACAACATATGACACGTAAAATATCATTTTATGTAAATAAGTAAATGTTGCTACTTAAGCGTATTTTTTTCCAAATTGTTGCCCATTTCTGAAATTTCTCAGAATAAAATTAGTAAAAGGGTTACACACATACAATTACATATTGATTGTTCAAGTTAGTCACGAGGATCAACATTAATCATTCACACCAAGTAACTTTACTTCCATATCATTCATTAAGATTCTCTTTCTTCCAAAATTTTACAATTTTAGATTAATTTTTATATTTTTGCTGCAATATATTTAATATCAGTATTTATGCAAGTGGTGGTGAACAAGTATAACATATTGCTTGTATATCCAAACAATGAATCACTACTATTTTGGTTCAAATGAGGCAATATAGTTCAAAGAAGATCTCTATTTTTCCTGAGGGAAGATACTTATATCGATTGACTTGATAAATAATTTTAAAGGTCTCTTGAAAAGTCATAAAAGTATATATATCTTTCTATTTCTGGGAAGAGTAGGATGCCAAAACATATTGCTTGACAATCTTTTTATATAATTTTATGAGTTCTATTTGGTTATTAGTTAATATTGTATGATAATGAAAGTTGTCTATTATTAAGAAAAAATAGTTTCTTATTGTTTTCTCCAAAGTTGATAGGTTAATAATTAGCTTATAGTTATCATAATTGAGGATGGATAAAGCAACTGGACAACAAAAGGCTACTATCTCTTAACTCATAAAGCATACAAATCTGCTGGTCCCAACTATTCTTACCACCTGAGAAGATCTGAGAGAGAATCTGTAGAAAATTCTTATGGACGTACAGGGAATGTGGAAATGTCCAACAAGGCACCGTCGGTGTGTGTGAAACTTTGTTTTCCCTAGACTGCTGGAGGGGACAACTTGCTGAATGAGTACACCTATGGAACAAGGCAACATTATGCAAGCTATATATTGTGAAAGCTATCAAAAAAGAAGGATGTATTATGAAAATAGAGGGCCATTATGAGACATGATGCCTAAACAGGCAAGCTGGATAATTCAGAAAATTTGCAAAAGCAGTGAAGTATGTTGAAGAGGCTGAATGACAAAAGAAAATCTGTTAGCTCAATTAAGAAGATGTATATAAAATTACTAGGCCAATTAACACCCCAAAGTCCTTGGAGAAGATTGATATGCAACAATTCTGGAGCTTCCAAGTGGCTGTTTATTGTCAAACATGGAGGAATATACACTAGAAAAAGACTAATAAAATATAATGAGAAAGTGAAGACCATAGAGTACTTGTTCTTCTCCAGTAAGAATACAGCTCCTGTATGGGATAAATTAAATTACTAACATGGCAAGGTATCATAAGGCCGGAGAGATATGAAGAGGACGGATGGTTTGAAAGATATGACAAAGGCAGAGGAACAACAACTACACTGTTTAGATTGACATTAGCTGCCACAGTTTATTGCATTTTTAACAAGAGAGGAATATGGTCGTTTCTCAGAACACCTAAAGACAAACAGAGTACATCACTAAAATGATCATCAAGGAGGTATTTTTGAGAGGGACTATGGTGAAAAAAATTTGGAAATGGAACTCCTACACTTGAACTTTTATCCTGCCTCGGCAGTAGTTTGATGCATTGATGTATTATTCCACTAAAGTTGGGACTAGTCTTTTGTGAGCAGTAAATTGTTAATTATTGATATTGATTACTTAGCTATTTTAAATGATTCTGTGTGGATAATGATTGATGCTTGAAAAAAAAAAAAAGAAGACAGTATTTGAAGTTAAAATTGAATTTGAAATTGCATTTTACATGAATTTGCCTTTGGAGAAAAAAGTTAAACTTTTGTGAGTGAAACTTTTCTTTATTTGATATACTCAGGAAAAAAGTTAAACTTTTGTGAGTGAAACTTTTCTTTATTTGATATACTCAGGTAAAATTTTAGGCTTCAAAATTTTCTATTTAATTTTGAAGTTCAAATAATGGATAAAGTTATAAAACAAACATTGTTTTGGAGATATTGTGAGTCTTAATGCCTTTGTAACTCAAACAGGAATTTTTCAAATATGCATATGTTTAACATTCAACATTTTACAATTCAATCCTCATAATAATAACATGAGATAAATGTGCAAGACATGTTCAGAGAAACTAGTGTGTGTATGTATGTATGTGTATACAAATATATGCACACACAAACATTGGACTCTTACTGAAAAAATATAACATAATGATACATATATCTACCGTACTAGGAATAAAGAGAAAGATGTAAAACATTGATATGATAGCTATAGACAAAGTGACAAGACCCCTGACACAAACTTGCTCATACGAGTCCTCAGCTTGGCAACCATCTTCGGAGCATACTTGGATAGCTGGGTGAACTTCAAGGCATACTCCTGAACCATCATTTTGTTCTGCTTCAGGTTGATAAACTTTGCAACATTTGCCTCCCTCATCTCTCGGAGAAAGAATCTGTCCAAAAAGGCAGTCACAAACTCATCCCAACCAATAGGAATTGCTCCTGCCCTACAACCTTCCTTCCATTGTCTGAACCATATGTGACCTACCCCCCTTCAGCTAATAGGAAGCCAAATCTGCACTCTCCTCTCTTGAAACCCCCATGATTTGAGTAATCTTCTGGATCTCATCAATGAACTCCTGTGGATCCTCGTCCACCTTAAAACCATGAAACTCTGGCGGGTTCATCCCGGTGAAGTCTCGCACTCTAGCCGTTGCAGCATTCCCATTGATATTCACAGGTGCAACCATCTGTTCGTTGACCTGGGCCGTCTTAGCCTGTGTCAACATCTGAAAAGAAACCCTAAGCTTAGCATGAGTCACCTGCTCATTCAAAGGGTTTGTTGGAGCTGGAGAGGCTGGCCGATTCCCATTGCTATTGCTATTGCCATTGCCATTCCTTCTTCATTTGGCTCTTCGAGGAGGCATTTTCTGCAAATGCATATAGAATGAATTAGAAGAATAGAGAGAGTTGGACTTCATCGCACAATATAGAACATGAAAGAAGGAAAGTTTCCTAAAAAGCCTCGTAGCCTCTTCCTCATAAGTGTGGCGTGCTTCACACCCATGAAAAAAGACACTACTTAACGTAACTTTCATACACCCTAGGACACCTAAACCTGAGGCTCTGATACAAAGTTTGTCGCGACCCGAGCATAGACCCCGTACGTAAAACGGAATGTAGAACCACGAATGGCTCCAAGCTAACCCATGACATATGTATAACATAAGCATAAGCATAAAATAAGCAGAAACCATCACAACACAAGGCATAAGCAGGAGTCTAAAATATCATAAAATGTAAACGAAGTCAACAAGTTAAACTGCTAAATATCTACACATCAGAGTTTGAAAACCTCTAATCATAAGATGAGATGAAGGGGAAAACCCCCCAACTAGCTATCCTAAGTCTAAAAACTGAAATGATATAAAAAGACATGAATCAACACTGACGTCCTCAGATGATAAGGACTCACTAAGGCCGAGCTGAATCTGGAGCAAGATTGAATTTAGCAGTGAGGCTGAGACTGATCACCTGAACCTATATCATGAGATGATATAACACAAAATTATGCGATCAGTACTTTGGATATACTAAGTATTAAGGATAAGTAAAACATGAGAGTAAGGAAAACATACTAAAAATCATGATCGTGAGATAGTCATAAAACATAAGCTATTCATTATAATCTGAAGTATAATAACCCAATATTTTGAAAATAAAGTCATAAAGCTTAAGCTTAACAAGTTTGAAATCATAAGTATAACTCATAAATTGATCAATGGGTCAAAATACCATAAGTCATAACAGTATGAAACATGAACATGAAAAATTTTGAAAAATGAGAAACAATGGGAGATTCTCATAATTGATATATTCCAAGTGAGCATCATGGAGTCCGACTTGTAACTTTGGTTGGGAGGGTGTCCATACCTTGCCAAAGGTAAGAACCATGAAGGAATGATATCACTCATGAGCCCAGTAGTGTAAGGGAGATACTCTCAACTGGTGAGGACTCCTTAGGCTATGGGCAAGAGAGACACTCTCAACTGGCGAAAATCCCATTATGCTATGGTGGCACGTAGTTCCCGGATCTGGGTGCACTGAACTCCGATATACTCGATGTTAAATACTACTCTCAAAACCATACATGAAATATGAATTTTTCATGGACTAGTTTAAAAAATGGTGAGTTCATAAATTCCTTGACATATATAAACTACCGATGGAAACAATGCTGAAAATTCAGCCATGATACATAAGCTTGAGATCCATGAAATTCAGACATAATTGAGCAAATCATCATAACTTGAAAATAGGGATTCATGAGAGTTTTTCATAGAAATCATGTAATTATAATCATCAAATATAAATACAATCAATAGAGAATCAATTTCATAAGAGATCATGGATTTTTTTTTATCAAAATGGGACTAACCTTATAAATTCATGAAAATCATAATTGGATATTTGAAGAAATTGAAATTATAAAATTAGACTTGATATTAGGCATGAGAGTGGAAGAAATCCCCCATTCATAATCCCACATATCTGAATTGAAGAGTTCTATACACTAGCTTGAGACCCAAGATAACTGAAGAAGATGAATTCTTACTTCTTGAGAACCCTTGAGAGCTTTTGATATGAAATCTACGGTGTTAGGAGAGGAATGAGTGTTTAAGCTAAGTAAAACCCTTTGATACTCCCTTCAGGAATCCTAAAAGGATCTATTTTAGGAGTTAAAAGTATAGAAAGTTACAAAAATACTCTTGAGATCATGTATGCACTTTTTACCCTATCAGTGGTAATGATCACCTAACGAGTCGTTACCTAACTTGACGACTTGTTAGGCCCTTCCGTTATCCCTGAAACCAATTTTTTCATCCTATGGTTATCATCCCGAAGCTTTTCATAATGACCTACTTAACGAATCCTTATGTAAACTAATGAATCATGCCTAACTCGTTACCACTGGGAAGAAAATGTTGAATTTCAAAACTTACCACTTGATGACTCCACTTAACGATTCGTTAAGTGACTTGATGACTCACTTGACTAGTCGTTCTATGGTTTTTGACTGATTTCTGTTGTTTTTTTACTTCATGTCTAGAATCTGATCTTAGGAACTTTTAGGGTGTTATACTAGCTTCAGTACTATATTACACATTTTTCTCTTATTCTTATGTCTGAAACAATTTCTTAAATCAATAGAATATTTTCATATATGCTCCTGCCTTTGACAAGTCCAGATTGATTTGAGGAAATCAGGGATGGAATGAATCCTTCTAGTCTACAGGAATCACCTTAGAAATCTCCTTACTGATGAAATTTCACAATGTAATTGATCTCAAATCTGCAAAGTTTTGCACTTCTGATTTATTTGATAAAAGAATCAAATTAGTGTGAGTTATATATTTGGAAAGATATGCCCTATGAAAGAATACTAGCACCAGTTCATGTACATCATTTTCCACTATCTCCCACCATTACTGATATAATACTCCTATAAAACCATATGTTTCCATTTGAACTTTATCTACTTAATGCATGCACAGTTTGCATGATCTCCTCTATAGATGGATGCTTGCATAGTTCTCTATTTTGGTCCACTATAATCTTGGTTAGTATAGGCTTCGATCTCTCAAAGTTGGTTTGATCATCCTCTTGTGTCAATTGAGACTGTAAAATGTTGATTGCTTCATTATCTATCGACTAGTTTGTCTCAATCCAGTTTCTAATACAAATTTGAATTCTATTTAGTGTAACTTCTATCTCTTTCCTTTAACATAATTATGAAACAAACTTGTATTTCTATCCCCTTCAATGTACTAAACTAGCCCTGCTTTCTGCCTCCTATATTGTTCTTCCAAATGTATATATTTCTTCATCTTGGCTTGTGCTTTTTGAAGCACAATTTTGTTAATGATGCTAGAATCCTCTTAAAAGAGGTCCTTATTGATATTCACCACTTATTCTCTAATAGTGATCATGCCTAAATTACACCTCCCAATGAATTATAAAGCGGCCGCTTTCAAATATTATCCAACTAGGTTGGGGTCGATCCTATAGGAAATAGGGAAGAAATAATACGTTAATGATGAATAAATCAACCAATAATTAATATTTTGAAAGGGGGGTCGCAAATAAAAGAAAAAATAATTTTAAATAATGATTGAGTTGTTATCAAATTAATGAGCCAAAACTAGGATTGTGTTCTCCATAATTTCATAATTGAGTAGGCTTATTTTATTAGTAATATATCCAGGTGAATTTTATGTAAGATTGGCGATTATGTTCATCTAACGTCTCTTTACCTACATAGATGAATTTCACCTAAATCCTCTTGGACTTTAGGTGTGTATATTTTTCCCTTGCTACAAGTCTTGATTAAACTATCCTCGATTAGAGCTCAAGCTAACTATGAGGGTCGGTAGCCTCAAATTTCTATTGTTATTCTCTTTTCCTAACTTTAACCTCTTTGGTCAAGAAAGTTGATGATACATGCATGTTTCAACGTTTGCAACTGCTAAAGCTCATTAAAAAATGAAGAGAATAATAGTCCACTCAATTCACCACACCATTCGAGAATCACTATTTTATTTTGCCTACTTCCGTTAATCCATCTTGATTCCCATAACCCTAGCTCAAGAGATTTAGCCGCTCATGTTTGTGAGAACAATAACATAAGATTTATAAGAAGTCATTTCGAAATACTTACAATAATATGAAATTGTTCGAAAAATCTTGAAAGCTAATTAGAATCACAAGAACTTGATATTTTCTTCAACAATAATACTTAACAAAAGCCTTCCATGTTATACCCCGTAGGATTCCCGGCATCTAGATGACCTATTCGCACGTTGGTTAAGCATATTTGAAGGCCATATGTGCTAAAGAAAGGCCCGGGAAAAAGATCGGACGAGAAACCTGTCGAACCATCGCAGAAGGAGCCGAGGCAGAGCCCCTCCGGGATGGCAACGTGTCACGGAGGTGGAGCCTCCGCGTTGGCTCCGTGACACGTTGGCCTTGTCCAGGCCCAAGTATATAAAGCCCCACTTCGTTTTTAATTCATTTAAAACATAAGAATTTCCAGAAAACAGAGAGGAAAAACCAGAGGAAAGAAAAGAACGAAGAGGGTAAATATATTTTCGTCCGATTACGCTGCCAAACGTAGTCCAAACCCAAATTAACCTCAGGTACTGAGGTATTTAGCAGCAGAGAGCATTCCTACGGATTTAGTTTCACGAAATACGACCGACGAATCGTCGAGCTACCGAGCTAAGGTAAGTAGAATTGCTCCAAACTAGTGTCTATGTGCTCCTAGCTGTGAAGTGAATACTTCTCCCTTCTGGACTTCTGAAAAATAGTGAGTTTTCGATCGTCTTTCGATAAGCCTAAGTTTAGGCTATAATTATATCGAAAGTGACGTTGTTCTTCAGAATAAAGCTATATTTAGTATTAATTGACGTATATATGAATGCAGTTGGGAGAAATAGCTGGAGTACTGACCGAGCCTCGTCCGACAGTCGGATAACTCGAGGTTAAGGTATGTAAAGCTAGTTCCTTCGGTAAGTTAGTAGTTTTAGCCTTGTATAGTTCAGTAAACTCCGTAGTAGAATTTCCGGAGTTGAATGTTAAGTATTGTGCAAGTTCAGTAAACCTAGTTTGCATTGTTATATCGTATTCAGTCTGAAAGTTAGAAAAGCATGCGCCCAAGGGCAAGTTAGTATTACAGATTCAGTATAGCCTATTATGTGATTAGCAAGCATGTTGTAGAATAAAAAGAAATAGATTTTCATAATAAAAGTCAGTAAAGAAAGAACAGACAGACAGACAGTTATGGCTACAGATTAGCCATTCAGACAGATAGTATCTTGTCTACAGATTAGCCATACAGTTAAGCAGAGATTACAGAATCAGTATAATTAGTAAAGAATCAGTTTAGTATAGAAACAGATCAAAATAAGAAATCAGATTTCAGATAGCCCTTTGCAGTTATACATGCTTGCTATTTATATGTGCTAATTGCTTGTTGAGACTTGTTGTGGCGTGAGGGCCCCTTATTGAGCGTCCTCGCCGCCCCTGGGTTGGTAATCGTGTCGCCCACTGAGCGGGTGGGTTTACGTCACTCCAAGGAGTGGCATGCCGTCCCCAGTTTGGACGAAGATGGGATGAAGCTTTCCCCATATCAGGCTGATCAGCATTACAGTACAGATAGCCCTGTTGTGCGCAAGCGCCCAGGGAACAGATACAGATACAGTTACAGTTACAGATCTTATTACAGGTGTAGCTCCGATTTTAGATAGCCCCGAGGAGAGTTCCGGGGAAACAGACCCTATCTGTTACTGTCTACACAGGAGTCCTCCGGACTCAGACACGGTTATTTATATCGGAGGCTATGGCCCGAGCCGGAGACCCAGGGGGCCGGTAGAGGAGCTCCGAAGTGAGTAGATGAGTGGAGTGACTTATTTTTGGCTGGTTTTGACCCGGGTAGGGGTATATAGATTGTTTGCTTGCTTGGCGCCATCCGGCTTATGGGGGTTGGTATTGGCTCTTGCTTGCTACTTGTATATCTATTTATGTGCTATATACTAGCTACTAGACAGCAGGCCAATGCGTCTACAGGTACGCCTCTGCCTTATCAGTACAGAAAGCTTGATTCAGTTCATGTCAGCTTCTTCAGATTCAGTTACCTCCTGCTATATAGAAATGCTAGTTATGCTATCTATATTCAGTTGTATTATTTCAGTTGCTTTGCATATTCAGTACCAGTGGTACTAACGCCTAGTGGGGCGCTGCATTACTTGCCTGCAGGTACCCATAGACGAGGAGGCGATCCCTCGTGATTCCAGCCAGCTATTGAGTATTCAGCTCCTGTCATCCGGAGTCTGATTTCCAGAGGTGTAGCTCTTTTCCTTTTGTACAGTACGGGTAGGTCGGGGCCCTGTCCCGATCATTGCTATTGTTATTCCTAGAGGCTTGCAGTCTGTATATATTCCCTGTGGTCAGTTGAGCCGGTCGTGTGAGGCCGTGCAGTTTGTTTTAGTCATTTAGTATTTCAGTTCTTGTTGGCCGTGTGTGGCCATAACCAGTCAGTAGTGGTGACCTTGACGGTCACGTAATTATTTAGCATGCTATTGTTGGGTTACAGAGAACTAGACAGCATGGTGGCCTTGTTGGCTCGCATAGGTTTCCCCTATGGTAGTATGTTTCTGGTTAGCGGTTATTTCAGGTACAGGTGGCTATAGGCCAGTTGGCCGGAGGTTGTGTTTACAGTCGTTATATAGTCCTTTGTTTCCAGAAATTTGAGTTAGAGCCAGCCAGGCACCAGATGTTCTTTGGCCCACCAGCTGGCAGTCTAGGTCCTACTAGGGCACCAGGTGCCAGTCATACCCCCAGGGCGAGGCGTGACATTCCACAACTTGGAATAATTTTCTAACAAGATTGTAACACCCCAAAATTCCTTAAGATTAGACCCAAGGCATGAAATGAAGAAAACAATAGAATTTTCACCAGATCACAGGACGAACCGTCAAGTGACCCGTTAGGATACTTGTCATATCATTAAGTGAGGGATGATGGTGAAATAGTGAGATTCAGAGAGTCTTGACGACTAGAGGAGTGATCCGTTAAGTGTGATAACGAATCGTTAAGAGGAGGTGTTAAGTGAGGATTAGAGAGTTGAAATTTTCTTCAGAGGAAATGAGTGGATGATAACGACCTGTCAAGTAGACTAACGAATCATTAAGTGATTCGTTAGGTCTGTCGGGGTGAAATTTTTAGTTGAGTTATTAAGGGAATTTCCTTACTTCCTATGTTCTTAACTCCTAAACTAAGTCATTTTGAGCTCCTAAAAGGGTGTATTTAGAGGGTCTTATTCATTCCTAACCCTCGTTCTATTCCAAACGTCTGAAGTTGAAGATCAAATCCCCTCAAGTCCTCAACCAATCAAGGTTCTCCTTCTTCTCCAATTATCTTGGGTTTCAAACCCTAGAAAGATCCCTTCAATCCTAGGTATGCAGGGCCATGAATGTGAAAATCCTTCCACCCACATGCTCAATTCAAACTCAATTTCATGAATTTCGAGGGTTAGACCCTATTTGGATGAAAATTCTCATGATCTTCTATGAATTTAATTCTCTTATGATTCAATCCATGATTTATAACTAAAATTGCATGATTTATATTGAAAGCTCTCATGGATTTATATTTTCAAGTTATGATGAATTACTAAATTATGTATGAATTTTATAAATCTCAAGCTTATGTATCATGATTAAAATTGAATGATTTATATTGAAAGCTCTCACAAATTTATATTTTCAAGTTATGATGAATTACTCAATTATGTATGAATTTTATAAATCTCAAGCTTATGTATCATGTCCGATCTACAACAATGTTTTCATGGCTAGTTCACGTATGTTATGCACTTTATGAATATCATAATTTCTAACTTGTCCACATAAAACCAAGTACGTTTCAAAATTATGATATGAGCACTATGTATATTTTGGGAGTAGTATTTAACACCAAATATACTGAGGTTCATTACATCCATATCTCAAAACTATGTGCCACCATAGGTATGATAGGGGTCCTCGCCAGAGAGTGTTTCCCTGCCCGAATAGCCTCATGAGTGATATTATGCCTTCATGGTTCTTACCCTTGTCAAGGTATGAACACCCTACAGACCAGGGTTACAAGTTGGGCTCCTTGTGTACTCACAACGAGTATGTCGGTTATGAGAATCTCCCATAGTTCCTCGTGTTTTAAGTTGTTCATGTTTAGGATATACGATATCATGTTTTATAGTATTTTGAAACATTGATCAGTGTATAAGATTTTATTTCTGATTTCAAACATGTTAAGCCTTGTGATTTTACCTTCAAACCTTGGGTCATTATGCTCCATATTATGATGAACAACTCATGCTTATGACTATCTCACAATTATGATTTATAGCATGTTGTCCTTATTCTCACGTTTTACTTAAAACTACATACTCAGTATATAAAAATATTGAATTGCATACTTTTACGTTATATTATTTCATGATATAGGTTCAGGTGACCAGTCTCAGCCCCGTCACTAGGTTCTATTTTGCTTTAACTTCAATAGTTTTGGTGAGTCCTCATCATTCGAGGATGTCAGTTTTGATGTATGTTCTTTTTAGGCCATTTTAGTTTTCAAGCTTAGTGAAGCTAGTTGAGGTTGTTGTCCCATCAGCTCATCTCATAAGTAGAGACTTTCAGACATAATTTATAGACACCCAGTTGTTTGATTTGTATTCTCCGTTTACATTTATGGTATCCTAGACTTCCTCTTATGATATCCTATATGATTGTTTCTGCTTAGTTTATGGTCTAAATTATGTTATGCATGTACTATGAGTTAGCTTGGAGCCATTCGTGGTTCTAGGTCCTGTGTTATGTCCGGGGTCTATGCTCGGTGACAAACTTATTATCAGAGCCACAGGTTTAGGTGTGTCCTAGGGTGTCTGAAAGCCGCATTAAGTAGAGTCCTTTTCATGGGTGTGAAGCGCGCTACACTTATGAGGAAGAGGCTACAAGAAGATTTAGGAAATTCCCTTCATTCATGATCTATATCTTGTGATGAAGTTCAACCCTCTCTACTTTTCTATCTCGTGCTATACGCGTTTGAAGAAAATGCCTCCCTGTAGTGTCAATAGAAGGAGAAATGACAATGTCCATGGCAATGGAGATGGGCATCAGCCCCCCACCAGCTCCAGTGAATCCTTTGAATGAGCAAGTGACTCATGCTGAGTTTAGGGCTGCTTTTGAGATGCGGGCCCAAGCTATGACGGTACAAGTCAACCAGTAGGCAGTTGCACCTGTAAACCCCAATGGGAGTGCTGTGGCGGTGAGAGTTCGGGACTTCACCAGAATGAACCCTAGAGTGTGAGACTTCACCAGAATGAACCTGCTAGAGTTTCATGGTTCCAAGTTAGATAAGGATCCACAAGAGTTTATTGAGGAGATCCAAAAGATTACCCAGATTATGGGGGTTTCAGGAGAGGAAAGTGGAGATGACCTCTTATCAGCTGAAGGGGGCAGCTCATATTTGGTTTCAATAGTGAAATGAAGGTCGTAGGGCAGGTGCAGTTCTTGTCAATTGGGATGAGTTCGTGATAGCCTTCTTGGATAGGTTCTTTCCCCACAGATGAGGGAAGCCAAGGTTGCTAAATTTATCAATCTGAAGCAGAAAAACATGTCGGTTCAGGAATGTGCTTTGAAGTTCACGTAGTTGTCGAAGTACGCTCTGGAGATGGTTGCAGAGCCAAGGGCTAAAATAAGTAAGTTTGTGTCGAGGGTTTTCGATTTAGTGGTCAAGGAGTGTAGGACTGCTATACTCATCAGTGGCATCGATATCTCTTGACTCATGATTCATGCCCAACAGATTGAGGAGGAGAAGTTGAAGGATAAGGAGAGGGATACCAAGAGGGCTAGGACAATACACTTTGAGTACCCCCCAATAGAGGACCGATGGTGGACACTATCCGTAGTCTCATCAGAGGTCAGCAACCCCAGTTTTCTCATCAGCCAGTGTCCCATCTAGGCTCAGAGGTGATCAAAGAGGTAGAGCATTAGACTTTAGAGGTAAAGGAGCACGTCAAGGGAGCACACTTTCCTAACTTGTAGGAAGTGTGGTTGATGTTGGGAATATTTCTATGCCTATTTGCCATATTTTTGCCCATTTTTTCCCTTGTTTTGAGATCATAATCCTTAGGAAATGCATAAATTCATGTGTTTGTGTGTTTCGTAAGCTAACAAATGATTTGCAATGTTTTAAGTAGGAAATCAAGGAAAAAGGAACCAAATCAGCCTAAGGTGTGATGATTTGAGAGTGTGAGGAGAAGGACCTGAGGCTATGGTTGGCGCGCCGCACCATGTCCCAAACATTAGAAGATTGTGCACTAGAGTTGGGGCTATGGCTGGCGCACTGACCAGGTCCCAAACTTTAGAAGCTAATTTGACTAACACCGGTGTGGAGCCCCAGAACATTCCAAACTTAGAGAAACTTTCCAAAATTCTAGGGAGATGGATGGGGATGAGCGCTAGAGAGGTCTTATAGCTGAGAAATTTGACTACCACTCTAGCGAGATAGGTGGCGCGGGGCGCCCAAATGATCTAGAGGTGTTGAAATGTGGTTAACTCCTTGGCAAGATGGATGGTGCAGGGTGCTTGGAACCAAACTTTAGAGGAAACTTGAGCCCAACTTGGGGCTATAGGTGGGGTGGCATGTCAGGGCCATTTCGAAGAAGAAAATGCTGATTTTAAAGCTAAGTATTGGAGGGCAGAAGTATCATTTGAAGGCTCAACTATATATATAGCCTTTAGGTCATTTGTTAATCAACTTTTGATCATTTTATATTCCATATATCATTTTGTAAGGGTTGTAAGCCGTTTGAAAGAGGAGACAAGTTCTACACTAGGTTTCTTCTTTATTCTACTTTGAATGATGATGATTAAGTCTTTATTTTTCCACTTGTCTATGAGTGGATAAACTCCTACTCTAGGGTTTTGGCCATGATGGATGGTTGAAGTTTGAAAAATTGATTTTATATTAGTTTTGATTCTTCATTATTGGTTGTTTATATTTACTTATTTTAATTTCTTATTTACGAGACTGATCACCTTATAAGTAAATCTGTTGGCTTTTGATTGAACTTGAGAAAGGGAATTGAAAGAGTTAAAGGTAAATATAGAGCAGGAATTTAAAGACCCTTGAACCCATTTGTGAGAGGATAGAATTTGTTGTTGAGGATAGGAATATACTCTTCAACCCTATTTAGTTGTAATACAAGTAGCCATAACTGTTGTTTCATGTTTCTCCTGTGACCATAGGGACATAGGCATTAGGGTTCATGAAATAGTTCTTGGATGCTAGGATAGTGTCAAGGAATGGGATAGTAACTTGCAACTAGCGAACATAGGAAGAATCGTTTTAGTGTAATCATGTCTTGAAAACTCAACCCGAAACTAAAAGTGCCATTTCCCTAGATTTTCATCATCATCAGAAGTAAAACCAAATTTGCAACCGTCTTTAGTTATTTTTATAATTAAAGTTTGTAGTACTTAATTTCCCCAAATAATTTCCTATTTCAATTGTTTGATAGAATAGCGAAATAAGAAACAACCTTAAATAATTAAACTTATAAGTCTCTGAGGGATCGATAATCGGGACTTCTAGTCCTTTATTTCTTGATGACCACGTGCGCTTGCGTGCGTTTGGGTGACATGAAGTTTTTGGTTCTATTGTAAGGGACTTGAATATTGTTTGATCGTTTTTAGGTTAGGATTTTTATTCCGCTATTCTATATATATATATATATTGTATATATTTTTATTTTTCTTTTTTTAGTATTTGACCACTCTGCGTAACATGAAATCTTGGTATATAAATGGGTCAAATGATGGGTGTTCATATCTAAGTGATCCTTGTTTGAATTATGGAGGACCCCACTTGTGGCAACACTGTAATACTTGTGGTGTATGTGGTGGTTTGGATGGCCATTGGAGCAGTTGCCCAAATTTTTATTCCCCTTCCCCAAGCCCCTATTACAATCCTCCTGTTGTTTTTGATGCTTACAAGAATAATAGAGAGGAGGAACATCATGCTCAAATAAGTAATATCGAAAAACTGATCCTGAAGCATATGGAAGTAATAAGGGAGCAACTTACTAACAGGGAGGAGCCTTAAAAAGGATGGTGCCAAGCTCATAGAGATGATGGCTGATACTACAATTTGTAATGATTTGCAAGTCACGGTCTTAGCCAATACTCAAGAGGAACCTCAAGTGGAAGGGAGAATAGAGCTCAGACAAGAGATAGACCAATTTGGCTCAAGTATCCATGACATGCAGGGTCTTTTCAATGAAAAAGTTGAGGCATCTGAGGCCCAATTACAAATTATTGTGGATACTAGCCAATGCATGGAACAAGAAGAAGATTCCCCACCATTAGACGATTATTTTGTTGGTTGATTTCGATGTTGAGGAGGTGGATAAAAATGAGGATGTCAAGCATAATGCAATCTTGGAATCAGGGCATATTGGTCCTCATTTTAAATACTTTTCAACATTGTGTTCGGTTGGTAACCTAGAAATAGAGCCTTCCAAGCCTATGGAGAGATGTGTAGATGAGGAACATGTCATGCCCCACCTTGGGAGGCATGACTGGCACCTAGTGCCACACCGGAATCTGACTGGCCTAGCTAGGCTTATGCACGTCTAGTGCATACCTGCAACTCAATTCAAGAAAACAACGAGCTATATCTCGGCTGTAAATACAACCTCCAGCCGACAAGGCCATATATCCACGTGTTAATGAAAATAACAGTAAGCAATAAAAGGGAACCCTATGCAGGTCTACAGGACCACCATACTGTCTAGTTATAACTGAAATGAAAATTAGGCAACTATAACTATACTATAGCCGACAAGGCCATTATCTAACAGCTAAACAAGGCCGCACATGGCCATCATATGAAATAAAACATATATAGGCCAATAACAAACTAACCACAGGAAATATGTAAATCTACAAGCCTCTAGGAGTGGAATAATGGTTGGGATAGGGCCCTGACCTACCCATACTGTACAATCAAAAGGGAAAACCTTTTAACTAATCAGCTTCGGAGGAAGGTAGCTAACTATACTGCCGACTCGGGCTGAAAGCTAAGGAGGTCCTGATCCGCATCTTTTCGCACCTGCAAGCAAGTAATACAATGCCCCAAGGATGGGCGTCAGTATAATATGTACCGAATATGTAAGACAATAAATAAGCTGTTAAAGACTGAAAGTAAATAGAGAGAAGGGGCAAAAAGATTAACCTGTAAGCTGGCTTATTTATAATCTGCATCTAGCAAAACACTACATGTATATGAGCTACAATTGTACAATCATATATTCATAAGTTATAGCTAGCAAACAAGAATACAAACAAGAACCTAACCTGGCCCCCATAAGCCTGGAAGGTACAAGCAACACGGAAATAACCTATCGGGACCCCCATAATCCCTGGCAAGTACACCTCAATCTATATACCCCTATCCAGGTTTCTATGACTCTACTGGTGCTATAGCCTACCTACCTGTCCCCCTGGGTCTACAACTGAGCCCGCTTAGCTCCTAATCTATAGATGTGTCTGAGTCCAGTGGACTCTTGATAACTGCACCCTGGGCACCAGGCTCGATGGGGGTGTGATGCTAATACAACATAGAAATAATAGTCCAGCCATGGAATGGACTGTATACAGCCCTTGGGCCTCTGCATCATCTCCAGAGACGACATATCGCTCCTCGGAGTAACGTCATATAGCCCTTGGAGGGCGACGACACAACTAGTAACCCCGGGATGGTCACGGAAGGCTCGTAAGTGAGGGCAACCCCACTCGAGGTGCTATACTAAAGTCTCAATCTATCCATTCAAAAGGCGTATTTGGCCTTCTAGGCCTAACGCGATCGCTGCTCAACCCTAGAATAATCTGAATGGTTACTAGCAGGCACACCCCTTGTACCTGTATCTGACTAGAGGATCCTGATGGTGATCATAATCTCTAACGGTCTAGACCAAATAAGGCGAGAGATGGAGTGTCCTAATAATACTCTGAATGTCCTGCTCGGACAACTATAACTCATAAGTAACTGTAGGGTCGCATACGACCAATTACTTAGTTCTTTTGCTTAGAACGACTGTAGGGCTGCTACTGACCGAACATGCTTTTGAGCGGTTGACCCCTAATCCTCCAGGGGTAGCCTACTGAAATTCTTAGCCTGAGGGTAATACTGTGCTAACATGGTTCTGGTCCTTTATCCCTTAACTTGGTCTATTCAGATCTTATATGACTTTCTTGGGTGATTCCTAATCTTATAGATAAGTTCATATGGACTTAGTCACTCACAGCAATCTGTACCTAAATATCTTATAGGAATAGGCTGGGGCACTGGCCTCACCTCCAACTACTAATAAGGTCCCGTTCCTTAGGGTACCCACGGGTCTATCTGACTTGAACGACTAGGATGACTTCCTGAGCGACCTGTATGATGAATACTAAGGTAACTGGAATTGACAGTCACTAGTAGTAGCTAACTAGATGGCAGACTTTCACTCAGTTCACTAGACAACCCTAGTGCCGCTGACTCTAAAGTATGGCCATCCTACCTAAACTTCTGGCCTTGGGGCGTGAGGGTACGCCAAAGGCCTCTAGGCGTGCTTCACTAACAATACAGGTGCCAAACTGGTAGTTATATCGCCTAGCTACTCCTATGCTGTTCAACTTACTAACTCAGGCCCAATAATTATCCACGAGCTTCTAAGGTCTAGGCCTGGCAATGAAATATCCAACTCTACTAGCGCAATGAACTAGAGAATAAAGGAGTTTCTATGACGCTTCTAGTGTGTTTCATACTTAACCTGTTCTTTCCCGACAAGGAATACTGCAATATGATCCTTACACGTTTTCTAGCATCTAACCACAACATATGTATATTCATAGTCTACAGACAACAGCTGACCACAACATGTCTAATAACAATCTACTGGTAGCAATTATTTGCAGCATATGGGACCATTATTTTCATTCAAGAATATAAGTCGTAGCACTGTACGATGAGAATAACTTACCGAAGAATAAGCCTTACATACCTCGATTGCCGATTCCCGATTGACTGGCGAGTTCCAACTTATATTCGTCATCTCTTTTCAACTATAACCTTAATATTGGGAGAAAGAGACTAGTTCCAATACCAAATTCGGCTTAAAATGATAACTTTTAATACTAATGGCAACTATAATTCAACTACATAAAATACGATCGAAAACCTTTAATTTTCAAAGAGTTCAAAAGGCAGATATGCTTACCTAAAGCCTGTGTTAGGAATCAATTTGGAGCGATTCTGACAACTTTTTCTCGGTGGGGTTCCGACTTGCCGGGCATATTTCAAGAAAATAACTCCATAGTAATGCTCCCTGCAGGGTTAGAATTTGATATCTGAATTTAATTTGAGCTTGGACCGTGTTTGATAGCGTAATTGGATTAAAAACTATAGAAATCCTCGTTCTCCTCTTTCTCTGGCGAAGCAAACATTAGAAATGAATTGAAATTGAAGACAGGAACTTTTATATATATATATATATATATATATATATATATATATATATATATATATATATATATATATATATATATATATATATATTATAGGTGGTGGCAGGGGGCATGCCGCACTTCCTATCATGCCAACCTCCCTGCCGCGCCGCGCTGCACTAGCCAGTGCACTGCTGGCTGGTGCGTCGCGTTGGTTCCGTCCGACCCTGCTTCTAAGGATTTTTCAACACGCGTCAAACTCTCTTTATTCATAAAAAATCCATGTGTACGCTTACTAATCATTAACTTTTATGAAGTGTAATAGAACAATATCCCTATATTCTAAAATTCATTATGCCAAAGACACACAATGACATCCCTCACTTAAGGGCCAAGAAGGGAAAGATGTAATATCTATTACTTGGTCCCTTCATGTTTACACCACCGCCCCTTGAGCATAATAGAAAATTGGAGGGTGAAATTCATAAGCTCAAAGTGGAAGAAAAAGTGGTGAAACTTGATGACGCCGTGCCGCGATGTTAAATCAGGCGGTTTTTGGGAGGCAACCCAACCAGTAAGAATGTAATTATAATGTTTTTATATGTAGTGTCACTATTGATTTTCTTTTGCAGAAAGGGGGATGTCCGAGTACCCAGAATCAAGGCTAAGGAGCATGGTCTGATCTTAAGTATAGGGTTATTTGACCCACAGATCCAAGAACCTACTGCTAGCTAGGCCCTAGAGGGCCTCAGTGAGTAATTTCTCACTGTAATATGATCTTTAATTTTAGTTTCTTTGAGGACAGAGCAAGGCTTTAAGTGTGGGGTGAGGGTGTGTCTCTCTGAACTTTGTTAGTCAAGGGTGAGTATGTCATTGAGTTTTGTTTGAAAATTTTTAAAAATTGGCATATCTCACCCACCCTTCGATTTTTCTTATGGTCCCAGTTCTTTTTCGAAGAGGAATCCTTTGAACCAAGTAATTTTTTTTTATTTTCTTAGGAGTCGTTGTCATCTTAGAGTAGTGACCCGTCCCTATGATAGATGGATGACGATCATCTTAAGGGAATTTCGTCATGATTTTTTTAGGATTGAGTCATAGATCATTCACTTGTGTGCTAGTTGATATTCTACTTAGCTGTTATGCTAGAGCCAATAAAGTGGTAATCTTTAATGCATAAATGAGGAATCCATGAGAGGCACATATACCTCTTTAATTTGACTCAAAATGATTTTAAGGGATTAATAATGGAAAATTTCATTCAATATGATGGTGTGAATGTGTAGCTATAGGAAACTGACTAGATTTTTATTTCCATAAGAGGTGAGCTAAGTTATCTTGTGCGTACATATTGTAGCATCTAAAACTTGCCTTAGTGTATGTAGGATAACTATTTATTAGGGAGTTAAGAGATGATCAAGGAATTTCTTTGAAAAATCCATGTTGTCCTATATTTCTTTTACCTTCCTGAACATTATCCCTAGTTAACCCCTTTGAGCCTTAAGTCTTATTCTTTCTTATCCACGAAAGTAGCTTAATACCTCTTTTTGTGAGACCACAGATTTATTGATACAAAGTAGTCTTAAGCACTTTGACACTTGAAAGTAAAGGTCCACCAAAGTATATGTTAAGGGAAAAAGAAAAAATTGTGGTAAGAGGAGAAAAATAGGAAAAAGGGGTGCCCAAATAATTGTGTTGTTTACTTGCTGCTAGGACAATAAAAAATAGAGCTTTAATTACAAAATCCTTATTGTTGTTATAAGCAAATACTAGCATTCAAGTAGTTAATAAAAGGGGCACGATAAGAAAAGAAAAAGGGAGAGTGAAGTGAAGGGTGAACAACAAGGAAAAAGTGGTGAACTTAAAAGATAAAAATGTCTTAAAAGTGCTTAGGGTAGTAGTCACTATAAAAGAAATATCATTCCTATCCATCCCTTAGTCGACATTACAACAACAAAAAGTCCTTGTGATCTTAATCTCTTGAAACAATCAAGTAGTTTAAATGTACATGAAGGGCAAGCTTATGGTATGTGACATAATTGCATTACATCGTTTGTGAGCGTGAGGGTGCTTTGCTTTCTATGATCCATATTTTTGCATTGACAATCTGAGAGAGGAACATCATTAAAAGTGAGGGGCACAAGATATCTAAGTCAGTGTACTATTTTTTGCATATTTCATGCTTAATCATGTTGGCCCTATGTTTTGAAACAATGAGTCAATTATAGAGGTTGTGTGGTCTTGATTGTGAAACCTTTATATGTGTTTGATGAGAATTGTTGTATGTTGATAAACCACTTGATATATGCTCTATGCTAGTTGGTTGAGTATGAATTGATATAGGTACCAAGTGTGATGGTAAAAGATGAGTTTATGTGTGTATTAAGGATTGTTCGAGGACGAACAATGATTTAAGTGTGGAGTGGTGAAGTTGGGCATATTTCTATGCCCATTTGCCATGTTTTTTCCCATCTTTTACCTTGTTTTGAGTTCATAATCCTTAGGAAATGCATAAATTCATGTTTTTGTATGTTTTATAAGCTAACAAACTATTTGAGATGTTTTGAGCAGGAAGCAAAGGAAAAAAGAACCAAATCAGCCCAAGGTGTGAAGATTTGAGAGTGTGAGGAAAAGGACCTGGGGCTATGACTGGAGCGCCTCACCAAGTCCCAAACTTCAGAAGAATGTGCACTAAAGTTGGGGCTATGGCGGCGCGTTGCACCTATAACGATCTGAGAGTAGACCCGAATCGTAAACATGGGACAACAAACCCCGAAAGGCTCCAAGTCGACCCATGGCATGAGCATACATCTAATTCATTCAAGTAAAGTGGAAGATTTAAAATAATAACATAACGGGAATGAAATCAGGTCATAAGATAGAAAGAAAGACGATATATAATCCACACATGACAGCTGAGTACTACATATAGTCTGAAAGCCTCTGTCATAACCGACGGGTTGATGGGACAACATCCCCAACTTGTTACACCACGAAAAATTTCTGGTAATTATTTGATGTTTGTATGCTATGTTAATGGAAGTACAGGTTGTATATTTGCCGTAGATGACAAGGGAAATGTGTACGAATGGAAAATCAAAGAGTATGTCAAGTTCATAAGTACGGGTCAAATTTAAATAACCATATTCCTAGTATATAATGAATTAGAAGCCCCATGATGTATCAAATTAAAGGTCTTTGAGTCTAGTTTTCATAAAATCAAATAGCTCATCAATCAGAGTTCGGAATAAAAAGTTATAGACGTTTTACGGTAGCACTATCGGGTAGTGACATGGCCACCGCCCTAAAAACGGCCACCACCCAAACACCTTTGTATTTTAAGTTTTTGGTTATGAAATCATTTTCAAATTTTCCAGGTTTGAGGTGCTTGCTCACCCTCTGAAATCCTGTCTCTTTTTCAGTAGCAAAGCCTTAGAAACCAAGAGGAAATCCCTCAAGAAAACACCATCAAAACTCAAGCAAAAGTTGATGGAAGTGAAGGAAACATTGCGGTGAAGTTGTTGCTGCCTTGTAGCTTCGTTTTGGCAGTGTTATTTCTGCGTGTTTGGGACTATTTTGAGCTAAAGTTATACTCCATATTAGTAGGAATTGTTCATAAGAAATAGTAAGTCACTTCCCTCTTTTGAAATCTCTAATAAGTGTATGAATTTTTGAAACAAAACTAGAAGAAAGTTATGGTTTGTATGTTGACTTGTTGTAGTTGTTGTGCTGTTATTTTGCTGCATTTGGGCAGCAATATTGCTGTGTTATTGGGAAATGATTTGGAGGAAAATACTCCTATTATATCCAAAAATATTCTTATGCCAAGGTAAGTGTTTCTAATTGCTTAACTTGCCTAAAAATCCTAGCTAAAGCTAGAGGTTGGAGGTTATGTTGGGCTGCCGTTGTTGGTATGTTGTTATTAAAGTTCTGCTCGTTTTTGAAGGTTGGAATAGCTGTGTTTTGCTGAGAATATACTCTATATTTGTGGGAGTTTTTCATGAGAAAAGTGAGGTAATTTCCTACCTCTATTTTCCCCCAAAGTTGTAGAAACAAGTTGAAATAAGAAATGCTAAGTGTTGCCTTATTTGTTTGTGTTGTGACTGCCTATTGATGTAACATTTTGGCTGGATAAATTTTCTTGAAACAGCCTTATCACTTGGTGATAAACTCAAGTAATTTAAGGGGCTAAAGTTCTGGTTGTTTAAAGAAAGAAACGACATAAGAAAGCTCGCTCAAGTAATTCATGCCGAGGATTAATCCGGCATTCCCCTGTACTTGAGCTTCTGTAGTAGCATATTATGGTTCTTCCCAGTTGTTAGAATTACTTGGTATTAAGATGTGTATTTTCTAAAGAGTTGGAACACATGAATGTAAAGCGGAGAGGGAAATTGCATTCGATTATGGTCATAGTTGTAAATTGATTTTGAAGTCCCCTCGTGTGGGCAGTGTGATCTGGTACTTTACATTACATTATGTGTTTGTGGTTTCAAAGTTGTTTCACATTATGGTTGCTAAGGAAATTGGTAAACATGGAAAGACGACGACGCGCGGGCAAACCTAATAGTTGAAATCAGTTTTAACTCAATAAGGGTTAACAAGGGTAACAAAATGGAATTTCCCTACAACAGTTACCTACCCTCTTATATTCATGTTTTAAGGGGCCTAGGGCCATGAGAAGATTCCTCGATCCCTCTCCGTTAAGCTAAGAGACTAATTAATACGTTTCTTAATTAACCGATACATTAAACTTGGAAGATAGAACCCGAATGGGTAAACTATTGATATTTCTATGGGACCATCTCTATTGGCAGGTTATGCACAATATCTTGATGTTAACATGTTAGATGAAAATCATGTTTATGCTTACATTCAAATTATGCGCTAAAGCGGCAAGGATTGCCTTTAGAAAGTCGTTATATGTTTATTAGAGCTCTTGAGTTATCTAGACCTCCTGAGAATTGCAGGCTTTAAGTAGACACGTCGCATGTTCTTTGAAAGTTGTAGATGTGTAAAGAAATTAACCTAAGTGTAAAAGTTGAGGCACTAGTAGCAAAGGAGAGATAAGAGTAAATGTTAGACCTTTTAAGGTAATATGTGAGGTATATGCCTTCTATCCGTGGTTGATTTCAAGAACCTTTGAGCGACGTTAAAATATGAGCAAGACGAGTTTAAGAGACAAGGTTAGCAATTAGGTAAGAAGGTAAGTGCGTACAAGAATTGCTGGAATAGTGAACACGAGAGTAAATAATTAGGTAGGGAATGACGAATCCTGTTTGGAAAATAATTTAAAATGAATATGAAAAGTAGAGCTAAAGGTTGTTAAATTTGATGATAAGTGTTACGATTGTTAATGAATTAGGCAAATAGCTAGCAAGATTTACCCTGTTCTAAAGACGTTTAGCAAAAGAGTTGTAAATAAAGTTGTTTATGTTCTGTTGTGTTAAACAAATGAAAGGCCAGTAAAGTGCTCACTCCTTAAGAAATAATTAGAATAGAATATGTTTAGATAGTGACTCAAGTTAAAGAGAAGTTCTTCATTGTACTTTTAAACAATTATCTTTAATTATTTGTTCTAATAGTTGGATTAACTTTTTCAAGTTTTAAAGGATTTTATTTTTCTTGAAAGTTTTTAAACTGTTTCTAATGCTGCTAAGCTTTTCTAAGCTCCAAATATAGTGCAATGTTTTACATGAGCTTGTCCTACGTTGTCTGAAGCACGACTATAGGTCTTTATTTATCTTAAGGCAGCCCCTAGACAGTTGCCTAACATTTGTATATTAAAGAGCTCCAGATTTGAGATACACAAGTTATGTCTTCCTGTTCATAAGTTATCTCGAGATGTGATATGATGTGCAATGAATGAGGTATGCTCACAATTCTTGATATGAAAGTATGAAAGTCAAACGAGTATAAGAACGAAATAAATGCTAAGATTGTTAATACAAAATGTTAGGTTAAGTGATTCCTCTCTACTCCTCGTGTTAGAATTGCTGGGAGATGTTTAAAATCATGAACATGAGTCTACACATGTCTTTATGATATTCCAGTTCTAGGAACTTCCCTAGAATTCATTCACAACATATATATGTATTTAAGTGCCAAATGAAAGACCTATATGTGTATGGAATAATTGTAGTATTAGCGGTAGTGGTAAGATCCTACACATGTTATAGTTACTGATCAACATATTTTATGGTTTCCAGTATTCAGATAGTTTTTATGAGCTCTGTCAGCTCCATTTATGATGGTGATTAAGATTTGTTTTTATTTTACCCCGGCGTGGTACACCGGCTGGAGATCTTTTTATTTTACCTCGGTGTGGTACATCGGCCAGAGATATTTTTATTTTACCCCGGTGTGGTACATCGGTCGGAGATATTTTTATTTTACCCCGGTGTGGTGCATCAGCTGGAGATCTTTTTATTTTACCCCAGTGTGGTACATCGGCTAGAGATATTTTTATTTTACCCCAGTGTGGTACACCGACTGGACGAATTTTATATATGGATTTACGGTTGGCTGGTCACTAGAATTACAGTTATAGTTTCTTTCTCGTGCATTTCTTAATTGCATTTTCATCTCATGATAGAGTTATTATCAGGTTTCAGTTTCTAGGATTCCAGGTTGTTACCATTCCTTATTCCTGGTTCAGTTATCTTGAGTTCAGTTATGTTATAGTAAGTTGTTATCAATTACAGGTTGCAGAGTTCCAGGTTATATTTATCCTTCATTTGTTTATGTGCTAAGCTAGTTATTACAGGATTGTTATCTCATGGTTACAGTTTTAGCCTTACATACCAGTACATTTCATTCGTACTGACGTCCCCTTGCTTGGGGACCTGCGTTCGTGCCGTAGGTGCAGGTAGAGGTCAGGATGGCCAGTTGAGTAGCAGTTCGTGAGATCAACAGATGGTTGGTATGCTCCTTTCTTCCTGGAGCTAGGGCTTAGTTATTTATGCTTGAGTTTTGAGATGCAGTTATGGGTAGGTCGGAGCCTTGTTCGACCATCAGTCAGTTTACTCTTTAGAGGCTTTGTGGACTTAGTGTGTACAATGTCTTTCAATTTGTGGCCTCGTCGGCTTATTGTTGCTTGGTTTAGCACACTAATTGCCTTGGTTGCATTTTGATTGTTTAGCCCATATTGTTGAGACCTTATAGGTCCAGTTTATTCTTCAATTGATTGGGACAGGTGGCCTGGATGGCCTAAGTGTTACAGTTACAGATGTCATATAGCTGGCTTCTTGATCAATCATGAATCGAGTGCCAGTTGCGCCCTACCCCAGTTTTGGGGCGTGACACAACTAACCCTACAAGACTGAAAACTGAAAGAAACATCAAGTCTGAACATATGGCCCTTGGAATATGAGGACTCACCAAAAAGGCCGATAGCTAGCTCCGAATGGACTACTGAGGAAGATGAGCCTGAGAGCCTGGCCTTGTATCATGAGACAATACAACATAGAAAGTATGCGGGTCAGTACGTGGAATGTACCAAGTATGCAGAGTAAGTAAAATGAACATTTAAAATACATAATGTTCATTGGAGTGGGACAACATGATCATAATGCTGAAATCATAAAATAAACGTAAGGCTCAAGGTTTTCAGAACATTCATAACTTGTCGTAATCATAAACATGAGAGAAAAGCATTCAATAGACATAACTTGAGCCAAATAACATATTCATACATGCATAAACAATGAGGAACAGTGGGACATTCTTATAACCGACATACCACATATGAGCACACATGAAGCCCGACCTGTAAACCTAGTCGGGAGGCTGTTCGTACCTTTCCAAGGGTAGAACCATGAAAGGCGTTATATCACTCATGAAAGGCCCATTAGGGAAAAAGGGGACAGTCTCAAGAGAGGTCCCAGACATGGCCTACGGCGACACGTAGTTTTGAGATTCGGGGCATAACCTGGGCCCCGAACCTACTCGGTGTTAAATACTATTCCCAAAACTTGCAACGTGCTCATAAAGTAACATACATGACATGCATGGGCTAGTTAAATCATGATAAATCATAAACATGCTTGAAGGTTCGTGAACTAGATATGAAATCGGGTCCGTGAGTCGGCCAAAGTCATAAATCATGAATCATGCTTGACATGTGGGCATTTCCCTATATTTAAACATACTTGAAATACTCAATTTGATGGAAATCATGATCATAAAAACATGGTAATTGAAAACATGCTTCTAAATCAAAAATTCACATCATACTTGTAAAATCATCATAATCATGAACTCTCATGGACTTCTCATAATTGGGCACCTTAAGTTTAAAATACTAGTATACAAAATAATGACTTAAAACAATATAAAATCAGCCCATTATCTGAAACCCATAAATTTAGACATACTAGTAATATACCCATATCGATTACTTGAGGATTCATGCATTGGGTTAAAACCCCATAAGAATTGAATTGTAGAATTCATGGATTAGGGAAAATTGGGCATGGGTGTGGATTAAACCACACATTCAAACCCTACATACCTGATTTGGAGTTAAATCCCTACATTCCCTTGATTGCCCAAGGGGAAATTGATGAAGAAAGCCTTGAAATCACCTTGATCACCCAGCTATCACCCTTCTACTCCTTTCCATGCATGAATGAACACTTAGTCTAGTCTTTCCCCTCTTAAACCGTCCTTTCAGAGGTTAAAACGACGTAGTTTAGGACCCTAAGACTTAGGAATTATGTAAAAATCCTTAAATCGCAGAATTTTGCTGACTGCTAGTCCCCACGAGGGACTGGACGACTCATGAATTGAACATGAAAACTAATTAGAGTATTAAGGAAAAGACTAGTACCTCAAACGGAAACTGAGTCGGTAGGGAACAGGTGAGGGTATTTAGCTATCATATCTGCTTCGACTTCCCACGTAGCCCCCTCAACATGCTG
Organism: Datura wrightii; assembly: GCA_035772735.1. Classification (NCBI taxonomy): domain Eukaryota; kingdom Viridiplantae; phylum Streptophyta; class Magnoliopsida; order Solanales; family Solanaceae; genus Datura; species Datura wrightii. Next base: position 40,645,569 of record JASDFA010000003.1, read on the forward strand.
ATTTCTCCATAACACCTTTACTGATGCTACTTCTTTGTTCCTTAGCCTCTGAACTTAACAATCCAATATCTCAACCGGAATGTCCTCACAGCTGAGGCTATCTCTCACACCCACACTTTCCACTGGAAAAACTAAAGCTGGATCTCCCAAGCACTTTTTCACGAACGATACATGAAAGATGAGATGAACTGAAGCTAATTCTGAGGGTAACTCTAACTCATAAGAACTTTACCCAGAGGTATCACAATCTAGTATAGGCCAACATAGCGGGTACTGAGTTTCCCTTTCTTACCAAATCTCATCACTCCCTTCATGGGAGATACCTTCAAAAAACACCCAATCATTGACTTTGAACTCGAGCTCTCTTCTTCTCACATACGCATAGGACTTTTGGCAACTTTGAGCCATTTTCAACCTGTCTCTTATCAACTGAACCTTCTCCATTGTTCTTATGAACCGTTTCTGGACCTATCATTGCTGCCTCACCAACCTCAAACCATCCGATGGGTGATCTACAACTCCGCCCATAAAGAGCCTCAAACGGTGCCATGGATTATGGAGTGATAGTTTTTATTGTAAGCAAACTCGATTAGGGGCAAGTGATCATCCCAACCCCCTCTGAAGTAAATCACGCATTCCCTCAACATGTCCTCGAGGGTCTGAATTGTCCTCTCCGCTTGACCATTTGCAGGTGTAATGATGTGCTGAGTTTAACCTGGGTACCAAGCCCTTTTTTTGAAAGGACCACAAAAAATGAGAGGTAAATTGAGTACCTCGGTCTGAAATGATAAACAAGGGCACTCCATGCAGTCGAACCAACTCCTGGATGTATAGCTTGGCATAATCCTCCGCTGAGTCCGTGGTTTTGACCGGTAGGAAATGAGTAGCTTTAGTCAGCCTGTCTACCACCATCCATATAGAATCATACTGTCGGCGAGTACGAGGTAGGACTGTAATGAAATCCATATTAATCTCTTCCAACTTCGAAGTGGGAATGCTAATATCCTGAAGTACACTGCCCGACCTTTGATGCTCGACCTTTACTTGCTAACAGTTCGAGCACTTGGCTACGAATTCTGCAATATGCTTCTTCATGTCGTTCCACCAATATATTTCCTGCAAATCATGATACATCTCGGTGGCACCTGGATGGATAGAATACCTGGATCCATGGGCCTCATGCAATATCCGACTCCTCAAATCATCAACATCTGGAACACATAGGCGACACTGGTACCGAAGCACACCATCTCCCCCTTTGGGGAAGACCTCTACTTTTTGATTTTGAACGACTTCCTTCAGCTTTACCAAAATTGGTTCATCATCTTTCCTTGCCCTTACAGCAATCATGAAGGATGACTTTGATTCATCCCGAACTACCACACCTTTATCGGTTGAGTCGACCAAACGAACTCCTACAATTCCTGTCAAGAATCTTGAGGTGCCCAACTCCTGAGTCTCCATCTTTTATGCCTAAGATCATGACAAATACGCAATGCGCTCAAATTCATCCGAAATTCATCTGAAATTCTCCAGTCATAACCCAAATATGCATTCCAATCCCGAGGTTCAAATCACTCTCGAATCACCTCATAATCCTTGCAAACTACCCAACTAAATCATAACTCACCATCCGGAACCAATCAAGCTTTTAGAATCCAATTTCGAGCTTGACAACCTAGATTGTTGACTTTGGTCAACCCTCAAACTTCAAACCCTTCAAAAATTGAAAGTCTCACCCAATCTTCATTAAATCATCTCAGAATGAAGTCTTCCACTTCCGCAAGTCATGAACAATAGAGTAATGAGACAGAAAGGTTCATCCTAGAAAATGGATCGACAATTACAACATGACCATGTGGCTTGCTACACTTCTAGGCTTGGTTAATAACTGGGCTTCCTGTACTAGGTCCGACATCTATGGAAGGGATAGGGAGTTATCCTGAACGTACAAATCTTAACCAGAATTTCCATCACGGGGAACATCCTTAGGTTTTAGAGTAAGGGAATCATGAGCACGAATCATGTAAGAAGTCTAATCTTGGAATATACCTAATATAACACCACCTCATTAGTCGATAAAACAAACTTTGGGGACTGAATTCATAGGGCTGAGTGTGCTAAGAAACATGGTTTCACATACATAATAAGAGTCATGAAATGAAACAAAATGGGTAATGTTGAGATCACAGACGGAAGAGGTTGCCTGTCATCTTAGGGTTCTGAATATAAGCGTGAGTCAAGCGTAGCATCGAGCGATACGTAAGGGAACATCTAAAGAAGAAAGGAGGGACTACCCCCGAATGCTATCCATAGGACTTCCTTACTAGAAACTCAAGACATGACTGGGCCCTCAACTTACCATTTCCTTACCTCCCATGTGATAATCTCATCTTATATTGCTCAAAGGGAATTATACCTCTTACAGTAGTCCTCGAAACTAACAATCATGATAGGTACGAGGGAATAACTTGTGACATACCTGAGACTACATCTGCGGTTGATCGCCACTTGCTCTTGATAACCTGTGCTGTTGAGGTGGGCAATTTGCTGGAGCTGATGGAGGAGGATTCGGAGCACGGCCTTTCCGACCATCTCGCTTGGCTGAAGTGCAATCCTTGTGTTTATGACCGAGTTGGCCACAATAAAAACAAACATTTGGACCTGCCAAGCACTTCCCTCGGTGGTGCTTTCTGCAATGCCTGCAATTTGGGTAAGTAATCTCCCTCACCTGGGACTTGTACCCTTGAGCTTGGACTAGAAACTTCTAGCGGGTTTGAGAGTGACTCCCACTACTCGACCCTTGTTGGGATCTCTTAAGGTTTTCAGCCCTGGGCCTTTTATTTCCCCTCTTGTTCCCTCTACACTCCCCAACCACACTCGAGTCACCAACCTCCGGCAGGCTCTCCTTCATGAGTCCTTAAATCCTAGTAGTTGCTGCCTCCCTGGTAGGGTTCACTAGTGCAATAGCCTGCTGGTTAGGCTGGGTGATCATAGCTCACATCAATACTCTGAGAGCGGTTCCGAGCTCTATATCAGTAACTTGCATGGAATCCATTGGAGCTGGTGGCGCTGGCTGACTCCCATCGTTGTACTAAGAAGACATGATTCTGCACACACGTATAGCACGAGTTATAAGAATAGGGAGACTTTTCATCGCAAAACATAGATCATGAAAGAAGGGAACCTTTCCTAAACGTCTAGTAGCCTCTTCGTCATAAGTGTGGTGCATTTTCACACCCATAAAAATGACTCTACTTTACGCAGCTTTCAGACACCCTAGGACACTTCAAGCCTATGGCTTTGATACCAAGTTTGTCATGACCCGAGAGTAGACCCGGATCGTAAACATGGGACAAGGAACCCCGAAAGGATCCAAATCGACCCATGGCATAAGCATACATCTAATTCATTGAAGTAAAGTGGAAGACTTAACATAATAACATAACGTGAATGAAATCATGACATAAGATAGAAAAAAAGACGATACATAATCCACACATGACAACTGAGTACTACATATAGTCTAAAATTATCTAGTCATAACCGATGGGTTGATGGGAAAACACCCTCAACTAACCCTACAAGACCGAAAACTGAATGAAACATCAAGTCTGAACATATGGACCTTGGAACATGAGGACTCACCAAAAAGGCTGATAGCTAGCTCTGAATGGACTGCTGAGGAAGATGAGCCTGAGAGTCGGGCCGTGTATTATGAGACAATACAACATAGAAAGTATGCGGGTCAGTACGTGGAATGTACCAAGTATGCAGAGTAAGTAAAATGAACATTTAAAATACATAAAGTTCATTGGAGTAGGACAACATGATCATAATGCTGAAATCATAAAATAAACGTAAGGCTCAAGGTTTTCAAAACATTCATAACTTGTCATAATCATAAACATGAGAGTAAAGCATTTAGTATACATAACTTGAGCCAAAGAACATATTCATACATGCATAAACCATGAGGAACAGTGGGAGATTCTTAAAACTGACAATACTCCATATGAGCACACATAGAGCCCCACTTGTAAGCCAAGTTGGGAGGCTGTTCGTACCTTGCCAAGGGTAGAACCATGAAAGGCGTTATATCACTCATGAAAGGCCCATTAGGGAAAAAAGGGACAGTCTCGAGGGAGTTCCCAGATATGACCTATGGTGGCACGTAGTTATGAGATTTGGGGCATAACCTGAGCCTCGAACCTACTCGGTGTTAAATACTACTCCCAAAACATGCAACATGCTCATAAAGTAACATACGTGACATACATGGGCTAATTAAATCATGATAATCATAAACATGCTTGAAGGTTCGTGAACTAGCCATGAAATTGGGCCCGTGAATCAGCCAAAGTCATAAATCATGAATCATGCTTGACATGTGGGCATTCCCCAATATTTAAAAATACTTGAAATACTCAATTTGATGGAAATCACGATCATAAAAACATGGGTAATTGAAAACATGCTTCTAAATCGAAAATTCACATCATACTTGTAAAATCATCATATCATGAACTCTCATAGACTTCTCATAATCGGGCACCTTAAGTTTAACATACTAGTATACAAAATAATGATTTAAAACAATATAAAATGATTCCATTATCCAAAACTCATCAATTTAGACATACTAGTAATATACCCATATTGATTACTTGAGGATTCATGCATTGGGTTAAAACCCCATAAGAATTGAATTTTAGAATTCATGGATTAGGGAGAATTGGGCATGGGTGTGGATTAAACCACACATTCAAACCCTACATACCTGATTTGGAATTAAATCTCTACACTCCCTTGATTTTCCAAGAGGAAATTGAGGAAGCAAGCCTTGAAATCACCTTGATCACCCATCTATCACCCTTCTACTCCTTTGCATGCATGAATGAACACTTTATTCAGTATTTCCCCTATTAAACCCATCTTTCAGAGGTTAAAGCAACGTAGTTTAGGACCCTAGGACTTAGGAATTATGGAAATGTCCTTACTTAAATTGCAAAATTTTGCTGACTGCCAGTCCCCATGAGGGACTGGACGACTCGTCACCAGTGCCCACGACTCGTGGCCTTGAGTCGTCATGCTCACTACAAAAAATTCATCAAGGGACCCCACGAATCGTGGTTGCTGACCATGCCTTGTGGTCATCACCCGTGATCCCCACTGTCCAAAGCTCCTTTCCAAGCATTCAATCCAGGCCATGGGTGACCTCATGAGTCGTGTGGTTTGACCATGACTCGTGGTCATGCCCGTAGTCTCCCCCAGACCAAGCCACCTCCTTGCTTGACCACGAGTCACTTCACGACTCGTGGTCACTCCTCACGGGTCACCTGACGACCCGTTTTGTGACCTGGTGCAAAATTTTTATTTTTTTCTGTTTCAACTCTCGGGTCTGACCCTTGGGCTTCCAGCGTATAACAACACCAGGTCCCAAACTTCAGAAGATAATTTGACGAACACCTTGGCGTGATGGATGGCATGGAGCCCCAGAACATTCCACACTTAGAGAAATTTCCCAAAATTCTAGTCAGATGGATGGGGCTGGGCGCCGGAGAGGTCTTAGTGCCGAGTAATTTGACTAACACTCACCGCCGAGATAGGTTGCGCGAGGCGCCCAGATGATCCAGAGGTGTTGAAATTTGGCTGAATCCTTGGAGAGATGGATGGTGTGGGGTGCCTGGAGCCAAATTTCAGAGGAAACTTGAGCCTAACTTGGGGCTATAGGTGGGATGGCACACCAGGGCCATTTCGGAGCAGAAAATGCTAATTTTAAAACTAATTATTGGAGGGAAGAAGCGTCATTTGAAGGATCAACTATATATATAGCCTCTAGGTCATTTGATAATCATCTTTGATCACTTTTACATTTTGTATATCATTTTGTAAGGGTTGTAAGCCGCTCGGAAGAGGAGAAAAGTTCTACACTAGGTTTCTTCTTTATTTTACTTTGAATGATGATGATTATGTCTTTGTTTTTCCACTTGTCTATGAGTGGATAAACTCATACTCTATGGTTTTGGCCATGGTGAGACTGATCACCTTATAAGTAAATCTATTGGTTATCGATTGAACTTAGGTAAGGGAATCGAAAGGGTTAAAGGTGAATATAGAACAGGAATTCAAAGACCCTTGATTCCATTAGTGAGAGGATAGAAGTTGTTATTGAGGATAGGAATATACCTTTCAACCCAGTTTAGTTGAAATACAAATAGGCATAACAGTCATTTTATGTTTCTCCTGCGATTATAGGGATATAGGCATTAGGGTTCATAAAATAGTTCTTGGATGCTAGGAATAGTGGCAAGGAATGGGATAGTAACTTGCAACTAGCAACAATAGGAAGAATCGTTCTAGTGTAATTACGTCTTGAAAACTCAATATGAATCTACAAGTGCCATTTTTCTAGATTTTCATCATCATCAGAAGTAAAACCAAAATTGCAACCATCTTTAGTTATTTTTATAATTAAAGTTTGTAGTATTTAATTTCCCTAAACAATTCCCCATTTCAACTATTTGATAGAATAGCAAAATAAGAAACAACCTTAAACGATTAAACTGACAAGTCTATAAGGATCGATAATTGGGACTTCCAGTCCTATATTACTTGATAACCACGTGCGCTTGCATGCGCTTGGTGACATCAGTGGTTAGAACCACCTAGAGGAGTGCTTGGTTGGCTCAAATACTTGCTTTGGGTGAGGGAAGCTCGAACATAGACATAGGGATTGTCCTTCAGCTAGACAGAGTGACGATAGAGGTCGTGCCCCAACTACTTCTTCATCACCTCCAGCAGTTCACCCATCTCAACAGAGCGAATCTTCTACTACTGGTGGTGGGCAGCGCCAGAATCAGTTCCATGCACTATCATCCCGCCACGAGTAGGAGAGCTCACCATACATGGTCACTAGTATGTTACGAGTGTTTCATCTTGATGTTTATGAGTTGCTTAACCCAAGGGCACATTATTCTTCGTGACTCCTTATGTTTCTATCAGTTTTGATGTATGGCTCAAAATCCTACAAAAATTGTTCCTAGTCTCTACTCCTGTTGGTGAGTCAGTTATAGCTCGACGGTTATATAGAAATCGCACTATCACAGTTTTTCAGAATGTCACCTCAGCCCACTTAGTAGAGTTAGATATGATCGAATTGATGTTATTTTCAACATTGATTGGTTGTATGCTTTCTATGCTTCAGTCAATTGTAGAACTCGATTAGTAGAGTTTTGATTTCTGGGTGAACCAGTCCTAGAGTGGAAGGGTAGTTCGGTGATGCCTATAGGCTGCTTTGTCTCCCAATTTAAGGCCAGGAAGATGATCTCCAAGGGTTGTGTATACCATTTAGTTTGGGTTAACCATCTAAATCCAAAACCTCAACTTTTCAGTTAGTCCCAGTTGTATGTGAATATCTGAAGGTGTTCCTAGATGCTCTACCAGGAGTCCCTCCTGAGCGGGGGATTGACTTTGGTATTGACCTTCTCCCTGATATGCAACCCATATCTATTCCTTCTCATAGAATGACTTTAAGCTGAGGTAAAGGAATTGAAGGAACAGTTGAAGGATATCTTAGATAAGGGTTTCATAAGGACTAGTAAGTCGCCGTGGGGTGCTCCAGTCCTGTTTGTGTGAAAGAAAGATGACTCTCTCAAGATATGCATTGACTATCGTCAGTTGACCAAAGTCACAATCAAGAATAAGTATCCCCTCCCTAGGAATGATGACTTGTTCGACTAGTTTTAGTGTTTTTCGAAGATAGACCTTAGATCCGGCTATCACCAACTTAGGGTTAGGGAGAGTGATATTTTAAAGACAGCCTTCTGGACTCGCTTTGGTCACTATAAATCTATAGTTATATCTTTTGGACTAACGAATGTCCCTATAAATTTCATGGATTTGATGAACATAGTGTTCAAGAAATACTTAGATATATTCATCATTTTTTCTATAGACGACATCCTTGTGTATTCTCAGAGTGAGGAGGAGCATGCTGCTCACTTGAGGATTTTTTTGCAAACTCTTAAGGACCATCAACTATTTCCTAAGTATACTAAGTATGAGTTTTGGCTGATGTCACTTGCATTTCTTAGCCATGTGGTGTCTAGTGAGGGTTTTCAGGTAGCCTCTTATAAGATAGAGGTGGTGAAGAACTAGCCCAGACCTTTTAGCCCTGTTGATATCAAGAGCTTTTTGAGTTTAGTTTGCTATTATCGGAGGTTCATAGAGGGATTTTCATCCATTGCTGCACCTTTGACTAAGTTAACTCAGAAGAAGGCCAAATTTTAGTGTTCTGATGCTTGTGAGAGGATCTTTTAAGAGTTAAAGTCTTGACTTATTTTTGCTCCGATCTTAACCCTTCCATAGGGTACGATGGCTTTGTGTAGTATTTTGATGCCTATAGGTTTGGCCTTGGGTGTGTGTTAATGCAGCGTGGGAAGGTCTTTGCTTATTCCTTGAGACAGCTTAAGATCATGAGAGAAATTACCTGACCCATGACCTTGAGTTAGAAGTGGTGGTGTTTGGCTTGAAGATTTAGAGGCACTATTTGTATCGGGTGCATATGGATATGTTCACGAATCACAAGAGCCTTCAGTTTGTGTTTACTCAGAAGGACCTAAATTTATGGCAAAGGAGATGACTTGAGATTCTTAAAGACTATGATATGAGTGTCATTTGCCATCTGGGCAAGGCCAATGTAGTGGAAAATTCTCTTAGTATGTTTTGCATGGAGAGTGTGTCCCATGTTGAGGATGGGAGGAAAGAATTGGTGAAGGATGTCCATCGACTTGCACGCTTAGGGGTTCGGCTTACCGATTTAGTAGGTGGTGGTGTTATCATGTAGTAAGGAGCTAAGTCTTCTTTGGTGTCAGATTATAAGACAAGGCAAGATGGGGATCCTATCTTAGCGAAGTTGAAGAAAGTAGTCCAAAATAAAAAAAGTGGAGGTTTTCTCCCAAGGGGCAAATGGTGTACTCAAATATCAAGGTCAACTATGTGTTCTAGAGGTAGATGATTTGAGAGAGCAGATGATGAGTAAGGCTCATAGCTCTCGGTATTCTATCCATCCAGGTGCTACAAAGATGTAGCGTGATCTACGGAAGTCTATTGGTGGAAAGGCATAAAGAGGGACATTGCAGAGTTTGTGGCTACGTGTCCGAATCGCCAATAGGTGAAGGTTAAGCACCAGAGACCCAGAGGTATGCTTCAGGATATCAGTATTCCTACTTGGAAGTGGGAAGAGATCAGTATAGACTTCATTATAGGTTTTCCACATACACGCCGACAACATGATTCTATATAGGTGATCGTGGATTGGATGAACAAGTCAACACATTTTATACCAGTTAAGACTACGGATTCAACCAAGGATTATGCTAGACTTAACATTTGAGAGTTAGTTAGGTTGCATGGGGTTCCATTATTTATCATCTCAGATAGGGGTACTCAGTTGACTTCTCAGTTCTGGAAGTTGTTTCGAAGGGCCTTGGTACTTACGTTAAGCTTAGCACAACTTTTTACCCCCAGATGGATAGTCAGGCCGAGAAGACCATTCAGACTTTTGAGGACATGTTGAGAACTTACATGATTGATTTCAAAAGTAGTTAGGATGATCACTTTCCTCTCATTGAGTTTACCTACAACAATAGTTACCACTCCAGCATTTAGATGGCTCTATTTGAGGCTCTTTATGGGCGGAGATATAGATCACCTATTGGATGGTTTGAGGCAGGAGAGGCTATATTGATAAGGCCAAATTTAGTTCATGAGGAAATGGAGAAGGTTCAGCTTATCTGAGAGAAGTTGAAGATAGCTCAGAGTCGTTAGAATTCATATGCGGATGTTAGGAGGAGAGAGCTTGAATTTGAGGTAAATGATTGGGTGTTTCTAAAGGTGTCACCCATGAAGGGAGTTATGAGGTTTGGCAAGAAGGGGAAGCTTAGTCCCTGATATGTTGGTCCTTATAGGATTTTGAGGCAGGTTGGCAATGTGGCTTATAAGTTATAGTTGCCCGCAGAGTTAGCTTCGGTCCATTTTTCCATGTATTTCTATTGAAGATGTTCCTTGGCTATCCAGCCTTAGTTGTACCAGTGGAGAGATTTTGGGTGAAAGATAGCCTTGTCTATGAGGAGGTTTTAGTTGAGATCCTTGATCGTTAGGTTCAAAAGTTGAGGAACAATGAGGTAGCTTCGGTGAAGGTCTTATGGAGAAATTAGGTAGTTGAGGGATCTACATGGGAAGCTAAAGCAGATATGATGGCTAGATACCCGCACCTCTTCCCTTCCAACTTAGTTCTTGTGTGAGGTACTAGTTTCCTCCATAGTACTCTATTCAGTTTCATGTCTTGTTCATGTCTCTTAATTCCCTTCATGTCTTAGTATGCATGCATGTTCCACGAATTCAGTTCATTCATGAATCTCAGTTCGAAGTCAGCCACTCCATTAGTTTTCAATTTATAGCCTTTCAATTTTGGGATTGTTGTTCCTTCCCTATCCTTTCGGCTTGCTTAGTCTCCATTCGAGGACAAATATTCCCAAGGGGTAGATAATGTAACACTCCAATAGTCCCTAAGATCGGATCCGAGGCATGAAATGGAGAAAACAATAGAATTTGCATCAGATCACAACATGAACCATCAAATGACCTGTTAGGACACTTGATATATCGTTAAGTGATCCATTAGGTTTTCCATGATGAAATATTTCGTTGAGTTACTAAGGGCATTTTCGTATTTCCTATGTTCTTAAATCCTAAACTATGTTATTTGGAGCTCTTAAAAGGGTGTATTAGAGGATCTTATTCATTCCTAACCCTCATTCTATTCCTAGCATTTGAAGTTGAAGATCAAATCTCCTCAAGTCCTCAAACAATCAAGGTGCTCCTTCTTCTCCAATTCTCTCAGGTTTCAAACCCTATCAAGATCCCTTCAAGCCTAGGTATGTTGAGTCACGAGTGGTGGATTCCTTTGTAACACCCCAAAAGTCCATAAGATCAGACTTAAGAGCTGAAAGAAGAGAGCAGGAAAATCTTCACCAGGTTAAGAACGAGTCATGAAGTGACTCATTGTGTGACCCGACGAGTTGTTAAGTAGCCCATTGTGGGCGCATCAGTTGGTAAAAGTTGGGACCTCCTGGGGATTTAACAATTTGGGGGATGAGTCATGGTACCACCGCACGACTCCTCAGATGAGTCATTTTCCTAGAAGGATGGTCGTATGGAAATTTCTAGTGGAAATGATGAGTTGAGGCAATGGTCATCATCATACCTAACAGTCGTTAGGTGTCTTTTTTGGAGTAATGAATGAATTTCTTCCCAGGGACAATGAGTGGAAACCAATGACTCATTGATTTACCTAACGGGTCATTGTTCTCGTCCATTGTCAAGTTTTATTGACTGAAATTTTGAGCCCAGGACCAGCGACTGGTCACAACGAGTCATGGTCGCAACCTATGACTCATTGTGTGACCCGTTGGGTCCTTTCGAGCAATTCTCTAGACTTTATCCGAGGGGAATTTTTGTAACTTTCCTCTTTTTTTAATGCCTAAACTACATCGTTTTAGAGAATTTAGCAGGGGTTAAGGGGAGTTGATCAATCTTCCTCCCTCATTTCCCACTTCCCTCTCTCAAATTAGTCCGTAAAAGACTCAGCCAGAAGTTCAAAGAAGAGGAAAGGGTTCCATTTTCTCCTCAGAATTTTAAGAGTTTTCTTAGGGACTTCCTTCTTCAGGTATGTGGGATTTCAACAAGGGAATTTCTTTTACCCTTGTGTCCCCAGCATTTTACAGAAAACTTTATCAGGTTTAGCTTTGTGAAATATCAAACTAGGATTATTCTTCAGACAGATTATAACTCTCCTCCTTGTTAGAGTTCTTTATGTTTTTCTAAGATTATTACTAATTGTAATTTCATGCTCGGTATCTTATTTCATATAGTATGTATTTTATCCCTAATCTATAGATATGATTTGAATGGGACTTGCATATTTGAGAATTCAGACATGAGTATTGTTTGTCAGAATAATTCCTTTTAAATTATCAGTGTTAGTATAGATTCATGATTAGAAGTTAGTCTTTGACCTACTCAATCTCAGATCTGAGTCAACACCTAGTGTTCTACAGAAATGTCAGCTGATTAGTTTGACTACTTTTAGTCTTGAGGAACTTAGTAACCTCACTAGTACCAGTTATCAGTTGTTAGTTGTTCCTTAGACTATTATGAAACTTTCAGATAAAGCATCTCTGATGAGTCTTGGAACATAATTACTTTTAGGTCCTTAGATTTTCAGGACTCTCCTAGACAAGTTATCCCGACTCAAGTATTAGAACACCAATTTCGAGTTATCAGCCTAGTTAGATAAAATTAGAATTTCCAATATGGAGTAGAACTTAGCACCAAGCATAACTGGGATTCAACGCACTCAGGTTCCTAGAACTATGTTGCCACTGTAGGATATAATCCCAAATAGGCTTCAGATAGTGATTATCTAGCATCCTGGCAAGGTATAGTGGGCTTTCTCTGATGGGGGGTATACATCGGACTCCACGTCTAGCTCACGTGGTTACATGTCGTTTATAGTTCTCCATAGTTTAGTACAGTACAAACTTAGTCCAGTGTAGTCTTAGTCTCTAGTTCAGTTCGGTACTCTACAACTCAGACATGTTGTGACCTTCAGTTGATTGTTAGTACTTACAGTGTTAGTAGCTTTTCAAATACTCTCGTTATTTGAAATTTCAGTATAGTCATTGCATGTTATGTTAGTACAATTTACAACTTTTAGTATCTTTACGTTTATTTCATATCTCACTTATCAGTACATTGAAAGTACTAATGCATACTTTCTATGCTGTATCGTCCTATGATACATGCGAAGATCCTCAGTCTTAGCACCATCAGTAGTCCTTCTCTAGCATCATTCAACAGACTTTTTTGGCGAGTCCTCATTTGCCGAGGGCCAGAGTTTCACTTCCAGTTGTTCTATTTTGTTACTTTAGTTTTAGACCTTAGAGTTATATGGGAACTTTTCCCAGCAGCTTATTAGTTTTTTAGTTGGCTTTCAGACAGAGTTAGTAATTCTGTGTGTTATTAGATGTAATGTTTTGCTTAAAAGAATTCTGTTCAGTTATGTTTTCAAGCTTTCGCTTATAGATTTTCTTCCAGTTGTTCAGAATTCAGTAGTATGCTATGCCATGGGTTAACTTGGGGCCACTTTTGATCCTAAGTTCTGTGTCGCGTCCAAGATGTAGAATCGGGTTGTGACATCCTTCCACCCTCATGCACAATTCAAACTCAATTTGATGAATTTAAGACTCCAATCATGATTTTATGAATTTCTAGTATTAGACCTAATTTTGTTTAAAATTCTCATGATCTTCTATGAATTTAATTCACTTATGATTCAATTCATGATTTATGATTAAAATTACATGATTTCCATTGAAATCTCTCATGAATCTACATTTTCAATTATGCATGAATTTGATGAATCTCAATCTTATGTATCATGGTCGGTCTCTAGACATATTTCATGACTAGTTCACGTATGTAATGCACTTTATGAATATCATGATTTCTAACTAGATATTGTAAAACCAAGTATGTTTCATGATTATGATATGAGCACTATGTATGTTTTAAGAGTAGTATTTTACTTCAAGTAGGCCAGAGTTTAGCACACCCTGGGCTCAGAACTATGTGCCATCATAGGTATGATAGGGGTCCTCGACAGAGAGTGTTTCTCCTTCTCGAATGGGCTCATGATTGATATCACGCATTCATAATTTTTACCCTTGGCAAGGTATGAATACCCTACCAACCAAGGTTACGGGTTAGGCTCCTTATGTGCTGACATCGAGTATGTCGGTTGTGAGAATCTCCCATTGTTACTCATGTTTTAAGTTGTTCATGTTCAGGATGCATGATTTCATGTTTTATAGTATTTTTACCCATTGTTCACTTTATGAGATTTTACTTATAATTTCAAACATGTTAAGCCTTGTGATTTTACTTTCAAACCTTGAGTCATTATGCTCCAGTTTATGTTGAACAACTCATGCTTATGACTATCTCACAATTACTATTTGTAGCATGTTTTCCCTATTCTCATGTTTTACTTAACCTACATACTCATTACATTTAAAGTACTGATCGCATATTTTTATGCTATATCATCTAATGATATAGGTTCAGGTGACCAATATCAGCCCCGTTGCAAGATTCTATCCTGCTCCAGCTTCAACAGTTTTGGTGAGTCCTTATCATCCGAGTACATCAATTTTGATGCATGTTCTTTTTATGTCATTTCAGTTTTCAGGATTAGTGGAGCTAATTGAGGGCATTGTCCCATCAGCTCATCTCATGTGTAGAGACTTTCAGACATAATGTATAGACACTCAACTATTTGATTTGTAATCTCCGGTTATTTTATGATGTCTTAGACTTTTTATTATTAGATGTTATATGATTATCTCCACTTAGTTTATGCTCTAAATTATGTTATGCATGTGCCATGGGTTAGCTTGGAGTCATTCGTAGTTGTAGGTCCTGTGTTATGTATGGAATCTATGCTCGGGTCGTGACAAAGATTCGATCCTAATTGGTGTGTAGGTTGTGTGTAAAAACTTCCTAAGAAGGGGTATATATAGTAGTAGAATAAGTCTACATTGTTCCTGCTTGGACTGAAATTGAATTTTGCAGCTTCTGTTCCTACTCGAACTGGGTTTGGACTTTTGCATATTTTGAGTCGGCCACACTTGGTCCACGCTGCGCCACTGCATGCGCCAATATGGTGCCACGTTGCACCTCTTGGTGAATGGTTCTGCCTGCGCATCCTGCAGGTCCTTGTACAGATGTGCCTACGCGATGCCATCTACTGTTATGCTTTGGCACTTGCTCTTTCTGAGTTTGTCTTGGAAACTTTTGCTCTTTTAAGTATCAAATAAGTCAAATCCATCACTTTAATCCTTGCAAACATCTAATCATGTGTGTTAGCTCTTTTTTACAAATACCATATAAAACCAAAGAAAAACACATAATTTGTTCTCAAAATATAATTAAGTATGGGCAAATATGGTAAATAAGTGCATAAATACACCCTAAAACACCACCCCACACCTAAACTATTGGTAGTCCTCGAACAATCTACTACTTTCCTCTCTCAAGTTCAACCACAAAATTACCCTATGAACAGGTCTACTTACACTCAGGGTCATTAGACAAGTTTATCAAGCTCCAACAATCCACTCAATATGCATAGAAGATCAACATTCAAAGGTCAAAAGTTAAAACCACTTAGCTTCTAGAACTAACTCAACGAAATATATTTGGGCCAACATGAATCGTATGTAACTTAGCAATCAAAGATATACAAAAATCTTACCATTATGTGCCTATCACTATTTGGAAAGATGCCTTTTTACTCACATGATATATAACAATTTTGACTTGGGAATAGATAGAACAAAATCATTCACTCTCCCGAAGAACTCAACATGCAAGCAAAAGACGACTCATAGGCTTGCTCTTAGAGTAAATACTTCACTAATATAGAACATCGAATCTAAGATCAATTAGAACTTAAGATGATTGTAATGTAGGTAAAGTATGGGTAGGAACTATTTAGCCAAGATAGTGACTAATCCCTAAGCACATTAATAATTCATAACTCTATGACTTATTAGCACATTCTTCCATCCTCCTATTGTTCTCTTTATACCTCCTTTTATTTTTAATTTGCAGTTAGGTGACTAGTAGGAAATTTTTAACATTAAGCTCATTCACAATTTTTTTTTCTTTTCATTCATGACCTGTTCATTCATTTTTTAAAACTTTTTCTATTTTTCTTTCCCACTACATCACCCTCCTTGTTACGCATTTTTCACCCTTTTCTTTTCTTCTAACTTACACACTTTAGCTTTTCCCTTCTTCTCTTCGCTTGTGCTCCTTTTATGTAAATTTTCAGTTAAAGTTCTCTAGGAGTCATTTAGATCAAATAAAGGTTAATAGAAAGAAAGGGATTAAGCTTGTAATATGGCTATCAAAAGAATAGGCTAAGGCTCAAAATGGCTAACTAGGAAAATCACATTAAGGTAAGTAAAGTTGGGATATAAATAGGCTACCAAAGAAATGCCTATATAACTTCCTAGATTCAACATTCTCATTTTTCTTCGAGCACACACTGAGCAAGTTCTAAACATCAAATTGCAAGAATGAAGTATACAAAAGATCTCACTCACACAATGGCACAAATGGTTCAATAATGACAATCAAAATTACATAAACACATATATCCATATTGAATGTCTCACATTATTAAGCCCAATTTTTCAAGAATAGGAGTCAAATTTTTAAAGTCTAAGTGCTTCTACCTTTTCATGCGTTTTTGAGTGAATCAAGTAAAGTCTCAATGATACCCTAAGTGAAGCACCTAGCATACGTAAGGTATCAAGTTCTTGTTCTCCTAACGATGATTAATTTTTTTATTAAGACGGTCGTCATTCATCCATCATCGGGAACAGTCATGACTGTGACTAAAAAAAAATCTAGACCCTCTAATCGGTTCTAAGGGACTATCCACCGAAAAGTACCAAAAATAAAAATTGGGGGAATCCAAATAAAAACAAAACCAAAAACATCACAAAAATACTACAAGCTAGCAGGACTAAGTCATGCATCACAAAAAAATTCTAGGACCACTATGAACAAATTTAGCAATCAAGGCATACATGGTACAAGGGAGTTTACGTCTCCCACAACACACTTAATGACTAGCACTGTCCTTAGTTCTAAAATAATAATGCATAAGTAAAAGAGTAAGAAAAGAACTCATGGGCCTAATCCTCGTCATTTATGAGATAAAGTTTTTTCCAGAAAACCTACTTCGCATTGTGAACCTCGGTGTAGAGGTTTTTCTCGGCGTCGTGGAGTCCCCTGCTGAATTTAAGATGTTCTTCCTGCACACTTGAGCACACAAATAAAATATAAAGGTTCACAAAATTAATAAAAAACTAAGTTATCTTGGGTTGCCTCCCAAGTAGTGCCTAGTTTAACGTTGCGACACGATGTAGGTATTTTGATTACTCAGACTTCATCAAGATACCCCTTGAGTTTCCTCGCATAAAGTTCTTTATTTAACGCATCTACATGACTCTCACTATTACATCCAATACCCCAAAAGCCCTAAGTTAGACCCGAGGGTTCAAAAGGAGAAAATAAAAAATTCTGCACCAGGTCATAGGACGAGTCGTCCAGTGACCCGTGAGGAGACTTCACAATTCGTTAAATGGCTAGTAAAGTGGAGGGAGATTTTGCTAAGATTTGTGGTCGGGGGTGACCAAGAGAGAAGTGACGATTCTTGGTTAGGGAAATAAGTTGTGGAGTAGGTCGTGGTCAGGAGCTGGCATGGATGTTGAATTTTTGGCAGTATTCCCAATGATTAGGTCACGAGTCGTGGTGTCCCTCATGGTGAATGGCAGTGTGATTTTTCCAGTGTTGGTGATGGGAGCAGATAATGAGTCATCGTCATGGGTAACGACTCGTATAGTCCCTCGTTGGGACTGACAGTGTGATTTTCCTGCGAATTTATTAAGGGCTTTTCTGTAATTTTTGAAGCTCCTAAGCCTAAACTACATCATTTTAAGCTCAGTTAGAAGAGCTTCAAGGGTACTTAGCCTATTGTAAACCTCCCCATTCCATGCATGCAAGATCAAGGAGTCCATTGAAGAATAAGTTGGAAGGTTGGATTCTCAGTTCACTTGGATTCTCAAGAGAGGTTGTGAAATTCAAAGTACCTAGGTATGTAGGATTATGAATGGGAGTATTCCTTCACTCCCATGCCCAAATCCTGTTCTAAATTTATGTGATTCTAAGTTGATGAATCTATGGGGTTTTAACCCAATTTGTGAAATCTCTAAGTATCTATCATGGGTAAATTCTCTTTATGTTTCTAATGCTATTTCAAGATTATTGGGCATGTTTTATAATATTTTCAATTACTAATTTATGATTTCAAAGTCTTACAATGATAATGCCCAATTATGAAAGTACATGAAAGGTTGAGATTATGATCTATGTTTTCAAGTATGATGAGATGTATATGATGAAAGTATGATTTCGAATTACCCATGTTTATATCTATGATTTTGACTATCTCAAAGCATGTATAAGCTAGGGCAAGCCCATATGATCAAATATGTTTCATGATTTACTTCAATTTCATGTTATTAAGCTTACCACATGGTTTTGGAGTCTGGACTTTGACTTTTTAGCTTGTGGTATGGTTTGAGCCAAGGCTCCTCATGTTATGGTTTTAGATTATGTACATTATGTTATGATTCAAGTTTGTCAAAAGACGATGGTTCAGCTTCATTGAAAAAGGATGGAGAGTATATGCATGTTTTTGGGAATTGTGTCTAGCACCGAGTAGGCTAAGGGTTCAGTTAACCCTGTGCCTCAAAACTACGTGCCAATATTGGTATGTTCAGATTATTTGGGACCTCTCTTGTGAGCTTTCCCTTCCCCCGAGGGTCCTTCAGCTCGATATCGATATCATGGTAGCGCCCTTAGCCTTGGAAAGTCTTTGGATGACTCAGTCCACTTGAGTGTAATAGTCGGGACCACATAAACTCTATCATGGTAATGTCGATTATATGATGTGTCTCCCATTGTTCCTCATGATTTTTAGTTATGCAGGATCATCAGTTATGATATTATGTTTTTAGTAGGTTTGACCTAAATTTTCATTTTTACTTATGATTATCAATTTCAGCATTGGGTCATTCGAATCAGTTATGATACTCAGTCATGTTTAAATCATGTTTTCAGATAATAGCAGGCAAGCCTTCTCTCAGAATCTTATCTTGATTATGTTTTATGATATGCATGATTTTAATTTTTACTTACTTAGAGGTTTTACTTACCTTGCATACTCAGTCCATTCCAAGTACTGATTGCATTCTCTATGCTGTATCGTTTCATGATACAGGCTCGAACGTTCAGGTTCAGTCCTGCCGCTAGCCAAATTCTTAGAGATAGCATTTCTCAGCCTATTGGTGAGTCCTCATATTTCGAGGAACTTCTAATCAACTTGCTGTCAGTACTTTCAGTTTTAGTTTATTAGTGAGTTAGTTGGGGTCCTATCTTATCAGCTCGTCAGGTTATAGAGGCTTATCAGACATAGTATGTATACAACTTCGAATCAGTATTATATTTTCCGTTGTTAAGATGTTATTGGATTTTCAGACTTCCGCTATTTTACATGTTAGATTTTCGCATTTATTATGTTGACTTTAGTTGTCATGTTCATGGCATGGGTTGACTTGGAGCCTTTCAGAGTTGTTTGTCCCATGTCTTAATCAGGGCCTACATTCGGGTCGTGACAAACTTTGTATCAGAGCATTAGGTTTTGAAGTATCCTAAGGTGTTGAAAGCCGTGTTAAGTAGAGTCTTTTTTATGGGTGTGAAGCGTGTCACACTTATGAAGAAGAGGCTACGAAACATTTTAGGAAATTTCTCTTTTTTCATGATTTATGTCATGCGATGAAATGTCTCTCTATCCTCCTAACTTGTTCTAACACGTTTGAATCATGCCTCCTCATCGAGGCAACGGAAGAAGGAATGAAAATGGAAACGACCATGAGAATGGCAATGGGGATGGCCACCAGCAGGCCCCACTAGCCCCCGAGGGTCATGTGCTAGAGCAGGTTGCCCATGCAGAGTTTAGGGCAGCCATCCAGATGTTGGCACAAGCATTGACCATTGAGGTCAACCAGTAGGTGGTAGCACATGTTCCCTAGAGTGGGAATGCGGCAGCGACAAGAGTCAGGGACTTCCTCAGGATGAACTCTCCGGAGTTTCTCAGATCGAAGGTGGAAGAGGATCCAGATGAGTTTATTTATGAGATTTAGAAGATCACCCAGATCATGGGGGTGAGGGGGGAGGAGTGCGCAGACCTAGCCTCTTATCAATTGAAAGGGGTTTGGAAGGATGGCCAAGACATTGGAGAGGGTCCCATTGACTGGAATGAGTTCCATACCACATTCTTGGATCGGTTCTTTCCCCGAGAGATGAGGCAGATCAAAGCAGCTGAATTTGTGAACCTGAGACAGAACAACATGACGGTCCAGGAGTATGTTTTAAAGTTCACCCGCCTATCCAAATATGCACCTGAGATAGTGGTGGATCAGAGGGCTCAAGTGCAAGTTCTTGCATGGTATAGTGGACAATCAGGTCAAAGATTGCAGGACTGCTATGCTCCATCAGGATATGGACTTCTCGCGGTTAGTTCTATACGCCAGCAAATAGAGGCTGTACAGGTGAGTGAGCGGGAGAGAGAGGCCAAGAGGGCCAAGACCGACAGTTTTGGGTTCTCCCACAGAGGCTTGGTGGTAGGCATCATCAGTAGTTCCATCGAAGATCATAAACCCTAACACCATCAGCAGCAAGTATGCCATCCAGATCAAGGCGCGATTAGAGGGGACAAGCGTCAGGCTCTCGAGGTCAGAGGAGCAGATCCATAGAGCCCAGCATTCCAGGTTGTGACAGGTGTGGCAGAAGGCACACTGGTCAATTCCTAGTAGGTACAGGTGCTAGTTTCGGGTGTGGAAAGCCCGGACATATGCTCGGAGATTGTCTAGCAGCTAGACAGGGCCATGGTAGAAGCTGAGATCTAGCCCTTAGTTCAGCAGCCCCACCATCACGCTCGGCTCAGCAGGGTGCCTCCACTAGTGTAGGGGGTGGTCAGCATCAGAATAGATTCTATGCCCTCGCATCTCATCGGGAGCAGGAGGCCTCTCCAGATGTAGTCACTGATATGTTACGAGTATTCCACCTTGATGTATATGCATTGTTAGATCCAGAGGGTACTCTACTCCAGTCGGTGATTCAGTTATTGCTTGATGGGTATACAGAAATTATCCTATCACAGTCCTTCAGAAAGTCACCTCAACAGATCTAGTAGAGCTAGCCATGACAGATTTTGATGTTATCTTAGGCATGGATTGGCTACATGCATGTTATGCCTCAGTAAATTGTAGAACCCGTGCGGTAGAGTTTTAGTTTTCGGGTGAGCCAGTCCTAGAGTGGAAGGGTAGTTCAGCTATGCCTGTAGGTCATTCCATTTCCTACCTTAAGGCCAGAAAGATGATCTCTAAAGGTTGCATGTATCATCTATTTAGGGTTGAGGATGCTACATCTGAAACCCTAAAAATCCAGTCAGTTCCTGTAGTGTGCAAATATCCAGAAGTGTTTCCAAATAATTTACCGGGAATTCCTCCCGAGTGGGAGATCCATTTTGGTATTGACCTTCTTCCCGATACACAACCTATATCCATTCCTCCTTAAATAATGGCTCCAGCTGAGCTAAAGGAGTTGAAGGAGCAGTTGAAGGATCTCTTAGACAAGGGTTTCATCAGACCTAGCAAATCCTCGTGGGGTGCACTAGTTCACTTTGTCCAGAAAAAGGATGGTTCCCTTCGAATGTGCATTGACCATTGAGAGTTGCATAAGGCCACAGTTAAGAACAGGTATCCCATACCCAGAATTGATGACTTGTTTGACCAACTTCAGGGTGCCAAGTGTTCCTCAAAGATAAACCTCAGATCTGGATATCATCAGCTCAGGGTTAGAGAGAGTGACATCCCGAAGACAACCTTCAGGACTCGGTATGGTCACTATGAGTTTGTAGTTATATCTTTTGGACTAACGAATGCTCCCGAAGCTTTTATGGATTTGATGAACAGGGTGCTCAAGCCGTATTTGGACATGTTCGTGACTGTGTTCATACATGAAATTCTCATATACTCTCAGAGTGAAGAGGAGCATGCCGCTCATTTAAGGGTGGTGCTACAGACTCTTAAGTATCGCCAGCTGTATCTTAAATTCAGCAAGTGTGATTTTTGGTTAAACTCGGTAGAATTTTTGGGTCATGTAGTGTCAAGTGAGGATGTACAGGTGGACTCTCAAAAGATAGAAGTAGTGAAGATTTAGCGTAGACCAGTTAGTCCTTCAGATATCAGGAATTTCTTGGAGTTAGCTGGTTACTACAGGAGGTTTGTTGAAGGATTTTCATCCATTGCTACACTGTTGACTAAGTTGACCCAGAAGAAAGTGAAGTTTCAATGGTCGGAGGCCTATGAGAAAAACTTCCAAGAGTTGAAAACTCGACTCACCTCAGCATCAATGTTGACTCTACCTGAGGGTACCGATGGGTTTGTGGTATATTGTTATGCCTCGAGAATCGGCCTTGGTTGTGTATTAATGCATCACGGTAAGGTTATAGCCTATGCTTCCTGGCAGCTGAAAGTCTATGAAAAGAACTATCTGACTCAAAACCTCGAGTTGGCGACAGTGGTATTTTCCTTGATGTTTGGAGACACTATCTGTACGAAGTCCATGTGGATGTGTTTATGGACCATAAGAGACCCTACAGTATGTGTTTACCCAGAAGGATCTAAATCTACGCCAATGGAGGTGGTGGAACTTCTTAAGGATTACGATATGAGTGTTCTTTACTATCGGGGCAAGGCTAATATGGAGGCAGACGCTCTTAGCAGGCTTTCTATGGAGAGTGTGATCCATGTAGATGTGGAGAGAAAGGAGTTAGTAAAGGATGTGCATCGGCTTGCACAGTTATGAGTTCATTTTGTGGACTTGACAGATGGTGGTGTCATTATTTAGAATGGATCAGAATCCTCTTTGGTGAACGAAGTCAAAGCTAGGAAAGATAAGGATCCTATTTTGGTAAAGTTAAAGGAAGCTGTTCAGAATCAAAATGTGGAGGTCTTCTCCCAAGGAGGAGATGGTGTACTATGATATCAGGATCGTTTGTGTGTTTCAAGTGTTGATGACTTAAGGGAGGGATGTATCATGAGGCTCATGGTTCTAGGTACTCTATACATTCAGGTTCCACCAAGATGTACCGTGACCTATGGGAGGATTATTGGTGGAATGGCATGAAGAAGGACATAGCAGAATTTGTGGCAAGGTGTCCGAATTGTCAACAGGTGAAAGTTAAGCATCCAAGACCTGGAGGTGTGCTTCAATACATTAGTATCCCTACTTGAAAGTGGGAGAAAATCAATATGGATTTCATTATAGGGTTTCCTCGTACTCGTCGACAGTATGACTCTATTTGGTTTGTTGTAGACAGGTTGACTAAAGAAGCTCATCTTTTACCAGTCAAAACTACTAATGCAGTGGAGGATTATGCCAAATTTTACATTCAAAAGCTAGTTCGGTTGCATGGAGTGCCCTTGTCCCTCATATTGGATAGAGGTACTCAGTTCACCTCCCAGTTTTGGAGGTCATTTCAGAAGGGACTCCAGGTACTCAGATCAAGCTTAGCACAGGTTTTCACCCATAGGTGGATGATCAGGCTGAGCGGACCATTCCAACTCTTGAGGATATGTTGAGAGCATGTGTGATTGATTTCAAAGGTAGTTGGGATGACCATTTACCTCTCATCGAGTTTGCTTATAATAATAGTTACCATTCCAACATTCAAATGGCTTCATTTGAGGATCTCTATGGGCGGAGGTGTAGATCACCTATTGGTTGGTTTGAGGTTAGTGAAGCTGCATTGATAGGACCATATTCAGTTCATGAGGCTATGGAGAAAGTTCATCTTATAAGGGAAAGGTTGAAAACAACTCAGAGTCGCCAAAAGGCCTATTCGGATGTGAGGAGGAGAGAACTTAAGTTCAAAGTTGATGATTGGGTGTTTTTGAAGGTGTCTCCCATGAAGGGAGTGATGAGGTTCGGAAAGAAGGGAAAACTTATTCCCCGTTATATTGGCATGTATCAGAATGTGAGACGTGCTGGAAAGGTGGCTTATGAGTTGGAATTTCCCTCAGAATTGGCTTTAGTACATCCAATTTTCCGTGTGTCAATTTTAAAGAAGTGCATGAGTGATCCAACTTTAGTTGTCCCAGTGGAGAGCGTATGTGTGAAGGATAGCTTTAGCTATAAAGAGGTTCCGATTGAAATACTTGATTGTCAGGTTCGAAAACTAAGAAACAAAGAAGCAACTTCAATAAAGGTTTTGTGGAGGAATCATCATGTTAAGGGAGCTACATGGGAAGCCAAAGCAGATATGATGGCTAAATACCTGCATCTATTCCCTTCCGGTTTAGTTCCAGCTTGAGGTATCAGTTTCCTCCTCAGTACTCTATTCAGTTTCATGTTTGGTCCATGTGGTCCAGTTTCTTTCATGTGAATGTATGTATGTGTGATTTATGAATTCAGTTCAGTCATGTATTTCAGTCCGAAGTCAGTCACTCTGTCTGTTTTCAGCTTTAGATGTTCACTATTTGAGATGTCAGTTCTATTCCCCAGCTTCTCAATATGTTCGTTCACATTCGAGGACGAATGATCCCAAGGGGGAGATATTGTAATACCCTGAAAGCCCTAAGATCAGACTCGAGGGTTCAAATGGAGAAAATAGGAAATTTTGCACCAGGTCATAGGATGAGTCGTCCAGTGACCCGTGAGGAGACTTCACAAGTTGTTATATGGCTCGTGAAATGGAGGGAGAGTTGGCTTAGATTTTTGGTCATGGGGTGACAACGAGAGAAGTAACGACTTGTGGTTAGGGCAACGAGTCGTGGAGTTGGTCGTGGTCAGGAGCTAGCATGGATGTTGAATTTTTGGCAGTGTTCCTAACGACTGGGTTACCATGAGTCGTTAGGCACACCACGAGTCGTGGTGTCCCTCATGGTGATTATAAATGCAAGTTTTCCAGTATTGGCGACAGGAGCAACTAACGAGTCATCATCATGGGTAACGACTCATTCAGTCCCTCGTTGGGGCTGACAGTGTGATTTTCCTATGACTTACTAAGGGCTTTTCTATAATTCCTAAGCTTCTAAGTCCTAAACTACGTAGGTTTAAGTTCAGTTAGAAATCCTTTAAGGGTACTTAGCCTATTCTAAACCTCCCCATCCATGCATGCAAGATCAAGGAGTCCACTAAGATCAAACTAGAAGATTCTTTAGGTTCTTCCTCAATTCACTTAGATTCCCAAGAGAGGTTGTGAAATTCAAAGTACCCAGGTATGTAGGATTATGAATGGGAGTATTCCTTTACTCCCATGCCCAAATCCTCTTCTAAATTCATGTGATTCTAAGTTGATGAATCTATGGGGTTTTAACCCAATTTGTGAAATCTCTAAGTATCTATCATGGGTAAATTCTCTTCATGTTTCTAATGTTGTTTCAAGATTCATGGGCGTGTTTTATAATGTTTTCAATTATAATTTATGATTTCAAAGTCTTACAATTATAATACCCAATTATGAAAGTTCATGAAAGGTTGAGATTATGATCTATGTTATCAACTATGATGAGATGTATATGATGAAAGTATGATTTTGAATTACCCATGTTTATATCCATGATTTTGACTATCTCAAATCATGTATTAGTTTGGAAAAGCCAATATGATCAAGTATGTTTCATGATTTACTTCAATTTCATGTTATTAGCTTACCACATGGTTTTGGAGTCTAGACTCTCACTTTTCAGCTTGTGGTATAGTGTGAGGCAAGGCTCCTCATGTTATGTTTTCGGATTATGTACATTATGTTATGATTCAGCTTCTTCAAAAGACAATGGTTCAGCTTCATTGAAAAATGATCGAGAGCATATGCATGTTTTTGGGAGTAGTGTCTAGCACTGAATAGGCTAAGGGTTTAGTTAACCATATGCCTCAGAACTACGTGCCAACATATGTATGTTCAGATTATTTGAAACCTCCCTTGTGAGATTTCCCTGCTCCCGAGGGGCCTTCAGCTTGATATCGATATCATGGTTAGAGCCTTTAGCCCTGAAAAGGCTTTAGACGACTCCACCCACTTGAGTGTAATAGTTGGGACCACGTAAAATCTATCATGGTAATGCCGGTTATATGACGAGCCTCCTATTGTTCCTCATGATTTTCAGTTATGTATGACCATCAGTTATGATATTATGTTTTCAACAGGTTTGATTCAAATGTTCAGTTTTATTTATGATTATCAGTTTCAACTTTGGGTCATTCGAATCAATTATGATACTCTGTCATGTTTAAATCATGTTTTCAGATAATATCATGCAAACGTTACTCTCAGAATCTTATCTTGATTATGTTTTATGATATGCATGATTTCAGTTTTTACTTACTTAGCGATTGTATTTACCTTGAATACTCAATACATTCCAAGTATGGACCGCATATGCCATATTGTATCATTTCATGATACAAGCTCAAACTTTCAGGTTTAGTCCCGTCGCTAGACAAATTTTCAGAGTTAGCATTTCTCAGCCTATTGGTGAGTCTTCATCCTTTGAGGACATTCTTATCAACTTGCTATCAGTACTTTTAGTTTCAGTTTATTAGTGAGTTAGTTAGGGACCTGTCGCATAAGCTCGTCAGGTTATAGAGGCTTATCAAACATATAATGTATTCAGCTTCGGATCAGTATTATGTTTTCCGTTGTTCAGATGTTATTGGATATTCAGACTTTTGATATTTTACATGGTAGATTTAGCTTTAGTTTTCATGTTCATGCCATGAGTCGACTTGGAGCCTCTCGGGGTTCTTTGTCCTGTGTCTCAATTCGGGCCTACATTCGGGTCGTGACATTACACCAGAAAGAATGAAGGACAATAAGAAGAAGTAAATTAGGAAATAAAGACTACAAGAAGACTTTAAACAACAATTAACTATTTCTAAACCATATTAGATGTTGCTAAGCACACGCAAGCACACATGGCTATCAAGTAATATAGGATGGTGAAGTCCTGATATCGATACATCACAGACTTGTCAGATTAATTGCTTAAGGTTAACATTTTATTTCATTATTCAAATAAACACATGTAAATAGGGAAATGGTTTTTTAGATCACTCTAGTAACTTGAAATGTAAATTAAACTAATGAAAAAAGTCATTTTCGAAAGTGTTTGTAATTCAAATGATGATGAGAATCTAGGGTCTTGACACTTTTGCTTTCAGGTTGAGTTTTAGGACTCGAATACACCAGACTAAACTCTTCTAAGATTGCTAGTTGCAAGTTATGATTCCATTTCTTACTATTCTCTTGAATATGCTAGAACTATCTCATGAACCCTAACACCTATATCCCTATGGTTGCAAGAGATGAGATGACGGTTGAAGATACTTGTGTTCAACTGAACAGGGTTAAAGGGTATATGCCTATTCTTGACAATGAAATCAACTCTTGAAATAATTGAACAAGATAATTAAAGCCTATTCTATGCTTCCTTTTAATCTCTTAGTTACCTCTCCTGAGTGCAACGAAGAGCCAACAGATAATATTCACATGGTGATCAAGTTAACGAATAATCACTGAAAACAAGTAAGCATAAACAATCTTGAATGAAGAATTAGAGTCTAGCACAAACAATTATTCAAACTATAACCATCAGCTATGGCCAAAACCCTAGAACAAAAGTTTAGCTACTCATGTTCAAGAGGAAAACTAAAGAAATCATCATTCGAATTAAAAACATAAAGTACAGAAGAAAACGTAGAAGAAAATAAACTTCTCGTCTCTTGTCCCAAGAACTGAGTACAAAATTGATCTTTCTAATGAAAGACTCCTAAAAAATTCCCTAGATGATATATTTATAAGAAAGGTATAAAATTACTCTTTTTACCTTGAGAAATTTAGCTTTTAAACTTGGAAATCTGCCCCGAATAGGCCCCTAACGCGCCCCACCTCCCATCTCGACAGACCTTGGCTTGAATTTCCTCTGAAGTTTAGGCTTTGGTGCACCACACCATCCATTTAACCAAGGTGTCAGTCAAAATTTGCAGTTTTAGGACCTGGCGCACCACTGTAATACCCGGGAACTCAAAGATCGGACTCGGGGGTTGAAACGAGAAAAACTAAAAATCTGGGTTGCAGGCACTGGATGAGTCGTTGGAAGACTCGTGAGGATATCCCACGAGTCATCAGGTGATTCGTGGGAGGCCTAGGATAATGGGAAAAGATTGAGGAAAAAGGAGTCCCCCACGGGCTTGGGCACGACTCGTGGTCAGACACCACGAGTCGTTAGGTCACCCGTGGGGAGGAGGTATAAAAAAGATAGAAAAGTCTAGGCAGTGCACTTGATGAGTGGTTAATGAGTCATGGTGTCATTTGTTAGGACCTTTAGTGATCAGTTAAGACAGTGTACCTGACAGGCAAGGTGACGGATCATTTGACCATGTAACGAACCGTCAGGTCACCCCTTAGGGTCACCTGGCAGTTATTTTCTGCTAAATAGAAAGGGTCTTTTTGTAAATTCCTAAGATCCTAAGGCCTAAACTACGATGTTTTGGGTTATGAATAGGGAAATTTAAAGGGGTTAACCTCAATTTTCTCTTCATTCATGCATGCAAGTATAGTGAGAGACATTCAAGGGAGATTCTAGGCTCTTCTCTTCAATTCCTCCAATTTCATTCTTGGGTAATCAAGGGAAGTTAAGAATTAGATATCCCAGGTATGTAAGGCTATCAATGGGGTGATTTCTTCCACACCCATGTCCTTCCTCTATGATTTTTACTAAGTTTTCAACAAAAACTCATGGGGTTTTGGATTCAATTTGCTTAAACTCTAATAATTTGATTATAGGTTTTGTGATTTTAAAATTTGATTATAATCTGTGGGTATTAATCAGTTTTTATTATTCAAATTATTTATAATTTTATCGATTTCGATCTCTATATGTTTAAGCCTAATTATGCATGCCCATGATGAATTGACTTATGATCTATTTACTCATTGACGATAATTATAAACCCAACGTGAATTATGATTTAAATCATGAATTTATTATGTTTCCCATTATGATTTTATGGAATTCAAGCTATATGCATGATCTACAAGTATGTATGAATCTTATGAATCATGAATTATGTTTTTAGTCGACTCAGGGGCCTCATGTCATGGGTAGTTCACATATGTTGAAGCATGTTTACGATTATCATGATTTAACTAGCCCATGAATCCATGCATGTTATACTATGAGAACTACATATGTTTTGGGAGTAGTATCGAACACCGAGCAGGTTCAGGGCCTACGTTCTACCCCGGATCTCATAAACTACGTGCCACCGTAGGTATGTAGGGACCTCCTATGGGACTGTCCCCGACCCAAATGGCCCTTTTCATGGTGATGTCACACTTTCATGGTTCGACCCTTGGAAAGGTACGAACACCCTCCCGACTAGGGTTACAAGTTGGGCTTTACGTGTGACTCATATGGGGTATGTTAGTTAAGAGAATCTCCCACTATTCCTCATGATTTACGCATGTTATGATTATGTATGTTGGCTCAAGTCATGTTAAGTAAAACTCTTTTATTATGATCATGATTATATTTATGTTATGAATGTTTTAAAAACCTTGAGTCTTATGACATGTTATGATGATTTACAACACGAGCATGATGTCCTACCCCTATAATCATTTATCAGTTTTATATATGTTTTACATGTCCGTTTTACTTACCTTGCATACTTAGTACATTCCACGTACTGACCACATACTTTCTATGCTGTATCGTTTTATGATACAGGCCCCAGCTCTCATGCTCACCCTCACCCGTAGATCGTCTCGGAGTTGTTCTCAGCATACTTGGTGAGTCTTCATGTTCTGAGGGCTATATATCCAGACTCTATGTTGTTCTTTCAGTTTCAGGATTGTTGGATTAGTTGGGGAGTTGTCCCATTAGCTCGTCTTTTCATGATTAGAGGCTTATCAGATTAAAAGTTGTAATCAATCGTATTGTACGAGTCTAGTTTTTCTTTTCCTTCTATTATGTCATGATTACGTTCTTTTTATGCTAAGTCTTCCGCTCATGTGATAGGGATTAGATGTATGCTCATGCCATGGGTCAACTTGGTATCCGTGGGGGCTCCTTGCCCTGTGTCTACGATCCGAGTGTACGTTCGGGTCGTGACAACTGCACCTCTTATTGCACCAGAGTGTAAGAAAATTTTCCAAGTCCGTAATACCTCTAGCACGCTGCGCCACTCAGTTTGCCAAGGTGTTGATCAAAATTCTTCTGAAGTTTGGGCTCTGGCATGCCGCACCACCCAATACACCAACCTAAGCACAATTTTCTATGAAGTTGGGTGGTTGGCGTGCCACTCCAGCTATCTCACAAGGCCAAATTTTCTCAAACTCTTCTTTTTTCACACCTTGAACCATTTTTGAGTTATTTTCCATTGATTACCTGCTAAAATTATCTAAAAACACTTGTTACCTCATTTAACACACACAATCATGAATTTATGCATTTCATAAGGATAATGACATTTAACAAGGTAAAAGATTGGTAAAAGTGTGCAAATAGGCATAAGAATATGGCCACATCACCACCCCACACTTAAACCATTGTTCGTCCTCGAACATTTATTACTTATATGCACAAACTTCTTTTCTCACCACTTGTCACCTCTATCAATTCTCACTCAAGAAGCTAGCACAGAGCATATGACTATGTGGTTCATTTTTTCATCCAATTCACATCGAGCACATACAGAAGTTTTCACATTCGAAACGAACATAACTTTTATAACTGACTCATCTTTTGAAAATAGGGCCAATATGATTAAGTATGAAAAATGCAATACATTGTACACCAACTCTGTCATGATCCAAACATAGGCCCAGATTAAGACACGGGCCAAGAAATCTCGAGAGGCTCCAAGTCGACCCATGGCATGAACATACATCTAAATCAATCATAGATAAGCATAAGATCATCATAAATAACATAGAGGAAGTCTAAATAAAACTTAACATCTAAATATATACATGAGCCCAATGCTGAATACACACTATGTCTGAAAAGCCTTTAAACTGATGAGTTAATGGCCTTAACTAACTCACTGTAGTCTGAAAACTAAAAATACGACATACAATTGATAAGAATGGCCCTCGCAAGATGAGGACTCACCAACTAATGCCGAGGAAAGCTAGCTCCGGGAATCTGACTAGCGGCGGGACTGAGCCTGGGTATCGGAGCATGTATCAAAAAATGAAACAACATAGAGTATGTGGTCAGTACGTGAAAAGTATCGAGTATGCAAGGTAAGTAAAACTGCTAAGTAAGTAAAATCATAAATCATGCATATAATAAAACATAATCAAGATAAGATTCTGAGAATAGGGCTTGGATGCTATTTTCTGAAATCATGATCTAAACATAACTGAACATCATAAAAGAATCAAATGACCCAAAGATGAAAACTGATAATCATAAGTAAAACTAAACATTGGGTCAAACCTACTGAAAACATAATATCATGACTGATGTACATGTATAACTGAAATTATGAGGAACAATGGGAGACTCGTCATATAACCAATATTACCATGATAGAGCTTACATGGTCCTGACTATCACACTCAAGTGGGCAGAGCCGTCCAAAACTTTGCCAGGGCTAAGGACGCTACCATGATATTGATATCAAGCTGAAGGCCCCTTGGGGCAGGGGAAGCTCACAAGGGAGATCCCAAATAATCTGAACATACCTACATTAGTGCGTAGTTTTGAGGCATAGGGTTAACTGACCCTTAGCCTACTCGGTGCTAGACACTACTTCCAAAAATATGCATATGCTCTCCATCATTTTTCAACGAAGCTGACCATCGTCTAGTGACAAAGATGAATAATAAAACATACATGCATAATCTGAAATCATAACATGAGGAGCCTTGGCTCAAACCATACCACAAGCTGAAAATAATGGGAGTCTTGACTCCAAAACAATGTGGTAAGCTAATTCATGAAATCATAAAACATACTTGTTCTTATGGGCTTTCCCATTACTTAACATACTTGAAATCAACTTGATTCACTTTGAAAACATGAATATAAACATGGGTATTTCGAAATCATACTTTCTTCATAAACATCTAATCATACTTGAACACATATATCATAGATCTCAACTTTCATGAACATTCATGGATGGGCATCAGAATTTAGAAAGCTTGAAAACATAATTCATGATTTAAAACATTGTAAAATTTTCCCATTAATCATAATTCATCATTTTAAACATGCTTAGATAGTACCTATGATTAAAACTTAGGAATTCATGCATTGGGTAAAAACCCCATGGAATCATCAATTAGAACATCATAAATTTAGAGGGAATTGGGCATGGGTGTGGACAGTTTCACCCATCCATAGCCTCACATACCTGAAAGGATCTGATTTTTACATTCCTTGATTGCCCAAAGAGAATTGAGGAAGAACTTTGAAGAACTAGCCTTGATCACCTATCTCAAACCTCTAAACTTGCATGCATGAATTAGGATAGGCTTAGAATGACTTAACCCATCTTAAAACACTCTATTATGAGCTTAAAACGACGTAGTTTAGGCCTTAAAAACATAGGAATTATGGAAAAGCCCTTAATAAACGCACAGGGAAAAACAGACTGCCAGTCCCAATGAGGGACTGGACGAGTTGTTGCCTTGGACCTTGACTCGTGGTCTGCCAGTCGTCATCTTCACTGGACTTCATCTTCATTGGTCACCACGAGGGACTCAACGGATCGTTGTCGATGACTACGACTCATGGTCAGCTCCCGTCACCTTCACTGCCAAAAATTACCTGGGGGTCACCACGGGGAACACCATGACTCGTGATGTACCCGATGAGTTGTGGTGATGACCCATTAGGTGCGCTGTCGCTTTTCTTCTCCCTTCATATCATTCTTGACCACGGCTGACATGATGAGTGGTGATGCTGACCACAATTCGTGGTCACTAAAAACCAAAATTTCAAACAAGTTCTAGCCTCTCCCCACAAGTTACTCAATGATTCATGGGGTTCTTGACGGGTCACTAGACGACTCGTCCTGTGACCTGGTGCAAAAATTTCTATTTTATCCATTTCAACTCCCGAGTCTGATCTTAGGGCTTTCGGGGTATAAAAAACTCTGACCATCTTATGCCCTCACTTATTTGGTGATGTTCCTTCCCTTCTATTATCAATTCAAAACTTAGAACATAAAAAACAAGACAAACTCACTCTCACAAATGATGTATCATGCACATGAAACATATCATAGGCTTGAATCTCATGTACAATCAGACTACTTAATCACTTCAAAGAGAGTAAGATCATAAGGACTTTTCCGGTTGTAATGTTAGCTAAGGACGGGTAGGAATGACTTTCATTCAGAGTGATACCAGTCTTAAGCACTTTAAGACAATTTCACCTCATCTTTCTTGTTCACTTGTTGTTCTTCTCAGTACTCTCCCTTTCTTTCACTAATCCCCTTTTCTTTTCTCATGCCCCTCTTTACGCTACTTGATTGCTAGTTTCTACTTATAAGTTCAACAAGAATAATCAACCATTGAAGATCTTTCATTTATGTTTTAGTAGCAAGTAGATATGTTATTTTGTGTAGGCACCCCTCATTCCTATTTTATCCTCTTGCCATCTACATTTTTTCTTTCTTTCCTTTCCCTTAACTCTTTCTACTTCAGTGGAACATTTCATTCTTGAAACTCAAAGTGCCTCAGACTATCTTGGGATAAAAATTTCTAGAGGTTACACAACAAAAGGAATAGCATTCTTTTGTGGCTATGAAGAAAATTAAGGCTTATGGCTCAACGGGGTTAACTGGGGATATTATTTAGGAAGGTACAACAATAATGGACAACCATCGATTTTCAAAGAAATGCCTTAATCACATCTTACCTCTTTGGCAATGAGCTATCCTATACATACTTAGACAAGTTCTAGATGTTACACTATGTACAAAACACAATAATTCAAGCTCATCTCTCATGGCATCACGATCTGAGTTAGTTTCTTATGGCAACATATCTACACAATCAAATTGAATGAATCTTTCATTATTAAGCCCTAAGAATTTTTTCCTTAAGTCAAGTAAAAGAACCTATGTATCTCTCATGGAATTCTCACTTCTTATGCATTCACGATGACCACTTCATTGTTTCTAAGTGGAATCTCAAGAGTACACAAGTGGTAGTTTTTGATTCCATCCTAAAAAATTTAAAAAAAGTGACTAATTTTTCCTTAAAACGGTTGTCATCCATCCATCATCAGGAAGGGTCACTACCTATACAACGAACATAAAAAAATTTGACTCTCAATTAACAAAACAAAAATAACTAAAGACGAACAATCACATCACACAACATCAGTTTTCACAACCATCCACATTACTAGCTTAATATAAACCCTGGTTAATCAGTCACAAACGAAGATACTACCGGAGAAGATTGCTACAACCCACTATAAATTTAGTAAAGATAGCAAAAATAGGAAATATATTTTCTTTATCCCACACTTAAACAGTGCACTGTCCCTAGTGCACAAACATATGATATCAAGTAGGGAGAGAAAAGGAACTTCTTGGGCCTCTGAGCAAAGTCCTCACCGTCAGGATTATACTCCTAATCATCATCATCATCTTCTACATCTGTATCATCAACATGTATGGATCATGTGGTGGCATCATCCTCATCATCATCGTCATCCACCTCTACAAAATAGAAATGCATTAGAAAGATGGGTTTCCTCCTACCAAATGCCTTATTTAATTCTTGGCACGACAAAAGACTACTCAATCCTTTTGCAAGGAAATTGGAGTCTTCTTTTTATCAAGATCATCTTCATAGTAGTGTTTCACCCTTTGGCCATTAACCAAAATGTTCCATCTAATCCCAAAGATTTCAACTCTACAGTGCCATGTGCAGTCACATTCACAATCTCAAAAGGGCCTGACCACTTCGATCTTACTTTCCCCCCAAACAATTTCAACCTTGAGTTATACAATAGCACCAATTGTCCTGTATAAAACTCACGAGGTTGGATGCGCTTATCATGTAATCTCTTGGTCCACTACTTGTATATTTTGTCATTTTCATATGCACTGAAATGGAACTCATCAAGCTCATGGAGCTGGAACAATATTTTCTCCCCAGTAGCCTCCATATCCATATTTAACCTTAGGATAGCCCAATTGTTTGGTGTTCTAGATCAACCTGTAGATGACAGGCTCTCCCAAAAACTAACCTATATGGTGAAGTGCCAATAGGAGTTTTGAAAGCAGTCCTGTAAGCCCACAG
Source organism: Datura wrightii (assembly GCA_035772735.1). NCBI lineage: Eukaryota > Viridiplantae > Streptophyta > Magnoliopsida > Solanales > Solanaceae > Datura > Datura wrightii. The sequence continues at coordinate 40,680,673 of JASDFA010000003.1, forward strand.
TGCATTATCCAACTTGCTAGAGCAATTCTTTCTGTTTGTTCTCACCATTGTATCAGTGAGTTCGTTTGATTTATTGATTTGACACTTCCACCTGTCCACTAGTCTGTGGGTGATAAGTTGTTGCTACTTTTTGCTTCACAATGTACTTTGCCAACAAACTATTGAAAAGACAGTTATAAAAGTGTGCACCTTCATAGCTGATGATGGCTCTGGGTGTATCAAAATGGGTGAAGATATACTTCTTTAGGAACCTGGTTACTACCTTTGCATCATTTGTAGGTAGTGCTGCAGCCTCCACCCATTTTGACACATAATATACAGGTACCAAGATATACCTGTTGTCGTTTGATGGAATGAATGGCCCCATGACTTCCATGAAGTCAATTCCCCCACAGTCAAATACTTCAACCTCTATAATACCTCTTTGAGTAATTTCTTGCCTCGTCGATAAGTTCACCGTTCTCTGACAACTATCACAAGATTTTGGAAATAAGTATGCATCCTTGAACAGGATCGACCAATAAAATCCAGCTTGAAGGACCTTTGCATCATTCTATCTCCCCTATGATGTATTCCATAGGGTTCAAGAATGACAGTTTTCCAAAATCTAGCACACTTCTCCCTCGTGAACACATCTTTGGACTAGCTAATCTGGTCTTACTTTGTACATAAATGGCCCATCCCATATGTAAAATCTTCTATCATGAAGAAGTCTCCTCTTTTTTACCATAGTTTCATCCAGTGGATATACACAACTAACCAGAAGGTTCATTATGTTGGCATACCATGACAGCTCAGGGATGTTCACAGCAAATAGCTATTCATCAGGGAAGGTCTCCAAAATTTTGGCCTTGCAATCAATATGTTTTTTGTCCTCCAACCAAGAGAGATGATCTGCTACCTGATTCTTTGTGCCTTTCCATTCTTTGATCTTAATATCGAATTCCTAGAGTAGTAGTATCCACCGAATAAGCCTGGGTTTAGCATCTTTCTTTGCATGCAAGTATCTAATGCAACATGGTCAGTGTATACTACCACCTTTGTTCCCACTAGGTAGGCCAAGAATTTATCAAAGGCATACACCATAGCCAACAACTCCTTTTCAGTCATAGTGTGGTTTTTCTAAGCTGTATCTAATGATTTCCTTGCAAAATAAATGGGCTGAAATCTCTTTTTTTTGTTCTGCCCCAAAACAGCTCTTATAGAAAATCACTGGCATCACACATTATAATGAACGATAATGACCAATCTGGAGCAATGATAATTGGAGCGGTCATTAGATTTTCCTTCAGAGTATTTAAAGCCTGCACACATTCTCTACTGAAATCAAACTTCACATCCTTTTCGAATAGTTTGCACATCGGGCTAGCTATCTTGGAAAAGAATTGAATGAACCTTCTGTAAAACCTAGCATTTCCCAAAAAACTTTCACCCTTTTTACAAAGAAAAGGGGTGGTAGCTTCCCAATGGCCTCAATCTTAGCCCGGTTAACCTCAATACCAGCTTTTGAAATTTTGTGTCCCAGGACCATCCCTTCACGTACCATGAAATGGAACTTTTCCTAATTCAGTACAAGATTGTCTCTCACACTTGGCTAGCACTATATCTAGATGATTCAAACAGTCATTAAAATCACTTTCATAGACTGAGAAGTCGTCAAGCTTCAATATATTTTTCCACCATATTTATAAAAATAGCTAGCATGCACCTCTGAAACATTCCTGGGGCATTACATAATCCAAACGGCATCCTTCAAAATGTAAAGGTGCAAAAGGGCAAGTGAAAGTAGTCTTCTCCTGGTCCTCTTGTGCGATCATGATTTGATTGTATCGTGTATACCCATCCAGAATATAATAGTAGTAATGCCTAGCTAACCTGTCTAACATCTTATCCAAGAAGGGCAATGTAATGTGATCCTTCCTGGTGGCGATGTTAAGCTTTCGATAGTCAATGCATATCCTCCACCCTGTGACTATTCTCTAGGGTACCAATTCATCTCTCTCATTTTGCACCACCATCATTCCATCCTTTTTCGGGACGCATTGAACTGGGCTCACCCAATGACTGTCCGAAATAGGGTAGATGACGCTTGCATCCAACCATTTTATTATTTTCTTCTTTACCACTTCCTTCATGATTGGGTTTTGTATCCACTGGTGTTCAACATTGGGTCTGGCACCCTCTTCTAATAATATTTTATGCATGCAAAAGGAACTTCTTGTCCCCTTTATGTCAGCTATGGTCCAACCACTGTCACATGATGTCGTATAACACTTTTAGTAACCTATTAACCTGTTCATCAGACAACAAAGTAGATATTATCACATTCAGTGTATTATCACTTCCTAAATAAACATATTATCAGATGATTAGGTAAAGTTCTTAATTCAAGAACTGTTGTGTTTCCAATGGAAGGCTTCAACTTCTCCCAAGTCAAAGATTTGTCAAGCATGTCCAAAGGAGCACCTCTCCTAAGGTAGGAGCTGGTAGCATCCAAGGAGGCTAAACATTCAGTAACCTCTATACTCTTTACTTGTTCTTTCCCATATACCAATGCTCTCCGTAGTGGATCTTCTTGTGATAAATACTGCTCTAAAGCCTTAGTGGATATTCAGGCTCTACTGCTATGATGGCCTTCAGCTTCTCATAGTGAGGTGGCAATCTTGCCACCTTGAACACATCAAAGACTACCTCTTGGCCATCCATAGTCATTGACATCTTGCCTGACTTCACCCTTATAACTATATCCGTGATGGATAAGAATCTTCTTCCCAAAATGATGTGAATTGCTTCGTTATCTTTGTAGTCTAGGATTATAAAGTCCACAGACAAGATGAACGGTCCCACTTTGATCAATACATCCTCAATGGTACCATCAGGATAAGCGAGGGACCTACCGGCTAACTACAATGTCACTATGGTGAGATGTGGTTCACCTAATCCCAAATTTCTAAACAATGATGCAAGCACAAAATTGATGGTTGCACATAGATCGCACAGTGTTGAACCATCTTCTCTGGTCCCAATGACCACTGGAATAGCGAATCTCCTAGGATCTTTCAGCTTCTTCAAAATCTTATTTTGCATCTGGGAACTGCACTCCTCCGTAAGAGCTACAGTCTCAAACTTAGTGAGCATTCTTTTGTATGCCACAATATCCTTCAGATACCTGGTGTACTTAGGAACCTATTGCACCAGCTCTGCCAATGGTAGATTCATATGTATCTACTTCAAAATATCAAGAGACTTCTTAAAAGTTGTGTCCTCCTTCTGCTTGTAAAATCTTTGTGGAAATGGAGAAGGTGATCTAACTTATACCACTTTTTTGCTGTGAGTTACTTGACTCACCAACCTCATTCTTAGACTTCACAACCTGTTCTACCTCTACTTTGTCATCTCTGGGTATTGCTTCACCCAGCTCCTTTCTACTGCACAAAAGAGATTGCGCTGACATTCTCCTTGGGGCTCTTCTCAATGTTACATGGAAGTGCCCCTTGCGGTTTGTTTGTCTGCTGAAGGGACATTGCTCCATTTTCCTTTCCAACTCGTGGTTTGACTTCTACATCTCATTAACCACCTGAGTCTACTGAACCATCCACTACTTCATGGCCTCCTATAAAGAACTGCCATGTTGCAGGCCCTGAGGTCTCTGGAAGTTGTTCGGGGGCCTCTGAAAGTTTTGATTTTCTCTCCATGAGGGATTTGTTGCATTCCTATACCCCTGATTGTAACTATTTCCTGCAAAACCTCCACCACGACTTTGTTGACCTACAAAATATATAGACTTTGGATTTAGTGGACCACCTAAATATGCATGGCCTTCTCCATACACCTTACATGATGGAGGTGGAGTCTGAACTTGTTAAACCTGATGAATTTGGCTTGCAGCTGGTGTGGTCACTAACTTATTGATCACATTCACCAATTGACTAATGTTTGCTTGGATTGCTGCTACACCATCAACCTCAAGCTTTCCTGGGGCTTTAGTTGTTGTAAAGCTTCTGCTCAAGTCCTGATAATCTTGGCTCCTAGCTGACATGAGATTAAAAAAAGTCTCTATCTCATCATAGCTTTTGGACAACATTTGCCCCTGTGCGGTAGCATCAAGTAGGATCTTAGGCTCTGGTTTCATCCATTCTATGAAGTTGTGCCTAATGATCTCCTTTTGTTGCATATGGTGCAGGCAATCTCAAGTATCCCTTGTATCTTTCCCAAGCTTGAGCTAGAGTCTTACCATCTTTCTGCATAAATCCTAAGATCATTCCTCTCAACTCCTTCGTTCTCCTCGATGAGAAAAACCTATTTATAAACTTGTTGGAAAGAGCATTCCAGGTAGTAATGGACCCAGTTGGCTCATTCTAAAGTCACTCCTTTACTTCACCAATTAATGAGAATGGGAACAAAGTGAGCTTCACATACTCATCCGAAACATTTTGATAGTGAAATTTCTTACTAAGTTCCACGAATGTCATCAAATGTCTATGGGGATCCTCGTGGGCTTGCCTGATATTGACAAGTGTTTGGAACCAACCGCATGGTTCCCTCCATCAACTCAAAATTTATAGTGATGGACATCTTGATGATCACTTTAGATGCATTCTCCAAGTTTGGCCGAGCATAATTAAGCACTGGAATCCTCTCCTGGTTGTTGCCTTGTGCTTTCTGATTATTCTCTACCATTGCTAACCTGTGGAAAGTTCTCTCAATTTCCGGATCAAAGTGAGCCAAGGGTGGTCCCTGACTTCTAATAGTCGTGTAATACCATGAAAGTCCTTAGGATCAAACCCTAGGAAAATGTTGCATCAGGTCACAGGATGACTTGTCCAGTGACCCATGAAGTTACCCCATGAGTCTTGGAGTGACTCGTGAAGTGGAGGTTAGTTGATTAAGAGTCGTGTTCAGGGGGTGACCACAGGTGGATGCAACGAGTCGTGGTGTCACTTCACGACTATTGGAGTCATGATTAGGAGGGTGGATTTGAAGGTGGGAATCTAGTAGACTACACGAGTGGACACCATGGTTCATCCCCTTCCTCACGTCTCGTGAAGTCCCTCGTGAGGACTAGCAAAGTCTATTTTCCAGCAATTTTTGTGAGGGTGTTTTCATAATTCCTAATATCCTAAAACCTAAATTATGTCGTTTTAAGCTCAGTTAATAGGATTTAACCTATTCTAACCTATTCCCTCCCCATGCATGTAAGGTTAGAGATTCCCAAAGGAGATCAAGTCTAGAATTCTTCAAGTTCTTCCCCAAATCTCTTGGGCTTTCAAGGAAGGGTGTAAAATCAAATTAGCCAGGTATGTAAGGTCATGAATGAGGGTTTCCCTTCACTCTCATGACCAAATACCATCTCAAGTTCAGGAATTCAAGTGTATGATCCTATGGGGTCTTAACCCAATTATATGAAATTCTATATGTTTAATTCATGGGTCGATTTCCTTCATGTTTTAAATGATGTTTTAGGATTCATGGGAAAGTTCTATATCTATTTTGATTACAATTCTTGATTTTAAGTTTTAAGAACATGATGCCCAATTATGCAAGTTTCATAAAAAGTAGAGTTTATGATTTATTCTTCCAAGTATGATGAAATTTCTAGCATATGTGAATGTTTACGAATTACCCATAAATATATTTATGATTTTATTTATGATGTCTATTTCATGCAAGCATGAAGTTAAGAATTGGGCAAGCCCACTCAAGTTAAAGCAAGATTTCATGATTTAGCCAAGGCTAATAAATTCAGTTATCTCAAGTATTGGAGTCAAGACTCCCCACATGTTAAGATTCAAGTTATGTTTTGATCTATGATTATATGAGTATTATATATATTTTGGGAGTAGTGTTCAGCATTGAGTATGCTAAAGGTTCCAAGGTTTCCCAGTCTCATGAGCTATGCGCCAACGTAGGTATACTTTGGGGCCTCTCAAGAGAGAATTTCCCCCAGCCCAAGGGCCCACCGTGATATCACACTTTACTTAATCCTTCACCTTGGCAAGTCTTAGGATGGATCTCCTCCACGTGGCAAGGTGTAAGATCAACATGAGCTCATACATTGTGGTTGTCGGTTAAGATTAGTCGACCATTGTTCCTCATGATTTCAGTAATGCATATTCTATAAGATATTATATCATGTTTTTAGCAGGTTTGATCCAAGGATTAGTTAATGAGATTTTACCTATGATTTCAGATATGGCAAGTCATATTTATTTATTTCAATTATGTTTATTTTATGTTTTTCAGATTCTAGCATACAACCTTTACTCTTAGAATCTTATGATGTTATGATTTAAGATATCCATGATTTTAGTTTTACTTACTTATCCTGTTTTACTTACCTTGCATACTCTGTACATTTCAAATCCTGACCGCATACTCTATACTGTATCGTTTCATGTTACAGGCTCAGACACTCAGATTCAGTCTCACCACTAGCCAACTTATAAAGTTTAGCTTAGACAACATTGTTGGTAAGTCCTCATCCTTTGAGGACCTTTAGATACTTGAGTTATTGTCGTTTCCAGTTTCAAACTTCTAGTGGGCTAGTTAGGGGTGTTGTCCCATCAGCTCGTTAGTATGTTAGAGGCTTATAAGACATAAAGTTGTATATTCTGCTTTGGATTTAGTGTTTTGAGATTTCCATTATTCAAATCTTTTACTATCCAAACTTTCGCTATTTCAGAATTTAGTCTTCCACTTTATTTATGTTGAGCTTTAGCTCTCATGTTCATACCATGGGTCGAATTGCTGTCGTTAATGGTTCTAGGTTCCATGTCTAGATCCAGATCTATGTTTGGGTCATGACATACTTGGTATCAGAGCAAAGGTTCATTGTGTCCTAGGGTATCTAAAAGTCGCATTAAGTAGAGTCTTTTTCATAGGTGTGAAGCACGCCACACTTATGACGAAGAGGGTACAAAATATTTTAGGAAATTTTCCCTATTTCATGATCTATGTCATGTGATGAAGTATCTCTCTATCCTTCTAACTCATGTTGTATGCATTTGCAGAATCATGCCTCCTCACCAAGTTAATGGAAGAAGGAACAGAAATAGAAACGGCCTTGAGAAGGACAACGAAGATAGGCACCAGCAAGCCCCACCAGCCCTAGAGGATCATATGCCCGAGCAGGTTTCTCATGCTGAGTTTAAGGTAGCTTTCTAGATGTTGACCCAGGCTTTGTGTAATACACAAAAAATCCTAAGATCAGAGTTGGGAGTTGAAATGGAGAAAACTGAATTTTATGCACCAAGTCACAGGATGAGTCATCCCATGACCCGTGGGGTGCACCACGAGTTATTAAGTGACTCATGGGGAGAGGTTTGGCCATGATTGGAATTTTCAGATTTGAGGTGACCAGGGGCGGTGGTAAGCACCATGATTCGTTAGGTCAACTATGGTCAAGGTTTGTTTGAAGGATGAAGGAAAATGGGCAGTGTACCTAACAGGTCATCACCACGAATCGTCGAGTACACTACGAATTGTGGTGTCCCCCTTGGTGACCTAGGAAGGAAAGTTCGCAATGCTGATCACGAGTGCAGACCATGAGTCTTGGTCAGTGGGCACGAGTCGTCCAGTACCTCATTGGGATTGGCAGTGTGTTTTTCCCTACGAACTTATTAAGGGCTTTTCCATAATTCCTAAGTTCCTAAAGCTTATACTACATCGTTTTAAACTCAAAATAGTGTGTTTTAAGAAGGGTTAAGTCATTCTAAGCCTATTCCAATTCATGCATGCAAGCTTAGAGGTTTAAGGAGTGATCAAGCCTAGCTTCTTCAAGGTTCTTCCCCAAATTTCCATTGGGCAATCAAGGAAGTTGTGAAATCAGATATCGTCAAGTACGTAGAGTTATGAATGGGTGTAATGGTCCACGCCCATACCCAATCTATCCTCGTATTAGTTGAAAGGGGTTGCACATATATGGTTCAAGTAATGGAAGGATAGTAGGGCAGTTGGAGTAGGCCATATTGGTTAGGATGAGTTTCAGGATGCATTTCTAGATCTATTCTTCCCTCATTATATGAGGGAGATCAAAGAGGTCGAGTTTTTGAACCTAAAGCAAGGGAAGATGACAGTTCAGGAGTATGCCTTGGAGTTCACTCATCTGTTCAAGTATGCACCTGAGATGGTGGCAGATGAGAGAGCCTGAATGAGTCGATTCGTGCATGGGGTAGCAGATTACCTAGTCAAGGATTTTTGAACTGCAATGCTTCATCAGGACATTGAATTTGCTTGGATAGTCTTGTACGCCCAGTAGATGGAGGCAGTGCATATGAGTGAGAGGGAGAGAGAGGCCAAGAGGGGCAGGACTAATAGCTTCGGATTCTCCCAACAGAGACCTAGTGGGCACCGTCAGCAGTCTCATTAGAGATCTTCAGCCCCAACACCTTCAGCTATGAGTGTGCCATCCGAATCAAGGCGTGATCATAGGGGACGAGCATCAGGCTCGACAGGTCAGAGTAACATACCCGCAGAGACCAGCACTCCAGAGTGTAGCAGATGTGGCCGGAGACACGTGGGTCAGTGTTTAGCAGGTTCATGTGCTTGTTGATCTTGGGCGTATTTATACGACCAAACTCTATATTTTAAACTATAGAGAAGCCTAGATGAGGATAATATTTATGTATTCGTGCATGTTTTTGGTTAATTATGTTTTCGTACTAATAAATGCGACGTGACTATTTGCAGGTGAAGAATATAATAAATTCAATGTTATGTGGTGGATGATACTTGGACTTGACATATGGAACTTTCAGAGAGCTTAAAAACTGATTTTAGAAGTCACTTCCCACTTCCGTGTCACATTAAGGATTGTTCGCGTTGAACAACGTGCCATAGTGCCTGGGTAGAAGAAGAAGTTTTGTAAAACTTGAAGGCACGAAACAGTGAGGGTTCACATTTGGTCCATGTCACGGAGGAGATATGCCACGTTCAGCTCCGTGACACGGGGCTTAATAATTCAGAAACTCCAAATTGCCAGTGAAGGTCCGTGACAGGTCCGTGTCACGGAGGCAATCTAGCACGTTCAGCTCCGTGACTCGAAGCAATGGCCTCCACTTTTTCCTCAATTCCAGTGCACCTCCGCGACAGCTCCGTGTCACGGAGCCATTTCTCCGCGATGAGCTCCGTGCCAGGAGTTAGTTTGTCACTATGTAATTTTTCACTTGTATAAATAGAATACTTAGATTTTATTTTTCATTGTCTAAAATATTGGCAAGAACATGGGACAGAGGAGTTGAGCTGAAGAAAAGTCTAGGGTTCTTTCTCTTCTTTTTGCTTCTAAATTTCAATTTTTCTTATGTTAGAAACTTTTTTGGAGATATTTAATCAACAAATGAGTGGCTAAATCACCTCATTCTGAGGTTAAGGTTATTTGCATGATTGTATAGTTTCATATTATTTTCAGCTGAATTTTCTTCTCTTATGAATGATTTTTCTTCTATTCTTGATTTTTGTTGTTTTAATGTTTGGCCAACATTAAGATAAATTTATAATCCTAATTTGACTCTGAAAGGAGAATTATTAGGATAGAATTAGGAATAAAGGAATATGTTCTTATCTTTTCTATGAATTGAAGGTAAGATTTGCGCGCAAGATAGAAATATACCTGTAACGCCATATTTGGTAAACACAAGGGAACAAATTTTCATTAGACCTAGGATGAGTTATTTCATCACAAGAAATGTGTAGTTGCAAGATTCATAATTGGGCAATTGGCTAGAGGTTCGAAAGACCATAGTCAGACTCTAATTTTTCCCAACCACCAACCTAAAAGAGAAGGTAGCTGAAGAGTAATACGAGTTATACATGATTGCATTTCATGTCTTAACCTTAGACTGTTCTTGTTATTGTTTTAATCAACCTTCTTAGCTTCATTTGGTATTAGTTTATATATTATTAGTTATCAAACTCTTAATTCATTATGTTACTTACACACTTGGGTAGAATATTTGTGAACACTAAAATAGAAGAAAAAATCACTAAGTCATAGTCCCTGTGGGTTCGATATCCGCCTTGAAAGAGCCACTATATTACTTGTACGACCACGTGCTCTTGCTACGTTTGGGCGGCAACAAGTTTTTGGCGCCGTTGCCGGGGATTGGCGAAATTAGTGAAATTTTTGAGTTTTAGTTTTGAAAGTTTTGTGCAAGTGTTGACAACTTGACCTTAGCTACTACAATTGCGGGTACAGGGCGATTTCTGAATGCTGGCAAGGAATAAAGAATTGGTGGACCCATTTCTAGAGCCGGAAAGCAGCTTCATTTGCAAAGGAGATAAGCTCTAGAAAGAAAGTTGCAGTTGCTACAGAGGGAAATTCTGGAACAACAACAACATCCACTAGTTAGGCAGGCAGAGTTATTTCCTGAAGTAATGGCAGCAAGACCAGTATGCGAGGTGGCAATCCCACACGCAAACAATGTTACCTCTAGAATCCGCAGGCCGGAGCCAGGAAGTAGATTTGAGATGAAACAGAACATGGTGCAACTTTTGCATACTAGCGGACAATTCACAGGTCTCCCCCATGAAGACCCGTAGAAGCACCTACAAATTTTTATGGAGATCAGTGATACATACATACCCAGGGGGTATCATCAGATTATGTGAGGCTTACATTGTTCTCGTTTTCCTTGTTGGGGGTAGCGAAGAGATGGCTAAAGGTTGAACCACCTAACTCTATTACTACATGGGATGATCTGGCAAAGAAATTCTTAATCAGATTCTTTCCTTCGGGGAAGACAGCAAGGCTTAGAAGTCAGATTCTAAGTTTCAAACAGAGAGATGGTGAGAACCTGTACCAAGCTTGGGATAGGTTCAAGTCTATGCTGAGAGATTTTCCTCACCATCACCAGTCAAATGATGTGTTGGTGCATACTTTTATTGAAGGCTTGGAGCATCACACCAAAATCCTGTTAGACTCTACAGCTGGTCGGCAAGCTTTGGGAAAGACGTATGAGGAGTTGTATACACTACTAAACTGGATTTCTCAAGGCAACCCAGATTGGAATGTTGACACAACCAGAGGTGTGCTGAAGAAAGTGGCAAGTGTATTGGAGGTAGACAGACTCACAGCTATTGCTCCATAGATAGTTGCATTAAAAAATTCGATTAACACTCATTTTAGTAACATGAGCTTGGGGAATCCACAAGCTCCAGTCAATGCAGTCCAGCAAGTGTGGTGTGAAGTTTGTGGAAGCAGTGAGCACTTAACTGATACATGTGGTGCTAACCCAGACTCATTTACTTTGTGGGGAATGCGCAGAGAAGCAATAATTAATAGTGTGACAGCACTTACAATCCCAACTGGAGGAACCCTCCAAATTTTTCATGGGGCGGTAATAGTCACTGAGGGAAAAGCTCGAATCAGGGTCTGCATAGAAACCAGGGGGCACATTAGAATTTCCAGCCTCAATTTAGAGGGAATAATGCGCCTACTCTGTCCAGCAATATTGAGGATATGTTGAATACTATTATAGCCAACCAAGCTCAGATGGCAGCTGACCAGGTGATTGACAGCTGACATGAAAAATCAACAGTTGGCTACAAAGGATTTGGAGATTCAACTGGGAAAACTAGCTAGAGCACAGAATACTTGACCCCGAGGTGGGTTTCCAAGTGATACAGAAAACAACCCCAAGTAGGTAAATGCTGTCACCACCGGGAGTGGAAAACAATTGGAGTTGGTGCTAGAAAAGCCAGCACAAAAAGCTGAATCAACAGAGGAGGCTAAAGATAATGATAAGGAAGTGGAGAGTGGAAAGTCGATAGAAACTGAAAAGTCACCACCACCACTCCATTCCATCAGAGATTGAGGAAGCATAAGGAAAAAGCATGCTTTAAGAAATTTATGGAAGTATTGAAGCAGGTACACATTAATCTTCCTTTGGTGGATGTTTTGCAGGGTATTACTAAGTATTCTAAGTACATAAAGGATACTGTCGCAAACAAGAGTATACTAATGGAATATGCCACAGTTGAATTACTGAGGAGTGCACTTCTCGGATACAGAATAGATTGCCTACAAAGCTCAAAGACCCGGGAAGTTTTACTATCTAGATTACTATTGGGCAGTCCATTAGATCTCGTGGTTTATGTGATCTAGGATCGAAAATTAACTTGATGCCCACCTCTATATTCAAGAAGTTGGGTTTGGGTAGTCTAAGACCCACCACTGTGATTTTGTAGCTAGTTGATCGCTCATTGGCGAGGCCAGATTGAATTGTGGAAGATGTGCTAGTGCAAGTGGGCCCCCTTATTTTTCTGGTAGATTTCATAATCCTTGACTTTGAGCCAGACTCGGAAGTCTCATTTATTTTGGGACGTCCCTTTTTGGAAACCGGACGAGCTCTAATAGATGTAGTTATGGGGAAGTTAACTATGAGAGCCCATGACAAGGTAGAAGTATTTGATGTCTACAAAACCATGAATTTACCTTCTATTTATGAAGAGCTGTCAGCTATTACTGTTATTGACCAAGAGTCCGCACTTCAGCTGATTAGCCCAAATGATCCCTTGGAAAGAGTGTTGGTGGGATGTGATCAGTTCGGGGATGTTGCAACTTATGAAATGGTGGAAGCTTTGGATGAGGCCAAAATGTTCTTGCGAAAATAGGATTTCCAATCCCTACAGAGGTCCTTAGAGCCTCCACCCAAGCCATCAATAGAGGAGGCCCCCAAACTGGAGCTGAAAGCATTGCCTCCACAACTTCAGCATGTATTTTTGGGAGAAGTAGACACATTTCCGGTCATTATTTCATCAGGACTAAAAAATTCACAGGTTCAAGAAGCATCAGTGGTTCTGAAAAGGAGAAAGAGAGCCATAGGATGGAAAATGTCAGACATCCGTGGAATCAGTCTGGCTTTCTGCATGCATAAGATATTAATGGAGGAAGGATCTAAGCCAATTGTACAACATCAAAGGAGGTTGACCCCAGTGATGAAAGATGTAGTGAGGAAGGAGGTGATTAAGTGGCTAGATGCAGGAGTGGTATATCCTATCTCTGATAGTGAGTAGGTCAGCCCGACTTAGTGTGTCCTAAAGAAAGGGGGCATGGCAGTTTTCACTGATGAGAAGAATGATTTGATTCCTACTCGCACGGCCACAGGTTGGATGATTTTCATGGATTACAGGAAATTAAATGAGGCCACCCAGAAAGATCACTATCCCATACCATTCATCGACCAGATGTTGGACAGACTTGCAGGCCAGGAGTATTATTTCTTTCTGGATGGCTATTCTGGCTATAACCAAATAGATATAGCCCCAGAAGATCAGGAGAAGACCACATTGACCTGTCCCTATGGGACATATGCCTTCAAGCATATGCCCTTTGGGTTATTCAATGCACCAGCCACCTTTCAACGATGTATGATGGCTATATTTCATGACATGGTGGAATACTATGTTGAGGTATTTATGAATGATTTCTCTATTTTTGGTAACTCATTTGTTGTATGTTTGTAAAATCTAGACAGGGTATTGGCTAGGTGTGAAGATACAAACCTGGTAATGAATTGGGTAGAAGTATAACTTTCTAGTCAAGTAAGGCATTGCCCTTGGTGACAAAGTGTCACAAAGGGGCTTGGAGGTTGATCGTGCCAAGGTAGAAGTGATTGAGAATTTTCCACCACCAGTGTCTATGAAGGGTTTCCGCAGTTTCTTAGGCCATGCTGGTTTTATAGACAGTTCATTCGGGATTTCTCAAAGATCTCCAGACCGATGTGCTGACTACTGGAAGAAGATGTGACGTCCAAGTTTGGGGCAGAATGTGTTAAAGCTTTTGAGGAGATAAAGAAGAAGTTGGTGGAAGCGTCCATTTTCATTGCTCCTAACTGGGAACGCTCGTTTGAGCTGATGTGTGATGCCAGTGACGTGGCTGTGGGTGCAGTATTGGGGCAGAGGAGAGAAAAGATTTTTCACTCTATATACTATGCTAGCAAAACACTAGATGCTGCTTAGGCAAATTATACGGTCACAGAAAAGGAGATGCTGGCGCTTGTTTATGCATTTGATAAATTTAGGTCCTATCTTGTTGGGACAAAAGTGGTGGTGTACACGGATCATGCTGCCATCTGTTACCTATTCAACAAGAAGGATGCTAATCCCAGGTTGATTCGGTGGGTATTACTTCTACAGGAGTTCGATTTGGAAATCCGCAACAGAAAGGGCAACGAAAATCAAGTAGCAGATGAGAAACTCTTGGGCGCATCCAAGAAGAGTTCCCTGATGAGAAACTCTTGGCACTGAGTATGGTGGACCTTCCTTGGTATGCGAACATAGTGAACCTGATAGTAAGTAGAGTGTACCCACCAGAAGCCACCGCTCAACCAAAAAAGAAGCTACAGCATGAGTCTCGGTTCTATATGTGGGATGAACCATATCTATTCAAGAATGGGACAGATTAAGTGATGAGACGGTACATTCCATCGAGCTAGGTAGCAGAGGTGTTGAGAAGCTTTCATTCCTCGCCCTATGGCGGTCATCATGGAGGAGAGCACACTACTCATAAAGTGTTCTAGTCCGATTTTTTTGGCCAACTTTATTAAAGGATGCAGCAGCATATGCTAAGTCTTGTGATCAATGCCAGAGAATGGGGACAATCAGCAGGAAACATGAGATGCCATTGCACAACATCTTGGAAGTCAAGGTGTTCGACGTGTGGGGGATAGATTTCATGGGGCCCTTTCCACCGTCATTTGGAAATAAGTATATTCTGGTAGCTGTGGATTATGTTTCCAAATGGTTTGAGGCCGCAACTTTTCCCACTAATGATGCCAAGGTAGTGGCCAAGTTTGTGAAGAAGCAGTTTTTACCAGGTTTGGAACCCCACGAGCTATTATTAGCGACGGAGGTTCGCACTTTGTTAACACCTGGTTCTGGAATTCATTGGCTAAATATGGAGTCGGCATAAGGTGGCTACAACATATAACCCTCAAACTAGCGGGAAGGTAGAAGTATCGAACAGGGAAGTCGAGCAAATTCTACAGAAAACTGTGAATGCTCAATGAAAGGATTGGGCAAGAAAATTAGATGATGCTTTGTGGGCGTATAGGACTGCCTACAAGACTCCAATTGGGACTTCACCTTATCGGTTGGTCTATGGGAAGGCCTATCACTTGCCTGTGGAGCTTGAACATTAGGCATGTTGGGTTGTGAGGAAGCTGAACATGGATCCATAGTTAGCTGGGAAAAGGTGGTTGTTGCAATTGCATGAGATGGACGAATTTTGGTGGCATGCTTATGAAAGTTCTAGGATATACAAAGAGAAGACAAATAGGTGGCATGACAAGCATATAGCGCCTCGAATCTTTGATCCTGGACAACTGGTGTTACTATTCAACTCCCGGTTGAAATTATTTCTAGGGAAGTTGAGATCTAAGTGGTCTGGACCATTTGAGGTGGCTAGGATGACCCCATATGAGACGGTTGAATTGTGGTAAGAAGATAAAAGTGCCACATTCTTGGTTAATGGTCATAGGTGTAAGCATTACTGGGTTGATCACGTTAATCGAGAGAAGATGTCTATCAACTTATCTGATGACTGAATGTGAGTTAGGTCGTGCCGCGACGGTAAATCAGGCGCTGCACGGGAGGCAACCTGTGAATGTAATGTAATAATTAGGATTTATATAAAAAAAGTCCTATTTGGTTCAAAGGGACTATTCTCTGGAAAAGCACCAAAAATAAAAGCTGAGAAACCCAAGAAAAAGGAAAAAAATGAAAATAATTACAAGCAAAAGCACAACATAGGAACCGAAACAAACAAACTTACTAGCTATTACAGACCAATTACCACATCTTGTTCCTAGACACAAATTACATGTCACATAGTCTAGTTGTTACTAGTTTATACATGCCACAGTCAAATAAGCACATAAATAAACAAACACAAAATAACTACCCCACACTTAAAATGAGCATTGTCCTCAGTGCTTGCAACAGATCAATGTAAAAATAGAGTTAGGGTGGAAAAGACTCCCTGATCAAGCAATGGTTTAAATTTCCTCATCTGGTGCAAAGGCCTCCCCACCGAGGTCAGATTCATCTCCCTCATCCTCATCTGACTCAATGTTTGAGTCCTCCTGGCGCCTCTCCTCATCGGTGGGTACATCGTCGTCCACGGGCTCTATAAATGCTGGGCTAATCCTGCACATGGCTCTGCCATGATCATTCATCGGGTAGTCCCTGTCCACCTTCCACAGCTCATCCTCTGTTGCTTGGACTTCCACCAATACGCAGCTGCAACATTTGCAGTCTAAACATTCAGGCTGCATAGCCATCATCTCGAGCATGCCGCTCGGCTAATATGAGAACTGGTCCGTACGTGGTGTCTGGCGCCTTAGTCTTGGTCACGTCCATAGGGCGCTGTTCCAACCTTGGTCTATAGTCTAGAGCCTCCTCTTCAATATCATGGCTCCTAAGATAGGTGGTGAGTAAGCCGCCAAAACCATACCGGTTCCCCTGGTGCAGCCTCGCCTTTTTCATGGCGGATTTGATCTCAGCCCCAACATTGATCTCCACATCTCGCATTAATGCGTATACTAGGAAGACCATGTCCCTGGTGACATCAGTCATATGCACCCCTAGAATGAGGTAGGTGCAAACAATCTTCATCCAAATTCGGGCCTCTCTGCTTATCTGTGAATAAGGCAGTGTCTGATGGTACCTTTTCTCCTTGTGATGAATCCATCTGGCTATTGATCGCTGGCCGCATAATGTGTGCTGGATGTCAGCATATGGGGGGGTGATGTTAAGTTGGCGGAGTGGATGTGGATCTGTGTCAGGTGTCCCTAGGATTGCATGTAGGTGATGTTCCTCAAAAGGAATGACCTGACCTCGAATCTTGACTGTGTGGCTGCAAAGAGTGGGGTCACAATTCGCATAGAATTCTTGCACCATGTGTAAATTATACTCCTTGGGCTCATTGAAAATGAAGTCCATGACCAAGGTGTGTATCCTCTGCAGTATCCGGGGAACTCCTGTGCCAAACTCTCCCGGTCAATTTG
Source organism: Datura wrightii (assembly GCA_035772735.1). Lineage (NCBI taxonomy): Eukaryota > Viridiplantae > Streptophyta > Magnoliopsida > Solanales > Solanaceae > Datura > Datura wrightii. Next base: position 40,697,676 of record JASDFA010000003.1, read on the forward strand.
CTCCTCCGGGAAGTATTTTGATTCCTTATGCTTAGTATACCATTTTTTACCTTCATCCACCACCCATCTGGTACCGAACTGTCTTTTCTGGCCCCTGGGAACTGGTGGGGATGCTGACATAGCTGCGCCTAGTCTGAGCCTTTTTCGGCCTGTGCCAAAGGACGAGACACCTTTTCCTTTATCCTGTCTGGTAGATATTGTTCCTGTTCAACCCAAATCACAGAGATCAAATTAGTTAGTATTTAACATGTCTAGCCATCACTAAGTTGGGGCTTTGGTTAATTACCCCACACTTAGTTGCTAGCGTCGTTTCACTAGTCATAGTTATTCGGGTACTCAGACTTCCCCTTCTATACACATAAATGACTAGTTTCTCCCATAATTCAGCATAATCAACACTTTGACAAGATTAAGCAAACACAACACTATACAACATTTTCACTTTGCATTGAGATATTAACTTGGCGATTGTCTTGTACTACTCAGACTTCGCATACTCAAATAACTCATACACATGACACTAGCAATTATAGGAAGTTAATGTTGCTTTACTCAGACTTCAAGTAATTAAGGACTTGCAATCAGGAGCAGTTACAATCTATGAATGCCCATATTCACAAATACAACATGTTTGCACAATGGCATTAGGCATATTGGAGTATGTCGTTTTAGCATGTCCCAAACTACATGTAATGCACAATACCCATATCTCAGCCTTAGAACACTCTCCTAATTTTAAGATGCACAGCTAAGCACTCGTTGCAAAACTAATTGAAGAACAAAGGCATGAATTCCTTAATTTTTGTGTTTCACTCCCCCTTTTCATCTTCCCTCAACATTTCAACCACCCCCACATGTAGGTAGTATGAAAAATGCAATAATTCATGGAATTATCAAGTGCATAGAGCGTATACCATCAAATAATTTCACGATTAACCAACAAGAGCTTGATTCTATCAAGTGTACATGACTTAGTGTTTAACTTACTTACCCACATGCTCATTCCGTGAATTTACAGGAGAAAAGAGGGGGAAAACCAAGACATACCTGTGAAACTTTGTTTTTGAGAACATAGGGAGAAGTCTTGAAGCCCTAGCCATGGCACTTTCAAGAGGGAAGGGGGAATGGGAGTTTTGTCGCAGAGGAGATGAAAAAAATGGGGATGAAATGCTAAAATGGGATTAAAAAGAAAGAGATTCGGATGGGTCGACCCGGTATTTTAAGTGTGACCAGTCACGAAATACATATCAACATGGAACAGAGGCTGTCACGGAGGAGCAGCTCCATGCCATAGAGCAAATGCACACCTTTACTAGATTTTAATGCCAGTGTTTAACAAGGCTCCGTGGTACGGAGCTTATCGCGGAGATCAGCCTCCGTGACACGGAGCCATCGCGCACCCTCAATATTTGGGCCAAATTTTCCTTTCCACTTACCTTTGAAACTCCGGCCTTAACTTTTACTCCTACAATATGTTCGTCATTTAAATCCTACAAATCATCCAAAAACACCAATAAGTTAGAAAATAGTGGGTTGCCTCCCACCCAGCGTCGTAGTTTTAGTCGTGGCATGACTTCTTTTTTATAATTAAATCCTAACTATTACATTACATTCACGGGTTGCCTCCTGTGTAGCGCCTGATTTCCCATCATGACATAACCTAGCTCACATTTAGTCATCAGATAAGGTGATAGACGTCTTCTCTCAATTAACGCCCTCACCCCAGCAATGCTTACACCTCTGACCATTAACCTAGAATGTGGAACTTTTATCTTCCTTCCACAATTCAACCACTACATATGGGGTCATCCTAGCCACCTCAAATGGTCCAAACCACTTAGATCTCAACTTCCTTGGTAATAATTTCAACCGGGAGTTGAATAGTAACACCAGCTCTCTAGGCTCAAAGATTCGAGGCGCTATATGCTTGTCATGCCACCTCTTGGTCTTCTCTTTGTATATCCTAGAACTTTCATAAGCATTCCACCAAAATTCTTCCAGCTCGTGCAATTACAACAACCACCTTTTCCCAGCTAACTCTGGATTCATGTTCAGCTTTCTCACAGCCCAATATGCCTGATGTTCAAGCTCCACAGGCAAGTAACAAGACTTCCCATAAACCAACCGATAAGGTGAATTCACAATTGGAGTCTTGTAGGCAGTCCTATACGCTCACAAAGCATCATCTAATTTTCTTGCTCAATCCTTTCGTTGAGCATTCACAGTTTTCTGTAGAATCTGCTTGATTTCCTTGTTCGATACTTCTACCTGCCCGCTAGTTTGAGGGTGATATGTTGTAGCCACCTTATGCCGAACTCCATATTAAGCAAATAAATTCAAGATCCATGTTCAGCTTTCTCACAGCCCAATATGCCTGATGTTCAAGCTCCACAGGCAAGTAACAAGCCTTCCCATAAACCAACCGATAAGGTGAATTCACAATTGGAGTCTTGTAGGCAGTCCTATACGTTCACAAAGCATCATCTAATTTTCTTGCCCAATCCTTTCGTTGAGCATTCACAGTTTTCTGTAGAATCTGCTTGATTTCCTTGTTCAATACTTCTACCTGCCCGCTAGTTTGAGGGTGATATGTTGTAGCCACCTTATGCCGAACTCCATATTTAGCAAATAAATTCTGAAACCAGCTGTTAACAATGTGCAAACCTCCGTCGCTAATAATAGCTCGTGGGGTTCCAAACCTGGTAAAAATATGCTTCTTCAGAAACTTGGCCACTACATTGGCATTATTAGTGGGAAAAGTTGCGGCCTCAACCCATTTGGAAACATAATCCACATCTACCAGAATATATTGATTTCCAAATGACGGTGGAAAGGGCCCCATGAAATCTATCCCCCACACGTCAAACACCTTGACTTCCAAGATGTTGTGCAATGACATCTCATGTTTCCTGCTGATTGTCCCCATTTTCTGGCATTGATCACAAGACTTGGCATATGCTGCTGCATCCTTGAATAAAATTGGCCAAAAGAAACTAGACTAGAGCACTTTATGAGCAGTGCGCTCTCCTCCATGATGACCATCATACGACGAGGAATGACAGCTTCTCAACACCTCTACTACCTGACTCTCTGGAATGCACCGTCTCATCCCTTGATCTGGCCCTTGCTTGAATAGATATGGTTCTTTCCACATATAGAACCGGGACTCATGCTTTAACTTCTTTTTTTGTTGCGCGGTGGTTTCTGGTGGGTACACTCCACTTACTATTAGGTTCACTATGTCCGCATACCAAGGAAGTTCCACCACACTCAATGTCAAGAGTTGCTCATCAGGGAACTCTTCTCAGATGCGCCCAACATCACTCACATGTGACCTATCCTCTATTCATGATAGATGATCTGCTACCTGATTTTCGCTGCCCTTCCTGTCGCGGATTTCCATGCCGAACTCCTGCAGTAATAATACCCTTCGAATCAAACTGGGCTTAGCATCCTTCTTGTTGAATAGGTAACGGATGGCCGCATGATTCGTGTATACCACTACTTTTGTCCCAACCAGATAGGACCCGAATTTATCAAATGCATAAACAAGCGCCAGCATCTCCTTTTCTGTGACATTATAATTTGCCAGCATCCAGTGTTTTGCTAGCATAGTATATGGAGTGAAAAATATTTTCTATCCTCTGCCCCAATAATGCACCCACAGCCACATCACTGGCATCACACATCAGCTCAAACGGGTGTTCCCAGTCAGGAGCAATGAGAATGGGAGATTCCACTATCTTCTTCTTCAGCTCCTCAAAATCTTTGACACATTCTTCCCCAAACTCAAACTTCACATATTTTTCTCGTAGTAGGCACATCTGTCTGGAGATCTTTGAGAAATCCCGAATGAACCGTCTATAAAACCTAGAATGGCCTAAGACACTGCGGATACCCTTTACAGATACTGGTGGTGGAAACTTCTCAATCACTTCTACCTTGGCACGATCAACCTCCAAGCCCCTTTGTTACACTTTGTGGACAAGGACATTTCCTTCCTTGAATAGAAAGTTACACTTCTCCTAATTCAGTTCCAGGTTTGTATCTTCACACCTAGCCAAGACCCTGTCCAGATTCTGCAAGCATATAACAAACGAGTTACCAAAAAACAGAGAAATCATCCATAAATATCTCAACATAGTCTTCCACTATGTCATGAAATATAGCCATCATGCATCGTTGGAAGGTGGCTGGTTCATTGCATAACCTAAAGGGCATATGCTTGAAGGCTTATGTCCCATAGGGACAGGTCAATATGGTCTTCTCCTGATCTTCTGGGCTATAGCTCTTTGGTTATAGCCAGAATAGCCGTCCAGAAAAGAATAATACTCCTGGCCTGCAAGTCTGTCCAACATTTGATCGATAAATGGTATGGGATAATGATCTTTCCAGGTGGCCTCATTTTTGGGAGTCAACTCATTCTTCTCATTAGTGACAACTATCATGCCCCCTTTCTTTGGGACACACTGAACCGAGCTGACCTACTCACTGTCAGAGATAGGATATACCACTCCTACACCTAGACACTTAATCACCTCCTTTCTCGCTACATCTTTCATCACTGGGTTCAACCTCCTTTGATGTTGTACAATTGGCTTGGATCCTTCCTCCATTAATATCTTATGCATACAGAAAATCGTACTGATTCCACGAATGTCTGACATTTTCCATCCTATGGCTCTCTTTCTCCTTTTCAGAACCACTAATGCTTCTGGAACCTGTGAATTTGTTAGTCCTAATGAAATAATGACCATCAATGTGTCTGCTTCTCCCAAAAATACATACTGAAGGTGTGGAGGCAATGCTTTTCAGCTCCAGTTTGGGGGTCTACTCTATTGATGTCTTAGGTGGAGGCTCTTAGGACCTTTGTAGGGATTCGAACTCTTGCTTTCGGAAGAACATTTTGGCCTCATCCAAAGCTTGAACCATTTCATAAGTTGCAACATCCCTAAACTGATCATGTACCACGAATTCTCTTTCCAAGGGATCATTTGGGCTAATCAGCTGAAGTGCGGACTCTTGGTCAATAACAGTAATAGCTGACAGCTCTTCATAAATAGAAGGTAAATTCATGGTTTTGTAGACATCAAATACTTCTACCTTGTCATGGGCTCTCATAGTTAACTTCCCCATAACTACATCTATTAGAGCTCGTCCGGTTTCCAAAAAGGGACGTCCCAAAATAAATGAGACTTCCGAGTCTGGCTCAAAGTCAAGGATTATGAAATCTATCAGAAAAATAAGGGAGCCCACTTGCACTAGCACATCTTCCACAATTCCATCTGGCCTCGCCAATGAGAAATTAGCTAGTTACAAAATCACAGTGGTGGGTCTTGGACTACCCAAACCCAACTTCTTGAATACAGAGGTGGGCAACAAGTTTTTGGTGGTTATTTTGTGTTTGTTCATTTATGTGCTTATCTGACTCTGGCATGTATAAACTGGTAACAACTAGACTATGTGGCATGTAATTTGTGGCTAGGAACAAGATGTGGTAATTGGTCTGTAATAGCTAGTAAGTTTGTTTGTTTCGGTTCCTATGCTGTGCTTTTCTTGTAATAATTTTCATTTTTTCCCTTTTTCTTGGGTTTCTCGGCTTTTTTTTCGATGCTTTTCTCTAGAATAGTCCCTTTGAACCGAATAGGATTTTGGTTTTTTTAGTCATAGGTAGAGACTGTTCCCTATGATGGATGGATGACGAACGTCTTAACGGAAATTAGTCACGTCTAGGAAATAAAACTATCTTTAATAGGCTAAGGTACTTCACTTGGTTATATGCTAGATTCATGGAATATACATTCGAACAAGAAAATAGTGAGGAGAAAATGGTAGGATCACATAGGTCGTGGTGTTTAACTCTAAATTGCAAAATTGAAGGCTTAATTATGCTTGTCACTCAATGTGATGAAATCGTAAAAAGGGATTTAAGTTAACCAAGTTTGGACCTCTATGCCATGTGTGGTGAGAACTAGTTGTATTTCTTGCTAACTAACATCTAGAATTTGCCTTGTATGTATGAAAAGATGAAAGTGGCATTAAGCTTAGAGGATATGATTAAGGCACTTCTTTGTGAATCGAGCTAGTTGATTCGTCTCAGTCATTGTCCCTTACCTCGATGTTATCCCTAGTGAGCCCCGTTTGATCCTTCAAGCCTAATTTTATTGGAATAGCCTCACTAAGTAGCCTTACCCTTTTTCTCAAATGGCCTAAACGTTACTTTGATCCAAATAGGTCCTAGTGCACTTTATTGAGACAATATTTCAAAGGAGATGATTAAAGGAAAGGGATGAAGAATTGGTGTGTACTCGATCTGTTGGTCATAAGCTATATATATATATACATAAACAAATAAAAATGATGTATATACTTATGCACATGTATATATATATAGTGTATTGATGAGTTAAGCCAAAGGTACACACTCCTTACATCTTGGATAAGAATAAGTAGGTGAAAGGAAAAACAATTTTGAATGAGGAAGAGTGAAGGAAGAAAGAGAAGGCGTTGAAAAGCAAAAGGTGTAATTGTCTTAAAGAGCATAGGGATAAGAGTCACTGTGACACAAATAATCCTACCAGTCCCTTAGCCGACATTACAACCCTGAAAAGTCCTTTTGATCCTACAAGTGATGTTATGCTCGGTTGAGTAGCACATTATAGGCAAATTCATGGTGTCTTAGATTTGCTTGAAATAATCTTTGGAGCATGAGTGAATCAATTGTAGAATGTGATTAATTGTGATCTTATTGAGCTCATGAAAGTAGGGACATTTCATATAAGTGAGGGCACGTGATGGTGAATCCTTGGTGAAGCTAATGACCTCGCTACTATGATTCAGCCATGTTGGCTGGATTTTCAGTTGAAAAGTTATTCATTAGGGCTTGTGTGATTTTTCCTATGAATGTGGTGACTGAAGACATGCTTGATTAATGAGGTGTGTTCCATGATTAAAGTGTCTAGCATAGTCGAAATCATGTCTAGGATACTAAACATTTGTCCGAGGATGAACAAGGTTATAAGTGTGGGGTGGTGATCTTGGGCGTATTTATACGACAAAACTCTATATTTTCAACCATATGGGAGCCTAGCTGAGGATAATATTGATGTATTCGTGCATGTTTTCTATTAATTGTGTTTTCGTACTAATAAATGCGGTGTGACTATTTACAGGTGAAGAACAATAAATTCAATATGATGTGGTGGATGATACTTGGACTTGAAGTATGGAACTTTTGGAGAGCTTCAAAACCAATTTTGGAAGTCACTCCCGTGTCACGTTAAGGATTGTTCGCGTTGAACAATGTGCCACAGTGCCTGGGTAGAAGAAGAAGTTTAGTAAAAATTTGAAGGCATGAAACAATGAGGGTCCGAGTTTGGTCCGTGTCATGGAGGAGATATACGCACGGAGCTTAATAATTCAGAAACTCCAAATTTCCAGTGAATGTCCATGAAAGGTCCGTGTCACGGAGGCAATTTAGCGTGTTCAGCTCCATGCGGGAGCAATGGCCTCCAGTTTTTCCTCAATTCTAGTGCACCTCCGCGACAACTCTGTGTCACGGAGCCATTTCTGCACGATGAGCTCCGTGCCACGGAGTTAGTTTTTCACTGTGTAATTTTTCACTTGTATAAATAGAACACTTAGATTTTTATTTTTCATTATCTGAAATATTGGCCAGAACATGGGACAGAGGAGTTGAGCTGAAGAATAGTCTAGGGTTCTTTCTATTCTCTTTTCTTCTAATTTCAATTGTTCTCATATTAGAAACTCGTTTAGAGATGTTTAATCAATAAATGAGTGGCTAAATTACCTCATTATGAGGTTAAGGTTATTTGCATGATTGTATAATTTCATATTATTTTCAGTTGAATTTTCTTCTTTTATGAATGGTTGTTCTTCTATTCTTGATTTTTGTTGTTTTAATATTTGGCCAAGATTAAGATAAATTTATATTCTTAATTTGACTCTGAAAGGAGAATTATTAGGACAGAACAAAGAATAGGGGAATATGTTCTTATCTTTGTTGTACATTAAAGGTAAGATTTGCGCGCATGATAGAAATATACATATAACGCCATATTCGATAAACACAAGGGAACAAATTTTCATTAGACCTAGGATGAGTTATTGCATCACAAAAAATTTGTAGTTGCAAGATTCATAATTGGGCAATTGGCTAGAGGTACGAAAGACCATAGTCAGACTCTAATTTTTCCCAACCATCAATCTGAAAGAGAAGGTAGCTAAAGAATAATACAAGTTATACATGATTGCATTTCATGCCTTAATCTTACACTATTCTTGTTATTGTTTTAATCAACATTCTTAGATTCATTTGGTATTACTTTATATATTATTAGTTATCAAACTCTTAATTCATTGTGTTACTTACACACTTGCGTAGAATATGTGTGAACACTAAAATAGAAGAAAAAATCACTAAGTCAGCTGGAAAGAGCCACTATATTACCTGTATGACCACGTGCATTTGCGTGTGTTTGGGCGGCAACACTTTTTTCAAATGCGGAAAGCCCGGACATATGCTCAGAGATTGCCTAGCAACTAGACAGGGCCATGATAGGGTCGAGGCCCAGCTTCCAGTTCAGCAGCTCCACCAGCATGCCAGCTCAGCAGGGAGCATCTACTAGTGCGGGTGGTGGTCAGCCCCAGAACAGATTCTATGCCTTAGCATCCCGTCAGGAGCAGGAGGTCTCCCCAGACGTAGTCACTGGTATGTTACGAGTTGATATATATATGCATTGTTAGATCCAGGGGCGATGCCTTACATTGCTAATAGTTTTGGAGTCAGGCCCGAAATCCTATCAGAACCCTTCTCAGTCTCTACTCCAATCGGTGATTCAATTATAGCTAGACGGGTATATAGAAAATGCCCTATCATAGTCCTTTAGAAAGTCACCTCAGCAGATTTAGTAGAGTTTTCCATGACTGACTCTTATGTTATCCTTGGAATGGATTGGTTATTTGCATGTTATGCCTTGGTCAATTGTAGAACCCGTGCAATAGAGTTCAGATTTTTGGATGAACCAATCTTAGATTCGAAGGGTATTTTAGTTGTGCCAGTAAGTCACTTCATTTCCAACCTTAAGGCCAGAAAGATGATTTCTAAGGGTTGCGTGTATCATCTAGTTAGGGTTAAGGATTCTACCTTCGAAACCCCGACTATCCACTCAGTTCATGTAGTGTATGAGAATCCAAAGGTGTTTCCTGATGATTTATCGAGAATCCTTCCCGAGCGGGAGATTGATTTTGGTATTGACCTTCTTCCCAATACGCAGCCTATATCTATTCCTCCTTACAGGATTGCTCCAGCTAAGCTAAAGGAGTTGAAGGAGCATTTGAAATACCTTTTAGACAAGGCATTCATCAGACCTAGCAAATCCCCAGGGGGTGCACTAGTTCTCTTTGTCCGCAAAAAGGATGGTTCTATTTTTTGTGCATTGATTATCGACAATTGAACAAACTTACCATCAAGAATAGGTATCCTCTTCCTAGGTTTGATGATTTTTTTGACCAACTTCAGGGTGCTAAGTGCTTTTCTAAGATAGACCGCAGATCCGGATATCATCAGCTTAGGGTTTGGGCAAGCAATATTCCGAAGATAGCCTTTAGGGCTCGGTACGATCATTACGAGTTTACAGTTATGTCATTTGGACTAACGAATGTTCCTGAAGCTTTTATGAATTTGATGAACAGGGTGTTCAAGCCATATTTGGATGTGTTCGTGATTGTGTTCATAGATGATATTCTCATATCCTCTCGGAGCGAGGAAGAGCATGTCACTCATTTGAGGGTGGTGCTACAGACTATTAAGGATCACCAACTGTATGCTAAATTCAATAAATGTTAGTTTTGGTTGAACTTAGTGGCGTTTTTGGGTCATGTGGTGTCAAGTTAGGGTGTACAAGTAGACTCTCAAAAGATATAAGCGGTGAAGAATTGGCCTAGACTAGTGAGTCCTTCAAATATCAAGAGTTTCTTAGGTTTAGCTAGTTACTATCGAAGGTATAGTGAGGGGTTTTCATCCATTGCAGCCCCATTGACTAAATTAGCCCAGAAGAAAGTGAAGTTTCAATGGTCAGAGGCTTGTGAGAAGAGCTTTCAAGAGTTGAAGACTCGACTCACCTCGGCACTGGTGTTGACCCTACCTGAGGGTACTGATGGGTTTGTGGTGTATTGTGAAGCTTTACGGATCGGCCTTGGTTGTATATTGATGCAGAACGGTAAGGTTATAGCCTATGCTTCCAGGTAGCTGAAGGTCCATGAGAAGAACTATTCGACTCACGACCTCGAGTTGGCGGCGATAGTATTTTCCTTGAAGATTTGGAGGCACTATCTATACAAGGTCCATGTGGATGTGTTTGCGGACCACAAAAGCTTAAAATACGTGTTTACCCAAAAGGATTTGAATCTACATCAGCAGAGGTGGTTGGGGCTTCTTAAAGATTATGATATGAGTGTCCTTTACCATTCAGTTAACTAATGTGGTGGCAAATGCTCTTAGCAGGCTTTCCATGGAGAGTGTGTCCCATATATACGAGAAAAGGAATGAGTTAGTGAAAGATGTGCATTGTCTTGCACGGTTGGGACTTCGTCTTGTTGACTCGACGGATGGGGGTGTCATTGTTCAGAATGGGTCAGAATCATCCTTAGTGACCGAAGTTAAAGCTAGACAAGGCGAGGATCCTATTTTGGTAAAGTTGAAGGAAGCCATTCAAAATTAGAAGGTAGAAGTTTTCTCCAAAGGGGAAGATGGTGTGCTTCAATATCAGGGTCATTTGTGTGCTCCGGATGTTGATGATTTGAGATATTGGATGTTGCACGAGGCTCATGGTTCCAAATATTCCATACATCCAGGTGCCACCAAGATGTACCGCACCCTATGGAAAGTCTATTAGTGGAATGGCATCAAGAAGGACATAGCAGAATTTGTGGCTAAGTGTCCAACTTGTCAATAGGTGAAGGTTGAGCATCAAAGACCTAGAGGTGTGCTTCAAGATATTAGCATTCCTACTTGTAAATGGGAGGAAATCAATATGGACTTTATTACAGGATTGCCTCGTACTTGTCGATAGTATGACTCTATTTGGGTGATTCTAGACAGGTTGACTAAAGCAGCTCATTTCCTACCGATCAAGACTACCGATTCAGCTGAGTATTAGGCTAAGTTGTACAACCGGGAGTTTTGTTTGGTTGCATGGAGTTCCCTTGTCCATCATATCAGATAGAGGTACTCAATTTACCTCCCAGTTTTGGAGATCATTTCAGAAGAGACTTGGTACTCAGGTCAAGCTTAGCACAGCATTTCACCCACAGATGGATGGTCAGGCTGAGCGGACCATTCAGACTCTTGAGGATATGTTGAGAGAATGTGTGATTGATTTCAAGGGTAGTTGGGATGATCATTTGCCTCTCATTGAGTTTGTATATAACAACAGCTACCATTCCAACATTCAGATGGCTCCGTTTGAGGCTCTTTATGGGCGGAGATGTAGATCGCCTATTGATTGGTTTGAAGTCAGTGAAGCTACAATGATAGGACCGGATTCAGTTCATAAGGCTTTGGAGAAAGTTCAGCTTATAAGGAAAAGGTTGAAAACAACTCAGAGTCATCAAAAGTCCTATGCGGATGTGAGGAGGAGAGAACTTAGTTTGAAGTTGATGATTGGGTGTTTCTGAAGGTGTCTCCCATGAAGGGAGTGATGAGGTTTGGAAGGAAAGATAAACTTAGTCCCCGTTATATTGGCCCGTACTGGATTGTGAGACGTGTGGGCAAGGTGGCCTATGAGTTAGAGTTACCCTCAGAACTAGCTTCAATTCATCCAGTCTTTCATGTATCGCTCTTAAAGAAGTGCTTGGGTGACCCGACTCTAGTTGTTCTGGTGGAGAGAATAGGTGTGAAGGACAACCTTAGTTATGAGGAGATTCCGGTAGAAATATTGAATCGTCAGGTTCGAAAGCTAAGAAACAAAGAAGTAGCCTCAGTCAAGGTTTTGTGGAGGAACCAGCATGTTGAGAGAGCTATGTGGGAAGCCAAAGCAGATATGATGGCTAAATACCTACATCTATTCCCTTCCGACTCAGTTCTAGCTTGAGGTACCAATTTCCTCCCTAATACTCGGTTCAGTTTCATGTTCAGCTAATGTTGCCCGGTTTCTTTCATGTCAATGAATATATGTGTGATTCAAGAATTCAGTTCAGTCATGTAGTTCAATTTGGAGTCAGTTACTTCATCATTTTCCAGCATGTATGTTCAGTATTTGAGTATGATGATTGTATTTCTCTGCTTTTCAGTATGTTTTCCTACATTCAAGGACGAATGTTCCCAAGGGGGAGTCATTGTAATATTCCAAAAACCCTAAGATCATACCCGGGAGTTAGAATGGAGAAAACAGAATTTTCTACACTAGGTCATAGGACGAGTCATCCCATGACCCATGGGGTGCACCATGAGTCATTAAGTGACTCGTGGAGAGGGGTTTGGCCATGATTGGAATTTTCAAATTTAGGGTGACCATGGGTGTGACCATGAGTCGTGGTCAGCACCACGATTCATTAGGTCAACCGTGGTCAAGGGTGGTTTGAAGGATGAAGGAAAATGGGTAGTGTACTTAATGGGTCATCACCATGAATCGTCGGGTACACCACGAGATGAGGTGGCCCCCGTGGTGACCAAGGAAGGCAAGTTTCCAGTGCTGATCATGAGTGTAGACCACGAGTCGTGGTCAGTGGGCACGAGTCGTCCAGTCCCTCATTGGGATTGGCAGTGTGTTTTTCTCTACCAATTTATTAAGGGCTTTTTTGTAATTCCTAAGTTCTTAAGGCCTATACTATGTCGTTTTAAGCTCAGAATAGTGTGTTTTAAAAAGGGTTAAGTCATTCTAAGCCTATTCTAATTTATGCATGCAAGCTTAGAGGTTTAAAGAGTGATCAAGCCTAGCTTCTTCAAGGTTCTTCCCCAAATTTCTATTAGGCAATCTAGAAAGTTGTGAAATCAGATTTCTTCAGGTATTTAGGGTTATGAATGGGTGTAATTGTCCACACCCATGCCCAATCCCTCTCAATTCATAAAAATTTTAATTGATGAATCTATGGGGTTTTTACCCAATATGTGAATTTCCTAAATAACTATCATAGGTAATATCTAAACATGTTTCTAATGTTGAATTATGATTAATAGGCATATTTTTACAATGTTTTGAATTTTAAATTATTTTTTCAAGTTTTATAAGTTATGATGCCCATCCATGAAAGTTCATGAAAGTTGAGATCTATGAAATATGTATTCAAGCATGATGAGATGTTTATGAAGAAAATATGATTTCAAATTGCCCATGTCTACATTTATGTTTTGAATAATCAAAGTCTATTTCAAGCAGTTTAATTATTGGGAAAGCCTATATGATTAAGTATGTTTCATGAATTTATCTAAACTTCATGTATTAGCTTACCACATGGATTTTGGAGTCTAGACTCCCACTATTTTCAACTTGTGGTATGGTTTGAGCCAAGGCTCGTAATGTTATGATTCATATTTATGTATGTATTTTATGAGTCAGGTTCGTCACTAGATGATGGTTCAGCTTCATTGAAAAATGATGAGAGCATATGCATGTTTTTGGGAGTAGTGACTAGCACCGAGTAAGCTAAGGGTTAGTCAACTCTATGCCTCAAAACTACACGCCAATGTAGGTATGTTCAGATTATTTGGGACCTCCCTTGTGATATTCCCCTGCCCCCAAGGGGCGTTCAGCTTGATATCGATATCATGGTAGCGTCCTTAGCCCTGGAAAAGCTTTGGACGACTCTACCCACTTGAGTGTGATAGTCGGGACCACGTAGCTCTATCGTGGTAATGATGGTTATATGACGAGTCTCCCATTGTTCCTCATGATTTCAGTTATGCATGTTCATCAGTCATGATATTATGTTTTCAACAGGTTTGACCCAATGTTCAGTTTTACTTATTATCAATTTTCAGCTTTGAGTCATTCGATTCAGTTATGATATTCAGTTATGTTCAGACCATGATTTAAGAAAATAACATGAAAATCCTACTCTCAGAATCTTATTTTGATTATGTTTTATAATATGCATGATTTGTGATTTTACTTACTTAGTAGTTTTACTTACCTTGCATACTCGGTACATTCCATGTACTGACCGCATACTCTATGTTGTATCATTTTATGATATAGGCTCCGATATCCAGGCTCAGTCCTGTCGCTAGTCAAATTTTCAAAGTTAGCATTTCTCAGTCTTAGTTGGTGAGTCATCATCTTTCGAGGGCCCTTCTTATAAGTTATTTTTCATATTTCTAGTTTCAGACTTTAGTGAGTTAGTTGGGGTCTTGTCCCATCAACTCGTCAGCTTTAGAGGCTTTTCGGACATAGTATGTATTCAGATGTTATGTTATGTTCAGATTTCCGTTATGTTAATTATGTTGATCTTCCGCTTTGTTTGTATGAGTTAGATGTTATGTTCATGCCATTGGTCGACTTGGAGCCTTTCGGGGTTCCTTGTCCCGTGTCTCAATCCGGACCTATGTTTGGGTCGTGACACTTTGACTGCTCAATTCAACCAGCAGGAGGTCCCATAGAATGGGAGCGTAGCAGTAGCTTGAGTTTGGGACTTCCTTAGGATGAATCCCCCTGAGTTCCTTGGGTCGAGAGTGAATGAGGACCTACATGAGTTCCTGGAGGAGATACAGAAGATCACCTAAATTATGGGGGTTACAGGAGAAGAGAACACAGACTTAGCATCCTATCAGCTGAAGGGGGTTGCTTATATTTGGTACCATCATTGGAGAGACGGTAGAGCAGTGGGAACAGTTCCCATGAGCTGGGATGAGTTCATGATAGCTTTCCTAGATATATTGTTCCCTAGAGAGTTGAGGGAGGCAAAGGCATCGGAATTCATCAATTTGAAGCAAAATGATATAACGGTTCAAGAGTACGCCGGAGATGGTGGCAAACCAGAGGGCCTGAATGAAAAGATTTGTGTATGGAGTGTCCGATTCACTAGTCAAGGAGTGTAGGATGGCAATGCTGAATAGTTACTTAGACTTCTCTCGATTGATCATATACGCCCAACAGATAGAGGTGGATTAGATAAAGGATAAGGAGAGAGAGGCCAAGAGGGCCAGGATGAGTAGTGTTGAGTTCTTCTAGTAGAGTCCCAGTGGTAGGAATCGTCAGCAGTCTCTCCAGAGACAATCAGCTCCAGCACCATCTTCGGATAGTGTACCACCAAGATCTCAGTGTGAGAAGAGGGGAAGGACATCAGGCTCTAGTGGTCATAGGAGCATGTTAGGAGAGCCTAGTCTTCCAGTGTGTAGCAAGTGTAGTAGGAGGCACCCTAGAGAGTGCCTAGCAGGTTCAGGTGCATGTTTCGGGTGTGGGAAGCCTAGTCATATGCTCAGAGATTGTACAGTGGCCGGACAAGGCCATGGTAGAGGTCGATACCCATCCACTAGCACGCTCAGCTCAGCAGGGTGCATCCATTAGTACAGGTGGTGGTCAGTGGTAGAACAGGTTTTATGCCCTCTTGTCTCGTCTGGAGTAGGAGGTCTCTCAAGATGTAGTCACTGGTATGTTATGAGTATTTCATCTTGATGTTTATGCATTGTTAGATCTAAGGGCTACCTTATCTTTTGTGACACCCTATGTTGCTAGTAGTTTTGGAGTTAGTCCCGAAATCCTATCAGAACCCTTCTCAGTCACTACTCTAGTCGATGAGTCAGTTACAGCTCGATGGGTATATAGAAATTACCCTGTTACTGTCCTTCAGAAAGTCACCTCAACAGATTTAGTAGAGTTAGACATGACAGATTTTGATGTTATCTTTGGCATGGATTGGTTACAAGCATGTTATGCCTTAGTGAATTGTAGAACCCGTGTGGTAGAGTTTCAATTCTCAAATGAGCTAGTCCTAGAGTAGAAGGGTAGTTCAGCTATGCCTGTAGGTCTTTTTATTTCCTACCTTATGACCCGGAAGATGATTTCTAAAGGTTGTGTTTACCATCTAGTTCAGGTTAAGGATGCTACGTCTGAGACCCCGACTCTCTAGTCAGTGATCTTGGGCAGAATTGCATGCCTAAGTGATACTCAATTACTTCATTTCTACTTGTTTATCTATTTTTATGGGTGCATTCTCATGTGATTTTTATGTAAATGTATATTTATACTAACCAACATGATTAGTGTTGTTTTGCAGTTTAGAAGGAATTTTTGGAAGCTAATCTACAAGTTGGTGAAATGTGGAAATGGACTCGGAAGCAAGAAGTGGAAGTTGACAAGGAAAATTGGCCAAAATAGGGGCTCCGCGATGGCTCCGTGTCACGCTACCATCACGGAGGCATTCTGCCTAGGAGGGAAAATTATGTCAAATTCTAGTGGAGGTGCGCGTTACCTCCGTGGCACGGAGGCAGTGCTCCGCGATACATATCGTGCCACGCTGAGGTGCATTTACCTGGGAGCCGATTTCAAGTGGGGGTCTGCGACAGGGCCGTGGAACGGAGGCAGTGCTCCGCAATACACTCTGTGCCACGTTGCTTGTTATTCCAAGAAAAATTCCCACTAGTATAAATAGCACACTTAGGTTTTATTTTAAACATTCTGACATTTTTGGAGCAAGAACGTGGTTAGAAGGCAGTTGAGAGGAAGAATTTCTAGAGTTAATCTCTTCCTTATTCTCTTTAATTTCAATTGCTTGTATGAATTCTACTTGTTTGAAGATGTTTAATCCATAAATGAGTGGCTAATTCACCTCTTGCGGAGGTTAAGGATAATTGTAGAGGAATGTAATCACTAATTATTTCAGTTTTCATCTTCTCTATAATGGTTGTTCCATCAATTCTTGTTTTTACTACGTTAATGTTTGGCCAATGTTAATGTATATCTTAGAATTCCAATTTTAATTCTGAAAGGGAAATTAATTAGATAAATGTGAATTGGTGGGATATGATCTTTTCTTAGTTGGGAAAATTGAGAGAAGATTTACGTTCAAAATAGAAATATATCTGAATGTCATATTAGTCATTTATGGAATTTGTTATGTATGGCTAGAGCATGGGGTTTTTGCATCACAGAAATGTGTAATGTAAGTCTCGTGATTCTTTAATTGGAGAGGAGTAGAAAGATCCAACCCATAGGTTATTAATTCCGGACTAACAACCAAGAGAAGATTGACTGATTCTAATTAATGAATTATATCCCTGCATGCTTGCCTTAACCTCAGCTTGTTCATTGCTATTGTTTAGACTTTAATTTACAATCTTGACTTAGGTTCTTATTAACTATTAATATTGACTCATAAAATATTATTTGTTTGGTTGTCTACATTCATAGAGATATTGTTCACTAAAAATTAGGATAATTACTACCATAAATTCAATCCCTGTGGGATCGATACTTGGCTTGAAATAAAGCCACTTTACTACTTGTACGACCACGTGCACTTGTGTGTAGTTCGGTACGAACAAGTTTTGGGCGCCGTTGCCGGAGACTGGCAATTGGTAATTTAATTTTCTTAGTGTTAGTTTACAAGTTTGATATAAGTGTTGATGACTTGATCTTAGCCTTTCTCTTGCAGGTACTGAATTTTTCTGAACACTGGCAAGAGACAAGGAGTTGGTGGATTCATTTATAGAGCCAGAGAGATAATTTTATCGCCAAAGAAGGGAAGCTCTATAGAAGAAGTTGCAGTTGCTGAGACAGGCAATTCTGGAGCAGCAATAGAATCCACCGATTGTAAGGGCAGTTTTAGTGCCCGAAGAGATGGCAGCAAGACCGGTCCGCAAAGTGGCAATCCCATATGCAAATAATGTGACATCCAGCATTTGCAGATCAGAGCCAGGAGGGAGGTTCGAACTCAAGCAGAATATGGTGCAGTTGTTGCACACCAGCGGGCAATTTACAGGTCTCCCTGATGAAGATCCACAACAACATCTCCAAAACCTTTTGGAGATAAGTGACACCTATATCCCCGCTGGAGTATCATCCGACTATGTGAGGCTTACATTATTCCCATTCTCATTGTTGGGGGAAGCAAAGAGGTGGTTGAAAGTTGAACCACCTAATTCTATCACTACTTGGGATGATCTCGCAAAGAAGTTTTTGATACGATTCTTTCCATCAAGGAAGACAGCCAGACTTAGAAGTCAGATTCTAAGTTTCAAACAGAGAGAGGGTGAGAATTTGTATCAGGCTTTGGAGAGGTTCAAGTCAATGTTAAGGGATTGTCCTCATCATCACCAGTCTAATGATGTGTTGGTGCATACATTCATTGAGGGTTTGGAACCACATACTAAGATTCTGTTAGATTCAGCAGCCGGTGGGCAGGCATTGGAGAAGACCTATGAAGAGCTTTACACTTTGTTAAACCGTATTTCACAGGGAAATCCAGAATAGAATGCGGATTCAACTCGAGGAGGAGCAAGGAAAGCTGCGGGAGTCTTTGAGGTGGATGGTTTTACAGCTATTGCTGCACAGATAACTGCATTGCAAAATCAACTCAACACCCACTTCAGCATTATGAGCTTGAGCCAAGCACAAGCCCTAGTCAATGCAGTCCATCAGGTGTGGTGTGAAGTATGTCGAAGTAGTGAACACTCAGCTGAGTGTTGTGGTGCAAATCCAGACTTAGTGAATTTTGTTGGAAACATCTAGAGGAACAATAATCAACAGTATGGCAACAGTTACAACCCAAATTGGACGAATCATCCGAATTTTTCTTAGGGGAGTACTAGTCATCAAGGACAGAGTTCTAATCAGGGCGTGCAGAGAAATCAAGGAGGGCATCAAAATTTTCAGTCACAATATAGAGGAAACAATGCACCTCCTCCACCACCCAGCAACATCAAGGATATGTTCAAAACCTTAATAGCTAACCAAGCACAGATGCAGGCTGATTATGTGAAATTAGCGGCTGACATGAAAAATTAGCAGTTAGCTACTACGGCATTGGAGTATCAGTTTGGACAGTTAGCTGGAGCTCAAAACACTAGACCAAAGGGGGGATTACCAAGCGATACTGACCCAAATCCCAAGCAGGTCAATGCAGTTACCACCAGGAGTGGAATTCAACTCAAGGAGGTGGAACCGGAAAGGCCACCTCAGCAATCTGGAGCGGCTAAAAAAGATGAAGAACATGATGATGTGAGGGGGAAGGAAAAGGCAGCTGAGACAGAAAGACCACCGCCCCCGTTTCCTCAGAGATTAAAAAAGCACAAGGAGGAAGCTTGCATCAAGAAATTCATGGAAGTGTTGAAACAGGGGCATATTAATTTACCTTTTGTTGATGTTTTGCAGGGAGTGCCGAAATATGCCAAGTACATCAAAGACATTGTAGCAAACAAAAGCAGATTGACGGAGTATGCTACAGTGGCGCTGACTGAGGAATGCACTTCCCGAATATAGAACAGATTGCCGATAAAGCTCAAGGATCCTGGGAGCTTTACTATTCAGATTACAATTGGGAAATCTATTCGAGCTCGCAGATTATGTGATTTGGTAGCAAGCATAAGCTTGATGCCGACATTGGTGTTCAAGAAGTTGGGGCTAGGCTGCCCTAGACCAACTACTGTGATCTTGCAGCTAGCTGACTGTTCATTGGCCAGACCTGATGGTATTGTGGAGGATGTGCTAGTGCAAGTGGGCTCCCTCATTTTCCCAGTGGATTTTATAATCTTGGATTTTGAGCTGGATGAGGAAGTCCCATTTGTTTTGGGACGTCCTTTCTTGGAAATTGGGCGAGCCTTGATTGATGTGGCTGCGGGGCAGCTAACCATGCGAGCACATGACAAAGTAGAGGTTTTTGATGTGTACAAGGCCATGAAGCTACCAGCCATTTATGAGGAGCTATCAACAATCAGTGTTCTAAATCAAGAATCGGCTCTTCAGATTGTTGACTCATAAGACCCATTGGAGAGATCCTTGGTAGGCTCTGATCATTTTGGGGACAGTGCTACATATGAGATGGTGCAGACTCTGAACGAGCCAAAATGGTTTCTCAGGAAGCAGGACTTCGAGCCGTTGATGAGGTCCTTGGAACCCTTGCCAAAGACATCAATTGAGGAGGCACCAAAATTGGAGTTAAAGAAATTGCCTCCACATCTGAAGAATGTATTTTTGGGTGAAGATGACACCTTGCCAGTCATCATTTCCGCAGAACTGACAGATGCACAAGTGAAAGATGCATTGGTGGTCCTCAAGAGGCGGAAGAGAGCAATGGGTTGGCAGATGTTGGACATCATAGGAATTAGTCAAACTTTTTGCACACACAGGATTTTATGGAAGAAGGATCCAAGCCAACTGTGCAACATCAGCGGAGGTTGAACCCGGTGATGAAAGATGTAGTCAGAAAGGAAGTGATCAAGTGGCTTGATGCAGGTGTGGTATATCCCATCTCAGATAGTGAATGAGTTAGCCAGTTCAGTGTGTTCCAAAGAAAGGAGGGATAACCGTGGTCACCAATGAAAAGAATGAATTGATTCCCACATGCACAATCACAGGCTGGCGAATTTGCATGGATTATAGGAAGCTCAATGAGACCAGGAGGAAAGATCATTATCCTATTCCATTTATTGATCAGATTTTGGACAGGTTGGTAGGTCAGGAGTATTATTGTTTTCTGGATGGATATTTTGGCTATAATCAAATAGCCATAGCACCGGAGGATCAGGAGAAGACCACTTTTACATGTCCTTATGGGACATATGCTTTTAGGCGGATGCAATTTGGTCTATGCAATGCACCAACCACATTCCAGAGATGCATGATGGCGATCTTTCACGATATGGTGGAAGATTTTGTCGAGGTATTTAGGGATGACTTTTCTGTTTTCGGTAATTCGTTTGCTACATGTCTGCAGAATCTTGATAGGGTGTTAGCTCGATGTGAAGACTCAAACCTGGTGTTCAACTGGGAGAAGTGCCACTTTTTAGTCAAGGAGGGTATCGTCCTTGGCCATAAGGTGTCATGCAAAGTGTTGGAAGTCGATCGTGCGAAGATTGAGGTGATTGAAAAGCTACCACCACTAGTGTCAGTGAAGGGTGTTCGCAGTTTTCTCGGACATGCGGGGTTTTACAGACGGTTCATCAAGAACTTTTCAAAAATTTCTACACCGATATGCCGGTTGCTAGAAAAAGAGGTGAAGTTCGAATTTGACAAGAACTGTGTAGAAGTATTCGAGGAACTAAAACAGAAGCTAGTAGAAGCGCCTATTCTCATTTCTACGGATTGGGAACATCCTTTTGAATTGATGTGTGATGCAAGTGACGTAGCTGTAGGAGCTGTATTGGGGCAGCGGAGGAATAAAATTTTTCATTCCATTTATTATGCAAGCAAAACACTTTACGCTGCCCAAGTCAATTATACAGTCACGGAAAAGGAGATGCTCGCATTGGTGTTTGCATTTGACAAATTCAAATCCTGCCTGGTGGGTTCTAAAGTGGTGGTATATACTAATCATGCAGCAATTCGGTATTTGTTTGGCAAGAAGGATGCGAAGCCCAGGCTAATCAGATGGATATTGTTGCTACAAGAGTTTGATCTAGAGATTCGGGATAGAAAGGGAAGTGAGAATCAAGTGGCAGATCACCTATCACGATTGGAAAGCCGGTCGCATGTGAAGGAAGGTGATAGCATCAAAGAAGAGTTCCCAGATGAGCAACTCTTGGCAATAAGGGAAGCTGAAATCCCTTGGTATGCAGATATTGTGAACTTGCTGGTAAGTGGTGTCTACCCACTTGAGGCTACGACTCAGCAAAGAAAGAAGCTGAGACATGATTCCAGATATTACATATGGGATGAGCCATATCTGTTTAAGTAGGGACCAAATCAAGTGATGACACGATGCATCCCAGAAAGCCAGATTGTAGAAGTACTAAGGAGTTGTCACTCATCGTTGTATGGAGGGCACCACGGAGGAGAACGGACAGCTCACAAGGTGCTATAGTCAGGTTTCTTTTGGCCTACACCATTTAGAGATTCTATAGCATATGTAAAAATGTGTGATAGATGTCAAAGAACAGGCACAATCGGTAGAAGACAGGAGATGCCACTGCAGCAAATATTAGAAGTTGAGGTTTTTGATGTATGGGGAATAGACTTCATGGGCCCGTTTCCACCGTCCTTTGGAAATTGTTACATCTTGGTAGCGGTTGACTATGTTTCTAAGTGGGTCGAGGCAGTAGCCTGTCCCAGCAACGACAACAAGGTGGTGATGAAATTTGTGAGAAAGCAAATTTTCACCAGGTTCGGTACGCCCCGAGCTATTATCAGTGACGGAGGGGCTCATTTTGTGAATGCAAGTTTCATAAACTTGCTAGCTAAGTATGGGGTGCGGCACAAGGTAGCGACAGCGTATCATCCCCAAACTAGTGGGCAAGTGGAGGTGTCAAACAGAGATATTAAGCAGATTCTACAGAAGACAGTGAATGCACAACGAATTGATTGGGCAAGAAAACTTGACGATGCGTTGTGGGCTTACAAAACTGCATACAAGACACCCATTGGGACTTCTCCATATAGATTGGTTTATGGAAAGGCATGTCATCTACCTGTGGAGCTGGAACACTGAGCTTTTTGGGCTATAAGAAAGCTAAATATGGATCCAGAGCTAGCAGGGAAGAAGAGGTTGATGCAGCTCAGCGAATTAGATGAGTTTCGATGGCACGCCTATGAAAGTGCTAAATGCTACAAGGAGAAAACTAAAAGGTGGCACGACAGGCATATGGTGCATTAGATCTTTGAGTCAGGGCAAAAAGTGTTGTTGTTCAATTTGAGGTTGAAACTTTTCCCAGGGAAGTTGCGGTCCAAGTGGTCAGGGCCGTTTGAAGTGGTGAGAATGACTCCACACGGAGTAGTGGAATTGTGGCAAGAGGATAAAAGTGCCATATTTTTGGTGAACCGGCAGAGATGTAAGCATTACTGGGGTGAAGACGTTATTCGTGAGAAGACGTCTATCACTTTAGCAGATGATTAAGGATGAACAACGTCGAGCCGCGACGGTAAACCCGGCGCTGCACGGGAGGCAACCCGTGAATGTGATGTAATAGAATAGTTACGATTATTTGAAAAAAAGAGGAAAAAAAAAGAAAAATGACAATAGTTGAGAGGCAACCCATGATTTCTAACAAATTTGTTATGGTTGAATGATTTTCAGGTGAAATGGAGGGCCAAAATACAAAAATGTGCAAAGAAAAAATCGAGGTAAGAAAATAAATTTTGGGGAATTTCCAGTGAGCCATCGCGTTGGCTCCGTGTCACGGAGGAGGGCCTCCGCGTTACCCTCTGTGACACGTTGAGGTTATTCCAGATTTTTTAAAAAATTCCGGAACACCTCCGTGATAGCTCCGTGTCATGGAGCATGGCCTCCACGATGGCCTCCGTGACACGTTGAGGTGTCTTTCGCGTCGGGTCACCGGGTAAAGCCACGTGAAAACCCCCTTTTTAACCCAAATCCCTTCATTTTTCCCCATTTCTTCAAATCCTCCGCGATCAACACCCCAAAATCCCTCCTCCCTCAACGTGCCACGAACCTAGTGAGCAAAATCCTTCGATTTTTCTTCGATTTCATCAAAGTAAAGGTATGTTCTTGAATTTTTTCTCATTATTGCTCAATTTTTCAAATCTTCATCATGTTTTTGTGATGAAACCTTGCCCTAAGTGATTAATAAGTTTGTAATCAATTGAGTTATGATTTAATGATGTTCATAGGATTGATGTGAGTAGATTAACTCAATAGTTGCATGATTGTTGAAATTCTTACGATATTGATAACTAGGGTTAAGGATTGAATAGGAAGAAGAAGAAATGCATTAAAATGTGGATATTTTGGGTTGTGCATGTTGTTTGAAGTGAAACATATTGTGATTGAAGTGGATTATGCTATGGTAGAAGATGGATTTTCGGGGGATGTAAATAGAGAATTAACATAGGTTGTTGTGCTAAAATTTCAAAGTGCTCATGATGATATAATTGAATCGATGGAGGAATTTTCATAATTCATTGTATGAAGTCTGAGTAGTACAAAGAAATTGTTCCATCGACTTGTATGAATGCAATGAGCATGTTGAGAATTAAGAACTGAAAAAACATGAATGTCTTGTCGAATTGTGTTGACTGCGGCTAAAGACTAAGTGTGGGGTGATCAAATTAAGCCCAACCTTAGCCGTAGCCAACTATGGCTCAAATAACATTGGAACTGTATGTATTAAAGGTATAGGAAAAATGTCAGGAAGATAGGACAAAGGCAAGGGCGCATCCACATCTGGCACCAGCAGAAAAAGAGTGAGACTCGGGGCAGCAGTACCAGTAGCACCAGCGGTTCCTCGAGGGCAACGTCGACAGTATGGAACCAGATGGGTGACGGATGAGGGGAAGAAATGGTATGCCAAACACAAGGAAACCAAGTACTTCCCGGAGGAGCAGATAGCACGGGAACCACTAGCACAGGAATTCCCGCGGATTCTACATAGGATTGACACTGCTAGGCTAAACTTCATTTTTAAAAAACCCAGAGAGTGCAATCTCCATCTTATCCGGGAATTCTATGCTAACTAGAACTCGACTTTGCACAGCCAAACCATCAAGATAAGAGGGAAGGTGGTCACCTTTGAACCATACCATTTAAATGCAATCCTGGGGGCGCGGGATACAAACGCTCATGTCCTCCGCTAGCTGAACATCACTCCACCTTACGCGGATATCCGACGCACCTTATGTGGCGCTTGATCGACAGCTAGGTGGGGTAGGCACAAGGAAAGGGGCTACCACCAGACATTTCCCTATTCCCAGATGAACAGAGAGGCTCGAATATGGTTGAAAATAGTTTGCTCGTGTCTGATCCCAGGGGTGCACATGACTGATGTCACCCGGGATAGAGTTTGTCTGGTTTATGCGCTGATGAAGGGGCTGGAAATTAATGTGGGTGGTGATCATCTCCGCCATGAAGAGAGCCCGACTGCATCAGGGGAACCGATATGGGTTTGGTGGTCTTCTCACCACTTTCCTAAGGGGCCACGGTATTGAAGAAGAGGCCCTGGACTACATCCCTCAGCTGGACAGGCATGCTTTGGATGTTACTAAAACCAAGGCACCTGATACTACTTATGGGCATGTGCTTACACTAGCCGAGCGACATGCTCGGGATGATCAATACATGGCCTAGATGTATGGGATGTAGATGTTGCAGTTGCGCATCGGTGGAAGGCCCACAACAGAGGATGAGTTGTGGCAGCTCGAATTAGATTATCCATTCAATGAGAATGCTCGAGCTTTATGCCGAGTGGGGCCTGCATTTGTAGAGCCCGTGGATGATGACGTCCCTACTGATGAGGAGGCACGCCGGGAGGACTCAGACATTGAGTCGGATGAGGACGGCGGGGGCGATTCTGATCTTGGAGATGAGGCGCTGGCACCTGATGAGGTGATTGAATATTTTGATTGATCAGGGAGTTTCACCACCCAAACTTTGTTGTGAAATTGCAATTATGTGAACACTAGGGACAGTGTTCCGATTAAGTGTGGGGTGGGAGTAGTTAGGTGCTAGCTGTTGTGCTTTTTTTTTTGTGGATTTTGTTAATTGTTACCCTGTGACTCTGTGTTTCATGTTCTGTAGCTGATGAAGTTGTGTAGTTGGTGTTGTAATAAATCTTTAGTTGTTGTTGTGTGTGATGTGTAAATTTTTCAATTATATTTATCTTTTTCTATCGAATTTTTTTTTGTTTGGGTTTCTCGGTTTTTGTTTTCGGTGCTTTTCCCAAGAATAGTCCCATTGAACCAACATCGTAGATAGTGACTGTTCACTATGATGGATGGATGACGACTGTCTTAAGGGAAATTTCGTCAATATGATTAGTTTTTATTTTTTCTTTCTTTCATTTGTTTTCCAAATGTGTCTCTAATTAATGGTTCGACATTCTTGTTACGTGTTACACATGATTGTAAGATGCAAGTGTGATTCATATGAAAGCATGCAAATGTGTTAAACATGTTGAGATACCTAGGCCCTAGAATTCGATTCAGTGTGATCGAGGCTTAATAGTGAATTCTTATAAGTAACTGATTGAAGAGTCTGTGAATATGTCTTAAGTTGAGCATGTGCAGTGAGTGTGAGGTTTCGAATATTCCATGCTATTGTGAAGTGTCTAGAACTTGCCTGGTGTGTGTACTAAATGAAATGAAGGATGTGGATTGTAGGAAAGGATGTAGGCATTTCTTTGAATGAACCGAAAGTTTCTCCCTTATCGTACCCACCTTGAATGTTAAATCCTAGTTAGCACCATTGAACCTTTAGCCTATTCTTTGATAGATACAAACCGAGCTTAATCCTTTTTTTTCATTAGCCATGAATTTGATCCAAAACTCCTAAGCGCTTAAGAAAATCAATTTTCCCAAAGAGTGAAGGAGTGAGAAGTTTGAAATGTAAGGGAAAGCGGAAGTTGTGAAAGTTAAAGAAAAGGTCAAAGGTGCCCTTGTTGAAATTGATTAATTAATAGTAGAGAGTAAGAAAATCAATGAATGAAAAAAAAAGATGCTTAAATACTCTTTGCTAGTAAGTCGAGTGTGCTTAAAGAAATGGGAACAAAAACAAAGAAGAAAATTCAAGAATGAGAGGATTGAGGAAGAAGCAATGTCTGTAATGAAGGTGGGATGTATTAAAAGCGCTTAGGGAAGCTAGTTACTATTATTGGTGGTTAGCCCAGTATTTACTAGTTCCTTAGCTTACATTACAACCCATTAAGTCCTACGTGATCTTACATCATGCATCCTTAAATTAGTGGAGTAAAACACTAGGGGCAAGCTTATGGTTCACGACATGATGCATGTGAATTCTTTGGGAGAGCGAGCGTAATCGTATTCATATACCCCTACATGTAGTGCTTTGGAAATCTTATGAGTGCACATGGGGTAATTCTCTTGTGTTGCGAGGGCACATGCTTGACGAGAGATAATATTTTGTGTCAGATGTCTTGTTCAGTTGATTTGCACGAGTTTGCCAAGATCGAGAATTGATTCTTGAGGTTAGGAGGTCTCAATGTGGTGTACTTCATTTTATTGATGAAACCATGCATGCTCTCTTGATGATTTGCTATCTTAAATAATTCGTATAGTCGTAGCTTGAATGGTCGCGCCAAATTAGCTATGCGTGGGTTTCAATTGCATGAGATGTGAGAGTATCGTTCGAGGACGAACAAGGTTTTAAGTGTGGGGTAAGTGATCTTGGGCAGAATTGCATGCCCAAGTGATACTCAATTACTTCATTTCTACTTGTTTATCTATTTTTATGGGTGCATTCTCATGTGATTTTTATGTAAATGTGAATTCATACTAACCAACGTGATTAGTGTTGGAAGCTAATATACAAGTTGGTGAAATGTGGAAATGGACTCGGAAGCAAGAAGTGGAAGTTGACAAGGAAAATTGGCCAAAATAGGGGCTCCGCGATGGCTCCGTGTCACGCTACCATCGCGGAGGAATTCTGCCTAGGAGGGAAAATTATGTCAAATTCCAGTGGACGTGTGCGTTACCTCCGTGGCACGAAGGCAATGCTCCGTGATGCACTCCGTGTCACGCTGAGGGTGATTATCCGGAACCTCAAGTTCTAGTGAAGGTGCGCGATAGCACCGTGGCACGGAGGCAGTGCTCCGCGATACATGTCGTGCCACGCTGAGGTGCATTTATTTGGGAGCCGAGTTCCAGTGGGGGTCCGCGACAAGGCCGTGGCACGAAGGCAATGCTCCACGATACACTCCGTGCCACGTTGCTTGTTATTCCGGAAAAAATTCCCACTAGTATAAATAGCACACTTAGGTTTTATTTTAAACATTCTGACATTTTTGGAGCAAGAACGTGGTTAGCAGGCAGTTGAGAGGAAGAATTTCTAGGGTTAATTCTCTTCCTTTCTCTCTTTAATTTCAATTGCTTGTATGAATTCTACTTGTTTGAAGATGTTTAATCCACAAATGAGTGGCTAATTCACCTCTTGCTTAGGTTAAGGATAATTGTAGAGGAATGTAATCACTAATTATTTCAGTTTTTCATCTTCTCTATAATGGTTGTTCCATCAATTCTTGTTTTTACTATGTTAATGTTTGGCCAATGTTAATGTATATCTTAGAATTCTAATTTTGATTCTGAAAGGGAAATTAATTGGATAGATGTGAATTGGTGGGATATGATCTTTTCTTAGTTGGAAAAATTGAGAGAAGATTTAGGTTTAGAATAGAAATATATCTGAATGTCATATTAGTCATTTATGGAATTTGTTATGTATGGCTAGAGCATGGGGTTTTTGCATCACAGAAATGTGTAATGTAAGTCTCATGATTCTTTAATTGGAAAGGAGTCGAAAGATCCAATCCATAGGTTATTAATTCCTGACTAACAGCCAAGAGAAGATTGACTGATTCTAATTAATGAATTATATCCCTGCATGCTTGCCTTAACCTCAGCTTGTTCATTGCGTTACAATCTTGAATTAGGTTCTTATTAACTATTAATATTGACTCATAAAACATTATTTATTTGGTTGTCTACATTCATAGCGATATTGTTCACTAAAAATTAGGATAATTACTACCATAAATTCAGTCCTTGTGGGATCAATACTTGGCTTGAAATAAAGCCACTTTACTACTTGTACGACCACGTGCACTTGCGTGTAGTTCGGTGCGAACAAGTTCCTATAGTGTGTGAGTATCTGGAGGTGTTCTTAGATGATCTACCTGGAGTCCCTCCAGAGTGGGAGATTGACTTCGGTATTGACCTTCTTCCCGATACGCAACCTATATCTATTTCTCCTTACAGAATGGCTTCAGCTGAGCTAAAGGAGTTGACTGAACTGTTGAAGGATCTCTTAGATAAGGGTTTCATAAGACCTAGAAAATCCACATAGGGTGCACCAATTCTTTTTATTCATAGGAAGGATGGTTCTCTTCGTATGTGCATTAACTACCGGCAATTAAACAAGGTCATAATCAAGAACAAGTATCCTCTTCCTAGGATTGATGATTTGTTTGACCAACTTCAAGGTACTAAGTGCTTCTCAAAGATAGATCTTAGGTCCGGTTATCACCAAATCAATGTTAAGGAGAGTGACATCCCAAAGACAGCTTTCAGGACTCGGTATGGTCACCATGAGTTTGTAGTTATGTCTTTTGGACTAACGAATACTCCTGTAGCTTTTATGGATTTGATGAACAGGGTGATTCAAGCCATATTTGGACACATCCATGATTGTGTTTATAGATGATATTCTCATATACTCTCAGAGCGAGGAGGAGCATGCCGCCCATTTGAGGATTGTGCTACAGATTCTTAAGGATTGCCAACAGTTTGCTAAATTTAGCAAGTGTGAGTTTTGGTTGAACTCAATAGTGTTTTTGGGTCATGGGGTGTCAAGTGAGGGTGTACAAGTGGACTCTCAAAAGATAAAATTGTAAAGAATTGGCCTAGACCAGTTAGTCTTTTAGATATCAGGAGTTTTTTGGGTTTAGCTAGCTACTACAGAAGGTTTGTTGAGGGATTTTTATCCATTGCAGCACCGTTGACTAAGTTGACCCAGAATAATATCAAATTTTAGTGGTTGGATGCCTGTGAGAAGAGTTTTCAAAAGTTAAAGACTCGACTCACTTCAGCCCCAATATTGACCTTACTCGAGGGTATAGATGGATTTGTGGTGTATTGTGATGCCTCTAAGGTTGGTATTGATTGTGTGTTGATGCAGCACGGCAAGGTCATTGCGTATGCCTCTAGATAGCTTAAGACTCATGAGAGGAATTACCCAACCCACGACCTAGAATTGGCACAGTGGTGTTTGCACTGAAAATTTGGGGGCACTATTTGTATGGAGTGCATGTAGATGTGTTCACGGACCACAAGTGTCTTCAGTATGTGTTTACCCAGAATGACCTGAATTTACGACAAAGGAGGTGGTTAGAGCTTCTCAAGGATTATGACATGAGTTTCCTTTATCATCTGGGCAAGGCCAATGTAGTGGCAGATACTTTTAGCAGGCCATCCATGGAGAGTGTTTCTCATGTGGAAGATGGAAGGAAAGAGTTGGTGAAAGATGTGCACCGTCTTGCATGATTAGTAGTTTGCCTTGTGCATTCGACGGATGGTGGTGTCGTTGTTCGGAATAGCTCAGAATCCTCTTTGGTGGCTGAGGTCAAGTCTAGGCAGGATGAGGATCCTAATTTGGTAAATATAAAGGAAGCGGTCAAAAATTAAAAGGTTGAGGTCTTCTCCTAAGAGGAAGATAGTGTACTTTAATATCAAGGTCGTTTGTGTGTTCCAGATGTCGATGAATTGAGGGAGCAGATGTTGCATGAGCCTTATGGTTCCCAATATTATATACATCTAGGTTCCACCAAGATGTACCGTAACCTACGGGAAGTCTATTGGTGCAATGGCATTATGAAGGACATAGCGGAATTCATGGCTAAGTGTTCGAACTGTCAACAAGTGAAAGTGGAGCATCAAAGACTAGGAGGTGTGCTACAAAACATCAGTATCCCCACCTAGAAGTGGGAAGAGATCAATATGAACTTCATTACTGGGTTGCCTCATACACGTCAACAGTATGATTCTATTTGGGTGGTTGTGGACAGGTTGACTAAAGCAGCTTATTTTCTACCAGTCAAAACCATCGACTCAGTGGAGGATTATGCTAAATCGTATATCAGGAGTTAGTTCGTTGCATGGTGTTCCCTTGTCCATCATACCAAACAGAGATACTCATCTCACTTTGCAATTTTAGAAGTCATTTCAGAAGAGACTTGGTACTTAGGTCAAGCTTAGCACATTCCACCCCTAAAGCTAGCTCCTACTCCTCCTCCTTCTCCTTTAGGATAAGATCCTCCTTGGTCCTTTTTCCTTCTCGCGACAACTTTTCACCCGCAGACGGATGGTCAGGCTGAGCGAACCATTCAGACTCTTGAGGATATGTTGAGAGCATGTGTGATTGACTTCAAAGGTAGTTGGGATGATCATTTACCTCTTATCAAGTTTTCTTACAACAACAACTATCACTCCAGTATTCAAATGGCTCCGTTTGAGGCTCTTTATGGCCGGAGGTGTAGGTTGCTTATTGGTTGGTTTGAAGTAGGTAGAGCTACATTGATAGGGCTAGACTTTATTCATGAGGCTATGGAGAAAGTTCAACTTATAAGGGAGAGGCTAAAAATAGCTCAGAGACGTCAAAAGTCCTATGTGGATGTGAGAAGGAGAGAACTTGAATTTGAAGTTGATGATTGGGTGTTTCTGAAAGCGCCTCCCATGAAGGGAGTGATGAGGTTCAGAAAGAAAGGGAAGCTTAGTCCTCGATATGTTGGCCCGTACAGGATTGTGAGACGTGTTGGAAAAGTCCTATGAGTTGGAGTTGCCCTCAGAGGTAGCTTCAGTACATCCAGTCTTCCATGTGTCGCTCTTGAAGAAGTGCATTGGTGACTCGAATTTGGTTGTTCTGGTGGAGAGCATAGGTGTGGATGATAACCTTAGTTATGAAGAGGTTCCGATTGAAATCCTTGATCATCAGGTTTGGAAGTTCAGGAAAAATATGTAACTTGAGTAAAGGTTCTATGAAGAAACCAGCTAGTTGAGGGAGCTATGTGGGAAGCTGGAGCTGATTTGATGGCTAGAAACCCACATCTTTTTCCTTCTGGCTCAGTTCCATCTTGAGGTACCATCTTAGCCCTTAGTACTCTATTCAGTTGCAGGTGTAGTCTATGTCTCCCATTTTCATTTATGTTAGTGCTTTTGTATGCGTGATTCATGAATTTGTCCAGTCATGTATCTTAGTCTAGAGTCATTCACTCCATCAGTTCTCTACTTTAGATATTCGATATTTGGGATGGCAGTTCCTTTCCCCAGTTATTTAGTATGTTTACCCACATTCGAGGATGATGTTCCTAAGAGGAAGCTTGTAATACCCTGAAAGTCCCTAGGATAATACCCAAGGGTTAAGCAAAAATAAAAAAATATTGCATCAGGTCAAAGGAAAGCTCGTCTAGTGACCCGTGAAGTTACCCCACGAGTCATGGAGTGACTCATGAAGTGGAGGTTGGCTTATTAAGAGTCGTGGTCAAGGGGTGACCATGGGTGAATGCCACAAGACGTGGTGTCACCTCACGACTCGTGGAGTGAGTCGTGATCAAGAGGGTGGATTGGAAGGTGGAAATCCAGTAGACTTCATGAGTGGACTCCACAGGTCATTCCCTACCTCACGACTCGTGAAGTCCCTCGTGAGTATTGGCAGAGTCTATTTTCCAGTGATTTTAGTAAGGGTGTTTTCGTAATTCCTAAGCTCCTAACCTAAACTATGTCGATTTAAGCTCAGTTAAGAGGATTTTCAGAGGGTTTAGCCTATTCTAACCTATTCCCTCCCCATGCATGCAAGTTTAGAGATTTCCAAAGGAGATCAAGTGTAGAATTCTTCAAGTTCTTCCCTAAAGCTCTTGGGCTTTCAAGGAAGGGTGTAAAATCAGATTACCCAGGTATATAGGGTCATGAATAAGGGTTTCCCTTCACTCTCATACCCAAATCCCATCTCAAGTTTATGAATTCAAGTGTTGTAATGTCCCAAAAGTTTATATGATCAGACTTGAGGGTGGAAGCCGAGGGAAAAAAATTCACAAGTCACAGAATGACTCGTTAGGTCACCTAACAAGTCATGGAGTGGCTCCTGAGGAGGGTGCCAGGACAGTGGAGAGTCATGGTCAGTGGGTGATCACGGGTGGAGCTACGAGTCGTGGTGTCACTTCACGACTCATGAAGTAAGTCTTGGTTAGGATGGCAGGTTGAAGATCTAAATTTCCAGTAGCAGTAACAAGTGTGGACCACGAGTCGTGGATGGTCCAAACAACTCGTGAAGTCCCTCGTGGGGATTGACAGAGTCCATTTTCCTGTGAATTTAGTAAGGGTGTTTTCATAATTTCTAAGCTCCTAAGTCCTAAACTACGTCTATTTTAAGCTCTATTAGGAGAGTTTTAAGAGTGCTTAGCATATCCTAAGTTATTCTCTCCCATGCATACAAGATTTGAGGGTTCTATTGAAGATCAAGCTTGAGAATTCTCCTAGTTCTTCCCCAGATCTCTTGGGCTTTCAAGGAAGGGTGTAAAATTAAATTACCTAGGTATGTAGGGTCATGAATGAGAGCTTCTCTTTATTCTCATGCCCAAATCCTATCTCAAGTTCATGAATTCAAGTGTATGACTCTAGGGGGTCTTAACCCAATTTATGAAATTCTCTATGTTTGATTCATGGGTCAATTCCCTATATGTTTCAAATGATGTTTTAAGATTCATGGGCATGTTTATACTTATTTTTGAATTACAATTTATGATTTTTGGTTTTGGAAATATTATGCCCAATTATGCAAGTTTCATGAAAAGTTAAGGTTATGATCTATGTTTTCAAGCATGATGGGATGTTTAGCATGAAAGAATGTTTATGAATTACCCATATATGAATCCGTGATTTTTGATTAGCAAGTCTATTTCAAGCATGTTAAAGTTTGGGCAAGCCACATGATCTAAGTATGTTTTCATGATTTAGTTGAATTTTATGATGTTAGCTTACCATATGGTTTTGGAGTCTAGACTCCCAATTTTAGCTTGTGGTATGTTTTGAGCCAAGGCTCCTCATATTCAGATTTCAGACTATGTATGTAATTTCATTATCATCTTCGTTGAAAAATGATGGTTCAGCTTCATTGAAAAATGATGGAGAGCATAAGCATGTTTTTGGGAGTAATGTCTAGCATCGAGTAGGATAGGGGTTTAGGTAAACCCCGGGCCTCAGAACTACATGCCAATGTAAGTTTATTTAGATTCATTGGGACCTCCCCTGTGAGCTTTCCCTACCCCAAGGGGCCTTCAACTTGATATCGATATCATGGTAGCGCCTTTAGCCCTAGCAAGGCTTTGGACGACTCTGCCCACTTGAGTGTAATAGTTGGGATCACGTAAGATCTATCGTGATCATGTCAGTTATATGATGAGTCTCCCATTATTTTTCATGATATTAGTTATAATATTGTGTTTTTAAAAGGTTTGACCCAATGTTCAGCTTATCAATTTTAGTTATGACCATCAGTTTCAGCTTTGGTTCATTCATTTCAGTTATGAGATTCAGTTATGTTTATTCATGTTTTCAAGTATCAACATGTAGTCATTACTCTCAGAATATTATATTGATATTATTTATGTTATACATGTTTTCAGTTTATACTTAGCCTATTTTACTTACCTTGAATACTCAGTACATTTCAAGTACTAACTGCATACTCTATGTTGTATCATTTCATGATACAGGATCATACATTTAGGTTCAGTCTCATCAGTAGCCAGTTTTCAGAGTTCAGTCCAAGCAGCTTGTTGGTGAGTCCTCATCCTTCGAGGACCGTTAAATAGTCGAGCAATTAATATTTTCAGTTTTAGACTTCTAGTGAGCTAGTTGAGGGTATTGTCCCATCAGCTTGTCAGTATGTTAGAGGCTTATCAGACATAGTTTGTATTTCTAGCTTCAGATTCTGTGTTTTGAGTGTTCAGTTGTTTAAATGTTCTATTTTTCAGACTTCCGTTATTTCAGAATTTAGTCTTCTACTTTATTTATATTGAGCTTCAGTTTTTATGTTCGTTCCATGGGTGGACTTGGAGACATTTATGATTTCTAAGTTCCATGTCTAGATCCGGGCTTATGTTCGGGTCGTGACAAGTGTATGATCCTATGAGGTCTTAACCCTTCTATGAAATTCTCTATGTTTAATTCACGGGTCGATTCCCTTCATGTTTTAAATGATGTTTCAAGATTCATGGGCAAGTTTTATACCTGTTTTGATTATAATTCATGATTTCAAGTTTTAAGAACATAATGTCCAATTATGCAAGTTTCATGAAAAATTGATTTTATGATTTATGCTTCCAAGTATGATGAAATTTCTAGCATATGTGAATGTTTATAAATTACCGATGAATATATTTTTATTATTTTATTTATGATGTCTATTTCATGCAAGCATGAAGTTAAGATTTGGGAAAGTCCACTCAAGTTAAGAAAGATTTCATGATTTAGCCAAGGCTAATAAGTTTAGTTATCTAAAGTATTGGAGTCTAGACTCCCCACATATTAAGATTCAAGTTATGTTTTGATCTATGATTATATAAGCATTATATATGTTTTGGGAGTAGTGTCCAACACCAAGTAGGCTAGCGGTTCCTAGATTCCCCAGTCTCATGAACTACACACCAATGTAGGTATACTTTGGGGCCTATCAATAGAGTATTTCCCTCGGCCCAAGAACCTATCATGATATCACACATTACTTAATCCTTCACCCTGGAAAGGCTTAGGATGGCTCTCCTCCATGTGAGCAAGATGTGGGATCATCATGAGCTCATACATGGTGGTTGTCGGTTAAGACGAGTCTCCCATTATTTCTCATGATTTCAGTAATGCATATTCTATAAGATATTATATCATGTTTTTAGCAGGTTTGATCCAAGGATTAGTTCATGAGCTTTTACCTATGATTTCAGATATGGAAAGCAATATGTATTTATTTCAATTATGTCTATTTCATGTTTTCAGATTCTAGCATATAGCCATTACTCTCAGAATCTTATGATGTTATGATTTAAGATATGCATGATTTCAATTTACTTATTTAGCCTGTTTTACTTACCTTGCATACTCAGTACATTCAAAGTACTGACCGCATACTCTATGTTGTATCATTTTATGATACAGGCTCAGACACTCAGATTCAGTCTCGCTGCTAGCCAGCTTCCAGAGTTTAGCTCAGACAATATTGTTGGTGAGTCCTCATCCTTCGAGGACCTTTAGATAGTTGAGTTATTGTCATTTCCAGTTTCAGTCATCTAGTGGGCTAGTTGGGGGTGTTGTCCCATCAGCTCATCAATATGTTAGAGGCTTATAAGACATGAAGTTGTATATTCAGCTTCAGATTCAGTATTTTGAGACTTCCATTGTTTAAATATTTTACTATCCAAACTTCCGCTATTTCAAAATTTAGTCTTCCGCTATATTTATGTTCATCTTTAGCTCTCATGTTCATGCCATGGGTTGACTTGGAGCCATTTATGATTCAAGGTTCCCTGTCTAGATTTGAGCCTATGTTCAGGTAGTGACAAGTTGGCATACACTGAGTACACACCATCTGAAACTTAAAAAAACCAACAACAAACGTAAAAGGTGGAATAGCCAAATAAAAATCCTAACCCACAAACAATTAATCAATCTGCAAGTGCACATGATCGTCAGTAATATAGGACGGTGAAGTCCCAATATTGATCCCGTAGAGACTTGTCAGATTAATTACTTAACATTAATATTTTATTTTACTATTTAAATAAACACAGGTAAAATGGGGAAATGGTTTTTGAGATTACTCTACTAAATTGATATGTAAATTAAACTAATGAAAAAAAATCATTTTCAATAGTATTTGTAATTCAAATGATGATGAGAATCTATGGTCTTGGCACTTTTGCTTTCAGGTTGAGTTTTTGGACTCGAATACACTAGACTAAACTCTTCTAAGATTGCTAGTTGTAAGTTACGATTCCATTTCTTACTATTCTCTCGAATATGCAAGAACTATCTCATGAATCCTAACACCTATACCCCTATGCTTGCAGGAGAAACATGAGATGATGGTTCAAGATACTTGTGTTCAACTGAACAGGGTTGAAGGGTATATCCCTATCCTCGAAATCAACTCTTGAACTAATTGAACAAGATAATTGAAACCTATTCTATGCTTCCTTTTAATCCTCTTAATTCCCTCTCCTGAGTTCAACCAAGAGCCAACAGATAATATTCGCAAGGTGATCAATCTAATGAATAATCAATAAAAACAAGTAAGCTAAAACAATCTTGAATGAAGAATTAGAGTCTAGCACAAACGAGTATTCAAACACAACCATCAGCTATGACCATAACTCTAGAGTAGGAGTTTAGCCACTCATATTCAAGCGAAAAACTAAAGTAATCATCATTTGACTTAAAAACATAAAGTACAGAAGAAAACCTATAAGAAAATGAACTTCATGTCTCTTCCCCCAAGAACTGCATAGAAAATTAATCTTTCTAATCTAAGACTCCTAAGAAAATGCCCTAGATAATAAATTTATAAGCAAAGTATCAAATAACTCTTTTTCCCTTGAGAAGTTCAAATTTTAGACTTGGAAATCTGCTGCGAATAGGCCCTGTGGCGCTGCACCTCCCATCTCACTAGACTTTGGCTTGAATTTCCTTTGAAGTTTAGCCTCTGGCGCATCGCACCAGCCATTTTTTCAAGGTTTTAGTCAAAATTCTGCACTTCTAGGACCTGACGCATCACAACACCAGAGTATTAGAAAATTTCCCAAGTACGGAATACCTCTGGTGCGTTGCGCCACTCAGTTCGCCAAGGTGTTGATCAAAATTCTTCTTATGTTTGGGCTTTGTCACACCGCACAACCTAATACACCAACCCGGGCATAATTTTTCTGAAGTTGGGTGGCTGGCGCGCCACTCCAGCTATCTCATGAGACCAAATTTTCCCGAACTCTTCTTTCTTCACACCTTAAACTATTTTTGAGTCCTTTTCCATTGATTACCTGCTAAAATCATCTAAAAACACTTGTTAGCTCATTTAACATACCCAATCATGAATTTATGTTTTTCATAAGGATACTCTCTCAAAACAAGATAAATGATTGGTAAAAGTATGACAAATGAGCATAAAATTTGCCAAACATTAGTATTCCCTGGCAAGAACACAAAAATTTGATCAAGCCCAAATTATACCTCATAATGAAGCATAAAATAGTCGTTGTCAAATATAGTAACCCAATTAGGTTGAGGTCGATCCAATAGGGAATAGAGAAGAAATAATACATTAATGATGAATAAATCAACTAGTAGCCAATATTTCAAAAGAAGAGGTTACAAATAAAAGAAAGAGTAATTCTAAATTATCATTCAGTTGTTATCAAATTAATGAGACAAAACTAGGATTGTGTTTTTCATAATTTTATAATGTAGTAGGCTTATTTTATTAGTGATCTATCCCAATTAATTTTGTGTAAGACTGACGATTAAGTTCATCTAACGTCTCTCGACCTACATAGATGAATCTCAACTAAATCCACTCGGACTTTAGGTGTGTATATTTTTTCCTCGCTATAACTCTTGGATTAACTATCCTTGGTTAGAGCTCAAGTTAATTAGATGAGGGTCGGTAGCCTCAAATTTATATTGCTATTCTCTTTCCCTAACTTCAACCTCTTTGTCCAAGCAAGTTGATGATAAAAGCACGTTTCAACATTTGCAACCGTTAAACCTCATTAAAACAAAGAGAATAACAATCCACTTAATTCACCATTAAAGAATCACTATTTTATTTTGTCTGCTTCTATTAATCCATCATGACTCCCACAACTCTAGCTCAAGAGATTTAGTCGCTCATATTTGAGAGAACAATAACATAAGATTTATAAGAAGTCATAATGAAATACTTACAATAATATGAAATTGTTTAACAAATCTCAAAAGCTAATTAGAATCACAAGAACGTGATGTTTTCTTCAACAATGATACTTAACAAAAGCCTTCCCCAACTTGGAATAATTTTCTAAAAGGATTTGGTTCTAATTGGTGTGTAAATAATGTGTAAAAACATCTTTATTAATCAATCATGGTTCCCACAACTCTATCTCAAGAGATTTAGCCGCTCATATTTGAGAGAACAATAAGATAATATTTATAACAAGTCATAATGAAATACTTACAATAATATAAAATTGTTTAATAAATCTCGAAAGATAATTAGAATCACAAGAACTTGATGTTTACTTCAATAGTGATACTTAACAAAAGCCTTCCACAACTTGGAATAATTTTCTAAAAAGATTTAGTTCTAGTTGGTGTGTAAATAATGTGTAAAAACATCCTAAGAAGGGTTATAATATAGTAGTAGAATAAGTCTGCACTGTTCCTACTTGTACTGGATTATGTTGCAGCTTCTGTTCCTACTCGAGTTTGGGTTGGACTTTAGCAGATTTTGCTCGGCCACACTTGGTCCACACCGCACCAGTCCATGTGCCAATATGGCGTTGCTTCCGTCTCTTGGTGTATTCTCCGATGCGCAGGTCCTTAAACAAATGTGCCTACGCGATGCCGTCTTCTATTATGTTGTGGCACTTGCTCCTTTTGAGTTTGTCTTGGTAACTCTTGTTCTTTTAAGTAGCAAATAAGTCCAAATTCATCACTTTAATCCCTGCAAAGATCTAATCATGTGTATTAGCTTATTTTCACAAATATCATATAAAATCAAAAAAAAACACATGATTTATTCTCAAAACATAGTTAAGTATGGGCAAAATATGACAAATAAGTGCGTAAATATGCTCTACATCAAATAGACAATTCTTTAAAGGTATCCCCATATGTTCCCTTACTATATTTGGTCAATGTTAGTTTCACATTCTTCAATTTCAACCTAAAAAAAGATGGGCATCCTACAGAATCTGCTTTTTAGTGATTCCTAACCACCTCCAAGAAACTATCATATTGTGTCCAAAAATTTAAAAATCTGAATGGTTCATCAACTGGTGTAACTTCTTCACCGCAAGATAGAACTGATGGAAATTGTCTAAACCTAATTTGGTTAGATGCTCCGCTTTAATTTGGGGAAAGGTGTTTTGAAATGGAAGGTTAACTAGAATTTGATCTAACTTTTTGAAAATATAATCTTCACCCGCCCTTCAATTCTACTAAGTCTATGGGATATCTTTGAAGCCCAAATTAAAAAATCCATTAGAATTCAAACAAAATGCAGCATCCTCACATTCAAATAATTCCACAAGTAATCCACCTAACTTTTCATCTTATGACATAATGGCATTAAGGTCTCCTACCATCCAAGGTAGCTCCATATATCTAGCAAGATAGTAATATTATCCCATAATTCTAAACTCTTCCTTGTATCACAATTAGCATACACAATTGTAGTGATCATCTTCTTACTAGTTGCATGATACTTGATCTTTAGTGTGATTTGTTGATTTGTATGTAGTATGACTTTTTATTGAACTGATGCCTCTATAAAGATTCATATTTTGTGATTTATATTTGTTAATTTTTTCTCCATCACTATCCTTCTTCTATATCTTTGAATGTATTTTCTATGTTGAAAAGGTTACATTGCTGCCACTATAAAACAACTATACTACCTTTTAATATTAATTGATGTCTCAAATTCTTGTTGGGTGTTTATAGACCTTATGTTCTATATAATGGATTTAATCAACCTTTAAGCTTGGTAGGGATTCTCTTTTGTACAACTCTTGGGTAGAACTTATTTTAAATTTTTAGTTTTCTTTACACCCTTGGTAATTTCCCTTGGTGAAATATCTGCTTCTTTGGCAATCTGTTGTAAGTTCTACACTATTTTCTTTATCCTCCACTTACTTACAGTCCCATATGGCCTTCTATATTTTAGTTTCTATCAGTTGATGTGTCACAATATCTAACAAATTCCTTCCAATGGATGTTTTCCCCCACCCTGTCAGATGATTTTCATATCCTATTTTTGATCTATATTTTAGTTTTATCACTTGATGTGTCACAAATATCTATTAAATTCCTTCCATTGGATGTTTTCCCCACCCTGTCAGATGATATTCATATCCTATTTTTGATATATTGTATTTTGAGGTAACTTTCATTGTATCCTCCATGCTAGGAGGCCTACTTGTTGCACTACTGTTCACTCTTGAGTATTGATCTGGTGATTTTTTCTTCGGCTCTTGGTCCACCTCAATAGATTCCCCTACCCTTTTATTATCTGCTTGCCACCCTAATAATTTGGAATTTACTTCACTCATTTTGGGTGAATGCTTTTCTGCTGATTCATTCATCTTGTTTCTATCATCTACTGCTCCCACTTCTTCCCTTCTGTTAATTTTAACATCAGTTACTTTCCTATTTGTTCTTTACTTTTGAAATTTCATATTGTTTTAATCATTGGACTATCCTTCTCCTTCCCTTTATCATTATTGTCTTGTGTTTGATTTTTCTTCTTGTTACTACTATCTCCACCTTGTTCTAATTTGTTAGCTAAATTGCTAGTAATTTGTTTGGTTTGGTTTACCAACTATGTTACCAAAACATCAAATTTATTGGGGACTTCACTTTGTTCATTTCATGATTCTGACCCTTCTTATCTATATTCTTATCAGTAACACCCTGTACTTTTTGGCTATGGTTGGGACCATTAGACATGTAAATTAGATCCTAAATGAGTGAAAATGGTTATACTAAGGTGTAAGGGTCAATTCTTGAGTGTGGAAAGTGTGTTCGATGTAAATTAAGACCCTAAGGAAACTCTAGAGCAAAGTTGGGTTGAAAGTCCCCACGAAGTTTTTCAGAGAATCTGGTGTAAGGTCCAACTTCCAACGATCATATCTCCATATTACAAAGTGTTTTTGAGTGATATACCTATGAAATTAAATATCTATAAAACTAATTTCTAAAGCATCCAAGTATGCCTAAATCGAAATTCGGAGTAAAAAGTTATGGGTGTTTTACTGAAGCGCTATCAAGCTGTTGCGAACCGCGGACCGAAACGCGGCTAGCGCCTTGGGAAGCACGGGCCACAGATGGGATGCGAAACAAAATAGTGACTAGTTAGTAGAAGGGTCAAAAACATGGACCAAACTGTGGTTAGCTCCTTGTAAAGCACAGCCCACCGATTGGTCACGAAATGCATATTTTTCTATAAAACATGACTTCCACCCCAATTTAAAAAGGTAATTTTGGACTCACTTATTTCTTACCCTCAACCCAATTCCAACAGCCCCAAAAGCTCTCCAAAACCTTCCTAAGACTAGGTAAGCTTTCTCCAACCTATTTCAACATAAATCCATGAATTTCTTCATGATTCTAGCATCAAAATCATCTCTCTCCTCTAGTAAGATCAAGAACACCTTTTGAGTGTTAGGTCTTGAAATCTTGAGCACTTCTCCTTTATTCAAGGTAATTAAACATTCTAAAATCATATATGTGTATTTTTTTATAATCCTTCGAGATGTCTAAGGTCAGGACTCATGGGATGGCACTAGGAAGCCATGAGTTCATGTGATAACCTAGGGTTAAGATTAGAGGATGGTTTTGGCATTGAGGATGGAGGTGGTTGGTTTGGTTGGACATGCAATTGGTGTGTATGCTATTAAGGGGCTATAGAAAGAGGCGAGTATTAGTACACCCCATCCATATCAGGCTCGAATTTCCTATGCACTTCAGGTATTCGATGAAATGCCTCTATGACTTAAATTTTGTCGTTAAGTAATTGATTGTAGTTCCTACATATATAATTATTGTAGATTGACATATATAAGGGATTTTTTATTTGTGGTGATAGTTTTGAGGCTAAGAATAAGGTATGTAAGGCTAACTCTTGTGCAGGAACACTTTGATTCATTCCCCACACCAAGTTTTCATGAAATTTTCACATAAATATATTTCTTTTTGAATTGTTCAAGTTAAGGTCAAGAATGTTTTGTCCGTAATAAATGATTTTTTTCAAAACTCTTTGAGCTCCTATATCCTTGACTTCCCATGAGGTCTACAGAAATCACTTTATTGAAAGGAGTCAAACTCTATGATTTATGATTTTTCTTTCTTTTTCCTTAAAAAGGAAAGTTGCTATGATTTTGTGAAAAATGACTATGACTTGATGATTATGAATTTAAAGGTCTTATTATGATGACACACTATGCTTTAGATATGATAATGACTGGTGATGACAAGCTTGATTGCTTGTGATGATTTTAAGTAAATCACGTTATATAATGAAAAGAGAGTAGTATTGATAACCGAGAAGGCTTTATTCCTAAAACTACGTATGCCAACATAGGATGATGGATCATTTTCATTGGTTGGGGCGACTCCTATATGCCCCTTGTACGGGCTTTTATGGATCCTTACTAGCACTATAATATGTGTGTCTCATACTCCGGCAAGCTAAGAGATGGACTAGCTGATCGGGCAGAGATCAGACTTTATGTTTACATGGTGGTTTATGTTGGTTAAGAAAGGAACCTTCCATAATGAATTTAATAAATGACAATGAAAATGTGATTTTGTTTTAAAGGGATCTATTACCTATTTGTTTAGATCTTTGATTCCTTTTATGCTATATATATATATTTTTTCTTATTTACCCTTTTTATATATATTTCTCAGCTATGTTATGTTTCCTTCAGCCACTTTACTTACAGTACTATCCTACATACTTACGTCCCTTTGGTCGAGGGCGTTGCATTATTTTATAATGCAGACTCAGGTACTCACATTGACGATCGAGCTGCTCACTAAGATTTTATTTCATTTAGTTGTCGGAGAGACCCACTTGTTTTGGGCTTAGTCCCTTATCAAAACATATTAGATGTTGATTTAGGGGTATGTCAGGTACCTTGTCCCGATAAACAGTTAATCTAGTATGTTTGAGGCTTCATAGGTTGTTTCTTATGTTATGTAAGCTCAGTAAATCTTCTCTTTAAGCTGAGTAGGTTGACCTTTTAAGTTTAAATTTAACTATCATTTTCATTTATGATTATATACATGCTCATGATGTACACCATGTATGCGGTTTGCTCAAGTCAGTTTGACTTTGAGTGTCGGTCATGCCTAGGCCCTGATTCGAGGCATGACAAATTTGGAATCAAAGCACTAGGTTCAAGTGTCTTAGGGATTCTATGAAGACGTGTCTAGTTGAGTCTGACTTATAAGTGTGAAGCGCACCACATTTATAAGTTAGAAGATACCAAACATATAAGAATGTTACTTTATTTTCCTACTCTAGATCATGCTATAGAGTTGAACTCTAAGTGAATATTCTAATGTTTGCATTGTTGTGTTTCTTACAGAAAATGCCT
Source organism: Datura wrightii (assembly GCA_035772735.1). NCBI lineage: Eukaryota > Viridiplantae > Streptophyta > Magnoliopsida > Solanales > Solanaceae > Datura > Datura wrightii. Next base: position 40,741,645 of record JASDFA010000003.1, read on the forward strand.
GTTATGAGAAGGACAACCTCAAACCAAAGGGCCAATGTCACCAACAAGGAAAAATCTAGTGAACCTCAGGGATTCAGAGGAGGTCTCGGGGTCATCCTGCACGCCAAGCCACTCGTACTTCTCCACCACTGATAGAGGGTCCTATGGGGAACCTTATTTCATATGTGCCATCCCCTAGTATGACGGATACTGATATGACGGGAGCTATCCAGATGATTTCCCTATTGGTTGCAGCACAGACTCAATGTCAGGGTACACCATCGCAGAATATGGGATCTCATCAAAGATCAGCTACATCAAGGATTAGAGAATTCCTCAAGATGAATCCACCAGTTTTTACGGGGTCAAAGCCAGAGAAGGATCCCTAAAATTTTATTGATGAGGTGTAGAGAATTTTTCGAGTCATGCGTGCTAGTGAGACAGAGGCAGTGGAATTTGCCTCCTAGCAGCTGAAGGATGTAGCTATCACTTGGTATGAACAATGGGAATGATCCCGAGGGGGAGATGCAGACCCTACTGTGTGACTTCATGGACGCCTTCATTGATCACTTACTACCTATAGAGCTGAGGAAGCTAGAGGAGAGGAGTTTACATCTCTCAAAAAAGGCTCTATAAGTGTCCAAGAATATAGCCTTAAGTTCGCACAAATATCACGGTATGCCCTGGAGATGGTTTCTACTATGTGGGCAAGGATGCATCATTTTGTATATGGTTTGGGAACTCACATGGTCGGTGAATGCACCTCAGCCTTGCTGAACAAGGAGATGAATATTTCTAGGTTAATGGCTTATGCTTAAGAAATGAAGGACCTGAAGAAGAGGATTAGAGAAGACAGGGACAACAATCAACAAAAGTAGGCCAGGTCAGTTGGCTATAATGATTGTAACACCGGCAGGAACTTCTTTAATGGAAAATCATCAGACAAGGCCCCATCTACCACAAGTGCACCACCTGCTAGATACAGGAATGATAAGCGAGGTCAAAATAGTCAAGGCCAGAACTCTAGAGCACCAGGCTCTCAATCACAGGGTAGTGTTGCACAGAGTAATTCGCAGCAATTTCCCTGTAATAGTTGTGGTAAGAGGCACCCAGGAGAGTGCTGCATAAGTACTGATGTATGTTATGGGTGTGGTCTTAGAGGCCATAGTCAGATACATTGTCCATCAGCCTGACGGGGTAATGGTGGTAATGCCGCTATATCCCAAAATGTAGCACCCGCTCAGACAGCTCTCCACGTGATTATTAGGCCTCGATAGGATGGAGTAATAATAGAGGAAGAGGATGAAATCTCCTATATGCTTTATTGGGTCGACATGATCTAGAGGCATCTCTAGATGCTGCAACAGATATATTAAAATGTTTTACTTATGATGTTTATGTAATGATAGATCCTGGATCCACATTGTCTTATGTGACCCCTTATGTTGCTAAGAAGTTTGGGCTAGAACCTGAACGACTACGTGAACCATTCTTTTTATCCACTCTAGTTGGTGAGTCAGTTGTTGCCAAACGAGTCTATATGGGTTGTACGATTATGGTGGGTCAAAGAGCCACGACAGCAGATCTTATCGAATTAGAGATGGTCAATTTCGATGTTATTATAGGGATGGCTTGGTTGTCATCTTGTTATGCTACCCTTCAATTATAGGACCAAAGTGGTTATGTTCCAATTTCCTAATGACTCAGCCTTAGAATGGAAGGGTAATGACCTTATGACAAAGGGTAGGTTTATTTCCTATCTTAGAGATAGAAACTGATTTCCAAGGGATGCTTGTATTATCTAGTTTATGTGGTGGACACCGATGCTGAAGCACAGACTCTTCAGTCTGTACCAGTAGTTAATGAATATCCAGAAGTGTTTCCAGATGAACTTTCAGGGATTTCTTCGGATAGGGAAATTGCTTTCGGTATTGATGTTTTTCCCGGTACCAAACTGATATATATTCCTCCGTGTAGAATGGCACCAGCTAAATTGAGAGAATTGAAGGAACAATTGAAGGACCTACTTGACAAGGGGTTCATTCAATCCAATGTCGGACCATAGGGAGCACCAGTCTTGTTTTTTTGAAAGAAGGAGGAGTTGTTACGTATGTGCATTGACTATCAATAATTGAACAAGGTAACTATAAAGAATAAATACCCACTTCCAAGGACAGATGATTTTTTTGACCAATTGCAGGGTGCCAAGTGTTTCTCTAAGATTGACCTCCAAACAAGTTATCAGCAATTGAAGGTTAGAGAAGAAGATGTTTTAAAAATAGCTTTTAGGACTCGATATGAACATTTTGAGTTCCTTGTTATGTCTTTTGGGTTGACGAATTCCCCAGCTGCTTTTATGGACCTCATGAATAGAGTGTTTAAACCTTATCTCTACCTGTTTGTGATCGTCTTTATTGATGACATATTAGTGTACTCCCAGAATGAAGTTGAACATGCAAACAATCTCAGGTTGGTAGTATAGACTCTTCGAGATCCTTAGCTATATGCAGAGTTTTCAAAGTGTGCATTTTGGTTGAACTCTGTAGTATTCTTAGGCCATATAGTGTCCAGTGAGGGTGGGTTGATTCCCAGAAAATAGAAGAAGTAAAGAATTAGCCTAGACCTACAACTCCTACAGAGATCAGGAGCTTTTTGGGTTTAGCAGGCTATTACATGCAATTTGTACAGGGGTTCTCATCCATAGCTTCCCTATTGACTAAACTGACACAGAAAAAGGCAAAGTTCCAGTGGTCAGATGCATGCGAAAAGAGTTTTCAAGAGTTAAAGACCAAATTGACTACCGCTCCAGTCCTAACCTTACCAGATGGAACCGATGGGTTCATGATTTATTATAATGCTTCAGGGACCAGTCTAGGTTTTTTTTTTGATGCAACATGGGAAGGTTGTAGCCTATGCTTCTAGGCAGTTAAAGATCCATGAGAAAAACTATCCCACACATGATTTGGAATTGGCTATTGTAGTGTTTGCGCTTTAAGATGTGGCGTCACTATTTGTATGGAGTTCACGTGGATATCTTCACAGACCACAAAAGTCTTCAATATATTTTCAAATAGAAAGAGTTGAACCTCAGACAGCGAAGATGGCTTGAATTGCTTAAGGACTATTACATTGAGATCCTCTATCATCCAGGAAAGGCTAATGTAGTAGCTGATGCTCTTAGCCGATTGTCTATGGGAAGCCTGACTCATGTTGAAGAAGGCAAGAGAGAATTGATCAGAGATGTTCACAAATTGGCTAGCCTAGGTTCCATTTGTTAGACTCTAGGGATGGAAATGTGGTTGTTCAGAATAAGGTAGAATCATCTCTAGTAGTGGAAGTGAAAGAGAAACAATATGAATATCCAACCTTGCTCAAGTTAAAAGAGGGAATTCACAAGCAAAAGATTATGGCTTTTGAGTTAGGGGGAGATGGTACTTTAAGGTATCATGGCAGATTATGTGTCCCAGAGGTGGACAATCTACGTGAAAAAGTCATGGATGAAGCACACAGCTCTAGGTATTCTATCCACCAAAGCTCAGCTAAGATGTATCATGATCTAAAAGAGATTTATTGGTGGAATGATATGAACAAAAACATAGCAGACCATGGGGCTAAGTGTCCAAACTACAACAGGTTAAAGTAGAGCACCAGAGGCCCGGTGGCCTAGCACAAAATATTGAACTTCCTGTATGGAAATGGGAAATGATCAACATGGACTTCATTACAAGTTTACCTCGCTCCTTTCGGAAACATGAGTCAATTTGGGTGATTATGGACTAGCTTACCAAGTCATCGCACTTTTGCCTATCAAGATGAATTATTTTGCAAAATATTATGTTAAGTTTTACATTCAGGAGATTGTTAGGCTGCATGGGACCCAAGTGTCCATCATCTCTGACAGAGGTGCTCAGTTCACAGCCCACTTTTGGAAGTCTTTTCAGAAGGATGTTGTTATTGATGGATCGGTGCTACCTCTGGATCTAAGAATCATGGAAGACATGTCGCTTTCCTAATCAAAAGATAGGAGAGCACCCCTTCTCCCAAAGTGTGAACCTTAATACTGCTTTTCACCCACAGATAGATGGACAGGCCTAGCGCACCATTCAAATGCTCGAGGATACGTTGAGAGCATATGCTCTGGATTTTAAGGGAAATTGGGATGATCACCTACCATTTATTGAGTTTTCATATAATAATAGTTACCATTCCAGTACTAAATTGGAAGCCTATGAGGCTCTGTATGGGCGAAGATGCAGATTACCTATTGGTTGGTTTGAGGTAGGTGAAGAAGAACTATTGGGACCAAACTTGGTCGATCAGGATGTGGAGAAGGTCAAAATAATCCAAGAATGGTTACAGACCGCCCAAACCATAAGAAATCATATTCATATGTGCGATGCAGAGATCTAGAATTTAATATGGAGGATTGCGGTTCTTGAAAGTTTCACCCATAAAGGGTGTTATGTGCTTTGGAAAGAAAAGAAAGCTTAGTCCAAATATATTGGTCTATATAGGATATTGCAAAGAATTGGGCTGGTAGCCTATGAGCTAGAATCGCCTATAGAGCTGGCATCAGTACATCCAGTATTCCATGTTTCTATGTTGAAGAAATGTGTGGGAGATCCATCCCTTGTGGTCCCTATTGAGAATATTGTTTGTCACAGAAGGTATGACTTATGAAGAAACTCCTGTGGCCATTCTTGATCGCCAAGATCGTAAATTAAGGACCAAAGAAGTGGCATATGTGAAAGTACTAAGGAGAAATCACAATGTTGAAGAGACTACCTGGGAAGCCAAAAGTGACATAAAAGCTAAATATCCTCACTTGTTCCATGAATGAGAAGAAGATGCGGAAGGTAGTAATCCTAATCCTACTCCATGAATTTTATGTCCTCCGTGTCTAAATGAACTCGTGTTATGTTACATCCATGTAAAAAGACTCTATATGTCTTGTATGACTCATGCCTATGATTCTTCTCCTTTAAAATTATGAAATTTCTAGCAAGAATGATGGGTTATGATAATGAATGATAGAAAAGTGTAAGCTTTGAGAAAATGACTACATTCATGCTTCTTATGTGTTCCTTCATGACTATGCACTTTTGATGCCCTATGAGGCTTATGATAATGATTCTGGTTCACTATCGCACTTTGAGAAATTGGGATAGTACTATGTACAAAGGAAAATCTGCTGAAACTTTTGAAAAATTTCAGAGTTAGATTCTATTCATGCCCTATGACCATCATTCGAGGACGAATAATCCCGAGGGGGAGATATTATAATACCCCGTACTTTTTAGCTATGGTGGGGACCATTATACATGTGAATTAGTTCTTAAACGAGTGAACATGGGAATACATAGGTGTAAGGGTAAATTATTGAGTGTGGAAAGTGTTTTTGATGTAATTTAAGACCTTAGGGGAACTCCAGAGCAAAGTTGGGCTGAAAGCCTCCACCGATGAAGTTTTTCAGAAAATCTGGTGTAAGGTCCAACATCTAACGATCATACCTCCAAGTTTACAAAGTGTTTTGTAGTGTTCTACCCATCAAATGAAATATCTATGAATCTAGTTTTCAACACATTCAAGTATGCCTAAATCGGAGTTCGGAGTAAAAAGTTATGTGTGTTTTACAGAAGCACTGTCGAGCTGTTGGGAACCGTGGGCCAAAACGCGGCCAGCGCCTTGGGAAGCATGGGTTGAAGGTTGGAAATGAAACAAAATAGTGAACAGTCAGTAGAAAGTTCAAAAACATGGACCAAACTGCGATTAGCACCTTGGGAAGCGCGGCCCACGGATTGGCCACGAAATGCATATTTTTTTTTAAAACATGACTTCCACCCCAATTTAAAAACGTAATTTTGGACTCACTTCCTTATTTCTTCACCTCAACCCAAATCCAAAAGCCTCAAAATCTCTCCAAAACCCTCTAATACTAGGTAAGATTTCTCCAACCTATTGCAACATAAATCCATGAATTTCTTCATGATTCTAACATCAAAATCATCTCTCTCCTCTATCAAGGTCAAGAACAATGTTTGAGTGTTAGGGCTTGGAATCTTGAGATATTTTCCTTTATTCAAGGTAAGTAAATATTCTAAAATCATATATGGGTATTTTTTTATAATCCCTCAAGATGTTCTAAAGTCAGGACTCATGGGACAGTGCTAGGAAGCCATGAGTTCATGTGATGACCTAGGGTTAAGGTTAAGGGATGATTTTGGCATTGAGGATGGAGGTGGTTGGTTTGGCTGGACATGTAATTGGTGTGTATGCTATTAAGGGGATATAGAGAGAGGCATGTATTAGTACACCCCATCCATATGTGGCTCGAATTTCCTATGTACATCGGGTGTTCTATGAAATGCCTCTATGACTTAAATTTTATCGTTAAGTTATTGATTGTAGTTCCTACCTATATAATTATTGTAGATTGACTAGAAGGGATTGTTGCTTCGTGGTGATAGTTTTGAGGCCAAGAATAAGGTATGTAAGGCTAACTCTTGTGTAGGAACACTTTGATTCATTTCCCACACTATATTTTCATGAAATTTTCACATAAATATCTTTCCTTTTGAATTGTTAAGGTTAAGGTCTAGAACGTTTTTCCCATAATAAATGATTTTTTTTAAAAACTCTTTGAGTTCATGCATATATATATAAGATTATCCTTGACTTTCTATGAGTTCTATTGAAATCACTTTGTTGAAAGGAGTCAAACTCTATAATATATGATTTTGCTTTTTTTTTTCCTCAAAAAGGAAAGTTGCTATGATTTTGTGAAAAACGACGATGACTTTGATGATATATGAATTTAAAGGTTTTATGATAATGAAAGACTATGATTTAGATATGATAACGACTGGTAATGACAAGCTTGATTTCTTAGGATGATTTTTAGTAAATCACATTATGTAATGAAAAGGGAGTAGTTGATAACCGAGAAGGCTTCATGCCTGAAACTACGTATGCCAACGTAGGATAATGGATCATTTTTGTTGGTTCGGGCGACTTCTATATGCCCGTGCTACAAGCTGTTATGGATCCTTGCTAGCAATATGATATGTATGTCTCATACCCCGACAAGGTATGGGATGGCTTAGCTGATTGGGCAGAGATCAGACTCCATGTTTACATGGTGGTTTATGTCGATTAAGAAAAGAACCTCCCATAACGAATTTAATGAATGATAATAAAAATGTGATTTTGTTTTAAAGGGATCTATTACCTATTTGTTTACATCGTTGATTCCTTTTATGCTATATATATACATATATTTTTTTTCTTGGTTACCCTTTTTATATATATTTCTAGCTATGTTATGTTTCCTTCAGCCGCTTTACATACAGTACGATCCTATATACTTACGTCCCTTTGGCGGGGGGCACTGCATTGTTTTATAATGCAGATTCAGGTACTCATGCTGATAATCGAGTTGCTCGCTAGGATTCTACTTCATTCAGCTATTGGTGAGCCCCACTTATTTTGAGCTTAGTCCTTTATCCAAACTTATTAGATGTTGATTTAGAGGTATGTGGCTGCCTTGTCCCGGTAAACAGTTAATCCAATATGTTAGAGTCTTCATAGATTGTTTCTTATATTATGTATGCTCAGTAAATATTCTCTTTAAATTGAGTATTTTGACCTTTTAAGTTTAATTTTAACTATTATTTTCACTTATGATTAGACACATGCTCATGATGTACACCATGTATGCGGTTCGTTCAAGTCAATAATGACTTTGAGTACAGGTGACGCCTAGACCCTGATTCATGGCGTGACATTACCATTGTTACACCCTTTCCGAAATACATAATTATCCTTAACCACGTTACAATTCCCTATATTACCTACTACCTTTCCACTTAAAAGAATTCTGGTGGGGAATTTATCTGCCCACCTCTAATCACCAGCATGTTTCTCTTTATGGTCATTCTCTTCTTGTAGTTAGATTAATTCTAGATGTAGTAATATACACTCCTCTTTATTATGTCCTTGCAATTTATACTCCATATAATACTTGAGTAGTAGTTCATAACAAATTCTCATCTTTTTTTATCCTAATAGCTAATGTAGGGCGTATTTACATATTTATTAATCATATGTTGCCCATGCTTAACTATATTTTGAGAATAAATTATGTATTTTTTCTTGTGTTTTATGTGAAAAAAAGCTAGCGCGCATGATTAAATGGTTTTTAGGTACTAAAGTAATGGATTTAGGCTTAATTGTGGCTAAAAGTAGCAAGTATGGCAAAACGGAGTTGAGGAAATAAGTGTGATAGAATTTGGCATCGCGTAGGCAAAGGCAGTGCACGGAGCAGCACGGCGTGCCAAGCTTCTGGTGCTATAAGTAATGTGGCGCACGGGCAGTGTGCAGACGACCAGAGAGTCCAATCCTATTTCGACTATGAACAGAAGCTACAAAACCCAATTCCAATCCAAGCAGGAATAATGAAAGCTTAACCTACTACTATATATACCCTGTTTAGTATGCTTTAGGCGTCCATTATTGTTAAGGTGCCATTATTGAGTCGAATATTGTGCAATGAATTAACCATTACCTTATATTCACGTATTCATTTGTTGTAAGTGTGAAAATATTATTCCATACAGTTGGTATAAAGATTCATCAAGTTCTTGTGATTCAATATAGCTTTAGAGATTTGTTAAACAATTTCATATTATAGTAACTATTTCATTATGATTTCTTCTACATATTTTGTTATTATTTTCATAAACATGAGAACGCTAAATCTCTTAATCTAGAGTTGTGGGAACCATGATGGAATAATAGGAGTTGGCCAAATAAAGTAGTGATTCTTCAATGGTAAATTGAGTGGATTCTTATTCTCTTCATTTTAATATTTAATTGCGTGTATCTTCAACTTGCTCGACCAAAGAGGTTGAAGTTAGAAACAGAGAATAATAGTGGTAATTTGAAGCTACCAACCCTCATCTAATTAACTCGAGCTCTAATCAAGGATAGTTAAACCAAGACTTATGATAAGGAAAAAATATACACACACAAAGTCCAAGAGGATTGAGGTAAAATTCATCTATATAAGTCGAGAGACATTAGATGAACTTAATCGTTAGGCTTACATAAAATTTAGTAGCATAGATTACTAATAAAATAAGTCAACTATGTTATGAAATTATTAGGTGCACAATCCTAGTTTCTTCTCATAAATTTGGTACAATCAAAATCTCTACTTAGAAATACCTTTTCTTTTATTTGCAATCCCCCTTCTGAAATATTGACTACAGGTTAATTTTTTCATCGTTAACATATTAAAGCTATCATATTCGTTGTGGAATCGACCCCAACCTAGTTGGGTTATTATATTTGACAGCGACCGCTTTATACTTCAATTACAAGGTGTAATTTGGGCGTGATCAAATTTTGGCACCATTGCCGGGAAATATGGTATTGAAATAGTTAATTGGTGTTTAAATTTGACTTGTAGTCTTTATTTTGTGATTTATGTTTTAGTTATTTTTTATTTGCTGCAGGTTAGCATGGAGAACCCAGTGGCATAGATTAATCTCCCGCCGGAGGAGATGACTGAGGCGCAAAGAGCCAAAGTTGCGTTCTTGGCAAAGGAAGCCCAACTAGCTGAAGCAACTAGGAGAGCTGAGGCTACGAATTTTGCTGCCGCTCTGGCAGAAAGTGACCAACAAAACTGTCCTCATCATCATGGATACAACGATGTACGGAATATGCTTTTCGAGAGGGAGTTTGAGCAAGAGGAGGTTGGTTACAAGGGAGCCATTGTTCCACCCCCACTACCAGCAAATGCTAAGTTTGATGTGACTAGTATAATGATGTAGTTAATGAGCATGAAAGGTTTGGTCAATGGTTTGTCTGGCGAAGATCTAAACCAGCATCTGATAAATTTTACCGGTATCTGCAATGCCTACAGATTGTTTGGAGTTTCTCAAAAGGTTATTAGACTCCAATTATTTTCATTTTCACTAGCATGAGAAGCTACTCTATGGATGAATAATCTTCTAGACGAGTCTATTACTACTTGGGTAGAGATAACTGCAACTTTCTTGGAGAGGTTCTTCCTACCTTACAGATGATTCAGTTGAGGGACGAAATTAATAATTTCAGACAATTACTCAGGGAAGTTCTACATGAGGCATGGTTAAGGTTCAAGAAGAAATTGAAGCAGCGTCCTAATCAAAAGCTTCCTAAGGAGGTCCTTTTGTAAATATTCTATAGGTCACTAAGTGCCTTAAACAAAGTTGTGGCAGACGGGATAACTAAGGGATTTATGATGCCCCACACTTTTGCAGAAACCAGTGAAATATTGGATAAAATGATGAAGCCCAATAGGGCATGGCACACTAGAGAATCCGAAGCCACTGCAGTAAACTACCTTAGAGGGATGACAGCAAAGTAGCAGAAAAAGGAAGAAGAACGGAACCAAGACATAGCCCATCTCAAGACCCTGCTGGAAGTGAACCCCAAGCACCTAACCACACCAAATACACAGAGGGTGCATGCAGTGAATGTGCAATACAAGGGGCCCAGGTATGAAGATCATTACCCTGATATGGAGGAAGAAGCTAATTTCATGAACAATCAGGGGGATTTCTAGGCCACCCAAGGGTCTAACCAAGACTCTTGATGTCAAGGCTAAGAAAATCATGGTTAGAACTACTATGGGAACAATAATTATGACAAGTGTGGGGCTAGATATAGGGACCAAGGTCAATGGAGGGTAGTTATTCCTCCAAGAATGATAGGAAATGGAGTGTATGGTCCTCTAAGATCAAGAGAACTTGCTGTGAACGACTCCGAAACTGCAAGGTTAAAGGATATGATGAGTCATATGATGAAAAAGGTTGATTCTACTAAAATAGGAGTCAAAGAGATGAGGGGTCAGCTTTCAAGATTGAGTCAATTAGTGGACGTAAATTCGACCTCCATAAAGCAATTACAATAGGTAAGGCAAATCTCGACAACGCTAAATTAGAGGCAAAAGGGGACTTTTCCTAGTGATACCATTTCCAACCCTCGTAATGTGGGTCATTGCATGTGACCATAAGCCCAACAGGTATCTTGATGAAGTCTGAGTAATCAAGATACCTGCATCGTGCCGTCACATTAAATCAAGCACTATTTAGGAGGCAACCCAAGATAATTTAATTTTTGATTTTTTCAGAGTTGATGTGGTTGTTCAAGTGTACAGGAATTAAGTGTTAAAACACAATTTTTGAGCATGAATGTTGGAAATGGGGTGCGAAAAAAGTCATCCCTGTAGCATGCCTGGCAGCATGACATGTAGGCACTGCAGCGCATGGACCAGCGCGACGCACAGACCACCCCGCGCAGGTAGTGCCACAATATGACGCCAGTTCAGTGCACCTGCTAGTGTGCCCGGAGAAAAGTACCAGGTAAAGAAAGATGCAGGTCAACGGGTCAAACCTGACCCATGGAGTGCTTTTAAAAGCTAAAACCAAAATTTTCTCCTAACTTTTCATCCTAGGAGCACCACATACCCCATATTCTCTCAAAACTTTCTCCAAAAACATCATCTTTCTCACAAATTCTTCCAAACTTCTTTACTCAAAACATAAAAGACATCATTTTTCTTGAAATTTCACCAATAATGGCTCCAAACACTAACAAGTGGAAGGGTGTGACTTCTTCGAGCCATAGAAACAAGAGGTCTAGAATAGGTCAAGAAGATCCCAATGAGGATAAAAGCATGCCACAACAACTAGGAAGGAGTTATGAGTTCCATTTGGTCACAAATAAAGAAGGTAAGAATTAGTTTAAAGAGCACAAAGAGTCAAAATATTCACATGAATTATTTATTGATAGAGTTAGCTTGTCATCCTAATTTCCTCATATTGTTGAAAGATTGCATACTTTTTGGATGGAATTTTTTCTTAATGATCTGGGTGAATGTAATTTAAATATGGTGACGAAATTTCTAGCAAATTGGGATCCTAAGGAGAGGCCAAACCAAGTTAAAATTAGAGGGAAAATTGTGAATTTTTCTCCTGCTGTTTTGAATAGATTAATTGGTTCACCTAGAATTGACCCATAGCCATTCAAAAACCTTATTTTGAGACTCCCCTATAGAGCAATTCAACATACTCTTAGTGGCCTAAATTCAGTTGCAAGGGGGACCCTCCATCAACAGGATGGGTATCATATATCTTTCTCTTATGCTCATATGAGTAGGGAAGCAAGAATTTGGTTTTAAAACTATTTGTACTTGTTTGGTGCCCAGGAAGCATGTGACTCATGTTATGAGGGAGAGGGTGCGTCTTGTGAATGCTTTGATGACTGGGAGGCTAGTTAATGTTGGTGTAATTATTAAGGATGTGTTGAGAAGGGCAAGGGTGAAGAAAGGAAAAAGATTTAGTTTTGGGGGTCTCTTGACCCGATTTCTGATGGAGCAACGAATAGATGAGGAGATGGTTGATTATAGACCATGGTATGACCCAAAGGGGATTAATGTGACGAATACTAAGGATCCCAAAGGCATAAATTGTCCAGTGCTATCTATCAGTGAGCGTAATTCATGTATTGATAATATTCTGAGTCATTTGTACCTATATGTTGTAGCTGAAAATGTGCGGAGTGACAGAGGAGCAACTATAACAGCTTAACGTAGACTACCCATTGAGCAAGCATTCGAGATCTCTCTTCAGAGTCGGTCTAGGTTTTGATGAGACCTTGGATGATGATAATGCCACGGATGAGGAGCAGGCCAGAGTCGACTCTAATTTAGAGTCTGATGATGATGGAGATGATTCTAAGATGGTGGAAACTGCTTTTGCCCCCACAGACAATAAGGACTAGAGGCCCAAGGAGTTCTTCTTTCACTCTTTTACTTATGCTTTATTATTTTAGCACCGAGGATAGTGCTACAGATTAAGAGCGGGGTGGGGGCAGGGGGGGGGGTTAAACTTCATTATACTATGTATGCTTTCATTGCTAAATTTAATCATGGTGGGACATAGTTTTTTTTGTGATTCATGACTTATCCTGCTAGCTTATAGTAATTTTATTTGTTTGGTGTCATTTTTTGTTTTTATTTGGGTTCCCCTGATTTTTATTTTCGGTACTTTTTCGATGGATAGTCTTTTAGAATATAAAGAGTCTAGATTTTTTAAGTCATAGAAACATAACTACTCTCGATGATGGATGGATGACAACCATCTTAAGGGAAAATTAGTCATTAAGAGAACAAGAACTTGAAACCTTATGAATACTAGGTGCTTCACTTAGGTATCATTGAGATTTTGTATAATTCACTCAAAAATGTATGTCAAGGTAGAAACACTTAGACTTTTGGAACTTGACTCCTATGCTTGAAAAATTGGGCTTAATAATGTGATGCATTCAATATGGATATATGTATTTATGTAATCTTGATAGTCATTGTTGAACCATTTGTGCCATTGTGTGAAAGATATGTATTTTAGTATACTCCATGCTTGCAAATTGATGTCTAGACTTGCCCGATGTGTGTGCAAAGTGAAATGAGGATGTTGAATCTAGAAAGTGATATAGGTATTTATTTGGTAGCCTATTTGTATCCCGATTTTACCTAACTTGATGTAATTATCTTAGTTATCCATTTTGAGCCTCGGCCTATTCTTTTGATAGCCATATTACAAGCTTAATCCTTCTTTTTTTTCTAATGACTTTTATTTGATCCAAATGACTCCTAAGGCACTTTAATTAAAACTTTTACATAAAAGAAGTATAAGTGGATAAAAGAGGGGAAAAAATTAAAAGTGTGAAAATTAGAAAAAAAAAATAGTGAAAAATTGCTAAACAAGGAGGGTGATGTAGTGGGGGAAAGAAAAAGAGAAAAATTTTGAAAAAAATTGAATGAAAGAAATAAAACTGTAAATGAGCTTAATGTTGAAAATTTTCTACTAGTCACCTAAGTACAAATTGAAAAATAAAAGGAGGTATAAGAAGAAAAATAGAAGATTGAAGAAGGTGCTAAAAATTAAAAGAGTTGTGAAGTATTAAAGTGTTTAGGGAGACTAATCACTATCTTGGTCAAATAGTTTCTGCCCGTCCCTTAGCCTACATTACAACCATCTTTAGTCCTAATTGATCCTTGATTCGATGTTCTATATTAGTAGAGTATTACACTAAGGGAAAGCATATGGGTCGTCTTTTGCATGCATGTTGAGTTCTTTGGGAGAGTAAGTGATAATGTTCTAATTATGCCCAAGTTCATATTGTTATATATATCTTGTGTATAAAAGGGCATCTCTCCAAATAATAAAGGGTATATGATGGTAAGACTTTGGTATATCTTGATTGCTAAATTACATATGATTTATGTTGGCCCAAATATATCTTGTTGAGTTAGTTCTAGAAGCTAAGTGATTTCAAACTTGACCTTTGAATGTTGATCTTATATGCATGTTGAGTGAGTTGATGGAGCTTGATTGAATTTCCTAATGATCCTAAGTGTGAGTAGACTTGTTCGTAGGGTGAATTTTGAGATTAAATATGAGAAGAGAAGTACAAATTGTTCGAGGACGAATAATAGTTTAAGTGTGAATGGTAATGTAGGGCGTATTTACGCATTTATTAACCATATTTTGCCCATGCTTAGCTATATTTTGTGAACAAATTGTGTGTTTTCTTGTATTTTATGTGATTTATGTTTAAAAAGAGTTAACACACATGATTAGATATTTTCAAGTATTACAGTGATGGATTTGGGCTTAATTATGACCAAAAAAGCCAAGTATGGCAAAATGGGATTGAGGAAACAAGTGGGATAGAAGTTGGCATCGCTCAGGCACACTTGTGTTATGGCTTGCGTGACGCACAAGCAGAGGTAGTGCATGAAGAAGTGTGGTGCACTAGGCTTCTGGAGCTATGAGCAACACGGCACACGAGCAGCATATAGACGGCCAAAGAGTCCAATCCTAGCTCAACTAGGAACAGAAGATGCAAAGCCCAATTCCAATCCAAGAAAGAATAATGAAGGCTTAATCTACTACTATATATATATATATATATATATATGTTTAGTTTGCTTTAGACGTCCCATTATTGTTAAGGTGCCATTATTGAGTCAAATATTATGCAACCAATTAGCCAGTACCTCATATTCATGTATTGATTCACTGTAAGTGTGGAAACATTATTCCATACAGTTGCTAAAAAGATTCATTAAGTTCTTGTAATTCAATTTAACTTTGGAGATTTGTTAAACAATTTTATATTATAGTAAGTATTTCATTATGATTTCTTCTACATCTATTGTTATTCTTTTCATAAACATGAGCGGCTAAATCTCTTAAGCTAGAGTTTTGGGAACCATGTTAGATTAATAGAAGTAGGCAAAATAAAATGGTGATTCTTGAATGGTAAATTGAGTCAATTATTATTCTCTTAGTTTTGATATTTAATTGCTCGTATCTTCAACTTGCTCGACCAAAGAGGTTGAATTTAGAAAAAAAAGAATAATAGTAGTAATTTGAGGCTACCAATTCTCATCTAATTAACTAAAGCTCTAACCGAGGATAATTAAATTAAGATTTATGGGCGAGGGAAAAATATATACACCTAAAATCTGAGAGGATTTAGGTGAAATTCATCTATGTAGGTCGAGAGACATTAGATGAACTTAATCTTCAATCTTACACAAAATTCACCTGGATAGATCACTTATAAAATAAGCCTACTACATTGTGAAATTATTGATAACATAATTCTAGTTTCTTCTCATAAATTTGGTACAAACAAAATCTTTGCTTAAAAATATTTTTTCTTTTATATGCAAACCCCCTTCTGAAATATTGACTACAGGTTAATTTATTCATCGTTAAGATATTATTTCTGCCCTATTTCCTGTCTGATCAGTTTCTACCTTGTTGGGTTACTATATTTGATAGTGACCACTTTATACTTTAACTCAACGTATAACTTTGGCATGATCAATAGTCCTCTGGCTTCATCTTCAATCTCCATTGCTACTGAATTAGGAAATTCTGAGAGCAAGTCCACCAACACCTTTATCCTAGCACAATTAGGTTCGATTTTGTTGATTGTGGTCATATCCAAATGTAATGATTTGCCTATTGTAGAGGCAAAAGAAAATAATGATTCTTTTACAAAATAGTTAGACAAAATATTTGGGAATCAGATCTATCCATAGCCTTAGAAGTCTCTTTGTCAATCTTAGTCATATTTCACTGGTCTCATTTGGTATGAAAGTCCATCCTTTGTAGTAAGATATTGTGCTTCTTTGGAATATAGATTAACAAAATCTTTTATTAATGTAAGTTGTATTAGCACATGACTGGCACTGGAAAAATCCAATTTGACACTCTTCTTTGATACCGCATTGTGAGGGAATTATCTTTCTTAATTCATCCAATTGTGGTCATTCATATGAAAAATTTGTCTATCACTGCATATTGTAGATTCTCAATCTCATACATGTGGGCAAATTCAGCCTCTATCCACTTTAGTACTAGTTCTCCATTGATTAAGGTTATTGATTTTATAGGAATAAGGTTGATGGTGTTTGTAGTAGTTGCCTTCAGCAATACTGGTTTTAATATATTAACATAGTTTGTGGAAGTGTTATTGTTAGTGACTGGGTTAGGGTTCATATTCTGTGCATTTAGTGGTGGGAATTGATTCATGGAAGATATGGCTAATTGATTCATGGTATCAATGGGTAATGGCTGGCCAATCACCAAGGAGTGGCTGGTAGCCACCATTACCATGGTGGTTAGGTTACTCAGTTAGGGTTTTGCATAGGAGAGAGGTGAGAGCATTTTTTAGAGTCCAGTTTATTCATTAACTAACTAATAGGACAAGGTTCGATTCACGCTTACTAAAAATGTCTAAATTCACTATTTAGACATAAAGTGTGGTTTTATTTTACATAATGAGTTATTATATTTTTTATAACCATTAGACCATTATAACAATATTTATTTCCTAATATAACTTCTAATTTTCTTCACCTATATATGCACATATTTTCAATTTGTGAGGGAGGCTAAGAATTGAAAAAAGTACTCCCCTTACTTCTATTGGATTTTATATCAAAATAAATCTTTTCTAGGATTTTCTCTTAGTTTTATACTAAAATAACTTGTTGAATCTTGGGGGATACACATTTATGGGTGAAATATCCTTAAGAACATTGTCTTTGACATGCCTCGGCTTGAGAATTTTAAAGTATTTTTGTAAGAATTTCAACATGTCTTTCTTCTTCTTCTTTATTTATTAGATTCTTTTTCGATGTGCATATCCCTTCATTCCCCCTAAGACTGGGCTAAAAACTTTCAAATATCACCCAAAAAATCTTTAGTGATCCATATTTCATCCTCTTCTCACCTATAAAGCATGAAGGATTGGAAAAAATAATATAAATCCAACCTTCACGACTGTGAAGAAATGCAAAAACCTTAGCTTATTGAAGATTTTTTTTTCATTGACAACACACTACACAAATATTGAAGAGAACTTTCACTTTCCCCATCAGCAATCTACAGTTAGCTCCTTCCACCACTACACCAAGCCGAAATCATTTTTCCACCATGAAAGCCACATGCTACTCTCCTATATGAAAGTACCTCTTCTTATAGCTCATATCCATCACATCACAGAACACCAATGAATAACAATGTAACACCCCGTACTTCATAACCGTTAATTCATTTTGTATACACATAGGATATGAGTTGTATCACCATGTATCGTATATCGGGAAAAGGTCAGGGGTTAAAGTCACAGACGAAATATCGCGCGAAGGGAGCGACGTGCTCAAAGGCCTGGACAAATAGCCTATCGCACTGCGGGCCGTGTAGCGCCTAGCCTCGAGGCAATGCAATTGGCGACCCCTGTATATGTTTGTGACTTAGTTCATTATTTCATTTCCATAATCCTCTCGACTTTATACTAGCTTATAACTTAGGGTTTTCATTTCCTTGAAGTAGATTTGAAGGGGAGATACTCCATATTAACTCAATCTAATCAAGACCCATGTTTAAGAGGGTGTAATAATAGTTGATTTCATGTTCTTCCCATCAATTTTGGGTTTATGGTCGTTAGTTGAAGTGTAAGATTCTGGAATTCTTTAAATTCTCCATTGACAAACCTTTTGGTTGTAAGATTAGGATTCCTAAACCTTTATCCTTTGTTAATTTGCATTTTTATGATTATTGTTGGAGAACGACTTAGCGATATCAGATTGTTCTGATTTGTTCTTATTATGGGCTATTGTAGACGTGATGGTGGGTTGTAGAAGTTGTGTTCCCTAAGTATAGAAGTAGCTAAGCTGAAAGAGAAAGGTAGAAACTTGTGGAGTTTCGAGAATCATTTTTGAGGTATGTAAAAGTATACCCTTTCTTCGGGTAGCACAAATTCGAGTTAAAGTATTAATACTTGAGTTGAGTTGAGTTTGTAGTTGTTATTATTATGAACTATTGATCATTGTCACACCTCTTTTCTGAAGCTCTCGTCTGAAATGATGGAGATGAGTTTTATTATTTATAAAGAGTTTTTTCAATTGAAGTGATATATTAAAAAGAGACTAAATTTTATTTATTTAGAGTAGTCAGTTAAAAATGAGTTTTGGTATTTCAAATCACCTATTTGAATCCCTAATAAAAAAGAAGTGACTCTATTTTTTGGTCTCCAAAAACAGAACACTAGATAAAGAATTATGTTGACTGACGGGAAGGTGTTAGGCATTCTTCGAATCTCGTGGTTCTAGCACGGTCGTTTTATCAACTTATAGTCGGCTTAACTTAATTTTTGAATACATTATGTATATAAGCTAAAAAATTGTTGGTTCTCCTTCTCTGATTTGTTTTATAAACTTATTTACAATTGTCTTAAATTATTAATACGAAGTGTACTAGTGGTAATGCTTTCCATCCTTACATGGGTTGTTGATTTATTTCTCATGCCTTTTGAGGCATTTATAAATTGTCTCACTTTCTCATTCCTAAATAAGCATCTAACATACTTAAAAGTTTTTCTACCCAGTTAATCTAGCTTCACTTAGTAGATGAATTTTACTAAGATGATTTATTGGTAGTAGCATTTTTCGATCTTATGGTTATTTCCCAAATCATTGTACAATTTAATTTGAATTAGGAATTATGTGCACAAAATTATTATTTAAATTAATTAGCTAACTTTGAAAATCTTTGAGTTAAGAACTCAACTCGCTCTTTTCTCAAGTAATTGTTTTTTGCTTTTTCACAAAAGGTTTTGAAATAACTTCGTGACCCATCTCATTCCCTTATAATTACTTTTGTTTTGCTATTTGCTTTTTACTCGTTGGGCCTTAAATCAGTCGTCCAGGCTTAATTCTATTTACAAAGAGCTCATAGAAATTAAACGATTCACCTCTTAAACCTCCTTTACATCTAATAAGAAAGAGAAAATTACATGAAATATTAAAATTAGGATTTTAATTACAAGTTCTATCAATATTTTACATTATTTATTTAAATACCAAATAAATTACAAAAATATCAATATTAATATATATGGTAGTTATCACTATTAACCAATTAATACTTAATTATCCTTCTTTTTTTAATATAAATAATTAAGAAAAAAATCAAATTTTGGCGTGATTACTGCATATCAAATCAAATTAGGAGTGTAATTTTTTTCTCTCCTAATAAATTTTAAAAAATATTTTTTCTTTTTTATAGCATAGATATTTATGAAAAATATTTACTGCATATCAAATCAAATTAGGTGTGATTTTTCTCTCTCCTAATACAGTCAAAAAAATATTAAACTTTTAAGTATGTTAGATGCTTATTTAGGAATGAGAAAGTGAGACAATTTATAAATGCCTCAAAAGGCATGAGAAATAAATCAATAACCCATGTAAGGATGGAAAGCATTACCACCAGTACACTTCGTATTAATAATTTAAGACAATTGTAAATAAGTTTATAAAACAAATCAGAGAAGGAGAACCAACAATTTTTTAGCTTATATACATAATGTATTCAAAAATTAAGTTAAGCCGACTATAAGTTGATAAAACGACCGTGCTAAAACCACGAGATTCGAAGAATGCCTAACACCTTCCCGTCAGTCAACATAATTCTTTATCTAGTGTTTTGTTTTTGGAGACCAAAAAATAGAGTCACTTCTTTTTTATTTGGGATTCAAATAGGTGATTTGGAATACCAAAACTCATTTTTTATAGCATAAATATTTATTAAAAATATTTACTGCACATCAAATAAAATTAGGAGTGTGATTTTTCTCTCACCTAAACTAATTTGTTTCCTTCTATAATATTCATCTCAATTAAACCGTAATTCTCCTTTTTCATTAACTTCTAAACCTTCGTCTGACAAAGAGCCTGTCTTCTCCAAATCATCAACTTCTAAACGTTAATCTAACAAAGAGCCTGTCTTCTCCTAAGCTTTATATTCAATGAAATTCAATTATTTTCATTTTTTTGGGTCTTATGTTGATTTATTTTTTGTTTTACTTTGAGTTTTTATATAATGCAATATTTTTATCAAAATTAGTGGTTCAAATATTTGCAAAATGATTAGAAATTGGTAATACATTATTTTTTTAAAAAATAAATTTTATTTTATGAATTTGTATTTTGTTTGTCGATTCATTGGTTGACAAGTTGATTACATATTGGTATAAATTAAGGTTAAAAGTTTGGTTCTCAAGTTGTTTACTGCCATATTTGTTATTTGTATTATAGTTGGAATTTATAAATGTCTAGAAATTGATTTTTAACTATTTTTATACATACTCTTTTAATTTTTTTGTCTTATGTCGATATGTTGGTATATTTTTGGGGTTTATATAATGTTGATTTATGTTGATAAATTGGTTTGAAGTATCCAGATATTTAATACCAATTTCTAAACAATTATAAATCTCAATTATAATACAAATAACCATTATGACAGTAAATAACTTGAAAACCAAAATATTAACCATAATCTACACCTATATATAATCAACTTTTCAACCAATAAATCAACAAATAAAATATGGATTTATAAAACAACAAAATTTATTTCCAAAAAAATATATTGTATTACCAATTTCTAACCATTTTACAAACAATTGAACCACTAATATTAATAACAAGATTACATTATATAAAAATTTAAAAAATAAATCAACATAAGATTAAAAAAATAAAAATAACATTTCTTTAAAATATTTAATATCAAATTCCAAACAAATAATAGATTCAAACTATAATAAGTTGACACATACGCGATATATAGTTCTAAAATCAAATTTTAACAAACAATATATACCAATATGTAAACAAGTTATCAACGATTAACCTAATAAAGAAATACGGAGTTATAATTAAATATTTAAGAAAGAGGACAAAAAAATAATTGACTTGTTTTAAATTAGTTGCGACTGCACGATTTGATTTGAAAACACGCAATAGTAGCAGTAAGTATGAACAATGAAGAAACACTTGCGCGACTGCGCAAAAAGAAATTGAACACGCGTAGTAGCGCAATAATTTTAATTGATATATGTAGAGAATCTTAAGAAATCCAAATCATGATATATAAAGAAAGAAAAGGAAAGAATATTATGTAAAAAACACGTGAATAAAATAGAACAAGGACTACTTTTTCTTCGAACCTAATTCGATTAATTGTAAGTTACATCTTCTTAGTATTTGAAATCAAAGAGAGTTAACCTATTTAACTACTAACTAGCAAGCCATATCAGTAAGGGAGACAAGTAAACAAAATAATCCATAACAAACTGGAGAGAAAAGAAAAAAAAGGTAAGAATATGTATATAACCACTGAAAATTAATAACAAAATCATTGAAATGGCTCAAACCAAACATTCACAAGATCATGCTGTAAAATTTAAAGAGTAGAGCTTAAAAAGGGCTTTGATGAAGCAAAACTACTCATGGTAAAATTAAATCTAAAAGGATACAAACAAGCTAAAATATATGTATATATCCATCTCAAAAAATAATTTTTTTATATATTTCTCATAAAGGTGTTGCGAAAATAATTTGAATGGGATTAAGATCGGAACGTCGAATGCTTTTCATTAGGAAGAAATTTGGTAGTTGATATACAAATGAACGCAGCTTTTGTTCCAGCAATGTAACCCCAACAATAAAGCTCAAGCCTAAGCTGTTAATTATAATAGGAATAGAGTGCCGAAAGCTATTCAGATACCTCAACTGAAAATCAATGGATTAAAAGTCACACCCAACAGTGATGAACCTATCGTGGCTATACTCATCCAGGTCACTCTTTTCTCTATGTTCAAGTCTTAAATATATAAGCTTAAAGTGTGTTCTAACTTAAGAAACAAGCGTCAAAAAAAAGATAAAATAAAATAAAAAGACATGCTTACAAAGTTTGCACCTTATGATACCAAACTCTCATCCCGAAAGCACAAAGAGAACTAAAACAATGACAACAAAGACATCCAAAGTCCAACCGTAAATCCATTCAAGGCTTTAAACAGTCTGGTGTATATCAATCTTTATAACCACAGAAATTTTTTACAAGTCTGAGGTAATAGCAGTTATAAAATTATCTTCGGAAACAGATTCACGACTTTAATTACTTACAATGAAAATTTTCAGACACAAAAGGGTACCCTGATGTCAACAATAAGATGTGAGTCCGAAAGTGCAATTTTGAGGTTCAACAAAGACAAATTGAAACAGTTAAACTTTAAAAAAAAAAAGATTACAACTTGACTACTATTTAGTGAAAAATACGTTGAACAAATGATGTTAGACATGCTAATAACACACATAAAATCTTTAAATTCAAACAAACTAAGATAAAGAAACTGAAGAACTAATACTTATTTGATTTGGAATACATACAAAAAGCATAACGAGAAAAACAGAGTAAGAACCTAATATAAATATCCTTTAATATGTGAGTATTCTAGCTACAATATTTAACTTCCAATGAACAACAAATCTCAGTAGAGCCACGAACCAGAGCTCGAACATATTTTGAAGCCGACAAAAAAGTCGATTCAAACAGACGTTTTGCCTCCAGTGAATCTCAAAAAAGAAAAAACTCAAGACTTCTCTCTCGAAAAAAACAAAAGAAAATAACCTAAATCCCTCCAAGTTCCCGTTTCTCTATTTCTCTATGTTTTTTTTTCCATTTTGCTCTCTTCATTTCTACTCTTCTTTTTTTTTTTTTTGTGTGTGTGTATTATTATACTGTTGTTGTGTGTTCGCATAAGATGAGGGACATGGAGGAGTGAAATTGATTTTTGGGTTGAGAGTTTTAGGGTGAGGGGAAGAAAGAAAATCTTGAGGAACGGGGGAAAGTTTCACATGAGTGTTTGGGTGAGAATTTTAAGGGAGAGGAAAATGTGTGTTTGGGTGAGAATTTTAAGGGAGAGGAAAATGTGACGGAGTGGGATTAGTATATTCATGAAGATAAAATTACAAAATTAGAAAAATAAAAATGCTAAATAATTAAAGAAAGATAGAAAAATAATTAACTAAAAGTTAGATTAAAATAAGTAATATCTTTTTTCATTTATTTCTTTTATAGATAAAATCAAAATTTATACTCAAAAAATGAATAGTTTGTACTTTTTTTAAAAAAAATCAACAAATAAAAATCTACTAAAAAGCTAAAACCAAGATTAACCGTAGTAGAAAATTTACGTTAAAATAATATAAAAATTAGGGAGGGTCAAAAATTACGTATCTACACCCAGAGTTTTCAAACAATGAAAAAAGTTTTGACCTGGCCGTTATTTTAAAAGGAGAAGAGAAACAGAGAAAGATGCAATCGAGCCCTGAATTTTGGACAACCTACATATCTTGGGTTATAAGGAAATTGGGTCATGTGTAGTTCGAGGAGTAAGAGGGGTGATGGAACATACTTAGATAAAGAGTCGAGTGAGGTCCTATCGACACTCTGATCCACAGTTCCTGTTATTACATCAAAAGAATGAAAAATTAAAATAAAAGTCCAAAAAGAATATACAAGTACAAGACCCTATCGACGTATCTTCTCTTGAATTTTCCTTGAAATTTTCATTGCAATTTTGACTGTTAAAGTGCTATTTTTATTTTAACGCTATTACTTAGGCTGACTCGTAAGCTTGAAAATGAGGATTACGCTTGTTTCCCTACTAGATTCCCGAGATCAAAACGAACAAAAGGAATGGAACAAGATTATTGCCCTAATTTAAAGTAAAAAAAAATTGTTACTTAGATCGTGTATTAAGACTCTAGATGACACTTAAATTTTATTGCATCGCATCCTTCAAAATGTTTCTGACTATTGAAGGTAAGTCTTTTCTTCAGGAGGTCTAGATAAACTAAATTAAATTCCATCATCCAGGAGGGTCCTGATAAACTAAATTAAATCTCATTTTCCAGGAGGGTCCTGATAAACTAAATTAAATCTCATTTTCCAGGAGGGTCCTGATAAACTAAACTAAATCCCATTTTTCAAGAGGGTCCTGATAAACTAAATTAAATCTCATTGTCGAGGACGGTCCTGATAAACTAAATTAAATTTTATTATCCAGGAGAGTCTTGATAAACTAAATTAAATCTTATTTTTCAAGAGGGTTCGGATAAACTAAATTAAGTGTCATTATCAAGGAGAGTCCTGATAAACTAAATTAAATCTCATATCCAGGAGGGTCCTGATAAACTAAGTCCTATTATCTATGGGTCCTGATAAACTAAATTAATATTCTATTTTCCAGAAGAGTCTTGATATACTAAATTAAATTTAATTTTTAACGAGGGTTCTTATAAATTAAATTAAATCCCATTATTCAGGAGGGTCTTGATAAGATCTTAAAAACATCCACTTGGATTCAACTAGAAGGTACATGCGACTAACTATCATGACTCGGACGTAGACCTAGATCGTAACACGGGAAAAGGAGCCCTGAGAAAACCCAAGTCGGACTATGGCATGAAAATACATTTAATTCGAAATCAATAAAGTGGAATACTCAACATAATGGCATAGTGGAAATATAAACATGGCATAACATAGAAAGCGAAACGCACTTCATACATGACAGCTGAATGTTACACATGGTCTGAAAGCCTCTAACATATCTGATGGGTTGATGGGACAACACCCTTGTCACGCCCCGCCTTGGGAGGCATGACTAGCACTTGGTGCACTACTAGGACCTGGACTGCTGGACTACTGAGCCTAAGCACTTCTGGTGCCAGGCTGGCTCTAATTTTGGATTTATGAAAACAACGGGCTATATAACAGCTGTAAATACAGCCTCCGGCCGACAAGGTCTATAGCCACCTGTAGGAATATAACAGCTACCCAGAACAACTGAACATAAGGGAACGTATGCAGGCCGACAAGGCCACCATGCTGACTAGTTATCACTGAAAAGTAGAATCAAGTGCTAAACTGATCTTTGACCGACAAGGTCACCAACTGACAACTGAACAAGGCCCCACACGGACATCACATGCAAACTAAAAACATACACACGACCCCACACGACCGGTACAACTAACCACAGGGAATATATAATCCGCAAGCCTCTAAGAATAATAAGATGATCGGGACAGGGCCCCGGTCTACCCATACTGTACAAACAAAAAGGAAAGTAAACCTTTACCTGTCAAGCTCCGGATGATAGGAGCTGAAGGCTTTGTGCGCTAGCTGGAACTACGAGGGATCTGCTCCTCATCTATAAGTACTTGTAGGCAAGTAATGCAGCGCCCTAAAACAGGCGTCAGTACCACTGGTACTGAGTATGCAAAGCAATAACTGAAAATAACTGAAAGCAAACAATAATACTAATAGATACTGAAGTATTAGGAGACGGGCTGAGACTGACTGAAAAGAGCGTAGCTTTACTGAAGAGAGTAAGAGTCATACCTGATAACATGGCGGTCTACTTTCTATCTATTAATAACTAACACAACATAGCATACAAGAACCTTACCAGCCCCCATAAGCCGTAAGGTACCAACCAACACACAATCTATATACCCCTACCAAGGTCATACCATCCACCTAGTAACTATGAGCATCCTACCGGCCCCCTGGGTATGCAACTTGGGCTCGCTGGTCCCCTGACTATAGCTATATCTGAGTTCGGAGGACTCCTGAAATCTAAAACCTGCACCCCGGGCGAAAGCGCCCGACAGGGGGTGTGGTATAGTGCTGATCAGTCTGCTATGGGGAATCTGCATCCCATCTTCGTCCACTGGCGAACGGCATGCCACTCCGTAGAGCGACGTATCCTCACCCTCTGGCGGGTGAGTAGACACAGCTATTAACCCTAAGGCGGCCAAGGAAGCTCTAAGGGTGCCCAACACAGAACAATTATATCTCCACAGATAGCAATAGACACATGTAATATATATACTGGATCTGATAATAATATTTATGTTCTGGTATTCTGTTCTGAATCTCATATTGAAATGTACTGAATCTGATACTGAAATATACTAAATCTGTAATAATATTTCTGGAATATTCTGCTGGGACTTATACTGTTTTACTGAATTTCATGCTGAACACTGTATTATATTTGTAACATGCTTACTAAATTTCATACTGAACATAATATACGACTTCTGAAACACTTTACTGAAATTTGTACTATTTTGTTATACTAGAACTACTAGCTTGCCGAAAGAAACTGGCTTTACATACCTCGACTGCCGACTTTCTGATTAACTGGCGTAGCTCGGCTAGTATTCAACTATTTCTCCCAACTGTATTCATTTTCATGAAAGAACAGAATTAATTCTACTATTATTTTGGAAAGAAACCATATTATGGCTATACCTACTGCCTATTCTTCGACTTATCGAAGAACAGCCGAAAACTTGCTATTTCTCGGGGGTCTAGAAGGGAGAAATACTCACTTTAATGCTGGGAGTATATTAACACTAGTTTGGAGCAATTCCACTAACCTTGGCTCGGTGAGACAATGATTCGTCAGCCGAATTTCACGAAACTAACTCCGTAGGAATGCTCCCTGCAGCTTTATACTTCGTTACCCAAAGTTAATTCGAGTTGAACTGCGTTTGATGGTGTAAATGGAAGGAAATTTAATAAAACCCTTCGTTCCCCTCTGTTTCTGTTCCTTTACTAGAAATTATATGAAGGGAAAATGATTTAAAACGAAGTGGGAGCCTTATATACTTTGGGCCTTTAAGTCATATTTGTCGAATGCGATTTATAAGTCGCATTTGCCTTGCGACGCTCCGACTTGGCGCTTTTCCAATCTCTCCCCGGGCCCTTTTCTCGCACGTATGACATTCTAAAACTCTTAACCAACATGCGAATATGCCAACTAAGTGTCAAGAACTTACGGGGTGTAACAACCCCCAACTAACCCACAAGTCTAGAAAACTGAACATAAAGAGATAACTGATATCAAATAGTCCTTGAAGAATAAGGACTCACCAATGAGCTGGATGCTAACTCTGAGAACGAGCTAATAACGGTGTTGGGTCTGAAGATTGGAGCCTGTATCATGAAACGATACAACATAGAGTATGCGGTTAGTACGTGGAATGTATCGAGTATGCAAGGTAAGTAAAACAGATATTTAAAATACATAAAAAAACTCATAAGAGATTATAAGAGTGGGACAACATGCTCATAACATAAATATCATAATATAATATAAGGCTCAAGGTTTTCAAAACATTTGTAATCCATTCATTATCATAGTCATAAGAGAAGCTTTACAAATCATAACTTGAGCCAAAATAACATAAACATAACAATGCATAAAAATATGCGGAACAATGGGAGGACTCATCATAACTGACACCATCATGGTAGAGCCTTACATGATGCCCCAACTATCTCACTCAAGTGGGAAGAGTCGTCCCGGGCTTGCTAGGCTAGGAACGTGCATTATGTAATATCACGAAAGAGGGGATCAATTAACATTGTAATGTATCATCATGAACCTACGGTAGCACATAGTTATGAGACACTGGCGTAGTCCTTTGAACGCTAGTCTACTCGGTGCTAGAACTGCTCCCATAAATATGCGCATTAGGCTCGTACGTAAATCATAAATATCATTCATGAGATTCATGGCCAAATAGACAATTAACACCATTGATCCCCATTTACATACATGTTTAGCCATGAATCAAGGGCCCATTAATCGGCCAACGTAATAAATCGATAAATCATGAAATCCACATCATAAGTCATAAATGATACTTGAACATGTGGGCATTTCCCAATACTTTAACATGCTTGAAAATACTCAACTCACTTGTAAACATAATTATAGGCATGGGTAACTTGAAAACATGCTTTTCATCATTAATACTTCATCATACATGAACATTCTTCAGAGATATCAACTTTCATGAACTTCTCATAAATGGGCATTTGAATTTATAAAGATTGAAACATGATTTTAATAGAAGGCAACGTAAAACCTGCTCATAAATCATAATTCAATAATAAAAAAACTCATTTATATCATGCCAATGTAAAGAATTAGAAATTTCAAGCATTGGGTTAAAACCCCATAGAATCGACATAGGAATTTCTATGATTTAAAGAGAGATAGGGCATGGGTGTGAACGGATTCACCCATTCATAACCTTACATACCTAATTAAAGCTGATTCTTAATCTTCCTTGATTGCGTAAGAGGAATTTGAGAAGAATTGAAAAGGCTTAAGCTTAATCTCCTCTCTAACTCCCTAACTTGCATGCATGGGTTTAGAATAGGCTAGAATGACTTAACCCATCTTAATACACCCTAAAAATGGCTTAAACGACGTAGTAGGACCCTAAAGCATAGTAATGACGAGAATAACTTTAATAACTTCGAAGAAAATAACTGCTCGTCAGTCCCCACGAGGGACCTAACGAGTCATTGCCACCAACCACGGGCCGTTACATAGATCATTGGGTACACTGTCGAGGTTTCACCTGGAACTCATAACGGGCCATCATACGACTCGTTACCGATGACCACGACTCGTGGTCACCACTCGTTATCTTTACTGCCTCAAACCTCAGATCATTAGTTACATGCCGACCACAATTCACCCAACGAATCGTGGTGTCTGACCATGACTCGTGGGGTCTATCCGTAAGGTATACTGCCACCTCAAACTCCTTCTTCCAATTTTCCTTGGCTACGACTGACTCAATGGGTCGTGGGGTCTGACCAGGACTCATGGTCATGCCCGTGGTGACCCCATCAATAAATATTTTCAACTCAAGTCCAGTACCTCACCACGAGTCACCTCACGACTCGTTCTGTGACCTAATGCAAAATTTTCATTTTTTCTCCGTTTCACTCCCAGGTCACATCTTAGGGCTTTTGGGGTCTTACACTAACGAAACAAATTTTTCCCAGTTTTAAAATAAAGAAAATTTGTGAGTGTTAACTTGGTGGTTGGTTTGTGGCTTTGGCTTTCATGGAGATTGCTCTACCACTTGTCAGCTTCAGCTTAATTTCAAATATTCTGAGCGTGTTGTTGGCTTGTATGCTATTGTCCCAAATTCTCGCTATAAAGAATTGCTCTAACCCAATATGATATCTCTGTTTCATGATATTCCTTAATCTGACACTCTATTTAGCCTCGGTATTTCCATGAATTCAAAATATATCAACAGACGTTAATTCATTGAATACTTTGCTGTATTTTGAATCATGTTATTTTATGTGTTGGTTGTTTGCCTTGCTCTATGCAATCGAAAAGCTGGTTATGAGTTTTGAAGTCCTTTCTCACCTTTGCTGACACTGACTTGACTCAAAGACACAGAAAAATAAAATGCTAAAAAGATAGAAATATAGAGAGGACGAAATTCAACTAAGAATGCCCCTATTTGGGAAACAAAATAACAGAAAAATATATCTTAGTTTAGTAGCCAGCTCCAATGACTATGACATGCATTTTGGATTGAGCATCCTAATCTATCCATCCAAACTAACATCAAACTCACGTCGACCCTTGAACTTAAAAATAGTGTTTTGTGTACTTCAACAAATCTTTTCACAATCAAGCTTTCCTCCAAATAGTAGCGCCCTGAAGGGTTCGCCAACAAGAGTCTCTTATTTTTATTTTTCTCAACTCACTATTTCCTTATGGTGCCTGTAAGAGTTTTCACCAGTAAGACTCTCATTTTAAAAATCTCTCAACTCACCATCGTCTTATGGTTCCCATAAGAGTTTTCACCAATAAGACTCATCTGATCTTTCATTTCTCTCAACTCACCATTGTCTTTACGATGCCGGAGATGATTTTTACCAATAAGACTCTCATTTTTATTTCCTCTTCCTTATGTTGATGAAGACAAGTAATACTCATGGTAGAAGCGTCCTATACCCATGCTTAGCTTTGATATCCTCAAAGGTTGATCTGAAGGACTTTCTTTTGATTATAATGTGGCTTTTGTATACAACTGAAAAGAAAGGGATACATGAAGGCTTAAAAAGACATTTAAAGTTGGATTTGGGACTTACAACTTTCAGAATCGACTCAATAAAGAAAAATAAAATTTGGCCCGATTTCTTTTGAAATAGGATTTATTATATTACTTTTTATTGGTTGGACCTAACCCCTGAATAGGGATGCCTATGGATTTTGCTGCAGCAAGAATTAGGTCAAATGTTGTTCAGAAAAATAATTTTGATTGACTTTTTTTTTCATTTATTTTTTCTTTTTTTTTCCTTAATATGATTCAAAAAGAAGGGTGCGACGGAAAATAAACTAAGGCTCAAAAAGGTGGCAAGAGATGACACAATATTTGAATAGCAGAATAAAATTTCATCATATCAAACTTTAAAATGTCAAGTACAAAGCTAAGAATCTAATTATGGGAAATAAGGATCATATATAATATATATTCACAACATCGACATTGATAACCATTTCTATCATTCGCCTTCTATATATGTCAAATATAAAGAACCATTGGGTAATACCCTCTTCACAATGAATGACCCTTACTAGATTAAGGAGAACATGCCTTTCACTTTAGCTTGGTGAGGGAGAATGTACATCAATACTAACTGACGCACTTCAAAATTCCTAGGAAGCACTTTTTTGTTATATGCTCATGCCATTCTTCTTGATACAACTGTCCATGACATACTGATGTTAGTCTTTTTCCATCAATTAAGCTAAATTGCTCCAGTTGGGTTTCATCCCACTCGTCATCATCAATCTCAACTTCCACAATAATTCAAGGGAATGGAATTTCAACTTCTGCAGGTACAACTGTTTCCATCCTATAGACCAACAAATAAGGAGTTTCACCTATGGAAGTGCAAATAATAGTGCAATAGCCTAATAAAAGAAAGGGCAGCTTTTCATGCCACTGACTGGAATCCTGCACCATTTTGCGAAGTATCTTCTTGATATTCTTATTATCAGCTTCTACGACTCCGTTTGCTTTTGGGAGATATAGAGTTGAATTTCAATGTGTAATTTTAAATTGTTGGCCCATATCTCTCATCAAATGACTGGTGAGATAACGACATTATCTGTGATAATTATCTTTGGGACACCAAATCAATAAATGATGTTGGAGTGGACAAAGTCCACTATGACTTTCTTAGTTACTAATTGATGTAGAGCATATTTACGTACTTATTTGCAGTATTTTGCCCATCCTTAACTATATTTTGAGAACAAATTATACATGTTTTATTTGATTTTACATGATATTTGTGGAAAAGAGCTAAATCACTTGATTAAATGTTTGCAGATATTAAAATAATGGATTTGGACTTAATTGAGGCGTAAAAGAACAGGAGTTGCCAAGAAAATCTTAAAAGAAGCAAGTGCCACATCATGATAGGGGTTGGCATTACGCAGGCACATTTGTACTATGGTCCAAAGGATGTGCAGGAGGATCCAGGCAAAGAAAGGCGCGATGCGGTGCCACTTTGGCACATGGAGAGGTGCGATGCACAGGCTGATTCCAGGAGGCTAGAGTGCAATCCCAGTCCAAGTAGGAACAGAAGCTGTAAAGTCCAATCCCAATCCAAGAAGGAACAATGCGGACTTAATCTACTATTATGTATACCCATTCTTAAGATGATTTTAGAGGAGAACTGAGGGAATACAACTCATAACTTATGAATTACATACCAATTAGTGCAATTACTTAGTCGAATATTTGTTTAAGAATTCATCAAGTTCTTGTGATTCTAATTAGCTTTAAAATTTGTCAAACAATTTCATATTATTGTAAGTATTTCATCATGATTTCTTATAAATTTCATGTTATTATTTTTTCAAATTTGAGCGGTTGAATCTCTTGAAGCTAGGATTGTAGGAACCGTGATGGATTAACGAAAGTAGGCAAAATAAAATAATGATTCTTAAATGGTGAGTAGAGTGGATTGTTATTCTCTTGTTTTAATTAGTTTTAGCTATTACAAGTTCTGAAACATGCCTGTATCTTCAACTTGCTCGACCGAAGAGGTTGAATTAGGAAAAGGGAATAACAATAAAAATTTGAAGCTACCAACCCTCGTCTAATTAACTTGAGCTCTAACCATGGATAGTTAATCCAAGACATGTGGCGAGGGAAAACTTACACACCTAATGTTTGAGAGGATTTAGGTGTAATTTATCTATGCAGGTCGAGAGACGTTAGATGAACTTAATCATTAGTCTTACATAAAATTCACCAGGATAGATTATTAATAAAATAATCCTACTATGTTATGAAATCATGGGGAACACAATTCTAGTTTTGTCTCATTAATTTGATAACAACTCAATCATTGTTTAGAATTATTCTTTTTTCTCTTATTTGTAATCTCCCTTCTGAAATATTGACTACCGTCGATTTACTCATTATTAATATATTAATTTTTACCTATTCCTTGTGGGATCAATCCTAACCTAATTGGGTTACTATATTTCATAGTGACTGCTTTATACTTTATTGCGAGGTGTAATTTGGGCGTGATCAAATTTTGGCACCGTTGCCAAGGAATACGATTTTGAGATAGTTAATTGGTGTTTAAATTCGGCTTGTGTCTTTATTTCGTAGTTTTTTCTTTTGTTTCTTTTTGATTTTTCATGGGTTAGCATGGAAAACCTTGTGGCACAATTTAATCTCCCAATGGAGGAGATGACTGAAGCACAGTGAGCGGAAGTTGTGCGACAAGAGGAAGAAGCTCAACTAGCTATGTAGCTAGGAGAGTTGAAGCTGCCTAATTTTCTGCCGCCTTGGCAGAGAGGAACAGACAAAACCCCCTTGTCATCATGGATGTAATGTTGTATGGAATGTGCTCTTTGAGGGAGAGTACGAGTAAGAAAAAGTTGGTTACACTGGAGACATTATTCCACCCCCTTTTCTCGGCTAATGCCAAATTTGATGTCACAAGTACAATGATGCAATTTCTGAGCATGAAAGGGTTGTTCAATGGTTTGCCTGGTGAAGATCCAAACCAGCACCTGATAAATTTCATAGGGATATGCAATGCCTACATACTGCCAAGGGTTTCCTAATAAGCCATTAGACTCAGGTTTTTCTCTTTCTCACTAGCAGAGGAAGCTATTTTATGGTTGAATGAACTTCCAGATAAGTCTATTACTCCCTGGACTGGGCTTATTGTAGCTTCCTTGGAGAGGTTTTCCCCACCCTCAGGGATGATTCAGTTGAGGGATGAAATTAATAATTTTAGACAATTACCTGGAGAAGCCTTACATGAGGCATGACTAAGATTTAAAAGAATCTCAAGCAATATCCTAGTCACAAGTTTCTAGGAAGTTCTTTTGGAAGTATTTTATAGGTCACTGAGCGCCTCAAATAAAGCTATAGCATATGGGATAGCAGAGGGGTCCATGATGGCCCACACTTTTGCAGAAGCCAGTGAAATATTGGATAAGATGACAAAGACCAATAGGGCATGGCATACTAGAGAATCTGAGGCGGCTACAATAAACTATTCTGGAGGCATGAAAGTAGAGCAGTGGAAGAAGGAAGAAGAACGGGACCAAGACATGGACCATCTCAAGACTCAGTTATAAGTGATCACCAAACATCTAACAACACTGAATAAATAAAAGGTGCATATGGTGAATGCTCAACAGAAGGGGCCCAGGTATGAAAATCACTCCCTGGATGTGGAAGAGGAGGCTAATTTTGTCAATAATCTGGGGGATTTTTGGGCTAACATATAAGGATCTAACCAAGGCTCTTAGCATCAAGGCCAAGGAAATCAAGGTCAGAACTAATATGGGAACAACAATTATGATAGGTCTGGGGCCAAAGATAGGGATCAAGGTGTATGGTGAAATAGAGATTCCCTCAAGAATGATAGGAATGGAGTTTATGTACCTTAAGAGCT
Source organism: Datura wrightii (assembly GCA_035772735.1). NCBI lineage: Eukaryota > Viridiplantae > Streptophyta > Magnoliopsida > Solanales > Solanaceae > Datura > Datura wrightii. Next base: position 40,775,952 of record JASDFA010000003.1, read on the forward strand.
AGAGAGCCTACCACAAATGTCTCTGGTATAACAAGGCCAGAGGACATGATGAGTCGAATGATGAAATAGGTCAATTCCACTGAAGAGGGAGTCAAAGAGATGAGGGGTGAGCTATAAAGCTTGAGTCAGCTGGTAGGCTCACATTCAACCTGCATAAAGCAATTAGAGTAGCAGGTGGGAGTAATGTCGGCAGCACTGAATCAAAGGCAGAAAGGCACCTTGCCTAGCGATACCGTTCCTAACCCTCAGAATAAGGTCATTGCATGTGATAATGATCCAAATAAGTATCTTGATGAAGTTTGAGTAATCAAGATACCTACATCGTGCCATGATATTAAATCAAGCGTTACTTGGAAGGCAACCCAAGGTATTTTAATTTTTAATTTTTATTTAGTTTTAGAGTTGATGTGTTTATTCAAGTGTGAAAGATTTAAGTCATAAATCATGAATTTATGTTTGTGTATAATTGTTGGAAACAGATTACGAAAAAGCAGGCCTTGCAGCGCACCAAGCAGTGTAGCGTGCAGGCCTGACAGTGCATGCATCAGCGCAACGTACATGCCTAGTAGCGCATGCACCAGCACGACGCACAAGAAAGTTGGCGCAGGGACTAGCGTGACACAGGGAGGGGTACCCAGGTGGAATCTTTTCAATCAAAATGGGTCAAACCCGACCCAGAAAGAGTTTTAAAGTGCAAAAACCTAAATTTTTTCTCCCGTTCTTCTCACTCTTTGTGCCGCACACCCCATATTCGCTCAAGATTTCTCTCTAAAACATCATCTTCTTCACAAATTCTTCCAAATTTCATCACCCAAATAATAAAAACCTTCATCATTCTTGAAATTTCACCACAAATGGCTCCAAAGGCTAACAAATGAAAGGGTGTGACTTGTTCAAGCCATGGAAGTAAAAGGTCAAGAGGTACCAGTGGAGGTTGCAAGCATGCCACGAAAACCACCAAGGCGTTATAGGCTCCGTCGGATCATGGATCAAGAAGGTAAAAAGTGGTTCAAAGATCATAAAGAATCAACATATTCTCATGAATTATTTTTTGATAGAGATATCTTAGCATCTTAATTTTCTTATATTGTTGATAAAATACCTACTCTTGCGTTGGATTTTGTGTTCAATGATGCGGGGGAATGTAATTTGGATATGGTGAGGGAATTATTGGCAAATTGGGAGTCTAAGGAGAAGACGAACCAAGTTAAGATTAGAGGGAAATTACGAATTCTACGCCTGCTGCTTTGAATAGATTGCTTGGTACTCTTAGTATAGATCCATAGGGCATGAAATACCTTATCTTGAGACCCCTTATAGAGAAATTAGACATACTCTCAGTGGACCAAATTCGGTCACAAGGTGGGCCCGCCACCAATAGTATGGGTATCATGTGTCTTTTCCTTATGCTCACATGAGCAGGGAGGCTAAAATATGGTTAAAAATTATTTTTGGTTGTTTGGTGCCTTAGAAGCATGTGACGCATGTAACGAGGGAGAGAGAGTTTGTCTTATTTTTGCTTTGATGACTAGGAGGCTAATAAATGTTGGGGTGATAATCAAGAATGTTTTGAGGAGAGTGAGGGTGAAAAAACGGAAGATATTTAGTTTTGGGGCTCTCTTGACTCGATTTCTGAGAGAGCAGCAGATCGATGAGGAGGTGGTTGATTATAGGCCACGGTATGACCTAAAGGAGCTAGATGTGACAAAAACAAAGGAGCCCGAAGGTATACATCGTCCTGTTCTATCTATCAGTGAGCACAATACGCATATTGATAATGTTCTTAGTCACTTGTACGACATATAAATGCTGCAGTTGAGGATGAGCGTCCACCGAAAGTCGGTAACCTTCGTCACCGTCAGCATTTGGTACTATCTCAATAGCTTCAATAGTTCACTAAAATAAGAGTGATGGAGGAGTAGTCACAACAGCTGAATATGGACTACCCATTGAGTGAGCATTCTAGAGCTTTCCGTAGAGTTGGGCTAGGTTTTGAGGAGCCCTTTGATGATGATGATGCCGTTGATAATAGCAGGCTCGAGTTGACTCCGATCTGTAGTCTGATGGTGATGATGGAGATGACTCAGAGATGGGGAAAGCTACTTTTTCCTCCATAGACAATGAACATTAGGCCTAGAGAGTTCTTCTTTCACCCTTTTACTCACGCATTATTGTTTTTAGCACTAAGGACAGTGTTACTAATTAAGTGTGGGTAGAAGAAGTAAACTTCCTTATACCATGTATTCTTTCATTGCTAAATTTATTCATGGTAGGCCTATATTTGTTTTTGATACATGACTTATTCCAGCTAGCTTGTAGTATTTTTGTGATGTTTTTGTTTTTATTTTTATTTGGATTTCCACACTTTTTATTTTAGGTAGTTTTTTGATGGATAGTCCCTTAGTCATGGTTGTTCCCAAGGATGGATGAATGAAGACCGTCTTAAGGGAAACTTAGTCATTGTTAGGAGAGAAAGAACTTGAGACCTTATGAAAGCTAGGTGCTTCACTTAGGGTATCATTGCGACTTTGCATGATTCACTCAAAAATACATAAAAAGGTAGAAACACTTAGACTTTTTGAACTTGACTCCTATGCTTGAAAAATTGGGCTTAACAATGTGATGCATTCAATATGGATATATGTGTTTATGTAATATTGATTACGATTATCAATCCATCTGTTCCATTATGTGTGTGAGATTATTTTGTATACTCCATGTTTGCAATTTGATGTGTAGAACTTGCCAAGTGTGTGTGCAAATGAAATGAGAATGTTGAATCTAGGAAGTGATATAGGCATTTCTTTGGTAGCCTATTTGTATACCAATTTTACCTACCTTTATTGAAAATATCATAGTTATCCATTTTGAGCATTAGCTTATTGACATGGCCTCATTCGCGCGTCCGCAAGTGTACGGGTCGTGCAAGTAATATAGTGGCTCTTTTTATGAACCGGAATGTCGAACCCACAGGGACTGGACCCATTCCTCTAACTATCCATTTCAAGTGTGATCTTAACTTTCGCAAGTGTTGGTTATACAAGTTTTCGAGGGAGATTTAACTAAGTCTAGTTTTGGTCAATGAAATATCCTGAATTTACTATAGGAGCAACATAGAGTTAAAACCAGATAATCATGCGATACTACGATTTGCAATGGGTTAAGCATGAAACTATCGATTGTTGTTTCACATAATTAGAATTACAAGTTCATGGTCTTTCGAGCCTCTAAACACGACAAACTAGCCTCACTGCATCATTGTGAGCGAGGATGCTAATTTCTAGTTCGTGGGCAATTAATTATGTTGTGGTTTACATGGAAATGATTAGGGACTTTCGTGCGTCTAACCATTTAACTCAACTTAGCCTCACAACTACTTCTTCGAGTGGGGATGCAATAATCCTAATTTGGTCTTTGATAACCCCCGTTTTATCAACCAAGCAAGGTGTTAGGTATATTTCTATCCTAATACGAAATTATATCGTGAGATACAAACATGCTCCTCACATTCTCATGTCCTGACCTAGGTAATGCTTTCTCAAGCCAATGCCCAAGCTAACATATATGCTTTCATGGTGATCAATCACAAAAACAACCAACAATCCAGAATGCAAGACGAAAACAACAATCAATAACTTAATTCCAAAACAATTTCATAAAATCACAATCATAATTCATGGCTTCAACCCTTGAGGAAGGGTTCTAGCCATTCATGTTCGTAAAACTACAAGAAACTACAACTAAATTAACATACTTACAAGAATTTGGTAGATAAGAAGGGAATTTGACAAACCCTAGATGAGTTCTCCCACTTCTCCCTTCACTCCAAGGTAGTTTTCCAGAATAAAATCGTGACAAATTGGATTTAGGAGCTAAGGGACCTATTTATAATAAATGAGAAACATGCACAATTTAGCCTTTCGTGGAATGGTTCCGTGTCACGGAGTGTATCGCGGAGCACTGCCTCCGTGACATGGAGATAACGTGAAGGCTCTCTGGAAATTGCCTCCGGATGCCAAAACTGCCGAGTGTCACCGCGCTGCCAACGTGACACGCTGCTCATGCAGCGCGTTGACCTTGCTCTGTCACGCAGCTGGCATGGCATGGCACGTTGCTGGCGCGCTGGTGCTGCCTGCCTGCCGCATCTGCTCCCGACTCCATTCCGCTACTTCACCAACTTATAAATTAGTTCCTCAAAATCATTGAAACCTACAAAACAAGGACTAATCATGTTGGTTAGCACATATATTCACATTTATATAAAATCACATGAAAATGTATACAATTACTTAGCTAAACAAGACTAAATTAAGTTATCAAGCGTCACTCGGGCATGCTATTTTGCCCGAGATCACCACCCCACACTTAAAGTCTTGTTCGTCCTCGAACAACCTTTTACAGCTCATGCATATGGAGACTCACCCATAACTCATTTAGCAAGATTATTCAAGCTACGGCTATAATGATTACGTAAGATAACAAGCTAAAAATAGAGCATGCATGACTTGATCATCGAAATGAAGTACAACTATGTTAAGACTTCTTAACCTCAAGAATCGACTCTCAATCTTGGCAAACTCATGCAAATCAACTGATTAAGAAATCCCACATGAATTGTATCCTTCATTCAACATGTGCCCTCACAGAACGAGAGTTACCCATTTTCACACGCAAAAACTTTTTAAATCACAATATGTGTGGGTACATGAATAGAATTACGCTCACTCTCACAAAGGATTCACATGCATCATGTAATGACCCATAAGCTTGCCCTTAGTGTTTTATTCCACTAATTTAAGGATGTGTGAATGTAAGATCAAGTAGGACTTAATGGGTTGTAATGTAAACTAAGGGACAAGTAGGTACTATTCTGGCCAATAATAGTGACTATCTTTCCCAAGCGCTTTTAATACATGACGCCCTCATTACGAACTTCCCTTCCCTTACTTCACCTTTTTCTCCTTTCAGCTTTCTTTTTCCTCTTATGTTCCCCCTTTCTTTAGGAACTTTTAGCTTATTAGTAAGGAGCTCTATAAATAAGTTTTCAATAATTTGTTTCTTACTCCTTAATACTCAACCATTTTCACACAAGTGCACCTTTGTCCTTTTCTCCACTTCTACAACTTGCTACTTTTCCTTTCTTTTTCTTCTTCTCACTCCTTTACTCTTTCATATTCTTCCCTTAAGCGCTTAGGAGTTTTGGATCAAGTTCAAGGCTAATGAAAGAAAAAGGATTAATCTTATGTTGCAGCTGTCAAAGAATAGGCTCAAGGCTCAATGGGGCTAACTAGGATTACACATTCAAGGTAGGTAAAATGAGGGATAAAAATTTGGTTCATTCAAAGAAATGCCTAAATCATCTCCTACACTTCACATCCTTCATTTCATTTTATAAACACACCAGGCAAGTTCTAGACAATCCACAATAGCACAGAATACTCAAAAACCTTACACTCATGGCATATGCTCAATTCGAGACACATTCAGCAGACTCTTAACTCAGCTAATCACAAGAATTCAGACATTAAGCTTCAATCATATTGAGTCGAATTCACGAGCCTAAGTGTCTCACACAGAGTTATACACTTGCATGCTTCAACACTGAACATACTTGCCTCTTACAATCATGTATAACACATAACAAGAACATCAAGCACCAATTAGTTATGGTTTCAAAAACCAAAACTTAATGACTAATTTTCCTCAAGACGGTCGTCATCCATCCATCGTTGGAAATAGTCCCTAACTATGACTAAAAACATTATATACAGACAAAGAAAATTTTTATTCTTCAGTTCAAATACCCCCCGTCGGAAAAGAACCGAAAAGAAAAACCAACGGGTGATGAAGTCATGCTTAATTCACAAAAATTTTTCAAAATTTTCCCAAATTTCACACAAGCATTACATTCACCAAAAACTTGTTAAGCACAAAAATTTTGAAATTTTCTCACCCCACACTTAAATCATGCTATGTCCTCATAGCATCAAATTAAAATTTAAAGGACGAGAAATACTCCCTGAGCCTCTATGCCAAGCTAAAAGCATGCTTTTCCTTTCAAGTTTTCAGAGGTGGGTGTTCGACCCCACACTTCTTCTATTCCATGCTCTTTAGCTTCCACCTTCTCGGTACTCAAACTTCCCTCCATCTGTGCTTAACTTTCCACCAAAAACACAAACAAAATAAAAATAACAAAATCAACACAAAATGAAAATTACAAATTGTACCTGAGGTACCCTTGGGTTGCCTCCCAAGCAGCACCTTATTTTACGTCATGGCCCGACATGGACTGTCCTTTTCAGGACATCCTCATACCTGGGTTCTCTTTCGAGAACCATCTCCTTTTCTTTTTTTGTTTAGAGGAAACAACATCCACTCTGTTCCTCTCTTTCTCCAACATCTTCTCAATTTGAAGCCCTCTATCAGACTTGGGCTGAAGACTTGACATTGCCTTTAGCCGTGCACTTGTGGAATCCTCCACCCCACACTCATCCTCTGCCAACACACTAACTTGACAAAGGTTTCTGTAGTGTGCAGATGGATTCATTTCTTGGTAAACGCAGAAGATTTCTTTTTCATCCTCAACCCTCATTTTCAGGGTCCCTACTTTCAAGTCAATCACCGCTCCTCCGGTGGCCAAGAATGGCCATCCCACGATCAGGGGTACCTGGTCATCAACCTGAAAATCTAAGATAATAAAATCAGCAGGTATAATGAACTTACCTACTTTGATGAGAAGGTCCTCTATTATTCCATCAGGTGTCACTCGCGACTTGTCAGCTAGCTGTAGCATCAACCTTGTCGGCCTCGGTTTTCCCAACCCTAGGGTGTTGAATAAGGATAGGGGCATTAGATTAACTGCTGCCTCTAAGTCACACAAAGCTCGTAGCACCTCAGCTTCACCAATTTGTATGGGGAGGGTAAAACTCCCTGGGTCTTTGAGCTTCTTTGGCATTTTGCTCAATACCCTGTGACTGCACTCCTGAGTCAGTGCTACAGTCTGGACATCCACAAATCTAACTTTGTTCGCCATCACATCCTTCAAGTATTTAGCATACTTGGGCATTCCCTGCAAAACATCAATAAGAGGCAAATTTATGTGAAGTTCTTTGAAACTTTCAAAGAACTTTTTGAAGCATTCCTCCTTCTTGCTCTTTCTGACTTTCTGAGGGAATGGTGGTAGTGGTCTTTGTGCTGGTTGCAATGCAGGTTGTGCATTTTGTTTCCCAACACTCTGATTTGCTCTAGTGTTGGTGGATGGTCCTGGTCTAACCAACTCCAGCTGCACCTCCTTTCTCAACTCTTTAGGCACTGCATCAGCTAATTGCTTTCCGCTTCTAAGACTGATGACATTGATTTGCTGGGGGTTAGGATCTGCATCGCTTGGTAATCCCCCCTGCGACCTCATGTTTTGAGCAGCTGCTATCTGATCCACTTGATTTTCAAGATTGCGGGTGGCTACTTGCTGATTCATTAAGTCTGTTGCCATCCTCGCCTGATTTTCCGCTAACTGATTTTGGGTCTCCATAATTTTCTGCAGTATTTCCTCAATGCTGCTACTTAATTGCCCATCATTCTGCCTATTCTGCTGATACTGTTGTTGTTGAGGTTGCATATAATTCTGCTTTTGGTTTCCACCCCAAGAATAATTCGGGTGGCCCTGCCAATTTCTGTTGGAGTTGTTCCCAAAATTCTGATTCCTCTGCACATTACCAACAAAATTGACTGATTCTGGATTGGCTCCACAAGATTCTGCATTGTGCCCATTATTACCACAAATTTCACACCAACTCGGATCTTGCTGAACTGCATTAACCTGGCCCTGGTGTTGGTTCATACTCTGTTTATTGAACTGAGTCATCATTTGATGTTGGAACGAAGCTAACTATGCTTCCAAGGCATTCAAACCATCTACTTCTATCAACCCCGATCTCTTTCCTGCCCTCCTCGATGACTCGCTGTGCCACTCTGGATTTCCTTGTGCAATTCTGTTCAACAAAGTGTACAACTCATCATATGTCTTCTCCAAGGCTTGCCCACCCGATGCATAGTCTAGTAATATTTTTGTGTGTGGGTCTAGACTTTCTACAAAGGTATGAGCCAGCACTTCATTTGATTGCTGGTGATGGGGGCAGTCTCTCAACAATGACTTGAATCTTTCCCAAGCCATATATAAGTTCTCATCAGGCCTCTACTTGAAACTGAGTATTTCACTTCTCAACTTTGCAGTTTTGCCTGAAGGGAAGAATCTGATAAGGAACTTCTTAGCCAAGTCATTCCATGAAGTTATGGAGTTCGGTGGCTCAGCCTTCAGCCACTTTTTCGCCTCTCCCAACAGTGAAAATGGGAAGAGGGTCAATCGGACATAATCTGTGGACACGCCGGTGGGGACAAATGTGTCACTAATCTCTAAAAAGCTCTGTAGGTGCTGCTGCGGGTCCTCATGTGCCATCCCAGTGAATTGACCACTAGAATGTAACAACTGCACCATGTTCTGTTTAAGCTCAAAGTGTCCTCCAGGCTCCGGTTTACGGATGCTAGAGGTCACATTTGTCGCTACTGGGATTGCCACTTCGCAAACTGGTCTTGCTGCCATTGCTTCTGATGACAATTGTGCTTGTCCCACGGGTGGTTGTTGTTTTACCTTTTCTTGAAGTCTCCTCAGCTTTTTCTCTAGAGCTACTCTCCTTCGCAAATGGATTTGACGTTTAGGTTCCAGCAACGGTTCCACAAGCTCTCTACTTCTAGCTAGCTCGGCAGGACAACCTGTCACCTGCAAATAAATAGACTAAGACCAAGTTTCTCAACACTTAAGGAAATTTTAAAAATCACACAAAAACAAATAAATTATCAAAACTTCGCCGAGTCCCCGGCAACGGCACCAAAAACTTGACGTGCCCTCATTCGTGCGTCCGCAAGTGTACGGGTCATGCAAGTAATATAGTGGCTCTTTTTAAGAACCGAAATGTCGAACCCACAGGGACTGGACCCATTCCTCTAACTATCCATTTCAAGTGTGATCTTAAATTTCGCAAGTGTTGGTTATACAAGTTTTCGAGGGAGATTTAACTAAGTCTAGTTTTGGTCAACGAAATATCCTAAATTTACTCTAGGAGCAACATAGAGTTAAAACCAGCTAATCATGCGATACTACGATTTGCAATGGGTTAAGCATGAAACTATCGATTGTTGTTTCACATTTAGAATTGCATGTTCATGGTCTTTCTAGCCTCTAAACACGATAAACTGGCCTCACTGCATCATTGTGAGCGAGGAGTTTAATTTCTAGTTCGTGGGCAATTAATTATGTTGTGGTTTACGTGGAAATGATTAGGGACTTTCGTGCATCTAGCCATTTAGATCAACTTAGCCTCACAACTACTTCTTCGAGTGGTGATGCAATAATCCTAAGTTGGTCTTTAATAACCCCCGTTTTATCAACCAAGCAAGGTGTTAGGTATATTTCTATCCTAATACGAAATAATATCGTGAGATAGAAACATGCTCCTCACATTCTCATGTCCTGACCTAGGTAATGCTTTCTCAAGCCAATGCCCAAGCTAACATATATGCTTTCATGGTGATCAATTATAAAAACAACCAACAATCCAGAATGCAAGACGAAAACAACAATCAATAACTTAATTCCAAAACAATTTCATAAAATCACAATCATAATCCATGGCTTCAACCCTAGAGGAAGGGTTCTAGCCATTCATGTTCATAAAACTACAAGAAACTACAACTAAATTAACATACTTACAAGAATTTGGTAGATGAGAAGGGAATTTGACAAACCCTAGATGAGTTCTCCCACTTCTCCCTTCACTCCAAGGTAGTTTTCCAGAATAAAATCGTGACAAATTGGATTTAGGAGCTAAGGGACCTATTTATAATAAATGAGAAACGTGCATAATTTAGCCTATCGTGGAATGGCTCCGTGTCACGAAGTGTATGGCAGAGTACTGCCTCCTTGACACGGAGATAACGCGAAGGCTCTCTGGATATTGCCTCCGGATGACAAAACTGTCGAGTGTCACCGTGCTGCCAACGTGACACACTGCTCATGCACTGCATTGGCCTTGCTCTGTCGCGCAACTGGCATGGCGTGGCACGTTGCTGGCACGCTGGTGCTGCCTGCCTGCCGCATCTGCTCCAACTCCATTTCGCTACTTCACCAACTTATAAATTAGTTCCTCAAAATCATTGAAACCTACAAAATAAGGACTAATCATGTTGGTTAGCACATATATTCACATTTATATAAAATCACATGAAAATGTATACAATTACTTAGCTAAACAAGACTAAATTAAGTTATCAAGCGTCACTCGGGCATGCTATTTTGCCCGAGATCACTTATTCTTTTGATAGCCATATTACAAACTTAATCCCTTTCTTTCTATATGACCATTGTTTGTGTCACGTCCCGCCTGGGGAGGCATGACTGACACCTGGTGCCCTATTAAGACCTAGACTACTGGATTAATTGAGCCTAAGTACTTCTGGTGCCAGGCTGGCTCTAATTCTGGATTCAAGAAAACGAAGGGCTATATAACAACTGTAAATACAGCCTCCGGCTGACAAGGCCTATAGCCACCTGTAGGAAAATAACAGCTAATTCTTCTATATATAAACTATATCTTTCTCTTCCTCAGAGATTGAATTGAAAGTCGACTGAATGTGATGAAAGGTTATATGCTAAACACATGCAAGTCGAATATAGTATGAAGGCTTTCTCTTCTAAAGGCAGGGGTGAGGACTCCATTGCGGCATTAAGTAAGGAGTTGGAGGAAATCAAGGCGCATCCACTTCGTCATCGAGAACAACTGAACATACGGGAACCTATGCGGGCCGACAAGGCCACCATGCTTACTAGTTTATCTGAGAAATGAAAACAAGTACCCAGCTACTATGTGACCGACAAGGTCACCACTACCAACTGAATAAGTCCCCACCCGGCCTACACAGCTAACCACAGGGAATATATACAATCTGCAAGCCTTTAAGAATAGTAAGATGGTCGGGACAGGGCGCCGGTCTACCCATACTGTGCAAATAAAAGGGAAGTCAGCCTTTGTCTTTCAAGCTCCGAATGAAAGGAGCTGAAGGCGCTGTATGCTGGCTGGAACTACGAGGGATCTGCTCCTCGTCTATGAGTACTTGCAGGCAAGTAATGCAGCACCCCAAAATGGGCGTCAGTACCACTGGTACTAAGTATGCAAAGCAATAACTGAAAATAATTGAAAGTAAACAATAATACTGATAGATACTGAAGTAATAGGAGACGGGCTGAGACTTACTGAAAAAAGTGTAACTTTACTGAAGAGAGTAAGAGTCATACCTAATAACATGGCGGTCTACTTTCTATCTATCAATAACTAACACAACATAGCATACAAGAACCTTACCAGCCCCCAAAAGCCGTAAGGTACCAACCAGCACACAATATATATACCCCTACCCAGGTCATACCATCCACCTAGTAACAATGAGCATCCCGCCGGCCCCCTGGGTATGCAACTTGGGCCCGCTGGGCCCCTGACTATAGCTGGATCTGAGTCCGGAGGACTCTTGAAATCTGAAATCTGAAATCTGTAATCTAGGAATTATAATCTGCACCCTGGGCACAAGCGCTCGATAGGGGGTGTGGTATAGTGCTGATCAGCCTTCTATGGGGAATCTGCATCCCATCTTCATCTGCTGGCGGACGGCATGCTACTCCGTAGAGCGACGTATCCTCACCCTCTGGCGGGCAAGTCGACACAGCTATTAACCCTGGGGTGGTCAAGGAAGCTCTAAGGGTGCCCAACACAGAACAATCATGTCTCCATAGATAGCAATAACCACATGTAAAATATATATATACTGAATCTGATAATAATATTTATATTCTGGTATTCTATTCTGAATCTCATACTGAAATATACTGATCTGATACTGAAATATACTGAATCTAATACTAAGATATATTGAACCTGATACTGAAATATACTGAGTCTGAAATAATATTTCTTGAATATTCTGCTGGGAATTATATTGTTTTACTGAGTTTCATGCTGAACACTGTATAATAATTCTATCATGTTTATTGAACTCATACTGAATATAATATACTGCTCTAAAACATTCTACTGGAATTTGTACTATTTTGCTATACTGAAACTACTAGCTTGCCGAAGGGAACTGGCTTTACATACCTTAACTGTCGGCTTCCTGATTAACTGGCGTAGCTCTACTAATATTCAGCTATTTCCCCAACTGTATTCATATTCACGAAGGAATAGAATTAATTCTACTATTATTTTGGAGAGAAACCATACTTATGAATATATTTACTGCCTATTCTTCGACTTATCGAAGAACGGCTGAAAACTCGCAATTTCTCGGGAGTTTAGAAGGGAGAAATACTTACTTTAATGCCGGGAGTGTATTAACACTAGTTTGGAGCAATTCCACTTACCTTGGCTTGGTGAGACGACGATTCGTTGACCAAATTTCACGAAACTAACTCCGTAGGAATGCTCCCTTTAGCTTTATACTTCGGTACCCGAAGTTAATTTGAGTTCGGACTGAGTTTGACGGCGTAAACGGAAGGAAATTTATGTAAACCCTTCGTCCCTTACTGTTTCTGTTTGTTCTACGGAATAAAATGAAGAGGAAATGATTTAAGACAAGGTGGGAGGCCTTATATACTTGGGGACTTTAAGTCGCATTTGTCGAATGCGATTTATAAGTCGTATTTGTCAAATGCGATTCATAAGTCGCATTTGTCGAATGCGATTTATAAGTCGCATTTGCCTTGCGACGCTCCGACATGGCGCTTGTCTGGTCTCTCCCCGGGCCCTTTTTTCGCACGTATGGCATTCTAAAACTCTTAACCAACATGCAAATAGGCCAACTAAGTGTCAAGAACTTACGGGGTGTAACATCCTTCCCCCCTTAAGAACATTCGTCCTCGAATATTAACTTCTGTTTACAGAAGTTTTAACTTTCTCTACCTATTCTGGAAAAATTTCGGAAGAGTTTCCCCTGTAATATGGACTATCTCAAAAATCCTGAAATGCAAAAAAGTCCAATACAGGTACTCCATATAATACTGTAGCATCCATGACACAATAAACTAGAGTCAACTATCTCACGTACACATGAATATACTCTAACTTATAAAATAGTAATAATAACATACCACTGGCTGACTAAGTCTGAAATAACTGAGGATATCTGACTTTCATATTTTCTTCTGCTTCCGAAGTCATTTCCTCTCGGTTCCTATTATGCCATAACACTTTGACAGAAGCAACATCTTTAGTTCTTACTCTGCGGATCTGCCGGTCTAGTATGGCTACTGGAACTTCTTAATAGGCCAACTTCTTTGTAACCTGAACATCTTGGACTCGGACAATTCTGGAGGGATCTCCTATGCACTTTCTCAGCATTGATACATGGAAAACTGGGTGGACAGATTCTAATTCTGGAGGTATGTCTAACTCATATGCCACTTGGCCTATTCTTCGGCGAATCTGATAATGCCCAACAAACCTCGGACTGAGCTTGCCTTTCTTGCCAAATCTCATTACACCCTTCATAGGCAAAACTTTCAGAAACACCCAATCACCCACATTAAATTCCAAGTTTCTTCGCTGCACGTCAGCATAAGATTTCTGGTGGCTCTGAGAAGTCAGTAAACGTTCTCTGATAAGCTTTACTTTTTCCTCTGACTGATGAATGATATCTGGCCCAATCAATGCTGATTCTCCAACCTCAAACCAACCAACTGGAGATCTGCACTTTCGCCCATATAATGCCTCATAAGGCGCCATCTGAATAGCTGAATGGTAACTGTTATTATAGGCAAACTCAATGAGTGGTAAATGTTCATCCCAACTACCTCCGAAATCCAACACACATGCTCGCAACATATCCTCGAGCGTTTGAATGGTGCATTCTGCCTGCCCGTCTGTTTGAGGATGAAAAGCTGTGCTCAGGTTAACCTGCGTCCCCAAGCCTCTCTGAAATGATTGCCAGAATTTAGCTATAAACTGCGCCCCTCTGTCAGAGATAATGGACACTGGAACACCATGCAACCTGACTATTTCTCTGATATACAACTCATCGTAATCCTCGGTGGAAAAGGTAGCCCTTATTAGTAGAAAATGAGTTGATTTTGTCAGTCTGTCAACAATCACCCAGATCGAATCATATCTACACCTGGTGCAGGGTAATCCTACTACAAAATCCATATTTACTGCTTCCCATTTCCATAAAGGCACAGCTATATCTTGAGTCAGTCTGCTTGGTTTTTGATGTACAGCTTTTACCTGCTGGCAGTTGGGACACTGAGCTACGAATTCTGCTATCCCCTTCTTCATTCCTGGCCACCAGTAGATTTATTTTATATCGTGGTACATTTTCATCGAACCTGGGTGGAGAGAATAACGGGCATAATGTACCTCGCCCATAATCTGCTGGTGAAGCCCTGCAATGTTTGGAACACAAAGGCGATCTTTATATCGCAATACCCCATCCTTGGTTATCTGAATATCTGTCACCTCTCCTTGCTGAACTCTGTTTCTAAGCTGAACCAGGCTAGGATCTTCACACTTCCGTTCCTTTACTTCCACGACTAAAGACGACACTGTGGTGTTTTGGATTACTGACGTGCCCGCAAGTGTACGGGTCGTGCAAGTAATATAGTGGCTCTTTTTAAGAACCAGATTGTCGAACCCACAGGGACTGGACCCATTCCTCTAACTATCCATTTCTAGTGTGATCTTAAATACCTCAAGTGTTGGTTATAGACATTTTCGATCGAGATTAATTAAGTCTAAGTTTGGGTCAATGAAATATTCTGAAATTACTCTAGGAGCAACATAGAGTTAAAACCAATTAATCATGCGATACTACGATTTGCAATGGGTTAAGCATGGAACTATCAATTGTTATTTCACATAATTAGAATTGCATGTTTATGGTCTTTCAAGCCTCTAAACACGGCAATCTAGCCTCACTGCATCATTGTGAGCGAGGAGTTTAATTTCTAGTCGCGGGCAATCAATTATGTTGTGGTTTACGGGGAAACGATTAGGGACTTTCGTGCGTCTAACCATTTAGCTCAACTTATCCTCACAACTACTTCTTCGAGTGGTGATGTGACATCCCAAGTTGGTCTTTCATAACCCCCGTGTCTCAACCAAGCACGGTGTTAGGTATATTTCTATCCTGACACAAAAATCTCTCCCGAGATACAAACGTGCTCCTCACATTCTCATGTCCTGACCTAGGTAATGCTTTTTCAAGCTATTACTCAAGCTAACAAATATGCTTTCATGGTGATCAATCATAAAAACAACCAACAATCCAGAATGCAAGACGAAAACAACAATCAATAACTTAATTCCAAAACAATGTCATAAAATCACAATCATAATTCATGGCTTCAACCCTAGAGGAAGGGTTCTTGCCATTCATGTTCGTAAAACTACACTAACTACTACTAAACTAACATACTTACATGAATTTGGTAGATGAGAAGGGAATTTGACAAACCCTAGATGAGTTCTCCCACTTCTCCCTTCACTCCTAGGTAGTTTTCCAGAATAAAATCGTGACCCAATGATTTTAGGAGCTAAGGGTTCAATTTATACTATGCTGAAAAATTGCAAAATTTGGCCTGTGGTGGAACAACAACGTGTCACGGAGCTGAACGCCCTACTTGACCTCCGTGACACGTTGGTAACGCGTACCCTCACTGGAATGTGCCAAAAAGTGCAATTTTTGGCCAAGTGTTGCCGCGTTGGCAGCGTGCCATGGCCCCTATCGCGCAGGGGGCCAGTTATTGCATATTTTCTTGTTGACTTTCACGTTTTTCTCTTGATTCCATTCCTCCACTTCACCAAATCATGAATTAGTTCCTCAAATGCATTATTAACCTTCAAAAACAAGGACTAATCATGTTGGTTAGTATATATTCACATTTACATAAAATCACATGAGAATGCATATAATTATTTAGATAAACAAGGCAAAACTAAGTTATAAAGTATCACTTGGGAATGCTATTTTGCCCATGATCAATTACCGCTCTATTGTCCTCTATTTCTGCTACACGAATTGTTAAACTAGCTAACTGATGCAATTCCCGAGCTAATTCCTGCTACGCAGGCTGTAAGTATTCCAAACTCCCCATAGACTTACGGCTAAGGGCATCTGCCACCACATTGGCCCTTCTTGGGTGATACAGAATATTCACATCATAGTCTTTCAACAGCTCTAACCAGTGACACTGCCACAAGTTCAGTTCTTTCTGGGTGAAGATATACTGTAGGCTCTTATGATCAGTGAAAATATCCACGTGGACACCATACAAGTAATGTCTCCATATCTTTAAGGCGTGAATCACTACGGCTAATTCCAGGTCATGGGTAGGATAGTTCTTTTCATGTTTCCTCAGCTGTCTGGAAGCATAAGCAATTACTTTACCATGCTGCATTAACACATATCCTAACCCAACACTCAAAGTGTCACAATAAACTGCATAACCTTCTGTACCTTCTGGCAATGCTAATACTGGAGCTGATGTTAGCCTTTCTTTCAATTCCTGGAAGCTCTGCTCACATGCCTCAGTACACTGAAATTTTGCTTCCTTCTGTGTCAGTTTAGTCAGAGGTGCTGCTAAGGTGGAAAATCCTTCAAAAAACCTCATGTAGTACCCTGCTAACCCCAGGAAACTGCGTACCTCGGTCGGAGTGGTAGGTCTGGGCCATGCTTTTACTTCTTCTATTTTCTGGGTATCTACCTATATACCAGCATCCGACACGATATGACCCAAAAAGTCTACTGAATTTAGCCAAAATTCACATTTAGAGAACTTGGCATACAGCTGACGGTCCCTGAGAATCTGGAGCACTGTCCGCAAATGATCTTGGTGGTCTGCCTCCGAGCGAGAATACACTAGAATGTCATCAATAAACACTATCACGAACAGGTCAAGGTATGGTCTAAAAATGCTGTTCATCAGGTCCATAAACACGGCTGGAGCATTCGTTAGCCCAAAGGGCATGACTAAGAATTCTAAATGGTCGTATCTGGTCCTGAAGGCAGTCTTTGGAATGTCCCTTTCACGAACCCGAACCTGATGATATTTGGACCTTAAGTCAATTTTGGAGAAATATCTGGCTCCCTGTAACTGATCAAATAAATCATCTATTCTGGGAAGCGGATACTTATTCTTGACTGTGACTTTATTCAGTTGCCGATAGTCTATACATATGCGGAGGGAACCATCCTTCTTTCTCACAAACAAAACTAGCGCACCCCAAGGTGAAGTACTCGGCTTGAAAAAGCTCTTGTCTAACAAATACTTCAACTGCTCCTTTAGTTCTCTGAGTTCAGCAGGAGCCATGCGATAAGGGGGAATTGATATGGGCTGAGTGCTCGGCAATAAATCAATTGCAAAGTCTGTTTCCCTTTCTGGGGGAATACCAGGTAACTCATCTGGAAATACATCAGGGAATTCATTCACCACTTGAATAGACCGGAGAGTCAGAGGCTCTACCTGAACATCCCGAACTCTGACAATGTGGTAAATGCACCCCTTGGCTATCAACTTTCTCACCCAAAGATAGGAAATAAACCTACCTTTTGGTGTAGTTGTACTGCCCTTCCATTCTCGTACTGCCTCCCCTTGATAGTGGAATCAGACCGTCTTGGTCCAGCATTCTACATTGGCATAGCATGGAGCTAACCAATCCATACCCATAATGGCATCAAAATCAACCATTTCTAACTCTACCAAATCTGCTGTGGTCTGATGGTTTGCAACCTCTACTGTACACCCTCAATAAACCCTTCTGGCATAACAGAGTCACTGACGGGTGTAGATACTGAAAAGGGTTGTCGAAGCAATTCTGGTAAAATACTGAACTTTCAAGCCACTAATGGGGTAACATAGGACAAGGTAGATCCCGGATCGATTAATACATAAGCAGGGTGAGAGAAAATAGTCATCATACCTGTCACAACATCTGGAGACGCCTCTGAATCCTATCTCCCTGGTAATGCATAGGTACGGCTTGGGCCCGCACCTGAACTAGAGGCCCCTGATCTAACTCGGCCTCTGCCTGCTGAAATTAAGGGCCTGCGCCCTGCCGGGGCTGCTGGAGCTCGCGACCCTGCTGATGCCCTGATCTGTCTATCCTGGTCACCCTGACCCCTGGCTGGATAATCTCTCATCACATGACCCTCCTGTCCGCATATATAACACCTTGTGGAGCCATATTTGCAAGCTCCAGAGTGGCGTCGGCTGCAAATAGGGCAAAGTGGTGGTGTATACCTGCTCTGTTCTGCCCTCCTCTACTGGGATGAATCTACTGTTCAAGAACTTCCGCCGGACTCTGACTGTCCTCGGCGACTGAATCTACCCCTCTGCTGCTGTGATGGAGGTGGGGGTCTAGGTGGCCTATCTAACTGCCATGGCCTAGGCCCTCTTAGAATCTCCCCCTATAACTCATCTGATCTGTCCCTGCGGCGCTGTTCCTGACTTGTTCATCTACTATCCTATTGCCGCTGTCTGAGGCCCTCAATAGTCCGAGAAAAAGCCTGTACTCGAGCAATATCCACATCTTCCCGCAAAGTAGCTATCATACAGGCCTCAATATACTCTGGGTTTAGCCCCATAATAAACCGGTGGACTCTGGATGGCATGGTGTCTACAAAGGCTGGATGGAGCATATCGGACCAAAGAATCGAACTGCAGGGCGTATTCTCGAACACTCATCGCCCCCTACTCCAGGTGTAAAAACTGGTCCATCTGGGCCTGTCGGATCTCTCGTGGTAGGTAATGGTCTAGGAAAGCCTCTGAAAAGCTGGACTAGGTTGGAGGGGCAACATCTCTCCCGCGAGACCTTTCCCAACTCTCACACCACAACACAGCAATATCCCGCAGTCGGAATACCGCCAATTCGACTGACTCTATAGATGTAACATGCATTACAAGAAAAATCCTCTGCATTGATCAAGGAAGTCCTAGGGGTCCTTTGTTCGATCTATCCCGGTAAACTGTGGGGGACCTAGTGCCAAAAATTCTCGGACCCTTGAATTACCAGGCCCACCTGATGATTCTACCGCTGTAGGTGGCATTGACTGGCGCTGAGTAGCCATCATTTGCGCTAACATAACTACTGCACTCCTGATCTCCTGGTCAGATGGTATAGGTATAGGAACTGTCGGAGGTGGTGTCGTCCCGAGTGGCTCCTGATGGGGTGGAGACTATTGAGAAGGTCGGGACGATGCCTCTGTACCGCCCTCAGATCGAGCTGATTCTAAATAAGGCTGAGGCATCCTTCTAGTGCCCTCTCCTGCTGCTATGTCCAATTTCTGCCTGTGATAGGATGTCGCTGATCTGACATTTTATCTGTAAACAAAGAGTATAATAAGCTTTAGGGACTCAACCCTATACTGTACTGCTCTATGGTACGACTGAATATGAAGAAAGAGTAACCATCCTATCATGCCTTGCAGCCTCCTGGCTATGGTATGTGGTGCACAACACATCCATAGAAAAGAATCTACTTAGCACGGCTTGCAGACTCCCTGGGATACGACCTGCTCTGATACCAAGTTTGTCATGCCCCACCTGGGGAGGCATGACTGGCACCTGGTTCCCTACTAAGACCTAGACTACTGGATTAACTGAGCCTAAGCACTTCTGGTGCCAGGCTGGCTCTAATTCTAGATTCAAGAAAATGACGGGCTATATAACGACTGTAAATACAGCCTTTGGCCGAGAACGCCTATAGCCACCTGTAGGAAAATAACAGCTAACCAGAACAACTGAACATAGGCCACCATGCTTACTAGTTTATCTGAGAAATGAAAACAAGTACCAAGCTATTATGTGACCGAGAAGGTCACCACTACCAACTGAATAAGGCCCCACACAGCCTACACAGCTAACCACAGGGAATATATACAATCTGCAAGCCTTTAAGAATAGCAAGATGGTCGGGACAAGGCCCCGGCCTACCCATACTGTACAAATAAAAGGGAAGTCAACCTTTGTCTTTCAAGCTCCGGATGAAAGGAGCTGAAGACGCTGTATGCTAGCTGGAACTATGAGGGATCTGCTCCTCGTCTATGAGTACTTGCAACGCCCCAAAACGGGCGTCAGTACCACTGGTACTGAGTATGCAAAGCAATAACTGAAAATAACTGAACGTAAACAATAATACTGATAGATACTGAAGTAATAGGAGACGGGCTGAGACTGACTGAAAAGAGCGTAACTTTACTGAAGAGAGTAAGAGTCATACCTGATAACATGGCGATCTACTTTCTATCTATTAATAACTAACAAAACATAGCATACAAGAACCTTACCAGCCCCCATAAGCCAAAAGGTACCTACCAGCACACAATCTATATACCCCTACCCAGGTCATACCATCCACCTAGTAACTATGAGCATCCCGCCGGCCCCCTAGGTATGCAACTTGGGCCTGCTGGGCCCCTAACTATAGCTGGATCTGAGTCCAGAGGACTTCTCAAATCTGAAATCTAAAATCTATAATCTGGAAACTGTAATCTGCACCCCGGGCGCAAGCGCTCGACAAGGGGTGTGGTATAGTGCTGATCAGCCTGCTATGGGGAATCTGCATCCCATCTTTTTCCGCTGGCGGACGGCATGCCACTCCGTAGAGCGACATATCCTCACCTCTGGCAGGCGAGTTGACACAGCTATTAACCCTGGGGCGGTCAAGGAAGCCCTAAGGGTGCCCAACACAGAACAATCATGTCTCCACAGATAGCAATAACCGCATGTAATATATATATATATACTGAATTTGATAATAATATTTATGTTCTGGTATTCTTTTCTGAATCTAATACTGAAATATACTGAATCTGATACTGAGATATACTGAATCTAATACTGAGATATACTGAGTCTAAAATAATATTTCTGGAATATTCTGTAGGGAATTATACTGTTTTACTGAGTTTCATGTTGAACACTGTATAATAATTCTAACATGCTTATTAAACTCATACTGAATATAATATACGGCTTCTGAAACATTCTACTGGAATTCGTACTATTTTGCTATACTGAAACTACTGGCTTGCCGAAAGGAACTGGCTTTACATACCTTAACTGTCGGCTTCCTGATTAACTGGCGTAGCTTGACTAATATTCAGCTATTTCCCCAACTGTATTCATATTCACGAAGGAATAGAATTAATTCTACTATTATTTTGGAGAGAAACCATACTTATGAATATATTTACTGCCTATTCTTTGACTTATCGAAGAATGGCCGAAAACTCGCAATTTCTCGGGAGTCTAGAAGGGAGAAATACTTACTTTAGTGCTGTGAGTGCATTAACAATAGTTTGGAGCAATTCCACTTACCTTGGCTCAGTGAGACGACGCTTCGTCGGCCAAATTTCATGAAACCAACTCTGTAGAAATGCTCCCTGCAGCTTTATACTTCGCTACCCGAAGTTAATTTGAGTTCGGACTGAGTTTGATGGCGTAAACGGAAGGAAATTTATGTAAACCCTTCGTCCCTTACTGTTTCTGTTCGTTCTCTGGAATAAAATGAAGAGGAAACGATTTAAGATAAGGTGGGAGGCCTTATATACTTGGGGCCTTTAAGTCGCATTTGTCGTCCCGGCACTTAGATGACCTATTCGCACGTTGGTTAAGTATATTTGAAGGCCATACGTGCTAGGGAAAGGTCCGGGAAAAGATCGGACGAGAAACCCATCGAAACCATCGCGGGAGGAGCCGAGGCAGAGCCCCTCCGCGATGGCAGCGTGTCACGGAGGTGAGGCCTCCGCGATGGCTCTGTGACACGTTGCCCAGGTTCAGCCCCAAGTATATAAGCCCCCACTTCGGTTTAAAATCATATTACACTTATAAAGTTCCAGAGAAATGCAGTGAAGCCGAGGAAGACGAAGAAAATTAAATATTTTCGTCCGATTATGCTGCCAAACGCTGCCCAAACTCAAATTAATCCCAGATACCTGAGTATTTAGCAGTAGAGAGCATTTCTACGGAATTAGTTTCGCGAAATACGGCCGACGAATGCGATTGATAAGTCGCATTTCTCGAATGCGATTTATAAATCGCATTTTCCTTGCGACGCTCCAACTTGGCGCTTGTCCGGTCTCTCCCCGGGCCCTTTTTTCGCACGTATGCCATTCTAAAACTCTTAACCAACATGCGAATAGGCCAACTAAGTGTCAAGAACTTACGGGGTGTAACAGTTTGATCTAAAATATCTCCTAAGGCACTTTAGTTGAAGATTTTGCATAAAAGGAGCACAAGTGAAAAGAAAGAAAAGAGGAAAAAGCTAAAATATGGAAATTAGAAGAAAATAAAAGAGTTAAAAATGTATAACAAGGAGGGTGATATTAGTGGGGAAATAAAATGAGAAAAAATGAATGATCATGAAAGAAAAGAAAAAATTGTGAATAAGCTAAACGTTAAAAATTCCCTACTAATCACTTAAGTTGCAAGCATTGAAAAATAAAAGGAGGTATAAGGAGAAAATAGGAGATTGAATAATGTGCTAAAAAAGTAAAAAATTTGTAAAGTATTAAAGTGCTTAGGGAGATTAATCACTATCTTAGCCAAATATTTCCTACCCGTCGCTTAGCCTATATTACAACTATCTTAAGTCCTAATTGATCTTCAATTTGATGTTCTATATTAGTGGAGTATTACATTAAGGCCAAGCCTATGGACCGTCGTTTGCATGCATGTTGAATTCTTTAGGAGAGTGAGTGATTTTATTATATCTATGCCCTAGTCAAAATTGTTATATATCATGTGAATGAAAGGGCATCTCTCCAAATGGTGAGGGACACATAATGGTAAGGTTTTGGTGTATTTTGATTGCTAAATTACATTTGATACATGTTGTCCCAAATATATCTTGTTGAGTTAGCTTTAGAAGCTAAGTGATTTCAATTTTTAACCTTTGACTGTTGATCTTAAATGCATATTGAGTGGATTATTGGAGCTTAATAAACTTTTCTAATGACCCTAAGTATAAGTAGACCTATTCGTAGGGTGAATTTTGTGGTTGAATTTGAGAGGGAAAGTAGTAGATTGTTTGAGGACAAAAAAAAAATTGTGTGGGTGGTGATCTAGGACGTATTTATGCACTTATTTGCCATATTTTTCCCATGCTTAGTTATGTCTTGAGAATAACTTATGTGTTTTTCTTTGGTTTTATATGATATTTGTGAAAAAGAGATAACGTACTTGATTAGATGTTTACAAGTATTAAAATGATGGATTTAGACTTAATTGAGGCTTAAAAGAGCAAGAGTTTCCAAGACAAGCTTAAAAGAAGCAAGTGCCATAGCATGTAGGGGTTGGCATCACATAGGCACACCTGTGCTATGGCTTGCGCAACATGAAGGAATATCCACGCTAGGAAAGACGAAATGCGGTGCCACTTTATCACATGGAGAGGTGCAATGCACAGGCTGGTTCCAGGCGGCCAGAACTGCAATCCCAGTTCAAGTAGGAACATAAGTTGTAAAGTCCAATCCCAATCCAAGAAGGAAAAATGTAGACTTAATCTACTACTATATATACCTTTTTCTTAGGATGATTTTAGAGGAGAACTGAGAGGATACAACTCATAACTTATGAATTACTTACCAATTAGATCAATTACTTAGTCAAATATTTGTTCCTAAGACTAGACCCGAGACTCGTGAGTTGAGATATCTTAACATATCGAAATTTTGGGCTAAGTCTAAAGCTATCTAGATATGTAGATACACTTGAATCTGACTAAAGTCTTATGAAAACTAGGTGTTAAGATCAATTATTAAGTATGAAAAGCATTGGATGCGAATTAAGGTCATAAGGAACCTCTAGCACAAAGTTGAGTTGTTTACTGATTGAGTTTTCGTATAAGTTCTTACAAGGGTCAAATTCAAATGACCATAACTCATAATTTAAAATTTTATTCTTGGTGATTCAACATATCAAAATTGAATCCCTTTGATTTTATTTCCAATGCATCCAACTTTGCATCAATCGGAGTTTGGAGTAAAACATTATGAGCAAATTAGTAGAGCACTGTCAGCTGTGATGAAAAGAGTGATGGCCCGTCAACCACCTAATGGTGCATCAAGATAGCTCCATCACCCTTAATAAGAAGCTTCAAAATTCCACCCCAAAGGTACGGGCAAGTTTATGGTCCTTCGGGGGACTGACGACCTGTTACTTGGGGCGTCACATGGGGGTTTCAGGACTTCTAAATGTCGCCTTAAACGATTTTTTTGGTATTGTTCCACGTCCAGATCAACCCTATCAGTTCCAAGAGCTCTTTTCAACCCTCATAAGGCTAGTTAAGAATTCTCCAACCTATTACAATATATATCCATGAAATTCTTCATTATTCTAACGTCAAAATCATCTTCATATCTCTAGCAAGATCAAGAACAATCTTTGAGTTCCAAGACTTGAAATCTTAAGCACTCCTCCTTCCTCCAAGGTAATTAAATCTTCAAAAACCTTACATGAGTATTGTTTTCTAATCCTTAGGGATTTTCTAAGGTCAAAATTCATGAGATGGTTCTAGAAAGCCATGTGTTCATGTGATGACCTAGGGTTAGGGTTTAGGGACTGTTTTGGTATTGAGGATGGATGTGGTTGTTTTGGTTGGACTTGTAATAGTTATTCTTGTTGTTAAAGGACTGTACAAAGAAGTGGGTGTTAGGATACCCCACTCATAAGAGGCTTGAATTTCCTATGCCCTCCGGGTGTTTGATGAAATGCCTCTATAACTTGGATTTCATTATTAAGCAATTGATTGCAGTTCCTATCCATAAAATTATTACATAATGATGTTATAAGAGGATTTTGGCTTCTTGTTCATCTTTGTGAGGCTAAATATAAGGTATGTGGGGTCATGAATAGGGGATTCCATCCACCCTCATGCCAAATTTCACCTTTATCTCGTGAATTCAAGTCTCCAATTATGTTTTGATGAAATTCTAGGGTTAAACCTGATTCTCATGAAATCTCTTAGGATATTTTATGAATACAAGTCTATTATGATTCAATCCATGTTTTACGACTATGATCACATATTTTCTACTATAATCTCTCATGAATACCATGATTTACAAGTTATGATGATTTACTCGATTTCGTATGATTTTCATGAAATTCAAGTCTATGTATCATGCCCGGTCTTCAACACTATTTTCATGGCTAGTTCACATATGTTGAGATATCACGAATTTCATGAGTTAAACTAGCCCATACAAAACCATGTTCAATGATTATGATATGAGCACTATATGTGTTTTGGAAGTAGTATTTCGCACCGAGCAGGCCGGGTTCCAACCTATCAGGTCTCAGAATTATGTGCTATTATAATTAGGATGGGGTCCTCCACGAGAGTGTCTCCCATGCCCGAATGAGCCACCCATGAGTGATATCATGCCTTTTTATGGTTCTACCCCTGTCAAGGTATGAACACCCTACCGATCAAGGTTTTACAGGCCGAGCTCCATGTATGCTCACATGGGGTATGTCAGTTATAAGAATCTCCCATTGTTCCTTATATATATATATACACACATACACACACATATTAATGTTCAGGTTTCATGATTTTACGACTTATGGTATTTCAGCTCAAATTTTGTTTTACAAGGTTTTGCTCATGAATCCAGTCATGTTAAACTTTATATTATAGTTTTAAAGCCTTGAGCCCTCTTGTTCAGTTTATGATCTGAATCTCATGTTTTATACGATTTTACACTCATGATGTCTCTTACACTGTTTTACTAGCATGTTTTACTTACTCTACATACTCAGTACATTCAAAGTACTGTCTGCATACTCTATGTTATATCATTTTATGATATAGGTTCGGGCGACCAATCTCAGCCTTGTCGTTAGCCTTGCTCCCACCTTAGTTCAATTTAGTCCTCGTTTGGATAATGATGTTGTCCAAGTGTACGTGATCATCAAGTAATATAGGATAGTGAAGTCCCGATTATCGATCCCTTAGAGAATTGTTAGATTAATTGTTTAAGGTTAACATCTTATTTCACTATTCTAATAAACACAGATAAAATGGGGAACAGTTTGGAAATTAAACTACTAAAACTTGAAATGTAAATTAACTGATGAACTGAAATCGATTCAAAAATGTTTGTACTTCAAATGATGATCAATCTAGGGAAATGTCACTTTCACTTCAGGTTGAGTTTTCAAGACTTGAATACACTAGATTAATTCTTCCTAAGGTTGCTAGTTTCAAGTTACTATCCTATTTCTTGCCCTTCTCCCGAACATCCAAGAACTATCTCATGAACCCTAGTGCCTATATCCATATGGTCATAGGAGAAGCATGAGATGAAAATTGTGGCTACTTGTATATCAACTAAATAAGGTTAAAGAGTATATTCCTATCCTCATCAACAACTTCTATCTTGAGCTCAGTCGAACAAGAGCCTTTGAATACATGTTCTATCCTTACTTTTAACCCTTTTAGTTCCCTCTCCCCAGTTCAACCAAAAGCCAATAGATTTATTCAAAAGGTGATAATCTAACGAATAAGCAATTAATAAAAGTAAGAATAAATAATCTTTATGAAGAATCAATACTAGCATAAACAAACTATCAAACGTCAACAATTAGCTATCGCCAAACCCTAGAATATGATTTTACCCACTCATGTTCAAGTGGAAAAACAAAGACATAATGATCATTGGAAAGTATAAATGATAAAGAAAAGAAGAAAAACCTAAGCACTTGTCTCTCCTCTCAAAAGCTTCTTACAATAATCAATACGATCCAAAAATATGATGTACGATAGCTAACAAACAACCTAGATGTCATATTTATAGAAAGGCCTCAAATGACACTTTTGCCCTCAAGTAATTAGCTTAAAAATCAGCAAAAATCCATCCCAAAATGGTCTGGCATGCCGCGCCACTCAATGCACCAGGTTTGGCTTAATTTTCCTCTAAAGTTTTGCTCTAGGCGCCCCACATCAGCCAATGCACCAAGGTGTTAGTCAAATTTCTAAGCATCTGGACGCCTTTGGCACGCCATTCCACCCCAAGAACTAGAGTTTTAGAAAAATTTCCTAAGTCTGGGATGCTTTTGGCGCACCATGCCACTCATCTTATCAAGGTGTTGATCAAATTTTCTTCTGAAGTTAGGGACCTAGCACGCCACGCCACCCTTAGCACTAATTTTTGTGCAGATTTCTCTAAAGTTTAGGGGGGTGTGCGCCATGCTAGCCATCTCACTAGCCCAAATTTGGCAAACTCTTCTTTCTCCACACCTTGGGTCATTTTTAAGTCCTTTTTCCTTAGTATCCTGCTCAAAACATCTAAAAATATTTGTTAGCTCACAAGACACACATAAACATGAATTCATGTATTTCATAAGAATTATGAACTAAAATAAGGCAAAACATGGGTAAAAACATGGGAAAATGGGCATAAGAATATGCCCAACATCACCACCCCATACTTAACCCAATGTTCATCCTCGAATAATCCTCAATTTTGTTCACAAACTCATCTTTTCTCACCACTTGTCACCTCTATCAATTCTCACTCAACCACTAGCATAGAACATATGATTAAGTGGCTCATCAGCTTATAGCAATTCACATCAAGCACATACATAGTTTTCACATTCAAGACTACACAACTTCTATAGACGACTCATCTTTTCAAAATAGGGCCAACATGATTAACTATGAAATATGCAATATATATTGTACACCGATCAGACATCTTGTGACCCTCACTTTTAGTGATGTTCCTCCCTCATATTATCAATGCAAAACATGGAACATAATAAGCAAGGCACACTCACCTTCTAAAATAATGTATCACACTTATGAAACATACCATAAGCTTGCCCTTCATGTACACTTAGACTACTTAGTTATTTTAAGAGATTAAGATCATAAGGACATTTATTGGTTGTAATGTCGGCTAAAGGACAGGAAGGAATGATATTTCTTTGATAGTGACTACCAATCCTAAGCACTTTTAAGACATTTTTCATCTTTCATGTCCACCACTCTCTCCTTTATTGTTCACCCTTCATTTCACTCACCCATTTTTCTTTTCTTTTCGTACCTCTTTATTCACTACTTGACTACTAGTTTCTGCTTATAAAATCAATAAGAATATTCTGTATCAAGACTCTTTCTTTCATTTTTCTAGCAGCAAGTAACCAATATATTTTGTGGGTACCCCTTCTTTTTTACTTTCTCTTCTTACTCTCCACATAATTTTCTTTCTTTCCTTTCCTCTATCATTCATACATTGGTGGACCTTCACTCTCAAGTATCAAAGTGCCTAAGACTATCTTTTTGGATCAATAATTCTAGAGGTCACACAACATAAGGGAATAGGCTACTTTTATGTCTAAGAAAAGAATAAGACTTATGGCTCAAGGAGGTTAACTAGGAAAAACATTCAGGAAGGTAAAATAAACATGGAAAACATGGCTTTCTCAAAGAAATGCCTTAATCATCTCTTGACTCTTTAACAACTAGCCATCCTACATACACTAGGGAAAGTTCTAGATGCTACATTATGTACAAAACACAACAAGTAAGCTCAAGTCACATGGCATCAAGAATCTAGTCGGTTTCCTATAGCTATACATTCATACAATCACATTGAACGACATTTTTCATTATTAATCCCTAAGAGTGTCTTTGAGTATAGTTAAAGAACTTTATGTGTCTGTCATGAAATTATCACTTATGCAATTAAGATGAGCACTTCATTGCCTTTAGCTTAGCTTCTAAGTGGAATGTCAAAGAGCACACAAGTGAGTTATTTTTGACTCAATCCTAAAAAGAAAATTAGAAAAAATATGACTAATTTTCCCTTAAGGCAGTTGTCATCCATCAATCATCGAGAAGGGTCACTACTCTATGACTCTAAAATTAAACCAAACAAACAAACTACTAGAGATGAATAAATCATCATAAGACAAGGCATCATCCAGGTTCACAGTCATCAACATTACTATCTATTACAGAATAGAGTTAACAATTCATAGAGCTACTACCATAGGGAATGACAACTAATGGTACAACCTACTATGAATTTAGCAAAGAAAGAATAAATAGGAAATCTTTCCACCACCCCATACTTAAATAGTGCAGTGTCCTTAGTGCACAAACAAACATATCAAGTAGGGAGAGAAAAAGAACTTCCTGGGCCTTTATGCACAGTCGTCATCATCAAGATTGTACTCTTGATCATCATGATCATCATACTTGCCATCAACCTACATGGCTCCTGTGGTAGCATCCTCCTCCTCATCCTTATCCAAGTCATCAACACCATCAGTCAGCACCGTGGGCTTATCAACATCCAATAGCTCCACAAAAGATGGTACCACTCTGCATATCAGCATCGCACTCTCAGTGAGTGGGTATCATTCCTCCAGGGCTAACATATCCTTATTAGTGGCAGGTCTACCTCTGATCCTCAGCTACAGCTTTAGCATTCTGAATATGTGGCCTCTCCAGCTATCATCCCGAACCTAGCGATCAACTGCAGTGAGAAGTAGAGTTTTAGAAGTGATAGGCTCTTTGATCTTCATGACATCAATCATCTTGTTCGCTATGTTCCCTGCTAGAGGTAGATGAAGATCTGCCTGTTCTTCCTCAATGCCAATGTCTCTCAAAAATTGAGTCAAGAGACTGCCATGACAATACTTCCATCTGCAGTTGTCTCTCGACCTCCTTATGTTATCTCTAAGCATCACCCAAAATTGATTGGCACCCCGTTCATCAGCATGTATACCAACATGACTCGCTCTCTAGTGATCTCCGTTATGTATGTCCCAGGGGGAATTATGGCATAAACAAGCTTCACACAAACTCTTGCCTCCTTAGTCAAGTAGGAGAGAGTGTAGAGTGAGTGCCATTATGGTCCCTTGTCCAACAAGCTAATGAATGCTCACTACATAGTGTATGGAGAATGTCGTGGTATGAGGCTTCTCTAGAAAAATGAAGTACTCGGACGGGTCTACCACAGGTGTACCAAGGAAGGCATTAAATGTCTTAGAAGTGAAACGAACCACCTGACCCGGTATTTTGACCTTGGTGCTCTCTTAGAAGGAAGTATCCCAGTTTGCATAAAATTCCCTCACCAAAGTGAGGTTGGACTCCTCAGGCCAGGCAAAGACATATCCCAATCCCAACTCGCGTACCTTATCGCAGATGGTAGGGAACTCAAGTATGGGGTGACCTTCATTAATCCAGTTCTCCGGAGCATACTTGACCTCCTTTTGTGCATTGAACCACTTTAGCCCATAAGGCTCCACATCTTTGGCTCCGAGCCTCCTAGTAGGGGTTGTCTTTGCGGCCGATGAACTTGACCCTTTTTTCCCTATCGGAGCCGCTTGAGACCTTTGTTAGCGATCCCCACTTCCTTTCCTTTGTTAGCTTTTGATGCCATGACACCTGCCAATCAACAATCAAGAACTTCACAAGATTAGTTTGTGAACAAAATGACTAGCATACTCGTGAGAATTTGTCAAATAGGGTACTCAAGACTTCTCCCATTATTATCCCAAGTCTCAACAACCCAAATTATTCACTAACTTCACACTACAAACAAGTTCATGAATTTCCTTCACATCTCTCCTCTATATTTTTTTTGTTTTCAAGAATGCCTCACCTTGGCCATTTCTTTCACCTTCCCACTTTTTTGTCATAATTCAAACAACCCACATATGGAGTAGTCATCATAAATTCATTTAACAATCAACATGAAATTTACTATATTCCACAATGAATTTTATGAATTTTTCAACAACTCAAGATCTTCACATTCAAGAATTTCAAAATTAAGCACTTCTCTCTCTACATTCAATGCTCTACCCACCAATTTCATAAAATTCAATTCATCACCTCCTTCATCCCCACAACTTAAAATCACTACATTCAACCAAAAATAAGTAACCCGAAAAAGGATAACACATTATTATGGAATAACTTGAGAGATTAAAGCTAATGAAACCCATATTATGATATTCAAGGTTTTCACCAACAATGGTAATTTTGGGTCTTTAACTTGAGGAAGAAGGGTATGGGAGCATGCTCTTTATAATAAATAACCAAAAGAGAAGAAAAACACTTATTTGAGGTTAAGAGATTATGTAATGCCCCGTAAGTGCCTAAGACACTAGACTTGGGATTTGAAATGAAAATTGGCAAAAATATCTAAAAATCTACTCAGAATAACTCGTTGAACAGATCATTGGTGGGACCAATGACCTATGGAAGGTTCTCATATTGAGAAGCTGCAGAATTGGCTGGGAAGTAATGGGCCTTAGAACGACCCATAGGACATTGCAACAAGTTGTTGAATGGAGTCGTTGTGAGATAGGTCTTTATCAGGGAGGAAGTAACGAGTTGTGGTACGACTCATTGTTGGAAACAACGAACTGTTGTCAGCATCCATTGAGAGGAATCCCAGGTTAGGGCAGTGGTGACACCACGGCTTTCTTGATCGCCTCATTTGGGTTAAGATGTGGCTAAAGTCTCTCCGATGGTAGCGTATATTACGCTCGAGGTCTCTTGAGCCTCCTGTTGTACGACGACTGGCAGCAATGAGCCATTGGAGCTTGTAATGACTTGTCCTATCCGGTCGTGGTAGGGGATCTAAGACCCAAATCGGGAATGAGATGACGAGGGGTTGTAATGGACCGTGGGAGCTAGCAACGGTCCGTTGTGTCGACCGTTTCCACTAGCAGAGAAGTTTTTTCAGGAAATTCATTAAGGGTATTTTCGTCATTCCTAAGCCCTAGGGTCCTAAACTACATGGTTTTAAGCTTGAAATAGTGTGTTTTAAGAAGGGTTAAGTCATTCTAAGTATCACGCCCCACCTTGAGAGGCATGACTGGCACCTAGTGCCACACTGGGATCTGAACTGTCCTGGTTGGGCTTATGCACTTCTGGTGCATGCTTGCAACTCAATTCAAGAAAACGATGAGCTATATCTCGGTTGTAAACACAGCCTCGGGCTGACAAGGCCACATAGCCACCTGTAAAAGAAAACAACTAACCAATAACCAAGCAATACAGGGGATCCTGTGCGGGTCGACAAGACTACCATGCTATCTAGTTATAGCAGAATGAAAATAGATAGTCATAACTATGTTATAGCCGACAAGGCTGCTAACTAAAAGCTAAACTAGGCCCCACATGGCCACCACATAAGATAAAATAAGCGTACATAGGCCCCACACAGCCAACAACTGAGAATTTGTAGCCTGCAAGCCTCTAAGAGTGGAATAATGGTCAGGATAGGGCCCCGACCTACCCATTAACTGTACAACAAAAGAACAAACCTTCTAACTATCAACTCTGGAGAAAAGAAGCTGATTGGACTACTAACTCTGGCTGTTGACTAGGGAGGTCCTGAACCGCGTCTGCCCGCACCTTTAGACAAGTAATGCAGTGCCTCAAAGATGGGAGTTAGTATAATATGTACCGAATATATAAGGCAGTAATGAAAACGATTGAATAATACTAATAATAAAACTGGAAACAATTTAATAGAAAGGATAAGAGATACAACCTGCATTGCCCTACAACCTATTGTATAACCAACAATAGGAAATGCAAACAAGAACCTTACCTGGACCCCATAAACCCGGAAGGTACAACCATCACAGAATAACCTGCCCAGGGCCCCAATAAGCCCTGACGAGCACACTTCAATCTATATACCCCTAAAAATGTCAAAATGAGTCAACAGGTAACTATAGCCAACCTACCGGTCCCTTGGGTATGCAACTGAGCCTTCTCAGCTCCTGTAGTTGTGTATGAGTCCGCTGGACTCCTGTAACCGCACCCTAGGCACACAAGGCTCGATGAGGTTCAGTGATGCCAATACGACATAAAAATAGAAGTCCAACCATGGATGGACTGTGGTATGGCCCTTGTGCCTGAGTATAGTCCCTTGGGACAACATATAGCTCTTTGAATCTATCCATATATCCCCAAAGGTGGCGACACAACTAGTAACCCTAACGTTGGTCAACGGAAGGCTATATAGGATAGGGTCAGTGCCAATCTAAATAGAAAATGCTAATCTCAAACTAACGGTAGCAGCTAACCACAATATACTTGTTTTTGGCTTTCTTATAAGGATTTGGGTTATATTACAATACGATAGGAATAACTTGTCGAAGGATCCACCTTAACATACCTTAAATGCTGACTTTCATTTAACCGGTGAGTTTCGACCTGTAACCGTCAGTTCCACCCAACTTTAGCCCTTATGCTGGGAGAAATAGGGCTAATTTCAATACTAAATTTGGTAAATAACAATATCTTTCGATAATAATATTAATTATAATTCAACTCTAAATAACTCAACAAAAAACCCATAGTTTCTCGAGCGTTCAGAAGGGAGAAATGCTTACCTAATTCCTGTGGACGTTTAGGATTCAATTTAGAGTAATTTTGACAAACTTTACTTGGAAGGGTTTTGGTATTCCAAGTAAATTTCAAGAAATAACTCCGTAGAAATGCTTCCCGTAGGCCTAAAAATTGTTACCCGAAGTTAATTTGCATTTGGACAGCGTTTGATAGCGTAATTTGATGAAATTCTACTAAGAGTGCCGTGCCTTCTTTGTTTTGTCCAAGAAATCATTTAATGAATGAATAAAATTAAACAAAGAAGGCTTATATAGGAATAGGGCGGTGGCCTAGGGAGGCCTTGCGCAGCGCCTCCCAGGGCGCTGGTATGCTTGGAGCGCCGCGCTGTCCAACGCACAGGCAGGCTGGTGCATCGCATTGGCCCCTAGTGGCCTAGCCTTGCCCGACCCTACTTCCGAGGCTCTTCCTACATGAGTCAAAATCTCATTAGTCGTCGCAAATCCAAGCGCGCACACACTACCCGCTAACATCTTACGGGGTGTAACATCCTCCCCCCTTAGGAACATTCATCCTCAAATGTCATCTTCAGGCTTAAAGGAGTTAACCCTTTTAACTAATACTTAAAAAAATTTTGACAGAGTCTCCTCTATATTATGGACTATCTAGAAACCTAAAACGCAGAAAAACCCAGAATAGTCGTCTCACAAGACCCTATAAACGACTATTTCACAACAAAGGGGTAACCAACTAAAAAGTACGAATAACATAAGAAGGTAAATAACAACTGAACAGAAACCTGGAATAAGTGAGAATATCTAGACCTCATGTCGTCATCAGCTTCCCAAGTCATCTCTTATTTATTCTTGTTCCTCTACAGAACTTTAACGGAGGCCACATCTTTAGTCCTTAACCTACGAACCTACCGATCTAGTATAGCAACTGGAACCTCTTCGTAGGCTAATTCCTCAGTAACTTGAACGTCCTTAACTGGAACAACCCGGGACGGGTCCCCTATGCACTTTCGCAATATGGACACGTGAAAGACTAGATGAATAGATTCTAGCTCTGGAGGCAATTCTAGCTCATATGCTACTCGGCTTATCCTTCGGAGGATCCAATACGGGCTAATGAACCTAGGGATAAGCTTTCCCTTCTTACAAAACCTCATCACGCCCTTCATCGACAAAACTTTAAGGAATACCCAATCATTAGCCTCAAATTCCAAGTCTCTATGTCGTACATCAGAATAGGACTTCTGACGACTCTGTGCTGTCAACAAGCGCTCTCTGATGAGTTTTACATTCTCTTCTAACTGATGGATCATATTAGGTCCAATTAACCCTGACTCCCCTACCTCGAACCATCTGATGGGGGATCTACATTTCTGCCCATACAAGGCCTCGTAAGGCGCTGTTATACCCCATAGAATTCCCGGCACCTAGATGACCTATTCGCATGTTGGTTAAGCATATTTGAAGGCCATACGTGCTAGAGAAAGGCCCGGGGAAAGATCAGACGAGAAGCCTGTCGAACCATCGCGGAAGGAGCCGAGGCAGAGCCCCTCCGCGATGGTAGCGTGTCACGGAGGAGGAGCCTCCGCGTTGGCTCCGTGACACGTTGGCCTTGTCTAGGCCCAAGTATATAAAGCCCCACTTCAGTTTTAAATGATAAAAACTTATGAAAATTTCTAGAAAACGCAGAGGGCAGAGAGGGACGAAGGAAGGTAATATATTATCGTCCGATTACGCTGCCAAACGTTGCCCAAACTCAAATTAACTCCAGATACTGAGGTATTTAGCAGCAGAGAGCATTCCTACGGATTCAGTTTCATAAAATACGGCCGACGAATCGTCGAGCCACCGACCTAAGGTAAGTGGAATTGCTCTAAACTAGTGTCTATGTGTTCCTAGCTGTGAAGTGAATATTTCTCCCTTCTGGACCTCTGAAAAATAGCGAGTTTCTGGCCATCTTTCGATAAGCCTAAGTTTAGGATATAAACTATATCGAAAGTGACGTTGCCTTTTGAAATAAAGTTGTATTTAGTATTGATTGACATATTTATGAATGCAGTTGGGAGAAAACAGTTGAAGTACCGGCCGAGCCTCGTCTGACAGACGAATAGTTCAAGGATAAGGTATGTAAAGTTAAGTTCCCTCGGCAAGTTAAGTAATATCGGTACAGTGTAGTAATTTACAGACCAGTAGAATGTTCAGAAGTCGAGTGTTACGTTTATTGTGAATGTTGATACGATATGAGAAGTATCGAGTTGTAACTTGTGTGAAACTTAATAGTACGACATAGATTCTAACACAAGTGTTAGAAACTGCCCAGTATGCTCAGTATGTGATGTAATATGAATTGTTAAGATATTATTGTATTTAGTTGAAACCCCGTAAAGTGATGCAATATCCGTAAAGCACTTCAGAGATAGAATGGCAGGCTAAAATAAAGTTTAGAACGCATGTTAGGAATAGTAAATCATGTTAATACAGAAACTCAGTAAACAACATAGTTTTCAGAAGAAACACTATCTTGTATAGCATTTGCCCCAGTACAGTTTGGCAGGAGACTATATATATATATATATATATATATATATATTTACCAGTCTCAGCACGTATTGAATACGTATAGATAACTATCATTAGTTCAGCATGTAATGTATACGATACTTTACCCCTATTAGCCTCAGCATGTGAGATATGCAGACAGTATTACTAGTTGAGACCGTTGTATTGTTTGGGGTTGGACTACCTAGCATCCATGACCGCCCCAGGGTTAATAGCTGTATCGACTCATCCGCCAGAGGAAGAGGATACGTCGCTCTACGGAGTGGCATGCCGTCCCCCAGGGGACGAAGATGGGATGCCAGTTTCCCCATATTTTGCCTTGGTTGGCTTTTATACACCCGCGTCGAGCGGATACGCCCGGGTGTTGATTCAGGAGTCCTTCGGACTCAGGTACAGTTATAGTCAAGGGTCAACGAGCCCAAGTGCATACCCAGGGGACCGGCGGGATGCTTACAGCCATTATAGGAGATGGGATGACCGGGGTAGGGGTGTAGATTCTGTGCTGGTTGTACCTCCCGGCTTATGGGGGCCGGGTAAGGTTTGTGTGTGCCATGTTATGCTATTTTATGTTATGCCATGTTACGTTAGATACGAGTAGATCAGCAGTAGAGGGATATGTCTCCAGGTATGACTCCTATTTCCTTCCAGTAAAGATTGAGAGAAGGTATGATTTACATTATCAGACAGTTAATCTATTCTCTCTACTTCAGTTTCATCAGTTATATTATCATTTTAAGATGTTTCTTTCAGTTATTGCTTTACATACTCAGTACCAGCGGTACTGACGCCCGGTGGGGCGCTGCATTACTTGCCTGCAGGTACTCGTAGATGAGCAGGCGATACCACGTGATTCCTATCAGCGATCGAGTATTCAGCTCCTGTCATCCGGAGACTGAATTCCAGAGGTGTATTCCAGTTTCCTTTGTTGTATAGTACGGGTAGGTCGGGGCCCTGTCCCGATCATTTCTATTGCTGTTCCTAGAGGCTTGTAGTCTGTATATATCTCCCTGTGGTTAGATGAGCTGGTCGTGTGAGGCCGTGCAGTTGTTAGCTATTAGTACTTTTGCTTCTTTTATGTTGGCCGTGTGGGGCCATAAGTTGACAGTAGTGGTGACCTTGCCGGTCATGTAGCCTTCTAGTATGTTATTGCTGAGTTACAGATAACTAGACAGCATGGTGGCCTTGTCGGCCCGCATAGGTTTCCCTGAATAGATATGTTTCTGGTCAGCTGTTAGTACAGGTGCAGGAGGCTATAGGCCAATGGGCCAGGGGCTGTGTTTACAGCCGTTATATAGCCCTTTGTTTCCAGAAATATGAGTTAGAGCCAGCCAGGCACCAGATGTGCCCAGGCTTAGCAGTCCAGCAGTTCAGGTCCCAGTAGGGCACCAGGTGCCAGTCATACCCCCCAAGGCGGGGTGTGACATGCGCCATCTGAATTACAGAATGATAACTGTTATTGTATGAAAATTCGATAAGGGGTAGATGCTCGTCCCTACTTTCTCTCCACCCAGGCGCGACGAAAATGTGCCATGATATCAAAGAAAACTACTGGTGGCCTGGTATGAAAAGAGAAATTGCTGAATTTGTAGCCCAGTGTCCTAACTGCCAATAGGTGAAGGCAGAACATCAGAAACCAGGTGGGTTAACTGAGGATATAGCTGTGCCTCTCTGGAGATGAGAAGCAGTGAATATGGATTTTGTGGCAGGATTACCCCGTACCAGACACGGAAATGATTCTATTTGGGTAATAGTTGACAGACTGACAAAATCAGCTCATTTCCTGCCAGTGATAGCTACCTTCCCGGCTGAGGATTATGCCGAATTATCTATCAGAAAAATAGTTAGATTGCATGGAATGCCGATATCCATTATTTCAGATAGGGGAGCACAGTTTACAGCTAGATTTTGGCAGAGGTCTGGAAACGTAGATTAACTTGAGCACAACATTTTATCCTTAAATAGATGAGCAGGCTGAGCGCACAATTCAGACGCTCGAACACATGTTGCGAGCGTGTGTGCTAGATTTCGGTAGTAGCCAAAGTGAGCATTTACCGTTAATTGAATTTGCCTACAATAATAGCTATCATTCAGCCATCCAGATGGCGCCTTTTGAGGCATTATACGAGCGAAAATGCAGATCGCCGATCGGTGTTTGAAATTGGAGAATCAGTATTGGTTGGCCCAGACATTGTTCAGCAGTCAAAGGAAAAGGTAAAGCTTATCCGAAGAATGCTTACTGACTGCATAGAGCCGCCAGAAATCATATGCAGATGTGCGGCGCAGAAAATTGGAGTTTGATGTGTATGGCTGGGTATTTCTGAAGTATCCCCAATGAAAGAGGTAGTGAGGTCCGCCAAGAAAGGTAAGCTCAGCCGAGGTTTGTTGGGCCTTGTCGGATTCGTTGAAGGACAGGCCGAGGGGCATATGAGTTGAATTTGCCTCCAGAATTAGAATCCGTTCGTCCGGTCTTTCATGTATCTATACTGAGGAAATACATAGGAGACCCGTCCAGAGCAGTCCCAGTCCAGAATATTCAGGTTACGAAAAAGCTGGCCTATGAAGAGGTTAAAATAACTATCTTAAACAGACACCGAGCTAAGGTAAGTGGAATTGCTCTAAACTAGTGTCTATGTGTTCCTAGCTGTGAAGTGAATATTTCTCCCTTCTGGACCTCTGAAAAATAGCGAGTTTCTGGCCGTCTTTCGATAAGCCTAAGTTTAGGCTATAAACTATATCGAAAGTGACGTTGCCTTTTGAAATAAAGTTGTATTTAGTATTGATTGACATATTTATGAATGCAGTTGGGAGAAAACAGTTGAAGTACCGGCCGAGCCTCGTCTGACAGACGAATAGTTCAAGGATAAGGTATGTAAAGTTAAGTTCCCTCGGCAAGTTAAGTAATATCGGTACAGTGTAGTAATTTGCAGACCAGTAGAATGTTCAGAAGTCGAGTGTTACGTTTATTGTGAATGTTGATACGATATGAGAAGTATCGAGTTGTAACTTGCGTGAAACTTACTAGTACGACATAGATTCTAACACAAGTGTTAGAAACTACCCAGTATGCTCAGTATGTGATGTAATATGAAATGTTAAGATATTATTGTATTTAGTTGAAACCCCGTAAAGTGATGCAATATCCGTAAAGCACTTCAGAGATAGAATGGAAGGCTAAAATAAAGTTTAGAACGCATGTTAGGAATAGTAAATCATGTTAATACAGAAACTCAGTAAACAACATAGTTTTCAGCAGAAACACTATCTTGTATAGCATTTGCCCCAGTACAGTTTGGCAGGAGACTATATATATATATATATATATATATATTTACCAGTCTCAGCACGTATTGAATACGTACAGATTACTATCATTAGTTCAACATGTAATATATACGATACTTTACCCCTATTAGCCTCAGCATGTGAGATATGCAGACAGTATTACTAGTTGAGACCGTTGTATTGTTTGGGGTTGGACTACCTAGCATCCATGACCGCCCCAGGGTTAATAGCTGTATCGACTCGTCCCCCAAAGGACGAGGATACGTCGCTCTATAGAGTGGCATGCCGTCCCCCAGGGGACAAAGATGGGATGCCAGTTTCCCCATATTTTGCCTTGGTCGGCTTTTATACACCCCCGTCGAGCGGATACGCCCGGGTGTTGATTCAAGAGTCCTTCGGACTCAGGTACAGTTATAGTCAGGGGCTCAGCGAGCCCAAGTGCATACCCAGGGGACCGGCGGGATGCTTACAGCCATTATAGGAGATGGGATGACCGGGGTAGGGGTGTAGATTCTGTGCTGGTTGTACCTCCCGGCTTATGGGGGCCGGGTAAGGTTTGTGTGTGCCATGTTATGCTATTTCATGTTATGCCATGTTACGTTAGATACGAGTAGATCAGCAGTAGAGGGATATGTCTCCAGGTATGACTCCTATTTCCTTCCAGTAAAGATTGAGAGAAGGTATGATTTACATTATCAGACAGTTAATCTATTCTCTCTACTTCAGTTTCATCAGTTATATTATCATTTTCAGATGTTTCTTTCAGTTATTGCTTTACATACTCAATACCAACGGTACTGACGCCCGGTGGGGCACTGTATTACTTGCCTGCAGGTACTCGTAGACGAGCAGGCAATACCACGTGATTCCTATCAGCGATCGAGTATTCAGCTCCTGTCATCCGGAGACTGAATTCCAGAGGTGTATTCCAGTTTCCTTTGTTGTATAGTATGGGTAGGTCGGGGCCCTGTCCCGATCATTTCAATTGCTATTCCTAGAGGCTTGCAGTCTGTATATATCTCCCTGTGGTCAGATGAGCCGGTCGTGTGAGGCCGTGCAGTTGTTAGCTATTAGTACTTTTGCTTCTTTTATGTTGGCCGTGTGGGGCCATAAGTTGACAGTAGTGGTGACCTTGCCGGTCACGTAGCCTTCTAGTATGTTATTGCTGAGTTACAGATAACTAGACAGTATGGTGGCCTTGTCGGCCCGCATAGGTTTCCCTGAATAGATATGTTTCTGGTTAGCTGTTAGTACAGGTGCAGGAGCCTATAGGCCAATGGGCCGGGGGCTGTGTTTACAGCCGTTATATAGCCCTTTGTTTCCAGAAATATGAGTTAGAGCCAGCCAGGCACCAGATGTGTCTAGGCTTAGCAGTCCAGCAGTTTAGGTCCCAGTAGGGCACCAGGTGCCAGTCATACCCCCCAAGGCGGGGTGTGACAGGCGCCATCTGAATTACAGAATGATAACTGTTATTGTATGAAAATTCGATAAGTGGTAGATGCTCGTCCCTACTTTCTCTGTAGTATATCAAACATCGCGATAACATATCCTCGAGGGTCTGAATGGTGCGCTCTGCCTGACCGTCTGTTTGAGGATGGAATGCTGTACTCAGATTGACCTGTGTCCCCAAGCCTTTTTGAAATGACTGCCAGAATCTAGCTAGGAATTGTGCCCCCTGTCAGAAATAATAGATGTGGGAACATCATGTAGTTAGACTATCTCCTTAATGTACAACTCAGCATAGTCTTCCGCGGAGAAGGTAGTCCTGACTGGCAAGAAATGAGCTGACTTCATTAGTCTGTCGACAATAACCCAAATAAAATCAAATTTACGCCTGGTGTGAGGTAATCCTGTCACAAAGTCTGTATTAATTGCTTCCAATTTCCACATAGGCACCGCTATCTCCTACATTAATCCATTGGGTTTCTGATGCTCAGCCTTTACCTGCTGGCAGTTAGGACACTGTGCTATAAATTCAGCTACACCCTTTTACATTCCAGGCCACCAGTATTATTTTTTTAGATCTATGAACTTTTATCGAATTAGATTTCTTAAATGATTTTATTATTTAAAGCTTCCACATATGTTACTCAGATTACCAGTGTTATGATAGACCATGGGTTGGCTTGGGTTTACTTGTGACTCCAAGTACTATGTATCGTCCAGGGAATAGAATTGGGTCGTGAAAAACTTGGTATCAGAGCACTAGGTTTAGAGTATCATAGGATGTATGAACGTCGCATCAAGTAGAGTCCTTTTCATGGGTGTGAAGCGTGCCACACTTATGACAGGGAGGCTACGATTTATTATTAGGAAAACTCCCTTTTTTTAATACTCCTTATCATGCATTGAAGTTCAATTCCATAAATGTTCTTCTAACTCGTGCTCTATTTCGTTTTAGTGAAACTATGCCTCCAAGATGCGAAAACGGGAGAAGGGCTGATAGCTAACCGACCTGCCCCACCAGCTCCAGCAGCCCCTCAGGATGATTAAGTGTCCTCAGCAGAGTTTCAAGCAGCAATTCATCTACTGGCTCAGACAATAACAAACCAAGTGAACCAATAGGTGGTTCCGGTAAACTCAAACGGGTCCGCAGAAGCTACTAGAGTTTGGGACTTCACCAGAATGAACCCTCCAACCTTTCATGGATCTAAGGTGGGAGAGTACCCATAGGAGTTTGTAGATGAGGTGTGGAAGATCACCCAAATTAGGGGTGTTAGTTCCACAAAGAGTGCCGATCTAGCCGCCTACCAGTTAAAAAGGGTGGCACAGATTTGGTGCGATCAGTGGAAGGAAGGGAGATCTATAAGAGCGGAACCGGTGGAGTGGGAAGAGTTCACCACAATATTTTTAGATAGATTCTTCCCCAGGGAGTTAAGGGAGGCCAAGGTTGCAGAGTTCATAAATTTGAAGCAGGTCAACAGGACAGTGGAGGAATATGCATTGGAGTTCACACGGTTGTCAAGATATGCTCTGGAGATGGTAGCCGAGCCAAGGGCTCGCATGCTTAAGTTCATCAATGGAGTATCAAACCTGGTACTTAAGGAGTGCAGGACCGTGATGCTCATAAAAGATATTGACCTCTCTAGCCTCATCATTCATGCCCAGTAGATTGAGGTAGAAAAGTTGAAAGATATGGAGTGGGAGAATAAGCGGGCTAGGACTGGCCAATCAAATTATGGCTACCATAGGTCTGGCGTAGTAGCCGCCCACAGCAGCAGCAACAGCAGTAGAGGACTCCAATACCCACTTCAGCCAGCACTTCAGCCAATGCCCCTACTTTTCAGTCTCGCAAGGATCATAAGGGTAGAGCATCTGGCTCTCAGTCCCAGAATCACAGCGCCAGCAACCGCAAACTAGTTTACCCTAAGTGTGGCAAGAATCATCCAGGTCAATGCCTCCAGGGAAAACAGGATTGCTTTGGGTTTGGACAGCTAGGTCACTGGCTAAGGGAATGTCCGTCAGTAGGACGGGGGAGACCACCGTCTACCAGTTCAACAGCTCCAGCAAGCCGACTAGCTAAGTAGGCCAACACTTCAGGTACAGATGGCGGTCAGTGCCAAAATATCTTTTATGCTTTGTCCTCTCGTCATGATTAGGAGAGCTCACCTGATGTGGTCATGGGTATGTTATATCTCTTCCACCTAGATGTGTATGCCCTACTAGATCCAGGAGCCAAACTATCATTCATGACTCCCTATGTAGTTTTCCAGTTTGGAATCAGTCCAGAAGTCCTCTCAGAACCATTCTCAGTCGTTTCCCCAGTTGGTGAATCAATTAGATCTAGCTGGGTGTATAGAAACTGCCTAGTCTCAGTATTGAATAAGGTTATTCAAACTGATCTAGTAGAGTTAGACATGGTCGATTTAGATCTCATTCTTGGAATGGATTGGTTACACTCGCATTATGCCTCAGTCCACTGTAGAACTAGAATCATCAGATTTTAGTTTCCTAATAAGCCAGTTTTAGAATGGATGGGTAGTAATTACGCACCTAAGGGTCGATTTATTTCCTACCTTAAGGAAAGGAAGATCATTACTAAATATTGTAATTACCACCTAGTTTGGGTCAAAGATTTCAGCTTTGAGACCCCAACTATCCAGTCAGTTCTAGTTGTCAGCAAGTTCCGTGACGTGCTTCCCGAAGATCTTCTCCGAGTCCCTCCCGAGCGAGAGATAGACTTCGGCATAGACCTTCTTCCAGAAACTCAGCCCATTTCCATCCCTCCTTACAAAATGGCTCCAGATGAGTTTGAGTTGAAGGAGCAGCTAAAAGGCCTTCTTGATAAGGGTTTCATCAGGCCTAACATCTCTCCATGGGGTTCTCCAGTGTTATTCGTGCGAAAGAAAGACAGTGCTCTCAGAATGTGTATCGATTACCATTAACTGAACAAAGTTACAATTAAGAACAGGTATCCCCTATCCAGGAATGATGACTTGTTTGATCAACTTCAAGGAGCCAGTTGTTTTTCCAAGGTAGATCTCAGGTCGGGGTATCATCAGCTTAGAGTCTGGGAATGTGACATACCGGAAACAACCTTTAGAACTCGATATTGTCACTATGAATTCGTGGTTATGTCTTTTGGACTAACCAATGCCCCTACAACTTTCATGGACATGATGAACAGGGTTTTCAAGCAGTATCTAGACATGTTCGTCATTGTATTCATTGATGACATTCTGGTATACTCCAGAAATGAGGAAGAACATACTAACCATCTGAGGATAGTTCTACAGACGCTCAGAGATCGCTAGTTGTTCTCTAAATTTAGCAAATGTGAATTCTGGTTGAAGTCTGTAACTTTCCTTGGTCACATGGTCTCGGGTGAGGGTATTCAGGTAGATCCTCAAAAGATAACATCAGTGAAATATGGCCAAGACCTACTCCTCCAAACGAC
Organism: Datura wrightii; assembly: GCA_035772735.1. NCBI lineage: Eukaryota > Viridiplantae > Streptophyta > Magnoliopsida > Solanales > Solanaceae > Datura > Datura wrightii. The sequence continues at coordinate 40,820,129 of JASDFA010000003.1, forward strand.
ATAAGAAGTTTTCTGGGTCTAGCCGGTTATTACCGATGTTTTATGGAAGGATTTTCCTCTATCACATCTCCTCTAACCAAGTTAACTCAAAAAAAGGTGAAGTTTCAGTGGTCAGATGTGTGTGAGAAGAGTTTCCAGGAGTTGAAGACTCGACTCACTCCCGCTCCAGTTTTAACCTTACCGGAAGGAACAAATGGATTCATAGTATATTATGATGCTTCCAAAGTGGGAATCAGTTGCATTCTGGTGTAACAGGGTAAGGTGATAGCTTACGCCTCTCGATAGCTCAAAGTTCATGAGAAGAACTATCCGACTCATGACCTTAAGTTGGCAGCAGTGGTGTTTGTGTTGAAAATATGGATGCATTACCTTTATGGGGATCATGTGGATGTTTTCACCGATCACAAGAGCCTTCAATACGTGTTCATTCAGAACGAATTGAATCTTCATCAGAGAAGGTGGTTGGAACTACTGAATGATTGCAACATGAGTGTGCTATATTGCCCGGTCAAGGCCAATGTGGTGGCTGATGCACTAAGCAGGATGTCCATGGGGAGCATGGCTCATATTGAAGAGAGCAGAAAAGAACTGGCAAAGGATATTCACAGGTTCGCTCAGTTGGGAGTGTAGTTGGTTGATTCAGCTGAGGGCGAAGTAGTAATGCAAAGTGGGTCAGATTCCTCATTAGTTGTTGAAGTTAAGTCAAGGCAGGATGAAGATCCCATACTGCGTAAGCTAAAAGAAGCAGTTCTCATAAAAGAAGTGGAGGCTTTCTCCAAGGGGAGATGGTGTGCTTGCTCCGTTACCAAGGAAGACTATGTGTCCCGAATGTAGGTGACTTAAGACAACAGATACGGGCAGAAGCACACATTTCCAGATATTCTATCCACCCAGATACCACTAAGATGTACCGTGATGTACAGGGTATCTACTGGTGGAACAACATGAAAAGAGACATTGCATAATTTGTGGCTAAGTGCCCGAACTGCCAGCAGGTTAAGGTGGAACATCAGAGACTGGGAGGTATGACTCAGGATATCAGCATACTGATGAAGGGCATACCTACACACTTCTTAGCCATATTTTGCCCATAACTTTACGATGTTTTGAGAACAAATTATATGTGTTTGAGTGTGTTTATGTTATATATTTGTGAAAATAGCTAGCGCACATGATTAGATTCTTTCAGGGCTAAAGGTAATGGATTTGGGTGTATTTAAGGCTTTTTGAATGAATGTGAAGAAGTTGGAATGAACAAAGAAAAAACAAGGCCAAAACAGTGCACTGCCACACCTACGCAACCAGCAACGCGACACACAAGCCCTACTACACGAGGAGAGACACGAGGTGCCAGCTCTGCTGCGCGATCAGAGTTGCGAGACGCTTACCTACCTTCAATATGAAGCACGCGACGCGGCGCCTTGCCTGCGCAGCGCGCCAAGCTTGTTCAAACGGCCAAAAGTCAAATCCTACTTCAACTAGGAAAAGGAGCTACAAATCCCAAATCAAATCCATGAACGAACAAAGAAGGAATAAATCTACTATTATAAATACCCTTTTATTTTTTTTAATATGGGGTGCTATATACAACAAGTCTTGGAATTATAAGTTTTAGTTCACGACATACTTTGAGACAATTGTTGAATTGTTCTTACTTGTTTTTGCAATAATCAAGTGAGTTTCTTCCTATCATCGTTGTAAGTATTAATTTATGCTTTTGTCTATGAATTCTATGAATTTACTTATAATTATGAGAGGCTAAACCTCCACAACTAGGGTTGTGGGAACCATGATGAATTAACACACATAGGTAAAAATACTTAGTGATTCTTTAACAGGGTTTATGCATGTATTGTTTTTCCTTTCATTTTAATTATTTCTTAATGGTTTCAAACATTAGAATTTTCCTTCTTCCTACTCAGAGGATCAAGGGAGTAATGAATGGGAAAAGGGATTAACAACAGATATTTGAGGCTATAAACCCTCATCTAATAGCTTAACCTTGTCCGGGAATAGCTAATCTGATATCAAGGGTATGGGTTAATTAAGTATACATCTGCATATGGACCAAGTAGCATGGTGATAATCATCTAAATAGGGGACCAACAATTTAGGTGAAGCTAACTTACCGATATTGCATGCTAAGCACCAGAATAGATCACTAGTATAAGACGCCTTGTGGTTATGAAGTCATGGGGAACACTTACCCTAGTTAGTTGCATTAATTTGGAATCAACCTTTACTTTCTCTCAACAATATTGCTTGTTACTTTTACAAATTCCCCCCCCCCCTTTTAGGAGATAATTGACTTAAAAGTTTAAGTACTAGCATTCTTCTATATCCTTCCATATTCCCTATAGGATCGACACCAACCTTTGTTGGGTTCTATATTTGACATCGACCTCTTTATATCTCATTACGAGGTGCCATTTGGGCAACATCACATACCCACATGGATGTGGGAAGAAGTGAATATGGACTTTATTACAGGTCTACCTCGTACTCGCTAGCAGCATGACTCAGTTTGGGTGATAGTGGATCGGATGACCAAGTAAAAACATTTCCTCCCAGTTAAAACTACAGATTCAACTGAGGATTAAGCTAGGCTATATATCTGGGAGCTAGTCAGACTGCATTGAATACCCTTATCCATTATTTCAGATAGAGGTACCCAGTTCACCTTGCATTTCTAGAAGTCATTTCAGAAAGGGAAACTCAGTCCGATATATGTAGGACCCTACAGGATTCTAAGGCAAATTGGCAGTGCGGTATATGAGTTAGAATTACCTCTAGAGTTAGCATCTGTACACCCAGTCTTCCATGTGTTACTATTGAAGAAGTGCATCGGTGATCTGACTTCACTTGTGCCACTAGATAGTGTAGGAGTGAAGGACAGACTCTCTTACGAAGAGTTCCCAGTTCAGATCCTAGACCGTTAGGTTTGTAAGCTGAGAAACAAGGAAGCCACTTCAGTGAAAGTCTTTTGTAGGAACCACCTAGTTGAGGGAGCCACATGGGAGGCAGAAGCAAACATGATGGCTAAATACCCTACTTAATTCCCTTCTAGTTCAGTTTCAACATCAGGTACTAAATTCCTCTTCAATACTTTGTTCAATTCCATACTAATTAGCTCTATTCAGATTTTCAATATACATCCTAGTTGCATCAACCCTGTTAGCATGGTTAAATTAGTTTAGAGTTAGTCATTCCTACAAAAATCAGTTCATAGTCTCAGTCTGGGAATTGCAGCTCTTTTCCCAGTATACCAGCAGTTTTAGCCTTCATTCGAGAATGAATGGTCCCACGGGGGACATATTGTATCACCCCGAAACTTTCCTAGACCAAACTCAGACTCAGCATATTAAATCAAAAATTTTTGCCTCAGAACGACCAATACAACGAGTCGTTGTCAGATCCAACGACCCATTGTCTGGGTCATGGTCAGCCTTGCCATGATCCTTCGAGAACCAACGGGATATGGAATGACCCGTTGTGAGGAGAAATGAGTTTTCCTATCACTCATTGCATCCCCAGCTTAGAACCCAGTTGTTCCCTTTCCAGGAACCCATGATTCAACCAACGATTCATTGTTTGATATAATGACTCGTGGTGTGACTCATTAGATGGGGCTCACAGGTCTTTTTCAACCAACTCCTTTAGTGACAATGAGTGGCAACAACAACCTATTGTATCACACAATGAGTCATTGTGTCCACCTATGGTGACAAGTCCAGGGATCCTCAAAATTTCCAGTGGAGATGACGAGTCGATACAATGACCCGTTGGTTTTACCAACGGGTCATTGTGTTTCTCGTTGTTAGGTTTCCCAGGTTTTTCTACCAGTGACAACGGAAAGAACCAACGACCCATTGGTTCATCCAATGAGTCGTGGTCCCTCTCGTTTCCAGTTCTAGTAAGCTAAAAATCCAGGCCCAGGACCAATGGTTCCAACGAGTCGTGGTCTTAGCCAATGACTCGTTGAGTGACCCGTTGGTCCCTGTCGGGCAGTTTTTCCAGACTTTCTCCTATGGTTATTTTTGTACGAAGAAACTGACAGACAGACTTCTTATTTAAAGGACAAAGCTAGGGCTTTCGATTCCTCCTCAGATTCTCTAGATCCTTCCCAAGAAATTCGTCATCCGATATGTAGAAATTTAGCAAGGGAATTGTCCTTCTCTTGTGTGCCAAAATCTCTCTAAATTTCTTATCAGTTCTAAGCCTTGAGAATTCAAATATGAGTAAATTATCATTTAGATTCCGTCTACAACAAGTGGAATATTGATCATGTGAATTATTGCTATATTTCCACTATCTAGTGATCATATTGATACTTGTTCCTTTAAAGATGGCTTAGCCCTAGCTATTGAATACAGTAAATTAGAGTCTTGCATGATTGATTAATTATTCATGTTTCTTGATTCTATTAGTGTTAGAATTTTCATAATTTCAATATCAGTCGAAATCAGTTAGTTGCATGCTAGACTAGTTTCAGTCAGAATGTTAGTATACTCAATATTTTTAGAAATATCAGCTGATCAATTTGACTATAGTATTTTCTTGAGGTGTTAGTAATGCCTCCCAAATATCAATTATCAGTTATTAGATATTAATTTGTTCTTTAGACGGCTACAACACTTCCAGATAAGCAGCTCTGGATAATCTTAGAACACCAGTTATAGAATTCGGTTAGATAAGACTTTCAGGGTACTTCCAAATAAGTATCCCTGATTTAGTCTTGGACCCCAGTTTTGAGCCATTAGCTTAGTATTCAGATTAGGACTATCTACTGGGAGTAGGACTTAGCACTGAGCGGACTGGGGTTCCAGCGCACCCAGGTTCGCAGAACTACGTTGCCACCATAGGTTATTTTATTGGCCCTATGGCCCCAGAGTTGTGATCACCCAGTTCATGCATTTATACCCTGGAAAGGTATATTGGGTCCTATCGATGGGGCGTATACATCAAACTCCACATCTAGCTTACGTGGTTATATGTCGGTTATAGACTCTCCCACTAGTTAGTACATTTTCAGTTTAGCTCAGCTCAGTTTTAGTTCAGCTTAGCTCAACTCAGTATTTTAGATTTATGACATGTCTAAGACCATCAGCCAGGGTTATTATTGACAATATCAGTTATATTTTGGTTGTTCAGTTTTCATTATTCCAGTTGGTCATTTCATGTCATTTCAGTTTAGTTATTTGTCCTTCAAGGCATTATTATATCTCTCGCTTACATAGTACATTCCAAGTACTGATGCATACCTTCTATGTTGTATCATATCATGATACAGGCGTAGATTCTCAACCTCAACATCGTTAGTCGATTCCTTCAGGAGATATCAGCAGCAGCAGTTGGTGAGTGCTCATCTTTCGAGGATGATATTTATTTTTAGTTAAATTCTTTCAGTTAGACTTTAGAGTTAGCTGGGGACTTATCCCAGCAACTCATCATTAGTAGATGGCTTTCAGACATAGACTTAGACATTTAGTATTAATATTTTTAGATGTAGGAACTTTTATCGAATTAGATTTCTTAAATGATTATACTATTTAAAGCTTCCACATATGTTACTCAGGTTACTAGTGTTATGATAGACCATGGGTTGGCTTGGGATTATTTGTGACTCCAAGTATCTTGTCTCATCCAAGGTATAGACTCGGGTCGTGGAATACAATCTATCTTCTCAAAAGATGGACGATCAATTGGCCTATAAATTAGTAGATGGAAAGAGGCTTGGCACAACTCAAAATCACTTGGCGGTTCAAGATGCAGGCCGTATTTCTAAAAGAGGATTCATGGATTTAAATTTTATTATGGTTTTGGACTTAGTATAAAATAGATCTTTTAAATATTTTTTGAGGATTTCTGAAAGTTTTTAGAGTGGTTTTGAATATTGTAGCTTGTTTTCATAGTTTTATCCTTGTAATAGAAGTTAGTCGTTGATGTTTGAAGATCAAGTTTCTCAATTCAAGTTTCTCTTTACTGATTCTTGCTTTGTAAGTGAATATGTTTGATTACTTGTTTTTCTCTTCTTCTTTAGCTATGGATAACTAAATATGGATATAGAGTTATGAATCCAATGGGTTTGTGAAACCTAATTATCTCAATTGGATAAAATTCAGTATGGGCTTGAGAATATTTGATTGATTATGCTTTGTACAGTGAGATTGATAGTGAAAGTCATCCAATCATGCCAAATTACCTCTATCGTGCTTGAGAAAGCCAAGTAAGGTTTTGGTAACATCAATCAATAATGACCGAAGGATTTTAACCTTGTTTAAAGGATTCACCTGGACATAGGTGGAATCTAAATGGTAAATTACAATCGGATAGAATGGAGTTTGTATCAATTTGAGAAATTGATATAGATTGACACCATTAGGATTGTTGAAAGACACCTAATGGTTATCTAAGTTGATTGCATGTAAATTCTCCATAAGCCCATTCCTGATTATCCCTTTTGAGTGATTTAGCGGAATCAACCCAAATTAGGGACATTTCCCTATAATTTTCTCCATATTGAATTATAACTCAATTTTAGATCTTAGTTAATTATACTCTTTACCTCTAATACGAGTAGTTTCTCAACTTACAAATCACATTTGAATTACTTGATAGTGTTGACCTAAACAAAGTCTTTGTGGATACGATTCCAACTCCATGTTGGGTACTTACACTATATCGGCCACGTACACACTCACTAGTTGAGGTGGATCAAGGGAGATATCATTACTTTGGTGCCGTTGCTGTGGACTTTGGAGTTATGTCCTATCTCATATTTCGAATTTTTGATTGTTTGGTTGAAGTTTGCTCTATCACACTTGTTTTATTTTGATTATGAAATAGGTGTAAGAATAACTTTGCCTTTAGGCGAGGTGGACTATGTGTTTGAGATTAATGATGAGGTTGACTATGCTAGTGTAATTGGACAATCGAGGGTCAATGCTATATCATTTAAGATTGATGGTAGCATCTACACTATACTAAACGCTGAAGGCCACTTCCACTATTCAACGGACACTGACCCACATCAACATCTCAAAATCTTTCTGGTGGTGTGCAACCTCCATAACCAAAATAATTTCTCTGATGATGACATCCACCTTAGAGTATTCAAACACTCCTTGATAGGAGAAGGGAATGGTTGCACCATTTGCCCCCCAAATCCATTCACATGTGGACAAAGCTGGTCAATGTGTTCCTGAAGAAATGGTTCCGACTTAGCAAAAAAGCTGAACAAAGAGATAAGATTTTTTATTTCAGGCAACTTTTGGGAGAATAATTGTTTGAAGCATGGGAATGCTTCAAGAAATATGTGATGAGGGCGCCTAATCATGGGTTCCCTGATCACATTTTGCTTGAAAAATTTTACACTGGGATGGACCCTTTGACTCAATCCTTAGCTAACAATGCGGTTGGGGGTTGCTTTATGTACAAAACATACAACCGTATTGCCATCATACTTGACCGAATTGTAAATAATAATCAAGTATGGATTTGAGGAGATCAGAGTGGGGGTCTGAATGTGGGTACTCCTTCATTAACCTATTTGATGAAGGAGAACTAGTAGAGAGATCAGATGATGGCTACTATGTCCATAACTATTGCTTTGTTGACCAAGATTTTGATGGAAAATGAGGTGAAGAAAGTTCATGTCATGGAAGTAGCACATGGAGGTCCTCTATATAGTCATGGATGCCCCCTTCCTTACCAAGGTCATTAATTTCATGATCAACCACTGGCTTATTCGAGGATGCTAACTTTGCTGGGAACCACCATCCTTCTTCAATACTATGGGAGAAATGACTATGGTGGTTCTTACCAAGGGTGGCATAATGGTAACTTTAAAAATAAGAGCACCAACCCCTATGTTCCACCAAAGGGTCCTTTTTATAGTTTACAAAACTGGTAGGTGGGACCTTCGCATGAGTAAGGGGGATCAAAAATTGAAAGCATGTTGGAGAAGGTTATGTTAAACCAAGAGAGGTTAGACGCTTGCTTGAAGAGTTTGACTGAAATTGTTGGCTCCCACACAACTTTCATTCAAAGGTTGGAGTAACAGGTTCGAGATCTTTCAAAAGATCACAGCCCCAAGTAAAAGGGGCAACTCCTTAGCGATACAATGGTGAATCCAAAGGGGCAAGGGGGGCAAGGGAGTACCTGCAATGCTCATTGTATGATCATTGTCACTAGAAGTGAAAAGATTGTGCAACCCGTGGTTAATGGTGCTTGTGGTGATATTATTGTTGATGGTCTTGGAGGAGAGTGTACTAATACTAAAATTGAAGTGACAAGGATACCTATTGAGGTGGTTCTTAATGAATTAATGATAAGTTCCAAAGGGAAGGAGAAGGTAAAGGAAAGTAAGATTGAAATTGCTAAAGCCTATCCTCAACCTCCTCCTTCCTTTCCTCTAAGAGTAGCTAAGCATCCTCTTGATGCAAAGATTGCTCAGCACATTGAAACGATGCAAGAGGCTACACTTCGGGTTACATAGATGCAATCAAAGAAATGCTCGATTTTGCCAAGTACTTGAAGATGTTTCTAACAACGAATATTCCAAGTGAGGAATAGGTGATCCAAATTACACACCGAGTTAGTTCCATCATTGCTGGAACACATGTAACGAGAAAAGGAAATCCATGTGAATTTACCATACCTTGCAATGTTGGGCATTATGACTGCTTGAGAGCATTGTGTGATAATAGGGAAAACATTAACTTGATGCCCCTAGATATCTACACGTTATTGGTGATGACCATATTGAAGCCTAAATCTATTTGACTCCAAATGATCGACAAGTCAATCAAAAAGATAATAGGGGTGGTTGAGGATGTTCTGGTAAAGTTAGAGAAGTTCACACTTCCGGCTGAATTTATAGTTTTAGACTGCGCAGTAGACATGGACATACCTATCATACAAGGTTGACCTTTCTTAGCCACCGACAGAGCTTTGATGGGCTTGGAGAAACATGAGATCATATTCAAAGTCAAAGATGAGTCCATGTCACGCCCCAAGTCTAGACCCTGAGCATCGACCAACATTTAGAGCACTTTCCTGACCCAAGTGAACCCTTGGCCTAGCTTGCTATTAGTTAGATATTAATAAAGTAATGCAGAAGTAATGACTGCAATGGGCTAAATAAATAACTAAGATTTATTAACTAAAACAAAATCAATGTTATAAAGTAACATTATGGAGTCAACTCTAACTCTATCTATGAAGCGTCTAATAACTAAAGAATAAGTGCTAGGATATAGCTCCCATGGCTACCTCAAACTCTATAAAATAAGATAATGCAAAATTGGGACTCTCTGAACGTATGAGACATCACCAAAAGCTGGATATAAGTGAACTCCTAATAAAGCATTTGTTGTTGTTCCTGTCTACTTGAATCTGCATAATAATAAGATGCAACATTAAATGATATCAGTACATGGAATGTAAGATATGTAATAAGGTTGAATAAAATATGGTTAGCAAGAATATCTCAACTGAAGAGAATAACTGAGTACAATATATTTGACTGAATAAACATAACTGAAACTAAACTCTGAATGATGCACAAAACACAATATAACATTATGATCAATGTGAAAACAGTTTATGCAGTAAACTTATGCATTAAGGTTGAATAAAATATGGTTAGCAAGAATATCTCAACTGAAGAGAATAACTGAGTACAATATCTTTGACTGAATAAACATAACTGAAACTAAACTCTGAATGATGCACAAAACACAATATAACATTATGATCAATGTGAAAACAGTTTATGCAGTAAACTTATGCATCAAAATCAATCTCTGAAAATACATGTACAAATACTATATATCAAAGTAGGTTGGGAGTTTCTTATACTGACACTATCATGAATGAGCACATTAGGTCCAGCTATTTCACTCAAGTTGACAGAGCCATCCAAAGCCTTGCCAGGGAAGAGGGCGATTATAATCTTGGATCCATAACATCGAGTCCATACCAGGGACTTATCTTTGAGGAGTCACTCGAACCACCGATAGGATCCTATCCTATGTTGGCTATGATGTTCTAGGGCTTATGGATTGTCTGAACCCTTTCACCCAACTCGATGCTAAATTATCCTCCCCAAAACATTATGCTTATGTCTTTATGCCTTTCTTGAGGAAACATCAAAAACATCATTATAAAAAATTTTAGCCATAAATATAATGAATATTTAAAAATCTCGTTAGAGCCTTTCGCTCAAAATCTCTTTATACTGTTCTTACGAACCTTTCACTCAAAACATCATTTAAAAACTTAGGAGACCTTATGCTCCAAACATCTCTTTGAAAACCTATGAGCATTATGCTCAAAATCATCTCATGAGTTTCAAAAATAAGACTTTACTTAAGTTTTTTAAAATCATGCAAAAATCATATTTTTATGCTCAAACATCTTCATGCACACTCTTTTGAAATATGATAACCTTTATGAAAACAATGCATTTACTTCAAAACACAATGCTTTCAAAATCATGACTTTATACAATTGGATTTATGGGATAAGAGACATGAACCAGCTCAACAATCTACAATCAACAATCAACAATCAAGACAGGATGATCAATAATTCAATAGAATAGGACTACCATCAATAATAAAGGATATCAATAAACAACTCAATATGAAGAATTCAACAATGATAATTCAACAATTGAACAAAAACCTTAGCTTTAATATCAATGAATTCATAAATTGATATAGGGAATAAGGATGAATGAAAATCCTTACTTAGGTTAGCGTTACATACCTGAAAAATCAAACTTAGCCTCAAGCTTAAAGAACCCTAGGTTGAAGAAGATGAATTACTAGATTGCTTGATGAACTTGTGTCACGACCCGAATGTCGACCTGGTTAGTAACACGAACAAGGAGCCTCGAGAGACTTCAAGTCGACCCATGGAATGAACGTTCATCTAATTCCATATCATTAAGAAGAATACTTAACATGACAATATAGCGGAAACATAAACATAACCAAGCATAACATGATAAGCGGAACATACTAAAATACATAACTGCTGAGTACTACAATTTGTCTGAAAGCTTCTATTGTATCAGATGAGTTGATAGGACAACATCCTCAACTAACCCGGCAAAACTAAAAACAATAAGGAACATCAATATCTGAACGTATGGCCCTCGGAGAATGAGGAATCACCAAAAAGGCTGGATGCTAAACTCTGAAATGGACTACTGATGGGGCTGAGCCTGAGAGCCGGATCATGTATCATGAAAAGATACAACATAGAGTATGCGATCAACACGTGGAATGTACCGAGTATGCAATGTAAGTAAAACAGACATTTAAAATACATAAAAGCACTTAAATGATCATAAGAGTGGGTCAACATGCTCATAACATAAGTAGCATATGATAACATAAGGCTCAAGGTTTTCAAAACATTCGTAATTCAGTCGTAATCATAATCATAAGAGAAAAGATTTATTGAACATGACTTGAGCCAATGTGCATAATCATAAACATGCATAAATCATGAGGAACAGTGGGAGGTTCTTATAACCGACATACCCCATATGAGCACACATGGAGCCCGACCTGTAAATCCCTAGTTGGGAGGGTGTTCGTACCTTGCCAAGGGCAGAACCATGAAGGGAGTGATATCACACATGAAAGGGCCCATTTGGGCAAAAGGGGACAGTCACAAGGGAGGTCCCATCATGTCCTACGGTGGCACATAGTTTTGAGATTCGGAGCAAAACCTGGGCCGCAAACCTACTTGATGTTAAATACTACTCCAAAAACGTATATAGTGCTTATAATATGATATGCATGAAATTCATGGGCTAGTTAAATCATGATAATCCTAAACACACTTGTAAATAGGTGAACTAGCCATGAGGGGAAGGCCGGTGAGTCGGCCAAAAACATAATTAGTAAATCATGGGATTCCTGCATACTTATAGATCATGTGTAGACTTTGTAAATCATAAATTTATAATGGGAATTTGAATAAATCCATATTATAACTCGTAAATCATGATGGGTTTATGAATATCAATAATTAAGGTAAAGATCATAACTCGATTCATCATGGAACATGCATAATTTGGCATAAATTATTAGAAAATGAAATCAATAAATTTATAATCAAAATAGTTGTAGAATCTGATCACAATTCATAAAATATGATGTAAATCACGAAAAATAATAACCCATTGATAGATCATTAGAATTCCATAAGATTTAAGATAAAACCCCATAAGATTTTTAAACAAAACTTCATGAATTGGGAGAGATTAGGCATGGGTGTGAACGAAAACACCCATTCATAACCTTACATACCTGTAAAATGCTGATTCTTACCCTCCCTTGAATGCCCAAGAAGAAATTGAAGAAAACCTTGAAGTATTGCCTTGATCACCTCTTTAGTCTATCACTCTGGCATGCATGAATATGAAAATGGCCTAAAATGAACTTAACCCCTTTAAAAGTCACTATTCACAACTCAAAATGACGTAGTTTAGGCCCTAGGAACTTAGGAATTACGAAATAGCCCTTACTAAATTCGCAGAAAATAACCGCCAGATGGTCCCAACGAGGGACCTAGTGACTCGTTCCCTCTGACCACGACTTGTGGCTTGATCCATGAAGTACACTGCTCAACAGGTCTCCTGGGCTCATAACGGAGGACATAACGACTCGTGACCAAGTGACCATGACTCGTGGTCACCATCCATGATGCGCACTGCCTTAGCTTCCACAAAAATCATTCCCTGTTTGGCCACGACTAGTCCCACGAATCGTGGGGACTGAACACAACCCTTGGGGACCTCCTATCAAGTACACTGCCTTCCTTCCTTCTCTCTTCTTACTCACCCACCCCACGACTAACCTAATGACTCATGGGGCCTGATCACGAGTCGTGGTCACGTCCGTGGGATCCAAATTCCAAAATTTCAAATTCATTTCTCGGGCCTCCCCACGAGTCACATCACGACTCGTGGGATCCTCTTACGGGTCTCCTCACGACTTGTTCTGTGTCTGGTGCCAAATTTCAACTTTTTCTCCATTTCAACTCCCAGGTCTGATCTTTGGGCTTTCGAGGCATAACAATATCGCCCCCTTGGGAACATTCATCCTCGAATATTGGAAAACACACTGAAAAGCAGAGAAATGCTATTATCATATTCAAATACTGATCATTTAAATCGAAAACTGACGGTATGACTACTCTTATTCAAATTACATAGCTGAGCTAATTTCACAAACTATACACACATCTATATACATAAAAGAAACTTGGACACATGAACTGAACATGAAAACTAAATAGAGTTTTTAGGTCAAAACTGATACCTCTAACTGGAACTGAGCTGGTAGAGAATAAATGGGTATCTATCCATCATATAAGCTTCGTCTTCCCAAGTAGCTCCCTCAACATGTTGATTCCTCCATAATACTTTAATTGAAGCTACTCTCTTGTTCCTTAGCCTTCGAACCTGACGATACAGTATTTCTATCGGAACCTCCTCAAAACTGAGTCTGTCTTTTACACCCACACTGTCCACCAGGACAACTAAAGCTGGATCACCCAAACACTTCTTCAAGAGCGCCACATGGAATACAAGATGCACGAAAGCTAATTCTAAGGGAAACTCCAACTCATAGGCCACCTTGCCAACACGTCTCACTATCCTGTACGGGCGGACATAGCGGGGACTAAGTTTACCCTTCTCTCCGAACCTTCTTATTCCCTTCATGGAAGACACCTTCAGAAATACCCAATCATTGACCTCAAATTCTAATTCTCTCCTTCTCACGTCAGCATAGGACTTTTGGTGACTCTGGCAGTTTTTAACCTGTCCCTTATCAACCGAACCTTCTCCATAGCCTCGTGAACTGAATCTGGTCCTATCATCTCCTCTTTGCCAACCTCAAACCATCCAAAGGGCGACCTATACCTCCACCCATAGAGAGCCTCGAACGGTGCCATCTGGATCCTGGAATGATAGCTGTTATTGTATGCGAATTTCATAAGAGGAAAATGCTCATCCCAACTACCTCTAAATTCAATCGCGCATGCTCTCAACATGTCCTCGAGATTATGGATTGTCCACTCCGCTTGACCATCCATTTGCGGGTGAAACGCTGTGCTAAGCTTAACCCGAGTACCAAGCCCTTTTTGAAATGACCTCCAAAATTGAGAGGTAAATTGAGTACCTCTATCTGAAATGATGGATAAGGGAACTCCATGAAATCGAACTAGCTCTTGGAAATATAGTTTGGCATAATCCTCCGCCGAATCCGTGGTTTTGACCGGTAGAAAATGAGGGGCCTTGGTCAACCTGTCTATCACAACCCAAATTGAGTCATATTGTTAATGAGTACGGGGTAAACCTGTGATGAAGTACAGATTAATTTCTTCCCATTTCCAAGTAGGAATGTTGATATCCTGAAGTACACCTCCTAGTCTCGGTGCTCCACCTTTACTTGCTGACAGTTTGGGCACTTTGCTATGAATTCTGCGATATCCTTCTTCATGCCATTCCACCAATAGACTTCCCGTAAGTCACGATACATCTTGGTGACACCTGGATGGATAGAATACCTAGATCCATGAGCCTCGTGCAACATCCGACTCATCAAATCACCAACATCTGGAACACATAGGTGACCCTGGTACCGAAGCACACCATCTCCCCCTTTAAAGAAGACCTCTACCTTCTAATTCTGAATGGCTTCCTTTATCTTTACCAAAATCGGGTCGTTATCTTTCCTAGATTTTACATCAGTCACCAAGGACGATTCTAATCCGTTCTGAACCACAACACCTCCATCGGTCGAGTCAACCAACCTAACTTCCAACCTTGCAAGTCGATGCACATCTTTCACCAACTCGCTCTTCCCCTCATCCACATTGGACACACTCTCCATAGAGAGCATACTAAGTGCGTCCGCTACTATGTTGGCCTTACTTAGATTGTAAAGGACATTTATATCGTAGTCCTTGAGTAGCTCCAACCACCTCATTTGCCGAAGATTGAGATCCTTCTGAGTGAACACATATTGTAAGCTCTTATGGTCTGTAAACACATCCACTTGAACCCCGTAGAAATAATGTCGCCACATCTTCAAGGCGAATACCACCGTGGCCAATTCAAGATCATGGGTCGGGTAATACTTCTCATGAACTTTCAACTATCTAGATGCATATGCTATAACCTTCCCATGCTGCATCAACACACACCCCAGTCCGATCCTTGAAGCATCACAATACACCACGAACCCATCGGTACACTCAGGTAAGGTCAACACCGGTGCTGAGGTAAGTCAAGTCTTCAACTCTTTGAAGCTCTTCTCATAAGCCTCCGACCATTGAAATTTCACCTTCTTCTGGGTCAATATGGTCAAAGGTGCTGAAATCAATGAGAAACCTTCAACAAATCTCTGATAATAGCCAACTAAACCCAAGAAACTCCAGATATCTAAAGGGTCCACCGGTCTAGGCTAATTCTTCACCGCCTCTATTTTTTGAGAGTCCACCGTTATGCCTTCACTTGATACCACATGGCCCAAAAATGCTATGGAGTTAAACCAAAACTCACACTAGCTCAATTTGGCATATAATTGATGATCCTTGAGAGTCTGAAGCACTATTCTCAAATGAGCGACATGTTTCTCCTCACTCCGAGAGTATATCAGGATGTCATCAATGAACATAATCATGAACATATCTAGGTATGGCTCGAATACCCCATTCATCAAGTCCATAAAAGCTTCAGGAGCATTCGTTAGTCCAAAAGACATAATTACAAACTCATAATGGCCATACCGCATTCTGAAGGCTGTCTTCGGGATATCACACTCCCGAACTCTGAGCTGATGATACATGGACTGGAGATCTATCTTTGCGAAACACTTGGCACTCTGAAGATGGTCAAATAAATCATCAATCCTAGGTAGGGGATACCTGTTCTTGACGGTGAATTTGTTCAATTGCCGATAATCAATACATATTCGAAGAGAACCATCTTTCTTTCAGACAAAGAGAACTGGTGCACCCCATGGAGACTTGCTCGGTCTAATGAAACCCTTATCTAACAGGTCCTTCAACTGCTCCTTCACTCCTTTAACTCGGCCGGAGCCATTCCATAAGGAGGAATAGATATAGGCTACGTGTCAGGAAGAAGGTCAATACCAAAATCAATTTTTCTCTCGGGGGAACACCTGGTAAATCATCAGGGAATACTTCTGGGTACTCATGCACCACCGAAACTGATTGAACAATCGGGGTCTCGGACTCAACATCCTTAACCTTAACTAGATGATACATAAAACCCTTGGAGATCATCTTCCTGGCCTTAAGATAGGAAATAAAATGACCTACAAGCACAGTCGAACTACTCTTCCACTCCAAGACTAACTCATCCAGAAAGCGAAACTCCACCGCACGGGTTCTGCAATTAATAGAAGCATAACACGTATACAACCAATCATACCAAGAATAATATCAAAGTCAGTCATGGTTAACTCTACAAGGTCTGTGGAGGTGACTTTATGCAATATAGTGATCGGGCATTTTCTGTACACTTGCCTAGCTACAATCGAATCACCAACAGGAGTAGAAACTGAAATGGTTCTGACAGAGTTTTGGGACTAACTCCAAAACTACTAGAAATATAAGGTGTCACCAAGGCAAGGTAGCCCATGCATCTAACAAAGCATAAGAATCAAGGTGAAACACTCGTAACATACCAGTAGCCACATCTGGTGAAGTCTCCTGCTCCTGAGAGGTCACAAGGGCTGTCACGCCCTGAGACTACACCCTGGACGTAACACAGTACTTGAGATCACAAGTGATCCCAAGTCAACCCTTGATCTATCATACACTGGTATTCTGAGTAAATATGCACAATGAAACTTTAAAACAATAACATAAAGCATTTATGAAAAACAAGTCTGAGAAACATAAAGTTCAAAACACTTGAATAATACTGATAAATCTGAAAATCATGTCTATCTGAAAGCCATCTAACTGACGAGTTACTGGGACAAGCCCCTAGCTAACTCAAAGTCTAACTAAAACTAATAAATGTCTGAAAGAAAGAAATAATGCCCTCGGATGATGAGGACTCACACTTCACTGCTGAGGTGGAGAATCTGAACTGCGGCCACTAACGGTGCTGAGTCTAAGAACCTGCAGCTGTATCATGAAACAATACAACATAAAAGTATATATCAGTACTTTGAATGTACTAAGTAAGTGGGGAAACATAACTAAATATAATGCCTAAACTGATATGACATGAACTGAACTATGAAAAGAAACTGTGGTTGTCAAATGACCCTGTTTGATGGTCGAGGAATGTATTAAGTCTGATCATACTGAACTAAACAGAGCTATACTGATAGAATTAGAACTAAATTGAGATGCTTATTCTAAAACTGGACTAAATTGACTAGTGGGAGAGTCTATAACCGATATATAACCACGTGAGCGGATGTGGAGTCCAATGTATACAACCCACCGGTAGGACCCAATATACCCTGCCAGGGTATAAAGGCATGAACTGGGTGATCACAAAAGTCTGGGGCCAATCAGGCCAAGTAATACTGTAACCTATGCTCACAACATAGTTCTGGGAACCTAGGTGCACTGGAACCCCAGCTCGCTTGGTGCTAAGTCCTACTTCCACTGAAAAACCTAAACTGAACTACTAGGATGATAGCTCGAAACTGGGGCCCAAGACTAGTCAGGGACATATAACTGAAAGTACCTTGAGAGTCTTATCAGACTAGATTCTGAAACTGGGTTCTAGACTTGTAAGAGCTGCTTATCTGGAAGAGTTGTAACCGTCTAAAAACAAGGTGTAATTGAACTGGGGTCCTGGGGCTGGTCAGAGCTATATACTGGAATGTCATGACCGCCTAATGGACCAAAAAACTATAATCTGAATCTGATTCTGATAACTGAGAGGCACCACTAACACCTCGGAAAAGGACTGAAGTCAAACTGCTCAGTTGATAATTTTCTAAATGATTTTGAAGAGATTCTACATTCTAAATGGTCTGAACTACTAACAGTTAATAGAGAACTCAACTTATCCCAACAACACGGGAATTTCATAATAAGTCGAAATCTCAAGAATTAAGGAAATCTCATCCAACAATGCTAAAATCATCCATATCAAGGGAATATTTGCTCAACATATATATAGTAAGAATTACTAGGAAATTTAGCCCAAAACATTCTTTATTCACTAGATGAAATTTAATGACCAAAAATCATTACCCGAGAGTTAGGGCTTAAATTCACCTTTTTATGAATATTGACAATTTAATTAGGAACTGATAAAGATAATATGGACAATAAATATGGATACTATTCCAGGAGAAATTAACGAGAAATAACATGATAATCATTCGTATTTGAAAGCTCAAGGCTAAAACTGATAGGGAGATTATGGGAAGATTTTGGGGAATACAAGGGAAGGACAATTCCCTTGTTGAATTCCCACATACCTGACTAAAATTCACCCAGAGAAGAGGACTTGAACCGCTACAATAGATGAGAACCCTAAGCTTGTTCGAGAGTTTCTTGAGAGGACTTTCGATAAGTTTACTAAGAATAAACGTGAGAATGAGGGGAGGAACTGTCCCAACTCTCTAATAAGTCTGAATTTACGTTCAAAATGATGTAGTTTAGAGCTTAGGAGAATAGGAAATTACTAAATAGCCCTAAGAAATTCACTGGAAAAAACTGTTAGGTGCCCCTAACGGGTCGTGGTGACTGACCATGACTTGTGGTCACTCCCGTTAGGTACACTGCCAGGGATCCTTAGTAGGTCACCACGAGTGACCTAACGAGTCGTGATCTATGACCACGACTCGTGGTCACCAGTCGTGGACCACACTGTCTCATTGCTGAAGATTCAACTCTAGACTAGGTAACGAGTCACTTAACGAGTCGTTGCCACAGGTGATGACTCGTTGCACCCATTCATCAAGTACACTGGTCAACTAAAAATATTCCCAACTCAGGCCTCACCATGAGTCAATTAACGGGTCTTGGTCAGTGACCATGACTCATGATGTCCCTCATTGGGTACACTACTTCTCATTTTCAAAACTTACTCCTTCTTGCGCATGACTGACCTAACAAGTCGTTAGGTCTCATGACGACTCTTTAGAGGGGTCGTCCTGAAGCATTTCTGCAGCTTTTCTAGATTTTCTGATTTAAGTCCCATAATTAGATTTTAAGTTTTTGGGGCATTAAAATATCTCTCCTTGTAAACATTCATCCTCAAATGTTAGAAAACACATAGGAAGCAGAAAAACAGCAATCAAAATACATAACTGAACTGAATTCTCTTTTCATACATACATTCAAAAACATAAAAGAGACTTGATCATCTGAACTGAGTCATGAAAACTAAATTGAGTTCTAGGGTCAAAACTACTAGCTCAAGTAGTGCTAGAGCTGGTAGGAAATAAGTGTGGGTACTTGGCCATCATATCTGCTTCGGCCTCCCACGTAGCTGATTTCTCCATAAAACTTTGACTGAAGCTATTTCCTTGTTCTTCAGCTTATGCACCTGACTGTCAAGGATCTGGACTGGTACTTCCTTATACGAGAGACTATCTTTTATTCCAACACTGTCCAATGGCACAACTGAGGTTGGATCTTCGATGCACTTCTTCAAAAGTGACACATGGAAAACTGGGTGCACAACTGCTAATTCTGAAGGTAACTCTAGCTCATAGGATACATTGCCGATACGCCTCAAAATTCTATAAGGTCCCACATATCTTGGACTTAGCTTTCCTTTCTTGACAAACCTCATCACCCCTTTCATGGGTGAAATTTTCTGGTATACTCAGTCATCAACTGCAAACTCCAACTCTCTTCTTCGCACATCAGCATAAGATTTCTGACGGCTCTGAGATATTTTCAACCTTTATCGGATGAGCTGAACTTTCTACATTGCCTCATGAACCGAGTCTGACCCTATCAAGGTAGCTTCCCCAACTTCAAACCACCCAATAGGAGATCTACACCTTCTACCATATAATGCTTCAAATGGGGCCATATAGATACTAGAATGGTAGATGTTGTTGTACCCAAACTCGATAAGAGGCAGATGGTCATCCCAATTACCTTTAAAATCAATCGCACACGCTCTTAGCATATCTTCTAGATTCTGAATAGTCCACTCAGCTTGCCCATCTGTCTGTGGGTGAAAAGCTATAGTGAGCTTGACCTAAGTGCCAAGTCCCTTCTGAAAAGAATTCCAGAAATGGGAGATGAACTGTGTACCCCTGTCTGAAATAATGGCCAATGATGCCCTATGAAGTCTAACCAACTCCCGGATATAAAGTTTAGCATAGTCCTCAGCTGAATCTATGGTTTTGACTGGGAGGAAATGTGCTGACTTAGTCATCCGGTCTACTACTACCCAGATTGAGTCATTCTGCTGACGAATCCGAGGTAGACCTGTAATGAAGTCAATTTTTACTTCTTCCCACTTACATGTGGGTATGCTGATATCCTGGGTCATACCTCTTGGTCTCTGGTGCTCTACCTTGACTTGCTGGCAGTTCGGGCACTTAGCTACAAATTGAGCAATGTCTCTTTTCATGCCGTTCCACCAGTAAATATCCTGCAAATCACGGTATATTTTGGTAGCACTGGGGTGAATGGTGTATCTCGAGCTTTGTGCCTCAGCCAGTATCTTCTATCTCAACTAACCAACATCCGGTACACACAAACCTGCCTGGTAACGAAGCACCCCATCTCCCCCTTGGGAGAAAGCCTCAACCTCCTTTCTAAGAATTGCTTCTTTAAGTTTACTTAGAATTGGATCTTCATATTATCTGGACTTAACTTCAACTATCAAGGATGAATCCGACCCGCTTTGCATTACCACGCCACCTTCAGCTGAATCCACTAACTCTACCCCTAACAGGGCTAGCCTGTGAACTTCTTTCGCTAGCTCCCTCTTGTCTTCCTCAATGTGAGCTACACTTCCCGTAGACCGTCTGCTTAGGGCGTTAGCCACCCCATTGGCCCTAGCTGGGTGGTACAGCACACTCACATCGTAATCCTTTAGCAGCTCCAACAATCGTCTTTGACGCAAGTTTTGGTCCTTCTAGCTGAACACATACTGAAGGCTCTTGTTATCCATGAACACATCCAAGTGAGCCCCGTATAAGTAGTGTCTCCATATTTTAACACGAATACCACCGATGCCAACTCCAAGTCATGAGTTGGATAATTCTTCTCATGAACCTTGAGCTGTCAGGAGGCATAAGCTATCAGTTTGCCCCGCTGCATTAGAACGCAACCGAGTCCAACCCTAGAAGTGTCACAATAAACATCCAATCCATCTGTTCCTTTTGGCAAGGTTAGAACCAGGGCAGTAGTAAGTCGAGTCTTCAACTCCTGGAAACTCTTCTCACACTCATCCGACCACTAAAATTTCACCTTCTTCTGTGTTAACTTACTCAAAGGAGATGTTATGGAGGAGGAACTTGTTCAGGTGTTCCGGTAGGGGTTAAAAACCGACACGCAAGTGCACGTGGTCAAACAAGTAATAAAGTGGCTAAGTACCCAAGTATCGATCCAAGGAGGCCCAAGATATGTAAAGTTGCCTAGTTTACTATATTCCTATTTCACTTCTAATTATGCTAACAACAATGTAACCAACAGTTACTTGAGTTTTTGTTTCTAAACTATATATACTAAAATTAATAACAACTATTTACTGTGAATTTAGACAATGGATATGAACATGCCAAGGTTAAAAACAAGTAATGAACTTGATAATCATGATAATTTGGTTAATCTCTTCTTCATGTTGCTAGCCAAGAACATTCGCCTAGAAATTAAAACTCTCATATTTAATTTCACTTTAGAATCATAAACCATCCGTCTACATTTCTGTGATCAAATGCAATTTATGACCTAGCAATACAATTCCGGTTCCTAAATTGACTAATACGGCTTTCAAGTATATTTCTATCAGGAAAGCACATCAAAACCCAATTTTCCCAAATCAAGTTAAGAACAATACCCTATTAATTCACAACTTTCCAATTTCTTGCTCTTTCGAGTGAAATTGGACTTTTTAGATGTACATTAATATCGGCCACACACTAATGCAGTAAGAACAAGAATTAATAGAACAACATGGAAGAAGAAGAAGAAAACCATATCAATTATAATCAAAATTCATTACAAGTGACAAAACCTCAGCAAGGAAGAGAATTAGCCACTCATTTGTGGATTGATCATCCTAAAATGAGTGTAAATCATACGTACAATTGATAGAAAGAAGAAAAGAAGAGAAGAAATCCCTTAGCTTTTTCGTTCCTCAACTGCTCCTAACCCACGTCCTTGCTCTCCACTTCTGAACTCAGTCTAAAAACTAAAAACTGCTTAAAATAAACCTAAGTGTGCTATTTATACTAGTGGGAAATTTTTCCCGGAATAACAAGCAACGTGTCACGGAGGCCAACGCAGAGCACTGCCTCCGTGACACGGCGTGGACGCAGACCTTCACTGGAATTTTAGGGTCCGGTAAATTAGCCTCAACGTGGCACAGAGGCCAACGCGGAGGCCTCTCTCCGTGCCACGGAGCTGACGCGATGGCACACTGGAAATTGCCATTTTAATTCCTGTTCAGGCAGTGTGCTACCGCGATGGTAGCGTGGCACGGCTCCATCGCGGAGCCCCTATAAAATGTGCATTCCAATGTCTTTTCCACGCTCGCATCCAAGTACAACTCTGATATAGTTCCAACATGCATTTTAGCTCCTAAAAATCACATTTACCTGCAAAACAAATGCTAATCATGTTGGTTAGTATAAATTCGCATTTTATTACCAATTACATGATATTATATACACATTGCACAACAAACAAGGTAAAAATGATACGTTTGAGTATCACTTGGGCATATAAATCTGCCCAAGATCACTTACCCCACACTTAAATCCTTGTTCGTCCTCGAACAACATATACACAAATCATGCAAATTACATCCCAACCTTCGTCACTATGGTGCGACCATTTACGCTACGGTCATACCGATTATTCAATTTTTGCAAATCATCACGAAAACATGCTTGGTCTTACAATACAATGACCTTTAATACATCAAGACTTCCTAGACCTTTAAGAATTGATTCTTGATATCGGCAAACTCATGCAAATCAGCTAATCAAGAAATCCGACACGAAAATCAATCTTTCCTCAAGCATGTGCCCTCACAACTCGAGAGAATCTTCCCCTTTATGTTCATGCAGCACACAAACATTCAAGTAGGGGCATACAAAAATTAATTTCACTCACTCTCCCAAAAGAATTCACATGCCTCATGTCATGACCCATAAGCTTGCCCTTAGTGTATTACTCCACTAATATAAAGAAATGCAATGTAAGATCACGTAGGACTTTAATGGGTTGTAACGGGGCTATGGATCTAGTGTATATATATTGGATTAGCCAATAATAGTTGCTAGCATCCTTAAGCGCCTTTTCAACTCATTCCCATCGACTTATGGACATTGTTCCTCTCTTTCCTCTTTTTCTCCCATTCATGCTGGTTTCCTTTCGTACAGCCCATTTCATCAAACACACTTGACACAAAACAAAGGGTTTTCATGTACCTTCACTATCATTTAATTATAGCAAGTGCCTCTTCAACATCATCTTTTCTTTCTTCACTCTGCTTTTCTTTTTCTTTTCACTCTTTAACACTTTGGGAAACATTGTCTTTTCTTTGTAAGCGCTTAAGAGTTTCGTATAGACTTTAAGGCTAATGAAAAGAAGGAATAAAACTTAGTTTATACAAGTTTGGACAAAAGAAAGAAAGAAATCGGCTAAAGGCTCAACGGGCTGACTAGGGTATACAACATATAAAAAGGTAGAATTTGACAAGAAAAAAAATGGAATCTATCGGTTAAAACAAAGAAATGCCTACATCCTTTCCAACACTACACTTCCTTCATTTCGTTTTGTATACACACCAGGCAAGTTCTAGACAATTCACAATGGCATCGAATAACAATACCTCACTTCACACTACGTGCACATGCTCGAATCAAGATGCATTCACAGACTCTCTAATTAGCCAATCACATGAATTCAAAATTAAGCCTCAATCATACTGAATCAAATTCTATAGCCTAGGTAACTCAACATATTTATCAAATTGCATGCTTTCAAACGAATCATTTTCACATTTTGAACATCAGTTACACACGCAACAAAATTTTAGCAACCATAAGCAACTACAGTTTATTGATGCAATCCACCAAAGAAAAACTAAAAACAAATAAAAATCCTACTCCTACCGACTACATTTCCCTTAAGACGGTCGTCATCCATCCATCATAGGGAACGGTCACTAACTATGACATCGGTTCAATGGGACTATTCTCGGTAAAAGAACCGAAAACAAACTCCCAGAAACCCAAAAAAATAAAAATTGAAAAATTTTGCAACACATCGATCATTTCGATAGAAAGAAAATATTTACAAGTGCAAAATATTTTCGCGCAAATTTGTGAAAAATATCGATCATCTCGATAGAAAAAAATATTTACAAACTATTTACAAAATATTTACACTGACAACCATAACTTTTCATAACACACATCATTAGCCACAAAACAAATACATACAGATACATCACCAAACAGTTCACAACAGGGAAAGCACAAACATTCATCCAAACCAAGGAAAAACATACAACAAATTAGAGCCCAAGTCCCAGCACCTAGCTACTCCCCACCCCACACTTAAATCGAACACTGTCCCCAGTGTTCACAAAAATTACAACACAAAAAATTCGGGTGGTGGAACTCCCTAATTAGTCGAAATATTCGATTTCTTCATCCGGTGCTGCGGCCTCGTCGCCCAAGTCTGAATCAGCTCCATCGTCGTCATCGGACTCCACATCGGAGTCCTCCCGATGCGTCTCCTCATCAATAGGGACATCGTCATCCGTCGGCTCCATGAAGGCTGGTCCCACCTGACATAAGGCTCTGGCGTTCTCGCCAAAGGGGTAGTCCAGCTCCAGCTGCCATAATTCTTCCTCGGTGGCTGGTCTCCCACCAATCCGTAGCTGTAGCATCTGCATGCCAAACATACGGGCCATGTACTGATCGTCACGAGCATGTCGCTCGCCCAAAGTCAGTACTGGTCCGTGTGTAGTGTCGGGGGCCTTAGTCTTTGTCACATCGAAGGCCCTCCGCTCCAACTGCGGAATGTAGTCCAAGGCTTCTTCCTCAATGTCGAGGCCTCGGAGGAAGGTGGTGATGAGTCCGCCAAACCCGTATCTGTGGCCCTGGTGCAGTCTGGCTCTCTTCATGGCGGATATTATTACCGCCCCAACATGAATCTCAAGCCCTTTCATAAGGGCATACACCAAGCAGACACGGTCCCGGGTCACGTCCGTCATATGAACTCCCGGGATCAAACACGAACACACAATCTTCATCCATATTCTGGCCTCCCTGTTCATCTGCAAATAAGGCAGCGTCTGGTGGTAACCCCTCTCCTTATGTCTACTCCATCGGGCTGTGGATCGAGCCCCACACAACGTACGTCTGATGTCGGCGTACGGTGGGGTGATGTTTAGCTGGCGGAGAACGTGGGCGTTTGTGTCCCGCGCTCCAACGATGGCATTCAGCTGCTGGGGTTCCAGAGTGACAATCTACCCTCTGATTTTCACTGTGTGGCTTCTGATGGCCGGGTTCCAATTTGCGTAGAACTCTCGAACCAAGTGAAGGTTGCACTCCTTGGGCTCCTGAAAGATAAAGCTGAGCCCAGCTGCTTCAATTCTCTGTACAATGCGAGGGAACTCCTGTGCGAGTGGTTCCCGTGCAATATGTTCTTCCGGGAAGTACTTGCTCTCCTTATGCTTATTATACCATTTCTTTCCTTCCTCGATTACCCATCTTGTTCCGTATTGGCAGCGTTGGCCGCGCGGAACAGCGGGTGCAACTGGGACTGCGGTGCCCAGTCTCATCCTTTTCCTACCGGTGCCTGAGGTAGAAGCACCCTTGCCTTTATCTTGTCTGCTCGCCATTGTACCTGTCAATTTACACAAACAAGCACAAAGTTAAGCTAAAAAGTTGTTAACTTCGGCTAAGGTCGGGTTACACAACATTTACCCCACACTTAGGCCTTAGCTACTTCTACGAATTACGGCAAGGATAACTCTAATTACACCACAGACAACACTATACACTTCATGCTTAGTGCGTTCACAAAAAAATTTCGACAGCATAACGGTTAGCGTACTACTCAGACTTCATACAGCTAATCCCAATCCTACTATCGCTAACAATTCACACATCGCACTTCGCAACAAAAACAACAACAAAATAAAAACAACAATAAAAACATTCTCTATATACAATCTAATCCAAACAATCTAACCAATTTACACACTTTTTGCATTTTCCCAAAAAATTCGAGAATTTGTCGTCTTTTAACATTTACACAATATTTACCACGACTTCTCTCAAATTACAAACACACCCCGGCATCTAATTTGCTGACTTATCAAGTCACTCAAGTTAAATTCAACAACTCATGCCCTAGAATACAATTCTATAATCAAATTCAAATTATTTACGCAATCGATAAGTTCAAACGCTAAATACAACAATCCAAACATATATCAATCACAAATAATCCAACATTCATGTTTAATTTCTACCTAGGGTGATATATCTCACCTCACATGCCCAAATTTGACTAAAATCGCCAAAAAATTGAGATAGACGATGAAAACATACCTTTGAATTGAGAAACCGAAGAAACTTGACGTATTCCTTGCCTAGGAACGTGGCACGGTGCTTGGGGAGGGGGAAATAGGTGTTTTGGTCGCGGAGGGAAGAGGGAATGGGAAGAAATAGGGCGAAATCGGGGGTTTTAATTTAAGAAAACACGCGGGTCACCCGGCAACCCGGTGTGACCCGGCACCAAATACACGGCAACGTGTCACAGAGGGTAACGCGGAGACCCTCCTCCGTGACACGGAGCCAACGCGTTGGCTTACTGGAATTTTTGAAAAATTCGGATTTTGCCTTCAACGTGTCACGGAGGGTAACGCGGAGCCCTACCTCCGTGACACGGCGCCAACGCGCCAGTGCACTGTTTCTTCAATTAATTTAATTTTTCATACCTTGCCTCATTTTCTCGATTCCATGTATATTTCCTCCTTTATACCTGAAAATCACCTCACTAAATAAAAATTGGTTAGATTAATAGATTTCCCTAACTAAAATAAAAAATACTAACTAAAATGAAAATCTAAACCTAATCAAGAAAAGAAAAAGAAAAATAACAATTGGAAATAAAAAAATAAAAACAAAAATAAAGATAAAAATTAACTACACTGTGCAAAAAGAAGAAAAATAAAATATTTTTCTCACGGGTTGCCTCCCGTGCAGCGCCTGGTTTACCGTCGCGGCTCGACGTACCAAGTTTCACCACTTTTTCCTCCACCTTGAGGATATGAATCTCACCCCTAATTTCTTTTCTAATTCCCTCTTATGCTCCTGGGGTGGTGGTGAAAAATTGTAAGGACCAAACAGTAGATGTTTCCTTTTGAACTTATTGGCCCTTGAGTAAGTGAAGTCATTTCGTTGCTTCGAGTCAGCAAATTTCAGAATATACGGGGCTTGGTCCTCCTCTAGACATTTCTCTATAATCTTGGAAGACTCTATTTCTGTTTTGTCAACCAAACTTAATGTCAAAAAATGCTTCGAGTATGGTCCAATCAACCTCAACTCTGAAATTGCATTGTGCTTGACTTCCTTACTTGTGGACACCTTTTCCACATCGACATCTACTTTTCCATTAAGGTCAAATGGGAGATATTCTTTCTCTTCTTCCATGAATGAATTTTCTATAGGTATGAGCCGATCACGGGGACACTCAAGAGATTCTAATTGTTGGGCTTCATCCAAAAATTTACCCTTGTATTCCTCGTGTAGTTCCTCTTGAACATCGGCTAAAACTGTCACCTGTGAATTATCACAAGCTTCAGCCTCAGCACACATCTCCGTGAGTTTGACGCTCATCCTGCTTACAGCCTCGGCATTCTCCTTTTGCTGAATTATCACTTCTGCCACCGACTCCTTCATTGCTTTTGATTGCTCCAGGAGTTGTTTCATCATGTCCTCTATTTGAACGTGGCGTCCCAAGTCCTCATTTTCAACATGCCTATATTCAGCAAAAACAACAAAAGGATCATAGTAGGGGCTTGGGGGAGGGGAATATGCCCTTGGACAATCACCCCAATGGCCATATTGACACCCACATATATTGCACGTGTTACAGTTTTGCCACAAGTGGGGTCCTCCGCAATTCATGCAAGATTCGCCGAAATATGCGTATCCACCATTTATATTCCAAGATGTCATGTCAAGGAGGGTATCCGAAAGAGAGAAAAATTAAAATGAACAAAGAATTAAAACAAATACTAAGGCCAAGTTGTCAACACTTAAGAAAATAAAACAAAAATACAGTAAATTTACACTTAACACAATTTCACCAATTGCCTAGCTTCCCTGGCAACGGCGCCAAAAACTTGCTCGGGTGTTCCGGTAGGGGTTAAAAACTGACACGCAAGTGCACGTGGTCAAACAAGTAATAAAGTGGCTAAGTAGCCAAGTATCGATCCAAGGAGGCTCAAGATATGTAAAGTTGCCTAGTTTACTATATTCCTATTTCACTTCTAATTATGCTAACAACAATGTAACCAACAGTTACTTGAGTTTTTGTTTCTAAACTATATATACTAAAATTAATAACAACTATTTACTGTGAATTTAGACAATGGATATGAACATGCCAAGGTTAAGAACAAGTAATGAACTTGATAATCATGATAATTTGGTTAATCTCTTCTTCATGTTGCTAGCCAAGAACATTCGCCTAGAAATTAAAACTCTCGTATTTAATTTCACTTTAGAATCATAAACCATCCGTCTACATTTCTGTGATCAAATGCAATTTATGACCTAGCAATACAATTCCGGTTCCTAAATTGACTAATACGGCTTTCAAGTATATTTCTATCAGGAAAGCACATCAAAACCCAATTTTCCCAAATCAAGTTAAGAACAATACCCTATTAATTCACAACTTTCCAATTTCTTGCTCTTTCGAGTGAAATTGGACTTTTTAGATGTACATTAATGTCGGCCACACACTAATGCAGTAAGAACAAGAATTAATAGAACAACATGGAAGAAGAAGAAGAAAACCATATCAATTATAATCAAAATTCATTACAAGTGACAAAACCTCAGCAAGGAAGAGAATTAGCCACTCATTTGTGGATTGATCATCCTAAAATGAGTGTAAATCATACGTACAATTGATAGAAAGAAGAAAAGAAGAGAAGAAACCCCTTAGCTTTTTCGTTCCTCAACTGCTCCTAACCTACGTCCTTGCTCTCCACTTCTGAACTCAGTCTAAAAACTAAAAACTGCTTAAAATAAACCTAAGTGTGCTATTTATACTAGTGGGAAATGTTTCCCGGAATAACAAGTAACGTGTCACGGAGGCCAACGCGGAGCACTGCCTCCGTGACACGGCGTGGACGCGGACCTTCACTGGAATTTCAGGGTCCGGTAAATTAGCCTCAACGTGGCACGGAGGCCAACGCGGAGGCCTCTCTCCGTGCCACGGAGCTGACGCGATGGCACACTGGAAATTGCCATTTTAATTCCTGTTCAGGCAGTGTGCTACCGCGATGGTATCGTGGCACGGCTCCATCGCGGAGCCCCTATTAAATGTGCATTCCAATGTCTTTTCCACGCTCGCATCCAAGTCCAACTCCGATATAGTTCCAGCATGCATTTTAGCTCCTAAAAATCATATTTACCTGCAAAACAAATGCTAATCATGTTGGTTAGTATAAATTCGCATTTTATTACCAATTACATGATATTATATACACATTGCACAACAAACAAGGTAAAAATGATACGTTTGAGTATCACTTGGGCATATAAATCTGCCCAAGATCAAAACCTTCCACAAACCATCGGTAATAACCCGCTAAGCCCAGGAAGCTCCTGATTTCAGTAGGAGAGGTAGGTTTGGGCCAATCCTTCACTGCTGCTATTTTATGAGGATCTACCTGTATCCCCTCACCTGAGATCACATAACCCAATAAAGTCATGGACTTCAACTAGAATTCACACTTGCTAAATTTGGCAAACAACTGGCGGTCTCTGAGTGTTTGAAGCACTATCCTCAGGTTATTTGCAGGCTCTTCCTCATTTCTGGAGTATACCAGAATGTCATCTATAAATACAATAACGAACATATCCAGATACTTCTTGAAGACTCTGTTCATCAGGTACATAAAGGCTTCAGGGGTGTTTTTGAGTCCAAAGGTCACCACAAACTTATAGTGACCATACCGAGTTCTGAATGCTGTTTTCAGTATGTCACACTCTTTGACCC
The DNA here is from genome assembly GCA_035772735.1 of Datura wrightii. NCBI lineage: Eukaryota > Viridiplantae > Streptophyta > Magnoliopsida > Solanales > Solanaceae > Datura > Datura wrightii. The sequence continues at coordinate 40,850,615 of JASDFA010000003.1, forward strand.
TTAACTGATGGTATCCTAACCTGAGATCGATCTTGGAGAAACAACTAGCTCCCTGAAGTTGGTCGAACAGGTCATTAATTCTAGGTAGGGGATATCTATTCTTGACTGTGACTTTGTTCAGCTAAAGGTAATCTATGCACATTCGGAGGGTACCGTCTTTCTTTCGCACGAATAGAACTGGAGCACCCCAGGGAGAGATGTTGGGTTTAATAAAATCCTTGTCAAGAAGATCTTTTAGCTGCTCCTTCAACTCCTTCAGCTCAGCTAGAGACATTCTGTAAGGAGGGATGGAGATAGGTTGAGTATCTGGGAGGAGATCTATTCCCAAGTATATTTCCCATTCAGGGGGAACTCCGGGAAGATCCACAGGAAATAAATCTAGGAACTCACTGACTACTGGAACTAACTGGATGGTTAGGGTCTCAGAGTTGGAATCTTTGACCTGAACCAGATGATATAGACATCCTTTGGAAATGCGTTTCTGGGCCTTAAGGTAGGAAATAAACCTACCCTTAGGCGCTGAACTGCTGCCCGTCCATTCTAACACTGGTTCATTCGGAAATTGAAACTTGACAATTCTAGTTCTGCAATCGACTGAGGCATAGCAGGAGTGTAACAAATACATGCCGAGAATAAGGTTAAATTCAATGATATCTAACTCTACAAGATCAGCTGGAATAACTTTACTCAGGACTGAGACTGGGTAGTTTCTTTACACCCGGCTGGCTCTAACTGACTCACCAACTGTAGTGGAACTAAGAAGGGTTTTGATAGGACCTCTCGACTAATGTTGAACTGGACTGCTATATAGGGAGTCATGAACAAAAGAGTGGCTCCTAGATCTAAGAGGGAATACAAATCTAGATGGAAGAGGCGTAACATACCAGTAACTACATCAGGTGAGCTTTCCTAATCCTGACGGGAAGATAGAGCATAGAAATGATTTTGGCGCTGACCGCCATCTGTACCTGATGTGTTAGCCTGCTGGGCTGGTCGACCTGCTCGAGCTAATGATGTGGTGGATTGTGATCTCCCTCTCCCTGCTGACGGGCACTCCCTAAGCCCGTGTCTAAGCTGTCCACACCCAAAGCAGCCCTCTCGTCCCTGAAGGCATTCTCCTGGGTGATTCCTACCACATTTGGGACAAGCTAGATACTTGTTCCCGGTACTGTGAGCCTGAGATTGAGTGCCAGATGACCCACCCCTCTGATCCTGGCGGGACTGAAAGGTTGGGGCACTGGCTGAACTAGGTGATGGGGCTCTCTACTGTTGTTGATGTTGCTGCTACTATGGGTGGATACCACCTCTAGATCTTTGATGGCTGAAATCTGACTGGCCAGTCCTTGCCCTTTTTTCTTACGCTCCATATCCTTCAGCTTTCCAACCTCAATCTGCTAGGCATAGATAATCAAGCTAGAAAGGTTCATGTCCTTGATTAGCATCGCAGTCCTGCACTCCTTGAGGACCAGATTAGATACTCCATTAACGAACTTCAGCATGCGAGCCCTTGGCTCGGCTACCATCTCTGGAGAATACTTTGATAACCTGGTAAACTCCAGAGCTTACTCCTCCACTATCCTATTTCCCTGTTGAAAGTTCATAAACTCTGCCATCTTCGCCTCTCTCAGCTCCCGAGGGAAAAACCTAACAAGGAAAGCTGTGTGGAACTCCCCCCACTCCACCGGTCCTACTTCCGCTAGCTGCCCCTGCTTCCGCTGGCTGCCCCTCCTTCCACTGCTACCCCTGTAAGCTGGTAAGCTAGGTCAACACTCTCAGAGGAGCTGACACCTATAATACGGGTAATCTTCCTAATCTCATCTACAAACCCTTGTGGGTCCTCTCCCACCTTTGTTCCATGAAAATCTGAAGGGTTCTGATCTTGGGCAGATTTATATGCCCAAGTGATACTCAAACGTATCATTTTTACCTTGTTTGTTGTGCAATGTGTATATAATATCATGTATTTGGTAATAAAATGTGAATTTATACTAACCAACATGATTAGCATTTGTTTTGCAGGATAATGTGATTTTGAGGAGCTAAAATGCGTGTTGGAACTATGTCGGAGTTGGACTGGGATGCGAGCGTGGAAAAGGCCTTAGATGGCACATTTTACAGTGGCTCCGCGATGGAGCCGTGCCACGCTGCCATCGCGGTAGCACACTGCCTGGGCAGAAATAAAATTGGCAATTTCCAGTGTGCCTGCGCGTCAGCTCCGTGGCACGGAGATAGGCCTCCGCGATGGCCTCCGTGCCACGTTGAGGCCAATTATCCGGACCCTGCAATTTCCAGAGAGGGTCCGCGTCCATGCCGTGTCACGGAGGCAGTGCTCCGCGTTGGCCTCCGTGACACGTTGCTTGTTATTCCGGGAAAAATTTCCCACTAGTATAAATAGCATACTTAGGTTATTTTTAAAGGGGAGTTTTTTTAGTTTTAGTTTTTTTAGCCTGAGTTCAGGAGTGGAGAGCAGGAACGTGGTTTTGTGGCAGTTGAAGAATAGAAAAGATAAGAGTTTTCTTCTCTTCCCTTCTTCTTTCCTTCAATTGTATGCATGATTAACACTCATTCTAGGATGATTAATCCAAGAATGAGTGGCTAATTCCTTTCTTGCTGAGGTTTTGAACTTGTGTAATGAATGTTGGTAATAATTGATATGGTTTCTTCTTCTTCTTGCATGTTGTTCTATTAATTCTTGTGTTTATTACATTATTGATTGGCCACCATTAATGTATATCTAAAAAGTCCAATTTCACTCGAGAGAGCATGAAATTGGAAAGTTGTGAATTAATAGGGTATTGTTCTTAACTTGATTTGGAAAAATTGGGTTTTGATGTGCTTTCTTGATAGAAATATACTTGAAAGCCGTATTAGTCAATTTAGGAACCGGAATTGGAGTGTTAGGTCATAAATTGCATTTGATCACAGAAATGTAGACGGATGGTTTATGATTCTAAAGTGAAATTAAATACGGAAGTTTTAATTTCTAGGCAAACGTTCTTGGCTAGCAATATGAAGAAGAGGATGACCAAATTATCATGATTATCAAGTTCATTACTCGTTCTTAACCTTGGCATGTGCATATCCATTGTCTAAATTCAAAGTAAATAGTAGTTATTAATTGCAGTATATAATTAGTTTAGAAACAAAACTCACTCAAATCTTGGTTGGATTGTTGTTAACATAGTTAGAAATAGAATAGAGATATAGTAAACTAGGCAGTTTTGCATATCTAGAGCAGCCTCCTTGGATCGATACTTGGCTACTTAGCCACTTTATTACTTGTTTGACCACGTACACTTGCGTGTCGGTTTTTAATCTATACCGAGCAGCGATACGCGCGCAACAAGTTTTTGGCGCCGTTGCCGGGGAGGCTAGGCGATTTGTAAAATTGTGTTTAGTGAAATTTACTGTATTTGTATTTTTATTTTCTTAAGTGTTAACAACTTGGTCTTAGCCTGTATTTTGCAGATTTTTATTTCTGTGAACACTGACAAGGGACAAGGAGCTGGTGGAATCTTACTTAGAGCCAGAACGTGAATTGCACAGTCAACGTAGAGAAGCTCTTCGGAAGAAGCTGCAGTTGCTTAAACAGTCTATAATGGAGAAACCCAATCCACCAGTTGTGCGGGCAGTGTTAGTGCCCGAGGAAGTAGCAGCCAGGCCGGTTCGCGAGGTGGCAATCCCACACGCTAATAATGTACATTCCAGCATCCGCAAACCAGAGCCTGGGGGGAGATTTGAGTTAAAGCAAAATATGGTGCAACTTTTGCACACTAGCGGGCAGTTTACCGGTCTCCCTCACGAAGATCCGCAACATCTCCAGAACTTCTTGGAGATAAGTGACACTTACATCCCCACTGGAGTGTCACCTGATTATGTTCGGCTCACCTTATTTCCATTTTCCTTACTTGGTGAAGCCAAGAGGTGGTTAAAAGCTGAACCACCCAACTCTATATCAACGTGGGATGATCTTGCAAGGAAGTTTTTTATCAGATTTTCCCCTTCAGGTAAAACAGCTAAACTTAGAAGTCAGATTCTAAGTTTTAAACAGAGGGAACGAGAAAATCTTTATCAAGCCTTGGAAAGATTCAAGTCCATGTTGCGAGACTGTCCTCATCATCACCAGTCAAACGAGGTGTTGGTACACACTTTTATTGAGGGTTTGGAACCCCACACTAAAATTTTGTTAGACTCAGCAGCTGGAGGGCAAGCGCTGGAGAAGACCTACGAGGAGCTGTACACTTTGCTCAACCGAATTTCACAAGGCAATCCGGAATGGAATGCAGATTCGTCAAGAGGTGGAGCAAGGAAAGCAGCGGGAGTGTTTGAAGTGGATGGATTCACAGCTATCGCTGCACAGATAGCTGCTTTGCAAAATCAGTTAAACACTCACTTCAGCAATATGAATTTGAACCAGCCTTCAGCCTCAGTCAATGCAGTCCAACAGATGTGGTGTGAAGTGTGTGGTAGTAGTGAGCATTCAGCTGAATGCTGTGGTGCAAATCCTGATTCTGTCAACTTTGTGGGCAATGCATAGAGGAATCAACAGCAGTTTGGTGGTGGCTACAACTCGAACTGGAGGAATCATCCAAATTTTTCGTGGGGTAGCAACAATCAACAAGGCCAGGGTTCAGGGCAGGGTATGCACAGAAACCAAGGAGGGCAACAAGGCTATCATAATCAGTTTAGAAATCACAATGCCCCTCCTCCACCACCATCACCGACTATTGAGGAAATGTTCAAGACCGTGATTGCCAACCAGGCACAATTGTAGGCTGACTATGTCAAATTGGCAGCCGAAGTAAAGAACAATCAATTGGCAACCAAGGCTCTTGAATATCAGTTTGGGCAATTTGCTAGTGCCCAAAATACTAGACCAAGGGGAGGACTACCTAGCGACACGGATCCCAATCCTAAGCAGGTAAATGCAGTGACCACGAGGAGTGGTTTACAATTAAAGGAGGTGGAACCGGAAAGACCGCCTCAGAAGTCAGGAGCAACAGATGTTGAGGGAGAACAAACCTCAGATACGGGGAAGACCAAAGAAGCTGAACCAGCAAGGCCTCCACCCCCGTTCCCTCAACGACTTAAGAAACACAAGGAGGAGGCGTGTTTCCAGAAATTCACGGAGGTACTTAAACAGGTACATTTTAACTTACCTCTTGTTGATGTCTTGCAGGGTGTGCCAAAATATGCGAAGTATATCAAAGACATCGTGGCCAACAAAAGTCGCTTGACTGAGTATGCCACGGTGGCTTTAACGGAGGAATGCACATCCCGTATTCAGAACAGGTTGCCCACTAAACTGAAGGATCCTGGAAGTTTTACTATCCAGCTGACGATTGGGCAAAGTATCCGAGCTCGTGGGTTATGCGACTTGGGGGCAAGTATAAATCTGATGCCATCTTCGGTATTCAGAAAGTTAGGGCTAGGGAGTCCTAGACCTACAACAGTGATCTTGCAGCTAGCAGACAGGTCTTTAGCTAAGCCGAATGGCATTGTTGAGGATGTGCTAGTGCAGGTAGGCTCCCTCATTTTTCCGGTAGATTTCATTGTTCTGGATTTTGAACCAGATGCGGAAGTCCCATTTATTTTGGGACGACCCTTTTTGGCAACCGGAAAGGCATTGATCGATGTAGCTGCGGGTCAACTCACAATGCGAGCACACGACAAGGTTGAGGTGTTTGACGTGTACAAGGCACCTAAGCTCCCGACTGTCTATAAGGAACTCTCGGTGATCAACGTGATTGATCATGGGAATGCAAATGGATTGAGTGATTCCCGAGAGTTACTAGGTAGGCCACCAGACAAGGTTGAGAGCTACTGGGGAGATGACCATGATCGGGACAAATCGTCCATCTCCCTAGTAGACACTTGAGCATAAAGGCTGTCGAGCCACGACGTTAAACCAGGCGCTGCACGGGAGGCAACCCGTGAAAAATATTTTTCTTTCTTTTTCCTTAGTGTAAAGTTTTTCTTTTATTCTATTTTCTTCTCTTTTTCTTGACTAGGCTTAGATTTGCGTTTTGTTTAGTAAATTTTTTTATTTAGTAATTTAGTAAATTCGTTTATTTTATTTTTTTGTAGGGAATCTATTAATTTAACCAATTTTTTTTTGTGAGGTGATTTTCAGGTATACTGGAGGAAAAATACTTGGAATCGAGGAAACGAGGCGAGGTATGAAAAATAAAATTTGATGGTGAAACAGAGCACTGGCGCGTTGGCGCCGTGTCACGGAGGCAATGCTCCGCGTTGACCTCCGTGACACGTTGAAGGCAAATCTGGAATTTTTTTAAAATTCCAGTAAGCCAACGCGTTGGCTCCGTGTCACGGAGGAGGGGCTCCGCGTTACCCTCCGTGACACGTTGCCCTTATCCCAGTGCCGGGTCACACCGGATTTCCGGGTGACCCGCGTGTTTCCTTTAAATAAACCCCCAATTTTCACCCATTTTCCCCCATTCCCTCTACCCTCCGCGACAAAAACACCCATTCCCCTACCCCCAAGCTCCGTGCCACGTTAAGAGGCAAGGAAAACGTCAAGTTTTCATCGATTCTTCAATTCCAAGGTATGTTTTCATCATCTATCTCAAAATTTTGGCGATTTTTGTCAATTTTGGGCATGTAAGGTGAGACATACCACCTTAGGTAGAAATTAAACATGATGGTGAATTATGTTGTGATTGATTATGTTCGGATTGTTGTATTTGGCATTTGAACTTGTCGATTATGTAAATATTTCGAAATTGATTGTCAAACTCTATCCTAGGGCTTGGGTTGTTGAATGTGACTCGGGCAACTTGATTGTTTGGTGAATTCAATGCCGGGGGGTGTTTATTATTTGAGATAAGTCATGGTAAATAGTGTGTAAATGTTCAAAGACGACTAATTCTCGAATTTTTGTGGGAAATTGCATAATGTGTGAATTGGTTAGATTGTTTAGATTAGCTTGTATACGAAATATTTTTCTAGTTGTTTTTAGTTTGTGGTTGTTTTGTTGCTTGTGCGATGGTTGAATTGCTGTCGATAGTAGGATTGGGTTAGCTGTAGGAAGTCTGAGTAGTTCGCTAGCCGTTATGCTGTCGAATTTTTGTGAACGCATTAAGCAACATGTTTATAGTTGATTGTGTTTGGGGTGTAAATAAAGCTATCCTTGCTAAAATGTTGTAAATATTGTTAAAGACTAAGTGTGGGGTAAATTTTGTTTAACCCGACCTTAGCCGAAGCTAGCAAATTTTTAGCTTAACGTTGTGCTTGTTTGGGTAAATTGACAGGTACAATGGCCAGCCGACAAGATAAAGGCAAGGGTGCTTCAACCTCAGGCACCGGCAGAAAGAGAATGAGACTGGGCACTGCTGTCCCAGCTGCACCTGCTGTTCCACGCGGTCAACACCGCCGATACGGGACACGATGGGTCACCGATGAAGGGAAGAAATGGTACGCAAAGCATAAGGAGAACAAGTACTTCCCGGAGGAACATATTGCAAGGGAACCACTTGCACAGGAGTTCCCTCGCATCGTACAGAGAATTGAGGCAGCTGGGCTCAGCTTTATTTTTCAGGAGCCCAAGGAGTGCAACCTTCACTTGGTCCGGGAATTCTATGCCAACTGGAACCCGGCCATCAGGAGCCATACTATTAAAATCAGAGGGCATATTGTCACTCTGGAACCCCAGCAGCTGAATGCCATCGTTGGAGCGCGGGACACAGACGCCCACGTTCTCCGCCAGCTCAACATCACCCCACCGTACGCCGACATCAGACGTACGTTGTGTGGGGCTTGATCCACAGCCCGATGGAGCAGACACAAAGAGAGGGGTTACCACCAGACTCTGCCTTATTCGCAGATGAACAGGGAGGCAAGAATCTGGCTTAAAATTGTATGTTCGTGTTTGATCCCGGGAGTGCATATGACAGACGTGACCCGGGACCGTGTCTGCCTGGTGTATGCCCTTATGAAAGGGCTTGAGATTAATGTGGGGGCAGTCATAATATCCGCCATGAAGAGAGCCAGACTATACCAGGGCCACAGATACGGGTTTGGCGGACTCATCACCACCTTCCTCCGAGGCCTCGACATTGAGGAAGAAGCCTTGGATTACATTCTGCAGTTGGAGCGGAGGGCCCTTGATGTGACAAAGACCAAGGCCCCCGACACTACACACGGACCGGTGCTGACTCTGGGCGAGCGACATGCTCGTGACGACCAGTATATGGCCCGTATGTTCGGCATGCAGATGCTGCAGCTACGAATAGGTGGGAGACCAGCCACCGAGGATGAGTTATGGCAGCTGGAGCTGGACTACCCCTTTGGCGAGAACGCCAGAGCTTTATGCAAGGTGGGGCCAGCCTTTATGGAGCCGACTGATGACGACGTCCCTACTGATGAGGAGACACGTCGTGAGGACTCTGATGTAGAGTCCGATGACGACGATGGAGTCGATTCAGATATGGGCGACGAGGCCGCAACACCGGATGAGGAAGTCGAATATTTCGACTGAGCAGGGAGTTCCACCACCCATATGTTGTGCTTTGTATTGTTGTGAACACTGGGGACAGTGTTCGATTTAAGTTTGGGGTGGGGAGTAGTTAGGTGCTGGGTCATAGGCTCTAAACTTGCTGTATAATTTTTCCTTGACGTTTATGTATGTCTGTGCTTTCCCTGTTGTTGTGAACTGATTTTGTGATCTATGTGTATATATTTGTGTTGTGGCTGATGATGTGTGTTTTGAAAGTTATGGTTGCCTTTGTAAATATTTTGTAAATTTTGTAAATATTTTTTTTTCTTCTATCGCTATGATCGATAATTTTTCAAAATTTTTGTGAAAAGATTTTGCATTTATCAACATATTTTGTAAATATTTTCTATCGAAATGATCGATGTGTTGCAAAAATTTTGAAGTTTTATTTTTGGGCTTCTCGGAGTTTGTTTTCAGTTCTTTTACCGAGAATAGTCCCATTGAACCGATGTCATAGTTAGTGACCGTTCCCTATGATGGATGGATGACGACCGTCTTAAGGGAAATGTAGTCGATAGGAGTAGATGTTTTGTTTTTAGTTTCTTTGGTGGATTGCATCAATAAACTGTAGTTGCTTATGGTTGCTAAAATTTTGTTGCGTGTTGTAATTGATGTTCGAAATGTGAAAATGATTCGGTTGAAAGCATGCAATTGTGCAAATATGTTGAGTTACCTAGGCTATAGAATTTGGTTCATTATGATTGAGGCTTAATCCTGAATTCATGTAATTGACTAATTAAAGAGTCTGTGAATGCATCTTGATTCGAGCATGTGCATGAAGTGTGAAGTGAGGTTTTGCTATTCCATGTCATTGTGAATTGTCTAGAACTTGCCTGGTGTGTATACAAAACGAAATGAAGGAGGTGTAGTGTTGGAAAGGATGTAGGCATTTCTTTGTTTTAACCGTTAGTTTCCATTTTTTTTTCTTGTCAAATTCTACCTTTTTATATGTTGTATACCCTAGTCAGCCCGTTGAGCCTTTAGCCGATTTCTTTCTTTTGTCCAGAATTGTATAAACTAAGCTTTATGCCTTCTTTTCATTAGCCTTAAAGTCTTTAAGAAGCTCTTAAGTGCTCATAAAGAATAGAAAATGTTTCCCAAAGTGTTAAAGAGTGAAAAGAGTGAAAAGAAAAGAAAAGCAAAGTGAGGAAAGAAAAGATGATGTTGAAGAGGCACCCGTTGTAATTAAATGAAATTGAGGGTACAGGAAAACCTTCTATTTTGTGTCAAGTGTGCCTGATGAAATGGGCTGTATGAAAGTAAACCAGCATGAATGGGAGAAAAAGAGAAAAGAGAGGAACAATGTCCATGCGTTGATGGGAATGAGTTGAAAAGGCGCTTAAGGATGCTAGCGACTATTATTGCCTAATCCAATATATATATACTAGATCCATAGCCCAGTTACAACCCATTAAAAGTCCTATTTGATCCTACATTGCATTTCTTTATATTAGTGGAGTAATACACTAAGGGCAAGCCTATGGGTCATGACATGATGCATGTGAATTCTTTTGGGAGAGAGAGTGAAATTAATTTTTATATGCCCCTACTTGCATGTTTGTGTGCTGCATGAACATAAAAAGGGGAAGTTTCTCTCGAGTTCTGAGGGTACATGCTTGATGAAAGATTGATTTTCGTGTCGGATTTCTTGATTAGTTGATTTGCATGAGTTTGCCGATATCAAGAATCAATTCTTAAAAGTCTAGGAAGCCTCGATGTATTAAGGTCATTGTCTTGTACGACCAAGCATGTTTTCTTGATGATTTGCAAAAAATCGAATAATCGGTATGACCGTAAGGTAAATGGCTGCACCATAGTGACAAAGGTTGAGATGTGATGCGCATGATTTGTGTATGTGTTGTTCGAGGACGAACAAGGATTTAAGTGTGGGGTAAGTGATCTTGGGCAGATTTATATGCCCAAGTGATACTCAAACGTATCATTTTTACCTTGTTTGTTGTTCAATGTGTATATAATATCATGTATTTGGTAATAAAATGCGAATTTATACTAACAAACATGATTAGCATTTGTTTTGCAGGATAATGTGATTTTGAGGAGCTAAAATGTGTGTTGGAACTATGTCGGAGTTGGACTGGAATGCAAGCGTGGAAAAGGCCTTAGATGGCACATTTTACAGTGGCTCCGTGATGAAGCCGTGCCACGCTGCCATCGCGGTAGCACACTGCCTGGGCAGAAATAAAATTGGCAATTTCCAGTGTGCCTGCGCGTCAGCTCCGTGGCACGGAGATAGGCCTCCGCGATGGCCTCCGTGCCACGTTGAGGCCAATTATCCGGACCCTGCAATTTCCAGAGAGGGTCCGTGTCCACGCCGTGTCACGGAGGCAGTGCTCCGCGTTGGCCTCCGTGACACGTTGCTTGTTATTCCGGGAAAAATTTCCCACTAGTATAAATAGCACACTTAGGTTATTTTTAAAGGGGAGTTTTTTAAGTTTTAGTTTTTTTAGCCTGAGTTCAGGAGTGGAGAGCAGGAACGTGGTTTTGTGGCAGTTGAAGAATAGAAAAGATAAGAGTTTTCTTCTCTTCCCTTCTTCTTTCCTTCAATTGTATGCATGATTAACACTCATTCTAGGATGATTAATCCAAGAATGAGTGGCTAATTCCTTTCTTGCTGAGGTTTTGAACTTGTGTAATGAATGTTGGTAATAATTGACAGGTTCATCCAGGTGAAGTCCCGCACCCTCGCAGCTGCTATAGACCCATTGGTGTTCATTGACACCACTTGCTGGTTCACCTGGTTGGTGACTGTTTGGGTCAGTAGTTGAATGGCCGCCCTGAATTCGACAGTGGACACCGAATCATCTTGAGGAGCTGTTGGGGTTGGTGGGGCAGGTCTGTTGACGTTACCGGCCCTTCTTCCATTACCACGTCTGGAAGTCATGGTTCACTGAAATGAAACAGAGCACGAATTAAAAGGGCTTTTATGGAATTGAACTTTAATGCATGATAAAAAGTATGAACAAAAGAGAGTAGTTATGTCTTTTGGACTAATGAAGGCTCCTGCAACTTTTAAAGATTTGATGAATAGGGTGTTCAAGCCATATTTGGATATGTTCGTGATTGTGTTCATAGATGACATTCTCATATACTCTCGGAGTAAGGAGGAGCATGCCTCTCATTTTAGGGTGGCGCTACAGACTCTTAAGGATCGCCAGTTGTATGCTATTTTAGCAAATGTGAGTTTTGGTTGAACTCAGTAGCATTTTTGGATCATGTGGTGTCAATGAGGGTGTACAGGTGGACTCTCAAAATATAGAAGCGGTAAAATTGGCCTAGACCATTCAGTCCTTCAGATATCAGGAGTTTCTTGGGTTTAGCTGGTTATTACTAGAGGTTTGTTGAAGGGTTTTCATCCATTGAAGCACCATTGACCATTGACTAAGTTGACCCAGAAGAAAGTAAAGTTTCAATGGTCGGAGGCCTATGAGAAGAACTTCCAAGAGTTGAAGGCAGGACTCACCTCAGCACCGGTGTTGACCCTACCCGAGGATACCGATGGATTTGTGGTATATTGTGACGCTTCGAGGATCAGTCTCGGCTATGTACTCATGTATCCTGGTAAGGTTATAGCATATGCTTATAGGCAACTGAAAGTGCATGAAAAGAACTATCTGACTCATGACCTCGAGTTGGCAGCAATTGTATTTTCCTTGAAGATTTGGAGACTATCTGTACGGGGTCCATGAGGATGTGTTTATGGACCACAAAAGCCTACAACACGTGTTCATCCAGAAGGATCTAAATCTACGTTAGAAAAGGTGGTTGGAGCTTTTGAAGGATTATGATATGAATGTCCTTTAGCATCCAGGCAGAGCTAATGTGGTGGTAGACGCTCTTAGCAGGCTTTCCATGGAGAGTGTGTCCCATGTAGATGGGGAAAGGAAAGATTTAGTGATGGATAGGCATCGACTTGCATGGCTAGGAGTCTATCTTGTTGACTCAATAGATAGAGGTGTCATTTTTTAGGATGGATCAGAATCTTCCTTAGTGATCGAGGTTAAAGCTAGACAAGATGAGGATCCTATTTTTTTCAAGTTTAAGGAATCTATTTGGAATCAGAAAGTGGAGGTCTTTTCCCAAGAGGGAGATGGTGTGCTACGATATCAAGGTCATTTGTGTGCACCAGGTGTTGGTGACCTGAGGGAGAGGATGTTGCATGAGATTCAGGGTTCTAGATATGCTATACATCTAGGTTCCACCAAGATGTGTCATGACCTACGAGAAGTCTATTGGTGGAATGGCATAAAGATGAACATAGTAGAGTTTGTGGCTAAGTGTCTGAATTGTCAACAAGTGAAGGTTGAGCATCGAAGACTTAGAGGTGTGCTTCAAGACATTAGTATCCCTACTGGGAAGTGGAAGGAGATCAATACGGACTTCATTACAGGTTTGCCTCGCACTTATCGACAGTATGACTCTATTTGAGTGGTTGTAGATAGATTGACTAAGGCAGCCCATTTTCTACCAGTTAAAACTACCGATTCAGCGGAAGATTATGCCAAATTGTACATTCGGGAGTTAGTTTAGTTGCATGGAGTGCCCTTTTCCATTATATCATATGGAGGTACTCAGTTTACCTCCTAGTTTTGGAAATCATTTCAGAAGGGACTTGGCACTCAGGTCACGCTTAGCATAGTATTTCACCCGCAGACAGATGGTCAGGCAGAGCAGACCATTCAGACTTTTGATGATATGTTAAGAGCATGTGTGATTGATTTCAAGGGTAGTTGGGATGATCATTTTCCTCTCATTGAGTTTGCATATAACAGCATATATTATTCCAGTATTCAGATGGTTCCGTTTGAGGCTCTCTATGGGAGGAGATGTAGATCGCCTATTAGTTGGTTCAAAGTTAGTGAAGCTACATTGATAGGTCTAGATTCAGTCCATGAGGCTATAGAGAAAGTTCAGCTTATAAGCGATAGGTTGAAAATAGCTCAAAGTCGCCAAAAATCCTATGCGAATGTAAGGAGGATGGAGCTTGAGTTTGAAGTTGATGGTTGGGTGTTTCTGAAAGTATCTCCCATAAAGGGAGTGATAAGGTTCAGAAAGAAAGTGAAACTCAATCCCCGTTATGTTGGTCCCTACCAGATTCTGAAACAGATTGGAGAGGTAGCATATGAGTTGGATTTGCCCTTAGAATTAGCTTCAGTTCATCAAATTTTCCATGTATCACTCTTAAAAAAGTTCTTGGGTGATCCATCTTTGGGTGTCCTGATGGAGAGCGTGGGTGTGAAGGATAGTCTTAGCTCTGAGGAGGTTCCGGTGGAAATACTTGATCGTTAGGTTCGAAAATAAAGAAAGAAGTAGCCTCAGTTAAGGTTTTGTGGAGGAACCAGCATGTTGAGGGAGCTACATGGGAAGCCGAAGCAAATATGATGGCTAAATACCCGCATCTATTCCCTCCCGACTCAGTTTTAGTTTGAGGTATCAATTTCCTCCCTAGTACTCTATTCAGTTTCATGTTCATATCATGTCCCCCAGTTTCTTTCATGTCAATCTATGTGTTCATGATTCATGAATTCATCTCAGTCATGTACTTCAGCTCGGATTCAATCACTCCGTCAGTTTTCACCTTAAAAATGTTTAGTATTTGAGTATGATGATTGCATTTCTCAGCTTTTCAGTATGATTTCCCACATTCAAGGATAAATATTCCCAATGGGGAGATATTGTAATACCTTGGATGCCCTAAGATTAGACCCAAGAGTTGAAATGGAGAAAACAGGATTTTCTGCACTAGGTCACAATACGAGTCGTCCATTTGACCCGTGAGGTGCACCATGAGTCGTTAAGTGACTCGTAGGAAGGAGGGAAGACTTGGTTGAATTTTGGGATTTGGGGATGACCACAGATGTGACCACAAGTCATGGTTAGCACCACAATTTGTTGTGTTAGCTGTGGTCAAGAGATGATTAAAGGTTGAGGAAGTTGGGTAGTGTTGGTCACGATTTGGTAACCACGAGTCATTGGGTGCACCATGAGTCGTGGTGTCCCCGTGTTGACCTTTAGCAGGCAAGATTTCATCACAGGCAACGACTTGAGACCATGAGTTGTTGTGTTGGGCACGAGTCGTCTATTCTCTTGCGGGGACTGTCAGTGTGCGTTTTTCTGTGAATTTATTAAGGATTTTTTCGTAATTCCTAAGTTCCTAAGACCTATACTACGTCATTTTAAGCTCAAAAAAGGTGTTTTAAGAGGGTTAAGTTAATTCTAAACCTATTCTCTTCCAGGCATGCAAACCTAGAGGATCTAAAGGATGATCAAGCTTAGATTCATCAAGTTCTTCACCAAATTTCCTCTGGGCATTCAAGAGGGTTGTATAATCAGATTCTTCTAGATATGTAGGGTTATGAATGGGTGTATTCATCCGCACCTATGCCCAATTCCTCTTCAATTTAATTAAAATTCTAATTGATCAATCTATGGGGTTTTAACCCAACATGTGAATTCTCTAAGTATCAATCATGGGTATGATCTATGCATGTTTCTAGTGTTGAATTATTATTAATGGGCATATTTTACAATGTTTTCAATTACAAATTATGTTCTCAAGATTTTATAAATTATGATGTCCATCCATAGAAGTTCATGAAAGATGAGATTATGATATATGTATTCAAGCATGATGAGATTTATATAATGGAAGTATGATTTCGAATTACCCGTGTCCATGTTCATATTTTAGAATGATCAAGTCTATGTCAAGAATGTTTAAGTATTAGGCAAGCCTATATGATCAAGTATGTGTCATGATTTATCTAAATTTCATGGTATTAGCTTACCAAATGGATTTGGAGTCTAGACTCCCACTATTTTCATCTTGTGGTATGGTTTGATCCTAAGGCTCCTCATGTTATGATTTTAGATTTATGCATGTATGTTATGAGTCACTTCGTCACTAGAAGAGGGTTTATCTTCGTTGAAAAACGATAGGGCGCATGTGAATGTTTTATGGGAGTAGTGTCTAGCACCGAGTAGACTAAGGGTCTATCAACCCTATGCATTAGAACTACGCGCCAACGTAGGAATGTTCAAATTATTTGGGACCTCCCTTGTGAGCTTCCCCTGCCCCTAAGGGGCCTTAAGCTTTATATCGATATCATGGTAGCGTCCCTAGCCTGGAAAGGCTTTAGATGGCTCTGTCCACTTGAGTGTAATAGTCGGGACCACGTAAGCTCTATCGTGATAATGTTAGTTATATGACGAGTCTCCCATTGTTCCTCATGATTTCAATTATGCATGTTCTTCAGTCATGTTATCATGTTATCATGTTTTCAGTAGGTTTGACCTAATGTTCAGTTTTACTTATGTTATTAGTTTTCAGCTTTGGGTCTGTCGATTCAGTTACGTTCAAATCATGTTTTTATATAACAACATGCAAGCCCTACTCTTAGACTCTTATGATGAAATATTTATGATATGCATGATCTCTGATTTTACATACTTAGCGGTTTTACTTACCTTGCATACTTGGTACATTCCATTTATTTACCGTATACTCTATGTTGTATCGTTTCATGATACAGGTTCAGATATTCAGGATCTGTCCAGCCATTAGCCAGACTCTCAATACTAGCATCTCCCAATCTTAGTTGGTGAGTCCTCATCTTCTGAGGGCCCTTATTCAGTTGTATTTAGTATTTTCAGTTTCAGATTATAGTGAGTTAGTTAGGGTATTATCCCATCAACTCGTCAGTAGTAGAGGCTTATCCAACATAGTATGTATTTCAGCTTCATACTAGTGGATGTATTCAATAATTTGTGTTATCAGATATTCAGACTTCCTCTATGTTATATATATCAGATTTCTGCATTTATATTATTGAGCTTAGATATCATTTTCATACCATGGGTCGACTTGGAGCCTCTCGGGGATAAATTGGCTTGAAAAAGCTTTGTCACTTGGTGATACACTCAAGTAATTTAAGGGGATAAGTGCTAATTATTGAATGAAAGAAACGACATAAGAAAGCTCGCCCAAAAAAAAGATATGTAAGTCGTTCTTTGTTTCTTGATTTTCAAGCACGAATTTGTGCCGAGGATGAATCCGGCATTCCCCTGTACTTAATATTATGTAGTAGCATATTATGGTTCATAACAATTTTTAGAATTACTTTGTATTAAGTAATATATTTTCTAAATAATTGGAACACATGAATGTAAAGTGAAGAGGGCAATTGCCCTTGATTATGGTCATAGTTGTAAATTGAGTCTGAAGTCCCCTCAGCATGGACACTGTGAGCTGGTCCTTTACATTATGTTATGTATTTGTGGTTTCAAAGGTGTTTCAAATAATGGTGGCTAAGAAAATTGGTAAACATGGCAAGACAACAACGCGTGGACGAACCTAATATTTGAAATCGGTTTTAACACAATAAGGGCTAACGAGGGTAATGAAATGGAATTGCCTTACAATAGAAACCTACCCTGTTATATGCATGTTTTAAGGTACCTAGGGCCATGATAAGGTCCCCCAATCCTTCTCCCTTACACTATGTGACTAACTAACGCGTTTCTTAATTAACCGATAGTTTAAACTTGGAAAATAGAACACGAATGTGTAGACTATTTATATTTATATGGAACCATCTCTATGGGCAGGTTATAAACAGTATCTTAATGTTAACAAGTTATAAGAGAACCATAATATGCGTGTATGGTTATGCTTACGTTCAAGTTACACGCTAAGGCGACAAGGATTGCCTTTAGAAAGTCGCTATATGCTTATTAGAGATCTTGAGTTATCTAGACCTCCTAAGAATTGTTTAAGGCTTTAAATAGACACGTTTCATGTTCTTTGAAAGTTGTATATGTGTAAAAGCTGAGGCGATAGTAGCAAAGGAGAGATAAGACTAAATGTTTGACCTTTTAAGGTAATATGTGAGTTATATACTCTCTGTCCGTAGTTGATTTCAAGAACCAATGAACGATGTTAAAATATGAGCAAGACGAGGTTTAAGAGATAAGGTTGGAAATTAGGTAAAAAGTTAAGTGCATATAAGAATTGTTGGAATAGTGAACACGAGAGTAAAAAATTTAAGTAGGGAGTGACGAATCCTATTTAGAAAAGAAGTTAAGATAAATACAGAAAGTAGAGCTAAAGGTTGTTAACTTAGATGATAAGGGTTACGATTGTGAATGAGTAGGAAAATCTAGCAAGATTTACCCTGTTCTAAAGACGTTTAGAAAAAGAGTTATAAATAAAGTTGTTTATGTTTAGTTTGTGTTAAGTTGATTAAAGGCCAGTAAAGTATTAACTTCTTATGAAATGATTAGAATCGAATTTTTGAGATAGTGACTCAAGTTAAAGAGAAGTTCTTCGTCGTACTTCTTAAACAATTATCTTTTATTATTTATCCTATGAGTTGGATTAATTTTTTCAACTTTTAAAGGATTTTTCTGGAAGTTTATAAACTATTAATAATGTCACTAAGCTTTCCTAAGCTCCTCATATATTGTAAAGTTTCGCGCGAGCCATTCCTATTTCGTCTAAAGCATGACTATAAGTCTTTATTTATCTTAAGGCAACCCCTAGATAGTTGCCTACGTTTTCAAGTTAAAGAGCTCCATGTTTGAGATACGTAAGCTATGTCTTCTTGTTCATAAATTACGTTGAGATTTGATATGATGTGACAACGAATGAGGTATGCTCACAATTCTTGATATGAATGTATGAAAGTCAAATGAGTATAAGCACGAAATGAATGTTACGATTGTTAATAGAAAATGTTAAGCTAAGCTATTCCTCCCTGCTCCTCATGTTAAAGTTGCTAGGAGATGTTTAAAATCATGAACATGTGTTTACACAGTCTTTATGATATTTTAGGCCTAGGAACTTACCAAGAATTAATTCAAAGCATATGTATGTATTTAAATGCTAAATGGAAGATCTATATATGTATGGCATAATTATAGTATTTTGGGGCCGTGGTAAGATCTTACACATGCTATAGTTATTGAGTCAACATATTTCACGGTTGTCAGTATATAGATAGACTCTGTATGAGACCTATTGGCTCCATTTATGATTGTGATTAAGATTTATTTTTATTTTACCCCAGTGTGGTACAGTAGCTGGTGATATTTTTATTTTACCCCGGTGTGGTACACCGGCTGGATGAATTTTATATATGGATTTATGGTTAGCTGGTTGCTGGCATTACAATTATAGTTTCTTTCTTGTGTAGTACTTAATTGAATTTTCATCTCATTATAGAGTTATTATTAGGTTTCAATTTCCAGGATTCTAGGTTGTTACTATTCCTTATTCCTGGTTCAGTTATCTTGAATTTAGTTATGTTATAGTGAGTTGTTATCAATTATAGGATTGTTATCTCATGTTTACAGTTTGAGCGTAACATACTAGTACATTTCATTCGTACTGATGTCCATTCATCTAGGGACCTGCGTTCATGCCGCAGGTACAGGTAGAGGCTGGGATTACCAATTGTAGTAGCTATTCGTGAGATCAGCGATGAATTGGTACGCTCCTTTCATCCTGGAGCTAGGGCTTAGTTATTTCAGCTTGAGTTTTGAGAGATAGTTACGGGTAGGTCGGAGCCTTGTTCCGGTCACGACCTCCTGCTCACTCGCTATCGTGCTCGTATACTCAAACCTCGAGCCCTTTTCTGCACACGTTGTACTCTAAAACTCTAGACATACATACACATGTGACCATTAAACAATATAAACTTATAGGGTGTAACATTAGTACATTGAATGTAGTGAGTAAGTTGGAGAAAACATAACACAGAGAATAAATAACTAAACTGTAATGACATGCAATGATCAATTGAAATATTGAAACTAAAATATATTGAAATGATCAAAATGACCCTGTCTTATGGTCATAGACATGCCCTGAATCTGAGATACTGATCTAAAGTAACTGTACTAAACTGAGTAAACTGAATCTATTCTGAGCTGAGCTAAACTGAAATTGTACTGACTAGTGGAAGAGCCTATAACCGACATATAACCACGTGAGCTAGACATAGAGTTTGATGTATACACCCTATCGGTAGGACCTAATATACCTTGCCAAGATATAAAGGCATGAACTGGGTAATCATAAGTATGGGGCCATAAGTCCAATAAAAATAACCTACGATGGAAACGTAGTTCTGGGAACCTGGGTGTGATGGAACCCCAGTCCGCTCGGTGCTAAGTCCTACTCCAACTGGATAGTGCTAGACTACTTACTAAGCTGATAGCTCAAAACTAGGACCAGAGACTAAGTCAGAAATACCTGTTTGGAAGTATCCTGAGAGTCTTATCGAACCGAATTTTGTAACTGGTGTTCTAAGACTGGCCAGAGCTGCTTACCTGGAAGCGTCGTAACCGTCTATAGAACCAACCAAAATTTGAAGATGGGGGTTCTAAGACCAGTCAGAGTTACTTATCTAGAAGTCTCATAACCATCTAAAGAACCACTAAGATCTGATCTCTGAGTCTAATATTGATAACTGGGAGGCACCACTGACACCTCAAGAAATGACTGTAGTCAAACAAATCAGCTGACATTTCTGGACAATACTGAGTATGCTAATAATCTGACTGAGACTGGACTAACATGCATCTAACTAAGATTTCAACATATACTAACAATAAGGGAATCCCAAAACTAATAGAATCAAGCTACAGGAAAAACTAGTCCAACACGCAAGATTCTAATTTTTTCTAAACTGAGAAACTAGGGCTATATCATTCCAACTAGATACTAGTTTCACAAAATTTCTAGAAATTGGGAATAATAAAATAGTTAATATCATGAGTAATATTCCACTTGAAATCTTAAAGAAATTTGTCTAAAAACTTTCTACATTTTGAATCCACAGGGCTGTAACAAATAGAAGAAATAGACAAAGGTTTTGGGGAGACAAGCGAAGAACAATTCCTTTGTTGAATTCCTACATACCTGGTGAAGAAATTCTGGAGAAGATCCCTTGAGAATATGGGAAGAAACTGATTGCCCTAGTTCTAGCCTTGAGATTTTCTGCATGAGAGTTCTTCGTATTGAGTCTAAGTGTTGAGAGAAGGAGTGAGAGGAATACGTCGATCACCCTTTTAACTCTCTCCTAGACGTGCCCAAAATGACGTAGTTTAGTGTCTAGGAGTATATAAAATTACAAAAAAGCCCATAAAAATCTCGTAGAAAAATCACACTGCCAATCCCAATGAGGGACTAGATGATTCGTGGTTACTAACCACGACTCATGGTCTGCGCCATCACCTACACTGGAAATTCCTCATCATAGGTCACCATGAGGGACACCACGACTCTTGGTGTACCCGACAACTTGAGGTGACCAGTCGTTGGGAACACTTCCAAAATTCTTCTTCCTTCAGTCAACCCTTGACCATGGGCCACTTGACGACTCGTGGTGGTGACTACGACTCGTGGTCAGACCCGTGGTCACCTCAAAACCCAAAATTCCAACCATGGCCAAACCTTTCCCCACGAGTCACTAAATGACTCGTGGTTTTTTTGATGGGTCACTGGACTATTCGTCCTGTGACCTGGTGCAGAAATTTTTATTTTCTCTGTTTTAATTTTAGGGTCTGATCTTAGGGTTTTCAGGGTATTACAAAAATCTCTCCCTTGGGAACATTCTTCCTTGAATGTGGGAAAACACTCAAAAGCAGAGAATTGCAACCATCATACTCAAATACTGATCATGTAAGTTGAAAACTGAAGGAATGACTACATCCAAACTGAACTACATGATTGAACGAAATTTATGACTCATACGTACATACATTGATAGGAAAGAAACCAAGGCGCATGAACTGAACATGAAACTGAATAGAGTACTAAGGAGGAATTTAATACCTGATGCTAAAGCTGAACTGAAAGGGAAAAAATAAAGGTATTTGGCCATCTTGTCTGCTTCCGCCTCCCATGTGGCTCCATCAACTAGCTGGTTCTTCCACAATACTTTCATTGAAGCGATTTCCTTGTTCATTAGCTTACAGATCTGACGGTATAGGATCTGAATTGGGACCTCTTTATAAGAGAGACTATCTTTTATTCCCACACTATCTAGTGGTAGAACTGAGGTTGGATCACCGATGCACTTCTTCAATAGTGACACATGGAAGACTGGGGGCGCAGATGCTAACTCTAGAGGCAGTTCTAACTCATATGCCATACTGCCAATTCGCTTCAGAATTCTGTAGGGTCCCACATATCTCGGACTGAGTTTTCCTTTCTTCCCAAACCTCATCACCCCTTTCATGGGTGAAATTTTCAAATAAACCCAATCATCCACTGCAAGCTCTAACTCTCTTCTCCTCACATTAGCATAGGATTTCTGACAGCTCTGTGTTGTTTTCAACCTTTCCCTGATAAGTTGCACGTTCTGCATAGCCTCATGAACTGTGTCTGGCCCTATCAAGGTAGCTTCACCAACTTCAAACCATCCTATAAGAGACCTACATCTCCTACCATATAATGCCTCAAGCGGGGCCATTTGGATACTGGAGTGGTAGTTGTTGTTGTACGCAAACTCGATGAGAGGTAGGTGATCATCCCAACTGCCCTTGAAATTGATCACACATGCTCTCTGCATATCTTCAAGTTCTAGATAGTCCCCTCAGCCTATCCATCTGTCTGTGGGTGAAAAGTTGTGCTGAGCTTGAACTGGGTACCGAGTCCTTTCTAAAATAACTTCCAAAAATGCGAGGTGAACTGGGTACCTCTATCTGAAATAATGGACAAGGGCACTCCATGCAACCTAACAAACTCCCGGATATAAATCCTAGTTTAATCCTCTACTGATTCTGTAGTTTTAACTGGGAGAAAATATGCTGACTTGGTCATCCAGTCTACTATCACCTAGATTGAGTCATGTTGTTGACGAGTACGAGGTACACCTATAATAAAATGAAAAACATGATGAGTACGAGGTACACCTATAATAAAATCTATATTCACTTCTTTCCACTTCCATGTGGGTATGTTGATATCCTGAGTCATACCTCCCAGTCTTTGATGTTCCGCCTTAACCTGCTGCCAGTTTTGTAATACCCCGAAAGTGCCAAAGACTACACTTGGGATATGAAAATGAAAGTAGTAGAAATCAAAAAACATCCTTCTCAGAACGGGTCATTAGTGGGACCAACAACCTGTTAGATGTGCCATGGTGAGGTGCTGCAGAACTGGAGTTTTAGGTAAGGGGTCTAGGAACGACTCGTTGCAAGGTGTAACGGGACATGGAAAGTAAACTATTGTCAAGTTTTTCAGGTTTAGAGAGAAAGTAACAGATCACGTAACGACTCATCATTGGTAGCAATGAGGCATTGTAAGTGCTCGCTGGGAAGAATTCCATATTTAAGGTAGTGGTGGCAACCACTGGCAGCAACGAGTCGTTGGAGATTGTAACGACTCGTTCTGTCCAGTCGTGGTTGGGGATCTGAGACTTGATTCTGGGGTGTGACAATGAGTGCTGGAGTAGACTGTTGGAGGTAGTAACTGTCCGTTGTGGGGCTCGTGGTCTCTAGTAGAGCAGTTTTTTCAGGAAATTCATTAAGGGTATTTTCATCATTCCTAAGCCCTAAAGTCCTAAACTATGTCGTTTTAAGCTATGAATAGTGAATATTAAGAGGGGTAAGTCCTTTATAGGCTATTCATGTTCATGCATGCAAAATTAGAAGCCAAGAGAAGTGATCAAGCTTAATTCCTACAAGTTTTTTATCAATTATTCATTGGGCAATTAAGGGAGTTGTAGAATCTGATTTTCTCAAGTATGTAGGGTTATTAATGGGTGAATTTATCCACACCCATGCCTAATTGCTCTTTAGTTCATGAAATTCTATTGATAATTCTATGGGGTTTTATCCCAATTCTTATGAAATCTTTATGATCTATCTATGGGTTAATTTTCTTCATGTATCAATTCATATTTTACGAATCATGGGAAAATTTTATAACTATTTAGATTTAACTTTTCTTCAAAACTATGCCCAATCATGTATGTTTCATGATAAATCAAGTTATGATTCTACATTGATTCTGATGTTCATTAACCCATTATGATTTATGAATTATGATATGATTTCTCTCAAATGCTTATCATGAATTTATGAATACCAATTATATACATGTTTTACAACTATGCATGAACCTCAAGAGTTATGATTTATTATTATGGCCGACTCACGGGCCTTACTTTCATGGCTAGTTCACATATTTCAAGCATGCTTATCATTATCATGATTTTAACTAGCCTATGAATCTCATATATATTATCCTATGAGCACTATATATGTTTTGGGAGTAGTATTTAACACCGAGTAGATTTGGGGTCCAAGAATGCCCCGATTCTCAAAACTATGTGCCAACGCAGCCACGATGGGACCTCCATGTTACTGTCCCCTTTTCCCAAATGGGCCCTCTGTTGTGATATCACACCTCCTTCTACCCTTGGAAAGGTACGAACGCCCTCCCGTCGAGGGGTTTACAGGTCGGGCTCCATGAGTGCTCATATGGGGTATGTCGGTTATAAGAATCTCTCACTGTTCCTGATGACTTACGTATGGTTATGATTATATACTTTGGCTCAAGTCATGTTCAATAAAAAATTTCTCTTATGATTATGATTATGGATGATTTACGAATGTCTTGAAAACCTTAAGCCTTAGATTTGCCTTATGATATTTATGTTACGATTATGTTGTCCTACTCTTATGAGCTTTTATGTATTTTAAATGTATGTTTTACTTACCATGCATACTCGGTACATTCCACGTACGGACCACATACTCTATGCTGTATCGTTTCATGATACAAGCTCCGATCATCAGACTCAACCCCATCACTAGCCAGTTCTTCGGGTTAGCATTCAGCTTCATTGGTAAGTCCTCATCTATCAAGGACTACTTATTTCTAGTTATCTTGTATTTTCAATTTTCAGACTTGTTGGGTTATTTGGGGGCGTCGTCCCATCAACCCATTAGATATGTTAGAGGCTTTTAGACTGTATATAGTAATCAGCTTGGCATGTATAAGTGAATTTCGATTCTGATGCTATGTTATGATTAGACTTCCGTTATGTTTAATATGTTAAGTCTTCCGGTTTATTTGATTGAGTTAGATGTATGTTCATGCCATGGGTCGACATGGAGTCTCTTGGGGCTCCTAGTCCCATGTCTCAATCTGGGCCTATGTTCGGGTAGTGACAAACTGGTATCAGAGCAATAGGTTTTGAAGTGTCCTAAGGTGTCTAAAATCCACGTTAAGTAGAGTCTTTTTCATGGGTGTGAAGAGCGCCACACTTATGACGAAGAGGCTACGAGACATTTAGGAAATGTTTCCTTCTTTCATGATCTATGTCGTTCGGTGAAATGTCTCTCTATCCTTCCAACTCACGCTATTCGCGATTATAGAATCATGCCTCCCCGCAAATTTAATGGCATAAGAAATGGATATGAAAATGGCCATGGGGATGGCAATGGAGATGGGCTTCAGCAAGCCCAACCAGTCATAAGCACTATGCACTGGAGCTGGTTACCCACGTTGAATTCAGGGCAGTCATTCAGATGCTAGCACAGGCCTTGACTGCCCAAGTCAACTAGAAAACGGTAGCACATGTCTCACAAAACTGGAATGCAGTAGCAGTGAGGGTTAGGGACTTTCTGAGGATGAAGTCTCCCGAGTTCCTTGGATCGAAGGTGGACGAAGATCCACCTGATTTCACTGAGGAGATTCTGAAGATCACCCAGATTATTGGGGTGAATGGAGAGGAGTGTCCCGACTTGGCCTCATATCAGTTGAAGGGGGTCGCATATATTTGGTTCAAACAGCAGAAGGAGAGTAGAGCAGTCGGAGTAGGCCCTATCAGTTGGGATGAGTTCCACGCTGGTTTCTTGATTGGTTCTTCCCTCGGGAGATAAGGGAGCTGAAAGTGGCCGAATTTGTGAATCTCAAGTTGGGAAGGATGACGGTATAGGTGTATGCCTTGGAGTTCACACGTCTGTCCAGGTATGCACCCAAGTTGGTGGCAAATTAGAGAGCCCATGTGAGCATGTTCGTACATGGGATAGCAGACTCCTTGGTCAGGGATTGCCAGACCGCGATGCTTCTTATTGACTTTGCTTGGATTGTCCTTTATACCCAGCAAATGGAGGCGGTACAACTGAGTGAGCGGGAGAGGGAGCCCAAGAGGGCCAGGATTGATAGCATCAGATTCTCCCAAATGAGGACTAGTGGGCACCATCAGCAGTCCCACCATAAATCTTTAGCCCCAGCACCATCATTAGCTAGTGTTCCGTCCCGACCCAGGTATGATCAGAGGGGTAGAGCGTCAAGCTCGATGGGACGGGGGAGCATTTTAGGAGATCGCACTTTTCTAGCCTGCGCAAATTGTGGAAAGAACCACCCAAGGAGGTGTTTAATTGGGTCAGATGCTTGTTTCGGGTGTGGCAAACCTGGACATAGGCTCTGAGATTTTCCTTCAGCCAGATCAGGCAACGGTGGAGCCCGTACTCCAGCTTCTAGTTCAACAGCTCTACCAGCATGCCCCGCTCAGTAGGGGACTTCTACTTAGCATGGGTGGAGGACAACGCCAATACAAATTTTATGCTCTAACATCCCGCCAGGAGCAGGAGGTCTCCTTAGACGTATTCACTGGTATGTTACGAGTTTTCCACCTTGATGTATATGCATTGCTAGATCTAGGGAATACCTTGTATTTTGTGGCACCTTATGTGGCTAGTAATTTTGAAGTCAGTCTTGAAATCTTTTCGAAACCCTTCTCAGTCTCTACTCCAGTGGGTGATTCAATCGTAGCTAGGCAAGTGTATGGAAGTTGCTCGGTCACGGTCCTTCATAAAGTCACCTCAGCAGATTTAGTAGAGTTAGCCATGATCTATTTTGATGTTATTCTCGGCATGGATTGGCTATTTGCATGCTATGCCTTAGTCAATTGTAGACCCGTGCGGTAGAATTTCAATTTTCGGGTGAGTCAACCTTATATTGGAAGGGTAGTACAGCTCTGCCTATAGGTCGTTTCATTTTCTACCTTAAGGCCAGGTAGATGATCGCCAAGGGTTGCATGTACCATTTAGTTAGCGTTAAGGATGCTAGTCGGAGACCTCGACTATCTAGTCCATTCCATTAGTATATGAGTATCCAGAGATCTTCCGAAATGATTTATTAGGAATCCATCCTGAGTGGGAGATTGATTTATTATTAACCTTCTTCCCGATACGCATCCTGTATCTATTTCTCCTTACATAATAGCTCCAGCGAGTTAAAGGAGTTGAAGGAGCAGTTGAAAGACCTTTTAGAAGAGGGATTCATTAGACCGAGCAAATCCCCATGGGGTGCACCAATTCTCCATGTCCGAAGAAAGATGGTTCTCTTTGTATATGTATTTGATTATTGACAATTGAACAAGGACACCATCAAGAACAAGTATCCTCTTCCCAAGATTGATGATTTGTTTGACCAGCTTAGGGTTCGGGAGAGTGACATCCCGCAGACAGCCTTCAGGATGCGGTATGGTCATTATGTGTTTGTAGTTAGGTGTTTTGGACTAATAAATGCTCCTGCATCTTTTATGGACTTAATGAACAGGGTGTTCAAACCATACTTTGATATGTTCGTGATCGTGTTTATTGATGACATCCTGATATACTCTCGGAGAAAGGAGGAGCATGCCGCTCATTTAAGGGTGGTACTATAGACTTTCAAAGGCCACCAATTATATTCTAAATTCAGCAAGTGCGAATTTTGGATGAACTCGGTGGCATTTTTCGGCCATATGGTGTCAAGTGAGGGCATAAAGGTAGACTCTTAGAAAATAGAAGCGGTGAAGAACTGGCCTAGACTAGTGAATCCTTCGGATATCAGGACCTTCTTGGGCTTAGCGGCTACTATTAGAGATTTGTTGAGGGATTTTCATCTATTGTAGCGCCATTGACCAAATTGACCCAAAAGAAAGTGAAGTTCCAATGGTCAGAGGCTTGTGAGAGGAGCTTTCAGGAGTTGAAGACCCAATTCACCTTAGCACCGGTGTTAACCCTACCTGAGGGTACCAATGGGTTTGTGGTGTATTGCAATGCTTCTAGAATCATCCTTGGTTGTGTATTGATACAACATGGTAAAGTTATACCATACGCCTCCAGGCGGCTGAAGGTTCATGAAAGGAATTGCCCGACCTATGATCTTGAATTGGTGAGAGTGGTATTTTCTTTAAAGATATGGATACACTATTTGTAGGGGGTATATGTAGATGTGTTTACAAACCACAAGAGCCTACAATATGTGTTTACACAGAAGGACCTAAATCTACGCCAAAGGAGGTGGTTGGAGTTACTCAAGGATTATGACATGAGTGTCCTTTAGCATACGAGTAAGGCCAATGTAGTAGCAGACGCACTTAGTAGACTCTCTATGGAGATTGTGTCCCATGTAGATGAGCGGAGGAAGGAGCTAGTGAAGGATGTGCATTGACTTGCCAGGTTGGGAGTTCATTTGGTTGACTCAACTGATGGCGGTGTTATAGTTCAGAACGGGTCAGAATTGTCCTTGGTGATTGATGTGAAAGCTAGACAAGACGAGCACACTATTTTGGTAAAGTAAAAGGAAGTCGTTAAGAATCAAAAGGTAGAGGTCTTCTCCAAAGGGGGAGATGGTTTGCTTCGATATTGTGTATCCCAGACGTTGGTGATTTGAAAAATCAAATGTTGCATGAGGCTCAGGGTTCCAGATATTCGATACATCCAGGTGCCACCAAGATGAACCGTGACCTACAAGAAGTCTATTGGTGGAATGGCATGAAGAAGGACATCGCAGAATTTGTAGCTAAGTGTCCAAATTGTGAGCAAGTGAAGGTAGAGCATCAAAGACCGGGAGGTGTGCTTCAGGACATCAGCATCCCTACTTGGAAGTGGGAGGAAATTAATATGGACTTCATCACAGGGTTGCCTCACACTCGTCGACTGTATGACTCCATTTGGGTGGTCGTGGACAGGTTGACCAAAGCCGCTCATTTTCTACTGGTCAAAACCACTAATTCCGCAAAGGATTATGCCAAACTATACATCCGGGAGCTAGTTCGGTTGCATGGAGTGACTTTTTCCATCATATCGGATAGAGGTACCCAATTTACCTCTCAGTTTTGGAGGTCGTTTCAAAGGGGACTTGGTACTTGGGTCAAGCTCAGTACAAAATTTCACCCACAAATGGATGGTCAAGCGGAGAGGACAATTATGACTCTCGAGGACATGTTGAGAGCATGTGTGATTGACTTCAAGGGTAGTTGAGATGACCATTTACCTCTTATTGAGTTTGCATATTATAAAAACAATCATTCCAGCATTCAGATGGCTCCGTTTGAGGCTCTCTATGGGCGAAGATATAGATCGCCTATTGGTTGGTTGAAGTTGGAGAAGCTGCGATGATAGGACCAGATTCAGTCCATGAGGCTATGGAGAAGCTCAGCTCATACGGGACAGGTTGAAAATAGCTCAAAGTCGCCAAAAGTCCTATGCCAATGTGAGGAAGAGGGAACTTGAGTTCGAAGTTGACAATTGGGTGTTTCTGAAGGTGTCTCCCAAGAAGGGAGTGATGAGGTTCGGAAAGAAAGGAAAACTCAGTCCCCGTAATGTTGGCCCGTACCAGATTGTGAAACGAGTTGGCAAGGTGGCATATGAATTGGAGTTGCCCTCAGAATTAGCTTCAGTCCATCCAGTTTTCCATGTATCACTCCTGAAGAAGTGTTTGGGTGATTCAGCTCTAGTTGTTCTAGTGGACAGTGTTGGTGTGAAAGACAACCTTAGTTATGAGGAGGTTCCGGTAGAAATACTGGATCATTAGGTTCGAAGGCTAAGAAACAAGGAAGTAGCTTCAGTTAAAGTTTTGTGGAGGAATCAGCATGTTGAGGGAGCTACGTGGGAAGCCGAAGCAGATATGATGGCTAGACACCCACATCTATCTTCTACCGACTCAATTCCAGCTTGAACTATCAGTTTTTTCCCTAAAACTCTATGCAGTTTCATGTTCAGCTCATGTATATCCATTTCATTCATGTAAAAGTATGTATGTATGATTCATGAATTCAGTTCAGTCATGTAGTTCAAATCGGAGTCAGTCAGTCCTTCAGTTTTCAGCATGTATACTTAGTACTTGAATATGGTGATGTTATTTCTCTATTTCTATATGTTTTCCCACATTTGAGGATGAATGTTCCCAAGAAGAAGATATTGTAATACCCCAGAAGTGCTTAAGACTAGACTCGGGATTGAAAATGAAAAGTAGTAGAAATCTGAAAAAATCCTTCTCAGAACGGGCTGTTAGTGAGACCAACGACCCGTTAGATGTGTCCGTGGTGAGGTGTTGCAAAACTGGAGTTGCAGGTAACGGTCTAGGAACAACCCCTTTCAAGGTGTAATAGGCCATTGGATGTGAGCCATTGTTAGGATGTTCAGGTTCAGGGAGAAAGTAATGGATCACATAACCACTCGTCATTGGTAGCAACGAGTCGTTGTAAGTGCCCATTTGGAAGAATTCCGTATTTAAGGTAGTGGTGGAAATGACTCGCAGCAGCAACGAGTCATTGGAGCTTGTAATGACTCGTTATGTATAGTCATGGTTGGGGATCTAAGACTTGATTCTGGGGTGTGACAAAAAGTGGTGTAACAGACTGTTGGAGGCAGTAACTATCTGTTGTGGCGCCCGTGGTCTCTGGTAGAGCAGTTTTTCCTGGAAATTCATTAATTGTATTTTCATCATTCCTAAGCCTTGGAGTCC
Source organism: Datura wrightii (assembly GCA_035772735.1). Lineage (NCBI taxonomy): Eukaryota > Viridiplantae > Streptophyta > Magnoliopsida > Solanales > Solanaceae > Datura > Datura wrightii. The sequence goes on from JASDFA010000003.1 coordinate 40,880,908, forward strand.
TAAACTATGTCGTTTTAAATTATGAATAGTGAGTATTAAGAGGGGTAAGTTCTTTCTAGTCTATTCCTGTTCATTGTAGGTCGCCAGTGGGCTGGTTCGAACTCACTGAGGCAGAGTTATTGGTGCCAGACTTAGTGCAGCAGGCTATTGACAAGGAGAGACTTATTAAAGATCGACTTCAGATGGCCCAGAGCAGGCAGAAGTCTTATGCAGATGTTTGTCGTTGAGCGCTGGAGTTTGCTGTTGACGATTGGTTCTTCCTGAAAGTGTCACCTATGAAGGGCATCATGCGATTTGGCTGAAAGGGCAAGCTGAGCCCTATATATGTTGGGCCTTACAGAGTTATCCTTAGGATAGGAAAAGTAGCCTATGAGTTGGCGTTCCCACCAGTTAGTATAGAAATAGAACAAAAAATCAAGAGCTTCGAGCCAATAAAGATTGAGAAGATTGAGAGCTAGCGGCAATCCACCCAGTATTTCATGTATCGATGTTGCGGAAGTTTATAGGAGACCCAACCCGTGTTATGCCTATCGATGATGTCCGGATTTCCGAGGAGATGACCTATACCGAGGTCCCAGTTTCTATTCTTGACCGGCAAGTCAGGAAACTTCGGACCAAAGAAGTTGCCTCGGTTAAAATATTATGGCGAAGAAATAACATCGAGGAAGTAACTTGGGAGGCTGAGGAGGAAATGAAGAAGAAATATCCTCACCTGTTTACGCTGTCAACGTGATATTAAGGTATGTGTTATTTACCTAAATTATTTAGTATCTATTTTGAAACATATTAAGCGAAATTAATTTCCATTTGAGGACGAATGTTCCTAAAGGGGGAGAATATTATACCCTGCAAAATATTTTGGTGATTATTTGATGTTTTTATGCAAGGTTAAGGGAAGTACGGGTTATATATTGGTCGTAGATGACAAGGGAAATGTGTATGAACGGAAAAGCAAATAGTATGTGAAGTGCATAAGTAAAGGTCAACTTTAAATAATCATATCTTCTAATATATAATGAATTAGAAGTCCCACGACCTATCAAATTAAAGGTCTTTGAGTCTAGTTTTCATAACATCAAACCACTCTGAATCAGAGTTCGGAGTAAAAATCTATAGACATTTTACAGTGGCACTATTGGGCAGTGACGTGGCCACCGCCCAAATTGCTTTATATTTTAAGTATTGAGTTATGAAATCATTTTCAATGTTTCCATAATTAAGGTGCCTACTTATCCTCTGAAATTCTCTCAAATTTCCAGCAAACAACTAAGGAAAACACTAAGCTAAACTCCATTTAAACTAAAGCTAAGTGAAGGAGATATATCATAAGGTGAAGGTGGTGTCTTGGTGACTGTTTTGGCTGCACTTGGGCAGTGTTGCTGTGGTGAATTTGCTGCGTTTTTTGAAGCCTTCCTAAGATACATATATGTTCCCTCTTGGTAGATATTAAACACAAGTATAAAAGGTAAGAATTCTACTCCAAACCTTGCTTGAATTCTTGATTAAAAGACTAGAAGTTAGAGGTGTGTTTGGTGTGTTGGTGAACTGTTTTTGCTGCATTTTGTACAGAAAGGTTGCTGCATTTTTGGACAAGTAGTTGAGGTCAATTACTCCTATTTTTAACAAAGAGAAAACACCCAACAAAAGGTAAGTATTTCACCCATTTTAAACCTCTCAAAATTGCAAAGCGAAAATTTGAAGATTGGCAGCTAAGTGAGCTGACGATGGACTGTTTGTGAGCTAGGTTTTCCTCGTTTTCTTTAGGATTTTTGGCTGTTTATTTTTCTGGAAGTATGATTTATATTGACGGGAATAATTACAGCAAAACTAAGGTAAAATTTCCTCTTGTTTATCCCTCAAAAGTTAGTGAAAACTAGTTGAGAAAATAGCAAAATGTTGTTGATGTTGCCGTGTGTTATTGTTGCTATTGTGACTGCCTTCGGTTAGTTATTTTGGCTGCATTTTTTGCTATATATTGAGTTTTTCATTGGCCAATAAAACCACTGGATTAAGGAGGTTGAAGGCGGATCATTGAAACAGAAAACCGGCTAGAGAAAAGTTCATCGGAGAAAGGTATGTAAGGCGCCCCGTCTATCGTTCTTTTAAGCATGATGCGTGTGTTGTGAATCGAATGAGATAGAAACCTCTTTAAAATTCTTGAGGCAGTATGTTAAGATTAATTTAAGGTTTAAATTTTTATGTTTTATTGAGGTTAAAGGTTAAGATTATGCCTAGCCGAAGTGAGCCATCTAAAGTGTGATATTTTGTTGATTGTTGTCGTAGTTGTACATCGAGTTGGAGACCCCTCAGTATGGGCATTGTTAGCTGATCCTTACTGTATGTTAGGTATATATATGTGATGTTAAATGTGTTTAAAGGTCTGGTTTCTAACTAAAATTGGTGAAAGAGCCAAGATGATGACGTGTAAACGATTTTGAGCCAAGTAAAGACGTCGCAAGCTATTAAGGGTAAACAAGCTTATTGAATTTGGATTGCCTAGTTATGGTTTTCATTTATCTTATTTGTATGTTATGAAAAAGTCCAGGCCAAGGGGATATTTCATAATCCCTTTCCCTTAAGCCGATTGTCAAGCTAGCAAGTCTCGGAGCTCTAATGTCCGTTGAACACGATATATAAATCTTGTTGAAACTCTTAGGTCATCCGAATTTCCTTATGATTTATACAAGTTTTGAATACATGCATTTAAGTTCTATTTTCTGGCTTTACATATTATATGTACTCACTTGCAGTTATGCATTACGAAGGAGGCCTATGTAGGCCACATGTTTAGTATTCGTCATTTCTATGTTGTACGTGTTAAGTTGGTCCAGTATAAGCCATATCAGCTCCATTTATGATTTTATTTAAGATTTATTGATTTTACCAAGGTGGGGTACACCAGCTGGAGGTATTATTATTTTTACCCTGGTGTGGTACACCGGCTGGACGGATTTTACCCCAGAGTGGTACACCGGCTGGAGGCATTTTTATTTTTACCCCGGTGTGGTACACTGGCTGGAAGAATTGTATATAGATTTTATGATTGAATGGCTGCCGACATTTCAGTTATAGTCTTTTTTGTGCATTAGATGATTACAATTTACACTTCAATAATGAGTTATTGTCAAGTCTCTATTTTCAGGATTCTGAGTTGTTACTATTCCTTAGTCCTGGCTCAGTTATCATTTTTATCTTACATCTTGACAGTTTTTAGCCTTACATACTAGTATATTTTATTCATACTGACGTCCCTTTATCTTGGGACCCTTCCTACAATCGTGCTGCAGGTACAAGCCGAGGCTCAGATCGTCGGACACAATAGGAGCCAGATTTCAGCAGAATAGTGGTATGCTCCTCTCTTCCAGGAGCCATGTCCTAATTTTGACTATTTTGAGTTTTGTGTATAGCATGGGTAGGACGGGGCCCTGTCCCGTGCATTTCAGTTTGTTTACTCTGTAGAGGCTAATGTGGACTAGTTTGTATAGTAGTGTCGGTTATGTAGTCGTGTTGGTTTTTCATTGCTCTGCTTAGCTTTATTGTAGCCTTGTCGGCTTTCGAATTTTCATATTTATAATTGTCAAGGCATTATGGGTCTAGTATTTATCTTGGTTGGTTGTGACAGGTGGCTTGGTCAGCCTTACTGTTACATCTATATATGCTATATAGCCGGCTTTTCGATCAGTCATGAATCAAGTGCCAGTTGCGCCCTACCCCAGTTTTGGGGCGTGACACATGCAAAGTTAGAAGTAGAGAGAAGTGATAAAGCTTAATTCCTTCAAGTTTTTCTTTATTTCTTCATTGGGAAATTAAGGGAGTTATCGAATCTAATTCTCTTAGGTATGTTGGGTTATTAATGGGTGAATTTGTCCACACCCATGCCCAATTTCTCTCTAGTTCATGAAATTCTATTGATAATTCTATGGGGTTTTGTCCCAATTCTTATGAAATCTTTATGATCTATCTATGGGTTAATTTCCTTCGTGTATCAATTCATATTTTATGAATCATGGGCAGATTTTATAACTATTTAGATTTAACATTTCTACAAAACTATGCCCAATCATGTGTGTTTCATGATAAATCAAGTTATGATTCTACTTTGATTATGATGTTCATTAACCCATTATGATTTATGACTTATAATATGATTTCTCTCAAATGCTCATCATGAATTTATGAATACTAAGTATATACATGTTTTACAAGTATGCATGAACCTCACGAGTTATGATTTATGATTATGGCTGACTCACAGGCCTTACTTTCATGGCTAGTTCACGTATTTCAAGCATGCTTATGATTATCATTATTTTAACTAGCCTATGAATCTCATGTACATTATCCTATGAGCACTATATATGTTTTGGGAGTAGTATTTAACACCTAATAAGTTTGGGGTTCAAGCATGCCCTGAGTCTCAGAACTACGCACCAATGTAGCCACGATGGGACCTCCATGTTACTGTCCCTTTTTCCCAAATGGGCCCTCTGTCGTGATATCATACCTCTTTCATGGATCTACCCTTGGAAAGGTATGAACGCCCTCCCAACTAGGGGTTTACAAGTCGGGCTCCAAGTGTGCTCATATGGGATATATCGGTTATACGAATCTCCCATTGTTCCTCATGATTTATGTATGGTTATGATTATACTTTGGCTCAAGTCATATTTAATAAAGCTTTTCTCTTATGATTATTATTATGGATGATTTATGAATGTTTTCAAAACCTTAAGCCTTACGTTTGCATTATGATATTTATGTTACGATCTTGTTATCCTACTCTTATGAACTTTTATGTATTTTAAATTTCTGTTTTACTTACCTTGCATACTCGGTAAATTCCACATACTGACCGCATACTCTATGTTGTATTGTTTCATGATACAGGCTCTAATCATCAGACTCAGCCCTGTCACTAGCCGGTTCTCCGGGTTAGCATTCAGCTTCAATGGTGAGTCCTCATCTCTCGCGGACTACTTATTACCAATTATCTTGTATTTTCAATTTTCAGACTTGTTGGGTTAGTTGGGGGCGTTATCGCATCAACCCATCAGTATGTTAGAGGCTTTCAGACTGTATGTAGTAATTAGCTTGGCATGTATGAGGTGAATTTAGGTTTCGATGCTGTGTTATGATTAGACTTCCATTATGTTTAATATGTTAAGTCTTCTACTTTATTTGATTGAGTTAGATGTATGTTCATGCCATGGGTCAACGTGGAGTCTCTCGGGGCTCCTTGTCCCATGTCTCAATCCGGGCCTATGTTCGGGTCATGACAAGTTCGGGCACTTAGCCACAAATTCTGCTATGTCTCTTTTCATTCCGTTCCACCAGTAAATATCCCGTAGAGCAAGAAACACCTTAGTAGCTCCCGGGTGGATAGAATATCTCAAACTGTGTGCTTCAGCCAGCATCTACTGCCTCAGGTCACCCACATCCGACACACATAGCCTACCCTAGTAACGGAGTACACCATCTCCCCCTCGGGAGAAAGCCTCCACTTCTTTCTGGGAACTGCTTCCTTTAGCTTAAGCAATATGGGATCATCATCTTGCCTTGACCTAACTTCAACTACTAACAAGGAATCTGATCCACTCTACACCACTACTCTGCCCTCAGCTAAATCAACCAACTGCACTCCCAACCGAGCTAACTTGTGAATATCCTTTGCCAATTCCTTTTTGCTCTCTTAAACATGAGCCACGCTCCCCATAGACATCCTTCTTAGGGTATCAGTCACCACATTGGCTTTGCCCAGGTGTTACATCACACTCATATCGTAGTCTTTCAATAGCTCCAACCACCTTCTCTGATGGAGATTTAAATCTTTCTGACTGCACACATACTGAAGGCTCTTGTGATCGGTGAAAACATCCGCGTGAGCCTCGTAAAGGTAGTGCCTCCATATTTTTAATGCAAACACTACTGCCGCCAACTCAAGGTCATGAGTCGGATAGTTCTTTTCATGATCCTTGAGCTGTCTGGAGGCGTAAGCTATCACCTGGCCTCGTTGCATCAGAACACAACCAAGTCCAACTCTGAAAGCATCCAAATACACTATGAATCCATCCGTTCCTTCGGCAAGGTTAACACTAGAGCGGTAGTGAGTTTAGTATTCAACTCCTGGAAACTCTTCTCACACATATCTGACCATTGTAATTTCACCTTTTTCTGAGTCAACCTAGTCAGAGAGGATGCAATAGAGGAAAAACCTTCCACAAAATATCGGTAATACCCGGCTAGGCCCAAGAAACTTCTGATTTCGGTTGGGGAAGTAGGTCTTGGCTAGTCTTTCACTGAGTCTATCTTTTGAGGATCTACCACAATACCCTCACCCGAGACCACTTGACCCAAGAAATTTACATACATCAACCAAAATTCACATTTCCTGAACTTAACAAACAATTGGCGGTCTCTAAGCGTCTGTAGTACTATCCTCAGATGGTTATCATGTTCTTCCTTGCTTCTAGAGTAGACCAGAATATCATCAATGAATATAATGATGAACATGTCTAGATATGGCTTAAAAACTCTGTTCATTAGGTCTATTAAAGCTGCAGGGGCATTAGTTAGTCTGAAGGACATAACCACAAATTCATAGTGACCATACCGAGTTTTGAAATCTATTTTCAGTATATCACATTCCCTGACCCTTAGCTAATGGTACCCTAACCTAAGATCTACCTTGGAGAATAATTGGCTCCCTGAAGCTGATCGAACAATCGTTAATCCTGGGTAGGGGATACCTATTCTTAACTGTGACCATATTCAATTGACGGTAGTCGATATACATTCTGAGGGTACCGTCTTTCTTTCGCACGAATAATACTGGAGCACCCCATGGAGAGATGTTGGGCCTGATGAAACCTTTATCAAGGAGATCTTTTAGCTGCTCCTTCAACTCCTTAAGCTCAGCTGGAGCCATTCTGTAAGGAGGAATGGAGATGGGCTGAGTGTCTGGAAGAAGGTCTATGCTGAAGTTTATTTCCTGCTCGGGAGGGACTCCGGGAAGATCTTCAGGAAACACATCATGGAACTCGATGACAACCGAAACTGACTGAATACTCGAGGTCTCGGAGATGGATTCTTTAACCCAAACTAGATGATAAATACACCCTTTAGAAATAAGCCTTCTAGCCTTAAGGTAGGAAATAAATCTACCCTTAGGCATTGAACTACTACCTGTCCACTCTAAAACTGGCTCATTAGGGAACTGAAATCTGAAAATCTAGTTCTGTAGTCAATGAGGCATAATGGAGTGTAACCAATTCATGACAAGAATGAGGTCGAAATCAACCATGTCTAACTCTATGAGATCATCTGGAATGACCTTATTCAAGATTGAGATTGGGCAGTTTCTATACACCCGGTTGGCTCAACTGACTTACCAAATGGGGTAGAGACTGAGAATGGTTCTGAGAGGACTTCTGGACTAATATCAAACTGGATAGCCACATAGGGAGTCACAAACGATAATGTGTCTCTTGGATCTAGTAGGGCATGCACATCTAGATCGAAAATACGTAACATACCTGTGACCACATCAGGTGAGCTCTCCTGATCCTAATAAGAGGACAAAGCATAAAAATGGTTCTGGCACTAACCGCCATCCGTACTAGAAGTATTGGCCTGCTAAACATGTCGGCCTACTAGAGCTACTAAAGCAGTGGATTGTGATCTCCCCCATCCTACTGACAGGCATTCTCTAAGCTGATGACCTATTTGTCCACACCCAAAGCAACCCTCTCGACCCTGAAGACATCCCCTAGATGGTTCTTGCCACACTTAGGGCAAACTGGGTAGTGGTTGCTGGCGCTGTGACTCTAGGACTATGAGCCAGACGCTCCACCCCTTTGATCCTTTCGAGACTGAAAAGTAGGGGCGCTAGCTGAAGTGGATGTTGGAGCCCTGTGCTGCTGCTGTGGGCGGCTACTACCGCTAGACCTATGGTGGCTATAATCTGATCAGCCAGTCCTTTCCCTCTTATTCTCCTACTCCAAGTCTTTTCTCTTTTCTTCCTCAATCTGCTAGGCATGAATGATGAGGCTAGAGAGGTCAATATCCTTAATGTGTATTGTAGTCCTGCACTCCTTAATGACCAAGTTCAATCTGATCAGCCAATCCTTGCCCTCTTATTCTCCTACTCCAAGTCTTTTCGCTTTTCTTCCTCAATCTGCTAGGCATGAATGATGAGGCTAGAGAGGTCAATATCCTTAATGTGTATTGCAGTCCTGCACTCCTTAATGACCAAGTTCGTTACTCCATTGACGAACTTTAGCATGTGAGCCCTTCGCTCGGCTTCCATCTCTGAAGCATATTTTGATAACTGTGTGAACTTCAGTGCATACTCTCCCACCGTCCTATTGCCCTATTTCAAATTCATAAATTCTTCCAGCTTAACCTCCCTGAGCTCTTGGGGAAAGAGCTTGTCTAGGAATGTTGTTGTTGTGAACTCCTCCCACTCTACCGGTTCTACTCCCACTGGTCTCCCTTTCTTCCACTGATCATACCAGATCTGGGCTACCCTTTTTAGTTGTAGGTAGCCAGGTCAGCACTCTCAAAGGAGCTAACACCCATAATTCGGGTGATCTTCCTAATCTCATCCAAAAACACCTGTGGGTCCTCCCCCACCTTAGATCCATAGAAAGTTGGAGGGTTCATCTGGGTGAAGTCCCAAACTCGAGAAGCGACTGCAGACCCATTAGTGTTAACCGGAACCACCTGTTGGTTCACCGGGTTCATGACTGTCTGCGCGAGCAGCTGTAATGCAGCTCTAAACTATGCGGCACTGGGTCGTCCTAAGGGGTTGCTGGAGCTGGTGGGGCAGGTTGGTTAGTATTTCCGGCCCTTCTTCCATTACAGCATCTTGGAGGCATGATTTCACTAAAACAAAATAGAGCACGAGTTAGGAGAACGTTTTTGAAATTGAACTTCAATGCACGATAAAGAGTATGAACAAAAGTGAGTTTCCCTAATAACGTCTCGTAGCCTTCTCGTCATAAGTGTGGCGCGCTTTACACCCTTGAAAAGGACTCTACTTGATGCGACTTTAGGACATCCTAGGATACTCTAAACCTGGCTCTGATACCAAGTTTGTCACGAGATGAGTCTATACCCTGGACGAGACATGATACTTGGAGTCAGAAGTAACCCCAAGCCAACCCATGGTCTATCATAACACTAGTAATCTAAGTAATCTTAGAGGAAGTTTAAATAAATAAATCATTTAAGGAAAATTGAATAATATAAGCTTTTACATTTGAAGCAAAACTTGAAGTCTAAATCTATGTCTGAAAGCCAACTACAACTAATGAGTTGCTGGGACAAGCCCCAAGCTAATTCTAAAGTCTGCTGAATGAAAATAACTGAAGAAAATAAACATCGTCCTCGAAAGATGATGACTCACAACTGGTGCAGCTAACTGGAGTAGATTTGCTAATGATGCTGAGATTGAGAACCTGCGGCTGTATCATAATATGATACAACATAGAAAGTATGTATCAGTTATTTAAATGTACTGAGTAAGTAGGAGAAAACATAACACAGAGAATAAATAACTAAACTGTAATGACATGCAACGATCAACTGAAATACTGAAATTGAATAATTGAAATATACTGAAATGGTCAAAATAACCCTTTCTGATGGTCATAGACTGCCCTGAATTTGAGATACTGATCTGAACTAACTGTACTGAACTGAATTGAGTAAACTGAATTTGTTCTGAGCTGAGCTAAACTAAAACTGTACTGACTAGTGGGAGAGTCTATAACCGACATATAACCACGTAAGCTAGACATGGAGTCCGATGTATACACCCCATTGGTAGGACCCAATATACCTTGCCAGGGTATAAAGGTATGAACTGGGTGATCACAAGTTTGGGTACATAAGGCCAACAAAAATAACCTATGGTGGAAATGTAGTTCTGGGAACCTAGGTGTGCTGGAACCCCAATCCGCTCGGTGCTAAGTCCTACTCCCGTTGGATAGTCCTAGACTGACTACTAAGATGATAGCTCGAAACTGGGGCCCAAGACTAAGTTAGAAATACCTATACTGGAAGTACCCTGAGACTCTTATCGGATTGGATTCTGTAACTAGTGTTCTAAGACTAGCTAGAGCTGCTTACCTGGAAGTGTCATAACCGTCTAAAGAACCAACTGAAATCTAAAGTGGGGGTTCTAAGACTAGTCAGATCTACTTATCTAGAAGTTTCATAACCATCTAAAGAACCACTAAGATCTGATACATGAGTCTAATAACTGATAATTGGAAGGCAACACTAACACATCAAGAAATGACTGTAGTCAAATTGATCAACTGACATTTCTAGACAATGCTGAGTATGCTAATGATATGACTGAGAATGAACTAACATGCATCTGAATGAAATTTCAACATATACTAACAATATGGGAATCTCAAAACTGATAGAATCAAGCTAGAGGGAAAGCTAGTCCAACATGCAAGATTCTAATTTTTTCTGAACTAAGAAACTAGGGCTAAATCATTCCACTAGATACTAGTTTCACAAAATTTCTAGAAATTGGGAATAATAAAGCAGTTAATGTCATGAGTAATATTCCACTTGAAATCTTAAAGAAATTTTTCTTAAAACTTTCTATATTTTGGATCCATAGGGATGTAACTGATAGAAGATATAGAAAAAAGTTTTGGGGACACAAGAGAAGAACAATTCCCTTGTTGAATTCCCACATACCTGGTGAAGAAATTCTGAAGAAAATCCCTTGAGAATCTGGAAAGATGTTGATTGCCCTAGTTCTAGCCCTGAGAGTTTCTACATGAGAGTTCTTCATACTAAGTCTGTGTTGAGAGAAGGAGTGACGAATACGTCGATCACCCTTTTAACTCTCTCCTGGACGTGCCCAAAATGACATCGTTTAGAGTCTACGAGTTTAGAAAATTATGGAAAAGCCCCTAAAAATCTCGCAGAAAATCACATTGCCAGTCCCAATGAGAGACTGGACAATTCGTGGTTACTAACCACAACTTGTAGTTTGCCCCGTCGCCTACACTGGAAATTCCTCATCATGGGTCACCACGAGGAACACCACGAATCATGATGACCAGGCATTAGGAACACTGCCAAAATTCTTCCTCCTTCAGTCAACCCTTGACCACGGGCCACCTGACATCTCGTGGTCACACCCATGGTCACCTCAAAACCAAAAATTCCAACCATGGCCAAACCTTTCCCCATGAGTCACTTAACGACTCGTGATGTTCCTGACGAGTCATTGGACGTCTCGTCTTGTGATCTGGTGTAGAAATTTCTTTTTTCTCTGTTTTAACTCTCGGGTCTGATCTTAGGGTTTTTGGGGTATTACAGTAACATTTTGACTGGAGAAATTGACTTGATTGTTGGGGTGATACACTCAAGTAATTTAAGGGGATAAGTGTTGATTGTTGAACGAAAGAAACGACATAAGAAAGCTTGCCGAAAAAAAAAGGCATGGAAGTCGTTCTTTATTTCTTGATTTTAAAGCACGAATTTGTGCTGAGGATGAATCTGGCATTCCCCTATACCTAAGATTATGTAGTAGAATATTATGGTTCATCACAGTTGTTAGATTTACTTGGTATTATGTTATGTATTTTCTAAAGAGTTGGAACACATGAATGTAAAATGAAGCGGGAAATTGTCTTCGATTATGGTTATAGTTGTAAATTAAGTTTGAAGTCCCCTCAGCATGGACACTATGAGTTGGTCCTTTATGCTATGTTATGTATTTATGGTGTCAAAGGAGTTTCACATTGTGGTTGGTAAGAAAATTGGTAAACATGGCAAGACAATGACGAGCAAACGAACCTAATATTTGAAATTGATTTTAACTCAATAAGGGCTAACGAGGGTAACAAAATGGAATTGCTCAATAGTTACCTACCCTCTTATATTCATGTTTTAGGGTACCTGGGTCCATGATAAGGTCTCCCAATCCCTCTCCCTTAAACTGAGCGACTAATTAATGTGTTTCTTAATTAACCAATACGTTAAATGAAAAATAGAACTCGAATATGTAAACTATTGATATTTCTATGGAACCATATATATGGGCAGGTTATACATAGTATATTGATGTTAACAAGTTATACAAAAACCATAATATATGTGTATGTTTATGCTGACATTCATGTTACGCGCTAAGGTGGCAAGGATTGCCTTTAGATAGTCGCTATATATTTATTAGAGCTCTTGATTATCTAGACCTCCTAAGAATTGTTTAAGGATTAAGGTAGACACGTTGCATGTTCTTTGAAAGTTGTATATGTGTAAGGAAGTTAACCCAATTGTAAAAGATGAGGTGCTAGTAGCAAAGGAGAGATAAAAGTAATTATTAGACCTTTTAAGGTAATATATGAATTATATTCCCTCTATCCGTAGTTGATTTCAAGAACCTTTGAAAAACGTGAAAATATGAGAAAGACAAGGTTTAAGTGATATTGTTGGCAATTAGGTAAAAAGGTAAGTGCGTATAAGAATTACTAGAATAGTGAACACGAGAGTAAAAAAATTAAGTAGGGAATGACAAATCCTGTTTGGAAAAGAAGTTAAGATAAATACAGAAAGTAGAGCTAAAGGTTGTTAACTTAGATGATAAGGGTTACAATTGTGAATGAGTAGGAAAATGGCTAGCAAGATTTACCTTGTTCTAAAGACGTTTAACAAAAGAGTTATAAATGAAGTTGTTTATGTTCAGTTTGTGTTAAGTTGATGAAAAGCCGTAAAGTGTTAACTTCTTATGAAATGATTAGAATCGAATATTTTTGAGATAGTGACTCAAGTTAAAGAGAAGTTCTTCATTGTAATTTTTAAACAATTATTTTTTATTATTTTTCCTAAGAGTTGGATTATTTTTTTCAAGTTTTAAAGGATTTTTCCTAGAAGTTTATAAACTGTTTATAATGTAGCTAAGCTTTCCTAATCTCCTCCTATATTGTAAAGTTTCGTGAGAGACATTCCTATGTCGTCTAAAGCACGACTATAAGTCTTTATTTATCTTAAGGAAGCCCCTAGATAGTAACCTAGCGTTTTCATGTTAAAGAGCTCCATGTTTGAGATACATGAGCTATGTCTTCTTGTTCATAAGTTACGTTGAGATGTGATATGATGTGCAATGAATGAGGTATACTCAAAATTCTTGATATGAAAGTACGTAAGTCAAACGAGTATAAGCACAAAATGAATGTTAAGATTGTTAATATAAAATGTTAAGTTAATCTATTCTTCCCTGCTCCTCGTGTTAAAGTTTCTAGGAGATGTTTAAAATCATGAATGTGTGTCTACAGAGTCTTTATGATATTCCAGTCCTAGAAACTTCCCTAGAATTCATTCACATCATATGTATTATTTTTAAAGTCTAAATGAAAGACCTATATGTGTATGGCATAATTGTAGTATTTGGGGTCTTGGTATGATCTTACGCATACTATAGTTACTGAGTCAACATATTTCATGGTTGTTAGTATATAGATAGACTCTATATGAGCCCTATCGGCTCCATTTATGATTGTGATTTAGATTTATTTTTATTTTACCTCGGTGTGGTACAGTGGCTGGAGATATTTTTATTTTACCCCGATGTGGTACACCGACTAGATGAATTTTATATATGGATTTATGGTTGGCTGGTCGCCAGCGTTACAGTTATAGTTTCTTTCTTGCGCATTACTTAATTGCATTTTCATCTCATTATAGAGTTATTATCAAGTTTTGATTTCCAGGATTCCAAGTTGTTACTATTCCTTATTCCTGGTTTAGTTATCTTGAGTTCACTTATGTTATAGTGAGTTGTTATCAATTACAAGATTGTTATCTCATGTTTATAGTTTCAGCCTTACATACTAGTACATTTTATTCATACTGACGTCCCTTTATCTAGGGACCTACATTCGTGCCGCAAGTACAGTTAGAGGCTGGGATTACCCGTTGCATTAGCGGTTTGTGAGATTAGCAGATGTGTTGGTATGCTCCTTTCTTCCTGGAGCTAGGGTTTAATTTTTTTAGCTTGAGTGTTGAGTTATAGTTATGGGTAGGTCGGAGCCCTGTTCCAACCATCAGTTTACTTTACTCATTAGAGGCTTTGTGGACTTAGTAGGTATAGTATTATTCAGTTTGTGGCCTTATCGGCTTTCCACTACTTGGTTTAACATATTCATGGCCTTATCAGAATTTCGGTTATTTATTTGTGGAAGTTGAGACATTATGGGTGCAGATGATTACTTCAATTGATTGTGACAGGTGTCCTGGAAGGCCTAAGTGTTATAGTTATAGATGCTATATAGTTGGCTTCCCGGTCAGTCAGGTATCGGGAGTCAGTCGCGCCCTCCCCCAGTTTTGGGGCGTGACACGTAGTTTCCCATTCCCCTCTCCCCTCTAGTTTTGTCTTCTCCAATAATTTGGTGAAACTCTCATCTTCAAGTCAAGTAAGTATATTTTTTCTCTCTTGTTTGTTTAATGATGCAAGCATGCTCCCATACCATCCTCCCCTAAAATTTAGAACCCAAATCACCATAGTTGGTGAAAAGCTTGAATTTCATGTTTTGGGTTTGATAAGCTTAAAGTCTTCAATATTTCCATGATAGAATGTCATCTTTGTTGGGTAGCTTGATTCTTGGTTGAATATGGTGATTTGAACTTTTAGGGATGATGGGGGTTGGTGAATTGAAGTCATGAATGTTGGTGGGTAGATGTATTAATTGTAGAGAGAGAATTACATGGGCATTGAATTCTTGAATGTGAATAATGCTTGAGTTGTTGAAATTCTTGATTAATTCATAATTTATGGCAGTACATTGATTATTGTTTGTTGATTGAATTGAATATTACTATTTCATAACATGAATTACTTGAGTTATATATTAGAGGAGGAAAGTGAGAGAGATGGCCTAGGTGAAGCATTCTTGAAAAGCTAAAAGCTAAAAGAGAGTTGAAAAGAATTAAAATTCCATGTAACTTGACGAAGTATGGAGTTAGTGAATTAAATTGAATTTCTAAGATTGGATGATGATGGGGGAAGTCTTGAGTACTCCATTTGACAAATTCTTACAAGCATGCTGGCAAATTAAGTGTGGGGTGGATTTTGCTCCATCAGCACTTAATTTGTTAGCCATTTTGTTCATGAGATAATTTTGTGAAGTTCTTGATTTTTTCTTATTAGGTACTATGGCATCAAAAGGAAAGGAGGTGGTTGCTAGGGATCCATTTCTCATGAGAGCTAGAAAAGGAAAAAAGGTGACTAGTTCTTTGGCTTCCAAAGCCGGCCCCATGAGGAGATTTGGAGCAAAAACGGTAGAGCATCATGGGCTTACTTGGTTCAATACTCAAAAAGAAGCCACGTATGTACATAACAATTAGATAGATGAGGGCCGATTGGCACTTGAGTTCCCACCCAATCGGGACAAGATATGTGATTCGGGAGCAGGTTATATCTTCAATGAGCCGGAGAGGTACAAACTCACATTGGTGAGGGAGTTCTACGAAAATTAGGATACCTCATTTGAAGAGAGCACAAAGGTAAAGATCAAAGGTCAGGTGGTGCGATTCACAACTAAAAAATTCAATGTCCTCTCTGGGACACCTATAGTAGACCCTTCAGAATATTTCATCTTGATGGAGAAGCCTTCATACATAGACATCCATCACACTTTATATGGTGAGCACTCATCTACCCATTTGGCAACAGATCATAATGGCACTCATACCACACTTATGTTTGCTTATTTAAATAGGGAGGCAAAGGTGTGGGTGAAGTTGGTGTGCGTTGTCTTTCCCCCTGGGATACATATGACAGAGGTGACTCGAGAGAAGATTGTCTTGGTATACATGTTGATGGGGGAATACCAATCAACTTTGGTGTTGTGATTCGTGACAATATGAGAAGATCACGAGACAATTATAGATGGAAATATTTTCACAACAGTCTCTTGACCAAGTTCTTGAAGGAGGCAGGTAGTGATAAGGAGGATGCAGACCTTGTCTTACCTTTGGCAGGACATTTGGTTGGAATGATGATAGACATCACAAAGGTGAGGGAGATTGTCCCTTCCACAGGCCCTCTTCTAACTATAGTTGATCGGCAAGCCCGTGATGAGAGTTGCAAGGTCGTACATTTGGGATGTTGGAATTACAACTGAAGCTAGGATGTGGACTCGCCACTGTAGAAGAGATAACAGCTTTAGAGGCACGGTACCCGCTCACGGAGAGTGCTATGTTGATGTGTCGAGTGGGCCCAATATTTGAGGAGCCGCATGATGATAATAAGGACACAATCCTTACTGATGATATTGATTACTTAGATATGGATGAGGAGGAGGATGTTTCTTCGGGCCCATGCAGGTTGATGGTGAAAATGATGATGAGGAAGAGGAGTACAATCCCGAGGATGATGATTAGCGACCCAGGAAGTTCTTTTTCTCTCTCTTTTTGATATGATTGTGTCTGCATTGAGGGCAGTGCACCTTTTTAAGCATGGGGTGGAGGAAAGATAGATTCATGTTGTTCTTTGATTGCTATATTTGTAGTAGGTCGTAGAATTATATGTAAATTCCTCGTAGTATTAGTTTGATGATTCATAGGTCATAGGTTGTAATAGCTAGTATAGTGATGTTGACTTTGATGCCTGGAATATTTTGACTTGTTATTCATCTTAACTATGTTATTTTTGGTTGCTTTATTTTGGAGTCAGTTTTTTGTTTTGTTTACGTCGTTGTAGTCACAGACTAATGATGTTTCCCTATGATAGATAGATGACGACTATCTTAAGGGAAGTTTCGTCACATTTTTTTAATTTTTTAGGATTAAGTCATAGGTCATCCATTTGTATGCTTGTTGATATTCTGCTTAGCTACTATGCTAGAGTAAATACAGTGGTCATCTTGATTACATAATTGAGGATCCATGAGAGACACACATATCTCTTTAATTTGACTCAAAAAATCCTTAGGGCTTAATAATGAATTAAAATTTTCATTCAATATGATTGTGTGAATGTAGAGCTGTAGAAACTGATTATATTCTTGTTGTCATTAGAGATGAGCTGAATTACATTGTTTGTATATATTGTAGCATCTAGAACTTGCCTTACTGTATGTAGGATAACTATTTGGTAGGGAGTTAAGAAATGTTCAAGGCATTTCTTTGAAGAAACCATTTTTTTCTGTAGTTGTTTTACCTTCCTAATTATTCTCCCTAGTAACCCCCGTTGAGCCTAAAAGCCTTGTTCTTTTTGAGCCTCAATAGTAGCTTAATCCCTCTTTTTGTGAGATCTCAGACTATCCATCCAAAGTAGACTTAGGAACTTTGAGACTTGAAAGTAAAGGTCCACCAAAGTATAATGTTAAGGGAAAAAAAGTTGTGGTAACAAAAGAAAAGTGAGAAGAAGGGGTGCCCATAAAAATTGTGTTGTTAGAGAGCTTTAATTGCGAAAATATTTAGTGAGTCTATAATTAGAAAACTAGAAGTCAAGTAATGAAAAGTGCGCATGAAAAGTAAAGACAAGGATTAGTAGATGAAGGGTGAACAAACAAGGAAAAAGTGGTGGACAAGAAAAGTGAAATATATCTTAAAAGTGCTTAGGGTGGTAGTAACTATAAAATGAAATATCAATCCTACCCATACCTTAGCTGACATTACAACCAATAAAAGTCCTTTTGATCTTAAACTTTTGAAGCAATTAGGTAGAAATTTGAAGTACACCTTGGCGAGATAGAGGGTGCTATGGCACGCCATCTCTTGAACTTCAGAGAATTGCGCCTCACATACTTGATGAGATAAGTGGCGCCCCATGCCATAGGTGTCCAAACTTATTGAAATTTGACGAACACCTTGGAGAGATAGAGGGGGCGGCATGTCAGATGTTGTCCGGAGCTGAAACTATTGGAAATTTGACTAAGTCTATGGCGGCACGCCGGGGTCATTTTGGGGTGAAAAATGCTGATTTTAAAGCCATGTTTTGAAGGGAAGAAGCATTATTTGGGTACTCATCTATAAATAGAGGCCTTAGGTCATTTGTTATGTAGTTGTTGGACATCTTGGAGCAGTCTTTAATCATTTTTACATTCTGTAGTTCGTTTATGAAAGCTTGTAAGCCGTTTGGATGGAAGACATAGTTCTACAACTAGGTTTTTTCTTTTTTTAATTCGTATTTTCGTATGAGGATGACTAAATATTCAATTTTCCGCTTGTCTTTGAGTGGCTAAACTTATATTTTAGGGTTTCGGCCATGGTAAATGGTTGATTATTTGAAAGACTAATTAAATTTGGTGTTGATTCTTCATTTATGATTGTTTATATTTATTTGTGTTAATTTACTATTTATAAGATTGATCACCTTGTAAGTAATCTATTTTCTTTCGATTGAACTTGGGAAAAGGAATCAAAACGGTTAAAAATAAATACAGAATGGGAATTCAAAGACCCTTGAACCCATTGGTGATAGGATAGAAGTTGTTGTTAAGGATATGGATATACCCTTCAACCCCGTTTAGTTGAAATACAAGTAGACATAATCGTCATTTCATTGTTCTCCTGCAACCAAGGGGATATAGGAGATAGGGTTCATGAAATAGTTCTTGGCTACTAGGGATAGTGGCAGGAAATGGGATAGTAACTTGCAATATCAACCATCGGAAGAATCATGCCAGTTTAATTACGTATTAAAAACTAAACTTGAAACCAAGCAAGAGCCATTGCCCTAGTCTTTCACCATCATCGAAATACAATCAAGCTTACAATTATTTTTAGTTAATTTTATATTTGAAGTTTTAGTAGTTTAATTTTCCAACTCAATCTTTATTTTAATTATTTTGTATATTAGTGAATTTAAAGTGACAACCTTATAACGATTAAATTGACAAGTCCCTTGGGTACGATATCTGAAATTTAAAATCCTATATTACTTGACGACCACGTGCGCTTGCATTTGCTGGGTGACATCATTGGCTGTGCTATTTGCATTTGAGAAGTTTTGGGCATACTTTCTTGAAATTAAGGTGATAGTTCATACAAACCATGCAGCTCTGCATATTTGATGGAAAGAAGGATGATAAACGACAGTTGATTAGATGTGTTCTATTGTTGCAAGAGTTCGAATTTGAGGTTAAGGACTGAAAGGGGACTGAAAATCAGGTGGCGGATCACTTATCGAGATTAGAGGTGGAAGCAGCACTTCGAGATGAGCTTGACATAGATGACACATTTCCCAATGAGAAGGTTTTGGCTACTTCACAGGATTTTATTCCATGGTTTGCAGACTTTGTTAATTATCTTGTGAGTGATGTGGTACCGTTAGATTTATCCTTTCATCAGAGGTAGAAGTTCATGTCTAATGTGCGAAAGTTTTTCTAGGATGAGCCTTACTTATTCCGCATATATGTTGATGGGGTAATTCGTAGATGTGTGCCCGACGCTGAAATGTTGAGCATATTAGAGGCTTGTCACTCATTCCTTGTTGAGGTTCATCATAGTGGGATCCGCACAGTCCACAAAATTCTTCAATACAGTACTATTGGCCAACAATTCACCAAGATGCACATAATTTTGCAAAGGCATGTATGCATGTCAAAGGCAAGGAGGCATATTGTTACACCCCGTAAATTTTAAATAAATAAATAGTCTAATGGCATGTTGGTTAAGGGATTTAAAAAAAAAATAGCAAAGTCAGTTTTTCTCCATTTTTAGCAATAAAACCACCAAAAAAACAGAGGGTATAGCCATGAAAGGCAACCCCACGACAATTATATACAATTTCCTTCCGATTACGCTATGAAACGCGGTCTAAACTCCGTTCCGGCTTAGGTACAGAGGTATAAAGCTGCAGAGAGCAATCCTACGGAGTTGGTTTCATGAAATTTGGCCGGCGAAATGTCGTGCTACTGAGGTAAAGTAAATAGAATTGCTTTAAATTAGTACCAATGTGTTCCTAGCCTTGCAGTTAGCATTTATCCCTTCTGGACTATCGAGAAATAACGAGTTTTCGACCATTTTCTGAAAGATTGAAGTTTGGGATAAATATATATCAAAAGTGATAATTTCTCCCGGATATTAATGTATTTAGTTCTAATTGACATGTATATGAATGTAGTTGGGAGAAACAGCAGAAGTACCGACGAAAATCACATCGGTCAGTCGGGTACTCAGAAATCAGGTATGTAAATCTATTCTTTCGGCAAGCCAGGAAGTACAGTCTAGAAAATAAATAGAATAAAGGCTATTGACAGATACCCAGCCTACAGGAATGATTTTAGTACGATTTCCAGCAAGCATGCTAGTATATCACTAGGTATTATGCGATAATCAGAATAACGGATAGTCAGATGATTTTAGATAGTAATGTGGTATCAGCTAGTAGCTCAGCAAGTTCTTACGTAATATCCAGAATGGAAGTTGTAAAAGCAATATAATGAATTAGCAAGATTACAGATAGTAGGTATTACATTTGTTGACACTGTATCCGGTAATAGATGGCACATCTTATATTATTGAGCTATATCCAGTTATAGATGGCATGTTCTATGTTATTGAGTTATATCCAGATATAATCAGATCAGTAATCAGATATAGAAATAGCCCCAGACACCGATATAGCTCCAGACACAGATATAGCTCCAGAAACAGATATTTCTCTAGAAATTGATACAGCTTCAGATCACGGATATCAATAATAAGATAAACAGATAAAGGCCAGGTAGCAGTTAGCCCAGCATCCAGAAATAGTGTAAAACAGAATATAGCATTAGTTGTTTAGTACGGACTGGCCTTGAGATAAAAGAAGTGTGTATGATTAGTATTTTTCATTTGAGCATGCTTGTTGTGTATGTGTTTTGCATGTTGAGACTTGTTGTGGCATGTGGGCACCCTTTAGCATCCCCTCCGCCCCTGGGTTATAGCTGTGTCGATACCAGATTCAGATACCGCCACCAGCTGGGCGATGTCGTCCGCCTAGAGGATGATGATGGCCGACCACCATGATAATACGGTCCAGATTACCCTGCTTGCAGGGGCAGTTCAGTTCGCTCTGCGTAGAGCCAGATTACCCTGTTTACAGGGGCAGATTACTGTGTGTGCGCTTGTGGTCGGGGGCAGTTTCAGATACAGATTTTTATAAAATTACCCTGTTGTGTGCTTGCACCCAGGGGCAGTTTCAGTTACAGATACAGCAGCAGATTACCCCGTGTGCACTTGCGCCCAGAGGCAGGAGTCTACAGACTCAGACACAGTTTATTGTCAGAGGCCAAGGCCTGAGCTACGTACCCAAGGGGGTCGGTAGGAGGAGCTCACAGTTATCAGATGAGTGGAGTGACTTATTTTTGGTTGGTTTAGACCCGGGTAGGGGTATATAGATTGTTCTGTTGATTGGCACCTTCCGGCTTATGGGGGTCGGTCAGGTATTGTGTGTATCTATATGTATATCTATATGTGCTATTATATACTGATAAACAGTAGGACGACACATCGTCAGTTAGTTACAGAATATGTAAACTCTCCCCAGTTATCCTCAGCCAGATAGATTCAGCTACTTCCTGCTTATATGTCATGTTATTGTTGTTACCCAGTTCAGTTGTGTATTTCAGTTTGCTTTACATGCTCGGTACCTGTGGTACTGACGCTCGTGGGGTGCTGCATTGCTTGCCTGCAGGTACTCACAGACGAGGAGCCGATCCCTCGTGATCCTAGCCAGAGCAGAGTTATCAACTCCTGTCATCCGGAGCTTGATATTCAGAGGTGTATTTCATTTTCTTTTGTTGTATAGTACGGGTAGGTCGGGGCCCTGTCCCGACCATTCTATTATCACTTCTTAGAGGCTTGCAGTCTGATGTTTCCTGTGGTAATGGAGCCGGTCGTGTGGGGCCGTGCATGTATATATGTGTTTAGTTGTTGATGTTGGCCGTGTGGGGCCTTCTTCTGGTTATAGTTAGTGACCTTGTCGGTCACAAAGGTGAATAGTAGTTGTTTCAAATTATAGTGTCATTGTTTTGGTTAGCTGTTGTGTATTGCAGGTGGCTATGGGCCTAATCGGCCGGGGGCTGTATTTACAGCCACTATATAGTCGATTCGTTTCTTGAAATAGAGCCAGAGTCTAGCAGGCACCAGGTGCCCGTCATACCCCCCAAGGTGGGGTGTGACAAACTTGGTATCTGAGCAGTTCGTGTCCCAGGGAGTCTGCAAGCCGTGCTAAGTAGAGTCTTGTCTATGGATGTGTTGTGCACCACATACTATAGGCAGGAGGCTGCGAGGCATAATAGGATAGTTACCCTTCTTTCATACTCAGTCGTGCCATAGCACAGCACAGTATAGGGTTGGTTATTTTGAAACTTACCACCCTCTTTGTTTACAGATACTATGGCAGACCAGTGGCACCCAGATACAGGCAGAAGATTGGATACAGCAGCGGGCGAAGGCACTAGTAGGATGCCTCACTTACAGCCAGATTCAGCCCGATCTGAGAGCAATACGGAGGTGTCATCTCGACCCTCCCAGCAGTATCCGCCTCGCCAGACACCATTTGAGGAAGCACCGCCTCCCACAGCTCCTGCACCTACTTCATCTAATCAGGAGCTACGTAGTGCAGTGGTTATGTTGACCCAGATGCTAGCTACTCAGCGTCAGCCAGTACCACCTGCAGCAGCAGAATCCCTAGGTGGGCCAGGTAGTTCTAGGGTTAGAGAATTCTTGGCATTGGGACCCCCTCAGTTTACAGGGTCAGATTCGACGGAGGACCCTCAAGACTTTCTGGACCAGATGCAGAGAATATTTAGAGTCATGCACGTAACCCCAACAGAATCATTGGAATTAGCAGTGTTCCGGTTGAGGGATATTATTGTTTTGTGGTACGAAAGTTGAGAGAGATCTCGGGGAAGAGATGCAGCCCCTCCTACTTGGTCCAGCTTCTCAGAGGCCTTCCTGGACCACTACTTACCCCGGGAGGTCAGACAGGCCCGGATGGACCAGTTTTTACACTTAGAGCAGGGGGCCAGGAGCGTCCGTGAGTATTCTTTACAGTTCGACTCCTTAGCCCGCTATGCTCCAGCATTTGTGGACACCATGTCGTCCAGAGTCCATCGCTTTATTATGGGCCTGAATTCAGATTACATAGAAACATGCATGACAGCTACTTTGAGAGAGGACATGGACATAGCCAGGGTACAGGCCTTCGTACAGACAATTGAGGGCCTGAGACAGCGACAACGGGGCGACTTCAGAGCAGCGCCGTAGAAACAGACCCGCTGAGATTCAGGGGGAAACCCCTAGGGGGCCGAGACCACGGTTTTCCGATAGGCCACCCAGATCTTTACCTCCGGTACAGTAGCAGAGAGGCAGATTTGTTTGCTGGAGTCAGTCAGAGTCCGGTAGCAGTTTACGGACAGTAGCATCACCTTAGCAGCGGAGGGCAAAACAGAGTAGATTTGCACCTACCCCTTGTCCTATATGCCACCGACCCCATTCTGGAGCCTGCAGGCAAGGCTTCTCAGGGTGCTATCACTGCGGACAGGAAGGGCATTTAATGAGAGATTATCCGGCCAGAGGACAGGGTAGCCGGGATAGTTTGGATAGAGCATCAGTGGGACCACGAGCTCCAGCAGCCTCAGTAGGGTCGCAGACCCTCAGGTTCAGCAAATAGGGGCCGAGGTAGATCAGGAGCCTCTGGCTCAGGTGCAGGCCCCAGTCGTACCTATGCTTTACCAGGGAGGCAGGATTCAGAGGCATCTCTCGACGTGGTCACAGGTATATTGATTATCTGCTCATACCCTGTTTATGTATTGATTGATCCAGGGTCTACCTTGTTATATATTACACCATGTGTGGCCCGAAAGTTGGGTATCGAACCAGAATTGCTTCAGTAGCCCTTTTCAGTGCTTACACCGGTCGGTGACTCGATTACAGCTAAAAGAGTTTACCGAGGGTGTACGGTAGAGGTTGCTGATCGCCAGACCACAGTAGACTTAATAGAACTTGAGATGGTCGACTTCGATGCCATTATGGGTATGTACTGGTTAGTGCCATGCTATGCCAACTTAGAATGCTGGACCAAGACGGTCCGATTTCACTTTCCGGGGGAAGCAGTGCGAGAGTGGAAAGGGAGCATAGCTACGCCAAAAGGTAGGTTTATTTCCTACCTTCAGGCGAGAAAATTAATAGAAAAGGGATGTATTTACCAACTAGTTAGAGTCCAGGACGTTCGGGTGGAAGCTCCGACTCTTCAGTTTGTTCCAGTGGTCAATGAATTCCCTGACGTATTTCCAGATGAGTTTCCTGGTATCCCTCCCGAAAGGGAGATAGATTTTGCAATTGACTTGTTGCCAGTGACTCAACCTATATCCATTCCCCCGTATCGCATGGCACCAGTTGAGCTTAGAGAGTTGAAAGAGCAGTTAAAAGATTTGCTCGAAAAAGGCTTTATCAGGCCTAGTACTTCCCCGTGGGGTGCACCAGTACTGTTTGTAAGGAAGAAAGATGGCTCATTCCGTATGTGTATAGACTACCGGCAGCTGAATAAGGTAACGGTTAAAAACAAATACCCGCTCCCTAGATTAGATGATTTGTTTGACCAGTTGCAGGGGGCCAGATGTTTCTCTAAGATAGATCTGAGGTCCGGATACCACCAGGTCCGGGTTTGTGAGAGGGACATTCCAAAGACTGCTTTCAGGACCAGGTACGGTCACTTTGAATTTCTAGTCATGTCTTTTGGGCTGACGAATGCTCCCGCAGTGTTTATGGACCTGATGAACAGCATATTCAGACCGTATTTGGATCTGTTCGTGATAGTATTTATCAATGATATTCTGGTATATTCTCGTTCAGAGACAGATCACCAGAACCATTTATGAACAGTACTCCAGATCCTTAGAGACCGTCAGCTGTACGCCAAGTTTTCTAAGTGTGAGTTCTGGCTGAACTCAGTGGCCTTTTTGGGGCATATCGTGTTGGATGCTGGGATACAGGTGGATACACAGAAAGTAGAGGCAGTCAAGACATGACCCAGACCTACCACTCCGACCGAGGTCCGTAGTTTCCTGGGTTTAGCAGGGTATTACCGGAGATTTTTTGAAGGATTCTCCACTATAGCAGCACCTCTGACAAAGCTGACACAGAAAGCAGCGAAATTTTAGTGGACGGAGGCATGTGAGCAGAGTTTTCAAGAATTGAAAGACAGATTGACCTCCGCCCCAGTACTAGCATTGCCAGAGGGGACAGATAGGTTATGCGGTGTATTGCGGCGCTTCAGGCTTTGGACTGGGTTGTGTGCTGATGCAGCATGGAAAGTAATTGCTTATGCTTCCAGACAACTGAGGAAGCATGAAAAGAACTATCCGACTCATGACCTGGAATTGGCCGCAGTGATCCACGCTCTGAAAATCTGGAGGCATTATCTGTATGGCGTTCATGTAGACATTTTTACAGATCATAAAAGCCTGCAGTACATTTTCACACAAAGGGAGTTAAATCTGCGGCAGCGTCGTTGGTTAGAATTGCTGAAAGATTATGACGTAAATATTCTCTACCACCCAAGGAGAGCTAATGTAGTAGCAGATGCCCTCAGCCGTAAGTCAATGGGGAGTTTAGCGTATTTCCGACCCGAGAAGCGGGAGTTAGCCAAGGAAATTCATCAGCTAGCTGGTTTAGCCGTTCGAGTAGTAGAGACAGAAAATAGCAGAGCGGTGATTCAGAACTCTGTTGTGTCATCGTTAGTTACAGAGGTAAAAGAACGGCAGTACGAGGACCCTGACTTAGTCCAGCTCAGAGATAGAGTTCAGAAAGGTAAGGAGCCAGATTTCCAAATGACTGAGGATGAAGTGCTGCGTTGTAAGGGCTGCCTATGTGTTCTGAATGTTTTAGGGCTTCGCCAGCAGATCATGCATGAGGTACATTACGCTCGCTATCCCTCCATCCAGGAGCAATGAAAATGTACCACGACATCAGAGACATCTACTGGTGGCCAGGTATGAAAGCTGAAATAGCTGAATTTGTATCTAGATGTCCTAACTGCCAGTAGGTGAAAGCAGAACACCAGAAATCGAGCGGTCTGACGCAAGATATAGTTGTGCCTTGTGGAAATGGGAAGCGATAAATATGGATTTTGTAACAGGGTTACCCCGTACCAGACGCAGAAACAATTCTATTTGGGTAATAGTTGACAGGCTGACAAAATCAGCTCATTTCCTACCAGTGAAAGCTACCTTCTCGGCTGAGGATTATGCCGAATTATATATCAGAGAAATAGTTAGATTACATGGAGTGCCGGTATCTATTATTTCAGATAGGGGAGCATAGTTTACAGCTAGATTTTGGCAGTCATTTCAGAGAGGCCTGGGGACACAAATTAACTTAAGTACAGTCTTTCATCCTCAGACAGACGGGCAAGCAGAACGAACTATCCAGACGCTCGAACATATGCTATGAGCGTGTGTACTAGATTTTGGGGGTAGCTGGGATGAGCATCTGCCATTGATTGAGTTTGACTATAATAACAGTTATCATTCAGCTATCCAGATGGTGCCCTTTGCAGCATTATATGGGCAAAAATGTAGATCACCCGTTGGCTGGTTTGAAGTGGGGGAGACAGCGCTGATTGGGCCGGATGTTATTCGTCAGTCAGAAGAGGCGGTGAAGCTTATCAGAGAACGCCTACTGACTGCTCAGAGACGCCAAAAGTCTTATGCAGATATGCGGCGCAGAAATCTAGAATTTGCAGTAGATGACTGGGTATATATGAAAGTGTCTCCGATGAAAGGGGTGATGAGATTTGGCAAGAAAGGCAAGCTTAGCCCGAGGTTCATTGGGCCATATCAGATTCGGCAGAGAATAGGTCGAGTTGCATATGAATTGAACTTGCCTTCAGAGTTAGCGTCTGTTCACCCAGTATTCCATGTATCTATGTTGAGGAAGTTCGTAGGAGACCCTTCCACAGTTGTTCCAGTTCAGGATGTCCAGGTCACAGAAGAGTTAGTATATGAAGAGGTTCCAGTAGCTATACCAGACAGACAGATCCGTAGACTGAGAACTAAAGATGTTGTGTCTGTCAAAGTATTGTGGCATAACAGGAACCGAGAAGAAATGACCTGGGAAGCCGAGGAGGACATGAAAGCCAGATATCCCCACTTATTCCAAGCATAGGCAAACGGGAGGTATGTTAGAACTGTTTTTCCTTATGAATGCTTATACTTCATATATGAAAGCAGGCGATTGATTATAGACAGTTATACATGAATGTTATTATATCGTGTGGAGTACCTGTATTGGGCTTTTCTGCTTTTCAGGAATTTTGAGATAGTCCATAATACAGGGGAAACTCTGCCGAAATTTTTCTAGAAACAAGTTGAGTAAGTTGAGAAGTCCTCTAGACAAAATGTCATTCGAGGACAAATGTTCTTAAGGGGGGGAGGATGTCACACCCCGTAAATTTTAAATAAATAAATAGTCTAATGGCATGTTGGTTAAGGGATTTTAAAAAAACAATAGCAAAGTCGGTTTTTCTCCATTTTTATCAATAAAACCACCAAAAAAACAGAGGGTATAGCCATGAAAGGCAAACCCACAACAATATATACAATTTCCTTCCGATTACGCTATGAAACACGGTCTAAACTCCGTTCTGGCTTAGGTACAGAGATATAAAGCTGCAGAGAGCAATCCTACGGAGTTGGTTTCGTGAAATTTGGCTGGCGAAACGTCGTGCTACCGAGGTAAAGTAAATAGAATTGCTTTAAATTAGTACCAATGTGTTCCTAGCCTTGCAGTGAGCATTTATCCCTTCTGGACTATCGAGAAATAACTAGTTTTCGACCGTTTTTTGAAAGATTGAAGTTTGGGATAAATATATATCAAAAGTGATAATTTCTCCCGGATATTAATGTATTTAGTTCTAATTGACATGTATATGAATGTAGTTGGGAGAAACAGCAAAAGTACCGACGGAAATCACATCGGTCAGTCGGGTACTCAGAAATCAGGTATGTAAAGCTATTCTTTCAGCAAGCCAGGAAGTACAGTCTAGAAAATAAATAGAATAAAGGCTATTGACAGATACCCAGCGTACAGGAATGATTTTAGTACGATTTCCAGCAAGCATGCTAGTATATCACTAGGTATTATGCGATAATCAGAATAACGGATAGTCAGATGATTTTAGATAGTAATGTCGTATCAGCTAGTAGCTCAGCATGTTCTTACGTAATATCCAGAATGGAAGTTGTAAAAGTAGTATAATGAATTAGCAAGATTACAGATAGTATGTATTACATTTGTTGAGACTGTATCCGGTAATAGATGGCACATCTTATATTATTGAGCTATATCCAGTTATAGATGGCATGTTCTATGTTATTGAGTTATATCCAGATATAATCAGATCAGTAATCAGATATAGAAATAGCCCCAGACACCGATATAGCTCCAGACACAGATATAGCTCCATAAATAGATATGGCTCTAGAAATTGATATAGCTTCAGATCACGGATATTAATAATCAGATAAACAGATAAAGGCCAGGTAGCAGTTAGACCAGCAGCCAGAAACAATGTAAACAGAATATAGCATCAGTTGTTTAGTACGGAATGGCCTTGAGATAAAAGAAGTGTGTATGATTAGTATTTTTCATTTGAGCATACTTGCTGTGTATGTGTTTTGCTTGTTGAGACTTGTTGTGGCGTGTGGACACCCTTTAGCATCCCCTCTACCCCTGGGTTATAGCTGTGTCGATACCAGATTCAGATACCGCCACCAGTTGGGTGATGCCGTCCGCCTAGAGGATGATGATGGCCGACCACCATGATAATACGGTCCAGATTACCCTGCTTGCAGGGGCAGTTCAGTTCGTTCTGCGCAGAGCCAGATTACCCTGTTTACAGGGGCAGATTACTCTCTATGTGCTTGTGGCCGGGGGCAGTTTCAGATACAGATTTTTATAAAATTACCCTGTTGCGTGCTTGCACCCAGGGGCAGTTTCAGTTATAGATAC
The DNA here is from genome assembly GCA_035772735.1 of Datura wrightii. NCBI lineage: Eukaryota > Viridiplantae > Streptophyta > Magnoliopsida > Solanales > Solanaceae > Datura > Datura wrightii. The sequence goes on from JASDFA010000003.1 coordinate 40,909,888, forward strand.
AGCAGCAGATTACCCCGTGTGCACTTGCGCCCAGAGGCAGGAGTCTTCGGACTCAGACACAGTTTATTGTCAGAGGCCAAGGCCTGAGCTACGTACCCAAGGGGGTCGGTAGGAGGAGTTCACAGTTATCGGATGAGTGGAGTGACTTATTTTTGGTTGGTTTAGACCCGGATAGGGGTATATAGATTGTTCTGTTGATTGGCACCTTCCGGCTTATGGGGGTCGGTCAGGTATTGTGTGTATCTATATGTATATCTATATGTGTTATTAGATACTAATAAATAGTAGGACGACACGTCGTTAGTTAGTTACAGAATATGTAAACTCTCCCCAGTTATCCTCAGCCAGATAGATTCAGCTACTTCCTACTTATATGTCATGTTATTGTTGTTACCCAGTTCAGTTGTGTATTTCAGTTTGCTTTACATGCTCGGAGGGGCAGTTCAGTTCGCTCTGCGTAGAGCCAGATTACCCTGTTTACAGGGGCAGATTACTGTGTGTGCGCTTGTGGTCGGGGGCAGTTTCAGATACAGATTTTTATAAAATTACCCTGTTGTGTGCTTGCACCCAGGGGCAGTTTCAGTTATAGATACAGCAGCAGATTACCCCGTGTGCACTTGCGCCCAGAGGCAGGAGTCTACAGACTCAGACACAGTTTATTGTCAGAGGCCAAGGCCTGAGCTACGTAACCAAGGGGGTCGGTAGGAGGAGCTCACAGTTATCAGATGAGTGGAGTGACTTATTGTTGGTTGGTTTAGACCCGGGTAGGGGTATATAGATTGTTCTGTTGATTGGCACCTTCCGGCTTATGGGGGTCGGTCAGGTATTGTGTGTATCTATATGTATATCTATATGTGCTATTATATACTGATAAACAGTAGGACGACACATCGTCAGTTAGTTACAGAATATGTAAACTCTCCCCAGTTATCCTCAGCCAGATAGATTCAGCTACTTCCTGCTTATATGTCATGTTATTGTTGTTACCCAGTTCAGTTGTGTATTTCAGTTTACTTTACATGCTCGGTACCTGTGGTACTGACGCTCGTGGGGTGCTGCATTGCTTGCCTGCAGGTACTCATATACGAGGAGCCGATCCCTCGTGATCCTAGCCAGAGCAGAGTTATCAACTCCTGTCATCCGGAGCTTGATATTCAGAGGTGTATTTCATTTTCTTTTGTTGTATAGTACGGGTAGGTCGGGGCCCTGTCCCGACCATTCTATTATCACTTCTTAGAGGCTTGCAGTCTGATGTTTCCTGTGGTAATGGAGCCGGTCGTGTGGGGCCGTGCATGTATATATGTGTTTAGTTGTTGATGTTGGCCGTGTGGGGCCTTCTTCTGGTTATAGTTAGTGACCTTGTCGGTCACAAAGGTGAATAGTAGTTGTTTCAAATTATAGTGTCATTGTTTTGGTTAGCTGTTGTGTATTGCAGGTGGCTATGGGCCTAATCGGCCGGGGGCTGTATTTACAGCCGCTATATAGTCGATTCGTTTCTTGAAATAGAGCCAGAGTCTAGCAGGCACCAGGTGCCCGTCATACCCCCCAAGGTGGGGTGTGACAAACTTGGTATCTGAGCAGTTCGTGTCCCAGGGAGTCTGCAAGCCGTGCTAAGTAGAGTCTTTTCTATGGATGTGTTGTGCACCACATACTATAGGCAGGAGGCTGCGAGGCATAATAGGATAGTTACCCTTCTTTCATACTCAGTCGTGCCATAGCACAGCACAGTATAGGGTTGGTTATTTTGAAACTTACCACCCTCTTTGTTTACAGATACTATGGTAGACCAGTGGCACCCAGATAAAGGCAGAAGATTGGATACAGCAGCGGGCGAAGGCACTAGTAGGATGCCTCACTTACAGCCAGATTCAGCCCGATCTGAGAGCAATACGGAGGTGTCATCTCGACCCTCCCAGCAGTCTCTGCCTCGCCAGACATTATTTGAGGAAGCACCGCCTCCCACAGCTCCTGCACCTACTTCATCTGATCAGGAGCTACGTAGTGCAGTGGTTATGTTGACCCAGATGCTAGCTACTCAGCGTCAGCCAGTACCACCTGCAGCAGCAGAATCCCTAGGTGGGCCAGGTAGTTCTAGGGTTAGAGAATTCTTGGATGGATTTTGTAACAGGGTTACCCCGTACCAGACGCAGAAACAATTCTATTTGGGTAATAGTTGACAGGCTGACAAAATCAGCTCATTTCCTACCAGTGAAAGCTACCTTCTCGGCTGAGGATTATGCCGAATTATATATCAGAGAAATAGTTAGATTACATGGAGTGCCGGTATCTATTATTTCAGATAGGGGAGCATAGTTTACAGCTAGATTTTGGCAGTCATTTCAGAGAGGCCTGGGGACACAAATTAACTTAAGTACAGTCTTTCATCCTCAGACAGACGGGCAAGCAGAACGAACTATCCAGACGCTCGAACATATGCTATGAGCGTGTGTACTAGATTTTGGGGGTAGCTGGGATGAGCATCTGCCATTGATTGAGTTTGACTATAATAACAGTTATCATTCAGCTATCCAGATGGTGCCCTTTGCAGCATTATATGGGCAAAAATGTAGATCACCCGTTGGCTGGTTTGAAGTGGGGGAGACAGCGCTGATTGGGCCGGATGTTATTCGTCAGTCAGAAGAGGCGGTGAAGCTTATCAGAGAACGCCTACTGACTGCTCAGAGACGCCAAAAGTCTTATGCAGATATGCGGCGCAGAAATCTAGAATTTGCAGTAGATGACTGGGTATATATGAAAGTGTCTCCGATGAAAGGGGTGATGAGATTTGGCAAGAAAGGCAAGCTTAGCCCGAGGTTCATTGGGCCATATCAGATTCGGCAGAGAATAGGTCGAGTTGCATATGAATTGAACTTGCCTTCAGAGTTAGCGTCTGTTCACCCAGTATTCCATGTATCTATGTTGAGGAAGTTCGTAGGAGACCCTTCCACAGTTGTTCCAGTTCAGGATGTCCAGGTCACAGAAGAGTTAGTATATGAAGAGGTTCCAGTAGCTATACCAGACAGACAGATCCGTAGACTGAGAACTAAAGATGTTGTGTCTGTCAAAGTATTGTGGCATAACAGGAACCGAGAAGAAATGACCTGGGAAGCCGAGGAGGACATGAAAGCCAGATATCCCCACTTATTCCAAGCATAGGCAAACGGGAGGTATGTTAGAACTGTTTTTCCTTATGAATGCTTATACTTCATATATGAAAGCAGGCGATTGATTATAGACAGTTATACATGAATGTTATTATATCGTGTGGAGTACCTGTATTGGGCTTTTCTGCTTTTCAGGAATTTTGAGATAGTCCATAATACAGGGGAAACTCTGCCGAAATTTTTCTAGAAACAAGTTGAGTAAGTTGAGAAGTCCTCTAGACAAAATGTCATTCGAGGACAAATGTTCTTAAGGGGGGGAGGATGTCACACCCCGTAAATTTTAAATAAATAAATAGTCTAATGGCATGTTGGTTAAGGGATTTTAAAAAAACAATAGCAAAGTCGGTTTTTCTCCATTTTTATCAATAAAACCACCAAAAAAACAGAGGGTATAGCCATGAAAGGCAAACCCACAACAATATATACAATTTCCTTCCGATTACGCTATGAAACACGGTCTAAACTCCGTTCTGGCTTAGGTACAGAGATATAAAGCTGCAGAGAGCAATCCTACGGAGTTGGTTTCGTGAAATTTGGCTGGCGAAACGTCGTGCTACCGAGGTAAAGTAAATAGAATTGCTTTAAATTAGTACCAATGTGTTCCTAGCCTTGCAGTGAGCATTTATCCCTTCTGGACTATCGAGAAATAACTAGTTTTCGACCGTTTTTTGAAAGATTGAAGTTTGGGATAAATATATATCAAAAGTGATAATTTCTCCCGGATATTAATGTATTTAGTTCTAATTGACATGTATATGAATGTAGTTGGGAGAAACAGCAAAAGTACCGACGGAAATCACATCGGTCAGTCGGGTACTCAGAAATCAGGTATGTAAAGCTATTCTTTCAGCAAGCCAGGAAGTACAGTCTAGAAAATAAATAGAATAAAGGCTATTGACAGATACCCAGCGTACAGGAATGATTTTAGTACGATTTCCAGCAAGCATGCTAGTATATCACTAGGTATTATGCGATAATCAGAATAACGGATAGTCAGATGATTTTAGATAGTAATGTCGTATCAGCTAGTAGCTCAGCATGTTCTTACGTAATATCCAGAATGGAAGTTGTAAAAGTAGTATAATGAATTAGCAAGATTACAGATAGTATGTATTACATTTGTTGAGACTGTATCCGGTAATAGATGGCACATCTTATATTATTGAGCTATATCCAGTTATAGATGGCATGTTCTATGTTATTGAGTTATATCCAGATATAATCAGATCAGTAATCAGATATAGAAATAGCCCCAGACAACGATATAGCTCCAGACACAGATATAGCTCCATAAATAGATATGGCTCTAGAAATTGATATAGCTTCAGATCACGGATATTAATAATCAGATAAACAGATAAAGGCCAGGTAGCAGTTAGACCAGCAGCCAGAAACAATGTAAACAGAATATAGCATCAGTTGTTTAGTACGGAATGGCCTTGAGATAAAAGAAGTGTGTATGATTAGTATTTTTCATTTGAGCATGCTTGCTGTGTATGTGTTTTGCTTGTTGAGACTTGTTGTGGCGTGTGGACACCCTTTAGCATCCCCTCTACCCCTGGGTTATAGCTGTGTCGATACCAGATTTAGATACCGCCACCAGTTGGGCGATGTCGTCCGCCTAGAGGACGATGATGGCCGACCACCATGATAATACGGTCCAGATTACCCTGCTTGCAGGGGCAGTTCAGTTCGTTCTGCGCAGAGCCAGATTACCCTGTTTACAGGGGCAGATTACTCTCTATGTGCTTGTGGCCGGGGGCAGTTTCAGATACAGATTTTTATAAAATTACCCTGTTGCATGCTTGCACCCAGGGGCAGTTTCAGTTATAGATACAGCAGCAGATTACCCCGTGTGCACTTGCGCCCAGAGGCAGGAGTCTTCGGACTCAGACACAGTTTATTGTCAGAGGCCAAGGCCTGAGCTACGTACCCAAGGGGGTCGGTAGGAGGAGTTCACAGTTATCGGATGAGTGGAGTGACTTATTTTTGGTTGGTTTAGACCCGGATAGGGGTATATAGATTGTTCTGTTGATTGGCACCTTCCGGCTTATGGGGGTCGGTCAGGTATTGTGTGTATCTATATGTATATCTATATGTGTTATTAGATACTAATAAATAGTAGGACGACACGTCGTTAGTTAGTTACAGAATATGTAAACTCTCCCCAGTTATCCTCAGCCAGATAGATTCAGCTACTTCCTACTTATATGTCATGTTATTGTTGTTACCCAGTTCAGTTGTGTATTTCAGTTTGCTTTACATGCTCAGAGGGGCAGTTCAGTTCGCTATGCGTAGAGCCAGATTACCCTGTTTACAGGGGCAGATTACTGTGTGTGCGCTTGTGGTCGGGGGCAGTTTCAGATACAGATTTTTATAAAATTACCCTGTTGTGTGCTTGCACCCAGGGGCAGTTTCAGTTACAGATATAGCAGCAGATTACCCCGTGTGCACTTGCGCCCAGAGGCAGGAGTCTACAGACTCAGACACAGTTTATTGTCAGAGGCCAAGGCCTGAGCTACGTAACCAAGGGGGTCGGTAGGAGGAGCTCACAGTTATCAGATGAGTGGAGTGACTTATTTTTGGTTGGTTTAGACCCGGGTAGGGGTATATAGATTGTTCTGTTGATTGGCACCTTCCGGCTTATGGGGGTCGGTCAGGTATTGTGTGTATCTATATGTATATCTATATGTGCTATTATATACTGATAAACAGTAGGACGACACATCGTCAGTTAGTTACAGAATATGTAAACTCTCCCCAGTTATCCTCAGCCAGATAGATTCAGCTACTTCCTGCTTATATGTCATGTTATTGTTGTTACCCAGTTCAGTTGTGTATTTCAGTTTACTTTACATGCTCGGTACCTGTGGTACTGACGCTCGTGGGGTGCTGCATTGCTTGCCTGCAGGTACTCACAGACGAGGAGCCGATCCCTCGTGATCCTAGCCAGAGCAGAGTTATCAACTCCTGTCATCCGGAGCTTGATATTCAGAGGTGTATTTCATTTTCTTTTGTTGTATAGTACGGGTAGGTCGGGGCCCTGTCCCGACCATTCTATTATCACTTCTTAGAGGCTTGCAGTCTGATGTTTCCTGTGGTAATGGAGCCGGTCGTGTGGGGCCGTGCATGTATATATGTGTTTAGTTGTTGATGTTGGCCGTGTGGGGCCTTCTTCTGGTTATAGTTAGTGACCTTGTCGGTCACAAAGGTGAATAGTAGTTGTTTCAAATTATAGTGTCATTGTTTTGGTTAGCTGTTGTGTATTGCAGGTGGCTATGGGCCTAATCGGCCGGGGGCTGTATTTACAGCCGCTATATAGTCGATTCGTTTCTTGAAATAGAGCCAGAGTCTAGCAGGCACCAGGTGCCCGTCATACCCCCCAAGGTGGGGTGTGACAAACTTGGTATCTGAGTAGTTCGTGTCCCAGGGAGTCTGCAAGCCGTGCTAAGTAGAGTCTTTTCTATGGATGTGTTGTGCACCACATACTATAGGCAGGAGGCTGGGAGGCATAATAGGATAGTTACCCTTCTTTCATACTCAGTCGTGCCATAGCACAGCACAGTATAGGGTTGGTTATTTTGAAACTTACCACCCTCTTTGTTTACAGATACTATGGCAGACCAGTGGCACCCAGATACAGGCAGAAGATTGGATACAGCAGCGGGCGAAGGCACTAGTAGGATGCCTCACTTACAGCCAGATTCAGCCCGATCTGAGAGCAATACGGAGGTGTCATCTCGACCCTCCCAGCAGTCTCCGCCTCGCCAGACACCATTTGAGGAAGCACCGCCTCCCACAGCTCCTGCACCTACTTCATCTGATCAGGAGCTACGTAGTGCAGTGGTTATGTTGACCCAGATGCTAGCTACTCAGCGTCAGCCAGTACCACCTGCAGCAGCAGAATCCCTAGGTGGGCCAGGTAGTTCTAGGGTTAGAGAATTCTTGGATGGATTTTGTAACAGGGTTACCCCGTACCAGACGCAGAAACAATTCTATTTGGGTAATAGTTGACAGGCTGACAAAATCAGCTCATTTCCTACCAGTGAAAGCTACCTTCTCGGCTGAGGATTATGCCGAATTATATATCAGAGAAATAGTTAGATTACATGGAGTGCCGGTATCTATTATTTCAGATAGGGGAGCACAGTTTACAGCTAGATTTTGGCAGTCATTTCAGAGAGGCCTGGGGACACAAATTAACTTAAGTACAGTCTTTCATCCTCAGACAGACGGGCAAGCAGAACGAACTATCCAGACGCTCGAACATATGCTATGAGCGTGTGTACTAGATTTTGGGGGTAGCTGGGATGAGCATCTGCCATTGATTGAGTTTGACTATAATAACAGTTATCATTCAGCTATCCAGATGGTGCCCTTTGCAGCATTATATGGGCAAAAATGTAGATCACCCGTTGGCTGGTTTGAAGTGGGGGAGACAGCGCTGATTGGGCCGGATGTTATTCGTCAGTCAGAAGAGGCGGTGAAGCTTATCAGAGAACGCCTACTGACTGCTTAGAGACGCCAAAAGTCTTATGCAGATATGCGGCGCAGAAATCTAGAATTTGCAGTAGATGACTGGGTATATATGAAAGTGTCTCCGATGAAAGGGGTGATGAGATTTGGCAAGAAAGGCAAGCTTAGCCCGAGGTTCATTGGGCCATATCAGATTCGGCAGAGAATAGGTCGAGTTGCATATGAATTGAACTTGCCTTCAGAGTTAGCGTCTGTTCACCCAGTATTCCATGTATCTATGTTGAGGAAGTTCGTAGGAGACCCTTCCACAGTTGTTCCAGTTCAGGATGTCCAGGTCACAGAAGAGTTAGTATATGAAGAGGTTCCAGTAGCTATACCAGACAGACAGATCCGTAGACTGAGAACTAAAGATGTTGTGTCTGTCAAAGTATTGTGGCATAACAGGAACCGAGAAGAAATGACCTGGGAAGCCGAGGAGGACATGAAAGCCAGATATCCCCACTTATTCCAAGCATAGGCAAATGGGAGGTATGTTAGAACTGTTTTTCCTTATGAATGCTTATACTTCATATATGAAAGCAGGCGATTGATTATAGACAGTTATACATGAATGTTATTATATCGTGTGGAGTACCTGTATTGGGCTTTTCTGCTTTTCAGGAATTTTGAGATAGTCCATAATACAGGGGAAACTCTGCCGAAATTTTTCTAGAAACAAGTTGAGTAAGTTGAGAAGTCCTCTAGACAAAATGTCATTCGAGGACAAATGTTCTTAAGGGGGGGAGGATGTCACACCCCGTAAATTTTAAATAAATAAATAGTCTAATGGCATGTTGGTTAAGGGATTTTAAAAAAACAATAGCAAAGTCGGTTTTTCTCCATTTTTATCAATAAAACCACCAAAAAAACAGAGGGTATAGCCATGAAAGGCAAACCCACAACAATATATACAATTTCCTTCCGATTACGCTATGAAACACGGTCTAAACTCTGTTCTGGCTTAGGTACAGAGATATAAAGCTGCAGAGAGCAATCCTACGGAGTTGGTTTCGTGAAATTTGGCTGGCGAAACGTCGTGCTACCGAGGTAAAGTAAATAGAATTGCTTTAAATTAGTACCAATGTGTTCCTAGCCTTGCAGTGAGCATTTATCCCTTCTGGACTATCGAGAAATAACTAGTTTTCGACCGTTTTTTGAAAGATTGAAGTTTGGGATAAATATATATCAAAAGTGATAATTTCTCCCGGATATTAATGTATTTAGTTCTAATTGACATGTATATGAATGTAGTTGGGAGAAACAGCAAAAGTACCGACGGAAATCACATCGGTCAGTCGGGTACTCAGAAATCAGGTATGTAAAGCTATTCTTTCAGCAAGCCAGGAAGTACAGTCTAGAAAATAAATAGAATAAAGGCTATTGACAGATACCCAGCGTACAGGAATGATTTTAGTACGATTTCCAGCAAGCATGCTAGTATATCACTAGGTATTATGCGATAATCAGAATAACGGATAGTCAGATGATTTTAGATAGTAATGTCGTATCAGCTAGTAGCTCAGCATGTTCTTACGTAATATCCAGAATGGAAGTTGTAAAAGTAGTATAATGAATTAGCAAGATTACAGATAGTATGTATTACATTTGTTGAGACTGTATCCGGTAATAGATGGCACATCTTATATTATTGAGCTATATCCAGTTATAGATGGCATGTTCTATGTTATTGAGTTATATCCAGATATAATCAGATCAGTAATCAGATATAGAAATAGCCCCAGACAACGATATAGCTCCAGACACAGATATAGCTCCATAAATAGATATGGCTCTAGAAATTGATATAGCTTCAGATCACGGATATTAATAATCAGATAAACAGATAAAGGCCAGGTAGCAGTTAGACCAGCAGCCAGAAACAATGTAAACAGAATATAGCATCAGTTGTTTAGTACGGAATGGCCTTGAGATAAAAGAAGTGTGTATGATTAGTATTTTTCATTTGAGCATGCTTGCTGTGTATGTGTTTTGCTTGTTGAGACTTGTTGTGGCGTGTGGACACCCTTTAGCATCCCCTCTACCCCTGGGTTATAGCTGTGTCGATACCAGATTCAGATACCGCCACCAGTTGGGCGATGCCGTCCGCCTAGAGGACGATGATGGCCGACCACCATGATAATACGGTCCAGATTACCCTGCTTGCAGGGGCAGTTCAGTTCGTTCTGCGCAGAGCCAGATTACCCTGTTTACAGGGGCAGATTACTCTCTATGTGCTTGTGGCCGGGGGCAGTTTCAGATACAGATTTTTATAAAATTACCCTGTTGCGTGCTTGCACCCAGGGGCAGTTTCAGTTATAGATACAGCAGCAGATTACCCCGTGTGCACTTGCGCCCAGAGGCAGGAGTCTTCGGACTCAGACACAGTTTATTGTCAGAGGCCAAGGCCTGAGCTACGTACCCAAGGGGGTCGGTAGGAGGAGTTCACAGTTATCGGATGAGTGGAGTGACTTATTTTTGGTTGGTTTAGACCCGGATAGGGGTATATAGATTGTTCTGTTGATTGGCACCTTCCGGCTTATGGGGGTCGGTCAGGTATTGTGTGTATCTATATGTATATCTATATGTGTTATTAGATACTAACAAATAGTAAGACGACACGTCGTTAGTTAGTTACAGAATATGTAAACTCTCCCCAGTTATCCTCAGCCAGATAGATTCAGCTACTTCCTACTTATATGTCATGTTATTGTTGTTACCCAGTTCAGTTGTGTATTTCAGTTTGCTTTACATGCTCGGTACCTGTGGTACTGACGCCCGTGGGGCGCTGCATTGCTTGCCTGCAGGTACTCACAGACGAGGAGCCGATCCCTCGTTATCCTAGCCAGCGCAGAGTTATCAACTCCTGTCATCCGGAGCTTGATATTCAAAGGTGTATTTCATTTTCTTTTGTTGTATAGTACAGGTAGGTCGGGGCCCTGTCCCGACCATTCTATTATCACTTCTTAGAGGCTTGCAGTCTGATGTTTCCTGTGGTGGTGGAGCCGGTTGTGTGGGGCCGTGCATGTATATATGTGTTTAGTTGTTGATGTTGGCCGTGTGGGGCCTTCTTCTGGTTATATTTAGTGACCTTGTCGGTCACAAAGGTGAATAGTAGTTGTTTCAGATTATAGTGTCATTGTTTTGGTTAGCTGTTGTGTATTGCAGGTGGCTATGGGCCTAATCGGCCGGGGGCTGTATTTACAGCCGCTATATAGCCGGTTCATTTCTTGAAATAGAGCCAGAGTCTAGCAGGCACCAGGTGCCCGTCATACCCCCCAAGGTGGGGTGTGACACATATCATGAAGGCATGAGCTACCTCTTACTCCCATACTTGTTATTGAGTTGTTTGATGTCTGGGGAGTTGACTTCATGGGCCCGTTTGTGAGCTCAAATGGGGTGAAGTGCATACTTTTAGCTGTGTACAATGTATCTAAGTGGATGGAGGCAGTTGCACTTCCTAATAATGAAGGCAAGAGTGTTACAACGTTGTTGTACTTTTTTCTTAACTCGCGGTCATGTCTTGGCCCCCCACGGAATATCTTCTCCAGATTTGGAACTCCCAGAGAAATCATTATTGATGGGGGCTCGCACTTTTATAACTAGTTGTTTCGGACCTTGCTAGAAAAATATGGGTTGAAGCATAGTGTGGAAACAACTTATCATCCACAATCTCGTGGGAAAATTGAGGTCTCCAACTGGGAGATAAAAAGACCATCTTAGCAAAGACTGTGAATGCTAATAGGATAGAATGGTCTAGGAAGCTGGATGATGAGTTATAGGTATATTGGATTACATTCAAGACCCCTATAGGTATGTCTCCTTATCAGCTTGTGTATGGGAAAGCATGTCATCTTGCGATCGAGCTTGAGCACAAAGGCATGTGGGCACTTAAGAAACTGAATCTGAATTAGTTTGATGTTGCGAACTTGAGGCTTGATCAGTTGAATGAGTTAGATTAATTTTTTTTAAAAGCCTATGAAGTTCATGTAATGCCCCAGAAACCCTAAAATCAGACTCGGCAGTTAAAACGAAGAAAATAGAATTTTCTACACCAGGTCACAGAACGAGTCGTCCTGTGACCCATGGGGTAGGCCACGAGTCATAGACTGACTCATGGAGAAGGGTCCAGACTTGGTTGAAAATTTGGGAAATTGAGTGACCAAAGGTGTGACCACGAGTTGTAGTCAACACCATGAGTCGTGGTCAAGGATTGACTGAAAGTTGGAAAATTCGGGCAGTGTACCTAATGAATCATCACCACGACTCGTCGGGTACACCACGAGTCATGGTGTCCCCCATGGTGACCTATGAAGAGAAGTCTTGGTTCAGTGACAATGGGAGACGTCATGAGTCGTTAAGCCTCCTGACGACTAGTGAAGTTAGTCATAGGCAGATGTGAATTTAAAGAAAATTTCTAGTACACACCACGACTTGGCACCACGAGTCGCCCCTGACCTCAAGACTCGTGGAGTGCCTCGTTGGGACTGGAAGGGTCCTTTTTCCTGCGAATTTCATAGGGTGTTTTAGGTAATCTCCTAAACTCCTAGACTTAAACTACGTCATTTTGGGTATTAATTAGGGGATTTAGAGGGGTAACCGATGGTTTCACTTCATTCCTCGCATCCCCTCAGAAGTTAGAATGTAGATTTCTCTCACAAAGACTCAGAGAAGAAGCTAGGGCAATCGAATTCTCCTCAGATTTTCAAGGGATTCCCTTGGGGATTTCCATCACCAGGTATGTGGGAATTCAAAAAGGGAATAGTTCTTCTCTTGTGTCCCCAAAATCTTCTTTATCTTCTCTATCAGTTCTAGCCCTAAACTTTCGAATGTAAATAAATTATATGTCAGACTTCGTTTATAGCATGTAGAATATCGTCTATGTTGATTGTTGTTATATTTCCACTACCTAGTTATCATGTTAATACTCATTCTTGTAAGAATGGTTTTATCCCTAGCTTTGAATGCAGTAAACTAGAATTTTGCCTGTTGGACTAGTTTTTCCTTGTGGCTTGATTCTATCAGTTTGGGTTTCCCATATTGCTAGAATATGTTGAGGTTTCATTCAGATGTTTGTTAGTCCAGTCTCAGTCATTTATTAGCATATTCTGTATAATCCAGAAATGTCAACTGATTAGTTTGACTATAGTAAATTCTTAAGATGTCAGTGGTGCCTCCCAGTTATCAGTATTAGACTCAATTATTAGATTTTAGTGGTTCTCTAGGCAGTCATGACACTTCTAGATAAGCAGCTCTGACCACCCTTAGGACCCCAATTTCATATTACAGTTTGTTCTTTAGACGATTACGACGCTTCCAGATAAGCAGCTCTGACTAGTTTTAGAACACTAGTTACAGAATTTGGTCCGACAAGACTTTCAGTGTACTTCTAGATTTGTATTCCTGACTTAGTCTTGGGCCCCAGTTTTGAGCTATCAGCTTCGTAGTCACTCTTGGACTATCCAGTAGGAGTAGGACTTAGCACTGAGCTGACTGGAGTTCAGCGCACCAAGGTTCCTAGAACTACGTTGCCACCATAGGTTATATATTATTAGCCTCATGGCTCCAAATATGTGATCACTCAGTTCATTCCTCTATACCTTGGCAAGGTATATTGGGTCCTACTGATGGGATGTATAGATCAGACTTCACATCTAGCTCACGTGGTTATATGTCGGTTATAGACTCTCCCACTAGCCGGTTCAGTTCAGTCTAAGATTAGCTCAGTTAGAACAGTTTCAGAGTGCTTAGTTTAGATCAGTTCAGTACAGTACTTTAGATTAGTATCTTAGATTTAAGGCATGTCTTTGACCATCAGACAAGGTCATTTTGACCATCTCAGTATTTCACAGTTTATTAGTTTCAGTATTTCAGTTGGTCATTGCATGTCTTTACAGTTTAATTATTTTATTCTCCGTGTTATGGTTCTCTCACTTATTCAGTACACTCAAAGTACTTACGCGTACCTTTTATGTTGTATCATTTTATGATACAGCTGCAGGTTCTCAGTCTCAACACCATTGGCAGATCACATTCAGGAGTTTTCAGTTGTACCAAGTGGTGAGTACTCATCTGTTGAGGAAGATGATTATTTTCTTCAATTGTTTTTTTCTTTCAGTTAGAATTAAATTTAGCTAGAGGCTTGTCCCAGCAACTCATCAGATAGATGGCTTTCAGAAACAGACACGGATTTAGACGTTCAGTTTTCTTTTCAGATGTATAAACTTTTACTATTCAGTTTTCCTTAATGTTTCATGTTTAAGCTTCCAATATGTTTTTACTTAGTTTAGCAGTGTTATGATAGACCATAGGTTGACTTGGGTTACTTGTGACTCCGAGTACCGCGTCTCGTCCAGGGTATAGACTCGGGACCTGACAAACTTGGTATTAAAGCCAGGTTTAGAGTATCCTAGGATGTCTGAAAGCCGTATCGAGTAGAGTCCTTTTCATGGGTGTGAAGCGCGCTTATGACAGGGAGGATACGAGACGTTATTAGGAAAACTCCCTTTTATTCATACTCTTTATCGTGCGACTGATTTCAATCCCAAAAATGTTTTTCTAAGTCATTCTCTATTTCATTTTAGTGAAATCATGCCTCCACAATGTGGTAACAGAAGAAGGGCCGACAACCCTCACCGACCTGCCCCACCAACTGCAGCATCCCCTTAGGACAACCTAGTGTCCTCCAAATTGTTTAGAGCAACCATCCAGCTGCTCACATAGACAGTCACAAATCAGATGAGCCAACAGGTGGTCCCGATTAGTACTAATGGGTCCGCAGCAGCTGCCCGAGTTCAGACTTCACCCGGATAAACCATCAAATTTTCCATGGATCTATAGTGGGAGAGGACCCATAAGAGTTCGTGGGTGAGATCAGGAAGATCACCCCAATTATGGGTGTTAGATCCTCGGAGAGTGCCGACCTGACTACCTACCAGCTGAAAAGAGTAGCTAAGATTTGGTACGACCAGTGAAAGGAGGGGAGACCAGCGGGAGCAGAACCAATGGAATTGGAGTAGTTCACTACAGCCTTCCTAGACAGATTTTTCCCCCAGGAGTTCATGAAGACTAAAGTGGCTGAATTTATGAATCTGGAGTAGGGAAATTGAATGGTGGATGAGTATGCACTGGAGTTTACAAGGTTGTCTAAATATGCTCTAAAGATGGTAGTCGAGCCAAGGGCTCTTATGTTGATGTTTATTAATGGAGTATCAAACTTGGTCCTCAAGGAGTGTAGGAGGGCAATGCTGATTAAGAATATCAATCTCTCCAGTGTCATAGTTCATGCCCAGCAGATTGATGCAGAAAAACTAAAAGACTTCGAGCGGGAGAAAAAACGGGCAAGAACTAGCCAGTCAGATTGTGGACACTAGAGATCTGGTGGTAGTAGCCGCCCATAGTAGCAACAGCAACAACAGCAGCAGAAGGCTCCAGCACCCACTTCAGCTAGTGCCCCTACTTTCCTGTCCCGCAAGGATCGGAGGGGTGGGGCATCTGGCTCACAGTCCCAGAGTCATAGTGCCAGCAACTGCTACAACTACCCATCTTGCCCTAAGTATGGGAAGAACCATCTAGGAGAATGCCTTTACGGCCGAGAGGGTTGTTTTGGGTGTGGACAACTCGGTCATCGGCTCAAAGAATCCGTTAGCAGGATGGGGGAGATCACAATCCACCACTTCAGCAGCTCCAGCAGGACGACCAGCTCAGCAGGCCAACACTTCAGGTACAGATAACAGCCAGCGCCAAAATCGTTTTTATGTTTTTGTCCTCTCGTCAGGATCAGGAGAACTCAGTTAACGTGGTCACGTATATGTTACGCCTTTTCCATCTTGACGTGTATGCCCTACTAGATCCAGGAGCCACACTTTCGTTCGTGACTCCTTATGTAGTTGTCCAGTTTGATATCAGTCCAAAAGTCCTCTCAGAACCATTCTTAGTCTCCACCACGGTTGGCGAGTCAGTTAGAGCCAGTCGGATGTATAGAAACTATCCAGTCTCAATTTTGAATAAGGTCATTCCAGATGATCTTGTAAAGTTAGACATAGTTGACTTTGACCTCATTCTTAGCATGGATTGGTTACAGTTCAGTTATGCCTCAGTTTACTGCAGAACTAAAGTCGACAGGTTTCGTTTCTCTAATGAGCCAGTTTTAGAGTGGATGGGCAGAAGTTTAGCACTTAAGGGTCGGTTTATTTCCTACCTTAAGGATAGAAAGCTTATTTCCAAAGGGTGAATTTATCATCTAGTTTGGGTCAAGGATTCCAGCTCTGAGACCCCAACTATCCAGTCAGCTCCAGTTGTTTGTAAGTTCCTTGACATGTTTCCCAAAGATCTTCCCGGAGTCCATCCTGAGTGGGAAATAGACTTTGGCATAGACCTTCTTCCAGACACTCCGCCCTTCTCCATCCCTCTTTAGAGAATGGCTCCAGCTGAGCTTAATGAATTGTAGGAGCAACTAAAGGACCTCCTTGATAAGGGATTCATTAGGCTTAGAATCTCTCCCTGGGGTGCTCCAGTACTAGTCATGTAAAAGAAAGACGGTACCCTCAGAATGTGCATCGATTACCGTTAGTTGAACAAGGTCACAATCAAGAACAGGTATCCCCTACCCAAGATTGATGACTTGTTTGATCAACTTCAGGGAGCCAGTTATTTCTTCAAGATAAATTTCAGGTCGGGGTATCATCAGCTAAGAGTCAAAGAGTGTGACATACTGAAAACATCTTTCAGAACTCGATATGGTCACTATGAGTTCGTGGTTATATTCGTTGGACTCACTAATGCCCCTGTAGCTTTCATGGACCTAATGAACAGAGTCTTCAAGAAGTATCTAGAAATGTTCATCATCATGTTCATTGATGACATTTTAGTGTACTCCAGAAATGAGGAAGAACATGCTAATCACTTGAGGATAGTGCTTCAGATGCTTAAAGACCGCCAGTTGTTCGCAAATTTCAGCAAATGCAAATTCTAGTTGAAGTCTGTGAACTACCTTGGTCACGTGGTCTCGGGTGAGGGTATTCAGGTGGATCCTCAAAAGATAGCAACGGTGAAAGACTAGCCAAGACCTACTTCCCCAACCGAAATCAGAAGTTTCTTAGGTCTATCCAGTTATTATTGACGTTTTTTGGAAGGTTTTTCCTCTATTGCATCTCCTTTGACTAGTTTAACTAAGAAAAAGGTGAAATTTTAGTGGTCAAATGCGTGTGAGAAGAGTTTCCAGGAGTTGAAGACTCGACTCACTACCGCTCTAGTTTTGACCTTACCAGAAGGAACAAATGGGTTTGTGGTGTATTGCGATGCTTCTAGAGTTGGACTTGGTTGCATTCTGATGCAGCGTGGTAAGGTGATAACTTACGCCTCCAGCCAACTCAAGGTTCATAAGAAGAACTATTTGACTCATGACCTGGAGTTGGCAGCGGTAGTGTTTGCATTGAAAATATGGAGGCACTACCTTTATGGGGCTCACGTGGATGTATTCACTGATCACAAGAGCCTTCAGTATGTCTTCGGTTAGAAAGATCTAAATCTTCGTCAAAGAAGATGGTTGGAGCTACTGAAGGACTATGACATGAGCATGTTGTATCACCTAGGAAAAGACAATATAGTGGTTGATGCCCTAATCAGGATGTCTATGGGGAGCATGGCTCATGTTGAAGAGGGTAAAAAGGAACTGGCAAAGGATATTCACAGGTTAGCGTGGTTGGGAGTGCAGTTTATTGAAATAACTGAGGGCGGAGTAGTTGTGCAGAGTGGATTAGATTCCTCGTTGGTAGTTGAAGTTAGGATGAAGATCCCATATTGCTTAAGCCGAAGGAGGCGGTTCTAAAAAAAGAAGTGGAGGCTTTCTCCAATGGGGAGAATGGTGTACTCCGTTACCAGGGTAGGCTGTGTGCACCGAATGTAGGTGATTTGAGACAGCAGATACTAGTTGAAGCACACAATTCAATATATTCCATCCACCCAGGTGAGAAAAAATGTATCGTGATTTACAGGATATTTACTGGTGGAACGACATGAAGAGAGACATTGCAAAATTTGTAGCTAACTACCCAAACTGCCAGCAAGTTAAGGTGGAAAATCAAAGACCGGAAGGTATGACTCAGGATATTAGCATACCCACATGGAAGTGGAAAAAAGTAAATATGGATTTTATTACAGGTCTACCCCGGACTCGTCGGCAGCATAACTCAATCTAAGTGATAATAGACCAGATGACTAAGTCAGCACATTTTCTCCCAATTAAAACTACAGACTCAGCTGAGGATTATGCCAGGCTTTATATCAGGAGTTGATCAAATTACATAAGGTGTCCTTATCTATTATCTCAAATAGAGGTACCCAGTTCACCTCGCATTTCTGGAAGTCATTTCAAAAGGGACTTGGTACCCATGTCAAGCTCAGCACAGCTTTTCACCCGCAGACAGATGGACAGGCTAACAGACTATACAAACTTTAGAAGATATGCTGAGAGCGTGTGTCATCGATTTCAAAGGCAATTGGGATGACCACCTACCTCTCATCGAGTTTGCATACAACAACAACTACCACTCCAGTATTCAGATGGCTCCATTTAAGGCATTGTATGGTAGGAGGTGTAGATCTCCTATCAGGTGGTTTGAGGTTGGTGAAGCTTCTCTAAGTAGGACAGACTCAGTTTATGAGGTATGAAGAAGGTACAACTTATAAGAGAGAGGTTGAAAACTGCGCAAAGTTGTTAGAAATCTTATACTGATGTGAGGAGAAGAGAATTAGAGTTTGTAGTGGATGACTGGGTTTATCTAAAAATTTCACCTATTAAAGGGGTGATGAGATTTGGAAAGAATGGAAAACTTAGTCCGAGATATGTGTGACCCTACATAATTCTAAGGCGAATTGGAAATGTAGCCTATGAGCTGGAATTACATTCAGAGTTATCATCTGTGCACCTAGTGTTCCATTGTCACTATTGAAGAAGTGCATTTGGTGATCCAACTTCAGTTGTGCCACTAGACAGTGTGAGTGTGAAAGATAGTCTCTCTTACGAAGAGGTCCCAGTTTAGATTCTTGACCGTCAGGTTCGTAAGTTGAGGAACAAAGAAGTAGCTTCAGTCAAAGTATTGTGGAGAAATCAACATGTTGAAGGAGCTACGTGGGAAGCCGAAGCAGATATGATGGCTAGATACCCACATTTATTCCCTTCCGGCTTAGTTTCAGTTTAAGGTATCAATTTTCTCCCTAAAACTCTATTTAGTTTCATGTTCAGTTCATGTGCCCCAGTTTCTTTCATGTCAATGTACGTAAGTGTGACTCATAAATTCAGTTCAGTCATGTAGTTTAATTCAGAGGCGGTCATTCCGTTAGTTTTCAGGTTTGTTCAGTATTTAAATACGATGATTGCGTTTCTCTACTTTTCTATATGTTTCCAATATTCGAGGATGAATGTTCCAAAGGGGGGATATTGTAATGCCTCGAAAACCCTAAGATCAGACCCGGGAGTTGAAACAGAGAAAACAGGATTTTTTGTACCAGGTCACAGAACGAGTCATCCTGTGACCTGTGGGGTATGCCACGAGTCGTGGAGTGACTTGTGGGGAATGGTCCAGACTTGGTTGAAAATTTGGGAAATTGAGTGACCACGGGTGTGACCACGAGTCGTGGTCAACACCACTAATCGTCATGTCAATCATGGTCAAGGGTTGACTGAAAGTTGGAAAATTCAGGCAATGTACCTAAAGAATCATCACCACGACTCGTCGGGTACACCACGAGTCCTGGTGTCCCCCGTGGTAACCCATGAAGAGAAATCTTGGTTCAGTGGCACCAGGAGACGTCATGAGTTGTTAAGTCTCCTGACGACTTATGAAGTTATTCATATGCAGGATGTGAATTTGAAGAAAATTTCCAGTACACACACACCATAACTTGGCACCATAAGTCATCCCTGACCTCACGACTCATGGAGTGCGTCATGGGGACTGGCAGGATCCTTTTTCCTGTGAATTTTCTAGGGTGTTTTACGTAATTTTCTAAACTCCTATACTCTAAACTACATTATTTTGGGTTTTCATCAGGGGATTTAGAAGGGTAACCGACGATTTTACTTCTATCCTCGCATCCCCTCAGAAGTTAGAATGTAGAATTCTCTCAGAAAGACTCAGAGAAGAAACTAGGGCAATCAAATTCTCCTCAGATTTTCAAGGGATTCTCTCTGGGATTTCCATCACTAGGTATGTGAGAATTCAATAAGGGAATAGTTCTTCCCTTGTATCCCCAAAATCTTCTCTATCTTCTCTATCAGTTCTAGCCCTGAACATTCGAATGTGAATAAATTATATGTCAGACTTCATTTATAGCATGCGGAATATCGTCTATGTTGATTGTTGTTATATTTCCACTACCTAGTTATCATGTTAATACTCATTCTTGTAAGGATGGATTTAGCCCTAGCTTTGAATGCAGTAAACCAGAATTTTCCCTGTTGGACTAGTTTTTCCTTGTGGCTTGATTCTATCAGTTCAGGTTTCCCATATTGCTAGAATATGTTGAGCTTTTAGTCAGATGCTTGTTAGTCCAGTCTCAGTCAATTATTAGCATATTCAGTATAATCCAGAAATATCAGCTGATTAGTTTGACTATAGTAAATTCTTGAAGTGTCAATGGTGCCTCTCAGTTATCAGTATTAGACTCAGTTATCAGATTTTAGTAGTTCTCTAGACATTCATGACACTATTAGATAAGCATCTCTGACCATCCTTAGGACCTCAGTTTCAGATTGCAGTTTGTTCTTTTGACAGTTATGATGCTTCCACATAAGCAGCTTTGACCAATCTTAGAACATCAGTTACAAAATCCATTCTGATAAGACTCTCAGGATACTTCCATATAGGTATTCCTGAGTTAGTCTTGGGCCCCGGTTTTGAGCTATCAGTTTAGTAGTTAGTCTAGGACTATCTAGTGGGAGTAGGACATAGCACCGAGAGGATCGGGGTTCCAGCACACCCAAATTCTTAGAACTACGTTGCCACCGTAGGTTATATATTATTGGCCTCATGGCCCTAGACTTGTGATCACTTAGTTCATGCCTCTATACCCTGGCAAGGTATATTGGGTCCTACCAATGGGGTGTATATATTGGACTTCACGTCTATCTCATATGGTTATATGTCGGTTATAGACTCTCCCACTAGTCGGTTCAGTTTAGTCTCATATTAGCTCAATTAGAATAGTTTCAGACTGCTCAGTTCAAATCAGTTTACTACAGTACTCAGATTAGTATCTCAGATTTAGGGCATTTCTTTTACCATTAGACAAGGTCATTTTGACCATCTCAGTGTATCGCAATTTATTCAGTTTCAGTATTTTAGTTGGTCATTGCATGTCTTTACAGTTTAGTTGTTTTATTCTCCATGCTATGGTATCTATCACTTACTTAGTACATTCAAAGTACTGACGCATACCTTTTATGTTGTATCATTTTTTGATACAACTGTGGGTTCTCAGTCTCAGCACCGTTAACTGATCACATTCAGGAGTTTTCAGTTGTACAAGTGGCGAGTCCTCATCTTTCGAGGATGATGATTATTTACTTCAGTTACTTTTTCTTTCAGTTAGTATTAGAGTTAGCTGGGGGCTTGTCCTAGCAACTCATCAGATAGATGGCTTTTATACATAGACACAGATTTAGACGTTTAGTTTTCTTAGATGTATAAACTTGTACTATTCAGTTTTCCTTAATGATTTCATGTTTAAGCTTCCTCTATGTTTTTACTCAGTTTACTAGTGTTATGATAGACCATGGGTTGACTTGGGGTTACTTGTGACTCCATGTACTGTCTCTCGTCTAGAGTATAGACTCGGGACGTGACAGTTCAAAAATTTACAAAGAGAGGATGAAGATACAACATGGCCAGAAAATTGAACAAAGAGAGTTTAGCCCTAGGGATATGGTTTTGTTGTTCAATACTAGGCTTCACTTTTTTCCTAGTTCCCGAGATACACTTTATGACTTAAATTAGTCTTGTTTATCTAAGTTATTGTATACATTTTCATGTAATTTTATATGAAGTGAAGATATGTGCTAACCAACATGATTAGCCTCTGTTTTGTAGGTTTTGATGACTTTTGAGTAACTAATCCATGAGTTGGTGAAGTAGAGGCTTGGAAACGGAATTAACCCGCGAACGTCGGCAAAGAGGAGGCACAAAACAGCCCACCTGCATGTGGACAACGTGCCACGGCAGGCAGGCTGATCACAACAGCCCACCTGCACGTTGGCAACGTGCCACGGCAAGCTGGCTGCGCGACATGGAGGTGTCAACGCGCTGCCCAAGCAGCGTGACACGCTGCCAACGCGGCAGGGTGATGCCGAGGACAAATTTCGGGTGATTTCCAGAGAGCTTTCGCGTCAGTAGCGTGTCACGTAGGCAGTGCTCCGCGATGCACTCCGTGACACGTTGCTTGTTATTCTGGGAAAAAGTCCCACTACTATAAATAGCACACTTAGGTTTTATTTGAGATATTCTGACTTGGTGGAGCAAGAACGTGGGTTACAGGCAGTTGAGGGGACGAAATTATCAGGGTTTTTCTCTCTTTCCTTCTCTTTGTATTCAATTGCTTGTATGTTTAACACTCATTTAACAATGTTTAATCTGCAAATGAGTGGCTAATTCCTCTTCTTGCTGAGGTTATGAACACTTGTAATGAAATGTGATTATTGATTCTTTTGTTTTTCATCTTTTCTTCCATGGTTGTTCTATTGATTCTTGTTCTTACTGCATTAATGTGTGGCCTACGTTAATGTACATCTAAAAAGTCCGGTTTCACTCGAGAGAGCACGAAATTGGAAAGTGGTGAATTAATAGGATATGATTCTTTCTTGGTTTGGGAAAATTGGGAATTGATTTACTTTCAGGATAGAAATATACCTGAAAGTCGTATTAGTCAATTTAGGAATCGGTTTTGTATGGCTAGAACATGAATTGCATTTAATCACAGAAATGTAGGTGGATGGTTCATGATTCTTAAGTTGGGTTAAATACGAGAGTTTTAATCCATTGGCAGTAGTTCTTGACTAGCAACCGGAAGAAAAGACTAACCAAACGATATTGATAATTAATTTCATTACATGTTCGTTAACCTCAGCATGCTCACCTTCATAGTCAGACTCACATTAGATAATTGTTTAGACTTAGCATAATTATTAGAAATTAAAAATATCAAACTCTTGGTTACACTGTTGTCTGCATTGTTAGAATTGAAATATAGTACACTTGAGCAGATTGCACTTCATCCCAGTCCCTGTGGGATTGATACTTGGCTTACTTAAGCCACTTTACTACTTGTTCGACCACGTGCACTTGCGTGTAGTTATATACCCATATAATGCGAACCGAACACCTAGCAAGTTGAAGTCAAAATGGTTGGGACCATTCAGAGTGGTCCAAGTATTCTCATATGGTGCAGTTGAGTTGGAAAATCATGAAGGCAAACGGTTCAAGGTGAACGGTCAGCGGGTAAAAGTATATCTCAGAAAAATGAAGAAATCAAAATGGTGGACCTTTGGGCTCTTGGTGAAGTCTGAGTAACCCGGGGACTTGTGTCATGCCGCGACGTTAAATCAGGCACTGCATGGGAGGCAACCCATGAAGGTATATTGGTGAATTTTGAGTAATCGAGATACCCGCGTTGTGTCGTGATGTTAAATCAGGCGCTTCTTGGAAGGCAACCCAAGTTGTAATCTTTATGTATATGAAAGAGGGACTTAGATTTGGTGATGTGGCACTTTCCTGAGCCAGGATTTATATTTATCTTTTTCCTCTATTGGAATTATAGTGTAGATTGAAGAGGTTAATAGTAGCTGATAGATTAGTCAGAATTAGTTGATTAATTACCCTAGTTAGTTAGTTAGGCAACTAACAAAGTTAGTTACAAGTTAGTTACAACTAACTCCTTTTCCCTCTCTGATTTTTTCATCTCTGTTTTTCCCTCCCTTTTTCTCTTCTTATTTTCATATTAGGTTCATGTATATATAAGGATCAAATACATTACAATTAATTAAGTTTTTCATTTCACAAATTTACATCTGTTGTGTTCTCTTATTTTCCACAATGGAGACAGATCTGTGATCTCCATCCTCATCTATTTTCTCTTCTCTTCTTCCTTCCTTTTTCTTCTTAGCTTCTCTGCTCAGTTTCTACTTGCGATCATCATTTCAACATGGTATCAGAGTGTAGCAAATCTGTCCATCTCTCGATCGATCTGTTTTTGTTTTCCTTCTCTCGATCAATCTGATTGATCTCTCGATCGATCTGCTTCTATTTTTCCTTTTCTCGATTGATCTGATTGATCTGTAGTCGATCAAGTATCAACAATTTTCACAATTTTCTAATTGAATTATTTTCCTAGAATCATCAATGGAAGAATCACAAGGAAATTCCAGCAATCAAAGCTACTTTGACATGTCAAGTCCAATGTATATTCATACGTCCGAAAGTGCAGCCGCAACCTTGATTCCAGTGAAGTTTGATGGAACAGGTTATAGATCATAGAGGAGAGGCCTACTCATGGCACTATCTGTGAAAAATAAATTAGGTTTTATTAATGGAAAGTGTAAGAAACCAGCTCCTAATTCAGAAAGCTATGCAATGTGGGAAAGGTGTGATGATATGGTTACTTCATGGATGTTAAATTTCTTGTCACCAGAACTCATGGACAGCCTGCAGTATGTTAATAATGCAAAGGAACTTTGGGATGAGCTTGAGGAGAGATATGATCAAACCAATGGAGCCAAGCTTTATCAACTACAAAGAGATATCAATGAGTTTGTTCAAGGTAATCTGGATATCACTGCTTACTACACAAAGCTGAGAAACCTTTGGGAAGAACTGAGTGCACTAGACCTAAATATGCACTGCACATGCTTGTGTGTTTGTGGAGGAAAAGCTTCCCTGCAGAAGGCTAAACAGGATAGGAGGTTGATTCAGTTCCTAATGGGATTAAATGAGGTTTATAATGTAGTTAGAGGTAGTATCCGAATGATGAATCCACTACCTAGCATGGCACAAGCATTCGCTATTCTAGCACAAGAGGAGAAACAAAGAGAAGTTAAACCTCAAGGTAGTCGACTTGGATTTGAATCTGCTTCACTAAATGCAGGTAGGTTTGGAAACATAAATTTTAGAACAAACTATAAGCAAAACAATACCAGTGGAGGCAGTGCAAGTGGATCTGGCCATTCATTCAATAAATCCAACCTTTTCTGTGAACACTGCAAGAAGTCTGGCCATACTAAAGACAAATGCTACAGGCTACATGGTTTTCCACCAAATTTTTAGTTCACAAAGGGGAGAAATGCAGGAGGAAGTGCATCACATGCTCATGGAAACTGTGCAATTGATACTGAAGAAGGATCAACTCAAACAAGTCACAACTTGACCAAGGATCAATATGAATATTTGGTGAGTCTTTTAACAAGGATGCAGCATGATCAGCCAAAGGATAATGTACGCAACACTGGTTGTGGAGCTGTAAACCTTCCAGGTATTTTAGCATGCTATTCCTCTATAACAGATATAGGTAACTTGTCATGTAAATGTTTAAAGATGTTTGCTGATTCCTGGATAATTGACTTTGGTGCTACACATCACATCACCTGTAATAAAACACTCCTATCACAGATTAGAATATTGCCTTATCCCTTTCTAGTAACCCTACCAAATGTATATAAAGTCAAGGTAACTGAAGTTGGTAATGCAGTTGTTGGACCAGATCTAATTCTACATAGAGTCTTATTTGTTCCTAATTTTAAATTCAACTTAGTTTTTGTCCATAGTCTGGCTTCACATCTTAAAGGTATTGTTAGTTTCAATGATGCTTTATGTCTACTGCAGGGCTCTTCAATGAAGAGGCCACTGTAGATTGGTAAAGCTAGAGATGGACTATACTTTCTCTGTTCAAAGTGTCACAGTGGGAATAATTTTGTTTCTTTCAATACCTGTAATTCAGTTTCTAGTCCATTTTCTTCTCCTGTTTTGAAAGGCTGTAATTTAAACCTTGTGAATATTCCTAGTTTGCCTTGTGAAAAGTTGAATAATGAAGCTTGTGTACTGCCTAAAAGCTCATCTGTAATGACTTCTCATTCAATGGAAAATGTTGATTCTTTGAATTCTATATTTTGTGTAGATAGTGTTGATTACTTGTGGCATAGTAGACTAGGACATGTACCTTTTGTTAAAATGAGGTGTATCTCAACTATTCCAGCCAATTTGCACCTAAACAACCCTTCTTATGCTCAGTATGTCCTATGGCCAGACAAACCAGAATACCCTTCACCCAAAGTGTTATCAAAACCACAAAAATTTTTGATGTTCTTCATGTGGACATCTGGGGTCCATATCATACACCCACACATGATAATCATAGATATTTCCTTACCTTGGTGGATGATTACAGCAGATGGAAAGAAAACACAAGCATCTTTTAGAAACTGCCAGAGCCTTACTTTATCAGTCCAAATTACCCTTGAAATACTGGGGAAAATGCCTCAAAACAGCTGTGCATATCATAAACAGATTGCCATCCACAGTCCTCAATAACAAGACTCCTTTTGAACTTCTCTATCACAAGAAACCTACCTATTCTCACCTAAAAGCATTTGGATGTCTATGTTTCCCAACTACACTTAAAACACATAAAGATAAGTTTGAACCAAGGGCAACACCTCATGTATTTGTTGGATATCCTTTTGATACAAAAGAGTACAAGGTACTAGACTTGGCTACCAAGAAAATACATGTTTCTAGAGATGTAATTTTTCATGAATCTATTTTTCCTTTTGTTATAACTGCTACTGGTTCTAATTCTGAGTCTGTGTCAAAGTTTTTTCCAAAAAGTCCCTCTACTATAATTCCTAGAGTCAAAGATCATGGTTGTTCTGCTTCATTCTTCATAATATAAATAAATATTCATGCTTCAATTACACACTCAAAAAAGGCAACCTCTTCGGTGCTTCGGGTACAAACTCTAAAAGTCACATCAATTTATTAATCTTCTTAATTACAAGATCCCTCTTTAAATTCCTCTTTTTTACTTATCATAATTTATGTAGTAAAACTAATTTAAATTCTTTTCTTTCACTGCTACATAGAGCAGAGGAAGATTAGCTTTCATTCCGCAAGAAAGTAAAACACTCATCAATGATAAAAATAATGCAAACAGGTATAATTTCTTCTATATTGAAGGTATTTTTCTTTCTCTTTCTTTGTTTACTTTTGTTTTCCCTTCATTAATTCTTCTTCTTTTATCTTTCTCTTACTCTTTTCAGCTTTTTAACTATTTTTATTACTTCTTCAATTTTTAGATATTGCACATTTTTATCTGCCTTAATCGTTTCTTTAGAGAAGTTCTTACACAAATTTTAAAATATGCATTCCTTGAAAATGATTTTGCTTGCAAAATATATTGCTTTCTACTTTTATCACCTATCAAGTATTTTTTTTCCTTCCCCTTTTTATATATCTTTTTTATATCAGTATTATCTCTTTTAATATTTTCAATCTTATTATTTCTTTTCTATATAAATTTATTTGGAGCAATGCTGCTTTTAATTTTTTTTCAATCTTCTTTTTTTATGTAATTTTGTTCGGTGCAACCTTGATATTTTAGATATGTGATTGATATATTCATAATAGAGTAGTGATATTCTATCTAGAAAGTTATATGACCTTTCCTAACACGTTAAGCAAAGACAAGTTTAATTAGAGAGTAATGTATGTTAAACGAAAAAATAAAATAAAAGAGTAGTGTATGGATTCATAGGAATCAAGTAAGTTTTAATAAAAAGAAATTCATTAAATATTTATAAATATTTAAATATAAATAAATATATTATTATATATTAATTATGATTGGGTCCAAAGTCTTATATGGAGAAAAGAGGACCTCTGTTTGTTCCTTGATGATGATTAATGTTATTGCTGAAAAAATCTACATTGGGTGCTATATTTATTTTCTTTTATTCCATTTCTTGGTTATTCACCTTCTCCTCTTAATGCATTTTCTTTTTTATTTCTTGCACAGGATCATAATTTTGGGAGTGTGTACTCTCTTATACTCAGTTTTATGAAAAGCAAAATACAGTGAGTACAAGATAGCATCTGCTTCAAAAATTTTGAGGTGATTTCAAATGAAAAATAAATAGCAATAACAGCCAGGTAAAGATTCAAAAGATGTTTATATATGAGATATTTAATAATCAATTTATATGCTCTTTAATGTTTTCAAATTTCTACATCTAATTTCTTGTTTAATTGCTTATTTAGTTCGTTTGAAATTTCAACATCCTACATTAATGCTTTAATTTCGTCAGTTAACTTCATACATTATATGTTCTTTTATATTTAATATGATAATTCTTTTTTATTCACATTATTATGTTGTCAGTTATTCACATAGAGTTGGTAATGTAAAGATATTTGAATTTAATTGAAGAAATATATGTGTGTGTGATTTCTTTTTTAATTTCAATGAAATTTACATATAATAGAATGCAATGTCACTATTTGTTTTGATGACCACGCGAAGCGCGGATAATTTTATTAGTTGTAATATAAACATAGTGTTCACGTGTGTTTTGATATGTGCAAGTGTGAGTAAGATGGAAGATCTGGAATTGGAGCAAAAAAAATTTAGCAGTAAAGTCTGGTGCCAAAAAGCACAGAACAAGTCGTTACTTGACTAAATGACTAGTCATCACCATAGTTGGCACTGAAGGTTAAAACATTATGCTCTGAAGAGTAAGTGACGGATGACTTAACAAATTGTTGAATTACTCGACGAGTCATTAAGTATCTTGTCCTGAAGAAGCTGAAAACCAACTGATGGTACAAGGCCAACGACTCAAGCCACGAATCATTGGGTCTCCCAACAATTCATTGCCTGAGTCATCCGATCCCAGGTAAGTTCTCTTCATTGAAGCACGTAACAGGTAATAGAATGATTCATAGCGCCTATAAACGACTCGTCACAAATGGGTCGTGGTGCACATGTTAAATTAATACTTATCCAACTCGACCCGCGATTGAAATGCTTAAAATTGATTTTCTCTATTAATTACCTATAGTTTCCCCAATTTACTCCACATTTGAAGCTTGAAAGTATCAAAAGGTTCCCTCCTACCTCCCCACTTATCATCTTCACTTTCACACACACACCAACACATCACCACAACATCACGATCACACACAGCAAAAATGCCTTTGCAACAGACCAGAACTCGAGAAGCACAAATCTATTTCTCATCTTCTTTCCTCGAAAATATCATAAAAGTGAGTTCTTGAAATGCTTCTCATATTCATGCTTGAAAATGTTTGTTAACTTATTGAATTTGTCCTCATGATAAACCCTAGGGTAATGTACATATGATTAACAAAATTTTTTATCTAAATTAATTGATGGGGTACACTAATTATGGAATAAAATTTTGGTGGGTTGTATTCTGGAGAACTCTTGGCTGTGATTGAACAGAGGATGGTTTAGGTTGTTTATACCCACTGAGTCTGCGAGCATTACGATGTGTAATTGCTTTGGTAACTAATCTTGGATTGTTATGCCTGCCCAACTCCACCAAATAGAGTGCAAAAGTGTAAAATGGGTGAAGTTTGAGTAACCTAATGGAAAGAAGGCCTTAAAGTTGATGACGCTCGAAGTAAAGATTCGTTGGAAAACTTGATGAGTCATTACTCGAGTCGTCACCACTGACATAGCATACATGGACCACTGGACTCTTAAGAACGAGTCACTTAACGAGTCTTGGTCTAACTTAACGACTCGTTGGGTGACCTATCCAGAGTGAGGTTATTTTTTTGATTTCTGAGGATGAGACAACGACTGACTTAATGACTCGTTGCCACTAGCAACGACTTATCATGACAAGTCGTTAAGTTTACTATAAAATGTCAACTATTTTAACATACACACGATGACTTAACGAGCCGTTACAACGAGTAACGACTCATTAAGTCCCTCATTCAGACTGAAATTTGACACTATCTGTTGCACATTTACATTGAAATGTTAGGTATTAATATTAATTCCACAGGTACAATGGCACCAAAAGGGACTCCTAAGAAGGGTCAGGCTAAGAAACAGAGGCCGGAAAGGGACAGCCCTCGACTCGTAGGTGTAGAAGAACCATCATCGTTAGAAGAGTCGAGTGGCTCAGTTGAGGAGTATCAAATAGAGGAGGAGCAATTGGAGTGCTGATCGACCAGGTCTACGACTAAACATCCCAGATATCCGACAACCATGGTCGCATCTCTGACTCTACTCGCAAGGGACCCTCCCAGTAATGATAGAGATAATGATGGTGAGTCCAATGCCGGACCGGAAAGTGCTGACAATGAGGATAGTGAAACCTCGGACACTTCTCCAACCTCAGTTAACAGGGAACAACCACGGAGACTTGTAAACAGGTGGGGTGTTCTGGGTATGAGGCTGATCTAAAATTGGGATATTGCTCTAAATGATAAGGGCCATCCAAAAAAGAGCACCTACAAGGAGCCGAGGTTGGTCACTGCTTGGATCAAAGACCTCCCGGAGATTCAGGCACTATTTGAGAGGTACCGGTTCAGCTGGTTGAGTGAACCATCCGAAAGTTACAGCTCAGCCTTAGTTCGAGAATTCTATGTTGTACTACCCCAAAAAGCCCTAAGATCAGACCTAAGGGTTGAAACGGAGAAAACAGAAAAAAATTTCACCAGCTCTCAAAATGAGTCATCAAATCACCCATCGTTTACCTAATGAGTCATTAAGTGACTCGTCATTTTGCTAATGAGTCGACAAATCACCCGTCATTTGTAAAGATTAGAATATCTCCTAATGAGTCAGCAAATGACTCGTCATTTGCCTAACGAGTCGTTAAGTGACCCATGGTTTGAGCAGTACGTGGGAAATTCCAGTGTACATTATGGACTAAGCAAATGACTCGTCATTTGCCTAATGAGTTAGCAAACGATTCGTCATTTACCTAACGAGTCGTCAAATGACTCATCATTTCTGGTAGTATGAAATTATCTGTCGAACCATTAAGGACATTTTCATAATTTTTAGGCTTCTAAGTCCTAAACTACCTCATTTTAAGCCTAGATAGGTGTGTTTTAAGAGGGTTTAACTCATTCCTACCCTATCCCTCTCCATGCATACAAGCTTAGAAGTTTCTAAGGGTGATCAAGCCTAGAAGTTCATCAATTCTTCTTCAATTTCCTTTGGACATTCAAAAGGGTTGTGAAATCAGAAGTATCCAGGTATATAGGGTTATGAATGATTATATTCATCCACACCCATTCCCAATCCCTCCTCAATTTCATGAAATCTCTAAGTTGATAAATATATGGAGTTTTAACCCAAGTTGTGAATTCTCTAATTATCTATCATGGATATACTCTATACATGTTTCTAATGTTGAATTATGATTCATGAACATATTTTACAATATTTTCAATTAAAAATTATATTTTCAAATTTTATAAATTATGATGTTGTCACGCCTCGAGTCTATAACCTGAACGAGACACAGTACTTAGAGTCACCAGTAACCCCAAGTCAACCCATGGTCTATCATAACACTAGCATTCTGAGTAAATACATTGCGGAAGCTTTGAAAAAATAAAATAAAACATTTGTGAAAAAGAACTAAATCATAAGTTTTATACAACTGGAAGCAAAACAGAAAATCTGAAAACTCTGTCTGCGCCTGAAATCCATCTATCTGATGAGTTGCTGGGACAAGCCCCCAACTAACTCTAAATCTAACTGAAAAATAATCTCATCCTTGAAAGATGAGGACTCACCAACAATGCAGCTGAGAACTCCTAAAGGCGATCTGCTAACGGAGCTGGACTGAGAACCTACAGCTGTATCATAAAACGATACAGCATAAAAGGTATGCATTAGTATTTTGAATGTACTGAGTAAGAGAGAGAAACCATAACATAAATAATAAAACAACTGAACCGAAAAGACATGCAATGGCCAACTAAAATACTGAAACTGAATAACTGAATATGCTGAAATGGTCATAATGACCGTGTCTGATGGTCAAAGACTTGCCCTAAATCTGAGATACTAATCTGAAGTACTGTACTAAACTGATCTGAATTGAGTAGTTTGTAGTTGTTCTAACTGAGCTAATCTGAGACTAAACTGAACTGACTAGTGGGAGAGTCAATAACCGTCATATAACCATGTGAGCTAGATGTGGAGTCCGATGTATACACCCCATCGGTAGGACCCAATATACCTTGCTAGTGTATAAAGGCATGAACTGATTGATCACAGGTCTGGGGCCATGAGGCCAATAAGAATATAACCTATGGTGGCAACGTAGTTTCGGAAACCTGGGTGCGCTGTAACCCCGGTCCACTCAGTGTTAAGTCCTACTCCGACTGGATAGTCCTAGACTGACTACTAAGCTGATAGCTCAAAACTGGGGCCCAAGACTAAGTCAGGAATACCTATCTGGAAGTACCCTGAGGGTCTTATCGGACCAGATTCTGTAACTGGTATTATAAGACTGGTCAGAGCTGCTTATCTGAAAGTATCGTAACTGTCTAAAGAACAAATCATAATCTGAAGTTGGGGTACTAAGGCTGGTCAGAGATGCTTATATGAAAGGGTCATTACCGCCTAAAGAACCACTAAAATATGATACTGAGTCTAATACTGATAATTGAAAGGCATCACTGACACCTCAAGAATTAACTGTCGTCAAACTGATCAGCTGACATTACCGGATTATACCGAATATACTAATAATTGACTGAGACTGTAGTAACAAGCATCTGACTGAATTCTCAACATTTTTTAGCAATATGAGAAACCCAACTGATAAAATCAAGCCACAAGGAAGAACTAATCCAACAGGCAAAATTCTAGTTTACTAAATTCAAAGCTAGGGCTAAAACCATTCTTACAGGAATAAATATTAACATGATGACTAGGTAGTGGAAATATAACAACAATCAACATAGTCAACATTCCACATGCTATAAACGATGTCTTATATATAATTTATTCACATTCAAAAGTTTCAGGGCTAGAACTAGTAGAGAAGATAAAGGAGATTTTTAGGGACACAAGAGAAGAACTATCCCCTTGTCGAGTTCCCACATACCTGACTTAGAAATCCCTGAAGAGGAAAGATTGAAATTCCACAATGCGAAGGAAACATAGTTCTTGCTTAGAGGAGAAGTACAATCGTTCTTTCTGAGAGTT
Organism: Datura wrightii; assembly: GCA_035772735.1. NCBI lineage: Eukaryota > Viridiplantae > Streptophyta > Magnoliopsida > Solanales > Solanaceae > Datura > Datura wrightii. The sequence goes on from JASDFA010000003.1 coordinate 40,942,815, forward strand.
AATGTGGGGAATGAGGGGGAAAACTGTTCAATCCCTATATTATCTATAAAATAATGCTTAAAAATACGTAGTTTAGGGACTAAATAGGTGAAAAATTACAAACATAACCCTGAAAATAAAATCCAAAAACTGGCCTATAGGGTCCTAACGGGTCACTCAACGAGTCGTTGGTTGTGACCACGGCTCGTTGGGACCTCTCGTTGGTCCCACTACCTGGGACTAGAAAACACTGGATCTAGAGATGGGGGTCACCATGACTCATTGTGTGAACTAATGGGTCGTTGGTTCCTCCTGTGGCAACTGTAAGAGGAAACCTAGAGGATATGATGATGGGTGACACAACGACTCATTAGTGGACCCGACGGGTCGTTGATCCTGTCGTTAGGTTCACTGGAAGGATTTCTGAAAATGCTCTAACTTGTCACAATAGGTGATGACAATGACTCATTGTGGGCAACAATGGGTCATTGTCGTCAGTGTGTGTTTTCACCTAACGACTCTCATAGCAGATCATTGTTTCTTACAACAACTCGTTAGTTGAGTCGTGGGACCTTGGAAAGGATTTTTGTGCTGGGTATACAATGAATGACAGGACGACTCATTGTTTCTCACAATGGGTCGTTCCTTGTCTCATGGGTTCCCTAGAGACCAAACCCTACTAACCACGATTGACACAACGAGTCGTTGGAGCTGACCATGACTCGTTGTCTCAGTCATTCTGCGGCCTTTTTTCTGGTTTTCTTATGGATTTTTCTTGCCAGGTCTAGGTATGTTCTAGGAATATTTCAGGGTGTTACAATATCTCCTTGTTGGGCATTCGTCCTCGAGTGAAGACTAAAGCTGCTGAAAAACTAGGAAAGAGTTGAATTTTCTAGACTGAGACTATGAGCTAGTCTCTGAAGGAGTAACTGTCTCCAAGCTAACTTAACCATACTATCAGAGCTGATGCAACTAGAATGCACATAGAATATCTAAATAGGGATGATAAGTATGGAACTGAATAGAGTATTAAGGAGGGATTTAGTACCTGATGCCGGAAATGAACTGGAAGGGAATAAGTGAGGGTATCTGGCCATCATGTCTGCTTCTACTTCCCATGTGGCTCCCTCAACTAGTTGGTTCCTCCATGAAACTTTTATTGAAGCGAATTTCTTGTTTCTCAATTTACAAGCCTGACAGTCAAGGATCTGAATTGGGACTTCTTTGTAAGAGAGACTGTCTTTTATTTCCACGTTGTCTAGTGGAACAACTGAAGTTGAATCACCGATGCACTTCTTCAATAGTGACACACGAAAGACTGGGTGCACTAATGCTAACTCTGGAGGTAGTTCTAACTCATATGTCACACTGCCAAATTCGATTTAAAATTATATAGGGTTCCACATATCTTGGACTGAGTTTTCCTTTCTTCCCAAATCTCATCACCCCTTTCATGGGTGAAATTTTAAGATAAACCCATCCATCCACTGAAAACTCTAATTCTCCTCTCCTCACATCAGCATAAGATTTTTGACGGATTTGCACTATTTTTAACCTTTCTCTGATAAGCTGCACCTTTTGCATTGCCTCGTGAACTGAGTCGGGCCCTATCAGAGTAGCTTCACCAACCTCAAAACACCCTATAGGAGATTTACACCTCCTACCATATAATGCCTCAAACAAGGCCATCTGGATACAGGAGTAGTAGTTGTTGTTGTACGCAAACTCAATGAGAGGTAGGTGATCATCCCAACTTCCCTTGAAATCAATCACATACGCTCTTAACTTATGTTCTAAAGTCTGTATAATCCGCTCAACTTTTCCATCTGTCTGTGGGTGAAAAGCTATGTTGAGCTTGACCTAGGTACCGAGTCCCTTCTGAAAAGAGTTCCAGAAATAACAGGTGAACTGGGTACCTCTATCTGAAATAATGGACAATGGCACCCCATAAAGTTTGACCAACTCCCGGATATAAAGCCTAGCATAATCCTCAGCTGTATCTGTAGTTTTAACTAAGAGGAAGTGTGCTGACTTAGTCATCCGGTCTACTATCGCCCAAATTGAATCATGTTGGCGACGAGTCTGAAGTAGACCTGTAATAAAATCCATATTTACTTCTTCCCACTTCCATGTGGGTATGCTGATATCCTGAGTCATACCTCCCGGTCTCTGGTGTTCTACTTTGACCTGCTGGCAGTTCGGGCACTTAGCTATAAATTCTGCGATGTCTCTCTTCATGCCGTTCCACCAGTAAATATCCCGTAAATCACGATACATATTAGTAGCACCTGGGTGAATGGAATATCTCGAACTGTGTGCTTCAACTAGTATCTGCTATCTCAACTCACCCACATCCAGTACGCACAAACTACCCTGGTAACGGAGTACACATCTCCCCCTTGCGAGAAAGCCTCCACTTCTTTTCTGAGAACCACCTCCTTCAGTTTATGCAGTATGGGATCTTCATCCTGCCTTGACTTAACTTCAACTAACAATAAGGAATTTGATCCACTCTACACCACTACTCCGCCCTCAGTTGTATCAACCAACTGTACTCCAAACCGAGCTAGCTGTGGATATCCTTTGCCAGTTCCTTTATTCCCTCCTCAACATGAGCCACGCTCCCCATAGAAACTCTGCTTAGGGCATCAGCCACCACATTGGCTTTGCCAAAGTGATACAACATGCTCATGTCATAGTCCTTCAGTAGCTCCAACCATATTCTCTAACAAAGATTTAGATCTTTCTGACTGAACACATACTGAAGGCTCTTGTGATCGGTGAAATCATCCACGTGAGCCCTGTACAAGTAGTGCCTCCATATTTTCAACGCAAACACCACCGCTAACAACTCCAAGTTATGAGTCAGATAATTCTTTTCATGAACCTTGAGCTATTTTGAGGCGTAGGCTACCTTACCCCGCTGCAACAGAATGCAACCAAGTCCAACTCTGGAAGTGTCACAATACACCATGAACCCATCTGTTCCTTCCGGCAAGGTCAATACTGGAGTGGTAGTGAGTCAAGTTTTTAACTCCTGAAAACTCTTCTCACACGCATCTGACCACTGAAATTTCACCTTCTTCTGAGTCATCCTAGTCAGAGGGGATGTTATAGAGGAAAAACCTTCCACAAAATATCGGTAATAACCTGCTAGACCCAAGAAACTTCTGATTTCGATTGGGGAGGTAAGTCTAGGACAGTCTTTCACCGTTGTTATCTTTTGAGGATCCACCTGAATATCCTTTCCCGAGACCACGTGACCAAGGAAAGTACATACTTCAACCAGAATTCGCATTTGCTGCACATGGCAAACAGCTTGAAGTCTCTGAGTATTTGAACCACCATCCTCAGGTGATTAGCATGTTCTTACTCATTTCTGGAGTATACCAGAATGTCATCGATAAATATAATGACGACATATCTAGATACTGCTTCAAAACTCTATTCATTAGGTCCATGAAAGCTGCGAGGGCATTAGTCAGCCCAAAGAACATAACCACAAATTTGTAGTGACCATATTGAGTTCTGAAAGATGTTTTTGGTATGTCACACTCTCTGACTCTTAGCAGATGATACCCCGACCTGAGATCTATCTTGGAGAAACAACTGGCTCCCTAAAGCTAATCGAACAAGTCGTTAATCCTGAGTAGGGGAAATCGATTATTGACTGTAACCTTGTTTAACTAATGGTAATCGCTGCACATTCTAAGGGTATCGTCTTTCTTTCGCACGAATAGTACTGGAGCACCCCAGGCAGAGATGCTGGGCCTGTAAAACCTTTATCAAGAAGGTCTTTTAGCTGCTCCTTCAACTCCTTAAGCTCAGCTGGAGCCATTCTATAAGGAGGAATGGAGATGAGATGAGTATCTAGGAGAAGGTCTATACCGAATTCTATTTCCCACTTAGGAGGAACTCCGGGAAGATCTTTGGGAAACACATCAAGGAACTCAATGACAACTGGAACTGACTATATAGTCGAGGTCTCAGAGCTAGAATCTTTGACCTGAACTAAATGATAAATACATCCTTTGGAAATAAGCTTTCTGTCCTTAAGGTAGTAAGTAAATTGACCCTCAGGTGTTGAACTACTGCCCGTCCACTCAAAAGATGGCTCATTATGGAACTGAAACCTGACGATCCTAGTTCTGCAATCGATTGAGGCATAACCGGAATGTAAGCAATCCATGATAAGATTGAGGTCAAAGTCAACCATGTCTAACTCAACAAGATCAACAGGAATGACTTTATTGAAGATTGAGACTTGGCAGTTCCTATACACTCGGCTGGCTCTAATTGACTGACCAACTAGGGTGGAGATTGAGAATGGTTCTGAAAGGACCTCTAGACTGATATCGAACTGGACTGATACATATGGAGTCACAAACAAAAGGGTGGCTCCTAGATCTGGTAGGGAATACACGTCTATATAAAAAGGCATAACATACTCATGACCACGTTAGGTGAGCTCTCCTGATCCTAACGAGAGGACAAAACATAAAAATGGTTTTGTCTCTAGCTGCCATCTGTACCTGAAGTGTTGGCCTACTGAGTTGGTTGGCCTGTTGGATCTACTGAAGTGGTGGATTGTGATCTCCCCCTTCCTACTAATGGACTTTCTTTGAGCCGATGATAAAGCTGTCCACAACCAAAACAACCCTTTCGGCCCTGAAGACACTCTCCTGGATGGTTCTTGACAAACTTAGGGCAAGTTGGGTAGCTATAGCGGTTGCTGGAGCTATGCCTCTGGGATTGTGAGTCAGATGCTCCACCCCCTGATCCTTGTGGGACTGAAAAGTAGGGACACTGGCTGAAGTGGGTGCTGGAGTCCTCTGTTGCTGCTACTATTGCTGCTGCTATGGGCGGCTATGTCACGACCCGAATGGAGGCCCGAATCATAGACACGGGACAAGAGACCCCGAGAGACCCCAAGTCGACCCATGGCACAAGAATACATCTAATTGAATCATTAAACTGAAGAATCAACAATATAAACTTAGCGGAAGTCTAACTTAGATATAACATCAGAATAAACATCCGAAGATGATTACATATATAAGTTTGAAAAGCCTCTAATCTGGATGACTTGATGGACAAGACCTCAACTATCTCAACAAAACTGAAACTCGAAACACATTAGGGAAACTGAAAGTCTAGCTCTCGAAGGATGAGGACTCACAGACTGAGCAGTTACTAACTCCGATAAGCTATCTAAGAGCGAGGCTGAACTTGAGAGTCGGGTGTTGTATCATGAAATGATACAACATAGAAAGTATGTGGTTAGTACGTGGAATATACTGAGTATGAAGGTAAGTAAAACCGCTAAAGTAAAGTAAATCATTTAAAGCATTTCATAATATATCATAAGCTTTCAAATTTGAGAAGAGGTGTTGCATGCACTCTTTTTGAAATCATAAGCTTTTCATAACATGACTATACGTAACTTTATAATATCATAACTGACTCAAATGACTCAAAGATGGAACATGAAATTTATAAGAAAAGCTATACAATGAGCCAAACCTTGCTTTTAGAACATGCATGTATAAAATAATAACCATGAGTAATGAATATGCAATCTGAATCATATAGACAATGGGAGACTCATCAGTTAACCGACATATCACGATAGAGCTTACGTGGTCCCGACTATCACACTCAAGTGGGCAGAGCTGTCCAAAACCTTGTCAGGGATAAGGACACTACCATGATATCAATATCAAGATGAAGGCCCATTCGGGCAAGGGGAAGCTCACAAGGGAGGTCCCAAGACATATAATAGTATCAACCTAGGTTGGCTCGTAATTCTGGGGCATAAGGTGATCGACCCTTAACCCGCTCGGTGCTAGACTTTTCTCCCAAAAACATGCATATGCTCTACATCATATATAATGAAGCTCAACATCATCTATTGACGAAGCTCAACATGAAATCATGCTTAGACTCAACATCGTATGAAAACGAAGCTCAATAATAACATACACCTCAATCGAATTCATGCATATGAGAAACTTTAGTTTAAAACATACCACAAGTTGAACATACTTGGGAGCCCTTGCTGCAAAACCATGTGGTAAGCTATTTCGGGAAAATCATCATTTGAAATTAACATATGGGCATTGCCCAAAGCTTTATCATGCTTAGAATTGCTCAATATCATTGAAGACATAATTATAAATATGGGTAATTTCAAATCATGTTTTACATCATAATATATCATCATTATCACATTTACTTTGTAAATCTTACTTTTCATGATCATATCATAAATGGACTTCAACATTCATAAAAGCTAGAAAAATAATTTTAATTGAGATCATTAAAAAATCAGGCCATGCTTCACAATTCTATAATAAAATCATAATCAACTCAAACCCATGTAAAGAAATTGAATATTCATACATTCGGGTAAAACCCCACACTTGATCATAGGAGATCTTCATGATTCGATAGAAATTGGGCATGGGTGTGGAAGAAGACACCCACTCATAACCCTATATATCTGTAAGGGATGATTCTACCACTTCATTGATTGCCCAAGATGAGATTCTGATGGAAACCTTGAAGACTTTCTCTAAATCACCTCTTCAACCTCTCAAGTTTGTATGCATTGAATGAAATAACTTAGAATGGGTTTTTCCTTCTTAAAACCCTTTAAAACTAGCCTTAAATGATGTAGTATAGGTCATAGGAATTTAGGAATTCTGAAAAGACCCTTACTGAATTCGAAGGATAATACTACCAGGTGGTCCTAACGGATGACCTGACGGATCGTGTTCCAAGGCAACAACTTATCGCCTAGCTCGTTAGGTACACTGCTTGTCAAATATCCTGGGCTTGTAACGGATCACATAACGGTTCATTAGGGGTGACCACGACTCGTGGTCACCAATCATTAACTGCACTACCTCAAACTCTGGAATTAATCATCTAGCTGGTAACGGGAAACCCAACGAATCGTAGTGGCTGACCACGACTCGTGGTCACCACCCATTAAGTACACTGGTTCCTTCCTTTTCTCTTCCTCCTCCCTCACCCCATGGCTGACCTAACGACTCTTGGTGTCTGACCACGAGTCGTTCCCATGCCCGTGCGGACCCTTTTCTCCTATCTTCCCAAATCCTCACTGGTCTCCCTCATGAGTCACCTAACAACTCGTGGGTTGTACTCATGAATCGTCCCATGACTCGTCCTGTGCCTGCAATATTAGTTTTACATTTTCCCCTTTTTAGCTCTCGGGGTATAACAGGCTACTACTGCCAGATATCTAGTGGCCATAATCTAACTGGCCGATTCTTGCCCGTTTATTCTCCCGCTCCAAGTCTTTTAATTTTCTACCTTAATTTGCTAGGCATGAATATGAGGTTGAAGAGATCAATGTACTTAATAAGTATTACAGTCCTGTATTCCTTGAGGACCAAGTTCGACACCCTATTAACATTCAGCATGCAAGCCCTTGGTTCAGTTACCATCTCTGGAGCATATTTACACAACCTTGTGAACTCTAGTGCATACTCTTCCATCGTCTGATTTCCCTGCTTCAGATTCATGAATTCAGAAACTTTAGCTTCCCTAAGCTCCCGGGGGAAGAATCGGTCTAGGAAGGCTGTAGTGAACTTCTCCCATTACACTGGTCCTGCTCCCACTGGTCTCTCCTCCTTCCAATGTACATACTATATCTAGGCTACCCCTTTCAGCTGGTAGGCAGCCAGGTCGGCACTCTCCGAGGAGCTGACTCCCATAATTCGAGTAATATTTCTAATCTTATCCACGAACTCCTTTGGGTCCTCTCCCTCATTAGATCCATGGAAAACTAGAGGGTTCATCCGAGTGAAGTCCCGAACTCGGGCAGCTGCTGTGGACCCATTATTGTTGACCAGCACCACCTGCTGGTTCACCTGATCTGTGATTATCTGCGCGAGCAACTGGATAGCTGCTTTGAACTCTACAGAGGATACTGAGTCGTCCTGAGAGGCTGCTGGAGCTGGTGGGGCAGGTCGGTGAGCGTTACTGGCCCTCCTTCTATTACCACGTCGTTGAGACATGATTTCACTAAAACGAAATAGAGCACGAGTTAGGAGAACGATTCTGGAATTGAATTTCAACGCACGATAAAGAGTATGAACAAAAGGGAGTTTTCCTAATAACATCTCGTATCCTCCCCATCATAAGTGTGGCTCGCTTCACACTCATGAAGAGTACTCTACTCAACGCGGCTTTCAGACAACCTAGGATATTCTAAACCCAGTACTCTGATACCAAGTTTGTCACATCCCGAGTCTATACCCTGGATGAGACACGGTACTTGGAGTCACAAGTAACCCCAAGTTAACCCATGGTCTATCATAACACTGGCATCCTGAATAGATACATAGCAGAAGCTTTAAAATAATAAAATAAAATATTTATTAAAAAGAACTAAATCACAAGTTTTATACAACTGGAAGCAAATCAGAAAATCTAAAACTCTGTCTGTGTTTGAAAGCCATCTATCTGATGAGTTGCTGGGACAAGCCCCCAACTAACTCTAAATCTAACTGAAATAAATAATCCTCATCCCCGATAGATGAGGACTCACCAACAATGCACCTAAGAACTCCTGAAGGCGATCTGCTAACAGGGATGGGACTGAGAACCTGCAGCTGTATCATAAAACGATACAACATAAAAGGTATGTATCGGTACTTTGAATGTACTTAGTAAGTGAGAGAAACCATAACACAGATAATAAAACAACTGAACTGGAAAGACATGCAATAATCAACTGAAATACATAAACTGAATAATCGAATATGCTGAAATGGTCATAATGACCATGTCTGATGGTCAAAGACATGCCCTAAATCTGAGATACTAATCTGAAGTATTGTACTAAATTTATCTGAACTGAGTAGTTTGTAGCTATTCTAACTGAGTTAATCTGAGACTGAACTTAACTAACTAGTGGGAGTATCTAATCGACATATAACCATGTGAGCTAGACGTGGAGTCCGATGTATACATCCCATTAGTAGGACCCAATATACCTTGCCAGGGTATAAAGGCATGAATTGAGTGATTGAAGGTCTAGGTCCATGGGGACAATAAGTATATAACCTATGGTGGCAACATAGTTCTAGGAACTAGGTGCGCTGGAACCCCGATCCGCTCAGTGCTTATTCCTACTCCTACTGGATAGTCCTAGACTGACTACTAAGCTAATAGCTCAAAACTGGGGCCCAAAACTATATCAGTAATACCTATCTGAAAGTACCCTGAGGGTCTTATCAAACCAAATTATGTAACTGGTGTTCTAAGACTGGTCAGAGCTGCTTATCTGGAAGCGTCATAACCGTCTAAAGAACAATCTGTAATCTGAAGTTGGGGTCCTAAGGCTGGTCAGAGCTGCTTATTTGAAAGTGTAATGACCTCCAAAAGAACTACTAAATTCTGATACTGAGTCTAATACTGATAACTGGGAGGCATCACTAACACCTCAAGAATTGATTGTCGTCAAACTGATCAGCTGACATTACCGGATTATACCAAATATACTAATAATTGACTGAGATTGTACTAACAAGCATCTGACTGAATTCTCAACATTTTCTAGGGGGAAACCCAACTGATAAAATCAAGCCACAAGGAAAAACTAATCCAATAGGCAAAATTCTAGTTTACTGAATTTAAAGCTAGGGATAAAACCATTCTTACAAGAATGAGTATTAACATGATGACTAGGTAGTGGAAATATAACAACAATCAACACAGTCAACATTCCACATTGTCACGCCCCAAAACTAGGGTAGGGCGCAACTGACACTCGACTCATGATGGATCGAGATGCCGACTATATAGCATCTATAAATGTAAGACTAAGGCTGACCAAGCCACTTGTCACAACGAACCAAGATAAATACTGGGCCAATAATGCCTTGACAATTATAAATATGCAACCTGAAAAGCCGACAAGGCTACAATAAAGCTAAGCAAAGCAATGAAAAACCAATACGACTACACAACTTGTCCACATCAGCCTCTACAGAGTAAAAAAATTGAAATGCACGGGATAGGGCCCCGGCCTACCCATGTTGTACACAAAACTGAAAATAGTCCAAACTAGGACATGGCTCCTGGAAGAGAGGACCATACCACTATTCTGCTGAAATCTGTCTCCTACTACGTCCGATGATCTGAGCCTCGGCCTGTACCTGCAGCACGATTGCAGGAAGGGTCCCAAGATGAAGGGACGTCAGTACAAATAAAATGTACTAGTATGTAAGGTTGAAAACTATAAACATGTAAGATAAAAATGATAACTAGGCCAGAAATAAGGAGTAGTAACAACCCGGAATCCTAAAAACAGAAACCTGACAATAACTCATTATTGAAGTGTAAATGCAACCATCTAATGCACAACAAAGACTATAACTGAAATGCCAGCAGACAGCCGACCATAAAATCTATATACAATTCTTCCAGCCAGTGTACCGCATTGGGGTAAAAATAAAAATGCCTCCAGTCGGTGTACCATACCGGGGTAAAATCCGTCTAGCTGGTGTACCACACCCAGGGTAAAATAACAAGACCTCTAGCCGGTGTACCACACCGGGGCAAAATCAATAAATCTTAGACAAAATCATAAATGGAGCCGATATGGCTTATACTGGACCAGCTCAATACGTACAACATAGAAATGATGAATACTAAACATGGGGCCTGCATAGGCCTCGTTCGTAATGCATAACTGGAACTGAGTACATATAACATGTAAAGCTAGAAAATAGAACTTAAATGCATGTATTAAAAACTTGTATAAATCATAAGGAACTACGGATGACCTAAGAGTTTCAACAAAATTTATAGATTGTGTTCAAGGGACATTAGAGCTCAGAAACCCGCTAGCTTGTCGTTCGGCTTAAGGGAAAGGGATTATGAAATCTCCCCTTGGAATGACATATTTCATAACATATAGATAAGATAAAGGACAACCATAACCAGGTAATCCTAATTCGATAAGCTCGTTTACCCTTAATAGCTTGCGACGTCTTTACATGGCTTAAAATTGTTTACACGTCCTCATCTTGGCTCTTTCACCAATTTCAGTTAGCAACCAGACCTTTAAACACATTTAACATCACATATATATACATATGATATAAAGTATGGACCATCTAACAATGCCCACACTGAGGGGTATCCAACTCAATGTACAACTACAACAACAATCAACACAATATCACACTTTAGATGTCTCACTTAGGCTAGGCATAATCTTAACATTTATCCTCAATAAAACATAAAACTTTAAAGCTTAAATGAAGCTTAACATACTGCCTCAAGACTTTTAAATAGGTTGCTGGCTCATTCGATTCACAACACACGAATCGTGCTTAAAAGAACGATAGACGGGGCGCCTTACATACCTTTCTCCGATGAACTTTTCTCTAGCCGATTTTCTATCTCAATGATCAGCCTTCAACCTCCTTAATCCAGTGGTTTTATAGGCCAACGACAATCTTAATCTATAGAAAACAAATTCATCCAAAATAACTAACCAGAGGCAGTCACAATAGCAACAACAACACACAACAACATCAACAACATTTAGCCATTTTCTCAACTAGTTTTCACAAACTTTTAAGGGAAAAATAAGAGGGAAATTTTACCTTAGTTTTTATGTAATTCTATCCCTCAATATGAAGTATAAATCCATCAAAAGAGACAGCCAAAACACCTAAGGAAAACGAGCAAAACTCAGCTCATAAATAGTCCATCGGCAGCTCACTTAGCTGCCAATTTCCAGATTTTCGCTTTGCAATTTGAGAGGTTTAAAAGGGGAGAAATCCTTACCTTTTTGAAATCATTAAAAGGGGAGAAATCCTTACCTTTTCTCCTGATTTCAACACCTACTCAAAGATGGATATATAAGTAGTCCAGGTAGATTTTGGAACGTAGAAAAACGTCTTTAAAACCTTGCCAAAACGAGCTCCAGAACAACCCCTAATATGCTTGGCAAGGTAATCTCAACTTATCTTGTGATTTTCTTGAACTTTGCTTGATGTTCCTCTTTGATTTTCTTTGTCCTAGACAGAGAAATGGAATTCTTAGCAAGTTGGTTGATTTAGATTTAGCTAAAAATATTTTCTACAGGTGAAAAATCAGATTTTAAGTAAATAGGGCGGTGGAGGCGTTAGGGCATCATGCCCACGTCACCGCTCGCGATGCTTCGGTAAAGTGCCCATAACTTCTTACTCCAAACTCCGATTTATAAGAGGTTTGATGTTCTGAAAATTAGACTCAACTACCTTTAATTTGATAGGTCGTGGGCTTCTAATTCATTATATATTGGGAGATATGATCGTTTAAAGTTGACCCTTACATATGAACTTCACATACCCTTTGGTTTTTTGATCGTACACATTTCCCTTGTCATCTACGATCAACCCGTACTTTCCTTAACCTAACATAAAAACATCAAATAATCACCAAAAATTTTCCGAGGTGTTATACACATGCTATAAACAAAGTGTTACATATAATTTATTCACATTCAAAAGTTTTAGGGCTAGAACTGATAGAGAAGATATAGGAGATTTTTGGGGACACAAGGGAAGAACTATCCCCTTGTTGAATTTCCACATACCTGGCTTAGAAATCCTTGAAGATGAAAGCTTGAAATTCTGCATTGCAAAGGAAACCTAGTTCTTGCTTGAGAGGAGAAGTATGATCGTTCTTTCTGAGAGTTAACATGGGGAATGAGGGGGAAAACCATTCAATCCCCCTATAATCTCTGAAATAATGCTCAAAACGACGTAGTTTAGGGACTAAATAGGTAAAAAATTACAAACATAACCGTAAAAATAAAATCTGAAAACTGGTCGACAGGGTCACAATGGGTCACTCAACGAGTCATTGGTTGTGATCACGACTCGTTAGGATCTCTCATTGGTCCCACTGCCTGGGACTAAAAAACACTAGATCTGGCAATGGGGGTCACCACAATTCGTTGGGTGAACCAAGGGGTCGTTGGTTCCTCCTGTGGTTACTATGAGAGGAAACTTGAAGGGTTTAACTACGGGTGATACAACGACTCATTGGTGGACCCGACAGGTCATTGTGTCTAGTCATTAGGTTCACTGGAAGAATTTCTGAAAATGCTCTACATTGTCACGACGAGTGATGACAACGACTCATTGTGGGGAACAACGGGTCATTGTTTCCACTCGTCGTCACTAGAAGGGGTTTTCTGGGTTTTCACCCAACGACTCTTACAACGGGTTGTTGTTTCTGACAATGACTCGTTGGTTGAGTCGTGGGGTCCTGGAAAGAATTTTTGGGCTGGAAAACAACGACTGACAGGATGACTCGTTGTTTCTCACAACGGGTAGTTCCTTGTCTCGTGGATTCCTGAGAGACCAAACCCTGCTGACCACGATTGACACAACGAGTCATTGGAGTTGACCACGACTCGTAGTCTCAGTCATTCTAAGGCATTTTTCTGGTTTTCTTCTAGACTTTTCTTTCTAAGTCTGGATCTGGTCTAGAAGAGTTTCGGGGTGTTACAAATGCCTATCCATGGTAGTTCATGAAAAATTGATATTATAATATATGCATCCAAGCATAATGAGATGTATATGATGAAAGTATGATTTTGAATTACCCATGTCCATATTCATGTTTTCGAATAAATCAATTATATTTCAAGCATGTTTAAATGTTGGGAAAAGCCATATGATTAAGTATGTTTCATGATTTCATGTATTAGCTTACCATATGGATTTTGGGTTCTAGACTCTCACTATTTTCAGCTTGTGGTATGGTTTAAGCCATAGGCTCTTCATGTTATATTTTCAGATTATATATATAACTAGGTGACTTATCCGCGCTTCGCACAAAAATAATATACATTAGTAATGTTTTTATAATATTCAAATATTATTATTAAAATAATTGAATATTTTTTAATTATTAAATTTTAATAAAATAATAACTGCAAAATCTTTTTTGTTAGTTTTCTTAAAAGAACATTAAGAAAGCAAAGAATGACAAAATTAATCTCAAAATATATAAATTTAAACATAAAGTTTTCAATTTTATACACTTAAGATGTGTATATAAATATTAATTTTTTAATATCATTAGATAATTAAATGTTAGTTCTCTCATAATTTTTTTACTTATTTAATATTTAAAAAGGGAATATAAAACATAGAAGAATGGGATAGCAAAAATGCACCAATTAAATACATTAATTCAAAATTCACAAAATGAAATTATACGCATGTTCTTTCTATATTTTTATCATTTAAGTTATTCTTTAACATAATTTGATTAATTTGAAAATATTTTTTCTTCATTATTTTCTTAATTAATGATGTAAGTTGAAATCTTATTTCTTTTAAATTTTATTTTAGTGTATTTTTTAATTATCACTCTCAATTAAAATAGATTAATATAAAAAATTAAAAGTGACATTTAAGAATTACTTTCACAATTTTATTGTTAGAAATAAAAAAAAATCAGGCAATTAACTTTGAAAAAAAAGAGGATAAATCAGTTAAATAAATTTCTAGATTAATTTTTTTCAACTATAAGCTCATTCCATCTTATCTTCAAATATTAAGTTATAGAAAAAGAAAAATACTTATTTTTCAGTAGCATAAATCATTCCCATCTCCTTTTATTTTTTCTTATTCATCTCTAAACTTTTCATAGATGTCAATCTTATAGGAATTTGTAGTCCTCGTTGTCAAGAAGTCACGTAATTTCAGCACGAAATATATTTATAAAAGCATATATAATAAAGTATGTAAAATTATTTTTCAATGCAGATCAATTCTTTCTGCATTAATCTTGTCATCTGTTTTTTATATTAAGCATGACTTTGCAGTCATTTATTGAAAACTTGAATTTCCTAGATTCTGTCATGTTAACTTCAGTCACAACTTTATAATCATTCTAAAAGAAAAAATATTTCATATTATAACACAAAATTATTATATGAAATAAATTAATAACTAAAAAAAGATAGAAAATTAATAGATAAACAAATATATACTATTGTAATATTTTTTTATCCATTTTGCTACTCTAATATTGACTTCATCAATATTACTCTCACAAATCACAAAATCAACACACAAACACACAAAAGGAAAAGGCAAAAGTTTCAACAATATATTATTCAATCAAATAAAGATTTATAAGAATTATAATAAAGCTAGTATGTAATTGGTAAGAAAATTAACTAAATTCTAAAATTAGATTAATTTTTTTTTTAGAGAAAAAGGTTATTTCTCACAATACATAACTGAATATGCTTGTAAGGATATGTAAAAGATTAGAATTTTTAACCTTCTTTTGTTGAGATTTAATCTATATAGTTAGCAGTCATTTGTTAAAATTAAAACCAAGTTAATAAGTAACAGGCAAGAAAAATTAAATAAATTCTAAAGAATAATAATACTAAAAAAAATAGTAGAGACGATAAAAATAATTCTCACCCGGATCAAGATGTTTGACAAACGATTAAGACTTCTAACCTCCTTCAATTGAGGTTTAATCTATATAGTTAGTAGCCATTCAAGTGAAATTATTTAGACCAATTAATGATAGACCTTTGGGCTTCATAAATTTTAAGAAAAAGTTAAAAATAAATAAGAGTAAAGGTAGAAGGTGTACTTAAGAAAGATAAAGAAATAATTTTTTATTTTTTTAATGTACTATATTTAATATAATTAAGAGAGTAGTTAAATAAGTTAATTTTGATCTTTTAAACATAACATATAAATGATTTTAAAAAAAAATTTAAAAAATAATTCAAAAAATAAGAAAAAAAAAATATGAATGGAGCTCAAAGAGGCATGCCACATCAACATGCCTCTAACTATCCTTTATATATATATATGCTAGTGAAGTTGTTTGCGCTTCTTGCGGTCATGAAAGAAAATAATGAATATACTATATGCCGTGTTATAAATTTGATCGCGATAAAATACTACTACAATTTTTGTACATTATATATTAATATTTTCTCTCGTTAGTTTCAAAACTCACAATATCATCAATTCTATAATTTATTCATGTCCTTCACTAACTATTCAATATGACATTTAAAATTAAAAATTATTTAATAAAATAAATTTTAAAAAGAGAATACAGTTAAATGGAAAAAATATTATCATCTAATTCACATCTTGTCAAAAAAGGTTAAAAACATGCCGAAGATCACCGGCGTGGTAAAACTTAACCTCAATATCTTCAATAGGAAAAGTTCTATGCTAAAAAAAAGGCAAGCAGTAAATGCTCTTAGGTTCTTTTTGGAATACATATTGTTCTAAATAAAATGAACTTTCACAAAAATAAGTAGAATAAATAGCTTTGAATAATAATACTACTTCAGAAAAGAAAATGTAAAGAAAGATAATACTACTCAAAGAAATAAAATATTCAAAATCAATAAATCATGCTCCACTTTTTTAAAATTTAAAATTTAGACAAATCTATATATATACTTGAATGTATGAAAATACCTTAAAAAGGAAAAAGGAAAAGAAAGCAAAAGGATATAGTACTATATCAGCAATGTAAGGTTTATTAGCAAAATGCACAAGTCAAAGATCCTTAAGCCACACAATGCACTCACATACTCTATTTTATTTTTCATTGATATTTCAAAAGTTCTCTTTTAACAATCTAATCCATGATAATTTCTTCCACCCTATTTAGGAGACTAAAGAGTATGAGATTAATTACTTTATATCCCATTATTGATACCTCCCTCTTTTTTTTTTTTATTTCGCTGATGTTATAAATTATTAAAATAGGTAAATAAACTAAAATATTATAAAATTAAGGCTAGAAACTTCAAAACCATTGATAGAAACTGAATTATTTTATTATTTCAGAAGTGTATTTAATAAGTACTGTTATCAAAAATATTTAATTCACAAATCAAGTTTCACACACATCGACTAATTTCAGGGGATACCTGTCACCTTCTATGTACCTACATCAAGTATCAAGTAACTCTATCCACCAAGGCTAAGACAAATGAAAAGAAATCACCTAGTATTTTTTGTTTGTGCTGAAAATTAAACCTGAGACCTCATGGTTCTTAACCTGCATTTAGGTACATTTCATGATAAATTTATTGAATATCATAAACTTAATAACAAAATAACCATGCAAACTTTAGTGCTACAATGAACCAAAAAATCAGGTAGACATCCAGAAAATTATTCAAAAATATATGAAACACTATGTAAGAGAAAAACAAATCTCAAAATAAAAAAGAAAAGGTTTACCCTAGGCAAGTAGGATAAGAAGAGAAGTCCACCTAAAGTCAAATAGAAATCAAGAATTAGAAATACAAAAAATTAAATAAATATGAAACACCAATGAAAGAAGAATTTTGTCAAGGATACATCATCAGATGAATTGAATCATTCAAAATATAGTTTTTGCATTACAAGAAAAATTTACACTCTTTAACTTCCATTATTTCAGTGCATGTGACATCAGTTGACACAGTTCGACTGAAAATGTTAATTTAACTTGTGACTTGAGCAAAGAAACAACTCTTAGATATTCTATCAAACAATCTTTTTTAACTTATGTAAGTACCATGTGAATTGTATTCTAAAGGAGATTACAAGAAGAATTCATGAGAAGCTCCTCTCTGCTAAATTTGGGATGCTAGTTGTATAATTGTAAATGAATTTAAGATGTCTTTTGCTCCAATATATGATTTGAAAGAGATTATGTTAGATGTCTAAAAATGAAATATAAGTTGAAGAGATCAGGACACTTTGTTATTCAGCAAAATTATCTTAGAAGTTAAATTTTTTTTAACAACAATAGCAAAAGAAAAATCTTCAATTTCCTTATAATTAATGTCTATTCTCACAACAATTATGGTAACCATCACTTTAAAATACCGACTGCAATTAGAAAAGGTTTGTCGAGCATGATGCTAGTGATTGTTGAATCAACTATATTGGTGCCTCTGAATAGAAGAAAAGTGATGAGTTTACCTCTTGTTATCAACTCCTGAAGAAACTTTTCTTAGGAAAGAATGTAATAGTAATGTCTCTAAGAACTTAAAGATATTTGTAATATAATTAGTAAATAAAAATTTTGTTATGTCAATAGTTTGTAGAAGTTGCCTTAATTTGATCTCTTTCACACAGTGTTAAGAGATAATTTTCTGCACGAGCTGTGGAGTAGGGAGGGGAGGAAGAAAAGAAGAAGGTGTGGAAAAGAGAGTTTAGAAAGAGAAGGAGTGCTAAGTAAGTAAGACAAAAAGAAGAAACGCTAGTCTATTAGAAGTAACTGTTCAATTTTTCTAGCACGTTTTTTAATATTATTTTAAAATAATAAAAAGATCAAAAAAACTACAAAAAGTATAAATACAATTCTAGGCTTTAGAGAGTGCTACATCCAAATGAAAAAAATGTGGGGATTTTGTTGCATGAAGTGGAGTTAGTGGGGAAAGTAGTTTAATTAGTTTTTTTTTAAAATCATTTGATAGTAAAACCGTAGGCATTATAGATGTATATGTTATCTTTAAAAATTATAAATACTTAATTATTTTTAAATTCAAATTCACAGAACGTGGGTCTAATGACAATTAATAATTTTGACGATTTTTTTCTTTCAAAATATAATTTAAATTTTAAAAATCCTACATATCTAATAGCCTATCATAGCGCAATTATCCCACTAAATAAGCAACCGATTTCCATTCTTACCATTAATTAATTATATTTTTGAAAACGTGCATTGCACGTATGTCCTGATCAAATGTTACAAACTCTTTAAAATGAAATGAAGTAGTCAAACATGCATGTATGTGAAGTGTTAACTAAAATTGAAAAAAAATGTACGCTAAAAATAATAAATGGTGCAAGTAATAAGACATTGAACTCAAAATGCTTAGTCAGTAATCTGAACTTATGAAAGTTAATAATTATATTACATAAGGAACGTACATTGTTTGGTGCATTAATTTTCATGTTGTGAGGTGTAAATATGTGATATGACAATATCTCATATAGTATTTTTGTTTTGTAGATGATGCTCTTAAAGTATGTTTTATTATCATATTCGATTGTTCTGTCATTACCATGCTAGTGATATTGACATTCTATGAAAAGTAAAAATATAAAATTCCATGTGAGAAAATATAAGCCAAGATTATTCAATTGTTTGATTTGTTTAGTGTCATTATGAACTATAAATCAAAGCACTAACTGTGCATGTGAATTAATGTTCTTTACGTGATTATGAATTATTATGTAATTTAGTAGCAATAAAATGGGTAAAAGAGAATTCAATAAAAAATAATCCTTTAGGAAGATTGTCAAGCTTAGGGTCACACAAGTGTGAATGTAAAATTATACATTAGTTTTTTTTATTATAAAATTAATTCTTGCTCTCATATCACATAAATCATAGGCAAAAGAATAAAGAAATAAAAAGGATGAAAATCAACATTCGTGGTTGTGCAGGATACTGTGTCATATGATAAATTAAATCCAATTAAATCTTTGATAATAAGTGATGATCCTTAAGCATAATTTATTAAAATTAAACTATAATTAGATAGTTGCTAAGATGAATATTAGGATATATTGCATAGAATTATTAATGTAGTCACAAACTAATTCAGAAATGAAAGAACTCTATCAAATGTCTTTTGATACTCGTCTGATATTAAATTCACTAGATGTTTTATTAAAAGTTTAATCAATTGAGTATCACTTGCAAAAATAATAGTATAATCACAATAAATAAAATAATTTTCAACAATAATGCAAATGATATGAAAATTACATTCAAAAAGGGTTGCATACCTAACTTTGACAACCATACCTTGATCCTGGGATGGAAAAGACAAATCAATATAGTGAGTTAACAATAAATTTTCATAAGAAATAGGACAATCACTCTATTTTTAAGTTCTAATCAAGAGAAATAAATTGAATATATTACACAAAAATAAATGGTTTGACATAATTTGACCATCATAGCTATTGTAAGAGCTCTTCTCTTCTTAACTTAAGCAATAAAGTCATCTTCCTCCTTCTTTTTTTCTCGGTTTCTTATTGACATGCTTCAATGTCATTGTAACTCTAGAGAGAAGATTACCTACAAAACAAAAAATTTGTATTGTTTTAGTGGTATTTAGAGTCATGTTTGGGTGCCTTTTCACCTATTGAAATGAATTAATTGGTATATTAAATCATGATACATGAATTTTGTAGTTAGTATTCATTTAAGTATTTGTCATTGTTTTAATTTTATCTTTTATTTTAATTGAATTATCTATCCTAATGAATTATATTAAATTGCTTGAAGGGCATAAAAGTCTATCAACTTTTGATGGACATTTTGGTAATTTAATTTTTAATTATGGGACTTTCCACTTTATAATATGATATATATATATATATATATATATATATATATATATAGTAATACGTGTGTTGCACGTGTACCCCATATTATTGACATAATTTTTTTATAAAATTGCATAAGCATTATTAGAGGACACATTTGAGTTATAAAATAAAAATATTTAAAAACTGATTGGGTACAAATTTTGTAATAAAATTATTCTTATATTTTTGATGTATTTCTATGCCTTTAAAAAATTCTACCAAAATACAATTACCCTTGATCAACCTAAAAGAAGTTCTTGATTGGTCTATATACTTCAACTATATTTAAAAAACGACGTAACTTTTTATTATATATGAGCAAATAGAACAAGAAAACAAGATTGTTTACTCACAATGTGAACACAACAAAATCATAAGGAATACATCAGAAAAGACATGATTTACCATAATTATTTATTATAATTTTCTTCTATGGACGGTAGGTATAAGCTATGCAATATGGAGAATTAAGCTTTAAATAAAAATAAATTAAACATGACATCTCTCCAAATAGCCAACTTAAATAACATAATTAAGTGAAAAAATAATTAAAGGAAGAAGTGGTAGTAGGGTCTTAGTCTCAGTAACATAGAGCATGCAATTAGGGATAACGCTACTTTGAATCCCTCCAGATATTGCCTAAAAATAAATATTAAAAGAATAATTTATCACAACATAAGAATATATCATAGGCTAAAAAAGGTTAACTTTGTAAAATTATCGATATCAATGAGAAATTCTCATCATCCCTTTCCTTCATTGCAAGTTCCATTAATTCTAAGAATTTATACATATTTTTTATTGTAAATAACAAAAAGTTAAAAAAAATATTCAATGATCATCTTAAAGTGGAAAAAAATCATATAATATTCGTGATTTTTAGCATCTGACAAAGTGAAAATTTTCTCTAACAATCATCTTTGCAAATATATGGATATTGATTGTCTCCTGGTTATACTCATCTATTATAGCTTTATATAATTAACTCTTCATTCTCCTCCTTTATTATAGCAATAACTAAACATTTATTGTAGGTAAGGGAGAAGAATCATCATATTATAACTAATGGAGATGTGGGTTATTAATTCACTAAACATTTATAACTTATAGGTAAGAGAAATAAAAGGTTAAAATGGACAAAAAGAAAACGACAATTTGGCATTAATATTTTTAATTTTTTGAGATTTGGGCTGTTAAATAATGAGTGTAACTTTTTTTAGGAACAGTAAATAGGTAGAGGTTACTTTATAGTAAATTGAGGGATATTTTAGTAATTCAATTTTGCACTTTAAAGCTTCCCACTTATATAATAATTATATATATATATATATAGTAATAATATGATTATTTATTATTTATATTTATATTTATTTACTACAATTTGAAGGATATATTAGTCTTTCAATGTTTGAAGGGTATTTTAATTTTTTTTAATTTTTCTAGCATATTTATTAAAATTATTTTAAAATAATAAAAAGATCAAAAATTACAAAAAATATAAATACAATTCTAGGCCTTAGAGAGTGCCACATCATCATGCCTATGTCTTTCCTTAAGATATATATAGATATGCATGTTTCAGCTTCGTTGAAAAATGATGGAGAGCATATTCATGTTTTTGGGAGTAGTGTCTAGCACCGAGTAGGTTAAGGGTCAGTCAACCCTATGCCTCAGAACTACGTGCCAACGTAGGTAATTTCAGATTCTTTGGGACCTCCCTTGTGAGCTTCCCTTGTTCCCAAGGGGTCTTGAGCTTGATATCGATGTCATGAGCGTCCTTAGCCCTGACAAGGCTTTGGACGACTCTGCCCACTTGCATGTAATAGTCGGGACCATGTAAGCTCTATCGTGGTATGTCAATTATAAGACGAGTCTCCCATAGTTCCTCATAATTTCAGTTATGCATGTTGATCAGTCCTGATATTATGTTTTCAACAGGTTTAACCTAATGTTCAGTTTTACTCATGAATATTAGTTTTCAGCTTTGGGTCTTTCGATTCAATTATGTTTAAATCATTTTTTCAGATAATAGCATGCAAGCCCCATTCTCAGACTCTTATGATGAAATGTTATGTGATTATGCATGATCTATGATTTTATTTATTTACTTAGCGATTTTAGTTACCTTGCGTACTCGGTACATTCCGCGTACTGACCGCATACTCTATTCTATATCGTCTCATGATACAGGCTCAGATATTCAGGCCTAGACCCGCCGTTATCCAGACTCTTAGTGTTAGCTTCTCGTAGCCTCAATTGGTGAGTCCTCATCTTTTGAGGGCCTTTTTTAATATTTGTATTCAGTACTTTCAGTTTCAGACATTAGTGAGTTAGTTGGGGTCTTGTCCCATCAACTCGTCAGTAGTAGAGGCTTATCAGACATAGTAGGTATTCAACTTCAGACTTGTGTATGTATTCAGATATTTATGTTATCAGTTTCTTTCAGACTTCCACTATGTTATATTTATATGTTGGACTTCCGCTTTATTATGATTGAGTTTAGATGTCATGTTCATGCCAAGGGCCGACTTGGAAAATCTCGGGGATCTTTGTCTCATGTCTCGATCCCAGTCTATGTTTGGTTCATGACAAACTTGGTATCAGAGTATTAGGTTTTGATGTGTCATAGAGTGTTTGAAAGTCACATTAAGTAGAGTCTTTTTCATGAGTGTGAAGCACGCCACACTTATGATGAAGAGGCTATGAAACGTTTAGAAAATGTTTCCTTCATTCATGATCTAAGTCATGCATTGAAATGTCTCTCCTTTCCTTTAATTTGTGCTATATGTGTGTGCAGAAACATGTCTCCTCAAGGAACTAATGAGAGTCAGCCAGCCCCACCAACTCCAACGGATCCCATGTTCGGGAAAGTTATGGAAGTAGAGCTTGGGGCTGCTTTCAGAGTGTTGATACGAGCCATGATCACCCAACCTAACCAACAAACTATCGCATCAGTGAACCCTACTGGAGAGGCGACAACTATTAGGGTTCAAGATATCATGAGGGGGAGTCCATCTAAGTGTGGTGGCTCGAGTATGGAGGTTGTGTTCAAGGGGGGAGAAAGGAGAAAGAAAAGGCCCAGGACCAAAGACTTGGAAAGTTCCCTGCAAGGGTCAAGTTGTGGGAGTCACTCTAAATCCCAGCAGATGTCTTTAGCTCATGTTCGGAGAAACAAGCCCATGGGGAGGGAGATCACTTATCCAGTTTGCAGGCGCTACAAAAAGAACCACCTAGGAAGGTGCTTGATGGGGTCAGATGTTTGATTCTATTGTGGCCGGCCCAATCACAAACACAGAGATTGCCTAGCAGCCAAGTGGGATGGCCAGAAAGGTCATTCCCAGGCCACCCCTTCAGCATCCTCGTCTAGTTTTCTAGTATGCGAAGAGTGTGGTGGGAACCACCCGGGGAAGTCTTTGATTGGCAGGGATGCTTATTTTGGGTGTAGTAAGCCTAGACACAGACTTAGCGATTGTCCTTCAGTTAGACTGAGTTACGGTGGAGCCCGTGCCCCAGCTATCAGATTAGCATCTCGCCCATCTCAGCAAAGCAGGTGGCAGCCAGCATCAGATATAGTCACAGGTACGTTATAAGTTTTCATATCAAACCTTGCGTATTGCTAGTCCCGATAACTATTGTATAAGTTACAAGATCCCTTCTTCCATTTAGTATGAGGTTTACTTTGCGGAGGGTGTAGAATGGTTAAAGGTATAAAGCCTGCACTGATAGCCTTAGAAACGAACGGGGAGTCACGAGTTAGTGGTTTATCCCAATCTTAAGAAAGATCCAAGAACCTTAGAATGATGGCTATAAGCTAAGGGGGAGATGATAAGCCAATGAGCCAAGTCAGATTTCGAGCGTCCTAATCGAGGAAGTCTCAACATTAATAGCTATAGAATGCCAATTCTCTTTAGATTCAGATAACTTCCCTCAGGCATAGTTGACTTGTGCTCTATCCATTCTTATGTGTAGACTTTCGGGAATTTTCGAGGATTGCTTCAGGTAGCAATCCCGGTCTTACTCAATGAATTTATAAGTCCTAACTTCATATCATAAGTTCGCCATATATGTTCACTCATGTCTCACAATAGGCTCGGCTCATAAGATCGTGCCATACCAGGTATATGTTCAGCTTAGGTCTCACAAATGACTCGTTTTCACGATTCTCTTACTCTAATCCCTTTGTACATTTCCCCATAATGCAAATGATGGTTACAAAGTGTATGTTCGGAATGACTTTGGAAGGTAGGGGAGCTTGAATGAACTTATTGTGTAGGGTGATACTTCGTGGGTTGGTTTCGATGGGGTATGGATGCAGTGGGGTAAAATCGTAGCTTATGCTTCTAGGTAGCTTAAGAGAATCACCCGACTCATGGGCTCGAGTTAACAGCGGTAGTATCACATTGAAGATTTGGAGACACTATCTGTACGCGGTCCTTGTAGATGTGTTTATGGACCACAAAATCCTATAGTACATGTTCACTCAGAAGGATCTAAACCTCCATCAAAGAAGGTTTTTGGAGCTTCTTAAAGATTATTATATGAGTGTACTTTATCATCCGGGCAAGGCCAATATGGTGGTAGACGCTCTTATAAGACTTTCTATGGAGAGTGTATCACATGTAGATGAGGGAAGGAAAGAATTGGTGAAGTTGAAGGAAGCTATCCAAAATCAGAAGGTGGAAGTATTCTCCCAAGGGGGAGATGGTGTGTTGTGATATTAGGGTTACTTATATGTTCTAGGTGTGGATGATTTTAGAGATCGGATGTTGCACGAGGCTCATGGTTACATATATGTTATCCATCCATGTGCCACCAAAGCGTGACCTACAGGAAGTTTATTGGTGGAGTGGCATGAAGAAGGACATAGCAGAATTTGTGGCTAAGTGCCTGAATTATCAACAGGTGAGAGTTGAATGTCAAAGATCTGGAGGTGTGCTTCAAGACATTAGTATCCCTATTTGGAAGTGGGAGGAAATAAATATGGACTTTATTGCAGGGTTGCCTCGTACTCGCCGACAGTAGGACTCGAATTGGATTATTGTAGACAGGTTGACTAAAGCATCTCATTTTTTACCGGTGAAAACTACCGATTCAGCGAAGGATTATGCGAAATTGTATATTCGGGAGTTAGTTTGGTTGTATCAGTCGTTCTGAGGCATTTTTTTCTAGTTTTCTTCTAGATTTTTCTTTCTAAGTCTGGATCTAGTCTAGGAAAGTTTCGGGGTGTTACAAATGCCTATCCATGGAAGTTCATGAAAAGTTGAGATTATGATATATGCATCCAAGCATGATAAGATGTATATGATGAAAGTATGATTTTGAATTACCTATGTCCATGTTCATGTTTTCAAATAAATCAAGTATATTTCAAGCATGTTTAAGTATTGAAAAAAGCCATATGATTAAGTATGTTTCAAGATTTCATGTTATTAGCTTACCACATGGATTTTGGGGTCTAGACTCCCACTATTTTCAGCTTGTGGTATGGTTTGAGCCCTAAGTTCTTCATGTTATATTTTCAGATTATATATATAATATGCATGTTTCTGCTTCATTGAAAAATGATGGAGAGCATATGCATGTTTTTTGGGAGTAGTGACTAGCACTGAGTAGGTTAAGAGTCAGTCAACCCTGTGCCTCAAAACTACGTGCCAACGTAGGTAATTTCAGATTCTTTGGGACATCCCTTGTGAGCTTCCCCTGCCCCCAAGGGGCCTTGAGCTTGATATCGATATCGTGATAGTGTCCTTAGCCTTGGAAAGGCTTTGGATGGCTCTGCCCACTTGAGTGTAATAGTCAGGACCACATAAGCTCTATCGTGGTATGTCAATTATAAGACGAGTCTCCCATTGTTCCTCATCATTTTAGTTATGCCTGTTCATTCAGTCCTGATATAATGTTTTCAGCAGGTTTGACCTAATGTTCAGTTTTACTCATGAATATCAGTTTTCAGCTTTAGGTCATTCGATTCAATTATGAGATTCAATTATGTTTAAATCACGTTTTTAGATAATAGCATGCAAGCCCCATTCTCAGACTCTTATGATGAAATGTTATGTGATTATGCATGATCTCTGATTTTATTTATTTATTTAGAAGTTTTACTTACCTTGCATACTCGGTACATGCCACGTACTGACCGTGTACCCTATGCTGTATCGTCTCATGATACAGGCTCAGATATTCAGGCTCAGACCCGCCGTTAGCCAAATCCTTAGTGTTAGCTTCTCACAGCCTTAGTTGGTGAGTCCTCATCTTTCGAGGGCCCTTTTTAGTAGTTGTATTCCATACTTTCAGTTTCAGACATTATCCATCAACTCGTCATTAGTAGAGGCTTATCAGACATATATTCAGATATTTATGTTATCTGTTTCTTTTAGACATCTGCTATGTTATATTTATATGTTGGACTTCCTCTTATTATGATTCAGTTTAGATGTCATGTTCATGCCATGGGTCGACTTGGAGAATCTTGGGGTTCTTTGTCCTGTGTTTCGATCCGTGCCTATGTTCGGGTCATGACATATGCGGCATATGCAGCCACCCAGAAAAATCAGGCAGTGGGAGGCCAATACTGGAGGAAGTGGCCCGCACTGACTAGAGTAATAGTGCGGGAGACATTGATGGATATATCTAAGCATACCATCTCGCGTATGTTGTATGGTCCAGAGTTTGAGCATTCAACTACTACAGTCAAATTTGATTACCGGCTAAGTGAGCTGCAGAAGATTAAGGTTAATAAATTGAGTCACGAGGAAAAAAAATACAGTACACATGGTTGGCACGGATCATAGCCGCTAGGGGTACATCGGTGTAGTGGCTAAATGGACCAGAGGCATAGATAAAAAAGGCCACATTGAACTTCAAGGCAAGATTTTGATGGTCTCTAGTGCGACACAGACTGGCACCAACCAGCATGATAACATTGTGTCGCCAGTTTGAGCTACATTGGTGGCTAGTATAATGGAGGGTTATAAGATAAATTTCTCAAGATACATCGCAGAGGAGATTCGAGAGTGAGCCCTCCAGGACAACACTAGCATTCTTTTTCCATGCTTGGTGGCCCAGCTTTGTAGGGAGTCACAGGTCCCCGAGTTGCCCACAGTTTATCAGAGGGTCGAGGTGCTAAAAATTATGGACATCGGACTGATTAGGGATGATACAAATCTGGTTTCCAAGGCCAAGATTCAGGTTGCCATAGCTACTAGGGTTGCATTTTTGGTTGAGGCATTACGTAGGGGTCCTTAAATTGAGACTCCAGGGTTCAACGAGTTAGAAACAGAGCCTTAGAATCCCATGAGGTAGGTGTTCATCCTGATACCACCACTGCAGCAGATGTGCCCATGACCGTCGATGCCCCAACATCATCCTTCACTACCCCTGCAGTTAAACCACCAGTGTGTACTCCGCGGTCCTCACCGACTGGCCTAGTCATGATCTCGTAGGAGTTCATCACTAACATGGCCAGGCAGCTAGCTAAGGCAGAAAAGCAGTAGGCTCACATAGCACTTTTGGTGAAAGTGTTAATGAAGCATCTAAGGCCCTGGGTGACCAAGGAGTTGGAGGGCTTATTGAGGTCATGGAATGGACAGCTATATGTGTTTGAGAGATGGATGGATGAGTGCCTCGCACAACTATAGGTGCTTGAGCTTACAAGGTGGTATGCTAAGGTTGATGCCCCTAGAGCAGAGATGAGAGAGTTATCGACATGGGAGATCTCTATACCATCACCGGTGATCCCAGTTGTATTGGATGAGAGTGAGGAGGAGCTGCCTCCCATTTTTGATTTAATGACTGAGCAGCCCATGGTAGAGGGCAAAGGAAAGAGGCCTAGAGAAGAGGCATGTGGAGATGATAACAATGATCTACTGTGAGAGAAGAAGAGAGAGCAACATGATGTGGAGGCAGCACTGCGACTATCTATAGATAAGGCCCGAGAAAGGGCAGAGTTTGATGCTGCTAAAGCTCATGGAGAGGGTATGCGCTTTGTTGATTCAGAGAGTATGCTGGTTACCACCAGTGCCACAAGAGAGAAGGCTGGGGGTGCTTCTGCACCTCCCACCAACCAGAGCATAGGCGTTTAGGTCTCTCAGGTATGTTCCCTCTCTCATGTTTTATTTTTTGATATGCGTTGCAGATGCCGCATGATTCTTTTGATGGGGTGTGGTGGAACCTGACTTTTGCTGAATATAACTTGAGGGTTTTTCTTGAAGGATATCTTTTCCCTCAGGTGTTCCTTATCTAGTAGAACCGACATGTATAGGTTTGTGTTTTTGGGGTTTTTTTATTGTGTCAATTGAAAGGAAAATAGGAGAACTTTGGGTAGTTGAATAAAATGGAATGGAATTTTTTCAAGAACATATTGAATGATACCCTTCCAAAAATATTGTTTGTGTGTGCTAAGTGTATATATCATGAACTTTGTGGATCTTTGTGTGGCATTAATACTGTGAATGTGTTAACCAATATGTGACTATGCATGAACTAGCTATTGGTATTAATGGTGTTTCCCTATGCATTGCGTGTGTGAGGTGCATATCTTTAGTTCAATAGTTGTGTTTACAGTCTAGCGCTTCGCCGGTTAGTCATAGCAAGGTTATAAGATAGCAGGATAGGAAATGATAAGCCGTTGTTCAAAGTAGTCTACTTTAGCCTAAATTTCAAAATGAATATGAATATCCCTTGATCTTGATTTTGAGCCTGAATTGATCCTTTTTGTTATTTAACCAATTCTCTTTCCTTCTTTAATTATGATGAACCTATTTTGGCCCTCATCCCTGTCACGCCCTGAGCCTATACCCTGGACGAGACACAGTACTTGGAGTCACAAATAACCCCAAGTCAACCTATGGTCTATCATATCACTGGCATTCTGAGTAAATATATAACGGAAGCTTTGAAATAAAAAAATAAAACATTTATGAAAAAGAACTAAATCATAAGTTTTATACAACTGGAAGCAAAACGGAAAATCTGAAAACCCTGTCTGTAGTGTAAGCCATCTATTTGATGAGTTGCTGGGACAAGCCCCCAGCTAACTCTAAATCTAACTGAAAGAAATAATCCTCGTCCCCGAAAGGTGAGGACTCACCAATGATGCAACTGAGAACTCCTGAAGGCAATCTGCTAACGGGGTTGGGACTGAGAACCTGCAGCTATATCATAAAATAATACAACATAAAAGGTATGCATCAGTACTTTGAATGTACTGATTAAGTGAAAGAAACCATAACACGAATAATAAAACAACTGAACTGGAAAGACATGCAATGACCAACTGAAATACTAAAACTGAATAACCGAATATGCTGAAATGGTCATAATGACCCTGCTTGATGGTAAAAGACATGCCCTAAATCTGAGATATTAATCTAAAGTACTGTACTGAACTGATCTGAACTGAGTAGTTTGTAGCTGTTCTAACTGAGCTAATCTAAACGGAACTGAACTGACTATTAGGAGAGTCTATAACTGACATATAACCACGTGAGCTAGACGTGGAGTCCAATGTATACACCCCATTGTAGGACCCAATATACCTTGCCATGGTATAAAGGCATGAACTGAGTGATCACAAGTCTAGGGCCATGAGGCCAATAAAAATATAACCTATGGTGGCAACGTAGTTCAGGGAACCTGGGTGCACTAGAACCCCGGCGCGCTCAGTGCTAAGTCCTACTCCCACTGGAGAGTCCTAGACTGACTACTAAGCGGATAACTTGAAACTGGGGCCCAAAACTAAGTCAGAAATACCTAGCTGTAAGTACTCTGAGGGTCTTATCAGACCAGATTATGTAACTGGTGTTCTAAGACAGGTCAGAGCTGCTTATCTGGAAGTATCATGACCGTGTAAAGAAAAAATTATAATATGAAGCTAGGGTCCTAAGGCTGATCAGAGCTTCTTATCTGAAAGTATTATGAACGCCTAAAGAACCACTAAAATCTGATACCGAGTCTAATACTAATAACTGGGAGGCATCATTGAAACCTCAAGAATTAACTGTCGTTAAACTGATCAGCTAACATTATCAGATTATACCGAATATACTAATAATTGACTGAGACTGGACTAACAAGCATCTGACCAAATTCTCAACATTTTCTAGCAATATAGGAAACCCAACTGATAAAATCAAGCTACAAGGAAGAACTAATCCAACAGGCAAAATTCTAGTTTACTAAATTCAAAGCTAGGGCTAAAACCATTCTTACAAGAATGAGAATTAACATGATGACTAGGTAGTGGAAATAGAACAAAAATCAACATACTCAACATTCCACATGCTATAAACAAAGTCTTACATATAATTTATTCACATTTGAAAGTTTTAGGGCTTAAACTGATAGAGAAGATAGAGGAGATTTTTGGGGACACAAGGGAAGAACTATCCCCTTGTTGGCTTAGAAATCCCTAAAGAGGAAAGCTTGAAATTCTGCACTACGAAGGAAACCTAGTTCTTGCTTGAGAGGAGAAGTACGATCATTCTTTCTGAGAGTTAATATGGGGAATAAGGGGGAAAACCGTTCAATCCCCCTATTATCTCTGAAATAATGCTTACAATGACATAGTTTAGGGACTAAATCGATGGGAAATTACAAACATAACTGGAAATAAAATCTAAAACTATTCAACAGGGTCCGAACAGTCACTTAACGAGTCATTGGTTGTGACCACGACTCATTGAGATCTCTCATTGGTCCCACTGCCTGAGACTAGAAAACACTGGATCTGGAAACGGGGGTCACCAAGACTCATTGGTTCCTCCTGTGGCCACTGTAAGAGGAAACCTGGAGGGTCTGATGACGGGTGACACAACGACTCGTTAGTGGACCGGACTAGTCATTGTGTCCAGTCGTTAGGTTCACTAGAAGTATTTATGAATATGCTCTAAGTTGTCACAATGGGTGATGACAATGACTCATTGTGGGGAACAATGGATCGTTGTCTCCACTCGTCATCAGTGGAAGGGGATTTCTGGGTTTTCTCCCAATGACTCTCATAACGGGTCATTGTTTCTGACAATGACTCGTTGGTTGAGTCGTGGGGTCCTGGAAAGGATTTCTATGCTGGGGAAACAACTTCTGGTGGGATGACACATTTTTTCTCAAAAAGGGTCATTCCTTGTCTCGTGGGTTCCCTAGAGACCAAACCCTACTGACCACGACTGACACAACGAGTCATTGGAGCTAACCACGACTCATTGTCTCAGTCGTTATGAGGCATTTTTTTGGGTTTTCTTCTGGATTTTTCTTTCCATGTCTGGGTTTGGTGTAGGAAAGTTTCAGGGCATTACAATATCTCCCCCCGGGATCATTCGTCCTCGAGTGAAGACTAAAGCTTCTAGAAAACTAGGAAAAGAGCTGAAATTTCTAGACTGAGACTATGAGCTAGTTTCTAAAGAAGAAACTGACTCCGAGCCAACTTAACTGTACTAACAGAGCTGGTGCAACTAGAATGCACATAGAAAATCTAAATAGGGTTGATGAGTACAAAACTGAATATTGTATTAAGGAGGTATTTAGTACCTTATGCCGAAACTGAACTGGAAGGGAATAAGTGAGGGTATCTGGCTATCATGTCTACTTCTACTTCCCATGTGGCTCCTTTAACTAGCTGGTTCCTTCACAAAACTTTCACCGAAGCGACTTCCTGGTTTCTCAACTTACGAACCTGACAGCTAAGGATCTAAACTGGGTTCTCTTCATAAGAGAGACTATCTTTTATTTCCACGATTTCTAGTGGCACAAATGAAGTTGGATCACCGATGCACTTCTTCAATAGTGATACATGGAAGACTGGGTGCACCTATGCAAACTCTTGAGGTAGTTCTAACTCATATGCCGCACTGCCAATTCCCTTCAAAATTCTATAGGGTCCCACATATCTCGTACTAAGTTTTTCTTTCTTCCCAAATCTCATCACCCCTTTCATGGGTGAAATTTTTAGATAAACCGAGTCATCCACTGCAAACTCTAATTCTCTTCCCCTCACATTAGCATAAGATTTTTGACGGCTTTGCACTATTTTTATCCTTTCCCTGATAAGTTGCACCTTCTGCATTGCCTCGTGAACTGAGTTGGGCCCTATTAGAGTAGCTTCACCAACCTTAAACCAGACTATAGGAGATCTACACCTCTTACCATATAATGCCTCAAACAGGGCCATCTGGTCATGGTCAACAGATGATTAGGATCTTGGGATTTTGGGATTTTGGGAAGTGAAGGTGACGAGTGGTGACCACGAGTCATAGTCACCAGTAATGACTCGTAGGGTCCCCCGTGGAGAGCCCCAGAAAAATATTGGACAGTGCACACGATGACTGAGACCAAGAGTTGTGGTCCTCGGTAACGATTTGTCCAGTCCCGTGGGGAGTGGCAGTCAATTATTTTTTGCGAATTTAGTAGGGGCTTTTCCATAATTCCTATGATCCTAAGGTTTAAACTACGTTATTTTAAGCTTGAAATTGGCAGTTTTATGAGGGGTAAGTTCATTCTAGGCTCATTCACTTTCATGTATGCAAGCTGAAGGCTTAGAAGGTGATCAATCTTAGGTTCTCTACAAGTTTTTCTTCAATTCTTCATTGGGCAATCAGAAAAGTGGTATAATTAGATCCTATCAGGTATGTAGGTTATGAATGGGTGAATTTGTTCACACCCATGCACAATCCCTCTCTAAATCATGAAAATTCATATGTTGATCCTATGAGGTTTTAACCCAATGCATGAAATTCCTAATTTTCTATATGGGTATGATCTAAGTATTCTTCTATTCTTGAATTATGATTCATGGGAATGTTTTACATTATTTTCAATTATAATCATGTTCTCAATCTTTATAAATTAAAATGCCCAATTATGAGAAGTTCATGAAAGTTGAGATTTATGATGAATGTTCAAGTATGATGATATATTATTGATGGAAAGCATGTTTTCAATTTACCCATATTTAAGTCATGTTTTCAAGTGAATTAAAAATTTTCTAGCATGATTAAAGTATTAGGCAATGCCCATATGTTCAAGTATGATTTATAATTTCATGAATTAAGCTTACCACATAGTTTTGGAGTTAAGACTCCCAATTATGTTAAGCTTGTGGTATGGTTTGAGCTAAAGCTCCTCATATAAGATTTCAGATTTGATATGTATTTGATTTTTGAGCTTTTTCTATAGACGATGGTGATCTTCGTTGAAAAACAATGGAGATCGTATGATATTTTTGGGAGTAGTATCTAGCACCGAGTAGGCTAATGGTCGATCAACCCTATGTCTTAGAACTATGCACCAACATAGCTTTATACATATCATATATATACTTTGGGACCTCCCTTGTGAGCTATCCCTTGCCCCAAATGGGCCTTGAGCTTGATATTGATATCATGGTATCGTCCTTAGCCCTGGAAATGCTTTGGACGACTCTACCCACTTGAGTGTGATAGTTGGGACCACGTAAGCTCTATCATGGTAATGTTGGTTATATGATGAGTCTCTCATTGTTCATCATGATTTTAGTTATGAATGTTTATCATTAATAATGTGTGTGTGTATATATATATGTTCTAAAGCAGGTTTGACCCAATGTTCAGTTTTACTTATGATTATCAGATTTCATCTTTGGATCATTCGATTCAGTTATGATGTTCAGTTATATTGAGATCATGATTTTAGAAAATAGCATGCAAGCCCTATTCTCAGTTTCATATCTTAATCATGTTTTACATTATGCATGTTTTAAATGATTTTACTTAAATTAAGCGGTTTTACTTACCTTCCATACTCAGTACATTCCACATACTGACCATATACTCTATGCTGTATCATTTTATGATACATGCTTGATCTCCAGACTCAGCCCTGTCACTAGCCATCTTTCAAAGTTAGCATCCGGTCTTTATTGGTGATTCCTTATCTCCTGGGGACCATTCATTATCAGTTATCTCAGTATTTTTAGTTTTCAGATTTAGAGAGTTAGTTGGGGTCTTATCTCATCAACTCATCAGACTTAGGGGCTTTTCATACAATAGATTGTATTCAGCTTCAGACTTGGGTTGTGTTTTTGGATTATATATTATTCTTAGACTTCTGCTATATTTATTAAGTTAAGTTTTCCACTTTATTTGATTGAGTTGGATGTATGTTCATGGAATGGGTCGACTTGGAGTCTCTCGGGGCTCCTTGTCCCGTGTCTCGATCCCGGCCTATGTTCGGGTTGTGACAAACATGATATTAGAGCAATAGGTTTGAAGTGTCCTAGGGTGTCTGAAAGCTGTGTTAAGTAGAGTCTTTTTTCATAGGTGTGAAGCACGCCACACTTATGATGAAAAGGCTATGAGATATTTAGGAAATGTTCCCTTCTTTTATGATCTATGTCATGCGATGAAATGTCTCTCTATCCTTCTAACTCGTGCTATTTGTGATTGCAGAAACATGTATCCCCACAGAGTTAATGGTACAATAAATGGGAATGGAAATGGCCACGAGGATGGCAATGAAAATGGGCACCAAAAAGCCCCACAAGTCCAGGAGCACCATGCACCGGAGCCAGTTGCCCATGCTGAATTCCGGGCAACCATTCAGATGCTAGCACAGGCCTTGACTTGCCAGGCCAACCAGCAGGCAGTGGCACATGCCCTGAAGAGCAGGAATTCGGTAGCAGCACGAGTCAGAGATTTCCTATGGATAAACCCACCATAGTTTCTTGGGTCAAAGGTGGATAAGGATCCACATGAGTTTATCGACGAGATTGTGAAGATCACCTAGGTCATGGGGGTGAATGGAGTAGAGTGTGCTGATTTTGGCCTCATATCATTTCAAAAAGGTCGCACACATTTGGTTTAGATAGTGGAAGGATAGTAGGACAGCTGGAGCAGGCCCTATAAGTTGGGAGGTGTTTCACGTTACTTTTCTAGATCAGTTCCCTTGTGAGATGAGGAGTTGAAGGAAGCTGAGTTCGTGAATCTAAAACAGGGAAAGATGCGGTGCAGGAGTATGCCTTAAAGTTCACTCATCTATGAAAGTATGCCCCAGATTTAGTGGTTGATTAGAGGGCACGAGTGAGCAGGTTTGTTCATGGGGTGGCAGATTATCTAGACAAGGATTGCCAGACTGCTATGCTCCACCAAGATATGGATTTCCCTCAGATAGTCTTATACGCCTAGTAGATAGAGGCGGCGCGTATGAGGGAGAGAGAGGCCAAGAGGGCCAAGACAGACAACTATAGATTCTCTCAGTCGAGGCTAGGTGGTGGGCATTGATAGCGGACCCACCATAGATCTTCAGCGCCAACATCTTTAGCGATGAGTGTGCCATCTAGACCTAGGAATGACCATAGAGGATGAGCATCAGGCTCTATGGGCCAGAGCAGCAGGCCTGCAGATTCCAGTATCACAGTTTGCAGCAGGTGTGGTCGAGGGCACACGGGTAAGTGTTTGGTGGGTACAGGTGCTTTCTTCAGGTGCAGAAATCTCAGACACATGATCAGAGATTGCCCAACAGCTAGACAGGGCCATGATAGGGGCCTAGGCCCAGCTTCAAGTTCAGCAGCTCCAACCGCACGCCCAGCCTAGCAGGGGGCATCTACTAGCACAGGTGGCGGTCAGTGCCAAAATAGATTCTATGCCTTAGCATCTCGCCAAGAGCAGGAGGTCTCCCCGGATGTAGTCACTGACATGTTATAAGTTTTTCATCTTGATGTATATGCTTTGTTAGATCCTGGGGCTACCTTGTCTTTTGTCACACCTTGTGTGGATAGTAGTTTCGAAGTCAGTCCCAAAATCCTGTCAGAACCCTTCTTAGTCTCTACTCCAGTGGGTGATTCAGTTGTAGCTAGACGGGTGTATAGAGGTTGCTCGGTCACAGTCCTTTAGAAAGTCACCTCAGCAGATCTAGTAGAGTTAGCCATGACAAATTTTGATGTTTTCCTCTACATGGATGGCTGTTTTCATGTTATGCCTCAGTTAATTATAGAACCTGGGCAGTAGAGTTCAGATTTTCGTGTGAGCCAGTCATAGAGTGGAAGGGTAGTTTAGCCATTCCTGTAGGTCATTTTTTTCCTACCTTAAGCCCTAAAAGATGATATCCAAGGGTTGTGTGTACCATTTAGTTAGGATTAAGGATGCTACGTCTGAAACCCCGACTATCTAGTCAATCCCATTAGTATGCGAGTATCCAGAAGTCTTCCCAGATGATTTACCGAGAATCCCTCCCGAGTGGGAGATTGATTTTGGTATTGACCTTCTTCTCGATATGCAGCCTATATCTATTCCTCCTTATAGAATCCCGTCAATTTAAAGGAGTTGAAGGAGCAGTTGAAGGACCTTTTAGATAAGGGTTTCATTAGACCGAGCAAATCCCCATGGGGTGCACCAGTTCTCTTCGTCGGAAAGAAAGATGGTTCTCTTCGTATGTATATTGATTATCGGCAATTGAACAAGGTCACCATAAAAAACAAGTATCCTTTCCCCAGGATTGATGATTTGTTTGAATAGCTTAAGGGTGCTAAGTGCTTTTCAAATATATATCTCAGATCCGAATACCATCAGCTTAGGGTTCGAGAGAGCGACATCTCGAAGACAGGCGTCAGGATGCGGTATGGTCATTATGAGTTTGTAGTTATTTCTTTTGGACAAACGAATGCTCCTGCAACTTTTATGGATTTGATGAAAGGGTGTTCAAGCCATATTTGGATATGTTTGTGATCGTATTTATTAATGACATCCTGATATACTCTCGGAGCGAGGAGGAGCATGCCGCTCATTTGAGGGTGGTACAATAGACTCTCAAGGATCGCCAACTATATGTCAAATTCAGAAAGTGTGAGTTTTGGTTGAACTCAGTGGCGTTTTTGGGTCATGTGGTTTCAAGTGAGGGCATAAGGATGGACTCTCAAAAAATAGAAGCGGTGAAGAATTGTCCTAGACCGGTGAATCTGTTATACCCCATAGAATTCCCGGTACCTAAATGACCTATTCGCACGTTGGTTAAGCATATTTGAAGGCCATACGTGCTGGAGAAAGGCCCGGGAAAAGATCGGATGAGAAACCTGTCGAACCAATCGCGGAAGGAGCCGAGGCAGAGCCCCTTCGCGATGGCAGCGTGTCACGGAGGAGGGGCCTCCGCGTTGGCTCCGTGACACGTTGGCCTTGTCCAGGCCCAAGTATATAAAGCCCCACTTCGGTTTTAACTGATAAAAACATTTAAAATTTCCAGAGAACAGAGGGCAAACACAGAGGGAGAAAAAAGAACGAAGAAATTATATAATTTTCGTTCGATTACGCTGTTAAACGTTGTCTAAATTCAAATTAACTCCAGATACTGAGGTATTTAGCAGCAGAGAGCATTCCTACGGATTCAGTTTCGTAAAATACGGCCGACGAATCGTCTAGCCACCGAGCTAAGGTAAGTGGAATTGCTCTAAATTAGTGTCTATGTGTTCCTAGCTGTGAAGTGAATATTTCTCCCTTCTGGACCGCTGAAAAATAGCGAGTTTTCAACCGTCCTTCGATAAGCCTAAGTTTAGGCTATAAACTATATCGAAAGTGACGTTGCTCTTTACAATAAAGCTGTACTTAGTATTAATTGACATATTTATGAATGCAGTTGGGAGAAAATAGTTGAAGTGCCGGCCGGGTCTCGTCCGACAGACGAATAATTCAAGGATAAGGTATGTAAAGCTAGTTCCCTCGGCAAGTTAAGTAAATCGGCACCGTAGAGTAATTTACAGGCCAGTAAAATGTTCAAAAGTCAAGGGTTATGTTTATTGTAAATGTTGATACGGTATTAGAAGCATCAAGTTGTAACTTGCGTGACACTTACTAGTACGACATAGATTCTAACACAAGTGTTAGAAACTGCCCAACATGTTCAGTATGTGATGTAATACGAAATGTTAAGATATTCTTGTATTCAGTTGAAACCCAGTAAAGTAATGTGATATCTGTAAGACATCTCAGAGATAGAACGACAAGTTAAAGTGAAGCTAGAAAGTATGTTAGAACTAGTAAATCGTGTTACTATAGGAACTCAGTAAACAGCATGGTTTTCAGCAGAAATACTATAACCTGTTTAGTATTAGCCCCAGAACGGTATGGCAGAAGATTATATTTATGTACAGATTCTATGTTCAGTCTTAGCACATATCAGATACGCACAGATTACTATCATTATCTCAGTATGTAATATATACAATACTTTACCCCTATCAGCCTCAGCATGTGAGATATGCAGACAGTATTGCTAGTTAAGACCGTTGTATTATTTGGGGTTGGACTACCTAGCATCCATGACCGCCCCAGGGTTGATAGCTGTATCGACTCATCCGCCAGAGGACGAGGATACGTCGCTTTACGGAGTGGCATGCTGTCCCACAGGGGACGAAGATGGGATGCCAGTTTTCCCCATATTATGCCTTGGTCGGCTTTGATACACCCCTGTCGAGCGGATACGCCCGGGTGTTGATTCAGGAGTCCTTCGGACTCAGGTACGGTTATAGTCAGGGGCTCAGCGAGCCCAAGTGCATACCCAGGGGACCGGCAGGATGCTTACAGCGGTTATAGGAGATGGGATGACCGGGGTAGGGGTGTAGATTCTGTGCTGGTTGTACCTCCCGGCTTATGGGGGCCGGGTAAGGTTTGTGTGTGCCATGTTATGTTATGTATGCTATTCCATGTTACGTTAGATGCGAGTAGATCAGCAGTAGAATGATACATCTCCAGGTACGACTCCTACTCCTTCCAGTATATATATGAGAGAAGGTATGACTTACATTATTAGACAGTTAATCTATTTCTTCCTACTTCAGTTTCATCAGTTACATTGTTGTTTTCAGATTTCGCTTTCAGTTATTGCTTTACATACTCGGTACCAGTGGTACTGACGCCCGGTGGAGCGCTGCATTACTTGCCTGCAGGTACTCATAGACGAGCAGGCGATACTACGTGCTTCTTGTTAGTGAGCGAGTATTCAGCTCCTGTCCTCCGGAGACTGAATTCCAGAGGTGTATTTCAGTTCTTTTGTTGTATAGTACGGGTAGGTCGGGGCCCTGTCCCGATCATTTCTATTGCTATTCCTAGAGGCTTGCAGTCTGTATATATCCCCCTGTGGTCAGATGAGCCGGTCGTGTGAGGCTGTGCAGTTGCATAGTTGTTAGTACTCTTTCTTTCTTTTATGTTGGCCGTGTGGGCCATAGTTTGCCAGTAGTGGTGACCTTGCCAGTTACGTAGCTTTCTAGTACTTCATGATTGAGTTATAGATAACTAGACAGCATGGTGGCCTTGTCGGCCCGCATAGGTTTCCCTGAATTGATATGTTTCTGGTTAGCTGTTAGTACAGGTACAGGAGGCTATAGGCCAATGGGCCGGGGGCTGTGTTTACAGCCGTTATATAGCCCTTTGTTTCCAGAAATATGAGTTAGAGCCAGCCAGGCACCAGATGTGCCCAGGCTTAGCAGTCCAGCAGTTCAGGTCCCAGTAGGGCACCAGGTGCCAGTCATACCCCC
Source organism: Datura wrightii (assembly GCA_035772735.1). NCBI lineage: Eukaryota > Viridiplantae > Streptophyta > Magnoliopsida > Solanales > Solanaceae > Datura > Datura wrightii. The sequence continues at coordinate 40,982,712 of JASDFA010000003.1, forward strand.
CAAGGCGGGGTGTGACAAACTTGGTATCAGAGCAGGTCGTATCCCAGGGAGTCTGCAAGCCGTGCTAAGTAGAGTCCTGTCCATGGATGTGTTGTGCACCACATACTATGGGTAGGAGGCTGCAAGGCATGATAGGATGGTTGTCTTTTATTCTTATTCAGTCGTGCTGTAGAGTGGTACAGTATAGGGTTGAGTCCCTAAAAGCTTACCATATTTTTTAGTTACAGATAATGTCAGACCAGCGCCATCCTATCACAGGTCGGAGCTTAGATGTTGCAGCAGGGGAAGGCACCAGCAGGATGCCTCACCCGAGTTTAGAAACAGCCCGATCAGAGGGCACTACAGAGGCATCGTCCCAGCCTCCTCAGCAGTCTTCACCACGTCAGGAGGCACTTGGGGCGACATTACCTTCAGCAGTACCTATACCGACACCTTCCGACTAGGAGGTTAGGAGTGCTGTAGTTATGTTAGCACAGATGATGGCTGCTCAGCGTCAGCCAATGCCGTCTACAGTTGCGGAGTTATCAGGAGGGCGGAGCAGAGTAGGTATACTCCACCACTTTGCCCTATATGCAGTCGACGCCATCCTGGAGCATGCAGGTATGGTTCCACCGCATGTTATATTTGTGGCCAAGAAGGACATTTGATGAAAGATTGCCCAGCCAGAGGCCGAGAGGACCGAGATAGACAGGATAGGGCATCTGCAGGGTCATGAGCCACAGCATCCTCGACTGGGCGCAGGCCCTCCGTTTCAGCAGGCAGGGGTAGGGGCAGATCAGGGGCCTCCAGTGCAGGTGTAGGTCCAAGCCGCACATATGCCTTACCAGGGAGGCAAGATTCGGAAGCGTCGCCTGATGTTGTGACAGGTATGTTAACCATCTGCTCACACCCTGCCTATATGTTGATTGATCCAGAGTCTACTTTGTCCTACATTACTCCATTTGTGGCACGAAGGTTTAGTATTGCACCAGAGTCATTGCAACAGCCCTTCTTAGTATCCACGCCCGTCGGTGACTCTATCACAGCTAGCCGAATCTACCACGGGTGTACAGTAGAGGTTGCTAACCGTCCGACCACAGTAGATTTGGTCGAGTTAGAAATGATAGACTTCGATACCATAATGGGTATGGATTGGTTAGTACCGTGTTTTGCTAACGTTGAATGTTGGACCAAAATGGTCCGATTCCACTTCCCAGGAGAAGCAGCGCGGGAGTGGAAGGGCAGCACCGCTACGCCAAAAGGTAGGTTTATTTCCTACCTTCAGGCGAGAAAGTTAATATCTAAGGGATGTATTTACCATCTGGTCTGAGTTCAGGATGTCCAAGCAGAATCTCCGACACTCCAGTCTGTTCCAGTGGTGAATGAATTCCCTGATGTGTTTCTTGATGAGTTACCTGGTATTCCCCCAGAAAGGGAAATAGACTTTGCTATTGACTTGTTACCAGGCACTCAGCCAATATCAATACCTCCCTATCGTATGGCTCCTGCAGAACTCAGAGAATTAAAGGAGCAGTTGAAAGATTTATTGGATAAAGGTTTTATCAGGCCGAGTACTTCACCGTGGGGTGCGCCAGTCTTGTTTGTAAGGAAGAAAGATGGCTCGCTCCGAATGTGCATAGATTATCGGCAACTAAACAAAGTTACAGTAAAGAACAAGTACCCGCTCCCCAGAATTGATGACTTATTTGATCAGTTGCAGGGAGCCAGATACTTTTCTAAGATTGACTTGCGGTCCGGATATCACCAGGTCGGAGTACGTGAGAGAGATATTCCTAAGACAGCGTTCAGGACCTGATATGGGCATTTCGAATTTCTAGTCATGTCCTTCGGGTTAATGAATGCTCCGACAGTCTTCATGGACCTGATGAACAGTATTTTCAGACCTTTCCTGGACTTGTTTGTGATAGTATTCATCGATGACATTCTGGTGTATTCTCGCTCTGAAGCAGATCACCAGACTCACTTGCGGACAGTGCTCCAGATTCTCAGGGACCGTCAGCTGTATGCTAAATTTTCTAAGTGTGAATTTTGGTTTAACTCAGTGGCCTTTTTAGGGCATATCATCTCAGACGCTGGTATACAGGTAGACAAGCAGAAAATAGAAGCAGTTAAGTCATGGCCTAGGCCTACCACCCCAACTGAAGTTCGTAGCTTCCTGGGATTGGCAGGATATTACAGGAGGTTCGTTGAAGGGTTCTCGACCATTGCGGCACCTCTGACCAAATTGACACAGAAAGCAGCAAAGTGTCAATGGACAGAGGCATGCGAGCAGAGCTTCCAGGAACTGAAAGACAGATTAACCTCCGCCCCAATACTGGCATTGTCGGAAGGCACCGAAGGTTATTCAGTCTATTGCGACGCGTCAGGCGTCGGGTTAGGTTGTGTGTTGATGCAGCATGGTAGAGTAATTGCATATGCTTCCAGAGAGCTGAGGAAACACGAAAAGAATTACCCTACCCATGACCTAGAATTGGCCGCAGTAATCCACGCCTTAAAGATGTGGAGGCATTACCTGTACGGCGTCCATGTTGATATTTACACAGATCATAAGAGCTTACAGTACATTTTCACTCAGAGGGAGTTGAATCTACGGCAACGCCGCTGGTTGGAATTGTTAAAAGATTATGATGTGAATATTCTATACCACCCCGAAAAAGCTAATGTTGTAGCAGATGCCCTGAGCCGTAAGTCAATGGGGAGTTTGGCGTATTTATGACCTGAGAAGCGGAAGTTAGCCACAGAAATTCATCAGCTAGCTGGTTTAGTCGTTCGAGTAATGGAAACAGAAAATAATAGAGCAGTAATTCAGAATTCCGCTGTGTCATCATTAGTTACAGAGGTAAAAGAACGACAGTACGAGGATCCTGATTTGGTCCAACTCAGAGATAGAATTCAGAGAGGTAAGGAGTCAGATTTTCAGATAACTGAGGATGATGTGCTACGCTGTAAGGGCCGCCTCTGTGTCCCAAATGTTTCAGGGCTTCGCGGGCGAATCATGCATGAGGTACATTATGCTCGCTATTCCCTCCATCCAGGAGCAACCAAAATGTACCACGACATCAGAGACATTTATTGGTGGCCAGGTATGAAAGCTGAGATAGCCGAATTTGTATCTAGATGTTCTAATTGTCAGTAGGTGAAAGCAGAGCACCAGAAGCCGGGCGGTTTGACGCAAGATATAACGGTGCCTACGTGGAAATGGGAAACGATAAACATGGATTTTGTAATAGGGTTACCCCGTACCAGACGTAGAAATGATTCCATTTGGGTAATAGTTGACAGGCTAACAAAATCAGCTCATTTCCTGCCAGTGAAGGCTACCTTCTCGGCTGAGGATTACGCCGATTTATATATAAGAGAAATAGTTAGATTACATGGAGTGCCAATATCCATTATCTCAGATAGGGGAGCACAATTCACAGCTAGATTCTAGCAGTCGTTTCAGAAAGGTTTGGGAACGCAGATTAACTTGAGCACAGCATTCCATCCTCAGACAGATGGGCAGGCTGAACGTACAATTCAGATGCTCGAAGATATGCTGCGAGCGTGTGTGCTAGATTTTGGGGGTAGCTGGGATGAGCATCTTTCGTTGATTGAATTTGCGTATAATAACAGCTACCATTCAGCCATTCAGATGGCGCCCTTTGAAGCATTATATGGACGGAAATGTAGATCGCCGATTGGTTGGTTTGAAATAGGAAAATCAGCATTGATTGGCCCAGACATTGTTCGGCAGTCGGAGGAAAAGGTAAAGCTTATCCGAGAATGTTTACTGACTGCTCAGAGCCGCCAGAAGTCTTATGCAGATATGTGGCGCAGAAATATAGAATTTGCGGTAAATGACTGGGTATATCTGAAAGTATCTCCGATGAAAGGGGTGATGAGATTCGGCAAGAAAGGCAAGCTTAGCCCGAGGTTCATTGGGCCATACCAGATTCGGCGAAGAATAGGCCGAGTTGCATACGAATTGAACTTGCCTCCGGAGTTGGCATCTGTTCACCCAGTATTTCATGTCTCTATGTTAAGGAAGTTCGTAGGGGACCCCTCTACAGTAGTTTCGGTTCAGGATGTCCAGGTCACAGAAGAGTTAGCATATGAAGAGGTTCCCGTAGCTATCTTAGACAGACAGATTCGCAGGTTGAGGACTAAAAATGTTCCATCTGTCAAAGTATTGTGGCGTAACAGGAACCGTGAGGAAATGACGTGGGAAGCTGAAGAAGATATGAAAGCCAGATACCCTTACCTATTTCAGGCCTAGTCAGGCGACAGGTATGTCCGTATTGTTACTTATGCAGTACCTTATAGTTGTATGTGTGTGAATGAGAAAGATTGATATTTAGTTATCCAGTGGATCCTAATATATTATGTGCAGTGCCTGTGTTGGACTTTTCTGTATTTCAGGTTTTTTTTGCTATAGTCCATATTACAGGGGAAACTCTACCGAAATTTTTCTAGAAAGTAAGTAAGTAGTCCTCTAGATCACAGTGTACATTCGAGGAACGTCCTTAAGGGGGGGAGAATGTTATACCCCGTAGAATTCCCGGCACCTAGATGACCTATTCGCACGTTGGTTAAGCATATTTGAAGGCCATACGTGCTGGAGAAAGGCTCGGGAAAAGATCGGATGAGAAATCTGTCGAACCATCGCGGAAGGAGCCGAGGCAGAGCCCCTCCGCGATGGCAGCGTGTCACGGAGGAGGGGCCTCCGCGTTGGCTCCGTGACACGTTGGCCTTGTCCAGGCCCAAGTATATAAAGCCCCACTTTGGTTTTAAATGATAAAAACATTTAAAATTTCCAAAGAACAGAGGGCAAACGCAGAGGGAGAAAAAAAGAATGAAGAAATTATATAATTTTCGTCCGATTACGCTGCTAAACATTGTCTAAATTCAAATTAACTCCAGATACTGAGGTATTTAGCAGCAGAGAGCATTCCTACGGATTCAGTTTCGTAAAATACGGCCGACGAATCATCGAGCCACCGAGCTAAGGTAAGTGGAATTGCTCTAAATTAGTGTCTATGTGTTCCTAGCTGTGAAGTGAATATTTCTCCCTTCTAGACCGCTGAAAAATAGCGAGTTTTCGACCGTCTTTCGATAAGCCTAAGTTTAGGCTATAAACTATATCGAAAGTGACGTTGCTCTTTACAATAAAGCTGTACTTAGTATTAATTGACATATTTATGAATGCAGTTGGGAGAAAATAGTTGAAGTGCCGGCCGGGTCTCGTCCGACAGACGAATAATTCAAGGATAAGGTATGTAAAGCTAGTTCCCTCGGCAAGATAAGTAAATCGACACAGTAGAGTAATTTACAGGCCAGTAGAATGTTCAGAAGTCAAGGGTTACGTTTATTGTAAATGTTGATACGATATTAGAAGCATCAAGTTGTAACTTGCGTGAAACTTACTAGTATGACATAGATTCTAACACAAGTGTTAGAAACTGCCCAACATGTTCAGTATGTGATGTAATACGAAATGTTAAGATATTCTTGTATTCAGTTGAAACCCAGTAAAGTAATGTGATATCTGTAAGACATCTCAGAGATAGAACGACAAGTTAAAGTGAAGCTAGAAAGTATGTTAGAACTAGTAAATCGTGTTACTATAGGAACTCAGTAAACAACATGGTTTTCAGCAGAAATACTATATCCTGTTTAGTATTAGCCCAGAACGGTATGGCAGAAGATTATATTTATGTACAGATGCTATGTTCAGTCTTAGCACGTATCAAATACGTACAGATTACTATCATTAGCTCAGCATGTAATATATACAATACTTTACCCCTACCAGCCTCAGCATGTGAGATATGCAGACAGTATTGCTAGTTGAAATCGTTGTATTGTTTGGGGTTGGACTACCTAGCATCCATGATCGCCCCAGGGTTGATAGCTGTATCGACTTGTCCGCCAGAGGACGAGGATACGTCGCTTTACGGAGTGGCATGCCGTCCCATAGGGGATGAAGATGGGATGCCAGTTTTCCCCATATTATGCCTTGGTCGGCTTTGATACATCCCTGTCGAGCGGATACGCCCGGGTGTTGATTCAGGAGTCCTTCGGACTCAGGTACGATTATAGTCAGGGGCTCAGCGAGCCCAAGTGCATACCCAGGGGACCGGCAAGATGCTTACAGGGGTTATAGGAGATAGGATGACCGGGGTAGGGGTGTAGATTCTGTGCTGGTTGTACCTCCCGGCTTATGGGGCCGGGTAAGGTTTGTGTGTGCCATGTTATGTTATGTATGCTATGCCATGTTACGTTAGATGCGAGTAGATCAGCAGTAGAACGATACGTCTCCAGGTACGACTCCTACTCCTTCCAGTATATATATGAGAGAAGGTATGACATATATTATTAGACAGTTAATCTATTTCTTCCTACTTCAGTTTCATCAGTTACATTGTTGTTTTCAGATTTCGCTTTCAGTTATTGCTTTACATACTTGGTACCAGTAGTACTGACGCCCGGTGGGGCGCTGCATTACTTTCCTGCAGGTACTCATAGACGAGCAGGCGATACTACGTGATTCTTGTCAGCGAGCGAGTATTCAGCTCCTATCATCCGGAGACTAAATTCCAGAGGTGTATTTCAGTTCTTTTGTTGTATAGTACGGGTAGGTCGGGGCCCTGTCCCGATCATTTCTATTTCTATTCCTAGAGGCTTGTAGTCTATATATATCTCCCTGTGGTCAGATGAGCCGGTCGTGTGAGGCCGTGCAGTTGCATAGTTGTTAGTACTCTTTCTTTCTTTTATGTTGGCCGTGTGGGGCCATAGTTTGCCAGTAGTGGTGACCTTGCCGGTCATGTAGCTTTCTAGTACTTCATGATTGAGTTATAGATAACTAGACAGCATGGTGGCCTTGTCGGCCCGCATAGGTTTCCCTGAATTGATATGTTTCTGGTCAGCTGTTAGTACAGGTACAGGAGGCTATAGGCCAATGGGCCGGGGGCTGTGTTTACAGCCGTTATATAGCCCTTTGTTTCCAGAAATATGAGTTAGAGCCAGCCAGGCACCAGATGTGCCCAGGCTTAGCAGTCCAGCAGTTCAGGTCCCAGTAGGGCACCAGGTGCCAGTCATACCCCCCAAGGTGGGGTGTGACAGAATCCTTCGAATATCAGGAGCTTCTTGGGTTTAGCTGGGTACTATCGGAGATTTGTTGAGGGTTTTTCATCTAATGCAGTGCCATTGACCAAATTGACAAAAAAGAAAGTGAAATTTCAATGGTTGGAGTCTTGTGAGAGAAGCTTTCAGGAGTTGAAGACTTGACTTACCTCAACACCGGTGTTAACCCTACCAGAGGGTATAGATGGATTAGTGGTGTGTTATGATTCTTCTAGAATCAACCTTGGTTGCGTATTGATGCAACATGGTAAAGTGATATCATATGCTTCCAGAAAGCTGAAAGTTCATGAGTAGAATTACCTGACACATGATCTTGAATTGGTGGTGGTGGTATTTGCATTGAAGATTTGGAGGCACTATATATGGGGTCGATGTAGATGTGTTTATGGATCACAAAAGCCTATAGTATGTGTTTACACAGAAGGATCTAAACATACGCCAAAGATGGTGGTTGGAGCTACGTAAGAATTATGACATGAGTGTCCTTTACCATTTGGGAAAGGCTAATGTAGTAGCATACACACTTAGTAGACTCTCTATGGAGAGTGTGTCTCATGTGGATGAGGGGAGAAAGGAGCTGGTGAAGGATGTGCACCTACTTGCAAGGTTAGGAGTTAATTTGGTTGACTCGACCGATGGCGGTGTTATAGTTCAGAATGGATCAGAATCATCCTTGGTGACTGATGTAAAAGCTAGACAAGACGAGGACCCTATTTTGGTAAAGTTAAAGAAAGCCATTCAAAATCAGAAGGTAGAGGTCTTCTCTAAAAGGGGAGATAGTATGCTTCGATATCAGGGTCCCTTGTGTGTCCTGGACATTGATGATTTGAGAAATCGGATGTTTCATGAGGCTCACGGTTCCAGATATTTGATACATCCAGGTGCCACCAAGATGTATCATGATCTACGGGAAGTCAATTGGTGGAATGGCATGAAGAAGGACATCACAAAATTTGTAGCTAAGTATCCAAACTGTCAGCAAGTGAAGGTTGAGCCCCAGAGACTGGAGGATGTGCTTCAGGATATCAGTATCCTCACTTGGAAGTGGGAAGAAATCAACATGGACTTTATCACAAGTATGCCTCGCACTCGTTGACAGTATGACTCCATTTGGGTTATTGTAGACAGGCTGACCAAAGCCGCTCACTTTCTACTGGCCAAAACCACTAATTCTGCGGAGGATTATGCCAAACTATACATCTGAGAGCTAGTTCAATTGCATGGATTGCCCTTGTCCCTTATATCAGACAGAGGTACCCAATTTACCTCTCAGTTTTGGAGGTTTTTTCAAAAAGGACTTGGTACTCAGGTTAAGCTCAGTACAACATTTCACCCTCAAACGGATGGTCAAGTGGAGTAGACAATTCATACTCTCAAAGACATGTTGAGAGCGTGCGTGATTGACTTCAAGGGTAGTTGGGATAGCCATTTTCCTCTTATTGAGTTTGCATACAATAATAGCTACCATTCAGGCATTCAGATGGCTCCACTTGAGGCTCTCTATGGGCGGAGATGTAGATCGCCTATTGGTTGGTTTGAAGTCGGTGAAGCTGTGATGATAGGACCAGATTCAGTCCATGAGGCCATGGAGAAAGTTCAGCTCATATGGGACAGGTTGAAAATAGCTCAAAGTTGCTAAAAGTCCTATGTCGATGTGAGGAGGAGGGAACTTGAGTTCGAAGTTGATGATTGGGTGTTTCTAAAAGTGTCTCCCATGAAGGTAGTGATGAGATTTGGAAAGAAAGGAAAACTTAGTCCCCGTTATGCTGGTCGCTATCGTAATGTGAAGCGGGTTGGCAAGGTGGCATATGAATTGGAGTTTCCCTCAAAATTAGCTTATGTTCATCCTATTTTTCATGTATTGCTCTTAAAGAAGTGTTTGGGTGATCCAGCTCTAGTTGTCCCGGTGGATAGTGTCGGTGTGAAAGACAGCTTTAGTTATGAGGAGGTTCCGATGGAAATACTGGATCGTCAGGTTCGAAGGTTGAGAAACAAGGAAGTAGCTTCAGTTAAAGTCTTATGGAGGAATCAACATGTTGAGGGAGCTATGTGGGAAGCCAAAGCAGATGTGATGGCTAGATACCCATATTTATTCCATACCGGCTCAGTTCCAACTTGAGGTATCAGTTTGTTCCCTAAAAATCTATTCAGTTTCATGTTCAGTTCATGTGCCTCAGTTTCTTTCATGTATATGGATGTATGCATGATTTAGGAATTCAGTTCAGACATGTATTTTGAATCGGAGTTAGTCGTTCCGTCAGTTTTCAGCTTATATGATCAGTATTTGAATATGATGATTTCATTTCTCTGCTTTTCTGTATGATTTTCAACATTCGAGGATGAATGTTCCCAAGGGGGAGATATTGTTATATCCCGAGAGCCCAAAGATTAGACCGGGAGTTGAAACGGAGAAAACATAATTTTCTGCACCAGGTCATAGAACGAGTCGTCATGTGACCCGTTAGGTTGACCATGAGTCGTTAAGTGACTCGTGGTGAGGGGTTTGACTTGAATTGGAAAATGTTGGTTTGATATCCCACGAACATGGCCATGAGTTGTGGTCAGTCCCCACGACTTGTTGAGTCAGTCGTGGTCAAGGGCTATTGGAAAATAAAGGTTAGATGGCAGTGTTCCCTACGGGTGAACACAACGAATTTTGGTCAGATGCCACGGTTTGTTAGGTTGGTCATGATCAACAAATGATTAGGATCTTGGGATTTTGGGTAATGAAGGTGACGAGTGGTGACCACGAGTCATGGTCACCAGTAATGACTCGTAGTGTCCCCCATGGTGAGCTCTAGATGAATTTTGGACAGTGCACACGACGACTAAGACCACGAGTCGTGGTCCTTGGTAAGGATTCATCTAGTCCCTCATGGGACTAGCATTAAATTTTTTTTTCAAATTTAGTAGGGGCTTTTTCATAATTTCTATGATTCTAAGGCCTAAACTATGTCGTTTTAAGCTCGAAATAGGTAGTTTTATGAGGGGTAAGTTCATTCTAGGCTCATTCACATTCATGCATGCAAGTTGAAGGCTTAGAAGGTGATCAAGCTTAGGTTCTCTACATGTTTTTCTTGAATTCTTCATTGGACAATTAGAAAAGTGGTAGAATCAAATCCTATAAGGTATGTAGGGTTATGAATGAGTGAATTTGTTCACACCCATGCCCAATCCCTCTCTAAATCATGAAAATTCATATGTTGATCCTATGGGGTTTTAACCCAATGCATGAAATTTCTAATTTTCTACATGGGTATGATGTAAGTATGCTTCTATTATTGAATTATGATTCATGGTCAAGTTTTACACTGTTTCCAATTATAATCATGTTTTCAAGATTTATAAATTAAAATGCCCAATTATGAGAAGTTCATGAAAGTTGAGATTTACGATAAATGTTCAAGTATGATGAGATATTATTGGTGGAAAATATGTTTTCAAGTTACCCATGTTTATGATCATGTTTTCAAGTGAATTAAGTATTTTAAAGAATGATTAAAGTATTGGGCGATGCCCATATGTTCAAGTATGATTTATGATTTCACGAATTAAGCTTACCACATGGTTTTGGAGTTAAGACTCCCAATTATGTTCAGCTTGTGGTAGGGTTTGAGCTAAAGCTCCTCATATATGATTTCAGATTTGATATGTATTTGATTTTTAATCTTCATCAATAACGATGGTGAGCTTCGCACAATGGAGAGCATATACATGTTTTTGGGAATAGTGTCTAGCACCGAGTAGGCTAAGGATCGATTAACCCTATGCCCAGAACTACGCTCCAACATAGATTTATAAATATCATATATATACTTTGGGACCTCCCTTGTGAGCTATCCCCTGCCCGAATGGGACTTGAGTTTGATATCGATATCATGGTATCGTCCTTAGCCTTGACAAGGCTTTGGACGGTTCTACCCACTTGAGTGTGATAGTTGGACCACGTAAGCTATATCGTGGTAATATTGGTTGTATAATGAGTCTCCCATTGTTCCTCATGATTTCAGTTATGCATGTTTATCATTCATGATATATATATATATGTGTATGTTCTAAAGCAGGTTTGACACAATGTTCAGTTTTACTTATGATTATCAGATTTCAGCTTTGGGTTATTCGATTCAGTTATGATGTTCAGTTATGTTGAGATCATGATTTCAGAAAATAACATACAAGCCCTACTCTCATATTCTTATCTTAATCATGTTTTACATTATGCATGTTTTAAATGATTTTATTTAAATTAAGCAGTTTTACTTACCTTGCATACTCGGTACATTCCATGTACTGACCGCATACTCTATTCGTTTTATGATACAGGCTCTGATATCTAGACTCAGCCCCATCACTAGCCAACTTTCAGAGTTAGCATCCGGTCTCTATTGGTGAGTCCTAATCTCCCGAGGACCATTCATTATCAGTTATCTCGGTATTTTCAATTTTCAGATTTAGAGAGTTACTTGGGATCTTGTCCCATCAACTCATCAGACTTAAAGGCTTTTAAGACAATAGATGTATTCAACTTAAGAGTTGAGTTGTATTTTTGGATTATATGTTATTCTTAGAATTCCTCTATGTTTATTATGTAAAGTCTTCCACTTTATTTGATTGAGTTAGATGTATGTTCATGCCATGGGTCGACTTGGAGTCTCTCGGGGCTCCTTGTCCCGTGTCTTTATCCGGGCCTATGTTCGGCTCATTACATCATGAATCTAAAGCTACAGTGGTACGATCTTAGGGATGGGATGATGTTGGATTCCACAAACTATGCAACACTTTCATGGTTCATGAGATATGGACGAAGTGATTGGTGATGTGGGTGAGTAAAATGGATAAGAAAATTAGTTTTTATGGAGGTGGACGGGTTGGACGGTATGGAAGTTGTGCGGTGATGAGGAGCTGATCGTGGAGGTATTTTAGGGATATCGGATTTGATAGAGTGAGACATGGGATTTGAGTGAAGGGAATCTTACTATTTGAATGGAGGTAGTTACGAAGTGTAAGTGGAGCCAGTTTATGGAGTTTCAAGTCTGTTGGTTCAGGCAAGTGGGAAGAAGTAGAAGGTCTCCCGGGTTAGGTTGGGGCTTTGTTTCCAACTGACCATGACCCTTTCGACGGGTTGTAGAAGAGAAGAATGGTTCATCTATTGTCTCGTGGACCTATGATGTATCACTTCCTTCATCTATGATTTTCACAATCTTCTTGACTGTTTGTCACTATATTGAATAAGATATTTTCATTTTTGGAATTGAAATGACTGAAGCTTCCACGGACCGTAGAAGTTTTTCACGATTCATGAACTCAGCCATATTTCTCATCACTTGCTTGTTGTTTCCTCTCCAGTTTCTCTTGGTGCAAACCTCAAACAGTCAAGGCTTTTCACGACCCGTTATTTAGTCTGTGGTTGCACAAAATTTTTTCACTTTTAGCTTCTTTTTCTTGCACACATCAATACACATCAATACTACACAAAAGCGAAAACAGAGTACAAAATATAAGATATCTTGGGTTGCCTCCCAAGCAACGTCTGATTTAACATCACGGAACGACGCAGATATCTTGATTACTCAGACATCATCAAGATACCCCTTAAGTTTTTTCCCAAGCAACACCAGATTTAACGTCATGATGTAATGTAGGTACATTGATAACATAGACTTCGTCAAGGTATACCTCCTTAATCAATTTAACTTATCCAGTATTCCAAAATACTATTTGACACACTGGCTATTTAACCTAAATGTTTTACCTTCTCGATTTTCAAGCTCAATGGCCTCGTATAGGAATACTTGGACCATTTTAATGGACCAGACCACTTAGATTTCAAATTTCTTGAGAACAATTCAAGCTTCTAGTTAAATAACAACACCATATCACCCAGGCTAAACTCCCTCTTCTCAATCCTCCAATCATCATACAACTTAGGTTTTTCTTTGTACAAGACTACACTTTCATAAGACCCTATCCTAAACTAATACATCTTATTAAGTTGATCAAGTCTCAGGTTGGCGGCTCCACCCCAATTCAAATTCAACTTCTTAAGTGCCTATAAAATCTTGTGCTAAAGATCCACCAGTAAGTGACACACTTTTCCATAAACTAACTGATATGGAGACTTACCAATATGTTTTTCTAAAGTTGTCTGATATGCCATAGAGTTTCATCTGACCTCCATGATTAGTCCATTCAATTTGCATTCACAGTCTTTGCAAGGATTGTCTGTATCTCCAGATTGGAGACCTCTACCTTCCCGCTTGTTTGAGGATGATAAGATGTTTCCACCTTATGCTTGACACCATACTTTATAAGCAGGGTAGCTAAATAATTTATTGCAATAGGGAGACCCATCATTGCTGATTATCACCCTCAGTGTACCAAATCTAGAGAAGATGTTGCTTTTCAAGAACGTTATAACACTTTCTCTTATTGTTGGGAAATGCTACAACTTTCATCCACTTTGAGATTTAGTAAATAGCAACTAATATATATTTCAGCCTATAAGAGCTCAAAAATGACCCGACTAAATCAATTCCACACATATCAAAGAGCTTAACTTCTAGGATAGGGTCAAAGGCAACTCATGATTTCTTAATATACCATATTATCTTTGACATTGAACATAGGCCTTCACATAGTTGTAGGCCTCTTGATGAATTGTGGGGCCAATAGCACAACATTGCTAGATTTTCTGAGTTGTGATAATGCCACTATGATGACCCCTAATAGAGGATAAGTGGCATGCCTCAAGGATACTCATCATTTCAATCACTGGCACACACCTTTGATCATGCTGTCTATATAGAATCGAAATAAATACGACTCATCCTAGAAAAATTTCTTCACATCATGTAGGAATTTCTTCCTTTTATGGAAGTTCATGTTTTTAGGCATTACATCACTAACCAAGAAATTTTCATAATCTGCAAACCATGATATCAGATCATGAGATACAACCAACACCTGTTCATCAGGGAATGAGTCATTAATCTCTAAATCATTATTCAACCTTCGATTTTCATCAAACCTAAACAAGTGACCATTAATGAGTTGGTAATTTACCAACTCCTTAGGCTTTGAAGTGTCATGACCTAAGCATAGACTCAGTTCATAGACACGGGACAAGGGACCCCGAGAGATCCCAAGTCGACCCATGGCATAAGCTTACAACTAACTCATTTGGTAAACTAAAGAATCATCAATATAACTCAGCAGAAGTCTAATTTAACATAACATCAGAATAACATCCGAAGCTAACACTTACATAAGTCTGAAAGGCCTCTAGTCTAGATGAGCTGATGGGACAAAACTCCCAACTAACTCAAAAATATGAAAACTGAAATATGACATGAAGGTGAAAGTCTAGTCCTCGAAAGATAAGGATTCACCAATCACACAGGTGCTAACTCTGATAAGCGACTATGAACGGGGCTGAACCTGAGAATCAGATCCTGCGTCATGAAACGATGCAACATAGAAAGTATGCGGTCAATACGTGGAATGTACCGAGTATGCAAGGTAAGTAAAACCGATTTAGTAAAGTAAATCATTTAAAACATCTCATAACATATCATACACTTTCAACATGAGAGGAAGGGCATACATGCATTCTTTCTGAAATCATAATCTCATCAAAACATGACCATGCATTGCTGTATAACATCATGACTGATTCGAATGACCCAAAGCAGAAACATAACATTTATATTGGAAAGCTGAACAATGAGTCAAACCTTGCCTTTATAACATGCATGCGGTTAAGTAATTGTCATGAGTAATGAATATGCAACTCTGAATGATATAGACAGTGGGAGACTCGTCACTTAACCAAAATACCACGATAGAGCTTACATGGTCCCAACTATCACACTCAAGTGGGTAGAGCCATCCATAACCTTGCCAGGGCGATGGACGATACCATGATATCGATATCAAGCTTAAGGTCCAATCAGACAGGGGATAGCTCACAAGGGAGGTCCCAAAAATATAATATTATAAACCTACGTTGGGACGTAGTTCTAGGGCATAATGTGATCAACCCTTAACCCGCTCGGTGCTAGACTCTTCTCCCAAAAACGTGCAAGGATCCACATCATCTATAACGAAGCTCAACATCGTCTAATGACGAAGCTCAATATGAAATCATGCATAACTCAACATTGTATGAAATGAAGCTCAACATTGTCTATTGACAAAGCTCATAACGAAATCATGCATAGACTCGACATCATATGGCCATATTGACACCCACATATATTGCACGTGTTACAGTTTTGCCACAAGTGGGGTCCTCCGCAATTCATGCAAGATTCGCCAAAATATGCGTATCCACCATTTATATTCCAAGATGTCATGTCAAGGAGGGTATCCGAAAGAGAGAAAAATTAAAATGAACAAAGAATTAAAACAAATACTAAGGCCAAGTTGTCAACACTTAAGAAAATAAAACAAAAATACAGTAAATTTACACTTAACACAATTTCACTAATTTCCTAGCTTCCCCGGCAACGGCGCCAAAAACTTGCTCGGGTGTTCCGGTAGGGGTTAAAAACCGACACGCAAGTGCACGTGGTCAAACAAGTAATAAAGTGGCTAAGTAGCCAAGTATCGATCCAAGGAGGCTCAAGATATGTAAAGTTGCCTAGTTTACTATATTCCTATTTCACTTCTAATTATGCTAACAACAATGTAACCAACAGTTACTTGAGTTTTTGTTTCTAAACTATATATACTAAAATTAATAACAACTATTTACTGTGAATTTAGACAATGGATATGAACATGCCAAGGTTAAGAACAAGTAATGAACTTGATAATCATGATAATTTGGTTAATCTCTTCTTCATGTTGCTAGCCAAGAACATTCGCCTAGAAATTAAAACTCTCGTATTTAATTTCACTTTAGAATCATAAACCATCCGTCTACATTTCTGTGATCAAATGCAATTTATGACCTAGCAATACAATTCCGGTTCCTAAATTGACTAATACGGCTTTCAAGTATATTTCTATCAGGAAAGCACATCAAAACCCAATTTTCCCAAATCAAGTTAAGAACAATACCCAATTAATTCACAACTTTCCAATTTCTTGCTCTTTCGAGTGAAATTGGACTTTTTAGATGTACATTAATATCGGCCACACACTAATGCAGTAAGAACAAGAATTAATAGAACAACATGGAAGAAGAAGAAGAAAACCATATCAATTATAATCAAAATTCATTACAAGTGACAAAACCTCAGCAAGAAAGAGAATTAGCCACTCATTTGTGGATTGATCATCCTAAAATGGGTGTAAATCATACGTACAATTGATAGAAAGAAGAAAAGAAGAGAAGAAACCCCTTAGCTTTTTCGTTCCTCAACTGCTCCTAACCCACGTCCTTGCTCTCCACTTCTGAACTCAGTCTAAAAACTAAAAACTGCTTAAAATAAACCTAAGTGTGCTATTTATACTAGTGGGAAATTTTTCCCGGAATAACAAGTAACGTGTCACGGAGGCCAACGCGGAGCACTGCCTCCGTGACACGGCGTGGACGCGGACCTTCACTGAAATTTCAGGGTCCGGTAAATTAGCCTCAACGTGGCACGGAGGCCAACGCGGAGGCCTCTCTCCGTGCCACAGAGCTGACGCGATGGCACACTGGAAATTGCCATTTTAATTCCTGTTCAGGCAGTGTGCTACCGCGATGGTAGCGTGGCACGGCTCCATCGCGGAGCCCCTATTAAATGTGCATTCCAATGTCTTTTCCACGCTCGCATCCAAGTCCAACTCCGATATAGTTCCAGCATGCATTTTAGCTCCTAAAAATCATATTTACCTGCAAAACAAATGCTAATCATGTTGGTTAGTATAAATTCGCATTTTATTACCAATTACATGATATTATATACACATTGCACAACAAACAAGGTAAAAATGATACGTTTGAGTATCACTTGGGCATATAAATCTGCCCAAGATCAAAACCTTCCACAAACCATCGGTAATAACCCGCTAAGCCCAGGAAGCTCCTGATTTCAGTAGGAGAGGTAGGTTTGGGTCAATCCTTCACTGCTACTATTTTATGAGGATCTACCTGTATCCCCTCACCTGAGATCACATAACCCAATAAAGTCATGGACTTCAACTAGAATTCACACTTGCTAAATTTGGCAAACAACTGGCGGTCTCTGAGTGTTTGAAGCACTATCCTCAGGTTATTTGCAGGCTCTTCCTCATTTCTGGAGTATACCAGAATGTCATCTATAAATACAATAATGAACATATCCAGATACTTCTTGAAGACTCTGTTCATCAGGTACATAAAGGCTTCACGGGCGTTTTTGAGTCCAAAGGTCACCACAAACTTGTAGTGACCATACCGAGTTCTGAATGCTGTTTTCAGTATGTCACACTCTTTGACCCTTAACTGATGGTATCCTAACCTGAGATCGATCTTGGAGAAACAACTAGCTCCCTGAAGTTGGTCGAACAGGTCATTAATTCTAGGTAGGGGATATCTATTCTTGACTGTGACTTTGTTCAGCTAAAGGTAATCTATGCACATTCGGAGGGTACCGTCTTTCTTTCGCACGAATAGAACTGGAGCACCCCAGGGAGAGATATTGGGTTTAATAAAATCCTTGTCAAGAAGATCTTTTAGCTGCTCCTTCAACTCCTTCAGCTCAACTAGAGACATTCTGTAAGGAGGGATGGAGATAGGCTGAGTATCTGGGAGGAGATCTATTCCCAAGTATATTTCCCATTCAGGGGGAACTCTGGGAAGATCCACAGGAAATAAATCTAGGAACTCACTGACTACTGGAACTAACTGGATGGTTGGGGTCTCAGAGTTGGAATCTTTGACCTGAACCAGATGATATAGACATCCTTTGGAAATGAGTTTCTGGGCCTTAAGGTAGGAAATAAACCTACCCTTAGGCGCTGAACTGCTGCCCGTCCATTCTAACACTGGTTCATTTGGAAATTGAAACTTGACAATTCTAGTTCTGCAATAGACTGAGGCATAGCAGGAGTGTAACAAATCCATGCTGAGAATAAGGTTAAATTCAATGATGTCTAACTCTACAAGATCAGATGGAATAACTTTACTCAGGACTGAGATTGGGTAGTTTCTTTACACCCGGCTGGCTCTAACTGACTCACCAACTGTAGTGGAACTGAGAAGGGTTCTGATAGGACCTCTGGACTAATGTTGAACTGGACTGCTATATAGGGAGTCATGAACAAAAGAGTGGCTCCTAGATCTAAGAGGGAATACAAATCTAGATGGAAGAGATGTAACATACCAGTAACTACGTCAGGTGAGCTTTCCTAATCCTGACGGGAAGATAGAGCATAGAAACGATTTTGGCGCTGACCGCCATCTGTACTTGATGTGTTAGCCTACTGGGCTGGTCGACCTGCTCGAGCTAATGATGTGGTGGATTGTGATCTCCCTCGCCCTGCTGACGGGCACTCCCTAAGCCCGTGTCTAAGCTGTCCACACCCAAAGCAGCCCTCTCGTCCCTGAAGGCATTCTCCTGGGTGATTCCTACCACATTTGGGACAAGCTAGATACTTGTTCCCGGTACTGTGAGCCTGAGATTGAGTGCCAGATGACCCACCCCTCTGATCCTGGCGGGACTGAAAGGTTGGGGCACTGGCTGAACTAGGTGTTGGGGCTCTCTACTGTTGTTGATGTTGCTGCTACTATGGGTGGATACCACCTCTAGATCTTTGATGGCTGAAATCTGACTGGCCAGTCCTTGCCCTTTTTTCTTACGCTCCATATCCTTCAGCTTTCCAACCTCAATCTGCTAGGCATAGATAATCAAGCTAGAAAGGTTCATGTCCTTGATTAACATCGCAGTCCTGCACTCCTTGAGGACCAGATTAGATACTCCATTAACGAACTTCAGCATGCGAGCCCTTGGCTCGGCTACCATCTCTGGAGAATACTTTGATAACCTGGTAAACTCCAGAGCTTACTCCTCCACTGTCCTATTTCCCTGTCGAAAGTTCATAAACTCTGCCATCTTCGCCTCTCTCAGCTCCCGAGGGAAAAACCTATCAAGGAAAGCTGTGTGGAACTCCCCCCACTCCACCGGTCCTACTTCCGCTAGCTGCCCCTGCTTCCGCTGGCTGCCCCTCCTTCCACTGCTACCCCTTTAAGCTGGTAGATAGCTAGGTCAACACTCTCAGAGGAGCTGACACCTATAATACGGGTAATCTTCCTAATCTCATCTACAAACCCTTGTGGGTCCTCTCCCACCTTTGTTCCATGAAAATCTGAAGGGTTCTGATCTTGGGCAGATTTATATGCCCAAGTGATACTCAAACGTATCATTTTTACCTTGTTTGTTGTGCGATGTGTATATAATATCATGTATTTGGTAATAAAATGCAAATTTATACTAACCAACATGATTAGCATTTGTTTTGCAGGATAATGTGATTTTGAGGAGCTAAAATGCGTGTTGGAACTATGTCGGAGTTGGACTAGGATGCAAGCGTGGAAAAGGCCTTAGATGGCACATTTTACAGTGGCTCCGCGATGGAGCCGTGCCACGCTGCCATCGCGGTAGCACACTGCCTGGGCAGAAATAAAATTGGCAATTTCCAGTGTGCCTGCGCGTCAGCTCCGTGGCACGGAGATAGGCCTCCGCGATGGCCTCCGTGTCACGTTGAGGACAATTATCCGGACCCTGCAATTTCCAAAGAGGGTCCGCGTCCACGCCGTGTCACGGAGGCAGTGCTCCGCGTTGGCCTCCATGACACGTTGCTTGTTATTCCGGGAAAAATTTCCCACTAGTATAAATAGCACACTTAGGTTATTTTTAAAGGGGAGTTTTTTTAGTTTTAATTTTTTTAGCCTGAGTTCAGGAGTGGAGAGCAGGAACGTGGTTTTGTGGCAGTTGAAGAATAGAAAAGATAAGAGTTTTCTTCTCTTCCCTTCTTCTTTCCTTCAATTGTATGCATGATTAACACTCATTCTAGGATGATTAATCCAAGAATGAGTGGCTAATTCCTTTCTTGCTGAGGTTTTGAACTTGTGTAATGAATGTTGGTAATAATTGATATGGTTTCTTCTTCTTCTTGCATGTTGTTCTATTAATTCTTGTGTTTATTACATTATTGATTGGCCACCATTAATGTATATCTAAAAAGTCCAATTTCACTCGAGAGAGCATGAAATTGGAAAGTTGTGAATTAATAGGGTATTGTTCTTAACTTGATTTGGGAAAATTGGGTTTTGATGTGCTTTCTTGATAGAAATATACTTGAAAGCCATATTAGTCAATTTAGGAACCGGAATTGGAGTGTTAGGTCATAAATTGCATTTGATCACAGAAATGTAGACGGATGGTTTATGATTCTAAAGTGAAATTAAATACGGAAGTTTTAATTTCTAGGCAAACGTGCTTGGCTAGCAATATGAAGAAGAGGATGACCAAATTATCATGATTATCAAGTTCATTACTCATTCTTAACCTTGGCATGTGCATATCCATTGTCTAAATTCAACGTAAATAGTAGTTATTAATTGCAGTATATAATTAGTTTAGAAACAAAACTCACTCAAATCTTGGTTGGATTGTTGTTAACATAGTTAGAAATAGAATAGAGATATAGTAAACTAGGCAGTTTTGCATATCTAGAGCAGCCTCCTTGGATCGATACTTGGCTACTTAGCCACTTTATTACTTGTTTGACCACGTACACTTGCGTGTCGGTTTTTAATCTATACCGAGCAGCGATACGCGCGCAACAAGTTTTTGGCGCCGTTGCCAGGGAGGCTAGGTGATTTGTAAAATTGTGTTTAGTGAAATTTACTGTATTTGTATTTTTATTTTCTTAAGTGTTAACAACTTGGTCTTAGCCTGTATTTTGCAGATTTTTATTTCTGTGAACACTGGCAAGGGACAAGGAGCTGGTGGAATCTTACTTAGAGCCAGAACTTGAATTGCACAGTCAACGTAGAGAAGCTCTTCGGAAGAAGCTGCAGTTGCTTAAACAGTCTATAATGGAGCAACCCAATCCACCAGTTGTGCGGGCAGTGTTAGTGCCCGAGGAAGTAGCAGCCAGGCCGGTTCGCGAGTTGGCAATCCCACACGCTAATAATGTACATTCCAGCATCCGCAAACCAGAGCCTGGGGGGAGATTTGAGTTAAAGCAAAATATGGTGCAACTTTTGCACACTAGCGGGCAGTTTACCGGTCTCCCTCACGAAGATCCGCAACAACATCTCCAGAACTTCTTGGAGATAAGTGACACTTACATCCCCGCTGGAGTGTCACCTGATTATGTTCGGCTCACCTTATTTCCATTTTCCTTACTTGGTGAAGCCAAGAGGTGGTTAAAAGCTGAACCACCCAACTCTATATCAACGTGGGATGATCTTGCAAGGAAGTTTTTGATCAGATTTTTCCCTTCAGGTAAAACAGCTAAACTTAGAAGTCAGATTCTAAGTTTTAAACAGAGGGAAGGAGAAAATCTTTATCAAGCCTGGGAAAGATTCAAGTCCATGTTGCGAGACTGTCCTCATCATCACCAGTCAAACGAGGTGTTGGTACACACTTTTATTGAGGGTTTGGAACCCCACACTAAAATTTTGTTAGACTCAGCAGCCGGGCAAGCCCTGGAGAAGACTTACGAGGAGCTGTACACTTTGCTCAACCGAATTTCACAAGGCAATCCGGAATGGAATGCAGATTCGTCAAGAGGTGGAGCAAGGAAAGCAGCGGGAGTGTTTGAAGTGGATAGATTCACAGCTATCACTGCACAGATAGCTGCTTTGCAAAATCAGTTAAACACTCACTTCAGCAATATGAATTTGAACCAGCCTTCAGCGTCAGTCAATGCAGTCCAACAGATGTGGTGTGAAGTGTGTGGTAGTAGTGAGCATTCAGCTGAATGCTGTGGTGCAAATCCTGATTCTGTCAACTTTGTGGGCAATGCACAGAGGAATCAACAGCAGTTTGGTGGTGGCTACAACTCGAACTGGAGGAATCATCCAAATTTTTCGTGGGGTAGCAACAATCAACAAGGCCAGGGTTCAGGGCAGGGTATGCACAGAAACCAAGGAGGGCAACAAGGCTATCAGAATCAGTTCAGAAATCACAATGCCCCTCCTCCACCACCATCACCGACTATTGAGGAAATGTTCAAGACCATGATTGCCAACCAGGCACAATTGCAGGCTGACTATGTCAAATTGGCAGACGAAGTAAAGAACAATCAATTGGCAACCAAGGCTCTTGAATATCAGTTTGGGCAATTTGCTAGTGCCCAAAATACTAGACCAAGGGGAGGACTACCTAGCGACACGGATCCCAATCCTAAGCAGGTAAATGCAGTGACCACGAGGAGTGGTTTACAATTAAAGGAGGTGGAACCGGAAAGACCGCCTCAGAAGTCAGGAGCAACAAATGTTGAGGGAGAACAAACCTCAGATACGAGGAAGACCAAAGAAGCTGAACCAGCAAGGCCTCCACCCCCGTTCCCTCAACGACTTAAGAAACACAAGGAGGAGGCGTGTTTCCAGAAATTCATGGAGGTACTTAAACAGGTACATGTTAACTTACCTCTTGTTGATGTCTTGCAGGGTGTGCCAAAATATGCGAAGTATATCAAAGACATCGTGGCCAACAAAAGTCGCTTGACTGAGTATGCCACGGTGGCTTTAACGGAGGAATGCACATCCCGTATTCAGAACAGGTTGCCCACTAAACTGAAGGATCCTGGAAGTTTTACTATCCAGCTGACGATTGGGCAAAGTATCCGAGCTCGTGGGTTATGCGACTTGGGGGCAAGTATAAATCTGATGCCATCTTCGGTATTCAAAAAGTTAGGGCTAGGGAGTCCTAGACCTACAACAGTGATCTTGCAGCTAGCAGACAGGTCTTTATCTAAGCCGGATAGCATTGTTGAGGATGTGCTAGTGCAGGTAGGCTCCCTCATTTTTCCGGTAGATTTCATTGTTCTGGATTTTGAACTAGATGCGGAAGTCCCATTTATTTTGGGACGACCCTTTTTGGCAACCAGAAAGGCATTGATCGATGTAGCTGCGGGTCAACTCACAATGCGAGCACACGACAAGGTTGAGGTGTTCGACGTGTACAAGGCACCTAAGCTCCCGACTGTCTATAAGGAACTCTCGGTGATCAACGTGATTGATCATGGGAATGCAAATGGATTGAGTGATTCCCGAGAGTTACTAGGTAGGCCACCAGACAAGGTTGAGAACTACTGGGGAGATGACCAGGATCGGGACAAATCGTCCATCTCCCTAGTAGACACTTGAGCATAAAGGCTGTCGAGCCGCGACGTTAAACCAGGCGCTGCACGGGAGGCAACCCGTGAAAAATATTTTTCTTTCTTTTTCCTTAGTGTAAAGTTTTTCTTTTATTCTATTTTCTTTTCTTTTTCTTGACTAGGCTTAGATTTGCGTTTTGTTTAGTAAATTTTTTTATTTAGTAATTTAGTAAATTCTTTTATTTTATTTTTTGTAGGGAATCTATTAATTTAACCAATTTTTCTTTAGTGAGGTGATTTTCAGGTATACTGGAGGAAAAATACTTGGAATCAAGGAAACGAGGCGAGGTATGAAAAATAAAATTTGATGGTGAAACAGAGCACTGGCGCGTTGGCGCCGTGTCACAGAGGCAATGCTCCGCGTTGACCTCCGTGACACGTTGAAGGCAAATCTGGAATTTTTTTAAAATTCCATTAAGCCAACGCGTTGGCTCCGTGTCACGGAGGAGGGGCTCCGCGTTACCCTCCGTGACACGTTGCCCTTATCCCAGTGCCGGGTCACACCGGGTTTCCGGGTGACCCGCGTGTTTCCTTTAAATAAACCCCCGATTTTTGCCCATTTTCCCCCATTCCCTCTACCCTCCGCGACAAAAACACCCATTCCCCTACCCCCAAGCTCCGTGCCACGTTAAGAGGCAAGGAAAACGTCAAGTTTTCATCGATTCTTCAATTCCAAGGTATGTTTTCATCATCTATCTCAAAATTTTGGCGATTTTTGTCAATTTTGGGCATGTAAGGTGAGACATACCACCTTAGGTAGAAATTAAACATGATGGTGAATTATGTTGTGATTGATTATGTTCGGATTGTTGTATTTGGCATTTGAACTTGTCGATTATGTAAATAATTCGAAATTGATTGTCAAACTCTATCCTAGGGCTTGGGTTGTTGAATGTGACTCGGGCAACTTGATTGTTTGGTGAATTCAATGCCGGGGTGTGTTTATTATTTGAGATAAGTCATGGTAAATAGTGTGTAAATGTTCAAAGACGACTAATTCTCGAATTTTTGTGGGAAATTGCATAATATGTGAATTGGTTAGATTGTTTAGATTAGCTTGTATACGAAATATTTTTCTAGTTGTTTTTAGTTTGTGGTTGTTTTGTTGCTTGTGCGATGGTTGAATTGCTGTCGATAGTAGGATTGGGTTAGCTGTAGGAAGTCTGAGTAGTTCGCTAGCCGTTATGCTGTCGAATTTTTGTGAACGCATTAAGCAACATGTTTATAGTTGATTGTGTTTGGGGTGTAAATAAAGCTATCCTTGCTAAAATGTTGTAAATATTGTTAAAGACTAAGTGTGGGGTAAATTTTGTTTAACCCGACCTTAGCCGAAGCTAGCAAATTTTTAGCTTAACGTTGTGCTTGTTTGTGTAAATTGACAGGTACAATGGCCAGCCGACAAGATAAAGGCAAGGGTGCTTCAACCTCAGGCACCGGCAGAAAGAGAATGAGACTGGGCACTGCTGTCCCAGCTGCACCTGCTGTTCCACGCGGTCAACACCGCCGATACGGGATACGATGGGTCACCGATGAAGGGAAGAAATGGTACGCAAAGCATAAGGAGAACAAGTACTTCCCGGAGGAACATATTGCAAGGGAACCACTTGCACAGGAGTTCCCTCGCATCGTACAGATAATTGAGGCAGCTGGGCTCAGCTTTATTTTTCAGGTGCCCAAGGAGTGCAACCTTCACTTGGTCCGGGAATTCTACGCCAACTGGAACCCGGCCATCAGGAGCCATACTATTAAAATCAGAGGGCAGATTGTCACTCTGGAACCCCAGCAACTGAATGCCATCGTTGGAGCGCGGGACACAGACGCCCACGTTCTCCGCCAGCTCAACATCACCCCACCGTACACCGACATCAGACGTACGTTGTGTGGGGCTCGATCCACAGCCCGATGGAGCAGACACAAAGAGAGGGGTTACCACCAGACTCTGCCTTATTCGCAGATGAACAGGGAGGCAAGAATCTGGCTTAAAATTGTATGTTCGTGTTTGATCCCGGGAGTGCATATGACAGACGTGACCCGGGACCGTGTCTGCCTGGTGTATGCCCTTATGAAAGGGCTTGAGATTAATGTGGGGGCGGTCATAATATCCGCCATGAAGAGAGCCAGACTACACCAGGGCCACAGATACGGGTTTGGCGGACTCATCACCACCTTCCTCCGAGGCCTCGACATTGAGGAAGAAGCCTTGGATTACATTCCGCAGTTGGAGCGGAGGGCCCTTGATGTGACAAAGACCAAGGCCACCGACACTACACACGGACCGGTGCTGACTATGGGCGAGCGACATGCTCGTGACGACCAGTATATGGCTCGTATGTTCGGCATGCAGATGCTGCAGCTACGGATAGGTGGGAGACCAGCCACCGAGGATGAGTTATGGCAGCTGGAGCTGGACTACCCCTTTGGCGAGAACGCTAGAGCTTTATGCAAGGTGGGGCCAGCCTTTGTGGAGCCGACTGATGACGATGTCCCTACTGATGAGGAGACACGTCGTGAGAACTCTGATGTAGAGTCCGATGACGACGATGGAGCCGATTCGTATATGGGCGATGAGGCCGCAGCACCGGATGAGGAAGTCGAATATTTCGACTGAGCAGGGAGTTCCACCACCCATATGTTGTGCTTTGTATTGTTGTGAACACTGGGGACAGTGTTCGATTTAAGTGTGGGGTGGGGAGTAGTTAGGTGCTGGGTCATAGGCTCTAAACTTGTTGTATAATTTTTCCTTGACGTTTATGTATGTCTGTGCTTTCCCTATTGTTGTGAACTGATTTTGTGATCTATGTGTATATATTTGTGTTGTGGCTGATGATGTGTGTTTTGAAAGTTATGGTTGCCTTTGTAAATATTTTGTAAATTTTGTAAATATTTTTTTTTCTTCTATCGATATGATCGATAATTTTTCAAAATTTTTGTGAAAAGATTTTGCATTTATCAACATATTTTGTAAATATTTTCTATCGAAATGATCGATGTGTTGCAAAAATTTTGAAGTTTTATTTTTGGGTTTCTTGGAGTTTGTTTTCGGTTCTTTTACCGAGAATAGTCCCATTGAACCGATGTCATAGTTAGTGACCGTTCCCTATGATGGATGGATGACGACCGTCTTAAGGGAAATGTAGTCGATAGGAGTAGATGTTTTGTTTTTAGTTTCTTGGTGGATTGCATCAATAAACTGTAGTTGCTTATGGTTGCTAAAATTTCGTTGCGTGTTGTAATTGATGTTCGAAATGTGAAAATGATTCGGTTGAAAGCATGCAATTGTGCAAATATGTTGAGTTACCTAGGCTATAGAATTTGGTTCATTATGATTGAGGCTTAATCCTGAATTCATGTAATTGACTAATTAAAGAGTCTGTGAATGCATCTTGATTCGAGCATGTGCATGAAGTGTGAAGTGAGGTTTTGCTATTCCATGTCATTGTGAATTGTCTAGAACTTGCCTGGTGTGTATACAAAACGAAATGAAGGAGGTGTAGTGTTGGAAAGGATGTAGGAATTTCTTTGTTTTAACCGTTAGTTTCCATTTTTTTTTCTTGTCAAATTCTACCTTTTTATATGTTGTATACCCTAGTCAGCCCGTTGAGCCTTTAGCCGATTTCTTTCTTTTGTCCAGAATTGTATAAACTAAGCTTTATGCCTTCTTTTCATTAGCCTTAAAGTCTTTAAGAAGCTCTTAAGCGCTCATAAAGAACAGAAAATGTTTCCCAAAGTGCTAAAGAGTGAAAAGAGTGAAAAGAAAAGAAAAGCAAAGTGAGGAAAGAAAAGATGATGTTGAAGAGGCACCCGTTGTAATTAAATGAAATTGAGGGTACAGGAAAACCTTCTATTTTGTGTCAAGTGTGCCTGATGAAATGGGCTGTATGAATGTAAACCAGCATGAATGGGAGAAAAAGAGAAAAGAGAGGAACAATGTCCATGCGTTGATGGGAATGAGTTGAAAAGGCGCTTAAGGATGCTAGCGACTATTATTGGCTAATCCAATATATATATACTAGATCCATAGCCCAGTTACAACCCATTAAAAGTCCTATTTGATCCTACATTGCATTTCTTTATATTAGTGGAGTAATACACTAAGGGCAAGCCTATGGGTCATGACATGATGCATGTGAATTCTTTTGGGAGAGAGAGTGAAATTAATTTTTATATGCCCCTACTTGCATGTTTGTGTGCTGCATGAACATAAAAAGGGGAAGTTTCTCTCGAGTTGTGAGGGTACATGCTTGATGAAAGATTGATTTTCGTGTCGGATTTTTTGATTAGTTGATTTGCATGAGTTTGCCGATATCAAGAATCAATTCTTAAAAGTCTAGGAAGCCTCGATATATTAAGGTCATTGTCTTGTACGACCAAGCATGTTTTCTTGATGATTTGCAAAAAATCGAATAATCGGTATGACCGTAACGTAAATGGCTGCACCATAGTGACAAAGGTTGAGATGTGATGCACATGATTTGTGTATGTGTTGTTCGAGGACGAACAAGGATTTAAGTGTGGGGTAAGTGATCTTGGGAAGATTTATATGCCCAAGTGATACTCAAACGTATCATTTTTACCTTGTTTGTTGTGCAATGTGTATATAATATCATGTATTTGGTAATAAAATGCGAATTTATACTAACCAACATGATTAGCATTTGTTTTGCAGGATAATGTGATTTTGAGGAGCTAAAATGCGTGTTGGAACTATGTCGGAGTTGGACTGGGATGCAAGCGTGGAAAAGGCCTTAGATGGCACATTTTACAGTGGCTCCGCGATGGAGCCGTGCCACGCTGCCATCGCGGTAGCACACTGCCTGGGCAGAAATAAAATTGGCAATTTCCAGTGTGCCTGCGCGTCAGCTCCGTGGCACGGAGATAGGCCTCCGCGATGGCCTCCGTGTCACGTTGAGGACAATTATCCGGACCCTGCAATTTTCAGAGAGGGTCCGCGTCCACGCCGTGTCACGGAGGCAGTGCTCCGCGTTGGCCTCCATGACACGTTGCTTGTTATTCCGGGAAAAATTTCCCACTAGTATAAATAGCACACTTAGGTTATTTTTAAAGGGGAGTTTTTTTAGTTTTAATTTTTTTAGCCTGAGTTCAGGAGTGGAGAGCAGGAACGTGGTTTTGTGGCAGTTGAAGAATAGAAAAGATAAGAGTTTTCTTCTCTTCCCTTCTTCTTTCCTTCAATTGTATGCATGATTAACACTCATTCTAGGATGATTAATCCAAGAATGAGTGGCTAATTCCTTTCTTGCTGAGGTTTTGAACTTGTGTAATGAATGTTGGTAATAATTGATATGGTTTCTTCTTCTTCTTGCATGTTGTTCTATTAATTCTTGTGTTTATTACATTATTGATTGGCCACCATTAATGTATATCTAAAAAGTCCAATTTCACTCGAGAGAGCATGAAATTGGAAAGTTGTGAATTAATAGGGTATTGTTCTTAACTTGATTTGGGAAAATTGGGTTTTGATGTGCTTTCTTGATAGAAATATACTTGAAAGCCATATTAGTCAATTTAGGAACCGGAATTGGAGTGTTAGGTCATAAATTGCATTTGATCACAGAAATGTAGACTGATGGTTTATGATTCTAAAGTGAAATTAAATACGGAAGTTTTAATTTCTAGGCAAACGTTCTTGGCTAGCAATATGAAGAAGAGGATGACCAAATTATCATGATTATCAAGTTCATTACTCGTTCTTAACCTTGGCATGTGCATATCCATTGTCTAAATTCAACGTAAATAGTAGTTATTAATTGCAGTATATAATTAGTTTAGAAACAAAACTCACTCAAATCTTGGTTGGATTGTTGTTAACATAGTTAGAAATAGAATAGAGATATAGTAAACTAGGCAGTTTTGCATATCTAGAGCAGCCTCCTTGGATCGATACTTGGCTACTTAGCCACTTTATTACTTGTTTGACCACGTACACTTGCGTGTCGATTTTTAATCTATACCGAGCAGCGATACGCACGCAACAGGTTCATCCAGGTGAAGTCCCGCACCCTCGCAGCTGCTATAGACCCATTGGTGTTCATTGACACCACTTGCTGGTTCACCTGGTTGGTGACTATTTGGGTCAGTAGTTGAATGGCCGCCCTGAATTCGACAGTGGACACCGCATCATCTTGAGGAGCTGTCGGGGTTGGTGGGGCAGGTCTGTTGACGTTACCGGCCCTTCTTCCATTACCACGTCTGGAAGTCATGGTTCACTGAAATGAAACAGAGCACGAATTTAAAGGGCTTTTATGGAATTGAACTTTAATGCATGATAAAAAGTATGAACAAAAGAGAGTAGTTATGTCTTTTGGACTAATGAAGGCTCCTGTAACTTTTAAAGATTTGATGAATAGGATGTTCAAGCCATATTTGGATATGTTCGTGATTGTGTTCATAGATGACATTCTCATATACTCTCGGAGTAAGGAGGAGCATGCCTCTCTTTTGAGGGTGGCGCTACAGACTCTTAAGGATCGCCAGTTGTATGCTATTTTAGTAAATGTGAGTTTTGGTTGAACTCAGTAGCATTTTTGGATCATGTGGTGTCAATGAGGGTGTACAGGTGGACTCTCAAAATATAGAAGCGGTAAAATTGGCCTAGACCATTCAGTCCTTCAGATATCAGGAGTTTCTTGGGTTTAGCTGGTTATTACTAGAGGTTTGTTGAAGGGTTTTCATCCATTGAAGCACCATTGACCATTAACTAAGTTGACCCAGAAGAAAGTAAAGTTTCAATGGTCGGAGGCCTATGAGAAGAACTTCCAAGAGTTGAAGGCAGGACTCACCTCAGCACCGGTGTTGACCCTACCCGAGGATACCGATGGACTTGTGGTATATTGTGACGCTTCGAGGATCAGTCTCGGCTATGTACTCATGTATCCTGGTAAGGTTATAGCATATGCTTATAGGCAACTGAAAGTGCATGAAAAGAACTATCTGACTCATGACCTCGAGTTGGCAGCAGTTGTATTTTCCTTGAAGATTTGGAGACTCTATCTGTACGGGGTCCATGAGGATGTGTTTATGGACCACAAAAGCCTACAACACGTGTTCACCCAGAAGGATCTAAATCTACGTTAGAAAAAGTGGTTGGAGCTTTTAAAGGATTATGATATGAATGTCCTTTAGCATCCAGGCAGAGCTAATGTGGTGGCAGACGCTCTTAGCAGGCTTTCCATGGAGAGTGTGTCCCATGTAGATGGGGAAAGGAAAGATTTAGTGATGGATAGGCATCGACTTGCATGGCTAGGAGTCTATCTTGTTGACTCAATAGATAGAGGTGTCATTTTTTAGGATGGATCAGAATCTTCCTTAGTGATCGAGGTTAAAGCTAGACAAGATGAGGATCCTATTTTTTTCAAGTTTAAGGAATCTATTTGGAATCAGAAAGTGGAGGTCTTTTCCCAAGAGGGAGATGGTGTGCTACGATATCAAGGTCATTTGTGTGCACCAGGTGTTGGTGACCTGAGGGAGAGGATGTTGCATGAGATTCAGGGTTCTAGATATGCTATACATCTAGGTTCCACCAAGATGTGTCATGACCTACGAGAAGTCTATTGGTGGAATGGCATAAAGATGAACATAGTAGAGTTTGTGGCTAAGTGTCTGAATTGTCAACAAGTGAAGGTTGAGCATCGAAGACTTAGAGGTGTGCTTCAAGACATTAGTATCCCTACTGGGAAGTGAGAGGAGATCAATACGGACTTCATTACAGGTTTGCCTCGCACTTATCGACAGTATGACTCTATTTGAGTGGTTGTAGATAGATTGACTAAGGCAGCCCATTTTCTACCAGTTAAAACTACCGATTCAGCGGAAGATTATGCCAAATTGTACATTCGGGAGTTAGTTTAGTTGCATGGAGTGCCCTTTTCCATTATATCATATGGAGGTACTCAGTTTACCTCCTAGTTTTGGAAATCATTTCAGAAGGGACTTGGCACTCAGGTCACGCTTAGCATAGTATTTCACCCGCAGACAGATGGTCAGGCAGAGCAGACCATTCAGACTTTTGATGATATGTTAAGAGCATATGTGATTGATTTCAAGGGTAGTTGGGATGATCATTTTCCTCTCATTGAGTTTGCATATAACAGCATATATTATTCCAGTATTCAGATGGTTCCGTTTGAGGCTCTCTATGGGTGGAGATGTAGATCGCCTATTAGTTGGTTCAAAGTTAGTGAAGCTACATTGATAGGTCTAGATTCAGTCCATGAGGCTATAGAGAAAGTTCAGCTTATAAGCGATAGGTTGAAAATAGCTCAAAGTCGCCAAAAGTCCTATGCGAATGTAAGGAGGATGGAGCTTGAGTTTGAAGTTGATGGTTGGGTGTTTCTGAAAGTATCTCCCATAAAGGGAGTGATAAGGTTCAGAAAGAAAGTGAAACTCAATCCCCGTTATGTTGGTCCCTACCAGATTCTGAAATAGATTGGCGAGGTAGCATATGAGTTGGATTTGCCCTTAGAATTAGCTTCAGTTCATCAAATTTTCCATGTATCACTCTTAAAAAAGTTCTTGGGTGATCCATCTTTGGGTGTCCTGATGGAGAGCGTGGGTGTGAAGGATAGTCTTAGCTATGAGGAGGTTCCGGTGGAAATACTTGATCGTTAGGTTCGAAAATAAAGAAAGAAGTAGCCTCAGTTAAGGTTTTGTGGAGGAACCAGCATGTTGAGGGAGCTACATGGGAAGCCGAAGCAAATATGATGGCTAAAACCCGCATCTATTCCCTCCCGACTCAGTTTTAGTTTGAGGTATCAATTTCCTCCCTAGTACTCTATTCAGTTTCATGTTCATATCATGCCCCCCAGTTTCTTTCATGTCAATCTATGTGTGCATGATTCATGAATTCATCTCAGTCATGTACTTCAGCTCGGATTCAATCACTCCGTCAGTTTTCACCTTAAAAATGTTTAGTATTTGAGTATGATGATTGCATTTCTCAGCTTTTCAGTATGATTTCCCACATTCAAGGATAAATATTCCCAATGGGGAGATATTGTAATACCTTGGATGCCCTAAGATTAGACCCAAGAGTTGAAATGGAGAAAAAAAGATTTTCTGCACTAGGTCACAAGACGAGTCGTCCATTTGACCCGTGAGGTGCACCATGAGTCGTTAAGTGACTCGTAGGAAGGAGGGAAGACTTGGTTGAATTTTGGGATTTGGGGATGACCACAGATGTGACCACAAGTCATGGTTAGCACCACAATTTGTTGTGTTAGCTGTGGTCAAGAGATGATTAAAGGTTGAGGAAGTTGGGTAGTGTTGGTCACGATTTGGTCACCACGAGTCATTGGGTGCACCATGAGTCGTGGTGTCCCCGTGTTGACCTTTAGCAGGCAAGATTTCATCACAGGCAACGACTTGAGACCATGAGTTGTTGTGTTGGGCACGAGTCGTCTATTCTCTTGCGGGGACTGTCAGTGTGCGTTTTTCTGTGAATTTATTAAGGATTTTTTCATAATTCCTAAGTTCCTAAGACCTATACTACGTCATTTTAAGCTCAAAAAAGGTGTTTTAAGAGGGTTAAGTTAATTCTAAACCTATTCTCTTCCAGGCATGCAAACCTAGAGGATCTAAAGGATGATCAAGCTTAGATTCATCAAGTTCTTCACCAAATTTCCTCTGGGCATTCAAGAGGGTTGTATAATCAGATTCTTCTAGATATGTAGGGTTTTATGAATGGGTGTATTCATCCGCACCTATGCCCAATTCCTCTTCAATTTAATTAAAATTCTAATTGATCAATCTATGGGGTTTTAACCCAACATGTGAATTCTCTAAGTATCAATCATGGGTATGATCTATGCATGTTTCTAGTGTTGAATTATTATTAATGGGCATATTTTACAATGTTTTCAATTACAAATTATGTTCTCAAGATTTTATAAATTATGATGTCCATCCATAGAAGTTCATGAAAGATGAGATTATGATATATGTATTCAAGCATGATGAGATTTATATAATGGAAGTATGATTTCGAATTACCCGTGTCCATGTTCATATTTTAGAATGATCAAGTCTATGTCAAGAATGTTTAAGTATTAGGCAAGCCTATATGATCAAGTATGTGTCATGATTTATCTAAATTTCATGGTATTAGCTTACCAAATGGATTTGGAGTCTAGACTCCCACTATTTTCATCTTGTGGTATGGTTTGATCCTAAGGCTCCTCATGTTATGATTTTAGATTTATGCATGTATGTTATGAGTCACTTCGTCACTAGAAGAGGGTTTATCTTCGTTGAAAAACGATAGAGCGCATGTGAATGTTTTATGGGAGTAGTGTCTAGCACCGAGTAGACTAAGGGTCTATCAACCCTATGCATTAGAACTACGCGCCAACGTAGGAATGTTCAAATTATTTGGGACCTCCCTTGTGAGCTTCCCCTGCCCCTAAGGGGCCTTAAGCTTTATATCGATATCATGGTAGCGTCCCTAGCCTGGAAAGGCTTTAGATGGCTCTGTCCACTTGAGTGTAATAGTCGGGACCACGTAAGCTCTATCGTGATAATGTTAGTTATATGACGAGTCTCCCATTGTTCCTCATGATTTCAATTATGCATGTTGTTCAGTCATGTTATCATGTTATCATGTTTTCAGTAGGTTTGACCTAATGTTCAGTTTTACTTATGTTATTAGTTTTCAGCTTTGGGTCTGTCGATTCAGTTACGTTCAAATCATGTTTTTATATAACAACATGCAAGCCCTACTCTTAGACTCTTATGATGAAATATTTATGATATGCATGATCTCTGATTTTACATACTTAGCGGTTTTACTTACCTTGCATACTTGGTACATTCCATTTATTTACCGTATACTCTATGTTGTATCATTTCATGATACAGGTTCAGATATTCAGGATCTGTCCAGCCATTAGCCAGACTCTCAATACTAGCATCTCCCAATCTTAGTTGGTGAGTCCTCATCTTCTGAGGGCCCTTATTCAGTTGTATTTAGTATTTTCAGTTTCAGATTATAGTGAGTTAGTTAGGGTATTATCCCATCAACTCGTCAGTAGTAGAGGCTTATCCAACATAGTATGTATTTCAGCTTCATACTTGTGGATGTATTCAATAATTTGTGTTATCAGATATTCAGACTTCCTCTATGTTATATATATCAGATTTCTGCATTTATATTATTGAGCTTAGATATCATTTTCATACCATGGGTCGACTTGGAGCCTCTCGGGGATAAATTGGCTTGAAAAAGCTTTGTCACTTGGTG
Organism: Datura wrightii; assembly: GCA_035772735.1. Taxonomy (NCBI): domain Eukaryota; kingdom Viridiplantae; phylum Streptophyta; class Magnoliopsida; order Solanales; family Solanaceae; genus Datura; species Datura wrightii. Next base: position 41,017,390 of record JASDFA010000003.1, read on the forward strand.
ATACCCTCAAGTAATTTAAGGGGATAAGTGCTAATTATTGAATGAAAGAAACGACATAAGAAAGCTCGCCCAAAAAAAAGATATGTAAGTCGTTCTTTGTTTCTTGATTTTCAAGCACGAATTTGTGCCGAGGATGAATCCGGTATTCCCCTGTACTTAATATTATGTAGTAGCATATTATGGTTCATAACAATTTTTAGAATTACTTTGTATTAAGTTATATATTTTCTAAATAATTGGAACACATGAATGTAAAGTGAAGAGGGCAATTGCCCTCGATTATGGTCATAGTTGTAAATTGAGTCTGAAGTCCCCTCAGCATGGACACTGTGAGCTGGTCCTTTACATTATGTTATGTATTTGTGGTTTCAAAGGTGTTTCAAATAATGGTGGCTAAGAAAATTGGTAAACATGGCAAGACAACGACGCGTGGACGAACCTAATATTTGAAATCGGTTTTAACACAATAAGGGCTAACGAGGGTAATGAAATGGAATTGCCTTACAATAGAAACCTACCCTCTTATATGCATGTTTTAAGGTACCTAGGGCCATGATAAGGTCCCCCAATCCTTCTCCCTTACACTATGTGACTAACTAACGCGTTTCTTAATTAACCGATAGTTTAAACTTGGAAAATAGAACACGAATGTGTAGACTATTTATATTTATATGGAACCATCTCTATGGGCAGGTTATAAACAGTATCTTAATGTTAACAAGTTATAACAAAACCATAATATGTGTGTATGGTTATGCTTACGTTCAAGTTACGCGCTAAGGCGGCAAGGATTGCCTTTAGAAAGTCGCTATATGCTTATTAGAGATCTTGAGTTATCTAGACCTCCTAAGAATTGTTTAAGGCTTTAAATAGACACGTTTCATGTTCTTTGAAAGTTGTATATGTGTAAAAGCTGAGGCGATAGTAGCAAAGGAGAGATAAGACTAAATGTTTGACCTTTTAAGGTAATATGTGAGTTATATACTCTCTGTCCGTAGTTGATTTCAAGAACCAATGAACGATGTTAAAATATGAGCAAGACGAGGTTTAAGAGATAAGGTTGGAAATTAGGTAAAAAGTTAAGTGCATATAAGAATTGTTGGAATAGTGAACACGAGAGTAAAAAATTTAAGTAGGGAGTGACGAATCCTATTTAGAAAAGAAGTTAAGATAAATACAGAAAGTAGAGCTAAAGGTTGTTAACTTAGATGATAAGGGTTACGATTGTGAATGAGTAGGAAAATCTAGCAAGATTTACCCTGTTCTAAAGACGTTTAGAAAAAGAGTTATAAATAAAGTTGTTTATGTTTAGTTTGTGTTAAGTTGATTAAAGGCCAGTAAAGTATTAACTTCTTATGAAATGATTAGCATCGAATTTTTGAGATAGTGACTCAAGTTAAAGAGAAATTCTTCGTCGTACTTCTTAAACAATTATCTTTTATTATTTATCCTATGAGTTGGATTAATTTTTTCAACTTTTAAAGGATTTTTCTGGAAGTTTATAAACTATTAATAATGTCACTAAGCTTTCCTAAGCTCCTCATATATTGTAAAGTTTCGTGCGAGCCATTCCTATTTCGTCTAAAGCATGACTATAAGTCTTTATTTATCTTAAGGCAACCCCTAGATAGTTGCCTACGTTTTCATGTTAAAGAGCTCCATGTTTGAGATACGTAATCTATGTCTTCTTGTTCATAAATTACGTTGAGATTTGATATGATGTGACAACGAATGAGGTATGCTCACAATTCTTGATATGAATGTATGAAAGTCAAATGAGTATAAGCACGAAATGAATGTTACGATTGTTAATAGAAAATGTTAAGCTAAGCTATTCCTCCCTACTCCTCATGTTAAAGTTGCTAGGAGATGTTTAAAATCATGAACATGTGTTTACACAGTCTTTATGATATTTTAGGCCTAGGAACTTACCAAGAATTAATTCAAAGCATATGTATGTATTTAAATGCTAAATGGAAGATCTATATATGTATGGCATAATTATAGTATTTTGGGGTCGTGGTAAGATCTTACACATGCTATAGTTATTGAGTCAACATATTTCATGGTTGTCAGTATATAGATAGACTCTGTATGAGACCTATCGGCTCCATTTATGATTGTGATTAAGATTTATTTTTATTTTACCCCAGTGTGGTACAGTAGCTGGTGATATTTTTATTTTACCCCAGTGTGGTACACCGGCTAGATGAATTTTATATATGGATTTATGGTTAGCTGGTTGCTGGCATTACAATTATAGTTTCTTTCTTGTGTAGTGCTTAATTGAATTTTCATCTCATTATAGAGTTATTATTAGGTTTCGATTTCCAGGATTCTAGGTTGTTACTATTCCTTATTCCTGGTTCAGTTATCTTGAATTCAGTTATGTTATAGTGAGTTGTTATCAATTATAGGATTGTTATCTCATGTTTACAGTTTGAGCATAACATACTAGTACATTTCATTCGTACTGATGTCTATTCATCTAGGGACCTGCGTTCATGCCGCAGGTGCAGGTAGAGGCTGGGATTACCAATTGTAGTAGCTATTCGTGAGATCAGCGATGAATTGGTACGCTCCTTTCATCCTGGAGCTAGGGCTTAGTTATTTCAGCTTGAGTTTTGAGAGATAGTTACGGGTAGGTCGGAGCCTTGTTCCGGTCACGACCTCCTGCTCACTCGCTATCGTGCTCGTATACTCAAACCTCGAGCCCTTTTCTGCACACGTTGTACTCTAAAACTCTAGACATACATACGCATGTGACCATTAAACAATATAAACTTATAGGGTGTAACAATAGTACATTGAATGTAGTGAGTAAGTTGGAGAAAACATAACACAGAGAATAAATAACTAAACTGTAATGACATGCAATGATCAATTGAAATATTGAAACTAAAATATATTGAAATGATCAAAATGACCCTGTCTTATGGTCATAGACATGCCCTGAATCTGAGATACTGATCTAAAGTAACTGTACTAAACTGAGTAAACTGAATCTATTCTGAGCTGAGATAAACTGAAATTGTACTGACTAGTGGAAGAGTCTATAACCGACATATAACCACGTGAGCTAGACATAGAGTTTGATGTATACACCCTATCGGTAGGACCTAATATACCTTGCCAAGATATAAAGGCATGAACTGGGTGATCATAAGTATGGGGCCATAAGTCCAATAAAAATAACCTACGGTGGAAACGTAGTTCTGGGAACCTGGGTGTGATGGAACCCCAGTCCGCTCGGTGCTAAGTCCTACTCCAACTGGATAGTCCTAGACTACTTACTAAGCTGATAGCTCAAAACTAGGACCAGAGACTAAGTCAGAAATACCTGTTTGGAAGTATCCTGAGAGTCTTATCGAACCAAATTTTGTAACTGGTGTTCTAAGACTGGCCAGAGCTGCTTACCTGGAAGCGTCGTAACCGTCTATAGAACCAACCAAAATTTGAAGATGGGGGTTCTAAGACCAGTCAGAGTTACTTATCTAGAAGTCTCATAACCATCTAAAGAACCACTAAGATCTGATCTCTGAGTCTAATAATTGATAACTGGGAGGCACCACTGACACCTCAAGAAATGACTGTAGTCAAACAAATCAGCTGACATTTCTGGACAATACTGAGCATGCTAATAATCTGACTGAGACTGGACTAACATGCATCTAACTAAGATTTCAACATATACTAACAATATGGGAATCCCAAAACTAATAGAATCAAGCTACAGGAAAAACTAGTCCAACACGCAAGATTCTAATTTTTTCTAAACTGAGAAACTAGGGCTATATCATTCAAACTAGATACTAGTTTCACAAAATTTCTAGAAATTGGGAATAATAAAATAGTTAATATCATGAGTAATATTCCACTTGAAATCTTAAAGAAATTTGTCTAAAAACTTTCTACATTTCGAATCCACAGGGCTGTAACAAATAGAAGAAATAGACAAAGGTTTTGGGGAGACAAGCGAAGAACAATTCCTTTGTTGAATTCCTACATACCTGGTGAAGAAATTCTGGAGAAGATCCCTTGAGAATATGGGAAGAAACTGATTGCCATAGTTCTAGCCTTGAGATTTTCTGCATGAGAGTTCTTCGTATTGAGTCTAAGTGTTGAGAGAAGGAGTGAGAGGAATACGTCGATCACCCTTTTAACTCTCTCCTAGACGTGCCCAAAATGACGTAGTTTAGTGTCTAGGAGTATATAAAATTACAAAAAAGCCCATAAAAATCTCGTAGAAAAATCACACTGCCAATCCCAATGAGGGACTAGATGATTCGTGGTTACTAACCACGACTCGTGGTCTGCGCCGTCACCTACACTGGAAATTCCTCATCATAGGTCACCATGAGGGACACCACGACTCTTGGTGTACCCGACAACTTGTGGTGACCAGTCGTTGGGAACACTTCCAAAATTCTTCTTCCTTCAGTCAAACCTTGACCATGGGCCACTTGACGACTCGTGGTGGGGACTACGACTCGTGGTCAGACCCGTGGTCACCTCAAAACCCAAAATTCCAACCATGGCCAAACCTTTCCCCACGAGTCACTAAATGACTCGTGGTTTTTTTGATGGGTCACTGGACTATTCGTCCTGTGACCTGGTGCAGAAATTTTTATTTTCTCTGTTTTAATTTTCGGGTCTGATCTTAGGGTTTTTAGGGTATTACAAATATCTCTCCCTTGGGAACATTCTTCCTTGAATGTGGGAAAACACTCAAAAGCAGAGAATTGCAACCATCATACTCAAATACTGATCATGTAAGTTGAAAACTGAAGGAATGACTACATCCAAACTGAACTACATGATTGAACGAAATTTATGACTCATACGTACATACATTGATAGGAAAGAAATCAAGGCGCATGAACTGAACATGAAACTGAATAGAGTACTAAGGAGGAATTTAATACCTGATGCTAAAGCTGAACTGAAAGGGAAAAAATAAAGGTATTTGGCCATCTTGTCTGCTTCCGCCTCCCATGTGGCTCCCTCAACTAGCTGGTTCTTCCACAATACTTTCATTGAAGCGATTTCCTTGTTCATTAGCTTACAGATCTGACGGTATAGGATCTGAATTGGGACCTCTTTATAAGAGAGACTATCTTTTATTCCCACACTATCTAGTGGTAGAACTGAGGTTGGATCACCGATGCACTTCTTCAATAGTGACACATGGAAGACTGGGGGCGTAGATGCTAACTCTAGAGGCAGTTCTAACTCATATGCCATACTGCCAATTCGCTTCAGAATTTTGTAGGGTCCCACATATCTCGGACTGAGTTTTCCTTTCTTCCCAAACCTCATCACCCCTTTCATGGGTGAAATTTTCAAATAAACCCAATCATCCACTGCAAGCTCTAACTCTCTTCTCCTCACATTAGCATAGGATTTCTGACAGCTCTGTGCTGTTTCCAACCTTTCCCTGATAAGTTGCACGTTCTGCATAGCCTCATGAACTGTGTCTGGCCCTATCAAGGTAGCTTCACCAACTTCAAACCATCCTATAAGAGACCTACATCTCCTACCATATAATGCCTCAAACGGGGCCATTTGGATACTGGAGTGGTAGTTGTTGTTGTACGCAAACTCGATGAGAGGTAGGTGATCATCCCAACTGCCCTTGAAATTGATCACACATCCCCTCAGCCTATCCATCTATCTGTGGGTGAAAAGTTGTGCTGAGCTTGAACTGGGTACCGAGTCCTTTCTAAAATAACTTCCAAAAATGCGAGGTGAACTGGGTACCTCTATCTGAAATAATGGACAAGGGCACTCCATGCAACCTAACAAACTCCCGGATATAAATCCTAGTTTAATCCTCTACTGATTCTGTAGTTTTAACTGGGAGGAAATATGCTGACTTGGTCATCCAGTCTACTATCACCTAGATTGAGTCATGTTGTTGACGAGTACGAGGTACACCTATAATAAAATGAAAAACATGATGAGTACGAGGTACACCTATAATAAAATCTATATTCACTTCTTTCCACTTCCATGTGGGTATGTTGATATCCTGAGTCATACCTCCCAGTCTTTGATGTTCCGCCTTAACCTGCTGCCAGTTTTGTAATACCCCGAAAGTGCCAAAGACTACACTTGGGATATGAAAATGAAAGTAGTAGAAATCAGAAAACATCCTTCTCAGAACGGGTCATTAGTGGGACCAACAACCTGTTAGATGTGCCATGGTGAGGTGCTGCAGAACTGGAGTTGTAGGTAAGGGGTCTAGGAACGACTCGTTGCAAGGTGTAACGGGACATGGAAAGTAAACTGTTGTCAAGTTTTTCAGGTTTAGAGAGAAAGTAACAGATCACGTAACGACTCATCATTGGTAGCAATGAGGCATTGTAAGTGCTCGCTGGGAAGAATTCCATATTTAAGGTAGTGGTGGCAACCACTGGCAGCAACGAGTCGTTGGAGATTGTAACGACTCGTTCTGTCCAGTCGTGGTTGGGGATCTGAGACTTGATTCTGGGGTGTGACAATGAGTGCTGGAGTAGACTGTTGGAGGTAGTAACTGTCCGTTGTGGGGCTCGTGGTCTCTAGTAGAGCAGTTTTTTTAGGAAATTCATTAAGGGTATTTTCATCATTCCTAAGCCCTAAAGTCCTAAACTATGTCATTTTAAGCTATGAATAGTGAATATTAAGAGGGGTAAGTCCTTTATAGGCTATTCATGTTCATGCATGCAAAATTAGAATCCAAGAGAAGTGATCAAGCTTAATTCCTACAAGTTTTTTATCAATTATTCATTGGGCAATTAAGGGAGTTGTAGAATCTGATTTTCTTAAGTATGTAGGGTTATTAATGGGTGAATTTATCCACACCCATGCCTAATTGCTCTTTAGTTCATGAAATTCTATTGATAATTCTATGGGGTTTTATCCCAATTCTTATGAAATCTTTATGATCTATCTATGGGTTAATTTTCTTCATGTATCAATTCATATTTTACGAATCATGGGAAAATTTTATAACTATTTAGATTTAACTTTTCTTCAAAACTATGCCCAATCATGTATGTTTCATGATAAATCAAGTTATGATTCTACATTGATTCTGATGTTCATTAACCCATTATGATTTATGAATTATGATATGATTTCTCTCAAATGCTTATCATGAATTTATGAATACCAATTATATACATGTTTTACAACTATGCATGAACCTCAAGAGTTATGATTTATGATTATGGCCGACTCACGGGCCTTACTTTCATGGCTAGTTCACATATTTCAAGCATGCTTATCATTATCATGATTTTAACTAGCCTATGAATCTCATATATATTATCCTATGAGCACTATATATGTTTTGGGAGTAGTATTTAACACCGAGTAGATTTGGGGTCCAAGAATGCCCCGATTCTCAAAACTATGTGCCAACGCAGCCACGATGGGACCTCCATGTTACTGTCCCCTTTTCCCAAATGGGCCCTCTGTTGTGATATCACACCTCCTTCTACCCTTGGAAAGGTACGAACGCCCTCCCGTCGAGGGGTTTACAGGTCGGGCTCCATGAGTGCTCATATGGGGTATGTCGGTTATAAGAATCTCTCACTGTTCCTGATGACTTACGTATGGTTATGATTATATACTTTGGCTCAAGTCATGTTCAATAAAAATTTTCTCTTATGATTATGATTATGGATGATTTACGAATGTCTTGAAAACCTTAAGCCTTAGATTTGCATTATGATATTTATGTTACGATTATGTTGTCCTACTCTTATGAGCTTTTATGTATTTTAAATGTATGTTTTACTTACCATGCATACTCGGTACATTCCACGTACAGACCACATACTCTATGCTGTATCGTTTCATGATACAAGCTCCGATCATCAGACTCAACCCCATCACTAGCCAATTCTTCGGGTTAGCATTCAGCTTCATTGGTAAGTCCTCATCTATCAAGGACTACTTATTTCTAGTTATCTTGTATTTTCAATTTTCAGACTTGTTGGGTTATTTGGGGGCGTCGTCCCATCAACCCATTAGATATGTTAGAGGCTTTTAGACTGTATATAGTAATCAGCTTGGCATGTATAAGTGAATTTCGATTCTGATGGTATGTTATGATTAGACTTCCGTTATGTTTAATATGTTAAGTCTTCCGGTTTATTTGATTGAGTTAGATGTATGTTCATGCCATGGGTCGACATGGAGTCTCTTGGGGCTCCTAGTCCCATGTCTCAATCCGGGCCTATGTTCGGGTAGTGACAAACTGGTATCAGAGCAATAGGTTTTGAAGTGTCCTAAGGTGTCTAAAATCCATGTTAAGTAGAGTCTTTTTCATGGGTGTGAAGAGCGCCACACTTATGACGAAGAGGCTATGAGACATTTAGGAAATGTTTCCTTCTTTCATGATCTATGTCGTTCGGTGAAATGTCTCTCTATCCTTCCAACTCACGCTATTCGCGATTATAGAATCATGCCTCCCCGCAAATTTAACGGCATAAGAAATGGAGATGAAAATGGCCATGGGGATGGCAATGGAGATGGGCTTCAGCAAGCCCCACCAGTCATAAGCACTATGCACCGGAGCTGGTTACCCACGTTGAATTCAGGGTAGTCATTCAGATGCTAGCACAGGCCTTGACTGCCCAAGTCAACTAGAAAACGGTAGCACATGTCCCACAAAACTGGAATGCAGTAGCAGTGAGGGTTAGGGACTTTCTGAGGATGAAGTCTCCCGAGTTCCTTGGATCGAAGGTGGACGAAGATCCACCTGATTTTACTGAGGAGATTCTGAAGATCACCCAGATTATTGGGGTGAATGGAGAGGAGTGTGCCGACTTGGCCTCATATCAGTTGAAGGGGGTCGCATATATTTGGTTCAAACAGCGGAAGGAGAGTAGAGCAGTCCGAGCAGGCCCTATCAGTTGGGATGAGTTCCATGCTGGTTTCTTGATTGGTTCTTCCCTCGGGAGATAAGAAAGCTGAAAGCAGCCGAATTTGTGAATCTCAAGTTGGGAAGGATGACGGTATAGGTGTATGCCTTGGAGTTCACACGTCTGTCCAGGTATGCACCCAAGTTGGTGGCAAATTAGAGAGCCCATGTGAGTAGGTTCGTACACGGGATAGCAGACTCCTTGGTCAGGGATTTCCAGACCGCGATGCTTCTTATTGACTTTGCTTGGATTGTCCTTTATACCCAGCAAATGGAGGCGGTACAACTGAGTGAGCGGGAGAGGGAGCCCAAGAGGGCCAGGATTGATAGCATCAGATTCTCCCAAATGAGGACTAGTGGGCACCGTCAGCAGTCCCACCATAGATCTTTAGCCCCAGCACCATCATTAGCTAGTGTTCCGTCCCGACCCAGGTATGATCAGAGGGGTAGAGCGTCAAGCTCGATGGGACGGGGGAGCATTTTAGGAGATCGCACTTTTCTAGCCTGCGCAAATTGTGGAAAGAACCACCCAAGGAGGTGTTTAATTGGGTCAGATGCTTGTTTCGGGTGTGGCAAACCTGGACATAGGCTCTGAGATTTTCCTTCAGCCAGATCAGGCGACGGTGGAGCCCGTACTCCAGCTTCTAGTTCAACAGCTCTACCAGCATGCCCCGCTCAGTAGGGGACTTCTACTTAGCATGGGTGGAGGACAACGCCAATACAAATTTTATGCTCTAACATTCCGCCAGGAGCAGGAGGTCTCCTTAGACGTATTCACTGGTATGTTACTAATTTTCCACCTTGATGTATATGCATTGCTAGATCTAGGGGATACCTTGTATTTTGTGGCACCTTATGTGGCTAGTAATTTTGAAGTCAGTCTTGAAATCTTTTCGAAACCCTTCTCAGTCTCTACACCAGTGGGTGATTCAATCGTAGCTAGGCAGGTGTATGGAAGTTGCTCGGTCACGGTCCTTCATAAAGTCACCTCAGCAGATTTAGTAGAGTTAGCCATGATCTATTTTGATGTTATTCTCGACATGGATTGGCTATTTGCATGCTATGCCTTAGTCAATTGTAGACCCGTGCGGTAGAATTTCAATTTTCGGGTGAGTCAACCTTATAATGGAAGGGTAGTTCAGCTCTGCCTATAGGTCGTTTCATTTTCTACCTTAAGGCCAGGTAGATGATCGCCAAGGGTTGCATGTACCATTTAGTTAGTGTTAAGGATGCTAGTCGGAGACCTCGACTATCCAGTCCATTCCATTAATGTATGAGTATCCAGAGATATTCCGAAATGATTTATTAGGAATCCATCCATAGTGGGAGATTGATTTATTATTAACCTTCTTCCCGATACGCATCCTATATCTATTTCTCCTTACATAATAGCTCCAGCAAGTTAAAGGAGTTGAAGGAGCAGTTGAAAGACCTTTTAGAAGAGGGATTCATTAGACCGAGCAAATCCCCATGGGGTGCACCAATTCTCCATGTCCGAAGAAAGATGGTTCTCTTTGTATATGTATTTGATTATTGATAATTGAACAAGGACACCATCAAGAACAGGTATCCTCTTCCCAAGATTGATGATTTGTTTGACCAGCTTAGGGTTCGGGAGAGTGACATCCCGAAGACAGCCTTCAGGATGCGGTATGGTCATTATGTGTTTGTAGTTAGGTGTTTTGGACTAATAAATGCTCCTGCATCTTTTATGGACTTAATGAACAGGGTGTTCAAACCATACTTTGATATGTTCGTGATCGTGTTTATTGATGACATCCTGATATACTCTCGGAGAAAGGAGGAGCATGCCGCTCATTTAAGGGTGGTACTATAGACTTTCAAAGGCCACCAATTATATGCTAAATTCAGCAAGTGCGAATTTTGGATGAACTCGGTGCCATTTTTCGGCCATATGGTGTCAAGTGAGGGCATAAAGGTAGACTCTTAGAAAATAGAAGCGGTGAAGAACTGGCCTAGACTAGTGAATCCTTCGGATATCAGGACCTTCTTGGGCTTAGCGGCTACTATTAGAGATTTGTTGAGGGATTTTCATCTATTGTAGCGCCATTGACCAAATTGACCCAAAAGAAAGTGAAGTTCCAATGGTCAGAGGCTTGTGAGAGGAGCTTTCAGGAGTTGAAGACCCAATTCACCTTAGCACCGGTGTTAACCCTACCTGAGGGTACCAATGGGTTTGTGGTGTATTGCGATGCTTCTAGAATCATCCTTGGTTGTGTATTGATACAACATGGTAAAGTTATACCATACGCCTCCAGGCAGCTAAAGGTTCATGAAAGGAATTGCCCGACCTATGATCTTGAATTGGTGAGAGTGGTATTTTCTTTAAAGATATGGATACACTATTTGTAGGGGGTATATGTAGATGTGTTTACAAACCACAAGAGCCTACAATATGTGTTTACACAGAAGGACCTAAATCTACGCCAAAGGAGGTGGTTGGAGTTACTCAAGGATTATGACATGAGTGTCCTTTAGCATACGAGTAAGGCCAATGTAGTAGCAGACGCACTTAGTAGACTCTCTATGGAGATTGTGTCCCATGTAGATGAGCGGAGGAAGGAGCTAGTGAAGGATGTGCATTGACTTGCCAGGTTGGGAGTTCGTTTGGTTGACTCAACTGATGGCGGTGTTATAGTTCAAAACGGGTCAGAATTGTCCTTGGTGATTGATGTGAAAGCTAGACAAGACGAGCACACTATTTTGGTAAAGTAAAAGGAAGTCGTTAAGAATCAAAAGGTAGAGGTCTTCTCCAAAGGGGGAGATGGTTTGCTTCGATATCAGGGTTCCTTGTGTATCCCAGACGTTGGTGATTTGAAAAATCAAATGTTGCATGAGGCTCAGGGTTCCAGATATTCGATACATCCAGGTGCCACCAAGATGAACCGTGACCTACAAGAAGTCTATTGGTGGAATGGCATGAAGAAGGACATCGCAGAATTTGTAGCTAAGTGTCCAAATTGTGAGCAAGTGAAGGTAGAGCATCAAAGACCGGGAGGTGTGCTTCAGGACATCAGCATCCCTACTTGGAAGTGGGAGGAAATTAATATGGACTTCATCATAGGGTTGCCTCACACTCGTCGACTGTATGACTCCATTTGGGTGGTCGTGGACAGGTTGACCAAAGCCGCTCATTTTCTACTGGTCAAAACCACTAATTCCGCAAAGGATTATGCCAAACTATACATCCGGGAGCTAGTTCGGTTGCATGGAGTGACTTTTTCCATCATATCGGATAGAGGTACCCAATTTACCTCTCAGTTTTGGAGGTCGTTTCAAAGGGGACTTGGTACTTGGGTCAAGCTCAGTACAAAATTTCACCCACAAATGGATGGTCAAGCGGAGAGGACAATTATGACTCTCGAGGACATGTTGAGAGCATGTGTGATTGACTTCAAGGGTAGTTGAGATGACCATTTGCCTCTTATTGAGTTTGCATATTATAACAACAATCATTCCAGCATTCAGATGGCTCCGTTTGAGGCTCTCTATGGGCGAAGATATAGATCGCCTATTGGTTGGTTGAAGTTGGAGAAGCTGCGATAATAGGACCAGATTCAGTCCATGAGGCTATGGAGAAGCTCAACTCATACGGGACAGGTTGAAAATAGCTCAAAGTCGCCAAAAGTCCTATGCCAATGTGAGGAAGAGGGAACTTGAGTTCGAAGTTGACAATTGGGTGTTTCTGAAGGTGTCTCCCAAGAAGGGAGTGATGAGGTTCGGAAAGAAAGGAAAACTCAGTCCCCGTAATGTTGGCCCGTACTAGATTGTGAAACGAGTTGGCAAGGTGGCATATGAATTGGAGTTGCCCTCATAATTAGCTTCAGTCCATCCAGTTTTCCATGTATCACTCCTGAAGAAGTGTTTGGGTGATTCAGCTCTAGTTGTTCTAGTGGACAGTGTTGGTGTGAAAGACAACCTTAGTTATGAGGAGGGTCCGGTAGAAATACTGGATCATTAGGTTCGAAGGCTAAGAAACAAGGAAGTAGCTTCAGTTAAAGTTTTATGGAGGAATCAGCATGTTGAGGGAGCTACGTGGGAAGCCGAAGCAGATATGATGGCTAGACACCCACATCTATCTTCTACCGACTCAATTCCAGCTTGAACTATAAGTTTTTTCCCTAAAACTCTATGCAGTTTCACGTTCAGCTCATGTATATCCATTTCATTCATGTAAAAGTATGTATGTATGATTCATGAATTCAGTTCAGTCATGTAGTTCAAATCGGAGTCAGTCAGTCCTTCAGTTTTCAGCATGTATACTTAGTACTTGAATATGGTGATGTTATTTCTCTATTTCTATATGTTTTCCCACATTTGAGGATGAATGTTCCCAAGAAGAAGATATTGTAATACCCCAGAAGTGCTTAAGACTAGACTCGGGATTGAAAATGAAAAGTAGTAGATATCTGAAAAAATCCTTCTCAAAACGGGCTGTTAGTGAGACCAACGACCCGTTAGATGTGTCCGTGGTGAGGTGTTGCAAAACTGGAGTTGCAGGTAACGGTCTAGGAACAACCCCTTGCAAGGTGTAATAGGCCATTGGATGTGAGCCATTGTTAGGATGTTCAGGTTCAGGGAGAAAGTAATGGATCACATAACCACTCGTCATTGGTAGCAACGAGTCGTTGTAAGTGCCCATTTGGAAGAATTCCGTATTTAAGGTAGTGGTGGCAATGACTCGCAGCAGCAACGAGTCATTGGAGCTTGTAATGACTCGTTATGTATAGTCATGGTTGGGGATCTAAGACTTGATTCTGGGGTGTGACAACAAGTGGTGTAACAGACTGTTGGAGGCAGTAACTATCCGTTGTGGCGCCCGTGGTCTCTGGTAGAGCGGTTTTTCCTGGAAATTCATTAAGTGTATTTTCATCATTCCTAAGCCTTGGAGTCCTAAACTATGTCGTTTTAAACTATGAATAGTGAGTATTAAGAGGGGTAAGTTCTTTCTAGTCTATTCCTGTTCATTGCAGGTCGCCAGTGGGCTGGTTCGAACTCACTGAGGCAGAGTTATTGGTGCCAGACTTAGTGCAGCAGGCTATTGACAAGGATAGACTTATTAAAGATCGACTTCAGATGGCCCAGAGCAGGCAGAAGTCTTATGCAGATGTTTGTCGTTGAGCGCTGGAGTTTGCTGTTGACGATTGGTTCTTCCTGAAAGTGTCACCTATGAAGGGCATCATGCGATTTGGCTGAAAGGGCAAGCTGAGCCCTATATATGTTGGGCCTTACAGAGTTATCCTTAGGATAGGAAAAGTAGCCTATGAGTTGGCGTTCCCACCAGTTAGTATAGAAATAGAACAAAAAATCAAGAGCTTCGAGCCAATAAAGATTGAGAAGATTGAGAGCTAGCGGCAATCCACCCAGTATTTCATGTATCGATGTTGCGGAAGTTTATAGGAGACCCAACCCGTGTTATGCCTATTGATGATTTCCGGATTTCTGAGGAGATGACCTATACCGAGGTCCCAGTTTCTATTCTTGACCGGCAAGTCAGGAAACGTCGGACCAAAGAAGTTGCCTCGGTTAAAATATTATGGCGAAGAAATAACATCGAGGAAGTAACTTGGGAGGCTGAGGAGGAAATCAAGAAGAAATATCCTCACCTGTTTACGCTGTCGACGTGATATTAAGGTATGTGTTATTTACCTAAATTATTTAGTATCTATTTTGAAACATATTAAGCGAAATTAATTTCCATTTGAGGACGAATGTTCCTAAAGGGGGAGAATATTATACCCTGCAAAATTTTTTGGTGATTATTTGATTTTTTTATGCTAGGTTAAGGGAAGTACGGGTTATATATTGGTCGTAGATGACAAGGGAAATGTGTATGAACGGAAAAGCAAATAGTATGTGAAGTGCATAAGTAAAGGTCAACTTTAAATGATCATATCTTCTAATATATAATGAATTAGAAGTCCCACGACCTATCAAATTAAAGGTCTTTGAGTCTAGTTTTCATAACATCAAACCACTCTGAATCAGAGTTCGGAGTAAAAATCTATAGACATTTTACAGTGGCACTATTGGGCAGTGACGTGGCCGCCGCCCAAATTGCTTTATATTTTAAGTATTGAGTTATGAAATCATTTTCAATGTTTCCATAATTCAGGTGCCTACTTATCCTCTGAAATTCTCTCAAATTTCCAGCAAACAACTAAGGAAAACACTAAGCTAAACTCCATTTAAACTAAAGCTAAGTGAAGGAGATATATCATAAGGTGAAGGTGGTGTCTTGGTGACTGTTTTGGCTGCACTTGGGCAGTGTTGCTGTGGTGAATTTGCTGCGTTTTTTGAAGCCTTCCTAAGATACATATATGTTCCCTCTTGGTAGATATTAAACACAAGTATAAAAGGTAAGAATTCTACTCCAAACCTTGCTTGAATTCTTGATTAAAAGACTAGAAGTTAGAGGTGTGTTTGGTGTGTTGGTGAACTGTTTTTGCTGCATTTTGTACAGAAAGGTTGCTGCATTTTTGGACAAGTAGTTGAGGTCAATTACTCCTATTTTTAACCAAGAGAAAACACCCAACAAAAGGTAAGTATTTCACCCATTTTAAACCTCTCAAAATTGCAAAGCGAAAATTTGAAGATTGGCAGCTAAGTGAGCTGACGATGGACTGTTTGTGAGCTAAGTTTTCCTCGTTTTCTTTAGGATTTTTGGCTGTTTATTTTTCTGGAAGTATGACTTATATTGACGGGAATAATTACAGCAAAACTAAGGTAAAATTTCCTCTTGTTTATCCCTCAAAAGTTAGTGAAAACTAGTTGAGAAAATAGCAAAATGTTGTTGATGTTGCCGTGTGTTATTGTTGCTATTGTGACTGCCTTCGGTTAGTTATTTTGGCTGAATTTTTTGCTATATATTGAGTTTTTCATTGGCCTATAAAACCACTGGATTAAGGAGGTTGAAGGCTGATCATTGAAATAGAAAACCGGCTAGAGAAAAGTTCATCGGAGAAAGGTATGTAAGGCGCCCCGTCTATCGTTCTTTTAAGCATGATGCGTGTGTTGTGAATCGAATGAGACAGAAACCTCTTTAAAATTCTTGAGGCAGTATGTTAAGATTAATTTAAGGTTTAAATTTTTATGTTTTATTGAGGTTAAAGGTTAAGATTATGCCTAGCCGAAGTGAGCCATCTAAAGTGTGATATTTTGTTGATTGTTGTCGTAGTTGTACATCGAGTTGGAGACCCCTCAGTATGGGCATTGTTAGCTGATCCTTACTGTATGTTAGGTATATATATGTGATGTTAAATGTGTTTAAAGGTCTGGTTTCTAACTAAAATTGGTGAAAGATCCAAGATGATGACGTGTAAACGATTTTGAGCCAAGTAAAGACGTCGCAAGCTATTAAGGGTAAACAAGCTTATTGAATTTGGATTGCCTAGTTATGGTTTTCATTTATCTTATTTGTATGTTATGAAATAGTCCAGGCCAAGGGGATATTTCATAATCCCTTTCCCTTAAGCCGAATGTCAAGCTAGCAAGTCTCGGAGCTCTAATGTCCGTTGAACACGATATATAAATCTTGTTGAAACTCTTAGGTCATCCGAATTTCCTTATGATTTATACAAGTTTTGAATACATGCATTTAAGTTCTATTTTATGGCTTTACATGTTATATGTACTCACTTGCAGTTATGCATTACGACGGAGGCCTATGTAGGCCACATGTTTAGTATTCGTCATTTCTATGTTGTACGTGTTAAGTTGGTCTAGTATAAGCCATATCAGCTCCATTTATGATTTTATTTAAGATTTATTGATTTTACCAAGGTGGGGTACACCAGCTGGAGGTATTATTATTTTTACCCTGGTGTGGTACACCGGCTGGACGGATTTTACCCCAGAGTGGTACACCGGCTGGAGGCATTTTTATTTTTACCCCGGTGTGGTACACTGGCTGGAAGAATTGTATATAGATTTTATGATTGAATGGCTGCCGACATTTCAGTTATAGTCTTTTTTGTGCATTAGATGATTACATTTACACTTCAATAATGAGTTATTGTCAAGTCTCTATTTTCAGGATTCCGAGTTGTTACTATTCCTTAGTCTTGGCTCAGTTATCATTTTTATCTTACATCTTGACAGTTTTTAGCCTTACATACTAGTATATTTTATTCATACTGACGTCCCTTTATCTTGGGATTCTTCCTACAATCGTGCTGCAGGTACAAGCCGAGGCTCAGATCGTCAGACACAATAGGAGCCAGATTTCAGCAGAATAGTGGTATGCTCCTCTCTTCCAGGAGCCATGTCCTAATTTTGACTATTTTGAGTTTTGTGTATAACATGGGTAGGACGGGGCCCTGTCCCGTGCATTTCAGTTTGTTTACTCTGTAAAGGCTAATGTGGACTAGTTTGTATAGTAGTGTCGGTTATGTAGTCGTGTTGGTTTTTCATTGCTCTGCTTAGCTTTATTGTAGCCTTGTCGGCTTTCGAATTTGCATATTTATAGTTGTCAAGGCATTATGGGTCTAGTATTTATCTTGGTTGGTTGTGACAGGTGGCTTGGTCAGCCTTAGTGTTACATCTATATATGCTATATAGCCGGCTTCTCGATCAGTCATGAATCAAGTGCCAGTTGCGCCCTACCCCAGTTTTGGGGCGTGACACATGCAAAGTTAGAAGTAGAGAGAAGTGATAAAGCTTAATTCCTTCAAGTTTTTCTTTATTTCTTCATTGGGAAATTAAGGGAGTTGTCGAATCTAATTCTCTTAGGTATGTTGGGTTATTAATGGGTGAATTTGTCCACACCCATGCCCAATTTCTCTCTAGTTCATGAAATTCTATTGATAATTCTATGGGGTTTTGTCCCAATTCTTATGAAATCTTTATGATCTATCTATGGGTTAATTTCCTTCGTGTATCAATTCATATTTTATGAATCATGGGCAGATTTTATAACTATTTAGATTTAACATTTCTACAAAACTATGCCCAATCATGTATGTTTCATGATAAATCAAGTTATGATTCTACTTTGATTATGATGTTCATTAACCCATTATGATTTATGACTTATAATATGATTTCTCTCAAATGCTCATCATGAATTTATGAATACTAAGTATATACATGTTTTACAAGTATGCATGAACCTCACGAGTTATGATTTATGATTATGGCTGACTCACAGGCCTTACTTTCATGGCTAGTTCACGTATTTCAAGCATGCTTATGATTATCATTATTTTAACTAGCCTATGAATCTCATGTACATTATCCTATGAGCACTATATATGTTTTGGGAGTAGTATTTAACACCTAATAAGTTTGGGGTTCAAGCATGCCCTGAGTCTCAGAACTACGCACCAATGTAGCCACGATGGGACCTCCATGTTACTGTCCCCTTTTCCCAAATGGGCCCTCTGTCGTGATATCATACCTCTTTCGTGGATCTACCCTTGGAAAGGTATGAACGCCCTCCCAACTAGGGGTTTACAAGTCGGGCTCCAAGTGTGCTCATATGGGATATGTCGGTTATACGAATCTCCCATTGTTCCTCATGATTTATGTATGGTTATGATTATACTTTGGCTCAAGTCATATTTAATAAAGCTTTTCTCTTATGATTATTATTATGGATGATTTATGAATGTTTTCAAAACCTTAAGCCTTACGTTTGCATTATGATATTTATGTTACGATCTTGTTATCCTACTCTTATGAACTTTTATGTATTTTAAATTTCTGTTTTACTTACCTTGCATACTCGGTAAATTCCACGTACTGACCGCATACTCTATGTTGTATTGTTTCATGATACAGGCTCTAATCATCAGACTCAGCCCTGTCACTAGCCGGTTCTCCGGGTTAGCATTCAGCTTCAGTGGTGAGTCCTCATCTCTCGCGGACTACTTATTACCAATTATCTTGTATTTTCAATTTTTAGACTTGTTGGGTTAGTTGGGGGCGTTGTCGCATCAACCCATCAGTATGTTAGAGGCTTTCAGACTGTATGTAGTAATTAGCTTGGCATGTATGAGGTGAATTTAGGTTTCGATGCTGTGTTATGATTAGACTTCCATTATGTTTAATATGTTAAGTCTTCTACTTTATTTGATTGAGTTAGATGTATGTTCATGCCATGGGTCAACGTGGAGTCTCTCGGGGCTCCTTGTCCCATGTCTCAATCCGGGCCTATGTTCGGGTCATGACAAGTTCGGGCACTTAGCCACAAATTCTGCTATGTCTCTTTTCATTCCGTTCCACCAGTAAATATCCCGTAGAGCAAGAAAAACCTTAGTAGCTCCCGGGTGGATAGAATATCTCAAACTGTGTGCTTCAGCCAGCATCTACTGCCTCAGGTCACCCACATCCGACACACATAGCCTACCCTAGTAACGGAGTACACCATCTCCCCCTCGGGAGAAAGCCTCCACTTCTTTCTGGGAACTGCTTCCTTTAGCTTAAGCAATATGGGATCATCATCTTGCCTTGACCTAACTTCAACTACTAACAAGGAATCTGATCCACTCTACACCACTACTCTACCCTCAGCTGAATCAACCAACTGCACTCCCAACCGAGCTAACCTGTGAATATCCTTTGCCAATTCCTTTTTGCTCTCTTAAACATGAGCCATGCTCCCCATAGACATCCTTCTTAGGGTATCAGTGACCACATTGGCTTTGCCCAGGTGTTACATCACACTCATATCGTAGTCTTTCAATAGCTCCAACCACCTTCTCTGATGGAGATTTAAATCTTTCTGACTGCACACATACTGAAGGCTCTTGTGATCGGTGAAAACATCCGCGTGAGCCTCGTAAAGGTAGTGCCTCCATATTTTTAATGCAAACACTACTGCCGCCAACTCAAGGTCATGAGTCGGATAGTTCTTTTCATGATCCTTGAGCTGTCTGGAGGTGTAAGCTATCACCTAGCCTCGTTGCATCAGAACACAACCAAGTCCAACTCTGAAAGCATCCAAATACACTATGAATCCATCCGTTCCTTCGGCAAGGTTAACACTAGAGCGGTAGTGAGTTTAGTATTCAACTCCTGGAAACTCTTCTCACACATATCTGACCATTGTAATTTCACCTTTTTCTGAGTCAACCTAGTCAGAGAGGATGCAATAGAGGAAAAACCTTCCACAAAATATCGGTAATACCCGGCTAGGCCCAAGAAACTTCTGATTTCGGTTGGGGAAGTAGGTCTTGGCTAGTCTTTCACTGAGTCTATCTTTTGAGGATCTACCACAATACCCTCACTCGAGACCACTTGACCCAAGAAATTTACATACATCAACCAAAATTCACATTTCCTGAACTTAACAAACAATTGGCGGTCTCTAAGCGTCTGTAGTACTATCCTCAGATGGTTATCATGTTCTTCCTTGCTTCTAGAGTAGACCAGAATATCATCAATGAATATAATGATGAACATGTCTAGATATGGCTTAAAAACTCTGTTCATTAGGTCCATGAAAGCTGCAGGGGCATTAGTTAGTTCGAAGGACATAACCACAAATTCATAGTGACCATACCGAGTTTTGAAATATGTTTTCAGTATATCACATTCCCTGACCCTTAGCTGATGGTACCCTAACCTAAGATCTACCTTGGAGAACAATTGGCTCCCTGAAGCTGATCGAACAATCGTTAATCCTGGGTAGGGGATACCTATTCTTAACTGTGACCATATTCAATTGACGGTAGTCGATATACATTCTGAGGGTACCGTCTTTCTTTCGCACGAATAATACTGGAGCACCCCATGGAGAGATGTTGGGCCTGATGAAACCTTTATCAAGGAGATCTTTTAGCTGCTCCTTCAACTCCTTAAGTTCAGCTGGAGCCATTCTGTAAGGAGGAATGGAGATGAGCTGAGTGTCTGGAAGAAGGTCTATGCTGAAGTTTATTTCCTGCTCGGGAGGGACTCCGGGAAGATCTTCAGGAAACACATCATGGAACTCGATGACAACCGAAACTGACTGAATACTCGAGGTCTCAGAGATGGATTCTTTAACCCAAACTAGATGATAAATACACCCTTTAGAAATAAGCCTTCTAGCCTTAAGGTAGGAAATAAATCTACCCTTAGGCATTGAACTACTACCTGTCCACTCTAAAACTGGCTCATTAGGGAACTGAAATCTGAAAATCTAGTTCTATAGTCAATGAGGCATAATGGAGTGTAACCAATTCATGACAAGAATGAGTTTGAAATCAACCATGTCTAACTCTACGAGATCAGCTGGAATGACCTTATTCAAGATTGAGATTGGGCAGTTTCTATACACCCGGTTGGCTCAACTGACTTACCAAATGGGGTAGAGACTGAGAATGGTTCTGAGAGGACTTCTGGACTAATATCAAACTGGATAGCCACATAGGGAGTCACAAACGATAATGTGTCTCTTGGATCTAGTAGGGCATGCACATCTAGATGGAAAATACGTAACATACCTGTGACCACATCAGGTGAGCTCTCCTGATCCTAATAAGAGGACAAAGCATAAAAATGGTTTTGGCACTAACCGCCATCCGTACTAGAAGTATTGGCCTGCTAAACTTGTCGGCCTACTAGAGCTACTAAAGCAGTGGATTGTGATCTCCCCCATCCTACTGACAGGCATTTTCTAAGCTGATGACCTATTTGTCCACACCCAAAGCAACCCTCTCGACCCTGAAGACATCCCCTAGATGGTTCTTGCCACACTTAGGCCAAACTGGGTAGTGGTTGCTGGCGCTGTGACTCTAGGACTATGAGCCAGACGCTCCACCCCTTTGATCCTTTCGAGACCGAAAAGTAGGGGCGCTAGCTGAAGTGGATGTTGGAGCCCTGTGCTGCTGCTGTGGGCGGCTACTACCGCTGACCTATGGTGGCTATAATCTGATCAACCAGTCCTTTCCCTCTTATTCTCCTACTCCAAGTCTTTTCGCTTTTCTTCCTCAATCTGCTAGGCATAAATGATGAGGCTAGAGAGGTCAATATCCTTAATGTGTATTGTAGTCCTGCACTCCTTAATGACCAAGTTCAATCTGATCAGCCAATCCTTGCCCTCTTATTCTCCTACTCCAAGTCTTTTCGCTTTTCTTCCTCAATCTGCTAGGCATGAATGATGAGGCTAGAGAGGTCAATATCCTTAATGTGTATTGCAGTCCTGCACTCCTTAATGACCAAGTTCGTTACTCCATTGACGAACTTTAGCATGTGAGCCCTTCGCTCGGCTTCCATCTCTGAAGCATATTTTGATAACTGTGTGAACTTCAGTGCATACTCTCCCACCATCCTATTGCCCTGTTTCAAATTCATAAATTCTTCCATCTTAACCTCCCTGAGCTCTTGGGGAAAGAGCTTGTCTAGGAATGCTGTTGTTGTGAACTCCTCCCACTCTACCGGTTCTACTCCCACTGGTCTCCCTTTCTTCCACTGATCATACCAGATCTGGGCTACCCTTTTTAGTTGGTAGGTAGCCAGGTCAGCACTCTCAAAGGAGCTAACACCCATAATTCGGGTGATCTTCCTAATCTCATCCAAGAACACCTGTGGGTCCTCCCCCACCTTAGATCCATAGAAAGTTGGAGGGTTCATCTGGGTGAAGTCCCAAACTCGAGAAGCGACTGCAGACCCATTAGTCTTAACCGGAACCAGCTGTTGGTTCACCGGGTTCATGACTGTCTGCGCGAGCAGCTGTAATGCAGCTCTAAACTATGCGGTACTGGGTCGTCCTAAGGGGTTGCTGGAGCTGGTGGGGCAGGTTGGTTAGTATTTCCGGCCCTTCTTCCGTTACAGCATCTTGGAGGCATGATTTCACTAAAACAAAATAGAGCACGAGTTAGGAGAACATTTTTGAAATTGAACTTCAATGCACGATAAAGAGTATGAACAAAAGTGAGTTTCCCTAATAACGTCTCGTAGCCTCCCCGTCATAAGTGTGGTGCGCTTTACACCCATGAAAAGGACTCTACTTGATGCGACTTTAGGACATCCTAGGATACTCTAAACCTGGCTCTGATACCAAGTTTGTCACGAGATGAGTCTATACCCTGGACGAGACATGATACTTGGAGTCAGAAGTAACCCCAAGCCAACCCATGGTCTATCATAACACTAGTAATCTAAGTAATCTTAGAGGAAGTTTAAATAAATAAATCATTTAAGGAAAATTGAATAATATAAGCTTTTACATTTGAAGCAAAACTTGAAGTCTAAATCTATGTCTGAAAGCCAACTACAACTAATGAGTTGCTGGGACAAGCCCCAAGCTAATTCTAAAGTCTGTTGAATGAAAATAACTGAAGAAAATAAACATCGTCCTCGAAAGATGATGACCCACAACTGGTGCAGCTAATAACTTCTGGAGTAGATTTGCTAATGATGCTGAGATTGAGAACCTGCGGCTGTATCATAATATGATACAACATAGAAGGTATGTATCAGTTATTTAAATGTACTGAGTAAGTAGGAGAAAACATAACACAGAGAATAAATAACTAAACTGTAATGACATGCAACGATCGACTGAAATACTGAAATTGAATAATTGAAATATATTGAAATGGTCAAAATAACCCTTTCTGATGGTCATAGACATGCCCTGAATTTGAGATACTGATCTGAACTAACTGTACTGAACTGAATTGAGTAAACTGAATTTGTTCTGAGCTGAGCTAAACTGAAACTGTACTGACTAGTGGGAGAGTCTATAACCGACATATAACCACGTAAGCTAGACGTGGAGTCTGATGTATACACCCCATTGGTAGGACCCAATATACCTTGCCAGGGTATAAAGGTATGAACTGGGTGATCACAAGTTTGGGTCCATAAGGCCAACAAAAATAACCTATGGTGGAAATGTAGTTCTGGGAACCTAGGTGTGCTGGAACCCCAATCCGCTCGGTGCTAAGTCCTACTCCCGTTGGATAGTCCTAGACTGACTACTAAGATGATAGCTCGAAACTGGGGCCCAAGACTAAGTTAGAAATACCTATCTGGAAATACCCTGAGACTCTTATCGGATTGGATTCTGTAACTAGTGTTCTAAGACTAGCTAGAGCTGCTTACCTGGAAGTGTCGTAACCGTCTAAAGAACCAACTGAAATCTAAAGTGGGGGTTCTAAGACTAGTCAGAGCTACTTATCTAGAAGTTTCATAACCATCTAAAGAACCACTAAGATCTGATACATGAGTCTAATAACTGATAATTGGAAGGCAACACTAACACCTCAAGAAATGACTGTAGTCAAATTGATCAACTGACATTTCTAGACAATGCTGAGTATGCTAATGATATGACTGAGAATGAACTAACATGCATCTGAATGAAATTTCAACATATACTAACAATATGGGAATCTCAAAACTGATAGAATCAAGCTAGAGGGAAAGCTAGTCCAACATGCAAGATTCTAATTTTTTCTGAACTAAGAAACTAGGGCTAAATCATTCCACTAGATACTAGTTTCACAAAATTTCTAGAAATTGGGAATAATAAAGCAGTTAATGTCATGAGTAATATTCCACTTGAAATCTTAAAGAAATTTTTCTTAAAACTTTCTATATTTTGGATCCATAAGGATGTAACTGATAGAAGAAATAGAAAAAAGTTTTGGGGACACAAGAGAAGAACAATTCCCTTGTTGAATTCCCACATACCTGGTGAAGAAATTCTGAAGAAAATCCCTTGAGAATCTGGAAAGATGTTGATTTCCCTAGTTCTAGCCCTGAGAGTTTCTACATGAGAGTTCTTCATACTAAGTCTGTGTTGAGAGAAGGAGTGACGAATACGTCGATCACCCTTTTAACTCTCTCCTGGACGTACCCAAAATGACATCGTTTAGAGTCTACGAGTTTAGAAAATTATGGAAAAGCCCCTAAAAATCTCGCAGAAAATCACATTGCCAGTCCCAATGAGAGACTGGACAATTCGTGGTTACTAACCACAACTTGTAGTTTGCCCCGTCGCCTACACTGGATATTCCTCATCATGGGTCACCACGAGGAACACCACGAATCATGATGACCAGGCATTAGGAACACTGCCAAAATTCTTCCTCCTTCAGTCAACCCTTGACCATGGGCCACCTGACATCTCGTGGTCACACCCATGGTCACCTCAAAACCAAAAATTCCAACCATGGCCAAACCTTTCCCCACGAGTCAGTTAACGACTCGTGATGTTCCTGACGAGTCATTGGACGTCTCGTCTTGTGATCTGGTGTAGAAATTTCTTTTTTCTCTGTTTTAACTCTCGGGTCTGATCTTAGGGTTTTTGGGGTATTACAGTAACATTTTGACTGGAGAAATTGACTTGATTGTTGGGGTGATACACTCAAGTAATTTAAGGGGATAAGTGTTGATTGTTGAACGAAAGAAACGACATAAGAAAGCTTGCCGAAAAAAAGGCATGGAAGTCGTTCTTTATTTCTTGATTTTAAAGCACGAATTTGTGCTGAGGATGAATCTGGCATTCCCCTATACCTAAGATTATGTAGTAGAATATTATGGTTCATCACAGTTGTTAGATTTACTTGGTATTATGTTATGTATTTTCTAAAGAGTTGGAACACATGAATGTAAAATGAAGCGGGAAATTGTCTTCGATTATGGTTATAGTTGTAAATTAAGTTTGAAGTCCCCTCAGCGTGGACACTATGAGTTGGTCCTTTATGATATGTTATGTATTTATGGTGTCAAAGGAGTTTCACATTGTGGTTGGTAAGAAAATTGGTAAACATGGCAAGACAATGACGAGCAAACGAAACTAATATTTGAAATTGATTTTAACTCAATAAGGGCTAACGAGGGTAACAAAATGGAATTGCTCAATAATTACCTACCCTCTTATATTCATGTTTTAGGGTACCTGGGTCCATGATAAGGTCTCCCAATCCCTCTCCCTTAAACTGAGCGACTAATTAATGTGTTTCTTAATTAACCAATACGTTAAATGAAAAATAGAACTCGAATATGTAAACTATTGATATTTCTATGGAACCATATATATGGGCAGGTTATACATAGTATATTGATGTTAACAAGTTATACAAAAACCATAATATATGTGTATGTTTATGCTGACATTCATGTTACGCGCTAAGGTGGCAAGGATTGCCTTTAGATAGTCGCTATATATTTATTAGAGCTCTTGATTATCTAGACCTCCTAAGAATTGTTTAAGGATTAAGGTAGACACGTTGCATGTTCTTTGAAAGTTGTATATGTGTAAGGTAGTTAACCCTAGTGTAAAAGATGAGGTGCTACTA
Source organism: Datura wrightii (assembly GCA_035772735.1). Taxonomy (NCBI): domain Eukaryota; kingdom Viridiplantae; phylum Streptophyta; class Magnoliopsida; order Solanales; family Solanaceae; genus Datura; species Datura wrightii. Next base: position 41,043,553 of record JASDFA010000003.1, read on the forward strand.
GCAAAGGAGAGATAAAAGTAATTATTAGACCTTTTAAGGTAATATATGAATTATATGCCCTCTGTCCGTAGTTGATTTCAAGAACCTTTGAAAAACGTGAAAATATGAGAAAGACAAGGTTTAAGTGATATTGTTGGCAATTAGGTAAAAAGGTAAGTGCGTATAAGAATTACTAGAATAGTGAACATGAGAGTAAAAAAATTAAGTAGGGAATGACAAATCCTGTTTGGAAAAGAAGTTAAGATAAATACAGAAAGTAGAGCTAAAGGTTGTTAACTTAGATGATAAAGGTTACAATTGTGAATGAGTAGGAAAATGGCTAGCAAGATTTACCTTGTTCTAAAGACGTTTAACAAAAGAGTTATAAATGAAGTTGTTTATGTTTAGTTTGTGTTAAGTTGATGAAAAGCCGTAAAGTGTTAACTTCTTATGAAATGATTAGAATCGAATATTTTTGAGATAGTGACTCAAGTTAAAGAGAAGTTCTTCATTGTAATTTTTAAACAATTATTTTTTATTATTTTTCCTAAGAGTTGGATTATTTTTTTCAAGTTTTAAAGGATTTTTCCTAGAAGTTTATAAACTGTTTATAATGTAGCTAAGCTTTCCTAATCTCCTCCTATATTGTAAAGTTTCGTGAGAGACATTCCTATGTCGTCTAAAGCACGACTATAAGTCTTTATTTATCTTAAGGAAGCCCCTAGATAGTAACCTAGCGTTTTCATGTTAAAGAGCTCCATGTTTGAGATACATGAGCTATGTCTTCTTGTTCATAAGTTACGTTGAGATGTGATATGATGTGCAATGAATGAGGTATACTCAAAATTCTTGATATGAAAGTATGTAAGTCAAACGAGTATAAGCACAAAATGAATGTTAAGATTGTTAATATAAAATGTTAAGTTAAGCTATTCTTCCCTGCTCCTCGTGTTAAAGTTTCTAGGAGATGTTTAAAATCATGAATGTGTGTCTACACAGTCTTTATGATATTCCAGTCCTAGAAACTTCCCTAGAATTCATTCACATCATATGTATTATTTTTAAAGTCTAAATGAAAGACCTATATGTGTATGGCATAATTGTAGTATTTGGGGTCGTGGTATGATCTTACGCATACTATAGTTACTGAGTCAGCATATTTCATGGTTGTTAGTATATAGATAGACTCTATATGAGCCCTATCGGCTCCATTTATGATTGTGATTTAGATTTATTTTTATTTTACCTCGGTGTGGTACAATGGCTGGAGATATTTTTATTTTACCCCGATGTGGTACACCGACTAGATGAATTTTATATATGGATTTATGGTTGGCTGGTCGCCAGCGTTACAGTTATAGTTTCTTTCTTGTGCATTACTTAATTGCATTTTCATCTCATTATAGAGTTATTATCAAGTTTTGATTTCCAGGATTCCAAGTTGTTACTATTCCTTATTCCTGGTTCAGTTATCTTGAGTTCACTTATGTTATAGTGAGTTGTTATCAATTACAAGATTGTTATCTCATGTTTATAGTTTCAGCCTTACATACTAGTACATTTTATTCATACTGACGTCCCTTTATCTAGGGACCTACATTCGTGCCGCAAGTACAGTTAGAGGCTGGGATTACCCGTTGCAATAGCGGTTTGTGAGATTAGCAGATGTGTTGGTATTCTCCTTTCTTCCTGGAGCTAGGGTTTAATTTTTTTAGCTTGAGTGTTGAGTTATAGTTATAGGTAGGTTGGAGCCCTGTTCCAACCATCAGTTTACTTTACTCATTAGAGGCTTTGTGGACTTAGTAGGTATAGTATTATTCAGTTTGTGGCCTTATCGGCTTTCCACTACTTGGTTTAACATATTCATGGCCTTATCAGAATTTCGGTTATTTATTTGTGAAAGTTGAGACATTATGGGTGCAGATGATTACTTCAATTGATTGTGACAGGTGTCCTGGAAGGCCTAAGTGTTATAGTTATAGATGCTATATAGTTGGCTTCCCGGTCAGTCAGGTATCGGGAGTCAGTCGCGCCCTCCCCCAGTTTTGGGGCGTGAAACGTAGTTTCCCATTCCCCTCTCCCCTCTAGTTTTGTCTTCTCCAATAATTTGGTGAAACTCTCATCTTCAAGTCAAGTAAGTATATTTTTTCTCTCTTGTTTGTTTAATGATGCAAGCATGCTCCCATACCATCCTCCCCTAAAATTTAGAACCCAAATCACCATAGTTGGTGAAAAGCTTGAATTTCATGTTTTGGGTTTGATAAGCTTAAAGTCTTCAATTTTTCCATGATAGAATGTCATCTTTGTTGGGTAGCTTGATTCTTGGTTGAATATGGTGATTTGAACTTTTGGGGATGATGGGGGTTGGTGAATTGAAGTCATGAATGTTGGTGGGTAGATGTATTAATTGTAGAGAGAGAATTACATGGGCATTGAATTCTTGAATATGAATAATGCTTGAGTTGTTGAAATTCTTGATTAATTCATAATTTATGGCAGTACATTGATTATTGTTTGTTGATTGAATTGAATATTACTATTTCATAACATGAATTACTTGAGTTATATATTAGAGGAGGAAAGTGAGAGAGATGGCCTAGGTGAAGCATTCTTGAAAAGCTAAAAGCTAAAAGAGAGTTGAAAAGAATTAAAATTCCATGTAACTTGACGAAGTATGGAGTTAGTGAATTAAATTGAATTTCTAAGATTGGATGATGATGGGGGAAGTCTTGAGTACTCCATTTGACAAATTCTTACAAGCATGCTGGCAAATTAAGTGTGGGGTGGATTTTGCTCCATCAGCACTTAATTTGTTAGCCATTTTGTTCATGAGATAATTTTGTGAAGTTCTTGATTTTTTCTTATTAGGTACTATGGCATCAAAAGGAAAGGAGGTGGTTGCTAGGGTTCCATTTCTCAAGAGAGCTAGAAAAGGAAAAAAGGTGACTAGTTCTTTGGCTTCCAAAGCCGGCCCCACGAGGAGATTTGGAGCAAAAACGGTAGAGCATCATGGGCTTACTTGGTTCAATACTCAAAAAGAAGCCACGTATGTACATAACAATTAGATAGATGAGGGCCGATTGGCACTTGAGTTCCCACCCAATCCGGACAAGATATGTGATTCGGGAGCAGGTTATATCTTCAATGAGCCGGAGAGGTACAAACTCACATTGGTGAGGGAGTTCTACGAAAATTAGGATACCTCATTTGAAGAGAGCACAAAGGTAAAGATCAAAGGTCAGGTGGTGCGATTCACAACTAAAAAATTCAATGTCCTCTCTGGGACACCTATAGTAGACCCTTCAGAATATTTCATCTTGATGGAGAAGCCTTCATACATAGACATCCATCACACTTTATATGGTGAGCACTCATCTACCCATTTGGCGACAGATCATAATGGCACTCATACCACACTTATGTTTGCTTATTTAAATAGGGAGGCAAAGGTGTGGGTGAAGTTGGTGTGCGTTGTCTTTCCCCCTGGGATACATATGACAGAGATGACTCGAGAGAAGATTGTCTTGGTATACATGTTGATGGGGGAATACCAATCAACTTTGGTGTTGTGATTCGTGACAATATGAGAAGATCACGAGACAATTATAGATGGAAATATTTTCACAACAGTCTCTTGACCAAGTTCTTGAAGGAGGCAGGTAGTGATAAGGAGGATGCAGACCTTGTCTTACCTTTGGCAGGACATTTGGTTGGAATGATGATAGACGTCACAAAGGTGAGGGAGATTGTCCCTTCCACAGGCCCTCTTCTAACTATAGTTGATCGGCAAGCCCGTGATGAGAGTTGCAAGGTCGTATATTTAGGATGTTGGAATTACAACTGAAGCTAGGATGTGGACTCGCCACTATAGAAGAGATAACAGCTTTAGAGGCACGGTACCCGCTCACGGAGAGTGCTATGTTGATGTGTCGAGTTGGCCCAATATTTGAGGAGCCGCATGATGATAATAAGGACACAATCCTTACTGATGATATTGATTACTTAGATATGGATGAGGAGCAGGATGTTTCTTCGGGCCCATGCAGGTTGATGGTGAAAATGATGATGAGGAAGAGGAGTACAATCCCGAGGATGATGATTAGCGACCCAGGAAGTTCTTTTTCTCTCTCTTTTTGATATGATTGTTTCTGCATTGAGGGCAGTGCACCTTTTTAAGCATGGGGTGGAGGAAAGATAGATTCATGTTGTTCTTTGATTGCTATATTTGTAGTAGGTCGTAGAATTATATGTAAATTCCTCGTAGTAGTAGTTTGATGATTCATAGGTCATAGGTTGTAATAGCTAGTATAGTGATGTTGACTTTGATGCCTGGAATATTTTGACTTGTTATTCATCTTAACTATGTTATTTTTGGTTGCTTTATTTTGGAGTTAGTTTTTTGTTTTGTTTGCGTCGTTGTAGTCACAGACTAATGATGTTTCCCTATGATAGATAGATGACGACTATCTTAAGGGAAGTTTCGTCACATTTTTTTAATTTTTTAGGATTGAGTCATAGGTCATCCATTTGTATGCTTATTGATATTTTGCTTAGCTACTATGCTAGAGTAAATACAGTGGTCATCTTGATTACATAATTGAGGATCCATGAGAGACACACATATCTCTTTAATTTGACTCAAAAAATCCTTAGGGCTTAATAATGAATTAAAATTTTCATTCAATATGATTGTGTGAATGTAGAGCTGTAGAAACTGATTATATTCTTGTTGTCATTAGAGATGAGCTGAATTACATTGTTTGTATATATTGTAGCATCTAGAACTTGCCTTACTGTATGTAGGATAACTATTTGGTAGGGAGTTAAGAAATGTTCAAGGCATTTCTTTGAAGAAACCATTTTTTTCTGTAGTTGTTTTACCTTCCTAATTATTCTCCCTAGTAACCCCCGTTGAGCCTAAAAGCCTTGTTCTTTCTGAGCCTCAATAGTAGCTTAATCCCTCTTTTTGTGAGATCTCAGACTATCCATCCAAAGTAGACTTAGGAACTCTGAGACTTGAAAGTAAAGGTCCACCAAAATATAATGTTAAGGGAAAAAAAGTTGTGGTAAGAAAAGAAAAGTGAGAAGAAGGGGTGCCCATAAAAATTGTGTTGTTAGAGAGCTTTAATTGCGAAAATATTTAGTGAGTCTATAATTAGAAAACTAGAAGTCAAGTAATGAAAAGTGCGCATGAAAAGTAAACACAAGGATTAGTAGATGAAGGGTGAACAAACAAGGAAAAAGTGGTGGACAAGAAAAGTGAAATATGTCTTAAAAGTGCTTAGGGTGGTAGTAACTATAAAATGAAATATCAATCCTACCCGTACCTTAGCTGACATTACAACCAATAAAAGTCCTTTTGATCTTAAACTTTTGAAGCAATTAGGTAGAAATTTGAAGTACACCTTGGCGAGATAGAGGGTTCTATGGCACTCCATCTCTTGAACTTCAGAGAATTGCGCCTCACATACTTGATGAGATAAGTGGCGCCCCATGCCATAGGTGTCCAAACTTATTGAAATTTGACGAACACCTTGGAGAGATAGAGGGGGCGGCATGTCAGATGTTGTCCGGAGCTGAAACTATTAGAAATTTGACTAAGTCTATGGCGGCACGCCGGGGTCATTTTGGGGTGAAAAATGCTGATTTTAAAGCCATGTTTTGAAGGGAAGAAGCATTATTTGGGTACTCATCTATAAATAGAGGCCTTAGGTCATTTGTTATGTAGTTGTTGGACATCTTGGAGCAGTCTTTAATCATTTTTACATTCTGTAGTTCGTTTATGAAAGTTTGTAAGCCGTTTGGATGGAAGACATAGTTCTACAACTAGGTTTTTTCTTTTTTTAATTCGTATTTTCGTATGAGGATAACTAAATATTCAATTTTCCGCTTGTCTTTGAGTGGCTAAACTTATATTTTAGGGTTTCGGCCATGGTAAATGGTTGATTATTTGAAAGACTAATTAAATTTGGTGTTGATTCTTCATTTATGATTGTTTATATTTATTTGTGTTAATTTACTATTTATAAGATTGATCACCTTGTAAGTAATCTATTTTCTTTCGATTGAACTTGGGAAAAGGAATCAAAACGGTTAAAATAAATACAGAATGGGAATTCAAAGACCCTTGAACCCATTGGTGATAGGATAGAAGTTGTTGTTAAGGATATGGATATACCCTTCAACCCCGTTTAGTTGAAATACAAGTAGACATAATCGTCATTTCATTATTCTCCTGCAACCATGGGGATATAGGAGATAGGGTTCATGAAATAGTTCTTGGCTGCTAGGGATAGTGGCAGGAAATGGGATAGTAACTTACAATATCAACCATCGGAAGAATCATGCCAGTTTAATTACGTATTAAAAACTAAACTTGAAACCAAGCAAGAGCCATTGCCCTAGTCTTTCACCATCATCGAAATACAATCAAGCTTACAATTATTTTTAGTTAATTTTATATTTGAAGTTTTAGTAGTTTAATTTTCCAACTCAATCTTTATTTTAATTATTTTGTATATTAGTGAATTTAAAGTGACAACCTTATAACGATTAAATTGACAAGTCCCTTGGGTACGATATCTGAAATTTAAAATCCTATATTACTTGACGACCACGTGCGCTTGCATTTGCTGGGTGACATCATTGGCTGTGCTATTTGCATTTGAGAAGTTTTGGGCATACTTTCTTGAAATTAAGGTGATAGTTCATACAAACCATGCAGCTCTGCATATTTGATGGAAAGAAGGATGATAAACGACAGTTGATTAGATGTGTTCTATTGTTGCAAGAGTTCGAATTTGAGGTTAAGGACTGAAAGGGGACTAAAAATTAGGTGGCGGATCACTTATCGAGATTAGAGGTGGAAGCAGCACTTCGAGATGAGCTTGACATAGATGACACATTTCCCAATGAGAAGGTTTTGGCTACTTCACAGGATTTTATTCCATGGTTTGCAGACTTTGTTAATTATCTTGTGAGTGATGTGGTACCGTTAGATTTATCCTTTCATCAGAGGTAGAAGTTCATGTCTAATGTGCGAAAGTTTTTCTAGAATGAGCCTTACTTATTCCGCATATATGTTGATGGGGTAATTCGAAGATGTGTGCCCGACGCTGAAATGTTGAGCATATTAGAGGCTTGTCACTCATTCCTTGTTGAGGTTCATCATAGTGGGATCCGCACAGTCCACAAAATTCTTCAATACAGTACTATTGGCCAACAATTCACCAAGATGCGCATAATTTTGCAAAGGCATGTATGCATGTCAAAGGCAAGGAGGCATATTGTTACACCCCGTAAATTTTAAATAAATAAATAGTCTAATGGCATGTTGGTTAAGGGATTTAAAAAAAGAAATAGCAAAGTCAGTTTTTCTCCATTTTTATCAATAAAACCACCAAAAAAACAGAGGGTATATCCATGAAAGGCAAACCCGCGACAATTATATACAATTTCCTTCCGATTACGCTATGAAACGCAGTCTAAACTCCGTTCTGGCTTAGGTACAGAGGTATAAAGCTGCAGAGAGCAATCCTACGGAGTTGGTTTCGTGAAATTTGGCCGGCGAAACGTCGTGCTACTGAGGTAAAGTAAATAGAATTGCTTTAAATTAGTACCAATGTGTTCCTAGCCTTGCAGTTAGCATTTATCCCTTCTGGAATATCGAGAAATAACGAGTTTTCGACCATTTTCTGAAAGATTGAAGTTTGGGATAAATATATATCAAAAGTGATAATTTCTCCCGGATATTAATGTATTTAGTTCTAATTGACATGTATATGAATGTAGTTGGGAGAAACAGCAGAAGTACCGACGAAAATCACATCGGTCAGTCGGGTACTCAGAAATCAGGTATGTAAAGCTATTCTTTCGGCAAGCCAGGAAGTACAGTCTAGAAAATAAATAGAATAAAGGCTATTGACAGATACCCAGCGTACAGGAACGATTTTAGTACGATTTCCATCAAGCATGCTAGTATATCACTAGGTATTATGCGATAATCAGAATAACGGATAGTCAGATGATTTTAGATAGTAATGTGGTATCAGCTAGTAGCTCAACATGTTCTTACGTAATATCCAGAATGGAAGTTGTAAAAGCAATATAATGAATTAGCAAGATTACAGATAGTATGTATTACATTTGTTGACACTATATCCGGTAATAGATGGCACATCTTATATTATTGAGATATATCCAGTTATAGATGGCATGTTCTATGTTATTGAGTTATATCCAGATATAATCAGATCAGTAATCAGATATAGAAATAGCCCCAGACACCGATATAGCTCCAAACACAGATATAGCTCCAGAAATAGATATTTCTCTAGAAATTGATACAGCTTCAGATCACGGATATCAATAATCAGATAAATAGATAAAGGCCAGGTAGCAGTTAGCCCAGCATCCAGAAATAGTGTAAAACAGAATATAGCATTAGTTGTTTAGTACGGACTGGCCTTGAGATAAAAGAAGTGTGTATGATTAGTATTTTTCATTTGAGCATGCTTGTTGTGTATGTGTTTTGCATGTTGAGACTTGTTGTGGCATGTGGGCACCCTTTAGCATCCCCTCCGCCCCTGGGTTATAGCTGTGTCGATACCAGATTTAGATACCGCCACCAGCTGGGCGATGTCGTCCGCCTAGAGGATGATGATGGCCGACCACCATCATAATACGGTCCAGATTACCCTGCTTGCAGGGGCAGTTCAGTTCGCTCTGCGTAGAGCTAGATTACCCTGTTTACAGGGGCAGATTACTCTGTGTGCGCTTGTGGTCGGGGGCAGTTTCAGATACAGATTTTTATAAAATTACCCTGTTGTGTGCTTGCACCCAGGGGCAGTTTCAGTTACAGATACAGCAGCAGATTACCCCGTGTGCACTTGCGCCCAGAGGCAGGAGTCTACGGACTCAGACACAGTTTATTGTCAGAGGCCAAGGCCTGAGCTACGTACCCAAGGGGGTCGGCAGGAGGAGCTCACAGTTATCAGATGAGTGGAGTGACTTATTTTTGGTTGGTTTAGACCCGGGTAGGGGTATATAGATTGTTCTGTTGATTGGCACCTTCCGGCTTATGGGGGTCGGTCAGGTATTGTGTGTATCTATATGTATATCTATATGTGCTATTATATACTGATAAACAGTAGGACGACACATCGTCAGTTAGTTACAGAATATGTAAACTATCCCCAGTTATCCTCAGCCAGATAGATTCAGCTACTTCTTGCTTATATGTCATGTTATTGTTGTTACCCAGTTCAGTTGTGTATTTTAGTTTGCTTTACATGCTCGGTACCTGTGGTACTGACGCTCGTGGGGCGCTGCATTGCTTGCCTGCAGGTACTCACAGACGAGGAGTCGATCCCTCGTGATCCTAGCCAGCGCAGAGTTATCAACTCCTGTCATCCGGAGCTTGATATTCAGAGGTGTATTTCATTTTGTTTTGTTGTATAGTACGGGTAGGTCGGGGCCCTGTCCCGACCATTCTATTATCACTTCTTAGAGGCTTGCAGTCTGATGTTTCCTGTGGTAGTGGAGCCGGTCGTGTGGGGCCGTGCATGTATATATGTGTTTAGTTGTTGATAGTGGCCGTGTGGGGCCTTCTTCTGGTTATAGTTAGTGACCTTGTCGGTCACAAAGGTGAATAGTAGTTGTTTCAGATTATAGTGTCATTGTTTTGGTTAGCTGTTGTGTATTGCAGGTGGCTATGGGCCTAATCGGCCGGGGGCTGTATTTACAGCCGCTATATAGTCGATTCATTTCTTGAAATAGAGCCAGAGTCTAGCAGGCACCAGGTGCCCGTCATACCCCCCAAGGTGGGGTGTGACAAACTTGGTATCTGAGCAGTTCGTGTCCCAGGGAGTCTGCAAGACGTGCTAAGTAGAGTCTTGTCTATGGATGTGTTGTGCACCACATACTATAGGCAGGAGGCTGCGAGGCATAATAGGATAGTTACCCTTCTTTCATACTCAGTCGTGCCATAGCACAGCACAGTATAGGGTTGGTTATTTTGAAACTTACCACCCTCTTTGTTTACAAATACTATGGCAGACCAGTGGCACCCAGATACAGACAAAAGATTGGATACAGCAGCGGGCGAAGGCACTAGTAGGATGCCTCACTTACAGCCAGATTCAGCCCGATCTGAGAGCAATACGGAGGTGTCATCTCGACCCTCCCAGCAGTCTCCGCCTCGCCAGACACCATTTGAGGAAGCACCGCCTCCCACAGCTCCTGCACCTACTTCATCTGATCAGGAGCTACGTAGTGCAGTGGTTATGTTGACCCAGATGCTAGCTACTCAGCGTCAGCCAGTACCACCTGCAGCAGCAGAATCCCTAGGTGGGCCAGGTAGTTCTAGGGTTAGAGAATTCTTGGTATTGGGACCTCCTCAGTTTACAGGGTCAGATTCGACGGAGGACCCTCAAGACTTTCTGGACCAGATGCAGAGAATCTTTAGAGTCATGCACGTAACCCCAACAGAATCATTGGAATTAGCAGTGTTCCGATTGAGGGATATTGTTGTTTTGTGGTACGAAAGTTGAGAGAGATCTCGGGGAAGAGATGCAGCCCCTCCTACTTGGTCCAGCTTCTCAGAGGCCTTCCTGGACCACTACTTACCCCGGGAGGTCAGACAGGCCCGGATGGACCAGTTTTTACACTTAGAGCAGGGGGCCAGGAGCGTCCGTGAGTATTCTTTACAGTTCGACTCCTTAGCCCGCTATGCTCCAGCATTTGTGGACACCATGTCGTCCAGAGTCCATCGCTTTATTATGGGCCTGAATTCAGATTACATAGAAACATGCATGACAACTACTTTGAGAGAGGACATGGACATAGCTAGGGTACAGGCCTTCGCACAGACAATTGAGGGCCTGAGACAGCGACAACGGGGCGACTTCAGAGCAGCGCCGTAGAAATAGACCCACTGAGATTCAGGGGGAAACCCCCAGAGGACCGAGACCACGGTTTTCCGATAGGCCACCCAGATCTTTACCTCTGGTACAGCAGCAGAGAGGCAGATTTGTTCGCCGGAGTCAGTCAGAGTCCGGTAGCAGTTTACGGACAGTAGCATCACCTTAGCAGCGGAGGGCAGAACAGAGTAGATTTGCACCTACCCCTTGTCCTATATGCCACCGACCCCATTCTGGAGCCTGCAGGCAAGGCTTCTCAGGGTGTTATCACTGCGGACAGGAAGGGTATTTAATGAGAGATTATCCGGCCAGAGGACAGGGTAGCCGGGATAGTCTGGATAGAGCATCAGTGGGACCACGAGCTCCAGCAGCCTCGGTAGGGTCGCAGACCCTCAGGTTCAGCAAATAGGGGCCGAGGTAGATCAGGAGCCTCTGGCTCAGGTGCAGGCCCCAGTCGTACCTAAGCTTTACCAGGGAGGCAGGATTCAGAGGCATCTCCCGACGTGGTCACAGGTATATTGATTATCTGCTCATACCCTGTTTATGTATTGATTGATCCAGGGTCTACCTTGTTATATATTACACCATTTGTGGCCCGAAAGTTGGGTATCGAACCAGAATTGCTTCAGCAGCCCTTTTCAGTGCTTACACCGGTCGGTGACTCGATTACAGCTAAAAGAGTTTACCGAGGGTGTATGGTAGAGGTTGCTGATCGCCAGACCACAGTAGACTTAATAGAACTTGAGATGGTCGACTTCGATGCCATTATGGGTATGTACTGGTTAGTGCCATGCTATGCCAACTTAGAATGCTGGACCAAGACGGTCCGATTTCACTTTCCGGGGGAAGCAGTGCGAGAGTGGAAAGGGAGCATAGCTACGCCAAAAGGTAGGTTTATTTCCTACCTTCAGGCGAGAAAATTAATAGAAAAGGGATGTATTTACCAACTAGTTAGAGTCCAGGACGTTCGGGTGGAAGCTCCGACTCTTCAGTCTGTTCCAGTGGTCAATGAATTCCCTGACGTATTTCCAGATGAGTTGCCTGGTATCCCTCCTGAAAGGGAGATAGATTTTGCAATTGACTTGTTGCCAGTGACTCAACCTATATCCATTCCCCCGTATCGCATGGCACCAGTTGAGCTTAGAGAGTTGAAAGAGCAGTTAAAAGATTTGCTCGAAAAAGGCTTTATCAGGCCTAGTACTTCCCCGTGGGGTGCGCCAGTACTGTTTGTAAGGAAGAAAGATGGCTCATTCCGTATGTGTATAGACTACCGGCAGCTGAATAAGGTAACGGTTAAAAACAAATACCCGCTCCCTAGATTAGATGATTTGTTTGACCAGTTGCAGGGGGCCAGATGTTTCTCTAAGATAGATCTGAGGTCCGGATACCACCAGGTCCGGGTTTGTGAGAGGGACATTCCAAAGACTGCTTTCAGGACCAGGTACGGTCACTTTGAATTTCTAGTCATGTCTTTTGGGCTGACGAATGCTCCCGCAGTGTTTATGGACCTGATGAACAGCATATTCAGACCGTATTTGGATCTGTTCGTGATAGTATTTATCAATGATATTCTGGTATATTCTCATTCAGAGACAGATCACCAGAACCATTTATGAACAGTACTCCAGATCCTTAGAGACCGTCAGTTGTACGCCAAGTTTTCTAAGTGTGAGTTCTGGCTGAACTCAGTTGCCTTTTTGGGGCATATCGTGTCGGATGCTGGGATACAGGTGGATACACAGAAAGTAGAGGCGGTCAAGACATGACCCAGACCTACCACTCCGACCGAGGTCCGTAGTTTCCTGGGTTTAGCAGGGTATTACCGGAGATTTGTTGAAGGATTCTCCACTATAGCAGCACCTCTGACAAAGCTGACACAGAAAGCAACGAAATTTCAGTGGACGGAGGCATGTGAGCAGAGTTTTCAAGAATTGAAAGACAGATTGACCTCCGCCCCAGTACTAGCATTGCCAGAGGGGACAGATAGGTATGCGGTGTATTGCGGCGCTTCAGGCTTTGGACTGGGTTGTGTGCTGATGCAGCATGGAAAGGTAATTGCTTATGCTTCCAGACAACTGAGGAAGCATGAAAAGAACTATCCGACTCATGACCTGGAATTGGCCGCAGTGATCCACGCTCTGAAAATCTGGAGGCATTATCTGTATGGCGTTCATGTAGACATTTTTACAGATCATAAAAGCATGCAGTACATTTTCACACAAAGGGAGTTAAATCTGCGACAGCGTCGTTGGTTAGAATTGCTGAAAGATTATGACGTAAATATTCTCTACCACCCAAGGAGAGCTAATGTAGTAGCAGATGCCCTCAGCCGTAAGTCAATGGGGAGTTTAGCGTATTTCCGACCCGAGAAGCGGGAGTTAGCCAAGGAAATTCATCAGCTAGCTGGTTTAGCCGTTCGAGTAGTAGAGACAGAAAATAGCAGAGCGGTGATTCAGAACTCTGTTGTGTCATCGTTAGTTACATAGGTAAAAGAACGGCAGTACGAGGACCCTGACTTAGTCCAGCTCAGAGATAGAGTTCAGAAAGGTAAGGAGCCAGATTTCCAAATGACTGAGGATGAAGTGCTGCGTTGTAAGGGCCGCCTATGTGTTCCGAAAGTTTTAGGATTTCGCCAGCAGATCATGCATGAGGTACATTACGCTCGCTATCCCTCCATCCAGGAGCAATGAAAATGTACCACGACATCAGAGACATCTACTGGTGGCCAGGTATGAAAGCTGAAATAGCTGAATTTGTATCTAGATGTCCTAACTGCCAGTAGGTGAAAGCAGAACACCAGAAATCGGGCGGTCTGACGCAAGATATAGTTGTGCCTTGTGGAAATGGGAAGTGATAAATATGGATTTTGTAACAGGGTTACCCCGTACCAGACGCAGAAACAATTCTATTTGGGTAATAGTTGACAGGCTGACAAAATCAGCTCATTTCCTGCCAGTGAAAGCTACCTTCTCGGCTGAGGATTATGCCGAATTATATATCAGAGAAATAGTTAGATTACATGGAGTGCCGGTATCTATTATTTTAGACAGGGGAGCACAGTTTACAACTAGATTTTGGCAGTCATTTCAGAGAGGCCTGGGGACACAAATTAACTTAAGTACAGTCTTTCATCCTCAGACAGACTGGCAAGCAGAACGAACTATCCAGACGCTCGAAGATATGCTATGAGCGTGTGTACTAGATTTTGGGGGTAGCTGGGATGAGCATCTTCCATTGATTGAGTTTGACTATAATAACAGTTATCATTCAGCTATCCAGATGGTGCCCTTTGCAGCATTATATGGGCGAAAATGTAGATCACCCGTTGGCTGGTTTGAAGTGGGGGAGACAACGCTGATTGGGCCGGATGTTATTCGTCAGTCAGAAGAGGTGGTGAAGCTTATCAGAGAACACCTACTGACTGCTCAGAGACGCCAAAAGTCTTATGCAGATATGCGGCGCAGAAATCTAGAATTTGCAGTAGATGACTGGGTATATCTGAAAGTGTCTCCAATGAAAGGGGTGATGAGATTTGGCAAGAAAGGCAAGCTTAGCCCGAGGTTCATTGGGCCATATCAGATTCTGCAGATAATAGGTCGAGTTGCATACGAATTGAACTTGCCTTCAGAGTTAGCGTCTGTTCACCCAGTATTCCATGTATCTATGTTGAGGAAGTTCGTAGGAGACCCTTCCACAGTTGTTCCAGTTCAGGATGTCCAGGTCACAGAAGAGTTAGTATATGAAGAGGTTCCAGTAGCTATACCAGACAGACAGATCCGTAGACTGAGAACTAAAGATGTTGCGTCTGTCAAAGTATTGTGGCATAATAGGAACCGAGAAGAAATGACCTGGGAAGCCGAGGAGGACATGAAAGCCAGATATCCCCACTTATTCCAGGCATAGGCAAACGGGAGGTATGTTAGAACTGTTTTTCCTTATGAATGCTTATACTTCACATATGAAAGCAGGCGATTGATTATAGACAGTTATACATGAATGTTATTATATCGTGTGGAGTACCTGTATTGGGCTTTTCTGCTTTTCAGGAATTTTGAGATAGTCCATAATACAGGGGAAACTCTGCCGAAATTTTTCTAGAAACAAGTTGAGTAAGTTGAGAAGTCCTCTAGACAAAATGTCATTCGAGGACGAATGTTCTTAAGGGGGGGAGGATGTCACACCCCGTAAATTTTAAATAAATAAATAGTCTAATGGCATGTTGGTTAAGGGATTTTAAAAAAACAATAGCAAAGTTGGTTTTTCTCCATTTTTATCAATAAAACCACCAAAAAAACAGAGGGTATAGCCATGAAAGGCAAACCCATAACAATATATACAATTTCCTTCCGATTACGCTATGAAACACGGTCTAAACTCCGTTCCGGCTTAGGTACAGAGATATAAAGCTGCAGAGAGCAATCCTACGGAGTTGGTTTCGTGAAATTTGGCTGGCGAAATGTCGTACTACCGAGGTAAAGTAAATAGAATTGCTTTAAATTAGTACCAATGTGTTCCTAGCCTTGCAGTGAGCATTTATCCCTTCTAGACTATCGAGAAATAACGAGTTTTCGACCGTTTTTTGAAAGATTGAAGTTTGGGATAAATATATATCAAAAGTGATAATTTCTCCCGGATATTAATGTATTTAGTTCTAATTGACATGTATATGAATGTAGTTGGGAGAAACAGCAAAAGTACCGACGGAAATCACATCGGTCAGTCGGGTACTCAGAAATCAGGTATGTAAAGCTATTCTTTCAGCAAGCCAGGAAGTACAGTCTAGAAAATAAATAGAATAAAGGCTATTGACAGATACCCAGCGTACAGGAACGATTTTAGTACGATTTCCAGCAAGCATGCTAGTATATCACTAGGTATTATGCGATAATCAGAATAACGGATAGTCAGATGATTTTAGATAGTAATGTGGTATCATCTAGTAGCTCAGCATGTTCTTACGTAATATCCAGAATGGAAGTTGTAAAAGCAGTATAATGAATTAGCAAGATTACAGATAGTATGTATTACATTTGTTGAGACTGTATCCGGTAATAGATGGCACATCTTATATTATTGAGCTATATCCAGTTATAGATGGCATGTTCTATGTTATTGAGTTATATCCAGATATAATCAGATCAGTAATCAGATATAGAAATAGCCCCAGACACCGATATAGCTCCAGACACAAATATAGCTCCATAAATAGATATGGCTCTAGAAATTGATATAGCTTCAGATCACGGATATCAATAATCAGATAAACAGATAAAGGCCAGGTAGCAGTTAGACCAGCAGCCAGAAACAATGTAAACAGAATATAGCATCAGTTGTTTAGTACGGAATGGCCTTGAGATAAAAGAAGTGTGTATGATTAGTATTTTTCATTTGAGCATGCTTGCTGTGTATGTGTTTTGCATGTTGAGACTTGTTGTGGCATGTGGACACCCTTTAGCATCCCCTCTACCCCTGGGTTATAGCTGTGTCGATACTAGATTCAGATACCGCCACCAGTTGGGCGATGTCGTCCGCCTAGAGGAAGATGATGGCCGACCACCATGATAATACGGTCCAGATTACCCTGCTTGCAGGGGCAGTTTAGTTTGTTCTGCGCAGAGCCAGATTACCCTGTTTACAGGGGCAGATTACTCTCTGTGTGCTTGTGGCCGGGGGCAGTTTCAGATACAGATTTTTATAAAATTACCCTGTTGCGTGCTTGCACCTAGGGGCAGTTTCAGTTATAGATACAGCAGCAGATTACCCCGTGTGCACTTGCGCCTAGAGGCAGGAGTCTTCGGACTCAGACACAGTTTATTGTCAGAGGCCAAGGCCTGAGCTACGTACCCAAGGGGGTCGGTAGGAGGAGCTCACAGTTATCGGATGAGTGGAGTGACTTATTTTTGGTTGGTTTAGACCCGGATAGGGGTATATAGATTGTTCTATTGATTGGCACCTTCCGGCTTATAGGGGTCGGTCAGGTATTGTGTGTATCTATATGTATATCTATATGTGCTATTAGATACTAATAAACAGTAGGACGACACATCGTTAGTTAGTTACAGAATATGTAAACTCTCCCCAGTTATCCTCAGCCAGATAGATTCAGCTACTTCCTGCTTATATGTCATGTTATTGTTGTTACCCAGTTCAGTTGTGTATTTCAGTTTGCTTTACATGCTCGGTACCTGTGGTACTGACGCCCGTGGGGCGCTGCATTGCTTGCCTGCAGGTACTCACAGACGAGGAGCCGATCCCTCGTGATCCTAGCCAGCACAGAGTTATCAACTCCTGTCATCCGGAGCTTGATATTCAAAGGTGTATTTCATTTTCTTTTGTTGTATAGTACGGGTAGGTCGGGACCCTGTCCCGACCATTCTATTATCACTTCTTAGAGGCTTGCAGTCTGATGTTTTCTGTGGTGGTGGAGCCGGTCGTGTGGGGCCGTGCATGTATATATGTGTTTAGTTGTTGATGTTGGTCGTGTGGGGCCTTCTTCTGGTTATATTTAGTGACCTTGTCGGTCACAAAGGTGAATAGTAGTTGTTTCAGATTATAGTGTCATTGTTTTGGTTAGCTGTTGTGTATTGCAGGTGGCTATGGGCCTAATCGGCCGGGGGATGTATTTACAGCCGCTATATAGCCGGTTCATTTCTTGAAATAGAGCCAGAGTCTAGCAGGCACCAGGTGCCCGTCATACCCCCCAAGGTGGGGTGTGACACATATCATGAAGGCATGAGCTACCTCTTACTCCCATACTTGTTATTGAGTTGTTTGATGTCTGGGGAGTTAACTTCATGGGCCCGTTTGTGAGCTCAAATGGGGTGAAGTACATACTTTTAGCTGTGTACAATGTATCTAAGTGGATGGAGGCAGTTGCACTTCCTAATAATGAAGGCAAGAGTGTCACAACGTTGTTGTACTTTTTTCTTAACTCGCGGTCATGTCTTGGCCCCCCACGGAATATCTTCTCCAGATTTGGAACTCCCAGAGAAATCATTATTGATGGGGGCTCGCACTTTTATAACTAGTTGTTTCGGACCTTGCTAGAAAAATATGGGTTGAAGCATAGTGTGGAAACAACTTATCATCCACAATCTCGTGGGAAAATTGAGGTCTCCAACTGGGAGATAAAAAGACCATCTTAGCAAAGACTGTGAATGCTAATAGGATAGAATGGTCTAGGAAGCTGGATGATGAGTTATAGGTATATTGGATTACATTCAAGACCCCTATAGGTATGTCTCCTTATCAGCTTGTGTATGGGAAAGCATGTCATCTTGCGATCGAGCTTGAGCACAAAGGCATGTGGGCACTTAAGAAACTGAATCTGAATTAGATTGATGTTGCGAACTTGAGGCTTGATCAGTTGAATGAGTTAGATTAATTTTTTTTAAAAGCCTATGAAGTTCATGTAATGCCCCAGAAACCCTAAAATCAGACTCGGGAGTTAAAACGAAGAAAATAGAATTTTCTACACCAGGTCACAGAACGAGTCATCCTGTGACCCATGGGGTAGGCCACGAGTCATAGACTGACTCATGGAGAAGGGTCCAGACTTGGTTGAAAATTTGGGAAATTGAGTGACCAAAGGTGTGACCACGAGTTGTAGTCAACACCATGAGTCGTGGTCAAGGGTTGACTGAAAGTTGGAAAATTCGGGCAGTGTACCTAATGAATCATCACCACGACTCGTCGGGTACACCACGAGTCATGGTGTCCCCCGTGGTGACCTATGAAGAGAAGTCTTGGTTCAGTGACAATGGGAGACGTCATGAGTCGTTAAGCCTCCTGACGACTCGTGAAGTTAGTCATAGGAAGATGTGAATTTAAAGAAAATTTCCAGTACACACCACGACTTGGCACCACGAGTCGCCCCTGACCTCAAGACTCGTGGAGTGCCTCGTTGGGACTGGAAGGGTCCTTTTTCCTGCGAATTTCCTAGGGTGTTTTACGTAATCTCCTAAACTCCTAGACTTAAACTACGTCATTTTGGGTATTAATTAGGGGATTTAGAGGGGTAACCGATGGTTTCACTTCATTCCTCGCATCCCCTCAGAAGTTAGAATGTAGAATTCTCTCAGAAAGACTCAGAGAAGAAGCTAGGGCAATCGAATTCTCCTCAGATTTTCAAGGGATTCCCTTGGGGATTTCCATCACCAGGTATGTGGGAATTCAAAAAGGGAATAGTTCTTCTCTTGTGTCCCCAAAATCTTCTTTATCTTCTCTATCAGTTCTAGCCCTAAACTTTCGAATGTAAATAAATTATATGTCAGACTTCGTTTATAACATGTACAATATCGTCTATGTTGATTGTTGTTATATTTCCACTACCTAGTTATCATGTTAATACTCATTCTTGTAAGAATGGTTTTATCCCTAGCTTTGAATGCAGTAAACTAGAATTTTGCCTGTTGGACTAGTTTTTCCTTGTGGCTTGATTCTATCAGTTTGGGTTTCCCATATTGCTAGAATATGTTGAGGTTTCATTCAGATGTTTGTTAGTCCAGTCTCAGTCAATTATTAGCATATTCTGTATAATCCAGAAATGTCAACTGATTAGTTTGACTATAGTAAATTCTTAAGATGTCAGTGGTGCCTCCCAGTTATCAGTATTAGACTCAATTATTAGATTTTAGTGGTTCTCTAGGCAGTCATGACACTTCTAGATAAGCAGCTCTGACCACCCTTAGGACCCCAATTTCATATTACAGTTTGTCCTTTAGACGATTACGACGCTTCCTGATAAGCAGCTCTGACTAGTCTTAGAACACTAGTTACAGAATTTGGTCCGACAAGACTTTCAATGTACTTCTAGATTTGTATTCCTGACTTAGTCTTGGGCCCCAGTTTTGAGCTATCAGCTTCGTAGTCACTCTTGGACTATCCATTAGGAGTAGGACTTAGCACTGAGCTGACTGGAGTTCCAGCGCACCAAGGTTCCTAGAACTACATTGCCACCATAGGTTATATATTATTAGCCTCATGGCTCCAAATATGTGATCACTCAGTTCATTCCTCTATACCTTGGCAAGGTATATTGGGTCCTACTGATGGGATGTATAGATCAGACTTCACATCTAGCTCACGTGGTTATATGTCGGTTATAGACTCTCCCACTAACCGGTTCAGTTCAGTCTAAGATTAGCTCAGTTGGAACAGTTTCAGACTGCTTAGTTTAGATCAGTTCAGTACAGTACTTTAGATTAGTATCTTAGATTTAAGGCATGTCTTTGACCATCAGACAAGGTCATTTTGACCATCTCAGTATTTCACAGTTTATTAGTTTCAGTATTTCAGTTGGTCATTGCATGTCTTTACAGTTTAATTATTTTATTCTCCGTGTTATGGTTCTCTCACTTATTCAGTACACTCAAAGTACTTACGCGTACCTTTTATGTTGTATCATTTTATGATACAGCTGCAGGTTCTCAGTCTCAACACCATTGGCAGATCACATTCAGGAGTTTTCAGCTATACCAAGTGGTGAGTACTCATCTTTTGAGGAAGATGATTATTTTCTTCAATTGTTTTTTTCTTTCAGTTAGAATTAAATTTAGCTAGAGGCTTGTCCCAGCAACTCATCAGATAGATGGCTTTCAGAAACAGACACGGATTTAGACGTTCAGTTTTCTTTTTAGATGTATAAACTTTTACTATTCAGTTTTCCTTAATGTTTCATGTTTAAGCTTCCAATATGTTTTTACTTAGTTTAGCAGTGTTATGATAGACCATAGGTTGACTTGGGTTACTTGTGACTCCGAGTACCGCATCTCGTCCAGGGTATAGACTCGGGACCTGACAAACTTGGTATTAAAGCCAGGTTTAGAGTATCCTAGGATGTCTGAAAGCCGTATCGAGTAGAGTCCTTTTCATGGGTGTGAAGCGCGCTTATGACCGGGAGGATACGAGACGTTATTAGGAAAACTCCCTTTTATTCATACTCTTTATCGTGCGACTGATTTCAATCCCAAAAATGTTTTT
The DNA here is from genome assembly GCA_035772735.1 of Datura wrightii. NCBI lineage: Eukaryota > Viridiplantae > Streptophyta > Magnoliopsida > Solanales > Solanaceae > Datura > Datura wrightii. The sequence continues at coordinate 41,064,432 of JASDFA010000003.1, forward strand.
CTAAGTCGTTATCTATTTCATTTTAGTGAAATCATGCCTCCACAATGTGGTAACAGAAGAAGGGCCGACAACACTCACCGACCTGCCCCACCAACTGCAGCATCCCCTTAGGACAACCTAGTGTCCTCCAAATTGTTTAGAGCAACCATCCAGCTGCTCACATAGAAAGTCACAAATCAGATGAGCCAACAGGTGGTCCCGATTAGTACTAATGGGTCCGCAGCAGCTGCCCGAGTTCGGACTTCACCCGGATAAACCATCAAATTTTCCATGGATCTATAGTGGGAGAGGACCCATAAGAGTTCGTGGGTGAGATCAGGAAGATCACCCCAATTATGGGTGTTAGATCCTCGGAGAGTGCCGACCTGACTACCTACCAGCTGAAAAGAGTAGCTCAGATTTGGTACGACCAGTGAAAGGAGGGGAGACCAGCGGTTGCAGAACCAATGGAATTGGAGTAGTTCACTACAGCCTTCCTAGACAGATTTTTCCCCCAGGAGTTCATGAAGACTAAAGTGGCTGAATTTATGAATCTGGAGTAGGGAAATTGAATGGTGGATGAGTATGCACTGGAGTTTACAAGGTTGTCTAAATATGCTCTAAAGATGGTAGTCGAGCCAAGGGCTCTTATGTTGATGTTTATTAATGGAGTATCAAACTTGGTCCTCAAGGAGTGTAGGAGGGCAATGCTGATTAAGGATATCAATCTCTCCAGTGTCATAGTTCATGCCCAGCAGATTGATGCAGAAAAACTAAAAGACTTCGAGCGGGAGAAAAAATGGGCAAGAACTAGCCAGTCAGATTGTGGACACTAGAGATCTGGTGGTAGTAGCCGCCCATAGTAGCAACAGCAACAACAGCAGCAGAAGGCTCCAGCACCCACTTCAGCTAGTGCCCCTACTTTCCTGTCCCGCAAGGATCAGAGGGGTGGGGCATCTGGCTCACAGTCCCAGAGTCATAGTGCCAGCAACTGCTATAACTACCCATCTTGCCCTAATTCTGGGAAGAACCATCCAGGAGAATGCCTTCACGGCCGAGAGGGTTGTTTTGGGTGTGGACAGCTCGGTCATCGGCTCAAAGAATCCGTTAGCAGGATGGGGGAGATCACAATCCACCACTTCAGCAGCTCCAGCAGGACGACCAGCTCAGCAGGCCAACACTTCAGGTACAGATGACAGCCAGCGCCAAAATCGTTTTTATGTTTTTGTCCTCTCGTCAGGATCAGGAGAACTCAGTTAACGTGGTCACGTATATGTTACGCCTTTTCCATCTTGACGTGTATGCCCTACTAGATCCAGGAGCCACACTTTCGTTCGTGACTCCTTATGTAGTTGTCCAGTTTGATATCAGTCCAAAAGTCCTCTCAGAACCATTCTTAGTCTCCACCACGGTTGGCGAGTCAGTTAGAGCCAGTCGGATGTATAGAAACTATCCAGTCTCAATTTTGAATAAGGTCATTCCAGATGATCTTGTAAAGTTAGACATAGTTGACTTTGACCTCATTCTTAGCATGGATTGGTTACAGTTCAGTTATGCCTCAGTTGACTGCAGAACTAGAGTCGACAGGTTTCATTTCTCTAATGAGCCAGTTTTAGAGTGGATGGGCAGAAGTTTAGCACTTAAGGGTCGGTTTATTTCCTACCTTAAGGATAGAAAGCTTATTTCCAAAGGGTGATTTTATCATCTAGTTTGGGTCAAGGATTCCAGCTCTGAGACCCCAACTATCCAGTCAGCTCCAGTTGTTAGTAAGTTCCTTGACATGTTTCCCAAAGATCTTCCCGGAGTCCATCCTGAGTGGGAAATAGACTTCGGCATAGACCTTCTTCCAGACACTCCGCCCTTCTCCATCCCTCTTTAGAGAATGGCTCCAGCTGAGCTTAATGAATTGTAGGAGCAACTAAAGGACCTCCTTGATAAGGGATTCATTAGGCCTAGAATCTCTCCCTGGGGTGCTCCAGTACTAGTCATGTAAAAGAAAGACGGTACCCTCAGAATGTGCATCGATTACCGTTAGTTGAACAAGGTCACAATCAAGAACAGGTATCCCCTACCCAATATTGATGAATTGTTTGATCAACTTCATGGAGCCAGTTATTTCTCCAAGATAAATTTCAGGTCGGGGTATCATCAGGTAAGAGTCAAAGAGTGTGACATACTGAAAACATCTTTCAGAACTCGATATGGTCACTACGAGTTCGTGGTTATATTCGTTGGACTCACTAATGCCCTTGTAGCTTTCATGGACCTAATGAACAGAGTCTTCAAGAAGTATCTAGAAATGTTCATCATCATGTTCATTGATGACATTTTAGTGTACTCCAGAAATGAGGAAGAACATGCTAATCACTTGAGGATAGTGCTTCAGATGCTTAAAGACCGCCAGTTGTTCGCAAATTTCAGCAAATGCAAATTCTAGTTGAAGTCTGTGAACTACCTTGGTCACGTGGTCTCGGGTGAGGGTATTTAGGTGGATCCTCAAAAGATAGAAACAGTGAAAGACTAGCCAAGACCTACTTCCCCAACCGAAATCAGAAGTTTCTTAGGTCTATCCAGTTATTATTGACGTTTTTTGGAAGGTTTTTCCTCTATTGCATCTCCTTTGACTAGTTTAACTAAGAAAAAGGTGAAATTTTAGTGGTCAAATGCGTGTGAGAAGAGTTTCCAGGAGTTGAAGACTCGACTTACTACCGCTCCAGTTTTGACCTTACCAGAAGGAACAAATGGGTTTGTGGTGTATTGCGATGCTTCTAGAGTTGGACTTGGTTGCATTCTGATGCAGCGAGGTAAGGTGATAACTTACGCCTCCAGCCAACTCAAGGTTCATAAGAAGAACTATTTGACTCATGACCTGGAGTTGGCAGCGGTAGTGTTTGCATTGAAAATATGGAGGCACTACCTTTATGGGGCTCACGTGGATGTATTCACTGATCACAAGAGCCTTCAGTATGTCTTCGGTTAGAAAGATCTAAATCTTCGTCAAAGAAGATGGTTGGAGCTACTGAAGGACTATGACATGAGCATGTTGTATCACCTAGGAAAAGACAATATAGTGGTTGATGCCCTAATCAGGATGTCTATGGGGAGCATGGCTCATGTTGAAGAGGGTAAAAAGGAACTGGCAAAGGATATTCACAGGTTAGCGTGGTTGGGAGTGCAGTTTGTTGAAATAACTGAGGGCGGAGTAGTTGTGCAGAGTGGATTAGATTCCTCGTTGGTAGTTGAAGTTAGGATGAAGATCCCATATTGCTTAAGCCGAAGGAGGCGGTTCTAAAAAAAGAAGTGGAGGCTTTCTCCAATGGGGAGGATGGTGTACTCCGTTACCAGGGTAGGCTGTGTGCACCGAATGTAGGTGATTTGAGACAGCAGATACTAGTTGAAGCACACAATTCAATATATTCCATCCACCCAGGTGAGAAAAAATGTATCGTGATTTACAGGATATTTACTGGTGGAACGGCATGAAGAGAGACATCGCAAAATTTGTAGCTAACTACCCAAACTGCCAGCAAGTTAAGGTGGAAAATCAAAGACCGGAAGGTATGACTCAGGATATTAGCATACCCACATGGAAGTGGAAAGAAGTAAATATGGACTTTATTACAGGTCTACCCCGGACTCGTCGGCAGCATAACTCAATCTAAGTGATAGTAGACCAGATGACTAAGTCAGCACATTTTCTCCCAATTAAAACTATAGACTCAGCTAAGGATTATGCCAGGCTTTATATCAGGAGTTGATCAGATTACATAAGGTGTCCTTATCTATTATCTCAAATAGAGGTACCCAGTTCACCTCGCATTTCTGGAAGTCATTTCAAAAGGGACTTGGTACCCATGTCAAGCTCAGCACAGCTTTTCACCCGCAGACAGATGGACAGGCTAACAGACTATACAAACTTTAGAAGATATGCTGAGAGCGTGTGTCATCGATTTCAAAGGCAATTGGGATGCCCACCTACCTCTCATCGAGTTTGCATACAACAACAACTACCACTCCAGTATTCAGATGGCTCCATTTAAGGCATTGTATGGTAGGAGGTGTAGATCTCCTATCAGGTGGTTTGAGGTTGGTGAAGCTTCTCTAAGTAGGCCAGACTCAGTTTATGAGGTATGAAGAAGGTACAACTTATAAGAGAGAGGTTGAAAACTGCGCAAAGCTGTTAGAAATCTTATACTGATGTGAGGAGAAGAGAATTAGAGTTTGTAGTGGATGACTGGGTTTATCTAAAAATTTCACCTATTAAAGGGGTGATGAGATTTGGAAAGAATGGAAAACTTAGTCCGAGATATGTGTGACCCTACATAATTCTAAGGCGAATTGGAAATGTAGCCTATGAGCTGGAATTACATTCAGAGTTATCATCTGTGCACCTAGTGTTCCATTGTCACTATTGAAGAAGTGCATTTGGTGATCCAACTTCAGTTGTGCCACTAGACAGTGTGAGTGTGAAAGATAGTCTCTCTTACGAAGAGGTCCCAGTTTAGATTGTTGACCGTCAGGTTCGTAAGTTGAGGAACAAAGAAGTAGCTTCAGTCAAAGTATTGTGGAGAAATCAACATGTTGAAGGAGCTACGTGGGAAGCCGAAGTAGATATGATGGCTAGATACCCACATTTATTCCCTTCCGGCTTAGTTTCAGTTTAAGGTATCAATTTTCTCCCTAAAACTCTATTTAGTTTCATGTTCAGTTCATGTGCCCCAGTTTCTTTCATGTCAATGTACGTAAGTGTGACTCATAAATTCAGTTCAGTCATGTAGTTTAATTCAGAGGCGGTCATTCCGTTAGTTTTCAGCTTTGTTCAGTATTTAAATATGATGATTGCGTTTCTCTACTTTTCTATATGTTTCCAATATTCGAGGATGAATGTTCCAAAGGGGGGATATTGTAATGCCCCGAAAACCCTAAGATCAGACCCAGGAGTTGAAACAGAAAAAACAGGATTTTTTGTACCAGGTCACAGAACAAGTCATCCTGTGACCTGTGGGGTATGCCACGAGTCGTGGAGTGACTTGTGGGGAATGGTCCAGACTTGGTTGAAAATTTGGGAAATTGAGTGACCACGGGTGTGACCACGAGTCGTGGTCAACACCACTAGTCGTCATGTCAATCATGGTCAAGGGTTGACTGAAAGTTGGAAAATTCAGGCAATGTACCTAAAGAATCATCACCACGACTCGTCGGGTACACCACGAGTCCAGGTGTCCCCTGTGGTGACCCATGAAGAGAAATCTTGGTTCAGTGGCACCAGGAGACGTCATGAGTTGTTAAGTCTCCTGACGACTTATGAAGTTATTCATATGCAGGATGTGAATTTGAAGAAAATTTCCAGTACACACACACCATAACTTGGCACCATAAGTCATCCCTGACCTCACGACTCATGGAGTGCGTCATGGGGACTCGCAGGATCCTTTTTCCTGTGAATTTTCTAGGGTGTTTTACGTAATTTTCTAAACTCCTATACTCTAAACTACATCATTTTGGGTTTTCATCAGGGGATTTAGAAGGGTAACCGACGATTTTACTTCCATCCTCGCATCCCCTCAGAAGTTAGAATGTAGAATTCTCTCAGAAAGACTCAGAGAAGAAACTAGGGCAATCAAATTCTCCTCAGATTTTCAAGGGATTCTCTCTGGGATTTCCATCACCAGGTATGTGAGAATTCAATAAGGGAATAGTTCTTCCCTTGTATCCCCAAAATCTTCTCTATCTTCTCTATCAGTTCTAGCCCTGAACATTCGAATGTGAATAAATTATATGTCAGACTTCATTTATAGCATGCGGAATATCGTCTATGTTGATTGTTGTTATATTTCCACTACCTAGTTATCATGTTAATACTCATTCTTGTAAGGATGGATTTAGCCCTAGCTTTGAATGCAGTAAACCAGAATTTTCCCTGTTGGACTAGTTTTTCCTTGTGCCTTGATTCTATCAGTTCAGGTTTCCCATATTGCTAGAATATGTTGAGCTTTTAGTCAGATGCTTGTTAGTCCAGTCTCAGTCAATTATTAGCATATTCAGTATAATCCAGAAATATCAGCTGATTAGTTTGACTATAGTAAATTCTTGAAGTGTCAATGGTGCCTCTCAGTTATCAGTATTAGACTCAGTTATCAGATTTTAGTAGTTCTCTAGACATTCATGAAACTATTAGATAAGCATCTCTGACCATCCTTAGGACCTCAGTTTCAGATTGCAGTTTGTTCTTTTGACAGTTATGATGCTTCCACATAAGCAGCTTTGACCAATCTTAGAACATCAGTTACAAAATCCATTCTGATAAGACTCTCAGGATACTTCCAGATAGGTATTCCTGAGTTAGTCTTGGGCCCCGGTTTTGAGCTATCAGTTTAGTAGTTAGTCTAGGACTATCTAGTGGGAGTAGGACATAGCACCGAGAGGATCGGGGTTCCAGCACACCCAAATTCTTAGAACTACGTTGCCACCGTAGGTTATATATTATTGGCCTCATGGCCCTAGACTTGTGATCACTTAGTTCATGCCTCTATACCCTGGCAAGGTATATTGGGTCCTACCAATGGGGTGTATATATTGGACTTCACGTCTATCTCATATGGTTATATGTCGGTTATTGACTCTCCCACTAGTCGGTTCAGTTTAGTCTCATATTAGCTCAATTAGAATAGTTTCAGACTGCTCAGTTCAAATCAGTTTACTACAGTACTCAAATTAGTATCTCAGATTTAGGTCATGTCTTTGACCATTAGACAAGGTCATTTTGACCATCTCAGTGTATCACAATTTATTCAGTTTCAGTATTTTAGTTGGTCATTGCATGTCTTTACAGTTTAGTTGTTTTATTCTCCATGCTATGGTATCTATCACTTACTTAGTACATTCAAAGTACTGATGCATACCTTTTATGTTGTATCATTTTTTGATACAACTGTGGGTTCTCAGTCTCAGCACCGTTAACTGATCACATTCAGGAGTTTTCAGTTGTACAAGTGGCGAGTCCTCATCTTTCGAGGATGATGATTATTTACTTCAGTTACTTTTTCTTTCAGTTAGTATTAGAGTTAGCTGGGGGCTTGTCCTAGCAACTCATCAGATAGATGGCTTTTATACATAGACACAGATTTAGACGTTTAGTTTTCTTAGATGTATAAACTTGTACTATTCAGTTTTCCTTAATGATTTCATGTTTAAGCTTCCTCTATGTTTTTACTCAGTTTACCAGTGTTATGATTGACCATGGGTTGACTTGGGGTTACTTGTGACTCCATGTACTGTCTCTCGTCCAGAGTATAGACTCGGGACGTGACAGTTCAAAAATTTACAAAGAGAGGATGAAGATACAACATGACCAGAAAATTGAACAAAGAGAGTTTAGCCCTAGGGATATGGTTTTGTTGTTCAATACTAGGCTTCACGTTTTTCCTAGTTCCCGAGATACACTTTATGACTTAAATTAGTCTTGTTTATCTAAGTTATTGTATACATTTTCATGTAATTTTATATGAAGTGAAGATATGTGCTAACCAACATGATTAGCCTCTGTTCTGTAGGTTTTGATGACTTTTGAGTAACTAATCCATGAGTTGGTGAAGTAGAGGCTTGGAAACGGAATTAACCCGCGAACGTCGGCAAAGAGGAGGCACAAAACAGCCCACCTGCATGTGGGCAACGTGCCACGGCAGGCAGGCTGATCACAACAGCCCACCTGCACGTTGGCAACGTGCCACGGCAGGCTGGCTGCGCGACATGGAGGTGTCAACGCGCTGCCCAAGCAGCGTGACACGCTGCCAACGCGGCAGGATGCTGCCGAGGACAAATTTCGGGTGATTTCCAGAGAGCTTTCGCATCAGTAGCGTGTCACGTAGGCAGTGCTCCACGATGCACTCCGTGACACATTGCTTGTTATTCCGGGAAAAAGTCCCACTACTATAAATAGCACACTTAGGTTTTATTTAAGATATTCTGACTTGGTGGAGCAAGAACGTGGGTTACAGGCAGTTGAGGGGACGAAATTATCAGGGTTTTTCTCTCTTTCCTTCTCCTTGTATTCAATTGCTTGTATGTTTAACACTCATTTAACAATGTTTAATCTGCAAATGAGTGGCTAATTCCTCTTCTTGCTGAGGTTATGAACACTTGTAATGAAATGTGATTATTGATTCTTTTGTTTTTCATCTTTTCTTCCATGGTTGTTCTATTGATTCTTGTTCTTACTGCATTAATGTGTGGCCTACGTTAATGTACATCTAAAAAGTCCGGTTTCACTCGAGAGAGCACGAAATTGGAAAGTGGTGAATTAATAGGATATGATTCTTTCTTGGTTTGGGAAAATTGGGAATTGATTTACTTTCAGGATAGAAATATACCTGAAAATCGTATTAGTCAATTTAGGAATCGGTTTTGTATGGCTAGAACATGAATTGCATTTAATCACAGAAATGTAGGCGGATGGTTCATGATTCTTAAGTTGGGTTAAATACGAGAGTTTTAATCCATTGGCAGTAGTTCTTGACTAGCAACTAGAGGAAAAGACTAACCAAACGATATTGATAATTAATTTCATTACATGTTCGTTAACCTCAGCATGCTCACCTTCATAGTCAGACTCACATTAGATAATTGTTTAGACTTAGCATAATTATTAGAAATCAAAAATATCAAACTCTTGGTTACACTGTTGTCTGCATTGTTAGAATTGAAATATAGTACACTTGAGCAGATTGCACTTCATCCCAGTCCCTGTGGGATTGATACTTGGCTTACTTAAGCCACTTTACTACTTGTTCGACCACGTGCACTTGCGTGTAGTTATATACCCATATAACGCGAACCGAACACCTAGCAAGTTGAAGTCAAAATGGTTGGGACCATTCAGAGTGGTCCAAGTATTCTCATATGGTGCAGTTGAGTTGGAAAATCATGAAGGCAAACGGTTCAAGGTGAACGGTCAGCGGGTAAAAGTATATCTCAGAAAAATGAAGAAATCAAAATGGTGGACCTTTGGGCTCTTGGTGAAGTCTGAGTAACCCGGGGACTTGTGTCATGCCGCGACGTTAAATCAGGCACTGCATGGGAGGGAACCCATGAAGGTATCTTTGTGAATTTTGAGTAATCGAGATACCCGCGTCGTGTCGTGATGTTAAATCAGGCGCTTCTTGGAAGGCAACCCAAGTTGTAATCTTTATGTATATGAAAGAGGGACTTAGATTTGGTGATGTGGCACTTTCCTGAGCCAGGATTTATATTTATCTTTTTCCTCTATTGGAATTATAGTGTAGATTGAAGAGGTTAATAGTAGCTGATAGATTAGTCAGAATTAGTTGATTAATTACCCTAGTTAGTTAGTTAGGCAACTAACAAAGTTAGTTACAACTAACTCCTTTTCCCTCTCTGATTTTTTCATCTCTGTTTTTCCCTCCCTTTTTCTCTTCTTATTTTCATATTAGGTTCATGTATATATAAGGATCAAATACATTACAATTAATTAAGTTTTTCATTTCACAAATTTACATCTGTTGTGTTCTCTTATTTTCCACAATGGAGACAGATCTGTGATCTCCATCCTCATCTATTTTCTCTTCTCTTCTTCCTTCCTTTTTCTTCTTAGCTTCTCTACTCAGTTTCTACTTGCGATCATCATTTCAACATGGTATCAGAGTGTAGCAAATCTATCCATCTCTCGATCGATCTGTTTTTGTTTTCCTTCTCTCGATCAATCTAATTGATCTCTCGATCGATCTGCTTCTATTTTTCCTTTTCTCGATTGATCTGATTGATCTGCAGTCGATCAAGTATCAACAATTTTCACAATTTTCTAATTGAATTATTTTCCTAGAATCATCAATGGAAGAATCACAAGGAAATTCCAGCAATCAAAGCTACTTTGACATGTCAAGTCCAATGTATATTCATACGTCCGAAAGTGCAGCCGCAACCTTGATTCCAGTGAAGTTTGATGGAACAGGTTATAGATCATAGAGGAGAGGCCTACTCATGGCACTATCTGTGAAAAATAAACTAGGTTTTATTAATGGAAAGTGTAAGAAACCAGCTCCTAATTCAGAAAGCTATGCAATGTGGGAAAGGTGTGATGATATGGTTACTTCATGGATGTTAAATTCCTTGTCACCAGAACTCATGGACAGCCTGCAGTATGTTAATAATGCAAAGGAACTTTGGGATGAGCTTGAGGAGAGATATGATCAAACCAATGGAGCCAAGCTTTATCAACTACAAAGAGATATCAATGAGTTTGTTCAAGGTAATCTGGATATCACTGCTTACTACACAAAGCTGAGAAACCTTTGGGAAGAACTGAGTGCACTAGACCTAAATATGCACTGCACATGCTTGTGTGTTTGTGGAGGAAAAGCTTCCCTGCAGAAGGCTAAACAGGATAGGAGGTTGATTCAGTTCCTAATGGGATTAAATGAGGTTTATACTGTAGTTAGAGGTAGTATCCGAATGATGAATCCACTACCTAGCATGGCACAAGCATTCGCTATTCTAGCACAAGAGGAGAAACAAAGAGAAGTTAAACCTCAAGGCAGTCGACTTGGATTTGAATCTGCTTCACTAAATGCAGGTAGGTTTGGAAACATAAATTTTAGAACAAACAATACGCAAAACAATACCAGTGGAGGCAGTGCAAGTGGATCTGGCCATTCATTCAATAAATCCAACCTTTTCTGTGAACACTGCAAGAAGTCTGGCCATACTAAAGACAAATGCTACAGGCTACATGGTTTTCCACCAAATTTTTAGTTCACAAAGGGGAGAAATGCAGGAGGAAGTGCATCACATGCTCATGGAAACTGTGCAATTGATACTGAAGAAGGATCAACTCAAACAAGTCACAACTTGACCAAGGATCAATATGAATATTTGGTGAGTCTTTTAACAAGGATGCAGCATGATCAGCCAAAGGATAATGTACGCAACACTGGTTGTGGAGCTATAAACCTTCCAGGTATTTTAGCATGCTATTCCTCTATAACAGATATAGGTAACTTGTCATGTAAATGTTTAAAGATGTTTGCTGATTCCTGGATAATTGACTTTGGTGCTACACATCACATCACCTGTAATAAAACACTCCTATCACGGATTAGAATATTTCCTTATCCCTTTCTAGTAACCCTACCAAATGGATATAAAGTCAAGGTAACTGAAGTTGGTAATGCAGTTGTTGGACCAGATCTAATTCTACATAGAGTCTTATTTGTTCCTAATTTTAAATTCAACTTAGTTTTTGTCCATAGTCTGGCTTCACATCTTAAAGGTATTGTTAGTTTCAATGATGCTTTATGTCTACTGCAGGGCTCTTCAATGAAGAGGCCACTGTAGATTGGTAAAGCTAGAGATGGACTATACTTTCTCTGTTCAAAGTGTCACAGTGGGAATAATTTTGTTTCTTTCAATACCTGTAATTCAGTTTCTAGTCCATTTTCTTCTCCTGTTTTGAAAGGCTGTAATTTAAACCTTGTGAATATTCCTAGTTTGCCTTGTGAAAAGTTGAATAATGAAGCTTGTGTACTGCCTAAAAGCTCATCTATAATGACTTCTCATTCAATGGAAAATGTTGATTCTTTGAATTCTATATTTTGTGGAGACAGTGTTGATTACTTGTGGCATAGTAGACTAGGACATGTACCTTTTGTTAAAATGAGGTGTATCTCAACTATTCCAGCCAATTTGCACCTAAACAACCCTTCTTATGCTCAGTATGTCCTATGGCCAGACAAACCAGAATACCCTTCACCCAAAGTGTTATCAAAACCACAAAAATTTTTGATGTTCTTCATGTGGACATCTGGGGTCCATATCATACACCCACACATGATAATCATAGATATTTCCTTACCTTGGTGGATGATTACAGCAGAGCCACATGGATACAAATGATGCAGTGCAAAAGTGCTACTATCTCAGAACATAAAAACCTTTGTATCCCTCATTGAAAATCAATTTCAAAGTACACTTAAAGTCATTAGAACTGACAATGGTTCAGAATTTACCAGCAATGAGGCTCTTTCATTTTTCCAGTGTAAAGGAATTATACATCAAAAGACTTGCCCTTATACACCTCAACAAAATGGAGTGGTGGAAAGAAAACACAAGCATCTTTTAGAAACTGCCAGAGCCTTACTTTATCAGTCCAAATTACCCTTGAAATACTGGGGAGAATGCCTCAAAACAGCTGTGCATATCATAAACAGATTGCCATCCACAGTCCTCAATAACAAGACTCTTTTTGAACTTCTCTATCACAAGAAACCTACCTATTCTCACCTAAAAGCATTTGGATGTCTATGTTTCCCAACTACACTTAAAACACATAAAGATAAGTTTGAACCAAGGGCAACACCTCATGTATTTGTTGGATATCCTTTTGATACAAAAGAGTACAAGGTACTAGACTTGGCTACCAAGAAAATACATGTTTCTAGAGATGTAATTTTTCATGAATCTATTTTTCCTTTTGTTAAAACTGCTACTGGTTCTAATTCTGAGTCTGTGTCAAAGTTTTTTCCACAAAGTCCCTCTACTATAATTCCTAGAGTCAAAGATCATGGTTGTTCTGCTTCATTCTTCATAATATAAATAAATATTCATGCTTCAATTACACACTCAAAAAAGGCAACCTCTTCGGTGCTTCGGGTACAAACTCTAAAAGTCACATCAATTTATTAATCTTCTTAATTACAAGATCCCTCTTTAAATTCCTCTTTTTTACTTATCATAATTTATGTAGTAAAACTAATTTAAATTCTTTTCTTTCACTGCTACATAGAGCAGAGGAAGATTAGCTTTCATTCCGCAAGAAAGTAAAACACTCATCAATGATAAAAATAATGCAAACAGGTATAATTTCTTCTATATTGAAGGTATTTTTCTTTCTCTTTCTTTGTTTACTTTTGTTTTCCCTTCATTAATTCTTCTTCTTTTATCTTTCTCTTACTCTTTTCAGCTTTTTAACTATTTTCATTACTTCTTCAATTTTTAGATATTGCACATTTTTATCTACCTTAATCGTTTCTTTAGAGAAGTTCTTACACAAATTTTAAAATATGCATTCCTTGAGAATGATTTTGCTTGCAAAATATATTGCTTTCTACTTTTATCACCGATCAAGTATTTTTTTCCTTCCTCTTTTAATATATCTTTTTTATATCAGTATTATCTCTTTTAATATTTTCAATCTTATTATTTCTTTTCTATATAAATTTATTTGGAGCAATGCTGCTTTTAATTTTTTTTCAATCTTCTTTTTTTATGTAATTTTGTTCGGTGCAACCTTGATATTTTAGATATGTGATTGATATATTCATAATAGAGTAGTGATATTCTATCTAGAAAGTTATATGACCTTTCCTAACATGTTAAGCAAAGACAAGTTTAATTAGAGAGTAATGTATGTTAAACGAAAAAATAAAATAAAAGAGTAGTGTATGGATTCATAGGAATCAAGTAAGTTTTAATAAAAAGAAATTCATTAAATATTTATAAATATTTAAATATAAATAAATATATTATTATATATTAATTATGATTGGGTCCAAAGTCTTATATGGAGAAAAGAGGACCTCTGTTTGTTCCTTGATGATGATTAATGTTATTGCTGAAAAAATCTACATTGGGTGCTATATTTATTTTCTTTTATTCCATTTCTTGGTTATTCACCTTCTCCTCTTAATGCATTTTCTTTTTTCTTTCTTGCACAGGATCATAATTTTGGGAGCGTGTACTCTCTTATACTCAGTTTTATGAAAAGTAAAATACAGTGAGTACAAGATAGCATCTGCTTCAAAAATTTTGAGGTGATTTCAAATGAAAAATAAATAGCAATAACAGCCAGGTAAAGATTCAAAAGATGTTTATATATGAGATATTTAATAATCAATTTATATGCTCTTTAATGTTTTCAAATTTCTACATCTAATTTCTTGTTTAATTGCTTATTTAGTTCGTTTGAAATTTCAACATCCTACATTAATGCTTTAATTTCGTCAGTTAACTTCATACATTATATGTTCTTTTATATTTAATATGATAATTCTTTTTTATTCACATTATTATGTTGTCAGTTATTCACATAGAGTTGGTAATGTAAAGATATTTGAATTTAATTGAAGAAATATATGTGTGTGTGATTTCTTTTTTAATTTCAATGAAATTTACATAAAATAGAATGCAATGTCACTACTTGTTTTGATGACCACGCGAAGCGCGGATAATTTTACTAGTTGTAATATAAACATAGTGTTCACGTGTGTTTTGATATGTGCAAGTGTGAGTAAGATGGAAGATCTGGAATTGGAGCAAAAAAAATTTAGCAGTAAAGTCTGGTGCCAAAAAGCACAGAACAAGTCGTTACTTGACTAAATGACTAGTCATCACCATAGTTGGCACTGAAGGTTAAAATATTATGCTCTGAAGAGTAAGTGACGGATGACTTAATGAATTGTTGAATTACTCGACGAGTCATTAAGTATCTTGTCCTGAAGAAGCTGAAAACCAACTGATGGTACAAGGCCAACGACTCCAGCCACGAATTATTGGGTCTCCCAACAATTCATTGCCTGAGTCATCCGATCCCAGGTAAGTTCTCTTCATTGAAGCACGTAACAGGTAATAGAATGATTCATAGCGCCTATAAACGACTCGTCACAAATGGGTCGTGGTGCACATGTTAAATTAATACTTATCCAACTCGACCCGCGATTGAAATGCTTAAAATTGATTTTCTCTTTTAATTACCTATAGTTTCCCCAATTTACTCCACATTTGAAGCTTGAAAGTATCAAAAGGTTCCCTCCTACCTCCCCACTTATCATCTTCACTTTCACACACACACCAACACATCACCACAACATCACGATCACACGCAGCAAAAATGCCTTCGCAACAGACCAGAACTCGAGAAGAACAAATCTATTTCTCATCTTCTTTCCTCGAAAATATCATAAAAGTGAGTTCTTGAAATGCTTCTCATATTCATGCTTGAAAATGTTTGTTAACTTATTGAATTTGTCCTCGTGATAAACCCTAGGGTAATGTACATATGATTAACAAAATTTTTTATCTAAATTAATTGATGGGGTACACTAATTATGGAATAAAATTTTGGTGGGTTGTATTCTGGGGAACTCTTGGCTGTGATTGAACAGAGGATGGTTTAGGTTGTTTATACCCACTTAGTCTGCGAGCATTACGATGTGTAATTGCTTTGGTAACTAATCTTGGATTGTTATGCCTTCCCAACTCCACCAAATAGAGTGCAAAAGTGTAAAATGGGTGAAGTTTGAGTAACCTAATGGAAAGAAGGCCTTAAAGTTGATGACGCTCGAAGTAAAGATTCGTTGGAAAACTTGATGAGTCATTACTCGAGTCGTCACCACTGACATAGCATACATGGACCACTGGACTCTTAAGAACGAGTCACTTAACGAGTCTTGGTCTAACTTAACGACTCGTTGGGTGACCTATCCAGAGTGAGGTTATTTTTTTGATTTCTGAGGATGAGACAACGACTGACTTAATGACTCGTTGCCACTAGCAACGACTTATCATGACAAGTCATTAAGTTTACTATAAAATGTCAACTATTTTAACATACACACGATGACTTAACGAGCCGTTACCACGAGTAACGACTCATTAAGTCCCTTATTCAGACTGAAATTTGACACTATCTGTTGCACATTTACATTGAAATGTTAGGTATTAATATTAATTCCACAGGTACAATGGCACCAAAAGGGACTCCTAAGAAGGGTCAGGCTAAGAAACAGAGGCCGGAAAGGGACAGCCCTCGACTCGTAGGTGTAGAAGAACCATCATCGTTAGAAGAGTCGAGTGGCTCAGTTGAGGAGTATCAAATAGAGGAGGAGCAGTTGGAGTGCTGATCAACCAGGTCTACGACTAAACATCCCAGATATCCGACAACCATGGTCGCATCTCTGACTCTACTCGCAAGGGACCCTCCCAGCAATGATAGAGATAATGATGGTGAGTCCAATGTCGGACAGGAAAGTGCTGACAATGAGGATAGTGAAACCTCGGACACTTCTCCAACCTCAGCTAACAGGGAACAACCACGGAGACTTGTAAACAGGTGGGGTGTTCTGGGTATGAGGCTGATCTAAAATTGGGATATTGCTCTAAATGATAAGGGCCATGCAAAAAAGAGCACCTACAAGGAGCCGAGGTTGGTCACTGCTTGGATCAAAGACCTCCCGGAGATTCAGGCACTATTTGAGAGGTACCGGTTCAGCTGGTTGAGTGAACCATCTGAAAGTTACAGCTCAGCCTTAGTTCGAGAATTCTATGTTGTACTACCCCAAAAAGCCCTAAGATCAGACCTAAGGGTTGAAACGGAGAAAACAGAAAAAAATTTCACCAGCTCTCAAAATGAGTCATCAAATCACCCATCGTTTACCTAATGAGTCGTTAAGTGACTCGTCATTTTGCTAATGAGTCGACAAATCACCCATCATTTGTAAAGATTAGAATATCTCCTAATGAGTCAGCAAATGACTCGTCATTTGCCTAACGAGTCGTTAAGTGACCCGTGGTTTGAGCAGTACGTGGGAAATTCCAGTGTACATTATGGACTAAGCAAATGACTCGTCATTTGCCTAATGAGTTAGCAAACGATTCGTCATTTACCTAACGAGTCGTCAAATGACTCATCATTTCTGGTAGTATGAAATTATCTGTCGAACCATTAAGGACATTTTCATAATTTTTAGGCTTCTAAGTCCTAAACTACCTCATTTTAAGCCTAGATAGGTGTGTTTTAAGAGGGTTTAACTCATTCCTACCCTATCCCTCTCCATGCATACAAGCCTAGAAGTTTCTAAGGGTGATCAAGCCTAGAAGTTCATCAATTCTTCTTCAATTTCCTTTGGACATTCAAAAGGGTTGTGAAATCAGAAGTATCCAGGTATATAGGGTTATGAATGATTATATTCATCCACACCCATTCCCAATCCCTCCTCAATTTCATGAAATCTCTAAGTTGATAAATATATGGAGTTTTAACCCAAGTTGTGAATTCTCTAATTATCTATCATGGATATACTCTATACATGTTTCTAATGTTGAATTATGATTCATGAACATATTTTACAATATTTTCAATTAAAAATTATATTTTCAAATTTTATAAAGTATGATGTTGTCACGCCTCGAGTCTATAACCTGAACGAGACACAGTACTTGGAGTCACAAGTAACCCCAAGTCAACCCATGGTCTATCATAACACTAGCATTCTGAGTAAATACATTGCGGAAGCTTTGAAAAAATAAAATAAAACATTTGTGAAAAAGAACTAAATCATAAGTTTTATACAACTGGAAGCAAAACAGAAAATCTGAAAACTCTGTCTGCTCCTGAAATCCATCTATCTGATGAGTTGCTGGGACAAGCCCCCAACTAACTCTAAATCTAACTGAAAAATAATCTCATCCTTGAAAGATGAGGACTCACCAACAATGCAGCTGAGAACTCCTAAAGGCGATCTGCTAACGGAGCTGGACTGAGAACCTACAGCTGTATCATAAAACGATACATCATAAAAGGTATGCATCAGTATTTTGAATGTACTGAGTAAGAGAGAGAAACCATAACACAAATAATAAAACAACTGAATCGGAAAGACATGCAATGACCAACTAAAATACTGAAACTGAATAACTGAATATGCTGAAATGGTCATAATGACCGTGTCTGATGGTCAAAGACTTGCCCTAAATCTGAGATACTAATCTGAAGTACTGATCTGAATTGAGTAGTTTGTAGTTGTTCTAACTGAGCTAATCTGAGACTAAACTGAACTGACTAGTGGGAGAGTCAATAACCGTCATATAACCATGTGAGCTAGATGTGGAGTCCGATGTATACACCCCATCGGTAGGACCCAATATACCTTGCTAGTGTATAAAGGCATGAACTGATTGATCACAGGTCTAGGTCCATGAGGCCAATAAGAATATAACCTATGGTGGTAACGTAGTTTCGGAAACCTGGGTGCGCTGTAACCCCGGTCCACTCAGTGCTAAGTCCTACTCCGACTGGATAGTCCTAGACTGACTACTAAGCTGATAGCTCAAAACTGGGGCCCAAGACTAAGTCAGGAATACCTATCTGGAAGTACCTTGAGGGTCTTATCAGACCAGATTCTGTAACTGGTATTATAAGACTGGTCAGAGCTGCTTATCTGAAAGTATCGTAACTGTCTAAAGAACAAATCATAATCTGAAGTTGGGGTACTAAGGCTGGTCAGAGATGCTTATATGAAAGGGTCATTACCGCCTAAAGAACCACTAAAATATGATACTGAGTCTAATACTGATAATTGAAAGGCATCACTGACACCTCAAGAATTAACTGTCGTCAAACTGATCAGCTGACATTACCGGATTATACCCAATATACTAATAATTGACTGAGACTGTAGTAACAAGCATCTGACTGAATTCTCAACATTTTTTAGCAATATGAGAAACCCAACTGATAAAATCAAGCCACAAGGAAGAACTAATCCAACAGGCAAAATTCTAGTTTACTAAATTCAAAGCTAGGGCTAAAACCATTCTTACAGGAATAAATATTAACATGATGACTAGGTAGTGGAAATATAACAACAATCAACATAGTCAACATTCCACATGCTATAAACGATGTCTTACATATAATTTATTCACATTCAAAAGTTTCAGGGCTAGAACTAGTAGAGAAGATAAAGGAGATTTTTAGGGATACAAGAGAAGAACTATCCCCTTGTCGAGTTCC
Source organism: Datura wrightii (assembly GCA_035772735.1). Lineage (NCBI taxonomy): Eukaryota > Viridiplantae > Streptophyta > Magnoliopsida > Solanales > Solanaceae > Datura > Datura wrightii. Next base: position 41,083,213 of record JASDFA010000003.1, read on the forward strand.
CACATACCTGACTTAGAAATCCCTGAAGAGGAAAGCTTGAAATTCTACAATGCGAAGGAAACATAGTTCTTGCTTAGAGGAGAAGTACAATCGTTCTTTCTGAGAGTTAATGTGGGGAATGAGGGGGAAAACTGTTCAATCCCTATATTATCTATAAAATAATGCTTAAAAATACGTAGTTTAGGGACTAAATAGGTGAAAAATTACAAACATAACCCTAAAAATAAAATCCAAAAACTGGCTGATAGGGTCCTAACAGGTCACTCAACGAGTCATTGGTTGTGACCACGGCTCGTTGGGACCTCTCGTTGGTCCCACTACCTGGGACTAGAAAACACTGGATCTATAGATGGGGGTCACCATGACTCATTGTGTGAACTAATGGGTCGTTGGTTTCTCCTGTGGCAACTGTAAGAGGAAACCTAGAGGATATGATGATGGGTGACACAACGACTCATTAGTGGACCCGACGGGTCGTTGATCCTGTCGTTAGGTTCACTGGAAGGATTTCTGAAAATGCTCTAACTTGTCACAATAGGTGATGACAATGACTCATTGTGGGCAACAATGGGTCGTTGTCGTCAGTGTGTGTTTTCACCTAACGACTCTCATAGCAGATCATTGTTTCTTACAACAACTCGTTAGTTGAGTCGTGGGACCTTGGAAAGGATTTTTGTGCTGGGTATACAACGAATGATAGGACGACTCATTGTTTCTCACAATGGGTCGTTCCTTGTCTCATGGGTTCCCTAGAGACCAAACCCTACTAACCACGACTGACACAACGAGTCGTTGGAGCTGACCATGACTCGTTGTCTCAGTCATTCTGCGGCCTTTTTTCTGGTTTTCTTATGGATTTTTCTTGCCAGGTCTAGGTCTATTCTAGGAATATTTCAGGGTGTTACAATATCTCCTTGTTGGGCATTCGTCCTCGAATGAAGACTAAAGCTGCTGAAAAACTAAGAAAGAGTTGAATTTTCTAGACTGAGACTATGAGCTGGTCTCTGAAGGAGTAATTGTCTCCAAGCTAACTTAACCGTACTATCAGAGCTGATGCAACTAGAATGCACATAGAATATCTAAATAGGGATGATAAGTATGGAACTAATAGAGTATTAAGGAGGGATTTAGTACCTGATGCCGGAAATGAACTGGAAGGGAATAAGTGAGGGTATCTGGCCATCATGTCTGCTTCTACTTCCCATGTGGCTCCCTCAACTAGTTGGTTCCTCCATGAAACTTTTATTGAAGCGAATTTCTTGTTTCTCAATTTACAAGCCTGACAGTCAAGGATCTGAATTGGGACTTCTTCGTAAGAGAGACTGTCTTTTATTTCCACGTTGTCTAGTAGAACAACTGAAGTTGAATCACCGATGCACTTCTTCAATAGTGACACACGAAAGACTGGGTGCACTAATGCTAACTCTGGAGGTAGTTCTAACTCATATGTCACACTGCCAAATTCGATTTAAAATTATATAGGGTTCCACATATCTTGGACTGAGTTTTCCTTTCTTCCCAAATCTCATCACCCCTTTCATGGGTGAAATTTTAAGATAAACCCATCCATCCACTGAAAACTCTAATTCTCCTCTACTCACATCAGCATAAGATTTTTGATGGCTTTGCACTATTTTTAACCTTTCTCTAATAAGCTGGACCTTCTGCATTGCCTCGTGAACTGATTCGGGCCCTATCAGAGTAGCTTCACCAACCTCAAAACACCCTATAGGAGATTTACACCTCCTACCATATAATGCCTCAAACAAGGCCATCTGGATACTGGAGTAGTAGTTGTTGTTGTACGCAAACTCAATGAGAGGTAGGTGATCATCCCAACTTCCCTTGAAATCAATCACATACGCTCTTAACTTATCTTCTAAAGTCTGTATAATCCGCTCAACTTTTCCATCTGTCTGTGGGTGAAAAGCTATGTTGAGCTTGACCTAGGTACCGAGTCCCTTCTGAAAAGAGTTCCAGAAATAACAGGTGAACTGGGTACCTCTATCTGAAATAATGGACAATGGCACCCCATAAAGTTTGAACAACTCCCGGATATAAAGCCTAGCATAATCCTCAGCTGTATCTGTAGTTTTAACTAAGAGGAAGTGTGCTGACTTAGTCATCCGGTCTACTATCACCCAAATTGAATCATGTTGGCGACGAGTCCGAAGTAGACCTGTAATAAAATCCATATTTACTTCTTCCCACTTCCATGTGGGTATGCTGATATCCTGAGTCATACCTCCCGGTCTCTGGTGTTCTACTTTGACCTGCTGGCAGTTCGGGCACTTAGCTATAAATTCTGCGATGTCTCTCTTCATGCCGTTCCACCAGTAAATATCCCGTAAATCACGATACATATTAGTAGCACCTGGGTGAATGGAATATCTCGAACTGTGTGCTTCAACTAGTATCTGCTATCTCAACTCACCCACATCCAGTATGCACAATCTACCCTGGTAACGGAGTACACATCTCCCCCTTGCGAGAAAGCCTCCACTTCTTTTCTGAGAACCACCTCCTTCAGTTTATGCAGTATGGGATCTTCATCCTGCCTTGACTTAACTTCAACTAACAATAAGGAATTTGATCCACTCTACACCACTACTCCGCCCTCAGTTGTATCAACCAACTGTACTCCAAACCGAGCTAGCTGTGGATATCCTTTGCCAGTTCCTATATTCCCTCCTCAACATGAGCCACGCTCCCCATAGAAACTCTGCTTAGGGCATCAGCCACCACATTGGCTTTGCCAAAGTGATACAACATGCTCATGTCATAGTCCTTCAGTAGCTCCAACCATATTCTCTAACAAAGATTTAGATCTTTCTGACTGAACACATACTGAAGGCTCTTCTGATCGGTGAAATCATCCATGTGAGCCCTGTACAAGTAGTGCCTCCATATTTTCAACGCAAACACCACCGCTAACAACTCCAAGTTATGAGTCAGATAATTCTTTTCATGAACCTTGAGCTATTTTGAGGAGTAGGCTACCTTACCCCGCTGCAACAGAATGCAACCAAGTCCAACTCTGGAAGTGTCACAATACACCATGAACCCATCTGTTCCTTCCGGCAAGGTCAATACTGGAGTGGTAGTGAGTCAAGTTTTTAACTCCTGGAAACTCTTCTCACACGCATCTGACCACTGAAATTTCACCTTCTTTTGAGTCATCCTAGTCAGAGGGGATGTTATAGAGGAAAAACCTTCCACAAAATATCGGTAATAACCTGCTAGACCCAAGAAACTTCTGATTTCGATTGGGGAGGTAAGTCTAGGACAGTCTTTCACCGTTGTTATCTCTGTCTGTGTTTGAAAGCCATCTATCTGATGAGTTGCTGGGACAAGCCCCCAACTAACTCTAAATCTAACTGAAATAAATAATCCTCATCCCCGATAGATGAGGACTCACCAACAATGCACCTAAGAACTCCTGAAGGCGATCTGCTAACAGGGCTGGGACTGAGAACCTGCAGCTGTATCATAAAATGATACAACATAAAAGGTATGTATCGGTACTTTGAATGTACTTAGTAAGTGAGAGAAACCATAACACAGATAATAAAACAACTGAACTGGAAAGACATGCAATAATCAACTGAAATACATAAACTGAATAATCGAATATGCTAAAATGGTCATAATGACCATGTCTGATGGTCAAAGACATGCCCTAAATCTGAGATACTAATCTGAAGTATTGTACTAAATTTATCTGAACTGAGTAGTCTGTAGCTATTCTAACTGAGTTAATCTGAGACTAAACTTAACTAACTAGTGGGAGTATCTAATCGACATATAACCATGTGAGCTAGACGTGGAGTCCGATGTATACATCCCATTAGTAGGACCCAATATACCTTGCCAGGGTATAAAGGCATGAATTGAGTGATTGAAGGTCTAGGGCCATGGGGACAATAAGTATATAACCTATGGTGGCAACATAGTTCTAGGAACTAGGTACGCTGGAACCCCGATCCGCTCAGTGCTTAGTCCTACTCCTACTGGATAGTCCTAGACTGACTACTAAGCTAATAGCTCAAAACTGGGGCCCAAAACTATATCAGTAATACCTATCTGAAAGTACCCTGAGGGTCTTATCAAACCAAATTATGTAACTGGTGTTCTAAGACTGGTCAGAGCTGCTTATCTGGAAGCGTCATAACCGTCTAAAGAACAAACTGTAATCTGAAGTTGGGGTCCTAAGGCTGGTCAGAGCTGCTTATTTGAAAGTGTAATGACCTCCAAAAGAACTACTAAATTCTGATACTGAGTCTAATACTGATAACTAGGAGGCATCACTAACACCTCAAGAATTGATTGTCGTCAAACTGATCAGCAGACATTACCGGATTATACCAAATATACTAATAATTGACTGAGATTGTACTAACAAGCATCTGACTGAATTCTCAACATTTTCTAGGGGGAAACCCAACTGATAAAATCAAGCCACAAGGAAAAACTAATCCAATAGGCAAAATTCTAGTTTACTGAATTTAAAGCTAAGGATAAAACCATTCTTACAAGAATGAGTATTAACATGATGACTAGGTAGTGGAAATATAACAACAATCAACACAGTCAACATTCCACATTGTCACGCCCCAAAACTAGGGTAGGGCGCAACTGGCACTCGACTCATGATGGATCGAGATGCCGGCTATATAGCATCTATAAATGTAAGACTAAGGCTGACCAAGCCACTTGTCACAACAAACCAAGATAAATACTGGGCCAATAATGCCTTGACAATTATAAATATGCAACCTGAAAAGCCGACAAGGCTACAATAAAGCTAAGCAAAGCAATGAAAAACCAATACGACTACACAACTTGTCCACATCAGCCTCTACAGAGTAAACAAACTGAAATGCACGGGATAGGGCCCCGGCCTACCCATGTTGTACACAAAACTGAAAATAGTCCAAACTAGGACATGGCTCCTGGAAGAGAGGAGCATACCACTATTCTGCTGAAATCTGTCTCCTACTACGTCCGATGATCTGAGCCTCGGCCTGTACCTGCAGCACGATTGCAGGAAGGGTCCCAAGATGAAGGGACGTCAGTACAAATAAAATGTACTAGTATGTAAGGTTGAAAACTATAAACATGTAAGATAAAAATGATAACTAGGCCAGAAATAAGGAGTAGTAACAACCCGGAATCCTAAAAACAGAAACCTGACAATAACTCATTATTGAAGTGTAAATGCAACCATCTAATGCACAACAAAGACTATAACTGAAATGCCAGCAGACAGCCGACCATAAAATCTATATACAATTCTTCCAGCCAGTGTACCGCATTGGGGTAAAAATAAAAAATGCCTCCAGTCGGTGTACCATACCGGGGTAAAATCCGTCTAGCCGGTGTACCACACCCAGGGTAAAATAACAAGACCTCTAGCCGGTGTACCACACCGGGGCAAAATCAATAAATCTTAGACAAAATCATAAATGGAGCCGATATGGCTTATACTGGACCAGCTCAATACGTACAACATAGAAATGATGAATACTAAACATGGGGACTGCATAGGCCTTGTTCGTAATGCATAACTGGAACTGAGTACATATAACATGTAAAGCTAGAAAATAGAACTTAAATGCATGTATTAAAAACTTGTATAAATCATAAGGAACTACGGATGACCTAAGAGTTTCAACAAAATTTATAGATTGTGTTCAAGGGACATTAGAGCTCAGAAACCCGCTAGCTTGTCGTTCGGCTTAAGGGAAAGGGATTATGAAATCTCCCCTTGGCATGACATATTTCATAACATATAGATAAGATAAAGGACAACCATAACCAGGTAATCCTAATTCGATAAGCTCGTTTACCCTTAATAGCTTGCGACGTCTTTACATGGCTTAAAATTGTTTACACGTCCTCATCTTGGCTCTTTCACCAATTTCAGTTAGCAACCAGACCTTTAAACACATTTAACATCACATATATATACATATGATATAAAGTATGGACCATCTAACAATGCCCACACTGAGGGGTATCCAACTCAATGTACAACTACAACAACAATCAACACAATATCACACTTTAGATGTCTCACTTAGGCTAGGCATAATCTTAACATTTATCCTCAATAAAACATAAAACTTTAAAGCTTAAATGAAGCTTAACATACTTCCTCAAGACTTTTAAATAGGTTGCTGGCTCATTCGATTCACAACACACGAATCGTGCTTAAAAGAACGATAGACGGGGCGCCTTACATACCTTTCTCCGATGAACTTTTCTCTAGCCGATTTTCTATCTCAATGATCAGCCTTCAACCTCCTTAATCCAGTGGTTTTATAGGCCAACGACAATCTTAATCTATAGAAAAAAAATTCAGCCAAAATAACTAACCAGAGGCAGTCACAATAGCAACAACAACACACAGCAACATCAACAACATTTAGCCATTTTCTCAACTAGTTTTCACAAACTTTTAAGGGAAAAATAAGAGGGAAATTTTACCTTAGTTTTTATGTAATTCTACCCCTCAATATGAAGTATAATTCCAACAAAAGAGACAGCCAAAACACCTAAGGAAAACGAGCAAAACTCAGCTCATAAATAGTCCATCGGCAGCTCACTTAGCTGCCAATTTCCAGATTTTCGCTTTGCAATTTGAGAGGTTTAAAAGGGGAGAAATCCTTACCTTTTTGAAATCATTAAAAGGGGAGAAATCCTTACCTTTTCTCCTGATTTCAACACCTACTCAAAGATGGATATATAAGTAGTCCAGGTAGATTTTGGAACGTAGAAAAACGTCTTTAAAACCTTGCCAAAACGAGCTCCAGAACAACCCCTAATATGCTTGGCAAGGTAATCTCAACTTATCTTGTGATTTTCTTGAACTTTGCTTGATGTTCCTCTTTGATTTTCTTTGTCCTAGACAGAGAAATGGAATTCTTAGCAAGTTGGTTGATTTAGATTTAGCTAAAAATATTTTCTACAGGTGAAAAATCAGATTTTAAGTAAATAGGGCGGTGGAGGCGTTAGGGCATCATGCCCGCATCACCGCTCGCGATGCTTCGGTAAAGTGCCCATAACTTCTTACTCCAAACTCCGATTTATAAGAGGTTTGATGTTCTGAAAATTAGACTCAACTACCTTTAATTTGATAGGTCGTGGGCTTCTAATTCATTATATATTGGGAGATATGATCGTTTAAAGTTGACCCTTACATATGAACTTCACATACCCTTTGGTTTTTTGATCGTACACATTTCCCTTGTCATCTACGATCAACCCGTACTTTCCTTAACCTAACATAAAAACATCAAATAATCACCAAAAAATTTCCGAGGTGTTATACACATGCTATAAACAAAGTGTTACATATAATTTATTCACATTCAAAAGTTTTAGGGCTAGAACTGATAGAGAAGATATAGGAGATTTTTGGGGACACAAGGGAAGAACTATCCCCTTGTTGAATTTCCACATACCTGGCTTAGAAATCCTTGAAGATGAAAGCTTGAAATTCTGCATTGCAAAGGAAACCTAGTTCTTGCTTGAGAGGAGAAGTACGATCGTTCTTTCTGAGAGTTAACATGGGGAATGAGGGGGAAAACCATTCAATCCCCCTATAATCGCTGAAATAATGCTCAAAACGACGTAGTTTAGGGACTAAATAGGTAAAAAATTACAAACATAACCGTAAAAATAAAATCTGAAAACTGGTCGACAGGGTCACAATGGGTCACTCAACGAGTCATTGGTTGTGATCACGACTCGTTAGGATCTCCCATTGGTCCCACTGCCTGGGACTAAAAAACACTAGATCTGGCAATGGGGGTCACCACAATTCGTTGGGTGAACCAAGGGGTCGTTGGTTCCTCCTGTGGTTACTATGAGAGGAAACTTGAAGGGTTTGACTACGGGTGATACAACGACTCATTGGTGGACCCGACAGGTCATTGTGTCTAGTCATTAGGTTCACTGGAAGAATTTCTGAAAATGCTCTACATTGTCACGACGGGTGATGACAACGACTCATTGTGGGGAACAACGGGTCATTGTTTCCACTCATCGTCACTGGAAGGGGTTTTCTGGGTTTTCACCCAACGACTCTTACAACGGGTTGTTGTTTCTGACAATGACTCGTTGGTTGAGTCGTGGGGTCCTGGAAAGAATTTTTGGGCTGGAAAACAACGACTGACAGGACGACTCGTTGTTTCTCACAACGGGTCGTTCCTTGTCTCGTGGATTCCTGAGAGACCAAACCCTGCTGACCACGATTGACACAACGAGTCATTGGAGTTGACCACGACTCGTAGTCTCAGTCATTCTAAGGCATTTTTCTGGTTTTCTTCTAGACTTTTCTTTCTAAGTCTGGATCTGGTCTAGAAAAGTTTCGGGGTGTTACAAATGACTATCCATGGTAGTTCATGAAAAATTGATATTATAATATATGCATCCAAGCATAATGAGATGTATATGATGAAAGTATGATTTTGAATTACCCATGTCCATATTCATGTTTTCGAATAAATCAATTATATTTCAAGCATGTTTAAATGTTGGGAAAAGCCATATGATTAAGTATGTTTCATGATTTCATGTATTAGCTTACCATATGGATTTTGGGTTCTAGACTCTCACTATTTTCAGCTTGTGGTATGGTTTAAGCCATAGGCTCTTCATGTTATATTTTCAGATTATATATATAACTAGGTGACTTATCCGCGCTTCGCACAAAAATAATATACATTAGTAATGTTTTTATAATATTCAAATATTATTATTAAAATAATTGAATATTTTTTAATTATTAAATTTTAATAAAATAATAACTGCAAAATCTTTTTTGTTAGTTTTCTTAAAAGAACATTAAGAAAGCAAAGAATGATAAAATTAATCTCAAAATATATAAATTTAAACATAAAATTTTCAATTTTATACACTTAAGATGTGTATATAAATATTAATTTTTTAATATCATTAGATAATTAAATGTTAGTTCTCTCATAATTTTTTTACTTATTTAATATTTAAAAAGGGAATATAAAACATAGAAGAATGGGATAGCAAAAATGCACCAATTAAATACATTAATTCAAAATTCACAAAATGAAATTATACGCATGTTCTTTCTATATTTTTTATCATTTAAGTTATTCTTTAACATAATTTGATTAATTTGAAAATATTTTTTCTTCATTATTTTCTTAATTAATGATGTAAGTTGAAATCTTATTTCTTTTAAATTTTATTTTAGTGTATTTTTTAATTATCACTCTCAATTAAAATAGATTAATATAAAAAATTAAAAGTGACATTTAAGAATTACTTTCACAATTTTATTGTTAGAAATAAAAAAAAATCAGGCAATTAACTTTGAAAAAAAAGAGGATAAATCAGTTAAATAAATTTCTAGATTAATATTTTTCAACTATAAGCTCATTCCATCTTATCTTCAAATATTAAGTTATAGAAAAAGAAAAATACTTATTTTTCAGTAGCATAAATCATTCCCATCTCCTTTTATTTTTTCTTATTCATCTCGAAACTTTTCATAGATGTCAATCTTATAGGAATTTGTAGTCCTCGTTGTCAAGAAGTCACGTAATTTCAGCATGAAATATATTTATAAAAGCATATATAATAAAGTATGTAAAATTATTTTTCAATGCAGATCAATTCTTTCTGCATTAATCTTGTCATCTGTTTTTTATATTAAGCATGACTTTGCAGTCATTTATTGAAAACTTGAATTTCCTAGATTCTGTCATGTTAACTTCAGTCACAACTTTATAATCATTCTAAAAGAAAAAATATTTCATATTATAACACAAAATTATTATATGAAATAAATTAATAACTAAAAAAAGATAGAAAATTAATAGATAAAAAAATATATACTATTGTAATATTTTTTTATCCATTTTGCTACTCTAATATTGACTTCATCAATATTACTCTCACAAATAACAAAATCAACACACAAACACACAAAAGGAAAAGGCAAAAGTTTCAACAATATATTATTCAATCAAATAAAGATTTATAAGAATTATAATAAAGCTAGTATGTAATTGGTAAGAAAATTAACTAAATTCTAAAATTAGATTAATTTTTTTTTTAGAGAAAAAGGTTATTTCTCACAATACTAACTGAATATGCTTGTAAGGATATGTAAAAGATTAGAATTTTTAACCTTCTTTTGTTGAGATTTAATCTATATAGTTAGCAGTCATTTGTTAAAATTAAAACCAAGTTAATAAGTAACAGGCAAGAAAAATTAAATAAATTCTAAAGAATAATAATACTAAAAAAAATAGTAGAGACGATAAAAATAATTCTCACCCGGATCAAGATGTTTGACAAACGATTAAGACTTCTAACCTCCTTCAATTGAGGTTTAATCTATATAGTTAGTAGCCATTCAAGTGAAATTATTTAGACCAATTAATGATAGACCTTTGGGCTTCATAAATTTTAAGAAAAAGTTAAAAATAAATAAGAGTAAAGGTAGAAGGTGTACTTAAGAAAGATAAAGAAATAATTTTTTATTTTTTTAATGTACTATATTTAATATAATTAAGAGAGTAATTAAATAAGTTAATTTTGATCTTTTAAACATAACATATAAATGATTTTAAAAAATAATTCAAAAAATAAGAAAAAAGAAAAATATGAATGGAGCTCAAAGAGGCATGCCACATCAACATGCCTCTAACTATCCTTTATATATATATATGCTAGTGAAGTTGTCTGCGCTTCTTGCGGTCATGAAAGAAAATAATGAATATACTATATGCCGTGTTATAAATTTGATCGCGATAAAATACTACTACAATTTTTGTACATTATATATTAATATTTTCTCTCGTTAGTTTCAAAACTCACAATATCATCAATTCTATAATTTATTCATGTCCTTCACTAACTATTCAATATGACATTTAAAATTAAAAATTATTTAATAAAAATAAATTTTAAAAAGAGAATACAGTTAAATGGAAAAAATATTATCATCTAATTCACATCTTGTCAAAAAAGGTTAAAAACATGCCGAAGATCACCGGCGTGGTAAAACTTAACCTCAATATCTTCAATAGGAAAAGTTCTATGCTAAAAAAAAGGCAAGCAGTAAATGCTCTTAGGTTCTTTTTGGAATACATATTGTTCTAAATAAAATGAACTTTCACAAAAATAAGTAGAATAAATCGCTTTGAATAATAATACTACTTCAGAAAAGAAAATGTAAAGAAAGATAATACTACTCAAAGAAACAAAATATTCAAAATCAATAAATCATGCTCCACTTTTTTAATATTTAAAATTTAGACAAATCTATATATATACTTGAATGTATGAAAATACCTTAAAAAGGAAAAAGGAAAAGAAAGCAAAAGGATATAGTACTATATCAGCAATGTAAGGTTTATTAGCAAAATGCACAAGTCAAAGATCCTTAAGCCACACAATGCACTCACATACTCTATTTTATTTTTCATTGATATTTCAAAAGTTCTCTTTTAACAATCTAATCCATGATAATTTCTTCCACCCTATTTAGTAGACTAAAGAGTATGAGATTAATTACTTTATATCCCATTATTGATACCTCCCTCTTTTTTTTTTTATTTCGCTGATGTTATAAATTATTAAAATAGGTAAATAAACTAAAATATTATAAAATTAAGGCTAGAAACTTCAAAACCATTGATAGAAACTGAATTATTTTATTATTTCAGAAGTGTATTTAATAAGTACTGTTATCAAAAATATTTAATTCACAAATCAAGTTTCACACACATCGACTAATTTCAGGGGATACCTGTCACCTTCTATGTACCTACATCAAGTATCAAGTAACTCTATCCACCAAGGCTAAGACAAATGAAAAGAAATCACCTAGTATTTTTTGTCTGTGCTGAAAATTAAACCTGAGACCTCATGGTTCTTAACCTGCATTTAGGTACATTTCATGATAAATTTATTGAATATCATAAACTTAATAACAAAATAACCATGCAAACTTTAGTGCTACAATGAACCAAAAAATCAGGTAGACATCCAGAAAATTTGTCACACCCCGCCTTGGGGGGGGGTACGACTGGCACCTGGTGCCCTACTAAGATCTGACCTGCTAGACTGTTAAGCCCGGGCGCGTCTGGCGCCTGGCTGGCTCTAACTCAGATTTCTGGAAACAAAGGGCTATATAACGGCTGTAAATATAGCCCCCGGCCCATTGGCCTATCGCCTGCTGTACCTGTCTTGGCAGCTAACCAGAAATATAGTAACTCAGGGAAACCTATACGGGCCGACAAGGCCACCATGCTGTCTAGTTATCTGCTGTTTAATCAAAAAGCACAAAAAGAAGCTACGTGACCGGCAAGGTCACCACTACTGACAATTATGGCCTCACACGACCATCACAGAAGTAAGAAAGAGTAAAGACAACTATACAACTGCACGGCCCCACACGACCGGCTCATCTGACCACAGGGATTTCATACAGAATGCAAGCCTCTAGGAATAGTAATAGAACTGATCGGGACAGGGCCCCGACCTACCCATTCTATATACAACAAAAGGAACTGAACTACACCTCTGAAATTCAGCCTCCGGATGACTGGAGCTGAATACTCAATCGCTGACAGGGAGTCACGTAGAATCGCCTGCTCGTCTAGGAGTACCTGCAGGCAAGTAATGCAGCACCCCACTGGGCGTCAGTACCACTGGTACTGAGTATGTAAAGCAACTGAAATAACATAACTGAAAACAACATCTGAAAGCAATAATATGACTGATGAAGCTGAAGTAGGAGGAATAACTTAACTGTCTGATGATGTAGATCGTACCTGTTCTTACTGATACCGAAGGAAGTAGGAATCATACCTGGAGGCGTATCATTCTGCTACCAACCCACTCACGTCTAATACAACATAGCATAGCATATATAACATAACATAGCACACACAAACCTTACCCGGCCCCCATAAGCCGGGAGGTACAATCAACACAGAATCTATGCACCTACCCTGGTCATCCCATCTCCTATAGTGGCTGTAAGCATCCTGCCGGTCCCTGGGTATGCACTTGGGCTTGCTAAGCCCCTGACTATAACTGTACCTGAGTCCGAAGGACTCTAAATCAACACCCCGGGCGTACCCGCTCGACGGGGGTGTATAAGGGCCGACCAAGGCACAATATGGGGAAACTGGCATCCCATCTTCGTCCCCTTGCGGGACGGCATATCACTCCATAGAGCGACGTATCCTCGTCCTCTGGCGGACGAGTCGATACAGCTATTAACTCTGGGCGGTCAGGAATGCTAGGTAATCCAACCACAATCAATACAATGGTCTCGACTAATCATGCTGTCTGTGTATCTCATAAGCCAAAACTAATAGGCGTAAGGTATCATATAAATCACATACTGAGCTAATAATAGCAATCTATAAATGTCTGATACATGCTGAGACAGGTAAGTATAAATATGAATATAGCCTCCTGTCAAACTGTACTGGGGCAAAGGTTATACAAGAAGGTGTTTCTGCTGAAAGCTATACTGTTTACTGAGTTTCTGTATTAACATGATTTCATATTTCTAACATGCTTTCTAAACTTTATTTAGTTGCTATGCTATGTCTGAAATGCTTTACGGATACTGTACTACTTCACGAGGCTTTAACTAAACACTACAATATCTTAACATGGCATATTACATCATATACTGAATATACTGGGCAATCTTAATCACTTACGTCCGAATCCATATCGTACGGATAGGTATCGTACACGTTACAACCCAAAACTTCTCATATTGCACCAATATTCAAAATAACATGATAATCGATTTCTAAACATGCAACTGGTCTATAAATTACTATACTGCTTCGAGGTTACTCAACTTGCCGAGGAAACTTAACTTTACATACCTTATCTTTGAATATTCGTCCGTCGGACGAGGCTCGGCTGGTACTTCAACTATTTTCTCCCAAATGCATTCATAAATACGTCAATCAATACTAAATACAACGTTATTGTAAAGAGCAACGTTACTTTCGATTTAATTTATAGCCTAAACTTAGGCTTATCGAAAGACGGTCAAAAACTCGCTATTTTTCAGCGGCCCAGAAGGGAGAAATATTTACTTCTCAACTAGGAACACATAGACATAAATTTGGAGCAATTCTACTTACTTTAGTTCGGCGGCTCGCTGATTCGTCGGCCGTATTTCGCAAAACTAACTCCGTAGAAATGCTCTCTGCTGCTAAATACCTTGGTATCTAGGATTAATTTGGGTTTGGACAGCGTTTGGTAGCGTAATCGGATGAATTTATTTAATCTCCCTTCGATTTCCCTCTGTTCAGTACGCTTCTGGAATTTATTAGGTAATGGAAATGAATTTAACCCGAAGTGGGGGCTTTATATACTTGGGCCTGGACAAGGGCAACGTGTCACGGAGCCATCGCGGAGGCCTCACCTCCGTGACACGCTGCCATCGCGGAGGGGCTCTGCCTCGGCTCCTCCCGCGATGGTTCGACAGGTTTCTCGTCCGATCCTTTTCCCGGGCCTTTCCCTAGCACGTATGGCTTTTAAATATGCTTAACCAACGTGCGAATAGGTCATCTAAGTGCCGGGAATTATACGGGGTATAACATTCTCCCCCCCTTAGGAACATTCGTCCCCGAATGTATACTGCTGTCTAGAGAGCTGTTCACTCTAGTTTCTGGGAAAATTTTGGCAGAGTTTCCCCTGTAATATGGACTATCGCAACGCCCTGAAACGCAGAAAAAGTCCAACACAGGCACTGCACACAATATTCTACAATCCACTGGACAACTAAATATCACTTCTTTCTTTATCATTCACAACATATATACTAAAAGTACTGTGTAAATAATGATACGGACATACCTGTCGTCTGACTAGGCCTGAAATAAGTGAGGATATCTGATTTTCATGTCTTCTTCAGCCTCCCACGTCATTTCTTCCCGATTTCTGTTACGCCATAATACTTTGATAGATGCAACATCTTTAGTTCTCAACCTGCGAATCTGTCTGTCTAAGATGGCTACGGGAACCTCTTCATAGGCTAACTCCTCTTTGACCTGAACATCCTGGACTGGAACTACTGTAGAAGGGTCCCCTACGAACTTTCTTAACATAGAAACATGGAATACTGGGTGAACAGATGCTAATTCTGGAGGCAAGTTTAACTCATATGCCACGCGACCTATTCTTCGCCGAATCTGATACGGCCCAATGAATCTTGGGCTAAGCTTGCCTTTCCTGCCAAACCTCATTACCCCTTTCATCGGGGACACTTTCAAATATACCCAATCGTTTACCGAAAATTCTAGATTTCTGTGCCGCCTATCTGCATAAGACTTCTGGATGCTCTGCGCGGTCAGTAAACGTTCTCGGACAAGCTTTATCTTTTCCTCGGACTGCCGAACGATGTCTGGGCCAACTAATGCTGATTCTCCTATTTCAAACCAGCCCACCGGTGATCTACATTTTCGCCCGTACAATGCCTCGAAAGGCGTCATCTGAATAGCTGAATGGTAGCTGTTATTATAAGCAAATTCGATTAACGAAAGATGTTCATCCCAGCTACCCCCAAAATCTAACACACACGGTCGTAGCATATCTTCGAGCGTCTGAATTGTACGTTCAGCTTGCCCGTCTGTCTGAGGATGGAATGCTGTGCTCCAGTTAATCTGCGTCCCCAGACCTTTCTGAAATGACTGCCAGAACCTAGCTGTAAACTGTGCCCCTCTGTCTGAAATGATGGACACCGGCACTCCATGTAATCTAACTATTTCTCTGATATACAATTCGGCAAAATCCTCAGCTGAGAAGGTAGCCCTTACTGGCAAGAAATGAGCTGATTTTGTCAGCCTATCAACTATTACCCAAATGGAATCATTTCTGCGTCTGGTACGGGGTAACCCTGTTACAAAATCCATATTTATTGCTTCCCATTTCCACCTAGGTATCATTATCTCCTGAGTCAAACCACCCGGTTTCTGGTGCTCGGCTTTTACCTGCTGATAATTAGAACATCTAGACACAAATTCAGCTATCTCAGCTTTCATACCTGGCCACCAATAGATGTCTCTGATATCGTGGTACATTTTCGTCGCCCCTGGATGAATGGAATAGCGAGCGTAGTGTACCTCGTGCATGATCTGCCCACGAAGTCCTGAGACATTCGGGACACAAAGGCGGCCCTTACAATGTAGCACATCATCCTCGGTTATCTGAAAATCTGGCTCCTTACCTTTCTGAATTCTATCTCTGAGCTGGACTAAATCGGGATCCTCATACTGTCGTTCTTTTACCTCTGCAACCAATGATGACACTGCAGAATTCTGAATTACGGCCCCATTATTTTCTGTTTCCATTACCCGAACGGCTAGCCCAGCTAACTGATGAATTTCTTTAGCTAATTTCTGTCTCTCGGGTCGCAAATACGCCAAGCTCCCCATTGACTTTCGACTCAGAGCATCTGCTACAACATTAGCTTTCCCTAGATGGTACAGGATGTTCACATCATAATCCTTCAACAATTCTAACCAGCGATGTTGCCGCAGATTCAACTCCCTCTGAGTGAAAATGTACTGCAAGCTCTTATGATCTGTATAAATATCAACATGAACGCCGTACAGATAATGCCTCCACATCTTCAAGGCATGGATTACTGCGGCCAACTCTAGATCATGGGTGGGGTAATTCTTCTCGTGTTTCCTCAGCTGCCTGGAAGCATATGCGATTACTCTACCATGCTGCATCAACACACAACCCAATCCGACACCTGACGCGTCGCAATAGACTGAATAACCTTCTGTGCCTTCCGGCAGTGCTAGTACTGGGGCGGAGGTCAACCTGTCTTTCAGTTCCTGGAAACTCTGCTCACATGCCTCCGTCCACTGAAACTTGGCTGCTTTCTGTGTCAATTTAGTTAAAGGTGCTGCAATGGTTGAGAACCCTTCAACGAACCTCCGATAGTATCCTGCCAACCCCAGAAAGCTACGAACTTCAGTCGGGGTGGTAGGCCTGGGCCATGACTTAACTGCTTCTATCTTCTGCTTGTCTACCTGTATACCAGCATCTGAGACAATATGCCCTAAAAAAGGCTACTGAGTTAAGCCAGAATTCACACTTCGAAAATTTTGCGTACAACTGGCGGTCCCTGAGAATCTGGAGCACTGTCCGCAAATGAGTCCGGTGATCTGCCTCAGAGCGAGAATACACCAGAATATCATCAATGAATACTATCACGAACAAGTCCAGGAAGGGTCTGAAAATACTGTTCATCAGGTCCATAAAGACTGCCAGGGCATTTGTTAGCCTGAAGGACATAACCAGAAATTCAAAATGTCCATATCAGGTCCTGAATGCTGTCTTAGGGATGTCCCTCTCACGTACTCGGACCTGGTGATATCCGGACCGCAAGTCAATCTTAGAAAAGTATCTGGCTCCCTGTAACTGATCAAATAGGTCATCAATCCTAGGAAGCAGATACTTATTCTTTACTGTAACTTTGTTTAGCTGCCGATAGACTATGCACATTCGGAGCGAGCCATCTTTCTTTCTCACAAACAAGACTGGCGCACCCCACGGGGAAGTACTCGGCCTGATAAAACCTTTATCTAACAAGTCTTTCAACTGCTCCTTTAATTCTCTGAGTTCTGCAGGAGCCATACGATAAGGAGGTATTGATATTGGCTGAGTGCCTGGTAGCAAGTCGATAGCGAAGTCTATTTCCCTTTCTGG
Source organism: Datura wrightii (assembly GCA_035772735.1). Taxonomy (NCBI): domain Eukaryota; kingdom Viridiplantae; phylum Streptophyta; class Magnoliopsida; order Solanales; family Solanaceae; genus Datura; species Datura wrightii. Next base: position 41,100,970 of record JASDFA010000003.1, read on the forward strand.
GGGAATACCAGGTAACTCATCAGGAAATACATCTGGGAATTCATTTACCACTGGGACAGACTGGAGTGTCGGAGATTCTGCTTGGACATCCTGAACTCTGACAAGATGGTAAATGCACCCCTTAGATATCAACTTTCTCGCCTGAAGGTAGGAAATAAACCTACCTTTTGGCGTCGTGGTGCTGCCCTTCCACTCCCGTACTGCCTCCCCCGGGAAGTGGAATCGGACCGTTTTGGTCCAACATTCAACATTAGCAAAACATGGTACTAACCAGTCCATACCCATTATGGCATCGAAATCTATCATCTCTAACTCGACCAGATCTACTGTGGTCTGACGATCAGCAACCTCTACTGTACACCCGCGGTAGATTCGACTAGCTGCGATAGAGTCACCGATGGGCGTAGATACTAAGAAGGGCTGCCATAATGATTCTGGTACAATACTAAACTTCCATGCCACAAATGGAGTAATATAGGACAAAGTAGACCCTGGATCAATTAACACATAAGCGGGGTGTGAGCAGATAGTTAGCATACCTGTCACAACATCAGGCGACGCTTCTGAATCTTGCCTCCCTGGTAAGGCATATGTACGGCTTGGGCCCGCACCTGTACTGGAGGCCCCTAATCTGCCTCGACCCCTGCCTGCTGAAACTGAGGGCCTGCGCCCAGTCGAGGATGTTGTAGCTCGTGATCCTGTTGATGCCCTATCCTGTCTGTCCCGGTCCTCACGACCTCTGGCTGGGCAATCTCTCATCAAATGGCCTTATTGGCCACAAATATAGCATGCGGTAGAAACATACCTGCATGCTCCAGAATGACGTCGACTGCATATAGGGCAAAGTGGTAGGGTATACCTACTCTGCTCCGCCCTCCTCTGTGACGGTGAATCTGCCGTCTGCGAACCTCTACCAGCCTCTGACTGCCCCCTGCGGTTGAATCTACCTCCCTGTGACTGTGGCGGAGGCGGGGGCCAGGGCGGCCTGTCTGACAATCGTGGCCTGGGTCCTCCCCGGGCCTCTCTTTGTAACTCAGCTGGCCTATCCCGGCGACGCTGCTCCTGATTAACCCTTCTGATTTCCTGATGTCGCTGTCTGATGCCCTTAATATTCTGGGCAAATGCCTGGATTCGGGAAATATCCATATCTTCTCGCAGTGTGGCCGTGATACAAGTCTCGACATACTCTGGGTTCAACCCCATAATAAAACGGTGCACTCTGGATGCCATGGTATCAACAAAAGCTGGTGCATATCGAGCCAAAGAATCAAACCGCAAGGAATATTCCCGAACACTCATGGCCCCCTGTTCCAGATGTAGGAACTGGTCTACCCGGGCCTGTCGGATCTCCCGCGGCAAATAGTGATCTAGAAAGGCTCCTGAAAAGCTGGACCAGGTGGGAGGGGGAACATCTCTCCCTCGGGACCTCTCCCAGCTTTCATACCATAACACCGTAATATCTCGCAACCGGAATGCGGCCAATTCAACTGACTCAGTAGGCGTAGCATGCATAACCCTGAAGATTCTCTGCATCTGATCCAGAAAATCCTGGGGGTCCTCTGTTCGGTCCATGCCTGTGAACTGTGGGGGATTCAAGGCTAAGAACTCTCGGACCCTCGAACTACCGGGCCCTCCTGATACTTCTGCAACTGTGGATGGCATTTGCTGCCGCTGAGCAGCCATCACCTGTGCTATCATAACTATAGCACTCCTAACTTCCTGATCGGAAGGCATCGGTATAGGGACTGCTGAAGATACTGTCGCTCCAAACGGCTCCTGACGTGGTGGAGACTGCTGAGAAGGCTGAGATGAAGCCTCTGTAGGGCCCTCTAATCGGGCTGTCTCCAAATGAAGGGGAGGCATCCTGCTGGTGCCCTCCCCTGCTGCAATGTCTAAGTTCCGACCTGTGACGGGATGGCGCTGGTCTGACATTATCTGTAGCCAAAGGACATAATAAGATTTTAGGAATTCAACCCTATACTGTACCGCTCTATGGCACGACTGAATCAGAATAAAAGACAACCATCCTATCATGCCTTGCAGCCTCCTACCCATAGTATGTGGTGCACAACACATCCATGGATAGGACTCTACTTAGCACGGCTTGCAGACTCCCTGGGATACGACCTGCTCTGATACCAAGTTTGTCACACCCCGCCTTGGGGGGGGGGGTACGACTGGCACCTGGTGCCCTACTAAGATCTGACCTGCTAGACTGTTAAGCCTGGGCGCGTCTGGCGCCTGGCTGGCTCTAACTCAGATTTCTGGAAACAAAGGGCTATATAACGGCTGTAAATATAGCCCCCGGCCCATTGGCCTATCGCCTGCTGTACCTGTCTTGGCAGCTAACCAGAAATATAGTAACTCAGGGAAACCTATACGGGCCGACAAGGCCACCATGCTGTCTAGTTATCTGCTGCTTAATCAAAAAGCACAAAAAGAAGCTACGTGACCGGCAAGGTCACCACTACTGACAATTATGGCCTCACACGACCATCACAGAAGTAAGAAAGAGTAAAGACAACTATACAACTACACGGCCCCACACGACCGGCTCATCTGACCACAGGGATTTCATACAGAATGCAAGCCTCTAGGAATAGTAATAGAACTGATCGGGACAGGGCCCCGACCTACCCATTCTATATACAACAAAAGGAACTGAACTACACCTCTGAAATTCAGCCTCCGGATGACTGGAGCTGAATACTCAACCGCTGACAGGGAGTCACGTAGAATCGCCTGCTCGTCTAGGAGTACCTGCAGGCAAGTAATGCAGCGCCCCACTGGGCGTCAGTACCACTGGTACTGAGTATGTAAAGCAACTGAAATAACATAACTGAAAACAATATCTGAAAGCAATAATATGACTGATGAAGCTGAAGTAGGAGGAATAACTTAACTGTCTGATGATGTAGATCGTACCTATTCTTACTGATACCGAAGGAAGTAGGAATCATACCTGGAGGCGTATCATTCTACTACCAACCCACTCGCGTCTAATACAACATAGCATAGCATACATAACATAACATAGCACACACAAACCTTACCCGGCCCCCATAAGCCGGGAGGTACAATCAACACAGAATCTATGCCCTACCCTGGTCATCCCATCTCCTATAGTGGCTGTAAGCATCCTGCCGGTCCCTGGGTATGCACTTGGGCTCGCTGAGCCCCTGACTATAACTGTACCTGAGTCCGAAGGACTCTAAATCAACACCCCGGGCGTACCCGCTCGACGGGGGTGTATAAGGGCCGACCAAGGCACAATATGGGGAAACTGGCATCCCATCTTCGTCACCTTGCGGGACGGCATATCACTCCGTAGAGCGACGTATCCTCGTCCTCTGGCGGATGAGTCGATATAGTTATTAACCCTGGGCGGTCAGGAATGCTAGGTAATCCAACCCCAATCAATACAATGGTCTCGACTAATCATGCTATCTGTGTATCTCATAAGCCAAAACTAATAGGCGTAAGGTATCATATAAATCACATACTGAGCTAATAATAGCAATCTATAAATGTCTGATACATGCTGAGACAGGTAAGTGTAAATATGAATATAGCCTCCTGTCAAACTGTACTGGGGCAAAGGTTATACAAGAAGGTGTTTCTGCTGAAAGCTATACTGTTTACTGAGTTTCTGTATTAACATGATTTCCTATTTCTAACATGCTTTCTAAACTTTATTTAGTTGCTATGCTATGTCTGAAATGCTTTACGGATACTGTACTACTTCACGAGGCTTCAGCTAAACACAATAATATCTTAACATGGCATATTACATCATATACTGAATATACTGGGCAATCTTAATCACTTACGCCCGAATCCATATCGTACGGATAGGTATCGTACACGTTACAACCCAAAACTTCTCATATTGCACCAATATTCAAAATAACACGATAATCGATTTCTAAACATGCAACTGGTCTGTAAATTACTATACTGCTTCGAGGTTACTCAACTTGCCGAGGAAACTTAACTTTACATACCTTATCTTTGAATATTCATCCATCGGATGAGGCTCGGCTGGTACTTCAACTATTTTCTCCCAACTGCATTCATAAATACGTCAATCAATACTAAATACAACGTTATTGTAAAGAGCAATGTTACTTTTGATTTAATTTATAGCCTAAACTTAGGCTTATCGAAAGACGGTCAAAAACTCGCTATTTTTCAGCGGCCCAGAAGGGAGAAATATTTACTTCTCAACTAGGAACACATAGACATAAATTTGGAGCAATTCTACTTACTTTAGTTCGGCGGCTCGCCGATTCGTCAACACAGAATCTATGCCCCTACCCTGGTCATCCCATCTCCTATAGTGGCTGTAAGCATCCTGCCGGTCCCTGGGTATGCACTTGGGCTCGCTGAGCCCCTGACTATAACTGTACCTGAGTCCGAAGGACTCTAAATCAACACCCCGGGCGTACCCGCTCGATGGGGGTGTATAAGGGCCGACCAAGGCACAATATGGGGAAACTGGCATCCCATCTTCATCCCCTTGCGGGATGGCATATCACTCCGTAGAGCGACGTATCCTCGTCCTCTGGCGGACGAGTCGATATAGCTATTAACCCTGGGCGGTCAGGAATGCTAGGTAATCCAACCCCAATCAATACAATGGTCTCGACTAATCAAGCTGTCTGTGTATCTCATAAGCCAAAACTAATAGGCGTAAGGTATCATATAAATCACATACTGAGCTAATAATAGCAATCTATAAATGTCTGATACATGCTGAGACAGGTAAGTATAAATATGAATATAGCCTCCTGTCAAACTGTACTGGGGCAAAGGTTATACAAGAAGGTGTTTCTGCTGAAAGCTATACTGTTTACTGAGTTTCTGTATTAACATGATTTCCTATTTCTAACATGCTTTCTAAACTTTATTTAGTTGCTATGCTATGTCTGAAATGCTTTACGGATACTGTACTACTTCACGAGGCTTCAGCTAAACACAATAATATCTTAACATGGCATATTACATGATATACTGAATATACTGGGCAATCTTAATCACTTACGCCCGAATCCATATCGTACGGATAGGTATCGTACACGTTACAACCCAAAACTTCTCATATTGCACCAATATTCAAAATAACACGATAATCGATTTCTAAACATGCAACTGGTCTGTAAATTACTATACTGCTTCGAGGTTACTCAACTTGCCGAGGAAACTTAACTTTACATACCTTATCTTTGAATATTCGTCCGTCGGATGAGGCTCGGCTGGTACTTCAACTATTTTCTCCCAACTGCATTCATAAATACGTCAATCAATACTAAATACAACGTTATTGTAAAGAGCAATGTTACTTTTGATTTAATTTATAGCCTAAACTTAGGCTTATCGAAAGACGGTCAAAAACTCGCTATTTTTCAGCGGCCCAGAAGGGAGAAATATTTACTTCTCAACTAGGAACACATAGACATAAATTTGGAGCAATTCTACTTACTTTAGTTCGGCGGCTCGCCGATTCGTCAACACAGAATCTATGCCCCTACCCTGGTCATCCCATCTCCTATAGTGGCTGTAAGCATCCTGCCGGTCCCTGGGTATGCACTTGGGCTCGCTGAGCCCCTGACTATAACTGTACCTGAGTCCGAAGGACTCTAAATCAACACCCCGGGTGTACCCGCTCGACGGGGGTGTATAAGGGCCGACCAAGGCACAATATGGGGAAACTGGCATCCCATCTTCATCCCCTTGCGGGATGGCATATCACTCCGTAGAGCGACGTATCCTCGTCCTCTGGCGGACGAGTCGATATAGCTATTAACCCTGGGCGGTCAGGAATGCTAGGTAATCCAACCCCAATCAATACAATGGTCTCGACTAATCATGCTGTCTGTGTATCTCATAAGCCAAAACTAATAGGCGTAAGGTATCATATAAATCACATACTGAGCTAATAATAGCAATCTATAAATGTCTGATACATGCTGAGACAGGTAAGTATAAATATGAATATAGCCTCCTGTCAAACTGTACTGGGGCAAAGGTTATACAAGAAGGTGTGTCTGCTGAAAGCTATACTGTTTACTGAGTTTCTGTATTAACATGATTTCCTATTTCTAACATGCTTTCTAAACTTTATTTAGTTGCTATGCTATGTCTGAAATGCTTTACGGATACTGTACTACTTCACGAGGCTTCAGCTAAACACAACAATATCTTAACATGTCATATTACATCATATACTGAATATACTGGGCAAATCTTAATCACTTACGCCCGAATCCATATCGTACGGATAGGTATCGTACACGTTACAACCCAAAACTTCTCATATTGCACCAATATTCAAAATAACACGATAATCGATTTCTAAACATGCAACTGGTCTGTAAATTACTATACTGCTTCGAGGTTACTCAACTTGCCGAGGAAACTTAACTTTACATACCTTATCTTTGAATATTCATCCGTCGGACGAGGCTCGGCTGGTACTTCAACTATTTTCTCCCAACTGCATTCATAAATACGTCAATCAATACTAAATACAACGTTATTGTAAAGAGAAACGTTACTTTCGATTTAATTTATAGCCTAAACTTAGGCTTATCGAAAGACGGTCAAAAACTCGCTATTTTTCAGCGGCCCAGAAGGGAGAAATATTTACTTCTCAACTAGGAACACATAGACATAAATTTGGAGCAATTCTACTTACTTTAGTTCGGCGGCTCGCCGATTCGTCGGCCGTATTTCGCAAAACTAACTCCGTAGAAATGCTCTCTGCTGCTAAATACCTTGGTATCTAGGATTAATTTGGGTTTGGGCAGCGTTTGGCAGCGTAATCGGATGAATTTATTTAATCTCCCTTCGATTTCCCTCTGTTCAGTACGCTTCTGGAATTTATTAGGTAATGGAAATGAATTTAACCCGAAGTGGGGGCTTTATATACTTGGGTCTGGACAAGGGCAACGTGTCACGGAGCCATCGCGGAGGCCTCACCTCCGTGACACGCTGCCATCGCGGAGGGGCTCTGCCTCGGCTCCTCCCGCGATGGTTCGACAGGTTTCTCGTCCGATCCTTTTCCCGGGCCTTTCCCTAGCACGTATGGCTTTTAAATATGCTTAACCAACGTGCGAATAGGTCATCTAAGTGCCGGGAATTCTACGGGGTATGACAAAATTATTCAAAAATATATGAAACACTATGTAAGAGAAAAACAAATCTCAAAATAAAAAAGAAAAGGTTTACCCTAGGCAAGTAGGATAAGAAGAGAAGTCCACCTAAAGTCAAATAGAAATCAAGAATTAGAAATACAAAAAATTAAATAAATATGAAACACCAATGAAAGAAGAATTTTGTCAAGGATACATCATCAGATGTATTGAATCATTCAAAATATAGTTTTTGCATTACAAGAAAAAATTTACACTCTTTAACTTCCATTATTTCAGTGCATGTGACATCAGTTGACACACTTCGACTGAAAATGTTAATTTAACTTGTGACTTGAGCAAAGAAACAACTCTTAGATATTCTATCAAACAATCTTTTTTAACTTATGTAAGTACCATGTGAATTGTATTCTAAAGGAGATTACAAGAAGAATTCATGAGAAGCTCCTCTCTGCTAAACTTGGGATGCTAGTTGTATAATTGTAAATGAATTTAAGATGTCTTTTGCTCCAATATATGCTTTGAAAGAGATTATGTTAGATGTCTAAAAATGAAATATAAGTTGAAGAGATCAGGACACTTTGTTATTCAGCAAAATTATCTTAGAAGTTAAATTTTTTTTAACAACAATAGCAAAAGAAAAATCTTCAATTTCCTTATAATTAATGTCTATTCTCACAACAATTATGGTAACCATCACTTTAAAATACCGACTGCAATTAGAAAAGGTTTGTCGAGCATGATGCTAGTGATTGTTGAATCAACTATATTGGTGCCTCTGAATAGAAGAAAAGTGATGAGTTTACCTCTTGTTATCAACTCCTGAAGAAACTTTTCTTAGGAAAGAATGTAATAGCAATGTCTCTAAGAACTTAAAGATATTTGTAATATAATTAGTAAATAAAAATTTTGTTATGTCAATAGTTTGTAGAAGTTGCCTTAATTTGATCTCTTTCACACAGTGTTAAGAGATAATTTTCTGCACGAGCTGTGGAGTAGGGCGGGGAGGAAGAAAAGAAGAAGGTGTGGAAAAGAGAGTTTTGAAAGAGAAGGAGTGCTAAGTAAGTAAGACAAAAAGAAGAAACACTAGTCTATTAGAAGTAACTGTTCAATTTTTCTAGCACGTTTTTTAATATTATTTTAAAATAATAAAAAGATCAAAAAAACTACAAAAAGTATAAATACAATTCTAGGCTTTAGAGAGTGCTACATCAAAATGAAAAAAATGTGGGGATTTTGTTGCATGAAGTGGAGTTAGTGGGGAAAGTAGTTTAATTAGTTTTTTTTTAAATCATTTGATAGTAAAACCGTAGGCATTATAGATGTATATGTTATCTTTAAAAATTATAAATACTTAATTATTTTTAAATTCAAATTCACAGAACGTGGGTCTAATGACAATTAATAATTTTGATGATTTTTTTCTTTCAAAATATAATTTAAATTTTAAAAATCCTACATATCTAATAGCCTATCATAGCGCAATTATCCCACTAAATAAGCAACCGATTTCCATTCTTACCATTAATTAATTATATTTTTGAAAACGTGCATTGCACGTATGTCCTGATCAAATGTTACAAACTCTTTAAAATGAAATGAAGTAGTCAAACATGCATGTATGTGAAGTGTTAACTAAAATTGAAAAAAAAATGTACGCTAAAAATAATAAATGGTGCAAGTAATAAGACATTGAACTCAAAATGCTTAGTCAGTAATCTGAACTTATGAAAGTTAATAATTATATTACATAAGGAACGTACATTGTTTGGTGCATTAATTTTCATGTTGTGAGGTGTAAATATGTGATATGACAATATCTCATATAGTATTTTTGTTTTGTAGATGATGCTCTTAAAGTATGTTTTATTATCATATTCGATTGTTCTGTCATTACCATGCTAGTGATATTGACATTCTATGAAAAGTAAAAATATAAAATTCCATGTGAGAAAATATAAGCCAAGATTATTCAATTGTTTGATTTGTTTAGTGTCATTATGAACTATAAATCAAAGCACTAACTGTGCATGTGAATTAATGTTCTTTACGTGATTATGAATTATTATGTAATTTAGTAGCAATAAAATGGGTAAAAGAGAATTCAATAAAAAATAATCCTTTAGGAAGATTGTCAAGCTTAGGGTCACACAAGTGTGAATGTAAAATTATACATTAGTTTTTTTTATTATAAAATTAATTCTTGCTCTCATATCACATAAATCATAGGCAAAAGAATAAAGAAATAAAAAGGATGAAAATCAACATTCGTGGTTGTGCAGGATACTGTGTCATATGATAAATTAAATCAATTAAATCTTTGATAATAAGTGATGATCCTTAAGCATAATTTATTAAAATTAAACTATAATTAGATAGTTGCTAAGATGAATATTAGGATATATTGCATAGAATTATTAATGTAGTCACAAACTAATTCAGAAATGAAAGAACTCTATCAAATGCCTTTTGATACTCGTCTGATATTAAATTCACTAGATGTTTTATTAAAAGTTTAATCAATTGAGTATCACTTGCAAAAATAATAGTATAATCACAATAAATAAAATAATTTTCAACAATAATGCAAATGATATGAAAATTACATTCAAAAAGGGTTGCATACCTAACTTTGACAACCATACCTTGATCCTGGGATGGAAAAGACAAATCAATATAGTGAGTTAACAATAAATTTTCATAAGAAATAGGACAATCACTCTATTTTTAAGTTCTAATCAAGAGAAATAAATTGAATATATTACACAAAAATAAATGGTTTGACATAATTTGACCATCATAGCTATTGTAAGAGCTCTTGTCTTCTTAACTTAAGCAATAAAGTCATCTTCCTCCTTCTCTTTTTCTCGGTTTCTTATTGACATGCTTCAATGTCATTGTAACTCTAGAGAGAAGATTACCTACAAAACAAAAATTTGTATTGTTTTAGTGGTATTTAGAGTCATGTTTGGGTGCCTTTTCACCTATTGAAATGAATTAATTGGTATATTAAATCATGATACATGAATTTTGTAGTTAGTATTCATTTAAGTATTTGTCATTGTTTTAATTTTATCTTTTATTTTAATTGAATTATCTATCCTAATGAATTATATTAAATTGCTTGAAGGGCATAAAAGTCTATCAACTTTTGATGGACATTTTGGTAATTTTATTTTCAATTATGGGACTTTTCACTTTATAATATGATATATATATATATATATATATATATATATATATATATATATATATATATAGTAATACGTGTGTTGCACGTGTACCCCATATTATTGACATAATTTTTTTATAAAATTGCATAAGCATTATTAGAGGACACATTTGAGTTATAAAATAAAAATATTTAAAAACTGATTGGGTACAAATTTTGTAATAAAATTATTCTTATATTTTTGATGTATTTCTATGCCTTTAAAAAATTCTACCAAAATACAATTACCCTTGATCAACCTAAAAGAAGTTCTTGATTGGTCTATATACTTCAACTATATTTAAAAAACGACGTAACTTTTTATTATATATGAGCAAATAGAACAAGAAAACAAGATTGTTTACTCACAATGTGAACACAACAAAATCATAAGGAATACATCAGAAAAGACATGATTTACCATAATTATTTATTATAATTTTCTTCTAAGGACGGTAGGTATAAGCTATGCAATATGGAGAATTAAGCTTTAAATAAAAATAAATTAAACATGACATCTCTCCAAATAGTCAACTTAAATAACATAATTAAGTGAAAAAATAATTAAAGGAAAGAAGTGGTAGTACGGTCTTAGTCTCAGTAACATAGAGCATGCAATTAGGGATAACGCTACTTTGAATCCCTCCAGATATTGCCTAAAAATAAATATTAAAAGAACAATTTATCACAACATAAGAATATATCATAGGCTAAAAAAGGTTAACTTTGTAAAAATATCGATATCAATGAGAAATTCTCATCATCCCTTTCCTTCATTGCAAGTTCCATTAATTCTAAGAATTTATACATATTTTTTATTGTAAATAACAAAAAGTTAAAAAAAATATTCAATGATCATCTTAAAGTGGAAAAAAATCATATAATATTCGTGATTTTTAGCATCTGACAAAGTGAAAATTTTCTCTAACAATCATCTTTGCAAATATATGGATATTGATTGTCTCCTGGTTATACTCATCTATTATAGCTTTATATAATTAACTCTTCATTCTCCTCCTTTATTATAGCAATAACTAAACATTTATTGTAGGTAAGGGAGAAGAATCATCATATTATAACTGATGGAGATGTGGGTTATTAATTCACTAAACATTTATAACTTATAGGTAAGAGAAATAAAAGGTTAAAATGGACAAAAAGAAAACGACAATTTGGCATTAATATTTTTAATTTTTTGAGATTTGGGCTGTTAAATAATGAGTGTAACTTTTTTTAGGAACAGTAAATAGGTAGAGGTTACTTTATAGTAAATTGAAGGATATTTTAGTAATTCAATTTTGCACTTTAAAGCTTCCCACTTATATAATAATTATATATATATATATATATATATATATATATATATATATATATATATATAGTAATAATATGATTATTTATTATTTATATTTATATATATTTACTACAATTTGAAGGATATATTAGTCTTTCAATGTTTGAAGGGTATTTTAATTTTTTTTAACTTTTCTAGCATATTTATTAAAATTATTTTAAAATAATAAAAAGATCAAAAATTACAAAAAATATAAATACAATTCTAGGCCTTAGAGAGTGCCACATCATCATGCCTATGTCTTTCCTTAAGATATATATAGATATGCATGTTTCAGCTTCGTTGAAAAATGATGGAGAGCATATTCATGTTTTTGGGAGTAGTGTCTAGCACCGAGTAGGTTAAGGGTCAGTCAACCCTATGCCTCAGAACTACGTGCCAACGTAGGTAATTTCAGATTCTTTGGGACCTCCCTTGTGAGCTTCCCTTGTTCCCAAGGGGTCTTGAGCTTGATATCGATGTCATGAGCGTCCTTAGCCCTGACAAGGCTTTGGACGACTCTGCCCACTTGCATGTAATAGTCGGGACCATGTAAGCTCTATCGTGGTATGTCAATTATAAGACGAGTCTCCCATAGTTCCTCATAATTTCAGTTATGCATGTTGATCAGTCCTGATATTATGTTTTCAACAGGTTTAACCTAATGTTCAGTTTTACTCATGAATATTAGTTTTTAGCTTTGGGTCTTTCGATTCAATTATGTTTAAATCATTTTTTCAGATAATAGCATGCAAGCCCCATTCTCAGACTCTTATGATGAAATGTTATGTGATTATGCATGATCTATGATTTTATTTATTTACTTAGCGATTTTAGTTACCTTGCGTACTCGGTACATTCCGCGTACTGACCGCATACTCTATTCTATATCGTCTCATGATACAGGCTCAGATATTCAGGCCTAGACCCGCCGTTATCCAGACTCTTAGTGTTAGCTTCTCGTAGCCTCAATTGGTGAGTCCTCATCTTTTGAGGGCCTTTTTTAATATTTGTATTCAGTACTTTCAGTTTCAGACATTAGTGAGTTAGTTGGGGTCTTGTCCCATCAACTCGTCAGTAGTAGAGGCTTATCAGACATAGTAGGTATTCAACTTCAGACTTGTGTATGTATTCAGATATTTATGTTATCAGTTTCTTTCAGACTTCCACTATGTTATATTTATATGTTGGACTTCCGCTTTATTATGATTGAGTTTAGATGTCATGTTCATGCCAAGGGCCGACTTGGAACATCTCGGGGATCTTTGTCTCATGTCTCGATCCCAGTCTATGTTTGGTTCATGACAAACTTGGTATCAGAGTATTAGGTTTTGATGTGTCATAGAGTGTTTGAAAGTCACATTAAGTCGAGTCTTTTTCATGAGTGTGAAGCACGCCACACTTATGATGAAGAGGCTATGAAACGTTTAGAAAATGTTTCCTTCATTCATGATCTAAGTCGTGCGTTGAAATGTCTCTCCTTTCCTTTAATTTGTGCTATATGTGTGTGCAGAAACATGTATCCTCAAGGAACTAATGAGAGTCAGCCAGCCCCACCAACTCCAACGGATCCCATGTTCGGGAAAGTTATGGAAGTAGAGCTTGGGGCTGCTTTCAGTGTGTTGATACGAGCCATGATCACCCAACCTAACCAACAAACTATCGCATCAGTGAACCCTACTGGAGAGGCGACAACTATTAGGGTTCAAGATATCATGAGGGGGAGTCCATCTAAGTGTGGTGGCTCGAGTATGGAGGTTGTGTTCAAGGGGGGAGAAAGGAGAAACAAAAGTCCCAGGACCAAAGACTTGGAAAGTTCCCTGCAAGGGTCAAGTTGTGGGAGTCACTCTAAATCCCAACAGATGTCTTTAGCTCATGTTCGGAGAAACAAGCCCATGGGGAGGGAGATCACTTATCCAGTTTGCAGGCGCTACAAAAAGAACCACCTAGGAAGGTGCTTGATGGGGTCAGATGTTTGATTCTATTGTGGCCGGCCCAATCACAAACACAGAGATTGCCTAGCAGCCAAGTGGGATGGCCAGAAAGGTCATTCCCAGGCCACCCCTTCAGCATCCTCGTCTAGTTTTCTAGTATGCGAAGAGTGTGGTGGGAACCACCCGGGGAAGTCTTTGATTGGCAGGGATGCTTATTTTGGGTGTAGTAAGCCTAGACACAGACTTAGCGATTGTCCTTCAGTTAGACTGAGTTACGGTGGAGCCCGTGCCCCAGCTATCAGATTAGCATCTCACCCATCTCAGCAAAGCAGGTGGCAGCCAGCATCAGATATAGTCACAGGTACGTTATAAGTTTTCATATGAAACCTTGCGTGTTTCTAGTCCCGATAACTATTGTATAAGTTACAAGATCCCTTCTTCCATTTAGTATGAGGTTTACTTTGCGGAGGGTGTAGAATGGTTAAAGGTATAAAGCCTGCACTGATAGCCTTAGAGACGAACGGGGAGTCACGAGTTAGTGGTTTATCCCAATCTTAAGAAAGATCTAAGAACCTTAGAATGATGGATTTAAGCTAAGGGGGAGATGATAAGCCAATGAGCCAAGTCAGATTTCGAGCGTCCTAATCGAGGAAGTCTCAACATTAATAGCTATAGAATGCCAATTCTCTTTAGATTCAGATAACTTCCCTCAGGCATAGTTGACTTGTGCTCTATCCATTCTTATGTGTAGACTTTCGGGAATTTTCGAGGATTGCTTCAGGTAGCAATCCCGGTCTTACTCAATGAATTTATAAGTCCTAACTTCATATCATAAGTTCGCCATATATGTTCACTCATGTCTCACAATAGGCTCGGCTCATAAGATCGTGCCATACCAGGTATATGTTCAGCTTAGGTCTCACAAATGACTCGTTTTCACGATTCTCTTACTCTAATCCCTTTGTACATTTCCCCATAATGCAAATGATGGTTACAAAGTGTATGTTCGGAATGACTTTGGAAGGTAGGGGAGCTTGAATGAACTTGTTGTGTAGGGTGATACTTCGTGGGTTGGTTTCGATGGGGTATGGATGCAGTGGGGTAAAATCGTAGCTTATGCTTCTAGGTAGCTTAAGAGAATCACCCGACTCATGGGCTCGAGTTAACAGCGGTAGTATCACATTGAAGATTTGGAGACACTATCTGTACGCGGTCCTTGTAGATGTGTTTATGGACCACAAAAGCCTATAGTACATGTTCACTCAGAAGGATCTAAACCTCCATCAAAGAAGGTTTTTGGAGCTTCTTAAAGATTATTATATGAGTGTACTTTATCATTCGGGCAAGGCCAATATGGTGGTAGACGCTCTTATAAGACTTTCTATGGAGAGTGTATCACATGTAGATGAGGGAAGGAAAGAATTGGTGAAGTTGAAGGAAGCTATCCAAAATCAGAAGGTGGAAGTATTCTCCCAAGGGGGAGATGGTGTGTTGTGATATTAGGGTTACTTATATGTTCTAGGTGTGGATGATTTTAGAGATCGGATGTTGCACGAGGCTCATGGTTACATATATGCTATCCATCCATGTGCCACCAAAGCGTGACCTACAGGAAGTTTATTGGTGGAGTGGCATGAAGAAGGACATAGCAGAATTTGTGGCTAAGTGCCTGAATTATCAATAGGTGAGAGTTGAATGTCAAAGATCTGGAGGTGTGCTTCAAGACATTAGTATCCCTATTTGGAAGTGGGAGGAAATAAATATGGACTTTATTGCAGGGTTGCCTCGTACTCGCCGACAGTAGGACTCGAATTGGATTATTGTAGACAGGTTGACTAAAGCATCTCATTTTTTACCGGTGAAAACTACCGATTCAGCGAAGGATTATGCGAAATTGTATATTCGGGAGTTAGTTTGGTTGTATCAGTCGTTCTGAGGCATTTTTTTCTAGTTTTCTTCTAGATTTTTCTTTCTAAGTCTGGATCTAGTCTAGGAAAGTTTCGGGGTGTTACAAATGCCTATCCATGGAAGTTCATGAAAAGTTGAGATTATGATATATGCATCCAAGCATGATAAGATGTATATGATGAAAGTATGATTTTGAATTACCTATGTCCATGTTCATGTTTTCAAATAAATCAAGTATATTTCAAGCATGTTTAAGTATTGAAAAAATCCATATGATTAAGTATGTTTCAACATTTCATGTTATTAGCTTACCACATGGATTTTGGGGTCTAGACTCCCACTATTTTCAGCTTGTGGTATGGTTTGAGCCCTAGGTTCTTCATGTTATATTTTCAGATTATATATATAATATGCATGTTTCTGCTTCATTGAAAAATGATGGAGAGCATATGCATGTTTTTTGGGAGTAGTGACTAGCACTGAGTAGGTTAAGAGTCAGTCAACCCTGTGCCTCAAAACTACGTGCCAACATAGGTAATTTCAGATTCTTTGGCACATCCCTTGTGAGCTTCCCCTGCCCCCAAGGGGCCTTGAGCTTGATATCGATATCGTGATAGTGTCCTTAGCCCTGGAAAGGCTTTGGATGGCTCTGCCCACTTGAGTGTAATAGTCAGGACCACATAAGCTTTATCGTGGTATGTCAATTATAAGACGAGTCTCCCATTGTTCCTCATGATTTTAGTTATGCCTGTTCATTCAGTCCTGATATAATGTTTTCAGCAGGTTTGACCTAATGTTCAGTTTTACTCATGAATATCAGTTTTCAGCTTTAGGTCATTCGATTCAATTATGTTTAAATCACGTTTTTAGATAATAGCATGCAAGCCCCATTCTCAGACTCTTATGATGAAATGTTATGTGATTATGCATGATCTCTGATTTTATTTATTTATTTAGAAGTTTTACTTACCTTGCATACTCGGTACATGCCACGTACTGACCGTGTACCCTATGCTGTATCGTCTCATGATACAGGCTCAGATATTCAGGCTCAGACCCGCCGTTAGCCAAATCCTTAGTGTTAGCTTCTCACAGCCTTAGTTGGTGAGTCCTCATCTTTCGAGGGCCCTTTTTAGTAGTTGTATTCCATACTTTCAGTTTCAGACATTAGTGAGTTAGTTAGGTCTTATCCATCAACTCGTCATTAGTAGAGGCTTATCAGACATATATTCAGATATTTGTGTTATCTGTTTCTTTTAGACATCTGCTATGTTATATTTATATGTTGGACTTCCTCTTATTATGATTCAGTTTAGATGTCATGTTCATGCCATGGGTCGACTTGGAGAATCTTGGGGTTCTTTGTCCTGTGTTTCGATCCGTGCCTATGTTCGGGTCATGACATATGCGGCATATGCAGCCACCCAGAAAAATCAGGCAGTGGGAGGCCAATACTGGAGGAAGTGGCCCGCACTGACTAGAGTAATAGTGCGGGAGACATTGATGGATATATCTAAGCATACCATCTCGCGTATGTTGTATGGTCCAGAGTTTGAGCATGCAACTACTACAGTCAAATTTGATTACCGGCTAAGTGAGCTGCAGAAGATTAAGGTTAATAAATTGAGTCACGAGGAAAAAAAATACAGTACACATGGTTGGCACGGATCATAGCCGCTAGGGGTACATCGGTGTAGTGGCTAAATGGACCAGAGGCATAGATAAAAAAGGCCACATTGAACTTCAAGGCAAGATTTTGATGGTCTCTAGTGCGACACAGACTGGCACCAACCAGCATGATAACATTGTGTCGCCAGTTTGAGCTACATTGGTGGCTAGTATAATGGAGGGTTATAAGATAAATTTCTCAAGATACATCGCAGAGGAGATTCGAGAGTGAGCCCTCCAGGACAACACTAGCATTCTTTTTCCATGCTTGGTGGCCCAGCTTTGTAGGGAGTCACAGGTCCCCGAGTTGCCCACAGTTTATCAGAGGGTCGAGGTGCTAAAAATTATGGACATCGGACTGATTAGGGATGATACAAATCTGGTTTCCAAGGCCAAGATTCAGGTTGTCATAGCTACTAGGGTTGCATTTTTGGTTGAGGCATTATGTAGGGGTCCTTAAATTGAGACTCCAGGGTTCAACGAGTTAAAAACAGAGCCTTAGCATCCCATGAGGTAGGTGTTCATCCTGATACCACCACTGCAGCAGATGTGCCCATGACCGTCGATGCCCCAACATCATCCTTCACTACCCCTGCAGCTAAACCACCAGTGTGTACTCCGCGGTCCTCACCGACTGGCCTAGTCACGATCTCGTAGGAGTTCATCACTAACATGGCCAGGCAGCTAGCTAAGGCAGAAAAGCAGTAGGCTCACATAACACTTTTGGTGAAAGTGTTAATGAAGCATCTAAGGCCCTGGGTGACCAAGGAGTTGGAGGGCTTATTGAGGTCATGGAATGGACAGCTATATGTGTTTGAGAGATGGATGGATGAGTGCCTCGCACAACTACAGGTGCTTGAGCTTACAAGGTGGTATGCTAAGGTTGATGCCCCTAGAGCAGAGATGAGAGAGTTATCGACATGGGAGATCTCTATACCATCACCGGTGATCCCAGTTGTATTGGATGAGAGTGAGGAGGAGCTGCCTCCCATTTTTGATTTAATGACTGAGCAGCCCATGGTAGAGGGCAAAGGAAAGAGGCCTAGAGAAGAGGCATGTGGAGATGATAACAATGATCTACTGTGAGAGAAGAAGAGAGAGCAACATGATGTGGAGGCAGCACTGCGACTGTCTATAGATAAGGCCCGAGAAAGGGCAGAGTTTGATGCTGCTAAAGCTCATGGAGAGGGTATGCACTTTGTTGGTTTAGAGAGTATGCTGGTTACCACCAGTGCCACAAGAGAGAAGGCTGGGGGTGCTTCTGCACCTCCCACCAACCAGAGCATAGGCGTTTAGGTCTCTCAGGTATGTTCCCTCTCTCATGTTTTATTTTTTGATATGCGTCGCAGATGCCGCATGATTCTTTTGATGGGGGTGCGGTGGAACCTGACTTTTGCTGAATATAACTTGAGGGTTTTTCTTGAAGGATATCTTTTCCCTCAGGTGTTCCTTATCTAGTAGAACCGACATGTATAGGTTTGTGTTTTTGGGGTTTTTTTATTGTGTCAATTGAAAGGAAAATAGGAGAACTTAGGGTAGTTGAATAAAATGGAATGGAATTTTTTCAAGAACATATTGAATGATACCCTTCCAAAAATATTGTTTGTGTGTGCTAAGTGTATATATCATGAACTTTGTGGATCTTTGTGTGGCATTAATACTGTGAATGTGTTAACCAATATGTGACTATACATGAACTAGCTATTGGTATTAATGGTGTTTCCCTATGCATTGCGTGTGTGAGGTGCATATCTTTAGTTCAATAGTTGTGTTTACAGTCTAGCGCTTCGCCGGTTAGTCATAGCAAGGTTATAAGATAGCAGGATAGGAAATGATCATAAGCCGTTGTTCAAAGTAGTCTACTTTAGCCTAAATTTCAAAATGAATATGAATATCCCTTGATCTTGATTTTGAGCCTGAATTGATCCTTTTTGTTATTTAACCAATTCTCTTTCCTTCTTTAATTATGATGAACCTATTTTGGCCCTCATCCCTGTCACGCCCTGAGCCTATACCCTGGACGAGACATAGTACTTGGAGTCACAAATAACCCCAAGTCAACCTATGGTCTATCATATCACTGGCATTCTGAGTAAATATATAGCGGAAGCTTTGAAATAAAAAAATAAAACATTTATGAAAAAGAACTAAATCATAAGTTTTATACAACTGGAAGCAAAACGGAAAATCTAAAAACCCTGTCTGTAGTTTAAGCCATCTATTTGATGAGTTGCTGGGACAAGCCCCCAGCTAACTCTAAATCTAACTGAAAGAAATAATCCTCGTCCCTAAAAGGTGAGGACTCACCAATGATGCAACTGAGAACTCCTGAAGGCAATCTGCTAACGGGGTTGGGACTGAGAACCTGCAGCTATATCATAAAATAATACAACATAAAAGGTATGCATCAGTACTTTGAATGTACTGATTAAGTGAAAGAAACCATAACACGAATAATAAAACAACTGAACTGGAAAGACATGCAATGACCAACTGAAATACTAAAACTGAATAACCGAATATGCTGAAATGGTCATAATGACCCTGCTTGATGGTAAAAGACATGCCCTAAATCTGAGATATTAATCTAAAGTACTGTACTGAACTGATCTGAACTGAGTAGTTTGTAGCTGTTCTAACTGAGCTAATCTAAACGGAACTGAACTGACTATTAGGAGAGTCTATAACTGACATATAACCACGTGAGCTAGACGTGGAATCCAATGTATACACCCCATTGTAGGACCCAATATACCTTGCCATGGTATAAAGGCATGAACTGAGTGATCACAAGTCTAGGGCCATGAGGCCAATAAAAATATAACCTATGGTGGCAACGTAGTTCAGGGAACCTGGGTGCGCTAGAACCCCGGTGCGCTCAGTCCTAAGTCCTACTCCCACTGGAGAGTCCTAGACTGACTACTAAGCGGATAACTTGAAACTGGGGCCCAAAACTAAGTCAAAAATACCTAGCTGGAAGTACTCTGAGGGTCTTATCAGACCAGATTCTGTAACTGGTGTTCTAAGACAGGTCAGAGCTGCTTATCTGGAAGTATCATGACCGTGTAAAGAAAAAATTATAATATGAAGCTAGGGTCCTAAGGCTGATCAGAGCTTCTTATCTGAAAGTATTATGAACGCCTAAAGAACCACTAAAATCTGATACCGAGTCTAATACTAATAACTGGGAGGCATCATTGAAACCTCAAGAATTAACTGTCGTTAAACTGATCAGCTAACATTATCAGATTATACCGAATATACTAATAATTGACTGAGACTGGACTAACAAGCATCTGACCAAATTCTCAACATTTTCTAGCAATATAGGAAACCCAACTGATAAAATCAACCTACAAGGAAGAACTAATCCAACAGGCAAAATTCTAGTTTACTAAATTCAAAGCTAGGGCTAAAACCATTCTTACAAGAATGAGAATTAACATGATGACTAGGTAGTGGAAATAGAACAAAAATCAACATACTCAACATTCCACATGCTATAAACAAAGTCTTACATATAATTTATTCACATTTGAAAGTTTTAGGGCTTAAACTGATAGAGAAGATAGAGGAGATTTTTGGGGACACAAGGGAAGAACTATCCGCTTGTTGGCTTAGAAATCCCTAAAGAGGAAAGCTTGAAATTCTGCACTACGAAGGAAACCTAGTTCTTGCTTGAGAGGAGAAGTACGATCATTCTTTCTGAGAGTTAATGTGGGGAATAAGGGGGAAAACCGTTCAATCCCCCTATTATCTCTGAAATAATGCTTACAATGACATAGTTTAGGGACTAAATCGGTGGGAAATTACAAACATAACTGGAAATAAAATCTAAAACTATTCAACAGGGTCCGAACAGTCACTTAACGAGTCGTTGGTTGTGACCACGACTCATTGAGATCTCTCATTGGTCCCACTGCCTGAGACTAGAAAACACTGGATCTGGAAACGGGGGTCACCAAGACTCATTGGTTCCTCCTGTGGCCACTGTAAGAGGAAACCTGGAGGGTCTGATGACGGGTGACACAACGACTCGTTGGTGGACCGGACGAGTCATTGTGTCCAGTCGTTAGGTTCACTAGAAGGATTTATGAATATGCTCTATGTTGTCACAATGGGTGATGACAATGACTCATTGTGGGGAACAATGGATCGTTGTCTCCACTCGTCATCAGTGGAAGGGGATTTCTGGGTTTTCTCCCAATGACTCTCATAACAGGTCATTGTTTCTGACAATGACTCATTGGTTGAGTCGTGGGGTCCTGGAAAGGATTTCTATGCTGGGGAAACAACTTCTGGTGGGATGACACATTTTTTCTCAAAAAGGGTCATTCCTTGTCTCGTGGGTTCCCTAGAGACCAAACCCTACTGACCACGACTGACACAACGAGTCATTGGAGCTAACCACGACTCATTGTCTCAGTCGTTATGAGGCATTTTTTTGGGTTTTCTTCTGGATTTTTGTTTCCATGTCTGGGTTTGGTCTAGGAAAGTTTCGGGGCATTACAATATCTCCCCCCGGGATCATTCATCCTCGAGTGAAGACTAAAGCTTCTAGAAAACTAGGAAAAGAGCTGAAATTTCTAGACTGAGACTATGAGCTAGTTTCTAAAGAAGAAACTGACTCCGAGCCAACTTAACTGTACTAACAGAGCTGGTGCAACTAGAATGCACATAGAAAATCTAAATAGGGTTGATGAGTACAAAACTGAATATTGTACTAAGGAGGTATTTAGTACCTTACGCCGAAACTGAACTGGAAGGGAATAAGTGAGGGTATCTGGCTATCATGTCTACTTCTACTTCCCATGTGGCTCCTTTAACTAGCTGGTTCCTTCACAAAACTTTCACCGAAGCGACTTCCTGGTTTCTCAACTTACGAACCTGACAGCTAAGGATCTAAACTGGGTTCTCTTCATAAGAGAGACTATCTTTTATTTCCACGATTTCTAGTGGCACAAATGAAGTTGGATCACCGATGCACTTCTTCAATAGTGATACATGGAAGACTGGGTGCACCTATGCAAACTCTTGAGGTAGTTCTAACTCATATGCCACACTGCCAATTCCCTTCAAAATTCTATAGGGTCCCACATATCTCGTACTGAGTTTTTCTTTCTTCCCAAATCTCATCACCCCTTTCATGGGTGAAATTTTTAGATAAACCGAGTCATCCACTGCAAACTCTAATTCTCTTCCCCTCACATTAGCATAAGATTTTTGACGGCTTTGCGCTATTTTTATCCTTTCCCTGATAAGTTGCACCTTCTGCATTGCCTCGTGAACTGAGTTGGGCCCTATTAGAGTAGCTTCACCAACCTTAAACCAGACTATAGGAGATCTACACCTCTTACCATATAATGCCTCAAACAGGGCCATCTGGTCATGGTCAACAGATGATTAGGATCTTGGGATTTTGGGATTTTGGGAAGTGAAGGTGACGAGTGGTGACCACGAGTCATAGTCACCAGTAATGACTCGTAGGGTCCCCCGTGGAGAGCCCCAGAAAAATATTGGACAATGCACACGATGACTGAGACCAAGAGTTGTGGTCCTCGGTAACGATTTGTCCAGTCCCGTGGGGAGTGGTAGTCAATTATTTTTTGCGAATTTAGTAGGGGCTTTTCCATAATTCCTATGATCCTAAGGTTTAAACTACGTTATTTTAAGCTTGAAATTGGCAGTTTTATGAGGGGTAAGTTCATTCTAGGCTCATTCACATTCATGTATGCAAGCTGAAGGCTTAGAAGGTGATCAATCTTAGGTTCTCTACAAGTTTTTCTTCAATTCTTCATTGGGCAATCAGAAAAGTGGTATAATTAGATCCTATCAGGTATGTAGGTTATGAATGGGTGAATTTGTTCACACCCATGCACAATCCCTCTCTAAATCATGAAAATTCATATGTTGATCCTATGAGGTTTTAACCCAATGCATGAAATTCCTAATTTTCTATATGGGTATGATCTAAGTATTCTTCTATTCTTGAATTATGATTCATGGGAATGTTTTACATTATTTTCAATTATAATCATGTTCTCAATCTTTATAAATTAAAATGCCCAATTATGAGAAGTTCATGAAAGTTGAGATTTATGATGAATGTTCAAGTATGATGATATATTATTGATGGAAAGCATGTTTTCAATTTACCCATATTTAAGTCATGTTTTCAAGTGAATTAAAAATTTTCTAGCATGATTAAAGTATTAGGCAATGCCCATATGTTCAAGTATGATTTATAATTTCACGAATTAAGCTTACCACATAGTTTTGGAGTTAAGACTCCCAATTATGTTAAGCTTGTGGTATGGTTTGAGCTAAAGCTCCTCATATAAGATTTCAGATTTGATATGTATTTGATTTTTGAGCTTTTTCAATAGACTATGGTGATCTTCGTTGAAAAACAATGGAGATCGTATGATATTTTTGGGAGTAGTATCTAGTACCGAGTAGGCTAATGGTCGATCAACCCTATGTCTTAGAACTATGCACCAACATAGCTTTATACATATCATATATATACTTTGGGACCTCCCTTGTGAGCTATCCCTTGCCCCAAATGGGCCTTGAGCTTGATATTGATATCATGGTATCGTCCTTTGTCCTGGAAATGCTTTGGACGACTCTACCCACTTGAGTGTGATAGTTGGGACCACGTAAGCTCTATCATGGTAATGTTGGTTATATGATGAGTCTCTCATTGTTCATCATGATTTTAGTTATGAATGTTTATCATTAATAATGTGTGTGTATATATATATATATATATATGTTCTAAAGCAGGTTTGACCCAATGTTCAGTTTTACTTATGATTATCAGATTTCATCTTTGGATCATTCGATTCAGTTATGATGTTCAGTTATATTGAGATCATGATTTTAGAAAATAGCATGCAAGCCCTATTCTCAGTTTCATATCTTAATCATGTTTTACATTATGCATGTTTTAAATGATTTTACTTAAATTAAGCGGTTTTACTTACCTTCCATACTCAGTACATTCTACATACTGACCATATACTCTATGCTGTATCATTTTATGATACATGCTTGATCTCCAGACTCAGCCCTGTCACTAGCCATTTTTCAAAGTTAGCATCCGGTCTTTATTGGTGATTCCTTATCTCCTGGGGACCATTCATTATCAGTTATCTCAGTATTTTTAGTTTTCAGATTTAGAGAGTTAGTTGGGGTCTTATCTCATCAACTCATCAGACTTAGGGGCTTTTCATACAATAGATTGTATTCAGCTTCAGACTTGGGTTGTGTTTTTGGATTATATATTATTCTTAGACTTCTGATATATTTATTAAGTTAAGTTTTCCACTTTATTTGATTGAGTTGGATGTATGTTCATGGAATGGGTTGACTTGGAGTCTCTCGGGGCTCCTTGTCCCGTGTCTCGATCCCGGCCTATGTTCGGGCTGTGACAAACATGATATTAGAGCAATAGGTTTGAAGTGTCCTAGGGTGTCTGAAAGCTGTGTTAAGTAGAGTCTTTTTTCATAGGTGTGAAGCACGCCACACTTATGATGAAAAGGCTATGAGATATTTAGGAAATGTTCCCTTCTTTTATGATCTATGTCATGCGATGAAATGTCTCTCTATCCTTCTAACTCGTGCTATTTGTGATTGCAGAAACATGTATCCCCACAGAGTTAATGGTACAATAAATGGGAATGGAAATGGCCACGAGGATGGCAATGAAAATGGGCACCAAAAAGCCCCACAAGTCCAGGAGCACCATGCACCGGAGCCAGTTGCCCATGCTGAATTCCGGGCAACCATTCAGATGCTAGCACAGGCCTTGACTTGCCAGGTCAACCAGAAGGCAGTGGAACATGCCCTGAAGAGCAGGAATTCGGTAGCAGCACGAGTCAGAGATTTCCTATGGATAAACCCACCATAGTTTCTTGGGTCAAAGGTGGATAAGGATCCACATGAGTTTATCGACGAGATTGTGAAGATCACCTAGGTCATGGGGGTGAATGGAGTAGAGTGTGCTGATTTTGGCCTCATATCATTTCAAAAAGGTCGCACACATTTGGTTTAGATAGTGGAAGGATAGTAGGGCAGCTGGAGCAGGCCCTATCAGTTGGGAGGTGTTTCACGTTACTTTTCTAGATCAGTTCCCTTGTGAGATGAGGAGTTGAAGGAAGCTGAGTTCGTGAATCTAAAACAGGGAAAGATGCGGTGAAGGAGTATGCCTTAAAGTTCACTCATCTATGAAAGTATGCCCCAGATTTAGTGGTTGATTAGAGGGCACGAGTGAGCAGGTTTGTTCATGGGGTGGCAGATTATCTAGACAAGGATTGCCAGACTGCTATGCTCCACCAAGATATGGATTTCCCTCAGATAGTCTTATATGCCTAGTAGATAGAGGCGGCGCGTATGAGGGAGAGAGAGGCCAAGAGGGCCAAGACAGACAGCTATAGATTCTCTCAGTCGAGGCTAGGTGGTGGGCATTGATAGCGGACCCACCATAGATCTTCAGCCCCAACATCTTTAGCGATGAGTGTGCCATCCAGACCTAGGAATGACCATAGAGGATGAGCATCAGGCTCTATGGGACAGAGCAGCAGGCCTGCAGATTCCAGTATCACAGTTTGCGGCAGGTGTGGTCGAGGTCACACGGGTAAGTGTTTGGTGGGTACAGGTGCTTTCTTCAGGTGCAGAAATCTCAGACACATGATCAGAGATTGCCCAACAGCTAGACAGGGCCATGATAGGGGCCTAGGCCCAGCTTCAAGTTCAGCAGCTCCAACCGCACGCCCAGCCTAGCAGGGGGCATCTACTAGCACAAGTGGCGGTCAGTGCCAAAATAGATTCTATGCCTTAGCATCTCGCCAAGAGCAGGAGGTCTCCCCGGATGTAGTCACTGACATGTTATAAGTTTTTCATCTTGATGTATATGCTTTGTTAGATCCTGGGGCTACCTTGTATTTTGTGACACCTTGTGTGGATAGTAGTTTCGAAGTCAGTCCCAAAATCCTGTCAGAACCCTTCTTAGTCTCTACTCCACTGGGTGATTCAGTTGTAGCTAGACGGGTGTATAGAGGTTGCCCGGTCACAGTCCTTTAGAAAGTCACCTCAGCAGATCTAGTAGAGTTAGCCATGACAAATTTTGATGTTTTCTTCGGCATGGATGGCTGTTTTCATGTTATGCCTTAGTTAATTATAGAACCTGGGCAGTAGAGTTCAGATTTTCGTGTGAGCCAGTCATAGAGTGGAAGGGTAGTTTAGCCATTCCTGTAGGTCATTTTTTTCCTACCTTAAGCCCTAAAAGATGATATCCAAGGGTTGTGTGTACCATTTAGTTAGGATTAAGGATGCTACGTCTGAAACCCCGACTATCTAGTCAATCCCATTAGTATGCGAGTATCCAGAAGTCTTCCCAGATGATTTACCGAGAATCCCTCCCGAGTGGGAGATTTATTTTGGTATTGACCTTCTTCTCGATATGCAGCCTATATCTATTCCTCCTTATAGAATCCCGTCAATTTAAAGGAGTTGAAGGAGCAGTTGAAGGACCTTTTAGATAAGGGTTTCATTAGACCGAGCAAATCCCCATGGGGTGCACCAGTTCTCTTCGTCGGAAAGAAAGATGGTTCTCTTCGTATGTATATTGATTATCGGCAATTGAACAAGGTCACCATAAAAAACAAGTATCCTTTCCCCAGCATTGATGATTTGTTTGAATAGCTTAAGGGTGCTAAGTGCTTTTCAAATATATATCTCAGATCCGAATACCATCAGCTTAGGGTTCGAGAGAGCGACATCTCGAAGACAGGCGTCAGGATGCGGTATGGTCATTATGAGTTTGTAGTTATTTCTTTTGGACTAACGAATGCTCCTGCAACTTTTATGGATTTGATGAAAGGGTGTTCAAGCCATATTTGGATACGTTTGTGATCGTATTTATTAATGACATCCTGATATACTCTCGGAGCGAGGAGGAGCATGCCGCTCATTTGAGGGTGGTACTATAGACTCTCAAGGATCGCCAACTATATGTCAAATTCAGAAAGTGTGAGTTTTGGTTGAACTCAGTGGCGTTTTTGGGTCATGTGGTTTCAAGTGAGGGCATAAGGATGGACTCTCAAAAAATAGAAGCGGTGAAGAATTGTCCTAGACCAGTGAATCTGTTATACCCCATAGAATTCCCGGCACCTAAATGACCTATTCGCACGTTGGTTAAGCATATTTGAAGGCCATACGTGCTGGAGAAAGGCCCGGGAAAAGATCGGATGAGAAACCTGTCGAACCATCGCGGAAGGAGCCGAGGCAGAGCCCCTTCGCGATGGCAGCGTGTCATGGAGGAGGGGCCTCCGCGTTGGCTCCGTGACACGTTGGCCTTGTCCAGGACCAAGTATATAAAGCCCCACTTTGGTTTTAAATGATAAAAACATTTAAAATTTCCAGAGAACAGAGGGCAAATGCAGAGGGAGAAAAAAGAACGAAGAAATTATATAATTTTCATCCGATTACGCTGCTAAACGTTGTCTAAATTCAAATTAACTCCAGATACTGAGGTATTTAGCAGCAGAGAGCATTCCTACGGATTCAGTTTCGTAAAATACGGCCGACGAATCGTCGAGCCACCGAGCTAAGGTAAGTGGAATTGCTCTAAATTAGTGTCTATGTGTTCCTAGCTGTGAAGTGAATATTTCTCCCTTCTGGACCACTGAAAAATGGCGAGTTTTCGACCGTCCTTTGATAAGCCTAAGTTTAGGCTATAAACTATATCGAAAGTGACGTTGCTCTTTACAATAAAGCTGTACTTAGTATTAATTGACATATTTATGAATGCAGTTGGGAGAAAATAGTTGAAGTGCCGGCCGGGTCTCGTCCGACAGACGAATAATTCAAGGATAAGGTATGTAAAGCTAGTTCCCTCGGCAAGTTAAGTAAATCGGCACCGTAGAGTAATTTACAGGCCAGTAGAATGTTCAAAAGTCAAGGGTTACGTTTATTGTAAATGTTGATACGGTATTAGAAGCATCAAGTTGTAACTTGCGTTAAACTTACTAGTACGGCATAGATTCTAACACAAGTGTTAGAAACTGTCCAGCATGTTCAGTATGTGATGTAATACGAAATGTTAAGATATTCTTGTATTCAGTTGAAACCCAGTAAAGTAATGTGATATCTGTAAGACATCTCAGAGATAGAACGACAAGTTAAAGTGAAGCTAGAAAGCATGTTAGAACTAGTAAATCGTGTTACTATAGGAACTCAGTAAACAGCATGGTTTTCAGCAGAAATACTATATCCTGTTTAGTATTAGCCCCAGAACGGTATGGCAGAAGATTATATTTATGTACAGATTCTATGTTCAGTCTTAGCACGTATCAGATACTTACAGATTACTATCATTATCTCAGTATGTAATATATACAATACTTTACCCCTATCAGCCTCAGCATGTGAGATATGCAGACAGTATTGCTAGTTGAGACCGTTGTATTGTTTGGGGTTGGACTACCTAGCATCCATGACCGCCCCAGGGTTGATAGTTGTATCGACTCGTCCGCCAGAGGACGAGGATACGTCGCTCTATGGAGTGGCATGCCGTCCCACAGGGGACGACTATGGGATGCCAGTTTTCCCCATATTATGCCTTGGTCGGCTTTGATACACCCCTGTCGAGCGGATACGCCCGGGTGTTGATTCAGGAGTCCTTCGGGCTCAGGTACGGTTATAGTCAGGGGCTCAGCGAGCCCAAGTGCATACCCAGGGGACCAGCAGGATGCTTACAGGGGTTATAGGAGATGGGATGACCGGGGTAGGTGTGTAGATTCTGTGCTGGTTGTACCTCCCGGCTTATGGGGGCCGGGTAAGGTTTGTGTGTGCCATGTTATGTTATGTATGCTATGCCATGTTACGTTAGATGCGAGTAGATCAGCAGTAGAACGATACATCTCCAGGTGCGACTCCTACTCCTTCCAGTATATATATGAGAGAAGGTATGACTTACATTATTAGACAGTTAATCTGTTTCTTCCTACTTCAGTTTCATCAGTTACATTGTTATTTTCAGATTTCGCTTTCAGTTATTGCTTTACATACTCGGTACCAGTGGTACTGACGCCCGGTGGGGCGCTGCATTACTTGCCTGTAGGTACTCATAGACGAGCAGGCGATACTACGTGATTCTTGTCAGCGAGCGAGTATTCAGCTCCTGTCATCCGGAGACTGAATTCCAGAGGTGTATTTCAGTTCTTTTGTTGTATAGTACGGGTAGGTCGGGGACCTGTCCCGATCATTTCTATTGCTATTCCTAGAGGCTTGCAGTCTGTATATATCTCCCTGTGGTCAGATGAGCCGGTCGTGTGAGGCTGTGCAGTTGCATAGTTGTTAGTACTCTTTCTTTCTTTTATGTTGGCCGTGTGGGCCATAGTTTGCCAGTAGTGGTGACCTTGCCAGTCACGTAGCTTTCTAGTACTTCATGATTGAGTTATAGATAACTAGACAGCATGGTGTCCTTGTCGGCCTGCATAGGTTTCCCTGAATTGATATGTTTCTGGTTAGCTGTTAGTACAGGTACAGGAGGCTATAGGCCAATGGGCCGGGGGCTGTGTTTACAGCCATTATATAGCCCTTTGTTTCCAGAAATATGAGTTAGAGCCAGCCAGGCACCAGATGTGCCCAGGCTTAGCAGTCCAGCAGTTCAGGTCCCAGTAGGGCACCAGGTGCCAGTCATACCCCCCAAGGCGGGGTGTGACAAACTTGGTATCAGAGCAGGTCGTATCCCAGGGAGTCTGCAAGCCGTGCTAAGTAGAGTCCTGCCCATGGATGTGTTGTGCACCACATACTATGGGTAGGAGGCTGCAAGGCATGATAGGATGGTTGTCTTTTATTCTTATTCAGTCGTGCTTTAGAGTGGTACAGTATAGGGTTGAGTCCCTAAAAGCTTACCATATTTTTTGGTTATAGATAATGTCAGACCAGCGCCATCCTATCACAGGTCGGAGCTTAGATGTTGCAGCAGGGGAAGGCACCAGCAGGATGCCTCACCCGAGTTTAGAAACAGCCCGATCAGAGGGCACTACAGATGCATCATCCTAGCCTCCTCAGCAGTCTTCACCACGTCAGGAGGCACTTGAGGCGACATTACCTTCGGCAGTCCCTATACCGACACCTTCCGACTAGGAGGTTAGGAGTGTTGTAGTTATGTTAGCACAGATGATGGCTGCTCAGCGTCAGCCAATGCCGTCTACAGTTGCGGAGTTATCAGGACGGCGGAGCAGAGTAGGTATACTCCACCACTTTGCCCTATATGCAGTCGACGCAATCCTGGAGCATGCAAGTATGGTTCCACCGCATGTTATATTTGTGGCCAAGAAGGCCATTTGATGAAAGATTGCCCAGCCAGAGGCCGAGAGGACCGAGATAGACAGGATAGGGCATCTGCAGGGTCACGAGCCACAACATCCTCGACTGGGCGCAGGCCCTCCGTTTCAGCAGGCAGGGGTCGGGGCAGATCAGGGGCCTCCAGTGCAGGTGCGGGTCCAAGCCGCACATATGCCTTACCAGGGAGGCAAGATTCGGAAGCGTCGCCTGATGTTGTGACAGGTATGTTAACCATCTGCTCACACCCTGCCTATGTGTTGATTGATCCAGGGTCTACTTTGTCCTACATTACTCCATTTGTGGCACGAAGGTTTAGTATTGCACCAGAGTCATTGCAGCAGCCCTTCTTAGTATCCACGCCCGTCGGTGACTCTATCACAGCTAGCCGAATCTACCACAGGTGTACAGTAGAGGTTGCTGACCGTCCGACCACAGTAGATTTGGTCGAGTTAGAAATGATAGACTTCGATGCCATAATGGGTATGGATTGGTTAGTACCGTGTTTTGCTAACGTTGAATGTTGGACCAAAACGGTCCGATTCCACTTCCCAAGAGAAGCAGTGCAGGAGTGGAAGGGCAGCACCGCTACGCCAAAAGGTAGGTTTATTTCCTACCTTCAGGCGAGAAAGTTAATATCTAAGGGATGTATTTACCATCTGGTCAGAGTTCAGGATATCCAAGCAGAATCTCCGACACTCCAGTCTGTTCCAGTGGTGAATGAATTCCCTGATGTGTTTCCTGATGAGTTACCTGGTATTCCCCCAGAAAGGGAAATAGACTTTGCTATCGACTTGTTACCAGGCACTCAGCCAATATCAATACCTCCCTATCGTATGGCTCCTGCAGAACTCAGAGAATTAAAGGAGCAGTTGAAAGATTTATTGGATAAAGGTTTTATCAGGCCGAGTACTTCACCGTGGGGTGCGCCAGTCTTGTTTGTAAGGAAGAAAGATGGCTCGCTCCGAATGTGCATAGATTATCGGCAACTAAACAAAGTTACAGTAAAGAACAAGTACCCGCTCCCCAGAATTGATGACTTATTTGATCAGTTGCAGGGAGCCAGATACTTTTCTAAGATTGACTTGCGGTCCGGATATCACCAGGTCCGAGTACGTGAGAGAGATATTCCTAAGACAGCGTTCAGGACCCGATATGGGCATTTCGAATTTCTAGTCATGTCCTTCGGGTTAACGAATGCCCCGGCAGTCTTCATGGACCTGATGAACAGTATTTTCACACCTTTCCTGGACTTGTTTGTGATAGTATTCATCGATGACATTCTGGTATATTCTCGCTCTGAAGCAGATCACCAGACTCACTTGCGGACAGTGCTCCAGATTCTCAGGGACCGTCAGCTGTATGCTAAATTTTCTAAGTGTGAATTTTGG
Source organism: Datura wrightii (assembly GCA_035772735.1). Classification (NCBI taxonomy): domain Eukaryota; kingdom Viridiplantae; phylum Streptophyta; class Magnoliopsida; order Solanales; family Solanaceae; genus Datura; species Datura wrightii. Next base: position 41,132,925 of record JASDFA010000003.1, read on the forward strand.
CTTAACTCAGTGGCCTTTTTAGGGCATATCGTCTCAGACGCTGGTATACAGGTAGACAAGCAGAAAATAGAAGCAGTTAAGTCATGGCCTAAGCCTACCACCCCAACTGAAGTTCGTAGCTTCCTGGGATTGGCAGGATATTACAGGAGGTTCGTTGAAGGGTTCTCGACCATTGCGGCACCTCTGACCAAATTGACACAGAAAGCAGCAAAGTTTCAATGGACAGAGGCATGCGAGTAGAGCTTCCAGGAACTGAAAGACAGATTAACCTCCGCCCCAATACTGGCATTGCCGGAAGGCACCGAAGGTTATTCAGTCTATTGCGACGCGTCAGGCGTCGAGTTAGGTTGTGTGTTGATGCAGCATGGTAGAGTAATTGCATATGCTTCCAGACAGCTGAGGAAACACGAAATGAATTACCCTACCCACGACCTAGAATTGGCCGCAGTAATCCACGCCTTAAAGATGTGGAGGCATTACCTGTACGGCATCCATGTTGATATTTACACAGATCATAAGAGCTTACAGTACATTTTCACTCAGAGGGAGTTGAATCTACGGCAACGCCGCTGGTTGGAATTGTTAAAAGATTATGATGTGAATATTCTATACCACCCCGGAAAAGCTAATGTTGTAGCAGATGCCCTGAGCCGTAAGTCAATGGGGAGTTTGGCGTATTTATGACCTGAGAAGCGGAAGTTAGCCACAGAAATTCATCAGCTAGCTGGTTTAGTCGTTCGAGTAATGGAAACAGAAAATAATGGAGCAGTAATTCAGAATTCCGCTGTGTCATCATTAGTTACAGAGGTAAAAGAACGACAGTACGAGGATCCTGATTTGGTCCAACTCAGAGATAGAATTCAGAGAGGTAAGGAGTCAGATTTTCAGATAACTGAGGATGATGTGCTACGCTGTAAGGACCGCCTCTGTGTCCCAAATGTTTCAGGGCTTCGCGGGCGGATCATGCATGAGGTACATTATGCTCGCTATTCCCTCCATCCAGGAGCAACCAAAATGTACCACGACATCAGAGACATTTATTGGTGGCCAGGTATGAAAGCTGAGATAGCCGAATTTGTATCTAGATGTTCTAATTGTCAGCAGGTGAAAGCAGAGCACCAGAAGCCGGGCGGTTTGACGCAAGATATAACGGTGCCTACGTGGAAATGGGAAATGATAAACATGGATTTTGTAACAGGGTTACCCCGTACCAGACGTAGAAATGATTCCATTTGGGTAATAGTTGACAGGCTAACAAAATCAGCTCATTTCCTGCCAGTGAAGGCTACCTTCTCGGCTGAGGATTACGCCGAATTATATATCAGAGAAATAGTTAGATTACATGGAGTGCCAGTATCCATTATCTCAGATAGGGGAGCACAATTCACAGCTAGATTCTGGCAGTCGTTTCAGAAAGGTTTGGGAACGCAGATTAACTTGAGCACAGCATTCCATCCTCAGACAGATGGGCAGGCTGAACGTACAATTCAGACGCTCGAAGATATGCTGCGAGCGTGTGTGCTAGATTTTGGGGGTAGCTGGGATGAGCATCTTTCGTTGATTGAATTTGCATATAATAACAGCTACCATTCAGCCATTCAGATGGCGCCCTTTGAAGCATTATATGGACGGAAATGTAGATCGCCGATTGGTTGGTTTGAAATAGGAGAATCAGCATTGATTGGCCCAGACATTGTTCGGCAGTCAGAGGAAAAGGTAAAGCTTTTCCGAGAACGTTTACTAACTGCTCAGAGCCGCCAGAAGTCTGATGCAGATATGCGGCGCAGAAATCTAGAATTTGCGGTAAATGACTGGGTATATCTGAAAGTATCTCCGATGAAAGGGGTGATGAGATTCGGCAAGAAAGGCAAGCTTAGCCCGAGGTTCATTGGGCCATACTAGATTCGGCGAAGAATAGGCCGAGTTGCATACGAATTGAACTTGCCTCCGGAGTTGGCATCTGTTCACCCAGTATTTCATGTCTCTATGTTAAGGAAGTTCGTAGGGGACCCCTCTACAGTAGTTCCGGTTCAGGATGTCCAGGTCACAGAAGAGTTAGCATATGAAGAGGTTCCCGTAGCTATCTTAGACAGACAGATTCGCAGGTTGAGGACTAAAGATGTTGCATCTATCAAAGTATTGTGGCGTAACAGGAACCGTGAGGAAATGACGTGGGAAGCTGAAGAAGATATGAAAGCCAGATACCCTCACCTATTTCAGGCCTAGTCAGGCGACAGGTATGTCCGTATTGTTACTTATGCAGTACCTTATAGTTGTATGTGTGTGAATGAGAAAGATTGATATTTAGTTATCCAGTGGATCCTAAAATATTACGTGCAGTGCCTGTGTTGGACTTTTCTGCATTTCAGGTTTTTTTTGCTATAGTCCATATTACAGGGGAAACTCTGCCGAAATTTTTCTAGAAAGTAAGTAAGTAGTCCTCTAGATCACAGTGTACATTCGAGGAACGTCCTTAAGGGGGGGAGAATGTTATACCCCGTAGAATTCCCGGCACCTAGATGACCTATTCGCAAGTTGGTTAAGCATATTTGAAGGCCATACGTGCTGGAGAAAGGCCCGGGAAAAGATCGGACGAGAAACCTGTCGAACCATCGCGGAAGGAGCCGAGGCAGAGCCCCTCCGCGATGGCAGCGTGTCACGGAGGAGGGGCCTCCGCGTTGGCTCCGTGACACGTTGGCCTTGTCCAGGCCCAAGTATATAAAGCCCCACTTCGGTTTTAAATGATAAAAACATTTAAAATTTCCAAAGAACAGAGGGCAAACGCAGAGGGAGAAAAAAAGAACGAAGAAATTATATAATTTTCGTCCGATTACGCTGCTAAACATTGTCTAAATTCAAATTAACTCCAGATACTGAGGTATTTAGCAGCAGAGAGCATTCCTACGGATTCAGTTTCGTAAAATACGGTCGACGAATCGTCGAGCCACCGAGCTAAGGTAAGTGGAATTGCTCTAAATTAGTGTCTATGTGTTCCTAGCTGTGAAGTGAATATTTCTCCCTTCTAGACCGATGAAAAATCGCGAGTTTTTGACCGTCTTTCGATAAGCCTAAGTTTAGGCTATAAACTATATCGAAAGTGACGTTGCTCTTTACAATAAAGTTGTACTTAGTATTAATTGACATATTTATGAATACAGTTGGGAGAAAATAGTTGAAGTGCCGGCCGGGTCTCGTCCGACAGACGAATAATTCAAGGATAAGGTATGTAAAGCTAGTTCCCTCGGCAAGATAAGTAAATCGACACAGTAGAGTAATTTACAGGCCAGTAGAATGTTCAGAAGTCAAGGGTTACGTTTATTGTAAATGTTGATACGATATTAGAAGCATCAAGTTGTAACTTGCGTGAAACTTACTAGTATGACATAGATTCTAACACAAGTGTTAGAAACTGCCCAACATGTTCAGTATGTGATGTAATACGAAATGTTAAGATATTCTTGTATTCAGTTGAAACCCAGTAAAGTAATGTGATATCTGTAAGACATCTCAGAGATAGAACGACAAGTTAAAGTGAAGCTAGAAAGCATGTTAGAACTAGTAAATCGTGTTACTATAGGAACTCAGTAAACAGCATGGTTTTCAGCAGAAATACTATATCCTGTTTAGTATTAGCCCCAGAACGGTATGGCAGAAGATTATATTTATGTACATATGCTATGTTCAGTCTTAGCACGTATCAAATACGTACAGATTACTACCATTAGCTCAGCATGTAATATATACAATACTTTACCCCTACCAGCCTCAGCATGTGAGATATGCAGACAGTATTGCTAGTTGAGATCGTTGTATTGTTTGGGGTTGGACTACCTAGCATCCATGATCGCCCCAGGGTTGATAGCTGTATCGACTCGTCCGCCAGAGGACGAGGATACGTCGCTTTACGGAGTGGCATGCCGTCCCACAGGGGACGAAGATGGGATGCCAGTTTTCCCCATATTATGCCTTGGTCGGCTTTGATACACCCCTGTCGAGCGGATACGCCCGGGTGTTGATTCAGGAGTCCTTCGGACTCAGGTACGATTATAGTCAGGGACTCAGCGAGCCCAAGTGCATACCCAGGGGACCGGCAAGATGCTTACAGGGGTTATAGGAGATGGGATGACCGGGGTAGGGGTGTAGATTTTGTGCTGGTTGTACCTCCCGGCTTATGGGGGCCGGGTAAGGTTTGTGTGTGCCATGTTATGTTATGTATGCTATGCCATGTTATGTTAGATGCGAGTAGATCAGCAGTAGAACGATACGTCTCCAGGTACGACTCCTACTCCTTCCAGTATATATATGAGAGAAGGTATGACTTATATTATTAGACAGTTAATCTATTTCTTACTACTTCAGTTTCATCAGTTACATTGTTGTTTTCAGATTTCGCTTTCAGTTATTGCTTTACATACTCGGTACCAGTAGTACTGACGCCCGGTGGGGCGCTGCATTACTTTCCTGCAGGTACTCATAGACGAGCAGGCGATACTACGTGATTCTTGTCAGCGAGCGAGTATTCAGCTCCTGTCATCCAGAGACTGAATTCCAGAGGTGTATTTCAGTTCTTTTGTTGTATAGTACGGGTAGGTCGGGGCCCTGTCCCGATCATTTCTATTTCTATTCCTAGAGGCTTGCAGTCTGTATATATCTCCCTGTGGTCAGATGATCCGGTCGTGTGAGGCCGTGCAGTTGCATAGTTGTTAGTACTCTTTCTTTCTTTTATGTTGGCCGTGTGGGCCATAGTTTGCCAGTAGTGGTGACCTTGCCGGTCATGTAGCTTTCTAGTACTTCATGATTGAGTTATAGATAACTAGACAGCATGGTGGCCTTGTCGGCCCGCATAGGTTTCCCTGAATTGATATGTTTCTGGTCAGCTGTTAGTACAGGTACAGGAGGCTATAGGCCAATGGGCCGGGGGCTGTGTTTACAGCCGTTATATAGCCCTTTGTTTCCAGAAATATGAGTTAGAGCCAGCCAGGCACCAGATGTGCCCAGGCTTAGCAGTCCAGCTGTTCAGGTCCCAGTAGGGCACCAGGTGCCAGTCATACCCCCCAAGGCGGGGTGTGACAGAATCCTTCGAATATCAGGAGCTTCTTGGGTTTAGTTGGGTACTATCGGAGATTTGTTGAGGGTTTTTCATCTATTGCAGTGCCATTGACCAAATTGACCAAAAAGAAAGTGAAATTTCAATGGTTGGAGTCTTGTGAGAGAAGCTTTCAGGAGTTGAAGACTTGACTTACCTCAACACCGGCGTTAACCCTACCAGAGGGTATAGATGGATTAGTGGTGTGTTATGATTCTTCTAGAATCGACCTTGGTTGCGTATTGATGCAGCATGGTAAAGTGATATCATATGCTTCCAGAAAGCTGAAAGTTCATGAGTAGAATTACCCGACACATGATCTTGAATTGGCGGTGGTGGTATTTGCATTGAATATTTGGAGGCACTATATATGGGGTCGATGTAGATGTGTTTATGGATCACAAAAGCCTATAGTATGTGTTTACACAGAAGGATCTAAACATACGCCAAAGATGGTGGTTGGAGCTACGTAAGAATTATGACATGAGTGTCCTTTACCATTTGGGAAAGGCTAATGTAGTAGCATACACACTTAGTAGACTCTCTATGGAGAGTGTGTCTCATGTGGATGAGGGGAGAAAGGAGCTGGTGAAGGATGTGCATCTACTTGCAAGGTTGGGAGTTAATTTGGTTGACTCGACCGATGGCGGTGTTATAGTTCAGAATGGATCAGAATTATCCTTGGTGACTGATGTAAAAGCTAGACAAGACGAGGACCCTATTTTGGTAAAGTTAAAGAAAGCCATTCAAAATCAGAAGGTAGAGGTCTTCTCTAAAAGGGGAGATAGTATGCTTCGATATCAGGGTCCCTTGTGTGTCCTGGACATTGATGATTTGAGAAATCGGATGTTTCATGAGGCTCACGGTTCTAGATATTTGATACATCCAGGTGCCACCAAGATGTATCATGATCTACGGGAAGTCAATTGGTGGAATGGCATGAAGAAGGACATCACAAAATTTGTAGCTAAGTATCCAAACTGTCAGCAAGTGAAGGTTGAGCCCCAGAGACTGGAGGATGTGCTTCAGGATATCAGTATCCTCACTTGGAAGTGGGAGGAAATCAACATGGACTTTATCACAAGGTTGCCTCGCACTCGTTGATAGTATGACTCCATTTGGGTTATTGTAGACAGGCTGACCAAAGCCGCTCACTTTCTACTGGCCAAAACCACTAATTCTGCGGAGGATTATGCCAAACTATACATCTGAGAGCTAGTTCAATTGCATGGAGTGCCCTTGTCCCTTATATCAGACAGAGGTACCCAATTTACCTCTTAGTTTTGGAGGTTTTTTCAAAAAGGACTTGGTACTCAGGTTAAGCTCAGTACAACATTTCACCCTCAAATGGATGGTCAAGTGGAGTAGACAATTCATACTCTCAAAGACATGTTGAGAGCGTGCGTGATTGACTTCAAGGGTAGTTGGGATAGCCATTTTCCTCTTATTGAGTTTGCATATAATAATAGCTACCATTAAGGCATTCAGATGGCTCCACTTGAGGCTCTCTATGGGCGGAGATGTAGATCGCCTATTGGTTGGTTTGAAGTCGGTGAAGCTGTGATGATAGGACCAGATTCAGTCCATGAGGCCATGGAGAAAGTTCAGCTCATATGGGACAGGTTGAAAATAGCTCAAAGTTTCTAAAAGTCCTATGTCGATGTGAGGAGGAGGGAACTTGAGTTCGAAGTTGATGATTGGGTGTTTCTAAAAGTGTCTCCCATGAAGGTAGTGATGAGATTTGGAAAGAAAGGAAAACTTAGTCCCCGTTATGCTGGTCGCTATCGAAATGTGAAGTGGGTTGGCAAGGTGGCATATGAATTGGAGTTTCCCTCAAAATTAGCTTATGTTCATCCTATTTTTCATGTATTGCTCTTAAAGAAGTGTTTGGGTAATCCAGCTCTAGTTGTCCCGGTGGATAGTGTCGGTGTGAAAGACATCTTTAGTTATGAGGAGGTTCCGATGGAAATACTGGATCGTCAGGTTCGAAGGTTGAGAAACAAGGAAGTAGCTTCAGTTAAAGTCTTATGGAGGAATCAACATGTTGAGGGAGCTATGTGGGAAGCCAAAGCAGATGTGATGGCTAGATACCCATATTTATTCCATACCGGCTCAGTTCCAACTTGAGGTATTAGTTTGTTCCCTAAAAATCTATTCAGTTTCATGTTCAGTTCATGTGCCTCAGTTTCTTTCATGTATATGGATGTATGCATGATTTAGGAATTCAGTTCAGATATGTATTTTGAATCGGAGTTAGTCGTTCCGTTAGTTTTCAGCTTATATGATCAGTATTTGAATATGATGATTTCATTTCTCTGCTTTTCTGTATGATTTTCAACATTCGAGGATGAATGTTCCCATGGGGGAGATATTGTTATATCCCGAGAGCCCAAAGATTAGACCGGGAGTTGAAATGGAGAAAACATAATTTTCTGCACCAGGTCATAGAACGAGTCGTCATGTGACCCGTTAGGTTGACCATGAGTCGTTAAGTGACTCGTGGTGAGGGGTTTGACTTGAATTGGAAAATGTTGGTTTGATATCCCACGGACATGGCCATGAGTTGTGGTCAGTCCCCACGACTTGTTGAGTCAGTCGTGGTCAAGGGCTATTGGAAAATAAAGGTTAGATGGCAGTGTTCCCTACGGGTGAACACAACGAATTTTGGTCAGATGCCACGGTTTGTTAGGTTGGTCGTGATCAACAAATGATTAGGATCTTGGGATTTTGGGTAATGAAGGTGACGAGTGGTGACCACGAGTCATGGTCACCAGTAATGACTCGTAGTGTCCCCCATGGTGAGCTCTAGATGAATTTTGGACAGTGCACACGACGACTAAGACCACGAGTCGTGGTCCTTGGTAAGGATTCATCTAGTCCCTCATGGGACTAGCATTAAATTTTTTTTTCAAATTTAGTAGGGGCTTTTTCATAATTTCTATGATTCTAAGGCCTAAACTATGTCGTTTTAAGCTCGAAAAAGGTAGTTTTATGAGGGGTAAGTTCATTCTAGGCTCATTCACATTCATGCATGCAAGTTGAAGGCTTAGAAGGTGATCAAGCTTAGGTTCTCTACATGTTTTTCTTGAATTCTTCATTGGACAATTAGAAAAGTGGTAGAATCAAATCCTATAAGGTATGTAGGGTTATGAATGAGTGAATTTGTTCACACCCATGCCCAATCCCTCTCTAAATCATGAAAATTCATATGTTGATCCTATGGGGTTTTAACCCAATGCATGAAATTTCTAATTTTCTACATGGGTATGATGTAAGTATGCTTCTATTATTGAATTATGATTCATGGGCAAGTTTTACACTGTTTCCAATTATAATCATGTTTTCAAGATTTATAAATTAAAATGCCCAATTATGAGAAGTTCATGAAAGTTGAGATTTACGATAAATGTTCAAGTATGATGAGATATTATTGGTGGAAAATATGTTTTCAAGTTACCCATGTTTATGATCATGTTTTCAAGTGAATTAAGTATTTTAAATAATGATTAAAGTATTGGGCGATGCCCATATGTTCAAGTATGATTTATGATTTCACGAATTAAGCTTACCACATGGTTTTGGAGTTAAGACTCCCAATTATGTTCAGCTTGTGGTAGGGTTTGAGCTAAAGCTCCTCATATATGATTTCAGATTTGATATGTATTTGATTTTTAATCTTCATCAATAACGATGGTGAGCTTCGCACAATGGAGAGCATATACATGTTTTTGGGAATAGTGTCTAGCACCGAGTAGGCTAAGGATCGATTAACCCTATGCCCAGAACTACGCTCCAATGTAGATTTATACATATCATATGTATACTTTGGGACCTCCCTTGTGAGCTATCCCCTGCCCGAATGGGCCTTGAGTTTGATATCGATATCATGGTATCGTCCTTAGCCCTGACAAGGCTTTGGACGGTTCTACCCACTTGAGTGTGATAGTTGGACCACGTAAGCTCTATCGTGGTAATGTTGGTTGTATAATGAGTCTCCCATTGTTCCTCATGATTTCAGTTATGCATGTTTATCATTCATGATATATATATATATATATATATGTGTGTGTATGTTCTAAAGCAGGTTTGACACAATGTTCAGTTTTACTTATGATTATCAGATTTCAGCTTTGGGTTATTCGATTTAGTTATGATGTTCAGTTATGTTGAGATCATGATTTCAAAAAATAGCATACAAGCCCTACTCTCATATTCTTATCTTAATCATGTTTTACATTATGCATGTTTTAAATGATTTTATTTAAATTAAGCAGTTTTACTTACCTTGCATACTCGGTACATTCCATGTACTGACCGCATACTCTATTCGTTTTATGATACAGGCTCTGATATCTAGACTCAGCCCCATCACTAGCCAACTTTCAGAGTTAGCATCCGGTCTCTATTGGTGAGTCCTAATCTCCCGAGGACCATTCATTATCAGTTATCTCGGTATTTTCAATTTTTAGATTTAGAGAGTTACTTGGGATCTTGTCCCATCAACTCATCAGACTTAAAGGGTTTTAAGACAATAGATGTATTCAACTTAAGAGTTGAGTTGTATTTTTGGATTATATGTTATTCTTAGAATTCCTCTATGTTTATTGTGTAAAGTCTTCCACTTTATTTGATTGAGTTAGATGTATGTTCATGCCATGGGTCGACTTGGAGTCTCTCAGGGCTCCTTGTCCCGTGTCTTTATCCGGGCCTATGTTCGGCTCATTACATCATGAATCTAAAGCTACAGTGGTACGATCTTAGGGATGGGATGATGTTGGATTCCACAAACTATGCAACACTTTCATGGTTCATGAGATATGGACGAAGTGATTGGTGATGTGGGTGAGTAAAATGGACAAGAAAATTAGTTTTTATGGAGGTGGACGGGTTGGACGGTATGGAAGTTGTGCGGTGACCATGCATTGATCTATAACATCATGACTGATTCGAATGACCCAAAGCAGAAACATAACATTTATATTGGAAAGCTGAACAATGAGTCAAAGCTTGCCTTTATAACATGCATGCGGTTAAGTAATTGTCATGAGTAATGAATATGCAACTCTGAATGATATAGACAGTGGGAGACTCGTCACTTAACCAAAATACCACGATAGAGCTTACATGGTCCCAACTATCACACTCAAGTGGGTAGAGCCATCCATAACCTTTCCAGGGCGATGGACGATACCATGATATCGATATCAAGCTTAAGGTCCAATCAGACAGGGGATAGCTCACAAGGGAGGTCCCAAAAATATAATAGTATAAACCTACATTGGCACGTAGTTCTAGGGCATAATGTGATCAACCCTTAACCCGCTCGGTGCTAGACTCTTCTCCCAAAAACGTGCAAGGATCCACATCGTCTATAACGAAGCTCAACATCGTCTAATGACGAAGCTCAATATGAAATCATGCATAACTCAACATTGTATGAAATGAAGCTCAACATTGTCTATTGACAAAGCTCATAACGAAATCATGCATAGACTCGACATCATATGTAAATGAAGCTCAACATTGTTCTTTGACAAAGCTCAATAATGACAGACATCTCAATTATAAATTCATGCATATGAGAAGCTTTATTTCAAAACATATCACAAGCTAGAATATATGAAAAATTGGAAAACTTCACTTCAAACAATGTGGTAAGCTTATGTAGGGAAAGTCATCACTTTAAATCAACATGTGGGCATTGATCAAAGCTTTATCATGCTAGGATCTACTCGTTTCCTTTTGAAAACAACATCATAATCATGGGTAGCTTTGGAAACATGTTTTTCATCATTAAATCTCATCATCATCATACATTCAACATCATTTTCTTTCAAGAACTTCTCATCCATGGGTATTTAAATTTCATAATTCAGAAAATCACAATTTGGATAGAAAACAATCTAAAATATACCCATGCTTCACAATTCATCAATATAAATATAATCTAATCCTACACATGTATAGAGATTGAAGAATTATGCAATTGGGTAAAAACCCATACTTAATCATAGGCAATTCATCATGTTTTGATACAAATTGGGCATGAGTGTGGAAGAAAACACCCACTCATAGCCTTACATACCTGGGAATGGTGAACTCTAATACCCTCTAATAGCCCAAGCTAAGATTTCAATGGAAACCTTGAGATTTGTCCTTGAATATCTTCTTTAAACCTTCAAACTTGCATGCATGGGATGAATGGCTTAGAATACGTTTCCCCTGCTTAAAAACCACTAAAACGAGCCTCAAACTGCGTTGTATAGGTCTTAGGATCTTAGAAATTATGAAAAGACCCTTACTGAATTCATAGGAAAACACTGCCAGGTGACCCTAAACGGGTGACTTGACGACTCGTTAGGATGGGAAACGACTCATCGAGTCGCTCATCTAGTACACTGGATAACAGGTCTGCTGGGGCTCGTAACGGATGACTTAACGACTTGTCCCTATGACCACGACTTGTGGTCACCTCCCCTCAGGTACACTGCCTTAACATCAATGAAAATCTACTTTTCTTGATCACGACTTACCCCACGAGTCGTTGGGACGGACCACGACTCGTGAGGTCCCTTCCGTTAAGTACACTGGATAGCTTCTCCATTTATTTTCCCAAACCACCCCACGATTGACATGACGACTCGTGGGGGCTGACCCCGAGTCGTTACCTCACTCTTGGGGACCTCAATCCTTTATTTCCCCCAGGCCTCCCCACGAGCCACTTGACAACTCGTGGGGTCTCCTCACGAGTCGTCCAATGACTCATTCTGTGACTACAACATAATTTCCCGATTTTTCCGTTTCAACTCCCCGGTCCGATCTTTGGACTCCCAAGCTCTCAGCATATTATCGAGAGTTTGAATTGTCTTCTCTGCCTGACCATCCATTTGCGGATGAAATGTTGTGCTTAGCTTAACCTGAGTCCCAAGCCCTTTTTGGAAAGACCGCCAAAACTAAGAGGTAAACTGAGTACCTCGGTATGAAATAATAGAAAAGGGCACTCCATGAAGTCAAACCAACTCCCGAATATACAGTTTGGCATAATCATCTGCTGAATCGTTGGTTTTGACCGGTAGGAAGTATGCAGCATTGGTGAACCTGTCTACTACTACCCAAATGGAATCATAGTGTCGGCGCGTACGAGGTAGGCCAGTAATGAAATCCATGTTAATCTCTTTCTGCTTCTAAGTGGGAATGCTAATATACTGAAGTACGCCTCCTGGCCTTTGGTGCTTAACCTTCACCTACTGACAGTTCAGGCACTTGGCTACGAATCCTACAATTTCCTTCTTCATGCCATTCCACCAATATATTTCCCGCAAATCATGATACATCTTGGTGGTACACGGATGGATAGAATACCTGGATCCATGTGCCTCATGCAATATCCGGTCCCTCAAATTATCAACATCTGGAATACATAAAAAACCTTAGTATCACAGTATACCATCTCCCCCTTGGGAGAAGACCTCCACCTTTTGACTTCAAACGACTTCTTTCAGCTTTACTAAAATCGGATCCTCATCTTGTCTGGACTTCACATACGTCACCAAGGACGATTCTAATCCATTTTTCACAATAATGTCGCCATTGGTCGAGTCGACGAATCTAACTCCCAACCTCACAAGTCGATGAACATCTTTCACCAACTCTTTCTTTCCCTCATCCACGTGGGACACACTCTCCATAGAGAGTCTACTAAGTGCGTCCGCTACCACATTAGCCTTGCCCGGGTGGTAAAGGACACTCATGTCATAGTCTTTTAGTAACTCCAACCACCTCCTTTGCTAAAGATTGAGATCTTTCTGTGTGAACACATATTGCAAGCTTTTGTTATCCGTGAATACATCCACGTGAACCCCATACAAGTAATGCTGCCATATCTTCAACGCAAACACCACCGCAGCCAATTCAAGATCGTGGGTCGGGTAATTCTTTTCATGGAATTTTAACTATCTCGAGGCATAAGCTATCACTTTCCCATGTTGCATTAACACACACCCGAGTTCGACTCGCGAAGCATCATAATACACCACAAAACCATCAGTACCCTTGGGTAGAGTCAACACTGGTGCTGAAGTGAGTCGGGTCTTCAACTCTTGGAAGCTTTTCTCACAAGCCTTTGACCATTGAAACTTCACCTTCTTTTGAGTCAACTTGGTCAATGGTGCGGCAATAGATGAAAAACCCTCCACAAATATCCGATCGTAACATGCTAAGCCTAAAAAGCTCCTGATATCCGATGGGTTCATCGGCCTGGGCCAATTTTTTATCGCCTCGATCTTCTAGGAGTCTACTTTTATGCCCTCACCTGATACCACATGGCCTAGAAATGCCACTGAGTCCAATCAAAACTTACATTTGCTGAACTTTGCATACAACTGGTGATCCCTGAGGGTCTGAGGCACTATTCTCAAGTGAGCGGCATGCTCCTCCTCACTCTAAGAGTATATAAGGATGTCATTAATGAACAAAATCATGAACATGTCCAAATATGCCTTGAACACCCCATTCATTAGATCCATAAAAACTACAGGGGCATTGGTTAGTCTAAAATATATAACAAAAAATTCATAGTGACCATATCGAGTCCTAAAAGTGGTTTTTGGGATGCCACTCTCCCGAACCCTGAGCTGGTGATATCCGGATCTGAGATCAATCTTAGAGAAACACTTGGCACCCTGAAGATGGTCAAACAAATCATCGATCCTGGTTAAGGGATACTTGTTCTTAACGGTGACCTTGGTCAACTGCCGATAGTCAATGCACATCTGAAGCGAACCATCCTTCTTTCGGACAAACAATACTGGTGCACCCCATGGAGACTTACTCGGCCTAATAAAGCCCTTATCTAATTGGTTCTTCAACTGATCCTTCAACTCTTTTAGCTCGGCTGGATCCATTCTGTAAGGCGGAATAGATATAGGCTACGTGTCAGGAAGAAGATCTATATCGAAATCAATATCCCGCTCGGGAGGGACACCTGGCAAGTCATCAGGAAAGACCTCTGGATTCTCACTTACTAGTGGTACGGACTGGATAGTCGGGGTTTCGGACTCCATGTCCTTAACCCTAACTAGGTGGTACAAACAACCCTTAGAAATCATCTTTCTAGCCTTAAGGTAGGAAATAAATCGACCTACAGACACAGCTGAACTACCCTCCCATTCTAAGACTGGCTCACCCCGAAATCTAAACTCTACTGACTGGGCCCTACAATTAATTGAAGAATAGCATGCAAATAGACAATCCATGCCGAGATTAACATCGAAATCTTTCATGGTTAACTTTATCAAACCTGCTGAGGTGACCTTATGAAGAACTGAGACCGGACAATCTTTATACACCCGTCTAGCTAAAACTGAGTCACCTACTGGAGTAGAAACTGAGAAGGATGCTGACAAGACATCGGGACTGACTCCGAAGCTACTGGCTACATATGGTGTCACAAAATACAAAGTATCCCCCGGATCTAACAAAGCATATACATCAACATGAAAGACTCTCAACATACCAGTGACTACATCTAGTTAGGCCTCTTGCTCCTTTTGAGTGGCTAAGGCATAAAATCTATTCTGGCGCTACCCGCTGGCTGTGCTAGTAGATGCCCCCCGATGTGCTATCCGTGGGGGTGGAGCCGCTGAACTAGAAGATGGGCCTCGTCCCCCAACCTGATCCTGTCTCGCAATGGGACAATCTCTTACCGTATGTCTAGGCTGCCTACATCCAAAACAAGCTCCTGACCCTGCCAAACACTGGCATGTGTGTCATCGGTCGCACTTGTGACAAGCTGGAATGATGGAGTCTGCGGGTCTACTGGTATGACCCCTCGAGCTTGACGCTCGCCCTCTCTGATCATGTACGGGCCTAGATTGCACACTCAGTGCAGAAGATGCTGGGGCTAATAATCTCTGGTGGGTCTGCTGTCGGTGCCCACCACCGGACCTCTGCTGAGAGAATTTGTGGTCCTTAGTCTTGGCCCTCTTGGCCTCCCTCTCCCTCGAATGTCCCTCCTCTATCTGCTGAGCATACAACACAATGCGAGGGAAGTCCATGTCCTGATGGAGCATAGTTATCCTTTAGTCCTTGTCCAAATATCCTGCTATACCATGCACAAATATGCTCACCCATGCCCCCTGGTCGGCCACTAACTCCGAGGCATACTTAGATAGGTGAGTGAACTCAAGGGCATACTCCTGAAAAGTCATCCTTCCTTGCTTTAAATTCACGAACTCGGCTGCTTTCATCTCCCTCATCTCTTGAGGGAAGAACCGATCTAGGAATGCAACCCGAAACTACTCCCATGGGATCAGACCTACTCCCGCGACACTACTATCCTTCCACTGGTGAAACCAAATATCGCAACCCCCTTCAACTGGTAGGAAGCTAACTCTGCGCACTCAACACTACTCACCCCCATAACCTGGGTGATCTTGACAATCTCATCAATGAAATCATGCGGGTCCTCATCTACCTTGGACCCCAGAAACTCCAGCGGGTTCATCCTCAAGAAGTCCCTGAATCGAGCCACTACTGTATTGCCATTTTGCGGAACATGCGCAACGTCCTGCTGATTGACCTGAGCGGTCAAGGTCTGCACAAGCATCTGAATAGCAGCTCAGAACTCAGCATGTGCGGCTGGCTCTGGTGCTTGAGGCTCCTCAACTGGCAGGGCTGGCTGATGCTTATGACTATTTCCATCCTTCTGGCCCTCACCACCTCCATTCCTTCTTCCATTCCCTCTTCGAGGAGCCATGATTCTGCAATCGCGAATAGCACAAATTAGAAGGATAGAAAGGCTTTTCATCACACGACATAGATCATGAAAGAAGGGAACATTTCCTGAAACATCTAGTAGCCTCTTCATCAGAAGTGTGGCGCGCTTCACACCCATGAAAAAGACTTTACCTAACGCGGCTTTCAGACTCCCTATGACACATCAAACCTATGACTCTGATACCAAGTTTTTCACGACCTGAGTGGAACCCAGTTCATAAACACGGGACAAGGGACCCCAACTGATCCCAAGTCGACCCATGGCATAAGTGTCCAACTAAATCATTTGGTAAACTGAAGAAATCATCAATATAACTCAGCGGAATTCTAATTCAACATAACTTCAGAATAACATCCGAAGCTAACACTACATAACTCTAAAAAGCCTCTAGTCTAGACGAATTGATGGGACAAAACCCCCAACTAACTCAACAACACGGAAAATGAAATATGACATGAAGCTGAAAGTCTAGTCCTCGAAAGATGATCACCAATCACATAGGTGCTAACTATGATAAGTGACTACGAACGGGGCTGAACCTAAGAATCGTATCCTGCATCATGAAATGATACAACATAGAAAGTATGCGGTCAGTACATGGAATGTGTCGAGTATGCAAGGTAAGTAAAACCGCTTTAGTAAAGTAAATCATTTAACATATCTCATAACATATCATACGCTTTCAACATGACCATGCTTTGCTTTATAACATCATGACTGATTCGAATGACCCAAAGCTGAAACATAACATTTATACTGGAAAGCTGAACAATGAGTCAAACCTTGCCTTTAGAACATGCATGCGTAAAGTAATCGTCATGAGTAATGAATATGAAACTATGAATGATATAGACAATGGGAGACTCGTCACTTAACTGACATAGCACGATAGAGCTTACGTGGTCTCAACTATCACACTCAAGTGGGTAGAGCTGTCCATAACCTTGACAGGCTGATGGACGATACCATGATATCGATATCAAGCTTAAAGGCCAATCGGGCCGGGGATAGCTCACAAGGGAGGTCCCAATAATATAATAGTATCAACCTACGTTGACGCATAGTTCTGAGGCATAGGGTGATTGACCATTAACCCACTCGGTGCTAAACTCTTCTCCAAGAAACATGTAATGTTCTACATCGTCTATAACAAAGCTCAACATCGTCTAATGTTGAAGCTCAATATGAAGTCATGCATAACTCAACATCATATAAAACGAAGCTCAACATTGTCTATTGACAAAGCTCATAATGAAATCATGCATAGACTTGACATCATATAAAAATTAAGCTCAACATTGTCCTTTGACAAAGCTTAATAATGACATACATCTCAATTATAAATTCATGCAAATGAGAAGCTTTATTTCGAAACATACCACAAGCTAGAATTTATGAAAAATTGGGAAACTTCACTTCGAACAATCTGGTAAGCTTATGTCGGGAAAGTCATCACTTCAAATCAACATGTGGGAATTGCCCAAAGCTTTAGTGTGCTAGGATCTACTCGTTTCCTTTTGAAAACAACATCATAATCATGGGTATATTTAGAAATATTCTTTTCATCATTAAACCTCATCATCATCATACATTCAACATCATTCTCTTATTTCATGAACTTCTCATCCAAGGACATTTAAATTTCATAATTTAGAAAATCACAATTTGGATTGAAAACAATTTAAAATCTGCCCAAGCTTCACAATTCATCAATATAAATATAATCTAATTCTACCCATGTATAGAGATTGAAGAATTATGCAATTGGGTAAAAACCCCATACTTGATCATAGGCAATTCATCATGATTTGATAGAAATTGGGCATGGGTGTGGAAGAAGACACCCACTCATAACCTTACATACCTGGAAATGGTGAACTACAACACCCTCTAATAGCCCAAGCTGAGATTCCAAATGGAAACCTTGAGATTTTGCCTTGCATCTCCTCTTCAAACCTTCAAACTTGCATGCATGGGAAGAATGGCTTAGAATAGGTTTTCCCCCTGCTTAAAACCACCAAAATGAGCCTTAAATGACGTTGTATAGGTCTATGGAACTTAGGAATTACGAAAAGACCCTTACTGAATTTGCAGAAAACACTGCCAGGTGACCCTAATAGGTGACCTGACGACTCGTCAGGATGGGCAACGACTCATCGAGTCACTCATCAAGTACATTGGATAACAGGTCTGCTGGGGCTCGTAACATATGACTTAACGACTCGTCCCCTATGACCACGACTCGTAGCACCTCCCATCATGTACACTGTCTTAACATCAATGAAAATCCACTTTTGCTTGATCACGACTTACCTCACGAGTCATTGGGACAGACCACGACTCGTGGGGTCCCTTCCGTTAAGTACATTGGACAGCTCCTCCATTTATTTTCCCAAACCACCCCACAATTATATGATGACTCATGGGGCCTGATCACGAATCATTACCTCACTCGTGGGGACCTCCATCCTTTATTTCCCCCAGGCCTCCCCACGTACCACTTGACGACTCTTAGGGTCTCCTCACGAGTCATCCAACGACTCGTCCTGTGCTTGCAACATAATTTCACAATTTTCCCATTTCAACTCCCAGGTCCGATCTTTGAGTTCTCGGGATATAACATTAAGAATGAGCTTTTTCCTTGTTTTCAACTCATTTAGGAAGGTTTTATGCTCTTTCTCTTTGATTTTGCAGGTATTGAACTTAAACAGGGAAAGTAGAGGAATTGAACTAAAAATCAAAGTGCTAGAAGAAAAAAAACCTATAGTTCGCAGGTTGACACCTGTGAAACGCAGGTTCCTCGTAGAGTCGCACTGCTCGGAAGCTAAAGAGAACCCGTGAAATGCAGGTGTTACCGCAAGGCACGCAGTTTTCTCTAACCTAGAGCTACAAGAAAATTGCATCCCGTGGATGGGCCGCTGCGTAAGCTCTGTTCTAAAAAGGGTAAAATTGTCCAGCTCTGGCACAATGATACTTTGGATGCTTGTAAGGGTAAAATTGGGAACCCGTGCACAACCCAAAGGAGTAGAATTTCCCTAATTTGTGCACTCCCTTAATAATAGGAGGAAAGAACTTTTTGAATATATCATATTATAGAGAGAGAAAGATAGAGAGAAGTGTGAGCTTTTCTTTCTTCTTCTTCAAGTTGCTAGGGCAAAACCCACCATTGAAGCATATTTTGAAGCTTGAGTTTTCTATTCAATAATGAATGTTCATGAATCATTTATTGGTATGATCTTCTTGTCTTCATTCATTAGTAGCTAATTTTATTGCTAGGGTATGTGCTTTATTAGGGCTTAGAATGGAGTGGGTGTTATTTATTTAGTCTTAGAATCACTTAATTTGCATGAATCTATTTCTTTCTCTAAGTTTCATTTGAAATATTTATGGTTGCAAATATAAATTGTGTTTACTTATCTTGATTTTGCGTGAGATAGAGAAGTAGGATTTGGGTAAGAAAGCATTATTGGGGAATTGAGTTTGAAGGTGTGGGGTTGGGCTAGAGATAGCCAAGACCAATTTTCATAACTCTTTCAAGAATTAAGGCTAGAAATTGCTTAACTCTTCTCCAAGTTAATATGGCTATTTTGCTATGTAACCCTGAGGTTTGAGAGAACTCAAGTACAATGTACCCAAGTGGTTGAAAAACATTGGGTGCGACCTTGTCCATGGCTATGCATGCTTGTAATTGGTTCTTTATACTTATCAATTAAACCCAATCCTATTGACACACCATCAATAACATATCCCTAGCACTTGCTATCATTGTTGCTTCAATTCACATTGCCCTATTTTGTTATTTCTTTTAGTGTCATATAGTAATCTTATTTTCCCCTAAAATTTATTTTTCAAGTTGTTATACAATGATGCTAGTTAGTTCTGATTGATTTATAACTTTAGTAGCAATCAGTCCCCATTTCCTGTGGATTCGACCCTGACTTATAATTGGGTAAATTATATTGCATACAACTGTGTATGCTCTCTCACTCTGGGTGGATTTGGACATTATCAATTTTGGCGCCATTGCCAGGGAATGTGCATTAATAGCCTACAGTTGTTTGTTAATTTGAAGTTAAGCATGCTGTCTGCATTTACATTAGTTGTTGTTTTCACTTCTTGTTTAGGTTAAACTTCATGAGCTAAGACTCTCAAGTAGGTTCTAAGGATGGCCACATGGACCAGGATGATGATGAGCTGATGTTGCCCGATATAGCTGGTGTTATTCATCTACCACCTATGGTAGGGAATGTCGTCTTCCATATGACAAGCACCATGCTACACTTCTTGCAAATGAAGGGATTATTCAAAGGAAAACCAAGCGAAGATGTCAATAGACACCTCAATTTTTTTTTTGAAATTTGCCAACCCTTTAATATTACCAACATCAGCCAATAGTCCATTCTGTTGAGCCTTTTTCCATTTTCTTTAACGAGGGAAGCCACTATTTGTTTAGAAGAGTTTCCCTTAGTGTCAATCACTTCATGGAAGGAGCTGACAGAGGCCTTTTCGGATAAATTCTTTCCTTCCTCAAGGATGCTTCAATCGAGGGACGAGATTACCAATTTTTGACAACTTCTAGGACAGCCACTACATGAAGTTCCACTCCTCTTTAAAAAGAAGGTTGCAATATGCCCCAACCATGGTTTTTCAGATGGATTCTTACTTCAAAGCTTCTATCATTCCCTAGAATCGATCAATAAGTCGGTGGCCAACGACCTTGCTGTCGGGTCCCTTATGGGCTAAACATTCGGATTTAGGCTCTTCTTGATTGTATGACCAAAACAAATAGAGCATGGCATAGCAGAGACACTGAGGTGTCCCCAAGTAGTACCTCTTCCATCCTTGTAACCACTGAAATGAGAAAGTGTGATGAGGAAAGAGATAAACCTATGCAAAGACGATGATCCACCTTGAGGTAATGACTGAACATGTTATGGGAGTCGGAGCTAAGAGTGTAAATGTTGTAGGGACCCAAGGGTATGATTAAAAGGAGGGGGATGTTTCACCTCCTAGATATGATGAGGAATGTTAACCATCGATGGTCAAAGGAGGGGTTCTCGTCAAGGATACCAAGGTGTCAACCAAGGCCCTTGGCACCATCTTGATGAGAATCAAGGTTAGAGAGGTTGTGAAAAACATGGTTGGAGTGAAAGAAATGATAGATGGGGAAATCGAGAGCAAAATAGTGAGGGGTATCATAGAAGCTCAAATCCATATATACCTCCTCCCAAAAGGGATACGACCCAAATGAAACTAGGGATAAGTGATGTTGGCAATTCAAAAATCAAGGAGATGTTGGATAGGGTGTTGAAAAGAGTAGAGTCCACCGATAATGGAGTGAAGGAATTAAAAGGGAAGGTGTCAAACCTTGCCCAAATGGTGAGCTCCTATTCGACCTCCATCTAGCATTTAGAGGCTCAAATAAAATATCTCTCAACCCAAATGAAACCCTGGATGAAAGTAACCCTTTTGATTTATACTATACCCAATTTGAAGAAGGATAATCATTGCATGGCTATTGTCAAGAGGAGTGGAAAGGTTGTAGCTGATGTGGTTGTTAAGGCCAAGAAAGTTGTTAATCCGAAAGCAAGTGATGAAGTGAGTGATGCAGTACCAAGAGCATTGATTTATGTTGCCAATGAAGAAGAACTAGAGGAGGAAGGAATAGATGTTCCTCATGAGAAAGTTGCTACTGAGAAAGAGGGCGCAGTGCTCTCAATACAAATGGCCAAGAGCCTTGACTTTGTCACGACCCGAATAGAGGCCCGGATTGTAGACACGGGACAAGGGACCCCGAGAGACCCCAAGTTGACCCATGACATAAGCATACATCCAACTAAATCAATAAACTAAAGAATCGACAATATAAACTCAGCGGAAGTCTAACTCAATATAACATCAGAATAGGTACCCGAAGATGAACGCACATGAGTCTGAAAAGCCTCTAATCTAAACGAGTTGATGGGACAAGAACCCAACTAACTCAACAAGCTCAAAACTGAAATACATAAATAAAGATAGATAGTCTGGTCCTCGAAAGATGAGGACTCACCAATAGGCAGACGCTAACTCCGATGAACTGCTTAAGAGCGGGGCTGAACCTGAGAGCTGAGTCTTGTATCACGAAATGATACATCATAGAAAGTATGCAGTTAGTACGTGGAATGTACCGAGTATGCAAGGTAAGTAAAACCGCGCAAGTAAAGTAAATCATTTAAAACATTTCATATCATATCATAAGCTTTCAAATTTGAGAGGAGGGTTGGTATGCACTCTTTCTGAAATCATAAACTTTTCATAACATGAATATACATAGCTTCGTAACATCATAGCTAACTCGAATGACTTAAAATCGAAATATGGCATTTATAAGAAAAGCTGAACAATGAGTCAAACCTTGGTTTTAGAACATGCATGTATAAAATAATAACCATGAGTAATGAGTATGCAAATTTGAATCATATAGAAAATGGGAGACTCGTCACTTAACCGACATACCACGATAGAGCTTACGTGGTCCGAACTATCATACTCAAGTGGGCAGAGCCGTCCAAAATCTTTCTAGGGCTAAGAATGCTACCATGATATCGATATCAAGCTGAAGGCCCATTCGGGCAAGGGGAAGCTCAGAAGGGAGGTCCCAAGACATATAATAGTATCAACCTACCTTGGTGCATAGTTCTGGGGCATAGGGTGATCGAACCTTAGCCCGCTCGGTGCTAGACTCTTCTCCCAAAAACATTTATATGCTCTACATCGTATATAACGAAGCTCAACATCGTCTATTGATGAAGCTCAAGATGGAATCATTCATGAACTAAACATCATATGAAAACGAAGCTAAGCATTGTCTATTGACAAAGCTCAATAATGAAATCATACATGGACTCGACATTGTATGAAAGCGAAGCTCAATAATAGCATACATCTCAATCGAATTCATGCATGTGAGAAACTTTAGTACAAAACATACCACAAGCTGAACATACTTGGGAGCCCTTGCTCCAAAATCATGTGGTAAGATATACGTAAGAAGATTTAACTCAAACATACCACAAGCTAAAATATAAAATTTGGGAGACTTCACTCTAAAACAATGCGGTAAGCTTATTTCGGGTAAATCATCATTTGAAATCAACATGTGGGCATTGCCCAAAGCTTTATCGTACTTAGAATTGCTCAATTCTCATTGAAGACATAATTATAGACATGAGTAGTTTCAAATCATGCTTTACATCATAATATCTCATCATTATCACATTTACTTCGTAAATCTTACTTTTTATGATCATATTATCAATGGGCTTCAACATTCATAATAGCTAGAAACATAATTTTAATTGAAATCATTGTAAAATCAGCCCATGCTTCACAATTCGGTAGTAAAATCATAATCAATTCATACCCATGTAAAGAAATTGAATATTCATGCATTCGGGTAAAAACCCCACACTTGATCATGGGAGATTTTCATGATTCGAAAGAGATTGGGAATGGGTGTAGATAAAGACACCCACTCATAACCCTACATACCTGGAAGGGATGATTCTACCACTTCTCTGATTGCCCAAGATGAGATTCCAATGGAATCCTTGAAGACTTGCTCTAAATCACCTCTTCAACCTCTCAACTTTGCATGCATGGAGTGAAATAACTTAGAATAGCTTTTCCCCTCTTAAAACCCTTTAAAATGATCCCTAATCGATGTAATATAGGTCTTAGGAAATGAGGAATTACAAAAAGACCCTTACTGAATTCGCAGGAAAATACTGCCAGGTGGTCCTAACGGACGACCTGGCGGATCGTGGTCCTTGGCAATGTCTCGTTACCTGACTCATCAAGTACACTGCCTGCCTAATCTCCTAGGCTCGTAACAACTGATATGACGTCTCGTAAGGGGTGACCATGACTCTTAGTCACCAATCGTCAGGTTCACTGCCTTAACTCCTTCTTCTTTCCTTCTACCTCACCCCACGGCTGACCTAACGACTCGTGGTGTCTGACCATGAGTTGTTGCCATGCCCATGGGGAACCTTCTCTTCAAAACTTCCCTTCCCTTCACTGGTCTCCCCACGAGTCACCTAATGACTCGTGGGCTATCCTCACGAGTCGTCCTACAACTTGTCTTGTACCCGCAACACAAATATCACATTTTCCCCGTTTTAACTCACAGGTTTGATCTTTAAGTTTCTGGGGTATAACAATATCTCCCCATTGGGAACATTCGTCCTCGAATGTTGGAAACAAGCAGAAAATAGAAACATACAATTATCCCACTCAAATATAGATCATTTAATCCGAAATTTTAGGGAATGACTACATCCGATTCATAACACATAGATGAACTAAATTCACAAATCACATACACACCCATATACATAAAAGAAACTTGCGTGCATGAACTGAACATGAAACTAACTAGAGTCATAGTGAAAAATTGATACCTCAGGCTGACATCGAGCCGGTAGAGAATAAGTGGGGGTATCTAGCCATGATATCTGCTTCGGCTTCCCACGTAGCTCCTTCAACATGTTGATTCCTCCATAATACTTTAACTGAAGATACTTCTTTGTTCCTTAGACTATGAACCTGATGATCTAATATTTTAACTGGAACTTCCTCGTAGCTAAGGCTATCCTTTACACCAACGCTATCCACCGAGACTACTAGGGTTGGGTCTCCCAAACATTTCTTCAAAAGCGACACATGAAATACAGGATGCACGGAAGATAACTCAGAGGGTAATTCTAGCTCATACGCTACCTTACCAACTCTTTTCATAACCTGGTAGGGACCAACATAATGGGGACTGAGATTTCCTTTCTTTCCAAAGCCCATGACTCCCTTTATGGGAGATACCTTCAGAAATACCCAATCGTCTACTTCGAACTCCAAATCTCTCCTCCTCACATCAGCATATAACTTCTGATGACTCTGAGCGGTTTTCAGCCAGTCCCTTATCAACTGAACCTTCACTATAGCCTCATGAACCGAATCTGGCCCTATCATAGCCACCTCACCAACCTCAAACCATCCGATGGGCAATCTACACCTCCGCCCATAGAGAGCCTCGAACGGTGCCATTTTGATACTAGAGTGATAGCTGTTATTGTAAGCAAACTCGATCAGGGGAAAGTGATCATCCCAACTACCCTTGAAGTCCAGCTCACATGCCCTAAACATTTCCTCGAGGGTCTAGATTGTTCGTTCTGCCTGGCCATCCATTTGCGGATGAAATGCTATGCTGAGTTTAACCTAATCCCCAAGCCCTTTTTGAAAAGACCGCCACAACTGAGAGGTAAATTGAGTACCTCGATCTGAAATGATAGAAAAGGGAACTCCATGTAGTCGAACCAACTCCCGGATATACAGTTTGGCATAATCCTCCACTGAATCTATAGTTTTTACCAGTAGAAAATGTGCAGCCTTGGTCAACCTGTCTACCACCACCCAAATGGAGTCATATTGTTGGCGGGTACGAGGTAATCCTGTTATGAAATCCATGTTGATCTCTTCCCACTTCCAAGTAGGAATGCTAATATCCTGAAGTACTCCTCCGGGCCTTTGATGTTCAACCTTTACATGTTGGCAATTTGGACACCTGGCCATGAACTCTGCAATATCCTTCTTTATGCCATCCCACCAATAGATTTCTCATAAATCACGATACATCTTTGTGGTTCGTGGACGGATAAAATATCTGGTACCATGTGCCTCATGCAATATCCAGCTCTTTAAACCATCAACGTTTGGAACACACAGACGGCCCTGGTATCGAAGCACACCATCTCTCCCTTGGGAGAAGACCTCCACCTTCTGACTCCGAACGACTTCTTTTAGCTTAACCATAATCGGATACTCATCTTGTCTAGATTTCACATAAGTCACCAAGGACGATTCTGATCCGTTTTGCATAATAACGCTGCGATCGGTCGAGTTGACCAATCTAACTCCCAACCTTGCAAATCGATAAACATCTTTCACCAACTCCTTCCTCCCTTCATCCACGTGGGACACACTCTTCATAGAGAGCCTACTAAGAGCGTCCGCTACCACATTAGCCTTACCCGGGTGGTAAAGGACACTCATGTCGTAGTCCTTAAGTAGCTCCAACCACCTCCTTTTCCAAAGGTAGAGATCTTTTAGTGTGAACACATATTGCAAGCTCTTGTGGTCCGTGAATACATCCACTGGACCTCATACAAGTAATGCTGCCATATCTTCAATACAAACACCACCGTGACCAACTCAAGATCATGGGTTGGATAATTCTTCTCATGAACCTTCAACTATCTAGAGGCATATGCTACCACTTTTCCTTGCTGCATCAACACACACCCGAGTCTAATTCTCGAAACATCACAATACACAACAAAACTGTCCATACCCTCAGGTAGAGTCAACATCGGTGCGATAGTGAGTCTAGTGTTCAATTCTTGGAAGCTCTTCTCATAAGCCTCCAACCATTGAAACTTTACCTTTTTCTGCGTCAACTTGGTCAATGGTGCTGCAATTGATGAAAAACCCTCAACCAACCTCCGGTAGTGTTACACCCCGTAAGTTCTTAACACTTAGTTGACCTATTCGCATGTTGGTTAAGAATTTTAGAATGCCATACGTGAGAGAAAAGGGCCCGGGGAGAGATCGGACAAGCGCCAAGTTGGAGCGTCGCAAGGAAAATGCGACTTATAAATCGCATTCGACAAATGCGACTTATAAATCGCATTCGACAAATGCGACTTAATGGCCCCAAGTATATAAGGCTCCCACTTCGTTTTAAATCATTTTCCCTTCATATAATTTCCAGTAAATGAATATAAACAGAGGGGAATGAAGGGTTTGATTAAATTTCCTTTTGTTTACACTGTCAAACGCAGTCCAAGCTCGAATTAACTTCGGGTAGCGAAGTATAAAGTTGTTGGGTGCATTCCTGCGGAGTTAGTTTTGAGAAATTCGGCCGGCGAATCGTCGTCATGCCAAGCTAAGGTAAGTGGAATTGCTCCAAACTAGTGTTAATATACTCCCAGCATTAAAGTGAGTATTTCTCCCTTCTAGACCCTCGAGAAATAGCGAGTTTTCGGCCGTTCTTCAATAAGTCGAACAATAGGCAGTAGGTATAGCCATAATATGGTTTCTTTCCAAAATAATAGTATAATTAATTCTATTCTTTCATGAGTATGAATACAGTTGGGAGAAATAGCTGAATACTAGCTGAGCTACACCAGTTAATCAAAAAGTCAGCAGTTGAGGTATGTAAAGCCAGTTTCTTTCGGCAAGCTAGTAGTTCTAGTATAGAAAAATAGTACGAATTTCAGTAGAGTGTTTCAGAAGTCGTATATTATGTTCAGTATGAAATTTAGTAAGCATGTTAGAAATATAATACAGTGTTCAGCATGAAATTCAGTAAAACAGTATAAGTCCCAGCAGAATATTCTAGAAATATTATTACAGATTCAGTATATTTCAGTATCAAATTCAGTACATTTCAATATGAGATTCAGAACAGAATACTAGAACATAAATATTATTATCAGATCTAGTATATATATTACATGTGCCTATTGTTATCTGTGGAGACATGATTGTTCTGTGTTGGGCACCCTTAGAGCTTCCTTGGCCACCCCAGGGTTAATAGCTGTGTCGACTAGCCCGCCAGAGGGTGAGGATATGTCGCTCTACGGAGTGGCATGCCTTCCGCCAGTGGACGATGATGGGATGCAGATTCCCCATAGTAGGCTGATCAGCACTATACCACACCCCCTGTCGAGCGCTTGCGCCCGGGGTGCAAATTTTAGATTTCAGATTACAAATTTCAAATTTCAGATTTCAGATTTCAGGAGTCCTCCGGACTCAGATACAATTATAGTCAGGGGCCCAGTGAGCCCAAGTTGCATACCCAGGGGGCCAGCTGGATGCTCATAGTTACTAGGTGGATGGTAAGACCTGGGTAGGGGTATATAGATTGTGTGCCGGTTGGAACCTTACGGCTTATGGGGGCTGGTAAGGTTCTTGTATGCTATGTTGTGTTAGTTATTAATAGATAGAAAGTAGACCGCCATGTTATCAGGTATGACTCTTACTCTCTTCAGTAAAGTTACGCTCTTTTCAGTCAGTCTCAGCCCGTCTCCTATTACTTCAGTATCTATCAGTATTGTTGTTTGCTTTCAGTTATTTTCAGTTATTACTTTGCATACTCAGTACAAGTGGTACTGATGCCCGTTTTGGGGCGCTGCATTACTTTCTTGTAGGTACTCATAGACGAGGAGCAGATCCCTCGTAGTTCCAGCCAGCATATAGAGTCTTCAGCTCCTATCATCCGGAGCTTGACAACTAAAGGTTTATTTCCCTTTTTGTTTGTACAGTATGGGTAGGCCGGGCCCCTGTCCCGACCATCTTATTATTCTTAGAGGCTTGTAGATTGTATATTCCCTGTGGTTAGTTGTACCGGTCGTGTGGAGCCGTGTGTATGTTTTTAGTTTGCATATGATGGCCGTGTGGGGCCCTGTTCAGTTGTCAGTTGGTGACCTTGTCGGTCACAGATCAGTTTAGAACTTGATTCTACTTTTCAGTGCTAACTAGTCAGCATGGTGGCCTTGTCAGCCCGCATAGGTTCCCTTATGTTCAGTTGTTCTGGGTAGCTGTTATATTCCTACAGGTGGCTATAGGCCTCGTCGGCCGGAGGTTGTATTTACAGTTATTATATAGCCCATTGTTTTCATAAATCCAGAATTAGAGTCAGCCTGGCACCAGAAGTGCTTAGGCTCAGTAGTCCAGCAGTCTAAGTCCTAGTAGGGCACCAGGTGGCAGTCATGCCTCCCAAGGGGGGGCATGAAAAACTTGGTATCAGAGCAGGTCATATCTCAGGGCGTCTGCAAGTCATGCTAAGTAGAGTCTTATCTATGGATGTGTTGTGCACCACATACCATAAGCAGGAGGCTGCAGGATAGGATGGTTACTCTTTCTTCACATTCAACCATGCCATAGAGCAGTACAGTATAGGGTTGTGTCCCTAAAGCTTACTATACTCTTTGTTTATAGATAAAATGTCAGATCAGCGACATCCTATCACAGGCCGAATATTGGATACAGCAGCAGGAGAGGGCGCCAGCAGGATGCCCCAGTCTCGATT
This sequence comes from Datura wrightii, assembly GCA_035772735.1. Taxonomy (NCBI): domain Eukaryota; kingdom Viridiplantae; phylum Streptophyta; class Magnoliopsida; order Solanales; family Solanaceae; genus Datura; species Datura wrightii. The sequence continues at coordinate 41,161,917 of JASDFA010000003.1, forward strand.
AGAATCAGCCCGATCTAAGGGCAATACAGAGGTATCGTCCCGACCTTCTCAGCAGTCTCCACCCCATCCGGAGTCACTCGGGATGACACCACCTCTGACAGTTCCTAGACCTACACCATCTGACCAGGAGGTCAGGAGTGTCATAGTTATGTTAGCGCAAATGATGTCTACTCAGCGCCAGTCAATGCCACTTAGTTGGCCTATTCGCATGTTGGTTAAGAGTTACACCCCGTAAGTTCTTGACACTTAGTTGGCCTATTCGCATGTTGGTTAAGAGTTTTAGAATGCCATACGTGCGAGAAAAGGGCCCGGGGAGAGACGGGACAAGCGCCAAGTTGGAGCGTCGCAAGGCAAATGCGACTTATAAATCGCATTCGACAAATGCGACTTATCGCATTCGACAAATGCAGCTTATAAATCGCATTCGACAAATGCAACTTAAAGGCCCCAAGTATATAAGGCTCCCACTTCATTTTAAATCATTTTCCCTTCATATAATTTCCAGTAAACGAACAGAAACAGAGGGGAACGAAGGGTTTGATTAAATTTCCTTCCATTTACACCGTCAAACGCAGTCCAAACTGGAATTAACTTCGGGTAGCGAAGTATAAAGCTGCCGGGAGCATTCTTGCAGAGTTAGTTCGCGAAATTCAGCCGACGAATCGTCGTAACGCCGAGCTAAGGTAAGTGGAATTGCTCCAAACTAGTGTTAATATACTCCCAACATTAAAGTGAGTATTTCTCCCTTCTAGACCCCCGAGAAATAGTGAGTTTTCGGCCGTTCTTCAATAAGTCGAACAATAGGCAGTAGGTATAGCCATAATATGGTTTCTTTCAAAAATAATAGTAGAATTAATTCTATTCTTTTGTGAGTATGAATACAGTTGGGAGAAATAGCTGAATACTAGCCGATCTACGCCAGTTAATCAGAAAGTCGGCAGTTGAGGTATGTAAAGCCAGTTTCTTTCGACAAGCTAGTAGTTCTAATATAGCAAAATAGTACGAATTTTAGTAGAGTATTTCAGAAGTATTATATTATGTTCAGTATGAAATTTAGTAAGCATGTTAGAAATATAATACAATGTTCAGCATGAAATTCAGTAAAACAGTATAAGTCCCAATAGAATATTCCAGAAATATTATTACAGATTCAGTATATTTCAGTATCAGATTCAGTACATTTCAATATGAGATTTAGAATAGAATACAAGAACAAAAATATTATTATCAGATCCAGTATATATATTACATGTGCCTATTGCTATCTGTGGAGACATGATTGTTCTGTGTTGTGCAACCTTAGAGCTTCCTTGACCTCCCCAGGGTTAATAGCTGTGTCGACTCGCCCGCCAGAGGGTGAGGATACGTCGCTCTATGGAGTGGCATGCCGTCTGCTAGCGGACGAAGATGGGATACAGATTCCCCATAGCAGGCTGATCAGCACTATACCACACCCCCTGTCGAGCGCTTACTCCCGGGGTGCAGATTTCAGATTTCAGATTTCAGGAGTCCTCCGGAGTCAGATACAGCTATTGTCAGGGGCCCAGCGAGCCGGCTGGATGCTCATAGTTATTAGGTGGATGGTAAGACCTGGGTAGGGTATATAGATTGTGTGCCGGTTGGAACCTTACGGCTTATGGGGGCTGGTAAGGTTCTTGTATGCTATGTTGTGTTAGTTATTAATAGATAGAAAGTAGACTGCCATGTTATCAGGTATGACTCTTACTCTCTTCAGTAAATTTACGCTCTTTTCAGTCAGTCTCAGCCTATCTCCTATTATTTCAGTATCTATCAGTATTGTTGTTTGCTTTCAGTTATTTTCAGTTATTGCTTTACATACTCAGTGCGAGTGGTACTGATGCCCGTTTTGGGGCGCTGCATTACTTGCCTGCAGGTACTCATAGACGAGGAGCTGATCCCTCGTAGTTCCAACCAGCGTACAGAGTCTTCAACTCCTATCATTCGGAGCTTGACAACTAAAGGTTTACTTCCCTTTTTGTTTGTACAGTATGGGTAGGCCGGGGCCCTGTCCCGACCATCTTATTATTCTTAGAGGCTTGCGGATTGTATATTCCCTTTGGTTAGTTGTACCGGTCATGTGGGGCCGTGTGTATGTTTTTAATTTGCATGTGATGGCCGTGTGGGGCCTTGTTCAGTTGTCAGTTTGTGACCTTGTCGGTCACAGATAAGTTTAACACTTGATTCTACTTTTCAGTGATAACTAGTCAGCATGGTGGCCTTGTCGGCCCGCATAGGTTCCCTTATGCTCTGTTGTTCTGGGTAGCTGTTATATTCCTACAAGTGGCTATAGGCCTTGTCGGCCGGAGGTTGTATTTACAGTCGTTATATAGCTCGTTGTTTTCATAAATCCAGAATTAGAGCCAGCCTGGCACCAGAAGTGCTTAGGCTCAGTAGTCCAGCAGTCCAGGTCCTAGTAGGGCACCAGGTGCCAGTCATGCCTCCCAAGGCAGGGTGTGACAGGTAGTAGCCAGCTAGGCAAAGAAACTCCGAATATCTGAAGGATTCACCAGTCTAGGCCAGTTCTTCACTACTTCAATTTTCTGAGAATCTACTTTTATGCCCTCGCTCGATACCACATGGCTAAAAAATGCAACCGAGTTCAACCAAAACTCACACTTGCTGAACTTTGCATACAACTGGGTCCATGAGAGTCTGCAACACTACTCTCAAATGAGCGGCATGCTCCTCCTCGCTTCAAGAGTATACCAGAATATCATCAGTGAACACAATGACGAACATGTCTAGATATTGCTTGAACACCCTGTTCATCAGATCCATGTAAGTTGCAGGAGCATTGGTTAGTCCAAAAGACATAACTACAAACTTGTAATGACCATACCGTGTCCTGAAGTCCTTTTTTGGGACATCACACTCCCGAACCCTGAGCTGATGATACCCAGACCTGAGGTCTATCTTTGAGAAACACTTGGCACCTTGAAGCTGGTCAAACAAATCATCGATCCTAGTTAAAGGATACCTATTGTTGATGGTGACCTTGTTCAACTGCCGATAGTCAATGGACATCCGAAGCGAACCATCCTTCTTTCGGACGAAGAGAACCGATGCACCCCATGGAGACTTTCTCAGTCTAATGAAACCCTTATCTAACAAGTCCTTCAATTGATCTTTCAACTCTTTTAGCTCTACTAGAGCCATTCTATTGGGAGGAATAGATATAGGCTGCGTGTTGGGAAGAAGGTCAATACTGAAATCAATCTCCCGCTTGGGAGGAACACCTGACAAATCATCAGGAAAGACCTCTAGATACTCACGTACCGTTGGAACTGACTGGATAGTCGGGATTTTTGACTCGACATCCTTAACCCTAACTAGATGGTACATGCAACCCTTAGAAATCATCTTTCTAGCCTTAAGGTAGGAAATGAATCGACCTTCAGGCATAGTTGAACTATCTTCCATTCTAAGACTGACTCACCCGGAAATCTGAACTCTATTGCCTGGGTTCCACAATTAACTAAGGCTTAACATGTAAATAGATAATCCATGTCGAGGATAACATCAAATTCGGTTATGGATAACTCTACTAGATCTACTGAGGTGATTTTCTGAAGGGCTGTGACTGGGCAACCTCTATACACCTGTCTAGCTACGACTAAATCACCCACTGGAGTAGAGACTAAGAAGGGTTCTGATAAGACTTCGGGACTGACTCCGAAACTACTAGCCACATAAGGTGTCACAAGAGAAAAGTTAGCCCTCGGATCTAACAAAGCATAAACATCAAGATGGAAAACTCATAATATACCAGTAACCACATTGGGGGAAGTCTCCTGCTCCTGACGGGACGCGAGGGTATAGAATCTTTTCTGGTGCTGACCGCGAGCTGAACTAGTCGAAGCACCTTGCTAGGAGGGACGTGCTGCTAGAGCTACTTAACTATAAGCTGGGCCTCGACCCCCAACATGATCCTACCTACTAGATGGACAATCTCTAAGCATGTGTCCGGGCAGCCCACACCTGAAAGAAGCACCTGAACCTGCCAAGCACTAGCCTGTGTTCCCCTAACCACATCTTCAACAAGTTGGGATGCTAGAATCTATGGGTCTGCTTCTCTGACCCCTCGAGCCTGATGCTCGCCCTCTCTAATCAATTCTAGGCTTGGATGGCACACTTAATGCCGAATATCTGGGTTGATGATCTCTGGTGATTATGTTGTCAGTGCGTACCACCGGACCTCTATTGAGAGAAACTGTGGTCCTCGGTCCTGGACCTCTTGGCCTCCCTCTCTCTCGAATGCGCTGCCTCTATCTGCTGGGCGTACAACACAATCCGAGGGTAGTCCATATCCTGATGGAGCATAGAAATCCAGCACTCCTTGTCCAAATACCCTGCTATGCTATACACATCTGGTCACTCGCATCCTCTGTTCAGCCACTAACTACGGGGAGTATTTCGATATGCGAGTGAACTCAAGGGAATACTCTTGCACTGTCATTCTTCCCTGCTTCAAGTTTACAAACTTAGCTACCTTCAGGTCCCTCATCTCCCAAGGCAAGAACCGATCTAAGAATGCAACATGAAACTCTTCCCACGTGATCAAACTTGCTCCTGCGACCCTGCTATCCTTCCATTGATGAAACCAGATATGTGCAACCCCCTTCAAATAAGAGGCCAAATCTGCACACTCAACACTACTCAATCCCATGACTTGGGTGATCTTGACAATCTCATTAATGAAATCATGCGGGTCCTCATCTACCTTGGACCCCAAGAACTTCGACGACTTCATCCTCAAGAAGTCTCTGACTCGAGCTGTCGCCGCACTACTATTTTGCGAAACATGCTCAATGGCTTGCTGATTGACCTGAGCGGTCAAGCCTGCACAAGGATTTGAATAGCGACCCGAAATGCAGCATGAGTGGCTGGCTCCGGTGCCTAAGGCTCCTGAACTGGCTGATGCCCATAACCATTTCCATCCTCGTGGCCTTTACCACCTCCATTCCTCCTTCCATTCATTGTTCGAGGAGCTATGATTCTGCAATTGCGAATAGCACAAATTAGAAGGATAGAAAGACTTTTCATCGCACAAAATAGATCATGAAAGAGGGGAACATTTCTTAAACATCTCGTAGCCTCTTCGTCATAAGTGTGGCGCGCTTCACACCCATGAAAAAGACTCTACTTAACGCAGCTTTCAGACACCCTAGGACACTTCAAACCTATGGCTCTTATACCAAGTTTGTCATGACCCGAACAGAGGCCCAGATCGTAGACACGAGACAAGGGACCCCGAGAGACCCCAAGTTGGCCCATGGCATAAGCATACATCCAACTCAATCAATAAAGTGAAGAATTAGCAATATAAAATCAACGGAAGTCTAACTCAACATAACATCAAAATAAGTATCTGAAGCTGAATATATATATGAGTCTGAAAAGCCTCTAATCTGGACGAGTTGATGGGACAAGACCCCAACTAACTCAACAAGCTAAAAACTAAAATACATAAAGAAATATAGATAGTCTGGTCCTCGAAAGATGAGGACTCACCAATAGGTAGACGCTAACTCCGATGAACAGCCTTAGAGCGGGGTTGAACCTGAGAGCCGGGTCCTATATCATGAAATGATACAACATAGAAAGTCTGCGGTCAGTACGTGGAATGTACCGAATATTCAAGGTAAGTAAAACTGCGCAAGTAAAGTAAATCATTTAAAGAATTTCATATCATATCATTGTTCGGTCTGTTTGGTATAACTACACGCAAGTGCACGTGGTCGAACAAGTAGTAAAGCGGCTCAAGTAAGCCAAATATCGATCCCACAGAGACTGGACTAAGGTATCAATCTAATCAAGTGTCAATAAACATTAACTCTAAACTGCAGACAACAGTGTGAAGAAGATTTTGATATTTTGTTCCTAATTTTATACTAAGTCTAAAACGAATATACAATTTGAGTCTGAACTACAAGTATGAGCATGCTGAGGCTAAAATGAACATGTAGAGAAATAAATTATCGATACAATTTGATTAATCTTTCCTCCAGTTGCTAGTCAAGAATTATTGCCTATGGATTAAAACTCTCGTATTTAACCCAACTTAAGAATCATGAACCTTCCACCTACATCTTTGTGATAAAAAGAAATTCATGTTCTAGCCATACAAAACCGATTCCTTAATTGACTAATATGACTTTCAGGTATATCTCTATCCTAAAGGTAAATCAATTCTCAATTTTTCCAAACTAAGAAAAGATCATATCCTATCAATTCACAACTTTCCAATTTCTTGCTCTCTCGAGTGAAACCGGACTTTTTAGATATACATTAATGTTGGCCACACATTAACTCAGTAAGAACAAGAATCAATAGAACAACCATGGAAGAAAAGATGAAAAACCAATTTATCAATAATCACATTTCAATACAAATGTTCTTCACCTCAGCAAGAAGGGAATTTAGCCACTCATTTGTGGATTAAACATCATTAAATGAGTGTTAATCATACAAGCAATTGAAATAAAGAAGAAGGAGATAGAGAAAAACCCTGAGATTTTCGTTCCCTCAACTGCCTGTAACTCACGTTCTTGCTCCACCAAGTCAGAATTATTAAAAATGAACCTAAGTGTTCTATTTATACTAGTGGGAATTTTTTGCGGAATAACAAGCAATGTGTCACGGAGTGCATCGCGGAGCACTGCCTCCGTGACACGCCACCAACGCGGACCCTCACTGGAATCCGATCGTCCAAGTATTAAAACCCAACGTGGCACGACGTGCAACGCGGGGCTAGGCCAACGTGCCACGGCCCCAACGCGCACCTTCACTGGAATTTTGGCATAATTTTAGCATCCAGGCAGAATGCATCTGCGATGGCAGTGTGACACGACTCCATCACAGAGCCCCTTTAATTTGTGCTTTCCTTGTGCTTTTTTTCCTTGCTAGCTTCCAAGTCCAATCCCGATTTCTCCCAACATGCATCTTAGCTTCGTAAAATTATATTTTTCCTGCAACACCACGCTAATCATGTTGGTTAGTTTAACTTAACATTTTATTACAATTCACATGAGAATGTACAAACATCGATAGATAAACAAAACAAAATGACACATTTGAGTATCACTTGGGCATATAAATCTGCCCAAGATCAATCATAAGCTCTCAAATTTGAGAGGAGGGTTGGCAGCATACACTCTTGCTGAAATCATAAACTTTTCATAACATGACTATACATAGCTTCATAACATCATAGCTGACTCGAATGACATAAAGCTGAAATATGGAATTTATAAGAAAAGCTGAACAATGATTCAAACCTTGCTTTTATGACATGCATGTATAAAATAATAACCATGATTAATGAATATGCAAATCTGAATCATATAGAAAATGGGAGACTCGTCACTTAACCTACATACCACGATAGAGCTTACATTGTCTTGACTATCACACTCAAGTGGGCAGAGTCGTCCAAAACCTTACCAGGGATAAGGACGCTACCATGATATCGATATCAAGCTAAAGGCCCATTCGGGCAAGGGGAAGCTCACAAGGGAGGTCCCAAGAAATATAATAATATCAACCTACGTTGGCACGTAGTTCTGGGGCATAGGGTGATCGACCCTTAGCCAGCTCGGTGCTAGAATCTTCTCCCAAAAACATGCATATGCTCTACATCATATATAACAAAGCTCAACATTGTCTATTGACGAAGCTCAAGATCGTCTATTGACGAAGCTCAAGATGGAATCATGCATAAACTAAACATCGTATGAAAATGAAGCTCAGCATTATCTATTGAAAAAGCTCAATAATGAAATCATGCATGGACTCGACATCATATGACAACGGAGCTGAATAATAACATACATCTCAAGCGAATTCGTTCATGTGAGAAACTTTAGTTCAAAACATACCACAAGCTGAACATACTTGGGAGCCCTTTCTCCAAAACCTTGTAGTAAGCTATATGTAGGAAGACTTAACTCAAACATACCACAAGCTAAGATATGGAATTTGGGAGACTTCACTCCAAAACAATGCGGTAAGCTTATTTCAGGAAAATGATCATTTTAAATCAACATGTGGGCATTGCCCAAAGCTTTATCATACTTAGAATTGCTCAATTCACATTGAAGACATAATTATAGACATGGGTAGTTTCAAATCATGCTTTACATCATAATATCTCATCATTATCACATTTACTTCGTAAATCTTACTTTTCATGATCATATCATCAATGGGATTCAACATTCATAAAAGCTAGAAACATAATTTTTATCAAAATCATTGTAAAATCAGCCCATGCTTCACAATTCTATAATAAAATCATAATCAATTCATACCCATGTAAAGAAATTGAATATTCATGCATTTGGGTAAAAACCCCACACTTGATCATTGGATATTTTCATGATTCGATTGAAATTGGGTATGGGTGTAGAGGAAGACCCCAACTCATAACCCTACATACCTGGCAAGGATGATTCTACAACTTTTGTAATTGCCCAAGATGAGATTCCAATGGATACCTTGAAGACTTGCTCTAAATCACCTCTTTAACCTCAACTTTGCATGCATGGAGTGAAATAATTTAGAATAGGTTTTCCCCTCTTAAAACCCTTTAAAACGAGCCCTAAAATATGTAGTATAGGCCTTAGAAACTTAGGAATTATGAAAAGACCCTTAATGAATTCGCAGGAAAATACTGCCAGGTGGTCCTAACGGACGACCAGACGGATTATGGTCCTTGGCAACGACTCGTTGCCTGGCTCGTCAAGTACACTTCCTGCCTGATCTCTTGGGCTTGTAATGACTGACATGAAGACTCATTAGGGATGACCATGACTCGTGGTTACCAACCGTCAGGTGCACTACCTTAACTCCTTCTTCTTTCCTTCTACCTCACCCCACAGTTGGCTTGATGAGTTGTGGGGTATGATCATGATTCGTTGCAATGGTCGTTGGGTCTGACCACGAGTCATTGCCACGCCTGTAGGGAACCTTCTCTTCAAAACTTCCTTGCTCTTCACTGGTCTCCCCACGAGTCACCTGATGATTCGTGGGCTATCCTCACAAGTCGTCCCACGACTCGTCCTGTACCTGCAACACAAATCTCACATTTTTCCCCGTTATAACTTCTGGATCCGATCTTTAAGTTTTCAGGGTATAATAGAATTCCACCCCCATGACCTCAGCAGTTGGCTAAAAGGAAGGAGGAAGACCAACTTCGTAAATTCATTGACATGTTCAATAAGTTGTCCATAAATACGCCTCTTATGGATGCATTGCTCCAAATGCTTGGCTATGAAAAATTCATGAAGGATCTATTAAAAAAGAAGAGGATTGTGGATGCGGACACAGTGGAGGTGTCTCACCATTGTAGTTCCGTGATGACCAACAATCTTGCTCCTAAGAGAGAGGACCCAGGGGCATTCACTATTCCTTGCATCGTTGGAGTGTGCATGCTCAACAAAGCACTATGTGATCCCAAAGAAAATATCAACCTAATGTCTCTTATAATCCTTAAAAAGTTAGGGTTAGGGAGTCCCAAGCTTACAACAATGAGGCTATTGATGGTGAATCCCTCTATCAAGTTCCCCGTAGGAGTTTTTGAGGATGCCTTTGTTACACCCCGTAAATTCTTGACATTTGGATGGCCTATTCGCATGTTGGTTAAGAGTTTTAGAATTTCATACATGCTAGAAAAAGACCCGGGGGAAGACCGGACAAGCGCCGCATCGAACCGTCACAAGAGGAGGCCGGGCAGGCCCTCTCTGCGATGGCAATGTGCCACGGAGGTCGTCCCTCCGCGATGGCCAACATGCCATGGAGGGGCTGTCCAGGCTCAAGTATATAAACCCCTCCACTTCGGTTTTATTTCATTTCAACATATAATTTCCAGCAGAAATGAAGGGGAACAGGGGAGAACGAGGGCTCCTTATAAATATTCATCCGATTACGCCGTCAAACGCAGTCCAAACTCAAATTAACCTTAGATACCGAAGTATAAAGCTGCAGAGAACATTCCTGTGGAGTTAGTTTCGTGAAATTCGTCTGGTGAAGCGGCGACCCGCCGAGTAAAGGTAAGTGGAATTACTCCAAACTAGTGTCAATATACTCCTATCCCTAAAGTGAGTATTTCTCCCTTCTGGACTTCCGATAAATAGCGAGTTTTCGGCTGTTTACTGATAAGTCAAATTTGGGCTATATATATTCAAAGTAGCACTTTCTTCTGGAATAATGATGAATTTAGTTCTAATTGCTATGAATGTGAATACAGTTGGAAGAAATAGCTGAATATTGACCGAGTTACGCTAGTTGGCCGGAAAGCCGACACTTGAGGTATGTGAAGCCAGTTTCTTTCGGCAAGTTAGTAATTCCAGTAGAGAAAACTAGTATAAATTCTAGTAGAAAGTTTCAGAAACAGTACAGCATGCCTAATATGTAATTTAGTAAAGTACGTCAGGATATTATCGTGTTCATTCGAAACTTAGTAAAGCAATATAAGTTCCGGTAAAGTATTTCAGAAATAGAATAGTAGCTTAATATGAATTTTAGGAAGCATGTTAGAAATAGTAAATCATGTTTACCATAAAACTTAGTTATACAGCATGATTCTCACCAGAAATATTATAACTTGTTTCAGTATCAGATTCAGCACAGTATGACAGAAATTATATATATACCATTATTAGTTTCAGCATGTATTATATACTTACACATTACTATCATTAGTTTCAGTATGTATCGTATGCAGTTAGTATTATCAGTTGAGACTTGACTATATTGTTTTGGGTTGGATTACCTAGCATCCATAACCGCCCCAGGGTTAATAGCTATATCGACTCGTCGGCCAGAGGGCCAGGATATGTCGCTCTACGGAGTGGCATGTCGTCCCCTAGGGGACGAAGATGGGATGCCAGCTTCCCCATATTTTGCCTTGGTCGGCTTTTATACACCCCCCTTGAGCAGGTACGCCCAGGGTGTTGATTCAGGAGTCCTCCGGACTCAGGTACAGTTATAGTAAGGGGCTCTGCGGGCCCAAGTGCATACCCAGGGGACTGACAGGATCTTTTAGTGACTATGGGAGATGGGATGACCGGGGTAGGGGTATAGATTGCGTGTTGGTTGTACCTTCCGGCTTATGGGGGCAAGTAAGGTTTATGTGTGCTATATTATGCCATGTTATGTTAGTCATGAGTAGATAGACAGTAAAATGCCACGTTACCAGGTACGACTCCTACTCCTTAAAGCATAGTTATGGACAGTCTTAAACTCATACTTTCAGTCAGTTACAGTCTATTTCTTTCTACTTCAGTTCTATGAGTTATATTGCTTGTCTTCAGTTATTTTCCAGTTGTTGCTTTGCATACTCAGTACAAGCGGTACTGACGCCCGTTTTGGGGCGCTGCATTACTTGCCTGCAGGTACTCATAGATGAGGAGTCGATCCCTCGTAATTCAAGCCATCACACAGAGTCATCAACTCCTGTCATCCGGAGCTAGACAGCTAGAGGTTTATTCCTTTTCTTTTGTTGTACAGTATGGGTAGGCCGGGGCCCTGTCCCGACCATCTTATCAGTATTCTTAGAGGCTTGCAGATTGTATATTCCCTGTGGTTAGCTGTACCGGTCATGTGAGGCCGTGTGTATGTTTTATTTTGTTTATTATGGCCATGTGGGGCCTTTTTTGTTGGTAGTGGTGATCTTATTGGTCACGTAGCAGTTTAGCACTTGTTTTCTTGATTCAGAAATAACTAGACAGCATGGTGGCCTTGTCGGCCTGCATAGGTTCCCTATAGATTCAGTTGTTTTGGGTAGCTGTTATTTTCTTACAGGTGGCTATAGGCCTAGTCGGCCGGAGGCTGTATTTACAGTCGTTATATAGCCCGTCGTATTCTTGAATCCGAGTTAGAGCCAATCTTAGGCTCAGCTAGTCCAGCAGTCCAGGTCCTAGTAGGGCACTAGGTGCCAGTCATGCCTCCCAAGGCGGGGCATGACAAACTTGGTATCAGAGCAGATCGTATCCCAGGGAGTCTGCAAGCCATGCTAAGTAGAGTCTTGCCTATGGATGTGTTGTGCAGCACATACTATAGGCAGGAGGCTGCAAGGCATAATAGGATGGTTGCTTTTTATTCTTATTCAGTCGTGTTGTACAGCGGTACACTATAAGGTTGAGTCCCTAGAGCTTGCTATATTCTTTGGTTTCAGATAAAATGTCAGACTAGCGACATCATATCACAGGCCGAAGATTGGACACTGCAGCAGGGGAAGGCACCAGCAGGATGCCTCACCCTCGTTTAGAATCAGCTCGATCAGAGGGAAATATAGAGGCATCGTCCCAACCTTCTCAGCAGTCTCCACCACATCAGGAGCCACTTGGGGCGACACCACCTCCAGTTTACAAGTATGGATCAACAGAGGACCCTCAGGATTTTCTAGACCAGATGTAGAGAATTTTCAGGGTTATGCATGCCACGCCTACAAAATAGGTTGAATTGGCAGCATTCCGGTTACGAGACATCGCCGTGTTATGGTATGAAAGATAGGAAAGGTCCCGAGGGAGAGATGTTACCCCTCCGACCTGGTCCAGCTTCTCAAGAGCTTTTTTGGATCCCTATTTACCACGTGAGATTCGATAGGCCCGAGTGGATCAGTTTTTACATTTGGAGCAGGGGGCCATGAGTGTTCAAGAATACGCATTGGGGTTTGATTCTTTGGCTCGGGATGCACCAGCCTTTGTTGATACCATGGTGTCCAGAGTACATTGCTTCATCATGGGGTTGAATCCAGAGTATGTTGAGACTTGTATTACGACTACTCTGCGAGAGGACATGGATATTGCCCGAGTTCAGGCATTCGCTCAAAATATTGAGGGCATCATTCAGCGGCAGCGGGAGATCATGAGGACCAGTCAGGAATAGCACCGAAGGGATAGGCCAGTCGAGTTACAGAGGGAGGTCTGGGAAGGACCCAAGCCACGATTATCAAATAGACCGCCCAAACCCCCGCCTCCACCACAGCCGCAGAGGGGCAGATTTAGTCACAGGGGGAAGTTAGAGACCGGCGAAGGCTCGTAGACCACAGATTCACCACTACAGAGGAGGGCAGAGCAGAGTAGGTATACCCTACCACTTTGACCTATATGCAGTCGACATCATTCTGGAGCATGCAGATACGGCTCCACCGGATGTTATATTTGTGGAAAAGAGGGTCATTTGATGAGAGATTGTCCAGCCAGAGGTCAGGATGACCGGGATAGACAGGACAGGGCATCCGCAGGGTCACGAGCTTCAGCATCCTCGGCAAGGCGCAGGCCCTCAGTTTCAACAGGCAGAGGCCGGGGTAGATCAGGGGCCTCCAGTGTAGGTGCGGGTCAAAGCTGCACATATGCTTTACCAGGGAGGCAGGATTCAGAAGCGTCACCTAATGTTGTGACAAGTATGATGACTATTTGCTCTTACCCTGCTTATGTATTGATAGATCCGGGATCTACCTTATCCTATGTTACTCCATTAGCGGCTCGAAAGTTCAGTATTGTGCTGAAATTGCTTCGGCAACCTTTTTCAGTATCTACACCCATCGGTGACTTCATCATAGCCAGAAGGGTCTATCGAAGTTGTACAGTAGAGGTTGCTGATCGTCAGACCACAGTAGATCTGGTAGAATTAAAGATGATTGATTCGATGCCATTATGGGTATGGATTGGTTAGTGTCGTGCTATGCCAATGTAGAAAGCTGGACCAAGACAGTCCGATTCCACTTTCCAGGGGAGGCAGTACGAGAGTGGAAGGGTAATACAATTACGCCAAAAGGTAGGTTTATTTCCTATATTCAGGAGATAAAGTTGATAGCCAAGGGGTGCATTTACCATATTGTCAAAGTTCAGGATGTTCAAGTAAAGCCTCCGACTCTCTAGTCTGTTCCAGTGGTTAATGAGTTCCCCGACGTATTCCCAGAAGAGCTACCTAGTATCCCCCCAGAAAAGGAAATGGATTTTTCAATTGATTTACTACCAGGAACTCATCCCATATCAATTCCTCCGTATCGTATGGCTCCTGCTGAACTCGGAGAACTAAAGGAGATGCTGAAGGATCTGTTAGATAAAGGCTTTATTAGACCGGGTACTTCAACTTGGGGTGCGCCAGTTCTGTTTGTGAGAAAGAAGGACGACTCCCTCCGCATGTGAATAGACTACCGGCAGTTGAACGAGGTTACAGTCAAGAATAATTATCCGCTTCCTAGAATAGACGATTTGTTTGATCAGTTACAGGGGGCCAGATATTTCTCCAAGATTGACTTATGGTCCGGATATCATCAGGTTTGAGTTCGTGAAAGGGACATTCCGAAGACTGCCTTCAGGACCAGATACAGCCATTTTGAATTCCTAGTCATGTCCTTTGGGCTGACAAATGCTCCCGCAGTATTCATGGACCTGATGAACAACATCTTCAGACCGTACCTGGTCCTGTTCGTGATAGTGTTTATGACGACATTCTGGTGTATTCTCGCTCTGAGGCAGACAGCCAGGATCATTTGTGGACAGTGCTTCAGATTCTCAGGGACCGTCAGCTGTATGCCAAGTTCTCTAAGTGTGAATTTTGGCTGAACTCAGTAGCTTTCTTGGGGCATATTGTGTCGGATGCTGGTATACAGGTAGACACACAAAAAATAGAAGCAGTAAAAACATGGCCCATACCTACCACTCCGATCAAAGTACGCAGTTTTCTGGGATTAGAAGGGTACTACAGAAGATTTGTTGAGGGATTCTCCACCATAGCGACACCTCTGACTAAGCTAACGCAAAAAGAAGTAAAGTTTCAGTGGACGGAGGCATGTGAGTAGAGTTTCCAGGAATTGAAAGACAGGTTGACCTCTGCCCCAGTGTTAGCATTGCCAGAAGGTACAGAGGGTTATGCAGCTTATTGTGACGCTTCGGGTATTGGGTTAGGATGTGTGTTGATGCAGCATGGTAAACTAATTGCTTATGCTTCCAAACAGCTGAGGAAACATGAATAGAATTATCCTACCCTGACCTGGAACTAGCCGCAGTGATCCACGCATTCAAGATATGGAGGCATTACTTGTATAACGTTCATGTGGATATTTTCACCGATCATAAGAGCCTACAGTATATCTTCACCCAGAGAGAGTTGAACTTACGGCAGCATCGCTGGTTGGAATTGTTGAAAGATTATGATGTAAATATTCTGTATCAGCCAAGCAGAGCCAACGTAGTAGCAGATGCCCTTAGCCGTAAGTCTATGGGGAGTTTGGCATACTTGCAGCCCGAGTAGCGGGAATTGGCCCGAGAAATACACCAGTTAGCTAGTTTAGCCGTTCGTGTAGCAGAAACAGAGGAAAATAGAGCGGTAATTTAGAACACCACAGTGTCGTCATTAGTTTTGGAGGTAAAGGAATGACAGTATGAAGATCCTGACCTGGTTCAGCTTAAAGACAGAGTTCAACAAGGAAAAGCGCCGGATTTTCAGGTAACTGAGGATGAAGTGTTGCGATGTAAAGGCTGCCTTTGTGTTCCAGATATTTCAGGGCTTCGCCAGCAGATTATGAGCGAGGCACATTGCGCCTGCTATTCTCTCCACCCAGGCGCAATGAAAATGTACCACGATATTAAAGAAATCTACTGGTGGCCAGGTATGAAGAGGGAAATAGCAGAATTCGTAGCCCAGTGTCCTAACTGCCAGCAAGTAAAAGCGGAACACCAGTAACCAGGCGGATTGACTCAAGGCATAGTTGTGCCTCTTTGGAAGTGGGAAGCAGTAAATATGGATTTTGTAGCAGGATTACCCCATACCAGACATAGAAATGACACGATTTGGGTAATTATGGACAGACTGACAAAATCAGCCCATTTTCTGCCTGTAAGGGCTACTTTCTCCACCGAAGATTATGCTGAGTTGTATATCAGAGAAATAGTCAGACTGCACGGTGTTCCAGTGTCCATTATCTCTGACAGAGGGGTGCAATTCACAGCTAAATTTTTGCAATCACTTCAGAGAGGCTTGGGGACACAGATTAACCTGAGCACAACTTTTCACCCTCAGAAAGATGGGCAGACAGAACGCACTATTCAGACGCTCGAGGATATGTTGAGAGCGTCTGTGTTAGACTTTGGAGGTAGCTGGGATGAGCACTTACCACTTATTGAGTTTGCCTATAATAACAGTTACCATTCAGCTATACAGATGGCGCCTTATGAGGCATTGTATGAGTGAAATTGCAGATCGCCAGTTGGCTGGTTTGAAGTAGGAGAGTCAACGCTGATTGGGCCGGATATTATTCATCAGTCAGAGGAAAAGGTAAAGCTTATCAGAGAACGCCTACTGACTGCTCAGAGCCGCCAAAAATCGTATGCCGACATGCGGCACAGAAACTTGGAATTTAATGTGAATGACTGGGTATTCTTGAAAGTCTCTCCAATGAAAGGGGTGATGAGATTTGGCAAGAAAGGCAAGCTCAGCCCGAGATTTGTTGGGCCTTATCAGATTCAACGAAGAATAGGCCAAGTGGCATACGAGTAGAACTTACCTCAAGAATTAGAGTCTGTTCACCCAGTTTTCCACGTGTCCATGCTAAGGAAGTATATAGGAGACCCCTCCAGAATTGTCCCAGTTCAGGATGTCCCAGTTACGGAGGAGCTGGCTTATGAGGGGTTCCAGTAGCCATACTAGACCGGCAGATTTGTAGATTGAGAACTAAAGATGTGGCTTCTATCAAGGTGTTATGGCATAACAGGAACCGAGAGGAAATGACTGGGAAGCAGAGGAAGATATGAAAGTCAGATATCCTCAGCTGTTACAGACTTAATCAGCCAGAGGTACGTTAGTATTGTTGTTTTATGAATTGCCTTATATTATGCGTATAAATGAAATAGTTGGCTTTAGTCTATTGCATGGTGAATACTAGTATTGTGTGGAGTACCTGTATTGGGCTTTTCTGCATTTCAGGATTCTTGAGATAGTCCATATTACAGGGGAAACTCTGCCGAATTTTTTCTAGGATAAGTCAAGTAAGTTGAAATTCTTGCAAGCCGAAGTTTACATTCGAGGACGAATGTTCTTAAGAGGGGGAGGATTTTACACCCCGTAAATTCTTGACATTTAGATGGCCTATTCGCATGTTGGTTAAGAGTTTTAGAATCTCATACATGCTAGAAAAAGACCCGGGGGAAGACCGGACAAGTGCCGCATCGAACCGTCACAAGAGGAGGCCGGGCAGGCCCCCTCTGCGATGGCAATGTGCCACGGAGGTCATCCCTCCGCGATGGCCAACATGCCATGGAGGGGCTGTCCAGGCTCAAGTATATAAACCCCTCCACTTCGGTTTTATTTCATTTCAACATATAATTTCCAGCAGAAATGAAGGGGAACAGGGGAGAACGAGGGCTCCTTATAAATATTCATCTGATTACGCCGTCAAACGCAGTCCAAACTAAAATTAACCTCGGATACCGAAGTATAAAGCTACAGAGAACATTCCTGCGGAGTTAGTTTCGTGAAATTCATCCGGCGAAGCGGCGACCCGCCGAGTCAAGGTAAGTGGAATTACTCCAAACTAGTGTCAATATACTCCTACCCCTAAAGTGAGTATTTCTCCCTTCTAGACTTCCGAGAAATAGCAAGTTTTCGACTTTTTCCGATAGGTCAAAGTTTGGGCTATATATATATTCAAAGTAGCATTTTCTTCTGGAATATTGATGAATTTAGTTCTAATTGCTATGAATGTGAATACAGTTGGAAGAAATAGCTAAATATTGGCCGAGTTACACCAGTTATCCAGAAAGCCGACAACTGAGGTATGTGAAGCTAGTTTCTTTCGGCAAGTTAGTAATTCCAGTAGAGCAAACTAGTATAAATTCTAGTAGAAAGTTTCAGAAACAGTACAGCATGCCCAGTATGTAATTTAGTAAAGTACGTCAGGATATTATCGTGTTCAGCCGAAACTTAGTAAAGCAATATAAGTTCCCGTAAAGTATTTCAAAAATAGAATAGTAGCTTCATATGAATTTTAGAAAGCATGTTAGAAATAGTAAATCATGTTTACCATGAAACTTAGTTATACAACATAATTCTCAGCAGAAATATTATATCTTGTTTCAGTATCAGATTCAGCACAGTATGATAGAAATTATATATATACCATTATCAGTTTCAGCATGTATTATCTACATACACATTACTATCATTAGTTTCAGTATATATCGTATGCAATTAGTATTATCAGTTGACACTTGACTGTATTGTTTTGGGTTGGATTACCTAGCATCCATGACCGCTCCAGGGTTAACAGCTGTATCGACTCGTCCGCCAGAGGGAGAGGATATGTCTCTCTAAGGAGTGGCATGCCGTCCCCTAGGGGACGAAGACGGGATGCCAGCTTCCCCATATTTTGCCTTGGTCGGCTTTTATACACCCCCGTCAAGCGGGTATGCCCGGGGTGTTGATTCAGGAGTCCTCCGGACTCAGGTACAGTTATAGTCAGGGGCTAAGTGGTCCCAAGTGCATACCCAGGGGACCGTCAGGATGCTTTTAGTTACTATGAGAGATGGGATGACCGGGGTAGGGGTATAGATTGTGTGTTGGTTGTACCTTCCGTCTTATGGGGGCCAGGTAAGGTTTATGTATGCTATATTATGCCATGTTATGTTAGTCATGAGTACATAGACAGTAGAATGCCACATTACCAGGTACGACTCCTACTCCTTACAGCATAGTTGAGGACAATCTTAAACTCATACTTTCAGTCAGTTACAGTCTATTTCTTTCTACTTCAGTTCTATTAGTTATATTGCTTGTCTTCAATTATTTTCCAGCTGTTGCTTTGCATACTCAGTACCAGCGATACTGACGCCCATTTTGGGGCGCTGCATTACTTGCCTGCAGGTACTCATAGACGAGGAGCCGATCCCTCGTAATTCCAGCCAACACACAGAGTCATCAACTCCTGTCATCCGGAGCTAGACAGTTAGAGGTTTATTCCTTTTCTCTTGTTGTACAACATGGGTAGGCTGGGGCCCTGTCCCGACCATCTTATCAGTATTCTTAGAGGCTTGCAGATTGTATATTCCCTGTGGTTAGCTGTACCAGTCATGTGAGGTCGTGTGTATGTTTTAGTTTGTTTATGATGGTCGTATGGGGCCTTATTCAGTTGGTAGTGGTGATCTTGTTGGTCACGTAGCAGTTTAGCACTTGTTTTCTTGATTCAGAAATAACTAGACAGCATGGTGGCCTTGTCGGCCGGCATAGGTTCCCTATTGATTCAGTTGTTCTGGGTAGCTGTTATTTTCATACAGGTGGCTATAGGCCTAGTCGGCCGGAGGCTATATTTACAGCCGTTATATAGCCCGTCGTTTTCTTGAATCCAGAGTTAGAGCCAGCCTGGCACCAGAAGTGCTTAGGCTCAGCTAGTCCAGTAGTCCAGGTCCTAGTAGGGCACTAGGTGCCAGTCATGCCTCCCAAGGCGGGGCGTGACAGTCTTGGTCCATGTAGAAAAGTTCATACTTCCAGCCAACTTTGTCCTGTTGGATTATGAATTGGATGTTGAGGTTCCTGCCATACTTATGCGATCATTATTAGAAACGGGGAGAATTCTAGTTGATGTAGAGCTGGTGATAATTCTCAAATCACACTCCTGTAAAAGTATGACGCAAGCGTTGTCAATAAAGAACCCAACTAGGTTGGGGTCGATCCCACATGGAATAAGGTCAAGATATATAATAGCGCTAGTATTTAAGCATTATGTCTGTTAATTCCTAAAAGGAGGGTTTTGTAAGGAAATAAATATGTGACAGTATTGATAGTTGGATTGTTATCAATATTATGCAATTTACTAGGGATGGGTGGAGGTGTCCCTATGGATTCATAACTACTTCGGGTTTTACAGTTGTGATCTATACCAATACCTAGCTTGTAGAACAAATAACATGGATTCATCCAAATGACTAGTTCTTCCCTATTGGATGACTATACTCAATTACCGGGTTAGGTCTCTTGAGTAATTTCACTTTAATCGTTATCAACTTGTTCCAAAATAACTGTAGTGTGACTGTAGCTCAAGTCATACAATGAACCATAAAGTTCAAGACTTAGTTGTTATTCTCTTTTTCTAATCTCTACCTCTCTAGATTCAAGCAAGTCCTAATGTTGCGCTCTGTTAAGAAATGTTTAAGATAAAGAGAATATAATACAAGCATTAGCATTGGTGTAGAATCACTTTACGCAAACCCTAGTTTGTTAATTCATCATGGTTCTCACAAATCTAGTTGTGGAGGTTTTAGCCTCTCGTGATTGTAAATAAATAATTAGCATTCATAGACAAAAAGATAATTTCGAACTTACAACAATGATTGAAAAGTAAACCCACTTGATTATTGAAAAATATCAATGAAAAACAATTCAAGAAAAATGGAAGAATCACTTCAAAAAACTCTCCAAAAGTTGTTCTCAATATTCACAAAAGTCAAATACTTCCCAAAGAATCGAATTATGTTCCCCTGCTAACAAAAATAACCTAGAAAAGTATTTATACAAATAATTAGAAACCTTTCATAAATTAACAGGGAAACTGCTAAACTGTCGCTGGCTTCACCTATGACTCGTAACATGATTTTTCAAGTCATACCTCTGCTCGTACAATGTCTTGCAACTTCAAATATTGTCTAAGTGTTGGAACTTGTTACAACTCGTACATAGATGCTACGGATCATATAATCTGGTCGTGGTCTGAACTTGAGACTTCTGGAATTCTCTGACTATTTCCACGAGTTGCTTGGTATGGCTTGTACCTTCATTCTATGACTCATGGTTTCCTTTCATACCTTGAATTTTTCCATTCATCAATCTTTCTAAACTTCACCATGGCTTTTTATTACAGATCATAGGTAGATATCAAGATTAGTGGTCGCTACCCGTACTAGGAGACTGACCCAATACAGATTCTTCTGATATTTTCTATGACTGCTTTGGTACAACTTATACCAACATAGTACAGCTTGTACCATGAGTCATAACTTGGCCTTTGCCTTAAGCTCCTCTTCTGGAATTTTCCACGAGTAGTACGACTTGTAACATAATTGCACAGCTCGCACTGCGATCTGTACTTGGCCCTTTTCTACATTCTTTTCACTTCTTTTGTAATTCCAACTTCAACAACACCTAATTTTCCTGAAAACAAAGCAAAAGTGCATCACATTCATATAAACACACCTAAGTCCATGCTTATTTTCTCAGTTTTAAGCGTCGAAAGTGTTGTAAACCCACAAACATCAACACCCTCAACTTAAGACTTTTGTATGTCCTGCGGAAAAATAAATTAAACTATAAAACGATGCTTAACTAGAGAGTAACCTAGAAGACCTACAGTTGACACAACAAAATTTGTACAACAGAACATTATCAAACATTGACACACTTTTTATTCAAACCAAATCAGCTATGTATACATGCAACTACAACTCATGACATTCAGGGATTAAGATATGGCATCTCACTATTAGCAGAAAATTGAGCTATTACTAATGCTATTTACACAGCCAATTTACAAAATATAATACAGACCATGTACCTTCACAACAAATGAAGTCCCCAAAACTCACAGATATCTAGAAATATGAAACTGGGACTAAACAAGTAAGACTCTCACTCTCAAAATGAAGTTCCAAATATTGCACATCAAATACCATATGCTTGCCCTTATTTTCTCTACTTCGATTTTTCAGACAGCCAGACTAGGATCACTATAGGACTTTTCTTAGCTTGTAATGTAGGCTTTGGGTCAAGTATGGTAGATATGGATATAAGTGACTCACCCTTTTTGGCACTATACACTTTGGCTGCACTTTACACTTTTTACCCCTTTCATTTCCTTTCAGATTTTTTCTCTCTCCCTTTTTCACCATTTAATTGCAATGAGTAAGTGTGGTGTATTTTCATCTTTTTTTCAACTCCCTTTTTTCTTTAAGTAATTTCAGCTCACTTTTCCTTTTTTTCTACTTAATTTTTATTTTTACACCACACCTCACTTTTCTTTGACTTTTTTCTTCTTTTTTCCACCTCATCACAGTCTAGGAACCCCTACTATAGCTACCCTCAACTTAGGCATTTTGCTTGAGGGTGTGGTTCAAAATGTCCAAGGAGGGACTAGTGCCAATAGGTTCATTATAAACATAGGAAAGATGAATGGTTAATGAAAAAACGATCAACTTTTAGGCTCAAAATTGAGATGAAGAAATTAATTCTTATTTGGTTGGGTAATTCAAGCTAAAGTGGGCTAAATAATAAACGGCCTATGATCCTTTCCTAACCAAAAATCCTACAACTTATGTAAAGACCAACCGAGCATGTTCTAGATCCCTAATGCGGTGTTGAATAAGGTAAGCCTCACTCACTCACGGTACAGGTTTGCATTGATTCTATCTATCTCATTTATGCACAACTAAGCTACTATTACACATGCTAATAAAGTAAATGAAACAAAAAGATCCACAGAAATCATATTTTACAATTAACATACATAGCTAAATGCCAAAAAAATTCAAACAGGGTCATTTTTCTTCAACATTTCAAAACATATG
The DNA here is from genome assembly GCA_035772735.1 of Datura wrightii. Lineage (NCBI taxonomy): Eukaryota > Viridiplantae > Streptophyta > Magnoliopsida > Solanales > Solanaceae > Datura > Datura wrightii. Next base: position 41,184,494 of record JASDFA010000003.1, read on the forward strand.
AATTTATTGGCTATAATGTACTCCTAACTACTTCTTGCTAAACAAAACACAAAACAAAATCCTAAACATGTCGGTTTTACTACATAGCATGTCCGAGGGAAAAGAAACACGACAACAAAAACCCTCAGACGGAAATCAAAACCCAAAAATCACAGGTATACCCCCATTTCAAAACCATGCTTTGTCCCCAAATCAAAAAATGTAAGAACTGGGAAAAGGATATACCTGTGGTGTTCTAAGCGCTCCTTCATCCTGCAGAGGTGGGTGTGCAAGCACACTTCCCTTTGCTGCAGTTGTGGCGCTAGTGGTGGCCGGTGCACTCAATGGGACATCAATACAGGCAGTGGTCACCCCCTCAACTGAACCGGTTACTTCAATGACCTCATCATCATCTCGGGATGAATGTGACTCCCCCCAAAAGTTCATTACCACTCGCAAGATCTCTAGGCACAATAGCTAAGGTCCCTGCTCCTCTAACTCTCTCCTGCAGCTCAGACATCTGCTTGTCATGAGTCTGCAGGCTAACTGTTGCTGGCCGCTTGCGCTATTGTCTCTCTCTCTTCCTCCTCTTCCTTGAGGAATCCTCATCGATAACATCCGAGGCTCTCTTCTTACCCTTGTCTCCGCCAGCTGATGTTGGGGCCCAGAATGCCCCAAAGTCGAGCTCCTTATCCAGCTCTACATCAAACATAGGGATGGTGGAGGCCACTTATATGGTTGGCTTTTGAGATGCCAACTCAAACACCTGACTACTTAGGGCCCCCAACTCATTCACTCTTAGGCTTCCTGTATTCGGTAACTTAGCTAATCGCTCATTTAAACAGAGCTCAAAGCTGTCTGGCCGGTTGTCTAGTCCTCTAAAGGCCTCCTCTATCTCAGCCTTCACCATAGACTTGACATTTTCCATCATCAAGTTTACCTTTTTCTCGATCAATGTCAGTCTCTTAGCCATCTTTTGGAGGAATTCATAAGGAACCTGTATGTAGCTCGCTGGGACATAGCTCGGAATGCCCATTGGAGGTACAGAAGAGGTACTTGAGCTGCCTTTGTGGCGATGGCCTCTGTAGCCGGCATCTCACTCTGCTCTGCTGAGGCTGGGGCTTCTATATTCTCACTCCCTATTGACTGTGGTGGTGGGACTCCTGTGGGTAATGTAACCCAGTTGGCTGGGTTGATGTCATCTCTGGTCAGGCTGATATCAGCAGTCCTGTTTCCTCTGACCTCCACATCTATCTCCCTCAGCATCCTCAACCTAGCATTATTGCACAGTATGTAGAAGAGGCTTTGAAATGGCATAGTGGTGCTCAATACAAAAGCATGATCCCGTATCTCATCAGCTATACACACAGAATGTTGATGGTGTATTGAGACATGATACACGTAACCAAGGCTGCTCTGTCTACACTGAGGTTATTGTCATTCACCGTCGGCATCAACCTATGGCGAACTAGTGCCAGCAGGCCTTCACTATGAAGTTTTGCGAGACCTTGGTGACCTTCCGACCATTAGGCACCCACTCTTCATCCTCCTTATCGTTAGCTATCACCCTAGCTAGCCACTTCTTGACTCTACCTCTCCTCGTACCCCATATGCTTAACCCTTTACAGGGCATCTACTCAGTAGTCAAACTCCGCTGTGGATAAAGGAGCTCCAAACTGAGGCCTATACCACATTTGGGCAATTTTCCTTTCTGAGATGTCAACTGCCTATCCCCGGATACCACATCTCAAGCTTGGACTACTCTTTCAGTCTCTGCCCTGCCTGTTCTTTCTACTACACGTCGCCAAATAATTAGTGCAGAACTCATTGACTAATTCCAGACTGTAGCAGTCAGGAGTCCTAGCCATCCAGTCAAACCCAAAGAAGCTAAATATCTGCTTCATTTCCTCAACCTCATTCAGTGCACTGGTAAGGATCCATGGTTCCTTCTGAATGCTCCACCTAGGGTACTTCTTAGAGGTGAGAGTCAGGCCCTACTAATAGATTTCCTGAGCACCGGGCACATGCTACCTTATAGTACGACTCTCTCGGGGCGGAGTCTGCTCAGCTTCTTTCTCCGACATGGCTTCATCATTACCATTATTGTAATGGGCCTTATTAGATCGCTCACCATCATTGGAGCCCTTGTTGGACTCCTGAGACACCTCTTTGGCTCCCTCCTCAAACTGAGGAGCTTCGGTAGATGTGGATGTAGTTGTTTTGGCCTGGGACCTAGCTTATGCCCTAGTGGTCCGTGGCTCATTGTCATAGATATCCATTTGGTACTCCTCCACTGCACAACTAGAGAAGCCCTTCTGCTACTCAGATTCGGAGGCCTCATCTCTCAAGCCCCTTCTAGCAGCAATCTTGGCTTTGGCCTTCTTGTCATGGGCATTTTTGGTTGCTCTTCCATTCATTTTCATTGTACCTGTGGAGAACAAGGATAGTATGTGTTATCTCAGAAAAAGAAAGAAAGAAAATCATCCTTAGTAAATTTTCATGAGTCATCAGTATGAGTCATACCTAGTTGGTAGAATTCGTACCAAGACTCATAGTATCATAAGACACTGTCACAACTCCTTCATACGACTCATACCAGGATGGTATGGTTCATACTAAGGGTCGTATGAGGAATTCATTGAAACTATGGTTCCCTGTATTTTTGTACGATTCATGCTACAAATCATAATTAGATTTCACGAGTCACACTAAGCGTCATACTGTTACTTTTGAACTTGACCCTTTTAGATTTTCGGTACAACCACTAGGTATGACTAGTAGTAGGATACCACGATTCATACTAGGTTTTGTACCATGTCTTCCAGTTAAAATGGCTTGGGACAGTCCCAACGAGCCATCCTACAAGTCATAGTACAAAACCCGCAAGTCATAAGAAGGCTCATGAAGCCTGCCTCACTTGGGCAGTGTCAGTTATTCAGGCAAACAATCATTTTGTTTAATCAAGAATATTTTTAGGGGTGGTTAATCAGACTTCACCACCCCATTAATTCTTATTACACACAAAATTATCTACCCTATCTATCCTCACAGTTTTAATTTTCCACTTTAGCTCACTTACTACATCACTAAGTTTATTGAGTTTCATACACTTCAAACCCGACAGTCAACATTATGTATCATCCAGTGATCACTTTACTCTAATTTCATACATTTAAGAAGGAATCATAGTGGTGGTTTAGTTTATTATAAGCAAAATAGTAGAAGAGAAGAGACTCCACTTACTTGCAATAATCTTGATTCACTGTTGCTTGTTCGATGTTCTAGAGGATGAAACTCACAAATTTTAGTGATTATAGATTGAATGGTGCATGATTTGATTTAGAGTAAGTTATGAGTGAGTGAGGATTGTGGGGAGATAATCATAATTTAGTGATTCTAATTTCATGGGATTTTTGGGTCCGAAAAATTTAATTTTAAATAGCTTTGGGGAAGATTTGATTATCTGGGTCAAGTCGGGTAGAGTTCATTAAGTTTGCCCATCATGACTTGTACCATGAGTCAAAGGTCATACCTATGAATCGTCCCCTAGACTCATAGCATGAGATAGAGAAAACTTACCTAGGGACCGACGAGTGCAAGGTATGAGTCATATAGTAATGGTATGAACAGTAGTATGGCTGGTGGGTCATTATGTTTTGCACCTCCATACTTAGCATAGTTCATCCCTACATTGGGTACTACGACTCGTACAAAGGAGGTCCAATTCATAATGACCAATGATGACACTCAAACTCACACCCCCTGATAAAGTATGAAGCAGACATTGTCAATAAAGAACCCAACAAAGGCCGACCCCATGAGGAATATGGTAAGAACTAGACTAATGCAGGTATTTAAGCCTTTAGGTATGTTATCTCCAAATTGGGGGGTTTATAGAAAGCAGTAGTAAAACAAGAGTGAAAATCATTTGTTGTTTACCAAGATTTGCACTTAACTAGGGTACGTGTTCCCCATGGGTTCATAACTACCTCGGGTTTACACTCGTGATCTATCCCAATGTTTACTTGTAGAATAGATAATTAAGGTTCATCCAAAATGACTAGTTCATCCCTATCGGATGACTATACTCAATCACTGGGGTAGGTCTCATGAGCAATTTCAATGTAAGCATTATTAATTTTTTCCAAATTAACTATCCTTTGACCGCATCTCAAGTTATACAATGATTATAAAAATTAAGTCTTTGTTGTAATTCTCTTTTCCTAATCTCTACTTCTCTAGGTTCAAGCAAGTAAAGAATTCGAGCAAGTCCTAAGTTGTGCTTTGTTAAGAAACATAAAAGATTAAGAGAATACATGTTCAAGCGTTTAGCATTGGTTTCGAATCACTTTGTGTAACCCTAGTTCGTTAATCCACAATTGTTCTCACAACCCTAGTTGTGGAGGTTTTAGCCTCTCATGATTGTAAGATTATGATTAGTATTCATATACAAACACATAATTAAACACTTATAATGATGATTAAATGAAAACCTGCTTTGAATATTGCAAGAAAAGATGATGAATAAATTCAAGAACAATTGAGAATATCCAAGTTAAGGTCTCAAGAATTGCTCTCCAATATTGTCAAAAACTAATTACAAACTGGTAATGAACTTCCTTTCAAAGTCTATCTACTAAAAGAACCCTAAAAAGCATTTATACAAATAATAAAATCCTTTTCCTAAGTTAATAGGGAAATATCCAAATCTGGTGTCGACTCTTCATACGACTCCTCATACGACCAGTAACAAGATTGTATGAGTCATTCCTTGTCTCGTACATCCCTTGGCTTTTGTAGAATTTGCTAAGTATTGGCCTCTGGTATGACTCGTAACATGATCCCATGAGTCATACAATCAAGTCATGGTTTGATACTAAGATCTCTAGAAACTTTTGAAGATTTCTATTAATGTCTTGGTATGCCTCGTATCTTGCTCCTACGACTCGTATCAGCTTGTCGTAACATGAGATCTGCCAAGTCCAAAAAATTACTGAAGTTCTCCACGGATCTTGGTATAGGTCGTAGGTAGATGTTATGATCCGTAATGGCTACCTGTACCAGGAGACTTCAATGTGCAAATTTCTCTGGAGTTTTCTACGGCTCAAGTTACGGCTCGTACCAGGATGGTACGGCTCATACTGGGAGTGGTACTTTGCCTTTGCCTTGTACCAATCTTCTGGTCTTTTCCATGAGTCTCAGTATGACTCGTATAATCTTGGTAAAACTTGAATTGAGATTCGTGCTTGGCCCAAAATTTGCACTTTTCTGCATTTTTTGCACATTTTCACTCCAACACCTAATTTCCCTGAAAACAAAGTAAAAGCACCTCATATCCATATAAACACACCTAAGTCCATGCTATTTTACCAGTTTTAAGTGTCAAAAGTGTTGTAATCTCACAACACATCAATACCCCCAACTTAAGACTTTTTCATGTCCTCAGGTGAAGAAAACAAAAACTAAAAACAACACTTAACTAGAAAATAAACTAGGATACTGTAGCCACCACTAATCAAAACATGCATTATAAACACAAACAACTTTTGACCCTTCTCCATGTATACCAAATAAGCTATGCACATCAAATGACCACAATCCATGATAAACAAGGATCAAGATATGTCATCTAGTTATTAGCATAGAATCAAGTTATTACCAATGTTTTTCACACAGACAACTGGCAGAATAAAACACAATCCATGTACCCTTATAGCAAATGAAGTCCCCAAGTCACAGATATATGAAAATATGAAACTTGGGACTAAACAAGTAAGACTCTGACTCTCAAAAGGAAGTTCCAAATGCTGCACATCGGATACCATAGGCTTGCCCTTATTTTCTGTACTTTGGCTTTTTGGACAGTCAGGCTAGGATCACTATAGGACTTTGTTCATCTTGTAATGTAGGCTTTGGTCTGGGTATGATAAATATGGAATTTAATGACTAAACCCTCCTTGGCACTACATACTTGTGGCCTCTACTTTTTACTTATTTCACCCTTTTCACTTTTTCACATTTTTTTCTTCTTCCTTTTCTCCCTTTTCTAGCAAGTGTGAGTGTGGTGTATTTTTCATCTTTTTTCAACTCTTTTTTCTTTCATTGCATATTGCATTTTTAGCTTATTTTTTTAAATATTTTCTTTTTTCACACCATAGCTCACATTTCTTTTACTCTTTTTCTTTATTTCTTTTTCACCCCACATAATTTACGCACCCCTACTATAGCCATCCTCAACTTAGACATTTTTCTAGAGTTGAGGTTCACATATCCAAGGAGGGATGGGCCAAACAGGTTCATTATAAACATTTTTTATGGTGATTAGGTGTAATAACCCAGGTAGGCCTAAGAATAGACCCAGGAGTTGAATTTAAAAAGTGTAGAAAATTAGCAAAATATCACAGGACGGACCACGGAGCGACTCATGGTATCAAACCACGAGTCGTTGTATGCTATTGTTGGTTAGGGAAATGTTGGTGGCAGTGGATATAACGAGAGGTATGATGACCCGTTGTGGGATACAACGGGCCTTCCTTTTCAATCGTGGTTAGGATCAGGCTGGGTGGCAATATGAACCACGAGAGACAGGACGACTCATTGTGGGAAACAATGAGTTGTCGTTAGCTATCGTGGGAAGGAGTTAGGATATTCAGGAGGCCTTCAACGGGTTGAGACCACGACTCGTTGGAAGAAACCATGGGCTGTGGTGAGGCTCGTGGTAAGTGGGATCAGATTTTATATTGAGCAAACAACGGACGGTGCAACGGACTGTGGTTTTGTAGGACGGGTCGTCTTGTCCGTCCGTTGGTTAAGTTCTGAGAGAAGGCATTCAACAGTCCATAAAAGGAGAGACAGGACGGGCGTGGGTGGTTTCTACGACCCGTTGGTAACACCCATGGGTTCCATCCGGCCAATTTTCAGTGCAGGTTCATTAATGATATCTTTGGATTTTCATGATATAAGGCCCTAAACTACGTTGTTTTGTCTTGGGAAAGATGGGTTTTTAAGAAAATGACCTATCCTAAACTCCCATTCATGCATGCAAGGACTTTGATAGGTGATTTAAGGGGATTTCAAGTTTTTCACTTCAATTCCTTCAATTTCATCCTTGGGCTTCTAAGAAGGGTTAGAATTTGATAATTCCAGGTATGTAAGTTATTCAATGGGTGGATTCATCCCCACCCATGCTACTATTCTATGATTTTCCTCAAAATGTATTTAAAAACTCATGGGGTTTTGTCTTTTATTTATATAAGAACTAATGATTTAATTATGGGTCTTGTGATTTTGAATTATTATCATAATCTATGGATTTTGATCATCTTTTGAAGTTTAAATTTATTATAATGTTGTTGATTTTGATTTCTAAGAAAGTAAGCTTCATTATGCATGCCCCATGATGAATCGATTTATGATATAGTATTTCCATTGTTGATATTTAAAAACCCAGCATGATTTATGGTTTGAAATATGAATTTATCTAAATACCCACTATGATTTGATGATTTTCAAGTTATATGTATGATCTACAAGTATGCATGAACCTATGATATATAAATTATGTTTTTGGCCGACTCATGAGCCTCACGTCATGGCTAGTTCATGTATGTTCAAGCATTTTTACGATTACCATGATTTAATTAGCCCATGAACTCATCTATGTATTATTATGAGCACTATGTATGTTTTGGGAGTAGTATCGAACACCGAGTAGGTTCGAGGCTCCGGTTAAGCCCCGGATCTCATGAACTACGTGTCATCGTAGGTATGTTGGGATCCCTTTCATGTTATTCCCTGACCCAAATGGCCCTTTTCATGTGTGATCACGCCCTTCATGGTTCCTACCCTTGGTAAGGTACGAGCACCCTCCCGACTAGGGCTACAAGTCAGGCTTCATGTGTGCTCATATGGGGTATGTCCGTTAAGAGAATCTCCCATTGTTCCTCATGATTTATGCATGTTATGATTATGTATGTTGGCTCAAGTTATGTTAAGCAAAGCTCTTCTATTATGATTATGACTATGTTTATGTTATTAATGTTTAAAAACCTTTATCCGTACGATATGTTATAACGATTTATGATACGAGCATGTTGTGCTACTCTTATGATCTTTATGAACTTATATATGTTTTAAATGTCTATTTTACTTATCTTGCATACTCAGTATATTCCAGGTACTGGACGCATACTTTCTATGTTGTATTGTCTCATGATACAGGTCTTAGTTCCCAGGCTCATCCTCACCCGTAGATAGATTCGGACTTGCTCTCAACGCACTTGGTGAGTCCTCATGTTTCGAGGACTACATGTTCACACTCTATATTATTCCTTCAGTTTCTGGATGATGGATTAGTTAGGGAGTTGTCCCATCAATCCGCCTTTCATGTTTAGAGGCTTATCAGACTAAAAGTTGTAATCCGTCGTATTGTTTAAGTCTTGTATAGATTTTTCCTTATGCTATGATTATGTTCTCTATGTTAAGTCTTCCACTCATGAGATTGAATTAGATGTATGCTCATGCCATGGGCGACTTGGGGTCTCTCGGGGCTCCTTGTCCCGTGTCTACGATCCGAGTGTATGTTTGGATCATGACAAACTTGGTATCAGAGCCATAGGTTTATGTGTCCTTGGGAGTCTAAAAGACGCGTTAAGTAGAGTCTTTTTCATGGGTGTTAAGAGCGCCACACTTATGACAAAGAGACTACTAGACGTTTAGGAAATGTTCTCTTCTTTCATGATCTATGTCGTGCTATGAACGTTCTTTACTCCTCTAATTCGTGCTATTTGCGTTTGCAAAATCATGCCTCCACGTCGAGTTAATGCGAGAAGGAACGGTAATGGTAATGATCATTAGTGTGCTAGTCTCCCCTGCATTGATCCATTGTGTTAGCCGGCAAGAGTGGGCATGCTTTCATCGCTTCTGTGGTCCTAGTTTTCCTTTGAGGAACGTGATGCCCTACAGGGGAAAACATTGCGCGAAGATGGCTGGCTAGGTAGTGAAGTTGAGTTCCTTAGCATGGCTTGCCTTGGCCAGACTGGGGAAGAACCAGTTGCAAGGACAGGAACGAACCCATGATGGTGAGCATCAGCCAGCTCCACCCGTTCATGAGGTGCATGTACCAGAGCCAGCTGCCCATGCTGAGTTTAGGGTGCCGATTCAGATACTGACACAGGCCATGACTATCCAGAATTAGACGGTGGCACATTTCCCTAAGAATGAGAATGCAGTGGCAGCTAGGGTGAGGTATTTCTTGAGGTTGAGCCCTCCGGAGTTCACGGGGTCAAAGGTGGACGAGGACCCACATGATTTTATAGAGGAGATTCTGAAAATTACTTAGGTTATAGGGGTGAACAATGGGGAATGCGTTGACTTGACCTCCTACCAGCTAAAAGGGGTAGCACATATATGGTTTAATCAATGGAGATATGCTAGGGCGGCGGGTGCAGGCCCGATAGGTTGGGATGAGTTTCACACTGCATTCATTGATCGATTCTTCCCTCGAGAGATGAGGGAGCTCAAGGCGGCAGAGTTTGTTAATCTGAAGCAAGGTAACATGTCTGTCCAGGAGTATGCATTGGAGTTCACCCAGTTATCTAAATATGCTACAGAGTTGGTGGCGGATCAGCAAGCTCGGGTGAGCTGCTTTGTGCGTGGAGTAGCAGATTACTTGGATAAAGATTACCGGATCCCCATGCTTCACCGGGACATCGACTTTCCCCATATTATATTGCATGCACAACAGATGGAGTCAGTTTATAGGAGGTAGAGAGAGGCCAAGAGGGCTAGGACCGACAGCTACGAGGTATCTCAGGCCAAGTCAGGAGGTGGACCACGTCAGCAGAGCCAGCACAAGTCCATTGCTCCAGCTCCATCTTCGGCCAGCACGCCATCCAGGTTCAGGGGAGACCAAAGGAGCAGGTCTATAGGCTCAAGGGATCATGGTAGCATGCAGGTGGAGCGCACTTTCCCAACTTGTGCGAGATGCGGCAAACATCATCCTGGGAGGTGCCTGGTCAGTGCGGATGCTTGTTTCGGGTGTGGAAAACCCAGGCATAGGATTAGAGATTGCCCTGCAGCCAGTTTACCGCTCTAGTAGAACGACCCCTTTAGCAGGGTGCCTCTACTAGTTCAGCAGGTGGTCAGCGCTAAAACAGGTTTTATCCTTAGTGCCTCGCCAGGAGCAGGAGGCTTTGCTAGATGTGGTCACAGGTATGTTGCATGTCTTCCATATTGATGTTTATGCTTTGTTAGATTCAGGAGCTACCTTGTCTTTTGTGACCCCTTACATTGCTAGTAGTTTTGGAGTTAGTCCTAAAATTCTGTCAGAACTATTCTCCGTATCTACTCCAGTCGGTGAATCAGTTGTAGCTAGGCGGGTATATAGAGGTTTCCCCATTACAGTGTTGCATAAGGTTACCTCCGCGGACCTAGTAGATTTGCCCATGATAGACTTTGATATCATCTTGGGTGTGGATTGGTTGTTTGCATGTTATGCTTCGATTAATTGTAGGACCTGTACAGTGGAATTTCAATTTTCGAGTGAGCCAGTTTAGGAATGGAAGGGTGATTACGTTGTACCAGACGATAAGTTTATTTCATACCTTAAGGCCAGGAAAATGATCTTGAAGGGTTGCATGTACCACCTAGTTAGGGTTAAGTATGTAGAGTCTGAGACCACGACTATTGAATCAATTCCTATGGTGTGTGAGTATTCGGAGATATTCCTCGATGATGTTCCAAGTGTCCCTCCCGAGCGGGAGGTTGATTTCAAAATAGATCTTTTTCCCAACATGCAGCCTATATCTATTCCTCCTTACAGGATGGCTCCATACAAGCTAAAGGAGTTAAAAGAATAGTTGAAGCACTTGTTGGATAAGGGTTTCATTAGACTGAGCAAGTCTCCATGGGGTGCGCTGGTTCTCTTTGTTCGAAAGAAGGATGGATCCCTTCGGATGTGTATTGACTATCGGCAGCTGAATAAGGTCACTGTCAAAAATAGGTACCCCTTGCCCAGGATTGATCATTTATTTGACCAGCTCCAGGGTGCCAGGTGTTTCTCGAAGATAGATCTTAGGTCTGGGTATCACCAGCTCAGAGTCCGGGAGAGTGATATCCAAAGAAAACCTTTAGGACCCGGTATGGCCTTTATGAGTTTGTAGTTATGTCATTTGAACTAAACAATGCTCCTGCAGCTTTTATGGATCTAATGAATAGGGTATTCAAGGCATATTTGGACATGTTCGTGATTGCGTTCATTGATGACATCCTTATATACTCCCGAAGCGAGGAGGAGCATGCCGCTCATTTGAGAGTAGTGCTTCAGACCCTCAAGGATCGTCAGTTGTATGAAAAGTTTAGCAAGTGTGAATTTTGGCTAGACTCGGTGGCATTTCTGGGCCATGTGGTGTCGAGTGAGGGCATAAGGGTGGATTCTCAAAAAATCGAAGTGGTAAAGAATTGGGTTAGAATGGTGAACCCTTTAGAAATTCGTAGTTTCTTTTGGCCTTGCATACTCAGTACATTCCATGTACTGAACGCATACTTTCTATGTTGTATCATCTCATGATACAGATCCCAGTTCCCAGGCTCATCCTCACCTGTAGATAGATCCGGACTTGCTTTCAGTGCACTTGGTGAGTCCTCATGTTCCGAGGGCTACATGTTCACACTCTATGTTATTCCTTCAGTTTTTGGATGATGGATTAGTTAGGGAGTTGTCCCATAAATCCTCCTTTCATGTTTAGAGGCTTATCAGACAACAAGTTGTAATCCACCGTATTGTTTAAGTCTTATACTGATTTTTCCATATGCTATGTTATGATTACGTTCTCTATGTTAAGTCTTCCACTCATGAGATTGAATTAGATGTATGCTCATGCCATGGGTCAACTTGGGGTCTCTCGGGGCTTCTTGTCCCGTGTCTATGATTCAGGTGTACGTTTGGGTCGTGACAATAGGTAATCAAGAAAATTGGATCAATATTAAGGCTCAAAATTAGGATCAAGGGAATCATATCATTTTGGTAGGGAAATTTAAGCTAAAATGGGCTAACCAAAAATGGCCTATGATCCTTTCCTAACCAACCATCCTAAAACCTATGTAAAGACCAATTGGGCAAGTTCTAGATCCTCTACGCAGTATTGAACTAAGTATTGATCCTTACTCACTCATGGTATATGTTTTGCATTCATTCTACTTATCCGGTTCATACATTGCTAACTATAACTACTCATGCTAATCCATTAAATGACACAAAAAGATCCATAGAAATCATGCTTTGCAATCAACAAGTACAACTAACAAGCAAAAATCTTTAACTAGGGTCATATTTTCAGAACTTCAAAACCAGTGTATTTTATTGGCTGAGTAATCCTAAGATACTTTCTAATAAAATAAAAACACAAAAACAAACTAAACATGCCAGTTCTACTAGATATCTTGCCTGAGGAAAAAGAAACACGATAAGAAAAACCCTCGAACGAATTAAAAATCCCAAAAAAAATACAAGTATACCCCCTCCCCTTTTAAAAAAGCATGCTTTGTCCCCGAAGCATAGAATATAAAAGCACAAGGGAAAGAGACATACCTATGGTGCACTAAGTGCTCCTGTCATCTAGCGGAGGTGGTACCTCCGTTGCAATCGTGGCGCTAGTGATGGCAGGCACACTCAATTGTACATCAGTTAGGGAATTGGTTACCCCCGCATCATGCTCGGTCACTTTCCTGACCTCAGGATAAGCTATCTAGGTAGTAATGGAGCTCCCTGCTCCTCTTGCTCGCTCTTGTAACTCCAAAATGTGTGCATCATGAGCTTGCAAGCTCTCTAGTCTCACCCTCTTTCTTTCCTTTTTCTCATTCTTTTTCTTCTTCTTTGAGTTCTCCTCTCCAATAGCCTCTGACACCCTCTTCTTCCCTTTTCCTCCCTCTACTCTCATTGAGTCCCAATATGCCACCAAGTCAAGCTCATCATCAATCTCAATATCGATGTCAGGAAGAGTGTGGATTGATTGAATTGCCGGCTGTCAAGATGACAGCTCGATCACTTGGCTCCGAAGAGCCCCCAACTCCTCACAAAGACTACCTATGTCAGTCTGCTCCACCATGCGCTCATTGAAGCGGTTGTCAAAGCTCTCGAGTCAGGCATGCAAGACCTGTGTGGCGCCTCAATCTTAGCATTCACCCAAGGCTTCACATTCTCCATCATAGATTTCACCTTTCTCTAAGTCACAGTCAGTCTCTTCGCCATCTTTTGTAGAAAATCCTAAGGCACTAGTATATATCCTACTAGGGTCTGTCTTGAAGGACCAGTAGGAGGTGCGGCAGATGTGCTAGGAGTCGTGTCTATGTGGCTGGCTTTTGTATCCGGTATCTCTCGCTGATCTATTGAGTTTGGGGCATCAACCTGCTCAACCCCAAATGCTCGAGGTAGTGGGACTACAGTGTGAATTCTAACCCAACTTAGCGGGTTCATTTCATCTCGAATGTGCCCAATATCTGCAATCCTCTTCCCTCCAATCAACCGTTTTGCCTAATCATGCACATTAAGACCTGCTTCTATACATATTCTGAATACGAGGCTTGGGAATGGGATAATAGTGCTCAATCCCATAGCTCGATCTCGAATCTCCTCTACAATGACCCTCAGAATATTGATGGCGTATCTTTATATGATACATGCCACCAATGCTGCTCTGTCTGCACTAAGGGTGTTGTCGTTTACGATTGGTGCTAACCACTGGCAAACTAGCGTCCACCAGGCCTTCGCTGTGAAATTCAGCGAAGATTTGGTGACATGCTTTCCACTAGTCACCCATTCTGCATCCTTCTTATCCTCAGCAATGACTCTAGATAGCCAGTTTATCTGATTCTTCCTCTCCTCATAACCTATCTGCTTAATCTTCTTCATAGCATCTACCTGGTAGTCAAACTCAGGTGTAGCCTATGGTTGTATGAACTTAGGCCCATATTATACCCGAGCAATAGTACCCTTAGATATGTCAACGGTGCGGCCTCACACCATTACATTCTCCAACTTGGGTTGATCTTTCAACTTCTGCCCATCCTTTGCTTTCTTCTCCATAGTATCCAAATAATTGCCATAAAATTCTCGGACTATCTCTGAACTGTATCTCTCTAGGGTCTATCCATCCACTCAAATCCGTAGAAGCTAAATATCCCTTCATCTCCTCTACCTCATTTAGTGCATTGGTGAGGATCTGTAGTTCTTCTTGAATACTCCGCCTAGGGTAGTTCTTGGCGGTGAGAGAGAGACCCTGCTCATAGACCTCTTGCGCATCTGTACTCTCCATCGAATAATGTTGTTCTCCCTAGGAAGAGTTTGCTCACCCTCATCATTAGCTGACTCATCCTCAGGCTCGGACTCACTATCTCCATATCCGAATTGGGCCTCCTCGGACTCTTAGACCTGTTCCTTAGCTCCCTGCTCAATTTAGGGAGTATCAGTAGATGTGGCAGCGGTCGCCTCGGCCTGGGCTTTAGCTTGTGCCCTAGTTGTTTGTGTCCCATCAATGTCAGATGTATCAACCCTGTAATCTTCCATTAAACCACTAGGAGAGTTTCCTGCATGTTCAAAGTCAGAGGGCTTATCTCTCAATGCCCTCCGAGTAGCTATCTCTACCTTGACGACTTTGTCTTTGGCAGTTTTAGTTGCTTTTTTCTTTAAAGTCGTTGTACCTGTGGAGAAAAAGGGTTAGAACTTTAAATCCTAAAGTGGAGGATTGCTAATCCGTTATACGAGTTAATCATACTGAGGGTTCGAATCCTCTCTTACCATTGATGACTTGTCTGAGAAAAAGAAAACAGGAAAATACCCTCTGAATTTTTCCATAAGTCTTAAGTACGAGTTGTACCTAGAAGGTACTATCTGTATTAAGACTTGTAGTATCCCGAATCACAGTTACAACTCTAAGGTATGACTAATACCATGATGGTACAATTCATACCATGAGTTATCTAAGGATACCCCTTGAAAACCATTCTTCTATATTTTTTTCATGACTCATGGTACGACCCGTAAGTCAATTCCATGATTCGTAGTAAGGGTCGTACAGTTGCCTTTGACTTTCCCCTTTCAGAATTCTGGTACGATTTCTAGGTACGACTCATAGTAGTGTACCATAGGTCATACTAGGTTCCACACCAGTTAAAATACATACAGTTGGCTTCATATAGTCCCAACGAGTCATCCTATGAGTTGCAGTATAAACCCATGAGTCGTAGGAAGGCTTGTGAAGCCAGTCCTTGCCTTTGTTCATGTTAGTTGCACAGGTATGTTCAATTTTTTGTTGGGTACTCAGCGTTCCCCAATCTAGGCATGCATTTTTAACCCTTTTACAACTACCCAATTCTCCTAAAATGATTCACAACCAATAACTCAATTTATTTACAATTTATGCTCGAGTTCTAAGCATGTTTGAATTTGTACCCAGTCAACACAATCATAGCAAGTTACTGATCATTTTCCTCATCAATTTTAATGATTTTTGAGGAATCATAGTTGAAAACAACTTCATATAAGCACGAAGGTCTTTTGCTCAGCCCAAAGCATTACTTACTTGATTTTTGCAAAATCTTGCTCAACTTCGTGCGTGATTCAGTGACTAGGGCTGGATTCGGCTTGTGCAATTTTAATTATGCACAAATTCAAGCTTTATCGATTGTTTTTCTTGAGTTACATATGTGAGTGATTCGAGGGAGGTAATCGTGAGTTCAAGGTTTGTTTTCATGGGTGACGGGTCCAAAAAATTTGGATTTTAAATATGTTACGGAAAATTTAAAATTTCAGGTCGAGTCGGATCGATTTAAATAATTTGGCCCATCATGACTCGTACCGTGATTCGTAAGTTGGACCTACGACTCTTCCTTGACTCGCAGTAGAGATTTAAGAAAACTTACCTGTTGACCTACGGGCACATCATATGGCTCGTACCATATAGGTATGAACTATACAATGATTCGTAAGTTACTTTGAACTATAGTTCCATACTTTGCATAGTTCATACCTTCAGTGAGTACCATGACCCGTACAATGGAGTTATGAGTTGTAGGACCAACCGTATCATGAACTCATGCACCAGGACATATATATGCTTCTCACCAGCACTCATACTACAGCCCGTACAATGCTCTTATGAGTCGTACTGAGGCTAATAGTACCAGTCTGTACTGAAACTTTTCTGCACCCTATTTTTGTTTCACCTGCACACTGAGCACACATAAGTCAATAAACTTGGGTTGCCTCCCAAGAAGCGCTTGATTTTGTCGTGGCACGTTGCAGGTGGTTCAGTTACTCAGAATTCACCAAACCACCTCATAGGTTGACTCCTAAGAAGTGCCTGATATAATGTCGCGACACGACGTAAGTCTCTTGACTACTCAGACTTCATCAAGAAACTCAGAATCATCCTCGATTGCAGAGGCCACCCTAAACTCATTGGGTTGCTTCATTGACCAGCAGATATTGAAAGTGACCTCCTCTTTACTATGCCTGAATTTCAATTGGCCAGCCTCAACATCTACTAAAGCCCTCCCGGTGGTAAGGAATGGTTACCTCAAAATAATGGGTACCTCAAAGTTAACCTCACAATCTAGGATCACGAAGTTCGCTGGGATTATGAATCTGTCAACCTTGACAAGCACGTCAAATAGGATCCCCACAGGCTTCTTCACAGTACGATCGGCCATCAATAGCTACATAGTAGTCGGTGTGGGGGCTCCCAAGCCCAGCTGCTTGAACATAGCTAATGGAATCAGATTGATGCTTGCTCCCAAGTCGCAGAGTGCCTTCACGAACTAAACGTCACCAATAGTACATGGAATGGTGAAGGCACCTGGATCCTCCTTTTTCTGGACAAGGAACCATGAGGCTATGGCACTGAAATGATGCAAGTTACCCACTGGTTCATAGCTCACGGACCTTTTCCTGGTAACAAGGTCCTTCATAAATTTGGAGTATCTAGGCATCTGCTCCAATGATTCGACCAATGATATGTTCACAGTTAATTGTTTAAGTATAGAAAGAAATTTCTGAAGCTTACCATCTTCCGCTTTCTTCTTCATTCTTTGAGGGAACAGTGGCAGTGGTAGTGGATAGCCTTATACATATGTGTGGCCCCTTGTTTCTTACCTTATTTAGCTTCAGGCTCCTTTTCACCAACTGGAGCCTCTATTAACTCAGCCTCTTCCTTAAGCCCTTTCTTAGCAACCTCATCAGCATCATCAATCACGAACTCTTTCTTTCTTCGCATTACTACTACAACCGATAGAGGGGGATCAACTGTGGTCTTTCCACTCCTAGTCATCAAAGCCATACAGTGACTATCATTCTTTGAATTTTTCACTGTGTTTCTAGGTAGTGTTCCCTTTTTCCTAGGGTTCAGGGATATCGACAATTGACCCACCTACTGCTCTATTTGCTTGATGGTTGTGGCATGCGACTCAATTTTCTGGCCCATGCCAGATATATCTCAACGAATGTCTTTAAGCTACTCCTCAGTGGATCTCATATTCTTTAGCATCTCAGCCATCATGCTCTCCAATTTTAACTATCCAACCTCTCCATCATGTGCATTAGGAGGCACATACAATCCTGTCCGGTCATTACGGTAACCATCATTCCTTCTCTATTCTCCCTCTCGCTCATGACCTCGGCTCCTGTCTCTCTACCCATTATGGTTGTAGTTGTCTTGGTATTGGTTACGACCTTGATTTTTCATAACCTTGGCGCCAAGAATCCAGTCCAGACCCTTGGGTGTTGGCTTGAAAATCTGCCACCTCGTTGTCCAAGATGATTTCCTCCTACTCGGAATCTGAATGCTCTGGCCCTGATTCCTATCCCTAAGATCCTACTGCATTTGCCTTTTTGGCTCTAGCGCCTATGATATGCTTTTTGAGTAGGTCTAATGATGTACACGTGTGGGCGAATTCCTTATCACGCTCATCCTCCTTCTTTCATTGGTCTGCAGTCTATCAACAACATATGTACTAGCAGCTGCTTCTGCTTCCCTGGTATGCCAGGCCCGGTTAGTTCTAGTCCCTCTGTCAAGAATAGTGGCAGCTTGTTCCCACGTGTGACTCATCAGTTCTCCTCCCGCCACAGTATCCACTACAACTTTAGTGTTATTATTCAATAACCTGTAAAATATCTCCAACAAACTGTCATCATGAATTTTATGATCTGGGCACTTGGTCAACTTCTTTTTAAATCTCAACTAGGTTTCATGAAGTGCCTCCATTTTCAATTGTCAGAAATTGTAGATCTCATCCTTAAGCTGTAACATCCTAGAGGGCGGGAAGAACCTTTCAAGGAAAGCCTGTTTGAGCTCTATCTAATTGGTAATGGAGTCATTAGGGAACTCCCATAACCATAAAGTGGCTTCCCCAGAAAGAGAGAAGTGGAAGAGTCTCAACCTTATTACATCCTGACTGACACTGGGCAACCTGTACGCGTTGCATATTCTGACGAAGTTCATTAAGTGCGGGTTGGCATCATCATCTGCATGACCATAAAACACCCCTTTCATATTCAGCAACTGCATCACAGTGCTAGTGATGTTAAACTTTTCCCCATATGGCAAATGTGCTAATATGATAACTCTAGTTGACCCGACTTCACCAATATCTGGGTCATCTTCATCAAAGAACTGGGGGGCATATCTTTATCCTATATTTCCCCTTCCATGGTAGCCAGCATTTACGACCTCATCCCGAGCATCCTTGACTTCTTGATGTGCAGCTTGCCGAGCTATCTTGGCTTGCCTAGCTTCCTTAGCAAGACGGGCCTCTCTTTGCTCCTAGTTCTCAATTCTTCATAGTGTTCGCTCTAATTCGAGATCAAGAGGAATCAGGGGGTTTCCTCTCTGTCATGTACTTAGAATTCACCAAGAGGCAACCTGTGGGTGTCGTAAACAAAAAGAAAACATAAATGAGAAAATAACAAACCAAAAGTTAAACACAAGTTATTAATCTAATCTTAGCCATATTCCCCAGCAACAGCACCACTTTTTGATAATGCTCAAACTCACACTCCTGATAAAGTATGAAGCGAACGTTGTCAATAAAGAACCCAAAAAAAGTTGGGGTTGATCCCATAGGAAGTATGGTAAGAACTAGACTAATGCAGATATTTAAGCTTTTTAGGTATGTTATCTCCAAATTGGGGGGTTTAAAGAAAAACAATAGTAAAAGAAGAGTGAAAATCAGTTGTTGTTTACCAAGATTTCCAACTAACTAAGGTAAGTGTTCCCTATGGCTTCATAACTACTTCGGGTGTACACTCATGATCTATCTCATTGCTTGCTTATAGAACTGATAACTAGGATTCATCCAAAGGACTTGTTCGTCCTTATCAGATGTCTATACTCAATCATTGGGTTAGGTCTCATGAGCGATTTCAATGTAACCTTTATCAATTTGTTCCAAATTAACTATCCTACAACCACAACTCAATTTATACAATGATAATAAAAATCAAGGCTTTGTTGTAATTCTCGTTTCCTAATCTCTACTTCTCTAGGTTTAAGCAAGTAAAGAATGCGAGCAAGTCCTAATGTTGCGCGTCGTTAAGAAACATTACAGATGAAGAGAATATAATACAAGTATTTAGCATTGGTTTCGAGTCACTTTGTGTAACCTAGTTTGTTAATCCACCATGGTTCCCACAACCCTAATTGTGGAGGTTTTAGCCTCTCATGATTGTAAGATTATGATTAGTATTTATAGACAAAGACATGATTAAATACTTACAATGATGATTGAAAGAAAACCTACTTTAAATATTGCAAGAAAAGATGATGAACAAATTCAAGAACAATTGAAAAAATCCAAGTTAAGGTCTCAAGAATTGCTCCCTAATATTGTCAAAAATTGATTACAAACTGATAATGAACTTCCTTTTAATGTCTATCTACTAAAACAACCCTAAAAAGAATTTATAAAAATAATAAAATCCTTTTTCTAACTTAACAAAGAAATATCCAAATATGGCGTCAACTCTTCATATGACTCATAATAGGATTGAACATGTAGTTCCTTGTCTTGTACATCCCTTGGCTTATGCGGAATTTGCTAAGTGTCTGCCTCTGGTACGACTCGTAACATGATACCATTAGTCGTACAATCAAGTTGTGGTATGATACTAAGAAATCTAGCATCTTCTGATGATTTCTATGAATGTCTTTGCATGCCTCGTACCTTTGCTCCTACGACTCGTATCAGCTTGTCATAACATGAGATCTGCCAAGTCCCAAAAATCACTGAAGTTCTCCACAACTCTTGGTATGGGTCATAGGTAGATGTTATGATCCGTAATGGCTACCCATACCAGGAGACTTCAATTGTACAAATTTCTCTAGAGTTTTCTATGGCTCAATTTACAGCTCGTACCAAGATGGTATGGCTCGTACTGAGAATCCTACTTTTCCTTTGCCTTGTCCCAATCTTTTGGACTTTTCCACGAGCCTCTGTACGACTAGTACAATCTTGTTACGGCTTGTACTGAGATTCATACTTGGTCCAAAATCTGCACTTTTCTGCATCTTTTGCACATTTTCACTCCAATAGCTATTTTCCCTGAAAACAAAGTAAAAGAACCTCGTATCCATATAACATATATAAGTCTGCTATTTTTCTAATTTTAAGCGTTGAAAGTGTTTTAATCTCACAGCACATCAACCAACCGCAACATGAACTCATGCTTCAGACTAGTCTCTACTTTTAACCATGGACAGTACTACGAGTTATACCATGTTCCTACAACTCAAACTGAGAGTTGTAGTACAGTCCGGTGCTGCAATTTTCACCCACATATTTTTGTTTCACCTGCAAACTGAGCACACATCAGTTAAGATACTTAGGTTACCTCCCAAGAAGTTCTTAATTTAACGTCATAGCATGACATAGGTGGTTGGTTACTTAGACTTCACCAAAACTATCTCATGGGTTGCCTCCCAAGAAGCGATTGATTTAATCTCACGGCACAATGCAAGTCTCCTGACTACTCAGAATTCATCAAGAGATTCAAAATCCTCCTCGATTGCTAATACAACCCTATTGGTTGCTTCATTGACAGGCAGACATTAAAGGTGAACTCCTTCTTATTCAGCCTGAGCTTCAGCTGGCTAGCCTCAACATCTACCAAAGCTCTCCCAGTGGTGAGGAATGGTCTCCCTAAAATAATGGGAACCTCAAAATCAACCTCGCAATCCAAGATCACAAAGTCCACTAGGAAGATGAACCGATCCACCTTAACTAGCACATCAACTAGGATCCCTATTAGCTTTTTAAATGTGAGGTCAGCCACCAATAGCCACATTATCATCGGTATGAGGGCTTCCAAGCCAAACTTCTTGAACACAGCAACGACATCAAGATTCTAGCTCCCAAGTCAAATAGTGCCTTCAAAAACTCTAAGTCACCAATCGTACAAGGAATGGTGAAGGCACATGGATCCTCCTTCTGCGCAAGGACCCTTGAAGCTATGGCACTGTAATAATGCAAATTACCATTCGTCTCATAGCTCACGGACCTCTTCCTAGTCATAAGGTCCTTCATAAACTTGGCATATCCGGGAATCTACTCTAATGCCTCGACCAATGGTATGTTCAATGATAATTATTTAAGCACAGAGAGAAATTTTTGAAACTTACCATCTTCCGCCTTCTTCTTCATCCTCTGCAGGAATGGTGGCGATGGTCAAGGGATAGCCCTATACACTTGTGTGGCCCCTTGTTCCTTCCCTTTATCATCTCCAGACCCATTTACGCCAACTGGAGTCTTAGTCAACTCAACCTCACCTATAGGATCCTAGTCAGTAACTTCATCATCCTCCTTAAGCTTTACCTCTTTCTGCCTTTCTATTTCAACTACAATCGGTAGGGGAGGGTCTACAGTAGTCTTTCCACTCCTAGTCATCACCGCCATACAATGACTGTCATTCTTTGGATTTTGGATGGTGTTGCTAGGAAGTTTCCCCTTTTGCCTCTAGTTTAGGGATGCAGACATTTGACCAAGCTTCTCAGTTTGCTTTATTGCTGTAGCGTGGGATTCGACCCTTTGGCCCATGCTAGATATATATCACCCCTAATATCCTTCAGCTACTCATTAGTTGATTTGGCCCTTTTTTGTAGCTCAGCCATCATTCTCTTTAACTATGAGGGTCCAACATCACACTCACGAGCTCTAGGAGGAAAATAAACATCAGCGGTGTAGTTGCTGTTGTCACGACCCGAACATAGGCCCGAATCGATACACAGGACAAAGAACCCCGAGAGGCTCCAAGTAGACCCATGACATGAACATGATATCTAAAATCAACATAATTAAATGGAAGGCTAGCATGTGTAATAAAGCTAAATACATAACACAAGGCTGAAACTGAATGCATGCTATGTCCGAAAAGCCTCTACTATTGACGAGTTGATGGGACAACACCCTAAATAACTAACTATAATCTAAAATTAAAAATACTAAATACAACTGAAAAGAAGGGCCCTCGAAAGATGAGAACTCACCTACCCTGGCTGGAAAGTGCTAATACTGCAGATCTAGCTAATGACGAGACCGAGCCTGAATATCCGAACCTGTATCATGAAATGATACAGCATAGAGTATACGGAAAGTACGTGGAATGTACCGAGTATGTAAGGTAAGTAAAACCGCTAAGTACGTAAAATAAGTGATCATGCATAACATAAAATATTTCGTCATTTGAGTTTGAGAGTAGGGCTTGCATGCTATTATCTGAAAACATGATTCATGCATAACTGAGTATCATAACTGAATTGAATGACCCAAAATTGAAAACTGATAATCATAAATTAAATTGAACATTGGGTCAAACCTGCTGAAAACATAATATCATGACTGATAAATATGCATAATTTCAATCATGAGGAACAATGGGAGACTCGTCATATAACCGACATTACAATGATAGAGCTTACGTGGTCCCGACTATTACACTCAATTGGGCAGAGTCTTCCTAAGCCTTGCTAGGGCCAAGGATACTACCATGATATCGATACCAAGCTGAAGGCCCCTTGGGGGTAGGGGAAGCTCACAAGGGAGGTCCCAAATAATCTAAATATACCTACGTTGCCACGTAGTTCTGAGGCATAGGGTTGACTGACCCTTAGCCTACTCGGTGCTAGACACTACTCCCAAAAACATGCATATACTCTCCATCATTTTTCAATGATACTGAACCATCGTCTAGTGATGAAGCTGACACATAACATACATGCATAAATCTAAAATCATAACATGAGGAGCCTTGGGCTCTAACCATACCACAAGATGAAAAAGTATGGGAGTCTATACCCAATCCATGTGTTAAGCTAATAACATGAAATTTAGATAAATCATGCAACATACTTGATCATATGGGCTTGCCCAATACATAGCATGCTTGACATAGACTTTATCATTTGAAAACATGGACATTGACATGGGTAATTCGAAATCATACTTTCATCATGCACATCTCATCACGCTTGTATACATTTATCATAGATCTGAACTTTCATGAACTTCCATGGATGTGCATTATAATTTCTAAAACTTAAAAACATAATTTGTAATTGAAAACATTATACAATATGGCCATTAATCATAAATCAACATTAGAAACATGCTTTGATCATACCAATGATTGATACTTAGAGAATTCACATGATGGGTTAAAACCCCATAGATTCATGAACTAGAATTTCATGAATTGAAGAGGGATTGGGCATCGGTGTGGATGAATGCACCCATTCATAACCCTACATACCTGTAGAAATCTGATTTCACAACTCTCTTGAGAACCCAAGGAAATTTGGGGAAGAACTTGATGAATCTAGGCTTGATCACCCTTAGGAACTTCTAGACTTGCATGCATGGAAGAGAATAGGCTTAGAATTAATTTTACCCCTCTTAAAACACACCTTCCTAAGCTTAAAAAATGACGTAGTATAGGCCTTAGGAACTTAAGAATTACGGAAAAGCCCTTAATAAATTCTCATAAAAATACTCACTACCAGTCCCAATGAGGGACTGGACGAACCATTCCCATCACCACGACTCGTGGACTTCTTCTCATTGCCTCCACTGAAATTTTTCAACACTGGTCACTACGAGGGACACCACGACTCATGGTGTGCCCAAAAACTCGTGGTGACTGGTCGTTAGATACACTGTCCAACCTCTTCACCTGTTAGTCAACACCTGACCACAGACCACCTAACGACTCATGGTAGTGACCACTACTCGTGGTCTCACCCGTGGTCAGCCTCAAATCCCAAAACTCAACCAATTCCAACCTTCTCCCTACGAGTCACTCAACGACTTGTGGTGCACCCAACAGGTCACTGGATGACTCGTCTTGTGACCTATTGCAGAAAATCATGTTTTCTCCGTTTCCAACCTCGGGTTTGATCTTAGGGCTTTCAAGATATTACAATATCTCCACCTTGGAAATATTCTTCCTCAAATATGGGAAATCATACTGAAAAGATGAGAAATGCAATCATCATCCTCAAATACTAAACATATGAGCCGAAAACTGACGGAGTGACTGATTCCGAACTGAACTACATGACTGAATTGAATTCATGAATCATACATACATACATTGTCATGTAAGAAACTGGGGCACATGAACTGAACATGAAACTGAATAGAGTACTAGGGAGAAAACTAATACCTCAAGCTGAAACTAAACTAGAAGGGAGTAGATAGGGGTATCTAACCATCATATCTACTTCGGCTTCCTACGTAGCTCCCTTAACATGTTGATCCTCCACAAAACCTTGACTGAGGCTACTTCCTTGTTTGTTAGCTTTCAAACCTGACGGTCAAGTATTTCCACCGAAACCTCCTCATAGCTAAGGCTATCCTTCCCACCTACACTCTCCAGTGGAACAACCAGAGCTGGATCACCCAAACACTTCTTTAAGAGCGATACATGAAAAACTAGATGAACTGAAGCTAATTTCGAGGGTAGCTCTAACTCATATGTTATTCGGCCAACTTGTTTCAAAATCCAATGTGGACCAACATAACGGGGACTGAGTTTCCCTTTCCTTTCGAACCTCATCACTCCCTTCATGGGAGATACCTTCAGAAACACCAATCATCAAATTCAAACTCAAGCTCCCTCCTCCTCACATCCGCATAGGACTTTTGGCGACTCTAAGTTGTTTTCAACCTGTCCCTTATAAGCTGAACCTTCTCTATAGACTCATGAACCGAATCTGGACCTATCAATGTAGCTTAACCGACTTTGAACCAGCCAATAGGCGATCTACATCTTCGCCCATAGAGAGCCTCAAACGGAGCCATCTGAATGTTGGAATGGTAGTTGTTGTTATATGCAAACTCAATAAGAGGCAAATGATCATCCCAACTACCTTTGAAATCAATCATACACGCTCTCAAGATATCCTCAAGAGTCTAAATGTTCCACTTGGCCAGACCATCTATTTGTGGGTGAAAGGTTGTGCTATGCTGACCTGGGTACCAAGTCCCTTCTGAAACGATCTCCAAAACTGGGAGGTAAATTGAGTACCTCTATCTGATATGATGGAAAAGGGCACCCCATGCAACCGAACCAACTCCCAAATGTACAACTTAGCATAATCCTCCGTTGAGTCGGTAGTTTTGACTGGTAGGAAATGAGCTGCCTTAGTCAACCTGTATACCGCCACACAAATAGAGCCATGCTGTCGACGAGTGCGAGGCAACCCTGTATTAAAGTCCATATTGATCTACTCCAACTTCCAAGTAGGGATACTAATGTCTTGAAGTACACCTCCATGTCTTTGATGTTCCACTTTCACCTATTGACAATTCGGACACCTAGCTACAACTCCTGCTATGTCCTTCTTCATGCCACTCCACCAATAGAACTCCCATAGGTCACAGTACATCTTGGTGGCACCTGGATGTATAGAGTATCTGAAACCATGAGCTTCATGCAATATCTTATATCTCAAATCATCAACACCCGAAAACACACAAGCGACCCTGATATTGAAGCACACCATCTCCCTTTTTGGATAAACCCTCAACCTTATGATTCTGAATGGCTTCATTCAACATTACCAAAATAGGATCCTTGTCTTGCCTAGATTTAACTTAGGTCACTAAGGATGATTCTGAACCATTCTGAATAATGACACCACCATCCGTTGAGTCAACAAGATGGACTACTAGCCGTGCAAGACGATGTACATTCTTCACTAATTCCTTCTTTACCTCGTCTACATGGGACACACTCTCCATAGTAAGCCTACTAAGAGCGTTTTCCACCATATTAGCCTTGCCCGAATGATAGAGGACACTCATACCATAATCTTTAAGAAGCTCCAACCACCTCCTCTGACGTAGATTTAGATCCTTTTGGGTAAACACATATTGTAGGCTTTTTTGGTCTGTAAATACATCCACATGGACCCCATACAGATAGTGTCTCCAAATCTTCAGGGAAAATACTACTGCTGCCAACTCAAGGTTGTGAGTCGGACAGTTCCTTTCATGGACTTTCAGCTGTCTAGAAGAATAAGATATAACTTTGTCGTGCTGCATAAGTACACAACCAAGGCCGATCCTCGAGGCATCACAATATACCATAAACCCGTCGATATCCTCAGGTAGGGTCAACACTGGTGCTGAGGTGAGTTGAGTCTTCAACTCTTGGAATCTCATCTCACTGGCCTCTGACCATTGAAATTTCACTTTCTTCTGGGTCAATTTAGTCAATGGGGCTACAATAGATGAAAACCCCTTAACAAATATCCAATAATAACCAGACTCCTGATATCCGAAGGACTAACTGGTCTAGGACAATTCTTCACCACTTCTATCTTTTAAGAGTCCACCTGTACGCCCTCACTTGACACCACATGACCCAAAACTGCCACTGAGTTCAACCAAAACTCACATTTGTTGAATTTAGCATATAACTGACGATCCTTCATAGTCTGTAGCACCACCCTCAATTGTGCGGCATGCACCTCTTCGCTTTGATAGTATATAAGGATGTCATCTATGAACACGATCACGAACATATCCAAGTATGGGTTAAACACCCTTTTCATCAAATCCATGAAATCTACAGGAGCATTCTTTAGTCCAAAAGACATGACTACAAACTCATAGTGACCATATTGAGTCCTGAAGGATGTCTTCGAAATTTCACTCTCTCGAACCCTGAGTTGATGGTATCCAAAACGGAGGTCTATCTTTGAGAAACACTTGGAGCTCTAAAGCTGGTCAAACAAATCATCAACCCTAGGGAGAGGATACCTGTTCTTGATGGTAACTTTGTTCAATTGCCGATAATTAATGCACATATGAAGAGAACCATCCTTCTAACGGACAAAGAGAATTGGTGCACCCCATGGGGATTTGCTAAGTCTGATGAAACCCTTGTCTAAGAGGTCTTTCAACTGCCTTTAACTCCATTAGCTCAGTTGAATCCATTATGTAAGGAGGAATAGATATAGGTTGCCTATCGTGAAGAAGGTCAATACCAAAATCGATCTCCCGCTCGGGAGGGATTCCCGATAAATCATCTCGAAACACCTCTGGATATTCACACACAATAGGAACTGACTAGATAGTTGGAGTTTCAGACGTAACATCCTTAACCCTAACTAGATGGTACATGCAACCTTTAGAAATCATCTTTCTAGACTTAAGGTAGGAAATGAAGCGACATACAGGCACAGCTGAACTATGCTTCCACTCTAGGACTAGCTCACCCAAAAATCTGAACTCTACTGCACAGGTTCTACAATTGACAGAGGCAAAACATGCATGTAGCCAATCCATGCTGAAGATAAAATCAAAATAAATCATGGCTAACTCTACTAAATTTGCTGAGATGACTTTCTAAAGGACTGTGATAGGGAAATTTCCATATACCCATTAAGCTATAACTGTATCACTGACTAGAGTAGAAACTGAGAAGGGTTCTGATATGATTTCGGGACTGACTCCGAAACTAGTGGAACCATAGGGCGTTACAAAAGATAAAGTTTCCCCTGGAGCTAGCAATCCATATACATCAAGGTGGAATACTCATAACATACCGGTGACTACATCTAGGGAGACCTCCAGCTCCTAACGAGATGTTAGGGCATAGAATCTATTTTCCCGTTGACCACCACCTGAACTAGTAGATGCCCCCTGCTGAGCTAGGCGTGCTGGTGGAGTTGTTGAACTAGAGGCTAGGCCTCGACCCCTATCATGGCCCTGTCTAGCTTCTAGGTAATCTTTGAGCATGTGTTCGGGATTCCCACACCCGAAACAAGCACATGAACCAGCTAAGCACTGACCCGTGTGTCTCTGACCACACCTACTACACTATGGAATGCTGGACTCTACGGGTCTGCTACCTAACCTCTAGAGCCTGATGCTCGTCCCCTCTAGTCGCGCCAAGATCTAGATGGCACACTCGTAGCCGATGATGCTGAGGATGAAGATATCTGGTGGAACTACTGGCGGTGCCCACTAGGTCTCTGCTGGGAGAATCCGAAGCTATCGGTCCTGGCCCTGTTGGCCTCTTGCTCCCGTTCACTCACCTATATTGACTCCATCTACTGGGCGTACAAAAATATCCAGGGAAAGTTAATGTCCTGATGCAACATCGCGGTCTGGAAATCTTTGACTAAGTAGTATACTATCTGATGCAGGAACCGACTCACTCGGGCTCTCTGATCTATCACCATCTCAGGTGCATACTTTGAAAGGCGAGTGAAATCCAAGGCATACTCTTGAACTGTCATCTTTCTTTGCTTTAGCTTCACAAACTCAGCTAGTTTGATCTTCCTTATCTCACGAGGAAAGAACCAATCCAAAAATGCGGTATGGAACTCATCCCAACCAATGGGGCCTGCTCGAACTGTCTTGCTATCTTTCCACTCCTTGAACCAAATGTCCGCAAACCCTTTCAACTAATACGAGGCTAAATCTGTGCACTCCTCTCCAGTCACCCCCATGATGAGGGTGATATTCAGAACTTCCTCAATAAACTCATGTGGATCCTCGTCCTCCTTTCCAAGAAACTCTAGAGGGTTCATCCTCAGAAAATCTCTAACTCTTGTCGCCGCCGCATTCCCGTTCTGAGGGACATCCGCTACTGCCTGTTGATTGACCTAGGCGGTCAAGGCCTGAGCTAGCATCTGTATGGCTACGCTGAACTCTGCGTGGGCAACCTGCTCGGGAACGTGATCCTCATGGGCGGTGGGGCCTGCTGGTGCCCATCCCCATTACCATTCTCGTGGCCATTTCCATTCCCATTTCTTCTTTCGTTAACTCAGCAAGAAGGCATGATTCTGAAAACGTATATAGCATGAGTTAGAAGGATAGAGAGGTATTTAATCGCATGACTTAGATCATGAAAGAAGGGAACATTTCCTAAACGTTTCGAGTCTCTTCGTCATAAGCATGGCATGCTTCGCACCTATGAAAAATACTCCACTTAATGCCGCTTTCAGACACCCTAGGACACTTCAAAATTTAACGCTCTGATACCAAGTTTGTCACGACCTGAGCATAGGCTCGGATCGAGACACAAGACAAAGAACCCCGAGAGACTCCAAGTCGACCCATGGAATGAATATGATATCTAAAATCAACATAATCAAACAGAGGGCTCACATGTGTAATAAAGTGGAAATTTGGTTACATCATAACATCTGAATACATAACACAAGGCTGAAACTGAATACATGCTATGTTTGAGAATCCTCTACTACTGATGAGTTGATGGGACAAGACCCCAAATAATTCACTATAGTCTGAAACTAAAAATACTAAATACAACTGAAAAGAAGGGCCCTCAAAAGATGAGGACTCACTAACTCAAGCCGGAAAGTGCTAATACTGCAGATCTGGCTAATGACGGGACTGAGCCTGAATATTCGAGCATGTATCATAAAATGATACAGCATAAAGTATGCGGTTAGTACGTAGAATGTACCAAGTGTAAAATCAGTGATCATGCATAACATAAAACATTTCATCATAAGAGTTTTAGAATAGGGCTTGCATGCTATTATCTGAAAACATGATTCATGCATAACTGAATATAATAACTGAATATCATACCAGAATATCATAACTGAATCGAATGACCCAAAGCTAAAAGTTGATAGTCATAAATAAAACTGAACATTGGTTCAAACCTACTGAAAACATAATATCATGACTGATGAATATGCATAATTGAAATCATGAGAAACAATGGGAGACTCATCATATAATTGACATTACCATGATAGAGCTTACGTGGTCCCGACTATTACACTGAAGTGGACAGAGCCGTCGAAAGCCTTGTCAGGGCCAAGGACGCTACCATGATATCAATATCATGCTAAAGGCCCCTTGGGGGTAGGGAAAGCTCACAAGGGAGGTCCCAAATAATTTGAACATAGCTACATTGGCACGTAGTTATAAGGCATAGGGTTGACTAACCCTTAACCTACTTGGTGCTAAACACTACTCCAAAAAACATACGTATGCACTCCATCATTTTTCAAGGAAACTGAACCAGCGTCTAGTGATGAAGCTGACTCATAACATACATGCATAAATCTGAAATCGTAACATGAGGAGCCTTGGTCTCTAAATATACCACAAGCTAAAAAATTATGGGAGTCTAGACAAATCTATGTGGTAAGCTAATAACATGAAATTTAGATAAATCATGCAATATACTTGATCATATGGGCTTGCCCAATACTTAACATGCTTGACTTGATCATTCGAAAACATGAACATGGATATGGGTAAAATATGCACATTGATCATAATTCAACATTAGAAACATACTTAGAATCATACCCATGGTTGATACATAGCGAATTCACATGTTGGATTAAAATCCCATAGATTCATCAACTAGAATTTCATGAATCCAAGAGGGATTGGGCATGCGTGTGGATGAATATTCCCATTCATAACGCTACATACTTGTAGAAATCTAATTTCACAATTCTCTTGAGAATCCAAGGAAATTTGGGGAAGCACTTGATGAATCTAGGCTTGATCACCCTTAGGAACTTCTGGACTTGCATGCATGGAAGAGAATAGGCTTAGAATGAATTTGCCCCTCTTAAAACACACCCTTTTGAGCTTAAAACAAAGTAGCATAGGCCTTAGGAACTTAGGAATTACAAAAATGCACTTAATAAATTCGCATGAAAATACTCACTGCAAGTCCTAACGAGGGACTGGACGAATAGTTCCGATCACCACGACTCGTGGTCTTTTTCTCATTTCCTGCATTGGAATTTGTCAACACTGGTCACCATGGGGGAGACCACGACTCGTGGTATGCCCAACGACTCATGGTGACTAGTCGTTAGATGCACTGTCCAACCTCTTAACCCTTCAGTCAACCCCTGACCACAGACCACTTGACGACTCATGGTCTCACCCGTGGTCAGCCTCAAATCCCAAAACTCAACCAAGTCCAACCTCCTCCCCATGAGTCACTGGACGACTCGTGTTGTGACCCGGTGCATAAAATCCTTTTTTCTCCATTTCAACCCTCAATTATAATCTTAGGGCTTTTGGGAAACTACAGTGGTAGCCATCATTATTTCTCCGTTCACCTTTCGGCTAACAACCTCTACTCCTATCCTTGTATCCTTTCATGTTGTAGTTGTCTCTATATTGGGTCTAACCTTGATTTTTGGAGTCTTGGTGCCAAGTGTCCTGTCGGAACCCTTGGGCATTGGTATGAAAACCTACCACCTGGTTTTCCAAGAAGTTTACCTTCTCCTCAGAATCAGTCGGCTCAAACCCCTGCTCCTAATCCTTAGCTCCAACTACATTCACCTTTTGAGCTCCTGAGCTCATAATGTGCTTGTGAGTAGGTACAAGGATGTCCTCATGTGAGCTAGCTCTTAATCATGATCCTCCTCCTTTTTGTGCTGCTCAACAGTCATACCAATAGCATATGTACCCGCAGCTGTCTCTGCTTCCATATTGTGCCAGGCCATATACGTCTTGGTCACTCGATCAAGTATAACAGTTGCTTGCTCCCACGATTGACTCATCAATGCTCCTTCTGCCACCGTATCTGCTACAGCCTTGGTGCTATTATTCAGAGACCTGTAAAAATTTTCCAACAAGTTATCGTCAACAATTTTATGGTTCGGGCACTTAGTCAGCTTCTTCATAAATCTCAACCAAGTCTCATGCAGTGCCTTAGTCTTCAACTACTGAAAATTATAGATCTCGTATTTTAGCAGCAACATCCTAGAGAGTGGGAAAACCTTTCTAGGAAGGATTATTTAATCTCCCTCCAGTTGGTAATGGAGTCTTTAGGCAACTCTGATAACCATAATGTGCCTCTCCAGAGGTATAGAATGGAAAGAGTCTCAACCTTATAGCATCTTGGCTTACACTAGGTAACCTATACACCTTGCATATCCCGAAAAAATTCACTAAGTGTAGGTTAGCATCATCAGTTGTGTGAACACTAAACACCGCCTTCATATTAAGAAACTGGATCAAGGTGCTAGTGATATCAAACTTTGGTGCAACAGGCAAAGGTGGAGGTACGATGGCTCCAATTGACCCGACCTCATCATCATCCGGATCATCATCATCATAGAACTGAGGAGCTTATCTTTGGCCTTTATTGCCCCTTCCATGGCAGCCATCATTCACCACCTCATCATGAGCATCCTCGGTTTCCTGAAGTGCAACTTGTAAAGCTAACTCAGCTCGGCGAACTTCTTCTACCAAACGGTCCTCTCTTTACTCAGCATTTTCCATCCTACGCAAAGTCTGATCTAATTAAAGATGGAATGGAATCAGGGGGTTTCCGCTTCATCGAGTACTTGGCATCCACGAAGTGACAACTTGTGGGTGTCAAAAACGAAAGAAAATATAAATGAGAAAAATAACAACTAAAAGTCAAACACAAGCAATTACTCTAATACTAAGTTGTATTCTCGGCAGCGGCACCACTTTTGATAACACTCAAATCATACTCATGTAAAAGTATAACGCGAACATTGTCAATAAAGAACCCAACTAGGTTAGGGTTGATCCCATAGGGAATAAGGTCAAGATATAGAATAATGCTAGTATTTAAGCTTTTAAGTTTGTTACTTCCTAAAAGGGGGGTTTTGCAAAGAAGTAAACATGTAACAACATTGACAGTTGGATTGTTACCAAGATTATGCAATTAACTAGAGGAAGTTTCCCCATGATTCATAACTACTTCGATTTTTACACTAGTGATCTATCTCAATACCAAGATTGTAGAATAGATAACATGGATTTATCCAACCTACTAGTTCGTCTCTATTGGATGACTACACCCAATTCCCGGCTTAGGTCTCTTGAGTGATTTCACTTTAAACGCAATCAACTTGTTCCAAATTAACTATCCTACAACCATTGCTCAAGTCATTCAATGAACTATAAAGTTCAAAGCTTTGTTATTAATTCTCTTTTCCTAATCTCTACCTCTCTAGATTCAGAAAAGTAGGGAAATTTGGGCAAGTCCTAACATTTCACTCCGTTAAGAAACATTTAAGATAAAGAGAATACAATACAAGCATTAGCATTGGTATAGAATCAATTTGTACGAACCCTAGTTTGTTAATTCACCATGGTTTCCACAACCCTAGTTGCAGAGGTTTTCGCCTCTGATAGTTGTAAGCAAACAATTAGCATTGGTAGACAAAAATATAATTTTGATCTTACAATAATGATTGATAAGTAAACCCACTTGATTATTGCAAAATATCAATGAAAAACAATTCAAGAAAATCAATCAATGCAAGAAACTCCCCAAAAGTTGTTCTCAATATTCCCAAAAGTCAAATACTTCCCAAAGAATTGAATTATGTTCCCCTGCTAACAAAAATAACCTAGAAAAGTATTTATACAAATAATTAGAAATCTTTCCTAAATTAACAACAAAACTGCTAAACTGTCACCGTCGTCACCTACTGCTCGTACCATGATTATACGAGTCGTACCTCTGCTCATACGAGTCATACCTCTGCTCGTACAATGTCTGGCAACTTCAGATTTTGGATAAGTGTTGGAACTTGGTACGACTCATACATAGATCCTATGAGTCATGCAATCTAGTAGTGGTCTAAACCTAAGACTTCTGGTATCCTCTGACTATTTCTATGAGTGGCTTGATACAGCTCGTATCTTCATTCTACGACTCGTGGTTGACTTTCATACCTTGAATTTTGCCATTCATCAATCTTTCTAAACTTGACACTACTCCTAAGTATGGATCATAGGTAGATATCACGATCAGTGGTTGCTATCCGTACCAGGAGATTCACCCACTGCAGATTCTTCTGATATTTTATATGAATGCCTTGGTACGGATCATACCATGAGTCATAACTTGGCCTTTTTCCTTAAGCTCCTCTTCTGGAATTTTCCACGACTCTCAGTACGTCTTGTACCATGATTGTTGATCTTGGGCAGATTTATATGCCCAAGTGATACTCAAACGTATCATTTTCGCCTTGTTTGTTATGCAATGTGTATACATTTTCATGTAATTGGTAATAAAATGTGAATTTATACTAACCAACATGATTAGCATTTGTTTGCAGGTAAAATATGATTTTTTAGGAGCTAAAATGCATGTTGGGACAATATCGGAGTTGGACTTGGATGCGAGCATGGAAAAGACATTGGAATGCGCAATGTAAAGGGGCTCCGCGACGGAGCCGTGCCATGCTACCATCGCGGAGGCACACTGCCTGGAGGGTGATTTAATTGGCAATTTCCAGTGAAGCCTCGCGACAGCTCCGTGGCACGGAGATAAGCCTCCGCGTTGGCCTCCGTGCCACGTTGAGGCTATATTCCCGGACCCTGGATTTCCAGTAAGGGTCCGCGTCCACGCCGTGTCACGGACGCAGTGCTCCGCGTTGGCCTCCGTGACACGTTGCTTGTTATTCCGGGAAAAATTCCCAATAGTATAAATAGAACACTTAGGCTTATTTTTAAAAAATTCAGACTTGGTGGAGCAAGGACGTGGGTTACAAGCAGTTGAGGAACGAAAAAGCTAAGGGTTTTTCTCTCTTTCTTTCTTCTTTCAATCAATTGTTTGTATGATTAACACTTGTTTTAGGATGATTAATCCACAAATGAGTGGCTAATTCTCTTCCTTGCTGAGGTTGTGAACAATGGTGATGAATTTTGATTATTGAATTGTATGGTTTTTTATCTTCTTCTTCTATGTTGTTCTATTAATTCTTGTTTCTACTGCATTAGTGTGTGGCCGATATTAATGTACATCTAAAAAGTCCAATTTCACTCGAGAGAGCACGAAATTGGAAAGTTGTGAATTAATAGGGTATTGTTCTTAACTTGATTTGGGAAAATTGGGTTTTGATGTGCTTTCCTGATAGAAATATACTTGAAAGCCATATTAGTCAATTTAGGAACCGGAATTGTATTGCTAGGTCATAAATTGCATTTGATCACAGAAATGTAGACGAATGGTTTATGATTCTAAAGTGAGATTAAATACGAGAGTTTTAATCTCTAGGCTAATGTTCTTGGCTAGTAACTGGAAGAGAAGAATAACTGAATTATGATTATAATCAAGTTCATTACTTGTTCTTAACCTTGGCATGCTCATATCCATAGTTTCAATTCACAGTAAATATTTGTTAATAGTTTTAGTATATAATTTATAAACAAAAACTTATTCGATACTTGGCTTACTTAGCCACTTTATTACTTGTTTGACCACGTGCACTTGCGTGTCGGTTTTTAACACCTATACCAAACCATCGTACAATTGTACAGCTCGTACTAATATCTGTGCTTGGCCTTTTTTGCATTCTTTTCACTTCTTTTGCACATTCCAACTCCAACACCTAATTTCTCTAAAAACAAAGCAAAAGCGCATCATATCCGTGTAAACACACCTAAGTCCATGCTTATTTTCTCGGTTTTAAGCATCAAAAGTTGTAAACCCACAGCACATCAGCTGGGGGTGTTAAAGTTTAGAGTTGATGGTGAGGAAGTCACCTTCATTGTGTGTCAACATATGAAACCCCCTGAGGAATTTAAGGTGATTGCGGTCCTTGATGAATATTAGGAGCAAGGGAATGATTGTGTAGATAAAGTTAATGAGGAGGATGATTCTCCGGATAAGTGATGCTTGTTGATGAATCTGTCGAGCCATGGCGTTAAATGAGGTGCTTTTTGGGAGGCAACCCAAATATTTTTGACTTCAGATGTTTTTATGTTATTGTTGTTTTTTGATTTTTTATGACAGTTGGATGAAATACCAAGTAAAAAAAAATAGGGGACAAGCTACTTGAGACCTGCGAAACGCAGGTGCTAAGGCGCAAGATGCAGTGAGACGCAAGAAGGAACCAGAAAATGGAGGAAATAAAGAGTCTCTACGCCTCATTTGTGAAACGCATGTGTCAACCCGTGAAACGTAAGTAAGACACCATGGCAGGCCAGAATACTCTGCTAATTCTGGGAAAAGAGGAGATAACCTTCGAAAGACCTACAAAATGCAAGTGCAGACCAACGAAATGCAGGCCTGTCGTAGGTGTACAACAATGAACCAGGCAAGAAAGAGGCCACCTGTGCTTGGAATGGTGGTTCGCAGGTGCCCTCCTACGGCCGTAGGACTGGCGGAAGCGTAGGTACGAGGTACATTTAATTTTTGTTTGACCGACCCATGGCCGACTCAAACCTTTTAAACACCTCCTACATCTAAAAAAACCTCCATTCTATTAGCCTTTTTCTCTTCCCCATAACCCCTCTACCAACCACTTCATCTCCTCCATTAAACGCATTTATTCCCACCTTCAAATCCACCAATCCACTCACCTTTCCTCCTCCTATAATTTCCTTCCTCCTTCACCATTTTCTACTATCACTCACTACTCTCTAACAGAGCACAAGAAGTTCAAGTTTTGGGTTGCTATGTGGGAGAAAAGGTTCAAGTTCTTAATATTATCTCTTCTCTCATCTCATTTTGTATGTTTTCTTCTTATTATTATTCACCATGATTCTTTATGATTGTGGTACAAAATAAAGTATGCTAGTTTTTGAATTCTTCTTGACCCATGTTTCCCCCATTACCCCTCATGTGTTCTTCATTCTATAGCTAGCATTGATTGTTGTGGGTATTGTGGGGGGGGTGGAGCTCAACATTGCAAAAATCATGTGGGTAGAGATTCTTGTTCATAATGCTTGATCTTTCATGTGTTCATATGTATTGATAAGTTAGTTGGGGGTGAAATCTGAGTAACCCATGTGCTTTGAATGTATGATTTTTCTCGATGATGGATTACTTGACGTCCTTCTTAAGGGAAAATCATCATTCTTTTCTTTCATCCTCCTTATGAATGAGAAATGTGATATTGTGAATGAGTTGTATGAAGTGTAAAATTGAGTTAATATATTGGGTTAGATGGGCACTTGACATTTTCAAATGATAGATGGGATAACATTCATCTTAAGGGAAAGCATTGAGTGGTCCCAATAGTTATATTGCATGTCAAATTAATTGATAGGCCTTTCGGGGAAGTCTGAGTATCCTTTAGATGTGATTAGTTTGTACTTGTGAAAAAGGGTAAAAGTAGAGTATGAAAAATCCATGTTGGCCACTGCCAAACACCTGCGAATCGCGGATTCCTATCTGTGAAACAAATGATGTAGCACAGGTGAGGGATTTAGTGTCAGGTCACTGTCTCCTTCCTACGTTCCAATCTGCAAACTACGGATCGGCTCCTGCGAAATGCAGGATCTATAAATTTTTGTTGAAGTTCTGTCACAAACCTACGATGCACCTGCAAACCGCGGGTCTTAACCTGCGAAATGCAGGTGCTACCAGTTTTCATTAACAATGTTTCATTTTGTCTAGCATCCAATATTTCTAATTTTTTCAAAAGAATATTATAGATGTTTCCTTTTGCTTCTCATAAAGAAAAACACAAAAAGAGTTGGTATATTTGTGGCACTAAAATTGTCTTGCAGCATTATGACTTCTTCTAGGCAACAAGAGAAAAGGAAGGCTCCTTCGACATCTAAAAGCAAAGGGAAGGGAAAGGCCAAGGCAACCCCAGTCTCTACCAACACCAGGGATGTTATCATCCTCTGTGTGCCTGACATAAAGAAGAACTGCCTCACATGCTTAGACAGACCAATCACTATAGAGAAGCACTTCAACTTGGCAGGGCTGGAGGATGACTTCCCCAACATCAATGCCCAATTCAATGAGAGGCATTGACGCATGTTCACAAAGGCTCTACCAAACTACTTCCCAAATTTTGGTGTTGGAGTTCTATGCCTCATATCAAGTAAGAAAAGATGCCATAAAGAACAAAGAGAAAGTAGATGAATTCCCTTGCCTACCTTCAGCCATGATTCAAGTGTGGAGGTGGAAATCACTCCAGATGCCATCAATGTGATCTCCTGGAGGACGATATTGACTCGAGGACCGAGTCTGCAATGAAGGTGTAAAACAAAAAGGATCAATTTGGCTGGGTGGCGGGCATCATCACTAATGGTCAGCCAATCTGGCCACCATGGGGGGAAAAATCGTAAGTCAAGAACTCAAATTTGAGGTCAAACTATGGCTGAAATTTTTGTGTTGTCATATCATGCCCTCCAAAAATGTCAGCGGGTAAACCTTGAGGTGGCCATACTAATATCTTGCATCGTGTTTGTGATGCCCATAAATTTCAATAAAGTGGTAGCCACCCATATGAAGAGAAAGGCTAGACATGAAGGTCTCTCCATGCCTTACCCAGTGCTCATAAGCCAACTTTGTGAGAGAACAGGAGTCCCTTTATTTTGAGATGAAAAGTCGAGCTCCGCTACGGGTGTGGTTGGTGTAGATAAGAAGAGGGGATGTTCCCAAAAGTAAAAGAAAGATTCTACAAGCTTGGGATGGACATGAGGACTCAAACTCTCATGGCATAGCTCAAACCTCCATGGCTCCTAACCTCAAAGAGCCAAACCCGAAGATGTCGGGGCATGCTTCTTGAGAGGTACCACTCTATGAGCCATCACCTCCTCCTTCATCCTCTAGACCCAGTGGGATCCAAAAGTTGGCATAAATGACATGATCTAATGAAAACCAACTCCAAAGATTGGCTTAAGACCTACCAGCTCTCATCCAAAGGTCGGTGAAGAAGGTAATGAAGGATGTGTTTAAATTCTTGAACAAGCTTTGTTCCTGTGTGGATGTGGTCGGAGGAGCGGTCTCATAGCTCCAAGATTATATGATAGAGCTACAAAACAGGACACCTACGGTTGATCCCGAAATGAGTTTCCTTGACAAGGCTATGGATGCCCCATCGATAGTTGGAGGACCCATTGATGACTTTTTTGCAGGCTTTGATGAAGAAGATGGACTGAGCAAAGAGGTGATGGTGACAAGAATGAAGAGGCTGATGATGATGCCGATGAATAGCCCATTTAGGGAGTTCTTACCTATCTTTGTTCTTGCTTTGTATCTTGGGGAAAATGTAAATTCTTAGTTGGGGGTGGGGTGTGTCTCTCCTGTTAGCCATTTATTATCTCTTGTTTCCTTTGTCAGGCTTAATTACTTATTGTATTGATGTTTTTAAATTTTGCTTAGTTGAGTGAATTCCCTTGTTGGGCTTGTGTTAAAATGAGAATCTTGTGTTGACATGTTAGTTTCCATTGACGGGTCGATTTTACTTGCCAAATATTTCATGACCCATATTTCCTAATCGCCTTTGTTCATATTAGATAGCAAACTCTAAGGGTTTTCTTTATACCACAGTTCTTTCTCAAGGAGCAAAAGTTTCTTTCTTTTCTTTTGTTGTTTAACCAGGTGACATTTTTCGATAATGTATTGAAAGGCGACTTTCTTAAGGGAAAATGCCAAGTCTAATATCTTTTTGAGTCTTTGTTTTACTTGTTTTTAAGAGGTACCACCAAATTCTTTTATTGGCATTGCAAAATGGTTTTGAGATTAAAAGGGGCACTTGAAATTGCAAATAGGCATTTTCTTGTCAAGGGTTGCACATTCTTTAGTTGGCATTTTGATTCATATGCTAGCTTGTCTAAAACCATACTCTTGATGTGATCTTGAAAATGTGAAAACTCCTTGGATTGTGATTCCTTGTGTGGTGAGGTCTTTAGCTGAATTCTCATGTGTGCATAATTGTCTAAAAATTGCCCTAAGTGTGACTCAGGTCGAAATTCTCGATGTGGCTGCACTTAGAACATGATCTTAGGCTTTCTTTGGATAGTCACTTCACCCAAAATGACCTCCTTGAACATCCTAGCCAATGGTTGAGCCTTTGACCCTTTTATTTGGAAACCGCACTACAAGCCTATTACCCTTTTGTAACCCCTCTCTTGGCACCCATCCTCCCTAGATGCTAATGTTGAGAGAATGAAAAATGGGGCCTGAAGCCTAAATTTACGGAGAGATAAGGAAGAAATGAGGCAAAAGCTTAAGTTTGGGAGTTTGCAAAAAGGGGAAGAATATGTGAGTTTCAATGAGGTGTAGTACCAAATGGTGATAAAATGAATAAAATGGTTGGTTCAAACCTCCTATCATTAGAAGAAAAAGAATATGGGAAAGGTGTTATCTCTTTCTTAGAAAGAGGCTAATTGTGAAAGTCAAGGTGTTGTAAGGATAGTTCTTGATAAAAAAATGAAGAGGATGAACAAAGAAAGATAAGGTGGAGTGATCCCAATTATGAATAGGGATGTTTGCATATGTTCACAAAAGGCTTTAGGGAGGTTTAGTTACTAAAGGTAATAAATTGTCCTACCCTTACCCTGATTATAACCCTCAAGACCTTAGTGATTCCGAGTGTAGCAACTCTACATTATTGGCAAGTTACACGAAGGGAAAGCCTATAGGTCAATTTGGAAGCACTTGAATTTCTTTGTGAGATTGAGTGTATTTGCTTTATTCGATAATATCGGTGTGTGTGAAATACATGAAATTGAATGGGATTTTCTCTTTGTGTGAGTGGAATCAATTCCTTGGGGTATATACTAAAGTGTGTTTCAAATAGAAAGGTGTGCATGAGACAACTGTGTTGTGAATTTGAAGCCAATCCTTGAATGTGGATTGTCAATAACTTGAGATACTATTGGATCTTGTTTTGATTAGGTAGGCCCTCGTTTTGAATGAAAAGAAATATTTGTGAAAATATGCCAATTGTTGTTGGTCATCTCTTGAAGTATGTACAACATGTTTGAATAATTTCTTTGTATTGAGTTGATGTGTGATTTTGGGGTTGTCCTATTTTTTAGTGGTCCTTTGTGGACAACTCTTTTGTTGTGATGTGCTTAAGTCAATTTCTTAGTTGTGAGACAATGCCTTACTTGAGGACAAGCAGTGGTTCAAGTTTGGGAGTTCGATGAGTTGGTAATTTACCAACTCATTAATCTTTTAAGCATGAGCTTTTGCTTTGTTTTCAACTCATTTAGCAAGGTTTTATGCTCTTTCTCTTTGATTTTGCAGGTATTGAACTTAAACAGGAAAAGAAGAGGAATTGAACTAAAAAGCAAAGCGCAGGAAGAAGAATACTTGTGGTTCGCAGGTTGACACCTACGAAGCGGAGGTTCCACGTAGAGTCTCACTTGTTGGAAGATGAAGAGATCCTTTGAAATGAAGGTGTGACTGTAGGACACATCTAGTTGTCTCTGACTCAGAGTTGCGAGAGACTTGCATCTCATAGATGGGTACATGAGAAATGCAGGTGCTGCACAAGTGAACTCCATGCTGAAAAGTGTGAAATTGTCCAGTTCTAGCACAAAGATACTTTAGATACTTCTAAGGGAAAAAATGGGAATCCATGCACAAGGCATAGGAGCATAATTTCCCTAATTTGTACACTCCCTTGATAATAGGAGGAGTTAGCTTGTTGAATATATCATATTGTAGAGAGAAAATGATAGATAGAAGTGAGAGCTTTTCTTTCTTCTTCTTTAAGTTGCTAGGGAAAAACCCACCATTGAAGCATATTTTGAAGTTTGAGTTTTCTATTCAATGATAAATGTTCACGAATCATTTATTGGTATAATCTTCTTATCTTTATTCATGAGTAGTTAATTCTATTGCTAGGGGTGCGTGCTTGATAGGGGTTTAGAATGGATTGGGTGTTGTTTCTTTAGTCTTAGAATCACTTATTTTGCATGAATATATTGCTTTCTCTAAGTTTCAATTGAAATATTTATGGCTGCAAATATAAATTTTGTTTACTTATCTTGCTTTTGCTTGAGAAAGAGAAGTAGGATTTAGGTGAGAAAGCATTAGTGGGAAATTGAGTTTTGAAAGTGTGGGGTTGGGATAAAGATATCCAAGACCTAATTTCATAACTCATTAAAGAGTTAAGGCTGGAAATAGCTTAACTCTTCTCCAAATTAATATGGTTAATTTTTTATGTGACCTTGGGGTTCGAGAGAACTCAAGTAAAATGTACCCTTGTGGTTGAGAAACATCGGGTGCAGCCTTGTCCATGGTTATTCATGCTTGTAATTGGTTCTTTAGACTTATCAATTTACCATAATCCTATTGATGTCCCATCAATAGAACATCCCTAGTACTTTCTCTCATTGTTGCTTCAATTCACATTGCCCTATTTTGTTATTTCTTTTAGAGTCATATAGTGATCTTATTTTCCCCTAAAATTTACTTTACAAGTTGTTATACAATGATGCTAGTTAGTATCGATTGATGTATAACGTTAGTAGCAATCATTTTCTATTCACTATGGATTCGACCCCGACTCATAAATTATATTGCATATGACCGTGTACAGTCTCTCACTTTGAGGAGTGGATTTGGACATTATCTACCATCACTTGATTTTCAGTTCCCTTTTAATCCTTGACTTCAAAAGTCAAATTTCTGAAATAGCAACACCCATGAATAAGCCTCGACTTTGCATCCTTCTTTTCCATAAGGTACCTAGTGGCTACATGATCTATGTGGACTATCTCATTCGTGCCCAACAAGTATTCTCTGAATTTCTCAAATGCATATACTACTGCTAGAAAATCTTGTTTAGTCACTGTATAATTTTTCTGAGCTTCGTTCAGAGATTTCTAGATTAGTAAATCGAGTGAAAGAGCTTCTCTTGCCTCTGACCCAGAACAACTATCAAAGCTACCCCACTCGCATAACCTCAAATGGTTTGGTTCAGTACAGTGCAATAGTAACAGCAGTAGTGGTAAACTTCTCCTTTAGGCATTCAAATTTCATGAGGCATGCTTCATCAAGCACAAATTTTGTCTCCTTTTCTGATGATCTGCATAAGGAGTTAGCAATTTTGGAAAAGTCCTTAATAAATTGCCGGTATAATCCGACATGCCCAAGGAAGCTTCAAAGACCCTTAACAGATATGGGAGGTGGCAATTTGGAGATGACCTTGATATTTGCTTTGTCAACCTTGATCCCCTATTCTTATGCCCTAGCCAATGCCCTCTTTCACTATAAAATGACACTTCACCCAATTCAGCACCAAATTTGTTCACTAAATCTAAGTGATCTATACAGTCTTCAAATGATTCACCTACCACAGAGAAGTCATCCATAAACATAAAAATAGTGTCCTCCACTAAGTCTAGAAAGATAGCCATCATGGATATATGGAAAGTGGCAGGAGCATTGCATAACCCGAAGGGCATCCGCTTAAAAGAAAAAGTCCC
Organism: Datura wrightii; assembly: GCA_035772735.1. Lineage (NCBI taxonomy): Eukaryota > Viridiplantae > Streptophyta > Magnoliopsida > Solanales > Solanaceae > Datura > Datura wrightii. Next base: position 41,228,159 of record JASDFA010000003.1, read on the forward strand.
ATAAAGACATGTAAAGTTAGTCTTCTCCTTGTTTGTAGGAGAATAAAGATCTGATTGTAGCTAGAGTATCCATCAAGAAAGCAATAATAAGCCCCATCTACAAGACTTTCCAGCATCTAGTCCATGAAAGGCATTAGGAAATGGTCCTTTTAGGTCCAATAGTTTAATTTGCGATAGTCCATACGCACCCTCTACTCGGTCATAGTTCTAGTATGTACCAGTTCATTCTTCTCATTATGGACTATAGTCATCCCACCTTTCTTGGGCACGCACTGCATAAAACTATCCATTGACTATTGAAAATAGTGTGTACCACTCCCGCGTTAAACTATTTGATAATCTATTTCTTGGCACCTCTTGCATTGTAGGATTGAACCTCCTCTAGTGCTCAATGCTCGGAATACAATCCTCCTTAAGCTGAATTTTATAGGTGCAAGTACCTAGAAAAAAATTCCTATAATGCCTGCAATGGACCAACCAATGGCCCTTTTCTAAGTTCTCAATATAGACACCAAGGCTTCAAGATACCATTCCAATAGCCTTGTAGAGATGATCATAGGTGAAGTGTCATGTGGCTCGAGGAACACATATCGCAGATGAGCAATAAAAGGCTTGAGCTCTAAAACAAGAGGCTCATCAATTGACGACTTAGCCAGCAAATTCTCTCTATTCTTTAGGTCAAGATCAAGCTTTTAAGGAGAAAAAAAATAAGACCCCATGAAAACTATTGCATTCATTGTCTCCTCAAACCCTTCTATTTTCTCATCATCAAAATTCATGATCACTGCAGCTAATGCCTCGGCCACCAACTTTTCCTCAGCCACCTCAACTACCTTATCAATAGTGTCAATGACAGAGATGACACTCATATTTGTAGTCTGATTCATTGATTTGCACACATTGAACACCACAATCTCATTGTTCAACCAACACCGTTAGCTCGCCACTCTCACTGAGAACTAGTGCTCCACCAATAGCTAAGAATGGTCGTTTGTAGATGATAAGAACTTCAACGTCAACCTTATAGTCCAAGATGATGAAATCATCTGGGAAGATGAAATTCTCCACTTTCATAAGAACATCAAATAATATGTCCATTGGTCCTTCATAATGCCACATTATCATCGGTATCCAAGCCCAACTATTCATAAATTACAAATGGCATCAGATTGATGCTTGCACTAAGATCACACAATGCCTTAGCAAAGCTAAATGCCCTTATCATGCATTGTATAGTGAAGGCCCCAAGATCTTCTTTCTTTTGGACTATGGAATGAGAAGCAATTACACTACAATGGTGCAAGTTATAAGTAGGCTTAAAACTTATTGTCCTCTTCTTCATCACCAAATCCTTCATAAACTTTGCATATCTAGGCATCTGCTCAAGTGCCTCGACCAATAGGATATTAATTGATAGCTTCTTTAGCATGGATATAAATTTGTAGAATTTTTCATCTTTCACCTTCTTCTTACGATGCTGAGGTGTTACAACTCGAGCGTGGACTTCTGATCGAGACACGCGACCTAGAGCCATGAATGACTCCGAGCTAACCCATGGTGTAGCATATTACTAGTACAATATAACTTATAAGGAAAACTGAGCGAAAGCTAACGGAAATATAAGATATTCCCTTACAGATAACAAGATAATTTGATAAATTTAACACTGAGTAACAAAGCTAAACATACTAACTCTATGTCCAAATAACTCTACTAACTAACAAGTTGCTAGGAAAAGTTTCCAGCTAACTCCAAAGTCTAAGACTGAAATAAAGTAGAAGAACTGATAAAGTAGATAACTCTAGTCCTCAGAAGATGAGGACTCACAATTGTTATTAAGCTTCGTCAATTGACAATGTTGAGCTTCGTTTCACACGATGTTGAGTTATGCATGCTTTCATATTGAGCTTCATCATCAGATGATATTGAGCTTCATCATTAGACGATGATGATCTTCATTATATACGATGTAGAGCATTGCATGTTTTTAGGATAAGTGTCTAGCACCGAGTGGGTTAAGGGTCGATCACCTTATGCCCCAAAACTATATGTCAACATAGGTTGATACTATTATATTATTGGACCTCCCTTGTGAGCTATCCCCGGCGTGATTTTCCCTTAAGCTTGATATCAATATCATGGTAGCGTCCTTAGACCTGACAAGATTTTGGATGGCTCTGCCCACGTGAGTGTAATAGTCGGGACCACATAAGCTCTATCGTGGTATGTCGGTTAAGTGACGAGTCTCCCACTGTCTATATCATTCATATTGCATATTCATTACTCATGATGATTACTTTACGCATGCATGTTCTAAAAGCAAGGATTGACTCATTGCTTAGCTTTTCAATATAAATGTTATGTTTCATCTTTGGGTCATTCAAATCAGTCATGATGTTATAAAGCTATGCATGGTCATGTTATGTTGTTCAGCTTTTCAATATAAATGTTATGTTTCAGCTTTGAGTCATTCGAATCACTCATGATGTTATAAAGCTAAACATGGTCATGTTATGTTGTTTAGCTTTTCAATATAATTGTTATGTTTCAGATTTGAATCATTCGAATCAGTCATGATGTTATAAAGTTATGCATGGTCATGTTATGATAAGATTTTGATTTCAGAATAAATGCATGTAGCCCTTCTACTTATACTTGAAAGCTTATGATATTCTATGAAATGTTTTAAATGATTTATTTTACTTGAGCGATTTTACTTAACTTGCATACTCGGTACATTCCACGTACTGACCGCATACTTTCTATGTTGCATCGTTTCATGATGCAGGATTGGGTTCTTTTGTCCAGCCCCGCTCGTAGTCGCTTATCAGAGTTAGCACCTGCGTGATTGGTGAGTCCTCAACCTTCGAGGACTAGACTTTCAGTTTCTTTTGTGTATTTCCAGTTTTAGTATTGTTGAGTTAGTTGGGGTCTTATCCCATCAGCTCGTCCAAATTAGAGGATTTCAAACTTATGTATGTATAGCTTCGGATGTTATTCTGATGTTATGTTGAATTAGACTTTCGCTGAGTTATATTGACAATTTCTTCAGTTATTCAAATCAGTTAGTTGTACACTTATGCCATTGGTGACTTGGGGTCTCTCGGGGTCCCTTGTCCCGTTTCCACGATCTGGGTCTATGCTTGGGTCGTGACAAACTTGGTATCAGCGCAATAGGTTTGATGTGTCCTAGGGAGTCTAAAAGCCACGTTAGGTAGAGTCTTTTACATGGGTGTGAAGCGCGCCACACCTATGACGAAGAGGCTACTAGACGTTTCAGGAAATGTTCCCTTCTTTCATGATCTATGTCGTGCGATGAAAAGCCTTTCTATCATTCTAATTCGTGCTACTAGTGATTTCAGAATCATGGCTCCTCGAAGAATGAATGGAAGGAGGAATGAAGGTGGTGAAGGCCATGAGGATGGAACCGGTCATGAGCATCAGCCAGCCCCACCAGTTCAGAAGCCTCTGCCATCGGAGCTAGCCGCTCATGCTGAGTTCCGAGCTACCATTCAGATGCTTGCGCAGGCCTTGACTGCTCAGGTCAATCAGCAGGCCATTGTGCATGTTCTGCAAAATGGAAATGCAGCGATGGCTCGAGTCAGGGACTTCTTGAGGATGAACCCGCCGGAGTTTCTAGGGTCCAATGTAGATGAGGACCCGCATGATTTCATTGATGAGATTATCAAGATCACCCAGGTTATGGGGGTGAGTAGTGTTGAGAATGCAGAGTTGGCCTCCTACCAGTTGAAGGGGGTTGCGCATATTTGGTTCCGCCAGTGGAAGGACAACAAGGTCGCAGGAATAGGTCCGATCACATGGGAGGAGTTTCAGGTTACATTCCTAGATCAGTTCTTCCCTTGAGAGATGAGGGAGTTGAAAGAAGCCGAGTTCGTGAATTTAAAGCAAGGAAGGATGACTGTTCAGGAGTACGCCCTTGAGTTCACCCACCTATCTAAGTATGCCCCGGTGTTAGTGGCCGACTAGCGGGCGCGGGTGAGCAGATTTGTGCATGGTAAAATAGGATATTTTGATAAGGACTACAGGACAGCAATGCTCCATTAGGACATGGACTTCCCTCGCATTGTGTTGTACGCTCAACAGATGGAGGCGGCACATTCGAGGGAGAGGGAGACCAAGAGGGCCAGGACCGAGGACCACAGATTCTCTCAGCAGAGGTCCGGTGGTGGGCACCGACAGCAGACCCACCAAAGATCATCAGCCCAGCATCTTCAGTGCTGAGTGTGCCATCTAGGCCCAGACATGATCAGAGAGGGCGAGCGTCAGGCTCAAGGGGTCATAGCAGTAGACCCGCAGACTCCAGCATTCCATCTTATCGCAGATGCAGCCGAGGACACACAGGCCAATGTTTGGCAGGGTCAGGAGCTTGTTTTGGATGTGGGCAACTGTACATATGCTCAGAGATTGTCCCACGGTGAGAAAAGATCAGGTTGGGGGTCGAGGCCCAGCTTCTAGTTCAGTAGCCCCACCCCCAGCAGCCCCACCCCCACGCACAACACATCAGGGGCCATCTACTAGCACAGCTGGCGGCCAGCGCCAGAACAGATTCTATGCCTTAGCCACTCGTTAGGTGCAGGAGACCTCACCAGAATGTAGTCACCGGTATGTTGAGATTTTTTCATGTTGATATATATGCATTTCTAGATCCGGGGGCTACCCTATCTTTTGTGACACCATACGTAGCCAGTAGCTTCGGAGTCAGTCCCGATGTTTTGTCAGAGCCCTTCTCAATTTCTACTCCAGTAGGTGACTTAGTTATAGCTAGATGGGTGCATAGAGATTGCCCGGTCTCAATTCTTCATAAGGTCACCTCAACAGACTTGATAGAGTTAGCCATGACTGATTTCGATGTTATTCATGGCGTGGATTGGCTATTTGCATGCTATGGTTCAGTTAATTATAGGACCCGATTAGTAGAGTTTAGATTTCTGGGGTGAGCCGGTCTTAGAATGGGAGGGTAGTTCAGCTATGCCTATAGGTCGATTTATTTCCTACCTTAAGGCTAGAAATATGATTTCTAAGGGTTGTTTGTACCATCTAGTTAGGGTTAAGGTCGTTCTCATGACCCGATAATACACCCGAATCATAAACACGGGACAAGAAGCCTCGAGGGACCCCAAGTCAACCCATGGCATGAGCATGTAACTAGAACATTCACATAAGGAGGAAAAATTAGCTTAATAGTCATGAACTAAACAAAACCGCGTCATGAAATATAAGAAACAACAGTACATGATTCAAGCGAAAATAGATGAATACTACAATTAGGTCTAAAAGCCTCTAATCATAATAGACAAGTTGAAGGGACAAGAACCCAACTAACCCCAATATTATGAAAACTAAAGACAGACAAAACCCCGAATATGAAGCCCCCAAATCATGAGGACTCACCACTGAGAACGGAGAGCGGAACTGAGAGCAAGCTAAGAGCGGGGCTGAACCTGCGTACCGAATCCTATATCATAAAGCAATATAGCATAGAAAATATGTGGGCCAGTACTTGGAATATACTGAGTATATGAGATATGAAAGATAATACTTAAACATAAAAGTTATAGGAGTGGGGACATCATGATGATAAAATCTGAAATCATAAGTATATCGTAAGGCTCAAGATTTCCAAAATATTCGTAAACCTGTCATACTCATAACATGAGAGAAAAGAATTTATAAAACATAAATTGAGCCAAAAGAACATAACCATACATGCATTACAACAATGAGGAACAGTGGGAGATTTCTAAAACCGACATACCCCATATGAGCAGTCATAGAGCCCTGCCTGTAAGCCTAGTCGGGAGGCCGTTCATACCTTGACAAGGGCATGAACCATGAAAGGAATGATATCACTCATGAAGGCCCCGTAGGGCATAGGGACAGTCACTGAGGCGATCCTAAACATAACCTACGGTGGCACTTAGTTTTGAGATTTGGGGTGTAACCTAGGCCCCGAACCTACTCAGTGTTAAGTACTACTCCCAAAACATGCAACGTGCTCATAGAAAATTCATGCATGGCTAGTTAAATCGTGATAATTATAATATGTTTGAGAGTTCGTGATACTAGCCATGGAATTGGGCCCTTGGATCGGCCAAAATCATAGTTCATGAATCATAAGCGACATGTGGCCATTGCCCATAATTTCAGCCCTTAACTTTTTGACCCTTTTCAGGGTCTCTATGTTGTGGTCAAACTCAGCAGTGGTGGCTGGAGCCTAATAGTATGGACTGTACAACATTCGGGCAATGGTCCTCTCCAAGATATCCACAGCTCTCCCCCAGACTATGACACTCTCCAGCCTGGGCTGATCTTTCACCTTCTGTCCTGCTGGGCTCTAATACTCCAAGGTAGCCAAGTAATTGGCATAAAACTCCCTGACCATGTCAGCACTAAAGTTGTCAGGGGTTCTTGCCATCCAGCTGAAGTCATACAACTCAAATATCCGCTTCATCTCCTCCATCTCATTCACTGCCCTGGTCAAGATTGGGGCTCCTCCTGGATACTCCTCTTCGGGTTCATCTTTGATGTTAGAGCTAAACCCTACTCATAGATCTCCCGAGCACCTGGCACACCCCATCTTATTATGCGACTTTCAACTGGTGGGGTTTGCTCATCCTCTTCCTCTTGTGCCTCCTCCTCAGATTCAGCTTCACCTAACCCTCTCCAGATTGGGCCTCATCTGACCCTTCCTCTACGTTTGAACCACTATCGGACTCCTAGGACTGTGTATCATTCCCTCCTCAGACTGGGAAGCTTCTACCGAAATGGCTGAGATGACCATGGCTTGAGACTTGGCATGTGCCCTAGTGGTTCGTGGCTCCTCGATTTCATTGGTGTCCACATCATACTCTTCCACCGAACCACTAGGAGACTCTGCCTCCTGCTTAAATGCAAAGGCCTCGTCCCTCAATGCCCTCCAGGCTGCTATCTCTTCTCGGGCATTCTTGTCCTGAGCATTCTTGCTTGATTGTCCTTTGCGTGCATTGTACCTATGGAGGAAAGATTAGTACATGTGATTTCAGAAGATGAAAGAGAAATAGACTATTTGCATTATCTTACTACGGCTCATCAATACGAGTGGTACCCAGGTGGCACGAATCTTACTATAAGTTGTGATATTCAAATTCACAGGTATGACTCCTTGGTACGAATGGTACCAAGATGGTACAATTCGTACTAAGGGTCGTAGCACTAGATTCAGAGAATGCGGCTTTCGAATGTTTTGGTATGACTCATTATTACAACCCGTGGTAGGAGACTACAAGTTGTACCAAAGGTCGTGCCTTAGATTCTGAATGTGACCCTTTCTAGTTCTCTTGTACGATCACTTGGTATGATTCGTGGTAAGATACCACAATTTGTACCAAGTCCCGTACCTTAATTTCTGACTTGGTGTTCATAGGACAGTCCAACAAATCATGCTATGAGTCATGGTGAGATACCACGAGTCGTAGGATGCATCGTGAAGCCTATCCTCCCCTTGTGCATTAATAGTTATGCAAGCAACAAGTTTTGGGGGTGGTTACTCAGACTTTACCACCCCCTAATTTCAAGCGCACACAAAATTTTCAATTACCCACACACTTCCCACAATTTAGTTTCCCCATTAACTCACTACCCACAAGCAATATAAATTCATAAAGCATTTTCATTTCCCTAAACCTATTCATATAACATCACAAATAGCCTGTTGATCATATTCCTCCGCTTCATTTTCATGAGTGGAGGATTCATAAGTTTTCGGCTATTACTAGCAAGAGAAGATGAAGAAAACTTTTCAACTTACTTTGCCAAGTTCTTGACTAATTCTTCCTTGCTTAGCGTTTGGAGTGGGAACTCGATCCAGTGATGCAATTTTATAGCAAAATTTCGTGCTCAAATGGAATGGGAGTAAGTTACGGGTGTGTGGGGAGTGAAGGGAAGAAATCGTGGGAACATGTAGTGTTTTTCGACCGGATTTTTGTGTTTTAAATAGGTTTTGGGCAAATTTAAAAAAATCGGGGTCGAGTCAGGTTGGCTGGGTCATTTCATTTAAATAGTTTGTCACGACTCGTACAACGAGTAGTAGGTTATACTTACGACTCGTCCCTTCTCTCCATAACTGGGATTTAGAGTACTTACCTGGGAACCCACGAATACATGGTACGATTCGTACCAAGTTACACGACTCGGACCATGAATCGTAAGTTGTAGTTTCTGCAAATTGGACACTTATGGAAGTTCATCACGACAATGGGTACTACGACTCGTACCACGTAGGTATGATTTGTAATGACCAGTCATGGTCTGAACTTCTGAATCTGGTTAAGCTCTATTTCTCATCATGGATGGGACTATGAGCCGTAACATGGTCATATTGTTCGTACTAAGGCTCGTAGTCCAGACCTATACTTTAGTTCCTGTTCCACCTGCACACTACAACACACTTTAGCCAAGATACTTGGGTTGCCTCCCAAGAAGCCCCCGGTTTAACGTCACGGTACGACGCAGGTAGTTTGATTACTCAGGCTTCACCAAACTTGGGTTGTCTTTATCTATCAAATAGACATTCAAGGGGGAGTGTTACAAATATCTATTTCTTTAAAGTTAGTTAGGGGTAGTAACTTTGGGACCGAGTTAGTTTTCCCTTATAAATAAAGGGATCTCTATTCATTGTAAGGAAACCCTCAATAGAAATAAGAAGTCTTCTCTATTCTCTCTTACCCTACAATATTCTCCCTGCTTTATTATTTTATAACACATGTAATGATAATGAAGTATATTACTTGGTCAAACATGAGTGGCTTTTCAAAAAGTAATAACATGGGGCTTCCTCAAATTATTAGTTTTGGCTTGTTTCGAACTTATTTGGCCTTAAAAGTCGAGTGCTTTAAGCATTTTTTAACTTTGTCAAATACTCAAAAAAAATTAAAAATAGCTTCAAAGCTACAGTAATCAGCTTTTAAATCAATCCAAGCACCCTCTAAGTCTACAAATTAGCGAATGTCAGACTACATTCCTAATATTTCAAGAGACGTTTGTCATCTTCAGCAACATATTAAACATAGTAAGGTTGACAAAAGACAGAACGAAATAGCTTAACGATTCTGGATTCAGCAATGAAAATTTTAATTGGATTACAATAAGATACTTCAATTTCAAAAAGGTTCTTTCAAAGATGAGACAACTAAGATACCTATCCCGCAAGCAAACCGTGCCAACCAAAACAGCTGAGATAAATTCTGAGATATAGGTAATAACAGATTCTTCCAAACAAGGGAGAATGTGAACAGAATACTCAAAAATTTTAATGACTTAACAGCTATTGTCATTGGAGTTGCATTCCAGCTCATGCCAATTCCAAAGCAAATACAACTACTCTGCATGCTAATCTGGTGGTAGAACTGGGATGCATAAAACTTTGTTCTCCTTCTCTGAAGCACAATGGAGTCCTGTTGAACAGTACAACACAAGAATTAATGCAAAGGATAACAAACAAGCCCAAGAAACGATTAAGGAACTCTGGTTGCAGTAGAAAGATATGGAACTCAGTCTAGTCTGCACCTTTCATCCAGGAACACATCTGGCAGTAATCGCAATAGACTTTGGATAGTTTACACATCATTCAATCTTTGCTCTTTTTCTAGTTTTACCTCCCTCTTTTGTCCGCATTAGAGCACTAGCAGAGGCATAACACCTTAGCTTCTCAAGTATCCTTCTCTCACTGATGCGCAACACCAATGAATAATATGTCTTAGGTTCTTTCACCAGACAGCAACAGTTCAAAGTTTTGATATCATCTTCTAGACGGTTTGAACCATATAAACTTTCCCGGATATCTGCTAGTTCCAACAGAACTGCACAAACTCCATCTGTCAGCAAAATACTGTTGCTTGACTCAAAACCTTCCCCAAATAAAATAATATCTTTCTTCAATAATTTGAAGCCCTTAGACTTTTCAAAACCACTGGTCATAGATACTGCAAGATCGAGTTCAGCATATACTTCCTCTGGCAATAATATTATGTACAGCAAAACCAACAGCTCAACTTGTGGCTCTCCATCGAATGAAATTTCAAAATATTCAGAATTTTGGCTAACGCATCCAGAGTAATCTAATTTTCTCCATAGTGATAACCTCCTCCTACTGTAGCGATGCGAAAACCGAGATGAACTCCACTGAAGTACAAGCTCCAGATCAAGGTTCACAATGTCATACTGGTTATCAGGCTCTGCAAATCCATACCTGTGTAGCAGAGCTGCATTACCTAAAGACCCATACGTATTGAATACCTACAAAGGGTCACACAGAAGCCACACTGAGAGAATGATCAACCAGTGAAACAGCAGAGAATAATGCACTTAAAACTCTCTTTCAATTTGATACAAAAGTGAATATACAACCACAGGAACATCATTAAATAAGTTATCTTTCCTCCTCTTGAGCAAAGGAGTAGCTGAAAAAAAGATGCAGCAGAAACATCTGCTTTATGATATCTTCTTTAAACTGATCCGACAAGCTGAGTGATATTCTCTTAGTGGCTGTTTGGCTCGTCGGACTAGGGTAAATTGTCCCAACATAAACTCTCGCATAAACTAATACAATTTTTGGTTGGATGGATAAGAATAATTAATCGCCGGATAACTAATTTAACGTTTTGATAAAGTAAATAATCTCCGCATAACAAATGCAACTTCTGATGTATTAAATAATGCACGTTAACTTACGTGGGAATCTCTGAATTTTTCTATGCGGGATAGAATGTGAAATAAGATTTCATATATTAGCAATGCGGGAATTTAAAGTCAAAAGATGCCCTTGTAGTAGCCTAGTAGGTGATATACATAAAATTCCTTGTAGTGTTATGCACCGCATAACTATCCCTATGTTATACCGTACTGCATAAAAAGTCCTTCATTATTATTCACCATGGTAATAATCTCCATATCACAATCATATAACTAGTGTGCGAACGAAATAACCCCTTATATTGTCCAATTTACATTTGTATCCTGCAGTGGAATGACTTTATGATAAAGAACTGCCAGAATACCGGCAGGATCTAATTCATAAAATCAAAGTAGGCTGTGCATTCATCAGCTAAACAAAAGATGAAAACTTTCTAATCTTGTGACAGAGTAACTGCAATTATAGAATAACAAATTTCAGATTTAAAAATATCTCCTCACCTCAGCCCCAGCTTTGACCTTTTTCACCATGATCATTTCTAAAACTGTAAGATCATCCCCAAGAACTGAAGAAAACTCCGAGCAACTCCCGCTAATAGATTCACCCCTTGAATAAGCTTTGGTTGGTTCATTGTTGTCATTTTCATGCTTGTCGCTGGGAGAATCATCATCCGATTCAGAATGAGAAGACTCCAAGTCACTCCCACCGCATTCACCTCCTGAATGAGAGGTTCTCTTGGTTGGTCCAGTATTATCATTTCCATAATTTTCATTGTCAGCATCATTATTCAATTCAGAATTAGAAGATGTGAAATGTACATCTTCAGCACCAGTCTTGTGATTAAACCTGCACATCAAATGTTTTTAGGATTGGGAGGAACATAACTCAGAGGATCCGTTCAATGCAAAATCAAGACTACCATAATTTTATAACACCGTGCAAGAATACAAAATCAGCTGGATTCATCAATGTCAAGGTAGTCGAGAGAATTTAATTGTTTAATATGGCAGCTACATGCCCTAAATGAAACATGTATCAGTGGTCATTGAGAAAACAATCATTCTGCACTAGAGTGCTCTTCCGCTGGAGTCTCTATGAGCTCATTGGTCAAGACATTGATACAAGAAGTAAAAAATATCCAACTTTTGACGAGTTATTTTATCCCCATACCCACTCAAGCTAATAAGTCTCTGAAACAGATCCATACTGGGAACCCTTGCTAGTCAGACCAGAAATAACTTTAACAGCTGTAAGCTGGATGCTCAGTTGTATTTATACAAACTTAGGGTATAAAAACTGAGTATGTATACTCTCCTACTGCTTCACTTGGAATCTCAGTCAAATAATCCTTTTGATAGGTCCATGGACAAGGATGAAGAGCTAAGAAGACCATTTTTAAGGTCTCAAGGTAAGGAGTTGCAAGCCAAGGTTATTACTTGGGTTCCAATAGCAAATAAAGAAAATGCTTATCGTGAAACAAAGAGCCCAAGAATGAGTCCTATAATTATGGTGAAGAGTGGGTTGAGCCCAAGAATTATGGCAAAGAGTGAGCTAAGTGCTACATATATTTTATGGTCCACGTTCAAGCTCAAGATGAGGAAGATTGGATCCACATGTTGCCCCAAATGAGTAGAGAATCACGCCCCAAAGGCGCAAATTCACGCCTAAAGGCGAACAAATAGGCGTGTGATTTTTGGAAAGTTTGGCAACTTTTCCTTATTTTTCTAGGGAAGAATTTTGGTATTATTTTTACAATTTTTAGTTTAACTTTTCCTAGTTAAGTTTTCACTATTTATTATTCTCTTCGTTTCAATTTGTTTGTCCTACCTTCCGTTTCAGTCTGTATCAAAAAGAATGTCTTTTTCCTTTTTATGACAACTCTATAATTTCAACTTTTCACATAGCATGTTTAAGACCACACGATTAAAAGACATTTTGGTACATTCCACATATCTTTAGTTTAAGACCACAAGATTAAAAAATCTCTTTACTTTCTTAGGCCTCATTTGTTTTCATTAAGATTAAGACATCTGAATCTGAATGCACATCTGAATGATTAAGATGTTGTCTCTAAATCTGAATACTAAATTATTAAGACTATTTGTTTTTTCAACATCTAAATATGCATATTTTATTTATTTCTAAATATATTAAATATATAATTCAAAGAAAAATGTAATTAAATATTAAAAAAATAATTTAATAAGATAAATTTATTATATGATAAAAAAATAAAATATTTATGTGCACTATTGATGGTGGAGATGGTTTGTGGTGGTGGTCATGGTAATGATTGGTGATAATGACTAGTAATTATGGTGTTGATAGTTGCTAGTAATGGTGGTGGTGATAGTTATGATGATGGGGATGCTTATTGTTATAGTGGTTGAAGTAATAGTGACAGTTGGTAGTGATGGTTGTGATGGTGAAGTTGGTTGATGTTAGGAGTTGGTAGTCTGATAGTGGTGGCTTAAAAATGTGTGGTGGTTGACGATGTTTTGGTAGTAGTTGGGGGCAGTGCTAGTTGTGATGGTGAAGGTGGTTGATAGTAGGGATTGGTCGCATGGTGGTAGTGAGTGATAGAGGTGGTAGGGTGGCGGCGATGGTGACGGCGGCAATGGCAGTGAATATAATTATAATGATGGAATTAGTATGTATAGTAACGACTGACAGTAGTGGTAGAAAGCAGTGGTGGTTGCCAGTGTTATTGTGATGTCAGGGGTGGTTGACAATAATAGTAGTTGACAATGGTGACAAAGGTGACAAAGGTAGTAGGTAGTGGTGGTGGTTGGCAATGGTAACTATGGCGATGGCTGCGATAATAGAAGTAGTTAATGGTGGTGGCTGGTAGTTGTGGATATATAGAGTGATGGTGAAAATTATTCACAAATATACCTCTTAATGATATTAATACTTTGTTCCAGATTTTAATGATTAAGACCTATTCAGACAAAATAAATGCTTAAATCTTAATGAAAACAAATGCACTTAATGGCCTAAGGTCTGAACCATTCAGATTCAGACCTCCATTAAGTGCAAACATATGAGGCCTTAAACTCTGTGCCAAGTCAACACCAAACAAACAAATTGAAACAGAGGGAGTATTTCCATAAAAGTAGGACTTGAATCCCATACTATTTTGGGATAGGCTTCCTGTATTATATAGGGGCGAATTTTGTTCCTTTTCCAAACTAACACATCATCATCAGTATTACCGACGGATCTTTTTTTACACCTATGCATATTGCCTACTTGGGTTTTATCTTACAACCTTACAAGAAAGATTTTTTTAAGTGGTAAGATTAATTCTTAACTTGATATCTTCGGTTTCTATTATTGAAGAAAATTAAAGAAGGTAATTAGTCGTATACTAATTGGTTATTAAAAAAGAAAATTAATTGTATACTAATTATTGTCCCTAATTTCTTCGACATAGGTGGTCTAGATCACTTTGTTATCTAGAAAGACCGGATTGGCCTGTTCTGTCATAAGTACCTCCATATTCTGTTGTACTTGTATTGATTCTACATGGCCTGCACTATCTCAATCAAGTCCGGGTCTTTCCAGCAAGAGTGAGTGAAACTGACGAAACCTGGGTACACTGAAGACAAAGTGTTAGTTTAAAATCCACCAATTTTCATTACTAGGTCCAACAACGGTTCTTAGCACTTACTTTTGAAGTTTGGAAATTTTATTCTCGAATTTCATGAACTTTAATTTCCCATCTTTAATCTTTGTAGTTTTGCTTCCGCATTATTTTCCTATTTTTGTTCGAGTAACCCAATTCTTATCACCTTTGAAATGAAATTGCTCTCTGGTAAAATATCTTTCTAAAAACTTTTGATTGTCAAACAAGCAATGGCACTATTTGGGAGCATAAACTTTCTGGTAGTCCACTTAATATATCCACCAGTTCAGTAATTCTACATCATCTAACTGTATGCTTAAGAGCATACAGTATTCAAGCAACACATATACCTATTAGATTTTGCAATGGGACAAACAAGACAAGAAGTTAAAAACCAAAAAAGTTGCAACAAGAATAGGTAATTGCAAAACTATGAAGTGATACGAAGTATGACCGTGGATAAAGCTAGGAAAATAAAAAGGATATATGAGGACTTAATTAAGGGGAAAGAAGAATAGATTTCGACTTTCAGAGCAAGGTGGTTAGGCAAAATTAAAACAAGCCACTGCTCACATGCATACACGAGGCATAGATTTCACAGTTATCATGAAACAACACCCATGAAATTTATGATGTGTAACATCATGACTTAACAAGGAGCATATGAACGCCTCACAGCAGAGGTAAAATGAGTCAGCAACTACCATTGAATAGGAAACAATGTGACGCCTCAACCCAATATGGGAAGTTCAGTATGTAAGAGGGAGAGGAAGCAGTGAGAAATGATGCAGAAGATTTCACTAAAAGGCATACTTACAGATCCGCCAAGGGAACCATTCCGCATCCATGGTACTCATCTATTTCAAAAGACCTTGATGCAATTAGACTTTTTGCAGCAAGATACTCCTTAACACCAAAATGTTCTGCTTTAAGCTGTAAAGAAACTGAAGCTAAGAGAGGCTCAATACACTCTTTCCAGTCCCCATAGATAAGTGCCTTGTCGTCTTTAACTATCTGCCTACAAATACAGCATAATGGTCATACAATAGAATAAGAACAGACTATAAAAGCCTAATGTACAAGATGACCAAGCTTCAAATAGCTTGTCAGAAAATCAAAAGTAGGCAAAGCAGCAAATTCATTCTCCTGTAGAAGAGCCTCTCATTCTCCTTAAGTTTGAAGTTCACCTACCAGAAGTAGCAACACAGGCATGCAGCGACATCAGCAATCTTTTTCTTCAAATGATAACTTAATGATTTTATTGCTTTGTCGGAGAAAGCCACATGTACAAGCAAATTAAATAAAGTAGAGAGATCTAGGCAAAATGTGATTCTCTTATAAAGTTACCCAATACCAAATCATAATAATCACCGGACTTCCATGGCTGCTCAAACGTTAACCAAAAACAAAAAACTCCCTCTAATATTTGCAAGAGAATTTCAACCCTTTCAGAAGCTATCCTATTTGTTTATATGCAACCATTTGAAAGGTGCCAAAGGGACAACTTCACATGATCGACTTCACCTTTTCTTTCTTTTGAAAGCCGAACAGAGCAACAAGTTCTCGACTCTTCTGGCGTTATTCATTGAATTTCAATTAGCTTGACTGAAGTACTGAATAATTGCTCTAGAAAGTTCCAACATAATATTTTCAACCAGAGTAAGTGTCATGATTCCGCAAGCACATTATTGAGTTGCAGATTCATCATTTTAAAGAAAAAAAAAAAGAAGCTGAACTATTGAACAACTTATAATTAGGTAAATGATACAATATCGGATGCAGAATCGAAACCTTAAACTATAAACAAGAATTAAAGATAGAAAGAAAGACACAAATGGAGATTAATTGAAACCTATAGCTATAGAAAGCTAAAACCCTCAATTAATGGATCCAAAAAGCACCTAAACTATAAGATAGACCTCAAGGAAATTGAATTCACCTTCCAACCCACCTATCAAACAAGTATAACCAACCTCTCAAATGCTCTCAAAGAGACAATGAGCCTTTTTGAATTGGCTTATTTCAGGTGTTTTTAAGCCAAAATAGTTTTTAAGCATAGTTTTTAAGCACTTCTATAATGTTGGGATAAGGTAAAATAAATGCTTTTAAGCACTTATCTTTAAGCCAAAAGTCATAAGAAAGAAATATTAACTTATGGGTTTTGGCTTATAAGCCATAAGTTATAAGCCCATCTAAACAAGCTCAATATCAATATTCATCAAAAACTAAGTCTAAAAAGGCTACTCCCAGCTATTTATAGTCTAAGTAATCTATTACAAAAATGTCCAAAAGTTGCATTCGAAATAATGCATAAACTGTCAACTGTGGTCAGCGTAGATGGACATACAGAAATTATGCTAGTTTCACAGTCCGTATGTGGCTTCCGTGATTGCAATGTTGGCCTTGGCAGTGTCTGGCCCAGGCAGCTCCCCAGGTATGCTCAAGGTATGGGCCGTATTTTTGAATCCACAACCCGGTGATGACTTCCATTTCAGTCATATGTTGACTCACGACCAAGGTACAGTTCGTAAGTGAATTGTACAAACCGTAAGTGCCTGTTGCTCCTGTCCTATCTGGATTCACAGTGGAGATACAGTTCATATGTTGACTTTGAGCTCTCTCCTTCTTCCATTAGACCTCCTGAAGCAATCATCATGACATGGAACCCTTGGGATGGCGTCAAAGTATGCTCAATTATGTCCACCTTCACGAATACGCTTTGTATAGCTAGAAGGTCTCGAGATTGGATCCTTGTGAGTGTCATTGATGCAGCTCGGCTTGTATTATTCTTCCCTTCTTAAAAAGAATTTACCTCAAATTTAAAGGATGATATCACATGATGCATCAAAAGGAGAGACATCACCAAACTTTGGTAGTATCGTGCACTTGGTATTCCGACGGAAGACCAATCTGTAAGCATCGTCATTGAGCCTCTCAAGCACTTGAAATGGAGAATCTCCTCTTAGCATCACTTTTGCCTTCCTCTTGTTTGGAAACCTTTTCTTGCAAAAATGTATCAACACCCAATATCCCGGTTCAAGCACAACTTTTTTCCTCCCATTGTTTGCCTTCTTGGCCACGTTTTGATTTTTCTTTTCAAGGCAAAGCCTCACCTTCTCATGCAATTTCTTCATGGTTTCAGCTCTTTTAATTCTATCTAAACTCAAAACAACATCTTGAGACAAATGGGTGAGATCTAAAGGGGTTTAGTTGGAGACATGCCAATAATACTATGAATGACTATTATATGCAAATTCAACTAAAGGCGATTGTTCCTACCTAGATGTTAATTTTCCCTTGATCATGCCCTAAGCATAGAAACCAAAATCCTATTCACAACTTCGATTTGGCCATCGGTTTAAAGGTGACAAGAAGTAGAAAACAACAATCTTGTACCAAGTCAAGCAACATGAGAAGCTTCCTCACATTCATGGCATGCAATAAAATGAGCCATCTTTAAGAATCAGTCAACAACCACAAAAATGCTATCTTTTCCCCATTTGGTCCTTGGCAAGCCCAACACAAAGTCCATATGAATGTTGAGCCAAGGTCTTGAAGGTGGGGAGAAGGGTATACAAACCATGGGAAAGAAGTCTAGACTTAGCACTTCTACATTCGATACATTGACCACAAATCATTGCACATCTTAGGCTAATAAAATTGTTCTTCAAGAATTCCCATGGTCTTATCAATACTGAAAATGACTCGTTCATCTCCCATCATGTGCCTCTTTCACAAAGGCCAAACCCAATTTTTATACTCATTTTCTTTACTTCTAACTCAGTGAGAACAACCTCCCTCCCTATCCAAGCCCTTCCAACTACAGGTAAGCCCTTCTCAAGCTTTTCCTATGAAGATTTTTTACACACAAGCTTAGATTTGTAATTTCTTGCTCCTCTCCTCCTAGGGTTTCAAGGAAAACCCATTTTTAGTTCAAGCAAGATATAGCAGCCCTTTCCTCGCAAGCTCTAGCCTGTGTTCTTCTATTGCCCTAGAGAAACTAAGGTATGTAAGGCAATCCCCAAGTGTGAGACATTGTGTTCTTCCCACAAAACACTTTCCTTAAACTCATGCAAGCTTTTACAACATGGTTTTGATGAGATTTTTACCTTGTGTTGGAAGTTGCATTTTAGCTTTATGAACTCCTTACATCTATCATGAGCATCTTAATTTCTTACATGAGCTAATTTTATGAGATTTCCATAATCTTCCATTAAGGCACTATAAGTTGCGATTTTGCCGTTATGTGTCAAGAATATAGAATTGTCTAAATGTCTTGAAATTTCTCCATGAGATTAACATCACAGATTTTGACCGAGGCCACATATGACTTTCCATAAAATTTGGCATATGAAATTGTAGCATGATTATGAGCTTTCAATTAAAAGCATGATGTTATGAATTGTTTTAGATTCTTGATTTAAAGTATGCATATCAGTTATGAGCCTTCAAACAAGGCCGAACTTTCAGAATAGAACTTTCAAATAAAAGTTAGATTATGAGCCCAAGAGCTATCTCTCAATATCACGGTTTTAAAGGGGAGCAAAGTGGTTAACCGAGAAGGTACGAGTCTGTTAAGACAAGTGCTTGAACTTATATCTTTCAGTACCTTGGGTTTGGCCGCTTACTACCGAAGGTTTGTGGAGGGATTTCCACTACATCTGCTCCACTGACTAGACTGGCTCAAAAGTAGACCAAGTTTCAAAGGTGGTCTGTGAGAAAAATTTGTAGGAACTAAAGACCAAGTTGACTACCGCCCTAGTTTTAGCTTTGCCAGAAGGAACTGAAGGGTTCATGGTGTATTGTGATGCCTCAGGAACAGGTCTTGGCTGTGTGTTAATGCAGAATGGGCAGGTGATAGAGCCTATGCTTTCAGATAGCTGAAAGTTCACAAGAGGAACTATGCAACGCATGATCTAGAATTGGCTGCAGTGACATTTGCGCTCAAGATGTGGCGACATTACTTGTATGGAGTCCATGTGGATATTTTCACAAACCACAAGAGCCTCCAGTACATTTTCAAGCAAAGAGAATTGAATCTCAGGCAGCAAAGGTGGCTTGGATTGCTTAAAGATTATGATTTCAATATCCTATATCATCCAAGGAAGGCCAATATGGTGGCCGACGCTCTTAGCCTATGATCCATGGGAAGTTTGGTTCATGTCGAAGAGAGCAAGAAAGAGTTGGCAAAGGATGTTCATAGATTGGCGAGCTTAAGGGTTTGCTTATTAGACTCCGAGAATGGTGGAGCAGTGGTGCTAAATAGAGCAAAATCTCCCTTAATTGCAGAAGTAAAGGGGAAACAATACGATGATCCCATCTTGCTCCAGTTGAAGAAGGGGATTCACAAGCACAGGACTATGGCTTTCGACCAAGGGGAAGATAGTACTTTAAGGTATAAAGGCAGGTTGTGTGTTCTGAACATGGATGAACTTCGGGAGAGAATTATGGCACAGCTCTAGATATTTTATCCATCCAAGTTGTATGAATATGTACCATGATTTAAAAGAGATCTATAGGTGGGCGGATATGAAGAAGAATGTAGCAGATTTTGTAGCAAAACGTCTGACTTGCCAACAAGTGAAAGCAGAGCACTAGAGGCTTGGAGGCATAGCCCGAAATATAGAACTACCAGTGTGGAAGGGGGAGATGATTAATCTGGACTTCGTGACAAGTCTACCCCGCTCATTTCGGAAACATGATTCAATTTGGATGATTGTGGACCGACTCACCAAGTCATCACATGTTCTACCTGTCAAGACGACAGACTCAGCAGAACTATGCTATGTTATACATTCAGGAAATTGTCCGACTGCATGGGAGCCCAGTGTCCATTGTCTCAGATATAGGCACTCAATTTGCAGCCCACTTTTGGAAGTCCTTTCAGAAAGGATTAGGTACTCGCATTAATCTGAGTATAGCTTTCCACCCGCAAACAGATGGTCAGGCCAAGCGCATTATTCAGACGCTCAATAATATGATGAGAGCATGTGTTCTGGATTTAAAAGGTAGTTGGGATGATCATTTATCACTCATCGAGTTTGCTTATAATAATAGCTATCATACCAGTATCAAAATGGCTACTTAGAAGGCTCTATATAGAAGGTGTAGATCACCTCTTGGCTGGTTCTAAGTTGGCGAAGCAGAATATGTTGGACCGAATTTGGTCTATCAGTCCATGAAAAAGGTTAAGTTGATCTAGGAGTGGTTGAGGACTACTCAAAGTCACTAGAAATCTTATTCAAATGTACGACGTAGGGACCTGGAATTTGATGTTGATGATTGGGTATTTCTGAAGGTTTCACCTATAAAAGGTTTCATGCAATTCGGAAGGAAAGGGAAGCTCCGTCCAAGATATATTGGTCCTTATAGGATCTTGCGAAGAATTGGGTTGGTGGTCTATGAGTTAGAGCTGCCCATAAAATTAGCCTTCGTGCATCCACTGCTCCATGTGTTCATGTTGCGAAAGTATATGGGAGACTCATCTCTAGTCGTCCCCGTTTGAGAATATAGGAGTTCAAGGGAGTTTGACCTATGAGGAGATTCCTGTGGCCATCCTTAATCGCCAAGTCCACAAGTTGAGAACCAAGGAGATTGCTTCAGTAAAAGTATTGTGGAGGAATCAAAATATTGAAGAGGCTACATGGGAAAGGGAAGATGATATGAAAGCAAAGTATCCCCATCTATTCCTCAAACGGGAGCAAAATGCCCCATGTAATGATCCGAACCTCACTCTATGATGTCATGACTTGACGTTCTATGATTGCAACTCATGCTATATAAAACTCATGATTCCCGTTACAGTTTACTCTTCATGCTTGAACAAAATCTTGCCATGCTCTACGAGTTCATGTCTCATGTTATGCCCTTCATGTTCTATGACTCGTGCCTAAAATCGCTTATGCTTTATAATTCTATAAGTTCTTCTCCTGCGAACCGGTGCCTATCAGAAATATTGTTATATCAGTGGAGAGGAGTTACAAGGGAGTGAGGAAGAGGCAATAGGGAAAGTAGTCAGTTGTATGTCCCATTTCGTGATTTTGGAAGCCAATAAGGGCTTGGTATAATTTATGTCCATTCTTTCTTGTTGTGCTTGATTGTGCCCTATAAGGCTTATAGTGATGTTTCTGGTGTGAGATTGAAAATCTGAGGTAGTACCAATTACAAGGGAAACTCTTGCGCAAATTTTAGAGGATTTCAGAGTCTACTAGTACCAACAGTCATCATTCTGATATTTTAACACCACGTACCCTCGGAAGCACTTTTCGACCTTAGTACGTGATCTTTCATGTGAAGTATGGAGTGTATTTGGTGTATGAAGTCGTTAACCAAGTATGGAAGTGCCTGGGAGTTGAAATAACGAGTGTGAAAGTTGCAAAAAAGGGCACTATGCAGGCACCGTAGATGACCTACGGGTTGTAGATGAGTTCTATGAGCCATAATTCACACCGCAAGTGGAAGTTTGATTTTCTTAAGTCACTAGTTAGACCAACAAAACAACATAGGAACCGTAAATTGACTATACGAACCGTTCATGGCTTCACAGGTGAAACTCAAGGAATGGATAAGGAGTGGGTTCAAATGATGGTCCAATCCCCGAACCGTAGAATGATTTCACGGTCCATATCTGGGGACTGGGATCGCATATGGAACTTCAGAGACTTGGTTTTTCCGCACTCAACATACAATTCGTTCTACGAACTGCATATTGGTTTTACGGTCGTACTTTGCACCGTAAATGAAACTTCAAATAGTTGATTTTTTCCCCTAGTCAACAGATGACTCAATCTACAGACCGTAGATTAATTCTACGGTCTGTACCTGTGAACTGTAAATAGGGAGTGCATGTCTAGAGGTGATCTACAATTGGAATTACGGATCACAACAATGTTCAGGTGCTCATAAGTTGTGGTTTTCCCAGTGTCTATATAAAGGCCAGACCCAATTTTTATACTCATTTTCTTTACCTCTAACTCAGTGAGAACGACCTCCCTCCCTATCCAAGCCCTTCCAACTACAAGTAAGCCCTTCTCAAGCTTTTCCTATGAAGATTTTTTTTACACGCAAGCTTAGATTTGTAATTTCTTGCTCCTCTCCTCCTAGGGTTTCAAGGAAAACCCATTTTTAGTTCAAGGAAGCTATAGAGCCCTCTCCTTGCAAGCTCTAGCCTGTGTTCTTCTATTGCCCTAGAGCAAGTAAGGTATGTAAGGCAATCCCTAAGTGTGGGACATCGTGTTCTTCCCACAAAACACTTTCCTTAAACTCATGCATGCTTTTACAACACGGATTTGATGAGATTTTTACCTTGTGTTAGAAATTGCATGTTTAGCTTTATGAACTCCTTACATCTATCATGAGCATCTTAATTTCTTACATGAGCTAATGTTATGAGATTTCCATAATCTTCCATGAACGCATTATAAATTGCGATTTTGCCCTTATGTGTCAAGAATATAGAATTGTCGAAATGTCTTGAAATTTCTCCATGAGATTAACATCACAGATTTTGACCGAGGCCACATATGACTTCCCTTGAAATTTGGCATATGAAATTGTAGCATGATTATGAGCTTTCAATTAAAAGCAAGATGTTACGAATTGTTTTAGATTCTTGATTTAAAGTATGCATATCAGTTATGAGCCTTCAAACAACGCCGAGCTTTCAGAACAAAACTTTCAAATAAAAGTCAGATTATGAGACCAAGAGCTATCTTTCAGTATCATGGTTTTAATAGGGAGCAAGTGGTTAACCGAGAAGGCATGTTAAGACAAGTGCTTGAAACTACGTTTGCCGACGTAGGAATGGAGCGTGTAGAGTACGAACACATCCTCAATTTATTCCCCTACAATGGATGATTTCGGGAATCTTGTGAGCAAGTCGGTTTCAAGCCCCCTAACCGACAAGGTAGGTGGTGACTTAGCCGATTAGGCCAGAGGGATAGGATTCTATGTTTACATGGTGCCCTATGTTGGTTATGCCACAAACTCCACAGTGTTTTCAGGATGCAGCATGATTACAGATTTTAAGAGCAAATGGCACGTTTTTCTTTTAGAACCCATATGATAATGTTTACATAAGTAAATATATATTTTTATGCACAATCCCTACTTCTCCATATTCTATCTTTCATTTTGCCATCTTACATACAGTACGATTCCATGTACTAGCGCCCCTTTTTGCCGAGGACGCTGCATTATTTAATAATGTAGCCTCAGGTATAAACACGTTTGGCCGAGTAGCTCAGTAGGCTTACTTCAGCTCAACTTTTGGTGAATCCCTCTATCTTGGGGCATTTTTATCATATTCAGCTTATGTATAGTTGTTAAAGGTATGTCGGGTCCTTATCCCGATAAATCAGATACTCTTGTTATAATAAAGGCTTCGTAGACTGTCCACTCATTATCTTTCATGGGTTATATTTTGATTCGACCTCAGCGTCACTTTTGTATGAAAACAATGATTTTAAAAAAAGTCTTGTCCATGATGCTTGATTTATCTCTTCTTCAACTTTGAGTTATTCCTGTTCCTCTTATGCTTAGAATAATGATCTACGATTCATGCCAAGTTTAAGAGGTACACTCGAGCCAGAAATGGTTTCGGGTGTCAGTCTCGCTTAGGCCCTGGGCTGGGGCGTAACATCATCATAGTATTCCTCTACACTTCTGAGCCCTTGCTTGAAGGTGTAGATCTTCTTGAATTGGTCTTCCTTATATGTTTCGGAGATATATTTCCTTTCCATGAGTAATTCCAAGTCCCCCAATTAGGAATGGGGTGGAAGACCATAATTCCTTCTAACACTTACTTCAGATTCCCACCATGTTGAAGCAAACCCTTCAAGTTGTGCAATTGCATAGGTGGTTGTCTTGACTTCGGTCAAGTCATTGGTTTGGAAAATCTGATCACATAGCATCATCCAATTAAGATATTCTTCAAGATCACTATTTCCTTTGAATCTTGGAAGCGTGACACTGATGAAGTTGATACCTCGATCATAACCTCCAAAATTCCCTTGGGTTTCCACAGTGGTCATCTTCATAGTCATAATCTTGATGTTCATTACTTGGTTATCCCATGTCTTCCTCCTTGCATTTGCATTTGCATCCTTCCCCCGATACCCCTATCTCTATTTTGAAATATCCCTTGCATTCCTTGCCTCCCCATTTGTTCACTATAATTTTCACCATAATCTTCTACCTTCTCTCTTGGGGCCACATTCCTCTTGGTGCCACATACAAGGAGGAAGACATGGTATAACCACATTCAATTAAGATATTCTTTGAGATCACTACTTCCTATGAAGCTTGGAAGAGTGACCTTGATGAAGTTGATACCTCAATCACAACCTCCAAAATTCCCTTGGTTTCCACAGTGGTCATCTTCATAGTTGTAATCTTGACGTTCATTACTTGGTTATCCTATGTCTTCCTACTTGCATTTGCATTTGCATCCTTCCTCCTATACCCCTGTCTCTATTTTGTAATCTCCCTTGCATGTCGTGCCTCCCTATTTGTTCACTATAATTTTCGCTATAATCTTCTACCTTCTCTCTTGGTGCCACATTCAATGGATCCTTTTGTTGGATCGGTTGGTTTATGTTTTATGGATTTTTGTGGACTCGGACTTGGTGCCCGTGAAGGACATTTGGTGGTGGATTTCCTTGAGCGGGTGGGTTTCCTTGAGTATTCGGGGTGGTATCGCGTGAGGATGAATTATAGAGATGGTGGAAAGTGTTGGGTGTTAAAGTAGGGGAAGATTCTTTTGCAAGACACCACTAGTGTTCACCGCATAGAAAGCTTAGGGTGAAATTCCCCTACTAATGTTTTCCATCGTGCCCACCCGCTTAGTTTAGTTAACCATCATGCTCATAAGTTCATCAAGTTTTGCTCCTATATTAGGAACTTGTGTTTTTTCCTCCTTCACAATTGTACCTACTTAAAGACACTCAATGAAACAAGCAAACAATGTTAGTATTAAAACAATCTCACAAGTAGCTCGTGTTTACACACCTTTAAGTGACCTCACAATTGGCTCGGTCGATGTTGAGACTTGTTTAATCCGGTGTTTCACAAGATGCACAATTGTTATGCTTGGTTAAAATGGATTCTTGTTGAACGAATAATGACGACTCAATTAAAAACTAACGAACTTGAGCAAAGAAATTAACGACGTTAAAATGAAGACCAACTTGAATAAGATTGTTACGGAAGAAATCCGACTCAAGAACTAATTAATCGTAAGTAAGGTCAATTACTAATATACTAGTTAAGAAGATCAAAGAAAGTAAAATTGAAGTGAAAGAAAAGTCGGAACCGTGTTCTCGAAGCGTCGAGGCAGTGAGTACACAGTGACAAGCTACCAAGTATAGCCCCAAAGTACAATCCGTAAGTGACTTTAATGGTCACTTAGATGCAGCCATAAATGACTTTCACGGTCGCTCAGATGCGGCCGTAAGTGACTTTCATGGTCACTCAGATCTAGCTATGAGTGACTTTCACGGTCACTCGGATGCAGCTGTGAGTGACAGTCATGGTTGAGTTGCTGACATACTGTCTGTATGTGAAAAGTACGATCGTAAGTTGAATTGTAGATGAACTTTGGTGCTTATCCAGTAGCTTCAAAATCTGGGTCTCCCAAGAACAATAGATTTTACAAACCGTAAATGGTATTCACAGTCATAGATGTCCACCGTATGTGAATGAAAATTCTTCACTTCTGTCATATGTCCAAGGTACGGTCCGTAAGTGATTTTTACAACCGTACCCATACATATGTCACTCTAACGACTGACATATCTGGATTTTTCTTTTCTTGGATCTTGAGCTTCAAATTCGGATTTTTTTGATTTTCTTGGACCCACTTCACCTAGTACATAACCCTTTTGGGTCTAAAAACACCTTTTCCAAACCTTTCAATTGGGTTTTTAGATCCAACTTGCACTTTTTGCTTCTTTTTCACCAAGAAAACTTATGAACCTCAAATTTTCAAATTCTTCAATTCTTTTTGGTATTCCTTTAAACTTCAAATTATTGGTCCCCCTTTTACTAGGCAAACTAAGCGCAATAACTTTGAAGCTCAAACCCTACCCAATCTTTAAGACCCATCACCATGTTCTCCAACTTAAAAATGGTAGATGCCTCAAATCAACTCCAAATAGCTTCAAACTTCAAAGTTAGACTCTATTGATTACTAGGGAGTGCAAATCTAGTACAAATTTGTAAAAATGGTAGATGCCTCAAATCAACTCCAAATAGCTTCAGACTTCAAATTTAGACTCTATTGATACTAAGGAATGCAAATCTAGTACAAATTTGTATTATTTTGTTACTATTTGAGTGAATCAAATTGATGAAAGGGTAGTTGTTCAAAAGTTTTGAAAATTAAAACAACCAAATAAGAATTATTTTTGAATCTTCTCTAATAAAAGATAGTGCTTGGGAATCGTTGAATTTTTACTTGACAATATTATTATAATAAAATCTCAATCTCCAAATGTATTTCTCTAAGAATAATTATTTATTTCTAATACAATTATATTTGGCTCACTAAGAAACAAATAATTAATAACACTCTGTGAGGTTATGTCAATTAATTGATATAAGATTAGTGATGATTGAACCAGAATATTTTTCTTGCCTATTGTGCTAAAAGGAATGAAGACCTCTTTCTATTTAGCCTTTAAAATTAATAAACCTATTTGAGTCAATCCCTCTGTGAGAAGTAGAATTGAAACAAACAAGATAAGGATTATTTAAATCAATAAAGTTGCTTAAGTTGGTCCCTCCGTGAGAATTAGGTCTAAAAGAAACAAGATCAAAGATTTGGAACAATAATTTTACTAAAATTACTCTCTAATATTTTATTCATTAGTTATATATATTAATTATTCTCTGTGAGAATTACAAAATTAACAAAAGAATAACTTAGATATAAAGTATATAGATGTGATAATAATGATTAAATAAAAATCTACTTAGATATAAAGTATATAGATGTGATAATAATGATTAAATAAAAATCTTCATTAAAACACAGTTTGAAATATAAATGAAAATTTTCAAGCCAAGAATGCTTTGAAACTGAGATATGATTATAAATATATCAAGTTGCATCAACTATCCCAACAGAAAGAAATTACTTCATTATGGAGTAAGAAAGCTAAAAAGAAACTTCAAAGACAGAGAATATTTTTACTATAAGAGAGAGAGACCAGGACTAGTTCTAGTGTACTTATAATTGGATTCTTAGATCACAAAATGAGTTTGCTATTTATACAAAAAGATGGCACTTGGTTACTTCCTACTTTAGCCAAAGTGGCTTCTATCATTCATTTCCCACATGTCATATTGGCAAGATGGCATCTTCTTTGTGGATGAAAATCTTGTAACATGCTATGAAAATCTTGTAGCATGTTATGGGATAAAAATCTCATAATATGTTTTGGCCAATATGGGATGAAATCTTATAACATGTTTTGGCCAATATGACTTCTCTCTTCATTTTTCATATGCTAATTCTACTTGGAATTATTGAGGGCAGGTGGCTTCTTTCTTTTTCTTTTGTCTTCTAGCTTCTTTTCTTTTATACTTTTTCACATATTTCTTTTCTTGCAATATTTGTTAGGAAATATAGGAGATTGAATATATTTATCCATGATTTTGTTTGACAATACTACTTTTTATATATGAAAATACATGAATAATTTAAAATCATCAGGTCCCGAGCTTGGCTCCTTGTGAGTGGCCTTGATGCAACTCGACTTGTATCAATAAATCCAGTTAAACTGCAAAAAGGATCGACCAGACTGGGACATGATAACAGAATATGATAACACTGATAAAAGAATACATTGACATCGAGAATTACATGGTTCGACCTACATCAATAGGCATAAAGGAAGAATTTTCCTACCACAGAAGCATTTAACATAGAGACAGAATAAAAATTAGTCGAGGTGCTCGCAAGTTGGCGAGGACACCACAGTTATCCAAAAAAAAAGAATACAACTTAGAGATCCCACTCTAAGTTATCCAGAAAATAAATCCAAGACCAAGAGTATTTTTATAAATTCATTCCATGAGAAAATTTCACACAAGTGTATTCGTAACTTATTTCTATACTATTTTCTCACAATTCTGCCACATATACTTACCATTCTCTCAATGCTCTTAAAGTGAGAAAACTCTTTCTACCTCTCACTTCCATTTTGTTACATTTTCATTTCTTTCCATGACTAAACAATGAATCAGAGATGCCAATTTATAGAGTTGATTCTCTCACCAATCATAAGTGGCCAACTCATTCTGAGTTGTAGTAAAAAATCACAAGTCGACTCAATACAAGTTGTATCAAGCTGTAAGACATCGCAATACAAGTTGCAATCAAGTTGCAAGCCAATTCAAAATTGTAATCTCTCTTTCCAAAATGTAAACAAGTCGCAAACCAATTTACTCGAAGTAGTAATCAAGTTGCTAGCCAACATACTGAAAAAAATAACCAAGTTGCAAGATAACTCACTCTAATTTTTAATCAAGTTGCATGCCAACTCACTCCAGATTGAAATTAAGTTGCTTACTAACTTGCTTTAATTGAAAAGGTTGTTTTTTTAATCGAACAAGTTGTTGCAAAACAGCTTACAAATTAAAATAGAAAACATCAAGAGGTTTCTCTAACAAATCTCCATCTTGGTTGGAAATTTCTAACACAACGGACTTGTTCCACCTCGATGAGCTCTTTAAGTTCTTTTACTTCATGACTACTTATCCATCAAAGAATTTTCCACCCTCTTAACACTTGTGCCTTAATATGCACTATCCTTTTTCTTAGTTCCTCCAAGTTGTGCATACACATGCTCTAGTGCCTCTATACTCCAAATTACATTTTTCTAAGCATTGTGCAATACTTGACTCTCGAATTTGTTGTGCATTTCTTGCTATGGATCGAGTAATATCGTGAGGTTGACTCCACTTTCTCAAACTTCCGCTAAGAAGTTGTCGTACAAAGCTTGCCTTTAATGCTACTTTGGAAGATTTGGCATACTCATGCATGATGCATGTAGCTTGTTATTAATGCTACTTTGGACGATTTGGCATATTCATGCATGATGCATGTCCAATGGTAGCTTGTTCACTGCATAGTACTCTGATAAAACATATTGATTTGGCCAAAAGAGGTCTTTATTTGGAGTAGACGTAAAAGGGTCTGCACGTCCCGCTTAAAATAGCTATACCAGTGAGACTTCTTTCCTTAGGATGAACAGTACAAAGATCTTCTTCGTCGATAACACGCCTTTCCTATCCATTGCAACCCCACAAATGGATTTATACATGAGAATACGCCTTCAATGTATCACAACCCTGCAAATACTTAGGCCTAAAAGGGAACTCACCTTCAATTCAGCCCTGCATATTACAGGGGAATTCACCTCCTCCGTTACAACCCATATATGATAGAAATCACCTTCCATCTTTTTGACCCATAGATGGCTCGAGAGAACTTGTCTTCCATCTAATATAGCCTTAAAAATGACTACAATTGCAAAATAAATCATCACTCCATCCATCACAACCCTACATAGGATTAACTATACAAAGAAATTCATCGTCCATTCATTGCAACCCCATAGATGAAAACAACAACAACTACTACGCGTCACTCCCAAATAAGTTGGAGTCGGCTATATGAATCCTCATTTCGTCATTTAAGCTCATACCATACCATCATAGATGGGTAAATATAAAAGACACCCGCATTCCATCCATTTACAACTCACAAATGGTTAGAGTATACAATGGTCTTCACATTCTCACAAGTCACATAATAATTTCTTGTCTCCATCGCAAAGTGATCGGAAAACACAATCAAAATTCAAAAGACACCGATAACCATGAAAAAATCAGCAATATGGATACAGCGTGTCAAGTATCAATACAAATTTAGCTAAAGATAGAGCGCTACGAAAAAAATACATATAGGGGATAGCTACCAGTTTAAGATAGATTTTAAACTTGTATGGAACTTCCATTTTTATAATTGTTATTGTTATTAGTATTTATATATCTTTTTAACGTACTTTTCAACTTTATTTTATTTATTATGAGGATTATATGATATGAGCTTAAATGAAGAAATGAGGATTCATATAGCCGACCCCCATCTTGTTTGGGACTCAAGTGTAATTGTTGTTGTTATGGGTATAGTGTGTCAAGCTTTGCTACCAATTTTTAAGCAGAGGAAAGAATCAGCCCATAGGTTTTATTCAAATTGGACAGCAAATAAGATAAAACTACTCGAAAGAAATAGATTTACTCTGAGAATTACGCAGGTGAATTATGCATACGTCCATGGATGAGAAGAAATTGCACTACAATGTAAGTGTATACAAAGAATAAAATTAGAAATCGACTTTTCATTACCCATAAAATAACCAAAGAGAAAACTTCACAAATTCATTCTAAGAAGAATTTCATAGGAATGTATCTGAGCCATTACTTCTATATTATTTCCTAAAAATTCTTTCAACTCCTCATACTTGAAAAGAACTCTCTAACTTCCACTCACATTTATTTCTATCATTTTCATTCCACTCCCTGGCTAAATATTGAACAAGAAACCGCTATTATAGAGTTGTTTCTCTTTCACCAACACCAAGAGGCCAACTTAGTTCAAGTCATAATCAGGTTACAAGGCAACTCCTCTGAGCTGCAATGAAGTTGTAAGACACTCACTCCGAGTTTTAATCATATTTAAAGTCAACTTGCTCCTAGTTGTAATCAAGTTACATGCCAACTCACTCTAGTTTATTCAAGTTGTAAGTGAACTTACTCAACTATCCAAGAAGATGCCACGACACAATTTTCCAAATTTGAGTAGTAAATTTAATAACATACTCATCAAAAAGATTTAGACATTTTCGTAGGAAGTTCCAATTTCCACTAGAGTTGAGAGTTTATGTGCAAAGCCATCTATATAAAACCTAAAAAGATGACCTTAGAATCAACCAAGCAAGCTTCTGAAAAAAAAAAAGCGTGGAGACTGGAGATTCTCTATATTAGAATCATAGCCATGCTATACTCTTGAAGAAAAGTAAAAAACTTTGGACCTGCATTCTTCCTTAGTACGGTTACTTATACTTCTGTATAGATATTTGCATCAAAATTCACAATTCAAACGTGTTACCATTGTCAAAAAAAAAACAATCACAATTCAAAGGCGGTATATATACTAAGAAGAAAGAGAAAGAGGGAGGGGGTATTTTAGGAGACCTTGTGAAGCTCAGTTCCGGCGAGAAGAGAGTCGATTTCAGATAGGGACCACAACAAAGGGATAGGTTCAGAATAAGGAAGCAACTGGAGATAACCAAACCAAGGAGATAGCGGACCGAGGTTTCGCTCGTACATGATCGCAACTGCTAGAGCTAAGATGCCCTCAAGCTCGGCTTCCTCGATCATTTGCCGGGCACCTGAAGTCTTTACCGTCAAGCAACTCTCCTTCGGAATACTCGCCACCAAATCACCATCATCAAGATCGCACAACGCTCTTACGGACACCGCCGAGGAGTTTGTCGTCACTACCAGGTCCAGCGCGTCGCTACACTCTAGACCTTGCCACTTCATCCAATTCTTGAATGCTCTCAATTTCCTACTGGAAAACATATTACATCCAAACGTTAATTCATAGAATTAGAGGGGAAAGAAGAACATTTCGGCGGCGGCATACCTGGTTACCATTGCAGCACCAGCAGCGACGGCGGAAGGTAGTAGAGTGGCGAATTGCAATTTTATGGATTAGCCATTATAAATAGCTATTGCAACCATTTTTTTTTTTAATTAATTAACTGGACCAACGGCCCAAAAGGAAAATAAAGCAAGTCTGGTCCAAACAGACCAAAAAGTAAAGAAAGCCCAAAGTGTTATAAATATATTTTTAATTTACGGTAAATGTCTATTTTTTAAAAGGAAAGTTAGGGTTTGTAACTTTGGGGTTGAGTTAGTTTTTCATTCATTCTCTTTAATCTCTCAAGAGAATATCATCAAGAGAAATAAGAACTTCTCTCTTTTTCTCTTTCTCTACAATATTTTTACTTTTGTTTTATTATTTTATAACACGTTATCAGCACGAGTCTCTGCCTTGACCATTCAATTTGAAAGATCCGAGGTAAGAAAAATTAAATTTTCTTTTTCGATATTGTTGCTCTACGACTCTACCGTCTCAAATTTGAAGGCCAAGGTATTATTTTTCTCTTTCTTTTAATATGGCTAACCTTACGAAACTTGATTTCGTTGTCCTTCAAAGTTCGGGCAAGAACTACCTTTCATGGGTGTTGGATGCTGAAATGCATATGGATGCAATGGGTTCTGGAGACACCATTAAAAGCGAAAATAAAACATCAAACCTAGATCGTGTTAAGGCTATGATATTTTTGCTTCATCATCTTGATGAAATTCTTAAAACTGAATATCTCATGGTTAAGGATCCATTTGTTTTGTGGAATAGCCTAAATAAAGGTATGACCACCTGAAGATGGTTATCCACCCGAAGGCACGATATGATTGGATCCATCAAGACTATAAGTCTATTCATGAGTACAACTCTTCAACGTTCAAAATTATTTCTAAGTTGAAACTATTAATGATGTTGATATGATGGAATATGTGGTGGTACACAAAATTAATTGAGAGCTTTGGACGAGCTAACGTGTTATTAGTAAGTCTCAAAAGAAATCTTATAAGTTTCAAAGATATTGAAAAGAAAATTGAGACTATAAATTATGGGAAGATCTAATATCTTCATATTAATACAATTGAAACGGGTCATAAATATTTACGTAAAAATTACCCATCGTTTTCTTTTGTTTGTAGTACATAAATATGAGTACGATGACAAAATCACATACAAAAGTAAACAAGAATTTTACTGAAATAAAGATAAGTTGGCATAACTGGTTCGCCATCTCGGTTCAAATGTGATGCAAAAATAATTGAGAATTCACGTGACTATATGTTGAAGAAATAAAAGATTCTTCAAGAATTCTCTTGTGTTGCTTATTCTCGTGATAGAATGATCTTGATCAGCTAAGATTGGAATTCTATTCCCTGAAATTTTGGAGCTTATAAAAGGGTGAATATGAGCACGTTCACCTGCCATGTGAACCATTTGCTATTATATAATTTTAATAGATGCATCTATGGTACGATCACATGTGCTTTGATATCAACTTGCAATTAATTTTTGCAAGGTTGTTTGCTCGAATAGTTAAATTAAGAGCACAGTTCCAAATTATAAAACCATATTGATAATGTTGGTTCATATTTAAGTTGGTTTAGCAAAAATTATATGCCTCCGATTATAGATAAATCATTGGTTATGAGAACAAAAATCGCAAATAAAATTTGATATGAGAAATGTTTATTTAACATATAACAACACTTGAATGCATCAAGCCGACAAGGTTCTCCTATCACAATTGGTTCAAGGTCAGGAACCAAATAATTTCATCTAAAATTTGAATGTGCGGTATATGATTCAATTGCTCCACCACAACGCACAAAGATGGGTCCCCAAATGAGCTTAGGGGTAAATGTTAGTTTTCCTAACATTAGGGGGAGAAGTGATTAGCAGCTGAAAATTGAGTGTGGGATGAATTATCTACATCCTAGGAAAAAAAAAGTGAACTTAAAGTTCAAGAGATAATTCACTTGCATAATATTGCAAATCAATTGCCAGATGTATTTGCTGACCCTATTTTATAATTCAGTTGCAAATGCTCCAATGAAAGATCCTTGAAGGATAGGGTCTGTGAGACGCCTGAAGCATGATAGACCAAACGGTTTCAAAAATAGAATTCCTTGAAGAAGGAGAGGAGCAAATGATTAAGATGGTCATAATGATGAGACAAGTTCTTTGAGAAAGCACCACGACATAACACTTCATAAAGCCTTGGCAAAGGTTCAGGTACCTGAAAATGATGAAAAATTATGAGATCTCAATAAGTTATGTCTAATTGCAAACCGATATAAATGGTATACCATCGACGATATCTTTGATACAATACAGCGAGCAATATTGTAAAAAATTGTGAGGATCTGAATTTTACATCTATTAAAGCATGCTGATGTAGAAATAATTATCAAGTGAAATGATGCATATTGATAAGCGTAAAGCTTATTGTACCTGTAGTCCAGACACCATAAGATGTCACGCATTTAAATACTAATGAATGTTATCACTTGATAAAATTTATATGAAATCATGAAGGATTCAAAATGCCTGAAGCATTTACAAGTTTCTTTAAACTTGTTAATAATTCTTATATGAGGAAAATCAAATAAGAAAATTGTAACAGCCCAGGCCACCGCTTGTAAAAGTTATCCGCTTTGGAGCCTTCGCCCCTCACGGTTTAAAACGCACCTACAAGAAAAAGGTATCCAAGAACTTATAACGCACTCTTCGTTCTCCTCCCCAATCGATGTGGGATTCACTTAAACCAATATGGAATTCGCCTAAGGCAAGCCTTATACTCACCCCCCTTGAGACTCAACATCCTCGCTGAGGGTTTCCCCACCATTAGGTTTGCCCCACCAGCAGCCCGACACCGACTCTAATACCAATTGTAACAGCCCAGGCCACCGCTTGTAGAAACTATCCGCTTTGGAGCCTTCTCCCCTCACGGTTTTAAAACGCATCTACAAGGGAAAGGTATCCAAGCACTTATAATGCACTCTTCGTTCTCCTCCCCAATCGATATAGGATTCGCCTAAACCAATGTGGGATTCGCCTAAATCAATGTGGGATTCGCCTAAGGAAAGCCTTACACTAATATGGTGCACAACACATTTATAAGTAGGACTCTACTAGACGCGGCTTAAGGTTTGACTTAGGCGAATCCCACATTGGTTTAGGCGAATCACACATTGGTTGGGGAGGAGAACGAGTACATTATAAGTTCTTGGATACCTTTACCTTGTAGACGTATTTTAAAACCATGAGGGGCGAAGGCTCCAAAGAGAAAAATTTCTACAAGCGGTGGCCTGGACTATTACAGTTGGTATCAGAGCTGGTGTTGGGTCGGTGGTGGGGCAAACCTCAGCGAGGACGCTGAGTCTCAAGGGGAGGTGAGTGCAAGGCTTGCCTTTGGCGAATCACATTGGTTTAGGCAAATCCCACATCTATTGGGAGGAGAACGTGAGAGTGCGTTATAAGTGCTTGGATACCTTTCCCTTGTAGATGCATTTTAAAACCGTGAGGGGTGAAGGCTCCAAAGAGGACAATTTCTACAAGCGGTGGCCTGGGCTGTTACAAAAATAACATCGGAGTTCGTCATACTTATTGTTTATGTAGATGACATAAATCTTATTGGAACTCCAATAGAGCTTCAAAAGGCAATTGATTATTTAAAGAAGGAATTTGAGATGAAAGATCTTGGAAAGACAAAATTATGTCTTGGTTTGCAAATAGAGCATTTGACAAATAGTATCTTTGTTCATCAATCTGCCTATACAGAAAAGGTGTTGAAAAGATTTTATATGGATGGAGCACATCCATTAAGTACTCCGATGGTTGTTTGATCACTCGATGTGAATAAGGATCCATTTTGACCTCAAAGAAAGAATGAGGAAATTCTTAGTCCTGAAGTACCATATCTTAGTGCAATTGGTACAGTAATGTATCTTGCTAACACTACAAGACCTGATATAACTTTTTAGGTTAATGTGTTAGCAAGATATAGTTCTGCTCCTACTAGGAGACATTGGAATGGGATCAAACACATAATGCCGTATCTAAAAAGGACTACCGATATGGGCTTATTTTATTCTAACAATTGCAGTCCCGATCTTGTTGGTTATGCTGATGCAGGGTATTTATCTGACCCACACAAAGCTCGATCTCAAACTGGCTACGTGTTCATTTGTGGAGGTACTGCCATATCTTGGAGATCTATAAAGCAGTCTCTCGTAGTTACTTCATCAAATCATGCTGAGATAATAACTATTCATGAAGCAAGCCGAGAATGTGTGTAGTTGTGGCCCATGACACATCTCATTAGAGAAAAATGTGGTTTGAAATGTGACAAAATACCCAATTTTATATGAAGATAATGCAGCATGCATAGCACAACTAAGGGGAGGATTCATAAAAGGAGATAGAACGAAGCACATCTCGCCAAAGTTTTTCTACACACATGAGCTCCAAAAGAATGGTGCTATCAACGTGTAACAGATTCATTCAAGTGACAATGCGGCTGATTTATTCACCAAGTCTCTACCAACTGCAACTTTCAAGAAGATGGTGTACAAGATCGGGATGCAAAGATTCAAGGATGTTCTAATTAGGGGAAGTTAATACGCGTTGTACTCTTTTTCTCTTACGAGGTTTTTTCACACTGAGTTTTCTTTGTAAGGTTTTTAACAAGGCAGCCAAAATGTGTATTATTAGATATGTGTACTCTTTTTCCTTCACTAGATTTTTTTCCACTGGATTTTTCTCTAGTAAGGTTTTAACGAGACACATTATCTATCAAATAGACATCCAAGGGGGAGTGTTAAATATATTTTCTATTTATGGTGAATGTCTATTTCTTAGAAGGAAAGTTAGGGTTTGTAACTTTGGAACCAATTTAGAGTTCCCTATAAATAAAGGGGTTCTCCATTCATTGTAAATCATCTCTTTAATCCCTCAAGAGAATCCCATTAAGAGAAATAAGAACTTCTCTCCTTCTCTCTTTCTCTACAATATTCTTCCTTTTGTTTTATTATTTTATAACCAAAAAAAATAAATAAACAAAGAAAAGCAAGAAAGATTTGGAAAGTCTGCTCATTCCCCCACCGACTTGGTCACATGAACTAGTAGAAGTTGGAAAAGGATACCGAATCTTCCCAGAGATGAAACTCGTTGTTGCATGAGGCATCGATCTGTTGTGCTCCCGATGGAAAGTGAACAATAATTCAAGCCCTGGTTGTTGATAGATAGACAGCTTCAAGCTCTCACCAAGTGCCCTGCCATCAGTGCTAGAAGGAGGTTTCCCTCAGCTTGAAGCTCCAGACCATTTCACAGAAAGGTGCACACCCTAATCTTCTTTAATGTAGATAAAACTTTGAATAAACACTCTACTAAATCTTTTAACCTCATACCGATAGAATGAGCTTCCGAAGAAACTAATACCACACATCAAGAATGAGGTCACTAGATTTAATAAAAGTATTTAATTAACTGAACAACCTGTACCACCGCTGCTAGTATAAACTGTTAGATCTACTGTCTGATGTTGATTGTGAATATGCTTGATTAATCTGGCTATAGATCTATGATTGTCTTGAACCTAAGATTGCTCTGTCCGTGAGAATTAGGGCTTTTGTTGTAGCTAGTAGGTCTTCATAATTATTGTATTCCTTAGTACCTGCAAAATCAAAAGCTAGATTAGCAAAAAAATCTGCTACTTTGTTCCCCTGTCTCAGTGAGTGCATCACTATATGTACTCCTCCAACTTGAACATTGTTAATCCTTGCTACTATGCTGCCAATCTTCCATGGGATCTCCCACTCCCCTTATAAAACCTTCTTCATAATCAAGGAATCCATTTCTATTATGATAGGCAATAACCCCTTTTCTTTGCAAACTTCTATGCCTTCTCTTATTGCCAGAGCTTCAGCAATAATGCTACTTGATTTCCCAATCTGTCGCATATTAGCATATATAAATTCTCCTTCTTAGTTTCTAAAGAAGAAAGCTATAGAACTCAGACCATCACTTCCCCTCGAAGCACCATCTGTATTGCATTTGAACCACCCTATGAAGGGTAATATCCAGACAACTTTAATACACCTCACTCTTGGTCTATACTGTTCAAAATATTCCACTATCTACCCCCACTTGAATAGAATATTATTCAACCAAGGATATTTGTGTTTTGCTAGCAACTGGAGATTCCAATTAATGTCATAAGCCACCTTACTTCTAGTCATATGCCCTCCATGTACCTTAGTATTCCTCCATTTCCAAATCTGCCACATGATTATAGCAGGAGCTGCCTGAAATATTGGCTTGAGTTTAGGCACGCAGTTGGTACTCCACCATTTGCTAATTTCCTGATTCACATGTAACAATAGTCCTACAATTCCTATTGTTGAGGAAAATTCTCTCCATATGTCTTGTGCAAATTGACCATGTATGAATAAGTGAGACAAAGTTTCCTGTCTTGGTGTGTCCCAGCATATACATCTGGACACCACTGCTATTCCAGACTAAGCCACCACGTCATCTACTTGTATCTTTTTCGTCCATAGCCTCCATAGGAAGAAAGATATTTTAAAGGGAAGACCTTTATTTCATATATTTTTGTAAAATTGTTGTTCTAGACTCTTGTCTTAAAGCATTCTAGGCACTCTTTACTATGAAATTTCCAGAGTTTGAACACATCTATTCGGGTTGTGGTGACTACACGCAAGTGCACGTGGTCGAACAAGTAGTAAAGTGGCTTAAGTAAAGTCAAGTATCGATCCCACAGGGACTGAGCTACGGTACTAATTAACTTAAGTGTTAATGAACTATACCTTTAAGAATGCAGACAACCAAATAAATAATATTTTGAGAGTTTGAGTTTACTAATTAATAAGAATCTAAGGCAAAATTATAAAGTGAGTTTGAACAATAGTAATGAGCAAGCTGAGGTTAAAACGAACATGCAGGGAATTAATTTATCAATACAATTCAGTTAATCTTTCCTTCGGTTACTAGTCAAAAATTATTGCCTATGGATTGGAACTTTCGACTTCTTTCCAACTTAAGAATCATGAGCCTTAATCTACATTTCTGTGATAAAAGAATTTCATGTTCTAGCCATACATTCCCGATTCCTTAATTAACTAATAAGACTTTCAGATATATTTCTATTCTGAATGTAAATCAATTCTCAATTTTCCAAACTAAGAAGAGATCATATCCTACCAATTTACATCTTTCCAATTTCTTTCCTTTTCAAAATCAAAATTGGATTTTTTAGATATACATTAATATTGGCCAAACATTAATGCAGTAAGAACAAGAATTGATAGAACAACCATTGAAGAAAAGACGAAAACTGAAATGATCAACAATTACATTCCACTACAATTGTTCTTAACCTCAACAAGAAGTGAATTTAGCCACTCATTTTTGGATTACACATCATCAAATAAGTATAATTCATACAAACAATTGAGATAAAAGAGAAAGAGATAGAGAAGAACCCTAGAATTTTCGTCCCCTCAACTGCCTGTAACCCACATTCTTACTCAACCAAGTCAGAGTGTTTAAAATAAAACCTAAGTGTGCTATTTATACTGTTGAGAATTTTTTCTGGAATAACAAGCAACGTGGCACGGAGTGTATCGCGGAGCACTCCCTCCGTGCCACGGAGGTATCGCGGACCCTCACTGGAATTCGGCACCCAGGCAATTTCACCTCAACGTGCCACGACTTGTATCGCGGAGCCTGGCCAACGTGACACGATGCTATCGCGCACCTTCACTGGAAATTGACCAAATTATTTCATCCGAGGCAGAGTGCCTCCGCGATGGCAACGTGACACGGCTCCATCGCGGAGCCTCTATTTTTGATGCTCTCCCTTGTCATTTTCCACTCCTTGTTTCCAAGTTCATTCCCGATCTTCACCAACATGTATATTAGCTTCCAAAATTTTCTTTTACCTGCAAAACAACACTAATCATCTTTGTTAGTATAAATTCACATTTCTACTAAAAATCACATGAGAATGTACCCATAACAATCGATAAACAAGACGAAATGAAGCGTTTGAGTATAACTTGGGCATGCTATTCTGCCCAAGATCACTTACCCCACACTTAAACTCTTGTTCGTCCTCGAACAATATTCTCACATCTCATGCAATTGACACTCACGCATAGCTAGTTTGGCTCAACAATTCAAGCTACGGCTATACCGATAATTTAATATAGCAAATCATCAAGAGAACATGCATGGTCTCATCAATACAATGAAGTACATCGCATTAAGATCTCCTAAGCTCAAGAATAAATTCTCGATCTTGGCAAACTCGTGCAAATCAACTGATCAAGACATCTGACACGAAATTAATCTCTCGTCAAGCATGTGCCCTCACAACACAAGAGAAATACCCCATTTGCTATCATATGATTTCCAAAACACTACATGTAGGGGTATATGAATACAATTTCGCTCTCTCTCCCAAAGAATTCACATGCATCATGTCATGAACCATAGGCTTGCCTCTAGTGTATTACTCCACTAATATAAGGACGAGTGATGTAAGATCACGTAGGACTTAACAGGTTGTAATGTAAGCTAAGGAACTAGCAAATACTGGGCCAACCAATAATAGCAACTAGTTTCCTTAAGCGCTTTTCAATACATCTTACCATCATTACGACCATTTTTTTTCTTCCTTCATCCTCCCATTCTTGTAGAAATGTTTTCTTTGTTTTTGTCCCCAGTGTTCACATAATTTCAACATATCACAAAGGTAGGTGGTGAAACTCCCTGATCAATCAAAGTATTCAACTTCTTCATCAGGTGCCGTTGCCTCATCTCCCATATCAGAATCGCCCCCGCTGTCCTCATCTGACTCAACATCTGAGTCCTCCCGGCGTGTCTCCTCATCGGTGGGGACATCATCACCTACGGGCTCCACAAATGCGGGCCCCACTCTGCATAGAGCTCGGGCATTCTCGCCGAATGGGTAATCCAGCTCGAGCTGCCACAACTTATCCTCTATTGCCGGCCTCCTGCCAATGCGCAACTGCAGCATCTACATCCCGTATATGCGGGCCATATACTGATCATCCCGAGCATGTCACTAGGCTAGTATGAGCGCCGACCCATGAGTAGTGTCAGGTGCCTTGGTTTTGGTGACATACAAGGCACGCTTGTCAATCTATAGGATGTAATCCAGGGCCTCCTCCTCGATATCATGGCCCCTCAGGAACGTGGTAAGCAAACCACCGAACCCATATTTGTGCCCTTGATGCAGTAGGGCTCTCTTTATGGCGGAGATGATCACCGCCCCAACATTTATTTCAAGCCCCTTCATCAGGGCATACACCAAGTAGACTCGATCCCGAGTGACATCTGTCTTGTGCACCCCCGGGATCAAGCATGAGCACACAATTTCAGCCAGATCCTGGCTTCCCTGTTCATCTGCGAGTAGGGCAACGTCTGGTGGTAGCCCCTCTCCTTGTGCCTGCTCCACCTTGCTGTCGAATGGGCTCCACATAGAGTGCGTCTGATGTCCGCATATGGTGGAGTGATGTTCAACTGCCGGAGGACATGGGCGTCTGTGTCCCGCGCCCCCACTATAGCATTCAAGTGAGTGGGGCTCAAAAGTGACAACCTGCCCCCTGATTTTGACGGTGTGACTGCGGAGGGTCGGGTTCCAGTTGGCATAGAACTCCCGAATGAGATGGATATTGCATTCCCTGGGCTCTTCGAAGATGAAGTTAAGCCCAACGGTGTCAATCCAGTGTACAATCCGCGGGAAATCCTGTGCCAGCGGTTCCCGTGCTATATGCTCTTTCGGGAAGTATTTGGTTTCTTTGTGTTTTGCATACCACTTCTTCCCTTCATCAGTCACACATTGGGTTCCGTATTGTCGGCGTTGGCCTCGCGGAACCGCTGGTGTTGCTGGAACTGCTGTTCCCAATCGTATTCTTTTTCTGTCGGCGCCCGACGTGGATGTGCCCTTACCCTTATCTTGTCTGCCTAACATTGTTCCTGCACATTTAACATACAATCCCAATGTTATTCAAATCATAACTAGCTACAACTAAGGTTGGGTTTAATTGGATCACCCCACACTTAGTCTTTAGCCGCATTCCAATCAATTCGACAAGACATTCATGCTTTCCCAATATTTAACATTCAATCATGCTTAGTGCATTCATATAAGTCGATGGAACAATTACTCTGTACTACTCAGACTTCGTACAATGAATAAAAATGTTGCCATCGATTCTATTACATCATCATAGCACTTAGCCAATTTTTTGTTCTTAACAACCTATGCAATTCACCAATTTTATTCTCCCGAAAATCCCTTATCTACTTAGCATATTCAACATTAATCACAACATAATTCAATTCACCCACATTTCACAACCACATTTTGTTCAACATTTCAAACAATTTTAGTTTTCTTCCTATTCAATTTCCAACCCTAGCTAACAATTTCGCAAAAATTCAATAACACATGCATTCATCGAGTTCATATACTCACAATGATACTGTGAACATCAATCAATCATAACTTAAATGAATTCAAGCTTAATTTTCACTTAGGGCAAGGTTCAATCACTACACATGTTCAAGAATCGAAAATTCAAGCAAAAATGAGGTAAACTTCAAGAACATACCTTTAATACGATGAAATTGAAGAAAACTTGAAGAAAATTGATGTCACACCCCACCTTGGGGGGGGGGGTATGACGGGCACCTGGTGCCTACTAGACTCTAGCTCTATTTCAAGAAACGAACCGGCTATATAGCGGCTGTAAATACAGCCTCCGGCCGATTAGACCTATAGCCACCTGCAATGCAAGACAGCTAACCAGAACGATGACACTATAATCTGAAGCAACTGCTATTCACATTTGTGACCGACAAGGTCACTAACTATAACCAGAAGAAGGCCCCACGCGGCCAACATCAACAACTAAACATATATATACATGCACGGCCCCATACGACCGGCTCCACCACCACAAGAACATCAGACTGCAAGCCTCTAGGAAGTAATAATAGAATGGTCGGGACAGGGCCCAGACCTACCCAAACTGTAATCATAAAGGAAATAGGAACAACCTCCGACTGTCTATCTCCGGAGGATAGGAGCTGATAACTCTGCTGACTGGATCATGAGGGGTCGGCTCCTCGTATGTGAGTACCTGCAGGCAAGCAATGCAGCGCCCCCAGGGGCGTCAGTACCACAGGTACTGAGCATGTAAAGCAAACTAAAATATACAACTAAAATGGGTAACAACAATAACATGACATATAAGAAGGAAGTAGCTGAGTCTATCTGGCTGAGGATAACTGGGGAGAGTTTACCTATTTTGCAACTAAACTGGGCGTACCTGACGACGTGTCGTCCTACTGCCTATCAGTATCTAATAGCACATATAGATATACATAAAAATACACACAGTACCTGACCGACCCCCATAAGCCAGAAGGTGCCAACCAACAGAACAATCTATTTACCCCTACCCGGGTCTAAACCAACCAAAAATAAGTCACTCCACTCATCTGATAACTGTGAGCTCCTCCTACCGGCACCCTTGGGTACGTAGCTCAGGCCTTGGCCTCTGACAATGAACTGTGTCTGAGTCCGAAGACTCCTGCCTCTGGGCGCAAGCGCTCAACGGGGTAATCTGTTGCTGTATCTGTGACTGAAATTGCCCCTGGGTGCAAACACGCAACAGGGTAATTTTATAAAAATCTGTATCTGAAACTGCCTCCGGCCATAAGCGCACACAGAGTAGTCTGCCCCTATAAACAGGGTAATCTGGACCATATTATTAGGGTGGTCAGCCATCATCATCCTCTAGGCGGACGACATCGCCCAGCTGGGGGCGGTATCTGAATCTGGTATCGACACAGCTATAACCCAGGGCGGAGGGGATGCTAAGGGATACCCACATGCCATAACAGGTCTCAACATGCAAAACACATACACAACAAGCATGCTCAAGTGAAAAATACTAATCATATTCTCTTCTTTTATTTCAAGGCCAGTCCGTATTAAACAACTGATGCTATATTCTGTTTTGCATCGTTTCTGATTGCTGGGCTAACTG
Source organism: Datura wrightii (assembly GCA_035772735.1). Lineage (NCBI taxonomy): Eukaryota > Viridiplantae > Streptophyta > Magnoliopsida > Solanales > Solanaceae > Datura > Datura wrightii. The sequence continues at coordinate 41,272,300 of JASDFA010000003.1, forward strand.
CTACCTGGCCTTTATCTGTTTATCTTATTATTGTTATCCGTGATCTGAAGCTATATCAGTTTCTAGAGCCATATTTGTTTCTGGAGCTATATCTTTATCTGGAGCTATATCGGTGTCTGATGCTATTTCTATATCTGATTACTGATCTGATTATATTTGGATATAACTCAATAGCATAGAACATGCCATCTATAACTGGATATAGCTTAATAATATAAAATGTGCCATCTATTATCGGATACAGTCTCAACAAAAGTAATACATACTATCTGTAATCTTGCTAATTCATTATACTACTTTTACAACTTCCATTCTGGGTATTACGTAAGAACATGCTGAGCTACTAGCGGATACCACATTACTATCTGAAATCATCTGACTATCCGTTATTCTGATTATCGCATGATATGTAATGATATACTAGCACGCTTGCTGGAAATTGTACTAAAATCATTCCTGTACGCTGGGTATCTATTAATAGCCTTTATTCTATTTATTTTCTAGACTGTACTTCCTGGCTTGCCGAAATAATAACTTTACATACCTGGTTTCTGAGTACCCAACTGACCGATGTGTTTTCCGTCGGTACTTCTGCTGTTTCTCCCAACTACATTCATATACATGTAAATTAGAACTAAATACATTAATATCCGGGAGAAATTATCACTTTTGATATATATATTTATCCCAAACTTCGACCTTTCAGAAAACGGTCGAAAACTCGTTATTTCTCGATAGTCCAGAAGGGATAAATGCTCACTTCAAGGCTAGGAACACATTGGTACTAATTTAAAGCAATTCTATTTACTTTACCTCGGTAGCATGACGTTTCGCCAGCCAGATTTCACGAAACCAACTCCGTAGGATTGCTCTCTACAGCTTTATACCTCGGTATCTAAGCCGGAACGGAGTTTAGACCGCGTTTCGAAGCGTAATCGGAAGGAATTATGTATAAAAGTTGTGGGTTTTGCATTACATGGCTATACCCTCTGTTTTTTTCTAGTTTTTATTGATAAAAACCGACTTTTCTCTTTTTCTCTTTTTTTTTCTAAATCCCTTAACCAATATGCCATTAGGCTATTTATTCATTTAAAATTTACAGGGTGTAACAATTGATGCCTAGGTCCGTGTCACGTTGGGGGAGAAGGGAAATTGGGGTGTTGGTCGCGGAGGGAAGGGAAAATAAGGAAAGAAATGAGGGAAATCGGGGTTTTAAAGTGATATTTCGCGCGGGTTACCTGGCGACCCAGTGTGACCCGACGCGAAATAACACTTAACGTGTCACGGAGAGTAACGCGGAGCACCCCCTCCGTGACACAGAGCCATCGCGCCAGTGTTCTGGATTTTTAAAAAATCCGGAACACTCTTCAACGTGTCACGGAGGGTAATGCGGGGTACCCCCTCCGTGACACGGAGCCATCGCGTAGGCTCACTGTAATGTGCCAATTTTTATTTTTGTCACCTCCATTTTTTTCCTTTGCGTTTCTTTGCATTTTTACTCTCCGTTCCACCTGAAAATCACTTCACCACAATAAATTGGTTAGAATTCATAGGTTTTAACACAAACAAAATTTTTATTTTTTTTCTTTTTCTCTTTCTTTTTTGTTTTTTTTCTAATATTTCTACTCATCTATTACAACAATTTCACGGGTTGCCTCCCGTGCAGCGCCTGATTTACCGTCGCGGCTCGACGTCATTCATTGCTCACTCATCCTCTAAAGTGGTGGACATCTTCTCTCGAATAACGTCCTCACCCCAATAATGCTTACATCGCTGCCTATTTACTAAGAATGTGGCACTTCTATCTTCTTGCCACAACTCCACTGCCCCGTGCGGGGTCATTCTTACCACCTCAAACGGCCCTGACCATTTGGACCGCAATTTTCCTCAAAAAAGCCTCAATCTTGAATTGAATAGCAATACTTTCTGCCTCGGCTCAAAGATCTGATGCACCATATTCTTATCGTGCCACCTCTTTGTTTTCTCTTTGTAGCACTTGGCACTTTCATAGGCATGCCAACGAAACTCATCAAGTTCGCTGAGTTGCATCAGCTTCTTGTTCTCCGCTAGCTCTAGATCCATGTTCAATTTCCTCACGGCCCAGAAAGCTCGGTGTTCTAGCTCCACAGGAAGATGACACGCCTTTCCATAGACCAATCTGTACGGAGAAGTCCCAATTGGTGTCTTGTACGCAGTTTTATAAGCCCACAACGCATCATCGAGTTTGCTTGACCAATCACTACGGTGTGCATTCACTGTCTTCTGTAGAATCTGCTTTACTTGTCTGTTCGACACCTCCACTTGCCCACTAGTTTGGGGGTGATATGCTGTTGCTACCTTGTGGGACACCCCATACTTAGCTAGCAAATTCTTGAAACTTGCATTTATAAAATGAGCCCCTCCATCACTGATAATGGCTTGGGGTGTCCCAAACCTGGTGAAAATATGCTTTTTCACAAATCTTGTTACCACCTTGTTGTCATTCCTGGGGCAAGCTGTTGCTTCAACCCACTTTGACATATAATCAACGGCTACCAAGATGTAACGATTACTAAATGACGGTGGGAACGGGCCCATGAAATCTATACCCCATACATCAAAGATCTCCACTTCTAATATCTGCTGCAGTGGCATCTCCTGCCTTCTACCAATTGTGCCTGTTCTTTGACATCTATCGCACATTTTTACGTATGCCATAGAGTCTCCAAACAGTGCAGACCAAAAGAAACCTGACTGTAGCACCTTGTACGTTGTCCGCTTGCCTCCGTGGTGCCCTCCATACAATGAAGAGTGACAACTCCTCAATACTTCTACAATCTGGCTCTCCGGGATGCATCTTCTCATCACCTGATTCGGTCCCTGCTTAAACAAGTACAGTTCATCCCAAATATAATACCTGCAATCATCTCTCAACTTCTTTCTCTGCTGAGCCGTAGCCTCCGGTGGATAGACTCCACTCACTAGCAAATTCACAATGTCTGCATACCAAGGGATTTCAGCTTCCCTTATTGCCAAGAGCTGCTCATCCGGGAACTCTTCTTTGATGTTGTCACCTTCCTTCACATGCGACCGACTTTCCAATCGCGATAGGTGATCTGCCACTTGATTCTCGCTCCCTTTTCTGTCCCAAATCTCTAGGTCAAACTCTTGTAACAACAAGATCCATCTGATCAGCCTGGGCTTTGCATCCTTCTTGTTAAACAGATACCGAATCGCTGCATGATCGGTATACACCAGTACTCTAGAACCCACCAAGTAGGACCTGAATTTATCAAATGCGAACACCAATGCTAGCATCTCCTTTTCAGTGACTGTATAATTGACTTGGGTTGCGTCAAGTGTTTTGCTTGCATAATAAATAGAATGAAAAATTCTATTCCTCCGCTGCCCCAATACAGCTCCTACAGCCATATCGCTTGCATCACGCATTAATTCAAACGGTTGTTCCCAATCCGGAGAAATAAGGATAGCTGCTTCTATCAACTTCTGTTTCAACTCCTCAAATGCTTTGACACAATCCTCATCAAACTCAAACTTCACCTCTTTTTCTAGCAACCTGCATATTGGTCTAGAAATTTTAGAGAAGTTCTTGATGAACCGTCTGTAGAACCCTGCATGTCCGAGAAAACTGCGAACACCCTTCACTGACACAGGTGGTGGTAGCTTTTCAATAACCTCGATCTTTGCACGATCGACTTCCAACCCCTTGCAAGACACTTTATACCCAAGGACGATACCCTCCTTGACTAAGAAATGACATTTCTCCCAGTTGAGTACAAGGTTGGATTCTTCACAATGAGCTAGCACCCTGTCAAGATTCTGCAAACAAGTAGCAAACGAATTACCGAAAATAGAAAAATCATCCATAAATACCTCGAGAAATCTTCCACCATATCGTGGAAGATTGCTATCATGTATCTCTGGAATGTGGCGGGTGCATTGCATTAACCAAATGGGATCCGCCGGAAAGCATAGTCCCATAAGGACATGTGAAAGTAGTCTTCTCTTGGTCCTCCGGTGCTATGGCTATTTGATTATAGCCAGGATACCCATCAAGGAAACAGTAATATTCTTGACCTGCCAATCTGTCCAATATCTGATCAATAAATGGGATAAGATAGTGATCTTTCCTTGTGGCCTCATTGGGCTTTCTGTAGTCCATGCAAATCTGCCAGCCTGTGACTGTGGATGTAGGGATCAACTCATTTTTCTCATTGGTGACCACAGTCATCCCTCCATTCTTTAGGACACACTGAACGGGGCTGACCCATTCGCTGTCTGAAATAGGATAGACCACACTTACATCAAGACACTTATTCACTTCCTTCCTAACCACATCCTTTATCATCGAATTCAACCTCCGCTGATGTTGTACAGTTGGCTTTGCTCCTTCCTCCATGAAAATTCTGGGTGTGCAAAAAGCTGGATTGATACCCCGAATGTGTGATATTTGCCAGCTCATTGCTTTCTTCCTCCTCTTGAGAACCACCACTGCATCCTTTACCCGTGCCTCCGTCAATTCTGCGGAGATGATGACTGGCAAGGTGTCATTTTCCCCCAGAAAGACATATTTCAAATGTGGAGGCAATGTTTTCAACTCCAGTTTTGGTGCTTCCTCAATAGATGGTTTTGGCAATGGTTCCAGGGACCTCATCAATGGCTGAAAGTCTTGCTTTCTGAGATACCATTTTGATTCATTTAGCATTTGCACCATCTCATAAGTATCTCTATCTCCGAAATGATCAGAGCTCATCAACGCTCTCTCCAATGGATCTTGAGAATCAACAATCTGAAGAATTTCTTCTTGGTTTAGCACATTGATTGTTGAAAGCTCCTCATAGATGGCCGGAAGCTTCATGGCCTTATACACATCAAATACCTCAACTTTGTCATGCGCTCGCATGGTTAGCTGCCCCGCAGCTACATCAATCAACGCTCTCCTGGTTGCCAAGAAAGGACATCCCAAAATAAATGGGACTTCCGCATCCGGCTCAAAATCTAAGACAATAAAATCCACCGGGAAGATGAGGGAGCCCACTTTCACCAGCACGTCCTCTACAATGCCATCTGGTCTGGCCAAAGAATGATCTTCTAACTGCAAGATCACTGTAGTTGGTCTAGGACTGCCCAGCCCTAACTTCTTGAACATCGATGTCGGCATCAAGTTTATGCTCGCTCCCAAATCACATAATCCGCGAGCTCGAATACTTTGCCCAATTGTGATATGAATTGTAAAGCTCCCAGGGTCCTTGAGCTTTGTTGGCAAACCGTTCTGAATCCGGGAAGTGCACTCCTCAGTAAGCGCCACCGTAGCATACTCCGTCAATCTGCTTTTGTTGGCTACGATGTCCTTGATATACTTTGCATATTTAGGCACTCCCTGCAAAACATCAACCAAAGGTAAATTAATGTGTACCTGTTTAAGCACCTCCATGAACTTTTTAAAACAAGCTTCCTCCTTGTGTTTCTTTAATCTTTGAGGGAACGGTGGTGGTGGTCTTTCTGCTTCAGCTGCCTTCTCCTTCCCCCTCTCATCATTATGTTCCCTATCTTTTTCCACTGCTCCTGATTGATGAGGTGGTCTTTCTAGTTCCACCTCCTTGAGTTGTAAACCACTCCTTGTGGTCACTGCATTAACCTGCTTGGGATTCGGGTCAGTGTCACTCGGTAATCCTCCTCCGGGCCTGGTGTTTTGAGCTCCAGCTAGTTGTCCAAACTGGTATTCCAACGCCTTTGTAGCTAACTGGTTGTTTTTTAAGTTTGCCGCTAATTTCACATAATCAGCCTGCATTTGAGCTTGGTTGGCTATCATTGTTTCAAACATTTCCTCAATGCTGATGGGTGGTGGAGGAGGTGCATTGTTTCCTCTGTATTGAGACTGATAATTCTGCTGCCCCCCTTGATTTCTCTGCACACCCTGATCCGAACTCTGCCCTTGATGGCTGTTACTACCCCAAGATAAATTCGGATGATTCCTCCAATTTGAGTTGTAATTATTGCAATACTGTTGATTATTATTTCTTTGGACGTTCCCAACAAAGTTCACAGAATCTGGATTTGCACCACAACACTCAGCTGAGTGTTCATTACTACCGCATACTTCACACCAAACCTGCTGTACTACATTGACTGGGGCTTGTGCTTGATTCAAGCTTATACTGCTGAAGTGGGTGTTAAGTTGATTTAGCAATGCAGCTATCTGTGCAGCGATAGCTTTAAAACCAACCACCTCAAAGACTCCTTCCGCTTTCCTTGTTCCTCCTTGTGAAGAGTCCGCATTCCACTCTGGATTTCCCTATGAAATATGATTTAACAAAGTATAAAGCTCCTCATAAGTCTTTTCTAATGCCTATCCCCCAACTGCTGAGTCTAGAAAATTTTTTGTATGTTGCTCAAAACCCTCTAAGAAAGTATGCACCAACACATCATTGGACTGGTGATGGTGAGGACAATCCCTTAACATCGATTTGAATCTTTCCCAAGCTTGATAAAGATTCTCACCCTCTCTTTGTTTAAAACTTAGAATCTGACTTCTAAGTCTTGCTGTTTTCCCGAATGGAAAGAATCGTATCAAAAATTTTCTTACAAGATCATCCCAAGTGGTGATAGAGTTAGGTGGTTCAGCTTTCAACCACCTCTTTGCTTCCCCCAATAATGAAAATGGGAATAATGTAAGCCTCACGTAGTCGGATGATCCTCCAGCGGGAATGTAAGTATCACTTATCTCCAAAAAGTTTTGGAGATGTTGTTGTGGATCTTCATGAGGGAGACTTGTGAATTGCCCGCTGGTGTGCAACAATTGCACCATGTTCTGTTTAAGCTCAAACATCCTTCCAGGCTCTGGTCTGCGAATACTAGATGTAACATTGTTAGCATGTGGGATTGCCACTTCGCGAACCGGCCTTGCTGCCATTTCCTCGGGCACTAGAACTGCCCTCACAAGTGGTGGATTCTGTTGTTGCTCCAGAATTGCCTGTCCGAGCAACTGTAGCTTTTTCTCTAGAGCTTCCCTTCTTTGACGATGAAATTGTCTTTCCTGCTCTATGTATGAATCCACCAACTCCCTATCCCTTGCCAGTGTTCAACAGAATTCAATATCTGCAAGAGAAAGGCTAAGATCAAGTTGTCAGCACTTAAATAGAATTTGTAAACTAACACTAAGAAAATAATTTTACCAATTGCCAATCCCCGGCAACGGCGCCAAAAACGTGTTCGGGTTGTGGTGACTACACGCAAGTGCACGTGGTCGAACAAGTAGTAAAGTGGCTTAAGTAAAGTCAAGTATCGATCCCACAGGGACTGAGCTACGGTACTAATTAACTTAAGTGTTAATGAACTATATCTTTAAGAATGCAGACAACCAAATAAATAATATTTTGAGAGTTTGAGTTTACTAATTAATAAGAATCTAAGGCAAAATTATAAAGTGAGTCTGAACAATAGTAATGAGCAAGCTGAGGTTAAAACGAACATGCAGGGAATTAATTTATCAATACAATTCAGTTAATCTTTCCTTTGGTTACTAGTCAAGAATTATTGCCTATGGATTGGAACTTTCGACTCCCATCTAACTTAAGAATCATGAGCCTTAATCTACATTTCTGTGATAAAAGAATTTCATGTTCTAGCCATACATTCCCGATTCCTTAATTAACTAATAAGACTTTCAGATATATTTCTATTCTAAATGTAAATCAATTCTCAATTTTCCAAACTAAGAAGAGATCATATCCTACCAATTCACATCTTTCCAATTTCTTTCCTTTTCAAAATCAAAATTGGATTTTTTAGATATACATTAATATTGGCCAAACATTAATGCAGTAAGAACAAGAATTGATAGAACAACCATTGAAGAAAAGATGAAAACTGAAATGATCAACAATTACATTCCACTACAATTGTTCTTAACCTCAGCAAGAAGTGGATTTAGCCACTCATTTGTGGATTACACATCATCAAATAAGTATAATTCATACAAACAATTGAGATAAAAGAGAAAGAGATAGAGAAGAACCCTAGAATTTTCGTCCCCTCAACTGCCTGTAACCCACATTCTTGCTCAACCAAGTCAGAGTGTTTAAAATAAAACCTAAGTGTGCTATTTATACTGTTGAGAATTTTTCCCGGAATAACAAGCAACGTGGCACGGAGTGTATCGCGGAGCACTCCCTCCGTGCCACGGAGGTATCGCGGACCCTCACTAGAATTCGTCTCCCAGGCAATTTCACCTCAACGTGCCACGGCTTGTATCGCGGAGCCTGGCCAACGTGACACGATGCTATCGCGCACCTTCACTGGAAATTGACCAAATTATTTCATCCGAGGCAGAGTGCCTCCGCGATGGCAACGTGACACGGCTCCATCGCGGAGCCTCTATTTTTGATGCTCTCCCTTGTCATTTTCCACTCCTTGTTTCCAAGTTCATTCCCGATCTTCACCAACATGTATATTAGCTTCCAAAATTTTCTTTTACCTGCAAAACAACACTAATCATCTTTGTTAGTATAAATTCACATTTCTAATAAAAATCACATGAGAATATACACATAACAATCGATAAACAAGACGAAATGAAGCGTTTGAGTATAACTTGGGCATGCTATTGAGTATAACTCGTGCAAATCAACTGATCAAGAAATCTGACACGAAATTAATCTCTCGTCAAGCATGTGCCCTCACAACACAAGAGAAATACCCCATTTGCTATCATATGATTTCCAAAACACAACATGTAGGGGTATATGAATACAATTTCGCTCTCTCCCAAAGAATTCACATGCATCATGTCATGAACCATAGGCTTGCCTCTAGTGTATTACTCCACTAATATAAGGACGAGTGATGTAAGATCACGTAGGACTTAACAGGTTGTAATGTAAGCTAAGGAACTAGCAAATACTGGGCTAACCAATAATAGCAACTAGTTTCCTTAAGCGCTTTTCAATACATCTCACCATCATTACGGCCATTTTTTTTCTTCCTTCATCCTCCCATTCTTGTAGAAATGTTTTCTTTGTTTTTGTTCCCATTTTTTTAAGCGCACTCGACTTACTAGCAAAGATTAGTTATACATCTTTATTTTATTTAATTTCAGCAAGTGCACCTTTAACCTTTTCTTTAACTTTCACCACTTCTGCTCCGCTTTTCCTTCCTTTTCACAATTCTCACTCCTTTACACTGTGGGAAAATTGTTTTTTCTTGAGCGCTTAAAAGTTTTGGATTAAATTCACGGCTAATGAAAAGAAGGGATTAAGCTTGGTTTGCACCTCTTCAAAGAAAGAAAAACATAGGCTAAAGGCTCAATTGGGCTAACTAGGATGTACATTCAAGGTAGGTATAATAATGGAGAAACTTTCGGTTTAATCAAAGAAATGCCTACATCCTTTCCTACACTACACATCCTTCATTTCGTTTAGTACACACACCAGGCAAGTTCTAGACACTTCATAATAGCACGGAATAATCGAAACCTCACCTCACACTCATTGCACATGCTCAACTCAAGACATATTCACAGACTCTTCAATAAGCTAATTACAGGAATTCACTATTAAGCCTCGATCACACCGAATCGAACTCTATGGCCTAGGTATCTCAACATGTTTACGCATTTGCATGCTTTCATACAAATCACCTTTGCATCTTAATATCATGTACAACACGTAACAAGAATTCCGAACCATGAAGTAGCGACACGTTTGGGAAACAAACAAAAGAAAGAAAATAAAGAAAGAAAAAAACTACTCCTATCGACTACATTTCCCTTAAGACGGTCGTCATCCATCCATCATAGGGAACGGTCACTATCTACGACTTCGGTTCAATGGGACTATTCTCGGTAAAAGCACCGAAAATGAAGGCCGAGAAACCCAACATAAAAGAAATTCAACAAAAATTTTAAAAATTTCGATAGAAAACAAAAATATTTACACAACAACCAACCAACAACAGCTCAACACAGCACATAACAGCTTAACATTCATTACAACACCACTTAATTACAGAACACATAACACAAAGTCACAGGGTCACATTTTTCACAAGCACAACGCACAACATAAACATACACAAAAATGAAGCTGGCACCTAACTACTCCTACCCCACACTTAAACCGTACACTGTCCCCAGTGTTCACATAATTTCAACATATCACAAAGGTAGGTGGTGAAACTCCCTGATCAATCAAAGTATTCAACTTCTTCATCAGGTGCCGTTGCCTCATCTCCCATATCAGAATCGCCCCCGCTGTCCTCATCTGACTCAACATCTGAGTCCTCCCGGCGTGTCTCCTCATCGGTGGGGACATCATCACCTACGGGCTCCAAAAATGTGGGCCCCACTCTGCATAGAGCTCGGGCATTCTCGCCGAATGGGTAATCCAGTTCGAGCTGCCACAACTTATCCTCTGTTGCCGGCCTCCCGCCAATGCGCAACTGCAGCATCTGCATCCCATATATGCGGGGCATATACTGATCATCCCGAGCATGTCGCTCGGCTAGTATGAGCATCGGCCCATGAGTAGTGTCAGGTGCCTTAGTTTTGGTGACATACAAGGCACGCTTGTCAATCTGTGGGATGTAATCCAGGGCCTCCTCCTCGATATCATGGCCCCTCAGGAACGTGGTAAGCAAACCACCGAACCCATATTTGTGCCCTTGATGCAGTAGGGCTCTCTTTATGGCGGAGATGATCACCGCCCCAACATTTATTTCAAGCCCCTTCATCAGGGCATACACCAAGTAGACTCGATCCTAAGTGACATCTGTCTTGTGTACCCCCGGGATCAAGCATGAGCACACAATTTCAGCCAGATCCTGGCTTCCCTGTTCATCTGCGAGTAGGGCAACGTCTGGTGGTAGCCCCTCTCCTTGTGCCTGCTCCACCTTGCTGTCGAATGGGCTCCACATAGAGTGCGTCTGATGTCCGCATATGGTGGAGTGATGTTCAACTGCCGGAGGACATGGGCGTCTGTGTCCCGCGCCCCCACTATAGCATTCAAGTGAGTGGGGCTCAAAAGTGACAACCTGCCCCCTGATTTTGACGGTGTGACTGCGGAGGGTCGGGTTCCAGTTGGCATAGAACTCCCGAATGAGATGGATATTGCATTCCCTGGGCTCTTCGAAGATGAAGTTAAGCCCAACGGTGTCAATTCGGTGTACAATCCGTGGGAAATCCTGTGCCAGCGGTTCCCGTGCTATATGCTCTTCCGGGAAGTATTTGGTTTCTTTGTGTTTTGCATACCACTTCTTCCCTTCATCAGTCACACATTGGGTTCCGTATTGTCGGTGTTGGCCTCGCGGAACCGCTGGTGTTGCTGGAACTGCTGTTCCCAATCGTATTCTTTTTCTGTCGGCGCCCGATGTGGATGCGCCCTTACCCTTATCTTGTCTGCCTGACATTGTTCCTGCACATTTAACATACAATCCCAATGTTATTCAAATCATAACTAGCTACAACTAATGTTGGGTTTAATTGGATCACCCCACACTTAGTCTTTAGCCGCATTCCAATCAATTCGACAAGACATTCATGCTTTCCCAATATTTAACATTCAATCATGCTTAGTGCATTCATATAAGTCGATGGAACAATTACTCTGTACTACTCAGACTTCGTACAATGAATAAAAATGTTGCCATCGATTCTATTACATCATCATAGCACTTAGCCAATTTTTTGTTCTTAACAACCTATGCAATTCACAAATTTCATTCTCCCGAAAATCCCTTATCTACTTAGCATATTCAACATTAATCACAACATAATTCAATTCACCCACATTTCACAACCACATTTTGTTCAACATTTCAAACAATTTTAGTTTTCTTCCTATTCAATTTCCAACCCTAGCTAACAATTTCGCAAAAATTCAATAACACATGCATTCATCGAGTTCATATACTCACAATGATACTGTGAACATCAATCAATCATAACTTAAATGAATTCAAGCTTAATTCTCACTTAGGGTAAGGTTCAATCACTACACATGTTCAAGAATCGAAAATTCAAGCAAAAATGAGGTAAACTTCAAGAACATACCTTTAATCCGATGAAATTGAAGAAAACTTGAAGAAAATTGATGTCACACCCCACCTTGGGGGGGGGTATGACGGGCACCTGGTGCCTACTAGACTCTGGCTCTATTTCAAGAAATGAACCGGCTATATAGCGGCTGTAAATACAGCCTCCGGCCGATTAGACCTATAGCCACCTGCAATGCAAGACAGCTAACCAGAACGATGACACTATAATCTGAAGCAACTGCTATTCACATTTGTGACCGACAAGGTCACTAACTATAACCAGAAGAAGGCCCCACGCGGCCAACATCAACAACTAAACATATATATACATGCACGGCCCCATACGACCGGCTCCACCACCACAGGAACATCAGACTGCAAGCCTCTAGGAAGTAATAATAGAATGGTCGGGACAGGGCCCAGACCTACCCAAACTGTAATCATAAAGGAAATAGGAACAACCTCCGACTGTCTATCTCCGGAGGATAGGAGCTGATAACTCTACTGACTGGATCATGAGGGGTCGGCTCCTCGTATGTGAGTACCTGCAGGCAAGCAATGCAGCGCCCCCAGGGGCGTCAGTACCACAGGTACTGAGCATGTAAAGCAAACTAAAATATACAACTAAAATGGGTAACAACAATAACATGACATATAAGAAGGAAGTAGCTGAGTCTATCTGGCTGAGGATAACTGGGGAGAGTTTACCTATTTTGCAACTAAACTGGGTGTACCTGACGACGTGTCGTCCTACTGCCTATCAGTATCTAATAGCACATATAGATATACATAAAAATACACACAGTACCTGACCGACCCCCATAATCCAGAAGGTGCCAACCAACAGAACAATCTATTTACCCCTACCCGGGTCTAAACCAACCAAAAATAAGTCACTCCACTCATCTGATAACTGTGAGCTCCTCCTACCGGCACCCTTGGGTACGTAGCTCAGGCCTTGGCCTCTGACAATGAACTGTGTATGAGTCCGAAGACTCCTGCCTCTGGGCGCAAGCGCTCAACGGGGTAATCTGCTACTGTATCTGTGACTGAAATTGCCCCTGGGTGCAAACACGCAACAGGGTAATTTTATAAAAATCTGTATCTGAAACTGCCCCCGGCCACAAGCGCACACAGAGTAGTCTGCCCCTATAAACAGGGTAATCTGGACCATATTATTAGGGTGGTCAGCCATCATCATCCTCTAGGCGGACGACATCGCCCAGCTGGGGGCGGTATCTGAATCTGGTATCGACACAGCTATAACCCAGGGCGGAGGGGATGCTAAGGGATACCCACATGCCATAACAAGTCTCAACATGCAAAACACATACACAACAAGCATGCTCAAGTGAAAAATACTAATCATATTCTCTTCTTTTATTTCAAGGCCAGTCCGTATTAAACAACTGATGCTATATTCTGTTTTGCATCATTTCTGATTGCTGGGCTAACTGCTACCTGGCCTTTATCTGTTTATCTTATTATTTTTATCAGTGTCTTGGGATTCGGGTCAGTGTCACTCGGTAATCCTCCTCCGGGCCTGGTGTTTTGAGCTCCAGCTAGTTGTCCAAACTGGTATTCCAACGCCTTTGTAGCTAATTGGTTGTTTTTTAAGTTTGCCGCTAATTTCACATAATCAGCCTGCATTTGAGCTTGGTTAGCTATCATTGTTTCAAACATTTCCCCAATGCTGATGGGTGGTGGAGAAGGTGCATTGTTTCCTCTGTATTGAGACTGATAATTCTGCTGCCCCCCTTGATTTCTCTGCACACCCTGATCCGAACTCTGCACTTGATGGCTGTTACTACCCTAAGATAAATTCGGATGATTCCTCCAATTTGAGTTGTAATTATTGCAATACTGTTGATTATTATTTCTTTGGACGTTCCCAACAAAGTTCACAGAATCTGGATTTGCACCACAACACTCAGCTGAGTCCACCAACTATGTATGAATCCACCAACTCCCTATCCCTTGCCAGTGTTCAACAGAATTCAATATCTGCAAGAGAAAGGCTAAGATCAAGTTGTCAGCACTTAAATAGAATTTGTAAACTAACACTAAGAAAATAATTTTACCAATTGCCAATCCCCGACAACGGCGCCAAAAATTTGTTCGGGTTGTGGTAACTACACGCAAGTGCACGTGGTCGAACAAGTAGTAAAGTGGCTTAAGTAAAGCCAAGTATCGATCCCACAGGGACTGAGCTACGGTCCTAATTAACTTAAGTATTAATGAACTATATCTTTAAGAATGCAGACAACCAAATAAATAATATTTTGAGAGTTTGAGTTTACTAATTAATAAGAATCTAAGGCAAAATTATAAAGTGAGTCTGAACAATAGTAATGAGCAAGCTGAGGTTAAAACGAACATGCAGGGAATTAATTTATCAATACAATTCAGTTAATCTTTCCTTCGGTTTCTAGTCAAGAATTATTTCCTATGGATTGGAACTTTCGACTCCTATCCAACTTAAGAATCATGAGCCTTAATCTACATTTTGTGATAAAAGAATTTCATGTTCTAGCCATACATTCCCGATTCCTTAATTGACTAATAAGACTTTCAGATATATTTCTATTCTGAATGTAAATCAATTCTCAATTTTCCAAACTAAGAAGAGATCATATCCTACCAATTCACATCTTTCCAATTTCTTTCCTTTTCAAAATCAAAATTGGATTTTTTAGATATACATTAATATTGGCCAAACATTAATGCAGTAAGAACAAGAATTGATAGAACAACCATTGAAGAAAAGATGAAAACTGAAATGATCAACAATTACATTCCACTACAATTGTTCTTAACCTCAACAAGAAGTGAATTTAGCCACTCATTTGTGGATTACACATCATCAAATAAGTATAATTCATACAAACAATTGAGATAAAAGAGAAAGAGATAGAGAAGAACCCTAGAAGTTTCATCCCCTCAACTGCCTGTAACCCACGTTCTTGCATAACCAAGTCATAGTGTTTAAAATAAAACCTAAGTGTGCTATTTATACTGTTGAGAATTTTTCCCGGAATAACAAGCAACGTGGCGCAGAGTGTATCGTGGAGCACTCTCTCCATGCCACGGAGGTATCGCGGACCCTCACTGGAATTCGGCTCGCAGGCAATTTCACCTCAACGTGCCACGGCTTGCATCGCGGAGCCTGGCCAACGTGACACGGTGCTATCGCGCACCTCTATCGCGTACCTTCACTGGAAATTTACCAAATTATTTCATCCGAGGCAGAGTGCCTCCGCGATGGCAACGTGTCACGGCTCCATCGCGGAGCCTCTATTTTTGCTGCTCTCCGTTGTCATTTTCCACTCCTTGTTTCCAAGTTCATTACCGATCTTCACCAACATGTATATTAGATTCCAAAATTTCCTTTTACCTGCAAAATAACAGTAATCATGTTTGTTAGTATAAATTCACATTTCTACTAAAAATCACATGAGAATGGATACATAACAATCGATAAATAGGACGAAATGAAGCGTTTGAGTATCACTTGGGCATGCAATTCTGCCCAAGATCACTTACCCCACACTTAAACTCTTGTTCGTCCTCGAACAATATTCTCACATCTCATGCAATTGACACTCACGCATAGCTACTTTGGCTCAACAATTCAAGCTACGGCTATACCGATTATTTAATATAGCAAATCATCAAGAAAACATGCATGGTCTCATCAATACAATGAAGTACGTCACATTAAGATCTCCTAAGCGCAAGAATAAATTCTCGATCTTGGCAAACTCATGCAAATCAACTAATCAAGACATCCGACACGAAATTAATCTCTCGTCAAGCATGTGCCCTCACAACACAAGAGAAATACCCCATTTGCTATCATATGATTTCCAAAGCACTACATGTAGGGGTATATGAATACAATTTCGCTCTCTCTCCCAAAGAATTCACATGCATCATGTCATGAACCATAGGCTTGCCTCTAGTGTATTACTCCACTAATATAAGGACGAGTGATGTAAGATCACGTAGAACTTAACGGGTTGTAATGTAAGCTAAGGAACTAGCAAATACTGGGCTAACCAATAATAGCAACTAGCTTCCTTAAGCGCTTTTCAATACATCCCACCATCATTACGGCCATTTTTTTCTTCCTTCATCCTCCCATTCTTGAAGAAATTTTTTCTTTGTTTTTGTTCCCATTTCTTTAAGCACACTCGACTTACTAGCAAAGATTAGTTATACATCTTTATTTTATTTAATTTCAGCAAGTGCACCTTTGACCTTTTTTTTAACTTTCACCACTTTCGCTCCGCTTTTCCTTCCTTTTCACAATTCTCACTCCTTTACACTGTGGGAAAATTGTTTTTTCTTGAGCGCTTAAGAGTTTTGGATCAAATTCACGGCTAATAAAAAGAAGGGATTAAGCTCGGTTTGTACCTCTTCAAAGAAAGAAAAACATAGGCTAAAGGCTCAATTGGGCTAACTAGGATGTACATTCAAGGTAGGTATGATAATGGAGAAACTTTCGGTTTAATCAAAGAAATGCCTACATCCTTTCCTACACTACACATCCTTCATTTCGTTTAGTACACACACCAGGCAAGTTCTAGACACTTCATAATAGCACGGAATAATCGAAACCTCACCTCACACTCATTGCACATGCTCAACTCAAGATATATTCACAGACTCTTCAATCAGCTAATTACAAAAATTCACTATTAAGCCTCGATCACACCGAATCGAACTCTATGGCCTAGGTATCTCAACATGTTTACACATTTGCATGCTTTCATACGAATCACCTTTGCATCTTAATATCATGTACAACACGTAACAAGAATTCCAAACCATGAAGTAGCGACACGTTTGGGAAACAAACAAAAGAAAGAAAATAAAGAAAGAAAAAAACTACTCCTATCGACTACATTTCCTTTAAGACGGTCGTCATCCATCCATCATAGGGAACGGTCACTGTCTACGACTTCAGTTCAATGGGACTATTCTCGGTAAAAGCACCGAAAATGAAGGCCGAGAAACCCAACATAAAAGAAATTCAACAAAAATTTTAAAAATTTCGATAGAAAACAAAAATATTTACACAACAACCAACCAACAACAGCTCAACACAACACATAACAGCTTAACATTCATTACAACACCACTTAATTACAGAACACATAACACAAAGTCACAGGGTCACATTTTTCACAAGCACAACACACAACATAAACATACACAAAAAGGAAGCGGGCACCTAACTACTCCCACCCCATACTTAAGCTTAACACTGTCCCCAGTGTTTACATAATTTCAACATATCACAAAGGTAGGTGGTGAAACTCCCTGATCAATCGAAGTATTCAACTTCTTCATCAGGTGTCGTTGCCTCGTCTCCCATATAAGAATCGCCCCCGCTGTCCTCATCTGACTCAACATCTGAGTCCTTCCGGCGTGTCTCCTCATCGGTGGGGACATCATCATCTACGGGCTCCATAAATGCGGGCCTCACTCCTCATAGAGCTCAGGCATTCTCGCCGAATGGGTAATCCAGCTCGAGCTGCCACAACTTATCCTCTGTTGCCGGCCTCCCGTCAATGCGCAACTGCAGCATCTGCATCCCGTACATGTGGGCCATATACTGATCATCCCGAGCATGTCGCTCGGCTAGTGTGAGCACCGACCCATGAGTAGTGTCAGGTGCCTTGGTTTTGGTGACATACAAGGCACGCCTGTCAATCTGTGGGATGTAATCCAGGGCCTCCTCCTCGATATCATGGCCCCTCAGGAACGTGGTAAGCAGACCACCGAACCCATATCTGTGCCCTTGATGCAGTCGGGCTCTTTTCACGACGGAGATGATCACCGCCCCAACATTTATTTCAAGCCCCTTCATCAGGGCATACACCAAGCAGACTCGGTCCCGGGTGACATCTGTCATGTGCACCCCCAGGATCAAGCCCCTTCATAAGGTCAACAATTCTTCCATCATAATGAAAGTCAGGAGGCATGCATTGGTGCAAAGGCCTAATCTGGTCCAATAGTCATATGACACATTAGATGAACCCATCTTAGGTTCCCACCAAATACATTTATCAACACTTGTTCTTGCCTCAAGCATGTTCTTTGTCACGACCCGAACATAGTTCCGAATCTAGACATGGAACCTAGAACCATAAATAGCTCCAAGTCAACCCATGACATGAACATGATAACTAAAACTCAACATAACAAATTGCGGAAAAGAAGCTAACATTTGAAATAGCAGAAGTCTGAAAATCTAATAACATCTAAACAACAGAATACATAGCACTAATCCGAAGCTGAACACATACTATGTCTAATAAGCCACTAACATCCTGACGAGTTTATGGGACAAGACCCTAACTAACTCACTAATAAACTGAAACTGAAAGATACTGATAAAAAACTGATAAAGTGGTCCTCGGAGGATGAGGACTCGCCAACAAGCTGGATATGCTAACTCTGAGAACTAACTAGCAGCGGAACTGAACCTGAACGTCCAAGCATGTATCATGAAATGATATAACATAGAGTATGCGGTCAATACTTGGAATGTACCGAGTATGCATGGTAAGTAAAACCTCTAAGTAATTAAAACTGAAATCATGCATATCATAAAACAAATCATCATAAGATTTTGAGAGTAATACTTGCATGCTATTATTTGAAACCATAATTAAATCATAACTGAATCGAATGTCTCAAAGCTGAAATTGATAATAATAAGTAAAATGAACATTGGGTCAAACCTGCTGAAAACATAATATCATGACTGATGAACATGCATAAATAAAATCATGAGGAGTAATGTGAGACTCTTCATATAACCGACATTACCACGATAGAGCTTACGTGGTCCCAACTATTACACTCAAGTAGGCAAAGTTGTCCAAAGCCTTGCCAAGGCTAAGGGCACTACCATGATATCAATACCAAGTTGAAGGCCCCTCGGGGGCAGGGAAAGATCACAAGGAAGGGCTCAAAAAATCTGAATAAACCTACGGTGACACGTAGTTCTGAGGCTCGGGGTTGTCTGAACCCCTAGTTTGCTCGGTGCTAGTCACTACTCCCAAAAATATGCATATGCTCTCCGTTATTTTTTTACGAAGCTAAACCATCACCTTTCAATGAAGCTGATCATAACAATGTATACATAGTCTGAAAACTAAACATGAGGAGCCTTGGCTCAAAACATACCACAAGCTGAAAGGTGGGAGTCTAGACTCCAAAACCATGTGGTAAGCTAATATCATGAAATTGAAGTAAATCATGAAACATACTTGAACATATGGGAATTACCCCAAATGTAAACATTCTTTAAAGTAGACTTGATAGTCAAAATCATAGATATAGACATGGGTAAATCAAAATCATACTTTCACCATAGACATCTCATCATACTTGAAAACATATATCATAATCTCAACCCTTTATGAACTTTCATAGTAGGCATTATATTTTTCAAAACTTCGAAATCAAAATTTTTAAATTGAGATCATTATAAAACATGCCCATAAATTTTAAAACAACATTAGAAACATGAATAGAATCGACCCATGATAGATACATAGAGAATTTTCACAAATTTGGGTTAAAACCCCATGGAATCATCAACCTTGAATTTCATGAATATAGAAGGGGATTTGGGGCATGAGAGTGAATAAATACTTCTATTCATAATCCTACATACCTGGGTATTTTGATTTCACAATCTCCCTTGAAAACCCAAGTGAATTGAGGAAGAACCTAAGGAATCCTCTAGCTTGATCTTCAATGAACTCCTTAATCTTGCATGCATGTAATGAAAAGGCTTAGGATAGTTTAAGAACTCTAAAAACCCTCCTAATTGAGCTTAAAATGATGTAATTTAGGACCCAGGGGCTTAGAAAATTACGAAGATAGCCTTACTAAAATGTTACACCCCATAGTTTCTATTGTTCAACCGATGCGTGCGTACATATGTTGAGAGTTTTGGAGTATGACTCATGCGAGAAAGGGCCCAGGGAATAAACATACGATCACAGAATCGAGTGAGCAGGATGTCAAAGCAGAGGCTGGGCGCAAAGAGCATCGCGTCGTGCCCGTGCCCCGGTGCCTTGAGCGGCGCGTCGCGCCCGTATATTGGTGCTGTGGGTGGCACACCGCACCTCTTGGCCACCGCCTCTCTCTATATATGTCTTAAGTGTGGGACTTGTTTCATTTAACATTTCAAAACGTAGAGGGTTCGGGTGAGGTGATAAAGACACGAGCTTTTCATCAAATTTAAGTCAAATTATGCCATTAAATCACCTCCAAAGGTCAATACTTCTTAGGTAATGATTCCTAGGCTTACGAAGAACGTCTCTACAGAGTTATTTCTTGAAATATCGCCTGGATTATCAGAGCCCCTCCAAATAAATGTTGTAGAAATCATTTCTAATTGAGTCCTAAGCGGCTACAAGTGATAGGCAAGCATTTCTACCTTCTAGACTCTAGAGAATTTGTGAGTTTCTAGCCAAATTAAACAATGTTGAATTGTAGTCAATGTTCTTGAAAGATATCATTATTTGCCATTCCTATTATTGAAATTAGCCTTATTCTTTCAACATAAGGACTGCAAATTCGGTAGAATTACCGCCTAAAGCTTGGAACTGTTTGGGATAATCGAAATTGACATTTGAGGTATGTTAAGGCTTATCTCTTCGGCAGGTTATTCTCATCGTATAGTGATACGACCTATGCCCTCCGAAAGTAGATAATAATCTTATATGCTGTGATTAGCTACTACTAGTAGATAATGATTGTGTATGTTGTGATTAGCTACTATAAGACGTAGTGAGATTATACCATAGTATCCCTCATCGGGAAAGGGTATGTTAAGTTTGACTAACGCCGGGTGCGCCATAGAGCGTTCCCTCGTTCACATGTTTACCATTTAGAGGTATTTTTTTGCTGTCATGCCAAGACCTTAGATGTTTATGGTTAGCTGTTGGGCTTGACTTGGTAAGTTGGACAGCATAGGCCATAGTCGGGCGATATTACTTTCAGTTTGACGCCTATATTGTGTTATACCTCGAAAGCCCTAAGATCAGACTCGGGATTTGAAACGAAGAAAATAAGATTTTCTACACCAGGTCACAGAAAGAGTCGTGACCCGTCAGGATGACCACGAGTCGTTAAGTGACTCATGGTGAGGTGTTTGACT
This sequence comes from Datura wrightii, assembly GCA_035772735.1. Taxonomy (NCBI): domain Eukaryota; kingdom Viridiplantae; phylum Streptophyta; class Magnoliopsida; order Solanales; family Solanaceae; genus Datura; species Datura wrightii. The sequence goes on from JASDFA010000003.1 coordinate 41,293,517, forward strand.
TAAGTTGGAATTTCAGGTTTTTGGGTAACCACAGACACGACCACGAGTTGTGGTCAGCACCACGACTCATTGAGTCAGCTGTGGTCAGAGGCAGTGAAGGATGTAGGAAGGGAAGGCAGTGTACCTAACGATTGGACACCATGAGCCGTGGTTAATGCCACTATTCATTAGGTGGGTCGTGGTCAGCAATTGGTTAAAGGTTTTATGTTTTGGGTAGTGAAGGCGACGAATTGTGACCATGAGTCATCGTCACTAGCAACGACTCGTCCAGTCCCTCGTTGGGACTGACAGTCTGTTTTTCCCTACGGGTTTAGTAAGGGCTTTTTCGTAATTCCTATGATCCTAAGGCCTAGGATACTTCATTTTAAGCTCTGAGAAGTGAATTTTAATAAGGGTAAGTTCATTCTAAGCTATTCCTAATTTATGCATGCAAGTTTAGAAGTCTAGAGGGATGATCAAGCTCAATCTCTCAAGGTTCTTTCTCAATTATTCCTTGGGCAATCAGAGAAGTTGTAGAATCAAATTCTCTCAGGTATGTAAGGTTATGAATGGGTTAAATTGTCCACACCCATGCCCAATCCCTCTCTAATTCATGAACATCTATATGTTGATCCTGTGGGGTTTTACCCAATACATAAATTCCCTAAGCTCCTATTATGGGTATGATCTAAGCATGTTTCTATTGTTGAATTATGATTCATGGGCAAGTTTTACAATGTTTTCAATTATAAATCACATTTTCAAATTTTATAAATTAAGATGCACATCCATGAAAAGTTCATGAAAGTGGAGATCTATGATGTATGTTCAAGTATGTTGAGATATTTATGAGAAAAACATATTTTTAATTTACCCATGTCTATAATCATCTTTTCAAGTGATCAAGTATTTTCAAGCATGTTTAAGTATTGGGCAAGCCCATATGTTGAAGTATGATTTATGGTTTCATGAATTAGCTTAACACATGGTTTTGGACTCAAGTATCCCATTATTTTCAGCTCGTGGTATGATTTGAGCCATTTCTCCTTATGTATGATTTCAGATTTTATATGTATATGATTATTCAGCTTCATCACTAGACGATGGCCAGCTTCGTTAAAAAACGATGGAGAGCATATGCATGTTTTTGGGAGTAGTGTCTAGCAAAGAGTAGGCTAAGGGTCAGTCAACCCTATGCCTCAGAACTACGCGCCAACATAGGTATGATTAGATTATTTGGGACCTCCTTTGGAGCTTTACCTACCCCAAGGGGCCTTCAGCTTGATATCAATATCATGGTAGCGTCCTTAGCCCTAACAAGGCTTTGGACGGCTTTGGCCACTTGAGTGTGATAGTCGGGACCATGTAAGCTCTATCGTGGTAATGTCGGTTATATGATGAGTTTCCTATTGTTCTTCATGATTTCAGTTATGCATGTACATCCGTCATGATATATGTTTTCAACAGGTTTGACCCAATGTTCAGTTTTACTTATGACAATCAGTTTTCAACTTTGGGTCATTTGAATCATTTATGATTTGCAGTGATGTTCAGATCATGATTTCAAAAAATAGCATGCAAGTCTTACTCTCAGATTATTATCGTGATTAAGTTTTATATTATGCATTATTACTGATTTTACTTACTTAGCGGTTTTACTTACCTTGCATACTCGGTTGATTCCACGTACTAACCGCATACTCTATGTTGTATTGTTTCATGATACAGACTCCGATCTTCAGACTCAATCCCATCACTAGCCAATTTTCAGAGTTAGCATCCAGTCTTACTTGGTGAATCCTCATCTCCCGAGGACCATTCTATATCAGTTATCTTTGTATTTCAGTTTCAAACTTAGAGAGTTAGTTGGGATCTTGTCCCATCAACTCATTAAAATTAGAGCCTTTTCAGACATAGTGTATAATCAACTTTAGATTCGTGTATGTATTCTGATGTTATGTTATGGTTAGACTTACGCTATGTTTATTATGATAAATCTTCCGCTTTTATTGATTGAGTTAGATGTATGTTCATGCCATGGGTCGACTTGGAGTCTCTCGAGGCTCCTTGTCCCGTGTCTCAATCCGGGCCTATGTTCGACTTGTGACAAACTTGGTATCAGAGTAATAGGTTTTGAAGTGTCCTAGGGTGTCTGAAAGCCGGTTGCCCATGCTGAATTCAGGGCAGCCATTCAGATGCTAGCAGAGGCCTTGACCGCCTGGTTAATCAGCAGGCGGTAGTGCATGTCCCTCAGAACGGGAATGCTGCGACAGCACGAGTCAAAGATTTTTTAAGGATGAACCCTCCAGAGTTTCTTGGCTAAAAAGTGGACGAGGATCCACATGAGCTTATCAACGAGATTCTAAAGATCGCCCAGGTCATGGGGGTGACTGGGGAGGTGTGCGCCGATTTAGCCTCATATCAGTTAAGGGGGTTGCTCACATCTGGTTTAAGCAATAGAAGGATAGCAAGGCAGTCGGAGCAGGCCCTATCAGTTGGGATGAGTTTCATGTCACTTTTCTAGATCGGTTCTTCCCTCGTGAGATGAGGGAGTTGAAAGTGGTCGAATTTGTGAATCTGAGACAAGGGAAGATGACAGTCCAGGAGTATGCCTTAGAGTTTACTCGTCTGTCCAAGTACGCACCAGAGTTAGTGGTTGATTAGAGAGCTCGAGTGAGCAGGTTTTTTCATGGAGTTGCGGACTACCTAGACAAGAATTTTCGTACCCTGATGCTTCATCGGGATATGGATTTTCCTTGGATAGTATTATATGCCAAGCAGATGGAAGCAGTGCATGTGAGGGAGAGAGAGGCCAAGAAGGCCAGGACAGACAGTTATAGGTTCTCTCAGTAGAGACCAAGTGGTGGGCACCGTTAGCAATCCCACCAGAGATCGTCAGCCCCGGCATCGTCGGCTATGAGTGTTCCATCCAGATCTAGGCACAACCAGAGAGGACGAGCATCAAGCTCTAGAGGCCAGAGCAGCAGGCCCACAGATTCCAGCATCCCAATTTGCGACAGGTGTGGCCGGAGACACACAAATCAGTGTTTGGCGGGTATAGGTGCTTGCTTCAGGTGTGGGGAGCCTGGACATATTCTTAGGGATTGCCCAATAGCTAAATAGGGATATGATAGGAGCCAAGGCCCAATTTCCAGCTCAGCAGCTCCACCAGCATACCCAGCTCAACAGGGCGCATCTACTAGTACGGGTGGCAGACAGTGCCAGAACAAATTGTATGCCCTAGCATCTCGTTAGGAGCAGGAGGTCTCCCTGGATATAGTCACTTGTTTGTTACAAGTTTTCCACCTTGATGTTTATGGGGATACGTTATATTTTATGATGCCCTATGTTGCTAGTAGCTTCAGAGTCAGTCCCAAAATCCTATCAGAACCTTTCTCAGTCTCAACTCCAGTTGGTAATTCAGTTATAGAGATTGCCCTGTCACAGTTCTTTAAAAAATCACCTCAGCAGATCTAGTAGAGTTATCCATGACCGACTTTGATGTTATCCTCAGCATGGATTGGCTATTTACATGTTATGGCTCATTTAATTGTAGAACTCGTGCGTTAGAGTTCCAATTTCCTGGTGAGCCAGTCCTAGAGTGGAAGGGTAGTTCAGTTGTACCTGTATATCATTTCATTTCTTATCTTAAGGCCATAAAGATGATCTCCAAGGGTTGTGTGTACCATCTAGTTAGGGTTAAGGATGCTACGTCTGAGGCCCCGACTATCCAGTCCGTTCCAATAGTATGTGAGTATCTAGAAGTCTTCCCAGATGATTTACCAGGAATCCCTCCCGAGAGGGAGATTGATTTTTGTATTGACCTTCTTTATGATACACAACCTATATCTATTCCTTCCTATAGAATGGCTCCAGCCAAGCTAAAGGAGTTGAAGGAGCAGTTGAAAGACCTTCTAGATAAAGGATTCATCAGTAGAAAATCCCTGTGGGGTGCACCAGTTCTCTTTGTCCGAAAGAAAAATGGTTCTCTTTATATGTGTATTGATTATCGGCAATTGAACAAGGTGACCATCAAGAACAGGTATCCTCTTCCTAGGATTGATGATTTATTTGAGCGTCTTCAGGGTGCTAAGTGCTTTTTGAAGATAGATCTCAAATTCGGATACCATCAACTCAGGGTTCGGGAGAGTAACATTCCGAAGACATCTTTTAGAACTCGATATAGTCACTATGAGTTTGTAGTTATGTCTTTTGGACAAAGAATGCTCCTATAGTTTTTATGAATTTGATAAACAGGGTGTTCAAGCCATACTTGGATATGTTTTTGATTGTGTTCATAGATGACATCCTTATATACTCTCAGAGCGAGGAGGAGCATGCCACTCATTTGAGGGTGGTGCTACAAACTCTCAAGGATCGCCAATTATATGCTAAATTAAGCAAGTGCATGTTTTGGTTGAACTTAGTGGCATTTTTGGGCCATGTGGTGTCAAGCGAGGGTATAATGGTGGATTCTCAAGAGATAGAAGCGGTGAACAATTAGCCTAGACCAGTGAATCCTTCGAATATCAGGAGTTTCTTAGGTTTAGCTGGTTATTATCGGAGGTTTGTTGAGGGGTTTTCATCTATTATAGTGCCATTGACCAAATTGACCCAAAAGAAAGTGAAGTTCCAATAGTCGGAGGCTTGTGAGAGGAGCTTCTAGGAGTTAAAGACTTGACTCACCTCGTCACCGGTGTTAACCCAACCCGAGGGTAGCGATGGGTTTGTGGTGTATTGCAATGCTTCTAGGATCTACCTTGGTTGCATTTTGATGCATCATGATAAGGTTATAGCATATGCTTCAAAGCAACTGAAGGTTCATGAAAAGAATTACCCGACTCATGATCTGGAATTGGCGGTGGTAGTATTTGCCTTGAAGATTTGGTGACACTATTGTATGGGGTCCATGTGGATGTGTTCACAGACCACAAAATCCTACGATATGTGTTTACCCAAAATGATCTAAATCTGCACCAAAGGAGGTGGTTGGAGCTACTCAAGGATTATGATATGAGTGTCCTTTACTATCCGGGTAAGGCTAATGTAGTAGCAGATACACTTAGTAGGCTCTCTGTGGAGAGTGTGTCCCATGTAGATGAGGGAAGGAAGGAGCTGGTGAAGGATGTACATCAAATTGAACAGTCGGGAGTTCGTTTGGTTGACTCGACCGATGGCGGTGTTATTGTTCAGTTCGGATCAGAATCATCCTTGGTGACTGATGTAAAAGCGAGACAAGACGAGTATCCTATTTTGGTAAAACTGAAGGAAGCCGTTTAGAATTAGAAGGTAGAGGTCTTCTCCAAAGAGGGAGATGGTGTGCTTCAATACCAGGGTCATTTGTGTGTTCCGGATGTTGATAATTTGAGAAATCAAATGTTGCATGAGGCTCATGGTTCCAGATACTCTATACATCTAGGTGCCACCAAGTTTACCATGACCTATGGGAAGTCTATTGGTGGAATGGCATGAAAAAAGACATTGCAGAATTTGTGGCTAAGTGTCCGAATTGTCAATAGGTGAAAGTGGAGCATCAAAGACCGGGAGGTGTGTCACAAGACATCAGTATTCCTACTTAGAAGTGGGAGGAAATTAATATGGACTTCATCACAGGGTTGCCTCGCACTCCTCGGCAGTATGACTCCATTTGGGTGGTTGTGGACAGGTTGACCAAAGCAGCTCATTTTCTACTGGTCAAAACTACCAATTTAGTGGAGGATTTTGCTAAGTTGTACATTCGGGAGTTGGTTCGGTTGCATGGAGTGCCATTGTCCATCATATCAGATAGAGGTACTCAGTTTACCTCCTAGTTTTGGAGATCGTTTCAAAAGGGACTTGGTACTCAGGTCAAGCTTAGCACAATGTTTCATCCGCAAACCGATGGTCAGGCGGAGCGGACTATTCAAAATCTCGAGGACATTTTGAGAGAGTGCGTGATTGACTTCAAAAGTAGTTGGGATGATAAATTTGCCTCTCATTGAGTTTGTGTATAACAATAGCTACCATTCCAACATTCAGATGGCTCTGTTTGAAGCTCTTTACGGGCGGAGGTGTAAATCACCTATTTATTTGTTTGAGGTCGGTGAGGCTACATTGATAGGACTAGATTCAGTTCATGAGGCTTTGGAGAAAGTTTAGCTTATAAGGGAAAGGTTGAAAACAACCCAGAGTCGCCAAAAGTCCTATGTGAATGTGAGAGGGAGAGAACTTGAGTTTGAGGTAGATGATTGGGTGTTTCTGAAGGTGTCTCCCATGAAAGGAGTTTTGAGGTTCGGAAAGAAAGGGAAACTCAGCCCCTGTTATGTTGGCTCATGCCGGATTGTGAGACGTGTTGGAAAGGTGCCCTATGAGTTGGAGTTACCCTCAGAGTTAACTTCCGTTCATCCCATTTTCCATGTATCGCTCTTAAAGAAGTGTTTGGGTGATCCAGCTCTAGTTATTCCGGTGGACAGTGTCGGTGTGAAAGACAGCCTTAGTTATGAAGAGGTTCCGATGGAATACTAGATCGGAAAGTTCGTAAGCTAAGGAACAAAGAAGTAGCTTCAGTCAAGGTTGCATGGAGGAATCAGCATGTTGAGGGAGCTACGTGGGAAGCCGAAGAAGATATGATGGCTAAATACCCACATCTATTCCCTTCCGGCTCAGTTCCAGCTTGAGGTATCAGTTTTTGCCCTAAAACTCTATTCAGTTTCATGTTCAGTTCATGTGTCCCAGTTTCTTTCATGTCAAGGCATGTATGTATGATTCGTGAATTCAGTTCAATCATGTGATTTAGTTCGGAGGCAGTCATTTCGTCAAGTTTCAGCTTATATGATCAGTAGTTGAATATGATGATTGCATTTCTCTGCTTTTCTGTATGATTTTCAACATTCGAGGACGAATGTTCCAGAGGGGGAGATAGTTTTATACCCCAAAAGCCCTAAGATCAGACCCGGAAGTTGTAATGGAGAAAATAGAATTTTCTGCACCAGGTCACAGAACAAGTCGTCCCGTGACCCGTCAAGATGACCACGAGTCGTTAAGTGACTCGTGGTGAGGTGTTTGACTTAAGTTGGAATTTCAGGTTTTTGGGTAACCACGGACATGACCACGAGTTGTGGTCAGCACCACGACTTGTTGAGTCATCAAACGCAGTGAAAGATGCAGGAAGGGCAGGTAGTGTACCTAACGACTGAACACCATGAGTGGTGGTCAATGCCACGATTCGTTAGGTGGGTCGTGGCCAGCAGTTGGTTAAAGGTTTTATGTTTTGGGTAGTGAAGGTGATGGGTTGGTAATTTACCAACTCATTAGACTCTAAAACTTAAGTTTTTTTCTAGTTTCCAAGTTGATTATTTGGATTTTATGCCTTTTTTGCTTTTGTTGTATATAAATGCAAAAGTTTGAAGAAAAGAGCAAAAAATGGAGTAAAAAGGAGGAAATGAGCAGAAGCGATGAGACGCAGGTGTTAACCGGCGAAACGCCCGCTAAGAGCTGAAGGTCACTATCTCAGAGGATGAATGGCACTGGCAGTTCATGAGTCACCCGTGGCGAGACGCCAGTGCAGTCGCCGAATGACACTCAGAAATTCTAGAATTAGCATCGAAGACCCGACGGTTCATGGATTGGCATCGGCGAAACACCGAAGTTCACTGGAAATGAGTACAGAAGAAGTGCAAATATCCGGCGGTTCACGAATTTCATCAGCGAACCGCCGGTACTTTCGCCGGCTTCAGAAAGATGCTATTAAGGGTATAACTGTCCATTTCTGGAAAAGGGAGGATACCCTATTTTTCAGGGTATAAATAGAAAAAGAAGTTCCAAGGGGGGGGGGAGAGGAGAAAGAGAAGATAGAGAGTTAGAGAGATTGAGAGAAAAGCCAAGTACACATCACATCATTATTTCCTGTTTTAGCTGGAGACAATCTCTTAGCTGATAAAGGGATTTTGATTGAAATTTGTAGAAGATACTCTGCTCTATTTTCTTCTTTGATATTAATTAAGTTTCAGCTGTAGTGAAGGATAATTGTGTTTTTGATTTATCTACTCTTCTTATTAAATTCAATAGTGCTATTGATGATTTGGTTTTTGAATTTCTTAACTATGAGTAGCTAAAATCATTAACTAGAGGTGTGTGATGATGAATACTTAATTAGATTGGATATTGGTAGAGTCAACTTCATAATGTTCAATTAAGTGTAAATCTATTGGATTCCCTTCAATCTATTAATGAAGATCCTTTGATGATGATATGGGTCTACCTACACTTGCTTGATTGTTGCTCGGGAGAGAATAATTAAGTATTGAAAAGGAATCTAGTAGTGGGTATGGATAAGAGATTGTAAAATTAAGCTACTAATAGCTAAAATTACTTTCTCCTTCCTAATTAGCAGCTAATAGCTAGGAATACTGACGTTGCTGATCCAAATCAATTCAGGTGAGCTAAATCGCAGCTAGAGTTTGAGAAAACTCTAGCTAGGGGTAGTCAATAGGCTGGGAAGCTGAGCCTACCTATTTTCCACGATTATTTGCACTTGTTGAACTTATGAAGATGACCTGGCCTATTCCGGTATAGTTAGTATTTCATCTACACTGCACCTCTAGTATTTCACACTATTGTCAACAACTTAGCTAATCCTTTTACTTTTAGTTCACTAAAGGAATTTGTGTAATTCTCTGCAAAGTTTATTCCCCCCCCCATTTTCATTGTTTTTATGTTAAATCTATATGGTGCAAGCTAATATCAATTTCTCAATCGATGCTTGAATTTATCACTCCCTAGTCCTCGTGGTATTCGACCCGGACACTCGTCGGGTTACTTGTTTTGATACAATTATCGTGTATATTCTTTGACTTAAGAATATATTTTTGACGTTATCAAAAATGGAGCCATTGCCGGGGACTAGCGCTTGATAATCTAGTGATTGATTGTAAAGTTGAATTAGTATGCATCGTAGCTACTTGATTTGATTTACTGCTGTGCTGTTAGGATATCACCACCTCATGAGCCATCACTCCCAAGTCGGAGATAGCTCAGTGGAGGGGAACATGGAACTTGAAGAAGATAATCTGATGATGCCGGAAGTTGCAGGAGCCATTCGCCTACCACCAACAGTAGGGAATGCGGTGTTCCTTGTTACTAGCACCATGTTGCACTTATTTAAAATGAAAGGGCTTTTCGGCAGCAAGCCAAGCGAAGATGCAAATCGGCACTTGAGGAATTTCTTAGAAATTTGCCAGCCCTTCAACATCACAAACATTAGTCAAGAGTCAATCCGGTTGAGACTCTTCCCTTTCTCATTGACGGGGAAAGCAACAATGTGGCTGGAGGAACTTCCTCTGGGGTGTATTACTTCGTGGCAATAGTTAACCGAGGCTTTCCTAGATCAGTTTTTCCCTCCCTCAAAGATGTTACAACTGAGGGATAATATTACAAACCACCGACAAGAACAAGGAGAGCCTTTGCATGAGGCATGGTTAAGGTTTAAAAAGACTCTTTTCCCAAATCATGGATTATCGGATGGAGTACTTCTCCAAAGCTTCTATAAGGCCATTGATTCAATCAACAAATCCATTGCCAACAACCTAGCTGGGCGTTTAATTATGGACCAAATATATGGGTTAGCCAAAGCTCTCCTTGACCGAATGACAAAAACCAACAAGGCTTGGATTAATCTTTAATAGTTGGCGAGTCAATGAGAGCCAGCCGAGTGTATAGAAACTACCCAGTCTTAATCTTCAATAAGGTCATTCCAACTGATCTGGTAGAGTTAGACATGGTTGACTTTGAACTTATTCTTGGCATGGATTGGTTACACTCCGGTTATGCCTCAGTCGACTGTAGGACTAGAGTCGTCAGGTTTTAATTCCCTAATGAGCCAACTTTAGAGTGGACGGGCAGTAGTTCAGCGCCTAAGGGTTGGTTTATTTCCTACCTTAAGGCCATAAAGCTTATTCCCAAAGGGTGTATTTATCATCTAGTTTGGGTCAAAGATTCTAGCTCTGAGACCCCAACTATCCAGTCAGTTTCAATTTTCAGCGAGTTTCCTGATGTGTTTCCGGAAGCCCCTCCAGAGTGGAAATAGATTTCTGTATAGACATTCTCCTAGAAACTCAGTCCATCTCCATCCCTCCTTATAGAATGTCTCCAGCTAAGCTTAAGGAGTTGAAGGAGCAGCTAAAAGACCTTCTTAACAAAGGTTTTATCCGACCCAGCATCTCCCTGGGGTGCTCCAGTGTATTCGTGCAGAAGAAAGACGGTACCCTCAGAATGTGCATCGATTACCGTCAGTTGAACAAGGTAACAGTCAAGAATAGGTATCCCTTACCCAGGATTGACGACTTGACGACTTGACAACTTGTTTCTCCAAAATCGATCTCAGGTCGGGGTATCTTCAGCTAAGAGTCAGAGAGTATGACATACCAAAAATAGCTTTCAGGACTCGGTATGGTCACTACGAGTTCGTGGTTATGTCCTTTGGACTCACAAATGCCCCCACAACTTTTATGGACCTGATGAACAAAGTCTTCAAGCAGTATCTAGATATGTTTGTCATTGTATTTATCAACGACATTTTGGTATACTCTAGAAATTAGGAAGAACATGCTAATCACCTGAGGATAGTGCTTCAGACACTCAGAGACCGCCAGTTGTTCTCCAAGTTCAGCAAATGCGAATTCTGGTTGAGGTTCGTGACTTTCCTTGGTCATGTGGTCTCCGGTGAGGGCATTCAAGTAGATTCTCAAAAGATAGTGGCGGTGAAAGATGGCCCAGACCTACCTCCCCAACCCAAATAAAAAGTTTCTTGGGTTTAGCAGGTTATTACCGACATTTTGTAGAAGGCTTTTCCTCTATAGCATCCCCTCTGACTAGGCTGACTCAGAAGAAGGTGAAATTGCAGTCGCTAGATACGTGTGAGAAGAGTTTTCAGGAGTTAAAAACTCGACTCACTATTTCTCCAGTTAACCTTGCCGGAAGGATCATATGGGTTTGTAGTGTATTGTGACGCTTCTAGAGTTAGACTCGATTGCGTTCTGATGCAGCGGGGTAAGTGATAGCCTACGCCTCCAAACAACTCAAGGTTCAAGAAAAGAATTATCTGACTCATGACCTAGAGTTGGCAGCAGTGGTGTTTGCGTTGTAAATATGGAGACACTACCTTTACGGGTCTCACATGGATGTTTTCATCGATCACAAGAGCCTTCAGTATGTGTTTAGTTAGAAAGACCTAAATCTTCGTCAGAAAAGGTGGTTGGAGCTATTGAAGGACTATGACATGAGCGTGTTGTATCACCTGGGCAAAGCCCATGTGTTGGCTGATTCCCTAAGCAGAGTATCTCTGGGGAGCGTGGCTCATGTTGAAGGGAGCAAAAAGGAGCTGGCAAAGGATATCCACAGATTAGCTCGGTTGGGAGTATAGTTGGTTGATACAGCTGAGGGCGGAGTAGTTGTGCAGAGTGGATCAGATTCCTTGTTGGTAGTTGAAGTTAATTCAAGGCAGGATGAAGATCCAATACTACTTAAATTGAAGGAGGCGGTTCTCAGAAAGGAAGTGGAGGCTTTCTTCCAAGGGGGAGATGGTGTACTCCGTTACCAGGATAGATTGTGCGTACCAGATGTGGGTGAGTTGAGATAGCAGATACTGGCTGAAGCACACAACTCGAGATATTCCATCCACCTAGGTTCTACTATGATGTACCGTGATTCGTGGGATATTTACCGGTGGAATGGCATGAAGAGGGACATCGCATAATTTGTAGCTAAGTGCCTGAACTGCCAGCAAGTCAAAGTAGAATACCAGAGACTGGGAGGTATGACGCAGGATATCAGCATACCCACATGGAAGTGGGAAGAAGTAAATAGGGATTTTATTATGGGTCTACCTCAGACTTGTCAGCATCATGATTCAATCTGGGTGATAGTAGACCAGATGACTAAGTCATCACATTTCCTCCCAGTTAAAACTACAAATTCAGCTGAGGACTATGTTAGGCTTTATAACCGAGAGTTGGTCAGACTTCATGGGGTACCTTTGTCCATTATCTCAGATAGAGGTACCCAGTTCACCTCTCACTTCTGGAAGTCATTTTAGAAGGGACTTGGTACCTAGGTCAAGCTCAGTACAACATTTCACCCACAGACAGATGAACAAGCTGAGTGGACTATTCAGGCCCTAGAAGATATGTTGAGGGCATGCATGATCGATTTCAAGGGTAGGTTGGATGATCACTTGCCTCTTATCAAGTTTGTGTACAATAACAGCTACCACTTCAGTATCCAAATGGCCCCGTTTGAGGCATTGTATGGTAGGAGGTGTAGATCTCCTATCGGGTGGTTTGAGGTCAGTGAAGCTACTCTAATTGGGCCATACTCAGTCCATGAAGCTATGCAGAAAGTACACCTCATCTGAGAAAGATTGAAAATAGCTCAGAGCCGTCAGAAATCTTATGCTGATGTGAGGAGAAGAGAATTAGGGTTTGTAGTGGATGACTGGATTTATCTGAAAATTTCACCCATGAAAGGGGTGATGATATTTGGGAAAAAAGGGAAACTCAGTACGAGATATGTGGGACCCTATAGAATTCTGAAGCGAATTGGCAGTGTGGCATATGAGTTAGAACTACCTCCAGAGTTGGCATCTGTGCACCCAGTATTCCATGTGTCACTATTGATGAAGTGCATCGGTGATCCAACTTCAATTGTGCCATTAGACAGTGTGGGAGTGAAAGATAGTCTCTCTTACGAAGAGGTCCCAGTTCAGATCCTTGACCATCAGGTTCGTACGCTGAGGAACAAAGAATTAGCTTCAGTCAAAGTCTTGTGGAGGAATCAGCATGTAGAAAGAGCTACGTGGAAATTCGAAGAAGATATTATGGCTAGATATCCACACTTATTCCCTTTTCAGTTTAGTTCTGACATTAGGTACTAAATTCCTCCTCAGTACTCTGTTTAGTTCCGTACTCATCAGCTCTATTTAGATTTTCTATGTGCATTCTAGTTGCATTAGCTCTGTTAGTACGGTTAAGTCAGCTCGGAGTCAGTTACTCCTTCAGAAACCAGCTCATAGTCTCAGTCTAGGAATTTCATCTCTTTTCCTAGTTGTCCAGTATTTTTAATATTCATTCGAGGATGAATGATTTCAAGGGGGAGATATTGTAACACCCCAAAATTTTTCAAGACCAGACTCAACCATTTCAAGAAAATTCAGAAGAAAAACCATAAAAATGCCTCAAAACGATTGAGACAATGAGTCGTGGTCAGCTCCAACGACTCATTGTGTTAGTCGTGGTCAACAGGGCTTGGTCTCTCAGGAACCCATGAGACAAGGAACGACCCATTGTGAGAAACAATGAGTCATCCTGTCAGTCGTGGTTTCCCCAGCACTGAAATCCTTTCCAGGACCCTACGAATCAACCAATGAGTAGTTGTCAGAAATAATGACCCGTTGTGAGGGTCGTTGGGTGAAAACCTTGAAATCACCTTCCAGTGACGACGAGTGGAAACGACGACCCGTTGTTTTCCACAATGAGTCATTGTCATCACCCGTTGTGTCAACTTAGAGAATTTTTAGAAATCCTCTAGTGAACCCAACAACTGGACATAATGACCCGTTAGGTCCACCAACGAGTCGATATGTCACCCGTCGTCAGATCCTCCAAGTATTCCTCGTATAGTGACCACGGGGGAACCAATGACCCGTTGGTTCATCCAACGAGTCGTGGTGACCCCTATTGCTAGATCCAGCATTTTCAAGTTCCAGGCAGTGGAACCAACGAGAGGTCCCAACGAGTCTTGGTCACAACCAACGACTCATTGAGTGACTCGTTGGGACCCTGTCGGCCAGTTTTCAGATTTTATTTCCAGGGTTGTTTTACTAATTTTCCAACCATTTAGTCCCTAAACTACATCGTTTAAGTTTGAATTAAGGGGATTTAGAGGGATTAAACGGTTCTTCTCCCTCATTCCCCACTCAGATCATCAGAAAGCATCGTAAAGTTTCTCTCAGGAGCTCTCAGAGCAAAAACTAGGACATCCCACTTCTCCTCAGATTCTCAAGGAATTTCTTCGGTTTTCTTTATCAGGTATGTGGGAATTAAATAAGGGAATAGTTCCTCCCTTGTAATCCCAAATTCTTCTCTATCTTCTTTATCAGTTCTTGCCTTGAAACTTTCGAATGTGAAGAAATTATAAGTCAGACTTCGTTTAATTCATGTGAAATATTATTTATGTTAATTGTAGATATTATCCCACCTTTTTGTGACTATATTGATTCTTGTCCCTGTAAAGTAAAATCTAACCCTAGCTCTTGAATGTAGAAAAACCAGAGTCTTGCATAACTGATTAATTATCGAAATTGGTTGATTCTATCAGTATTGGGGATTCCCATATTATTAGTATGTATTGAAATCTCAGTTAGATGTATGTCAGTTCTGTTCAGTCAGAATGTTAAATACTCAGTGCTACTCAGAAATGTCAGCTGATCAGTTTGACTACAGAAATTCTTGAGGTGTTAGTAGTGCATTCCAATTATCAGAATTAGACTCAGTATCAAATTTTAGTGGTTCTTTAGGAGGTCATGACACTTTTAGATAAGAAGCTATGACCAACCTTAGGACCCCAGCTTCAGATTACAGTTTGTTCTTTAGACGGTTACAATGCTTCCAGATAAGCATCTTTGACCAGTCTTAGAACCCAGTTACAGAATCCGGTCTGATAAGACTCTCAGGGTGCTTACATATAGGTATTCCTGACTTAGTCTTGGGCCCCAATTTCGAGCTATCAACTTAGTAGTCAGTCTAGGACTATCCAGTGGGAGTAGGACTTAGCACCGAGTGGATCGGGGTTCCAGTGCACCCAGGTTCCCAGAACTACGTTGCCACCGTAGGATATATTTTTATTGGCCTCATGGCCCCAGACCTGTGATCACTCAATTCATGCCTTATACCCTGGCAAGGTATATTGGGTCTTACCGATGAGGTGTATACATCAGACTCCACGTCTAGCTCATGTGGTTATATGTCAATTATAGACTCTCCCACTAGTCAGCTCAATTCAGTCTCGTATTAGTTAGTTCAAATCAGTTCAGCACAGTATTTCAAATTAGTATCTCAGATTTAGGGCATGTCCTTTACCATCAGACAGGGTCATTTGGACCATCTCAGTTTATTGAAGTTATTCAGTTTCAGCATTTTCAGTTGGTCATTACATGTCTTTTCAGTTCAGTTATTTTATTCCTTGTGTATGGTTTCTCTCACTTACTCAGTATATTCAAAGTACTGACGCATATCTTGTATGTTGTATCATTTTATGATACAGCTCCAGGTTCTCAGTCACAGCACTGTTAGCTGACCTCGCTCAGTTTTATGATACAGCTCCAGGTTCTCAGTCACAACACTGTTAGCCGACCTCGCTCAGACTTTCCCAGCTTCATCATTTGTGAGTCCTCATCTTTTGAGGATGAGGAGTATTTCTTTCAGTTCTATTTCTTTTATTTACACTTGAAATTAGCTGGGGGCTTATCCCAGCAACTCATCAGTTGTAGTTGGCTTTCAGACACAGATATAGTTTCAGACCTTCAGCTTTGTATCAGTTGTTTCTAAACTTTATGATTCAGCTTTGTTTTCATAAATGTTTTATATTATTATTTTAAAGTTTCCGCTATGTTTTACTCAGAATTCCAATGTTATGGTGGACCATGGGCTGACTTGGGGTTACTTATGACTTCAAGTACCATGTCTGGTCCAGGGTATAGACTCGGAGCGTGACACATTGGGTCAAACTTGCTGAAAACATAATATCATGACGGATGAACATGCATAACTGAAATCATAAGGAATAATAGGAGACTCTTCATATAACCGACATTACCACGATAGAGCTTACGTGGTCCCAACTATTACACTTAAGTGGGCAGAGTCGTCCAAAGCCTTGCCAGACTACGGGCGCTACCATAATATCAATATCAAACTGAAGGCCCATCAAGAGTAGGGAAAGCTCACAAGGGAGGTCCCACAGAATCTCAATAAACCTACCTTGGCATGTAGTTTTGAGGCCTGGGGTTGTCTGAACCCCTAGCCTGCTCGGTGCTAGACACTAATCCCAAACACATGCATATGCTCTCCATCATTTTTCAAAAAAGCTGAACCATCACCTTTCGACGAAGCTAATCATAACAATATACACGTAGTCTGAAAACTGAACATGAGGAGCGTTGGCTCAAAATATATCACAAGCTGAAAGGTGAGAGTAGACTCCAAAACCATATGGTAAGCTAATATCATGAAATTGAAGTAAATCATGGAATATACTTGAACATATGGGCATTGCCCCAAACTTAAACATGCTTTTAAGTAGACTTGATAGTCAAAAATCATGGATATAGACATGGGTAAATCAAAATCATACTTTCACCATAGACATCTCATCATACTTGAAAACATAGATCATAATCTCAACCTTTCATGAACTTTCATAGTTGGCTTTATATTTTTCAAAACTACAAAATCAAAATTTGTAAAAGATCATTATAAAATATGTCCATGAATCCTAAAACAACATTAGAAACATGAATAGAACCGACCCATGATAGATACATAGAGAATTTTCACAAATTTGGGTTGAAACCCCATGGAATCATCAACCTTGAATTTCATGAATTTAGAAGAGGATTTGGGGTATGAGAGTGAAGAAATACTCTCATTCATAACTCTACATACCTGGGTACTTTGATTTTACAATCCCCCTTGAAAACCCAAGTGAATTGAGGAAGAACCTAAGGAATCCTCTAGCTTGATCTTCAATGAACTCCTTAATCTTGCATGCATGGAATGGAAAGACTTACAATAATTTAAGAACTCTAAAAACCTTCCTAATTGAGCTTAAGAAAATGACGTAATTTAGGATCAAGGGGTTTAGGAATTATAAAAATACCCTTACTAATATGCAAGAAAATTGCACTCTGCCAGTTACCCCAAGTGACACGACGTCTCATGGTGTCCAAATCATGAAGTACAATGCCTAATCTTCCACACTTCAAGCCGGCTCCTGACTATGACCAACTCTACGAGTCATGGAGTCACTTCATGACTCGTGGCTGCCTCTTGTGCCATCTCTGGGAAAGTAAACCTTGCATTTTTTACCACCTTGACCATGGATCACTTCACGAGTCATCAGTCAAACCACGACTTATTACTTCCACTCGTGGTCACCCCCTGACACGAGTTCCTGCCAAGCCTTCTCCATTTCACGAGTCATTTCATGACTCGTGAAGTCTCCTCACAGGTCACTGGACGACTCGTCCTGTGACTTGATGCAGTATTTCCTGTTTTCTCCGCTTAAACCCCCGGGTTTGATCTTAGGAACTTTCGGTATATAACATTCTTCCACAGTTGTGAACCTCCTTTCCATGGGACTAAAGCTAGGATGTTATTCTTGCTATATTTATTCCACATAAAGTTAGTACAAGGTGATCTAGTGGTCCTGAATTTCCACAATAACTTAGTAAATAAATCTTTTGAGATATCTACTAGGGATCTGAATCCTAGTCCTCCTTCTGCTTTTATTAGACACATATTCTGTTAGGCCATCCAGTGTCTACTGTTGCCTTCCTTTTTAGTACTCCAGTGAAATCTTGCAAAGATTTTACGTAGTTCATTGATAGCGTATTTAGTGGGAAAAAGTGTTGATAATAGATAGACAGGAATACTCTAAAGTACACTATTGATTAGCACTGCTTTCCCTCTAAATAATAACATTCTGCCCTTCTAATTCTGCAGTTTCTATTTTACCTTCTTGATTAATTCATTATAGTAGCAATTCTTCTTCCTAGTATGAAATATAGGGCAACCTAAGTACTTGATGGGAAAATCTTCTTTGATATAACCAGTGATTCTTCCTACCTCCTCCACCTGTGCAGCAACAACATTTCTGAACATATAAAAAGCACTCTTCTCCCTGTTAATCTTCTACCCAAATACTTCTTCATATGTTTTAAGAGTTTCCATAATCATCTCAAGAGATGAAGAGTCTGAAGAAGTTAAAATTATAGTGTCATATTCATAATCTATATGATTAAAGCACTCCATTTTGGCATTCCATATCCTTTATATAAACAGTTATCAAATAGAGAATTCAATGCCCTTGAGCGTACTTCAGCAGAGATGACAAACAAGGCTGGTGATAGGGGATCCCCTTATTTAACCCCCCCTTGTTGAGTGGAAAAAATTCATGGCTCTGGCCATTTATCAGTACATAATACCAGTTGTTAGCAATAAGTCTCCAGACCAGATCTACAAACAAATCTGAGAATCCCATTTTCCTTGGAACTTTAGATAAGTATAGCCATGAAACCCTGTCATAAGTTTTAGCTATATCTAACTTGATAACACATTAGATGGTTTGCCTTTTTCCTGATATCTGCAACTATTTATTGGGTGAGCAACACATTCTCAATAATACATCGACCCTTTACAAACCCAAATTGATTGGAAGAAATAATTTGAGGAAGTAATCCATTAATTCTATCATGAACCACCCTAGAAATAATTTTTTTGATGAAATTACTCAAACTAATTGGCCTAAAGTCTAAGAAAGATTGGCAGATGTCTTTCTTAGGTAGTAGGACTAAATTAGTATGAGTGAAAGACTTGGGGAGGGTATCACCTGCAAAGAAGGCCACCACCACTTTAAGCACATCTCTGCCTACAATCTCCCAACAACTTTGAAAGTAGCAACCTGTTAACTATCAGGACCACTAGCACTTAAACCATTTAAATTAGACACTGCTCTCGTAGCTTCCTCCATATCAGGAACTTTACATAGCCTTTGATTATCTCTGTGTGTCACCACTTCCCCAGATGATTCAGTAATTGGAATCTGGAACTGTCTAACTCCTATGTAATTTGATTCTAAAAGTATCTAGCTTCTTGATCAACAATCTCTTGTTCTTCCTCTAACCATTTCCCTTCACCATTCTGAACCCTCTTGATCTGGACTCTTTTCCTTCTGTCATTCACCAAATTATGAAAATATCAGGTATTTTTGTCCCCTTCATCATACCATGTCGCACCAACCTTTTGTTTTCAACATTCTTCTTCATAATGAATGTATTTCTTCATTTCTTCTTGGGCTTGTTGCAAGATCATTCTATTATTTGGACAAGGATCCTCTTTAAAAAACTGCTCTTTGATTTTAACCAGTTCTTCCCTAATTAGAAGATGTTAAAATATATCCCCAAAGGTGTATTTGCTCCACTTTGATAGAACCTTCTTAATATTCTTCACTTTTATATTTGAATGTTAAGAAAGGGTGTCCTTCAAAGTCTGCTACCCAATTCTGTCTCGCCACTGTTAGGAAATCCTTATGCTCTATCCAAAATTTTAAAAACGTAAAAGGTTTCCTCATATTAGCAACTCCATCTCCTATCCTTACTACTAGAGGTGTATGGTCTGACCCAGTTTTACTAAGGTTTTCAACTTCAACAACACCATATTTATGTTGTAGAGATTAATTTACTAACATCCTATCCAACCTTTCAAAGATGCATTCATTGTTAATCCTCCCAATCCACCATGTGAATGGGCTTCCTTTAAAACCTATATAAAAAAGATCAAATGAATTAATACAGTAAGCAAAGTCTTCACTATCATTCTGAGAAAATGGGTTTCCTCCTATCTTTTCCTCCTCATTGAGAACGACATTAAAGCCACCTCCCACCAACCATGAAAGTGTCATTCCATCATCCAATTGATAAATATTATCCCATAAGTGTAGTCTCTCCGCATTCTCACATTTTGCACAGACCAACGTGGTAATGATAGTGTCTCTATCCTCTAAAAAAGTCAATTGCAAAGTAATATATTGTATGGAATCTTCAAGAACCTCCACTTCAACATTATCTGCTACAAAGAACCAGATTTTTCCATTTATATTAGCCTCTACAGTCCGCATGTTTAATCTTCTCCTATATTTCTAGATATATCCTGCCTATTGAAATGGTTCCATTAGTGCTATTAAAAAAAATGATGATGCCTGTGAAGAATTTGTAATCTATGAAAAGCTTGATATGTTCTAACAGATCTTACATTCCATATAATAGCCTTCTTCATCATTTTGCATTAGATTTAGTAGTTGCCCTCCTTGCAACCATTTTTTTTTACCTTGTAACCTATCCTCTTTATTCTTTTATTTTATTTTATTTTTTAAAAAGAGGGGTCAAAAATATCTGTGAGTCAAAAATGTCTTGCTATTATAATTTTTGTCTCAAAAATGTTGTTAACCATTAAAAGAATCAAAAATACCTTTTTTTTCTAACGGTTATTTCAATGTAAATAAAAGTGAGCTAATTTTTCTTTTAAACTATTTAAAATAGAATAATTTTATCATTAATTTAAAGTTCAGGACAAATACTCTTTGTAATAAAGATTTAAGTAAAAGTTTATTTTGGAGATTATGAGATTCATCTAACTATTTTGAATGATAATTTTTGCACAATGCCAATTATATAAATTATATATATTAATTTCTCAACTAAACATTTATTCTATTGTTTTTTCAAAATTATTATACTGGGCCTCGACTGGAATCTGAGATGGCTTAAAATTAAAATAAGTAATACAGGGATCAAGACATAATTGAAATTAATTTATTTTATCATATTATTCTTAGACTTAGTATGAAAAGATACATGATATTATATTCAAAAATAACAAGTCATACATAATGTGCATGAACCAGAAGAAAAAAAATAGTTATATGCCATCTTATTATTATTATTATTATTTTTTAAAATGAGAAGTGTCTATACAATATATATTTTTATGTTATTATATTTCTCAAATTCAATACCGACTCCTCCTAAAAAAGAAATTAAAAGAATAAGGATAAAATTATCTCATTTCGAATAGTGCAAGGATTAATTTGGCCCCTTTGTTTTTGTTTTGGAACAACCGTTAGAAAGATGGATATTTTTGATTTATTTATATAGTTAGAGAGTATTTTTAAGCTAAAACTATAACGACAAAGGCATTTTTTATCCAAAAAATAACAATGGGTAAGATTCATTTATTTTGATTAATTAAGGAGTACTTTTAACTCTTTTTCCTACGATTTGCCCCTTAATGTATTTATTTTCTGCAAAAATATAAAAGTGTTCATCTTGTAAAAGGTGAATCAGGAAAAGTAAAAAAAAAATAGAAGAATATGTAAAAGGGAATAAATCAAGGTCGACAAAAAAAAACTATAAAGATTTAATTTGATATACTAAACAATGTTCTGCCTTTTAAAATTCACAGGTAGAGGCATTTAGTGATAATTTATGACCAAAGTGTGGTGCCCCCATTCCATGTACAAACTACAAACTACAAACACTTTTAATAATATTAGGGATTGGGATCAAATTTACTCTTATATTTTTATTTATTAGCTAGTATTATTCTTCGTTATACTACTTGATCAAATCCACTATGAAACTTAATAGATATATCCTTATTTTAAAGGTTATTCATCATGATTTTTTAAAATCACACGTGTCCTGACATTTGGATAAGGTGAATGACACATGATATGTCACTTTAGCGCCAGAATTTTATTCTTTTTTCATTTTAATTTTTTTTCTTTTCTTCTTTTACTTTTTCATTTTCTCTTCCTACTTTTTTTTCCTTACTATAAAATCCAAAATATTTTATTAATAATATTTATATATTATTTCCTAATTTAACTTAAATTTTCTCAAAAATTACAATCCTTAATGTTTAATGTTTATTATTTATTATTTATTATTTATTATTTTAATTTATTTTCTTCTTTTACTTTTTACTTTTCTCTGCTTACTTTTCTTTTTCCTTTCTACAAAATTCAAAATTTTTGTTCCCAGAAAAATGAGTGTACTTTACTTTCTCCTAGAGAAATTAATTTTTTAAAAAAACTGCTACAACTCAGATTTTCAAATTTTGGATTTTGTAGAAAAGAAAAGGAAAAGTAAGAAGAGAAAAGAAAAAAGTAAAAAAGAAAAGATAAATAAATAAAAAATTGAAATGAAAAATAAAAATAATAAACATTAAAGATTGAAAATTTTGAGGAATTTAAGTTAGATTTGGACTTAAAATATAAAATATTATTAATAAAATATTTTGGATTTTGTAGAAAGGAAAAGTAAAAAGAGAAAAAGAAAAAGTAAAAGAAGAGAAGAAAGAAATTTAAAAAAAATAAATATTAAAGATTGTAATTTGTGAGGAACTTTAAGTTAGATTAGGGATTAATATATGAAATATTATTAATATAATTTCTTTTTGATTTTGTAGAAAGAAAAAAGAAAAGTAAGAAGAGAAAAGGAAAAAGTAAAGAAGAAAAGAAAAAATCTAAAATGAATAGAGAATAAAAATCTGGCGCTGAGGTGGCATGCCATGTGGCATTTATCTCACCCAAATGTCAGACCACGTATGATTTTAAAAAGTCATGGTGGACAATCGTTAAAAATAAGGGTACATTTATTAAGTTTCATAACGACAGAGGTATATTTGACCAGATAATAACTAAGGATAAAGCTAGCTAATAAATGAAAGTAGAGGAATAAATTTGACTCTAATCTCATAATATTATATTAATATATCTCCTTATTTTCTTTTACCTTGTTATTATTAATTTGTAAATAGAAACTTATCAATTCATTATTGACTAGAAGAGAAAATCTGCAATTTGATATGAATGTGCTTCTGTAGAGCGGAAACTTGACCGCATGAGATGGGTTATTTTTCACCAAACAAAAGTGTGCTTCCAAACTTGTGAAATAAACATTGGACAAAGCTTAGTAAGAAAACATTGAAATTTGTTTTCAATTATTGTAGTAAATTTTAGCATAATAAGTTGTTTAGATTTAGGATGAATTTAAATTTTAAATTTGTATTAGGTTGTTTGAGTTGTTGAGATACTTTAGATTTTTAAAATTTTAAATTATGTATATTTTTTTTATTTTAAGTTAGCTATTTAAAGCCCTCATATGCTTAATAAAATTATTGAGAGACATTTTCAATCAATACTTTCAATCTTTTTTGCCATGCCCCAAACTGGGAAAATGCATGACTGAGACTTGATACCTGACGAACCGAGAAACCGGCTATATGATGTTTGAAACCATAACATTTAGGCCAAAGAGACCACCTGTCATAGTTAACTATACCTCACCTATGGACCGATGAGGTCCAACCACAAATAAGATAGGAAATATAATACCAACAATGCCAAATATAATAAGACAAAATAAGAACAGAAAGTCGACGAGGCCACAAACTAAGCTACACTGCACATCCAAGTCCACAAGCCTCTACAGAGTAAATAACACTAAATGGTGGGGACAGGGCCTCGACTTACCCATAACTGTACAACAAAACACATGCATAAACAAAACTAGGTTGCCGCTCCAGGAAGAAAGGAGCATACCAACTTTCGGTTAAACTTAAACTCCTACAACAACTGGCGATCGGAGCCTCTACCTATACCTGTAGCACGAGTGTAGGTCCTCAGGCGAAGGGACATCAATATGAATAAAATATACTGGTACGTAAGGCTGAAAGCTATAAATGCAAGTAACACCAAAGATAACTAGAAAAAGAACAACTTAAAAGTTAGCGTAAGAAAGAGACAACCTGTAACTCTGAGGTATTACTGAAAAAGAACAACTCAAAAGACAGCGCAAGGAAGAGACAACCTGTAACTCTGCAAGCTGAGACACTATAGGCATGTCATGCATGAAATATCTGTATTTGCTCATTTATAGGGGCATTCATACAATACTTGGACCGGGTATGGTAATGATGCCTGGATATAATATAATATAATCACTCATAAGTCCTCCGATACTCAGAACGGGTATAATCTGTTCTAATATGCGGATCAGAAGTAATAATAACAATAATACTCTAACACCCCGTATAGTTTAAGAAATAAATCTGTACTTCGAGGTAGGACTAAGAGTACTTAGTATGCTAAGAAGAAAGTGTTTCGAGGTATCTCAGTCACTCTATGGTCGTATGTTAAGATTGAACATCGATCAAGTTGTAGAACAAAAGTCAAAAAAAATTATCACAAATTTCTTTTTTAAAATTCTTTAAATTTTAAGTTAGATGTCTCAGATCTTTTCTCCCAATCTATAAAGAATTAGGGGGCCTACGACCTATTAAATTAAAGGTCTATGAGTCTAGTTTTCAATACATCTTAATACGACTTTGGAGTAGAGAGATATTAACATTTTTGAGAGATTGCACAGACAGGGGATGAGGACCCGGGAGGGTCCATGATGGCAGTGTGTCATGCCAGTAAATCAGCACATGGGGCAATGTGACACGTTTCCCCTATGTCGGTTATGTCACGACCCGAATGGAGGCCTGAATTGTAACATAGGACAAGGAGCCCCGAGAGACCCCAAGTCAACCCATGACATAAGCATACATCTAACTCAATCAAGAAACTGAATAATCAACAAAATACTCATAGAGGAAGTCTAACTTGAACACAACATCAGAATACGACATCTGAAGCTGAATACATACAAATGTTTGAAAAGCCTCTAAACATGACAAGTTGATGGGACAAGATCCCAACTAACTCAACAAAATGAAAACTGAAATATATATAAGAAATCTGAATAGTCTAGTCCTCGGGAGATGAGGACTCACCTACATGAACAATGCAATCTCAGAAGACGGACTATGAGCGGGGCTTAATCTGAGAGTCGGGTCCTGTATCATAAAACGATACAACATAGAGTATGCGGTCAGTACGTGGAATGTACCGAGTATGAAAGGTAAGTAAAATCGCTAAAGTAAGTAAAATAATTTAAAGACAATGCATAATATAACATAAACATTAAGAATCTGAGAGTAGGGTTTGCATGCATTCTTTCTGAAATCATGATCTCTTCATAACATAACATGACATAACTTCATAACATCATAACTAAATCGATTGACTCAAAGCTGAATTCTGACATTTATAAGTAAAGATGAATATTGAGTCAAACTTGTTTTAGAACATGCATATATATATATATATATATATATATATATATATATATATATATATATATATATATATCATGAGTAATGAATATACATATTTGAAATTATGAGGAACAATGGGAGACTCGTCTCTTAACCGACATACCACGATAGAGCTTACGTGGTCCCAACTATCACTCAAGTGGGTAGACCTGTCCAAAGTCTTGCCAGGGATAGGGATGATACCATGATATTGATATCAAGATAAAGGCCTATTGGGGTAGGGGAAGCTCACAAGGGAGGTCTCGAAGTAATATATGTAATAGTATCAACCTACGTTGGCGCGTAGTTCTGAGGCATAGGGTGATCGACCCTTAGCCTGCTCGGTGCTAGATATTACTCCCAAAAATATGCATATGCTGTACATCATTTTATAATGAAGCTCAACATTGTCTATTGACGAAGCTCAATACTCAAATACATCTCAAATATGAAATCATGCATATGAGAAGCTTTAGCTCAAACATACCCCAAGCTGAAAATATAATTGGGAGTCTTCGCTCCAAAACCATGTGGTAAGCTATGCATAAGAAAACTTTAACTCAAAACATACCACAAGATAAAAATATAATTGGGAGTCTTCGCTCCAAAATAATGTGGTAAGCTTAACTCGAAAAAATTATCATTCATACTTAACATGTGGGCATTGTCCAAAGCTTTATCATACTTAGAAATACTTAATTCTCATCGAAAACATAATTGTAAATACGGGTAGCTTCAAAACATGGTTTTCATCATAATATCTCATCATCATCATATATTCATCACAAATCTCATCTTTCATGGACATTTCATCAATGGGCTTTTAAATTTATACAACTAGAAACATGATTTTAAATTGAAAACATTATAAACATTGCCCATGCTTCATAATTCAATAGTAGAATCATAATTAAATCATACCCATGTATAAAAAAAGGAGATTCATGCATTTGGGTTAAAACCCCATAGAGTAGACATAGAAATTTCATGCTTTAGAGAGAGATTGAGCATGAGTATGAAGGGAATCACCCATTCATAACCCTACATACCTGTTGGTAGCTGATTCTTACACTTCCTTAGATGTCCAATAAGAAATTGAAGAGAAATTGATGAATGCTAGGCTTGATGACCCTCTTAAGTCTTTTACCTTGCATGCATGAATGAATAAGGCCTAAAATAAACTTAACCCCTTTAATAGTCACCATTCATAACTCAAAACGTCTTAGTTTTAGGGTTTAGGATCTTAGGAATTACGGAAAAGCCCTTACTAAATTTGCAGAAAATAACTGCCAGGTGGTCCCAACGTGGGACCCAATGACTCGTTGTCACAGGTCACGACTTGTGGAGTCGTCCGTCAAGTACATAGCTTATCTGATCACCAGGGCTCATCACGGGCAACCTCACGACTCGTTACTGGTGACCATGACTCGTGGTCACCACTCGTTATATACATTGCCTCCATGCCCACCATTTTCTTAACCAACTGACCATGACTTTCCCCACGAATCATGGGGATTGACCACGACTCGTGGGGTCCACCCGTTGAGTGCACTGACTTCCTTTTTCTCTTTTCTTTCCTTACCCACCCCACGACTGGCCTAAAGACTCGTGGGGTCTGACCACGAGTTGTTGTCACCCCCGTGGGGATCCTTTTCCTCAAACTTCCAAACTCCTCACTGGCCTCCCCACGAGTCACATCATGACTCGTGGGCTGCACCAACCAGTCATCCCACAACTCGTTTTGTACCTGGTGCCAGTTTTTAAGTTTTTCTCCGTTAATAATCCAGGTCTGATCTTTGGGCTTTCGGGGTATAACAATATCTTCCCCTTAGGAACATTCGTCCTTGAATGTTGGAAAACACACAGAAAAGCAGAGAGATGCAATTATCATATTCAAATACTAATCATTTAAACCGAAAATTGACGGAATGACTACCTCCGATTCAACCTATGCAGTTGAACTGAATTCATGAATGATACATACATTTGTGTACATAAAAGAAACTTGCACACATGAATTGAACATGAAAACTAAATAGAGTCTGAGTGCAAAACCGATACCTCAAGTTGAAACTGAGCTGGTAGAGAATAAATGCGGGTATCTAGCCATCATATCTGCTTCGGCTTCCCACATAGCTCCTTCAACATGCTGATTCCTCCATAGCACTTTAACTGAAGTTACCTCCTTGTTCCTTAGCCTTCGAACCTGTTGATCTAGTATTTCCACCGGAACCTCTTCATAAATAAGGTTGTCTTTCACATTTTGATACTGTCCTCTAAGACAACTAGAGTTGGATCAACCAAACACTTCTTCAAGAGCGACACATGAAACACAGGATGCACAGAAGCTAACTCTGAGGGAAACTCCAACTCGTATGCCACCTTACCAACCCGTCTCACTATCCGGTAATGGCCGACATAGCGGGGACTAAGTTTCCCTTTCTTTTCGAACCTCATCACTCCCTTCATGGGAGACACTCTCAGAAATACCCAGTCATCAAATTCAAATTCTAATTCTCTTGTTCTCACGTTAGCATAAGACTTTTGGTGACTGGCCAGTTTTCAACCTGTCCCTTATCAATTCAACCTTCTCCATTTCCTCATGAACCGAATCTGGCCCTATCATTGCTTCCTCACCAACCTCAAACCATCCGATGCGTGATCTACATCTCCGCCCATAGAGAGCCTCGAACGGTGCCATTTGGATATTAGAATGATAGCGGTTATTGTAGGCAAATTTGATCAGTGGCAAATGCTCATCCCAACTACCTCTAAAGTCAATCACGCATGCCCTCAACATATCCTCGAGGGTCTGAATTGTCCGGTCCACTTGTCCATCCATTTTTAGGTGAAATGCTGTGCTGAGCTTAACTCGTCTACCAAGCCCCTTTTGAAATGACTTCCAAAACTGAGAAGTGAATTGAGTACCTCTGTTGGAAATGATGGATAATGGAACTCCACGCAATCAGACTAGCTCCGAGATATATAGTTTTGTGTAATCCTCTACTGAATCCGTGGTTTTAACCGACAGGAAATGTGCAGCCTTGGTCAACCTGTTTACTACAACCCAAATGGAATCATATTATCGGTGAGTACGAGGTAAACCTGTGATGAAATCCATATTAATTTCTTCCCACTTCCAAGTAGGAATGCTGATATCTTGAAGTACACCTCTCGGTCTCTTGTGCTCAACCTTTACTTGCTGATAGTTCCGACACTTGGCTACAAATTCTGCAATATCCCTCTTCATGCCATTCCACCAATAAATTTCTCGTAAGTCATGGTAAATCTTGGTGGAACCCGGATGGATAGAATAACTGGATCCATGAGCCTCGTGCAATATCCGACTCCTCAAATCACTAACATTCAGAACACATAACCGATCCTGGCACCGAAGCACACCATCTCCCCCTTGGGAGAAGACCTCCACCTTTTGACTTTGAATGACTTCATTCAACTTTACCAAAATTGGGTCCTCTTCTTGTCTAGCTTTCACATCAGTCACCAAGGACTATTCTGATCTGTTCTGCACAACAACACCGCCATCAATCGAATCGACCAACCTAACTCCCAACTTTGTGAGTTGATATACATCTTTCACTAGCCCCTTCTTCCCCTCATCCACATGGGACGCACTCTCCATAAAGAGTCTACTAAGTGCGTCCGCTACCACATTAGCCTTACTCGGATGGTAAAGGACACTCATATCATAGTCCTTGAGTAGTTTCAACCACCTCCTTTTTCAAAGAATGAGATCTTTCTGCGTGAACACATATTGTAAGCTCTTATGGTCCATAAATACATCCGCGTGGACCCCATATAAATAATGTCGCCATATTTTCAAGGCGAATACCACCGCAGCCAATTCAAGATCATAGGTCGGGTAATTCTTCTCATGAACTTTCAATTGTCTAGAGGTGTAGGCTACGACTTTCCCATGCTGCATCAATACAAACCCAAGTCTGATCCTTGAAGCATCGCAATACACCACGAATCCATCGGTACCCTTCGATAGAGTTAACACCGGTGCTGAAGTAAGTCGAGCCTTCAACTCTTGGAAGCTCTTCTCACAAGCCTCTGACCATTGGAATTTCACCTTCTTCTGAGTCAACTTGGTCAAAGGTGCTGCAATAGATGAGAAACCCTCAATGAATCTTTGATAATAGCTGGCTAGACCCAAGAAACTCAGAATATCTGAAGGGTTCACTAGTTTAGGCCAATTCTTCACCGCCTCAATTTTCTGAGAATCTACCTTAATGCCCTCACTTGATACCACATGGCCCAAAAATGCTATGGAGTTTAACCAAAACTCGCACTTGCTGAATTTGGCATATAATGACGATCCTTGAGAGTCTAAAGCACTACTCTCAAATGAGCGGCATGCTCCTCGCTCCGAAAGTATATCAAGATGTCATCAATAAATACAATCATGAACATGTCTAGGTATGGCTTGAACACCCTGTTCATCAGGTCCATAAAAGCTGCAGGAGAATTCGTTAGTCCAAAAGACATATCTACAAACTCATAGTGACCATACCGTGTCCTGAAGGCTGTCTTCAGGATGTAACTCTCCAAAACTCTGAGCTGATGTTACTTGAATCTGAGATCTATCTTCACGAAACACTTGGCACCCTAAGGCTGGTCAAATAAATCATCAATCCTGGGTAAAGGATACCTATTCTTGGTGGTGACTTTGTTCAATTGCCGATAATCAATACACATGCGAAGAGAACCATCTTTCGTTCGAACAAAGAGAACTAGTGCACCCTATGGGGACTTGCTCGGTCTAATGAATCCCTTATCTAACAAGTGCTTTAACTGCTCTTTCAACTCTTTTAGCTCAGCTGGAGCCATTCTATAAGGAAGAATAGATATAGGCTGCGTTTCCGGAAGAAGGTCAATACCAAAATTGATCTCCCGCTTAGGAGGAATTCCCGGTAAATCATCTAGAAAGACCTCTGGATACTCACGTACTAATGGAAATGACTGGATAGTCGGGGTCTCGGACTCAACATCCTTAACTCTAACTAGATGGTACACACAACCCTTAAATATCATCTTTTTGGCCTTAAGGTAGGAAATGAAACGACCTACATGCACAACTGAGTTACCCTTTCATTCTAAGACTGGCTCACTCAAAAATCTGAACTCTACTGTCTGGGTTCTACAATTAACTAAAGCATAGCATGAAAATAGCCAATCCATGCCTAGAATCACATCAAAATTGGCCATGGCTAACTCTATCAAATCTACAGAGGTGACCTTCTGAAGGACTAAGACTGGGCAACCTTTAACACCCGTCTAGCTATAACTGAGTGACCTACAAGAGTAGAAACTGAGAAGGATTTTGATATGACTTCGGGATTGACTCCGAAGATACTGGCCAGATAAGGTGTTACAAAAGACAAGGTAGCCCTCAGATCTAACAGAGCATAAATATCGAGATTGGAAACTCGTAACATAACAATGACCACATCCGGGGAGACCTCTTGCTCCTGGCGGGATGCTAAAGCGTAGAATTTGTTCTGGCGCTGATCCCACCTGTGCTGGTAGATGCTCCCTGAAGTGCTGAGCGTACGAGTGGCGCTGCAGAACTAGAAGATGGGCATCGGGCACCATCATAATCCTACCCCATTGCTGGGCAATCACTGAGCATGTGTCCGGGCTTCCTACACTCGAAACAAGCACCTGTACCTGTTAGACACTGACCCGTGTGACCTCGGCCACACCTGCGGCAAACTGGAACACTAGAATCCGCGGGTCTACTGCGCTGACCCCTAGAGTCTGATGCTCGCCTCCTCTGATCGTGCCTCGATCTGGATGGCACACTCAATGCTGATGATGCTAGGGCTGATGATCTTTGGTGGGTCTACTGTCGGTGCCCATCTCCTGACCTCGGCTGTGAGAATTTTTGGTCATCAGTCCTTGCCCTCTTAGCCTCTATCACGCCCCACCTTGGGGGGTTTATGACTGGCACCTTATGCCCTAGTAGGACCTAGACTGCTATCTGGTGAGCCAAGGCACATCTGGTGCCTGGCTGGCTCTAACTCAAATTCCTGGAAATAAAGGGCTATATAACGGCTGTAAACAAAGCCTCCGGCCAATAGGCCTATAGCCACCTGTACCTGAAAAAAAACAGCTAACCAGAAACATACTACTGTCAAGGGAACCTATGTGGGCCGGCAAGGCCACCATGCTGTCTAGTTCTCTGTAACATAACAATAACACGCTAAATAATTACGTGACCGGCAAGGTCACCACTACTGATTGGTTATGGCCACACACGACCAACAGGAACAGAAATAACAAATAACTATAACAAGTTGCACTGCCTCACACGACCGGCTCAACTGACCACAGGGAAATATATAAAGACTGCAAGCCTCTAGGAATAACAATAGAAATGATCGGGAAAGGGCCCCGACCTACCCGTACCGTACAACAAAAAAAATTGAAGTACACCTCTGGAATTCAGACTCCGGATGATAGGAGCTGAATACTCAATAGCTGGATGGAATCACGAGGGATCGCCTCCTCGTCTATGAGTACCTGCAGGCAAGTAATGCAGCGCCCCACTGGGCGTCAGTACCACTGGTACTGAGTATGCAAAGCAACTGAAATAGTACAACTGAAAACAACTGAATATAGATAGCATATCTAGCATTTCTGTATAGCAGGAGATAACTGAATCTGAAGAAGCTGGTATGAACTAAATCAAGCTTTCTGTACTGATAAGGCAGAGACATACCTGTAGACGCGATGGCCTGCTGTCTAGTAGCTAGTATATAATATATAAAGCACATAAATAGATATACAAGTAGAAAGCAAGAGCCAATACCAACCCCCATAAGCCGGATGGCGCCAAACAAGCAAACAATCTATATACCCCTACCCGGGTCAAAACCAACAAAAAATAAGTCACTCCACTCATCTGATAACTGTGAGCTCCTCCTACTGGCCCCCTTGGGTACGTAGCTCAGGCCTTGGCCTCTGACAATAAACTGTGTCTGAGTCCGAAGACTCCTGCCTCTGGGCGAAAGTGCACACGGGGTAGTCTGCTGCTGTATCTGTAACTGAAACTGCCCCTGGGTGCAAGCACGCAACAGGGTAATTTTATAAAAATCTGTATCTGGAACTGCCCCCGGCCACAAGCACACACAGAGTGTTCTGCCCCTGTAAACAGGGTGGACTGGCTCTGCGCAGAGTAAACTGAACTACCCCTGCAAGCAGGGTGGTCTGGACCGTATTATCATGGTGGTCGGCCATCATCGTCCTCTAGGCGGACGGCATCGCCCAGCTGGTGGCGGTATTTGAGTTTGGTATCGACACAGCTATAACCCAAGGGCGGTGGGGATGCTAAAGGGGTGCCCACATGCCACAACAAGTCTCAACAAACAAATAGCACATAGAAATAGCAAGCATGTATAACTGAAAAGACTATCTGGAATCTAACTTCTTATTCTGATCTGTTTCTTTACTGAACTGATTCTTACTAATTATACTGATTCTGTAACCTCTGTTTAACTGTACGGCTAATTTGTAGCCAAGATACTGTCTGTCTATCAGATCTTTCTTTACTGACTTTTATTATGAAAATCTGTTCCTTTTTATTCTACAACATGCTTGCTATTCACATAATAGGCTGTACTGAATCTGAACTACTAACTTGCCCTTGGGCACATGCTTTTCTAACTTTCAGACTGAATATGATATCACAACGCGAACTAGGTTTACTAAACTCGCACAATACTTAACATTCCACTTCTGGGAATTCTACTACGGAGTTTATTGTATTATACAAGGCTAAAGCTACTAACTTGCCGAAAGAACTAGCTTTACATACCTTAACCTCGAGTTATCCGTCTGTCGGACGAGGCTCGGTCAATACTCCAGCTATTTCTCCCAACTGCATTCATGTATACGCTAATTAATACTAAATATAGCTTTATTCTAAAGAACGACGTCACTTTCGATATAATTGTAGCCTAAACTTAGGCTATCAAAAGACGATCGAAAACTCGCTATTTTTCAGAAGTCCAGAAGGGAGAAGTATTCACTTCACAGCTAGGAGCACATAGACACTAGTTTGGAGCAATTCTACTTACCTTAGCTCGGTAGCTCGACGATTCGTCGGCTGTATTTAGCGAAACAAAATCCGTAGGAATGCTCCCTGCTGCTAAATACCTCGGTACCTGAGGTTAATTTGAATTTGGACCGCATTTGGCGGCGTAATCGAGCGATAATTTATCCATATCCTTCGCCCCCTCTATCTTCTCTCACGTTTCTGGAAAATATAATGAACATACTAAATTAAAACCGAAGTGGGGGCATAAATATAATTGTCACTATAAATCGCATTCCTGAAATGCGATTTATAAGTCGCATTTTGCCTTGCGACGCGCCGACTTGGTGCTTGTCCGATATTTCCCCGATCCTTTTTCTAGCATGTATGGCTTCCAAATATGCTCGACCAACGCACGAATAGGCCATCTAGGTGCCGGGAATCCTACCGGGTATAACATTCTCCCCCCCTTAAGAACATTCGTCCTCGAATGTAAACTTCTATCTAGAGGACTACTCAATTAGCTTAACTTGTTCTTAGGAAAATTTCGGCAGAGTTTCCCCTGTAATTTGGACTATCCCAAAATCCTGAAACACAGAAAAGTCCAATACAGGTACTCCACACGATACTATAAGATTCATTCGATAACTAAACATCAATCTTTTTCACTTATATATGACCTGCATAGGTAACAATACTGACATACCTGTCGCCTAGCTAGGCCTGGAATAAGTGAGGATATCTAGCTTTCATATCTTCCTCCGCTTCCCACGTCATCTCTTTTTGGTTCCTGTTACGCCACAATACTTTGACAGACGCAATATCCTTAGTTCTCAATCTACGAATCTGTCTGTCTAAGATGGCTACCGGAACCTCTTCATAGGCCAGCTCTTCTGTAACCTGGATATCCTGGACTGGGACTGTTCTGGATGGGTCTCCTATGCATTTCCTCAGCATAGACACATGAAAGACGGGATGAACGGACTCTAGCTCTGGAGGCAAGTTCAACTCATATGCTACTCGGCCTATCCTCCGGCGAATCTGATAAGGCCCAACAAATCTTGGACTGAGCTTACCTTTCTTGCCGAATCTCATCACCCCTTTCATCAGTGATGCTTTTAAAAATACCCAGTCGTTCACCTCGAATTCCAGGTTTCTGCGCCGCACATCTGTATATGACTTCTGGTGGCTCTGTGCAGTCAGTAGGCATTCTCTGATAAGTTTTACCTTCTCCTCTGACTGCTGAATAATGTCTGGCCCAATCAACGCTGATTTTCCTATTTCGAACCAGCCAATCGGCGATCTGCACTTTCGCCCGTATAAAGCCTCGAAAGGCACCATCTGGATAGCTGAGTGATAGCTATTATTATAAGCAAACTCGATTAGGGGCAAATGCCCAACCCAGCTACCACCAAAATCTAACACACATGCTCGCAACATATCTTCGAGCGTCTGAATTGTGCGTTCCGCCTGTCCATCTGTCTGAGGGTGGAATGCTGTGCTCAAATTAATCTGCGTTCCCATACCTTTATGAAATGACTGCCAGAATCTAGCCGTAAACTGTGCTCCTCTGTCTGAAATAATGGATACTGGTACTCCGTGCAACCTGACTATTTCTCAGATATACAACTCCGCATAATCTGGCCGAGAAAGTAGTTTCCACTGGCAGGAAATAAGCTGATTCGGTCAATCTGTCAACTATCACTCATATAGAGTCATGTCCATGTTTAGTACGGGGTAATCCTGCCACAAAATCCATATTTACTGCTTCCCACTTCCAGAGAGGCACAACTATGTCCTGAGTCAAACCGCTTGGTTTCTGATGTTCTGCTTTCACCTGCTGGGAGTTAGGACACCGGGCTACAAATTCAGCAATTTCTTTTTTTTTTATCTAGCCACCAGTAGTTTTCTTTGATATCATGGTACATTTTTTGTCACACCGGGGTGTAAAGAATAACGAGCGTAATATACCTCGTTTATGATCTGATGGCGGAGGCCTGAAACATCTGGAACACATAGACGGCCTTTACAACACAGCACTCCATCCTCTATTACCTGGAAATCTGGCACTTTCCCCTGTTAACCAGGTCAGGATTCTTATACTACCATTCTTTTTTTTCCTTCACAACTGATGACGACACGGCGGTGTTCTAGATTACCGCTCTGTTGTCCTTCATTTCTATTACACGAACGGCTAAATTGACCAATTGATGTATCTCTCTGACCAACTTCCGTTGCTTGGGTTGCAAATACGCCACACTCCTAATAGATCTATATCTAAGAGCATTTGCTGCTCCATTATCTCTTCTTGACTGATATAACATATTCATACTTAGAGAGCTCGACATATAATTGACGGTCATACTGGCTTGTCTTGCCGAAGAGATCGACATGTAGTTTACAGGCGTAGCTAGAGCTTATCTGGCCTTCCGGCCACATGCTAAGGCTACTTGTTGCTGGGATAACCTGAACGACCGTCTGTGCACCTTGTGCCTTTATCTGATCAAAGGATCCTGATATTGATCATGACCTCTAATGATCTGGCTGCATAACCTTAAATAACTGAATAGTCGGGTTGAATGACCCGAATGTGGAAGTAGTCTAACAATTCTCTAACTGTTCTACTTGAGTACTTATAGTTCATGCATAACTGCAGACTTGTGGGCATCTAATTGCTTTGTTATTTTGCTTGAACCACTGTAAGGCTGGGCTTAATCAAACTTACTCCCAGGCGATCAATCTCTGGATCTTCAAGGGGAGTCTACTGATCTCCTGGTCTTAATAAACACTGTGCTAGCAGGGTACTATCAATTTCTTACGCCTTGTGTGTATCCACTTGGATTTATACTGCTATTCTGGGGAATTCTCGGTCTTATGAACTATTCTGTAAATACTGGCCTTCTGCTAGGGCTTTGTATCTGAATATCTTACGAGAACCAGCTGAAGTACTAGTCTGTCACTGACTACTGATGTGGACCCCTTTCTTGGGGTGCCCACGGGCTTGTCTGACTTGCGGGGTATTCCTTGTAATAACTGCTAGGTTGACTAAGGTCGACTCTCACCTACAAGGCTGGGAAAATGATGTATGGCCACTTAACATACTGGAACAATTCTAGTATTGCTAATCTCTGAAGTACACCTATTCCGTCTCTAATTCTGGTTCTGGCACATGCGCTAGTGTTATTGATCTTTAGAGATGCTTTCCTGCTAATACAGGCGCCAGCTGGTCGGTAGACCGTCTAACTGTGCCCTTATCATCTAATTACCTAATTCGGGTTACTAACTCTTATAAGCTTCTAAAACCTAGATCTGGAAACAACATATAAGTCTATCAACTTAATAACTAAGAGCTGAGACAGTTTCTATGGATTCATACGTAAATCACACTTAACTTGCCCCTTCTTTTCGCTTTTCTCTTTTTCTTCTCTCTCTTTTCTCTTTTTATTTTTTTTGGCAAGGGGTCCTGCCATGCAATTTGTATATACTTCCCATCACTAATATGCATCTGTGTGATTGTAACCCCTATTAGCAGCTGCTCACAACATATTTATTAACTGCACAGATATATATTAATAAATACGTACAATACATACTGAATTCTGTAGTGATACGTAATCTCTGACACACTTTGCTAAATTTCATATTGTACATGATATACTGCTTCTATGGTCTAATAATACCTACTGCCTTCTCTTAACATTTCATTGTATTGTCACCCCATTTTGAAAGTAACAAACATAAACACTTTAGTTATTGTCTGCTGTTTGAAATTCCGCCACTCTTGCGATGTGGGGTCAACGTTCGAATCTTGTGGCCTTACTTGGCATATATTGAGAGCCCATGACTGTCTGCTGGGCCTTATCTCTAGGCTACACTAGATTAAATTCGCTGTATCGGTAATTTCTTAACTTCCCCATAAGCGAACATACTGCAGCATTCTGGACCACAATCTTACTGTCAGCCCGAGGCTTAATCCTTAATATGATATTCTATCAATCCGGGGGTAATCCTAATTTCCCCACAAAATCTGACATTCCTGCTTCTTCCCCTCATCTTGCTTAAGCTGAACTCTGGGGTTCAAGGTACCTGCTTTTCATTGTTCATAAGATTACTGGTCAAGTATCAATTCATACTTCCCCTGACTTGCAGTCAGACCTATCTGATTCACATGACCTCTCACCTTTTCGATATCACAACTGAATCATATCTATAATCTTGCAGGTGTATCTTACTGTCTATTAGCGTATATGGCGGACTTGACCTTTTTCTGACTCAAATTTGACTATTACTAGGAATTCATTACTGACAGGTCTTTTACCCCTGCTTCGGGTAAGCTAACAGTCTTACTTTCTCTACTGGCTTATTATCATAAGGGTCTGCACTACTCACGTAATCATAGGGGCTCTTTATACTTTCTAACACTTACTGCTTGATTTGGCAACCTCACCTCAAGTCTTATGCCCCTTAAAGAATATAGTCTTTAAGCTGAATCAGGTCAAGAGGTGGGAATACCCTTTTCTTATTGCTATAATACGAAGACATGGAACTGTACTACATCTGAAAAGACGGATATCGGAACCTTGCATTTTCCTCTCTTTCTTTTCTCTTTTTTTTCCACTTATCTGATAGTCTGATATTGTCTGATATCTTAACTAGATCTTATATATCTAATAAATAAGTCAACTCGTATGTACATTATACTTCTGACTTCCTATTCTGACGTTATCAACGTATACTGGGAATAGTACCGATAAAGGTATCACACTGGGAGGTCTTTGGTACCTCCTCCTGCTGCTGTAGTTATCATGTAACTGGCTGATGCCCTCTTCTGTTGCTATATCTGATCTTCTGCCTGTGATAGGGTAACGCTGATCTGCCATTGTATCTGCAATCAAAGAATACGGTAAGTTTTTAGGGACTCAACCCTATACTGTACCGCTCTAAAGCACGACTGACTAAGAAGGAAGGGTAACCATCCTATCATGCCTCGCAGCCTCCTGCCTATAGTATGTGGTGCACAACACATCCATAGACAAGACTCTACTTAGCACGGCTTGCAGACTCCCTGGGACACGACCTGCTCTGATACCAAGTTTGTCACGCCCCACCTTGGGGGGGGGGTATGACTGGCACCTGGTGCCGTAGTAGGACCTAGACTGCTATCTGGTGAGCCAAGGCACATCTGGTGCCTGGCTGGCTCTAACTCAAATTCCTGGAAACAAAGGGCTATATAACGGCTGTAAACACAGCCTCCGGCCAACAGGCCTATAGCCACCTGTACCTGAAAAAAAACAGCTAACCAGAAACATACTACTGTCAAGGGAACCTATGCGGGCCGGCAAGGCCACCATGCTGTCTAGTTCTCTGTAACTTAACAATAGCACGCAAAATAATTACGTGACCGGCAAGGTCACCACTACTGATTGGTTATGGCCACACACGGCCAATAGGAACAGAAATAACAAATAACTATAACAAGCTGCACGGCCTCACACGACCGGCTCAACTGACCACAGGGAAATATATACAGACTGCAAGCCTCTAGGAATAACAATAGAAATGATTAGGACAGGGCCCCGACCTACCCGTACCGTACAACAAAAGAAAACGAAGTACACCTCTGGAATTCAGACTCCGGATGATAGGAGCTGAATACTCAATAGCTGGCTGGAATCACGAGGGATCGCCTCCTCGTCTATGAGTACCTACAGGCAAGTAATGCAGCGCCCCACTGGGCGTCAGTACCACTGGTACTGAGTATGCAAAGCAACTGAAATAGTACAACTGAAAACAACTAAATATAGATAGCGTATCTAGCATTTCTGTATAGCAGGAGATAACTGAATCTGAAGAAGCTGGTATGAACTAAATCAAGCTTTCTGTACTGATAAGGCAGAGGCATACCTGTAGACGCGATGGCCTGCTGTCTAGTAGCTAGTATATAATATATAAAGCACATAAATAGATATACAAGTAGCAAGCAAGAGCCAATACCAACCCCCATAAGCCGGATGGCGCCAAGCAAGCAAACAATCTATATACCCCTACCCGGGTCAAAACCAACCAAAAATAAGTCACTCCACTCATCTGATAATTGTGAGCTCCTCCTACCGGCCCCCTTGGGTACGTAGCTCAGGCCTTGGCCTCTGACAATAAACTGTGTCTGAGTCCGAAGACTCCTGCCTCTGGGCGCAAGTGCACACTGGGTAGTCTGCTGCTGTATCTGTAACTGAAACTGCCCCTGGGTGCAAGCACGCAACAGGGTAATTTTATAAAAATCTGTATCTGGAACTGCCCCCGGCCACAAGCGCACACAGAGTGTTCTGCCCCTGTAAACAGGGTGGACTGGCTCTGCGCAGAGTAAACTGAACTACCCCTGCAAGTAGGGTGGTCTAGACCGTATTATCATGGTGGTCGGCCATCATCGTCCTCTAGGCGGACGACATCGCCCAGCTGGTGGCGGTATCTGAGTCTGGTATCGACACAGCTATAACCCAGGGGCAGTGGGGATGCTAAAGGGGTGCCCACATGCCACAACAAGTCTCAACAAACAAATAGCACATAGAAATAGCAAGCATGTATAACTGAAAAGACTATATGGAATCTAACTTCTTATTCTGATCTGTTTCTATACTGAACTGATTCTTAATAATTATACTGATTATGTAACCTCTGTTTAACTGTACGGCTAATTTGTAGCCAAGATACTGTCTGTCTATCAGATATTTCTTTACTGACTTTTATTATGAAAATCTGTTCCTTTTTATTCTACAACATGCTTGCTATTCACATAATAGGCTGTACTGAATCTGAACTACTAACTTGCCCTTGGGCACATGCTTTTCTAACTTTCATACTGAATATGATATCACAACGCGAACTAGGTTTACTGAACTCGCACAATACTTAACATTCCACTTCCGGGAATTCTACTACGGAGTTTATTGTATTATACAAGGCTAAAGCTTCTAACTTGCCGAAAGAACTAGCTTTACTTACCTTAACCTCGAGTTATCCGTCTGTCGGACGAGGCTCGGTCAATACTCCAGCTATTTCTCCCAACTGCATTCATGTATACGCTAATTAATACTAAATATAGCTTTATTCTAAAGAACGACGTCACTTTCGATATAATTGTAGCCTAAACTTAGGCTTATCGAAAGACGGTCAAAAACTCGCTATTTTTCAGAAGTCCATAAGGGAGAAGTATTCACTTCACAGCTAGGAGCACATAGACACTAGTTTAGAGCAATTCTACTTACCTTAGCTCGGTAGCTCGATGATTCGTCGACCGTATTTCACAAAACAAAATCCGTAGGAATGGTCTCTGCTGCTAAATACCTCGGTACCTGAGGTTAATTTGAATTTGGACCGCGTTTGGCGGCGTAATCGAGCGACAATTTATCCATATCCTTCGCCCCTCTGTCTTCTCTCACGTTTATGGAAAATATAATGAACATACTAAATTAAAACCGAAGTGGGGGCATAAATATAATTGGCACTATAAATCGCATTCATGGAAT
The DNA here is from genome assembly GCA_035772735.1 of Datura wrightii. Lineage (NCBI taxonomy): Eukaryota > Viridiplantae > Streptophyta > Magnoliopsida > Solanales > Solanaceae > Datura > Datura wrightii. The sequence goes on from JASDFA010000003.1 coordinate 41,334,091, forward strand.
GCGATTTATAAGTCGCATTCCTGAAATGGATTTATAAGTCGCATTTTGCCTTGTGACGCGCCGACTTGGCGCTTGTCCGATCTTTCCCCGAGCCTTTTTCTAGCATGTATGGCTTCCAAATATGCTCGACCAATGCACGAATAGGCCATCTAGGTGCCGGGAATCCTACGGGGTATAACAGCCTCCCTCTCTCTCAGATGTGCTGCCTCCATTTGCTGGGTGTACAAGACTATCTGAAGGAAATCCATATCCTGATGGAGCATAGCGGTCCTGCAATCCTTGTCCAAATAGCCTTCTACTCCATGAATGAATCTACTCACTCGCGCCTTCTGATCAGCCACTAACTGTGGTGTGTACTTTGATAGGCGAGTGAACTCGAGGGCGTACTCTTGTACCGTCATCCTCCCTTGCTTCAAATTTACAAACTTAGCTGCCGTCAGCTCCCTTATCTCATGAGGGAAGAATCGATCCAAGAATGCAACATGAAGCTCTTCCCAAGTGACAAGTCCTACTCCGACGATCCTGCTATCCTTCCATTGGCAACCAGATATGCGCGATCCCTTTCAACTGGTACGAGGCCAACTCTGCGCACTCAGCTCCATTCACCCCATGACTTGAGTGATCTTGACAATCTCATCTATGAACTCATGCGGGTCCTTATCTACTTTTGACTCGAGGAACTCCGGTGGGTTTATTATCAAGAGGTCTCAAACTTGAGTCGCTGCTACATTGCTATTTTGCAGAACATGCGCAACAGCCTGCTGATGGACCTGAGCGGTCAAGGCTCGCGCAAGCATCTGAATAGCGGCTCGAAACTCAGCATGAGCAATTGGATCCAGTTCCTGGGGCTCCTAAACTGGTGGGGCTTGCTGGTACCATTACCGTTTCCATCCTCGTGGCCTTCACCATTCCCATTCCTTCTACCATTCATTCTTCGAGGAGCCATAATTTTGCAATCGCGAATATCACGAATTAAAAGGATAGAAAGACTTTTCATCGCACAACATAGATCATGAAAGAAGGAAATATTTCCTAAATGCCTCTTCGTCATAAGTGTGGTGTGCTTCACACTCATGAAAAAGACTCTACTTAACGCAGCTTTCAGACACCTTAGGAAACTTCAAACCTATTGCTCTGATACCAAGTTTGTCATGAGCCGAACGGAGGCCCGAATCGTAACATGAGACAAGGATCCCCGAGAGACCCCAAGTAGACCCATAACATAAGCATACATCTAACTCAATCAATGAATAATCAACAAAATACTCATAGCGAAAGTCTAACTTGAACACAACATCAGAATATGACATCCGAAGCTGAATACATACAAATGTCTGAAAAGCCTCTAAACATGACGAGTTGATGGGACAAGACCCCAACAAACTCAACAAAACTGAAACTAAAGTACATATAAGAAATCTGGATAGTCTAGTCCTTGGAATATGAGGACCCACCAACACGAACAATGCAATATCAGAAGACGGACTATGAGCGAGGCTGAACCTGAGAGCCGGGTCTTGTATAATAAAATGATACATCATAGAGTATGCGGTCAGTACGTGGAATGTACCGAGTATGCAAGGTAAGTAAAATCACTAAAGTAAGTAAAATCATTTAAAGACAATGCATAATATAACATAAACATTAAGAATCTGAGAATAGGGCTTGCATGCATTCCTTTTGAAATCATGATCTCTTCATAACATAACATGACATAACATCATAACATCATAACTGAATCGATTGACTCAAAGTTGAATTCTGACATTTATAAGTAAAGCTGAACATTGTGTCAAACCTTCTTTAGAACATGCATATATATATTTATATATATATATATATATATATATATATATATATATATATATATATATATATATATATATATATATATATATATATATATATATATCATGAGTAATGAATATGCATATCTTAAATCATGAGGAACAATGGGAGACTCGTCTCTTAATCAACATACCACGATAGAGCTTACGTGGTCCTAACTATCACACTCAAGTGGGTAGAGCTTTCCAAAGCCTTCCCAGGGCTAGAGACGATACCATGATATCAATGTCAAGTTGAAGTCCCATTCGGGTAGGGCATTCTCACAAGGGAGGTCCCGAAGTAATATATATAATAGTATCAACCTACGTTGGCGCGTAGTTCTGAGGCACAAGGTGATCGACCCTTAGCCTGCTCGGTGCTAGACATTACTCTCAAAGACATACATATGCTCTACATAGTTTTATAACGAAGCTCAACATCGTCTATTGACGAAGCTCAATACTCAAATACATCTCAAATATGAAATCATGCATATGAGAAGCTTTAGCTCAAACATACCACAAGCTGAAAATATAATTGGGAGCCTTCGCTCCAAAACCATGTGGTAAGCTATGCATAAGAAAACTTTAACTCAAAACATACCACAAGATAAAAATATAATTGGGAGTCTTTGCTCCAAAATAATGTGGTAAGCTTAACTCGGAAAAATTATCATTCATACATAACATGTGGGCATTGCCCAAAGCTTTATCATACTTATAAATATTCAATTCTCATAAAAGACATAATTGTAAACATGAGTAGCTTCAAAACATGATTTTCATCATAATATCTCAGCATCATCATATGTTCATCACAAATCTCATCTTTTATGGACATCTCATCAATGTACTTTTAAATTTATACAACTAGAAACATGATTTTAAATTGAAAACATTATAAAAATTGCCCATGCTTCATAATTCAATAGTAGGATCATAATTAAACCATACCCATGTATAGAAATAGGAGATTCATGCATTTGGGTTAAAACCCCATAGAGTAGACATAGGAATTTCATACTTTAGACAGGGATTGGGCATGGGTGTGAAGGGAATCATCCATTCATAACCCTACATACCTGTTGGTAGCTGATTCTTACACTTCCTTAGATCCCCAATAAGAAATTGAAGAGAAATTGATGAATGCTAGGCTTGATCACCCTCTCAAGTCTTCTACCTTGCATGCATGAATGAATAAGGCCTAAAATGAACTTAACCCCTTTAAAAGTCACTATTCATAACTCAAAACGTCGTAGTTTAGGCCTTAGGATCTTAGGAATTATGGAAAAGCCCTTACTAATTTCGCAGAAAATAACTGCCAGGTGGTCCCAAAGAGGGACCCAATGACTCGTCGTCATAAGTCACGACTTGTGGAGTCGTCCGTCAAGTACACTGATCATCTGATCACCAGGGCTCGTCATGGTCAACCTCATGACTCGTTATTGGTGACCGCGACTCGTGGGGTCTGACCTAACGACTCGTGGGGTCTGACCACGAGCCGTTATCACGCCCGTGGGGATCCTTTTCCTAAAACTTCCAAACTCCTCACTGGCCTCCCCAAGAGTCACATCACGACTCGTGGGCTACACCAACAAGTTATCCCATGACTCATTCTATGCCTGGTGCCAGTTTTTAAGTTTTTCTCCATTTCAACTCCCGGGTGTGATCTTTGGGCTTCCTGGTATAACAGGTTAGCCCTATATAAGTTATTTTGTCGGTTGTTTACTTCATTTTTCTTATTTTCTGGAAATTTCATGAAGTAAGGTCACTCTCAAGCTCCCTCTTGATCTCCATATCAATCCTAAGGAAGGAAAGCTTACTCCCATATGAATTTTTATGTCGGGAAGTCGAGATTATCCATGTAATTCATGTTTTGATGTCATTTTTGGACTTCTTGGTAGTTGTTTTTAATACCCCAAAAGTGCCTAAGACTAGACCCGAGATTTGAAAATAAAAAGTAGCAGAAATTAGAAAATTCTTCTGAAAATAGGTTGTAATACGGGTTGTTAGTGGTACCAACGACCCGATGGATGTGTCCGTGGTGAGGTGCTGCAGGACTGGAGTTGCAAGTAACAAGTCTGGGAATGACCTATTGCCAGGTGTAACAGGTCATTGTATCTGAGCCATTGTAAGGTTGTTCAGATTTAGGAAGAATGTAACGAATCATGTAATGACTCGTAGTTCGAAGCAACGAGTCATTGTAAGTGCCCGTTGGGAAGAATTCCAAGTTAAGGTAGTGGTGCCAACAACTGGCAGCAACGAGTCATAGAAGCTTGTTGACTCATTCTATCCAGTCGTGGCAGAGGATATGAGACCTGAATTCAGGGTGTAACAATGAGGAGTAGTAACGGACCGTGGGAGCTGGCAACAGACCGTTTTGACGTCCGTTGTCACTAGCAGAACAGTTTTTCCAGGAAATTCATTAAGTGTAATTTCGTCATTCCTAAGACTTAGGGTCCTAAACTACGTCATTTTAAGCTCGAAATAGGGAGTTTTAAGAGGGGTAAGTTCATTCTAGGCTCATTCACATTCATGCATGCAAGTTGAGGGTTTAGAAGGTGATCAAGTGTAAGTTTCCTACAAGTTCTTCCTCAATTCTCTTTGGGATATCAAGGAATTTGTGTAATCAGACCCTTTCAAGTATGTAAGGTTATAAATGGGTGAATTTGTTCACACCAATACCCAATCCCTCTCTAATTCATGAAAATCTATATGTTGATCCTATGGGGTTTTAACCCAATGCATGAATTTCCTAAGTTTCTACATGGGTATGATCTAAGTATGTTTCTATTATTGAATTATGATTCATGGGCAAGTTTTACAATGTTTTCAATTATAAATCATGTTTTCAAGTTTTATAAATTATAATGCCCATCCATGAGAAGTTCATAAAAGTTGAGATTTATGATGTATGTTCAAGTATGATGAGATATTTATGATGAAAAGCATGTTTTCAAGTTACCCATATCTATGATCATGTTTTCAAGTGAATCAATTATTTTCAAGCATGCTTAAGTATTAGGAAAGCCCATATTCTCAAGTATGATGTATGATTTCAAGTTAATTAGCTTACCACATGATTTTGGAGTCAAGACTCCCATTTATGTTCAGTTTGTGGTATGATTTGAGCCAAGGCTCCTCATGTATGATTTCAGATTTTATATGTACAAGATTATTCAGCTTCGTCACTAGACGATGGTCAGCTTCATTGAAAAATAATGGAGAGCATATGCATGTTTTTGGGAGTAGTGTCGAGCATTGAGTAGGCTAAGGGTCAGTCAACCCTATTCCTCAGAACTACGTGCCAATGTAGGTATGATCAGATTATTTGAGACCTCCTTTGTGAGCTTTCCCCCTTCCCCAAGGGGCCTTCAGCTTGATATCGATATCATGGTAGCGTCCTTAGTCCTGACAAGGCTTTGGACGGCTCTGCCCACTTGAGTGTGATAGTTGGGACCAAGTAAGCTCTATCGTGGTAATGTCGGTTATATGGCGAGTCTCCCATTGTTTCTCACGATTTCATTTATGCATGTTTATCGTTCATGATATATATATATATATATATGTTCTAAAGAAGGTTTGACCCAATGTACAATTTTACTTATGATTATCAAATTTCAGCTTTGGGTCATTCGATTCAATTATGATGTTAAGTTATGTTTAGATCATGATTTCAGAAATTAGCATGCAAATTCCTACTCTCAGATTCTTATCTTGATTATGTTTTATATTATTCATGTTTAAAATGATTTTACATATTTAATAGGTTTTACTTACCTTGCATACTCAGTATATTCCATGTATTGACCGTATACTTTATGCTGTATCGTTTTATGTTACAGGCTCTGATATTTAGACTCAGCCTCGTTACTAGCCAGCTTCATAGTTAGCATCCAGTCCCTATTGGTGAGTCCTCATCTGCCGAGGTCCCCTCTTCAATTCGGTTACGTTTACTTATTTTCAGTTTCAAACTTAGAGAGTTAGTTGGGGTCTTGTCCTATCAACTCATCAGAACTAGAGGCTTTTCAAACAACAGATTGTATTCAGCTTCAGACTCATGTTGTATATTCAGATTGTTATGTTATGTTCAGATTTCCTCCATGTTTATTATGTTAAGTCTTCCTCTTTACTTGATTGAGTTAGATGTATGTTCATGCCATGGGTCGACTTAGAGTCTCTCGGGGCTCCTTGTTCAGTGTCTCGATTCGGGCCTATGTTCGGGGCGTGACATTGTTCTTATTAAACTGGTTGCTAAGCCATTTTTCCTACCTTATTAATAGTTTTTTAAGATGATTTTAAGTATGTAAGTATTGGTAGGTTGTTGTTTTGGAATTTCTACCGCCGAATTCATTAGAAGTTAGCCGAATAAGTGTCGTTTTGTGTCATTTCATTGTTGAACTTGTTGGCAACATGTTTTGGGTGTGAGTTACTGGTCTTAGGCAGTCTCCTGATGCTTTTGGAAGTGAGGGTGTGACCATCTTATGTTTATTGGGGTTTAAGGTATGTGAAGACTTTCTGTTTCCCTCTTTTGGCATGAGTTTTTATTGTAATCGACCCTTGTTGTTGTCGTTTGAGCTGATTGTTAGTAGATTTATATTTTTATTGATTAATTATTATTTGGGGATTGGGAATGGTGTCCTTTTCCTCACAAGTTAAGGATGTGAAATGGTGCATTAGTTTAGTCAGTTGTCAGGTGACGATTGGACATTGGAAAGCATTGTTTGTAGTTGCGTTGAAGTGATAGTTGTGACCCTATTTGGTTGAATTGGGGGATGACTTACTAGACTTATGGTTGTAGTGACTGATATTATTTGCATTTCCTCTAGTTTTCATATGAAGCATGGGGGGATAGAGTTGATAGGCTATGATTTTTTGGTCTTTCCATAACACTTTGAGAAAGATATGGTGTATAGAACTTAACAATGAATCTTGAATTGGTGGTAGTCATATTGGGATGTTGTATCTTACCTCAAATGTGTGGTTTGTGAGTGAATATTGATTGTGCATGTATTTTTCTTGATTTTATGCTTTGACTGTTGCCTTGTGGATACCCCGATGAACGAGAGTTGTTCTGGCTAAGGTTTGAGCCCAAGGGATAGCTCGGTCCATGGAGTTGATAGTTCCTCTGTGGTAATAAGGTGGGGCATGACTTGAGAGTTGTTTCGACATGTATGAGCCTTCCTAGGATCACGATAGTTCTCCCAGTTAGATTGTGCTCCACTTAATACACGCAGTTGAGAGTTGTTCCAGCAGTGCTTGAGTGATATTGTTATTAATGTGTGTGCTTGTGTTGTATTATTGCCTGATAACGCTCAAACTCATACTTCCTGGAAAAGTATGAAGCATACATTGTCAATAAACAAAGCAACAAAGAGGTTAGGATCGAACCCACAGGGAATAGGGTAAGATCTAGACTAATGCCGGTTCTTAAACTTATTGGTAAGTTATCTCCAAATTGGGGGGTTTCAAGGAAAAGTAATATTAAAACAAAAGAGTAATTGTGGTTATTATGCATGTTTATCATTCATGACATATATATATATACACATATATATGTTCTAAAGCAGGTTTGACCCAATGTACAATTTTACTTATGATTATCAGATTTCAGCTTTGGGTCATTCGATTCAATTATGATGTTCAGTTATGTTCAGATCATGATTTCAGAAATTAGCATGCAAGCCCTACTCTCAGATTCTTATCCTGATTATGTTTTATATTATGCATGTTTAAAATAATATTACTTATTTAAGCAGTTTTACTTACCTTGCATACTCGGTACATTCCACGTACTAACCACATACTCTATGTTGTATTATTTTATGATACAGACTCCGATCTTCAGACTCAGCCACGTCATTAGCCAGCTTCCGAAGTTAGTATCCAGTCCCTATTGGTGAGTCCTCATATCCCGAGAGCCCCTCTTCTATTCGGTTATGTTTACTTATTTCAATTTTAGAATTAGAGAGTTAGTTGGGTCTTGTCCCATCAACTCATCAGAGCTAGAGGCTTTTTAGACAATAGATTGTATTCAGCTTCAGACTCGTATTGTATATTCAGATTGTTTTGTTATGTTCGGATTTCCTCCATGTTTATTATGTTAAGTCTTTTGCTTTACTTGATTGAGTTAGATGTATGTTCAAACCATGGGTCGACTTGGAGTCTCTCGGGGCTCCTTTGTCCCGTCTCTCGATCCGAGCCTATATTTGGGTCATGAAAAACTTGGTATAAGATCCTGAAATCCGCGTTAAGTAGAATCTTTTTCACAGGTGTGAAGCGCGCCACACTTACGACGAAGAGGCTACGAGACATTTAGGAAATGTTCCCTTCTTTCATGATCTATATCGTGCGGTGAAGTGTCTCTTTATATTTCTAACTCGTGCTATTCATGATTGCAGAATCATGCCTTCCCGCAGAGTTAACGACATAAGAAATGGAAATGGAAATGGCCACGAGGATGGCAATGGGGACGGACACCGACAATCCCACCAGCTCATGAGCACCATGCACCAGAGCCGGTTGCCTATACTGAATTCGGGGAATCTATTCAGATGCTAGCATAGGCCTTGACTGCCCAGGTCAACTAGCAGGCAGTGTCCCGCAGAATGGGAATGCGGCAGCAGCACGAGTCAGAGATTTCCTAAGGATGAACCCACTAGAGTTTCTTAGGTCAAAAGTAGATGAGGATCCGCATGAGTTTATTGACGAGATTCTAAAGATCACCCAGGTCATAGGGGTGACTAGAGAGGAGTGTGTGGATTTGGCCTCATATTAGTTGAAGGGGGTCGCACACATTTGGTTTAAATAGTGGAAGGATAGTAAGGCAGTCGGAGCAGGCCCTATCAATTGGGATGAGTTTCATATCGCTTTCCTAGATCAGTTCTTCCCTCGGGAGATGAGAGAGCTGAAGGTGGTCGAGTTTGTGAATCTAAAGCTGGGAAAGATGACAGTGCAGGAATATTCCCTATAGTTCACTCGCCTTAAAGTACGTCCCAGAGTTAGTGGTTGATTAGAGGGCTCGAGTGAGCAGGTTTGTTCATGAGGTGGCGGACTATCTAGACAAGGATTGCAAAACCGTCATGCTCCATTAGGATATGGATTTTTCTCAAATAGTCTTGTACGCCTAGCAGATGAAGGCAGTGCATCTGAGGGAGAGAGAGAGGTCAAGAGGGCCAGGATAGACAGTTATAGGTTCTCTAAGCCGAGGCCAGGTGGTGGGCACCGACAGCAGTCCCACCAGAGATCTTCAACCCCAGTATCTTCAGCGATGAGTGTGCCATCCAAACCTAGACACGACTAGAGGGGATGAGCATCAGGCTCTAGGGGTCAGAATAGCAGGCCGCAGATTATAGTATCCCAGTTTACGATAAGCGTGGTCGGAGGCACACGGGTCAGTGTTTGGCGGGTATAGGTGCTTGCTTCAGGTGCGGGAAGCCCGGACATATGCTTAGAGATTACCTAGTAGCTAGATAGGGCCATGATAGGGGGCCGAGGCCCAGCTTCTAGTTCAGCAGCTCCACCAACACGCTCAGCCCAACAGGGGTGGCGGTCAGCGCCAAAATAGATTCTATTCCCTAGCATCCCGCCAGGAGCAGGAGGTCTCCTCGGATGTAGTCACTGGTATGTTACAAGTTTTTCACCTTGATGTATATGTTTTGTTAGATCCAGGGGCTACATTGTCTTTTGTGACGCCCTATGTGGCTAGTAAATTTGGAGTCAGTCCCAAAATCCTGTCAGAAACCTTCTCAATCTCTACTCCAGTAGGTGACTCAGTTGTAGCTAGATGGGTGTATAGAAGTTCCCGATCACATTCCTTCAAGAAGTCACCTTAGTAGATTTAGTAGAGCTAGCCATGATCGACTTTGATGTTATCCTCGGCATGGATTGGCTATTTTCATGTTATGCCTTAGTTAATTGTAGAACTCGGGCAGTAAAGTTCAGATTTCCAGGTGAGCCAGTCATAGAATGGAAGGATAGTTCAGTTGTGTCTATAGGTCGATTCATTTTCTATCTTAAGGCCAGAAAGATGATATCCAATGGTTGTGTGTACCATTTACTGAGGGTTAAGGATGCTACATCTGAGACACCAACTATCCCGTCAGTACCAGTAGTATGTGAGTATCCATAAGTATTCCTCGATGATCTATCGGGAATTCCTCCCGAGCGGGAGATTGATTTTGGTATTGACCTTCTTCCCAATAGGCAGCCTATATCTATTCCTCCTTACAGAATGGCTCTAGCCAAGCAAAAGGAGTTGAAGGAGCAGTTGAAAGACCTTTTAGATAAGGAGTTCATCAGACCGAGTAAATCCCCATGGGGTGCACTTGTTCTCTTTGTCCGAAAGAAAGATGGTTCTCTTCGTATGTGTATTGATTATCAATAATTGAACAAGATCACTATCAAGAACAAGTATCCTCTTCCCAAGATTGATGATTTGTTTGACCAACTTTAGGGTGCTAAGTGCTTTTCGAAGATAGATCTCAGATCGAGATACCATTAGCTCAGGGTCCGGGAGAGTGACATCCCCAAGACAGCCTTCAAGACGCAGTATGGCCATTATGAGTTTGTAGTTATGTTTTTTGGACTAACGAATGCTCCTGCATCTTTTATGGATTTGATGAACAACGTTTTCAAGCCATACTTGGATACGTTCATGATCGTGTTTATTGATGACATCCTGATATACTCTCAGAGCGAGGAGGAGCATGCCGCTCATTTGCGGGTGGTACTACAAATTCTCAAGGACGGCCAATTATATGCAAAATTCAACAAGTGCGAGTTTTGGTTGAACTCAGTGGCATTTCTAGGCCATGTGGTGTCAAGTGAGGGTATAAAGGTGGACTCTCAAAATATAGAAGCAGTGAAGAATTAGCCTAGACCAGTGAATCCTTCAGACATCAGGAGTTTCTTTGGTTTAGCTAGGCACTATCAGAGATTTGTTGAGGGTTTTTCATCTATTGGTTTAGCTAGGTACTATCGGAGGCTTGTGAGAGGAGCTTTCAGGAGTTCAAGACCCGACTCACCTCAGCCGGTGTTAACCCTACCTAAGGGTACCGATGGGTTTGTGGTGTATTGTGATGCTTCTAGAATCGGCCTTGGTTGTGTATTGATGCAGCATGGTAAAGTTATAGCATACTCTTCCAGGCAACTGAAGGTTCATGAAAAGAATTACCCTACCCATGATCTTGAATTGGTGGTGGTGGTATTTGCATTGATGATTTGGAGACACTGTTTATATGGAGTCCATGTAGATATGTTTACGGACCACAAGAGCCTGCAATATGTGTTTACCCAAAAGGACCTAAATCTGCGGCAAAGAAGGTGGTTGGAGCTACTCAAGGATTATGATATGAGTGTCCTTTACCATCCGGGTAAGGCCAATATTGTAGCAGATGCACTTAGTAGACTCTCTATAAAGAGTGTGTCCCATGTAGATGAGGGGAGGAAGGAGCTGGTGAAGGATGTGCATCGACTTGCAAGGTTGGGAGTTCATTTGGTTGACTCAACTGATGACGGTGTTATAGTTCAGAACAGGTCATAATCATCCTTGGTGACTGATGCAAAAGCTAGACAAAATGAGGACCCTATTTTGGTAAAGTTAAAGGAAGTTATTTAGAATTAGAAGGTAGAGGCCTTCTCCAAAGGGGGAGATGGTATGCTTTGATATCAAGGTCGCTTGTGTGTCCCGGGCGTTGGTGATTTGAGAAATCGAATATTGCAAGGGATTCACGGTTCCAGATATTTGATACATCCAGGTGCCACCAAGATGTACCGTGACCTACGAGAAGTCTATTGGTGGAATGGCATGAAGAAGGACATCATAGAATTTGTAGCTAAGTGTCCAAATTGTTAGCAAGTGAAGGTAGAGCATCAGAGATCGGGAGGTGTGCTTTAGGACATCAATATCCCTACTTGGAAGTGGGAAGAGATCAATATGGACTTCATCACAGGGTTTCCTTGCACTCGTCAATAGTATGACTCCATTTGGGTGGTAATGGACAGGTTAACCAAAGCCGCACATTTTCTACCGATCAAAACCACTGATTCTGCAGAGGATTATGCAAACTATACATCCAAGAACTAGTTCAGTTGCATGGAGTGCCCTTGTCCATCATATCAGACAGCTCAGTTTTGGAGGATGTTTCAAAAGGGACTTGGTTCTCAGGTCAAGCTCAGTATAACATTTCATCTGCAAATCGACGGTCAGGCAGAGCGGACTATTCAGACTCTCAGGGACATGTTGAGAGCGTGTGTGATTGACTTCAAGGGTAGTTGGGATCCTCTTATTGAGTTCGCATACAATAACAACTACCATTCCAGCATTCAGATGGCTCCATTTGAGGCTCTTTATTGGTGGAGATGTAGATTGCCTATTGGTTGGTTTGAAGTTGGTGAGGATGCAATGATACGACCAGATTCAGTCCATAAGGCCATGGAGAAAGTTCAGCTCATACGGGACAGGTTGAAAACAACTCAAAGTCGCCAAAATTCCTATGCTGATGTGAGAAGGAGAGAACTTGATTTCAAAGTCGATGATTGGGTGTTTCTAAAGGTATCACCCATGAAGGGAGTAATGAGGTTCAGAAAGAAAAACTCAGTTCCCGTTATGTTGGTCCATACCGGATTGTGAAGCGGGTTGGCAAGGTGGCATATGAATTGGAGTTGCCCTCAGAATTAGCTTTCGTTCATCCTATTTTTCATGTATCGCTCTTAAAGAAGTGTTTGGGGGATCCGGCTCTATTTGTCCCAGTGGACAGTGTCGGTGTGAAGGACAACCTTAGTTACGAGGAGATTTTGGTGAAAATATTGGATCGTCAGGTTTGAAAGCTAAGGAACAAAGAAGTAGCTTCAGTTATGTTTTTATGGAGGAATCAGAATATTGATGGAGCTACATGGGAGGCCAAAGAAGATATGATTGCTAAATACCCGCATCTTTTCCCTACCGGCTCAATTTCAACTTAAGGTATCAGTTTCCTCCCTAAAACTCTATTCGGTTTCATGTCCAACTCATGTACCTCAGTTTCTTTCATGTAAAAGTACGTATGATTCATGAATTTAATTCAGTCATATAGTTCAAATTGGAGTCAGTCACTCCATCAATTTTCAGCATGTATGTTTAGTATTTGAATATGGTGATTTCATTTCCTTGTTTTCTGTATGTTTTTCCCACATTCGAGGACGAATGTTCCCAAGGGGAAGATATTGTAATACCCTGGAATGGCCTAAAACTAGAAATGGGATTTGAAAATGAAAAGTATCATAAATTAGAAAATCCTTCTCAAAACGGGTTGTAGTACGGGTCATTAGTGGGACCAACAACCCGTTGGATGTGTCCGTGGGGAGGTGCTACAGGATTGGAGTTGCAGGTAATGGATCTAGGAACAACCCGTTGCCAGGTGTAACGGGTTGTTGGATGTGAGCCGTTGTGAGGTTGTTCAAGTTTAGGGAGAAAGTAACGGATCATGTAACGACTCATCGTTCAGAGCAATGAGTTGTTGTAAGTTCCTTTTGGGAAGAATCCCAAGTTAAGGCAGTGGTGACAACGACTGGCAGCAACGAGTCGTAGGAGCTTGTAACAACTCATTCTATCCAGTCGTGGTAGAGGATCTGAGACCTGAATTCGGGGTGTAACAACGAGGGTAGTAATGGTCCGTGGGAGCTGGCAATAGACCTTTCTGACGTCCGTTGTCACTGACAGAACAGTTTTTCCAGAAAATTCATTAAGGGTATTTTCATAATTCCTAAGCCCTAGGATCCTAAACTATGCTATTTTAAGCTCGAAATAGGGAGATTTAAGAGGATTAAATTCATTCTAGGTTCATTCACATTCATGCATGCAAGTTGAGGGTTTTGAAGGTGATCAAGTCTAAGTTTTCTACAATTTCTTCCGCAATATTCTTTGGGCTATCAAGGAATTTGTGTAATCAGACCCTTTCAGGTATGTAAGGTTCTTAATGGGTGAATTTGTTCACACCCATGCCCAATCCCTCTCTAATTCTTGAAAATCTATATGTTGATCCTATGGGGTTTCAACCCAATGCATGAATTTCCTAAGTTTCTACATGGGTATGATCTAAGTATGTTTCTATTATTGAATTATGATTCATGGGCAAGTTTTACAATGTTTTTAATTATAAATCATGTTTTCAAGTTTTATAAATTACAATGCTCATCCATGAGAAGTTCATGAAAGTTTATATTTATGATGTATGTTCAAGTATGATGAGATATTTATGATGAAAAACATGTTTTCAAGTTACCCATATCTATGGTCATGTTTTCAAGTGAATCAAGTGTCAAGCCCATATTTTCAAGTATGATGTATGATTTGAAGTTAATTAGCTTACCACATAATTTTGCAGTCAAAACTCCCATTTATGTTCAGCTTGTGGTATGATTTGAGCCAAGGCTCCTCATGTATGATTTTAAATTTTATATGTACATGATTATTCAACTTTGTCACTAGACGATGGTCAGCTTCATTTAAAAACGATGGAGAGCATATAAATGTTTTTGGGAGTAGTGTCTAGCACCGAGTAGGCTAAGGGTCAGTCAACCCTATGCCTCAGAACTACACGCCAACATAGGTATGATCAGATTATTTGAGACCTCCTTTGTGAGCTTTCTCCTTGCCCCAAGGGCCTTCAGCTTGATATTGATATCACGGTAGCGTCCTTAGCCCTGGAAAGGCTTTGGACGGCTCTGCCCACTTGAGTATGATAGTCGGGACCACGTAAGCTCTATTGTGGTAATGTCGGTTATATGTTGAGTCTCTCATTATTCCTCATGATTTCAATTATGCGTGTTTATCATTTATGATATATATATATATATACTGTGTGTGCTCTAAAGAAGGTTTGACCCAATGTACAATTTTACTTATGATTATCAAATTTCAGCGTTGGGTCATTCGATTTAGTTATGATGTTCAGTTATGTTTAGATCATGATTTCAGAAATTAGCATTCAAGCTCTACTCTCAGATTCTTATCTTGATTATGTTTTATATTATACATGTTTAAAATGATTTTACTTATTTAAGCGGTTTTACTTACCTTACATACTCTGTACATTTCACGTACTGACCGCATACTCTGTGTTGTATCATATTATGATACAGGCTTCGATCTTCAGACTCAGCCTCGTCACTAGCCAGCTTCCGGAGTTAGCATCCAGTCCCTATGGTGAGTCCTCATCTGCCGAGGGACCCTCTTCTATTCGGTTATGTTTACTTATTTTCAGTTTCATACTTAGAGATTTAGTTGGGGTCTTGTCCCATCAACTCATCAGAACTAGAGGCTTTTCTGACAATAGATTGTATTCAGCTTCAGACTCGTGTTTCATATTCAGATTGTTGTGTTTTGTTCAGATTTCTGCCATATTTATTATGTTATGTCTTCCGCTTTACTTGATTGAGTTAGATGTATGTTCATGCCATGGGTCGACTTGGAGTCTCTCGGGGCTCCTTGTCCCGTGTCTCGCTCCGGGCCTATGTTCGGGTCCTTACATTGTTCTTATTGAACCGGTTGGTAAGACATTTTTCCTACCTTATTCTTAGTTTTTTAAGATTATTTTAAGTATATAAGTATTGGTAGGTTGTTGTTTTGGAATTTCTACCATCGAATTCATTAGAAGTTAGCCGAATAAGTGTTGTTTTCTGTCATTTCATTGTTGAACTTGTTGGCTGTGTGTTTTGGGTGTGAGTTACTGGTCATAGGAAGTCTCCTAACTCTTTTGGAAGTGATGGTGCGGCCAACGTATGTTTATTGGAGTTTATGGTACGTGAAGGCTTTCCGTTTCCCTCTTTTGGCATGAGTTTTTATCGTAATCGGCCCTTGTTGTTGTCGTTTGAGCCAATTGTTAGTAGCTTGATATTTTTATTGATTAATTGTTATTTGGGGATTGGGAATGGTGTCCTTTCCCCCACAAGTTGAGGCCATGAAATCGTGTGTTAGTTTTGTCAGTTGTCAGGTGATGATTGCACATTGGTAACCATTGTTTGTAGTTGCGTTGAAGTGTTAGTTGTGACCCTATTTGGTCGAATTGGGGGATGACTTACTGGACTTATGGTTGTAGTGACTGATATTATTTTCATTTCGTCTAGTTTTCATATGAAGCATGGGGGATAGAGTTGATAGGCTATGATATTTCGGTTTTTCGATAACACTTTGAGAACGATATGGTGTATAGAACTTAACAATGAATCTTGCATTGGTGGTAGTAAGATTGGAATGATGTATCTTGCCTCAAATATATGGTTTGTATGTGAATATTGATTGTGTATGTATTTTGCTTGATTGTATGCTTTGACTGTTGCCTTGTGGCTTGTGGATACTCGACGCACGAGAGTTGTTCCTGCTAGGGGTTGAGCCCAAGGGATAGCTCGGTCTATGGAGTTGATAGTTCCTCTGTAGTAATAATGTGAGACATGACTAGAGAGTTGTTTTGACATGTCTGAGCCTTCCTAGGATCGCGATAGTTCTCCCAGTTAGATTATGCTCCACTGACTACACGTAGCCGAGAGTTGTTCCGACAATGATTGATTAATATTGTTATTAATGTGTGTGCTTGTGTTGTATTGTTGCTTGATAACGCTCAAACTCATACTTCCTGAAAAAGTATGAAGCAGACGTTGTCAATAAAGAAAGTAACAAAGAGGTTAGGGTCGAACCCACAAGGAATAAGGTAAGATCTAGACAAATGCCGGTACTTAAACTTGTTGGTAAGTTATCTCCAAATTGGGGGATTTCAAAGAAAAACAATAATAAAACAAAAGAGTAACTGTGGTTATTATCAAGATTTGCAAATAACCATGGTAAGTGTTCCCCATGGGTTCAAAACTACTTAGGATATACACACGTAATCAATCTCAATGCTTACTTGCAGAACTGATAAGTAGGGTTCATCCCTATTGGATGACTATACTCAATCACCGGGTTAGGTCTCATGAGTGATTTCATTCTAACCGTTATCAATTTGTTCCAAATTTAACTATTCTGCGATCACAACTCAAGTTAATACAATGATCATAAAGACCAAGGCTTTATTGTAAATCTCTTTTCCTAATCTCTACTTCTCTAGGTTCAAGCAAGTAAATAATTCGGGCAAGTCCTAACATTATACACCATTAAAAAACGTTTAAAGATGAAGAGAATACAATACAAGCATTTAACATTGGTTTTGAATCACTTTTTTGTAACCCTATTTCGTTAGTCCATCATGGTTCCCACAATCCTAGTTGTGGAGGTTTTAGCCTCTCATGATTGTAAGATTATATTTTGAATTCATAGACAAACACATAGTTAAATACTTACAACAATAATTGGAAGAAAACCTACTTTGAATGTCAATGAACAATCTCAAGAACAATTGATGAAATCAAGTGTTGATCCTAAGAATTGCTCTCCAAAACTTGATAAAAATTCACAAACAATACTTTTCACACGTCTCCACTACTTCCTTTCTAGATTGTTCTACTAAAATAAAACATAAAAGGTATTTATACAAACATTAGATATGTTTTTTCTAAGCTAACAGGGAATTTTCCATATCAGGCGCCGATATGTGTCATGACTGATCCTATGACCCGTAACAGTTTGTATGGGTCGTACCTGCCTATCGTACATCCTTGGTTGTTGCAGATTTGTCTAAGTGTTCGCAGCTGGTATGACTCATACCATGGTCCTACGAGTTGTACAATCCATCTGTGGCTTAGCCTTGAGAACTTTGACATCTTCTGAAGTTTTTCATGAGTATTGTGGTAGCCTCGTACCTTCCTCCTATGACTCGTACTTCTTATTGTATCTGACGTTCTGTCAAGTCTTGAAGAATCACTTAAGCTCACTACGACTCATGGTACGGGTCAAAATTTATTGTTATGATCTGCAGGTTCCACCCGTACCAAGGGACTGCCTTGTGCAAATTTCTCTAAAGATTTTCACGACTCCAGTTACGGCTCGTATCATCTTGGTATGACTCGTACTAAGAGTCATATTTGTCTTCATCTTATTCCATCCTTCTAATTTGCACCACGATTCTCAGTATGACTCATACAATCAAGGTACGACTCGTATTGAGACTTATACTTGACTAATTTTTCACACTTTTATGCCTCTTTTGAACATTTTTTCTCCAACGCCTATTTTTCCTAAAAACAAAGTAAAATTACCTCATATCCATATAAACATACCTAAGTCCATGCTATTTTCTCAATTTTAAGCATGGGAAGTGTTGTAAACTCACAACATATCATTGCCTTGTATTATCTTTATCTGATAGTTCTGGATGATACTTATGACTTGATGATAGCTGAGCTTATTGAAAGGCCTAGAGTTGGCTCAGGAAGACATTTTATTAGGCTCCGGATGGTACAAGCAGTTACAGGTGAGTTAGTGGTGGCTAGATGCGGAATGAGTGTAAAATCTCAATTTCAATTAAAAGAATAAGTTGAATGAAATTTTTTTGATTCATCTATCATTATAGGCAGACAACACTAACAAAGATAAAGTGCCAAACATATAAAGGAAATTGATTCATCATCTGTAACATCTATCTATCCCACAATTTATCTTATCGTGTAGACATGCCAGACTTGTGGGGTCTAGGAGGTTCTATTTACTTACTCAACTCGTGGTACTCTTCTTGTGTTCATATGATATATTTATTGATTTGTACTCTAAATTTTGTTATCTTTTCTTCCTTACATACTCGAAATATTTTCACACTGATGCCCTAATTGAGGGGGCTACATTCATGCCTGCAGGTATGATCGACAAGTAGATCGAGTCCATGACAGCTAAGTGGAGTTCTAGTTGAGTCGGTAAGGCTCTAAGTCTTCTGGAGTTGCCAAATATTTGTATTATGGATAGTTTGGGGCTCTATCCTAAATAGTTGTCTAGTGTCATTTTTATAGAGGCTCATAGACGTCTGTTATAGGTGTAGTGTTGTTGTTGTGGGCAAGGTGGGCTGTATTGTAAAATAGTTTTCCTTTTGAAGGCCTTGACGACATATTCCATTTATTTTTGATTGGTTAGGTGAGCCAGCTTCTGTTCTTATCACTTTACTCTGGCTTGTTGTAGTTAGATTTGTGGCAGGGTGTGCTCGAATAGGTATGACACAAGATACCAATCATTCCGTTTCGGGCTTGAGGCGTGACAGACTTGGTATCAAAATAGTTCGTGTCCTAGGGAGTTTTTGAGTCATGTCTAGTAGAGCCTTGTTTATGTATGCATTGCACAACGTACTTATAAATAGGAGGCTACAGGACATTTAGGATGGTTACTCTTCTTTCTAGATCGAAATCGTGTGAGATGTTAGCTGCTGTAGTAGTCGGGTCTAGACTCACGTTTGTTGACTTGCACAGGAACACTTGCGATATGATGGATTACGGCCAGCCAATGGCTAGACATGAAGGCAGATAGGATTCTATTTTGATTTTTCTTATAGCTATATCGCACCTTGGCATGGTGCATGGTTGTTTTTTTTGGGGTTGTTTGTGGTAGACCCAAGAGTCTTATGTTGTGTGAGACCATGTCGTTCTGTGATAGTGCTTGGGTTGGAATCACGCATGTCATCCAACATTCGAGGATGAATGTTTCCAAAGGGGGAAGGATGTAACACCCTGTATAGTTTAAGCAACAAATTCATACTTCGACGTAGGACTAAGAGTATTTAGTATGCCAAGAAGGAAGTGTTTTGAGGTATTTGAGTCACTTCATGGTCGTATGTTAAGATTCAACGCTGATCAAGTTGTAGAATGGAATTCAACAAAAGTTATCCCAAATTTCTTTCTTAAAATTCTTTGCAATTTGGTTAGATGTAGCAGAACGTTTCTCCAAATCTATTAGGAATTATGAGGCCCACGACCTATCAAATTAAAGATCTATGAGTCTAGTTTCTAACACATTAAACCATTCACTAATATGACTTTGAGTAGAGAGATATTCATATTTTTGTGAGACTGCGCAGGCAGGCGATGAGAACCAAGGAGGGTCCGCGATGGCAGTGTGTCAGGCAAGCAAATCATTGTGTTGGGCGATGTGACATGTTTCTTGTAATACCCCCGAGAGTGCCTAAGAATAGATCCTGGAATTTAAAATTCAAAACTGCTGAAAGTTGGGGAAAAGTTGCAGAACGAGAGGTACAACGACTCGTGGTAAGTAACCACGATCCGTTGTGAGCAGTCGTAGAAAGGGGTTAGGCCTGGTGGCAATGTAAACAACAAGCATTATAACGACTCATTGCTTGTAAGAACGATCCGTTGTCTAGAGTCGTGGTAAGGCAGTGGACCTTTACAGTGGATACGACAGATGGAAACCATGACACAGTGTAGGATACAATGAGTCATGGTGAAGGAGTCTATATTTTCAGAAGACGGAAACAACGACTGGTTCAACGACCTGTTGGACCCTATAATGGCTCGTCCTATTCGCCCGTGGTTTGAATATGAGATATGGTTAGGGCAGTTCTTAGCACGGGCAGATACCACGGGTCGTGGTATTTTCTAACGGCCTGTTGGTTCATCCGTTGTTTGGTCCAGTGACCAGTTTTCAGCGAATTCAGTAAGGGCATTTCCATCATTTTCTAGTCCTAAGGCCCTATACTACGTCATTTAAGACTCGTTTTGGCGGATTTTATTAGGGGAAAATCTATTCTAAGTGTATCTCTTCCCATGCATGCAAGTTTGAAGGTTTGAAGAGGAGATTCAAGGCAAAATCTCAAGGTTTTCATTGAAATCTTAGCTTGGGCAATTAGAGGGTGTTAGAATTCACCATTCCCAGGTATGTAAGGCTATGAGTGGGTGTCTCCTTCCACGCCCATGCCCAATTTCTATCAAAACATGAAGAATTGCCTATGATCAAGTATGGGGTTTTACACCATTGCATAATTCTACAACTTCTATACATGGGTATGATTAGATTGCATTTATATTGATGAATTGTAAAGCTTGGGCAGATTCTAAATTGTTTTCAATACAAAAATTTGTTTTCCAAAAATCTTGAATCTAAAATGCCATGGATGAGAAGTTTATAAAAGTAGTGAATGATGATGAATGCATGATGATGTTGAGATTTGATGATGAAAAACATGTTTCTAAAGTTACCCATGATTATGATGTTGTTTTCAAAATGAAGTGTGTAGATCCTAGTATGATAAAGCTTTGGGCAATGCCCACATGTTGATTTAAAGTGATGATTTTTCTGACATAAGCTTACCACATTGTTTGAAGTAAAGTTTCCCCGATTTTTCATAAATTCTAGTTTGTGGTATGTTAAGTTAAATATTTCTACATATAGCTTACCACATGATTTGGAGTAGATGCTTCCACTTATATTTGAGCTTGTGGCATGTTTCGAAATAAAGCTTCCCACATGCATGAATTATTAATTGAGATGTATGTCATTATTGAGCTTTGTCAAGGGACAATGTTGAGCTTCATATTCATATGATGTCTAGTCTATGCATGATTTCATTATGATCTTTGTCACAAGACAATATTGAGCTTCATTTCATACGATGTTGAGCTATGCATGATTCATCTTGAGCTTCACAATAGATGATGTTGAGCTTCGTTATATACGATGTAGAGCATTTCATGTTTTTGGGAGAAGAGTCTAGCACCGAGCGGGTTAAGGGTCGATCACCCTATGCCCCAAAACTACGCGTCAACGTACGTTGATACTAGTACATTATTGGGACCTCCCTTGTGAGCTATCCCCGACCCGATTGCCCCTTCAGCTTGATATCGATATCATGGTATCGTCCATTGCCCTGGCAAGGTTATGGATGGCTCTACCTACTTGAGTGTGTTAGTTGGGACCACGTAAGCTCTATCGTGGTATGTCGGTTAAGTGACGAGTCTCCCACTGTCTATACTAATCGGATTTGCATATACATTACTAATGATCATTACTTTAAGCATGCACGTTGTAAAAGTATGGTTTGACTCATTGTTCAGCTTTTCTCTAAATATCAAATTTCAGCTTTGAGTCATTCGAGTCAGTCATGATGTTATAAAGCTATGTATGGTCATATTATGAAAAGATTATGATTTCATAGTGAGTGCTTATAGTTCTTCCCTATCATATTTGAAAGCTCGTGATATGTTATGAAATATTTTAAATGATTTATTTTACTTGAGCGGTTTTATTTATCTTGCATACTCGCTACATTCCACGTACTGACCACATACTTTCTATGCTGTATCATTTCATGATACAGGCCCCGACTCACAGCTTCAGCCCCGCTCTTAGACAGCTTTCCAGAGTTAGTATCTGCTCAGGATTGGTGACTGCTCATCTTTTGAGGACTGGACTTTCAATTTGTTTTTCGTATTTCAGTTTCCATATTGTTGAGTTAGTTGGGAGTTTTGTCCCATCAACTAGTCCAGACTAGAGGCTTTTCAGACTTATGTATGTGTTAGCTTCGGATATTATTCTGATGTGCCGTCATATGAGACTTCCGCTGAGTTTATAATTATGATTTCTTCATGTTTATTAAATGAGTTAGTTGAATGATTATGTCATGGGTCGACTTGGGGTCTCTCGAGGTCCCTTGTCCCGTGTCTACGATCCGGGTCTACGCTCGAGTCGTGACAAACTTGGTATCAAATCCATAGGTTTGATGTGTCCTGGGGAGTCTGAAAGCTGCGTTAGGTAGAGTCTTTTTCATGGGTGTGAAGCGTGCTGCACATATGACAAAAAGGCTACTAGACGTTTTAGGAAATGTTTCCTTCTTTCATGATCTATGTCGTGCGATGAGAAGCCTTTCTATCCTTTTAATTCATGTTATTCATGATTGCAGAATCATGGCTCCTTGAAGGATGAATGGAAGGAGGAATGGAGGTGGTGAAGGCCACAAGGATGGAAACGGTCATGAGCATTAGCCAGCCCCACCAGTTCAGGAGCCTCAGGCATCAGAGCCAGCCGCTCATGCTGAGTTTTGAGATGCCATTCAGATGCTTGCACAGGCCTTGACCACTCAGGTCAATCAGCAGGGCATTGCGCATGTTTTGCAAAATGGCAATGCTGCAGCGGCTCGAGTCAGGGACTTCTTAAGGATGAACCCGCCGGAGTTTCTGGGGTCCAAGGTAGATGAGGACCCACATGATTTCACTGATGAGATTGTCAAGATCACCGAGGTTATGGGGGTGAGTAGTGTTGAGTGCGCAAAGTTGGCCTCCTACCAGTTGAAGGGGGTTGCGCATATTTGGTTCCTCCAGTGGAAGGACAACATGTTCACAGAAGCAGGTCCGATCACATGGGAGGAGATTTAGGTTGCATTCCTAGATCGGTTCTTCCCTCGAGAGATGAGGGAGTTTAAAGCGCCGAGTTCATGAATTTAAAGCAAGGAAGGATGACTGTTTAGGAGTATGCCCTTGAGTTCACCCGCCTATCTAAGTATGCCCCGAAGTTAGTGGCCGACCAGCTGGCGCGGGTGAGCAGATTTATGCATGGTATAGCAGGATATTTGGACAAGGACTGCAGGACAACTGTGCTCCATCAGGACATGGACTTCCCTCGCATTGTGTTGTACGCTCAGTAGATGAGGCGACACATTCGATGGAAAGGGAGGCCAAGAGGGCCAAGGACTGAGGACCACAAATTCTCTCAGCAGAGGTCCGGTGTGGGCACCGAAAGCAGACCCACCAAAGATCATCAGCCCCAGCATTTTCAGCGCTGAGTGTTCCATCTAGGACCAGACATGATCAGAGAGGGCGAGCGTCAGGCTCGAGGGGTCGTAGTAGTAGACCCGCAGACTCCAGCATTCCAGCTTATCGCAGGTGTGGCCGAGGACACACAGGCCAGTGTTTGGAAGGATTAGGATCTTGTTTTGGATGTGGGCAGCCTGGACATATGTTCAGAGATTGTCCCGCTGTGAGACAAGACCAGGTTGGGGGCCGAGGCCCAGCTTCTAGATCAGCAGCCCTACCCCCATGCACAGTACATCAGGGGCATCTACTAGTACAGCTGGCTGGTAGTGCCAAAATAGATTCTATGCCTTAGCCAATCGTTAGGAGCAGGAGGCCTCACCAGATTTAGTCATCGGTATGTTGAGAGTCTTTCATGTTGATGTATATGCATTGCTAGATCTGGGGGCTACCTATCTTTTGTGACACCATATGTAGCCAGTAGCTTCGGAGTCAGTCCCTATGTTCTGTCAGAGCCCTTCTTAGTTTCTACTCCAGTAGGTGACTCAGTTATAGCTAGACGGGTGTATAGATATTGCCCGGTCTCAGTTCTTCATAAGGTCACCTCAGCAGATTTGATAGAGTTAGCCATGACTGATTTCGATGTTATTCTCGGCATGGATTGGCTATTTTCATGCTATGTTTTAGTTAATTGTAGGACCCGGTCAGTAGATCTCAGATTTCTGGGTGAGCCAATGTTAGAATGGAAGGGTAGTTCAGTTGTGCCTGTAGGTCGATTTATTTCCTACCTTAAGGCTAAAAGATAATTTCTAAGGGTTGCATGTACCATCTAGTTAGGGTTAAGGACGTGGAGTCTAAGACCCCGATTATCCAGTCCATACCAGTAATACGTGAGTATCCAGAGATCTTTCCTGATGATTTTCCAAGTGTCCCTCCCGAGCGGGAGATTGATTTCGGTATAGATCTTCTTCTCGACATGTAGCCTATATCTATTCCTCCTTACAGAATGGCTCTAGCCGAGCTAAAAGAGTTGAAGGATTAGTTGAAGGACCTGTTAGATAAGGGCTTTATTAGGCCGAGTAAGTCTCCACAGGGTGCACCAGTGTTATTTGTCCGGAAGAAGGATGGTTTGCTTCCGATGTGCATTGACTATCGATAGTTGAACAAGGTCACCGTCAAGAACAGGTATCCTTTACCCAGGATTGATGATTTGTTTGACCAGCTTCAGGGTTCCAAGTGTTTCTCTAAGATTGATCTCAGATCTGGGTATTACCAGCTCGGGGTTCAAGAGGGTGACATCCCGAAAATCCCTTTCAGGACTCGGTATGGTCACTACGAATTTGTTGTTATGTTTTTTGGACTAACCAATGCCCCTGCAGCTTTTATGGATCTAATGAACAGGGTGTTCAAGGCATATTTGGACATGTTCGTGATTGAGTTCATTGATGACATCCTTATATACTCTCGAAGCGAGGAGGAGAATGCCGTTCACTTGAGAATAGTGCTTGAGACCCTCAAGGATCGTCAGTTGTATGCAAAGATCAGCAAATGTAAGTTTTTGTTGGATTTGGTGGCATTTCTAGGCCATGTGGTATCAGGTGAGGGTATAAAAGTAGATTCTCAAAAGATCGAGGCAGTAAAGAATTGGCCCAGATCGGTGAACCCATCAGATATTAGGAGCTTTTTGGGCTTAGCAGGTTACTATCGGATATTTGTGGAGGGTTTTTCATCTATTTCTGCACCATTAACTAAGTTGACTCAAAAGAAGGTGAAGTTTCAATGGTCGGAGGCTTGTGAGAAAAGCTTCCAAGAGTTTAAGACCCGACTCACTTCAGCACCAGTGTTGACCCTACCTAAGGGTACCAATGGTTTTGTGGTGTATTTTGATGCTTTGTGAATCAGACTTGGGTGTGTGTTGATGCAGTATGGGAAAGTGATAGCTTAAGCCTCAAGACAGTTAAAAATCCACGAAAAGAACTATCCAACCCATGATCTTGAATTGGCCGCGGTGGTGTTTGCATTGAAGATATGGCGACATTATTTGTATGGGGTCCACGTGGATGTATTCACGGATCACAAGAGCTTACAATATGTGTTTACGCAGCAATATTCAGCAAAGGAGGTGGTTGGAGCTACTTAAGGACTATGATATGAGTGTTCTTTACCATCCGAGTAAAGCTAATGTGGTAGCGGACGCACTTAGTAGACTCTCTATGGAGATTATGTCCCACGTGGATGAGGGAAAGAAAGAGTTGGTCTCTTGTGTTGGTTTTTTATTGAACTTGTTGGCAGCGTGTTTTGGGTGTAAGTTGTTGCTATTAGGCATTCTCTTAATGCCCTTGGAAGTGAGGGTGCAGCCAGCTTACATTTATTAGAGTTTAAGGTATGCGAAGGCTTTCCGTTTCCCTCTTTTGGCATGAGTTTTTATCGTAATTGTCCCTTATTTTTGTCATGCGAGTCGGCTATTAGTAGCTTGATATTTATATTAGTTACTTTCTATTTTTGGATTGGGAATCGAGTCCTTTCTCATGTTGAGGCCGTGAAGTCATGCGTTAGTTTAATCGGTTGTCCGGCGACGATAGGACATTGGAAAGCATTGTTTGTAGTTGCGTTAAAGTGTTAGTTGTGACCCTATTTGGTCGAATTGGGGGCTAACTTGTTGGACTTACGATTGTGGTGACTAATATTATTTGGGTGTCCTCTAGTTTTGATATGAAGCTTGGGGGATAGAGTTGATAGGCTATGATTCTTCGGTCGTTCGGTAACACTTTGAGAAAGATAAAGTGCATAGAACTTAACGATGTATCCTATAGTAGTGGTAGTCAGATTGGGGTGTTGTATCTTGCCTCAAATGTGTGTTTTGTGTGTGAATATTGATTGTGTATGTATTTGGCTTGATTGTATGCTTTGACTGTTGCCTTGTTGCTTGTGGATACCCGTCACACAAGAGTTGTTCCGGCTAGGGGTTGAGCCTAAGGGATAGCTCGATCTATGGAGTTTATAGTTCCTCTATAGTACTGAGGTGAGATATGACTCGGGAGTTGTTCCCGCATATCTGAGCCTTCCTGGGATCGTGATAGTTCTCCTAGTTAGATTGTGCTCCACTGACTACGTGTAGTTGAGAGTTGTTCCGGCAGTGCTTGATTAATATTGTTATTAATGTGTGTGCTTTTGTTGTATTGTTGCCTTGTATTATCTTTGTCTGATAGTTGTGGATGCTACTTGTGACTTGATGATAGCTGAGGTCGTTGAGAGGCTAGAGTTGGTTCAGGTAAGACGTTTGATTAGGCTCCAGATGGTATAGGCAGTTACAGGCGAGTTGTGGCGGCTAGGTGCCGACTGCGTGTCTATTTATTTTCTTATCTTTTCGTATTAACTTTCCATGCTTATGGGGGCCAAGTAGGTTCTATTTGGGCATTCCCTGCAAAATATCAACAAGAGGAAGGTTTATGTGAAGTTCTTTGAAGATGTCAAAGAACTTGTTGAAGCATGCATCCTTCTTTCTTTTCTAGAGCCTCTGAGGGAATGGCGGTGGTAGTCTCTTCACTGGCTACTGTGCTAATTGTGCAATGTTCTCTGCAGCTACCTTGGATTCACCCTTATCTATAGATGGGCCCGATTTTGTCAATTCAGTTTGCACCTCATTTTTCTTTTATTTTACTAGTGCATCATCTAATTCCCACCTGCTCCTCATACTGATTTCCATTACCTACCTTGGGTTTGGATCAGTGTCACTTGGTAAACCCTCTTGAGGCCTGGTGTTCTAAGCTGTCACAACTACCTATCTACTTCTCTAAGGTTCTTATGGCTAATTACTGATTTTAGAGGTCAACTGTATTTTGGCTTGGTCAACTGCAATTTATGCTTAGTTAGCCTTGATTTTCTTTAAAATCTCCTATATGTTGCTTGATTGGGCACCAGACGGATTTCCCTGTTGTTGCTGTTGCTGAGGCTGCTAATAATTGTGACTCTGACCTTGATTTCCACCCCATGAGAAGTTGGGATAATTCTACCAGTTTCGATTATACATGTTTCCATAGTTCTGGTTCCCTCTCTGCATATTAACTATAAAGTTCACTGACTCTGAGTTTTCTCCACAAGAGTCTGCCTAATGACCACTGCTTCCATATATTTCACACCAGCTTTGAGCTGGTTGTACTACATGTACTTGCCCCGCGGTTGATCCAAGTTCATTCTGTTAAACTTGTCTTCATCTGATTTTGAAAAGAAGCCAATGCTGCTAATGCATTCACACTGTCGACCTCTAACACCCAAGCAGTTCTGACTACACCCCTTAATGCATCACTGTGCCAACTCTAGATTTCCCTGTTAAATCATGTTCAACAAAGTGTATAGCTCCTCATATGTTTTCTCTAAAGCTTGACCCTTTGCTGTATAATTTAGCAATATTTTGGTATGTGGGTCAAGACTTTCCACAAATATATATATATATATATATATATATATATATATATATATCCCAATACCTTATTTGTTTGCTGGTGGTGCGGATAGTCGTTAAGTAGAGATTTGAATCTCTCCCAAGAAAGATACAAGTTGCCATATGGCCTCTACTTGAAACTTAGAATCTCACTTCTTAGCTTTATAGTCTTGCCAGATGGGAAGAATCTGATGTGGTATTTCCTTGCAAGGTCGTCCTAGTTTGTGATGAAATTTGGTGGTTCTGCCTTCAACCACCTCTTTGCTTCTCCCAAGAACGAGAATGGAAAAAGGGTAAGCTGAACATACTCTATTGACACTCCTGTAGGAATGAAAGTGTCACCAATCTCTAAGAAGTTCTACAAATGATGCGGTGGATCCTCATGGGTAAGACCTGTGAACTGTCCACTAGTGTGCAACAATTGCACCATATTTTTCTTCAGCTTAAATCGGCCCAGGCTCTAGTCTACTGATACTGGAGGTAACATTAGTCGCGAGTGGAATTGCCATTTCGCGGACTGGTCTGCCGCCATCTCTGCTGGAACAACCTCGTCCTGATGAACTTGTTGGATAGGACAGGGAGTAGGAGCCTCTCTTTTCAGCTGTCACAACCTTATTTCAGGTTCAAGGTGGATTCAACCAATTCTCTATCCCTTACCAGTTTATTGCAAGGACTAATCTGTACCTGCAAAAATGATGACTAAGATTAAAGTTGTCAGCATTTTAAAAAATAAAATAATAACATTAAAACTAAATATTCACTAATTTTTCAAGTTCCTAGCAATGGTGCTAAAAACTTGTTCATGCACCAGCGCATACACAAGTGTACATGGTCGTGTAAGTAATAAAGTGACTTTTGCGAGTTGGATGTCAAACCCACAAGGATTTTTCTTTAGTGAATAAATAACTTTTAGGAAGTACTATTAATTTTCACAAGTACATATGTATTCAAGATTTTGTTGTTTCTTTATAAAAATCTAAAATGATCACGTAGTAGTTATAAATACTAATTGGAAATATTCCAAGGCCAATACCTACATTCATGCACAACGATACTTCACATTGGTTAATTTACTTATCTTGATTGTTGATTTATGAGGTTAATGACATGGTTATTGTCTTTCGAACCTTTAATCGTTTGCTCAAATTGACCTCATAATTACATTGTTGAGTAGTGATGCAAAAAACCCAATTCTAAAATATTTATCTATCATCCCAATTTATAATCAAGGCCGGCATGCTAGGTGTATTTTTATCCTAAATACAAATCAAGTCCGAAGACAAGATCACATTCCTTACATTCATCATTATGTTATAGTATTTATCATTTTGAGTTTGCACAAGAATTCAAGATATATTCTAATGGTGATCAAGCATTAAAACAATTTAAACAAGAATGTAAGAACAATCAATAACGATAATAATCAACCCATGTCAAACTAAGCTTACATTCATATTTGTGGCCTCAACCCTAGAATGAGGGTTTTAGCCACTCGTAGTTTTACAAGAACTCATCAATGTCATGAAATTCATGTAATAACAAGAGATTAAAAAGAAGAAAAGGAAAAGAACTCTAAAAAATGATGCCCGTCCTCCGTTCTTGCTCTAGTCCTACTCCCTCCTATCGAGTTTTGTGTGATATCTAAAATAAAAGCCTAAGTGTTATATTTATAGGTGGAGGAAACTATTTAAAATTTGCACTCAACGTGCCACGTAATGAGTTGATAATTTACCAACTCATTTGATTTTTAAGCATGAGCTATTGCTTTATTTTCACACAAATTAGGAAGGTTTTATATCTTTTCTCTTTGTTTGCACAGTCACTTAACAAAGAAAATAAAAGAATTGAACTGAAACAATTTATTGGAAGAAAAAGGGACATGTGTGCCACAGATAGGCACCTGCGAAACGTAGGTGCCACGCAGATGAAACTGGAAGATTTGTGGAATTGAAGTTGTGAACCACAAATTGACATCAGCAAAATACAGGTGCCACCGTAGATGACTTACAAAGAACAATGCCTAAGCCTACTGAAGAATCTGCGAGTCATAGATGGGCACCTGCGAAATGCAGGTGCTATGCAAGTGACCCAAACTGCTGTCAAGGGAAAAATCATTTAGAAATGCACAATTGTACTTGGGAAGCTTCCAAGGGCAATTTTGAGAAGCTGTGCAAAAGGAATTTCATAGATTTTTACCCCAATTGTACATTCACACATTATGTCATTGCTTTTGTAAAGAGAAGTCAATAGAGATAGAAAGTAGAGTACAATTACTTTGTCTTCTTCAATTTTCATTGGGAAAAAACCTCCATTATTGTAGATTTTTGAGCTTAATTTTAGTACTTAATATGATGAAGTTAGAGAAATTCCTTATATGTATAATTTCTTTCTCCTTATTCATGAGTAGCTAAATTATTCGCGAAGGCTATGAGCATGATGGGTGTCTAGACTTAATTGAGTGTTGATGGGTTGCTCTTAGATTTGCATAGTACTCATGGATCTGTCGTTGTTTTGAAGTTTTAATTCAAAAATTGATGATTGCAAAAATTAGTTTAGCTTTCTAGTCCTACTCTTGCTTGAAAAAAAGGTGTAAGATTTGGTAAGATGGCAATGGTGAGGAATTGGAGTATGGACTTATGGGATGGAGCTAGAGATAGTTCTAACCAAAATTCATACTCCATTAGAGGGTTAGAGCTAGAAATAGTCTAATCCTTCCTCAAGCTTGTTGGCTAATTTATTGATTGCGGCTTTGGGGTTTGAGAAAACTCAATCTATGAATATCCTTTTGGTTGAAAAACAGAGGATGTAGCTATAGCCAAGTCTCTCTATGCTTTAAGAGAAACTAAGATATCTTTATCAACCCCTATTACGTCGACGCCTCATATAATGCACACCCCTATTCGCTCTCATTGAATGCAACAAAAGTGATTACCCTTGTTTTGCTTTATAATTTGGATTTACTACTTGGTTCCTTTTTCCCCAATTTTTTTACTTTATTTTGTTGAGGCATAACATTTGCTTGTGTTAATTAATTCTGATAATTGGATAATCCAACCCCAATTCTCATAGTATTCGACTCCGACACTCATTAGGAAATTTGTTTTTGTCAAAAACCATAGACACCTCCTTAATTGGAGAAGTATTTTTAGATGTTATAAAAATAATGGCACTGTTGCTGGGGATTGGCTTGTGATTGCCATTTGTTGTTCTTGATTCACACTTGTTTTACATTATGTTTTGCTTTTACTTTATTTTATGTTTTTGCTGATTGACAAGGAGAAAAATAAGCCACCTAGTAATGCTGGTAGCGTGGATTGTTTTATGGATGTGGAAGATGAGCCCGTTGCTCATGATGTAGCTGGTGCTATTCGCTTACCTCCCACGATAGGGAATATTGTGCTCCATGTGACCAACATTATGTTACATCTTATTCAAATAAAGGGGTTATTCAGTGGGTTTGCTAGTGAGGATGCTAATCGGCATCTTCGGAACTTCATCAAATTTTCCAACCATTCAACATTACTAATATCAGCCAAGAGTCGATTAGATTGAGGTTGTTTCCCTTCTCTCTTACAGGGGATGCCACAACTTAGTTGGAGGAGTTGCCTCCCGGACCAATCACTTCATGGAACGAGTTAACTGAAGTGTTCCTTGATGCTTCAACTACGTGATAAGATCACGAACTTCCGGCAATTTCTGGGAGAGCCAATCCACGAGGTGTGGCTAAGGTTAAAAAAAAGTGGTTATTTGCCCAAATCATGGACTTCCTGATGGGGTGCTTCTCTAAAGTTTTTATCGGTCCCTTGATTAAATTAACAAGTCAATGGTGAATAATTTAGCGGGCGGTTCAATAATGGACCAGACCTACAGACTTGCAAAGGAACTTTTGACCGAATAACATCCGGGAAATGGAGGTGTCCCCAAGTGTGTCTTCCAACCAAATAATACCTGAAATGCAGAAAAGAGACAAAGAAAGAGATGAACATTGTCTAAGATGATGACTCAAGTTGAGTTGCTTGCAAAACATGTGATGGTGTTCGGAACCAAAAGTGTTAACGCCATTGGGGCCCAAGGACGCAACTTATTTGAAGATGATGTTTCTCAAGCTAGGTATGATGAAGAATGCTAATACATGACGAGCCAAATGGTGGGCTTATGTCCCGAATACCAAGGTGTAACTCAACGCCTTTGGAGGCCTCATGAGGGGATCCAAGGTTACAGGGATCATGACGACTAAGGTTGGAGAGAGAGGGACAATCGATGGAGAAATCGTGAGCCCGAAAGAGAAGGGGATAGGTACAATCACCTCTTTAATAGTCTATTTTTATCCTGTTCTTGCCTATCTTGATGGAGTTGTCTCAATTAGCCATTTTGAGCTTGAACCTATTCTTTTGGTAGCCATGTTAAAAGCTAATTTTTTTATATACTATTGACCTTTATTTTTTCCAAATGACTCCTAAGGCACTTTAAAATTGAAAAAGAGAATTTTGTTATTAAAGGCACACAAGTGAAGAAAAGAGGAAGTTAAAGTGTGAAAGTTGGAAGAAAAGACAAAAGGTGAAAAATATAAAATAAAGCAAGTAATGTTAGCAGGGGGAGAAGAAAAAGATTGAAAAAATTAAGAAAAAAGGTGAATAAGCTGAAAAAAAATAATAAATGTTGTCAAGTAATCCTTACTATTCATCCAAATTTCAAAAACTAGTAAAAGAAAGGCATAAGGAGTAAAGTAAGAAGATCAGAGAGTGTGCAAAAATTAAAAAAAGTTGTGAAGTATAAAAGTGCTTAGGGAGGTTAGTCACTATTTTGGCCAAATATTTACTCGTCCCTTAGCCTACATTACAACCAATTAAAGTCCTAATTGATTCTAGATTCGATGTTATTATGTTAGTGGAGTATTTACATTAAGGTCAAGGTTATGGTTCATCAATTTGCATGCATGAGAAGTTCTTTGACAAAGTGAGAGATACTTTTATGTTTATTCCCCCGAATTAACTATGTTATGCATGATGTAAGTGAAAGAAGCATCTCTATAAATGGTAAGACACATAACGATTACACATGTTCATGTTGGCTCAAATCTATTTTGTTGAGTTAGTTCTATAAGCTAAGTGATTTCTATATTTGACCTTTAAATCTGATGGTTTTATATGCATAATTGAGTAAGTTGTGTTGAGCATGATTATAGTGTCTAATGGATCTGAGTGTAAGTAGACTTGTTCGTGAAGTGAATTTTGTGTTTGAACCAATAAGTGGGGATTAGTGAATTATTTGAGGATGAACAATAGTTTAGGTGTGGGATGATGATCTTGGGCGTATTTACACACTTAAGTACCATATTTTTCTCATACTTAGTTATGTTTTGAGAATAAATATCGTGTGTTGCTTTGATTTTATTTGATAATTATGAAAAGAAGTTAACACAAATGACTAGATGATTGTAGGCTGAACGTGCTAAGATTTGGCCTGTTTGGTATTGAAAATCAAGTGTGCAAGATCCGGGACTCGAAAGGGACAACTTTTGGAGCAAAAAGAGTGTTGGCGTCGCGGAGCCAAGCCTCCCCAAGGAGCTCCATATCACACACCTGGCTGAACTTCAGAGGAGTGGAAAGTAGTAGGGTCTACAAAAAAACTCCACAAGGAGCCTCGTGTTGCCGAGTAGTGTCACCGCATTGGAGCCCACATCGCAGGAGGTGTCATTCGGCCAAGCTAATTCAAAGTCAAGTCCTAGTCAAAGAAGAAGAGAGGCAAACTAATCCTACTACTATAAATACCCCCTAGGTCATTTCTTTTAGGAGTTCGCACATTATTCCAAGTTGTGGAATGTAATATTTCATATAATTATTGAGAGAAAAACATCAAGTTCTTGTGATTCTATATAGCTTGTCAAGATTTGTCATAATCATTATGACTTTTTGATCATATTTATTTATTGTTTCTTCAAACATGAATAACTAAACTATATAGCTAGATTTGTGGGAACCGTGATAAATTAACAAATGTAGGTAATCAAATGGTGATTCTTGCATGATAAACATGATTGTATTATTATTCTCTTCGCTTTAATTTGTTTTTAGTGGATGCAAATGTTAAAACTCACTTGTATCATTAACTTTCTTGACCAAAGAGGTTGAAGTTAGAAAAAGATAATAACAACGAAAATTTGAGGCTACCAACCCTCATCTAATTGACTTGAACTCTTACCAAGGATAGTTAGTCCAAGACTAATGACGAGGGTAAAATATAAGCACCTAAAGTCCGAGAGGATTTGGAGTGATATTCATCTATGTAGGTCGAGAGATGTTAGATGAACTTAATTGTTAGTTTTGCATGAATTCACCAAAATAGATCACTAGTTCAATAAACCTGCTATGTTATGAAATCATGGGGAACACAATCCTAGTTTATTCTCATATATTACTTACAATCAACAATTTCACAAATATTTTAGTTTAAATTACTTCTTTTATTTATTACAACCCCCCTCCCCCCCAGAAATATTGACTATTGGTTGAATACTCATATTGGGCTAATTTCTCGCCATATTCCCTTTGGGATTCGACCCCCGACCTAGTTGGGTTCTATATGTGACAGCATCATTTTATACTTCTTAAAGCTGTAATTTGGGCGTATCAATTCCAAATAAATTATATTCAAAAGATCCAATATTCTATTGCCTTAAATCATGCATGTGTGACATATGTGAAGTAATAGAAATTTAAAAATCGTAGTGTAGGTTTCTCCACTATTTAATTTTTATTGGAATCGAAATAACAAGATGTCATGTGGAACCTAATAATTGCAAATCACGAACGACGATAAATTAAAAATAAAAAAATTATACTAAAAGAAGCATATTATTATAATATGATTTGGTCAATTGACCTGCATATAAAAAATTAATATTAAAATATGTATCAAGATTATTGAGAGAATAATCTCCCCCTAAACAAGAATCATTGATGATTATATTATGGATGTTACTATGTTTTTGTGTGAAGAAAAAATCCTCAATTTATAGAAGTCTACATTATTTTCCTTCAAGAAATGGGTTACTCAAATATGAAAGATTAATATTTTTCTTTTTAAAAAAAAATTATGATAAACTCTTCGTTCTTTCTTTAAGAAAACATAAAAATCAAATAAGATAGAAATTTTGAAACAAATCCTAACAATTTTTGTTCGTACATATAGTTTCGTTAATTAAACAACTGAAAGAGCTCATATGCAATCAATGACTTTTTAAATGTCATGATCTTACTTTCAAGAAATACTGACAAGTACTTGGATCTTGTTTCAACCGCGGATTAATTTGAGGTATATCTTTGTAGCTTTTACTCATCTCAACTAATAGGAATAATTTAAATAACATACTCAGTGTAATTTCACAAATGAGGTTTGGGGAAGGTAGAATGTACGCATACCTTATCTCTATATATGTAAGGTAGAGAGACTATTTATGAAAAACCTTTGGCTCAAATAGGAAGTATCCGATGCAGAATTATAAGAAATAAGACAGCAAAATAGAAAAATACAAAACAAATGCAACAACAGGTAGTAGACATATCAAAATATAAGAAATCATGCAATAACTAAGTAATACTACTAAAAGGATAAGCAGTGGCGTAGCTAGAAATCTAATTAAGGGTGTTCAAATTTATAGAGTAAATAAGTTTTACTATTGAGTAGGTTCATAAAAAAAAATTAAATCAAACTACATATATATTCTTTAGCTTTGCCATTTCAATTTATAGCTTATCTTCAGAGTATTAATCCAAGCACTAAATTTTGAAATGTATTTTTGAATTTTCACAGAAAAAATTATTTTGAATAGAGAAAATCATCCAAGGGAATCCAATACAGAAAATTACCAAGCACCAGTAAAGAAAAAAAGTAGAAAGGTTACCCAAAAGTATTTTTAAAAATAGAGAAAAAAGAACTACAAATCGACTTCATGATGTCAATCGCATAAAGAGGAAGGTTTTAAATAAATTTTCTTATTGCAATTACAAAGCAATTTAATTGAATTTTGTCTAATTTGTTAACTTCTTTATATATAATTTTTAATAAGATAATAACTATTTAAATGATATTAGTGTACTTTTCAAATTTTAAGAAGGTTTAAATAAAATTATTGAGCTTTTTAATAATATCTAAACACTAAAATTTTAAAAAAGAAAATTGTCAAGAAGTCAAAGTTGTCAATGAAAAGAGGTATAAGAAAACACTTTTTGGGAGGTTCGAACCCGCAATGCCTAACTGAGATTGAGCTTCCATCATTGCCGAGCACGCCATTCAATAGTTATAAGAGTGTTCGATTTAAAATATATATCTATTAAGTATGATATTTACTTTATATACCCAATATAATTTTTCGACGAAGGGTGTTCTGATGAACACCCTTGATGTAGTGTAGCTCCGCCTTGAGGACAAGAGTGTAGAAGGAGGCTAACACACTCCCTCACACACAAAATGCGTCAACACTCAGCTATTTATTAACCTTCTACCCTAATCGTTGACCTCCAAACCTTCCTATCTGAGGTCATGTCCTCAGTCAGCTGAAGTTGTGTCATGTCCTGTCTAATCACCTCCCCTCGGTTCTTATTCGTCCAACCTTTACCTCTCCTAACTCTTGCTACAGTCAACTTGTCACGACTCCTCTTCATATGCCTAAACCATCTCAGTATCGCTTTCCTCATCTCGTCCACCACTGATGTTACTCCCATCTTTTCTGTATAACTTCAGTCCTAATTATATCTCTTTGAGTGTGCTAGCACATTCATCTGAGCTTCCTCGTCTCCTTTATCTTTCTTCTGAACATGAGTGTTCTTGACTAGCCAACACTCTTCCGCATATAATAATATTAGTCTATCCATCACTCTATAGAACTTATATTTAAGCCTTGATGACACATTCTTATTACACAGTATAGCGGATGCCAACCTCCATTTCACTCACCCTCCTGCAATGCAATGTGCGAATAATACACCATGACACCTCCCATTGAATACGTCATGTTAAATTGTTCATCACTAACGCAAATAGTAACAGGATAATAGTTTATCCCTGGTGCAATCCCATCTTGACTGAAACGTATTCAGAGTCACCCATTACTATCCTAACCCAGATCTTGGCTCCATCATACATATCTTTAATAGCTCTAGTTTAAGCCACAAGTACACCTCTAAACTCCATACTTCTCCAAATAATCTCTCTTGGGATTTTTAGGCCATCATATTAGCCAATAAACGTATTCCTAAGCTTAATGCTCGAAAATAATAAGGGATGATCATATGCATTTTCTAGATCAATAAACACCATGTGTAAGTCTCTCTTCTTATATATATATATATATATATATATATATATATATATATATATATATATATATATATATATATATATATGTATGTATGTATGTATGTTTGTATATACATATATATATATATATGTATGTATATATATATATGTATGTATGTATGTATATATACATACATACATATATGTATATATATGTATATATATATGTATGTATGTATGTACGTATGTATGTATTAACAATAATCCTTTCATTTGCTTTCGATTTTAGATTATCTAAACTTGATGGTCATTATTCAAGGTATATGAATTTTAAGAAGATATAATAATGTCAGGTAACTAAGAGACTGACTATATTATTATAGTGATTACTACTATATTTGTTCTAAATTATTCTTTTATAGTATCTAATAGGAGTAGTATTTAATACAATATCTATTTATAGTTTTGTACAAACATGTGATAAAAAGTAGTGTTTGATCGAAGGGTAAAAAATTATTCAATTTTATATAAAAGAGAGAATAGTCTTTACAAACGTGATTTACACGTTATTCCCTATCAATCCTAGCCATTGTAAAAAATATTAGGTAATTATTTATAATTAAATATATTTATTTTATGAGGTAAAAAAAAGTATTATAATACAAGATTATATTCGCTTAATATTTCTTTAAAATAATATTCTTGATATATATCCTTTTCTTCTTTCTCCCCGCATGGAAAACATATTACGACCAAAGATAATTTAATATTAAGGATTAAGTAATCACATATTTATTTATTGTAATTTACAAATATAAAAGTTTTGAAAATTATTATTAAACAAAATTAAATTATTTAGTTATTTATTTTAAACAAATTTAAGTTAATCTCAAAGTAAGGTATAATATTTTCTTTAAAAATTAAGTCTTGTAATCGTCATAAATTTTTTCGACTTCATGATAATTTTTATGATGAATGTTTATATGAAGAAATAATTTCTAACTATTTTATTTTCTTTCAACATAAAATTTTATATTTATCAACTAGCAAAAGATAGTCAATCAATTTTACGATAGCTATTTTTATTTTTTCTCATCCTTCAATTTTATTTAAGCATATCCGTGTTGATTCCCACAAAAATATCCTAACAGGTGATCATTCAATTTTTGAATCTATCACATAAAAGTTACTTTTCTATTTTCTGTTACATAAAAGTCATACATTACATAAAAGTAATACAACTTCAAGTTTCTCTATCAGTATTGTTACTATTACTGTCACGCCCCACCTTGGGAGGCATGATTGACACCTAGCGCCACACTGGGATCTGACTGGCCTGGCTAGGCTTATGCATGTTTGGTGCATGTCTGCAACCTAATTCAAGAAAACAACGAGTTATATCTCAGTTGTAAATACAGCCTCCGGCCGACAGGGCCATAGAGCCACCTGTAAATGAAAACAACTACCCAACAACAAGTAACAGAAGGGAGTCCTATGCGGGCCGACGAGACCAACATGCTATCTAGTTTCAACTGAAATGAAAATCAGGTAACTATGACTAAACTATAGCCGACAAGGCCACTATCATTTTGACAAGTTCTTCATTTGGTATTTTTCTAGGTATTTGGGTGCATGTGGTAGTTCCGGTGGTGGCATCTACATGTAGTAGTAAAGCATTATCTCCATTCGAAAATGAAAGATCCATGGCATGGTTTTGAACTCGCCAAGCTATTTGGTAGTGAAAAGTTGCCTAGATAGCATCTCTAGCTTGTGGAGCTTCCTGTATTTCGACTTGGATCTTTAATGCTTCTGTTAGATATGGATCGCTTAGGAACATGTTAAAATTTGGATATAAAGTGACAAAGACTGTCCCAGTGTTTAAGGTAACCTCAGTAGTACCCAAATTTGCATGTTGGTACTCTTGGTATCGAGTATCAAGGAGTGAAAGACATGCAACAACAGGTTGTCCTTTCCATCCATGATATGACAAGGCGATTCGGACAGCACCAAAATGAATATGGGTGAATCTGTGATTTTTCCATTACCTTGGAAAATCATCTGGAATCTGCAGGGTAACAAATTGTTCTTCTTGAGTAGAAAGAATAGGATGTTGATCGAGTTTCGAAGTAGCAACATATTCATTTACCCCTTCAGGTTTATGTTGGACTAAAGAATGAATTTGTAACCATGGATTGATTGTCTTTTTGGCAAAGGCAGAATAAGGATTTAGGAGAGGTAAGTATGTCCTGGACACTTTATTTTCACCGGGTAGTATATCTAGTTCATAAAGATAGTCATATTTACAAGACAAAGTTTTACTAAGTGTAGGGGACATAGGTACTTTGGTGACAGATTTACAAAGACTCGAAGAAGAAGAATATCTACAAGGACTGGACGTAGACTCACTCATAGCTATTCAAACTGCTCCTCCCTCCAAAAGGAAATGGGTCTGGCTTTGATATCACTGGGGTAAGACAGAGGAATCTGACGCAATGAAGTTTGGCACAGGGTGAGGAAACGAAGAGCAAGGCAGTGAGATTTCAGGCATAATAGTTTTCCTACGAAAGGGGACTGGGCTTCAACATCCTGAAGGACGGCTTGCCACGAAACTCGGTTTCAACATCCCAGAGGACGGCTTTTCAAGTCAGGCGAACTATAAATTTCATCATAGACATAAAAGAATTTTCCTACAAAAAAGGGTTGGCTTCTACATCCACCCGGACGGTTTTCCAAGCTACACAACTCGGAAAATCTTTTTCTCTACTTATAAATTTAGTTGTTTATAAACTTCGAAAAACTATTATACTAGGAACAAGCTTGCTTCCCCGACTTGTCAAGGCCCTATACTACTTCAAGAATCAGTCATACCATGCCTTTTGAAAGGAAGAACAAGAGAGAAATTAGCAAAAACTCATATTACTGAACATAGAAAACTCTTAAAGACTCTTTTCAAACTTTTCCTAACTCTAAATTCTAATTTACAATGTATGACTTAGCCTCCTTTATATAGGGTTTAGGTGGCTACAAGATGGGACTCAATACAAGATAGGCTTGGCATACCTTTCTAAAAAGCCTAACAAAACAAAAACGACACACCTATTTACATGGTCTGATAAAGACAAATCTGACACGCTTATTTAAACAAACTCATCTACAAAGCCTAATAACAACAACGCCTAATAAAACAAATGGCCTAATAAAACGGCTAGCCTAATATGTACAAGGAAGCCCATGTGATGGAATATGAAGTGGGGCCCGCTTTCGGCCTCATATAGGTAGTAAATTTCGGTGGGTGATTTGAGGTGGTGAGCTTCTAAATTCTGCACACGTCCTTCTTACATCATAAATCATTATCCGATGGGACAACATATGGGGGTTCCATTGGTGGGTTAGAGCATTCTCCACCAGAATTCGATTGGAAGCCATGTTAGTCGTCGAAGAAGCTCGTATCATGTTTTAATGATCTCGTAAAGTAGCACTTTCTGCTTGATGTTTCTACCATGGCTTGCTCCATATTTTGACAAATTTGTGATGGAGTATTTGATGGGACGTTCAGCCTGATCTGTGTGATAGTTTGAGTGATTTCATCTCTGGTGATCTCGTAGGGTGCTGATATTCCTTTGCTGCTTTTCTGACTTCTTCCTGGGAGGTTGTTTATCAGTGTGGCTCCATGGCGCCCATACTTTCAGCCAAACCTCTTTTGGAATGCACTTATTTTGCTGGAAGATAGACCTTTGTGCTTCATAGTATTCTTCTTCTAAGGACAAAATAGAGATTGCAAATCTCCAACAGAAAGAGAGTTCTGGCTTGGCATGGACTTTCCCGTCGATTAACTTTATTGGTCAACGCAGTATGAACACCTTTGCATCGTATGAATTCTTGAAGCATTGAATCCAGTACTTCCATGAACTAAACCACTGTAAAAACATTTTCAAAGCTGGTTCAATCTTGTCAAAGTCCCTGAATATGTTGCACTTGAATTCCATCAGGATGTAATACTAGTGACATAAGTACCAGAAGAACCATAAAAGTTCCTGTGGAAATCATTGGCAAGTGGTCTGAACACGTGACAGAATGGGTATTCCAGGTTGACTCCACACGGCTTTAGGATGGATCCTCCATACTTTTTGAAAACCTGTAGCTCATAGAAAGTGCGTCTTTCGATCAGGAAGGATGGATCGAATGGGTCTACATATTACCTGAAAAGTCCGGTGGATGGATTGGCAACCTCGATGACTTGGGACCTGGTGGGTTGGTAATCATGAATATCTAGCTGGTTGGTCTTTTCATCTTCTTGGGTTTCTCGGGCAAAAACCTTTTTGCGAATTCATCTGATCAGGATAGGAAGTCTACCGGGAAATTATCTTTCCCTTTTGGGTGCTTTACCTGGAATTTGTAGGGTGAGAACCATTGGGCCCATCTGAGAATTTGCGGGTGTGGAAGTATCTTCGGATTTAACTGAATCATCTTCGAGAATGCCTTCATATCCATCTCGAATCAGGAATTTAGTGTGAATTAGGAAGAAGTTGAATTTCTTAATTCCATTCCACAGCAAGAATATCCTTGAAGGTGGAATGATAGTGTTGTTTCGAATCCTTGAATCTTCCGCTAGCATATCTGTATATCCTTTTATGGCCATCTTTTTCCTCTAGAAGAACTGCACTCCAGTATTCATTGTTGGCATCAGTCTGCAGTATCTTCTTTCCATCTGAAGGAATATGGAGAGTCTTCACCTTTTGGGACACCTGCTTTATCTTTCGAACAGCTTCATCCTGCTCTTTAAACCATGCTTGGGCATTCTTCTTAAGCATCTTTGCAACTGGAGAAATATATGTAGAGACTTTAGGAATAAAATCTCTTACATAATTTATGATCCCTAAAAATTGTTGAAGCTACTTTGTGGTGAAGTTGGTGTCTGGAAATCTGAGCAATTCTTGACATATGTGCCGACCTGGACTATATGCTCCATTGCTGAAATGCATCCCTAAGAAATCAATCTCTTTTTCAACAAGGACCATTTTCTTCACAAAGAGCATGACTCCATTTGTTCTTACTATATCATGAAAATGACGGAGTAAGTTAAGGTGTTCCTCGAGGGCATCACTGAACAATATAATATCGTCAATGTATACTAGTGAGGTGTGGAGGATAGGCTGAAAGATTTTGATCATGTCTTTTTGGAATAGATAGGGTGCGGGTTTCAGCCCAAATGGCATAACCTTCCATTGGAAGTGTTGGTCAGGAATGCGAAATCCTGTTTTTGGTCTTTCCTCAGGGTGTATCCCCAATTGCCAAAATCCAGATTTAAGATCAAACTTGAAAAATTATTTAGCTTTGGCTAAGCGTGAAAATAGGGTAAGCTTATTTGGTATAGGGAATTTATCATCTTGGAGGAAATTCCTCAAGTAGTCTATATAAGGCAACCAATTTTCATGGAGCTAGAAGATATCTGTACAAACAGATCTGTTTTGAAGCAGATCATGCACAACAATCCAGCCCTTGATAAAGCTTGCAGTAGACCTGACCTAATCACCGAGTCCAGTTTCTCTTGCCATGCCAGAAGGCAAAGCAGATTCAAGAAATACAAGAAGTCCAAATGGCCAAAGCCTACTGGAGGAAGATCCAAATACACCAGGCGAACAAAATACTTCAGGAGAAAGTGTCTAGGCAGGTTCCAGAAGAATGCTTTATCTTCCACAAGATCGGACACTTTGCAAAGAACTCCTCAAGCTAAAAAGTCTATCAGACTTCTTACGAAAATAGAAGAGTACGCTGATGTCAGGGACAATGATCTTGAATCAGTCCTTTCAGCAGAAGATGAGCCATCAGAGGACACCCTTTTCTCCATGGACATATATGAAGAGCATGGGCATGACCATTACCAGATTTCAGAGGCTGAGGAAGAAATCAACAACATTATCAATATTCCTCAAGTCCAGTTGTACATTTATCCATCCAAATAGGATAAGCCAATTCAGGTCCTTGCATTCATGGATACTGGTGCAGCATCATCGCTGATGAATCCAACAGTACTTCCTGATGATCAATGGATTTCCCATTTCAAGAACTTCAACACTGCATCAAATGGAATCCTGAAAACCACGGTCATCACAAAACATCCGATAACAATTGAGTTCTTCCCAGGACTAAAATTCATAACAAAGTTGTTCGGATTAGATGTCCCAGGAAAGGATCTCATAATTGGATTCGATATCTTCAAACAACTCAAGGATCGACTCCACATTGGAGCCTATGGAATAGCATTCAAAAAGAAATTCAAGCCATATTCAGAAGTCTCACGCCTATTCCAAATCATTGAGGACGAGTAGATCAGAGAGATCGAGCAATAGTTGATGGACATTCATGTGCTGAATCTCACAAAGAGTTTATGAAGAAATGCAGAAACCCACTTTAGCTGAATGAAGAATTTTTCATCAAACCCCCATTCAAGAAGAATGAAAACATCAACCCAACCAAGTTAAGCCACTCTGGCATGAATCTAGAGCACCTTCAGCTTGCAAAGAATGAGTGCGCTAAACTCATGGAGTTTGGACTGATTGAGCCATCTGATTCTCAATGGGCATGCG
The DNA here is from genome assembly GCA_035772735.1 of Datura wrightii. Lineage (NCBI taxonomy): Eukaryota > Viridiplantae > Streptophyta > Magnoliopsida > Solanales > Solanaceae > Datura > Datura wrightii. Next base: position 41,377,893 of record JASDFA010000003.1, read on the forward strand.
AATCTTTCTATGTCAATAAGAGAGCTAAGCAGATAAGAGGTAAACTCAAATTAGTCATAAACTACCAGCCACTCAACCATTTCCTCCAAGATGATAAATTCCCTATACCAAATAGGCTTACTGTATTTTCAGACTTAGCCAAAGATAGATATTTTTCCAAGTTTATTCTTAAATCTGGATTTTGGCAATTGGGGATACATCCTGAGGAAAGACCAAAGACAAGATTTTGCATTCCTGACCAACACTTCCAATGGAATTATGCCATTTGGTCTAAAACCTACACCCTCTCTATTCCAAAAAGCCATGATCAAAATCTTTCATCCTATCCGCCACACCTCACTAGTATATATTGACGATATCCTATTATTCAGTGATGCCCTGGAGGAAAACCTTGCCTTACTCCGTCATTTCATGATATAGTAAGAGCAAATGGAGTCATTCTCTTTGTGAAGAAAATGGTCCTTGTTCAAAAAGAGATTGATTTCTTAGGGATGCATTTTAGCAATGGCGCATACAGTCCAGATCCGCACATATGTCAGGAATTGCTCAGATTTCTAGACACCAACTTCACCACAAAGTAGCTTCAACAATTTTTAGGGATCATAAATCATGTAAGAGATTTTATTCCTGAAGTCTCTACATATATTTCTCCACTTACAAATATGCTCAATAAGAATGCCAAAGCATGGGGTAAAGAGCTGGATGAAGTTGTTCGAAAGATAAAGCAAGTGTCCCAACAGGCGAAGACTCTCCATATTACTTCAGATGGAAAGAAGATACTGCAGACTGATGCCAGCAATAAATACTGGAGTGCATTTCTTCTAGAGGAAAAAGATGGCCATAGAAAGATATGCAAATATGCTAGCAGAAGATTCAAGGATTCGAAAAAACACTATCATTCCACCTTCAAGGAGATTCTTGCTGTGAAGAATGGAATCAAGAAGTTCAACTTCTTCCGAATTCACACTGAATTCCTGATCAAGATGGATATGAAGGCATTCCCGAAGATGATCTAGTTAAATTCGAAGATACTTCCTCAACCGCAAATTCTCATATGGGAACAATGGTTCTCACCCTAGAAATTCCAGGTAAAGCACCCAAAAGGGAAAGATAATTTCCTGGCAGACTTCCTATCCCGACTAGATGAATTCGCAAAAAGGTTTTTTCCAGAAAAACCCAAGAAGATGAAAGAACCATCCAGCCAGATATTCATGATTACCAACCCACTAAGTCCCAGGTCATCGAGGCTGCCAAGTCATCCACCGGACTTGTTCAGTCAATATGTATACCCATTCGATCCATCTATCCTGATCGAAAGACGAACTTTCTATGAGCTATAGGTTTTCAGAAAGTACGGAGGATCCATCCTAAAGTCGTATGGAGTCAACCCGAAATACCCATTCTGTCACGTGTGCATACCACTTTCCAATGATTTTCCACAGGAACTTTTATGGTTCTTCTGGTACTTGTGTCACCAATATTACATCCTGATGGAATTCAAGTGCAACGTATTCAGAGACTTTGACAAGATTGAACCAGCTTTGAAAATGTTTTTACAATGGTTTAGGTCGCAGAAGTACTTGGTTCAATGCTTTAAGAATTCATACGATGCAAAGGTATTCATGCTGTATCGACCAATAAAGTTAATCGACAGGAAAGTCCATGTCGAGACAGAACTCTCTTTCTATTGGCGATTTTCAGTCTCTATTTTGTCCTTGGAAGAAGAATACTATGAAACACAAAGGTTTATCTTCCAGCAAAATAAGTGCTTTCCAAAAGAGGTTCGGCCGAAAGAATGGGCGCCATGGAACCACACAGATAAACATCCTCATTGGGAAGAAGTCCGTAAAGCAGCAAAGGAATATCAAGCACCCTACGAGATCACCAGAGATGAAATCACTCAAACCATCACATGGATTAGGCTGAACATCCCCTCAAATACTCCATCACAGAGCTTTCAAAATATGGAGCAAGCCATGGCAGAAACGTCAAGCAGAAAATGCTACTTTACGAGATCATTAAAATAGAGCTTACATGATATAAGCTTCTTCGACAGCAAACATGGCTTCTAATGGAATTTGGGTGAAGAATTCTCAAACCCACCAATGGCACCCCCACACTTTGTCCCACCGAATAATGATTGATGATGCAAGCAGGACGTCTGCAGAATCTAGAAGCTCACCGCCTCAAATCACCCGCCGAATTTACTACCCATATGAGGACGAAAGCAGGCCCCACTTCACATGCTATCACATGGGCTTCCTTGTACATATTAGGCTATCCATTTTACTAGGTCGTTTGTTTTATTTGGCGTCTATTGTTATTAGGCTTTGTAGATGAGTTTGTTTAAATAAGTGTGCCAAATTTGTCTTTATCAGGCCATGTAAATAGGTGTGTCGTTTTCATTTTTTTAGGCTTTCTAGAAAGGTGTGACAAGTCTATCTTGTATTGAGTACCATCTTGTAGTCACCTAGACCCTATATAAAGGAGGCTGAGTCCTACATTGAAAATCAAAATTTTAGAGTAAAGTTTGAAAAGAGTTTGTAAGAGTTTCCTTTGTTTAATAATATGAGTGTTTGCCAAATTCTCTCTTTTTCTTCCTTTAAAAAGACATGGTATGGCTGATCTTGAAGTAGTATAGGGCCTCGACACATCGGGTAAGCAAGCTTGTTCCAAGTACAATAGTTTTTCGAAGTTTATAAACAGCTAAATTTATAAGTAGAGTAAAAGATTTCCCGAGTTGTGTATCTTGGAAAACCTTCCGGGTGGATGTAGAAGCCATCCCTTTTTTGTATTAAAATTATTTTATGTCTATGATGAAATTTACTATTTGACTGACTTGGCAAGCCGTCCTCTAGGATGTTGAAGCCGGGTTTCATGGCAAGCCGTACTTCGGGATGTTGAAGCCCAGTCCCCCTTCATAGGAAAACTATTGTTCCTGCAATCTCGCCGCCTTGCCCGCCGTTTCCTCGTCCTCTGCCCAACTTCTTTGTGCCAGAGCCCTTTGTCTTACCCCAGTGGTGTCAGAGCCAGACCCATGTCCTTTTGGAGGGAGGAGCAGTTTGAATAGCTATGAGTGAGTCTATGTCCAGTCCTTGTAAATATTTTTCTTCTTTGAGTCTTCGTAAATCTGTCACTAAAGTATCTATGTTGCCTACACTTCGTAAAACTTTGTCTTGCAAATATGACTATCTTTATGAAGTAGATATACCACCCGATGATAATAAAGTGTCAGCACATACTTACTTCTCCTAAATCCTTATTCTTCCTTTGCCAAAAAGACAACCAATCCATGGTTACAAATTCGTTCTTTAGTCCAACATAAACCTAAAGGGGTAAAGGAATATGTTGTTGCTTCGAAACTCGATCAGAATCCTATTCTTTCTACTCAAGACGAACAATTTGTCACCTTGCAGATTCCCGATGATTTTCCAAGGTAATGGAAAAATCACGGATTCACCCATATTCATTTTAGTGTTGTCCGAATCGCCTTGTCATATCATGGAAGGAAAGGCCAACCTATTGTTTCACATCTTTCACTCCTTGATACTCGATACCAAGAGTAGCAACATGCAAATTTGGGTACTACTGAGGTTACCTTAAACGTTGGGACAGTCTTTGACACTTTATATCCAAATTTTAACATGTCCCTAGGCGACCCATATCTGACAAAAGCCTTAAAGATCCAAGTCCAAATACAAGGAGCTCCACAAGCTAGAGATGCTATTTAGGCAACTCTTCACTACCAAATAGCTTGGCGAGTTCAGAACCATACCATGGATCTTTCATTTCCGAGTGGAGATGATGCTTTACTGCTACATGTAGATGCCACCACCGGAACTACCACATGCACCCAAAAACCTAGAAAAATACCAAAGGAAGAACTTGTCAAAATTCTTCCTAACTCATGGATTATCAACTATGAGTGGATGAGAGAACCTCCTGTTGAACCTCTTCGATCCATAGAACCAATCTTTGTCAAAAAATAGGATAAAACTGTAGTCATCAGTTTTGACCACTCTCATCTCAAAAAACCAAACAACACAACCTTTTCTCTTCAGATGTACCAGCCTACATCCGAACCACCAAACAATACAACCTTTTCTCTTCAGATGTACCAGCCTACATCCGAACCATTTCCTGAAGATAAAGAGGATCTATTCGATTGGAGCCTTCAGCTGTCGTGAGTGAACATGATTGGATCAAATAGTTCAATCATGAAGGTCATGACGTAAGGTGGTTCAGATGTCCCTTCACCGGGCACTGCCCTTGGGATATCGAATGTGACTGCCAAGAATGTCTGGAGGATGAAGTTGAATATGTACAGAAGAAAGCCAAACCCGAAAAGAAGAAGGGGAGATGCTCATAAAAGGAATTCCATAATCGATATGAAGATAGGGATCCATCTATCGGTTCCCTTATCCGTCCAGGAAAATATGAATTCCTTGTCTCCTACAAACCCCAAGATTGGCCAACTCTACCTACTCCAGCCAAAAAACCACACAACCCTCAAATCTTCATGATGAGTTCATCCAGCTCTAGCTATACTCCAGAATACCCATCGCAACAACCCTTTGAAAAAGATGGTGTAATCCGTACACCAAAAATACCAAAGAAAAATATTGTGTTGCCCACTGGAGAAAAGCCACCCACCAGTGATATTGAGGCTACCATCAACTGGCAATCAGAAAATGCAATCTACTAGAACAAGGTGTTGACCAGCATCGGCACTTCCCTCAAAAACATTGCTCACACATAGACCAAGATGATGGCAAGGTGGAGAACATTGAGAAGAAAGTGGAATAGACATCCAGTCAACACGCTGGTCTTATCCGAGCCCTGGAATTACGACTGCAGAATATGCAGTATGAGATCTGTCCACCAGGCACTTCACTTTTCCACTTCTTTTCACAGCAACAAAAGAAAATGGATGACATCAAAGAACAAATCAAACAATTGTGACAGGGACCTTTTGAGCCACAAAGAACCCAAAGTCACTCTCCAAAGTCCTCGTTTTTCCCTATGTCATCATAGACATGCTCACCACATAAATTGGCCCATCCCGATACTACCTCTCCTTTCATTCCACTTGAACCCACATCCTATCATCAAAAATCCAAAGAGGAAACTGAGTTTGACATTGCAAAATGGGTTTGGGAAAGGAAAGATGCTCTTACAGCAGAAAAACAGACCAAAAGAAGGAAAGAGGTTGGAGAAAATTCCAAAGAGCCAGATCCAGAAAACTTGATGATCTCGGATCAAGTTGTTCCAGAATTCTATGGCTTGGCAGAAAATGATAGCACAGGATCCAGTACTGAAGAGACAATAAATAGCGATCCTACTAATGAAACTGAAGAAGCGGAGACTAAGTAAAGTGAGAATATCTCACTAGACACCTCCGAGGAAGACAATCCACATTGATACATGAACCGACCAAGAGAACCAGAAGTTTTTGAAGTCGATGATGATCAAGATGGGATAACAGAAGACCCGATTTCGAAAAGAAGACTAGAACAACCAATGCCAAAATTGGTTGGAACTAGGTTCCATACTTTCACTCTCGATAATGTCAATGTTTTGAAATGGCCCCAAAGAATCCAAGATTTCCTTATTTGGATGGTAACAAAACACTTGGTAGAGCAAGAGAAGTATTTGATCCTGTTAGAGTTCACATCAAGGTTCTCCAGCATCCTTAGAGATTGGTGGACTGCATTGGGAATATATGACAAGAATGCTTTCCTCATGTCCCAAGACTTTGTTTTCAACATCAGAATCCTGCATGAAGTCTTTTGTGGAGATACAGGCCAGACGGAAGAAAACCTACAAAGACAATTCTTCGAGATGAAATGTGTATCATTCGACAGAGATGTCATTGATATTCATTTCCAGAAGATGGAAAAAATATACGTTGAACTTTGTGGAGATGCCAGTTTGAAGCAAGCCTTCATTTCCTCCTTGCCAAAGATGCTAGCAGGACGAACCATGACGATTATTGAGGAAAAGTTTCATTCGATCACAATCCCTCAAGTAGGCTATATAAGGCAAGCAATTTTCATGGCGCTAGAAGATATCTGTACAAAGAGATCTATTCTGAAGCAGATCATGCACAACAATCCAACCCTTGATAAAGCTTGCAGTAGACCTGACCTAATCACCGGGTCCAGTTGCTCTTGCCATGCCAGAAGTCAAAGCAGATTCAAGAAATACAAGAAGTTCAAATGGCCAAAGCCTACTGGAGGAATATCCAAATACACCAGGCGAACAAAATACTTCAGGAGAAAGCGTCCAGGCAGGTTCCAGAAGAATGACTGATGCTTTATCTGCCACAAGATCAGACACTTTGCAAAGAACTGTCCTGAAGCGATGTCTAATAAAAATAACAAATCTATCTCTATATATAGGGGAAACCTTTCCAAATTGCACGGAATTTGAATCTTACTTTATGAAAATAATAAACTAGTAAATCCTAACTAGAAAACTTTAGACTAGGAAAGCATGTAAAAATAATGTCAAACTTCTTCTCTAATTACCTTACAAAATAAGAAAATAAGTGATAAAATTTGGACCAAAAACTCATTCCTAGATGCTCTTTTTTTTGGGCATAAATTGCATGCCTAACAACCCCATTTTTGGGCATGTATTGCAGGCCTTTGGGCGTCACATCCCTGGGATATTTGAATCTAATTCTATGATACCAAATTTTGTCACATCCCAAGCCTGAATGAGATGGAGCAATACCTTATATAAAATAATATATCATACACCTAAATCAAAGTACATGACATATCTATAAACAAATAGACAGGTGATATATTGACATAACATGCAACAAAAACTCTACATACATATAAGAGCCAACTAGCCTACTGAAACATGTGTCTAATGTGACAAGTGATGAATACATATGAATACACCACCACATATATATATATATATATGAAGCCTCTATTAGAATGTGAACTTATACAACTATCATATGATCGAGGGAGGGTCCCGACATATCATACTATATACATATGCACAACAAAAAAGTCCTAGATAGATAATAACCCTTATTTGATTAAGGGTTAATTTTATAATTTTCGCCAAAGAATAAAGAATAAAGAATAAAAAAGAGAAGGGGGTGGGGGGGTTAAAATAAATAGGAACCAGCAGTTCTAGTAATCCAAAAGTGGCAGAAACATATAAACAAAAAACACAGAAGTAGAGAAAAGAAAAATTGACGAAGCAAAAAATAGGAGAAAATAGAAGAAAATAGAAGAGAAAATAAGGATTTTCAATCCAAAATATCAAGGTAATGGCTCTAATATTTCATGTAAGTTTATTAGATTATGGATAATTTTTTATGGTGAAATATGGAGAAATTATGAGAAATAGAGAAAGTTTAGCACTAGGGTTCTTCAATTACAATCATTGATTTAAAAGGAAAAACATTATCAAAATTCAATTTCGAATAGTTTTCTGAAATTCTCACATCAAGGCAAATCTGTTGATGGTCATGATTCAAGAATTCTAACTTGTTTACCAAAGGGTTTTTGACTATTTTAATCCATTTTTTTGTAGCTTGAGGTGTTGTGGAGATCTAGAGCACAGTTCGTCTTAATTAAAAAGGGTGCTTTTGTTTTGAATTTGAGGTAAGTTAGACTTTAAACTTTGGGTGCTTGCTAAATCCATTAGAAAATATTTTTTGTCTGCCCGATTCTTGTGTTGGGACGAGCATGTGCTTGCAGTATCGGTAATTTTCGAGGCCAATTGCACATACTTTATATTAAAGGATATCAAAATTCTCTTTATAAAAATTATTTTACGGAGTGATACAGTTGTAAGTTATGACATTGGGGCATTGTTTATGCTTCTTGGCATTGTGTGTGCTTCTACAGTATTGGGCATTGTGTATGTTACTTGATAGTACTAGGCATTGTATATGCTTCCTAATATATTGACGCATTGTGTATGCTTTCGTGGACTAGTGGTGTTGATCAATTACTTTAACTGCCATTTATGACAACCCTTCGATAAATTGTGTTGAGATATATAGTATCCTTGATAAATAATTATTTGAACCTTGTTGGTAATTATATTATGATAGCATATATTTGTGCTTGTGGTGTATTTATATTTTCTGACACTTGTTCCAAGTGTATTTAAAGTGGCAGGTCAAGGATCTTACTAGGTTATATTTATGTATAACTCACTCCTTATCTACATGTCCATACAGATACTGTTGGTAACGACGAAGCTAGTAGCTACCGAGTGTGTTGGAGTTGATCTAGTTATTAATGTAGGCTACTGCATTATTCGTGGAGGCTTTTAAAAGAGTCTTTATCATTTATTTATTGATGTTTCATTATTGGGTTTACACACTAGAGATTTTTTTTTTTAGTTCACTTAAATGTTCCATGGTCTAGCATGGAATTTGGGTCAGAATTTTAAAATTAATAATTTGAGATTCTAATTATTCCTAATTAATTTTATCATATTATTTGAATTCATATCTAATATATTATCTCGATGTTCAGAAATAATACTTTAAAGTTTCTTTTAAAGTACTGAATATCATAAATACTGTGTCTCTTTTTTGTTTAGTTACAAATCTTCTTGAGTCAACTACCGCATATACACACATATTGAGCACTCTAATTATGGTGTCCCTTTTTATTAACTATTCAGTAGCTTTGCTTTTAAAACTATCATATTATCCTGTGAATAATATTTTTGTGCTTGTGGTGTTTTTATATTTTCTAATACTTGTTCCAAGGACATTTAAAGTTGAAGGTTGAGTATCTTACTAGGTCATATTTACGTATAACTCACTCCTTACTTGCATGTCCATACAGATATTATTGGTGACAATAAAGTAGTAGCCGGTGAGTATGTTGGAGTTGATCCAGCTGTTAAGGTAAGCCACCGCATTGCTCGTGGAGGATTCCAAAAAAGTTTTTATCATTTATTTATTGATGTTTCATTGTTGGGTTTACACACCTGAATCTTTTGTAGTTCACTTGGATGCTCCATGGTCTAGTGTAGGATTTTGGCAAGAATTTTAAATTAATAATTTGAGATTCTAATTGTTCGTATTTAATTATCATATTATTTGAATTCGTATCTAATTTATTAAGTCTTGTGAATTTTAAGGAATGAAAATTTGTTCGCTTCGCCAGTGGTGTGCATTGGGTGTCAATCAGGTCTAAAGGATAATTTGGAACATGAAAAGACATATCCTAGCTCTAGGAGGCAGTGCAGCTCATCAATTTATTAGATGAATATATGACAAATGTCTAGTGAGGATGTCTGTTATCTTGTATGTTCGATCCTGCATTTGGAAAAATGCAACACCCTCAACAAGAGGGATGCAAGTGCATGTACACTAGTATGTAGAAAAGACAGAATAAGAGGTGACGGATAAGGATGCTCAAATAGACAGAATAACAAATATGAGCAAGCAAGAGCATATGAATACTAGAAACCTTTTATGAAACCATAAATCATGTCTTACCATTTTTTATATGTTACATAATTGTCTTTACGTTGTTTATTATGTACTTGGGCAGATCATACGTTATTACACTTGGAATTCTTAGTCTTTACGTAGATTCAAGTGAGTAATTGAAACAAGTAAAGCTCAAGGGCTATTAGCACATGAAATCTGTTCTATAAGTTCTGTAACACGTGATGGTCTGCCCCGTGGGGCATAGCACATGAAAGTTCCGGCAAAAAAGTGGATCTACCACATCGGATATTGTACATGAAAGGTAGTCCAATCAGATCCAATGCACCAGATCACATAATTTAAAGATCGCACATGAACATACTGTCTTCCCCTTAGTTGGGTCCATAGTGTCATATTAACACATGTATGCCTTCCTTGTAGTCGAACAGCAAATAAGCCTTATTGGGCATGAAACACGTAATCAAATGAGTCATGAAGATGGATAACAAGGATTGCCACACGCGCATGTAGCAAATGAGCCATTTAAACGTGTAACAAATGAGCAAGTTATCTTCTTAGAATATGGTTCATTTAAGAGACATAACTAATTCAATTGAGCAAGTTTATCTCAATTTTGTATGATGACTTGAACCGTTGAACTTTTTGTTGTTTAATAATTTCACGAGGATAATAGAGAAGGAAAAGATGTTTGGTGTTGTCACGAGGGAGAAAACAAATGGAGAGTTTGGGAGGGACAAGATATATGAAAGAGGTCGATACGTTAAAGGAAAATATGATACTTGATCAATTTATCAAATGATAACTTATTGTTCATGATCGCTAGAAGCGCGTGTAGACAATAACCGCAGAACCTGAGGATAAGAGTAAATGACCAAGAATCTTAACACAAAGTTTGGGAAGAAAGAAGATAAATAACTACAATGCAATATAAAAATTACAATAACGTCAAACCTGTATACTCTTCTTTACACGACTTAAAAGAGGAAAGTAATGATGGATGACCCTAAAATAGCTTTACATATAATTTCCATCCAGAAGAAGGTTTGTACATCCTCCCACATTTTACTTCAATTCCTATGTACACAAGGATAAAGTAAACCAAGAAGTTCTTCTTCCTTGGACGACTCATCAACTACTGAATTCTCTACAACTTCTACATTATCTGTCCAGACAATGACAGCATCCTCATTAGCCTCATTTCACCATTCTCATGAATAAACAGTATTTTCCAATACTTTCTCTTGTGCACTACACACCTTAGGTTGCCAACATTTCATCTTCCATCTGCACCTATTCAGGATTTTGTGTGGCATGAGTTTCTTGTCCAGGTGGTCCAGCAAAAACTTGACCATGGTCTCGTACATCTCGAAATATAGAGAGAAAGGAGTTTAGACCTTCAGAAGAAGCACCCCCTAATATCCACAGCAATAAGGAGCTGAATGAATTCATGGACCCCGGGTTAGCTCCAGTTTCAGTCTGGCGAGTATCAGGTTGCCCTCCAAGTTGAAGAGAATTACCAAACTCATCTTGGTTTTCATTCCCTTGTCGATCTGGAACTCCAGGAAATTCAGTGGCGCCATTTCTTGGCGCTGGATCAACTCTAGGCCCAGGACCAGGAGACATATCAACATTAGTTGGAGCAGGACTCCTTGCATTTAATCTTGTGATGTGCAGAGTTGATGCAAGAATCGTAGAGGAGGTGATATGAAAGTCGGGATGCTGCTGAAAATGTGAGCGTCTGCTTTGCATAAATCTTTGCAGAGCTGGAACCTGAACGACAAACATACAGGGACAAATCCCAAAAAGAAGATTATGTTCCTTTAAAATTATATGTTTCGACATAGATAAATTCCCATCTAATTTGAAATAAAGCCAGGAATTCGAACAGTGATGAAGTTTAAGCAAAGACCGATCAGGATCAAACAGTAGTAAACCTAATTCAAGGAGTGTTAGATTTGCTAGGACAGCCATCTTAGTCAGAAAAAGATAGATCAAGCATGGAATACTAAAAGTAACTACATTCAAGCATGATGTTATCATTATCAATCTGAAGATCATATAGGCATTTGAGAACACTGACAAAAGTTATTATGTGTTTAAGCCGTAAGGGTAATCATCTTACTTCAATTAGTTATTCCTCTAGCTTTTCTGTCGGTGCAATTCATTCCTAAAGACATTAATTTTGATTTGACATTTTCTCTCCATGGGGAAAAACAAAGAGGTGCTCAAAATGTTTAAGAAATCATTGTTTTTTTCTCACTCTGTTTTCTAGCAAGCCTGCAACACATGACCTGACTGTACAGGATCAAAGGAGTATAATAGACCCTCAAGCATTCCAACACAGGTAACACATCTCTCAGATGAACTGTACTGTGAAGTCAGGGAAGAAGATATATTCACTCACCAAACAGATATAAAGTAATCATCATAAGGTTTTCTAGTGTCTAAACTTGTTGCGAAACCCCTAAAACAAAGATAATTTCTAACTACTAAAAATATCAAAAGTTGCATCCTACCTCAAAACGGTTCCAGAAGTATAAAATAAGATGTTGCATAAATGCAGCTGTTGTCGAGAGTGCTAGATAAGAAAAACCTGAAAAGATAAACCATGTTGTCAGATAAGGAAGAGCAAGAAAAATCTGAACCTCGAGAAACCTCAAGTAATTTGGACATACCATAACTATAAGAAAAGAAGTAGATGTGGAAAACCAGAAAGTAAAGCAAAAAGAAGCGTGGAAAGTACTTCATGGATATTGGTGTGCGTACGCTGCAAAAGATAACCAACATGGTTAAATTAGAGAAAGAATGTTACATGAGGAATAAAATTCTTCGGAATAAATCACTATTTTTAACTAAACCTCTTTAAGATAGCAAAGTCATTGTTGTACTCCTAATTTTACAGGGACAGGGGTGAGGGGAGTAGGGTATGCTCTCAGGCACCTTTCCCGAGGTTGGCACTTCCTAGCCTTTCTTTTTCAGTGGTACCACATTTTCAGAGGGTTTTTCGGCAGCTTTGACCGGAATTAATCAGTTCCTTCCTTTCAGAGTACAGACTAACTAGCTTGTTGAGATGGAAGACAACACAATTTATTTTGCTGTAGGTTTTAAATCCTATAACATCAGCAAAAGTGAATCAAGAGCTGAGGTGTGGTATGACAGCGTAGAACGATACTGAACTATGATCAGAAGGACTACGTTTAGCCAGAAGACATGAAAGGACTGTGTTATGCCCTAAAGGAGGCTTCGAAAGTGAAGGGGAATTATGTGAGAAGATGGAAATTTCATGACACTTCTCAGAGTTCTTTTGTTTGAGGAACTACAACAAACATGAACGTTATATAAGTATCATGTGCATGCAAGGAAAGAAGTCAGTTAATATCATCTCTCAAGTGGCATTTTAATATGGGATGGATGGATATTGCAGTTAAAATAGAAAGTTTCATTAATATCAAAGACCACAGAAGGCAGTTACAATTGCTCATAGAAATACAGAGAAAGGACTTCTCTACTTAGATACTGTCAGAAAAAAATGGACCAAAAAAAAAAATGAATGAAGCTACGGTTCAGGAAAAAGGTGGTACCAGATGCATTTCTGGAGGATTTTCTGTTGGGCCAGCAGCACTTAGAAGCAGACACATGGAGTCAACATCTATGAAATGGGTCAAAATTGATTTCTCTTTTGAGTTTTCTTCGAAGACAACTGCAGACCTCGTCACAAATGGAGAACAACAATAAAGTGTGGATTGGGCACGGAGGGCTTCCACTCCACTTAGTCATAAAAGATATTAAAAGAGTTGGCGATCACTGTGGTGGAAGGATACAAACTGATGGGGAGCTGGAGCCCAGAAATTATCTAAAATGGTTGAGGTTGAAGGTCAGAGGAGATGGAGACTCAGTGATGAAAGTAGTAAGGTGGAATTTGAAGAGATTACTTTCTCGATTCAGATGTGATGTGAGTTACCAGTGAGAATTAGCACCGGTGAAGATGGAGTGATGCTCTTGGACAGCCGGGTATTAGAAGCACTTCTGCAGTAGGGAGAGAGGCTCAAGGCTTTGCCAATAGGATGAGGCATGTTGGCTGCTCGAACGATTTGCAGGCTATTTTAAATGACAGAGAAAGAGGACATGGGTTAACGTGAAAGGAGTGGCAATCAAACTGCATCCTTAATATTTCTATTACTGATAAAAGCCATCTGAGAAGTGTTTACTAGTTTGGAGATCACTCTTTTGAGTATTTCTGCAAGTGCTTTAGATAAAATCTCATAGAAGCAACCAATCAAGTTGATAGGTCTGTAGTCCTTACGCACTTTCACACCATTCCTCTTGGAAATAAGAGCAATGCACGAGGCATTTAAACTCCTTTCAAAAGATTCAGCACCATGGAAATGATTCAAAATGTTCAGAAAATCACTTTTAATGGTACACCAACATAATTAGTAAAAACCCAATGTAAAGCCATCCGGTCTCGGGACTTTTATCACTGCGACAACTCTTGATAACACTAAGGATCCCTCATCCTGGAATGGTCTTTGCAGCCATTCGTCCTCCTTGCTAGAAAATGCCTAGGAGCGTCTTCAAAAAGCCAATGAGGTCTCAGATCCTCACCTCCTTTATAAAGTCTGAGAAAGAAGGAATTTTGAGAAAGAACTCAGCTTGATTATCCCCTCAAGCTATTGGGTTTAAAATAACCATGCTTACATGTCCTAAAAAAGAAAGGAAATCAATACCTAGTTACAATAGGATTAAACTAAAACATCTACTGTGTTTACATATATTCTAGAATATTCACAAGGATTTGAGACTATCTCTCAAGCTGGTGCATAAAAATTATATGTACCAAGTTTGCTACATATATAACTTGTTCTGGGATTGCCTAGGAACTTTATGAATGTCTACAAATTGATGTTTTGATCGCATGAACTTTGTGATGATGTTTCCTGAGAGTACCTCTACCTCCTCTCTGACAAATTAGCAATCAATCTATATGTGTGTTTGGTCCTCTTGTGGAACACTGGATCCGATGCAATGTGAAGCGCAACCTCATTATCGTACATAAGCTCCATTTCTTTAATCTCTCCAAATTCTAACTCCTTTAGTAGTTGCTTGATCCATATGAATTCACATGTAGCCACTGTTGTACCTGATATTCTGCTTCTCCGCTCTATCTATCAACCACGTTATGTTTCTTACTTTTTCAAGAGCCCAAATTTTCCCCAACTAGGACAAAATATCGAGAAGTGAATCATCTATTAGAGGGTGGGGTCCTGCCCAAAGTGCACCAATATATCCAAGAATTTTCTCATTTCCTATCTTCGTGAAGTTATCCTTATGCAATAGCAGATTTATGTCTCGAAGAATGCAAATAACTGCATTTCGATGACTGTCACAAGGAAATCTAAGAACTCACTTACAACACTAAACTAGTAGGCAATGTCAGACCAAGTCACAGTGAGATAGTCCAATTTTGCTACCAGCCTCCTATATTTTTCAGGATCATTAAGAGGCTCCCTTGACCTAATAGGAGCTTAACATTTGGATCCATCGGAGTATCAATTGGTCTAGAATCTGTCACCCATGTCTCCCCAAGGCTTAAAAATATCAAGTGCAATACTTCCTTTGTGAAATGGCAATTCCTGATTTGGATTGAGCAACCTTAATGTCTAAAAAGTACCTTAATCAACCAAGACCTTAGAAAGTGCTGAAAAAGGTGATGTTTCAACTTGTTAATTTTATCTTTATCATTACCTGCAATGACTATGTCATTAACATAAACTACCAACTACATGCACAAACATGGAGCAGAGTGATGATAAAAGACAAAATAATCAGCTTCACTTCAAACTATGTTGAATTCCTGAATAAACATGCTAAATTTTTCCAACCATGATCAAGGAGATTTCTTTGGGCTATAAAGTGATCACCATAGTTTACAAACCGTGTTACTAGACTCCGCTTGAGCAACTCCATATATACCTCGTCTTCAAGATTCCCATGAAGAAAAGCACTTTTAATATCCAACTGGTGCTAGAGGTTGGGAAGAAGGGAGGTGACTAGGCAACTCAATTAGTAGGACCCCTAGAGTCCACTAAGATAGGCCAATGACGAACAATAGTCATAGAAAAAAAAATGGACTGAAGCAATCTTAGCCACAAGAGAGAAGCTATCACCATAGTCAAGACCAAATATCTATGTGTAACCCTTGGCAAGTAGTCATGCTTTTAGGCAATCAATCTCTGCATCAGGGCCCATCTTTGCTGTATGTGCCCAATGACAACCAATTGTAGACTTACTTGGAGATAAAGTAACAAGCTCTTAAGTACCACTACAGTGTAAGACAAACAACTCCTCAATCATAGTTTGTCGCCGTCCGGATGAGAAAGACCTTCACTTGTAGTCTTAGGAATGGAACCATATGGTTGTGATCATACAAAGGCAGAACGAGACAATGACAAATGATGATAGATCCAACAAAAATATAGATAGGATTCCAGTTACGAGTAGAAAAATTAACTTTCTGAGTGGCAATGGGAGAACTCTATGTAGGCAGGTTCACAGCAGGCATAGAATTTGGTGTCGGGCGTGAATCGTCAAGACCAGATGAGTTTGGACGATGATGAGAAGTCAAAGGTCGTGGAGGTGAAGCTAAGGAAGATAGAGCTGTAAAAAGTGGAGTAGAAGGATAGACGATGGCAGAATCCCTAAAAGATAAAACTGGTAAGACTTCAGAGATGCCTAGATATTCAATAGAAGATGCAAAGTAGGGTATACCTTCAAAAAAAGTAACATTAGCGGACACAAGGTATCACTAGAGGTCAGGTGAGTAGAATTGATGTCCCTTCCGTATCCTTGAATAACCTTTTTTTTATCAAATAAAGATATTTCATTCATAAACAAGGTCAAAACTATGACCATTTACAAGAGTAACACCAAAAATTAGAGAATCTACAAAATACATGATTCTTTACAAAGTCAGCCCATTCTTCTATACAACAAGGCACTTTGTGATTACACCAAAAGAAAATAAGGGACCGAAGACTACTCCTAAGTTTGGTAAAACTCGACTCTAGCCCCTCAAAAGCTCTCCTATTTCTCTCTCTCCAAGCAACCACATTAGCGCAAGAGGAATCAAGTTCCAGGCTCTACGTCTTCTCCTTCCTCTTCCGCTCCTCCAACAAAACATCAATTCTTTCACGGTTTTTGGCGTTACCCAAGCCGTTCTAAACCACCTAAACATATCCCACCATAGTCTCATTGTAAAATTACAGTGTAGGAGGAGATGATCGACTTCCTCGCTCGCTTCCTTGCACATGAAACACCAACTGATGCATATAATCTTCCGCTTTCTTAGATTTTCCGCCATCAAAATCGACCCTCTAGCAGCCAGCCATGAGAAAAAACAGATCTTCCTCGGTACCTGTGGAACCCATACTGCACTATGCGTGAATTGAATCTCCTCTCTCATCAGAAGTTTCTCATAAAAGGATTTTACAGAGAAAACTCCATCGTTTCCCACCCCCCACCACAAACCATCAGGGTTTTCAACCGGCATGACTTGCCTATGAAGCAAGGCCACCAACCTTTGAAACTCATTGACCTCCCAATCTTGGAAATCCCTTCTAAATCTCAGGTTCCAAAAATTCTCTCCTCCTTGAGTCTCTCTAATTTGGTATACCATCAAATTAACTTGACAAGAAATTCTAAACAAAGTTTGGAATTCATCTTTCAGTAATATCTCCCCACACCATCTATGGCTCCAGAAACTAACCCTTCTCCCATTTCCTACCTTGAATGAGATGTTAGTATTAAACTCATCCCATCCCTTCAAAATATTCCTCTACAGACTGCACCCAATAGGCATATTGACATCTCTGGTTCTCCAACCCCCTTCCATCACCCCATACTTATCCACTATCACCCCTCTCCCAAAGGCTTGTACCTCCCTCCTGAATCTCCAAAGCCATTTTCCCAACAAAGCTTTGTTGAAGACTGCTAAGTCTTTAATGCCTAGACCTCCCCATTTTTTGGAGAAGTGACGTTTTTCCACCGCACAAGGTGAAACTTCCTAGCCCCATCTGCCGCATCCCAAAGGAAGTTTCTTTGTATCTTTTCCAGCTTGACTGTGATCGAAGTTAGAGCATGAAACAAAGACATAAAATAAGTGGGAATACTCGATAAGGTGCTCTTGATAAGCACTTCCTTCCCGCCTTTGGACAAATATCTTTTCTGTCAACCTGCTAATCTCTTCTCAACCCTCTGAAGAACCGGATTCCACACCTTTTGATCCTTGTTTGCGGCTCCCAACGGTAATCCCAGATATGTAGTCGGAAGACCTCCCACCATGCAATTCGAAACTTGAGCGAGTACCAAAATGTTGTCCACCTCCCCGACTGGTATAATCTCAGACTTCCTCAAGTTGATTTTGAGACCTGAAACCACTTGGAACCACAAGAGTACTTGACGTAAATAATCCAGTTGGGATGCAACTGCATCAAAAAAGACCAAGGTATCATCCGCAAACAACAGATGAGAGACAGAAATTGTCCACCTGCCCCGATTGCTGCATTAAAACCCTTTATGAAGCCTCCCTCGACAGCTCTGTCTATCATCCTGCTCAAAGCTTCCATGACTAAAATGAACAAACTCGAAGAAAGGGGACCCCTCGAACTCCCAAAGAAGCCACATGAATTACCATTTACTAACACTGAGAATTTCACTGAAGAGACGCAAAATATGATCCATTTTCTCCATTTATCCCCAAATCCCATCTGAAGCATTATGAAATCTAGGAAACTCCAATTCATATGGTCATAGGCCTTCTCAAGGTAAAGCTTGCACAACACACCCGACGCTCCTAGCTTTCTTCTCGAATCTACCACTTCATTCGCCACCAGAGCTGCATCTAAAATTTGTCTACCCTCCACAAAAGCATTTTGCGAAGTAGAAACAGTCTCGTCCAGCACCTTCTTAAGTCTGATGGAAAGCACCTTAGAAATAATCTTATAGATGCTTCCCACTAGACTAATAGGTCTGTAATCCTTCATGCTCAAGGCCCCCTCCCGCTTAGGAACAATGACAATAAACGAAGCATTTAAGTTCTTTTCGAATTCGCCACTTTCCTGGAACTCAGCAATAGTATCCATCACATCAGTTTTGACTGTACTCCAACACTGCTGAAAAAAAACCAAAGAGAAACCATCAGGACCAGGAGCTTTGTCTCCCGCAGAACTCTCCACTACCCATTTCACCTCCTCTTCAATAGCCCTCTCCAACCATTCCCGCTCCCCCTCTCCAATGTGACTGAAACCTACTCCCCCACAAAGCAGGCCTCCAATCTGCTGCTTCTTTGAACAGGCGCTTGTAAAAATCTACAATCGCCCCTTCTACTTCCTCCTCTCCCGCAGGTACCACCCCATTAACCTCCACCGACTCTACGAAGTTCCTTCTATTAGCGACTGCTACTCTGTGAAAAATTGTGTTGGAATCCCCCTCCTCTAACCATAAAACTCTCGATTTTTGCCTCCAACTTATATCCTGGGCCAAAGCCAAATCAGCTAACTCCATTTTTAACCCTTCTTTCCTAGCCTTCTCCTTCTCTTCTAGCTTCCTCCCTACTTCCACCCTCTAACTTCCCCACTTCACGTATAATCTCCCTCACCTTGACCTCTACCCTCCCAAAAACCTCTTTATTCCACACTCTTAAATCTTGTTTAAGTAATTTCAGCTTCTTGGCAAGCCTATAAGACGGCTTCCCCTCCACCGCATAATTGCTCCACCAACCAGCCACTCTATCTCCGAAGTCCGCCACTCGCAACCACATGTTCTCAAATCTGAAAGGAAATCTCGTTCGCCTTCCTCTGCTACCATCCAACAAGATAGGAGAATGGTCCGACAGCAGTCTCGTGAGAGGACCTGGATCACATTGGGAGACAACTCCTTTCGTAAAGTAGACACTAGGAATCTGTCCAGTCTTGATCTAGAAGCAGAGTCCTCCGACCTGGACCAGGTAAATGCAATACCTGTCAAAGGTAAATTAATAAGATAATGGTTATCAATAAACTCCGAGAATTCCTCCATTGCCATAGACCACACCCTGCACCCAACCCTCTTCCGGGAATCTAATGGTGTTAAAGTCCCCTCCTAACACCCAAGGAATATCCCCACCTTTGCATCCCAACTCCTATCTCATGCCAAAAATTCTCCTTTGATCCCTCCCCTACAGGTCCATAGATACCCCCAAAACCCCATTCCAATCCACCGATATAGTTTCTAAAGCGTACCCCTAGCATAAACTCCCCTTTATTAGCCTCCAACCACTCCACCTTTATGTTGTCTCATAGTATAAGAATACCTCGCGCACTTCCCCGAGCCGGGATGTAGTCATACTTCACCCACCTCCACCCCCCCCCCCAAAAAAAAAAAATACTTCTAATGATGTTATCCATTAAGATCTCCATTTTTGTTTCTTGAAAACATATCACATTTGTTCCCCATTCCCTAAGCCCTACTTTAATTGTGGCTCTCTTATTTGGGTCATTTAACCCCCTCATATTCCATGAAACAATCTTAACTTCCATGGACAATTAGATTGAATCACCCCCACCCCTCTTCTCCCCCGAAGTTCCTCTCCTTCCCTTGCTTCTACCTCTTCTCGCATACACCACCACTTTACCTTCTCCCTCCTTTGCCTTTCCTGAACTCATTTTCGTCCCTTCCCTAGGATCATCGCTTTTTTTTTTCTCTAAACCCATTTGCTTCTTTTTCAATATCTCTAAGAAGGTCTAACACCCTCTCCTCTTTCCCCTCAAAATAAACCCCCAACACCTCCCCAAATTTAAGGAATTTTTCGCCGCGCCCAACTAGAAGGGCCTTTTCCATATTCAGCACCAGTTAAATTTCGAGCATCAGGTCCGTGAATGCTCTCACACCCACTGACAAAGCTATTAATCTGTTGTACTTCTTGCAAAGCAGCCCCAACCCATGTAGGAACATCAGAAATGGAATTGCTACAACTCCCACGGGCTCTTCCCCCAACAGAACAGAAAACTTCTGGGTCGGATGGCATTAATTAAGCATTTCCGGCATGAACAGGGGCCATTTTCGGCTCCGGCGTAGCCTCAACAGCTTCTGCAACCCCACGGCCTGCCAGAACAAGGTCACCCGAGCTCCCAGATACCCCAGCAACCGTAATCCGGCCTAGACAACCTTCAAACAATGTTGTACCAGCAGTTTTCTTCTCACCGGAGCAGCAGTTCCGGCCAGCCGAAGGAGGTGAACCCCAAAAACCTCCTTCATCTGACCCCCCATTGCAGATAATGGAGTCCCATGGGAGTCGCAGGCCCTGCGACCGAAATTCGAGCGACAGGGATGCCTTTTAATGGCTGGAACATCAACGTTCTGTGTTTGGCCTGATAAACGGCGTCAACTGTTTAGATTGGACCGTGAGGCATTGCTTTCCTTGTAGACCCATTAGCAAAATTGAAGCGGTTCAATCTATCCTTCCAACCCGGTTCACTAATCCAAGGGTAAGAATGTCTTTTTCCTTTTCTAGGGTTTTTCCTCCTTTTCCCCAATTCAATAAAACCCTCGCTGCTCTTCTTCCTTTCTGCCTTAGCAGACTCTCCCACAACTTCCATCCTCGCAGATTCTCGCAGGTCCACTCTTCTTCCCCTCCCACCTCCAAATCCTCCTCCCCTCCTCCTTCCTGATTCTAAGTTACCCTCCCTATCCTCCTGCAGAATCGAAGGACGAAACTCAATAGACAGCCACACTTTGTACCCCGAAACCCCATCTTCCACCACTATCGAAACAGGGACCTTCCCTCCTTTTCTCACCAAGATTCTCACCGAAGACAAGTCGTGCAAGCTGCAGATGACATTCACGAATCCCCCGTAGAGATCCCCAACCTTTCTAAAGAGATCAATACACCAAAGGTGCACCGGAAGGCCGACCAAGTTTACTATCCTCGTGTCGCCAGAGGAACGAGAATCAACACAACCTACATCCTCCTTCCACCTCTCCAGATGCATAAAATTGTTATCAAACCACCTTCTGCCTTCCTTAAGGATCTTGACAACTTGATCCTCGCTCGCAAAACGAAACAAGAATTGGGTATCATTCAACTGAGTAATCTTCACTCCCCACTCCTCAGCTGCCCAGTTCCTGATAGCTTCCAGAGAGCCAACCCATTTCACAAAGGACCCAACCAAGCAAGAATTCAAAAATCTTTCTCTTCACAATGTGCTCCTCTGACAGGGAGAAGCTGGGTTCCTTCGAGGACTCCTTCTTTGCGACATCTTCCACCTAGATCTAACGCAGGTCATGCTAAAGCTTCCCTGAAAGACATGTTTTCTCTCTTCCTAGACTCTAGAGCTTCTCTCTCTAACATGCTTCCAAACATAAGCAGAGAACCAGATGAGAAAAAGGGAACCTAGAAAGACATTTTTGATCAGGTTTTTTTTTAATTAGGAAACCTAGAGAGAAATTGTGAGAACTGAGGAGCCAATTTGTCATTTTCGAAGAGTGAGGATTTGGACAAACCATGAGCTCCCAAAGAAATGTAGTGGAAGAGAGAACAAAGTTGACTGAAGAAACAAAACAGAGTGTGGAACCTGATTTTGAATGGGAGAGGAAGGGATACGTTAATCAAATAACAAGATGTGAGTACTGCATCAACCCAGAAGTGTGATGGAACATGTTCTTGTATGAGTAGGGTGTGAGCAGTCTCAATAATATGCCTATTTTTTCTCCCTACGACCCTATTTTGTTATGCAATGTGAGGTTATGATGCCTGACGAATAATTCAATGGGAAGATGTAAATTGTTAAAAGGCTTAACACATATGAAGACCCCTAAAGTTGGCACGATTTTCACTTAGATACCTCAACTAAGACAAGTTTCAATTGAACACTCAACCTATTAAAAAATTGTCCTATTAGACACTATTTTGACAATCAGCAAAAAAATAGGGAGAGTGTAAAACACTTGCTACTGATGTGGCAAAGCAGCGAATTAACTGATTACACGTGGCATTTTGAGGGGAAAAAAAAAGAAAAAACTATTTTAAAATTTGCTTAATAGACAAAATTAAAATAATATTCCAAAACAAAAAACTTAATTTACACCCAATCAGGAAAAAAAATTCACAGCTTTTGGAAAAACAAAAACAGAATATCTAGAAAAGATAAGAAAAAACTATTTTAAAATCCATTTAATAAACAAAAATAAAAATAACATTCTCAAAAAGAAAAAGAAAAACTTAAAATGAAACTTAAGAAATTTGCAGCTTAAGAAAAAACAAAAACAAAAAAATCTGGAAAATTTTGAGGGAAAAAGTTTTGGAAAAAAATTTCTGGGATTTTTTTTCCAACTTTTAGGCTTAATTGGAAAAAACCAGAAAAAAAAAATCTGTTTTCTTTTTTACCTTTCACACGCCTGTTTGGTATGAAATTCACGCAACTTGCCAAGTTAGTGGAAGTGTTAAAATGGCACAGTTGGGCTCTACTACAGGTGTTTAAAAGGTACAAGTCTTAATGGAGGTATCTAAGTGAAACTTCGTGCCAACTTTAGGTGTCTGCATATGTGTTCAGCCTTGTTAAAATTGAGATGATCAATATTGACAGGCATTATCACTATGGAAAGTGTGAATAGAAACACCAAACTGATTTTTGTATTTCTGCACAAAATATTTGAAATACAGAAAATAATTCAGAACAATCTTTCATTAAGAAAATACAAGCACACCTTGAGTAATGGTCAATGAAACTAAAGATACTTAAAACCTAATGTGGACCTGACTCTACTAGGACCCCAAACATCAAAATGAACTAAATAAAAAAGACACTGACGATTACTGGACTAGGACTAAGGTGGAAAAGCAGTTCAGGTATGCTTCCCCAATTGACATGACTTACGGTCTAACTTAGACAATTTTGACAAGCGAGGTATCATTTTTTAAGGTTTGGATAAACTAGGGTGCCCTAATTGTCTGTGGATTAAATCTGGAGAGTCAGAGACTAAAAGCTGTAGTGGAGCTGGGATAATTGAGATAATAAAATCAATTTGATTCAAGCCCTTCGTCAATCATTTTTCCCCTATTAAGGTCATGTATAACAAAAAAGTCACTAGAGATTGAGATGAAACAATTTAAAGTTCTAGCCAAACGACCAACTGACAGAAGGCTAAAGGGACAACCACAGACAAAAAGAACATTTTTCAGAGTTAAGTAAAGGATTGGCTTGACCAACTTCAGATGCCATGGTCTGAGAATCACTAGCTAAGGTAACAGTAGGAAAGGACCGAGAATATGTAATATTACACTAAAGATTTGTTACCATAGACAGAGATATGGTCGGAAGAGCCTCAGTCCATGACCTAGGGACTAAATGTGGTGGATTGTGAGATACAAGCAACATAATTGTACTCTACTTCAGATAACGAAAACATTTGATTGCTTGGGACCAATAGATTCAGCCAGAGTAACATGAGCATTTCTTGGTTTACCATGAAGAGAGTAGCATCATGACTGGCATGGCTCAACTTTTTAGAATAGCTACACCTTGACCGAGGTTTTCCAAAGAGGCCTCCATGTCGATTTCAAATTTGAGACCTAGAACAGAAGAGTCTGCAGATGTTACTGTATTACTAGATGACATAGGTGATGCAGCCGATCGTAATAATTGGGTGGATAAGTCATCCACAACACGAACAGTGGGGCTAGCCAAAATTTTATTACATACTGAATCAAGATTAGATGGAGTTCCAACAAGTGTAACAAAAAAAAATCTTCTAATGTTGCTCAATAGTTTATTGACACTTGTAGTAGCGGGCATCAACTTGTTGAATTCTCCATAACCAACTGAACCAGTTCAAGATAGGTAGACATCCAACTCCTATTTTTTTATGGTTAATCAACTGAGAAATCACATTTTTAAATTGGAATATGTCATTTATAGACGACAAGCCTTTTTCTAAATTAAGAAGAGAGTCTGGGAAGGTCGAAACAACAGCATCAATTTCAAATGACTAGATTTCCAGAACAGACTACACAATTGAGCATCAATCTTCTCCCATTCTATCCTATCCTTTTCATTCGTATTTGTAGCCTATTTGATTAAGTAATCTTGAACACCTTGTCCCTTGCACCAAAATTAAACTGAGGAAGACCAAGATAAGTAGTTCGCACTATCTATTTAAGGTTTTGTGGTGGTAACATGGTCCAGGTTGTTAGAAACCATAGGCTTAGTCTCAAGAATATCTTATCCAACACATTATGATGGGTCAAACCAAAAATTCAACCAAAGATCAAATATATGATAATGTAAATGTTACCAAAGTGATACTAGTGTTCAAAAAGACAATAAATTCTAGCCTGAGACAAAAATTTGAAGAACAGTCGTCAAAATCTAGAAACCCTCGCCGGAAATGGAGAAAAGGTTGGGAGGTGTGGAATCTGGATGGGTAGATTTGGTTTGAGGAGGCAAGGGCCACAGGTGAAAAAGAATTGCCAGAAAGTGGCTGAAAAGTGTTGTATGCGGAGGCGCATGAGGCGCATGGTGTGGTGATCTAGATTTGGCGGTGGCGTGTGAGTGACCCTACTGTAGCAAAATTTCTTGGGTTGGGTCGCACAAGGATTCCGATCCTATTGTTGGTACTCGTATATTCGCAATACCCCTAGAGAGTGATGAAACCTTGAAAAAGTGGTGGTAGTTGCTGGAAAAGTGCTCGAAATTTTTTTTCCTTCTAGATAAGTATTTTCTCACTTAATTCTAAAATACCATGTGAGAAGGAAGAGAGTTCCAGAGAGAACTCAGCTTGATTATCCCCTCAAGCTATTTGGTTTAAATAACTATGTTTACATGTTCTAAAAAGAAACGGAAATCAACACTTACACAGGAGTAAATTAAGTCACCTACTGTATTTACATATTCTAGTATATTCACAACGATTCTAACATGAAGATTCTCATAAAAGTGTACTATCTCATTGGTTATGAACTCCTCATTTGTAAGAGTCATCGATTTCCAAGCTACCAGTTTGATTGTATCTTCAATGAGCATTTACCATTTTATGAAAAAACCAGGTATCGTTATCACCTAGTTTCAACCATAGATACCTAGACTTTTGTCGCCATGAGATCTCTTCCAGTTTGATGGCAAGTAATAACCAAAGTCAACATTTGAGGAAGAATTCATATAAGAGGGAAGAATGTAAGGCCCAACAAATTTTTGAAGATCATAAGTAATAATTTCCGCACATAATTGATAGTGAAAGAGACTCCTTACTCACACTAGGGTGGAAACACCATAGGGAAGTGATTTTATAATTTTGTTGTGCAAGTTGGAAAGGATTCGGGATAGTGTGAGTGGACCTTAGGACGAGATAGAACAAAAAAATCAAGTAAAAAGCTAAAGGAATTGGCGCCCGGGTTGACGCTTCACGTCCCTAGGGCGTCCAAAGAATTTAGAACTCAAGAGGAGGAGGCAGCGAGCTCTCTTCACTAAGTCTACAATCGCATCCAGGCCTAGAAGATAATAAAAGGGTGCACACTTCTCGTCCGAAGTAACCACCCAAAAGGAAAAAAAAATTCCAGGATCGGAGGCTATGTTTGACGTGCGCTTCTGAGGTGGCCTCTGACACCTGAAGCCCAAAAATCATATAAAACAGTCACCAGATGTGATAAAAAATCACTTTTTCTCCAGACTCGTTTTGGGACCTTTGAGAGAGAGTTGAAGCACTCCTTTAGAGTAATTTTCAAGGTAAGTTCTTTGGGCTAATTCAGGCTAAACTAAGTTGAATTTCACATTATAACATTTGAGATTAACAGCCTTGTCAGTTGAATCAATCGGAAATTCACCCGAAGGTTCAAGAATATTCAACATGGAGAAAAAGCTAGGGTCTGGGTTTACAAAGTAATCTCTCACCCTAGTTTAGTATGTTACTTCAAAATAGGTTTATGAACGACGTATACAATATGGAAACACCAAAAGAACGGGATTTCATACAAAACCTAGATATTAAAATTTTGGAGTTGGGGCTTTTGGCCAAAGATTGAATTGAGGGAAATTGAATTCCCCTGGGATAGAACAGACTTTAATTGAGTTGTTTGATGTAGATTGTGGTGATTAATTGTTGTTGACATGTGTGAAAGCTAACCTTGCTAGAAAGGAAGGTTTTTGAGGTAAGTTGAGTTCCTTCCCTAGGAAAGGGTCAGACTAGAATGTTCATACTAAATTGCTTGATTTTTTGTGTTACATCTTCATAATAAATTACATATAGAATAAAGTCATGCGAATGTTTGCTAATCACTCACAATATCAGAAAATAACTTCTGTGATGTGTTAAATTTATTTGTTTATATGAAATTATTTGTATTGCTCCGAATTTCAGTTTAGATTAATGAGTTCACATTTAGAAAGGGAGAAGTAGCCAACTACCTCGAGTGTGAGTGTCACGGAGGCCAGGGTTAGCTATTGCGGGTGCTAATTGTTTGAGGTGGTAGACAGGCTGACACTCCCCCTTGCATGTTGCCAGATCCTTATGTACATAGGGTCGTTATGTGTATATCTTTTTCAAAAAAGTTATTCCTTTAAAAGTAGCTCAGATTTTCTGCTCCCGTTTCAGTTATTAGTTCCATATAGTTTTCAGTTTTAGTTTCAGATTCAATTTTAGCGTACAGATTTATGACATTTATTATGTGAGTTACTTGCTTTACTTCTTTCATTTCATTATACTTATATATATAGTCCAGACTAGTCTTGTCCTCCGCCTAGGAAATTGTCAACCAAACTTACTGGTATCCTTCAGAGGTACTTGGCCCATTTGGGCCTGCCGCATTGTATGGTAGGTGTTGAGTGCGCAGGTGATGAAGCATGTGGCTAGGGGCAGACATTTCTAAATTCATTGACAGGTTCCATTGATTTCTTCCCGATGGTGGCTGACCATTCCAAGATGTCTATTTATTTTAGACGTTAGTATTTCCCCAGAATGCCCCAAAGGCTTCCTATATAGATTACAGTCAGAGGCTCATGACTTGTCAGTGGCTTAGTTTTCAGACGTTTTTACATTATGTCTGTAATTCAATTTTTCAGACTATATTAATTACATAATTGAATAGCATTTATTGGTATGCAAAGTTTATTAAGAGACATTAGACAGTTAGAACGAGGTTCACTTGACAGGTAGTACAGGTTGGGTGCCAATCACGTCGCACGCTAATTTGGGGGCGTGAGACTACCATGCTGCTTCTCCAACGAACGTCTTTCTTGGCAAATAAACATTAGAAAAGTAAAAAAAGAAAACAATAAATGTAAAACTATGCTCACAAATAATGATAGATACAAGAGTACAGGTTTATTCTTCTGATCAATATCAGCCCCACCCCGCCCTGTGAAAAGTAGAGCAGATTAACAAAATGCTGATAGAGGTCTTCCAAAAGGGAGACATGTGGCCGTTATTAAGGGAGCACCAGATCATTTTCAATTATTAGAAAAAATCGCAGGCAGTATGAATAGGGTCTTCAAACAGCTTTAAAAGAGGTGGTGAAATTGTGTTCCTTCAACCAACTAGATATAGAACCTGACTATCATCACCAAAAAATGTATAGGACCAATCAGGATGTACACCACTAGAGATGTTTCTCAGGTTCCGAATTTAAATCACAAGTACTAGTATGAAAGAAGGATGGAAGAACAATATCTAGATTTTTCTATACAAGGATCAGCTTTTTCCAGTTAGCATGTGTTGCATAGGATGGTCAAACAGCATTAGCGCTTTAGATTATCTGGAAGTTATATAACTTGGGTCACTACCAAGTACAATCTGAATTTGTCATTTTTTTAACTAATAGAGAGTAGTAATCCATGTCTCTGTGCATGAGAGCGTGTCAACACAGAGAGAGAGAGAGAGAGAAACCTGATTAATGTAAACAGTTCGCACAGCCAAACAAAAATTAACACCATGAAAGCCAGCAGCTGATCATCATAGAACTCGAACAGAAAAAATAGGATGCCTATCATGATCTGCACGTTGAACTCTAAGTTATATCTGAATGACCTTGAAAACATAACCAACATTCACTGACTACAAAATGGACATACATGGAATCAACTGAGAAATTAGCAGTCTGCTTACCGGTACAAAAACAAGGGACTCAATTACGTGCACAAAGATCAATTGAAATGTTGGAAGCCTATGCCGAGCATGATGCTGTAGCTGCACTGCACATATTTTTACAGTAGATATGTCTAAGGAAGGATAAAGAAGGCTACATCAAACAAATATAGGCAGCAAGTAGTCGATGCTCAATGAATCAATAATTAAAAAGCTTTTTTTTAAATTAAAGGTTGGCCCATCAGGCCATTTCTTGACGAAATAAAAAGAGTATAAATCGGCCCAATCTACCAACAGATCAGTCCCACACACACAGAGACAGAAAACAAAACAAAAAAGGAACCAAATACACTCAGACAACAAAGACAGATAGACACAGAGAACGGACAAGCTCTCAAACCCTAAGAAAGAGCCGCTACCATCGGAGCTATGGCTGTTAATGGAGCTGTAGATTTTCCGGTGAACCGTGAAGATGAAGATCAGTAACTCCCCAAAGAGACAGCTGTAGAAAGGTACGCCTCTTCCTTGAACCATTCCTCTTCCATTTCTGGACTACTGAGCTTCATTTTTGCTTACTCACTTCAACTCTACTTTCACAACAAGCTTTGGATGATACCACTACAGACACCTCAGAGCTCTAAACAGGTGCTATGTTACCATGACTCAAACAAAGACTTCTTCAAGCTTATCAGAGGATTAAATTCAAAAGCAATTAAGCGTCAGGTGAAGTATATGGTCCATACATTACTTGAGTAGGCTTTCACTGTACTGCATGTGGCTTCTACATGTTTACTCATGAATTTTCTTCGAGTGGAATGAACCTCCGAGGAGATTAATACCACCACTGAAAAGAAGTTCACAAGAAGCCAGGATAAGCTCACCAACATAAGCAATATTGCTTGTAACATTCTCTCTGTGTGTAATCTTAAGATGTATTCTGTAATTGTTTGTAATAATTAAAAAGCTTGTTTAGAATACAAGATTAACAGGATATTTGTACATGAAAGTTGAGTGCTTCATACTTTGACAGCAGCATGACCATATCTTTCTTCGTTGTTTTCATGTTTTGACATGTAATTTAAGCATTAGAATATGATTGTGAATTATTCAGATGTACAAGGCATTATAATTTTTTTTTTGAATTGGAAAACGAAAATTTGAATTGGACAAGGCATTATAATTTCACAATATAAAAACGTCGCTGCAGTTTGTAGCATCAAATATACAAAAAAGAACCTACCCGTGAACTTCAGCATGCGCGTTTGGGTCTCTCTTAATGTAAATGACACCGACATTGTCGTGGTAAAGAAAACAAAGAGTGACATCATGAGTACACCACACTTTGTGACAAGGTAGTCTGCAAGAAATATGAAGCAAATGTTCACACGGGATCTAATTATATGTTTGAAAAGCTCACAACAAATATAACATGTATTTGAGGTACTCATTGCAAAGCTTCATATGATCAATATACATGCAAGTGCAAGTACCGGTGGAATTTAAATAAAAGTTGCACAAATTTAAATTCCGACAAAGAAGAAAAGCAACATCTAACTTTCAAGAAATAAAATTTTGATCATCTGTGAATTAACCAGCTAAGAGAAAAACTTCTACACCCCGCCACTCCATTCTATCGTAGACAGAATGGAACTGTTATACTAACAAACTACAGAAAACCACATTGGTTGAAGTCACTAGATGCCATACCATGCGACGTAAACACATAACGTTAGACTTGAAAGAGAATAGAAAAGAATGATAAACCTCCAAATCTTGCAGAACTTTCAGGTTGTTCATGTGCATAAGTAAGATTATAGAACTCCTTTGTTTGGTGATTATAAAGATAACCTGCACAATATTCCATGAAGCATAAAGACAACAAAATGAAAGTAAGATTTGCTAAAGAGACTTGAATACTAGAACCTTCATAAATCAAGAGGTTATGGGATTCTCCCAACCCAAAAATAGAGGCACTTTGAAAGAATGCAGAAGTGAAAACTAACAGATTCAGTTACATGCTTTAGGTTTGCTACACAATTAAGGGGGGTAACCAGCTGCAGAAGAGCACTAAGAAATAACTATAAGGATTTCGAATGAAGGTATCATAAGAAGATGCCTGAAATTAACACAAAAGTATTTTAAGTATCAGGATATAGATAGTTTATTGGACCTTACAATTATTCGAAAAAATACAAAATTTAAGAGTAAGCAAAACTGAAGCTGATGTAAGTAAATTAACCATGCCTACAATTCTACAGACTTCTCCATTTTGTTAGGTGATATATGGTTTTAAACTTTGGAAAACAGTCTAGAATTTGGTTCTGGCTTTGAGTATTTAAAACCTACAAAAACAAAACTGACGAAAAACACCAACACACACATATATTCACATAATGCTGTAGGTTGAATAAACTATACATCTCTACCTAACTCCACCTTTAGAATCTCTCCTGTCCCTGTGTACTACATGAACTTCTAAATCATCCTAACTCTATGGAATTTGCTAATTTACAGGCTTCAGTTTTTAAGATTGGCTTTCTTATTTGTCAGCTGGCAGAAGCTAAACCCTAATGGCCAGTTTGCCTTTTACTTTTATCTACGTAAAATACCTGGAATTACTTCCTTAGATACTTGGACCCTAACATTGTTATTTTCCATCATGTACTCTTTTCCATGTTAACCTTTACTTTAAAACTACTCTCTTTTTAAAAAAAATTGGTAACTTGTATATTTATATATCTGGAAATGATCACAGTGCATAGGTTGCACTGAAACCATATTTACAAACAGTCCCCTGAAACCTACAAAACTGTACTCCTATAATGAGTCTAGAACATCAATGATAGAGACAATATCACTAGAGTACATCTGATTGCACCAAAAACACAAAAGTAGAATGAAGTTCAGCTTTATCTCCTGGACTCCCTTCTCTATGTTCTCAAAACATCTAGCATTTCTTTCCTTCCAGATTGTCCACCATATGCAGGCAGGTATGATCCTCCATCTACTTCTATTCTTTGCTTGCTGTCCCAACTCCTCCCAGCTGCTTAGGGCCTCAGTGATATTCCTTGGCATAGTCCAGGAAATGCCTTTGAGGTTTAGGATTAAGCACCAAATCTGGCTAGTTAACTTACAGTGGAGGAGAAGATGATTCACTGTCTCCAGCTTCTCTCCACAAAGAAAACACCTTGAGCAAAGTGGTATCCCTCTCTTCATCAAATTGTCTTGAGTAAGGGCTGCTTCCAAATCTGTTTCCAAGGCCAGCCGCCTGCCTGTGTAGTATCCAAGTTCATTAGCTTATGGGCTGCACTCACCTTGAAGTGACCTTTGTTGTTTCCTAACCACCAAAAGAAGTCTTTCCTATTTTGTAGACCTTTGAAAGTCTCCAGAGATCTGAAGAAGTTGGCCACTCTGTGTACTTCCCAATCATTAACTTGTCTTCCGAACACAATGTTCCATCCTTGGGGTGACCATATCTCTGCTATAGTGCTCTGCTGCTGGAGGGAAAGACTGTATATGTCAGGATACAATGATTTTAAAATTCCTTTCTCATGCCAACTGTCTTCCCAAAAATTTGTTCTTGTACCATCAAAAACTTCTATCCTGGAGTGGGCTTTGAGTGCATTCCACAGAATTCTAATTGCCTTCCATAGACTGACACCATAGGGAGAGTTTACCTCTTTGGACACCCAGCTGTCTTCTTTTCCATACTTGGCTTTGATGAGAGTGCTCCATAGGTGTTGATCCTCATTAGAGTACTTCCACAGCTATTTCATTCTTAGGGCCTTGCTCTAATCTTCAGGTTTATAATCCCTAAACCTCCACATCTCTTGTCAGCAGTGAGATCTTTCCATTTCACCAGATGGTACCCCTTCTTGTCCTTGTTCCCTTGCCACAAAAAATTCCTCCTGATGCTATCAAACCTACTGATGACTCCTGCAGGAATAGGGAACAATGACATTATGTATGTTGG
Organism: Datura wrightii; assembly: GCA_035772735.1. Lineage (NCBI taxonomy): Eukaryota > Viridiplantae > Streptophyta > Magnoliopsida > Solanales > Solanaceae > Datura > Datura wrightii. The sequence goes on from JASDFA010000003.1 coordinate 41,410,424, forward strand.
ACGTGCATCAAGAACAAAGTTTATAAGGGTCAGTTTGCCTCCCAATGAAATGTATTGAGTCTTCTATCTGCCCAGTTTCATTTCACAACTTTCAATGACCTTGTTCCAGATCACTGAAGATTTAGCCTTTGCACCCAGGGGCATACCAAGGTAAGTTGTTGGTAAGGATCTCTCCCCCCCCCCCCCCCCCCCACAGTATGGAAGTTAGGACCACCATATTGTTGACTGTGTTGATAGGATAAATGAAGCTTTTCCCCCAGTTGATATGCAGCCCAGACATCCCTTCAAATAGCACCAGTATCACTCTTAGATGCTTGAATTGTTCTTCTTCAGCATCACAGAAGATAAGAGTATAATCGACGTATTGAAGGTGTGTCACTTGCAAACTATTCTTACCATTTCCAACTACCTCAAATCCTTTCAATCACCCAAATTGAGTTGCTGCTTTGATCATATTATTGAGTCCCACCATAGCTAGCACAAAGAGGAAGGGAGATAAGGGATCTCCTTGTCTGAGGCCTCTTTATGCTTCAAAAAAGCCTGCTGGTGCTCCATTGATTAGGACTAAGAACCTAGCAGTTGAAATACAAAACTTGATCCACGAAATCCATTTTTGTCCAAACCCCATTTTTCCCAGCATCGCTAGCAGATAAGTCCTGTTGACTTTGTCATATGCCTTCTCAATGTCTAATTTGCACCGTATCCCTGGCCTCTTCTGTTTGATTCTAGAGTCAACAGCTTCATTAGCTATTAGTACTGCATCCAGTATCTGCCTGCCTTTGATAAAGGCCATCTGTTGTGAGTCCACCAGTTTAGAAATTACCCCTTTCAATCTCTCAGTCAACACCTTGGAGAAAAGCTTGTAGATGCTCCCTGTCAAGTTGATAGGTCTGAAATCCTTCAATTCAATAGCACCTTTTTTCTTAGGGATAATGGCAATAAAGGTTGCATTGGAGCTTCTTTCAAACCTCTCTTCAATATGGAAATTGTGAAAAGCATTCATGACATCATTTTTCACTATTTCCCAGCATTTGGTTAGAAAACCCATTGTAAATCCATCTGGGCCAGTGGCTTTATCTGCAGCACACATCTTCAAACAGTTCAGTACTTCTGTTTCCTCAAAATCAGCTTGCAAATTGTCTCTTTCTTCTTCTGATAACACTGGACAGTTAGCATACTGATAGAAAGGTCTCCACTGAGTGGTTTCAGTGTAAAGGTTCTGGTAGTATTCAATGATTTCTCCTTCAATTTTTGCTTGTTCCTCAGTCACTTCCCCTTGTACTTTTAGTTGACTAATGTTGTTGTATCTTTTGTGTGCATTTGCCACTTTGTGGAAGAACTTGGTGTTCTTATCTCCTCCTTTTAGCCATAGTGCCCTAGACTTTTGCCTCCAAGATATTTCTTCATTTTTGACCAGTTCCTCATACTCCATAAGCAGGGATGCCTTTTTGATTTTTTCTTCTTTCGTCAATATTCTGTCTCCAGTCGCCTTTTTCAGATCCTCCATTTGACTTAATATCCTTCTCCTTTGAAGTTTCAGATTTCCACTAACTTCTGCTCCATTCTTTGAGCTTGGATTTGAGAGCTTTTAATTTGCAGGCTAATATGTAATCAGGCCTCCCCGAGAAGTTGAAAGAGTTCCACCACTCACTAATTTTTTCACTGAAGTCTGCCAGTCCTAGCCACCAATTCTCAAATTTAAAATAGCTTTTGTTTTTGCACCAATTACCTCCCTGTAAGACTATGAGGCTATGATCCGAGGCGATTCTTTGCAATGGGAATTCTTTGATGTTGTTGAAGCTATCATCCCACTCTTTTGAGATCAAGGTTCTGTCAATTCTGGAGGCTGCCTCTCTATTCTCCCCTTTGAACCAAGTGTATTTACCTCCTTCTAACTGTGTGTCAATCAAGTTCACATCCTCAATAAAGTCAGAGAACTCTACCATGCCTCTGTTTCTTCTGTTACAATTTTTCTTATCTAATGTGAACCTTGTTGTGTTGAAATCACCACATGCGGCCCAGGGCCCTTCCATCAGTCCCCTCACAGCACCCAATTCTTCCCAGACTAACCTCCTTTCGGTATATGTATTTGGGGCATATACCCCTGTTATATGGCATGAGAAGTTCTGAAATTAAGCATCAAATTGGCATGTCAAAGTGTATGAACCCACTTCCAGCACTTCCCCATTCCATGATCTACTATCCCATAAGAACAAAATACCCCCTCAGTGCCACTTGCCTCTATGTGTGTATCTGATCCACCTTCCCACCCCCACCCCAAATCTGTTTGACAGTGTCAGAAATGTCCCCCTCTAGTTTGGTCTCTTGAAGACAAATGATATCTGCCTTCCAATCTGATATCAAATTATGAACTATTCTCGTTTTATCCCTACCATTCAACCCCCTCACATTCCATGTAACTAGTCTAAAATTCATGATTCAATGGCCAGCCAACTCCTTCCCTTATTTCTGTTACCACTACTCTTGAATGTGACATCGAAAGTGGCCAGACCTTTCAATTCTTGTATCCCTTTGAATCTGTTCTTCTTGCACCCGCTAACTGCTTCATGCTTTCTAGCTTGTCTGCAACTATCAACTTGTAATAGTAGTTCGAGAGCCTCCTCTTCATGACCTTAGATTACAACTATCAACTTGTAATAGTAGTTCGAGAGCCTCCTCTTCATGACCTTAGAAGTCCATCCCTAACATCTTGCTCAGTTTGAGCATATTCTGTTGCACCCATAGATTAGTCTCCTTCTGTTTTTCTTGCAAATCTTGTTGATTATCCATGAGTAAAGGCACCGCATCTTCTACTTCCCAGTCGTCAATCAACATGATAGAGTTTTGATTATGTGAGCTCGGCCTTACTTCCTATGCGTTTTTGTTTTGTGAATCTCCCTTTTGCTCCAGTGTTATTCTCTTTTCTTTTCCCCCAGCATGACAAGCCTCTTCATGATTCGCCTTCTCCGACTGATCGTCTTCCGCATCTCCCACAGCCATTGCCATCGTTCTTCCCTCACAGTTATTCACTTCCAGATTGCTCGATGTCTTTGCATTCAGCTGAGTCTGTGGCGTGGGGGTTCCAGAAAGTTGAAATTAATGTTACGATTATTATTAGAGGCTTTGTGGTTGTTCAGGTCATTAAAAATGAATTGGGCCGCTGGGTCCGGCCCAAATGTTTCACTCTCTAAGCTGATATGACTTCGGCCCACCCTTCTAAACGAAGTCATGTGCGTCTCACATGCTTTGACTTTGTTTGCTTCAATTCCCGATGTAGCGGAGAGACCACGTGGTTACTGACTAGAGAATCCCTAATAACTAGGGATTCTCGTCCTTTGTCGCAGACGGGCAACTCCATTGACCTCTGGGCACTGTTTCCGTCCAGCGGTCTCTTTCAACTTTGCCGATGACACTTCGTATCTAGGTTTGTTCTCCGACTAGATCGGTATGAAGAAAGTCACTTCATCCCTAGATATCGAAACTTCCACGAGATTTCTTCCATCGCTTTGGACTAGAATTCTTGCCCATCTGAGATGGTTCTTGAGCTCCAATTCCTCTTCCGTAGCCACCCAACCCCCACAACGTTCTCCAATTTCTTGGAAAGTGTTTTGTGTCCACAGATGCAATGGAATTCCGATTGCTTTGATCCAAGTCTCTTGGTAGGGATGGAGTTTGTGACTGACCCTACCATAGGGTTCCACCATTCAAGTTGTAATCTTCCTTTTTTCCAAGGCCAATGACCTTGGAGGATAGACTCTGCTGTAAATCTATTGGGGAATTCAAATAAAGCAAGTCTCCATACATCTCAAAGATGTTCACTCCGAAAACGTTCTTCCAATTTGCTGCCACCCATCTCCTTACATCGGCTAGTGTGGGTTTCTCCTAGGGCCCCCCAACAACACACCCCACAACACATCTTCTCAGGATCGTATTCTCCGACTCAGGTGTGTCTATCCTACCTTCAAGGGATTTCACCTCTATTGCTCTGTTATTTATTGGTTGCCATTTGCTCTTTTAGGGCTATGGAGTAGGATAATTCGCCTCAGTGAGTCTAGGCGAGGCTATCTTACCTATCTTCTTGTGGCATTTAATGAAGTTCTCCACCTTAAATGCTATGTCATACAACCCTCATTCATTGCAAGTTCTGGGATTATAAGTTCTAACCTTCCCCTCCCCCCCCCCCCCCTTATTTAAAGAGACAATGCTAATGTATCTCACTCTATCGTTGTACTTCCTTGTACAAAAATGTTCTGAATCTCTTTCAGCAATTTTCCACCTCATCACCATTTCCTTTTGATCATTAGACGCCTCCTTAAGGACTGAGCAGACCCACTCCATGACCTTGTTGCTCATGGAAGACCTTTCATCAACTTATTGCGTCTTTCGACCCATTCGAACCAATCTGTTCTTCCGGATGTCCACCTAGTGATGTCAAAAGATTTAAATCCCGCGTTGAAGTATATTTTGTTATCCCCCATCCTAGACGGGAGAGAAAGAAGAGAAGAAAGAAAGGGGAACTAGAGAGGAAAGGCTACCACAGAAGGTGATAGCCAAAGGAGTGAAGAGATAGCTCTCGGCGCAGGCTGCCGGAAAGGAGATCCCCCCTCCTAGAGGTTAGGAGAGAGAAGAACCTTGGGTATCGTGCTTTACCACTCTTTTCCATGTTAACTTAGATAAAACAGTAACAACTCCTCAATCCCAAACTAGTTGGGATCAAATCCATGCTAACTTATCAAAAGAGAAAAAGTTTCATATGAATAGATATTTTATTTTACAATCATGTAGAGTTCGGAAAAGAACTTTGCCTATTTGAGTTTCGCATACTGATTCCAAGCCCGGATAAAAGAAGGGAGTTGTGATAGGTCGGCGATCACATAAAAATAACGAGTTTATAACACAAATCCATTTTGCAAGTTCGTTATTATGGGGAGTTCCTACCAAGGATCAGACTAATGACATATACAATACTTGAATTCTTGATATAGATGCTACATGGTTGGCTCTCATCCATAGTTCTGGTAAGTTGAGCCTCTTTTTTCAAGGAACTACTCGTTATTTCAAGGTCAATTTATTCACTCGTCTTGATAATAATTTTTTCCTGTTCACTAAAGTCGACTAATTAAACTCATATTTCTATAATCAATTCGATCCCCCCATTGAATCGAGGACAAACGCCTACAAAAAGATTGCTTATTGTCTTTTACGAGTTATAAGGAGAGAAACAAATTAGGTCAAAAGAAAATGCCATTTTGGACTTATCCATTCAAAGTCCAAGGACGTTCCCAAAATGGGGATTATACGTAAATTCAATATAATAAGCACCCATAGGATTCCAAACTTCCTTTCTCCTTTCAGGTCCAATCCAAAAGAGAATTTGGTACTTTTTGTTCATGAATATTGTTGTTTGTTATTCAAGTATTCTTGTTTAGACGGTTGGTAGGGGCAAAGGGAAATTTCTAGAGAAACAGTCAAATGCATAGAGATCGTAAAGAACTCCATCGGCGAAACCACTCTGCTGAGCCGACATAGTAAATGGTCCCAAACATTGACGGTAGGTCTACGTTTGTCCCTAAAATATAAACTTGAGCCAACACAGTAAATGGTCCCAAAACGTTGTGGGTAGGTCTACTTTTGTCCCGAAAATATAAACTTGATCACTTCTGGTCTCTTTTAATTTAATAACAAATTTTGTTTGTTGGAAGAGTCGTTATGAGACAGCTCAAGTAGACGGAAATGTCACAAGCAACGCATACACTTGTCATATACTCATATCTAAAGACACACTAGTGAGGGCCATAGTTCACTATGTCTGCTAGAAAGTGGTAAATTGTGCGTCATATTGTGGTGAGACGTGTGTATGTTTTCTCGTGAGCTCAGTATGTGTGTGAATGTGTCCTTCTATGAACTCTCTACTTGAACATGGCAAATAAACTCTGAAATTAGAGAGAAAGTGGGCACCAATTGTCACTCTGGTAAGCTCTTGCTTGTCTCTATTGTTATGCTATGAAGAAAAAGAGTGAGGGAATGTGAAATGTATCTATCATTGTTTGGGATGAGTGAATGTGTGTATTTGGCTAGTGTGCTATCCCGATTGTGATAAGAATATGAGTTGCGCGTATGTGTATTTCTCATTATGTTGCTCTGTATGTGTAAAAGTTGTCTCTATGCATGAACTTATATAGAGCAAGAAGGAACGTAAAGATGACTAAAAATAGGACTTAGGTGTAAAATTCTCTAGGTGAGGTTGTTAGAACTGGTGAGGTGGAAGAGGTGCATGGTGTTGTCATGTGAAGGAAGGATTGTGTGACACTTCGTTCTACAATAATAAAGAAGAAAGGGGTGGGTTTTCTTTGATAGGCAAAAGAAGCAAGGGGTTTTGGTTCTTTTCTTAAAGAAGAGCAGAGTTGAGGTTATAAAAGTGACTTCTCCATCAATTTTAACAAACAAAGTTTGACATTCTACTAAACGAAACTAAAAGTACTTAATTTAGAAAACCTTAATGACAAAATATGCTCCAATGTGATATTTTAGGGACAAAATGGACTTAACCCAAACTTAAAGGACATTGTGTAAAAAATTCATAAATTAACCATAATGTGATTAATCCTTTAAAGGACTTTATAGTCTGGTTAGCATACATGTGAATGTAGGGATAGGCGTGTCAATACCTAATCACACGGGAGTAAATTACGCTACCATATTTACATATATTCTAGAAGATTACTCTGATTCTAAAGAACTCCTAATATGCCTTGAAAGAGAAATATTTAGTATTCTAATGAAATTAAGCCAAACATAAGATGCTTGAAGATTCTGCGAGCTTCACCAACAAGATAAAGTCTAATTGTATATTCTCTTTTGCTTATGCTGTAGGATGTTACACGTATATGAGGCTGAAACAGTTCTATAAACATTAGACTCCTTACAAGATTAGACACACACTTTTATTGTTTGTTCTTTCGCTAATGGTACAGTTCCAATAGCACATCCGTTGTGCTGATTTAACTTATTAAATTACTTTACCTTCTCAAAAATATTAGTCCTAATAAAGAACACTTGAAATAGAGGATATTTTCATGGATATAGAAGATTCATGTTGTACGAGTTTGAGGCATAGTGATTAATTGATTGTAGTGTTTGGAATCATTGATCTTCCACATGATGTAATTTAATGTACAAATTTTGACTTCTCGGTGTCAAATGTACGCAACAAATACGAGGCAACTAGTGTGCAACTATGTTGAGCCATAAATTTTCATTCTACATATTGTGCACACATCTTTTCTTTAAGCTGCCTAAACCAACCACGATACATTTCAAGCTGTTCAGACTGAGCATATGTGCAGGTAGTTCCGGTTCTGTTTCTGCACAATGTCAAATATGATTTAGTTTTCCATTTATAACGAAACTATTACCTACTTACTCTGGTTCTAGCTTTAAGTATGCAGATGGGGCCACCTGGTTTATCATACAGTAATATGGCGAATATAATAGAGTACAACAATGGAAAACAGAATCTCAGGATATGCTGTTACTCAAGTGAGAGCAGATACACAGACAAAAGGTTGCTGAGATCTTGAATTCTTAATACCTTCACCAGGAGAATTCAACAAACTATTCATCAAAATAGTGTCATATCCCACAAGTCTGTTTATAAGAAGCTGCTGCCACCTGGATTAAAAAAAAAGCTTATGAAGTTTTACAAATAAGTTATCAAAACTCAAGCATATTAAAATCCTTTGATGCAAACTGAAATCAATAAAAGTATCCAACTCTGACCAACCAAGTCGTAATCACAAATAAGAGGGCATAAGAAAGAAAAGGAAGTTTTTGGGTAAAAGGAATCCTTGCAGTTATAATTTGTTGATGAATGACTGGTAATACAGTAAAACTGTACTCATAGAAGTGAAAGATTTGCTAGTCAAGCAAGAAGTTGAAAGAGAAATAAGGGGAGGCAAGATTATTTGCATTGTGAGTCCATGATCATGTCCCCTGTTTTTCCACCATGTTGGAGCTAAGAGGAAAACAAAACAGCTCAGAAACATTAAACGGGAAACAAAACGGGAAAAAATAAAAAGATAAGAACAAAGATGAGAGTTCTACTTCAACATATGACAACCTTGATTCAGATTGTAACACCCCATATTTTATTAATCTATTATATGCATTTAAATGATCTTGTTTTTATTGTAAATATTTTTATTACTTCTCTTGAATTTAAATATTTAACTTTGTTTGATAAAACAAATGAGCAGAAAAAAGAAAAAAAATATTGTTATATTCTATTGGATCCTTCTATCCATTTAAGAAAATCCCTTTATCAGCAAAACCCTTTTTTCTTTTTTTGATAAAGGTAATTTTTCTATATAATTACTAGGTATGCATCAAACAGATGTAGACCCCTTACAAAAGTAGGTGTGTGATTGATGAACTCCTGTTCTAGACCTGCCCCTACAAATAATCTAGTACAACAAAAAGGTCATTTGTGGGACCTAACAATTCCTACTTACACTAAAAATAGTACAAAGCTATGCAGTTCATCTTCATTTTCTGTATAGTGTTCTGCTTGCCCTCTCAAAACACCTCATGTTTCTTTCCTTCCAGACTGTCCACCATATCAGGCAAGGACAATCTTCCATCTCTCCTCCTTAGTTGTAGTATTTCCCACATTGGTCCAGCACTTTAGGATGTCTTCTACACTCCTTGGCTTCAGCCAAGTGATCTTCCTATGGCTGGTGAAGATCCTCCAAAGTTGATCAGTCCAGGGGCAATATAAAAAGAGATGGTTGACTGTCTCTACTTCATCTCCACATAGGTAACATCTAGAACATAATTGAAAATATCTTTTCTTTAGGTTTTCCCGTGTCAATACAGCTTCATTTGCCAGTAACCAGAAGAAACAATTTACTTTGTAAGGAATCTTTGGCTTCCAGATCATTTTCCAAGGCCATATCCTTCTCTGTATACTTGTTATGCACCGGTCCCTATAGGCTGAGCTAACAAAGAAGGTACCTTTGTTGCCTATCTCCCATACTGGTGTGTCTTCCTCCCGTGTCATACTACTGGCTTGTGTGAGCATATTCTGCAATGCAGCTATCCCTTCCATCTTCCAATCATTTAAGTTCCTCCTGGGATGAATGTTCCAACCTTGTCCTGTCCAGATTTCAGCCACAGTGGCCTATTCGGTTAGATAGATGTTGTGAATATCTAGAAATAATTGCTTTAGGCTAGTCTATCCTAACCATTTTCCCTCCCAGAAGGAGACTTTCCTTCCATTGCCTACCTTAAAATGAATTCTGGATAGGACTAGTGGCCAAAGGTTTCTAATAGATCTCCATGTACTGCACCCATATGGTATGTTCACTGTCTTTGTCATCCATCTATCTTCCATTTCATACTTTGCATGAATGAGCTCCTTCCACAGCATGTTGTTCCCAGTGATGAATTTCCATAGCCATTTCATCATTAGGCTCTTATTTTTCATTCTCATATTCCTAATCCCCAACACCCCTTCCTTTTTGCTTCTAATCAATTCCTCCAGAGGAACTTTTTCATTACCCTGCCAGAGGAACTTTTTCATCTTCATTACCCTGCCAGAGGAACTTTCTTCTCAATTCATCTATCCTCTGGATCACAATGATTGGAACAGGGAATACTGACATCATGTATGATGGTAGGGCATCTAGTACACTATTTATCAATGTCAATCTTCCACCTAGAGATAGGTATTGACTCTTCCAGTTGGTTAGCTTCCTTTCACATTTCTCCACCACTTCATTCCATATCCCTCTGGATTTGCTTTTGGCTCCCAAAGGCATCTCCAAATACTTTGTGGGTAATTCCCCCACTCTTCCCCCCAGGATTGTTGCTAGAATCTCCACCTCTGTTACTTCATTGATGGGATATATAAAAATTTCCCCCAGTTGATATTCAGTCCAAAAACTACTTCAAAGATGATGTCTATCACCCTCAACATCAATATGTGTTCCTTCTTAGCTTCACAAAAAATTAAGGTGTCATCTGCATACTGTAGATGGGATATCTGGATATTGTTCTCTGCCCTATTCCCCATTTGGAATCCCCTGATCCAATCTCTTTCCATGGACGTTTGTATCATATTTCCCATCCCTTCCATTGCTATTATGAAAAGAAAAGGTGACATTGGGTCTCCCTGTCTCAAACCTCTTCGTGAGGAGAAAAATCTATGTGGAGTTCTGTTTATTATTATGGAGAACTTAGTTGTGCTGATGCAGTACTTCACCCACTTGATCCACTTGTCTCCAAACCCCATTTTACTCAACATGTGTACCAAATACCCCCAATTTAAATGATCATATGCCTTTTGTATGTCCAGCTTGCATAGAATCCCAGGTTCCTGACTTCTCTGCCTTGTTTCCACACATTCATTTGCTATTAGAACTGCTTCCATGAGCTGCCTACCTTTAATAAATGCCATCTGTTGCCTATCCACTAATTTGTGAATGACTTTTTTCAATCTTTCAGCCAGTAGTTTGCAATAATTTTATATACCCCTTCTATCAAACTTATTGTCCTGAAAGCATTGAGCTCTATTGCCCCTTTTTTCTTAGGTATTAGTGCCAGAAAAGTGGCATACAGACTTCTATCAAAACATTCTGTCTGATGGAAATTCTACAATGCTGCTACCAATTCTGGGCTGATCTCAGCACTTTGGAAGAAAGTCATAGTGAAGCCATCTGGATCAGGTGCTTTGTCCCTTGCACATGCTTTGACACTGTCAAGTATCTCCTGTTGTTCAAAAGGGGCCATCAACATGTTGTTTTCATCCTCACCAACCATGGGACAATTTCTCATGTCCAGTTGAGGTCTCCAGTCTTCAGTCTCTGAATATAGTCTCTGGTAGTAGTTCACTATCTCCTCTTGTATCCTCCCTGCTTCTAATAGTATTTCCCCCTCTACTTTCACCTTATCTATTGTGTTATTCCTTCTATGGGCATTGGCGGTTCTATGAAAAAAGATGGTGTTTCTGTCCCCCTACTTTAACCACACTGCCCCTGATCTCTGTCTCCAAGTTGTTTCCTCTTTGTTTGCTATGTCTTCAAATTCCATCATAAGTGCTAGTCTAGATGCTATTTCTTCTTCCTTTAGAGCTCTCACCTCTTGTACCTTCTCCAACTCTGTTAACTGTCTCAGAATCTCCTGCTTCTGTGCCCCCAAGTTTCCTTGTGCGGACCTGCTCCATTCTTTCAGTTTCCTCTTCAGAGCTCCTAGCTTGGCTGCTAGGATATAGTCTGATCTCCCCTTGCACTTGAAGGATTCCCACCACCCTTTCACTGTCTCTGAGACCTTCCACTTCCAGCCACCAGTTTTCAAACTTAAAGTAGGACTTTGTGTTTTCCCACTCCCCACATTTTAGCATTACAGGAGAGTGGTCAGAAGTCACTCTCTGTAGTAGGTACTGACTTATACTTCTGAAGCTTGCTTCCCATTCTTCTGAAAATAGAAATTTGTCCAACCTAGCTGCTATTGAATGTCTATCTCCTTTCTTCCATGTAAAACTTCCCCCATTAGAGTCAGGTCCATCAGTTCCATGTCCTCAATGAAATCAGAAAAATCCACCATTTCGTTGCTGATCTTTCTATAGTTCTTTTCTGAGGGGTGTCTGGTGGTGTTGAAGTCTCCACACATCACCCATGGTCCCTCAAATAAGCCTCTGGTTGCCCCAATTTTCCACCAGGTCTCTTCTCTCTCTTGTCTGTCATTTGGCGCATACACCCCTGTGAGATGCCAAGTGAAATCTTGGCTCTTACCTGTCAAACTACATGTTATGGAAGACCTACCTGCACATATGAGACTTCCTTCCCAATCCCTTCCATCCCACATAATAACTATCCCCCCTCTGGTTCCACAGGCTTCCAATTTAACATGGTTAACCCATCTATTCCCCCATAAATCCTGTACTACTCCTGAGATATCCCCTTCCAGTTTTGTCTCTTCGAGGCAGACTACATCAGCCCTCCACCTGTGCATAATGTTTTTGATTACCCCTCTCTTCTTTGGGAAATTTAATCCCCTAATATTCCATGACACTATGTTAACTTTCATTGATCTTTTATAGTCAAGTATCCCCCTCTGCTTCTCATGCCATAACTCATGAATTTCGTCTCTAACTCCGATCCTGTCAATTCATACATCCCCAACCTCATGAATTTTGTCTCTAACTCCGATCCTGTCAATTCATAAATCCCATTCTTAGTTACATATTGCTCCTCTTGTTTCCCTTTGTTCTCTTGCTTATTTTTGTCTATTTTCATGAATAGTTCTTTTGTCTTCTCCTCACATCCCTTGAAATTAACCCCAAACTCTGAACTCAATTTCATTATGTGTTGTTCAATCCACCATGGGATTTGCTTCAGTTGGAAATCTTCTTTTGTTGGCAATTGCAGCTTCTGTTATAAACTCGGTACTATCCCCTTGTTCCCCCCTGTTTCTCGATTTCTGTTCCTACCCTTTCTTTATCTACATGCAATATATTCATTGCTTTTATTTACACCAACTCTGATCCCTCCTTATCTTGTACCTCCCGATGATGTAATTCTCCTCCTCCTTGATTTCCCAGTTCTGCAAAGCTATTTTGAGTGTTTAATTGAGATATGTTTGCCAATATCTCTATATTCACTGAGTCATTCCTGGGCTGTATAATTTGTTTTATTTGTCTCACCTCTGCTGGGTCTTTTGGGCTGAGGCTCGTGAAACCCCTGTTGTTTTGGTTTTCCTCTGTTGGGCCTTTTTGACTTGAGTCTAGAAACCCCCCTTTTTGATTGGCCCACCACCGCACACATAGGTCCTTTCCCCTTCGAGTTTAGCTAACGTGCCTTCATCTAGGGAAATCCCCATTAAAAGGTGTTCCCACGTGGTCTGGGATTTTCCACCAAAAGGGGTCTTTTCCCTCTTCTTTATGCCAGAGTCTTCTCTACTGCTTCTCTTTCATCTATTTTCTTCACCACCGTCATCGGAATTTCAGCCCATACCGGAATCCTATATACAAAACCCTCACTGGTCAGCACTATCTCCCTTGGTACTTCTGCTCCGTCACCCTTGACCTTTATTCGCCCCATTGAAGGTGTCTCTTGTTGGATGTCTCTTCTTCTGTTTCTATATATCCCCCACACCGATCTCTGATGTTCTTAAGAATCTCCTGGGACCACATCTTCAAAGGCAAGCCCAGGAGCCTGAACCAGACCCAGTCTCTCTTAACTTCCGTCGGGCAACACCCTGTGGTGGTTTCCCACCAAGTTAGGTTTAGTCTCATCTTCCTCCAGAACCATATCCCCTCCATGATGTGTTCTGCTGCCACTCTAGATGGGAATTCGAATAAGACCTGTTCGTCATTCATGGCGTACGCACAGACTCCATCGCTGACCTCCAAGTGTTGTATGCCCAGGATCTAACTTCTTTCAGTGTAAGGGCTTCCTCCGGAAGGCCTAGGAACTTTCCGACAAGACGTCTGTTGAGTAGATCTTTGTACGATGTCGCCTGCGATACTTATACGATTCTCGACTGAGCTTATGTTGATCTTCCCCCTTGCTACAATAGACCACCTGCTGTTGTTAAAGGCCTCTATGAAAGAGGTTCCTACTCGTCTTTCTGAGCCTTGCAAAATTTTGTGTTCTCTTTGCTCCACATATGTAAATTTTGCTATTTTGTGGGCTATGTTCCCCCAACCACCTCTGAATGTGGTTTCTGGTGTAATAATAACTGATTTGTTCTGTCCTTGAATGGCTATGAAGCTGATGTATCTACCTTGGTCATTATGTTTGAGTGTGCAGAAATATTTTGAGAAGAGGTCTTTAAATTTCAATCGTCTTACTACTTTCCCTTGGTCCTTTGATGCTTCAATAAATACAAAGATTAACCACCGTAGGAATTTAATGCTGATCTTTACTCTCCTCATTGATTTTTGGCTCCTCCCAATCCATTCGTACCAGTAATCTGTATCGTAATTGCATTTAATGATCTCGAAAGATTTGAACACCGCGTTGTAGAAAATATTGTTTCCCCCATCTTTCTAATGATAAAAATACAACGGAACTAAGGAAAACAAAATCCGGTCAGGAGGACCACCGGCGACAAGCCGCTAATTCGAAAACTAACTTTAGTGCATTGCCTCGAAACTAATGCCTGAGAGAAAATTATGTAGAACTCTTATTAAACCCTTTTTTCCCATAGGGCGCTTTCTTTTTCTTCCTTCTAACCCTTCATTAGGAGAGCTCTAAATGCACAAAAGTGCCATTCTCCCACTACCATCAAAACCAATTTTTTTATTGCGTAAATTTATTAGTCTCTATCTTTTGTATATATGTTGGAATCTTACCTTCAAGAATCAAGATGAGTTAAGCTTATTTGAAACACTAGATTTTGAACTTGGGAAGAAACTCCCTCAACTTACGGTAAGCTTCTTATTCAACATATTTTGTTGAAATGGTTTAAGTTTTTTTGTTTGAGAATTTGAGATCATGAAAATTAGGGATTTAATCTCAGTTTTTATCTAAATAGCAGTTAGTATTTTGAGTATAACTCTTTACCTATAACTCGGATTAGATTTTTATTCTCTTTTAAAATTGGGGGCAGGGGAGGGGAAATGGAGAGAGGATTACAAGGTGGGGGAATAGATCCCTCACCAACAAAGTGAAAGTTCAGGTAGTCAACCAACTAAGCTACTAAGATTCTCCACTCGGATTGAAGTGATTCAAAAGGTACAGAAAGATAAGAGAAAGACCCACAACTACAAATTCTTTTTTTTAAAAAAAAACCTACTTTCATGAAGAACAAAAATCTAATTTCTTTGTTACTGCCTTAAAAATCTGCTGCAATAAAGGGCAGAGGTGTTGTCCAGATTTTCCTCTTAAAAAATTATGAATAGTTTGACCAATTTGGACTCACTAGATACTCACCAACATTTATTTTAGATACCTTTGAGTTACAGGATTTAAGTTAGTATTTGATTATGTGTTTAAGATGAAAGAGACATTTGTTCAAGTTAAGGAGGGCACATTAGGAAAATTGCTCGGTCCTTAGCTTAGAAGATCTTCACATCGTTGATGTTTGTTTGAGATTTAGAAATATTAAAGCTCCAAGGTTTGCACACAAACTTGAATATATATTCACCTTATTTTGTGAGAATAGCTGAGTCTTGGTAAAATTTGTTCTTACTTTAATTTGTTGTCTTATTGGGTTGTTTCTAATTAGTGCCTTATTTCGTTATGTCTAATTGAGGATGAACGTTTTGAGTCACTCGAAAATTTTGATACCATTGAGGGTACAAAATATATAACAACAACCACAATAACATACCCAATATAATCCCACAAGGTGGGATCTGGGGAAGGTAGAGCATACGCAAACCTTACCTCCATCTTAGAGGTAGAGAGGCTGAGGGTACAAAATATAGTTGAGTTAATTATATATTAAGATTGTATTGTTATCATGTGAAACACTTTTGTAAGACGAACTAACTCGCCCACATATACAGATTGATAGAGCATTTTTGCATTCTTGTTGGGACTTTGTCCTTTTTGTGATGATGACATTGTCACTTATATTGTCATGCCTCTTGATATTGTTTGGATCTTGCCCCGTCTTGACTTTGGATTTTATTTCAACTTAAGTATGACCTTTGTCCATTTTAAGTATGAATGGAAAAGCCACTTTCAACAAGGTTCTCAATTCTCTTGATTATTGAATTTTGACCCTACATGATTTAGGTCCTCTGTCCTTCTTGTTAATTAATTATGATTATATGTGATTGCATCACATATATGTTGAGTGAAATTAACCTACTGATGGACTTTCTTGAAATAAAGTTGGGAAGCTTTCTTGACACTTGAGATATGAATGTTAGTTATTGGACTAATTCTTGGTTTGGTATTTATTTTCTTTAGACATCATATCCTCGTTATTTACTTGATGATGATTTGATGAACTTTCACTATGAATTTCTTTCTTGTACTCTTGTTGATACAAAACTAACTTGTTTAACATGAAGGATTAGCTAAATTTTTATTTCTAAGTTTCATATGATCTATTTGTATTTTAGTTGGAATTGGAGAATATAATGACTCCAAGCCCAATGTCTATGTGTCACTAAGCTTTATGCTTAACGAGAGTTTGTTTCTATCGTAGGTTGATGCTACAGAGAAGAATTGAATATGGCCATTTGAAGTAGACTTTTGGAAGCTTCAATGAAAATCATTTTTGCATGTCTTGATATTACATTGAGATCTGGGACTTGTAATGATCCATATGACACTTTTTTTTAACAAATTGTGACCCGGGGATCATATTTTACATATATAAAAGCAAAAATTAGTTCAAACAGAAAATTGGCTGGCTCAAAAGTGACCAGCCCTTAAATAAATAGCAGTCTATTCTAATAATAAAAATGCAACAAAAATTAATCTGGCTCCAAGTTACTTGACCCCGTCCAGATCTTCTTCTTAGACACCTATATCTGATTTCGGAAAGTCATTCCCCATCTGAATGTGAGCTCCGCCTCTTTGTCTTCTCTTCAATGTTCATCATTACTCCTTCATTCCATGGCTTCCACGGTAATTTCCTTAGTCCAAACTTTACTATCGATGTTTCCCAGCAGGTTAGTCTCAATTACTCTCTTCATATGTTTATTTTAATCCCTTCTTTATCAGCTGACCTCAACTTTCTTTGTAGGTCTGATTCTAATTCTTGCTCTTGTATGTTGTGGTTAGGCCAAAGGAGAAGAGGTGTTGACTTGTGTGGCTCCGGCTGTGTCTGATTTTCAAAGATCTCTTTTAGATCTAGCTCGTCTCCTATGTACTTGCTTGTTCTTCTGTAAATTACTGTTAAGCTATTGTTTTGATGTCTTATTATTGTTATATCTGCTGTGTATTGTAGCTGCTGGGTTTGTTTACCACCTGTGCACCTACCAAATCAATAGTTTTTGCATTGACTTGTTTCTCCTGTGTCGTTGAAATGAGGTTGTTGTGTATAATGTTTGTTGATCTGTCTTGGGGCTCTATGACTATTCTTCTAGCTGCTTCTGTGTTTCTTTGATGTTAGCATGTTCTAGATCTGAGTAATTTTCCTTGTATGATTCATAAATTCAGGATCTCTGCTTTATCACTGTCAAGAATTTTTCTCCCAAGTGGAAAGGTCATGAAAGTCATAGAATTGGTGCAATCCCTTTTTGTCCATGGCTACATTAGTGAAGTAATCAGCTAGGTGGTTTCCTTCTATGTAGATACGCTTCACTTGTGAATTTAGCTGAACCAGTAGCTCTTTAAAATTCTCAATTCTCTGTACATGTTCCCATGGTATTCTCCATCCATCTTGCAAAATTCTCTTTAGTACTAGTGAATCTGTCTCAAGCATAATGTTCTTCCCATCAAGATCAGCACAATATATCAGAGCTTCCTCTATAACCATGAGCATGACCTCTATTTCTACTTACATATGACACACTTACATATGTACTTTTGAATGATTGTTCGGTCGTTGATGCTATTATTTTTTGTAACTTGATTTTGGTGAATGACTTGACTATTTTGGGGGTATCCATGCCCAAGTCTTTTAATGAATTAAATTTAGCACTTGAATTGAACTTGGGGATGATTTGAGACTAAAGTAGATTGTATTTGAGATTGGGAGATGGATTTTATGCTTAATATGAGTCTTGAAAGGTGTTGTATGAAAAATATTCTTCTCCTAGGTATCTAATATAATCATTACGGTGATTATTTCAATAGGTGCTGCGCATTTCTCACATATTGTATACTAGTATCTTTTAGGGATTCTATGAGATTTTATTATGGTGAAAATATTGCCTTTTGAACCCGTGCTCATATAGCCTCTTTATGCTGATAAATATTATTGATAATGTGTAAATTAGTTTCTTAAATATCTGTTAGTACACTTGATACTCTTTTTCAAATCTAATGAAAGGATTATTAAATATTTAAATTTTTTTAAGTTAGTCTATTTTACAAAATGGTTTTTAGTCCTCCATTGGGAGGGTGTTATACAAATGCTACAGACATCATAGTCATTGTCCGTAGGACCGTAAGTTCAGATCGAAAGGGCAGCCTGGTGTACGAAGCATCCTGCGTTCACGCAGGATCAGGGAAAGGACCAAAGGTCACATCATTTAAATAAAATTATAGAACACAAATTTATGTACTTAAGTGAAGGGGTATGAGCTGACCTGTTACCAAAGCAGGAATGCCGAGCAGAGATGCTTATGTTAATTGTGTGAATGTTATGGCGCAATCTAGCTTCCTCAGGCAGTAACAAGTAACCCTAAGTACAAATGGTAGCACTCAAGAATTTACTAACAAGAAAAACTTTAGCACTTCATCAACAGCTTAGGAAAAGATGCATAAATGAACAACAGCAAGGACCAAAAAGCAACAGTAGTACCTTCTCTTTGGTGTATAAATAAGTAGGTTCAAATGCCTTGCTTCTTGTCTCAAGCCACTGCACTACAAGGTCAAATAAAGATCATAACCATTGGAAGATAATTCAACAAAAACATCAACAACTGTTAAACAAGTAACTCATGAATTTGATCCCTCAAAAACTATAGCAGCTTCATTCAGCTCAAGCAACAAAAGAAGTCTTACCAGCATGCCTTTGACTTATATAGCGATACATATAACATCAAGGAATCCAAAGCCGTGCATTAACATTACAGGTACTTAACAATGGATCTGACAGGCAATGTTCTTTAAAATGTAGGCCAGCCGTGAACATAGTCCAATTAATGTATGTCCTCCCCAAGTCTTTGCTCATTCCTCCCTTCTTCTCCAACCAGTGTTCTTTTTTTTCCCTTTTCCTACTCCTTTATATTCATGATGGGCGGAATGGGAACTCCTCCCTTTAGTATTATTGACGTGAACAAAGCACAAGAAAATAGAGATACAAGTAAATCAAGCAACAACAATATACATATCAAGCTCCATACAAAATTTTTTTTTTTTGGGGGGGGGGGGGGGGGGGAGGGGAAGGGGTTCACAAGCCATTAATTGCACCTATGCTGCATCCAATTGGCCAGCACAGTGCATCACGTGAATTGGCAAGGGCATGTTTGTCTGATCCAAGTTGAATTTCACTATTACATATCATGTTTTATGACTCTATACATCACTAACAAACCACTAGTACGGGAGCCAGAGAAAAAGAAGGGGTGATAAGTCTAGAATCAGAAGATCAAAATTTGTTTTAGGTTTAAAATGTATGAAAAAAGGCATGCTAGAAACTTTACTATGTCAAAACATTTTAACCTTATACATGTATGACAAATTTAGGGCTATCAGAATGAAGTGCCTTTCTACCAAATAAGTGTGCCCAAGTCTTTGTGACATAGTCTACCTCTATATAGTTGCAGAATAAGCATCTTGTAAGTAAGTAGGAAACCTAGAATGGTAGCTACAATTCATCAAAACTACAAATGATAGCATGGAGGGTAGCAGAGCCCGAAGATAATGGTTCAGCACTGAAACAAACAATTTCAAACAACCACAGCAAGAAGGTTTAGAAGATAATTTATTTCCAACAAAATTATGTTCAAAAGAAGCATTTTTGGTTGAAAAAACATTTCACAGCCAACTAAAATTGCCTTCATGGAGCTGTCATTTTCAAGAAGATAAAGGTACGAATAGGAAATGTTCATTGATTGTAATGGATCGTCTTTTCTTAATTAAATACCCCTTCAAGAGAAGAAAACATTTCACAGCCTTCATGGAGCTGTCATTTTCAAGAAGATAAAGGTAAGAATAGGAAATGTTCATTTATTATAATGGATCGTCTTTCCTTTATTAAATACCCATTCTCGTGGGATATAAAGACGTACTGAAATACAAAAAAGTTCTTCTCTTCTTTCTCAAATTCTAAGTGGTATCAGAGCAATTGCTGCCTTTTGAAGTGAGTTTTGGTCCCACGCAGAATTAGGGTTCCCCTTTTTTCAAGAAGAGATCGACTTTCTCACTCCTTGAAGCTGTCTGACGCTTTTTTCCAATTTTTACTTCTTTATGGAATCGATCATATTCACTACCTACATTCCAGGAAATTGTGCACCACAAATAAGAGCCAATAAAGAGACCCACAATTCCTTTGAAAGACATCACGATTCCTTGTGGTTAAAAAAAAAAATAATTTGCTGAGGGAGAAAAAAAGATAATCAAATTTCTACCAAGATAACTGAAAGTTCCACCTTGATGATTCCATCATTCATGATTGAGTTGTGAAAACTTCTGGATAGATATCCTACATCTGAGCCGAAATCTTTCTGGTTAAAGAATCTCTTTCTAGTTGCTTTGAAACACCTAGGAGATTCTCTAAAAGAAATACGAGGTTCTACTTTTGGCAGCAACATGTTTTGTCCCGCTTATGGGGTCAAATCAATATATTGTAAGAAGAAACACTGGAATATCAATCTGATTGAGATCTTTTTTTCTGATATGGGTCCTATATAGCTTACTCAATAAAAACGATAGTAAAGGAAGATGCAATTCGATTTGAGTTGACATAGCTTCCTGGATTTAATAATGAACAAAGTCAAGGAATGGGAGAAAGGGGTGCAGACTGAAGAAAGCCTTGTATAGATTGAAGAAATGCCATAGAGCTTTGTTTGATAGATTCTCCAAAGTTTTGCACTCTTAAACAACAAAACAATGTCGATCACACCCTCTTCATAAGACATCAATAGGGTAAACTCACTCTTCTCATTATTTATGTTGATGACATAGTAATGACAGGAGATGACCCAATTGATCAACACAAAAAATTGAGATCAATGATATCGGGAAGTTGCATTACTTCTTGGGGATTGAGGTTGCTAGGACAAAAAGAGGAATCTTTATTTCTCAAAGAAAGTATATTCTAAATCTCTTATGTTCTAAATCTCTTGAAAGAAATTGGTATGATAGGTAG
Source organism: Datura wrightii (assembly GCA_035772735.1). Taxonomy (NCBI): domain Eukaryota; kingdom Viridiplantae; phylum Streptophyta; class Magnoliopsida; order Solanales; family Solanaceae; genus Datura; species Datura wrightii. Next base: position 41,431,364 of record JASDFA010000003.1, read on the forward strand.
CAAGCCAACAGAATCGCCTATTGAAAGCAATCACAAGTTACAAGTAGGGGTTGGAGGGTCAGTTGATAAGAAGAATATCAGAGGTTGGCCAGAAGGCTCATTCATCTCTTTCACACTAGACCAAACATAGCCTATTCAGTTAGCTTGGTGAGTCAATTCATGCATGACCCCCGAAATCCTCATATGCAACCTGTCTTTCACGTTTTGCAATACCTGAAGTCGACCCCAGGAAAAGGTTTGCAAGCTTTTACTGAAGCGGATTGTGCTGATTCCTTAAATGATAGAAGATCTTATCCGGTTACCGTACACTCGTAGGAGGGAACCTAGTTACTTAAAGAAGTAAGAAGCATAGTATAATTGCAAGATCAAGTGAGGAAGCAGAATATAGAATTATGGCTCAGGGTGTTTGTGAGCATCTTTGGCTACAAAAGTTACTGGGAAGAATTGAGAATGTCTAAAAAAGGGAAGTCTTTTACTGCGACAACAAAGCTGCAATCAGTATAGCTCAGAATCCTGTTCAACAAGATAGAACAGAACATATTGAAATTGTTCGGCACTTCATTAAAGAGAAAGTTACTAGTGGCACCTTGAGTCTAATGTACCGTCAGAAGAACAGCTAAATAATGTGTTTATAAATGGCCTCGGCAAAAGGACTTTTCATCCTTCATTTCCAAGTTGAGCATGTGCGACATCTTTGATCCAACTTGACAACTTGAGAGGGAGCATTGATTGTGTAAACTAATTAGCATGATTTTAAGAGACTTTATTTTTCCTTTTTCTAGAGTAATTATAGGATTGGAATATTTCCTTTTATTATAATTGATTGTCTTTCCTCAGTTGGTTAGGATTCACTTGTATAATACCTCTTCTCATGGGATGTAAAAACATACTGAAATACAAAGAAGTTTTTTTTCTTTCTCAATTTTTATACAACATCCAAAAACAGGAGCAGTTAAATACCAACTCAGTAACCTTTTTTGCCATCCAATATTGGGAAGAAATGACATAAAAAGAAACTCATATTATTACTTTACTAAGATTAGCTCATTATGCAGTTGCGGGTACTGCACAGAATTATTCAAAGTTAGATAGATACCGGCATAAGAGTTTAGCTTGTCCAAGTGAAGCGTCTTGAGCAACTTAGGAATGTCAATATGTAGATGTATACCAGCAATATCCTGCACATGGAACTTTAGTCTCAGAACCACGTTAAAGAAGCAACAGGATGTGCTTCTCTCTCAAATTTACAAGGAAGGAAAACAAACAAAATATGCATTCACTTATTAAATTTGACTAGAAAACCAACAGCTCGTTATTAGATACAGCTAGAAGTAAACTTGACAGTGAAAGCATCCAAGTTGGATGCCACCTATATGTAAGAGTGTACAGGATAAGTAATGCATCATTGCTTCTGAAAAACTATCAGGTATTTAAAATCTAGCTACACAATGTACAAGCCCAAACACTACCATTAAGATGATCAGCAAAGTAATTCTTAAGTTAGACGTTCCTATCAGACAGTAATAATTGAACTCAAACAAAACTTTCGCAAAACACAATTAGGTGTTTTCTGTTCAAACAATTTCATAAGAACGACATAGGGCAAACATTGGCACTAATCTGCAATTCAATCAACGACCTGCCACAATCCAGAACCCCAAAATGTGCAGAAGAGAGCAACCTAAACTGAAAGATGGAACAAAACAATCATATATTTATAATGTGAATTTATAAAATATATTCGAACTTCAAAATCTTTGACAATATAAGGGAATCCCATAATATGATAATATAAAGTATCAAAAAAGATGCACAAAATTCTTCCGAGCTAGTTTACACTTATCCAAACTTACCCATAATCCTCCAAGCACTCGCTTGGAAACTCTCCAAATGAAAGACAAACGACCATGCCATTTTTGGCCAATTCGAATTATAGCTGCTTTTAGTGATTCCTTTGGCGAGATGAAAAATCGTGCACGTGAAACTTCCTTACTGATTTTAGGGACCACATCATCACCTACTGACTCACTGTTCGTTGAACTTCCCAATGAAGATTCAGAGTACTCACTGGTTGAATATAACAGAGATTTACCACTCTTAGCTCCATCACTTAACCAGTCCAACCATGGTTTTTTAGCAGCAGTAACTGTACTATCTTCATTCGCATGTTTCATGTTCTCACCAATAGGTTCTTCATTGGCAACATTTACTGCATCATAGTTGGTTTGATTCTGTGACCACAAGCCAGCACTAGTGATCTGTAGGAGAAAACAGAATCAGCTGAATTTTACAATATAATTTAACTGGCACATGTAAGTGATCAGAAATTTACTAAACAACCATAACAGCTAGCAGCTACAATAGTGTAGTTGATGTACTAAATACAGATATAATAGATTCAAGAAAATGCTAAATGTTTTAAGAGGACTCATCCTTCAATATTTGTCAACTCAGTTTATCATCTATATTAGCTTTTAACCATGCCATTCTTTCATTATTCATATTTCTATCAATTTTAAACAAATTGTGGAACTTTTTTTTGAGAAAGGTAACATATATTATATCAGTTGCACAATGGATGTGCATAGCATATTCACATCGCAAAAGAAAGCAAAAAGATCCCCTTGCTCTTCTTACAATGTGTTGAACTTTATAAGCACACAATTTCTTTTGCTAAGAAATGATGTGAACCAGCTCCAATGAGGTAAAATGCTAAAGAAAAAAAAACCAAAACAACAAAAGTTCATAGCTTCTAAATATGCTTATGTGAATCATTCAGCTATAAAAGATCTAACGTCTTTCTTTCGTACTTTTGGATAGCAGTGGCGTCTTGGCCGACTAGCGCAACTCAACTAATCCACCGGTACTTGTTACGTACCACAAACACAGGTACTGGATAACTCTGTTCACCAAGATATAGACAAATGAAAAGAAATCAACTAATGTTGTTTGTGCCCTCTGCGAGAATTTGTACGTTGGTTCCTTATGTTGTTACTCCAACTCTTCGACCATAAGCAATAGATTCGTACGTCAAATGAGCCAGCTCAAAAATTGCAAACTTATCAACATTACCATTCTCAAAAAAAGTGCAAGCTTATACACAATGGTCCACAGAGTGTCCAAATAGAGCTCGATTTGAAGACGCAAGCCTACATGACGTAACCATCAAAGTCCTACAGATGAAGACAGAGCTCCATCGGTAAAACAAACAAAAACGTTTCCAAAATGAGACTATTTAGGTAGTGTCTTTGTCAACTTGCTGCTACACTTCGGGAGCTACGAATGAAGATGCTTCAAAAATAAAAGCTACATCACTATTTATATTCACCCTAATAGACTAACCCGAACTTACAAGACCTTAAAGTCACACAATATGCCTATGATTTCAACCTTGAGTTCAGATCTTTTCTTTGGTTCACTTTGTCTTGGGCTTGGTTGCCTATCTATCATTTGTTGTAAATGAGATTGTGATTTGAATTTCCATTATCACTTTCACTCCTTTTTGGGGCCTTATTAATATGATATTATTAAAGCTCCATTGGTCTTTCTTCTTAAAAATAGATCCATGTCCCACAACTAACTCTTTATTTTGTGGTTACCATGAGACCAATTTGGTTTGGACGTACAGATGAAAACCTTGCAACTCAAGACTAGACACCATATGTAGCACCCCGTAACTTCAGACTAAGGTACGACTAGTTCGACATCGATAAATCTATCCGAACTCAGGGGAACAAGGTTGTATCTGAGTCTAGAGACTAAGAAATCTAGTGTACTATTGTATTGAACTGAGACTTGAGGCCCAAAATGCTTCAAGATTTTAAAGTGCAGCATTGACAACAAGAATTAATGTTTTCGTGTGTCAAGAGAGGCTACAGACTAGCACCATATCTTATGGTCATGATAAAAAGAGTATAGTAAACGTGTTGGAAGTAATTTGAGGTCTAAAGAGAGCTCTAGTACAAAGTAGAGTTGACAATTACGCTAGGGACAATTGTTCCAAATAAGCTCGCACAAGCTCCAACTTCAAACAAGTATAACTGGTCCCAGGATATAAAGAGTTAAGGGTTGAATTACCTATCAAACTAAAGGTCTTTGAATCGAGTTTTGAACAAAACAAACTGCTCATCAATTCTAGCTCTGTACAAGAAGTTATATACGTTTTAAGAAAGTGTTGTAGTTTATTTACCAGGACACAATTTTAACATGAGTACTGCTTTACACTCTTTTCCCGAGATTCCACATATGGGCACACATACGAAAGGACATTCGGTCGTATTAATGACATATGCTCAAACATAGGTGAAGCACCCCCCAAAACCAAGTTTTGGAAAGGAGCTTAGCCACATATGGACCAACATAAAGTTCGTATATGGCCACTACGACCATATGTTGGTCATAGGTGAGAGACAGTGAAGGCTTATTTTAAGTCCAAAATCAGATTATCTAATTCATTTTCTTCCCTCTCTTGCCACGAATTGGGTCTCCTAAGCCTCTAAACTTATTTTTCCCCCATCCAACCTTAAGATAACGGTAAGCTAATTCTAAGTTTAAGCTTGGTTATTCCTCCGTTAATCACTCCAGATTATAGCGAATCAAAGGTAACTTCCGAGGGAATCCAAATGAAGAAACATTAAGGTTTTGGCAGCCAAAGTAAGGCTTCTCTTCCCTCTTCATCTATGAGCATTCTAAAGTGTATTTCGATAAAGACTCACAGGACAGTGATCGGAAGTCATGAGTGCAAGTTTTATTGATTATATGAGATGAGTTGAGGGTTGCCTTATGTGATATGAAGCTTGGGGAGTGTTGTTTGACCTCGTAAGGGGGTCGTGTGATATTGTAGTATGGCGGAAAGGAAGGGTGTCGAGAAACACCAATGATTTGAGGGCCTTGCAAACTTGACACTCATCCAGTATTTGATGTATTGCTTATATGCCCCGAGCTGGTTGTTTAGTTGTTAATGTTAGTGCTATAATCGCCATTCTTGTAGATTGAAGCTGCAAAGGGGTATTTGATCATCGTAATACAGCAAGGATTGGATTGAGATATGTAAGACTAGTCTGCGTGGTTACGGTCACCCAAGACTTGAAAGACGTCGAATGATAGAGATGTAGTTGTATTAATTGATAAGCATGTCTAAATTCAGGAGCGCCTTTTGTATATGAAAAGTGAAGCTTAAATGTGCTTATGTGATAGATTGCTTTCTAGGCCATAATTACAGGACTAATGTTTACATAAAGATGCCTCTATTGGATCTCTTATGTGACTTATGCTTTCACGTTATGATGTTATGTGAAAAGAATATTATGATTGAAATAATCTAAGAACAAGTTATGATCCAAGTGAATATGGGCTATGAGTGCCAACTAAATCTCACCTTTCTATGCATATGATACCTAAAGATAGAGCCTGTTAGTGGATGATGCTACCTGCCATGTTACGGTCCATGGCGTATTGTTTGAGATACCTATTCTCTATGTTGAAATGAATTACGAACCCCCAAAAGCTAATATAAGGTATCCCGGTAATGTTAATGTTCAGCTCATGCCCCTTATGGCTCATTTGTACTATTTGTCGTGAGTAATCACGAGGCCCCCCGAGTGGCCACAGTATGTTTGATATCGTGTGCTGCATGAGGCCCCAGAGCGGCCAAAGTATGTTTGATAGTGTGAATTGAACGAGGCCCCCATAGTATGTTCAAATATTACTCCCAGAGACTAAAGAAACAGTTAAAGAATAAAAATCCAAAATAAGTAAATGTATACAGATCCAAAAGAACTAAGTATAACGACCAGTATAGTGATCTATAAGATGTACCTAACACCCAAATGCTACAATATGCTATGTTTCATGCTTCATAATATGTTGCGACAGAATGATTCTTACTTTGTTATTAGCTTCCAGATGCCTTCAGTATGTATGTTTCATATCTCTCTTTTATGAGCTTCCCATGAGATATGATATTCTGTCTGCTTTACATACGAGTCTATTTCATATGTACTCACGTCCTTTTTGCAGGGAGCTTTGCACTCACTATAGGTACAGACGTTCAGGGCCTTATCATGTTTCATGCTATGTATATAGATGGTTTTAGGTATGTCGAGGCTTTGACCTGGCACTTTTACAGTTCATGTCATGCAGTGTTATTAAAAGTGCTCGCTTAGTGCTTAAAGCGTGACGCGAGGCGCAGCGATGGGTTAACGCTTTTCTGCCCTGAAGCAAGGCGGAAGAGAAAAAGCGCTCACTTCGTCACCAGAAGCGAGGCGCTAGAAAAGAGATGCTTTACCGATAAAAGCAAGATTCTAGGGTTATTTTTAAAACAACTAATAAAACAAACTTATGCACTTGTTGCGTCTCTTCCTCTACCACTTGTTGGTCCTCTCTGTCCTCTCCTCCTCTTCGACTGCTGCTACCCACTAGTCTACTGTTGCTCTTTTTCTTCAAGGTAAGTTGTTCTTTTCTCTTTTTCTTCTCTTCCTCTTCTTCTCATCTCCTCTTTTTCTATTTTTTTCTCTTCTTCTTTTCTCTGTTTCTCTACTACTACTCGAGTGCTAGCGCTAGGGCTTTGGGCTTTCTCCTTTCTCTTCTTCTTTTCTATTTCTCTCTCTTTTATCTGTTGTGTTAGTTCTTTTTCTCTGGTTTGTAATTGTGTTAGCTTTATATTTTAATATTTTGCTCTTCTTCTCTCCGTTCTGATATATTTTTCTCTGTTTTGTTGTAGCCTCTCTTTGTTTTGCGATAGCTTCTCTCTTTCTGTTTTGCTATAGCTTAAGTTGTGATTATAGTAAATTCTGCTATTAGCTAATAGTGCTGACTTATGAGGACTATTAACTATCTAGTTCTAGTATCTATTATTTAATTTCTAAAATTTAAGAATTAAAAGATTCACTTAATATGTTATTTCTATTGAGTTCTGGGCTATTTATCTATGCATAATTAATATTTCTTAGTTTTGTATTAAATTGCGCTTTAATTGAAAAAAACGCGCACTTCACTTCTCGCTTTGGTAAAGCAAGCCCTCGTCGCTTTTTTCCACTTCTCGCTCTCCAAAACACTGATGTCATGTAGTAGAGGCTTCATAGACTAGTATGTGCAGGCCATGTTTAGGTATATCAAGTTAAGTCTTCAGTATTGCCCTATGAGGCCCAATGACTTAGTATTTTGTACTAATGGCTTCCATTTCTATAAAAGATGTATCTTTTCATGTGAGATTAGGTCCAAGGCACAGTTTCTTATCACTTGTATATATATGCCTTGTATGTATGTTCAGGTAAAGTTGGTTCGCTCGGTCAAATTATGGTATCACAGTTAAGACACCGGGTATCAGTCTGCCTCACCTAGGTTTGGGGTGTGACATCATAGATATCACACTGTTATTTACTAATAGAGAACGACTAGAAGTCACCTAAGAACTAAACCTTTAGTCTAACACACACTCACACTACTATGATGAATTGCTCGAACTCAGGTGGGTATCCAATCCAGGTGTAGATCTAAAGGTCGAATTCTTCATTACACAAGTTTTAGGATTCAGGGGTATGGATCCGAGTGCGGATACAGGTGTTGGGACATGGACGATAAATGTATATTACGACATATAAAGTAAATATTTTCATTAGTCAAAGTCATATTGAACTAAAATTAATAAAACTTCATCCCCTTATAAACACCAATATTTTATTCTTATCTCGCGTAGTTAAAAAGCATTCTCATAATATATATATATATATATATATATATGACGTAAACTTAAGAATCAAATTAAATACCCAATCAATCTACATTTCTCAGTCTAGAATGTGGTCAAAGGACCGAAGATAAATTGATCAAATCAGGTATGGATCCCACACCCACACCCATATTGTGTCGGCACGGGTGCGGCAAGGATTTGAAGAGTTCGTGCGACATAGACAAGGACTGCATAAGCCATACATTTAATAAGTTCTCAACATAACAAGAGGAAGATTATTTGTGTTTAGCACATTGATAATTTATTAATTTGCATCACATTTCTAGATGCAAATACTTTCAATATGATCCTACCTGGGGCTTTGCATTGCTTGCTACCAGGCTAAAAAATTTCAACTAAAGCTATCACTTCCAAAACCCGAAATCTAAACACACAACACACTAAAGATTTTTTCAGCTTTAGCTTTTCTTTCAACAACCCAAACCTAAATGCATACAAAATTATTATTAGAAAATAAAAAGGGACAAGTTTTACGGTAACAGCAAATGAGATCACTCACCTTGATTTGAATAAGCTGTGCATCTGAGATGTTCACTCTAGAAAGCTCACTTGAACAGCCAGGCTACACACAACAAATTATAGTTCAGACAAGAACAAAAATATTTATAGTCATTACTTATAAATTTTACATGGAAAGGAAAGGAAACCCCAACCCCAAACAACCCCATCATATACAGAAAGAAGAGAAACCTACATAAAGAACCATTAAGAGAGTCAATCAATCAAAAATTGATAGCTGAAGAACAACTTTCCCTTTTATTTTCTTCTGCAATTCCTATACAGATGCTTTCAACTACCCTTTTTTTTGGATAAAGGTAAATAATTTATTTTTAAAAATTTATAAAGGATAAGGTAAATATTTATTAATTTATGAGACAATCTAGCATATAGAAGTAATATACCAAAAAGAAATATGATTCTCAACAAACAATACCCACTCTTCTATACAAAATAGAACCTATTTGGTGCACCAAAAAGAAACTAGGACTGAGAGGCTATTCCTCAAATGTACAGTCATTCTCCATCTCTTTGAAAGCTCTAATATTTCTCTACTTCAACAGGATCCACATGAGTACTTGTGGGCAACACTGCGCTCTTCGTATTCTCTTCCTTCTTCTAAAGACCTAACCATAGATTGTCTCGGTCACTCATTGTGCTCAACTCACTCATTGTAGACCGAACTTACTCAATACATATCTCCTTACACGAGTGAGTTTCCACTTAATATTGGAGGTGGACCTCATCTTTCACCCCAACATTTACATATGTAATCCTTTTTTTTCCTCAAATTCCCGTATTTATCTTCTCTCAAAAAAGCTTCTTCTCAAGCTCACATTTGTCAAGATCACCTCCTTGCTATCAGCCAAGTAAAAAGGCACACCTTTCTTGGAGCTCTGGGTATCCAAACCAATAAGTGCAGAAAATATGATTCCTCCCAAATCAGTAGCTTTATGATAATATGACTTAACTGAAAATAATTCATTCCACCTAAACTAAGACAAGTGGACCTAAAATATGCAACTAAGGCCTAACTCTAGAAATTCAGTCAAGAGTAATCCAACACTAAGACGAATTCAAATTGTCCATAAAAGATGCAAAACCAGCCAAATAGCAAGTTTAGCCTACAAAACGGAACAATTAACCCAAAAAAAAAAAGATTTAAAAATTAAGGAAATTGTGAATTTAATTTTAAAAAGTAAACTGGGTGGTGCCTCCATAAAGAGGGAACAATTTTCCTTCCCAAAGAAAAGAAAGAAGATTCTAAAATAAAAAAAGAGTATCAAAATAACCTGTTGAACGTAATTGGCGTGCATAACAACGAGAATACAGAAGAGAGTGACGGCCATGAAGAGATACAAATACTCGAGAGTAGCTCTGATCCTGGGCGTCAGCATCTGAGCAAATCGCTCTTGAACCCGTATAAACGTCTGCTCTGGATCCATCTATATACCTATTACCTATACATACATAGAACTAAAAGAAAAGGGGTTTCGAATATATTCCTACGATCTTGAAACCACAAAAAATTGCAGAATCAACCTTTTCATATCATTTGAAATTATGGGTCTTCCTAATTTCTTGGTTTTTGCATAATTGGGATTCTTGAATAAAATTTTTGAGGGGTTCTGCGGGATTACTCTTAGTTGGAGACCATCGTCAAAGTTCAAAGATGGGATGTTGAGAGTGAGAGATGAGGATGTCAAATATGGCGTCAATATTTTATTTTTCAAAACCCAATTAGGAATTTTCGTTTGATAATTTAGTCGTGAACTTTTTTTTCCTTTTTTAACAGAAGTCGTGAACTTACTCCTTCCTCTTGTTTCATTTTAAAAAGAAGGAATGTATTATTTTATTCTTAGTTAATATTTTTTATCTTTTCTTTTTATCTTTTTTGTTTTACTTTTTAAATATAGAAATAAATAAACTCTCTCCATTTTCTTTCACATGATAGGTATATTAAAAATAATTATTTTAAAATAATTATCAATTTAGAAATTCTACCCTCAATAATTGTCTATTTACATGGGGTTCTTGCTAACGTTGTTTCATTCAGCTATTTTACATACTGTACATTTCATATACTGACGCCTTTATAGAGGTTGCATTGTATTATGATGCAGACTCAGGTAGACAAGATCAGCAACGGACACTTCACTAGGATTTCATCTACATTCAGCTTTTGGTGAGGCCTTCTACATTCGGAGAGTCCCAGCTGTTGAGTTTTTTATTATAGAGCTTGAGGTAGTTGTGGGAACTATGTCCCAGCATCCCTTTTATAGTTATTAGAGGTTTCATAGGTAGAGTTAGATACTGAGTCAATAATATTATTTTCTAACATTTATTTCATTTATTTATAGAATAAATTTCTTTCATTATATTGAGTTCACTATGTTTCAACTTCCGCATTGTTTATTGAGATCTAAACTGATAGTAAGCCAAATCAAGGGTTTACTTAGATCAGTAAAGTAGTTTAAGCGCTAGTCCATGCCTTGGGTCTAGATTCGGGGCATGACAGGTCCTCAATGATACCATCACCATATACCTATATAGTGTCTTAGTATCATTGAGGACTGAAGTCATGATATATCTATATACTATCACGGTATCATTGAGGTCTTCTTCAGTCCTTCAGTGAGATACTTCTCAGTCCTCCATGATACTATCATAGTATATCTATATATTAGCATAATATCATTAAGGTTCGGTTCAGTCTCTTAGTGAGAAATTCATCATTGTTCGATGATTCCATCACAGTATATCTATATATTAGCATAGTATCGTTGAGGTCTCTTTCAGTCCTTATTGGCACCATCATAGTATATCTATACACTATCATGGTATCATTGAGGTTTGCTTCAGTTCTTTAGCGAAACACTCCTCAATCATCTACGATACCATCACAATATATTTATATACTAATATGGTATCATTAAGGTTTGCTTCAATCTTTCAGTGAGACTTATCAATCCTTCATGATATCATCACATTATATCTATATATTGTCATTATTTACATATTGTCATGGTACTATTGAGGTCTGTTTCAGTCTTCGCTGATATTATCATAGTATATCTATATATTGTCATGTTTGTTTCATTCCTTCAATGAGGCACTTCTCAGTCCTCTATGATACCATCACAATATATTCATATACTAGCATGGTATCATTGTAGTTTGCTTCAGTTCTTCAGTGAGACTCCTCAGTCCTTCATGATACCATCACAATATATTTATATGTTGTCATAGTATCATCAAAGTTTGCTTCAGTTCTTCAGTGACAAACTCTTCAGTCATTCATGATATCGTCACAGTATATCTATATATTATCATGGTATCATTGAGGTCTACCTCAATGAGACACTTTTCGGTCCTATATGATACCCACATGGTATATATCATATATTGATACGATATCATAAAAATAGATTAAAAAATAAAAAAAAATAAGATAAAACAAAGCCAAAAAAAGATCCAACAGGAGAAAATTAAAGTAGGAAAAAAGAACAAAAGGAGAATATGAAATATCAAAAAAAGGAACAAAAGGAGAATAATATTAATTATTAGGAAGAAAGAAATCAAAATTATTTTGTCAATGTTCATTAATTGCTTGTACTATGAGGGTGCATTAATTGCTATTAAAAAATTTAAAAAGATCATAGTTTAATTATTTATTTTTTAATATTTTTTTCATGTAAAAATTATTAATTATTGTGAAATAATTGTGGATGACCATGTGGCTAATAAGATGCCACATTTCACCTAACTACTATAGCAAACTTTATGTCCAAATAAAAAAAGGCTTATAAATAGCCTTTTCCTTTGTAAAAAAATATAATGAGAAGAAGAAAAGAAAACAATAGTTCTATGTTCTTTTATCTCTCTCTATCATTTCTTGTTATTTTATTAGTTTTATTTTACACGTTATCAACACGAATATTCTAATCTTCTCCAAATAAATTGAGTTTCTACATCAGGTATAATGAACACGTATCATGTGCTAATTCTTACTTATCTATTTAATTTTTCAATTAGTTCATGCGATAAATTTTTTTTAATTAACATATCTAGTTTTGTGATCATTTATCGGGTTATATCTCAACTTTAGTATGCACACAATTTTAGCTGTTCTTATATTTTAAATAAGACAAAAGTACTGTCATCATAATGATACTACCTAATTCATTTATGCATGTTATTATTATAATTAATATTATGAATCTTGCAATAGGACTAATGCCTATTTTATTTTTTCATTGTTGATTTTATTTTTGAAAGTTGTAATAGATTTAAGCCAATTAGATAAAATATTGTTATACAATAAAAGAAAAAATTAACTAGCTAGTTGTATACGACAAATCAATATCTTGTATTTTTTGATTGAGGTTTAATGTCATGTATAGTCGCTATTACATTAATTAGTAACCAACTTATGTTTACTCAATATATCTTTATGATCTATTTAACCTTTAAATTTATTTGTACTCAGAAATTTAATTTTAATCGTATTTATTATTTTTATTTCTTTTAGTTTTCACTATGTTAAATTTATCAAAACTTGAGTTTGTGGCACTTGATATTACTGGAAAGAATTATTTGTCATGGGTCTTTGATGCTGAAATCTACCTTGATGCTAAAGGTTTTGAAAATGCCATTAAAAAAGAAAATGATGTTTCAAGTCGAGATAAAGCGAAGGCCATAATTTTTCTTCGTCATCATCTTCGTGAAGGATTAAAAATTGGATATTTAACTGTGAAAGATCCACTTTGAATTGTGGAATAATTTGAAGGATCGATATGACCACTTAAAACTTAGATATTACCAAAAGCTCGATATGAGTGGATACACCTTCGATATTAAGATTTTAAAATCGAAACTGAGTATAATTCTGTTATTCACAAAGTAAGTTCCATATTAAAATTATGTGGAGAAACTATCATCGATGAGGACTTACCGGAGAAAACTTATTCCACTTTTCATGCTTCAAATATGTTACTACAATAGCAATATCATGAAAAAGGGTTTAAGAAATATTCTGAATTGATTACATGCCTACTTGTGGCTGAGCAGAATAATACTTTGTGGATAAAAAATTATGAGGCCCATCCCACTGGATCTGCTCCATTCCCTGAAGCGAATGTTGCAGAAACATATAATCAGTCTCAAATAAGATAAAATAATTACCGCGGCCGTGGTCGTGGACGTGGGCGAGGAAGTGGCAAAGGACAAAAAAATTATCGTCATCATGGTGGAAATAAACTTGAGAACAATAAAGTTTCTCAAAATAATCCTTCAAAAGATAAAGCCAATATTTGTCACAGATGTGGTAAGTAAGGTCACTAGGCGCGTGTTTGTGATACGCCCAATTATATTGTCAAACTTTATCAAGCCTCCCTCAAAACGAAAGATAATAATATGGAGACATACATTACATTTCAAAATGATGATGATGAAACAACTTCCTCAAATAAATATGATGATATTGAGGCAAATCTTGCTTATAAAGATAATGATTTTAAAGATCTCTCAAATATCACTCATCTAGAAGCTGAAGACTTCTATGACAATATTGACTGAAGAATTGATCATCTCACTAGGGAATAAAAATATAAGAAAAGTTTCGTTTTTTATGTTTGCAACTAGGTTCTTCTTCTTAATTTTTTGTTCTAAAATATCATGTTTCGCTAATTTCAACATTTCTAGTGTAGTTTCTTAAAGTTATGTATGTTATTAGTTTTTCAGGTTTCTTATGGTTTATCTTTTATTTTCATGAAGAATATGAAAATTCCCCAATCATCAATTATACCAAGATCAATTATGATAATATATGTCTTATAGATAGTGCTATAACACACACTATTTTAAGAGATAAGAAATATTTCTCATATTTGATGATGAAAGAAGCAACTATTAATACAATATCTGGTAGTACAAGATTAATTGAAGGCTTTAATAAAGCTAATTTATTACTTATCGGAGGAACAAATTTGGCAATTGATGAAGCATTATATTGTAGTAAGTCTAAAAAATACTTGCTAAGTTTCAAAGGCATTCGCCAAAATGGCTTTCATATTGAGACTACAAATGATGAAAAGATTGAATATCTTTACATTACTACAATGATGTCGGGTAAGAAATATGTGCTTGAAAATTAATTGTCTTTTCTTCCGCCTTATACCACACAAGTATTAGCATGGTTAAAACACATGCCATAGTAAATCAAAAGTTTACTAATTCAAATGATTTTAGTATCTGACCTGACTGATTGGGGATTCTAATATGATGCACAAAATAATTGAGAATTCATATGGTACTCTTTGAAGAACCAGAAGATTCTTCAATTTAAGGAATCCATTTGCGCTACATGTTCTCAAGGCAAATTGATTACTAGTCCATCAACATTTAAAGTGAGAATTGAGTCTCCTGCATTTCTGGAACGTATGTAATGTGATATATGTGGGCTCATTCACCCACCATGTGGACCATTTAGATATTATATGGTTTTACTAGATGCATCTACGAGATGGTTACATGTGTGTTTATTATCAACTCACAATTTGACATTTGCGAGATTGCTTGCTTAGATAATAAAATTAAGAGCACATTTTCCAGATTATGCAATTAAGACAATTCGTCTCAATAGTGCTGGTGAGTTTACATCTCAATCCTTTAATGTTTATTGTGTGTCAACTGGGATAACAATTGAACATCCAGTTGCTCATGTTCATACTCAAAATGGTCTAGCAGAATCATTGATCAAACACCTTAATTGTTAGACCAATGCTTATGAGAACAAAACTTTCCATTTCGGTATGGGGTCATGCTATTTACATGCAGCAACTCTTGTGTGGATCAGGCCCACAAGTAATCATAAAGTCTCCCCCTTACAATTGGCTTTTGATCAGGAGCCGAATATTTCTCATCTTAGAATATTTGAATGTGCGGTATATGTTCCAATTACTCCACCACAACGAACGAAGATGGGTCCCTAAAGAAGGTTGGGGATATATATTGGGTATGAATCTCTTTTAATTATAAAATATTTGGACCATATGATTAGAGATATTTTTATGACAAGATTTGGTGATTGTCATTTTGATGAATCAATTTACCCACCATTAGGGGGAGAAAATAAGCAGCTGAAAAAGAAAAAAATATTGAAATGCATTATCACTATCTCATTTAGATCCTCGTACAAATCAATGTAAACTGAAAGTTCAAAAGATAATCTATTTGCAAAATATTGCAATCAACTGCTAGATGCATTCACTGACCTATTAAGAATTAATATATTTCATATTCCGGTTGCTAATGCTCCAATTCGAGTTGATGTCCCGGTAGAACAATCAATTAGAGCAAAATGAGTCTAAACATGCTTAAAATGCGGTAGACCAATTGGTTGCAAAGATAAAAGTCCTCGAAAAAGAAAAGGAGCAAACAATCAAGATGGTCATAATATGGAGGAACCTACTAAAGAAGAGAAGAGGACATAATAATTGAAAAAACCTCGGGAGAGGTTCAGGTACCTGAAAATAATAAAAATAAAGAGATCTTAATCTATTATGTCTCATCGGAAAATTTATGGAACCGAAATGATATAATTGTCGACAATACTTTTTTCTGTAATGTTGTTTGTTGAAATAATGCAATAAAATGAGGATCTTGAACCAAAATCTGTCGAGGAATGCAGACAGAGAAATGATTGGCCAAAATGAAAAGATGCAATTCAAAATTGAATTGTCTTCGCTTGAAAACCCGAAGTTTTTGGGCCTATAGTCTGAACACCTGAAGGTATAAAGCCAGTGGGGTACAAATGTGTCACGCCCCGAGTCTATACCCTGGACGGGATACAGAACTTGGAGTCACAAGTAACCCCAAGTCAACCCATGGTCTATCATAACACTGATATTCTGAGTAAAAATATAGCAGAAACTTTAAAATAATAAAATAAAATATTTATGAAGAAGAACTATATCATAAAGTTTAAAGCATCTGAAACAAAGCTGAAAAATATGAATCTGTATCTGTGTTTGAAATCCATCTATCTGATGAGTTGTTGGGACAAGCCCCCAACTAACTCTAAATCTAACTGAAAGAAATGTAGCTGAAAAGAAATAATCCTCGTCCTTGAAAGATGAGGACTCACCAAATGCAGCTGATAACTTCTGAGCGAGATCTTCTAATGGTGCTGAGTTTGAGAACCTGCAGCTATATCATAAAATGATATAGCATAAAAGGTATACGTCAGTACTTTGAATATACTGAGTAAGTAGGAGAAACCATACACAAGGAATAAAATAATTAAACTGGAAAGACATGCAATGACCAACTGAAATGCTGAAACTGGATAAACTGTGATATGCTGAGCTGGTCAAAATGACCTTGTTTGATGGTCAAAGACATGCCCTAAATTTGAGATACTAATCTGAAATGTTGTATAGAATTGATATGAACTGACTATTCTGAGACTGAACTGAGCTGACTAGTGGGAGAGTCTATAACCGACATATAACCACATGATCTAGACGTGGAGTCCGATGTATACATCCCATCAGTAGGACCCAATATACCTTGACATGGTATAAAAGAATGAACTAAGTGATCACAGGTCTGGGGCCATGAGGTCAATAAATTATATAGTTCTGGAAACCTGAGTGCGCTGGAACCTTGGTCTGCTCGGTGCTAAGCCTTACTCTCGTTAGATAGTCCTAGACTGAATACTAAGCTAATAGCTCAAAATTGGGGCCCAAGACTAAGTTAGGAAATACCTATCTAGAAGTACCTTGAGAGTCTTATCGGATAGGATTCTGGAACTAGTGTTCAAAGACTGGTAAGAGCTGCTTATCTGAAAGTGTCATGACCACCTAGAGAACCACTAAAATATAATACTGAGTCTAATACAGATAACTGGGAGGTATCACAAACACCTCAAGGATTAACTATAGTTAAACTGATCAGCTGACATTTTTGGATTCTACCCGATATGCTAAAAATTGACTGAGACTAGACTAACAAGTATTTGACAGAATTCTCAACATGTTCTAGCAATATGGGAAAACCCAACTGATAGAATCAAGCCACAGGGAAGAACTAGTCCAACAGGCAACATTCTAGCTTACCGAGTTCAAAGCTAGGGCTAAAACCATCCTTACAAGAATGGGTATTAACATGATAACTAGGTAGTGAAAATATGACAACAATCAACATAGGCAATATTCCACATGCTATAAACGAGGTCTGACATATCATTTATTCACTTTCGAAAGTTCAGGGCTAGAACTGATAGAGAAGATAGAGAAGAGTTTGGGGACACAAGGGAAGACTATTCCCTTATTGAATTCCCACATACCTGGTGATGGAAATCCCTGAGAGAATCCCTTGAAAATCTGAGGAGAATTCGATTGCCCTAGCTTCTGCTATGAGTCTTTTCTGAGAGAATTCTACGTTCTAACTTTTGAGGGGATGTGAAAAATGAAATAAACCGTCAGTTACCCCCTCTAAAATCCTTGATTAAAATCCAAAATGATGTAGTTTAGAGTTTAGGAAATTATGTAAAACTCCCTAGGAAATTCACAGGAAAAAGGACCCTGCCAGTCCCCACGAGGCACTTCACAAGTCGTGAGGTAAGGGATGACTTGTGGTGCACAATCGTGATGTGCACTGAAAATTTTCTACAGATTCCCCAACCTGCGAATGACTGACTTCACGAGTCTTCAGGAGACCTAACGACTCATGACGTCTCCCGTTGTCACTGAACCAAACTTCCTCTTCAGGGGTCACCACGGGCTACTTGACGATTTGTTATCGGTGACCATGACTCATGGTCACCTCCCATAGTCATCACTGCCGAAAACCACCTAGGGGTCACCACGAGCGACACCATGACTCGTGGTGTCTCAAACGAGTTGTGGTGAGGACCCGTTAAGTGCAGTGCCTAAATTTTCCAACTTTCAGTCAACCCTTGACCACGACTCACATAACGACTCGTGGTGTTGACCACGACTCGTGGTCACACCCGTGGTCACTCAATTTTCCAATTTTTCAACCAAGTCTGGACCCTTCCCCACGAGTCACTCCACGACTCGTGGCCTACCCCATGGGTCACAGGACGACTAGTTCTGTGACCTGGTGCAGAAAATTCTATTTCTCTATTTCAACTCCCGAGTCTGATCTTAGGATTTTCGGGGCGTTACAATATCTCCCTCTTGGGAACATTCATCCTCGAATGTTGGAGAACACATTGAAAAGTAGAGAATTGCAAATCATTATACTCAAATACTGATCATAAAAGTTGAAAACTAACGGAATGACTACCTCCGAACTGAATTACATGACTGAACTGAATTTACAAATCATACACACATTTATTAACATGAAAGAAACTGGGACACATGGATTGAACATGTAACTGAATAGGGTTTATTTAGGGAGAAAATTGGTACCTTAAACTGAAACTGAGCTGGAAGGGAATAAGTGTGGGTATCTAGCCATCATATCTGCTTCGGCTTCCCATATAGCTCTTTCTACATGCTAATTTCTCCAGAAGACTTTGACTGAAGCTACTTCTTTGTTCCTCAGCTTACGAACCTGTTGGTCAAGGATCTGAACTGGGACTTCTTTGCAAGAGAGACTATCTTTCACTCCCACGCTATCTAGTGGCACCACTGAGGCTGGATCATCGATGCACTTCTTTAATAGTGACACATGGAAGACTGGGTGTATCGATGCTAACTCTGGGGGTAGTTCTAACTCGTACGCCACACTGCCAATTCGCTTTAGAATTCTGTAGGGTCCCACATATCTTAAACTGAGTTTTTCTTTCTTCCCAAATCTCATCACCCCTTTCATGGGTGAAATTTTTAGATAAACCCAGTCATCTACTGCAAACTCTAATTCTCTTCTCCTCACATCAGCATAAGATTTCTGACAGCTTTGTGCTGTTTTCAACCTCTCTCTGATAAGCTGCACCTTCCGCATTGCCTTGTGAACTGAGTCTGGCCCGACCAGAGTAGCTTCACCAATTTCAAACCATCCAATAGGAGATCTGCACCTTCTACCATACAATGCCTCAAATGGGGTCATCTTAATACTGGAGTGGTAGCTGTTGTTGTACGCAAACTCGATGAGTGGCAAGTGATCATCCCAACTTCCCTTGAAATCGATCATGCATGCTCTCAGCATATCTTCCAAGGTTAGGATAGTCCGCTCAGCTTGTCCATCTGTCTGCAGGTGAAAAGCTATGCTGAGCTTGACCTAGGTGCCGAGTCCCTTCTGAAAAGATTTCTAGAAATGAGAGGTGAACTGGGTACCTCTATCTGAAATGATGGACAAGGGCACCCCATGAAGTCTGACCAACTCCCGGATATAAAGCCTAGCATAATCCTCAGCTGAGTCTGTAGTTTTAACTGGGAGGAAGTATGCTGACTTAGTCATCTGGTCTACTATCACCCAGATTGAATCATGCTGCCGATGAGTACGAGTTAGACCTGTAATAAAATCCATATTTACTTCTTCCTACTTTCATGTGGGTATGCTGATATCCTGAGTCATACCTCCCGGTCTCTGGTGCTCTACTTTGACCTACTGGCAGTTCGGGCACTTAGCTACAAATTCTGTGATTTCTCTCTTTATGTCGTTCCACTAGTAAATATCCTGTAAACCGCGGTACATCTTAGTAGCACCTGGGTGGATGGAATATCTCAAACTATGTGCTTCAGCCAGTATTTGCTGTCTCAAATCACCCACATCTGGTACGCACAACCTACCTTGGTAACGGAGTACACCATCTCCGCCTTGGGAGAAAGTCTCCACTTCTTTTCTAAGAACCGCCTCCTTCAGTTTAAGCAGTATGGGATCTTCATCCTGGCTTGACTTAACTTCAACTACCAACAAGGAATCTGATCCACTCTGCACCACTACTCCACCCTCAGCTGTATCAACCAACTGTACTCCCAAATGAGCTAACCTATGGATATCCTTTGCCAGTTTCTTTTTGTCCTATTCAACATGAGCTACGCTCCCCATAGACACTCTGCTTAGGACATCAGCCATCACACTGGCTTTGCCCGGGTGATATAACACACTTATGTCATAGTCCTTCAGTAGCTTCAACCACCTTCTCTAATGAAGATTCAAATCTTTTTGACTAAATACATACGGAAGGCTCTTGTGATCGGTGAAAACATCCACGTGAGCCCCGTATATTTTCAACGCAAACACCACCACTGCCAACTCTAGGTCATGAGTCGGATAGTTCTTTTCATGAACCTTGAGTTGTTTATAGGTGTAGGCTATCACCTTACCCCGCTGCATCAGAACTCAATCGAGTCCAACTCTGGAAGCATCGCAATACACTACAAACCCATTTGTTCTGTCTGGTAAGGTAAAAACTGGAGCGGTAGTGAGTCGAGTTTTCAACTCCTAGAAACTCTTCTCACACGCATTTGACCACTGAAATTTCACCTTTTTATGAGTCAACTTAGTCAGAAGAGATGCAATAGAAGAAAAACTTTCCACAAAATGTCGGTAATAACCGGCTAGACCGAGAAACTTCTCATTTCAGTTGGGGAGGTAGGTCTGGGCTAGTATTTTATCACTGATGTCTTTTAAGGATCCACCTGAATACCCTCACCAGACACCACGTGACCAAGGAAGTCACAGACTTCAACCAGAATTCGCATTTGCTGAACTTGGCGAACAACTGGCGGTCTTTGAGTGTCTGAAGCACTATCCTCAGGTGATTAGTATGTTCTTCCTCATTTCTAGAGTATACCTGAATATTGTCGATAAATACAATGACGAACATATCTAGATACTGCTTGAAGACTCTATTCATCAGGTCCATGAAAGCTGCAAGGGCATTTGTTAGTTCGAAGGACATAACCACAAATTCGTAGTGACCATATCGAGTTCTAAAAGCTGTTTTTGGTATGTCACACTCTTTGAGTTTGAGCTGATGATACCCCAACCTGAGATCTATCTTGGAGAAACAACTGGCTCCCTGAAAC
The DNA here is from genome assembly GCA_035772735.1 of Datura wrightii. NCBI lineage: Eukaryota > Viridiplantae > Streptophyta > Magnoliopsida > Solanales > Solanaceae > Datura > Datura wrightii. The sequence goes on from JASDFA010000003.1 coordinate 41,452,619, forward strand.
TGATCGAACAAGTCGTCAATCCTGGGGAGGGGATACTGGTTCTTGACTGTGACCTTGTTCAGTTAACGGTAATCGATGCACATTCTGAGGGTACCATCTTTCTTTCGCACGAATAATACTGGAGCACCCCAGGGAGAGATGTTGGGTCTGATAAAACCTTTGTCAAAAAGGTCTTTTAGTTTCTCCTTTAACTCCTTAAGCTCAATTGGAGCCATTCTGTAAGGAGGGATGGATATGGGCTGAGTATCTGGGAGAAGGTCTATGTTGAAGTCTATTTCCTGCTCAGGAGGAACTCTAGGAAGATCTTCAGAAAACACATCAAGGAACTCACTAACAACTAGAACTGACTGTATAGTCGGGGTCTTAGAGCTGGAATCCTTGACCCAAACTAGATGGTAAATACACCCTTTTAAAATAAGCTTTCTGGCCTTAAGGTAGGAAATAAACCGACCCTTAGGCGTTGAACTATTGCCCGTCCACTCTAAAGCTGGCTTATTGGGGAACTGAAACCTGGCGACCCTAGTTTTGTAGTCGACTGAGGCATAACCAGAATGTAACCAATCCATGCCAAGAATGAGGTCAAAGTCAACCATGTCTAACTCTACAAGATCAGCTAGAATGACTCTATTGAAGATTGAGACTGGGTAGTTCCTATACACCCAACTGGCTCTAACTGACTCGCCAACTGGGGTGGAGACTAAGAATGGTTCTAAGAGGACCTTTGGATTGATATCAAACTGGACTACTACATAGGGAGTCATGAACAAAAGTGTGTCTCCTGGATCTAGTAGGGTGTACACGTCTAGATAAAAAAGGCGTAACATACCCGTAACCACGTCAGGTGAGATCTCCTGATCCTGACGAGAGGACAAAGCGTAAAACAGTTTTGGCGCTGGACACCATCCATACCTGAAGTGTTGACCTGTTGAGTTAGTCGACTTGCTGGAGCTGTTGGCACGGTGGATGTGATCTCCTCCGTTCTGCTGACGAGCATTCTTTGAGTCGATGACCAAGCTGTCCACAACCAAAACAACCCTTTCGACCTTGAAGGCATTCTCTTGGATGGTTCTTGCAACACTTAGGGCAAGATGGGTAGCTATAGCGGTTTCTGGCGCTATGACTCTGGGATTGTGAGGTAGATGCTCCACCCCTCCTATCCTTGCGAGACTGGAAGGTAGGGGCACTGGCTGAAATGGGTGCTAGAGCCCTCTGCTGTTGCTGTTGTGGGAGGCTACTACCTTTAGATCTCTGCTGGCCATAATCTGACTGGCCGGTTCTTGCCCGTTTGATCTCCAGCTCCAAGTCTTTTAATTTTTCTGCCTCAATTTGCTGGGCATGAATTATGAGGCTGGAGAGATTGATTTTCTTAATAAGCATTGCAGTCCTGCACTCCTTGAGGACTAAGTTCAACACCCCATTAACAAATTTCAGCATACGAGCCCTTGGCTCGGCTACCATCTCTGGAGCATATTTAGACAACCTTGTGAACTCCAGTGCATACTCTTCCACCGTCCAATTTCCTTGTTTCAAATTCATGAATTCGGCCACTTTAGTCTCTCTAAGCTCCGGGGGAAGAATTTGTCTAGGAAGGCTATAGTGAACTCCTCCTATTCCACCGGTCCTGCTCCCGCTAGTCTCCCCTCCTTCCATTGTTCATACCAGATCTGGGTTTCCTCTTTCAGCTGGTAAGCAGCCAGGTCGGCACTCTCCGAGGAGCTGACACCCATAATTTGGGTGATCTTTCTAATCTCATCCATGAACTCCTATGGGTCCTCTCCTACCTTAGATCCATGGAAAACTGGAGGGTTCATCCGAGTGAATTTCCGAACTCGGGCAGCTGCTGCAGACCTAGTATTATTGACCGGAACCACCTACTAGTTCACTTGATTAGTAACTGTTTCAGCTAGCAGCTGGATAGCCACTCTGAACTCTGCAGAGGACACTAGGTCTTCTTGAGGGGCTGCTGAAGCTGGTGGGGCAGGTCGGTGAGCATTGTCGGCCCTTCTTTCGTTACTACATCGTGGAGGCATGATTTCACTGAAATGAAATAGAGCATGATTTAGGAGAACGATTCTGGAATTGAATTTTAACACACGATAAAGAGTATGAACAAAAGGGAGTTTTCCTAAAAATATCGCGTAGCCTCCCCGTCATGAGTATGGCGCGCTTCACACCCATGAAGAGAACTCTACTCGACGCGGCTTTCAGACGTCCTAGGATATTATAAACCTAGTGCTCTGATATCAAGTTTGTTACTCCCCGAGTCTATACCCTGGACGGGACATGGAACTTGGAGTCACAAGTAACCCCAAGTCAACCCATGGTCTATCATAACACTGGCATTCTGAGTAAAAACATAGCAGAAGCTTTAAAATAATAAAATAAAACATTTATGAAGAAGAACTAAATCATAAAGTTTAAAGAATCTAAATATATGTTTGTGTTTGAAAGCTATCTATCTGATGAGTTGCTGGGACAAGCCTCCGGCTAACTCTAAATCTAACTGAAAAGAAATAATCCTTGTTCTCGAAAGATGAGGACTCACCAATGATGCAGCTGAAAACTTCTGAGCGAGATCTGCTAACGGTGCTGAGTCTGAGAACTTGCAGCTATATCATAAAATGATACAACATAAAAGGTATGCGTCAGTACTTTGAATGTACTGAGTAAGTAGGAGAAACCATACACAAGGAATAAAATAACTGAACTAGAAATACATGCAATGACCAACTGAAATACTGAAATTGGATAAACTGTGATATACTGAGATGGTCAAAATGACCCTGTCTGATGGTCAAAAACATGCCCTAAATCTGAGATACTAATCTGAAAAATTGTATAGAATTGATTTGAACTGACTATTCTTAGACTGAATTGAGCTGACTAGTGGGAGAGTCTATAATCGACATATAACCACGTGAGCTAGACATGAAGTTCGATGTATACACCCCATCGGTAGGACCCAATATACCTTGCTAGGGTATAAAGGCATGAACTGAGTAATCACAGGTCTTGGGCCATACGACTAATAAATTATAACCTACAACGACAATGTATTTCTTGGAACCTCGGTGCGCTGGAACCCCGGTCCACTCGGTGCTAAGCCCTACTCCCACTAGATTGTCCTAGAATGACTACTAACCTGATAGCTCGAAACGGGGCCCAAGACTAAGTTAGGAAATACCTATTTGGAAGTACCCTAAGAGTTTTATCAGACCGGATACTGTAAATGGTGTTCTAAGACTGGTCAGATTTGCTTATGTGAAAGTGTCATGACCGCCTAGAGAACCACTAAAATTTGATACTGAGTCTAATACGGATAACTGGGAGGTATCACGGACACCTCAAGGATTAACTATAGTCAAACTAATCAGTTGACATTTTTGAATTATACCGGATATGCTAATAATTGATCGAGAGTGGACTAACAAGCATCTGACTGAATTCTCAACATTTTTCAGCAATATAGGAAAACCCAACTGATAGCATCAATCCACGAGGAAGAACTAGTCCAACAAGCTACATTCTAGCTTATTGAGTTCAAAGATAGGGCTAAAACTATCCTTACAAGAATGAGTATTAACATGATAACTAGGTAGTGAAAATATGACAACAATCAACATAGGCAATATTCCACTTGCTATAAACGAAGTCTGACATATCATTTATTCATATTCGAAATTTCAAGGCTAGAACTAATAGAGAAGATTTTGGGGACACAAGGGAAGAACTATTCCTTTGTTGAATTCCCACATACCTGGTGATGGAAATCCCTGAGAGAATCCCTTGAAAATATGAGGAGAATTCGATTGCCCTAGCTTCTTCTATGAGTCTTTTCTGAGAGAATTCTACGTTCTAACTTTTGAGGAGATGTGAGAAATAAAATAAACCGTCGGTTACCCCCTCTAAAACCCCTAATTAAAACCCAAAATGACATAGTTTAGAGTTTAGGAGTTTAGAAAATTATGTAAAACTCCCTAGGAAATTCTTAGGAAAAAAGATCCTGCCATTCCCCATGAGGCACTCCACGAGTCGTGAGGTCAAGGAAGACTCGTGGTGCCCAATCGTGATGTGCACTGAAAATTTTCTATAGATTCCCCAACCTGCCAACAACTGATTTCATGAGTCATCAGGAGACCTAACGACTCATGATGTCTCCCGTTGTCATTAAACCAAAATTCCACTTCAGGGGTCACCACGGGCTACTTGATGATTTGTTACCAGTGACCACAACTCGTGGTCACCTCCCATTGTCTTCACTGCCAAAAACCACCTGGGGGTCATCACGGGCGACACCACGACTCGTGGTGTCCCAAATGAGTTGTGGTGAGGACCCGTTAAGTGCACTGCCCAAATTTTCCAACTTTCAATCAACCCTTGATCATGACTCACATAACGACTCGTGGTGTTGACCATGACTTGTGGTCACTCAATTTTCCAATTTTTCAACCATGTCCGGACCCTTCCCCATGAGTCACTCCACGACTCATGTCCTACCCCACGGGTCACAAGACGACTCGTTCTGTGACTTGGTGCAAAAAATCTTGTTTTCTCCGTTTTAACTTTCAGGTCTGATCTTAGGGTTTTCGGAGCATTACAAAATGGGTTTATTTGTGGAAAAAAATGAGAAATATGAAGTCATAAGATGTAAAGTACGACTAGTGGCACAAGGACTTTTGCAAATACATGGCATTTATTATATGGTGACATATTCTCTTTTGGCTGATGCAATCACCTTTAGGTATCTTATAAATTTGGTAGTTCATGAAAAACTTGATATGCATATAATGGATATTGTCACGGCCTATTTATATGGCTCACTAAATAATTATATTTTTATGAAAATTTTTAAAGGATTCAAAATGCCTGAAACATATAAAGATTTCCTAGAAACTTGTTCAATAAATCTTCAAAAATCTTTATACGGATTGAAACGATCAGGATGCATGTGGTATAATCTCCTTAGCGAATACCTATTAGAAAATGGTATAAAAATGACCCTATTTGTTCTTGTGTCTTTATAAAAAGGTCCGAATTTAAATTTTTTATAATAGCCATATATGTTGATGATTTGAATATCATTGGAACTCTTGAAGAGCTTCCAATGGGAGTAGAATGTTTGAAAAAGGAATTTGAAATGAAAGATCTTGGGAAGATGAAATTTATCTTAGTCTACGAATTGAGCATTTTTTAAACGGAATTTTTGTCCATCAATCAACATATACTAAAAATATTTTAAAGATATTATACATGGATAAAGTACATCCATTGAGTACCCTAATGGTTGTCAGATCACTTGATAAAAATAGAGACCCATTTCGATCTCATGAAAATGATGAAGTGCTTGTGGGTGCTGAAATACCATATTTTAGTTCAATTGGTGCATTAATGTATCTTGCCAATAATTCTCAATCAGATATAGCTTTTTCTGTGAGCTTGTTAGCAAGATTTAGTTCTTCCCCAACACGAAGACATTGGAATGACATTAAGCATATATTTAGATATCTCCAGGGGACCATTGATATGGGACTATTTTATTCAAATAAATCCAAGTTACAACTTATTGGTTATGCAGATGCAAGATATTTGTCTTACCCCCATAAAGGAAGATCTCAGACAGGCTACTTATTTACATGCAGAGGTACAGTCATATCATGGTGTTCAACAAAATAAACTATGGTTGCTACTTCATCGAATCATACAGAGATAATAGCTATTCATGAAACAAATCGAGAATGTGTTTGGATAAGATTAGTAACTCAACACATTCAGAAAACATGTAATCTTCCTTTGGAAAGAGATACTCCAACAACATTGTATGAAGACAATGCTGCATGCAATAGATCAACTAAGGGAAGGATACATCAAAGGAGATAGAATGAATCATATTTCGCCAAAACTCTTTTATACTCATGATCTTCATAAAAAGGGTGAAATAGATGTTCAACAAGTTCGCTCAAGTGATAATTTAGCAGATTTGTTCACTAAAGCATTACCAATTTCAATCTTCGAGAAACTAGTATACAAAATTGGGTTGCATCGTCTTCGAGACATTAAGTAATATTTCATCAGGGAGAGTAAAATACGCATTGTACTCTTTTTTCCTTAACCAAAATTTTGTCCCATTGGGTTTTTTGGTAAGATTTTTAATGAGACAACAGACAATGCGCATTGTGAATAACTATGTATATATTTTCAGGAGAATTTTTTTCTTTTACATGAAAATCTAAGGGGGAGTGTTATGAAATAATTGTGGATGACCATGTGGCTAACAAGACGCCACATTTCACCTAGCTACTGTAGCAAACTTTATGTCCAAGTAAAAAACGCTTATAAATAGCCTTTTCCTTTGTTAAAGAATATAATGAGAAGATGAAAAGAAAATAATAGTTCTGTGTTGCTTTATCTCTCTCTATCATTACTTGTTATTTTATTAGTTTTATTTTATAACATTAATTAATATTTTTATTTTTAGAAAATAAAAATAGAGAAAGGGACAAAAAAATTAATAAGAAGATAAACTAACCCCCAAAAAATAAGACAAAAAACAAAATAATAAAAAAATAAAAACTGAGAAATAAATAATAATAAAGTTAGCCAATGACATTTATAATAAAGGATAACAAGAGGAAAAATGATAAAAATAATAAATGAGAAAAAGACAAGACAGAAAAAAGAAGAAGAAAGTGGTCAAAAGGAAAAATAATAAATGAGAAAAAGATAAAAATAATAAATGAAATGACATACGTAATTAATGAAAGGACAAAAGTAATAAATAAAATGAATAAAAAAAGAGAAGAAAACATGCTCAAACATTTAAAAAAAGGAATTTTTAGTAAATAATTTAGAAAAAATAGGGAATTGATAAAATTAGTAAAGAAGGGGCAAATCAGGGTAATAAGTTTGCTTTTATAGGCATTTTGTGTTGTTTTCCCTAAAATGAATGATTTTTCTATTTTTGATGATTTTTAGTTCTAGTTTGCTACATGACATGTTTAAAATTACAACATTAAAGGGTATTTTGGTACATTATATATATATATATATATATATATATATATAATCCAAGGACAGGAAGCTTTAGAGGTATTATTGTTTTTCTAACTATTTTCTTGCAGATTTTGCTATGGCGTTCTTCCATCCCTTCTCCTCTTCCTCTAAGAATTCTTCTGCTTCTTCATCTACCTCATCTTCTTCCATCTCCTCCAATTCCAAGCTCAAAGAAGAGATTAGCTTCTCCAATTTGGAGCAATCAATTGATGACTGAAAAAATCCCTAAACACCCCCAGTCAGCCATTTATAAATCTTCAAAGTGGTCCTTGACAAGTGACTATCACATTTCGACCATTGAACACACTATTCCTCTTGAGTCAGATCACGAGGATATCAAGCTTCTAAATCCAAAATCTATAGAAAAATATAGATGAAAGTACAACTATCTCCACTTGGGGTTAGTTCAAATTGCTGCTAAGCCTCTCTCTAGAGAAGGTCTAGACACTCACTTCTCCTTTGTCTCAGAGATTCAAGGTTCTTAGACTTCAATGACTCCCTCCTAGGTATGGTAGAAACCAGTCTTTGTAGTGGTCCAATTTATTTTGGCTGCTTTCCAAATTTTACAGTGTCTCTTCGAGATAGGAATATCTTAGACTATCTAACCCTAAATGTTAAGACATCCAATTACAGGACCAAATCTGAATCTCTCCTTGTAGACATTATCTATAGGATTCAATATAAGGCTATGAGTTCGATCTTTAATACCGGAGCCATGAGAACCTTAAATAAAGGTGAAACAAATCTTTTTCAAACCGATCTGCAAAGATCTCACTTATCAGTTCCTAGACCCATTTTTTGGAATCAGATAAACCTACCCCAAAATTGGATACTACAAGATGCAACACCAACACAAAAACCAGAGAATACTACTATTTCTCATATCCAACAGTTCTCGAGTGGAGCTGTATCCATCTCCTTCCAAAGATCTCTTAACCAAAGAATCTCTACCACCTATGCAACACAATCTGAAATTCAAACTACTAGGCACTCAGTCTCTTTATTCCCCTCTAGAGTTGAGATGGTTAACTTCAAATCAAGAATCCCTCAAGCCACAATTCGGTGGAAACTCCTCCCGCAACTGAGTTTAATGATGACCAACCCCAATCCCCTACTTACTCATCTCTAGGTGGTGAACTGAGAGTTTTGATGGAAGATTTTTAAATTGATAAAGAAACTGTTCTGAATGAGTTCTACTCTCCGAGAAATATTTTAAAAAGAACTTGATTTTTTAAGCGCTTTCAAAATGACGAAAGAAAAATCCTTCAAGAAATTTATTATGAATTTTTAAACCCTGTCCAAAAACAAATTAATTTCTTTGAATGGTTTGAACCCTATGTTGATTATCATCAGTTAGATCTTCCTTTTTCTAAATCAGTTAATGTTTCAGAAGTCTGAAAAACTTGCAATGGCGGGGAGATCACTTCTGTGCTCTCTCCAGCACAAGGATTTTCAACAATATATGCTGATAACTCTATTATCGTAGTCTCTTTTAAAAAAAAACCCGACAATGAAGTAGTTAACAACAAAGATATCAGAAACAATTTTGAACAAAACAATTATACAAATAAATATTTACAAAAAATTGGTGAATTTCTGGTTTAAAGACCGCCCTCAACACTTCCTTCTCCTTCAAAACTAGCAGAGGCCTCCACATCTTCGGTTCCTCTATTTAAACCTTACGAAATCCCTAAAATATTTGCTAAGGAACTCCAAACCCACCACTCAAAAGATTTCCCTCAACTTTCTAACCTCCAACGAAGGATCTTGGAAATTGAGAAGACTCTGGTCCTTGATACCCCAATTAGAGAAACCTCTTCTAAGGCTTCTGCAACTATCACTGTTCTTCAGGAAGATATCCTGTCCGATAGTCAGCCAGAAGAAGAAGAAGTTCCTTTAGAGGTGGCCTCCGTCAAAGCTGAATTTTCCAAATAGTGTAAGCCACAAAAGCTTTATTACCATAGAGCTACCCATCCTGATGTAGCCTTAGAAGAAAAACCCATTATCATGCAAAACAACTACAATGCCAATAACATCTACGAATGAAACATAGATGGTTGTTCTAAATATAATATTCTATCCAAATTACAATAGATGACAATGGTTTCCACTGCTTACAGGACCTCCCATAACTGCTCAGACCAACTTACTACCCATGTCCTAGTAGTAGGGTTTACAGGTCAGTTAAAAGGTTGGTGGGACACCCATCTTAGTGAGGAAGACAAACAAAATTTTTTTTATAGTGTTCGAGTCGACTCTTCAGGAGAACCAATCTTTAAGGATGGACAAATCATTCCTGAATCAACCAATACTCTGATTTACACCATTATCAAAACATTCATTGGAAGTTCGAGTATCTTTAGGGAAAGATCTTCTGAAGTACGCAACAACTTTAAGTGTAAAACACTTTCTGACTTTAGATGGTATAAGGACTCCTTTCTTACCAGAATCTATGAAAGACCTGATGGTAACCTTCCCTACTGAAAAGAAAAATTCCTAGATGGCCTGCTTAAGTCCCTCAGAGATTTATTAAAAGAAGTGCTCCAAAACCAGCACTCTGGTGATATTATTCCTTATGAGCAGATCACTTATGGTCAGATTACAAGCCTCAGCAAGTTGCCCTTAAGATCTATCGCCAAGATAAGATATTAAGACAATTAGCAAAAGATAGAGCTTAAACAAGCCGAGACCTGGGAAGTTTCTGCGAACAATTTGGTCTACCTCCATGTAGAAAGAAATCCCATAGAAATCCGGCTCCTAAAAAGGAAGTCTCCTCATCTAGGCCTCATATTCCTAAATTTAGGAAATCAAAATCTTCTCTTACAAAACATCATCGTGCAGCTAAGAAGCCAGCTCTTCTTGCCCCCAATGATGGCAAATGTTACAGGTGCAGCTGTTGCGCCCCAGTTCACATGCAAGCATACGCGGTCGTACAAGTAACACAGTGGCCCTCTTTTAAGAGCCGGATGTCGAACCCACAGGGACTGGGCTAATTCATCAAATTATCAAGTTCAAGTGCTAATTTAACCTTCACAAGTGTTAATTGTAGAAATTTCAGAAAATTCTAATTAAATCTAGGGGTGATCACAAAACAATCGAGAAACAATACAAGAAGAACCTATAGTTAAGGCCTGATAATCATGCAATGCTAAAATTCACAATGGTTCGAGCATGAAAACTTCAATTGTTGTCTCACATAGTTAAAATGCAGTGTTCATGGTCTTTCAAGCCTATAAACACCACAAACTAGTCTCACACCTACATCGTTGAGCGGGGATGTAACGTCCTAATTCGTGAGCAATTTAACTACGTGAATGTGGTTTACTGAGTTTGTGACCTTGATTATGGACTTTCGTACCTCTAATCATTTAACCTGACTTAGCTTCACAACTACTTCTACGAGTGGTGATGTGACAATTCTAAGTCGGTTTCTAGCTCATCCTGTGTTAGTAACCAAGCAAGGAAAATTAGGTGTAATTTCTATCCTAACTGCTAATCCTATCATAAAGATAAGAACTTTCTCCCTACATTCTCGTGTTCTAGCCTAGGGTTACCCTTTCAAGCTTTTACCTAAGCTTAACGAGTTTATTTTCATGGTGATCAAGCATAAAAACAACAATACTGAAGAATGTAAGACAAAACAACAACTAACAACTCAAACCAAAGAAGAATTCATGCAATTACAATAATATCTCGTGGCCTCAACCCTATAGGAAGAGTTTTAGCCACTCATATTCGTACAAATATTTAAAAACATGATTAAAGTTAAGTACTTACAAGAATGACTAAAAGAGAATGAATAATAATGAACCCTAGGTAGAGTTCTTCCTTTCTACCCTCGCTCCTCTCCGTTGTTCTCAAATATATTTCGTGATAATGAAATTAGAAGCTAAGGGTTCAATTAATAATAAGTTGGAAAAATGCAAAATTTGGCCTATGGTGAAACAGCTCCGTGTCACGCTGGCTATCGCAAAGATTTGCCTCTGTGACATGCTGGCTATCGCGGAGATTTGCCTCCGTGACACTTTGCTGTCGCAGATGCTCACTGTTTAGCATCCCCTCCTCATATAAATTAATTTTTTGCTCTGTGGCATGTTGATGAACGCCCCAATGCTTATCCGTGGCACGGAGTTGACTCCAAATGTCCTTTTTATCTTGTCTCATCATCCATAATACATGGGTATAAAATAGTATTTGGGCATGTAAATATGCCCAAGATCACTACCCCACACTTAAAGCCTTGTTCATCCTCGAACAAATCCTTTACATCTCATGCAAAAGGAAGACTCACAAATTACCAATTGACGCAAGACGACTGAAATTAAGGCTACAATGACTGATTTAGATGGCAAGTTCAAATAAAGCATGCTATATATATATATATATATATATAACACAATTCAAATCCAATACAACCAATTTAAGACATCCTAGCCTCAAGAATCAACTTTAGAACCACAACAAACTCATGCACATTAGCCAATCAAGAAGTCCAACATGAATTCTATCTTTCCTCAAACATGTGCCCTCACAACAAGAGAGATACCCATTTTTCACTCGCAAGTTTTCCAATTATAACATGTATGGGTATATGAATAAGAATTCAGCTCACTCTCACAAAGAATTCACATGCATCATGTATTGACCCATAAGCTTGCCTTTAGTGTATTACTCTGCTAATTTAGGAATGTTTGAAAGTAAGATCAAGTAGGACTTATCAGGTTGTAATGTAAGCTAAAGGATGGCCAGGACAGACAGTTATAGGACTTCTCAGGCTAGATCGGGGGGTGGTCAGTGCCAACAGTCTCAGCACAGGTCTTTTGCTCCAGCACCGTGTCAGCCAGTATACCATTTAGACCACGAGGGGATCGGAGGAGCAGGGTGGCAGATTCGAGAGGCCAGGGTGTCGTGTAGATATAGCGCACTTTCCTATCTTGTGTGGGGTGCAACAAGAATCACCTAGGAAGGTGCCTAGTTGGCATAGATTCTTGTTTCGGGTGTGCCAAACCTGGACACCGACTCAAGAATTGCCCTTCGACCAAATCAGCGGACGTTGGAGCCCATATTCCACCCGCTAGTTCAGCCGCTCCAGCAGCATGTACCCTTCAGCAGGGTGCCTCGACTAGTTTAGCTGGCGGTCAGCGCTAGAATAGGTTCTATGCCCTTGTGACCCTTCAGGAGCAGGAGATGTCATCTGATGTGGTTACTGGTATGTCACAGGTGTTTCATCTTGATGTTTATGCTTTATTAGTTCTAGGGGCTAGCTTGTCCTTTATGTCACCTTATATTGCTAGTAGCTTTGGAGTTAGTCCCGAGACTCTGTCAGAACCATTTTAAGTTTCTACTCCTGTTGGCGAGTCGGTGGTAGCTAGACGGGTGTATAAAAGATGCCCGATCACTATATTGCATAAAGTCACCTCCACAAACTTTGTAGATCTAGCCATGACTGAATTTGATATTATTCTTGGCATGGATTGGTTGTATGCGTGTTATGCTTCAGTTAATTGTAGAACCCCTGCAGTGGAGTTCCGTTTTTCGGCTGAGTCAGTCTTGGAGTGGAAGGGTAGTTCGGACGTGCCTGTAGGTCATTTCATTTCCTATATTAAGTCTAGAAAGATGATCTCCAAGGGTTATATGTATCATCTAGTTAGGGTTAACGATGTTGAGTCCGAGACCCCGATTATCCAATCACTACCAGTGGTGCGTGAGTAACCAGTAGTATTTCCAGATGATTTACCAAGTGTTCCTCTCGAGAGGGAAATTGATTTTGGTGTTGACCTTCTGCCCGACATGTAGCCTATATCTATTCCTCCTTACGGGATGGCTCCAGCCGAGCTAAAGGAGTTGAAGGGACAATTGAAACACCTGTTAGATAAGGGTTTCATTAGACCGAGCAAGTCTCCATGGGGTGCATTAGTCTTATTTGTCTGAAAGAAGAACGGTTCTCTTCGGATGTGCATTGACTATCGACAATTGAACAAACTCACCGTCAAGAATAGGTATCCTCTACCTAGGATTGACGATTTATTTGACAAGCTTCAGGGTGCCAAGTGTTTCTCCAAGATAGATCTCAGATCCGGGTATCATCAACTCAGAGTTTGGGAGTGTGACATCCCCAAGACAGCCTTTAGGACGCGGTATGAACATTAAGAGTTTGTAGTTATGTCTTTTGGACTAATGAATGCTCCTGTAGCTTTTATGGACCTGGTGAACAGGGTGTTCAAACCATACTTGGATATATTTGTGCTTGTGTTTATCGATGACATCCTGATATACTCTTGGAGCATGTAGGAGCATGCCGCTCATTTGAGAATAGTGCTTCAGACTCCCAAGGATCGCCAATTGTATGCCAAATTCAGCAAGTGTGAGTTTTGGTTGCACTCCGTAGCATTTTTGGGCCATGTGGTGACAAGTGAGGGTATAAAGGTGGATTCTCAAAAGATAGAAGCAGTAAAGAATTGGCCTAGACCGGTGAATCCTTCAGATATTCAGAGTTTCTTGGGTTTAGCTGGCTATTATCGGAGGTTTGTTGAAGGTTTTTCATCTATTGCGGCACCTTTGAACAAATTTACCCAGAAGAAGGTGAAGCTCTAATGGTTGGAGGCTTGTGAGAAGAGCTTCTAAGAGTGGAAGACTCGACTTACTACAACACCGGTGTTGACTGATGAGTCTTTAATGCATAAATATTTTTTCTTGTACTCTGTCAAATTATAGTAAAGTTTATGAAATCGTCCCATAGAGATTGAAAAATCTATGCTACAGAATTATAATATTTTGAATACTATTTGAGAAAACCAGATTGATGAAGGAGAGCTTTTGAAATTAAATTACTTAAATTAAAACAAATCACTTTCGGAAGATTTATATTTAGGGAGAGTTGGGAATTATTTAATCAACTTGATAATATTAAAAAAAAATCTCAACTTTTACATGAATTTCTCTTAAGAATAATTGTTTATTTCTAATATAATTATATTTGGCTCACTAAGGAATAATCAATTAATGACACTCCATGAGGTTATGTAAATTAATTGATATATAACTAGTGAAGATTAAGCTGAACAAAATTTTTCTTGCCTGAATGATGTTGAAAGATAGTAAAAACCTCTTGCGATTATTTTTACTAAAATCAATAATTTTGCCTACAACAGTTTCTCTGTGAGAAATAAAACAAAAGTAAGCAAAATAACAGATGCGGAAAAATAAATTAATAAGTACTCACTCCACTATTTTACTCATAGTCATCATATATTAATTTTGCTTCAGAAATACAAAATTAATATAAAAACAACTTTAAGTAAAGATAGATAGATGTGAAAATAATAATTACTAAAAGTACCAGTTTAACACCATGTAGAAGAAATTAGAAATTAAGAGTTTCAGGTCAAGTATGTATTAAAACTGAGAGTAGAATTATAATTATATCAAGATTCATTAATTATCCCAACAAAAAAGGTTTACTCCATGGCGGAGTATTCAAATCTCACAAGGAAAGAAATCTTAGAATATCGTCAATATTCTTAGAAAACCCGAAAGTTATAAGAAAATATAGAACAAAGAGAGTAGAAGACCAAAGGTAAAGAAAAGTGGCTAGTTTTCCCACTCTTTTTTTCTTCTTTTTTTTCTTCCTCCCTTCAACACAAAAGTGCCTTCTATTTATAAAATCCTTGTGCTCAAAGGTGCCATGATGCGTCGTGCACTTTTTCTTTTCTTTTCTTTTATTTGTTGATGATATTTTCTTTCCTGCAAAATATTGTTAGATAATACGAAGAAATGAAATATTACTTAGATTTATTAGTTGATATAAGATATTTTAAAGCAAATAATATATAATATTTTATATCTTATCATTGACCCTACTCTATGGTACCGATGGGTTTGTGGTGTATTGTGATGCTTCAAGAATCGGACTTGGGTGTGTATTGATGCAACGTGGGAAAGTGATAGCATATGCCTCTAGACAGTTGAAAGTTCATGAGAGGAATTACCTGACCCACGATCTTGAATTGGCCGCGGTGGTGTTTGCATTGAAGATATGGCGACATTATTTGTATGGGGTCCACATGGATGTGTTTACGGACCACAAGAGCTTACAATATGTGTTCACGCAGAAGGATCTCAATCTACGACAAAAGAAGGTGGTTGGAGCTACTCAAGGACTACGATATGAGTGTCCTTTATCATCCGGGTAAGGTTAATGTGGTAGCGGACGCACTTAGTAGACTCTCTATAGAGAGTGTGTCCCATGTGGATGAGGTGAAGAAGGAGTTGGTGAAAGATGTGCATTAACTCACAAGATTGGGAGTTTGGTTGGTCTACTCGACCGATGGCTGTGTTGTTGTCCAGAACAGATCAGAATCATCTTTGGTGACTGAGGTGAAATCTAGACATGATGAGGACCCGATTTTGGTAAAGTTGAAGGAAGCCATTCAAAGTCAGAAGGTGGAGGTCTTCTCCCAAGGGGGAGATCGGGTGCTTCAGCACCAGGGTCGCCTATGTGTTCCACATGTTGATGATTTGAGGAGTCGGATGTTGCATGAGGTTCATGGATCCAAGTATTTTATCCATCCAGGTGCCATCAAGATGTATCGTGACTTACGAAAAATCTATTGGTGGAATGACATAAAGAAGGATATTGCAGAATTCGTAGCCAAGTGCCCGAACTGTCAGCAAGTAAAGGTTGAGCATTAAAGGCCGAGAGGCATACTTTAGGATATTAGCATTCCTACTTGGAAGTAGGAAGAAATTAACATGAATTTCATAACTGGATTACTATTCAGACCAAACTACATGCAAGTACACGTGGTCGTACAAGTAGTAAAGTGGTTTTATTTCAAACCAAGTATCGATCCCACATGGATTGAATTACGGTAGTAATTATCCTAATTGTTAGTGAACGATATCACTATGAAGGTAGACAACCAAACAAATAATGTTTTATGAGTAAATATTAATAGTTAATAAGAACCTAAGTAAAGATTGTAATTTAAAGTCTGAACAATAGCAATGAACAAGCTGAGGTTAAGGCAAGCATGCAGGGATGTAATTTATTAATTAGAGTCAGTCAATCTTCTCTTCGGTTGTTAGTCAGGAATTAATCGCCTATGGATTGGATCTTTCGACTCCTATCCAATTAAAGAATCATGAGACCTACATTACACATTTCTGTGATGTAAGAACCCCATGCTCTAGCCATACATAACAAATTCCATAAATGACTAATACGACTTTCAGATATATTTCTATTCTGAACGTAAATCTTCTCTCAATTCTTCCAACTAAGAAAAGATCATATCCCACCAATTCACATCTATCCAATTAATTTCCCTTTCAGAATCAAAATTGGAATTCTATGATATACATTAACATTGGCCAAACATTAACATAGTAAAAACAAAAATTGATAGAACAACCATTATAGAGAAGATGAAAACTGAAATGATTAGTAATTACATTCCTCTACAATTATCCTTAACCTCAGCAAGAGGTGAATTAGCCACTCATTTGTGAATTAAACATCTTCAAACAAGTAGAATTCATACAAGTAATTGAAATTAAAGAGAAAAAGGGAGAGAATTTGTCACACCCCGCCTTGGGGGGTATGACTGGCACCTGGTGCCCTACTAGGACCTGAACTGCTGGACTGCTAAGCTTGGGCACATCTGGTGTCTGGCTGGCTCTAACTCATATTTCTGGAAACAAAGGGCTATATAACGGCTGTAAACACAGCCCCCGGCCCATTGGCCTATAGCCTCTTGTACCTGTACTAACAGCTGACCAGAAGCATATCAATATAGGGAAACCTATACAGGCCGACAAGGCCACCATGCTGTCTAGTTATCTTTAACTCAACCCTGAAGTACTGGATAGCTACGTGACCAGCAAGGTCACCACTACTGTCGAACTATGGCCCCACACGGCCAACATAAAAGAAACAGAAGTACTAACAGCTAACAACTGCACGGCCTCACACGACCGACTCATCTGACCACAGGGAAACATATACAGACTGCAAGCCTTTAGGAATAGAAATAGAAATGATCTGGACAGGGCCCCGACCTACCCGTATTATACAACAAAAGAAAATGAAATACACCTCTGGAATTCAGTCTCCGGATGACAGGAGCTGAATACTCGATCGCTGACAGGAATCACGTGGTATCGCCTGCTCGTCTATGAGTACCTGCAGGCAAGTAATGCAGCGCCCCACCGGGCGTCAGTACTGCTGGTACTGAGTATGTAAAGCAATAACTGAAAGAAATATCTGAAAACAATAATATAACTGATGAAACTGAAGTAGAGAGAAATAGATTAACTATCTGATAATGTAAGTCATACCTTCTCTCAATTATACTGGAAGGAGTAGGAGTCATACCTGGAGATGTATCATTCTACTGCTGATCTACTCGTATCTATCATAACATGGCATAACATAACATAGCATAACATAGCACACACAAACCTTACCCGGCCCCCATAAGCCGGGAGGTACAACCAGCACAAAATCTATACCCCTACCCCGGTCATCCCATCTCCTATAAACCCTGTAAGCATCCTGCCGGTCCCCTGGGTATGCACTTGGGCTCGCTGAGCCCCTGACTATAACTGCATCTGAGTCCGGAGGACTCCTGAATCAACACCCCGGGCGTATCCGCTCGACGGGGGTGTATAAGGGCCGACCAAGGCACAATATGGGGAAAACTGGCATCCCATCTTCCTCCCCTGTGGGACGGCATGCCACTCCATAGAGCGACGTATCCTCATCCTCTGGCAGACGAGTCGATACAGCTATCAACCTTGGGCGGTCATGGATGCTCGGTAGTCCAACCCCAAACAATACAACAGTCTCAACTAGTAATACTATCTGCATGTCCCACATACTGAAGCTAACGATAATAAAGTGTTTGTACATACTGCATGCTGAACTAGTGATAGTGATATGTACATATTTAATACATGCTGAGACTGAACATAGCATATGTACATAAATATAATCTTCTACCATACTGTACTGAGTCTAATGCTGAACATGATATAGTATTTCTGCTGAAAACCATGCGGTATACTGAGTTTCTATAGTAACAGGATTTACAATTCCTAATATGCTTTCTAACCTCATTTTAACTTATCATTCTGCTTCTGAGATGTCTTACAGATATTACATTGCTTTACTGGGTTTCAACTGAATACGATATTATCCTAACATCCTGTGTCACATCACGTACTAAGCATGCTGTGCAGTTTCTAACACTTGTATCAGAATCTACATCGTGCTAGCGAGTCTCGCGCTGATCATAACATGACGTTTCTAATATCGTACCATCATTCATAGTAAACATCATACATGGCTTCTGAATATTCTACTGGCCTTTAAATTACTGTACTGTACCAAGATTACTAACTTGCCGAGGGAACTAGCTTTACATACCTTATCCTCGAACTATCCGTCTGTCGGACGAGGCTCGACCGGTACTTCAACTATTTCCTCCCAACTGCATTCATAAATATGTCAATTAATACTAAATACAGCTTTATTGTAAAGAGCAACGTCACTTTCAATATAGTTTATAACCTAAACTTAGGCTTATCGAAAGATGGTCGAAAACTCGCTATTTTTCAGAGGTCCAGAAGGGAGAACTATTCACTTCTCAGCTAGGAACACATAGACACTAATTTAGAGCAATTCCACTTACCTTAGCTCGGTAGCTCGACGATTCGTCGGCCGTATTTCACAAAACTAAATCCGTAGGAATGCTCTCTGCTGCTAAATACCTCGGTATCTGAGGTTAATTTGAGTTTGGACAGCGTTTAGCAGCGTAATCGGACGAAAATTATATTACTACTTCGTTCCTTTTTCCCTCTCTGCTGGTTTGCTCTATTTTCTGGAAATTTATAAGTGTTTTAATCATTTAAAACCGAAGTGGGGCTTTATATACTTGGGCCTGGACAAGGCCAACGTGTCACGGAGCCAACGCGGAGGCTTCACCTCCGTGACACGCTGCCATCGCGGAGGGGTTCTGCCTCGGCTCCTTCCGCGATGGTTCGACAGGTTTCTCGTCCGATCTTTTCCCGGGCCTTTCTCTAGCACGTATGGCCTCCAAATATGCTTAACCAACGTGCGAATAGGTCATCTAGGTGCCGCGAATCCTACGGGGTATAACAGAATTAACCCTAGAAATTCTTCCTCTCAACTGCCTGCTAACCATGTTCTTGCTCCAAAAATGTCAGAATGTTTAAAATAAAACCTAAGTGTGCTATTTATACTAGTGGAAATTTTTTCCAGATAACAAGCAACGTGGCACGGAGTGTATCGCGGAGCACTGCCTCCGTGCCACGGTGCTATCGTGCACCTCCACTGGAATTTGACATAATTCTTCCTCCTAGGAAGAATGGCTCCGCGATGGTAGCGTGACACGGAGTCATCGCGGAGCCCCTATTTTGGCCAATTTTCCTTGTCAACTTCCACTTCTTACTTTCGAGTCCCTTTCCACACTTCACCAACTTGTAGATTAGCTTCCAAAAATTCCTTCTAACTGCAAAACAACACTAATCATGTTGGTTAGCATAAATTATCATTTACATAAAAATCACATGAGAATGCACACATAAAAATAGATAAACAAGTAGAAATGAAGTATTTGAGTATCACTTGGGCATGCAATTCTGCCCAAGATCAGTTACCTCCTACTCACCAAAAAAATGACTCCATTTGGGTTGTGGTGAACAGGTTGACCAAGGCTGCTCATTTTCTACCAGTCAAAATCACATACTCAGCGGAGGATTATGCCAAACTATATATTGGGGAGTTGTTTTGATTGCATGGATGTTACACCCTGTAAGTTTCTAACGTTTTGTCGGCCTATTTGTATGTTGGTTGAGAGTTTTAGAGTGCCATATGTACGAGGAAAGGGCCCTGGGAAAGGCTGAACGAGTGCAAAGTCGAGATTTCATGGGAGGAGGCCGAACCAAGTTGCCAGAGGGGCAAAGTGGCACGGAGCAGCCCCCTCCGCATTACCCAAAGTGGCACGGAGCAGAATCAGCACGACCGACAGAGTGCCACGTTGCCTTGTCTGCTGCCTCAAGTATATAAAGGCCTCACACTTAGATGTAATTTCATTATTCACATATTCACGGCCAAAACAGAGGGAAACCGAGGAAAATATTTGGAAATCATCCGATTACGCCGCTAAACGCCGTCCAAATCTAAATTAACTCTGGGTATTGAAGTATAAGGCTGCAGAGAGCATCCCTGCGGAGTTATTTTCGTAAAATACGCCCGGAAAATCGTCATCCCGCCGAGCCTAAGTTGATGCAATTGTTTCAAACTAGTGTCAATACGATCACGTTCCTAAAGTAAGTATTTCTCCCTTCTAGATTCCCGAGAAATTATGAGTTTTTGATCGTCTTTCGATAAGTTGAAGTATAGTCAGTATATATATATAAAAGTTATTATTTTCTTTGAATATAGTAATAAAGTAGCCCTATTCTTCCGTTAATATGATTACAGTTGAGAAGGGCAGTTGAACACGAGCCGAAACTCGCCAGTTAACCGGTAACAATGAACGAGGTATGTTAAGGCATTTTCTTTTGGCAAGTTAGTTTCTTCAGCATAGTAGTCCAGTATGAATCCTAGTAAAGCATGTTAATGTTATCATGTATAGTTGTTGTTGTCAGTCGAGACTCGTAACTTGTATTGTTTTGGGCTGGATTATACCTGTATAGTTTCCGCAACCACCCCAGGGTTAATAGCTGTATCGCCCCCTGCAAGGGGCGAGATTACGTCACTCTATGGAGCGGCATGCCGTCCGCAAGGGTCGAAGATGGGGATACATATCCTCATATGCCGTGGTTGGCCTAATACACACCCCGACCGAGCACTTACGCTTGGGGTGTAGATATCTGGAGTCCTCCGGACTCATACACAACTATAGTCAGGGGCTGAGCGGGCCCAGTGGCAGACCCAGGGGATCGGCAGGACGCTTATAGATGGTAGTTGACTCAGTATGACCTGGATAGGGGTATATAAATTGAGGTGTACTCACTATGGCTAATGGGGGCCCAAGTGGGTTATTCTGTACTGATTGTACCTTTCAGCTTATGTGGGGCCAGGTAAGGTTTATGTTTGCTTTAGTTACTAATAGTTAGATAGTAAGATGCCTCGTTTGTGAGGTATGACCCCTACCCTCCTTATTATAGTTATGTTTAGCCCTGATTTCACTACTTTAGTCATCTTCAATCCGGTTCCTTTACTTCAGTCATTGTCATCTCTATTTCCTTACTTTCAGTTATTTAAAGTTACTGCTACCCGTGATACTGAAGCCCTCTTCTGGGGCACTGCATTACTTGCCTGCAGGTACAAATAGATGAGGAGCTAGTCCCTCGTAGTTCCAGTCAGCTGTACAAAGCCGTTAGCTCCCTTCTTCTGGAGCTTGTGTGATAGAGGTTAACTTCTTTTGTTTTTATATTATGGGTAGGTTGGGGCCCTGTCGCGACCATCTTATTACTCCTAGAGGCTTGCAGTTTGTGTTACTTCCCTGTGGTTAGATAATATCGACTGTGTGGGGCCCATATGTGTTTTAGATTATGTATGTTGGCCGTGTAGGGACCTGTTTAGTTGTTGATTTGTGGCCTTGTCGATCATAGTTCAGTTTAGCATATGGTTTTACTTTCTAGTTATAACTAGATATCATGGTGGCCTTATCGGCCCGCATAGGACTCCCTATGATTGTTTGTCTCTAGTTAGCTATTTATTTTTCACAGGTGGCTATAGGCCTTGTTGGTAGGGGGTTCAGGTCCTAGTAGGGTACCAGGTGCCAGTCATGCCTCCCAAGGTGGGGCGTGAGAATGGAGTGCCCTTATCCATCATTTCAGATAGAGATACTCAGTTTACCTCTCAGTTTTGGAGGTCATTCCAAAAAGGGCTTGGTACTCAGGTTAAACTCAGCACAATATTTCACCCAAAAACGGATGGTCAAGTGGAGCGGACAATCCAGACTCTCGAAGACATGTTGAGAGAATGCATGATGGACTTCAGAGGTAGTTGGGATGATCACTTACCCTTGATCGAGTTTGCCTACAATAACAGCTACCTCTCTAGTATTCAGATGGTGCCGTTCGAGGCTCTCTATGGACGGAGATGTAGGTCACCCATCAGATGGTTTGAGGTTGGAGAGGCGGCAATGATAGGGCTGAATTCGTTTCATGAGGTAATGGAGAAGGCTCATTTGATGAAAGACAGGTTGAAAACTGCCCAGAGTTATCAAAAATCTTATGCGGATGTGAGAAGAAGAGAATTAGAATTTGAAGTCAATGATTAGGTATTCTTGAGGGTGTCTCCCATGAAGGGAGTGATGTGGTTTGGAAAGAAATGGAAACTTAGTCCCCACTATGTTGGTCCCTACCGGATTGTAAGAAGAGTTGGCAAGGTGGCGTATGAATTGGAGTTTCCCTCAGAGTTGTCTTCCGTGCATCTTGTATTTCATATATCGCTTTTGAAGAAGTATTTGGGTGATCCAGCTCTAATTGTCTCGGTGGACAGTCTTGGTGTGAAGGATAGCCTTAGTTATGAGGAGGTTCTGGTGGAAATATTGGATCATAAGGTTCGGAGGCTAAGGAATAAGGAAGTAGCTTCAGTTTAAGTGTTATGGAGAAATCAACATGTTGAAGAAGCTACGTGGGAAGCTGAAGCGGATATGATGGCTAGATACCCACATTTATTCTCTACTGACTTAGTTCCAACTTGAGGTATCAGTTTTTCCCTATAACTCTATTTAGTTTTTATGTTCAGTTCATGTGTTCAAGTTTCTTTTATGTATATGGATGTGAATGTGAATCATGAAATCAGTTTGGTTATGTGGTTTGAATCGGAGATAGCCATTCAGTTAGTTTTCAGTTTAAATGATCAGTATTTGGGTATAATGATTGCATGTCTCTATTTTCTATATGTTTCCAACATTCGAGGACGAATATTCCCAAGGGGGAAATATTGTAATACCTTGAAAATTCCTAAGATTAGACCCAGGATCAAAAGTGGAAGTTGACTAAAAATTGAAAAAAATGTTGCAGGATGGATGACCCAACGGATCGTTGGTCTAACCAATGACCCGTTGGATCCAGTCGTGGGAAGTGAAGGCCTGGTGACAGTGGAAATAATGGGTGATGTAACGACTCGCTGTTGGGAATAATGAGTCGTTGTTTGTAACTGTGGTGGGTACTGAACTTTGACATTTGGGGATGTAACAAGTCATTCCACGACCCGTCGTCAGATGTAACGATCCGTGGTCATGAGTCATTGTAGGGGAATATGTAAAATTCCAGTGGACCTAATGGAAGGAAACCACAACTCGTTGGATAAAGTAACGAGTCATGGTGAGACTCATTGTGAGGAGAAGTGCAGAATCTGAAGGGGCAAACGACGATCAAATCAACGACCCGTTAGTAAAGGACGACTCATCCTATAGAGTTGTGGGTTGAATTTGAAGATCAGGGATTTGGTAGTGCATATGACAGACGAATACCACGAGTCGTGGTATCCTCCAACGACTCATTGGTACGTCCGTTAGATCATTCAGTGCAGATTTTTCAGGGTATTTCATTAAGGGTATTTTTGTCATTCCTACGCTCTAGGGTCCTAAACTACGTCATTTTTTGTTATTTTCTGATTTTAATAAGATAGGTTAAGCCTTTCTATTATGTTATTTTTTGATTGTAATAAGATAGGTTAAGCCTTCCTAACCTATTCATTCTCATGCATGCAAATTTAGAAAAATCTAAGGGTGATCAAGCTAGTTTTCAAGGTCTTCTTCATCAATTTTCCCTTGGTCTTCCAAAGAGTGTTGAAATTTGATCTTACCCAGGATGTAGGGTTATGAATGGGTGTTTTCGTTCACACCCATGTCCAATTTCTCCTAATTCATGAAATTTGATAAAAAATCTTATGGGGTTTTAACTTTAATCTTGTGGAATTCTAGTGATCTACCAATGGGTTATTATATTTCGTGATTTACATCATATTTTATGAATTATGATTAGATTCTACACTATTTTGATTATAAATGTCACGCCCCACCTTGGGAGGTATGACCGGCACCCGGTGCCACACTGGGTCTGAACTAGCCTAACTGGACTGGTGCACCACTAGTGCACATTGACATCAATTCAGGAAAACAACGAGCTATATCTCGACTGTAAATACAGCTCCTGGCAGACAAGGCCACCTGTAAAAGAAGACAGCTAACCAGAACGATACAATAACGGGGATCCTATACGGGCCGACAAGACCACCATGCTGTCTAGTTATAATCGAAACATAAATCAGGTGCTAAACTAAGCTATGGCTGACAAGGCCGCTATCTAACAGCTAAACAAGGCCCCACACGACTATCACAGGAA
Source organism: Datura wrightii (assembly GCA_035772735.1). Taxonomy (NCBI): domain Eukaryota; kingdom Viridiplantae; phylum Streptophyta; class Magnoliopsida; order Solanales; family Solanaceae; genus Datura; species Datura wrightii. The sequence goes on from JASDFA010000003.1 coordinate 41,477,060, forward strand.
ATAAAGCACACACGGGCCCCACACGACCAACCATAAACTAACCACAGGGAAAATACAATAGACTACAAGCCTCTAGGAGTGATACAGTGGCCAGGACAGGGCCCCGACCTACCCAAAATTGTACATCAAAAGGGAATCCGTCTAACTTCAACTCCGAAGGGAAGGAGCTGAATGAACTGCTGACCTCAGTTGGAGACTAGGAACGTCCTGAACCACGTCTATCTACACCTGCAGGCATGTAATGCAGCGCCCGGGTGGGCGTCAGTACAATATGTAAAGCAAAAAGATAATAACTTGATTGAAAACTGGAAAATCTGTAATAGTCAAAAGGGGGAGGGTAGGGATTTATCCGGCAATGCCTGTTCATCTGAATTATCTAAACAACAAGTTCATAAATGCAAATAAAAACCTAACCGGGCCCCCATAAGCCTGGAAGGTACAAACAACACAGAAAAACCTACCTGGACCCCCATAAACCCAAGCAAGTACAAATAAGATCCTCGATACTCATCTGACTACTAGGAATTGTGTAAGCTGTAACTCAGTACGACCCTTACGACCTCAGTAAATAGAACATAATATGGCCTTCACAGCCTCTGTAAAATGGAACATAATATGACCCTCACAACCTCTGTAAATAGAACATAATATGGCCCTCACAGCCTCTGTAAATAGAACATAATATGGCCCTCACAGCCTCTGTAAAATGGAACATAATATGGCCCTCACAGCCTCTCTAAATAGAACATAATATGGCCCTCACAGCCTCTGTAAATAGAACATAATATGGCCCTCACAACCTCTGTAAAATGGAACATTATATGGCTCTCACAGTCTCTGTAAATAGAACATAATATGGCCCTCACAGTCTTTGAGAAATGGAACATAATATGGGGTAACAACTAACTAATCAATATTCGGGTAGGTCATTTTGGATGAGCTTATTAGAACAGGGATTACTATTTCAGTGTTACAGACTCAGTTCATTTTACAATAGCTGACCCCAATAAGTTCATTCTGAAGTACTGCAGGTATATGAGTTGTAGTAATTCATAACAACGTAACTTGCCAAAAGAATAGCCCTACATACCTCAAGTGTCGACTTCCTGTCTATCTGGCGAGTTTTAATCTAAATTCAATAGCCCTACGCAAGTACAATCATATTATTGGGAGAACGAGACTAGTTTCAGTACTCAATTTAGTGAAAAAGATAACTTTTGATAATAATATCAATTATATTTTAGCTTGACGAAATACGATAAAAAACGTATAATTTCCTGAGAGTTCAGAAGGGAGAAGTGCTTACTTGAAGCCTGTGATCGTATAGAAACTAGTTTGAAGAAATTCTGACAACTCTAACTCAGCGGAGTTCTGATTCGCTGGGCAATTTTCAAGAAACTAACTCCATAGGAATGTTCTCGGCAAGCTTATACGCCAGTACCTGAAGTTAATCGGAGTTTGGACGGCGTTTCGTAGCATATTCGAAAGAAATTTGATGAAAACTCTCGTGCTCTCTCACTCTCTGGACGACCTTCTGTTTTTCAAAATTTTTCCAATTGAAACAAAATGGTTTATATATAACTTGGCCGGTGGACACAGGGTCCGTGGCACGGAGGCCAACGCGCCTATTTGGCTCCATGGCACGGAGTCCAATGCGCCAAGTGAGGTCCGTGCCATGTTGCCCCTTTGGGCAGCTGGTCCAGCCTTCTTCTTCGTGGTCTCTACTCCGTGATCGCTCGACCTCTTCTTGGGCCCTTTCTCGCACGTATTGAACATTAAAACTCTTAGCTAACACATACGTACGCCGACTAAATGTAAGAAATTTATGAGGTGTAACATCCTCCCCCCTTTAGTACCATTCGTCCTCGAATGTCAACTTAAGCTTACCGGAGTCTAACTTTTTTAATTGCTATTCTAGGAAAATTTCGGCAGAGTCTCCCCTGTAATATGGACTAATTGAAAAATCCTGAAACACAGAAAAGTCCAATACATGTACATCATATGACACTATAACAACTCTTGCACAACAAAAAGATAGTCAACTAAACAGTGTTAATAACGTAAATCATAGACAACAGCTAAAACAACGACTCTACCTTAACTGCATAATCAGAATTAATCCTGGAACAACTGAGCGTATCTAGATTTCATGTCATCCTCGGCTTCCCAGGTCATTTCTTCTTTATTTCTTTTTCTCCACAAAACTTTAACGGAGGCAACATCCTTGGTTCTCAATCTGCAAACTTGCTGATCTAATATGGCTACAGGAACCTCTTCGTAGGCTAACTTCTCAATAACCTGGACGTCCTCGACTAGCACAACATGGGAAGGATCCCCTATACCTTTTTGTAATATTGATACATGAAAGACCGGGTGAACAGACTCTATTTCTGAAGGCAAATCTAACTCGTATGCCACCTAGCCTATTTTTCGGAGGATTTGATATGGTCCAACAAACCTTGGGCTAAGCTTTCCCTTCCTACCAAACCTCATTATGCCCTTCATGGGCGAAACTTTCAGAAATACCCAGTCACCTGCATTAAACTCCAGGTTTCTACGCCGAACATCAGCATATGATTTCTGACGACTCTGAGCTGTCAATAGACGTTCTCTGATAAGCGTTACCTTTTCCTCTGACTGGTGAATCATATCTGGCCCAATTAACTCTGACTCTCCCACCTCAAACCAGCCAACTGGGGACCTACACTTTCGCATGTATAATGCCTCGTACAGTGCCATCTGAATCACCGAATGATAACTGTTATTATAGGCAAACTCAATGAGGGATAAGTGTTCATCCCAGCTACCCCCAAAGTCTAGCACACACGCCTGTAACATGTCCTCGAGCATCTGAATTGTATGTTCTGCCTGCCCATCTGTCTGAGCATGAAATGCCGTACTCAGATTAACCTACGTCCCTAAACCTCTCTGAAACAACTGCCAGAATCTAGCTGTAAATTGTGCTCCTCTGTCATAAATGATGGATACAGGGACACCGTGTAGTCTAACTATTTTTCTGATATACAACTCGGCATAGTCCTCGGCTGAAAAGGTGGTTCTGACAGGTAGGAAATGAGCTTACTTCGTCAATTTGTCAACAATGACCCAAATGGAGTCAAGTTTGTCACGCCCCACCTTGGGAGGCATGATCGGCACCTGGTGCCACACTGGGTCTGAACTAGTCTAACCGGACTGGTGCACCACTGGTGCACATTGACATTAATTCAGGAAACGAACGAGCTATATCTCGGTTGTAAATACAGCCCCTGGTCGACAAGGCCACCTGTTAAAGAAGACAGCTAACCAGAACAAAACAATAACGGGGATCCTATGCGGGCCGACAAGACCACCATGCTGTCTAGTTATAACTGAATGTAAATCATGCGCTAAACTACGCTATGGTCGACAAGGCCGCTATCTAACAGCTAAACAAGGCCCCACACGGCCATCACAGGAAATAAAGCACACATGGGCCCCACACGGCCAACCGTAAACTAACCACAGGGAAAATACAACAAACTGCAAGCCTCTAGGAGTGATACAGTGGCCGGTACAGGGCCCCAACCTACCAAAACTGTACATCAAAAGGGAATCTTATCTAACTTCAACTCCGAAGGGAAGGAGCTGAATGAACTGCTGACCTCAGTTGGAGACTAGGAACATCCCGAACCGCATCTATCTACACCTGCAGGCAAGTAATGCAGCGCCCGAGTGGGCGTCAGTACAATATGTACCGAATATGTAAAGCAGAAAGATAATAACTTGACTGAAAACTGGAAAAACTATAATAGTCAAAAGGGGGAGGATAGGGATTTATCCTGCAATGCCTGTATCGTCTGAATTATCTAAACAACAAGCTCATAAATGCAAACAAAAACCTAACCGGGCCCCCATAAGCCTGGAAGGTACAAACAGCACAGAAAAACCTACCTGGGCCCCCATAAAACCAAGCAAGTACAAACTAGATCCTCGATACTCATCTGACTACTAGGAATTATGTAAACTGTAACTCAGTATGGCCCTTACAGCCTCAGTAAATAGAACATAATATGGCCCTCACAACATCTGTAAAATGGAACATAATACGACCCTCACAACCTCTGTAAATAAAACATAATATGGCCCTCACAACCTCTGTAAATAGAACATAATATGGCCCTCACAACCTTTGTAAAATGGAACATAATACGACCCTCAAAGCCTCTATAAGTAGAACATAATATGGTCCTCACAGGCTCTGTAATATAGAACATAATATGGCCCTCACAGCCTCTGTAAACTTGAACATAATACGGTCCTCACCGCCTCTGTAAATAGAACATAATATGACCCTCACAACCCCTATAAATAGAACATAATATGGCCCTCACAGCCTCTGTAAAATGGAACATAATATGGGGTAACATCTAACTAATCAATATTTGGGTAGGTCATTTAGATGAGCTTATTAGAACAGGGATTACTATTTTAGTGTTACAGACTCAGTTCATTTTACAACAGCTGACCCCAATAAGTTCATTCTGAAGTACTGCAGGTATATGAGTTGTAGTAATTCATAACAACGTAACTTGCCGAAGGAATAGCCCTACATACCTCAAGTGTCGACTTCTTGTCTGTATGGCGAGTTTCAATCTGAATTCAATAGGCCTACGCAAGTACAATCGTATTACTGGGAGAACGAGACTAGTTTCAGTACTCAATTTAGTGAAAAAGATAACTTTTGATAATAATATCAATTATGTTTTAGCTTGACAAAATACGATCGAAAATGTATAATTTTCTGAGAGTTCAGAAGGGAGAAGTGCTTACTCGAAGCCTGTGATCGAATAGAAACTAGTTTGAAGAAATTCTGACAACTCTAACTCAGCAGAGTTCCGATTCGCTGGGTATTTTTTCAAGAAACTAACTCCGTAGGAATACTCTCGGCAAGCTTATACGCCAGTACCTGAAGTTAATCGGAGTTTTGATGGCGTTTCGTAGCGTTTCAGACGAAATTTGATGAAAACTCTCGTGCTCTCTCACTCTTTGGATGACCTTATGTTTTTCAAAATAATTTCCAATTGAAACAAGATGGTTTATATACAACTTGGCCTGTGGACACAGGGTCCGTGGCACGGAGGCCAACGCGCCAAGTGGTCCGTGCCACATTGCCCCTTTGGGCAGCTGACCCGGCCTCCTTCCGCGTGGTCTCGACTCAATGCTCGCTTGACCTCTTATTGGGCCCTTTCTCGCATGTATTGAACTCTAAAACTCTTACCTAACACATACATACTCCGAATAAACATTAGAAATTTACGGGGTGTAACAATAAAATTACTGATTCTGATTCCTACTAAATTAATCCTAGTTATGTATAATCTATGATGAATCGAGTTATGATTTTACTTCTTATATTTATATTCATAAACCCATCATGATTTATGATTTGAAATATGGATTTATTCAAATACCCATTATGATTTGATGATTTTCAAAGTATATGTATGATCTACAAGTATGCATGAATCCCATGACTTATGAATTTATGTTATGGCCGACTCACGGGCCTTATTTCATAGCTAGTTCACGAATTTACAAGCATGTTTATGATTATCATGATTTAACTAGCCCATTAATCTCATCCATATTATACTATGAGCACTATATATGTTTTGAGAGTAGTATTTAACACCGAGTAGGTTCGGGGCATAGGTTCGGCCACGGATCTCATAACTACGTGCCACTGTAGGATATTTTGAGACCTCCCTTGTGATTGTACCCTGGCCCAAATGGCTCCTTTTCGTGGTGATATCACGCCTTTCATGGTTATACCCTTGGCAATATACGAACGCCCTCCCGATTAGGGTTACAAGTCAAGTTCCATGTGTGCTAGTATGGGGTATGTCGGTTAAAAGAATCTCCCACTGTTCCTCATGATTTATGCATGTTTATGATTATGTATATTGGCTCAAGTCATGTTCAATAAAGCTTTTCTCTTATGATTATGATTATGACTGAAATACAAATGTTTTGAAAACCTTGAGCCTTATGTTATCATATGCTATTTATGTTATGAGCATGTTGTCCTACTCTTATGATCATTTATGAGATTTTATATATTTTAAATGTCCGTTTTACTTACCTTGCATACTCCGTACATTCCACATACTGACCGCATACTCTATGCTGTATCGTTTTATGATACAGCTCCGACCTTCAGATCCAACATCTACGTTAGCTTGTTACGGAGTTTCACATCTAGCTTGTTGGTGAGTCCTCATTCTATGAGGACCATTTGACTCAGAACTTGATGTTTTCTTTTAGTTTCAGTTGCCAGGTTAGTTGGGGATGTTGTTCCATCAACCCATCTGTTATGTTAGAGGCTTTCAGACCACGTGTAGTACTCCGTTGTTATGTATTTAGCTTGTACCAATTATCATGCTATGTTACATCATGTTCATGCTTCCGATATGTTGATATGTTAAGTATTTCGTTTTGTTGATATGAAGTTAGATGAATGTTCATGCCATGGGTCGACTTGGAGTCTCTCGGGCTCTTTGTCCCATGTTACGATCCGGGCGTATGTTCAGGTCGTGACAGTAAGTCCACTAATTCCTTTTCATAAATCCAACTATCATTTCCAAGGGATACTACCTACAGTGTAGATATGAAAAGATCACAGTACCATCTTCACTTAGAACCTCTTATTACAAGATAGATCTTACCAATTTGCACAAATTGATTCAAGCTTACATAGTTTAAATTACAGATATTACAGTGCCGTATAAAGCAAGTTAAACTCATGAATAATAATCTTTACTTCCACCCATGGATTTGATACCAAGTACCCGAAAGCGAACCTGCTAAAATGATAGGGAAGAATACGGGGAAGAAGGATAGGAAGCAAGTAAGGAATAATTATAAGTACAGGATTATAAATGCATATGAAATAAACTAATTAGGTGGAAAAGCCAACCATATGCAATAATTAAATAATAAATGCAATAACTAAAGGTAGGTGGTTAGACCAACCATATGCAATAACATGAAAGAGACAAGTTAGGAAAGTGAAAGGTTAGAAAAAATTAAACTTTGATATAAGTATCAAATAACTTTAAAATATTACAAAAAAGAGAGCAAGCTTTAACCAAGTATTCCTTGAAAGAGAAAGCTTGTGCAATAAAAGGATGCTTTACAAATGAAATGGCGGGGGCTATTTATAGCCAAAAATTTGCTACAGTAGTGCTACAGTAGTGCTATAGTGAAGCTACAGTGAAAGTGCTACAGTAGTGCTATAGTGAAGCTACAGTGAAGCTGCAGTATCACCCTCAATAATTTTATGATGATATCATGCATGACATCAATTCTGATGATATATTGATTATGCCATTGCTGATTTCAATTCAGCTGGAAATTGATGTAGGGGTTGTCTTCTTCGTCTTTCGACTCAGATTTTTTCGACGCCTGCGGTTGATGGCTGCGGAGTTCATCTTTAATCTGTTGGAAGATTTTTTGCATTTTCTGGATGAAATCTCCTTTGTTGCTGGGCAGCTGCATTGGAATTTTGTTGTAAAAATATTATTTGCATGACATCTTTCGGGGCCAGATACTTCAGATTTTGCAGGAACCATTTTTCCATTTCCGTTGGGTAGGCTTCTGAGGGATTCCAATTTTTGTACCATTTAGAATGGCCTTGGAGGGCTAACCATTGGAGCCCTTTGTGACCTTTCGATTTGTGGAATGCAAACTCTTGTGAGTAAATCCACGAGACATGGAACCTGTGGGAAAATTGCAGGAGCAAGGGGACCTGTTGCTCGCTAAAAAACCTTCGGCAAAAATATTCATATCCTTTGCGAACCAAGGTAGAAAGGATTTCAGCTTTGTGGCCATAAGCTGACCACCATTGATGTAAAAACCACTGAGGGAAGTCAGAGGTTAGTTGTTTCCCCCATAGGAGAAACCAGGACTGTTTGTCGAGGTCATTTGAAAGGTGAATGTGCTCATCCACGCTTCTATGCAGTCAAAATAGTTGCAGTTTTGGGATTCAAATGGTTGGGAAAGTTTTTTATACTTGGCTAGGTGCGTTCCCTATTCTTTGGGTGATATTATTTTGGTAATTCACACTGTGGTGTGGGTAACAAATATTTGGGGTTTGTTTGTCTTTGTGGGGTTTGAATAAACAGGATCTTGTATCTATGAGAATGAACTCATAGAACTTTTGGGTATAGGAGGGAGTTTTTTGAACAAAATTGGCAGAAGGGCTAAGCATTTTCTTTCCCACCTCTTGGGGGTTTGAGTGCCAAAATTCAGGCTCAATTTGGATTAGTGGATATACATTGTCATTTTTGAAATAAGTAGGTTCATCAGGGGAGGAACCCTCTGTTTGGAGAAAGAAAATTCTATGGGGCTCTCTGCCTCCACAACTTTTTGGTGGTGCTGCTAGAAGCCACCGAATGAGAAGAAGAATATGCAGGGCTTTGGGTCACCGCAGTAGAACACATATTTTTGAAAAAGAGATATTGGTTCATTAATTCTCTTCTATTGGGGCTTGTCAGGGCTGCAGTATCTTTGAAGCCCATGAGCAGACGCCAGTTTTAAAAATCTTCTTCTGTCCCTGGGGTGGACATGGTTTTGGCTAGTTAAGTATTTTGCTGCATTTTTCAGCAAATATGACGGCGGAAATCCTTTCATGGCATAATCCGCCGGAATTTGGTATTTGGGTTGGCTTGGCCAACTTTCTTCTTTTGAAGGTTGCTTAGAAGAAACTGATTTTGTTTGCTGCTTGGTAGCAGCTTGTTGTTTTTTTAAATTTGCTTGCTGTGTACCAGTGCTAATTTGTTTTCACTTAATAGAGTGAGGGTTGGAAGTTGTGATGAATCTGGGACCTTTGTTGCCTTCTTGTTTCTACTTATTTTATATTCCCTGCAAAAGTTCTCTATTAAGGAAATCTGCAATAGAGGTGGAGCTCACTTTGATATATTCTATATCAAAATGAAAAATAGACAAAATAGCTTGCCATCTATAAAATATATGTTTAGAAGAAAGATTTTGAACATCTTTTTGTAAAATAGGTTTTGCAGCTTTACAGTTAATTCGTAAAATTAATTTTTGGTTTAACAAATCTGCTTGAAATTTTGAAATGCATAAAACAATTGCTAAAATTTCTTTTTTAATTGTTGGATAATTTTGTTGGGCCTTATTTCAATTCTTTGATGCAAATGCAATAATATGCTCCTTATCATTTCTTTATGTCTTAAAATGCCACCATAACCAATTTATGATGCATCTATTTCGACTATTTTGAATGCAGAGGGATCAGGAAGAGATACACAAGGAAGATTCTTAATATTCTGCTTGATTTCCTTAATAGCATTGGTGTGAACATGGGTCCACGGAGGCGGAGGCTTTTTCAATCTATCATGAAGGGGTCTTACCAAATTTCTAAGCCCTGGAACAAAATTTGCTACATAATTAACACACCCCAAGAATCTTTGGAGCTGTGTTTTATCTAAAATTTGATTGGAAAATTTGTCAGCAAATTTGATAGATCTTTGAATGGGGATGATAGTACCCTATTGGATATCATTCCCAAGAAAGCGGATGTTAATTTGAAAAAGACTATACTTGGGTTTGGACAAGACTAACCCATTATCTTTGATTACATTGAAGAAAGTTTTTAGGTGCTTGAAATATTGATCAATGTTTGTGGAGAATACCAGAACATCATCAATGTTAACAATTATGAACTTTGAGAAGGGATTGAAAATGTCATTCATTATTTTTTGAAATTCTGAAGGGGCATTCTTTAGTCCAAAGGGCGTGACATTCCATTCATATTGCCTGAAATGGGATGAGCTCTTCAATGAAAGGAGTGCCCAAAATTACAGGATTAGTTATGTCTTTCACTAGTACGAATAAGGTAGAAACTGATAGAGTAGAATTTCCTATGGAAGATCTTACTTCGACATTAGAGAGCTTGTAGCTGATACCTAACCTATTGCCATAAGCTGCTCTCAGGGCCTCTTTGGTTTTCTCAAAGTATTTGGTTGGGATAAATCCTTCTTGGACACAATTGAGGTCTGCACCAGTATCAAAAAGGGAAATAGTATCTTGAATGAATGATTTGTTGACTACTAAGATTATCCTAGTATGCCATCTCCTGGTGGAGATTGTCGAGAGATAATTGATAAAGTCTCCTTATTCGGTCTCATGATTTGGTTGTTCAACTTCTGTTTGTCTGGGAGGATTAGCCATGGTAGAGAATTATTGAAGGACAATCCAGTCTAGTTCCTGCCTAGCCTTGATTTGTTGGATTTCTTCCTTAAGGAGTACCATTTCTGATTGGAGATCTTGAATAGTTACTACCTTTGGTTTGCTAGAAGGAAATTTGTTCGAAACATCAGTGATATTGTAGCTATTTGCTATATAAGGATGAGAAAAAATGTTGGAGGAAGATATGGAGGGTCTATCTAGAGTATTTTTGAGTTGATATAGATAATGTCTTTTTTGGTTTGGATCCTGTAAGCCGCTTATAACCTCTAGGAGAAGATCTTGTTCTTTTGAGAGAAAATTAACTTCAGGTTGGCTATTTTTGTCTTCTTGATCAGACTGGGAGGATTCTAGGTCTTCATCTTCGATTTGGTTAAGGTCCTGTTCGAACTCATGATCAACACTATCGGAGTCCTCTTGTAGTAAGAGGTGTTGGATCTAGTTGAGGACTGATTCATCCAGATAGATATTTCTAATTCTTTTGGTGAATTTGCAGTATTTGGCAATATGACCAGGTCTGCCGCACCTGTAACATTTGCCATTATTGGGGGCAGGAAGAGTTGGCTTCTTAGCTGCACGTTGATGTTTCGGAGGAGAAGATTTTGATTTCCTAAATTTAGGAATATGAGGCCTAGATAAGGAGACTTCCTTTTTAGGAGCCGGATTTCTATGGGATTTCTTTCTACATGGAGGTAGACCAAATTGTTCGCAGAAACTTCCTAGGTCTCGGCGTGTCTGAGCTCTATCTTTTGCTAATTGTCTTAATATCTTATCTTGGTGACAAATCTTAAGGAAACTTGTTGGATGAGGCTTGTAAGCTGACCGTAAGTGATCTGCTCATAAGGAATAATATCACCAGAGTGCTGATTCTGGAGCTCTTCTTTGACTAAATCTCTAAGGGACTTAGGCAGGCCGTCTGGAAATTTTTCTTTTCAATAGGGAAGGTTACCATCAGGTCTTTCATAGATTTTGGTAAGAAAGGAGTCCTTATACCATCTAAAGTCGGAAAGTGTTTTACACTTAAGGTTGTTGATCTGTTCTGATAGATCAAAAGAGATAGAGAGGGAATCTCTCAAGAATAAGGGGAAATCTCCTATTTCTATCTATTGATGTGACAACTATCTATTCTTCCCCCTAATCTTAGATAGTTCATTTGAGGATTCACCGCAGTTCATTGCTGTGCTTACACACAAGGCTACCCTTTTCCGAAAGCTTGAGTACTTTAGAAGATCTTTCCCTAAAGATACCCAGACTTCCAATGAATGTTTTGATAATGGTGTATACGTACATATATATATATACATATATATATATATATATATATATATATATATATATATATATCAAAATCATATAAACAGATTGAAACAGAAAGAGTACTAAATTCTGCATGACCTGTATCATATTTGGTAGCACATTGTTATTATTGTTATGTATAAAATTTAACACATCAAGTAAATGTTTGGTTAGTCAATTAGAATCTCACGCAACTAATATTTACATGTATAAGTTGTATAAGGGATTCTATATATTAAAAAAGATGAAATAACTAATACTTAAGTAACTAATTTGTGCATAATTAATTCTGTTAGCATGATTGTAGGAGTATCAATATTATTATAGTAAATCATGATTATGGGGATCCAGAATAATTGTAGGAATTTCATAATTAGGGAATATCTCTTGTTACCTTGTATATATAATTTGTTTCCTAGAATAGCTAGAAGTCTGAGTTAGTAGATACATGTATAAATATGACTGGTGTACCTCATGATGAGAATACAATATGAAAAAATTAAGTTAAAATCTTTTTATCCTTACAGTGCAATATGGTATCAGAGCATTTCTGATTATCGAAAAGAAACCAGAATTTTTTTTCTTCACAATGGGAGACCAGACAAATTCTACGATTCCTACCATCTCTCTTTCACCATCTGTCATAGTCCATCATGATAACTCAGTTTTTCCTACTAGTATTATTCTTGATGAAAAGAATTTTTCCTCTGGTCACAATTGATGGAGATGCGCATTGGAACAAGAAATAAAATTGGGTACTTGATATAAGAAAAGGCGAAACCAACAACGAATGATCCGAGCTATGCGACATGGATTACTAAAAATAACAGAGTTAAGAGTTGGTTGATTTATTCAATGAGCCCTCATCTCATGCAGTGATTTATCCGGCTGACTAAAACCAAAGAGATATGGGAAGTTGTTGCAAAAACCTTCTATGATGGATCTGACGAAATATGTTTATTTGAGATAAATAAAAAGTCCTTCACCACCAAATAGAATGGTCGACCTTTGTCTACTTTCTATAATGTACTGGTAAAAATCTTTTAGGAAATTGATCATCAAATAACTGCACAAGAAGAAGCAGTTGCTGGAGTCGTGTGTACGCATTCCATGATAGTTAGGTTGTGAGTTCATATATTCCTCAGCGAACTTGATGCAGAATTTGATCAAGCTCATGGTGAGATTCTATAAAAGGATTCAAAGCTAGATCTGGAAATTACATAACCATATGATAGATGGAAATTTCAAGAGAGGCAGACCATGGGAACGTCTGCCCAATTCCTGACAGCTCAGTCATGGCAGTTCATCAAAACAAAGGTCGTAGTAACGCATCGTCGGGAAAATCTAATTATTTCATTTGTAATCATAGTGGTGAGAAAGGACATTCAAAACAACATTGTTATGAGATTACAGGCTACTCGGAATTGTGGGATTTCTTAAAGAAGCCTAGAAAGAATATCAATAGCAATGCATCAATGGCTATGTAAGGCCATCACAGATCCACCACCCATGAAGACAAAACTCAACCCATTGTGAATATTGCTCATCCAGGTATTTCTGGTAAGGTGGATGTATTTTCTGTCATTACTAAGAATAGTGCTTAAATTATTGGTACAAGGCAACCGATCATACTGCGAACGATTCCACCAAATTACAGACTTTAAATCATTATCTCAATCTGATATCTCTACTGCAAATTGTAGCACTTTTCCTATTACAAGAGAGGGGTCAATTGTTATTTATAATACTTTGACACTTGATACCATCCTAGTGGTTCCCACACTTTCTTATAATCTTTTATCAGTTGGCAAAATTACTTCATCACTCAATTGCACCATAATGTTTTGGCCTTTATTCTGTGTATTCCAGGATATTTTGACCTGGAAGACTCTTGGTTATGGTGTTAAACAAAATGAGTTGTATTATTTGGAGTTGATTGAAGATGGAAAAAATAATTTCATCATACATTTCACACAAGTGTGGTTAAGAAGACTCATGATAGTATTTGGCTATGGCATAGGCAGCTTGGTCATATTTACTTGCGTACCTTGAGAAACTTAGGACAAAGTTGTTTTCTAATTTAGATATTTTAGAATTTTAAATGTGATATATGTAAATTGGCAAAAAATCATCGTGTTCTGTATTCGCACAGTGTAAATAAATGCCCCCAGCCTTTTATTGTTATACACTCTAATATTTTGGGACCTGCAGAGGTTCCATCTCTCTAAACGACTTATTATTTTATTATTTTTATAGATGAATGCACTAGGTTTACATGGGTATCTTTTCTTCATAAGAGGAGTGATGCATTTATGGCAATTAAGGAGTTCTACAATATGGTCCATATCCAATATCCATAAAAATTTCAAATTTGGCGATCCAATAATGCCATGGAATGTGTTGATGCTTCATTTGGTGAATATTCGAGCTAGTTGGAAATATGCCACAACCCAAATAGGTGAGACATGATAACATCCAAAATACACTCTTCATCACGAAAGAGCATAAGCGATCATTGTATCAAAATAAATATCCCGACAGATGTCGGGTGTTACACCCCGTAAGTTTTTAGCATTTAGTCGACCTATTCGCATGTTAGTTGAGAGTTTTAGAATGCCATACGTGCGAGAAAAGGGCCCGGATAAAGGCCGAACGAGTGCCAAGTTGGAATTTCACAAGAGGAGGCCGAACCGCGTTGCCCAAAGGGGCAAAGTGGCATGGAGCTAGGACCTCCGCATTAGCCAATGTGGCACGGAGCCAAAACGGCGTGTTGGCCAGCGTGCCACGTTGCCATGTATTTTGCTGCAAGTATATAAAGGCCTCACCTTCAACTTTAAGTCATTTATCCATGTTTAAACGACCAGATAGGGAGAGAGACGAAGGGTTCCTATAAATATTCGTTCGATTACGCCGTCAAACGCAGTCCAAACGAAAATTAACTTTGGGTACCGAAGTATAAAGCTGCAGGGAGCATTTCTACGGAGTTAGTTTCGCGAAAATCGCCCAATGAAGCATCGACCCGCCGAGTCAAAGTGATTGGAATTGCTCCAAACTAGTGTTAATACACTCCCAGGCTTAAAGTGAGTATTTCTCCCTTCTAGACTTCCGAGGAATTGCGAGTTTTCGATCGTTCTTCGATTAGTCGAAGAATAGTCAGTATATAGACTTAAAGTATCATTTTCTTCTAGTATAGTAATGAAGTTAGTTCTATTCTTTTGTGAATATGATTACAGTTGGGGAGAATAGCTGAATACAAGCCGAACCTCGCCAGTTAATCGATAAACCAGCAGTCGAGGTATGTAAAGCCAGTCTCTTTCGGCAAGTTAGTTGTCCCAATATAGTAAAACGGTATATATTCCAGTAGAGTATTTCATAAATAGTATAGCGTACTCAGTATGAAACTTAGTAAAGCACGTCAGAAATATTATATCATGTTTAGCATGAAACTTAGTAAAACAACATAAGTCCTAGTAGATTATTTCAGAAATGTTATATCATGCTTTAGTATGAGATTCAGTACAACATGTCAGAGATTATATTATTATTATCAGATTTAGTATGTATTATATGTAGTCATTGCTATTAGTTAAGACTTGATTGTATTGTTTTGGGCTGGATTACCTAGCTTTCGTGACTGCCCCAGGGTTAATAGCTGTATCGAATCGTCCACCAGAGGGCGAGGATACGTCGCTCTACAGAGTGGCATGCCATCCGCTAGGGATGAAGATGGGATGCCAGTTTCCCTATATTTTGCCGTGGTTGGCCTTTATACACCCCCGTCGAGCGCTTGCGCCTCGGGTGTTGATATCAGGAGTCCTCCGGAGTCAGGTACAGTTATAGTCAGGGGCCCAGTGAGCCTAAGCTGCATACCAAGGGGATCAGCAGGTTGCTTATAGTTACTAGGTGATGTGGTATGACTTGGGTAGGGGTAATAGATTGTGATGATTGTACCTTCCAGCTTATGGGGGCCAGGTAAGGTTTATGTTGTGTTATGTTATGTCATATTATTTTAGTTATGGTTAGATAGACAGTAGGATGCCACGTTACAAGGTACGACTCTGACTCTTTTTAGAATAGTTAAGGTTACTCCTGAACCCACTATTCTAGTCAGTTTCAGTCTGTCTTTCTTATTGCTCCAGTTACTATCCGTTTCACTATTTACTTTCAGTTATTTTCCGTTGTTGCTTTGCATACTCAATACCAGTGGTACTGACGCCCGTTTTGGGGCGCTGCATTACTTGCCTGCAGGTACACATAGACGAGGAGCAGATCCCTCGTAGTCCCAGTCAGCGATACAGAGCCTTCAACTCCTTTCATCCGGAGCTTGAAAGACAGAGGTTTACTCTCCTTCTAATTGTGCAGTATGGGTAGGTCGGGGCACTGTCTCAACCATCTTATTATTCTTAGAGGCTTGCAGATTGTATTATATTCCCTGTGGTTAGATTTATCGGTCGTGTGGGGCCATATATGTATTTCAGATTGTATGTGATGGCCGTGTGGGGCCTTGTTCAGTTGTTAGTTGGTGACCTTGTTGGTCACAGATCAGTTTAGCAACAGATTTCATTTCTCAAATATAACTAGACAGTATGGTGGCCTTATCGGCCCGCATAGGATCCTTTGTAGTTGGTTGTTCTGGTTAGCTGTTTATATCCTTACATGTGGCTATAGGCCTTGTCGGCCGGAGGCTATGTTTACAGCCATTATATAGCCCATCGTTTTCTTGAATCCAGAGTTAGAGCCAGCCTGGCACCAGAAGTGCTTAGGCTCAGTTAGTCCAGTAGTCCAGGTCCTAGTAGGGCACCAGGTGCCAGTCATGCCTCTCAAGGTGGGGCGTGACAAACTTGGTATCAGAGCAGGTCGTATCCCAGGGAGTCTGCAAGCCGTGCTGAGTAGAGTCTTGTCTATGGATGTGTTGTGCACCACATACTATAGATAGGAGGCTGCAAGGCATGATAGGATGGTTACTTTTTCTTCTTATTTAGTCGTGCTATAGAGCGGTACAGTATAGGGTTGAGTCCCTAAAGCTTACTATACTCTTTGGTTATAGATAAAATGTCAGATCAGTGACATGCTATTACAGGCAGAAGATTGGACACAACAGTAGGAGAGGGCACCAGCAGGATGCCTCGGCCTCGATTAGAATCAGCTCGATCTGAGGGTGATACAAAGGCATCGTCTCGATCTTCCCAGTAGTCTCCATCACATCAGGAGCCTCTTGGGACGACACCACCTCCGGCAGTTCCTATACCTATACCATCTGTCCAGGAGGTCAGGAGTGCAATAGTCATGTTAGCACAGATGATGGCCGCTCAGCGTTAGTCGATGCCATCTACAGCTGCAGAATCATCAAGAGGACCTTGTAGTTTGAGGGTCCAAGAATTCCTGGCATTAAGTCCCCCGCAGTTTACAGGGACATATCGGACAGAGGATCCCCAGGATTTCCTGGATCAGATGCACAGGATTTTCAGAGTAACGCATGCTACACCCACAAAGTCAGTTGAATTGGCAGTATTCTGGCTACGGGACATCACTGTACTGTGGTATGAGAGTTGGGAGAGGTCCCGAGGGAGAGATATTTCCCCTCCAACTTGGTCCAGCTTTTCAGAGGCTTTTCTGGATCATTATCTATCACGGGAGATTCGACAGGCCGGGGTTGATCAGTTTTTACACCTGGAGCAGGGGGCAATGAGTGTTCGAGAATACGCCCTGTGGTTTGATTCGTTGGCCCGATATGCACCAGCCTTTGTAGATACCATGCCATCCAGAGTACACCATTTCATTATGGGGCTAAATCCAGAATATGTTGAGACTTGTATTACGGCTACTCTGCGAGAGGACATGGATATTCCTAGAGTACAGGCATTTGCTCAAAATTTTGAGGGCATCAAACGGCGGCAACGGGAGATCAGGAGAACCAGTCAGGAACAGCGCCGCAGATACAGGCCAAATGATTTTCAGGGGGAGGCCTGGGGAGGACCCAGGCCACGGTTATCAGATAGGCCGCCTAGACCCCCCCTCCATCACAACAGCAGAGGGGCAGGTCCAGTTGCCGAGGGCAGTCAGAGCCTGCGGTAGTTTACGAGCAGTAGATTCACCACAACAGAGGAGGGCAGAGCAGAGCAGGTATACACTACCACTTTGCCCTATTTGCAGCTGATTCCACTCTAGAGCTTGCAGATATGGCTCCACAGGATGTTATATTTGTGGCCAGGAGGGTCATCTGATGAGAGATTGTCCGGCTAGAGTTCAGGGTGACCGGGATCTACAGGATAGGTCATCAGCAGGGTCAGGAGCTCCAGCATCCTCGGTAGGGCACAGGTAGAGGCCGAGGTAGATCAGGGGCCTCTAGTTCAGGTGCGGGCCCACACCATACCTATGCATCACCGGGGAGACAGGATTCAGAGTCGTCACCATATGTTGTGATAGGCATGCTGACTATTTGCTCTTACCCTGCTTATGCGTTGATAGATCCGGGATCCACTTATCCTATGTTACACCATTAGTGGTGCGAAAATTCAGTATTGTGCCAGAATTGCTTCGGCGACCTTTTTCAGTATCTACACCCGTTGGTGACTCTATTATAGCCAGAAGGGTCTATCGAGGGTGTACAGTAGAGGTTGCCAGCCGTTAGACTACATCAGATTTAATAGAGCTAGAGATGATTGATTTTGATGCCATTATGGGTATGGATTGGTTAGCTCCATGCTATGCCAATGTTGAGTGTTGGACCAAGACTGTCCGATTCCACTTCCCAGGAGAGGCAGTACCGGAGTGGAGAGGTAGTACAGTCACACCAAAAGGTAGGTTTATTTCCTATCTTCGGGCGAGGAAGTTGATAGCAAAGGGGTGCATTTACCACATTGTCAGAGTCCAGGATGTTTGGGCAGAACCTTCGACCCTTCAGTCTGTTCCTGTGGTTAATGAGTTTCCCGATGTATTTCTAGATGAGATTCCTGGTATTCCCCCAGAAAGGGAAATTGATTTTGCAATCGATTTGTTACCAGGCATTCAGCCTGTATCAATTCCCCGTTATCGGATGGCTCCTGCTGCGGATGGCTCCTGCTGAACTCAGAGAACTAAAGGAGCAATTGAAAGATTTACTAGATAAGGGCTTTATCAGGCCGAGTGCCTCACCATGGGGTGCGCCAGTTCTATTTGTGAGAAAGAAGGAAGGTTCCCTCCGTATGTGTATAGACTATCGGCAACTGAACAAAGGCACGATTAAGAATAAGTACCCGCTTCCCAGAATAGATGATTTATTTGTTCAGTTAGAAGGAACAAGGTATTTCTCCAAGATTGACTTAAGGTCCGAATATCATCAGGTTTGGGTTCGTGAAAGAGATATTCCAAAGACTGCCTTCAGGACCAGATATGGCCACTTTGAATTCTTAGTCATGTCCTTTGGGCTGACGAATGCTCCAGCAGTATTTATGGATCTGATGAACAGTATTTTCAGGCCATACCTGGATTTGTTCGTGATAGTGTTTATCGATGATATTCTGGTGTATTCTTGCTTAGAGGCAGACCACCAAGATCATCTACGGACAGTGCTCCAGATTCTCACAGAACGCCAGCTATATGCCAAGTTTCCTAAATGTGAGTTTTGGCTGAATTCAGTAGCCTTTTTAGGTCATATCGTGTCGGACGCTGGTATACAGGTAGATACACAGAAGATAGAAGCAATACAAACATGGCCCAGACCTACCACTCCGACCGAGGTACGCAGTTTCCTGGGATTAGCGGGGTATTATAGAAGGTTTGTGGAAAGATTTTCCACTTTAGCAGCACCTCTGACCAAACTGACGCAGAAGGCAGCAAAATTCCAGTGGACCGAGGCTTGTGAGCAGAGCTTCTAGGAATTGAAAGACAGATTAAGTCAGCACCAATATTAGCATACCAGAAGGAACAGAGGGTTATGCAGTTTATTGTGACGCTTCGGGTGTTGGGTTAGGATGTGTGTTGATGCAGCATGGTAAAGTGATTGCTTATGCTTCCAGGCAGCTGAGGAAGCATGAAAAGAACTACCCTACCCATGAAGATATGGAGACATTACTTGTACGGCATTCACATGGATATTTTCACTGATCATAAAAGCCTACAGTATATCTTCACCCAGAAAGAGTTGAATTTGCGGCAATGTCGCTGGTTAGAGCTGTTGAAAGACTATGATGTGAATATTTTGTATCACCCAGGGAGAGCCAATGTGGTAGCAGACGCCCTTAGCCGTAAATCTATGGGGAGTTTGGCATACTTGCAGTCCGAGCAGTGGGAATTGGCCTTGGAATTGCATCAGCTAGCTGGTTTAGCCGTTCTCATAGCACAAATAGGGGACAACAGAGCGGTAATCCAGAACGCCGCAGTATCTTCATTATTCGTGGAAGTGAAGGAACGACAACATGAAGACCCTAGCCTGGTTCAGCTAAGAAACAAAGTTCAGCGAGGAGAGGTGACAAATTTTTAAGTAACCGAGGATGGAGTGTTGATATATAAAGATCACCTTTGTGTTCCAGACATTGCAGGGCTTCGCCAGCAGATTATGGGTGAGGTACACTATGCCCATTATTCTCTCCATCCAGGTTCGACGAAAATGTACCACGATGTAAAAGAAATCTACTAGTGGCTAGGAATGAAGAAGGGGATAGCAGAATTTGTAGCACGATGTCCCAATTGCCAACAGGTAAAAGCTGAACATCAGAAACCAGGTAGACTGATCCAGGATATAGCTGTGCCTCTATGGAAATGGGAAGTAGTTAACATGGACTTTGTAGCAAGATTACCTCGCACCAGGCATAGATATGATTCGATCTAGGTAATTGTTGAAAAATTGACAAAATCAGCTCATTTCTGCTAGTAAGTGCTACCTTTTCAGCCGAAGATTATGCCGAGTTGTATATTAAAGAAATAGTCAGGCTGCATGGTGTTCCATTGTCAATTATTTCTGATAGAGGGGCGCAGTTTATAGCTAGGTTTTGGCAATCGTTTCAGAGAGGCTTGGGGATGCAGGTTAACCTGAGCACAACTTTTCATCCACAGACAGATGGACAGGCAGAACGTACCATTCAGACGCTCGAGGATATGTTGCGAGCATGCATGTTAGATTTTGGAGGTAGCTGGGATGAACACCTACTGCTTATTGAGTTGGCCTATAATAACAGTTATCATTCAGCAATTCAGATGGCGCCTTATGAAGCGTTATATGGGCGAAAGTGCAGATCTCCAGTTGGTTGTTTTGAGGTAGGCGAATCAGCATTAATTGGGCCAGATATCATTCATTAGTTAGAAGAGAAAGTAAAGCTTATCAGGGAATGTCTGTTGACTGCTCAAAGTCGCCAGAAATCTTATGCTGACGTGCGGTGCAGAAACCTAGAATTTAATGTGGGTGACTGGGTATTCCTGAAGGTTTCACTGATGAAGGGTGTGATGAGATTTGGAAAGAAAAGCAAGCTTAGCCCGAGGTTTGTTGGGCCTTATCGGACTGCCAAAGGATAGGCCAGGTGGAATATGAATTGGATTTACCTCCAGAGTTAGAATCTGTCCACCAAGTTTTCCACGTATCAATGCTGAGAAAGTGCATAGGAGATCCCTCCAGAATTGTCCCGGTCCAAGATGTTCAGGTTACAGAAGAGTTAGCCTATGAAGAAGTTCCAGTAGCCATACTAGACTGGCAGATCCATAGACTAAGAACTAAAGATGTTGCTTCTGTCTAGGTGTTGTGGCATAATAGGAACCGTAAGGAGATGACTTGGGAAGAAGAAAATGATATGAAAGTCAGATATCATAAGTTATTCTAGACTTAGTCAGATTATGCAACCAGAGGTATGTTGTTATTGTTGTTTCATGAGTTGCTTTATATTCATGTAAATGTGGAGTAGCTGACTCCAGTTTATTGTGAAATGAATACTATAGTATCGGGTGGAGTACCTGTATTGAGACTTTTCGGCGTTTCAGGATTTTTGGATAGTCCATATTACAGGGGAGACTCTACCAAAATTTCTCCAGAATAAATAGTGGCAAGTTAAGATTCTTGCAAGAAGAAGATAACATTTGAGGACGAATGTTCTTAAGGGGGGAGGATGTTACACCCCGTAAGTTTCTAGCATTTAGTCGACCTATTCGCATGTTGGTTGAGAGTTTTAGAATGCCATACGTGCGAGAAAATGGCCCGGGGAAAGGCCAAACGAGTGCCAAGTTGGAATTTCGTAAGAGGAGGCCGAATCGCGCTGCCTAAAGGGGCAAAGTGGCACGGAGCTGGGACCTCCGCGTTAGCCAATGTGGCACGGAGCCAAAATGGCGCATTGGCCAGCATGCCACGTTGCCATGTATTTTGCTGCAAGTATATAAAGGCCTCACCTTCAACTTTAAGTCATTTATCCATGTTTAAACGACCAGAGAGGGAGAGAGACGAAGGGTTCCTATAAATATTCATTCGATTACACCGTCAAACGCAGTCTAAACTCAAATTAACTTTGGGTACCGAAGTATAAAGCTGCAGGGAGCATTTCTACGGAGTTAGTTTCGCGAAAATCGCCCGGCGAAGCATCGACCTGCCGAGTCAAAGTGATTGGAATTGCTCCAAAATAGTGTTAATACACTTCCAAGCTTAAAGTGAGTATTTCTCCTTCTAGACTTCCGAGGAATTGCGAGTTTTCGATCGTTCTTCGATTAGTCGAAGAATAGTCAGTATATAGACTTAAAGTATCATTTTCTTCCAGTATAGTAATGAAGTTAGTTATGTTCTTTTGTGAATATGATTACAGTTGGGGAGAATAGATGAATACTAGCTGAACCTCGCTAGTTAATCAGTAAACCAGCAGTCGAGGTATGTAAGGCCAGTCTCATTCGACAAGTTAGTTGTCCCAGTATAGTAAAACAATATATATACCAGTAGAGTATTTCAGAAATAGTATAGCGTACTTAGTATGAAACTTAGTAAAGCACGTCAGAAATATTATATCGTGTTTAACATGAAACTTAGTAAAACAACATAAGTCCCAGTAGATTATTTCAGAAATGTTATAATCATGCTTTAGTATGAGATTCAGTATAGCATGCCAGAGATTATATTATTATTATTATTAGATTCAGTATGTATTATATGCAGTCATTGCTATCAGTTGAGACTTGATTGTATTGTTTTAGGCTGGATTACCTAGCTTCCGTGATCGCCCTAGGGTTAATAGCTGTATCGACTCGTCCGCCAGAGGGCGAGGATACGTTGCTCTACAGAGTGGCATGCCGTTTGCTAGGGACGAAGATGGGATACTATTTTCCCCATATTTTTCCATGGTTGGCCTTTATACACCCCCATCGAGCGATTGCGCCCGGGGTGTTGATTTCAGGAGTCCTCCGAACTCAGGTACAATTATAGTCAGGGGCCCAACGGGCCCAAGATGCATACCTAGGGGATCGACAGGTTGCTTATAGTTACTAGGTGATGTGGTATGGCCTGGGTAGGGGTAAATAGATTGTGATGATTGTACCTTCCGGCTTATGGGGGCCAGGTAAGGTTTATGTTGTGTTATGTTATGTCATATTATTTTAGTATGGTTAGATAGACAGTAGGACGCCACGTTACCAGGTACGACTCCTACTCTTTTCAGAATAGTTATGGTTAGTCCTGAACCCACTATTCTAGTTAGTTTCAGTCTGTCTTTCTTATTGCTCCAGTTACTATCCGTTTCACTATTTACTTTCAGTTATTTTCAGTTGTTGCTTTGCATACTCAGTACCAGTGGTACTGACGCCCGTTTTGGGGCGCTGCATTACTTGCCTGCAGGTACACATAGACGAGGAGCAGATCCCTCGTAGTCCCAGTCAGCGATACAGAGCCTTCAACTCCTTTCATCCGGAGCTTGAAAGACAGAGGTTTACTCTCCTTCTAATTGTGCAGTATGGGTAGGTCGGGGCACTGTCTCAACCATCTTATTATTCATAGAGGCTTGCAGATTGTATTATATTCCCTGTGGTTAGATGTATCGGCCGTGTGGGGCCATATATGTGTTTTAGATTGTATGTGATGGCCGTGTGGGGCCTTGTTCAGTTGTTAGTTGGTGACCTTGTCGATCACAGATGAGTTTAGCGCCAGATTTCATTTCTCAGATATAACTAGATAGCATGGTGGCCTTGTCAGCCCGCATAGGATCCTTTGTAGTTGGTTGTTCTGGTTAGCTATTTATATCCTTACAGGTGGCTATAGGCCTTGTCGGCCGGAGGCTGTGTTTACAGCCGTTATATAGCCCATCGTTTTCTTGAATTCAGAGTTAGATCCAGCCTGGCACCAGAAGTGCTTAGGATCAGTTAGTCCAGTAGTCCAGGTCCTAGTAGGGCACCAGGTGCAAGTCATGCCTCCCAAGGTGGGGCGTGACATCGGGGTAGAATCCCACAGAGAATTGAGTTGATAATTCAAGAGTTATAAACTATTTCAAACTAGAACACATAATTGTTCAACATTTTAAAAGTAAAATTAGGGGGAAATTAAGGGAAATAACTATCTAATTCTAAACTAAGACTAATTAGCGGGAATTCCATTTGAAGCAATCACAAGTGATATGGCTAGGGGCATTCTGTAGATGAGATCATAACTACATCGGGAATTTCTTCAATGCCTTAGACTTATAATTAGCATAGATAGTAGTGGATAATTCACATTCTCTTGCTTTTCAACCATAAGAGTCTTTGTGCCTTGGTTCCTTTCAAACCCCAAAGCTAATTAAAGTAATCAACCACACAAGCTTGAGGAAGGACTAGTTATTTCTAGCCTTGACCTTTAATGGAGTAAAAATGTGGGTTTATCTCTCTCTAGCTTAATTCCACACACAAACACTCCAATTCCTCACTATTATCTTTTCACCCAATTTTCACCTTTCTCTCTCAAGAAAAACCAAGAAAAGTAAAACATAATTCATGTTTGCAAACCATCAATTTTAGCAATTATAACTTGGGAGAAGATAATAGATCTACAATTTCAATGAAAATCCAAGAGCAATTTATCAAAATCCAATCCAATTAATAAACCCACCATGAATATACCTCTAGCTAGCAAATTAGTCAATCATATTTAAAGGTAGAGAGAATATACCAAGAGGATTTCCCTCACATTCATCACATTAGTTTCACAAATTTACTTCACAAGCTCTTACAACAATGGTGGAATTCACCCAAAATGGGTTAAGGAAAAAGAACAAGAAAAGTATAATCTAACTCTACAATTCTATGGTGAGAAGATTCTCCCAAAAATTATATGAAAAAGATGAAGTCTAGATGAATGAATTGTCCCCCCTTTTTTGTGGTGTACAATGGGGGATATAAAATATATGTACTTTTGTGTGAACAGCCTTCCAAAAGTTCCCTTGGAGGCTTCTAGGAGCTTTGGGAACCTTTCTGGATGTTTTTACCCTTCCATCAGCGAAATTGGGTCACTTGCCCTTCGAACTGCGAACAGCTGGTGCCAAACTGCGAACAACCAGTGCCAACTTGCGAACAGTTGGTGCCAACTTGCGAACAGTTGGTGCCAACTTGCAAACATGTAATACCCCAGAAAGGGCTAA
This sequence comes from Datura wrightii, assembly GCA_035772735.1. NCBI lineage: Eukaryota > Viridiplantae > Streptophyta > Magnoliopsida > Solanales > Solanaceae > Datura > Datura wrightii. Next base: position 41,502,151 of record JASDFA010000003.1, read on the forward strand.
GAATAGACCTGGGATTTGAAGTTGAAAACTGCAGAAAACTTAGAATTTTGCACCAGGATGACTCGAGGTACGAATCGTGGTGAGGACCTACAACTCGTGACTCCAGTCATGATGAACTTCGGGAGCCTGAGGTCATACCCCGAGTATTCCTATGAATCGTGGCGTGTAGGTACGACTCATGGTGAAATTTTCAGTGGTGCCAGAGTGAGTCCTCATGGGTCATGGTACGACTCGTAGGATGTAACAATGAGTCGTGGTGAGGAGTTTTGGTTAATTCGTATTTGGTATGGGTGGATGGTACCACGACTGACAGTACGAGCTGTAGGATGTTACTACGAGTCGTGGTATGCAAGTTGTGGACAGATTCAAAAGATTGAAAAGTGGAGAGGTGACCACGAGTCGTTACTTCGTGGTACGAGTCGTGGTCGGGGCCAAAACTATTTTTTTTCAGGGAAATTTCATTAAGGGAAATATCAACTTTTCAACGCTTTTGATCCTAAGCCACATCATTTTGAGGACGGAATAGGGTCTTTTAAGGAGGAAAAAATTATGCTAAGTCTAATTTGGCATTTGCAAGAACTAAAGAAGGGAGTAGGAGGAATTTCAAGTGTTCTTTTTCAATTCTTCAAGTTTCCACCTAGGGCTTTTCAAGGGAGTTAAGAATCACGTAATTCCAGGTAGTGGGTTTTGAATGGGTAGTTTAGTCCCTACCAATGCCCAATTTCTCCATAATTCCATGTTTGAAGTTACCAAAACTTTATGGGTCTTTATCAAATGCATGATTCCTTAAAATTTTAAATCAGCTTGTTGTGGTATGCGTAACTTATGAATTTCAAATTTATTTGGGCTGATTTTACTTGTTTATTCAATATATTTTTACGATTTAACCCACTTAAAAGTATAGATGCCCAATCATGAGAAATTTTTTGTAAAGTTCATGGTCATGATGATTTCGCAATCATAATACGAATTTTTGAATTTAAAGCATGTCTTTAACTACTCATGTTATTATGATCATGTTCCCATAAATTTAAGCATTTCAAGCATGATTGAAATTATGGGCAATGCCCAGATGTCACTTATGATTTATGAACTATGATTTTGGCTGATTCACGGGCCCAATTCCATGGCTAGTATTATGAATTCTCAAGCATGATATGATTCTCATGATTTAACTAGACATGCATGTCACGTATAAATTTCTATGAGCACGTTGCATGTTTTGGGAGTATTACTTAATACCGAGTAGGTTCGGGGCCTAGGTTACGCCCCGAATCTCAGAACTACGTGCCATCGTAGGTTATGCTTGGGACCTCCTCAGTGACTATCCCCTATGCCCTATGGGGCCTTCACGAGTGATATAACGCCTTTCATGGTTCATACCCTTGGCAAGGTATGAACGACCTCCCTACTAGGTTTACAGGTCGGGCTCCATGTGTGCTCATATGGGGTATGTCGGTTGTAGAGATATCCCATTGTTCCTCATAGATTTAATGCATGTATGATTATGTTCTTTTGGATCAAGTTATGTTTTATGAAATGTTTTTCCCACATGTTACGACTATGACAAGATTACGAATATTTTGGAAATCTTGAGCCTTATGATATACTTATGATTTCAGTCTTATGATCATGATGTCCTCACTCCAATAACTTTTATGTTTTTAAGCATTGTTTTGCATACCTTATATACTCAATACCTTTCAAGTACTGACCCACATATTTTCAAGATCCGATTCGCAGGTTCAGCATTGCTCTTAGCTTGCTCTCAATTCTGCTCTTAGCTTTTAGTGGTGAGTCCTCATGATTCGAGGGCTTCATGTTCAGGTCGTGTCTATTTTTTTGTTTTCAGAAATGTTGGGGTTAGTTGGGGTTTTTTCCCTTCAACCCGTTTGTTATGATTAGAGGCTCTCAGACCTATTTGTAGTATTCAACCATTTATGTTTGGATCATGTATTGTTGTTTCTTATAACTCATGTTATGATTTTCAGTTAGTTCATGATTATTAAGTTAAGCTTTCCATCTCATGTGAATGAATTAGTTATATGCTCATGCCATGGGTTGACTTGGGGTCTCTCGGGGCTCCTTGTCTCATGTCTATGATCCGGGTGTACTCTCGAATCGTGAAAAACTTTGTATCTAAGCAATAGGTTCATATGTGTCCTGGGGAGTCTTAAAGTCGCGTTAGGTAGAGTCTTTTTCATGGGTGTAAAGCAGGTCACACCTATGACGAAGAGGCTACTAAACGTTTTAGGAAATGTTCCCTTCTTTCATGATCTATGTCGTGCGGTGAAAATCTCTGCATCCTTCTAATTTGTGCTATTCGCGACTGCAGAAAATTATGGCTCCCAGAAGGATAAACAGAAGGAGGAAAAGAAATGATGAAGGCCACGAGGGTGACCATGATAATGGGCATCAGCAAGCCCCACCTGTTCAAGAGCCGCAGGCACCAGAGCCAACTGCCCACACCGAGTTTTGGGCGGTTATTCAAATGTTGGCGTAGGCCTTGACTGCTCAGGTCAACCAGTAGGCTATTGCACATGTTCCACAGAACGGCAATGCAGCGACAACCCGTATCATAGAATTTTTAAGGATGACCCTCCCAAGTTCACAGAGGCACAGGTGGACAAGGATCAACGCGAGTTCATTAAAGGGATCTTGAAGGTCACTCAGGTGATGGGGGTGACGAATGAGGAGTGTGTTGACTTGGCCTATTATCAGTTGGAGGAGGTCGCTTATATTTGGTTCAAGCAATGGAAGGACAGCAAGGCAGCGGGAGCGGGCCCCATCAGCTGGGATGAGTGCCACATGGCCTTTCTCGACAGGTTCTTCCCTTGGGAGATGAGGGAATTGAAAGCAGCCGAGTTTGTTAACCTCAAATATGGAAAGATGATGGTGCTAGAATATTCACTTGAGTTGACTCGCCTGTCAAAGTATGCCCCAGAGTTAGTGATGGACTAGAGGGCGCAGGTGAGTAGATTCATGCAGGGAGTAGCCGAGTATCTGGACAAGGACTACAGAACAGCCATGCTTCATTAGGATATGGACTACCCTCTATGCCCAGCAGATGGAGGCAGCTCATATGAGGCAGAGAGAGACCAAGAGGGCCAGAACTGATAGCCATAGGTTCTCCCAATAGAGGCCAGGGGGTGGGCCTCACTAGAAGTTCTAGCATAGGTCCATTACATCAACACCATCTTCAGCCAGTACCCCATCCAGGCCTAGAGACAATCAAAGGAGCAGGGCCTTAGGTTCGAGGGATTAGAATAGCATGCGCATAGAGCGCACTTTTCCGTCTTGTGCTAACTGTGGAAAGAATCACCCAGAGAAATGTTTGGGCTCAGATGCTTGTTTCGGGTGTGGAAAACCTAGACACAGACTCAGGGATTGCCCCAAAGCTAGGTCAGGGGGTGGTGGAGCCCGCACTTCAGCAGCTAGTTTAGTAGTTCCAATGGCACGTCAGACTCAACAGGGTGCTTCAATTGGTTCAGCTGGCGGCCAGCTCCAGAACCGGTTTTATGCACTTGGCTCTCGACAGGAGTAGGAGACTTCTCCCCATGTGGTTACGGGTATGTTGTGAGTCTTTCATATTGATGCTTATGCTTTGTTAGATCTGGGAGCTACACTATCTTTTGTGACACCTTACATTGCTAGTCACTTTGGAGTCAGTCCTAAAATTTTGTCAGAACCATTTTCTGTATCTACTCCGGTTGGTGATTTAGTCGTAGCGAGGCGGGTATATAGAGGTTTCCCCATTACAGTATTGCATAAGGTTACCTCCACAGACTTAGTAGAATTGGCTATGACTGATTTTGACATCATCTTGGGCATGGATTGGTTGTTTGCATGTATGCTTCTGTTAACTGTAGAATTGAGCGGTGGAGTTTTGATTTCTAGGTGAACCAGTTTTAGAATGGAGGGGTGGTTTAGCGGTACCTGTAGGTCGCTTTATCTCCTATCTCAAGGCTAGGAAAAGGATTTCCAAGGGTTGTATTTACCATTTGGTTAGGGTTAAGGATGTCATGTCCGAGACCTTGGTCATTCAGTCAGTCCCTGTGGTGTGTGAATATCCCGAGGTATTTCCAGATGACCTACCTGGTGTTTTTCCTGAGAGGGAGATTGATTTTGAGATTGGTCTTTTACCCGACATGCAGCGCATATCAATTTCTCCCTACCGAATGGCCCCAGCTGAGCTAAAAGAGTTAAAGGAGCAGTTGAAGGATTTGTTGGATAAGGGTTTCATTATATCGAGTAAGTCCCCATGGGGTGCCCCGGTGTTGACTTTACCAGAGGGAACTGATGTCTTTGTGGTATATTGTGATGCTTTGAGAGTCGGACTGGGATGTGTATTGATGTAGCATGGGAAAGTCGTTGAATATGCTTCCAGACAGCTGAAAATTCACGAGAAAAATTACCCAACCCATGATCTTGAGTTGGCCGTGGTGGTATTTGCTTTGAAGGTATGGAAACACTACTTGTATGGGTTTTATGTAGATGTATTCATGAACCACAAGAGCTTACAATACGTGTTCACACTGAAGGAACTAAATCTTCAGCAACGGAGGTGGTTGGAGCTACTTAAGGACTACGACATGAGTGTCCTTTACCACACGGGTAAGGCCAACGTGGTAGCGGATTCCCTTAGTAGACTTTCTATGGAAAGTGTGTCACATGTGAGTGAAGACAATAAGGAGCTGGTAAAGGAGGTACATCGACTTGCACGGTTGGGAGTTAGATTAGTTGGTTTGACCGATGGTGGTAAGTAGTCCAGAATGGGTCAGAGTCATCCTCGGTAACGGAGGTTAAGGCTAAACAAGATGAAGATCCAATATTGGTAAAGTTGAAAGAAGCTGTTCAAACTTAAAAAGGTAGAAGTCTTCTCCAAAGGGGGAGATGGTGTGCTTCGTACCAGGGTTGCTTATGTGTTTCGAACATGGGGGATTTGAGGAGTCGGATGTTGCATGAGGCTCACGGATCCAGATATTCTATCCATCTAGGTGCCACCAAAATGTATCATGCCTTGCAATAAATCTACTGGTGGAATGGCATGAAGAGGGATATTGCAGAATTCGTAGCCAAGTGCCCGAATTGCCAACAAGTGAAAGTCGAGCTTCGGAGACGGGGGTGGTGTACTCCAAGATATCACCATTCCTACTTGGAAGTGGGAAGAAATCAATATGGACTTTGCAACAGGTTTACCCCACACTCGTAGACAGTATGACTCCATTTGGGTTGTGGTGGACAGGTTGACCAAGGCTGCTCATTTCCTGCCAGTCAAAACCACCGATTCAACAGAAGATTATGCTAAGTTATACATCCGAGAGTTGGTTAGATTGCATTGAGTTCCCTTGTCCATTATATCAGATAGAGGTACTCAGTTCACCTCTCAGTTCTGGAGATCTTTTCAAAAGGGACTTGGCACCAAGGTCAAGCTTAGCACGACATTTCATCCGGAAATAGATGGTCAGGCGGAGGACTATCCAGACTCTTGAGGACATGTTGAGAGCTTGTGTTATTGACTTCAAGGGTAGTTGGTATAAGCATTTGCCTCTTATTGAGTTTGCCTACAACAACAACTATCACTCCAGCATTAAGATGGCACCATTCGAGGCTCTTTGCGGACGAAGGTGTAGATCACCCATTGGGTGGTTTGAAGTCAGTGAGGATTCGTTAGTGGGTCCAGATTCAGTCCATGAGGCTATGGAGAAAGTTCAGTTAATAAGAGAAAGGTTGTAAATGGCTCAAAGTTGCCAAAAGTCTTATGCAGATGTGAGGAGAAGAGAGCTTGAGTTCGAGATCGATGATTGGGTGCTTCTGAAGGTATCTCCCATGAAGGGAGTAATGAGATTTGGAAAGAAAGGGAAACTCAGCCCCCGCTATATTGACCCATATCGTATTGTGAGATGAGTGGGTAAGGTAGCTTATAAGTTAGAGTTACCTTCAGAGTTGGCTTCAGTTCATCCCGTATTTCATGTATCGCTCTTAAAAAAGTGCATGGGAGATCCATCCTTGGTGGTTCCTATGGAAAGTGTTGGCGTGAAGGATAGCCTCAATTATGAAGAAATTCCTGTTGCAGTCTTGGATCGTCAGGTTCGAAGGCTGAGGAATAAGGAAGTAGATTCAGTAAAGGTGTTATGGAGAAATCAGCATGTTGAGGGAGCTACGTGTGAAACTGAAGCAGATATGATGGCTAAATACCCCCACTTGTTCCCTACCGACTCAATTTCAGTTTGAGGTATCAGTTTTACCCCTAAACCTCTAATCAGTTTTTCATGTTCCGTTCATGCCTGCAAGTTTGTTTTATGATATGATATATGTATGTGATGTCTGAATTCAGTCCAGCTATGTAGTTCTTTTCGGGGGTAGTCATTCCGTCAGTTTTCGGCTTAAATGATCAGTATTTTCATATGGTAATTGTATGTTTCTGTTTGCTGCTTGTTTCCTACATTCAAGGACAAATGTTTCCAAGAGGGAGATATTGTAATACCTCAGAAATGTCTAAGAATAGACTCGGGAGTTGAAGTTGAAAACTGCAGAAAACCTGGAATTTTGCGCCAAGACGACTCGAGGTACGAATCGTGGTGAGGACCTATGACTCGTGACTCGAGTCGTGATGAACTTCGGGAGCCTAAGGTCATACCACGAGTAGTCCTATGAATCGTGGTGTGTAGGTACGATTTGTGGTTAGGAGTCATGGTTAAATTTTTAGTGGTGCCAGGGTGAGTCCTCACGGGTCATGGTACGACTCGTAGGATGTAGCAACGGGTCGTGGTGAGGAGTTTTGGTTACGTCGTATTTGGTATGGGTGGATGGTACCATGACTGACAGTACGAGCCGTAGGATGTTACTACAAGTCGTGGTATGCGAGTAGTGGCCAGATTCAGAAGATTGAAAAGTGGAGAGATGATCACGAGAGGCGACCACGAGTCGTTACTTCGTGGTAAGACTCATGGTATGAGTCATGGTCGGGGCCAAAACTGTTTTTTCAAGGAAATTTCATTAAGGGTAATTTCAATTTTTTTACGCTTTTGGACCCTAAACCATGTCGTTTTGAGGACGAGACAAGGTCTTTTAAGGAGGAAAAATTCATGCTAAGTCTCATTTGGCATTTGCAGGAACTAGAGAAGGGAGTAGGAGGAATTTCATGTCGTCTTCTTCAATTCTTCCAGTTTCCTCCTAGGTCTTTTCAAGGGAGTTAAGAATCACGTAATTCCAGGTATGTGGGGTTTTGAATGGGTGGTTTAGTCCCTACCCATGCCCAATTTCTCCATAATTCTATGTTTAAAGTTACCAAAACTATATGGGTCGTTATCAAATTGCATGATTCTTTAAAATTTGAAATGAGCTTGTTGTGGTATGCCTAACTTCTGAATTTCAAATTTATTTAGGCTGATTTTTACTTGTTTATTCAATATTTTTTTATGATTGAACCCCCCTAAGATTATAGATGCCAATCATGAGAAATTTTTAGTAAAGTTCATGGTCATGATGATTTCGCAAGCATAATACGAATTTTTGAATTTTAAGCATGTCTTCAACTACTCATGTTATTATGATCATGTTCCCATAAATTTAAGCATTTAAAGCATGATTGAAATTATCGGCAATGCCCACATGTCACTTATGATTTATGAACTATGATTTTGGCTGATTCACGGGCCCAATTCCTTGGCTAGTATTACAAATTCTCAAGCATGATATGATTCTCACGATTTAACTAGCCATGCATGTCATATATGAATTTCTATGAGGACGTTGCATGTTTTTGGAGTAGTACTTAACACCGAGTAGGTTCGGGGCCTAGGTTACACCCCAAATCTCAGAACTACGTGCCACCGTAGGTTATGCTTGGGACCTCCTTAGTGATTGTCCCCTATGCCCTACGGGGCCTTCACGAGTGATATCACGCCTTTCGTGGTTCATACCCTTGGCAAGGTATGAACGACCTCCCAACTGGGTTTACAGGTCGGGCTTCATGTGTGCTCATATGGGGTATGTCGGTTGTAGAAATCTCCCTCATGGTTTTAATGCATGTATGATTATATTCTTTTGGCTCAAGTTAGGTTTTATGAAATGTTTTTCCCATATGTTACGACTATGACAGGATTACGAATATTTTGAAAATCTTGAGCCTTACAATATACTTACCATTTCAGTCTTACAATCATGATGTCCCCACTTCTATAATTTTTATGTTTTTAAGCATTGTTTTGCATATCTTACATACTCAGTACCTTCCAAGTACTGACCCACATATTTTCAGGATCCAGTTCGCAGGTTCAGCATCGCTCTTAGCTTGCTCTCAGTTCCGCTCTCATCTTTTAGTGGTGAGTCCTCATGATTCGAGGGCTTCATGTTCAGATGGTGTCTATTTTTTTGTTTTCAGAAATGTTGGGGTTAGTTGGGGTTTTGTCCCTTCAACCCGTTTGTTATGATTAGAGGCTTTCAGACCTATTTGTAGTATTCAGCCATTTATGTTTGGATAATATATTGTTGTTTCTTATAACTCATGTTATGATTTTCAGTTAGTTCATGATTATTAAGTTAAGCGTTCCGTCTTATGTGAATGAATTAGTTATATGCTCATGCCATGGGTTTACTTGAGGTCTCTCGGGGCTCCTTGTCCTGTGTCTACGATCCGGGTGTACTCTCGGATCGTCACTGAACAGTCGGTGGAAACCTGTGAATAGCCGATGCCAACCTGTGAATGACCAGTGAATAGCCGATGCCAACCCGCGAAGAGCCGGTTGGTAAGCCGGTCTTGGCAGTAACTTCAACATTTCGCCTGTATTTCGCCCTTCCGGATCCGCATTTAGCCGATTCAAAGCTTGTCCTTACACCTCTTTTTGAGCTGAAATCTTCCATTATCTTTGGCTCCTCTCCTTAATATGCTAACTCATCAAATTCCATCTCAAACTTCATGTGTTTTTCTTGATTTCATGCTTTCTCCACTCACGTGAAGTACCTACAAAGAATCAAAGGGAAAGAGCATAAAATCTACATAAATGACTCGAAAACTAGGTAAAACTCATGCTTAGGAGCTTAATAAGGTTGTAAATTTCCAACTCATCAAGTCATGTGGGCACCTACATTGACTCTAACTTGATAGGAGAACCCTTTTTTAAAATAACAAACATGTTATTTACAGTTCTCATTAACTTGCGTAAATAAATCTTTTCATATAAATAACAATAAAAATGCTTTCCAAAAGCCTTGACTCCCCTAAATCTAGTCTAGATAGGTACAAGAGCTCTAACAAAATACCAACAAAATAAAATACACAGCTTCTTCTGCGGAAGGAATGTGGAGCTGATGCTGAGTACTCCACGTCAATCATGAAACTTCAACCTACTGCCAAAAAGGTGTAGCAAGGTAGTATCAGTACACCACACGTACCAGTAGACATCATCGGCCTACTAAGATTAGTTCACGCAATAATATATAATTAGCATGCAATCGATTGCCTAGTTATAGAAAAAGTTCTGACATTATAATTAGATCCTACCAAATTCATCAATAAATCCATTAATTCATATAACTATAACCATATTCGTATACCTGTACCCTAAACTTTAGCCATCAATCACACTCCTCCATGCTGTTTTTCTATGTTGCTGCAGCGGACACGTATCCACTATAGCGGTTCCGTTACAACAACAGTTAGCTCGCTGCAGCGACACCCTATCTTCCCAGTAGCCTTGTTTCACTGACCTTCTTATTTCCCAACCCACCATTTAAATATTATGAACACACTGTTACACCCCGCAAGATGTTAGTAGCTAGTGTCAATGCGCGTGGGCTTGTGGAGAGCAATGAGATCTTGACGCATGCGGGAAGAGCCTCGGAGGAAGGACGAGCGAGGATATCATTGAGGAAATTAGAAGGGTCAGGTGAGGCAAGTCCATGAGGGCCTGCGCGAGGGGTAGCATGGTGCGCCAGCTCTTCTAGCGCCCTGGCCAGCGCGACGCGACAACATTTCAGCGCGATGGCCAACGCAGTGCCCCACCCCCTGCCACCACCCTACCTATATATATAAGTCTTCCTTGATTATTTGAATCATTGTAAAAAGTTCCCTCAACCCAAAAATAGTGAACAAACGCAAATTTCATCCAATTTTCAACAAATGATGCCGTCAAAACTCGTCCAAACGCAAATTTGTCTTGGATATCGAGTTCTAGGGCTATGGGAAGCATCCCTGCGGAGTTATTTCTTGAATATTCTCTTGGTATATCGGAACCCATTGAGTAAAGGTTGTCGAAATTACTCCAAATTGAGTCCTAAATAGACACAGACAATAGGTAAGCCTTTCTCCCTTCTAAACTCTCGAGAAATTGTGGGTTTTCAGCCAAGTTAAATAGAGTTGAATTATAGTTAAAATTATTATCGAAAGATATCGTTGTTTTCCGGATTTAGTATTGAAAATAGCCCTATTCTCTTAGTGTGAGGGCTATAGTTGAGTGGAACGACCGGCTACATGTTAAAACTAATCTGTTAAATGAGAATCAGCATTCGAGGTATGTTAAGGCTTATCCCTTCAGCAAGTTATTCTAGTCGTATAATGATATGACCTATGTTCTTGAACGAAGATAACGATCCTATGTGTTGTAATTAGCTGCTTCTAGTAGATAAGGATCATGTATGTTGTCATTAGCTACTGTAAGTAGATTATGATTATATATGTTGTGGTTAGCTGCTAGAAAATGTATTAAGAGTATATTGCAGTATCCCTTGTCGGGAAAGAGTATGTTAAGGATGACTCACGCTAGAAGCATCATAGAAACTCCTCCATTCTTCAGTCCATAATATTAGTAGGCTTCTGATGTTTTTGTTGTCATGCCAAGGCCTTAGAAGTTTATGGTTGGCTATCGGGCCTGATTTGGTAAGTTGGACAGCATCGGGCACAACCGGGGGATATAACTTTCAGTTTGACACCTGTATTGTCAGTAAAGCTCGTCCAGAGGCCGTTGGTGTACCTTAACGCCTCCAGGACCATAAATTTGGAAAGAAGGGTCATAGCTTAGAGTCAGCAGCATTAAGGTCGTCTAGTGAACTGAGTGACAGCCTGCCATCTAGTTAGCCACTGCCAGGGGCTGTTAGTTTCAGTCGACTTAGTGCTTGCAATAAAGGTCGCCCAGGAAGTCATCCCAGTTGTACAAGTCTGATAGACCCGTGGGTACCCTAAGGAGGGAACCTTATCAGTATCTGAATGCGAGGCCAATGCCCCAGCCTGCTCTTATAAGATACCTAGGTACAGGTTGCCGTGAGTGACTAAGTCCAGATAGACTTGCCTACGAGGTTAGGAATCACCTAGAGAAGACATATGAAATTCAAACAGACCAAGTTAAGGTCTAAGGAACTAGAACCATGTTAGTACAATATTACCTTCAGGCTAAGAATTATAGTAAGCTGTTCGTGGAGAGTTAGGACATGGCTGCTTAGGAGTATGCCTAATTAGTAGCAGCCCTATAGATTTCTCAGCGGAGGAACTAAATAGTTGGTCACCTGTGACCTTGCAGATAGCTTATGAGTTATCCTTGCCTCAACATGACCTTCAGACGATCGCTTAGGTCACCTGGACCTCGGCCTTTTTCGTCTAAATCGACGGAGGTTGTGATCATTGCTAGAATCCTCTAGCAAGGTGTAGGCACATAGACTGTGCCTATTGGAAGATAATATAGACCAGTTTAGGGGCGAGTAAGAGTAGTGATCGCGTTAGGCCTCAGGAGCCCAGACGACTCATATTCAGTTACAGGAGCCCAGACAGCTCATATTCAGTTACAGGAGCCCAGATGACTCATATCTAGTTATAGGAGCCCAGATGGCTCATATCCTTTTAAAGGAGCCCATACGACTCACATTTAGTTATAGGAGCCCATGCAGCTCATGTCCAGTTACAGGAGCCTAGACGACTCATACTTAGTTACAAGAGCCAAGACGACTCATATTCAGTTACAGGAGCCCAAACACCTCATATTCAGTTATAGCAGTCCAGACGGCTCATATACAGTTACAGGGGCCCAGATGGCTCAAATATAGTTACAGGTGCCTATATGGCTCAAACACAGTTGTAGGAGCCCAAATGCTCTGGTATGGTCTTAAGGGACCAAGTACTTTCACTTACTGTTACTTGTAGAGTCTAAGGGGTACCAATAGGGGTATATAGACTGATTGGCACCTACTGAGGCTTATGGGGGCCTAGGTAGGTTATTATTGTGTTGCTTGTACCTTCCCGACTTATGAGGCCAGGTTAGTGTTGCGCTCCAGCGCACTCGCAAGCGTACATGGTCGTACAAGTAATACAGTTGCCCTTTTTAAGAGCCGGATGTCGAACCCGCAAGGACTGGGCCAATTCAGCGAATTATCAAGTTCAAGTGTTAAAATTAACCTTCACAAGTTTTGATTATAGAAATTTCCAAAAATTCTAATTAAGTCTAGGGATGATCACAAAATACTCGAGAAAAAATACAAGAATCAACTAGAGTTAAGGATTAATAATCATGCAATGCTACAATTCACAATGGTTCGAGTATGAATACTTTAGTTGTTGTCTCACATAATTAAATTTCTATGTTCATGGCCTTTCGAGCCTATAAACACGACAAACTAGTCTTATACCTCCATCGTTGAGCAGGGGTGTGATGTCCTAATTCGTGAGACATTTAAATACATGGATGCTTTTTATGGAGTTTGAGCCCTTGATTATGGACTTTCTTACCTCTAATCATTTACCTGGACTTAGCTTCGCAATTACTTCTATGAGTGGTGATGTGATAATTCTAAGTCGGTGTCTCGTTCATCCTGTTTTAATAACCAAGCAAGGCAAATTAGGTATAGTTTCTATCCTAATCGCGAATCCTATCGTAAATGTAAGAACTTTCTCCCTACATTCCCATGTTCTAGCCAAGGGTTACTCTTTTGATATTTTACCTAAGCTTAACGCATTTGTTTTCATGGTGATCAAGCATAAAAACAACAATAATGAAGAATGTAAGACAAAACAACAACTTAAACTCAAACCAATGAAGAATTTATGCAATTACAATCATATTACGTAGCCTCAACCCTAGAGGAAGGGTTTTATCCACTCATATTAGTACAAATACTCAAAAGCATAATTAGAGTAATGCACTTACAAGAATAATTAAAAGAGAAGGCAAAACAATGAACCCTAGGTATAGTTCTTCACTTCTCCCTTCGCTCCTTTACGGTTTCCCAAAGATATTTCATGATAATGAAATTTGGAGCTAAGGTTTTATTTTATACTAAGTGATAAAATGGCACTTTTTGGCCGGCCATGGACTGCCTCTGTGTCACGGAGCTGGTCGCGCCAATTTGCCTCCGTGACACAGTACAAACGGCATGCCCACTGGAATGTGTCCCTCGGCAGGTCCTCGCGCTGGACTGGTGCGTGTGACCCAGCGTGGCATGACGCTGGTCACGCTAATGGACGGGCATGGCCGGCCTTGTCGCGCATGCCTCCTTCCATGACATGTCTTCATGCGCGCATGGCATGAGCGTGGCACGACACTGGGCCTGGCACACGCACAGCGTGGCACGCTGCCTGGCGCGACCAACCTTGCCATGGAATGCCATCTTGCAATCTTTTTGCAATCCAACCCGAACTCCATTCCTTCACTTCAACCATCATATTTTAGTCCCTCACATATATTGTACACCTACAACAAGGACTAATCATGCTGGTTAGTGCATACACAAAAAATGTTCAAATCACATGAAAATGTAATTACTTTAATTAACAAACATGACTTAATTAAGTTATAAAATAGTACTTGGGCACGTAATTATTCCCAAGATCACTACCGCACACTTAAAGCCTTGTTTGTGCTCGAACAAATCTTTTACATCTCATGCCCATGAAGACTCACATATAAGTAATTGAAGTAAGACAATTCAAGCAAGGCTACAATGATTGTTTTAGATAGCAAGTTAAAGATCAAGCATGCAAGATATAACCACTAAAAGCACATATAACTACGTCAAGACTTCCTAGCCTCAAGAATTGACTCTCAATCTCAACAAACTCATGCAAATTAACCAATCAAGAACTCCGACATGAATTTTTTTCCTTCATCAAACATGTTCCCTCACACAAGAGAGTTACCCATTTTCGCTCATATGATTTCAAATTATAATATGCATGGGTATATGAATAAGAAATAAGCTCACTCTCACAAAGAACCCACATGCCACATGTATTGACCATAAGCTTGCCTTTAGTGTTTTACTCTACTAATTTAGGAATGTTTGAAAGTAAGATCAAGTAGGACTTAATGGTTTGTAATGTAAGCTAAGGGACGGGTAGGTACTATTATGGTCGGTAATAGTGACTATCCTCCCTAAGTACTTTTAATACATCACACTTTCCTTAGGAATTTCCCTCTTCTTACTTCACCTTTATTCTTTTCTCTCCCATTTTACTCTTTTGTTTCCCCATTTCCTTAGGCACACTCAAGCTGTTAGTAAGGAGTATTTGAGCAATTTTCTTTTTCGCTCTTTTCTTCTTTTACTTCCTACTAACTCTTATTCATTTTTTTAACAAGTGCACCTCTAGTCTTTTCTTTAACTCCCACAACTATTATTTTCTTTCTTCTCCCAACTCTTCACTCCTTCACTTCTTTTGCATGTTTCACATAAGCGCTTAGGAGTTTTGGATTAAATTTAAGGCTAATGAAAAGAAAGGATTAAGCTCATTTTGTGGCTAGTAAAGAATAGTATAAATGCTTAAAAGGGATAACTAGGATCATACATTCAAGATAGGTAAAGCAAGGGATAAAAATAAGACTCATTTAAAGAAATGCCTAAATCATATCCTACAATCTACATCCCTCATTTTGCTTTGTCTACACACCAGGAAAGTTATAGACACTACACAATAGCATGAAATATTCAAAAACCTTACACTCTCAGCACATGCTCAATTCAAGACAAATTCAGCAGACTCTTAACTCAGCTAATCACAAGAATGCAAAATTCAGCTTTAAGCACATCGAGTCGCATTCAAGAGCCTAGGTGTCTCAAAAAGAGTTATACAACTGCTCACATGCTTCAAAATTTACAACATTTACATCTCACAATCATGTATAGCACATAACAAGAACATCAAACCATCAATCAGCTAAGGGTTCAGAAACAAAAACCTATGGACTAATTTTCCCTCAAGACGGTTGACATCCATCTATCATTGGGAAAAGTCCCTAACTATGACTAAAACAATTATGTATAGACACAAACATATTTTATTTCTCGGTTCAAAGTTCCCCCCATCGGAAAAGAACCGAGAAGAAAAACCAACGGGTGGGTGAATCATGCTCAACTCCTCTTTTTCATCCAACAATACCATACAAAGCACTAATTCCACCCAAAATCATTAAGTACAAAATTTTCAAAATTTCCCGCACCCCACACTTAAAATATTCTACGTCCCAAAAGCATCAAATTAGAATACAAAAAGGGTGAGAAATACTCCCTGAGGCCTCTAAGCCTTACTAATAGCATGTTTTCTTTCATTTTTGCACAAGTGGGTTATCAACCCCACACTTATCCTCTTTCATGCTCCTTAGCTTCCTCTTCTAAGGCTACTCAGACTTGCCCTCAACCTGTGCTTAATTCATCACCAAAAACAACAACAAAGTGAAAATACACAAAATAAAATGAAAAGAAAAATAAAATTGTACCTGCGGTACCTTTGGATTGCCTCCCAAGTAGCGCTTGATTTTACGTCGCGGCACGACATGTACTATCCTTCTCAAGACATCCTCAAACCAGTGTTCTCTTTCGTGAACCATCTTCTTCTCTTTTTATTTTTTGAGGGAACAACCTCCACTCTGTCCCTCTCTGCTTCCAACTTCTTCTCTAACTTAAGACCTCCATCAGACTCGGGCTGAAATGTGATCATCTCTTGCGGCAGTGGACCTATGAAATATGCCACCCCACACTTATCCTCTAACAACACACTGACATTACAAAGATCTCGGTAGTGTGTGGGTGGGTTGATCTCTTGGTAAACTCGGAAGAGCTCTTCTTCATCATCGACCCTCATTTTAAGGGTCCTTGCTCTTACATTTATAATTGCTCCTCCAGTGGCAAAGAATGGCCGTCCCAAGATCAGAGGTACCTTATTATCAACTTTAAAATCAAGTATGATGAAATCACGGGGTATAATGAACTTACCCACTTTGATGAGAAGGTCCTCGATTACTCCATCTGGTGCCACTTGAGACTTGTCTTCTAGCTGCAGCATCATTCGTGTTGGCCTCAGCTAACCCAACCCCAAGGGGTTAAACAAAGATAGGGGCATTAGATTTACTGCTGCCCCTAAATCACATAGAGCTCTTATCACTTCAGCTTTACCAATTTGTATGGGGAGGGTAAAACTCCCTAGGTCTTTGAGCTTTTTCTGTATCTTTCTCATTACCCTATAGCTGCACTCCTTAGTCAGTGCCACAGTTTGAACATCCAGCAATCTGACTTTGTTGGCCACCACATCTTTCAAGTACTTAGCGTATTGTGTATACCCTGCAAAACATCAAGCAAAGGCAAATTTATGTGAAGTTCTTTGAAAATATCAAAGAACTTTTTAAAGCATTCCTCCTCCTTGCTCTTCTTGAGTCTTTGCGAGAATGGTGGTGGTGTTCTCTGTGTTGGATACAATGATGATTGTGCATTTTGTTGCACAGTACTTTGATTATCACCCTTGTCAGTAGGTGGTCCCTTTTTGACCAGCTCTGGCTGCACCTCATTTCTCTTTTCCTTTAGTGGTGCATTAGCCAATTGCCTGCCACTACTTAGACTGATGGCATTGACCTGTAGGGGGTTTGTATCTATGTCACTGGGTAATCCTCCCTAAGGTTTGGTGTGCTGAGTAGTTACTAATTGACCCATTTGCTTCTCTAGATTGTGGGTGGCCAAATATAGATTTTTCAAATCTGATGCCATCCTTGCCCGATTCTCTGCTTATTGGGTCTGCGTAGCCATAATTTTCTGCAACATCTCCTCAATGTTGTTGCTTCTCGACTGGCCACCATTTCGCCTGTTCTGCTGCTGATATTGCTGTTGCTGAGGTTGCAGGTAGCTCTGACTCTGATTTCCACCCCAAGAAAAATTTGGGTGGCTCTGCTAATTCTTGTTATAGTTGTTCCCAAAATTCTAATTGTTTCTTTAAACATTCCCAACAAAATTGACCAATTTAGGATTGACCCCATAAGATTCTGCATTATGCCCATTATTACCATAGATTTCACACCAACTAGGAGCCTACTGAATTGCATTCACCTATCCCTGCGGTTGATTCATACTTAATTTATTGAACTGAGTCATCATTTGATGTTGAAATGATGATAGTTGTGCCGCCAAGGCATTGACACCATCCATCTCTATCAGCCCTGCTGCTCTCTTTCCTACCCCTCTCGATGAATTGTTGTGCCACTATGGATTTACCTGAGAAATCCTATTCAATAGAGTGTAAAACTCATCATAAGTTTTCTTTAATGCTTGTGCACCCGATGTAGAGTCTAGTAAAATTTTGGTGTGTGGTCTAGACTCTCCACAAAAGTATGGGCTAGCACTTCATTGGACTGCTGGTGATGGGGGCAGTCTCTCAATAATGACTTGAATCTCTCCCAAGCCAAATACAAGTTCTTCTCCATCCTCTACTTAAAGCTTAATATTTCACTCCTGAGTTTGGTAGTCTTGCCTGAAGGGAAGAATCTGATGAGGAACTTCTTTGCTAAGTCGTCCCAAAAAGTAATCGAATTAGGTGGCTCAGCCTTCAACCACCTCTTTGCCTCTCCCAACAATGAAAATGGGAAGAGTGTGAGTCGGACATAATCAGTTGACACTCCAGTGGGGACAAGGTGTCACTGATCTCCAAGATGTTTTGTAAGTGCTGCTGTGGGTCCTTGTAAGTCATCCCAGTGAACTGGCTACTCGAATGTAACAACTACACCATGTTCTGTTTAAGCTCAAAGTTACATCCAGGCTCCAATTTGCGGATACTGGAGGTCACATTCTTCACTAGTGGGATTGCCACTTCGCGAACTGGTCGGGCTGCCATTTGGTCAGGTAACAACTCTATTTGCCCTGCTGGTGGATGTTGTTGCAACTGCTCTTGTAACCTTTTCAACTTTTGCTCTAGATCTTTCCTCTGAGTAAATGCAGTTGGCATTCAGGTTCCAACAATGGTTCCACCAGCTCCCTATTCCTTGCCAATTCTGCAAGGACAACCTGTCACCTGCAACGTAGCGGACTAAGACCAAGTTTTTCAACATTTAAGGAAATTAAAAATCACACAAAAATAGAAAAATTCACTATACTTCGCCAGTCCCTGGAAACAGCACCAAAAACTTATTGCGCTCCAGCGCAATCCCAAGCGTACATGGTCGTACAAGTAATACAGTGGCCCTTTTTAAGAGCTGGATGTCGAACGCACAGGGACTGGACCAATTCAGCAAATTATCAATTTCAAGTGTTCAAATTAACCTTCACAAGTGTTGATTATAGAAATTTTAGGAAATTCTAATTAAGTCTAAGGATGATCAAAAAATACTCGAGAAACAATACAAGAATCAACTAGAGTTAAGGCTTAATAATCATGCAATGCTACAATTCACAATGGTTCGAGTATGAAAACTTTAGTTGTTGTCTCACATAATTAGATTGCTATGTTCATGGTCTTTCGAGCCTCTAAACACGACAGACTAGTCTCACACCTCAATCCTTGAGCGGGGGTGTGATATCCTAATTCGTGAGCCATTTAAATACATGGATGCGATTTACGGAGTTTGTGCCCTTGATTATGGACTTTCGTACCTCTAATCATTTACCTGGACTTAGCTTCACAACTACTTCTACGAGTGATGATGTGATAAGTCTAAGCCGGTGTCTCTCTCATCCTGTTTTAATAACCAAGCAAGGCAAATTAGGTATAATTTCTATCCTAATCGTGAATCCTATCATAAAGGTAAGAACTTTCTCCCTACATTCTCATATTCTATCCTAGGGTTACTCTTTCGAGCTTTTACCTAAGCTTAACGCATTTGTTTTCATGGTGATCAAGCATAAAAACAATAATAATGAAGAATGTAAGACAAAACAACAACTAAAACTCAAACTAATGAAGAATTCATGCAATTACAATCATATTACATAGCCTCAACCCTAGAGGAAGGGTTTTAGCCACTCATGTTCGTACAAATACTCAAAAGCATAATTCGAGTGACGTACTTATAAGAATAATTAAAAGTGAAGGAAAAACAATGAACCCTAGGTAGAGTTCTTCACTTCTCCCTTCGCTCCTTTACAGTTTCCCAAAGATATTTCGTGATAATGAAATTTGGAGCTATGGTTTTAATTTATACTAAGTGAGAAAATTACACTTTTGGCCGGCCATGGACTGCCTCCGTGTCATAGAGCTGGTCGCACCAATTTACCTCCGTGACACGGAGCTAATGCACATTCACGGATACAAAATATATCAAGGACATCGTGGCAAACAAAAGCAGGTTGACTGAGTACGCCACAGTGGCTCTTACGGAGGAGCGCACTTCACGGATACAAAATAGGTTGCCCACAAAGCTCAAGGACCCTGGGAGCTTTACAATTCAAATTACAACTGGGCAGAGTATCCGAGCTCGTGGATTATGTGATTTGGGAGCGAGCATTAACTTGATGCCGACATCGGTATTCAAGAAGTTGGGGCTAGGGAGTCCTAGACCAACAACAGTGATCTTGCAACTGGCGAATCGTTCCTTAACCAGACCTGATGACATTGTGGAAGACGTGCTGGTGCAAGTGGGCTCCCTTATCTTCCCGGTAGACTTCGTCGTGCTGGATTTTGAGCCAGACGCGGAAGTCCCATTTATTTTGGGACGTCCTTTCTTGGCGACCGGGAAATCACTTATTGATGTAGCGGCAGGGCAACTAACTATGCGGGCCCATGACAAGGTGGAGGTGTTTGAGGTGTACAAGGCTACAAAGCTGCCGGCCGTGTACGAGGAACTCTCAGTGATCAACGTGCTTGATCGAGCGGATAGTGCTCAGAGCGTTGAGTCACGGGAGCTATTGGGGAAACCACCGGAGAAGTGTAAGCATGACATGGGTGAGGACGGTAGTCGAGAGAAGATGTCCGTCACCCTAGAGGATGACTGAGCTTAATGACATCGAGCCGCGACGGTAAACCAGGCTCTGCACGGGAGGCAACCCGTGAAATTTTCGTAATATGTGAATAGATTTCGTAGAAGAAACAAAAAGAAAAGAAAAAATGAGAAAAATAAAAATAAAAACAAAAAAATTGTATTTTATGTTAAATCTATAAATTCTAACCAATTTCTTGTTGTGAGATGAATTTCAGGTTGAACGGAGGGTAAAAATGCAAAGGATCGCAAAGGAAAAATTGAGGTAAGAAAAATAATAAAAAGTGGCAAAACAGTGAGCCTGCGCGATGGCTCTGTGTCACGGAGGGAGTGCTCCGCGTTACCCTCTGTGACACGTTGAAGTGTAATCTGGAATTTTTGAAAAATTCCAGAGTACCTGTGCGATGGCTCCGTGTCACGGAGGGCATGCTCCGCGTTACCCTCCGTGACACGTTGAAGTGTTATTCGCCACGGGTCACACCGGGTCGCCGGGTGACCCGCGCGAACCCCCCCCCCTTTAACCCCGAAAACACCCAATTTTTCCCATTTTTCACTCCCCTCCGTGACAAACAACCCAAAATTCCCACTTCCCCAATGTGACACGGACCTAGGAGAGAAAAGTCTTCAACTTTTCTTCGATATCATCGAATTGAAGGTGTTATACCCCGTAAAATTCCCAACACTTAGATGGCCTATTCGCGTGTTGGTTAAGAGTATTTGAAGGCCATACATGCTAGAAAAAGGCCCGGGAAAAGACCGGACAAGAAATCTGTCGAACCATCGCGAAAGGAGCTGGGGCAGAGCCCCTCCGCGATGGCAACGTGTCACGGAGGTGGAGCCTCCGTGTTGGCTCCGTGACACGTTGGCCCTGTCCAGGCCCAACTATATAAGCCTTCCACTTCGATTTTAAATGATATAATTCTTATAATTTCCAGCGAAAATAGAGAGAAAATCAGAGAGGAAGAGGAACGAAGGTTTCTTGATAATTTCCTTCCGATTACGTCGTCAAACGCGGTCCAAACTCAAATTAACTCCAGCAACTGAGGTATTAAGAAGTAAGGAGCATTCTTACGGATTTAGTTTCGCGAAATTCGGCCGGCGAATCATCGTGCTACCGAACTAAGGTAAGTGGAATTGCTCCAAATTAGTATCAATATACTCCTACCTTAAAGTGAGTATTTCTCCCTTCTGGACTTTCGAGAAATAGCGAGTTTTTGACCGTATTTCGATAAGCCAAAGTTTAAGCTATAAATATGTCGAAAGTAACATTTTCTTTCAGAATATTGGTGTATTTAGTTCTAATTGACGTGTATATGAATGTAGTTGGGAGAAACAGAAGAAGTACTGATGGAAATCACATCGGTCAGTCGGGTGCTCAGAAACCAGGTATGTGAAGCTATTCTTTCGGCAGGCCAGGAGGTACAGTCTAGAAAATAAATAGAATAAAGGCTATTGATAGATACCCAGCGTACAGGAATGATTTTAGTACGATTTCCAGCAAGCATGCTAGTATATCACTATGTATCATGCGATAAACAGAATAACAGATAGTCAGATGATTTTAGATAGTAATGTGGTATCAGCTAGTAGCTCAGCATGTTCTTACGTAATATCCAGAATGGTAGTTGTAAAAGCAGTATAATGAATTAGTAAGATTACAGATAGTATGTATTACATTTGTTGAGACTGTATCCGGTATTAGATGACACATTTTATATTATTGAGCTATATCTAGTTATAGATGGCATGTTCTATGTTATTGAGTTATATCCAGATATAATCAGATCAGTAATCAGATATAGAAATAGCTCCAGATACCGATATAGCTCCAGATACAGATGTAGCTCCAGAAACAGATATGGCTCTAGAAATCGATATAGCTTCAGATCACGGGTAACAATAGTCAGATAAACAGATAAAGGCCTGGTAGCAGTTAACTCAGCAATCAGAAACAGTGTAAAACAAAATATAGCATCAGTTGTTTAATATGGACTGACCTTGAAATAAAAGAAGAGAATATGATTAGTATTTTTCATTTGAGCGTGCTTGCTGTGTATGTGTTTTGCATGTTGAGAATTGTTATGGCATGTGGGCACCCTTTAGCATCCCCACCGCCCCTGGGTTATAGCTGTGTCGATACCAGATTCAGATACCGCCACCAGCTGGGCGATGCCGTCCGCCTAGAGGACGATGATGGCCGACCACCATGATAATACGGTCCAGATTACCCAGCTTGCAGGGGCAGTTCAGTTCGCTCTGCGTAGAGCCAGTATACCCTGTTTACAGGGGCAGATTACTCTGTGTGTGCTTGTGGCCGGGAGCAGTTTCAGATATAGATTTTTATAAAATTACCCTGTTGCGTTCTTGCACCCAGGGGCAGTTTCAGTTACAGATACACCAGAGAACTACCTCGTGAGCACTTGCGCCCAGAGGCAGGAGTTTTCGGACTCAGACACAGTTTATTGTCAGAGGCCGAGGCCTGAGCTACGTACCCAAGGAGGCCGATAGGAGGAGCTCACAGTTATCAGATGAGTGGAGTGACTTGTTTTTGGTTGGTTTAGACCCGGGTAGGGGTAAATAGATTGTTCTGTTGGTTGGCACCTTCCGGCTTATGGGGGTCGGTCAGGTATTGTGTGTATTTATATGTATATCTATATGTGCTATTAGATACTGATAGACAGTAGGACAACACGTCATCAGGTATGCTCAGTTTAGTTACAGAATAAGTAAACTCTCCCCAGTTATCCTCAGCCAGGTAGACTCAGCTACTTCCTGCTTACATGTCATGTTATTGTTGTTACCCATTTCAGTTGTATATTTCAGTTTACTTTACATGCTCAGTACCTATGGTACTGACACCCGTGGGGGCGCAGCATTGCATGCCTGCAGGTACTCATAGACGAGGAGGCGATCCCTCGTGATCCTATCCAGCGCAGAGTCATCAGCTCCTATCATCCGGAGCTTGATATTTAGAGGTGTTTTTTTCATTTTTCTTTTGTTGTATAGTATGGGTAGGTCGGGGCCCTGTCCCGACCATTCTATTATTACTTCCTAGAGGCTTGCAGTTTGATGTTTCCCTATGGTAGTGGAGCCGGTCGTGTGGGGCCGTGCAGGTGTATATGTGTCTGGTTGATTATGTTGGATGTGTGGGGCCATAGTCTGCTAGTAGTGGTGACCTTACCGGTCACATAGTTACTCAGTATACTATTGTTAAGTTGCAGATAACTAGACATCATGGTGGCCTTGTCAGCCCGCATAGGTTCCCCTATATGAGATGATTCTGGTTAGCTGATGATACAGTACAGGTGGCTATAGGCCCAGTCGGCCGGAGGCTGTATTTACAACCGTTATATAGCCGGTTCGTTTCTTGAAATAGAGCCAAAGTCAGCCAAAGCACCAGATATGCTCAGGCTTGACCATTTAGTAGTTCAGAGTCTAGCAGGCACCAGGTGCCCATCATGCCCCCGCCAAGGTGGGGTGTGACAAACTTGGTATCAGAGCAGTTCGGGTCCCAGGGAGTCTGCAAGCCGTGCTAAGTAGAGTCTTGTCTTTGGATGTGCTGTGCACCACATACTATAGGCAGGAGGCTGTGAGGCATAATAGGATGGTTACCCTTCTTTCATACTCAGTCGTGCCATAGCACAGTACAGTATAGGGTCGAGTTCTTAAAACTTATCATATTCTTTGTCTACAGATAAAGTTGGCAGATCAGCGACATCCTGCTACAGGCAGGAGATTAGATATAGCGGCCGGCGAAGGCACCAGTGGGATGCCTTACTTACAACCAGATTCAGTCTGGTCTGAGGGCGATACGGAGGTGTCATCTCAACCCTCCCCAGCAGTCTCTGCCTCGCCAGACTCCATTTGAGGCAGTACCGCCTCCCACAGCTCCTACACCTACTTCATCTGATCAGGAGCTACATAGTGCGGTGGTTATGTTGACCCAGATGCTAGTTACTCAGCATCAACCAGTACCACCTGCAGCAGCAGAATCCCTAGGTAGGCCAGGTAGTTCCAGGGTTAGAGAATTCTTGGCACTGGGACCCCCTCAGTTTACAGGGTCAGATTCCGCAGAGGACCCCCAGGATTTCCTAGACCAGATGCAGAGAATTTTCCGGGTTATGCATGTGACCCCTACAGAATCAGTTGAGCTGGCAGTGTTTCGGTTACGGGACATAGTTGTATTATGGTACGAAAGTTGGGAGAGATCTCGGGGAAGAGATGCAGCCCCTCCTACTTGGTCCAGCTTCTCAGAGGCCTTCCTGGACCACTACTTACCCCGGGAGGTCATACAGGCCCGGATGGACCAGTTCTTACACTTAGAACAGGGGGCCAGGAGCGTCCGTGAGTATTCCTTACAGTTCGACTCCTTAGCCCGCTTTGCTCCAGCATTTGTGGACACCATGTCGTCCAGAGTCCATCGCTTTATTATGGGCCTGAATTCAGATTACATAGAGACATGCATGACGGCTACTTTGAGAGAGGACATGGACATAGCAAGGGTATAGGCCTTCGCACAGACAATTGAGGGCCTGAGACAGCGGCAGCGGGGCGACAGGCAGGCGACTTCAGAGTAGCGCCGTAGAAATAGACCCGCTGAGATTCAGGGGGAAACCCCTAGGGGGCCGAGACCACGGTTTTCAGATAGGCCACCCAGATCCTTACCTCCAGTACAGCAGCAGAGAGGCAGATTTGTTCGCCGGAGTCAGTCAGAGTCCGGTAGCAGTTTACGGACAGTAGCATCACCTCAGCAGCGGAGGGCAGAACAGAGTAGATTTGCACCTACCCCTTGTCCTATATGCCACCGACCCCATTCTGGAGCCTGCAGGCAAGGCTTCTCAGGGTGTTATAACTGCGGGCAGGAAGGGCATTTAATGAGAGATTGTCCGGCCAGAGGGTAGGGTAGCCGGGATAGTCTGGATAGAATATCAGCGGGGCCACGAGCTCTAGCAGCCCCAGCAGGGCGCAGACCCTCAGGTTCAGCAAAAAGGGGCTGAGGTAGATTAGGAGCCTCTGGCTCAGGTGCAGGCCCCAGCCGTACCTATGCATTACCAGGGAGGCAGGATTCAGAGTCATCTCCCGACGTGGTCACAGGTATATTGATTATCTGCTCATACCCTGTTTATGTATTGATTGATCCAGGGTCTACCTTGTCATATATTACACCATTTGTGGCTCGGAAGTTGGGTATCAAACCAGAATTGCTCCAGCAGCCCTTTTCAGTGCTTACACCGGTCGGTGACTCGATTACAACTAAAAGAGTTTACCGAGGATGTACGGTAGAAGTTGCTGATCGCCAGACCAAAGTAGACTTAATAGAACTTGAGATGGTCGACTTTGATGCCATTATGGGTATGGACTGGTTAGTGCAATGCTATGCCAACTTAGAATGTTGGACCAAGATGGTCCGATTTCACTTTCCGGGGGAAGCAGTGCGAGAATGGAAAGGGAGCACAGCTACGCCAAAAGGTAGGTTTATTTCCTACCTTCGAGCGAGAAAATTAATAGCAAAGGGATGTATTTACCACCTAGTTAGAGTCCAGGACGTTCGGGTGGAACCTCCGACTCTTCAGTCTGTTCCAGTGGTCAATGAATTCCCTTACGTATTTCCAGAGGAGTTGCCTGGTATCCCTCCCAAAAGGGAGATAGATTTTGCAATTGACTTGTTGCCAGGGACTCAACCTATATCGATCCCCCCGTATCGCATGGCACCAACTGAGCTTAGAGAGTTGAAAGAGCAGTTAAAAGATTTTCTTGACAAAGGCTTTATCAGGCCTAGTACTTCCCCGTGGGGTGCGCCAGTTCTGTTTGTAAGAAAGAAAGATGGCTCACTCCGTATGTGCATAGACTACCTGCTGAATAAGGTAACGGTTAAAAACAAATACCCTCTCCCTAGAATAGATGATTTGTTTGACCAGTTGCAGGGGGCCAGATGTTCTCTAAGATAGATCTGAGGTCCGGATACCACCAGGTCCGAGTTCGTGAGAGGGACATTCCAAAGACTGCTTTCAGGACCATATATGGTCACTTTGAATTTCTAGTCATATCTTTTGGGCTAACGAATGCTCCTGCAGTGTTTATGGACCTGATGAACAACATATTCAGACCGTATTTGGATCTGTTCGTGATAGTATTTATCGATGATATTCTGGTATACTCTCATTCAGAGACAGATCACCAGGACCATTTACGAACAGTACTCCAGATCCTTAGAGACCGTCAGCTGTACGCCAAGTTTTCTAAGTGTGAGTTCTGGCTGAACTCAGTTGCCTTTTTGGGGCATATCGTGTCGGATGCTGGTATACAGGTGGACACACAGAAAATAGGGGCGGTCAAGACATGGCCCATACCTACCACTCGACCGAGGTTCGCAGTTTCCTGGGTTTAGCAGGGTATTACCGGAGATTTGTTGAAGGATTCTCCACTATAGCAGCACCTCTGACAAAGCTGACACAGAAAGCAGTGAAATTTCAGTGGACGGAGGCATGTGAGCAAAGTTTTCAAGAATTAAAAGACAGATTGACCTCCGCCCCAGTACTAGCATTGCCAGAGGGAACAGATGGGTATGCGGTGTATTGCGACGCTTCAGGTATTGGACTGGGTTATGTGCTGATACAACATGGAAAGGTAATTGCTTATTCTTCCAGACAGCTGAGGAAGCACGAAAAGAACTATCTGACCCACGACCTGGAATTGGCCGCAGTGATCCACGCTCTGAAAATCTGGAGGCATTATCTGTATGGCATTCACGTAGACATTTTTACAGATCAAAAAAGCCTGCAGTATATTTTCACACAGAGGGAGTTAAATATGCGGCAACGTCGTTGGTTAGAATTGCTGAAAGATTATGACGTAAATATTCTCTACCACCCAAGGAGAGCTAATGTAGTAGCAGATGCCCTCAACCGTAAGTCAATGGGGAGTTTAGCGTATTTGCGACCCGAGAAGCGGGAGTTAGCCAAGGAAATTCACCAGCTAGCTGGTTTAGTCATTCGAGTAGTAGAAACAGAAAATAACAGAGTGGTGATTCAGAACTTTGCTGTGTCATCATTAGTTACAAAGGTAAAGGAACGACAGTACGAGGACCCTGACTTAGTCCAGCTCAGAGATAAAGTTCAGAAAGGTAAGGAGCCAGATTTCCAAGTGACTGAGGATGAAGTGCTGCGTTGTAAGGGCCGCCTATGTGTACCGAATGTTTTAGGGCTTCGCCAGCAGATCTTGCATGAGGTACATTACGCTCGCTATTACCTCCATCCAGGAGCAACAAAAATGTACCACGACATCAGAGACATCTACTGGTGGCCAGGTATGAAAGCTGAAATAGCTGAATTTGTATCTAGATGTCCTAACTGCCAGCAGGTGAAAGCAGAACACCAGAAACTGGGTGGTCTGACACAAGATATAGCCGTGCCTTTGTGGAAATGGGAAGCGATAAATATGGATTTTGTAACAGGGTTACCCCGTACCAGACATAGACACGATTCTATTTGGGTAATAGTTGACAGGCTGACAAAATCAGCTCATTTCCTGTCAGTGAAAGCTACTTTCTCTGCCGAGGATTATGCCGAATTATATATCAGAGAAATAGTTAGATTACATGGAGTGCCAGTATCTATTATTTCATACAGAGGAGCACAGTTTACAGCTAGGTTTTGGCAGTCATTTCAGAGAGGTATGGGGACGCAGATTAACTTAAGTACAACCTTTCATCCTCAGACAGACAGGCAAGCAGAACGAACTATCCAGACGCTCGAAGATATGCTACGAGCGTGTGTACTAGATTTTGGGGGTAGTTGGGATGAGCATCTGCCGTTGATTGAATTTGCCTATAATAACAATTATCATTCAGCTATCCAGATGGCGCCCTTTGAAGCATAATACGGGCAGAAATGTAGATCACCGGTTGGCTAGTTCTAAGTGGGGGAGACAGCGCTGATCGGGCCAGATATTATTCGTCAGTCAGAAGAGGCAGTGAAGCTTATCAGGGAACGCCTACTGACTGCTCAGAGCCGCCAGAAGTCTTATGCGGATATGTGGCGCAGAAATCTAGAATTTGCAGTGGATGACTGGGTATATTTGAAAGTGTCTCCGATGAAAGGGGTGATGAGATTTGGCAAGAAAGGCAAACTTAGCCCGAGGTTCATTGGGCCATATCAGATTCGGCGGAGAATAGGCCGAGTTGCATACGAATTGAACTTGCCTCCAGAGTTAGCGTCTGTTCACCCAGTATTCCATGTATCTATGTTGAGGAAGTCCGTAGGAGACCCTTCCACAGTTGTTCCAATTCAGGATGTTCAGGTTACAGAAGAGTTAGCATATGAAGAGGTTCCAGTAGCCATCTTAGACAGACAGAATCATAGATTGAGAACTAAAGATGTTGCGTCTGTCAAGGTATTGTGGCGTAACAGGAACCGAGAGGAGAAGACTTGGGAAGCGGAAGAAGATATGAAGACCAGATACCCTCATTTATTCCAGGCCTAGTCAGGCAATAGGTATGTTGGTATTATTATCTTATGCAGTGCCTTATAGTATACATATAAATGAGAAGGTCTATTTTAATCTGTTATTTAAATACTTTGGTATTGTGTGGAGTACCTGTATGGGACTTTTCTGCATTTCCGGTTTTTGGGATAGTCCATATTACAGGGGAAACTCTGCCAAAATTTTTCTAGAAACAAGTTGAGTAAGTCGAGAAGTCCTCTAGATAGAAATTTACATTCGAGGACGAATGTTCTTAAGGGGGGAGAATGTTATACCCCGTAAAATTCCCAACACATAGATGTCCTATTCGCGTGTTGGTTAAGAGTATTTGAAGGCCATACATGCTAGAAAAAGGCCCGGGAAAAGACCGGACAAGAAATCTGTCGAACCATCGCGAAAGGAGCCGGGGCAGTGCCCCTCCGCGATGGCAACGTGTCACGAAGGTGGAGCCTCCGCGTTGGCTCCGTGACACGTTGGCCCTGTCCAGGACCAACTATATAAGCCCTCCACTTCGGTTTTAAATGATATAATTCTTATAATTTCTAGTGAAAACAGAGAGAAAATCAGAGAGGAAGAGGAACAAAGGTTTCTTGATAATTTCCTTCCGATTACGCCGTCAAACGCGGTCCAAACTTAAATTAACTCCAGAAACCGAGGTATTAAGCAGTAAGGAGCATTCCTACGGATTTCGTTTCGCGAAATTCGGCCGGCGAATCGTCGTGCTACCGAACTAAGGTAAGTGGAATTGCTCCAAATTAGTATCAATATACTCCTAGCCTTAAAGTGAGTATTTCTCCCTTCTGGACTTTCGAGAAATAGCGAGTTTTTGACCATATTTCGATAAGCCAAAGTTTAAGCTATAAATATGTCAAAAGTAACATTTTCTTTCAGAATATTGGTGTATTTGGTTCTAATTAACGTGTATATGAACGTAGTTGGGAGAAAGAGAAGAAGTACTGACGAAAATCACATCAATCAGTTGGGTGCTCAGAAACCAGGTATGTAAAGGTATTCTTTCGGCAGGCCAGGAGGTACAGTCTAGAAAATAAATAGAATAAAGGCTATTGATAGATACCCAGCGTACAAGAACGATTTTAGTACGATTTCCAGCAAGCATGCTAGTATATCACTATGTATCATGCGATAAACAGAATAACGGATAGTCAGATGATTTTAGATAGTAATGTGTTATCAGCTAGTAGCTCAGCATGTTCTTACGTAATATCCAGAATGGAAGTTGTAAAAGCAGTATAATAAATTAGTAAGATTACAGATAGTATGTATTACATTTGTTGAGACTGTATCCGGTATTAGATGACACATTTTATATTATTGAGCTATATCCAGTTATAGATGGCATGTTCTATGTTATTGAGTTATATCCAGATATAATCAGATCAGTAATCAGATATAGAAATAGCTCCAGATACCGATATAGCTCCAGATACAGATGTAGCTCCAGAAACAGATATGGCTCTAGAAACCGATATAGCTTCAGATCACGGGTAACAATAGTCAGATAAACAGATAAAGGCCTGGTAGCAGTTAGCTCAGCAATCAGAAACAGTGTAAAACAAAATATAGCATCAGTTGTTTAATATGGACTGGCCTTGAAATAAAAGAAGAGAATATGATTAGTATTTTTCATTTAAGCATGCTTGCTGTGTATGTGTTTTGCATGTTGAGACTTGTTATGGCATGTGGGCACCCTTTAGCATCCCCACCGCCCCTAGGTTATAGCTGTGTCGATACCAGATTCAGATACCACCACTAGCTGGGCAATGTCGTCCGCCTAGAGGACGATGATGGCCGACCACCATGATAATACAGTCCAGATTACCCTGCTTGCAGGGGAAGTTCAGTTCGCTCTGCGCAGAGCCAGTATTCCCTGTTTACAAGGGCAGATTACTCTGTGTGCGCTTGTGGCCGGGGGCAGTTTCAGATACATATTTTTATAAAATTACCCTGTTGCGTGCTTGCACCCAGGGGCAATTTCAGTTACAGATACAACAGCAGATTACCCCGTGAGAACTTGCGCCTAGAGGCAGGAGTCTTCGGACTCAGACACAGTTTATTGTCAGAGGCCGAGGCCTGAGCTACATACCCAAGGAGGCCGGTAGGAGGAGCTCACAGTTATCAAATGAGTGGAGTGACTTGTTTTTGGTTGGTTTAGACCCGGGTAGGGGTAAATAGATTATTCTGTTGGTTGGCACCTTCTGGCTTATGGGGGTCGGTCAGGTATTGTGTGTATTTATATGTATATCTATATGTGCTATTAGATACTGATAGACAGTAGGACGACACGTCATCAGGTACGCTCAGTTTAGTTACAGAATAAGTAAACTCTCCCCAGTTTTCTCAGCCAGGTAGACTCAGCTACTTCCTGCTTACATGTCATGTTATTGTTGTTACCCATTTCAGTTGTATATTTCAGTTTGCTTTACATGCTCAGTACCTGTGGTACTGACGCCCGTGGGGGCACTGCATTGTTTGCCTGTAGATACTCATAGATGAGGAGGTGATCCCTCGTGATCCTAGCCAGCGCAGAGTCATCAGCTCCTGTCATCCGGAGCTTGATATTTAGAGGTGTTTTTTTCATTTTTCTTTTGTTGTATAGTATGGGTAGGTCGGGGCCCTGTCCCGACCATTCTATTATTACTTCCTAGAGGCTTGCAGTCTGATGTTTCCTTGTAGTAGTGGAGCCAGTCGTGTGGGGCCGTGCAGGTGTATATGTGTCTGGTTGATTATGTTGGCCGTGTGGGGCCATAGTCTGATAGTAGTGGTGACCTTGCCGGTCACGTAGTTACTCAGTATACTATTGTTAAGTTGCAGATAACTAGATAGCATGGTGGCCTTGTCGGCCCACATAGGTTCCCCTATATGAGATGATTCTGGTTAGCTGATGATACAGTACAGGTAGCTATAGGCCCAGTCGGTCGGAGGCTGTATTTACAGCCGTTATATAGCCAGTTCGTTTTCTTGAAATAGAGCCAGAGTCAGCCAAAGCACCAGATGTGCTCAGGCTGGACCATTTAGCAGCTCAGAGTCTAGCAGGCACCAGGTGCCCGTCATGCCCCCCCCCCAAGGTGGGGTGTGACAGAAGGTATGTTCGTTAACTTCATCTCATTTCTTGTCTAATTTTTCCGATTTTGAGCATAGGAAGTGAGGAAAACTTGCCCTAATTGTAAATTGAGCTTGAATTTATGTAAGCTATTGTTAATTGATGTTTGTAGTATCGTTGTGATTATATGAACTCGATAAATACATGGGTGATTGAAATTCTTGCGAAATTGTAGCTAGGGTTAGAATTCGAATATGAAGAAGTTAAAATTGAGTTGAAATGTGAAATTCTTCGTGGTTTGTGCATGTTGAGTGAAGTAAATGATGTTGTGCTTAATGTTAAGATGCTAAAGGCGCGACGGATTTTCGGGATAATGAAATTGTTGAAATTGCATAGAAATTGGGGGAATTGCATCGGTTTTGGTTATAGAAATTTTCGCTAAGTTCTATGTGATGAAATGTTATCGATGGTAATAGTGGATTAGCTGTACAAAGTATGAGTAGTACATAGAATGTATACCGTCGAACCCTCTGAATGCACGAGACATTTTTGTTATTGTTTCTTTATTTTGAAAGTTAGAAAAAGAGGTTTGTCTTGCTGTAATGTTGTGATTGTGGCTAAAGACTAAGTGTGGGGTGTCCTATCTTAACCCAACCTTAGTCGAAGCTAATTTTACTTTGAATAACATTGAAACTGTCTGTTTGGTTTGATAGAAACAAGGCAAGCAGGCAAGATAAAGGGAAGGGCGCATCTACATCGGGCGCCGGAAGGAAAAGAATCAGACTAGGAACAACAGTCCTAGTAGCACCAGCGGTTTCGCGCGGCCAACGTCGCCAATACGGAACCCGATGGGTGACAGAGGAAGGGAAGAAATGGTACGCAAAGCATAAGGAAAGCAAATACTTCCCCGAGGAGCACATTGCTAGGGAACCGTTGGCACAGGAATTCCCCAGGATTGTCCATAGGATTGATGCAGCTGGGCTGAACTTCATCTTTGAAGAGCCCAAGGAGTGCAAACTGCACCTGATTCGGGAGTTCTACGCCAACTGGAACCCAACACTCAGAAGTCACACCATAAAGATAGGGGGGCAGGTAGTCACTTTTGAGCCTCATCACCTTAATGCCATTTTGGGGGCGCGGGACACAGACGCCCATGTACTCCGGCAGCTGAATATCACTCCACCATATGCGGACATCAGACGCACTCTGTGTGGAGCCCGGTCTACAGCATGGTGGAGCAGGCATAAGGAGAGGGGCTACCATCAGACATTGCCCTACTCACAGATGAATAGGGAAGCTAGGATATGGCTTAAGATTGTTTGTTCCTGCCTGATCCCGGGGGTGCATATGACAGATTTCACCCGGGATCGTGTGTGCTTGGTCTATGCCTTGATGAAAGGGCTGGAAATAAATGTTGGGGCGGTGATTATCTCTGCCATGAAGAGAGCCCGTTTGCATCAAGGGCACAGGTACAGGTTTGGTGGCTTACTGACCACGTTCCTGAGGGGCCTGGATATTGAGGAAGAGGCCCTTGACTACATCCCGCAGATGGAGAGGCGGGCCTTAGATGTCACCAAAACTAAGGCACCCGACACCACTCACGGGCTAGTTCTCACACTAGCCGAGCGACATGCTTGGGATGATCAGTACATGGCTCGCATATTCGAGATGCAGATGCTCCAGCTGCGCATAGGCGGGAGGCCGGCAACAGAAGATGAGCTATGGCAGCTCGAGCTAGACTACCCTTTTGGCGAAAATGCCAAGGCTCTACGCCGAGTGGGGCCAACTTTTGTGGAGCCCACTGATGATGATGTCCCCACAGATGAGGAGACACGTCGCGACGACTCCGATGTTGAGTCAGATGATGACGATGGGGGCGATTCAGACATGGGAGATGAGGCAGCGACACCTGACGAAGAAGTGGAATACTTCAATTGATCAGGGAGTTTCACCACCCACTTTTGTGCTATGCTGAATTTTGTGAACACTGGGGACAGTGCTCGATTTAAGTGTGGGGTGGAAGTAGTTAGGTGATGGTTGTTGTTGTTATTAATGTCTCTGTTATGTTGTTGTGCTTGGAAAAACTTGTGACCCTGTGATTTTTGTGTGTATGTCTATAGTGTAATTAATGTGAAGCTGTTGTGTGCTGTTGAATGTTGTTAGCTGGTTTTGTAAATATTTTTGTTTTATTGAAATTATCAATTAAAATTTTTTGTGAAATTTTTTATTTTTGGGTTTCTCGACATTTGTTTTCGGTTCTTTTACCGAGAATAGTCCCACTGAACCGAAGTTGTAATTAGTGACCGTTCCCTATAATGGATGGATGACGACCGTCTTAAGGGAAATGCAGTCGATAGGAGTAGATTTCTTTTGTTCTTTTTAATTTGTTTCTTTTGTTTGTTTGTATCCCAAATGTGTCGTTACTTTATGGTTGCGAAATTCTGGTTGCGTGTTGTACATGATATTTAAAATGCAAAGGTGATTCGTATGAAAGCATACAACTTTGTAAATATGTTGAGATACCTAGGCCATAGAGTTCGATTCGGTGTGATTGAGGCTTAATGTTTGAATTCTTGTAATTAGCTGATTGAAGAGTCTGTGAATATGTCTTGAGTTGAGCATGTACAATAAGTGTGTGGTGAGGTTTCGTATCTTCCATGCTATTGTGAAGTGTCTAGAACTTGCCTGGAGTGTGTACGAAACAAAATGAAGGATGTGTATTGTAGGAAATGATGTAGGCATTCCTTTGCTTTAACCGAAAGTTTTTTTTTCATTATCGTACCCACCTTGAATGTACATCCTAGTTAGCCCATTGAGCTTTTAGCCTATTTTTTTCTCTTTTGTCAAAAAGGTGTAAACCGAGCTTAACCCCTTCTTTTCGTTATTCGTGAATTTGATCCAAAACTCTTAAGCGCTCAAGAAAAAAAATAATTTTCCCACAGTGTCAAGGAGTGAGAATGGTGAAAAGAAAAGAAAAAGCAGAGTGATGAAAGGAAAGGAAGGTCAAAGGTGCACTCGCTATAAATTAAATATAATGAAGACGTATAACAAATCTTTGTTATTAAGTCGAGTGTGCTTAAATATATGGGAACAAAAAAAAATAAAGACAGACTTCAAGAATGGGAGGATGAAGGAAGAAATAATGCCCATAAGGTTGATGGGATGTATTGAAAAAGTGCTTAAGGAAGCTAGTTGTTATTATTGGTTAGCCCAGTATTTTCTAGTTCCGTAGCTTACACTACAACCCGTTAAGTCCTACCTGATCTTACATCACGCGTCCTTATATTAGTGGAGTAATACAACAAAGGCAAGCCTGATGCCTGTGAATTCTTTTGGGAGAGAGAGCAAAATCTTGTGTATATGCCCCTGCATGTAATGTCTTTGAGTTCATGTGATTAAAAAGGGGAAAATTCTCTTGTGTTGTGAGGGCACATGCTCGACGAGAGATTGAAGTTCGTGTTGGATATCTTGATCAGCTGATTTGCATGAGTTTGCCGATATCGAGAGTCGATTCTTGAGTCTAGGAGGTCTTAATGTGTTGAAGGTCATTGTATTGATAAGACTATTCATGTTTTCTTGATGATTTGCTATATTAAATAATCGGTATAACCGTAGCTTGAATTGTCGAGCCAAAGTAGCCAGGATTGGGTGTCAATCGCATGAGGTGTAAGATTATTGTTCGGGGACGAACAAGGATTTAAGTGTGGGGTAAGTGATCTTGGGCAGATTTATATGCCCAAGTGATACTCAAATGTGTCATTTTGTCTTGTTTATCTATCGATGTTTGGACATTCTCATGTGAATTGTAATAAAATGTGAATTTATACTAACCAACATGATTAGCATGGTGTTGCAGGAAAAATATAATTTTACGAAGCTAAGATGCATGTTGGGAGAAATCGGGATTGGACTCGGAAGCTAGCAAGGAAAAAAAGCACAAGGAAAGCATGAATTAAAGGGGCTCCGCGATGGAGCCGTGTCACGTTGCCATCGCAGATGCATTCTGCCTGGATGCTGAAATTATGCCAAATTCCAGTGAAGGTGCGGGTTGGGGCCGTGGCACGTTGGCCTAGCCCCGCGTTGCACGCCGTGCCATGTTGGGTTTTAATACTTGGACGACCGGATTCCAGTGAGGGTCCACGTTGGTGGCATGTCACGTAGGTAGTGCTCCACGATGCACTCCGTGACACGTTGCTTGTTATTCCGGGAAAAATTCCCACTAGTATAAATAGAACACTTAGGTTCATTTTTAATTATTCTGACTTGGTGGAGCAAGAACGTGGGTTACAGGCAGTTGAGGGGATGAAAATCTCAGGGTTTTTCTCTATCTCCTTCTTCTTTATTTCAATTGCTTGTATGATTAACACTCATTTAACGATGTTTAATCCACAAATGAGTGGCTAAATTCCCTTCTTGCTGAGGTTAAGAACATTTGTATTGAAATGTGATTATTGATAAATTGGTTTTTCATCTTTTCTTCCATGGTTGTTCTATTGATTCTTGTTCTTACTGCGTTAATGTGTGGCCAACGTTAATGTATATCTAAAAAGTCCGGTTTCACTCGAGAGAGCAAGAAATTGGAAAGTTGTGAATTGATAGGATATGATCTTTTCTTAGTTTGGGAAAATTGAGAATTGATTTACCTTCAGGATAGAGATATACCTGAAAGTCGTATTAGTCAATTAAGGAATCGGTTTTGTATGGCTAGAACATGAATTTCTTTTTATCACAGAGATATAGGTGGAAGGTTCATGATTCTTAAGTTGGGTTAAATAAGAGAGTTTTAATCCATAGGCAATAATTCTTGACTAGCAACCGGAGGAAAGATTAATCAAATTGTATCGATAATTTATTTCTCTACATGTTCATTTTAGCCTCAGCATGCTCATACTTATAGGTCAGACTCAATTTGTATATTCGTTTTAGACTTAGTATAAAATTAGGAACAAAATATCAAAATCTTCTTCACAATGTTGTCTGCAATTTAGAGTTAACGTTTATTGACACTTGATTAGATTGATACCTTAGTCCAGTCCCTGTGGGATCGATACTTGGCTTACTTGAGCCACTTTACTACTTGTTCGACCACGTGCACTTGTGTGTAGTTATACCAAACAGGCCGAAAAATGCTCACCTCGAGTACGAGCCACTCATATCCAGTATTCACGCTCAGGCTTGATCATACTAACTCGCTCGTCTGGATACTCACCTCGGATATGAGCCTCTCATCTCAAAATAAGGCTGATTCATTCTCCTATTTCAACATGCCCCCTCATTTCCTTACTTGGTTACTATGGATTTAATCCACAGTTTTAGGAATAGTAGGTCACATTTCAATTTATTTAACAGAATAACATTCAACAATGAGAATTAATCATTACAAGCTATAAACAATCATGATCCGAGGCCATTTTGCAACTAGTTATTCAGTATATTACCCCATGCCCAAAAGTCATCGAAATGTGGTGTAACTAGCCTACATGCTAGATTAGGCCTTGATAAGGTGACAACACTACTGTGACAGCAGTCTCATTACGATGGTTGTAGTACCGCTGCAGCGGTACTACTCAGGCAATACTCTGACCCAGCTCTCCACCTAGATCCCTCAGATAATGTTTCTTCACAATCAGTTTACCCACTATTCATATGTGTGTCAACCAAACCCTATTGTTAAGTTACCCTTCTTTCTTAGGAAAACAATAATCAATTCAACACGAAACTATAAGAATCATAACCACATAAACTAGCAAAAGTTAACCATTAGCTTATTATCTCATACAATCGCACGGACTATCTGAACACCTACACCCATGACCATACTTGGGTCCCTTATTCGGGGCATACCATAAGAATAGCCCTTATGGTTTCCCAACTAAGACGGAACTCCAATAGTATAGACCCAAGACTCTTAGTACCCACGTATTTGCATATTATGAAAACTTTATCATCCTGTTCTTATATTTTCCCAATTGCTCTCTTCTCGTATTTACTTATAGATTATAGCCTGGCTGGTGGTGATTAGCATGGTAACTTCTCTCTTATTCATCAATGGCACATTAATCATTCTCACATATACGATTTTCTAATTGAAATCTAAAACATAGGTAAGCCATAGCCTACTTGGATGCCAAGCTAACGTCAAGAAGTCCCCAATTGCGTACTTTCCTCAAGTATTGAGTTCTTGCGGAGAATTGTCATGGGGGATGGTGAACCCCTCACCCTCTCTAGCCTCCTTATTTTCTTTCCTTGTTAGAAATCCTAAATTTTATTTCAAGGCATTTTTATTTACCAAACCTTATGGAAATAGGTCTTTAAATTCAAACATGGATAGAATTACGGTGTTCTATTATGCATCGTTTGCTGCAGCAAGGAGTCCTCCGCTGCAGCAGTCCCGCTACTGTGAAATAAGCCTGCTGCAGCGACCCCGAAACTGGGCCCACATGATTTCAACTCAACCCATTATACATTCATCCATTTCCTAATCCTTTAAGTCCAAGGACATAACCCGGACTCACAAAAATTCAAAAATTTCCCACATTTTATTTTGTCAAGGTGTTATAACGACTGGACGGGTCGTTATAGAATATGTCACCATACTTCTTGTACATATACACTCCAACAAAATGGGTTGGTAGAAAGGAAGAATATGCAAATTAGGGAGGTGGTACATGTAACTCTTTTTGGGATGAACATGTCGTGGTTTTATTGGGGGGAGGCAATCAAATCTGTTGTGTATCTTACCAATCGGGTTCCTTCCCGAGTTATTGACTTCTAAAATCCACAAGAGAAATTGAAATCTTTTTGCTCTATTCCACATCTGCCAAATCTCGAACCAAAAATTTTTGGGTGTACTGTATATGTTCATATTTCCAAAGTCTTACGAAGCAAATTGGATCCTTGTACCACACGATGTGTTTTTGTTGGATATTTAGATTTTCAAAAGGGTTGCTGATGTTATGATCCAACACTAAAAAGTTGCCAGATTCAATGGATGTATCCTTCCATGAAACAAAACCATACTACACTGGGGGAGTTTTGGACTCATCTCCTTAAAGGGAGAACTTGAGTGATGAGACTGAGTAACATGGAAGAAACAATTGAAGTTCTCAAGGTGAAATTATTTTTTCAAAATTATAGGCCATAGAAGAAGAATTAAATACACCTCAAGTCACCATTGATCAGCCCACTGTAGATGCTCCAAGTTTGTAGACTCCAAGTTTGCCGAATTTATCTGTGGATAATAATGATGAAAATTAATTAGAAGAGCTTGTGTTAACACCATTAACCGAGGAGCCTCATCCATAGAATGATCATGCTAATGTTGGACCCCAGATAACAAATGATTCCCTCTTAAATTATCCTTTACCCTCCCCATTACCACCAAGATCAAATAGAGGTGTCCTAAAGAAACAATATGAACCTGATGCTAGAGTAAATGCCAAATATCCTATTAATAATTATACATCTACTCATAGACTTTCAGATTCATATGCCCTAAATGTTGATCAATTTTCCAAAGTATCTATTCCTAAAGTGTGCAAAAAGGATTAGCGGATCTTTAATACCCCGAAAGTCCTATAATCAGACCCGAGGGTTGAAATGAAGAAAATAGAAATTTCTGCACTAGGTCACAGGACGAGTAATCCAGTGACCCGTGAGGTGCACCACAAGTCGTTAGGTGACTCGTGGAGTGAAGGGAGAGTTGGCTGGTTTATGAAATTTGGGGTTGACCACGAGACAAGACACAACTAATGGTTAGGGTAATGAGTCGTGGAGTCAGCCGTGGTTAGGAGCCGACTTAAAGATGGAAATTTGGGTAGTGAACCCAACGACTCGTCATCGTGAGTCTTCCCTCAGGCAACAAGTCGTTCGGTCCCTCATTGGGACTGGTAGTGTGTTTTTCTCAGTGAATTTATTAAGGGCTTTTTCGTAATTCCTAAGTTCCTAAGACCTAAACTATGTCGTTTTAAGCCTAGATAGGTGTGTTTTAAGAGGGTTTAACTCATTCTTAACCTATCTCTCTCCATGCATGCAATCCTAGAAGTTTCTAAGGGTGATCAATCCTAGAAATTCATCAAGTTTTTTCCCAATTCCTTTGGGCATTCAAGAGGGTTTTGAAATTAGAAGTACCCAGGTATATAGGGTTATGAACGGGTGTATTCATCAACTCCCATGCCCAATCCCTTCTCAAATTCATGAAAATTCTAGTAGATAAATTTATGGGGTTTTAACCCAACTTGTGAATTCTCTAAGTATCTATCATGGGTATAATCTATTCATGTTTCTAATGTTGAATTATGATTCATGGGAATGTTTTATACTGTTTTAAATTACAAATCATGTTTTCAAAATTTAACAAATTATGATGCCCAATTATGAAAGTTCATGAAAAGATGAGATTATAATCTATGTTTCTAAGTATGATGAGAGGTTCATGATGCAAGTATGATTTCGAATTACCCATATCTATATTCATGTTTTGACTATCAAAGTCTATTTCAAGTATATTTAAGTTCGGAAAAGCCCATATGATCAATTATGTTTCATGATTTATCTCGATTTCATGTCCTTAGCTTACCATATGGATTTTGGAGTCTAGACTCCCACTCTTTCATCTTGTGGTATGGTTTGAGCCAAGGCTCCTCATGTTATGTTTTCAGATTATGTATATCATGTTATGATTCAGCTTTGTTGAAAAATGATGGAGAGTATATGCATATTTTTGGGAGTAGTATCTAGCACCGAGTAGGCTAAGGGTTAGTCAACCCTGTGCATCAGAATTATGTGCCAACGTATGGATGATCAGATTATTCGGGACCTCCCTTATGAGCTATCCCTACCTCCAAGGGGCCTTCAGCTTGATATCGATATCATGGTAGCATCCTTAGCCCTGGTAAGGCATTGGACGGCTATGCCTACTTGAGTGTATTAGTTGGGACCACGTAAGCTCTATTGTGGTAATGTCAGTTATATGACGAGTCTCCCATTGTTCCTCATGATTTCAGTTATGCATGTTCATTAGTCATAATATTATTTTTCCAACAAGTTTGACCTGATGTTCGGTTTTACTTATGAATAATTAGTTTCAACTTCAGGTCATTCGATTCAGTCATGATATACAATTATGTTTAAATCATGATTTCAGATACTAGCATGCAAGCCCTACTCTCAAACTCTTATGATGAAATGTTTTGTGATATGCATGATCTCTGATTTTACTTACTTAGCAATTTTAGTTACCTTGCATACTAGGTACATTCCACGTACTAAATGCATACTCTATGCTGTATCATTTCATGATATAGGCTCAGTCCCGCTGTTAGCCAGATCCTCATAGTAGCATCTCCCAGCCTAAGTTGGTGAGCCTCATCCTTCAAGGACCCTTCTTTTTCAGTTGTATTCTGTATCTTCAGTTTCAATTTTAGTGAGTTAGTTGGGGTCTTTTTCCATCAACTCGTTAGTATGTAGAGGCTTATTAGACATAATATGTTTTCAGTTTCAGATCGCTATTATGTATTCACATATTCGATGTTATCAGATTTTCAGACTTCAACTATTTTATATATGTTAGACTTCCGCATTTTTTTATGTTGAGTTTAGATGTCATGTTAATGCAATGGGTTGACTTGGAGCCTCTCGGGGTTCTTTGCCCCGCATCTCGATCCGGGCCTATGTTCGGGTCATGACAAACTTGGTATTAGAGCATTAGGTTTGAAGTGTCCTAGGGTGTCTGAAAGCCGCATTAAGTAGAGTCTTTTTAATGGGCGTGTAGCATGCCACACTTATGACGAAGAGGCTACGAAACGTTTTAGGAAATGTTCCCTTCTTTCATGATCTATGCTGTGCGATGAAATGTCTCTCTATCCTTCTAACTCATGCCATATGCATTTGCAGAATCATGCCTCCTCGCCAAGTTAATGGAAGAAGAAACGAAAATAGGAATGGAAATGAGAATGGCAATGGAGATGGGCACCAGCAGGCCCTACCAGCCTGTGAGGATCATGTGCCTGAGCAGGTGGCCCATGCAAAGTTTAGGGCTTCTATTCAGATGTTAGCTCAGGCTTTGACCGCCCAAGTCAACCAATAGGCAGTAGCGTATGTCCCTTAGAACGGGAATGCGACAGCGGCGAGAGTTAGAGATTTTCTTAGGATGAACCCTCTAGAGTTTCTCGAATCGAAGATGGATGAGGATCCGCATGAGTTTATTGATGAATTTCAAAAAATCACCCAGATCATGGGGGTGACAGGGGAGGAGTGCGCAGATCTAGCCTCGTATAAGTTTAAAGGGGTTGTGCACATCTAGTTTAGGCAATGGAAGGATAGCAGGATAGTTGGAGTGGGCTCTATCGGTTGGGATGAGTTCCATACTGCATTTTTGGATCGATTCTTTCCCCGGGAGATAAGGGAAGTCAAAGCAGCGCAATTTGTGAACTTGAGGTAGATCAACATGATGGTCCAGGAGTATGCTTTGGAGTTCACTCGCTTGTCTAACTATGCACCTGAGATGGTGGCAGACCAGAGGGCTCGAGTGAGTCAGTTCATGCACGGGATAGCAGACTATTTGGTCAAAGATTGCCGGACTACGATGCTTCATCTGGAAATTGACTTTCCTTGAATAGTTCTGTACGCCCAACAGATAGAGGCGGTACAGGCGAGTGAGCGAGAGAGAGAGGCCAAGAGGGCCAAGAATAATAGCTTTGGATTCTCCCAGCAGAGGCCTGGTGGTGGGCACCGTCAGCAGTCCTACCAGAGATCATCATCCCCAGTACCGTCATCAGCAAGTATTTCATCAAGATCTAGGCGCAACGAGAGGGGATGAGCATTAGGCTCTCGAGGTTCGAAGAGCATATTTGTGGATCCCAATAACCCAACTTATGCCAGGTGTGGCCGGAGACACACTAGTTAGTGCTTAGCAGGTACAGGTTCCTGTTTCCGATATGGGAAGCCCGAACATATGCACAGAGATTTCCCAGCAGCTAGACAACGCCATGGTAGAGGCTGAGACCCAGCCACTAGTTCAGTAGCCCCACCAGCATGCTCAGTTCATTAGGGAGCCTCCACTAGTGCAGGTAGTGGTCAACATTAGAACAGATTCTATGCCCTCGCATCTAGTTGGGAGCAGAAGGCCTCTCCAGATATAGTCACTGGTACGAGTATTTTGCCTTGATGTATATACATTGTTAGATCCAGGGCCTACCTTATCTTTTGTGACACCCTATGTTGCTAGTAATTTCATAGTCAGTCCTAAAATCCTATCAGAGCCCTTCTCAGTCTCTACTCTAGTATGTGATTCAGTTATAGCTCGACGGGTATATAGAAACTTCCCTATCATAATCCTTCAGAAAGTTACCTCAGCAGATTTGGCAGAGCTAGCCATGATAGACTTTGATGTTATCTTTGGCATGGATTGGATACATGTATGTTATGCCTCAGTAAATTGTAGAACCTGTGTGGTAGAGTTTCAATTTTCAGGTGAGCCAGTCCTAGAATGGAAGGGTAGTTCAGTTGTGCCTATAGGTCGCTTCATTTCCTACCTTAAGGCTAGAAAGATGATTTCTAAGGGTTGTGTGTACCATCTAGTTAGGGTTAAGGATGCTACATCAGAAACCCCGACTATCCAGTCAGTTCCATAGTGTGCTAATATCCAGAGGTGTTTCCAGATGATTTACTGGAATTCCTCCCGAGTGAGAGATCGATTTTTGTATTAACCTTTTTCCCGTTACGCAACCCATATCTATTCCTCCTTACAGAATGGCTCCAGTTGAGCTAAAGAAGTTGAAGGAGTAGTGGAAGGATCTTCTAGACAAGGGTTTTATCGGACCAAGCAAATCCCCGTGGGGCGCACCAGTTCTCTTTGTCCGAAAGAAAGATGGTTCCCTTCAGATGTGCATTGATTACCGACAATTGAAAACGGTCACCGTTAAGAACAGGTATCCTCTCCCCAGATGGCTTGTTTGACCAGCTTCAGGGTGCCAAGTGTTTCTCAAAGATATAACTTAGATATGAGTATCATTAGCTTAGGGTTCGGGAGAGTGACATCCCAAAGACAGCCTTCAGGACTCGGTATGGTCACTATGAGTTTGTAATTATGTCTTCTGGACTAAAAAATGCTCCTACAACTTTTATGGATTTGATTAATAGGGTTTTCAAGCCGTATTTG
This sequence comes from Datura wrightii, assembly GCA_035772735.1. Taxonomy (NCBI): domain Eukaryota; kingdom Viridiplantae; phylum Streptophyta; class Magnoliopsida; order Solanales; family Solanaceae; genus Datura; species Datura wrightii. Next base: position 41,546,003 of record JASDFA010000003.1, read on the forward strand.
GATATATTCGTGATTATGTCCATAGATGATGTTCTCATATACTCCCAGAGCAAAGAGAAGCATGCCACTCATTTGATGTTGGTGCTACAGACTCTTAAGGATCGAAAGTTGTATTCTAAGTTCAACAATGTGAGTTTTGTTTAAACTCGGTAGCATTTTTCAGTCATGTGGTGTCAAGTGAGGGTGTGCAGATTGAATCTCAGTAGATAAAAGCGGTGAAAAATTGGCCTAGACCAGTGAGTCCTTCAAATATCAGGAGTTTCTTGGGCTTAACTAGTTATTAGAGGAGGTTTGTGGAATGATTTTCATCTGTTGCATCACTATTGACTAAGTTGACTCAGAAGAAAGTGAAGTTTTAATGGTCAGAGGCTTATAGGAAGAGCTTCCAAGAGCTTAAGACTCGACTCACCTCAGCACCAGTGTTGACCCTACCTAAGGGTACCAATGGGTGTGTTGCATATTGTGACACCTCGAGGACTGGTCTTGGTTATGTATTAATGCAACACGGTAAGGTTATAGCCTATGCTATTAGGCAGCTGAAGGTCCATGAGAAGAACTATCCGACTCACGGCCTTGAATTGGCAGAGGTAGTATTTGCCTTGAAGATTTGGAGACACTATCTAAAAGGGCTCCACATGGAAGTGTTTACGAACCACAAAAGCCTACAATACATATTTACCCAAAAGGATCTGAATCTACATCAGAGAATGTGGTTGGAGCTTTTGAAAGATTATGATATGAGTGTACTTTATCATTCGGGCAAGGCTCATGTGGTGGCAGACACTCTTAGAAGGCTTTCTATGGGGAGTGTGACCCATGTAGATGAGGAGAGGAAATATTTAGTGAAAGATCTGCATCGTCTTGCATGACTAGGAGTTTGTCTTATTGACTCGATGGATGGTACTGTCATTGTTCAGGATGGATCAGAATCTTCTTTGGTGACCAAAGCAAAAGCTAGACAAGATGAGGATTCTATTTTGGTAAAGTTGAAGGAAGCCATTCAGAATCAGAAGGTGGAGGTCTTCTCCCAAGGGGAGATGGTGTACTATGATATTAGGGTCGTTTGTGTGTACCGGGCGTTGACGACATGGGCGAGTGGATGTTGCATGAGGCTCATGGTTCCAGATATTCTGTACATCTAGGTGCCACCAAGATGCACCGTGACCTATAGGAAGTCTATTGGTGGAATGGCATGAAGAAGGACATAGCAGGGTTTGTGGCTAAGTGTCCAAATTGTCAACAGGTGAAGGTTGAGCATCAAAGACCCAGAGGTGTGCTTTAAGACATTAGTATCCCTACTTAGAAGTGGGAAGAAATCAATATGGACTTATATTACGGGGTTTCCTCATACTTGTCGATAGTATGACTCTATTCGGGTGGTTGTGGACAGGTTGACTAAAGCAACGCACTTCCTACTAGTCAAAACTACCCATTTAGTGGAGGATTATGCTAAGTTGTATATTCAGGAGTTGGTTCGGTTGAACGGAATTCCCTTTTCCATCATATTAAATAGAGGTACTCAGTTTACCTTCCAGTTTTGGAGATCGTTTCAGAAGGGACTTGGTAATTAGGTCAAGCTTAGCACAACATTTCACCTGCAAATAGATGATCAGGCTGAGCGGACCATTCAGACTCTTGAGGACATGTTGAGAGTGTGTGTGCTTGATTTCAAGGGTAGTTGGGATGATCATTTTTCTCTCATTGAAATCTCATATAACAAGAGTTACCATTCCAGCATCAGATGGCTCCATCTAAGGCTCTTTATGGGAAAAGATGTAGATTGTCAATTGGTTGGTTTGAAGTCGATGAAGGTATGTTGATAGGACCGGATTCAGTTCATGAGGCTATGGAGAAGGTTCAGCTTATAAGGAAAAGGTTGAAAACAGCCCAGAGTCATCAGAAGTCCTATGCGGATGTGAGGAGGAGAGAACTTGAGTTTGAAGTTGATGATTAGGTGTTTATGAAGGTATCTCCCATGAAAGGAGTGATGAGGTTTAGAAAGAAAGAGAGACTCAGTCGCCGTTATGTTGGCCCATACCGAATTGTGAGATTGGTTGGCAAGGTAGCGTATGAGTTGGAGTTGCCCTCAGAATTGGCTTCAGTACATCCAGTTTTCCATGTATCGCTCTTGAAGAAGTGCATGGGTGATCCAGCTTTGGTTTTCTCAGTGGAGAGTGTAGTGTGAAGGATAATCTTAACTATGAGGAGATTCTGGTGGAAATACTTGATTGTAAGGTTTGGAAGCTAAGAAACAAGGAAGTAGTTTCAACGAAGGTTTTGTGGAGGAATTAGCATGTTGAGGGAGCTACGTGGAAAGTTGAAGTAGATATGATGGCTAGATGTCCGCATCTATTCCCTTCCGGCTCAATTTCAACTCGAGGTATCAGTTTCCTTCCTAGTGCTCTATTTAGTTTCATGTTCAGATCATGTGTCCCAATTTCTTTCATGTCAATGTATGTATGTGTAACTCACGAATTCAGTTCAGTCATGTAATTCAGTTCGGAGTCAGTCACTTCGTCAGTTTTCAGCTTTTAATGTTCAGTATCTAGTATGATAGTTGCACTTCTTATCTTTTCAGCATGTTCATCCATATTCGAGGGAAAACGTTCCCAAGGGGGAGATATTGTAATACCCCAAAAGCCCTAAGATCAGACTTGAGGTTAAAATGAAGAAAATAGAAATTTCTGTAGTAGGTCACAGGATGAGTCGTCTAGTGACCCGTGAGGTGCACCATGAGTCATTAGGTGACTTGTGGAGTGAAGGGAGAGTTGGTTGGTTTTTGAAATTTGGGGTTGACCACGAGACAATCCACGACTCATGTTTAGGGTAATGAGTCGTGGAGTCAGTTGTGGCCAGGAGCGGCTTGAAGATGGAAATTTTGGGCAGCGAACCCAACCATGAGTCCTCCCTCAAGCAATGAGTTGTCCAGTCCCTTGTTGAGACTGGCAGTTTGTTTTTTCATGCGAATTTATTAAGGGATTTCCTGTAATTTCTAAGTTCCTAAAACCTAAACTACGTCATTTTAAGCCCAGATAGGTGTGTTTTAAGAGGGTTTAACTCATTCTTAACCTATCCCTCTCCATGCATGCAAGCCTAGAAGTTTCTAAGGGTGATCAAGCCTAGAAATTCATCAAGTCTTCTCCCAATTCCTTTGGTCATTCAAGAGGGTTGTGAAATCAGAAGTACCCAGGTATGTAGGGTTATGAATGGGTGTATTCATCCACTCCCATGCCAATCCCTTCTCAAATTCATGAAAATTTTAGTTGATAAATCTATGGGGTTTTAACCCAACTTGTGAATTCTCTAAGCATTTATCATGGGTATAATCTATTCACGTTTCTAACATTGAATTATGATTCATGGGCATGTTTTATAATATTTTAAATTACAAATCATGTTTTCAAAGTTTTACAAATTATGATGCTCAATTACGAAAGTTCATGAAAATATGAGATTTTGATCTATGTTTCTAAGTATGATGAGAGGTTCATGATGCAAGTATGATTTTGAATTACCCATGTCTATATTCATGTTTTGACTACCAAATACTATTTTAAGTATGTTTAAGTTTGGGCAAGCCTATATGATCAACTAAGTTTCATGATTTATCTCGATCACATGTCATTAGCTTACCACATGGATTTTAGAGTCTAGACTCCCACTCTTTCAGCTTATGGTATGGTTTGAGCCAAGGCTCCTCATGTTATGTTTTCAGATTATATGTATTATGTTATGATTCAGCTTCATCACTAGAAGATGGTTCAACTTCGTTGAAAAATGATGGAGAGCATATACATGTTTTTGTGAGTAGTGTCTAGCACCGAGTAGGCTAAGGGTCAGTAAACCCTGTGCCTCAGACCTATGTGTCAACATAGGTATGATCAGATATTTGGGACCTCCCTTGTGAGCTTCCCCTTCCCCCAAAGTGCTTTCATCTTGATATCAATATCATGGTAGCGTCGTTAGCCCTAACAAGGTTTTAGACGGCTCTGCCCACTTAAGTATAATAGTCGGGACCACGTAATCTCTATTGTGGTAATGCCGGTTATATGACGAGTCTCCCATTGCTCCTCATGATTTCAGTTATGCATGTTCATCAGTGATGATATTATGTTTTCAATAAGTTTGACCCAATGTTCAATTTTACTTATGAATAATCAATTTCAACTTTGGGTCATTGTAACACCCCTAAACTTTCCTAGACCAAATTCAAACGTTGCATGAAAAACCAAAGGAAACCAGAAATTTTTTTCTCTCTCATACGACCCCCACAATGGACTGTTGGTGGAGCCAATGGACTGTTGTAAGTGGTCGTGGTTAGTAGCATACTTTCTTCGAGGGGAAACAATGAGACATAGGATGACCCGTTGTTACTAACAATGAGTCGTCCTGTCATTTGTTGAATCCCAAGTTCAGAGGTCTACCGGACCTTACCCTGATACAACGAGAGGTAACAACAACCTTTTTATTCTACGAACGAGCCGTTGCTACCAACCGCCATTTAGTTCCAGAACCCAGCAGTGTGAACCGCGAGTGGATACAACGGCACATTGGTCCTACCAATGAGTCATTGTTATCACTCGTTGTCCTCGTGCCCTGTTTTCTTATCAGTACCAATGGAAGGTATCAACGATCCTTTGTTCCTTCCAACTGATCATTGTACCCTATCGTGGAACAGTTCCAGTGAACCTAGTTTTTGAACCCAGAAACCATGGCCAGATTCAACTGGCCGTCCTTTCTACCAACAATCCATCCTGAGGCCCGTTGGGTTCTATCGGCCAGGTTTCAGTTTCAGTTCCAGTTCCCAGGGTTACTTTTGTAATTTATCACCTTTTAATCCCTAAACCATGTCATTTTAGGGTCACTTAGGAGGGAGAAAAAGGATTAGAACGACATTCCCCCTTCACTTTCACTCATCCCCTAAAAAACCAGAGCGTAGAAATAGTCAGGGAGTTCAGAGCAAAAGCTAGGGAAAATGACAATCTTCTCAATTTTTCTAAGAGATTTTCACCAAAGTTTCTTCTGCAGGTATGTGGGAATTCATAAAGGAGATTGTTCTGCCCTTGCATCGCCCAAAACTCTCTCTCAATTCACTTTTAGTCCTAGCCCTGAGTGTGCGAATTTGAAATCTATCACTATCGTTCTTGGATTATTTCATGTGGAATCCTAACCTATGTTAATTGTAGCTATTTTCCACCAGTTTGTAACTAAAATGATGCTTGTTCCATCAAATTACAAATTTAGCCCTAACTTTTGAAAAGTCAAAAATTAGAATCCTATTTAAGCTTTAAATTCTTGAGAATTGTTTGCATCTTTCAGAGCTAGGGGCTTCTATAATGATTGTATATGTTAAAAACTCAGTTACATGTATGTTATTTAGCTTCAGTCAGAAAGTTTGTATACGTTGTATTTCTCAAAATTGTCAGTTCAGTTTCAGTCAAAGTACTAGAATATTCAGTGTTAGTCAGAAAGGTCAGCTGATCAGTTTGACTCCAGTCTTTTCCCGAGGTGTCAGTGGTGCCTCTCAGTTATCAGAATCAGACTCAAAATCTAGTTTTGGTCTATCAGGCAGTCATGACGTTTAGATATATAGCTTTGACCAGCCCCAGGACCCTAGTTCAGTTTATAGTTTGTTCTTAGATAGTTACGATGCTTCAGATAAGCAGCTCTAACCAGTCTAGAACCCAGTTCCAGAATCTAGTTCGATAAGGCTCTAAGGGTACTTTCAGTTATATGTCCCTATAGTTTTGGACCCTAGTTTCGAACTATCACCTTAGCAGTTCAATATAGGTTTCCAGTGGGAGTAGGACTTAGCACCGAATGGGCTAGGGTTCCAGTGCACCTAGGTTCCAAGAACTACGTTGCCAGCGTAGGTTATAGTATTACTTGGCCTAATTGGCCCCAGACTTTTGTGATAACCCAGTTCATGCCTTTATACCCTAGCAAGGTATATTGGGTCCTACTGGTGGGGTGTATATGTCACGCCCCGCCTTAGACGGCATGACTAGCACCTGGTGCCCTACTAAGACCTGGACTGCTGGACTAACTGAGCCTAAGCACTTCTGGTGCCAAGCTGGCTCTAACTCTGGATTATAGAAAACGACGGGCTATATAACGGCTGTAAATACAGCCTCCGGACGACTAGGCCTATAGCCACCTGCAAGGAACATCAGCTACCCAAAACAACAGTAGTATGAAGGAACCTATGCGGGCCGACAAGGCCACCATGCTGTCTAGTTCTTTCTGAATCAGGAAAACAAGTGCTAAACTGCTACGTGACTGACAAGGTCACCACTACCAACTTAATAAGGCCCCACATGGCCATTATAAACAAGCTAAAACATACACACGATCTCACACGACTGGTACAACTAACCACAGGAAATATATGATCTGCAAGCCTCTAAGAATACTGATAAGATGGTCGGGACAGGGCCCCGGCCTACCAATACTGTACAACAAAAGAAAGGAAATAAACATCTAGCTGTCTAGCTCCAGAAGACAGGAGTTGATGTCTCTATGCGCTGGCTGGAATCACGAGGGATCGACTCCTCGTCTATGAGTACCTACAGGCAAGTAATACAGCGCCCCCAAATGGGCGTCAGTACCACTGGTACCGATTATGCAAAGCAAACTGAACATAACTAAGGATAAACAGTAATATTGATAGTTACTGAAATGATAGAGGATAGCTCAAACTGTCTAGAATAGCAGAATCTGTACCGAGCTTAACTGTACTGGAAGGAAGATAAGAATCATACCTGTCGCTGCGGCGTCCTGCTATTTATCAACGTAATAAGTAACAGACACACACACACACATATATATATATATAGCATACAAGAACCTACACAAAACCCCATAAGCCGGAAGGTGCCAATCAACACGCAATCTATATACCCCTACCCGGGTCAAACCACCCAAAAATAAATTCACTCCACTCACCTAATAACTACGAGCATCCCGGCAGCCCCCTGGGTATGCAGCATGGGCTCTCTAGGCACCTGACTATAACTGTATCTGAGTCCGGATGACTCCTGTAACTGTAATATGAGATCTGTATTTGTAATCTGTAATTTGTGCCTTGGGCACAAGCGCTCGACAGGGTATGCTATAATGCTGATCAGCCTGCTATGCGGAATGATGCATCCCATCTTCGTCCTACTGTGGACGGCATGCCACTCCTTGGAGTGATGTATCCTCACCCTCTGGTGGGCGAGTCGACACAGCTATTAACCCTGGGGCGGCAAGGAAGCTCTAAGGGTGCCCACATATCACAAACAAGTCTAAACAAGCAACAGTAATCATATATAACATGTATATTAAATCTGAAAATACTGTCCATGTTCTGATATTCTTATTCTGAATCTCTTGCTGAACTAAACTGAATCTAATACTGAGTTAAACTGAGTCTGGGATAAGATCTTGTTGTTTGATACTGATTTACTAACTTTTATTCTGGATATGACATAATAATACAAACATACTTAATACTCGGCTTCTGGAACTTCCTTCTCGCATTTATTCTATTTTACTATACTAGAATTTCTAACTTGCCGAAGAAACTAGCTTTACATACCTCCATTGTCGGCTTTCCGGCTAATTGGCGTAACTCAGCCAATATTGAGCTATTTCTTCTAGCTGTATTCACATTCATAGAAATTAGAACTAAAATCATCAATATTCTGGAAGAAAATACTACTTTGAATATATATATAGCCCAAACTTTGACTTATCGAAAAACGACCAAAAACTCGCTATTTCTCGAAAATCCAGAAGGGAGAAACACTCATTTTAGGGCTAGGAGTATATTTACACTAATTTGGAGCAATTCCACTTACCTTAGCTCGGTAGGACGATGATTCTCCAGTAGAATTTCATGAAACTAACTCTGCAGGAATGTTTTCTGCAGCTTTATACTTCGGTATCAGGAGTTAATATGAGTTTGGACTGCATTTGACAGCGTTATCGGACGAATATTTATCAAAACCCTTCGTCCCTTACTGTTTCTGTTCATTCTAGAAATTTAAAAGTGGGGAAATGAATTTAAAATGAAGTGGAGCTTTATATAGTTGGGCTTGGACACCCCCCTCCGTGGCACGTTGGCCATCGCGAAGGGGCTTCCTCCGTGGCACGTTGCCATCACGGAGGGGGTCTTCCCGGCCTCCTCCTGCGATGGTTCAATGTGATGCTTGTCCGGTCTTCCCCTGGGCCTTTTTCTAGCATGTGTGGCATTCTAAAACTCTTAACCAACATGCGAGTAGGCCATCTACATGTCAAGAATTTACGGGGTGTAACATCCTTCCCCCCTTAAGAACATTCGTCCTCGAATGTAAACTTTTACTTGCAAGAATTTAAACTTACTTGACTTGTTCTAGAAAAATTTTGATAGAGTTTCCCCTGTAACATGGACTACCTCAAAGTTCCTGAAATGCAAAAAAATCCAGTACAGGTACACGACACAATATTATAGCATTCATCACGCAGTAGACTAGAGCAAACTATCTCATTTATATACATAACATAAGGCAATTCATAAAACAACAATATAACATACCTCTGGCTGATTAAGTTTGAAATAACTGAGGATATCTGATTTTCATATCTTCCTCTGCTTCCCAAATCATTTCCTCTTGGTTCCTGTTACGCCATAACACCTTGACAGAAGCAACATCTTTAGTTCTCAACCTGCGAATCTGCCTGTCCAGTATGGCTACTGGAACCTCTTCATAAGCCAGCTCCTCCGTAACTTGGACATCTTGAACTGGAACAACACTAAAGGGGTCTCCTATATACTTCCTCAGCATGGACACGTAGAAAACTGGATGGACAGACTCTAATTCTGTAGGCAAGTTCAACTCATATGCCACTTGGCCTATTTTTCGACGAATCTGGTAAGGCCCAACAAACCTTGGGTTGAGCTTACCTTTCTTGCCAAATCTCATTACACCCTTTATCAGCAAAACTTTCAGAAACACCCAATCACCCACATTAAATTCCAAGTTTCTGCGCCGCACGTCAGCATAAGATTTCTGGCGGCTCTGAGCAGTCAGTAAACGTTCTCTGATAAGCATTACTTTTTCCTCTGACTGATGAATGATATCTGGCCCAATCAGTGCTGATTCTCCTACCTCAAACCAACCAACTGGAGATTTGCACTTTCGCCCATATAATGCCTCATAAGGCGCCATCTGAATAGCTGAATGGTAACTGTTATTATAGGAGAACTCAATGAGTGGTAAATGTTCATCCCAGCTACCTCCATAATCTAACACACATGATCGCAACACATCCTTGAGCATTTGAATAGTGCTCTGTCTGAGGATGAAAAGTTGTGCTCAGGTTTATCTGTGTTCCCAGGACTCTCTGAAATGATTGCCAAAATTTAGCTGTAAATTGCGCCCCTCTGTCAGAGATAAGGGATACTGGAACACCATATAGTCTGACTATTTCTCTGATATATCACTCAGCATAATCTTCGGCAGAGAAAGTAGCCCTTACTGGCAGAAAATGGGCTGATTTTTATCAGTCTGTCAACAATTGTCCAAATTGAGTCATATCTCCGCCTGATGCGGGGAAATCCTGCTACAAAATCCATAGTTATAGCTTCCCACTTCCAAAGAGGCACAACTATGTCTTGAGTCAATCTGCCTGGTTTCTGGTGTTCAACTTTACCTTGCTGGCAGTTAGGACACCGAGCTACCAATTCTGCTATTCCCTTCTTCATTCCTGGCTACCGGTAGATTTCTTTTATAACATGGTACATTTTCGTCTCGCATGGATGGAAAGAATAGCGGGCATAATATACCTCGCCCATAATCTACTGGCGAAGCCCTGCAACACCTGGCACACAAAGGCGGCCTTTACATCGCAACACCTCATCCTCAATTACCTGGAAATATGGCATTTGTCCTTGCTGAACTCTGTCTATAAGTTGAACCAGGTCAGGATCCTCATATTGTCTTTCCTTTACTTCCACAACTAACGACGACACTGCGGTGTTCTGAATTACCGCTCTGTTGTCCTCTGTTTCTGCCACACGAACGGCTAAACCGGCTAATTGATGTATTTCTAGGGCCAATTCCCTCTGTTGGGGATGTACGTATGTTAACTCCCCACAGATTCACGGCTGAGGGCAATTGTTACTACGTTGGCCCTTCCTGGGTGATACATAATATTCACGTCATAGTCTTTCAACATCTCTAACCAGCGACACCGCCGTAAATTCATCTCCTGGAAGCTCTACTCTCATGCCTCGGTCCACTGAATTATTTGCTGCCTTCTGTGTAAGTTTAGTCAGAGGTGCTGTTAAGGTGGAAAATCCTTCCATAAATCTTCTATAGTACCCGGCTAACCCTAGGAAACTGTGTACCTCAGTCGGAGTGGTGGTTCTGGCCATGTTTACACTGTTTTTATTTTCTGTCTATTTACCTGTGTACCAACCTCTGATACAATGTGATCCAAAAGGCTACCGAATTCAGCCAAAATTCACATTTAGAGAAGTTGGCATGTAACTGACGATCATACTGATTTATTATACTGGAGAAACTGACAAGTAATCTATTTATATAGCTAGAGCTTATTTGGCCTTCTAGGCCGCATGCTAATGCTATTTGCTGCTGGAATAATCTGTATGACTGTTTGCACACCATGTGCACGTATCTGATCAGAAGATCCTGATAGTGAGCATGGTCTCTAATAATCTGGCTGAATAACTGAATAACTAGGTTGAATAACTGAATACCAATTCTCTAAATGTCCTACTCGGGCATCTGTAGCTCATGCATAATTGCGGAGTTGTGGAAAGCTAATTGCTTTTTTATTCTACTTGAACAATTGTAGAGTTGAGCTTAGTCGGACTTACTCTTAGGCGATCAGCCCCTGAATCTTCATAGGGAATCTACCAATTTCCTTGTCTTAGTAAACACTGTGCTAGCATAGTACTACCTATTTCCTTATGCCTTGTTCGTATCCACTCGAATCTATACTGCCATTCTGGGAAATTCTCGGTCTTATGAGCAATTCTATAAAGACTGGCCTTCTCCTAGAGCTCTATATCTGAATATCTTACGAGAACCGGCTGGGGTACTAGTCTGTCACTGACTACTGATATGGACCCCTTCTTGGGTTACCCACGGGTTTGTCTGACTAGGACGGCTGGCTGACTTGCGGGGTGTTCTACATGATAACTGCTAGGTTAACTAAGGTTGACTCTCACCTACAAGGCTGGGAAACGATGTACGACCACTTAACATACTGGAAAGTTTGGTGTTGCTAACCTCTGGAGTATGCTTATTCGATCTTTATTTTTGGTTCTGGCACATGCGATAACGTTACTGGTCTTTAGGGATGCTTCCCTACTAATACAGGCGCTAGCTGGTAGTTAGACCGTCTAACTGCGCCAGTATCATCAAACCACCTGATTCAGGCTACTAACTCATGTGAGCTTCTGAAATCTAGATCTGGCGACAAACATATAAGTCCTTTAACTCAATAAACTGAGAACTGAAAAAGTTTTCATGACTTCATACGTGAATCACACTTACCCTGCCCTCTTTTTGGCGAGGGGTCCTGCAGTACGATCTGTATATACTTCCTAGCAGCTAACCAGAATCTGTGTGACTGTAACCCCTATTGGCAGCTACTCACAGCATATCTGATATCTGTATATATATATATATATATATATATATATATATATATATATATATATATATATATATATATATATATATATCAAATACTAGGTACAATACATACTAAATTTTGTAGTAATGCGTACTCTCTGACATGCTTTACTGAATTTCATACTGCACATGATATATTGCTTCTATGGTCTAATGATATCTCCTGTCCTCTCGTACCATTTCATTGGATTTTAGTCCCATTATGGAAACAACAATCACATGCACTTTAGTTATGATCTGCTGTTTGAAATTTCGCCACTCTTACAACGTGGGGTCAACATTCGAACCTTGTGGCCTTACTTGGCATTATGTTAAGGCCTGTGATTGTCTGTTGGACCTTGTCTCTGGCCACAATAGATTAGAGTCTCTGGGTCGGCACCCTCTTACCTTCTCCTTAGGAGGACGTACCGCAACATTCTAAACTACAATCTTACTGTCTCTTAACTGTCAGTTCGAGGCTTAGTCCTTAATACACAATGTTCTATCAATCTGGAGGTGATTCTGATTCGTCTCAAAATCTGGTATTCATACCCCTCACCCTTATCTTCCTTAAACTGAGCTTTGCGGTTCAAGGTACCTGCCTTACATTGTCAATAAGGTTACAAGTCAAGTTTCAACCTATGCTTCTTCTGGCTTGCAGTCGGACCCATCTTATTCATATAACCTCCCTATCTTTCGATATCACAGCTAAGATTATAATTATTATATTGCAGACATATCCTTCCGTCGTTAGCATGCTACGGAAGATTCAGCCTTTTTCTGACTTGAACTTGACTATTACTGGAAGTTCATCACTGACGGATCTCCTAAACCTACTTCGAGTAATCTAGTGGTCCTACTCGCTCTTCCGACTTGTTACCATGAGGGTCTGAACAACGTACGTAATCATAGGGGCTCCTTACTCTTTCTAACACTTCTAGAATCAACCAATCCGCTTCACTTATTGCTTACTTTGGGAAACATCACCTCAATCCTTAAGCCCTTTACTATACTGGAATCAAAACTAAGAGGTAGGAATAGCCTTTTCTTACTGCAAAGAAACAGAAACATGGAACTGTACCACATCTGAAAGGATGGAGGTGGGAATCCTACATTTCCCTCTCTTTCTCACATCTATTTGATAATCTAATATTATCTATCATCTTATTCAGATCTTATATATCTAACAAATAAATCAACTCGTATATACCCTATGCTTCTAACTTCCTACTCTGAAGTTATAGAAATATACTGGGGATGATACCAATAGAGGTATCACATTAAGAGGTCCCTGATACCTCCTCATGCTGCTATAGTTACCCTACAACAGGCTAGTGCCCTCTTCTACTGCTATATCCAATCTTCTGCCTGTGATAGGGTGTCACTGATCTTACTTTGTATCTGTAATCAAAGAGTATGCTAAGTTTTAGGGACTCAACCCTATACTGTACCACTCTATAGCATGACAGAATAAGAAGAAAGAGTAACCATCCTATCATGCCTTGTAGCCTCCTGTCTATAGTATGTGGTGCACAACACATCCATAGACAAGACTGTACTTAGCATGGCTTGCAGACTCCCTGGGACACGACCTGCTCTTATACCAAGTTTGTCACGCCCCACCTTGGGAGGCATGACTGGCACCTGGTGCCCTACTAAGACCTGGACTGCTGGACTAACTGAGCCTAAGCACTTCTGGTGCTAGGCTGGCTCTAACTCTGGATTCAAAAAAATGATGGGCTATATAACAGTTGTAAATACAGCCTCCGGCCGACTAGGCCTATAGCCACCTGTAAGGAACATCAGCTACCCAGAACAACAGTAGTATGAAGGAACCTATGCGGGCCGAGAAGGCCACCATGCTGTCTAGTTCTTTTTGAATCAGGAAAACAAGTGTTAAACTGCTACGTGACTGATAAGGTCACCACTACAAACTGAATAAGGCCCCACATGACCATTATAAACAAGCTAAAACATACACACGACCTCACACAACCGGTACAACTAACCAAAGGGAATATACAATCTACAAGCCTCTAAGAATACTGATAAGATGGTTGGGACAGGGCCCCGGCCTACCAATACTGTACAACAAAAGAAAGGAAATAAACCTCAAGCTGTCTAGCTCCGGAAGATAGGAGTTGATGACTCTGTGCGCTGGCTGGAATCACGAGGGATCGGCTCCTCGTCTATAAGTACCTGCAGGCAAGTAATGCAGCATCCCCAAACGGGCGTCAGTACCAACGGTACTGAGTATGCAAAGCAAACTGAACATAACTAAAGATAAATAGTAATACTGATAGTTACTGAAATGATAGAGGATAGCTAAAACCATCTAGAATAGCAGAATCTGTACCGAGCTTAACTGTACTGGAAGGAAGATAAGAATCATACCTGTCGCTGCGAAGTCCTTCTATTTATCAACGTAATAAGTAATATATATATAGAATACAAGAACCTATACCAAACCCCATAAGCCGGAAGGTGCCAATCAACACGCAATCTATATACCCCTACCCGGGTCAAACCATCCAAAAATAAATTCACTCCACTCACCTAATAACTACGAGCATCCTACCGGCCCCCTAGGTATGCAGCATGGGCTCTCTAGGCCCCTGACTATAACTGTATCTGAGTCCGGAGGACTCCTATAACTGTAATCTGAGATCTGTATCTGTAATCTATAATTTGTGCACTGGGCGCAAGCGCTCAACAGGGTATGCTATAATGCTGATCAGCCTGCTATGGGGAATGCTGCATCCCATCTTCATCCTACTGTAGAGGGCATGCCACTCCTTGGAGTGAGGTATCCTCAACCTCTGGTGGGCGAGTCGGCACAGCTATTAACCCTGGGGCGGCAAGGAAGCTCTAAGGGTGCCCACATATCACAAACAAGTCTCAACAAGCAACAGTAATCATATATAACATGTATATTAAATCTGAAAATACTGTCCTTGTTCTGATATTCTTATTCTGAATCTCTTGCTGAACTAAACTGAATCTAATACTGAGTTAAACTGAGTCTGGGATAAGATCTTGCTGTCTGATACTGATTTACTGACTTTTATTCTGGATATGACATAATAATATAAACATACTTAATACTCGGCTTCTGGAACTTCCTTCTGGCATTTATTCTATTTTACTATACTAGAATTTCTAACTTGCCGAAGAAATTAGCTTTTCATACCTCCGTTATCGGCTTTCCGGCTAACTGGCATAACTCGGCATATATTCAGCTATTTCTTCCAGCTGTATTCACATCCATAGCAATTATAACTAAATTCATCAATATTCCGGAAGAAAATACTACTTTGAATATATATATAGCCCAAACGTTTATCAAAAAACGGCCGAAAACTCGTTATTTCTCGGAAATCCAGAAGGAAGAAATGCTTATTTTAGGGATAGGAGTATAGTTACACTAATTTGGAGCAATTCCACTTGCCTTAGCTCGGTAGGACGATGATTCGCCGGCCGAATGTCACAAAACTAACTCCGTAGGAATGTTCTCTGCAGCTTTATACTTCGGTATTCGGAGTTAATTTGAGTTTGGACTGCGTTTGACGGCGTAATTGGATGAATATTTATCAAAACCCTTCGTCCCTTACTGTTTCTGTCCGTTTTGGAAATTTAAAAGTGGAGAAATGAATTTTAAGACAAAGTGGAGCTTTATATAGTTGGGCCTGGACACCCCCCTCCATGGCACATTGGCCATCGCGAAGGGGCTTCCTCCGTGGCACGTTGCCATCGCGGAGGGGGTAGCCCGGCCTCCTCCTGCGATGGTTCGATGCGACGCTTGTCCGGTCTTTCCCCGGGCCTTTTTCTAGCATGTATGGAATTCTAAAACTCTTAACCAACATGCGAGTAGGCCATCTACATGTCAAGAATTTACGGGGTGTAACATCCTCCCCCCCTTAAGAACATTCGTCCTCGAATGTAAACTTCTACTTGTAAGAATTTCAACTTACTTGACTTGTTCTAGAAAAATTTCGATAGAGTTTCCATGTAACATGGACTACCTCAAAGTTCCTGAAATGAAAAAAAGTCCAGTACAGGTACTCCACACAATATTATAGCATTGATCACGCAGTAGACTAGAGTCAACTATCTCATTCATATACATAACATAAGGCAATTCATAAAACAACAATATAACGTACCTCTGGCTGATAAAGTTTGAAATAACTGAGGATATCTGATTTTCATATCTTCCTCTGCTTCCCAAGTCATTTCCTCTTGGTTCCTGTTACACCATAACACCTTGACAGAAGCAACATCTTTAGTTCTCAACCTGCGAATCTGCCTGTCCAGTATGGCTACTGGAACCTCTTCATAAGCCAGCTCCTCCGTAACTTGGACATCCTGAACTGGAACAACTCTAAAGGGGTCTCCTATATACTTCCTCAGCATGGACACGTAGAAAACTGGATGGACAGACTCCTAAGTCTGAAAAACTGAATCTAAGACACTGTACTGAACTGAGCTGCCTATTATAACACTAGACTGGACTGACTAGTGGGAGAGTCTATAACCGACATTAACCAAGTGAGCTTGACGTGGAGTCCGATGTATACACCCCACCAGTAGGACCCAATATACCTTGCCAGGGTATAAAGGCATGAACAGAGTGATCACAAAAATATCTGGGGCCAATCAGGCCAAGTAATACTAAAACCTACGCTGGCAACGTAGTTCTGGGAACCCGGGTGTATTGGAACCCCAACCCGCTCGGTGTTAAGTTCTACTCCCACTAGAACACCTAAACTGAACTACTAAGCTGATAGCTGAAAAATGGGGTCCAAGACTAGTTAGATATGAATAAATGCATGTATCCTGAGAGTCTTATCAAGAAGCGTCGTAACCATCTACAGAACAACTAATAACTGAACTGGGGTCCTGGGGCTGGTCAGAGCTATAACTAATGTCATGACCGCCTAGAGGACCAAATAACTGAAATCTGAATCTGAGTCTGAAAACTGGGAGGCACCACTGACACCTCAAAAATAAAACTGGAGTCAAACTGATAAGTTGACAATTTTCTGAATATCACTGAGGATTCTAGCATTCTAACTGAGACTAAACTGATATGATTCTTGAGAGATTCTAGTTCTATCTGGTCTGGACTACTAGCAGCTAATAGAGAATTCAACTTATCCCAACCGTATAGGAATTTCATAATATCGAAAAATTCAAGAATTATAGGAACTCCATTCAACGAGCTAAAGTCATTCTGATTCATGGGGTATTTACCCAACATATACGTATAGCAAGATATTCTAGGAATTCAGCCCAAAGCATTCTTCATTCACTAGAGGAAATTTAACAAGCAAAATCATTACTCGAGAAATTAGGGCTTAAATTCAATTTTTGTATGAACACTGACAATTTGATAAGGAATTCATGGGGATCATATCAAAAATATACATGAACATCGTTCTAAATTAAATCAACGAAAATAAATATGAATACTCTTCATATTCTAAAGCTCAGGGCTTAAAACTGATAGAAGAAATTGTGGAGGACTTTGGGGACACAAGGGAAGGACAATCCCCTTGCTAAACTCTACATACCTGAGTTAAGGCTTATTGAAGAAGGAGACTTGAACTGTTGCAATGAAGGAAAACCCTACGCTTGGTTAAGAGTTTCTTGAGAGAACCTGATGAGCCCGCAAGTGTACGGGTCGTACAAGTAATATAGTGGCCCATTTTAAGAGCCGGAATGTCGAACCCACAGGAACTGGTTTAGCAAATTATCAAGTTCAAGTGTTAATTAAGAAGTCAACTTTAGAAGTTTTTGATAAATTATAATTAAATCTTAGTGGTGACACAAAATAATCTGGAAACAATACAAAACAAAACTAGAGTTAAGGCCGGATAATCATGCAATGCTATAATTCATAATGGGTTAAGTATGAAATTATCAATTGTTGTCTCACATAATTGGAATTTCATGTTTATGGTCTTTTGAACCTCTAAACACGACAAACTAGCCTCACTACTACATCGTTGAGCGAGGACGTCATTTCTAGTTCGTGGGCAATTCACTACGTGGATGTGGTTTATGGGGTTTATGCCCTTGATTGGGGACTTCCGTACCTCTAACCATTTAACCAAACTTAGCTTCACAACTACTCCTTCGAGTGGTGGAGTACAGTTCTAAGTTGGTGTCTTTCTATCTTCCCATTTTATCAACCAAGCAAGGTAAATTAGGTATATTCCTATCCTAACCACAACTCTTACCAAAAGACAAGAACTTGCTTCCTACATTCTTATGTTCTTGCCTAGGTTTGCTCTTCCAAGCTTCCACCCAAGCTTAACCCACTTGTTTTCATGGTGATAAAGCATAAAAACAACAATAATGAAGATTGTAAGACAAAACAACAACTAACAACTCAACCCAAAATGAATCTAAGCAAATACAATCATATCCATGGCCTCAACCCTAGATAGAGGGTTCTAGCCACCCATGTTTGTACAAATACTCAAAACCATGTTAATAGTAGTTTACTTACAAGTGTAGATGAAAAGAAATGAAGAAAAGATGAACCCAAGAGAAGTTCTCCAAGTCTCCTTCGTGCCTCCCTTCGGTTTTTCCAGAAAATTGCGTGTTAAATGATTTTAGAAGCTAAGGGTTCAATTTATACTATGCTGAAAAAATGCAAAATTTGGCCTGTGGTGGAACAGCTCCGTGTCACAGAGCTGAACGCCCTAATTGACCTCCGTGACACGGAGGCATCGCGGAAGCATTCTGGAAATTGTATAAAAGTCGGATTTTTCACTGAAGCTTGTCGCGGCGGCAGCGTGGCACGGCCCTGTCGCGCAGGCATTCTGTTTTGCTGCCCTCTTCTAGCTAACTTTTGTAGTTTTGCTTCCAAAACCATTCCTTATCTTCACCCATCATTATTTAGTCCTTCAAATGCATTTTACACCTACAAAACGAGGACTAATCATGTTGGTTAGTACATACCCAAATTTACATCAAATCACATGAGAATGTAAGTGAATAAATAAACAAACATGACTAAACTAAGTGATAAAGTAGCACTTGGGCATGAAATTATGCCCAAGATCACAACCCCACACTTAAAACCTTGTTCTTACTCGAACAAACCTTTTACATCTCATGCACATGAAGACTCACACACAGCTAATTTAGCAAGACAATTCAACCTACGGCTATAATGACTATGTAAGATAGCAAGTTACAAATAGAGCATGCAAGTTTTATTCATTAAAATTAAGTACAACTATGTTAAGACTTCCTAACCTCAAGAATTGACTCTCAATCTTAGCAAACTCATGCAACTCAACCGATCAGGAAATCCGACATGAATGTTATCTTTCATTAAACATGTGCCCTCACAACAAGAGAGTTACCCATTTTTACTCGCATGTTTTTAAAACACAACATGTATGGGTATATGAATAGAATTACGCTCCTCTCTCAATGAATTCACATGCCTCATGTAGTGAACCATAAGCTTGCCCTTAGTGTTTTACTCCACTAATTTAAGGATGTATGAACGTAAGATCAAGTAGGACTTAATGGGTTGTAATGTAAGTTAAGGGACGGGTAGGCACTATTTTGGCCAGTAATAGTGGCTATCTTCCCCAAGCGCTTTTAATAACTTCAACCTTCATTAAGGATATCTCTTCTCTTACTTCACCCTCATTCTTTTCAATCCTGAATTTTTTTCTTCTTGTTCCCATTTCTTTAAGTAGCTTATTAGTAAAGCGTACTTACGCAACTTTTTCATTCATTTATTTCTTACTCCCTACCAATACTCAGACATTTTCAAACAAGTGCACCCTTGACCTTTCTCAACTTTTACAACTGGTACTTTTCCTTCCTTTTCATGCTTCTCACTGCTTCACTCTTTCGGATTTTTCTCTTAAGCGCTTAGGAGTTTTGGGATCAAATTCAAGGCTAATGAAAGAAAAAGGATTAAGCTTATGTTGTAGCTATCAAAGAATAGGCTTAAGGCTCAATGGGGCTCACTAGGATTCAACATTCAAGGTAGGTAAAGTGAGGGATAAAAATTAGGTTCATTCAAAGAAATGCCTAAATTATCTCCTACAATCTACATCCTTCATTTAGCTTTGTATACACACTGGGCAAGTTCTAGACACTACACAATAGCATGGAATATTCAAAAACCTTACGCACACAGCACATGCTCAATTCAAGACACATCCATCAGACTCTTAACTCAGCTAATTACAAGAATTCAACATTAATCTTTAATCACATAGAGTCAAATTCAAGAGCCTAGGTGTCTCAAACAAAGTTATACACTTATTGCATGCTTCAACACTAACCACACTTGCATCTTACAATCATGTATAGCATATAACAAGAACATCAAACCATCAATTAGCTACGGGTTCAAAAATCAAAACCTATTGACTAATTTTCCTCAAGACAGTCGTCATCCATCCATCGTCGGAAATAGTCTCTAACTATAACTAAAAACTTTATATATATATACAACGAAAAAAATTTTATTATTCGGTTCGAAGACCCCCCGTCGGAAAAGAACCGAAAAGAAAAACCAACGGGTGATGAAGTCATGCTTAACTCAAAACAATTTTTTCCAATATGTATCAAGCACTACATTCACTAAAATCATTAAGCACAAAATTTTTATATTTCCCTCACCCCACACTTAAATCATGCTTTGTCCTCAAAACATCTAATCCAAATTCAAAAGGGTGAGAAATACTTCCTGAGGCCTCTAGGCCTAGCTAATAGCATGTTTTTCTTTCTTTGAACACGTGGGTATTCAACCCCACACTTTTCCTCTTTCATGCTTCTTAGCTTCCTCCTTGCTGGGTACTCAGACTTCCCCTACATCAGTGCTTAAATCTCCACCAAAAACAACAACAAGATGAAAATAAACAAAATCACACAAATGCAAGAAATTAAAATGGTACCTGTGGTACCCTTGGGTTGCCTCCCAAGCAACGCCTAATTTTATGTCGCGGCACAACGTATCAAATTTCACCATTTTTTCCTCCACCTTGAGGATATGAATCTCACCCCTAATTTCTTCTCTAATTTTCTCTTATGCTCCCGGGGTGGTGGTGAAAATTTAAAGGACCAAGCAGTAACTGTTGCCTCTTGCATTTATTGGCCCTTACGTAAGTGAAGTCATTTTTGCTCTCAGAATCAACAAATTTAAGAATGTATGGGGCTTGTTCCTCCTCTATCTCTTTCTCTACAAACTTGGAAGACTCTATTTCTAGGTTGTCAACCAAACTCAATGTCGAAAAATGCTTCGAGTGTGGTACAATACACCTCAAATCTGAAACTGCATTGTTCTTGACTTCCTTACTTGTGTATACCTTCTCCACATCAACATCTATATCTCCATAAATGTCAAATGGTTGGTACTCTCTCTCTTCTTTCATGAATGGATCGGCTATACATGTGAGACAATCATGGAGACTCTCGGGAGCTTCCAACAGTTGAGCTTGTTTCAAGAACTCACTCTTTTCTTCTCCTTGTAGTCCCTCTTGAGTATTGCATAAAACCGTCACTTGCAAATCAGAGCAAGCTTCAGCTTCAGCCCTCATCTCCATGAACTTGTTGCTTATCATTTCTAGGGCCTCTCCATTTTCCTCTTGCTGAATTCTCAATGCTTCCATCTCCTCCTTCATTGCTTTTGTTTGCTCAAGGACCTGTTTTATCATGTTTTGTATCCGAGCTTGGCGTTCCAAGTCCTCATTTTCATCATTCCTATATTCAGCAAACACAACAGAAGGATCATAGTAGGGGCTTAGGGGATGGGAATATGCATTTGGACAGCCATCCCAATGGCCATCTTGACCTCCACATATTTTGCAAGTGTATGCATTTGGACAACCATTCCAATGGCCATTTTGACCACCACATATATTCTAAGTATTATAGTGTTTCCATAAGTGGGGTCCTCCGCAATTCAGACAAGATTCGCCAAAATATGAGTATCCACCATTTAAACCATTTGTATTCCATGACGTCATGTCAAGAAGGGTATCCGAAAAAAAATCAAAAAGAATTAAAACAAATATCTACAATTTGTTTTTTCGAAAATAAGACTAACACAAGAATTTGTTTTCAACTCACTAATACGCCAGTCCCCGGCAACGGCGCCAAAAACTTGATGAGCCCGCAAGTGTACGGGTCGTACAAGTAATATAGTGGCCCATTTTAAGAGCCGGAATGTCGAACCCACAGGAACTGGTTTAGCAAATTATCAAGTTCAAGTGTTAATTAAGAAGTCAACATTAGAAGTTTTTGATAAATTATAATTAAATCTTAGTGGTGACACAAAATAATCTGGAAACAATACAAAACAAAACTAGAGTTAAGGCCGGATAATCATGCAATGCTATAATTCATAATGGGTTAAGTATGAAATTATCAATTGTTGTCTCACATAATTGGAATTTCATGTTTATGGTCTTTTGAACCTCTAAACACGACAAACTAGCCTCACTACTACATCGTTGAGCGAGGACGTCATTTCTAGTTCGTGGGCAATTCACTACGTGGATGTGGTTTATGGGGTTTATGCCCTTGATTGGGGACTTCCGTACCTCTAACCATTTAACCAAACTTAGCTTCACAACTACTCCTTCGAGTGGTGGAGTACAGTTCTAAGTTGGTGTCTTTCTATCTTCCCATTTTATCAACCAAGCAAGGTAAATTAGGTATATTCCTATCCTAATCGCAACTCTTATCAAAAGACAAGAACTTGCTTCCTACATTCCTATGTTCTTGCCTAGGTTTGCTCTTCCAAGCTTCCACCCAAGCTTAACCCACTTGTTTTCATGGTGATCAAGCATAGAAACAACAATAATGAAGATTGTAAGACAAAACAACAACTAACAACTCAACCCAAAATGAATCTAAGCAAATACAATCATATCCATGGCCTCAACCCTAGATTGAGGCTTCTAGCCACCCATGTTTGTACAAATACTCAAAACCATGTTAATAGTAGTTTACTTACAAGTGTAGATGAAAAGAAATGAAGAAAAGATGAACCAAAGAGAAGTTCTCCAAGTCTCCTTCGTGCCTCCCTTCGGTTTTTCCAGAAAATTGCGTGTTAAATGATTTTAGAAGCTAAGGATTCGATTTATACTATGCTGAAAAAATGCAAAATTTGGCCTGTGGTGGAACAGCTCCATGTCACGGAGCTGAACGCCCTAATTGACCTCCATGACATGGAGGCAACGCGGAATCATTTTGGAAATTGTATAAAAGTCAGATTTTTCACTGAAGTTTGCTGCGATGGCAGTGTGGCACGGCCCTGTCGCGCAGGCATTCTATTTTGCCGCCCTCTTCTAGCTAACTTTTGTAGTTTTGCTTCCAAAACCATTCCTTATCTTCACCCATCATTATTTAGTCCTTCAAATGCATTTTACACCTACAAAATGAGGACTAATCATGTTGGTTAATACATACCCAAATTTACATCAAATCACATGAGAATGTAAGTGAATAAATAAACAAACAAACATGACTAAATTAAGTTATAAAGTAGCACTTGGGCATGCAATTATGCCCAAGATCAGAACCTTCGATGATTTTCTAAGAAATAACGTGAGAATGAGGGAAGGTATTGTCCCCACCCTTTAATAAGTCTAATTTTACGTTCAAAACAATGTGGTTTAATGCCTGGGAGGATAGGAAATTACTAAATAGCACTTAGAAATTCACTGGGAAAAACTGTCAGGTGTCCCTAACAGGTGACCTAATGACTCATTACCAGGCCCAAAGAGTCATTGGATCCTCCCGTCAAGTTCATAGGAAAATTTCTACCGAGTCCTGAGGGGCACATGACGAGTTGTCATGACTGGAAACGACTCGTCATGTTGTCCGTCAGGTACACTGGTAAGAAAGTTTGAAGGGACTGGAAATGAAGGACCTGACTAGTCGTTACTGCTTATTACGACTCATGGTGACCTTCCGTCAAGTACACTGTAAATTCTTCAAATTTCTGAACTCCGGCTTGGCAACGGGCGACTTAACGAGTCGTAGGGCCTAAGAATGACTCGTGGGGTTGTCTGTTAGGAATACTGGTTTATATTCTTGGCATCCTTCACATGATTTACCTGACGAGTCATTGGGTCCCTTAACGACCCGTCAGGTTGGTCGTTTTGCAACAATTCTGCAGTTTTTCAGATTTTCTAATTAAAGTCCTGGATATTGATTTTGAGCTTATTGGGCATTACATAAAGATTCTCATGAACTCATGAAATGCGAACCAAAAGATGTAATATGTATGTTTGTTGTCGTGTTGTTGTTGATATAGCTATAATTGAGTCTGGAGACCTCTCAACATGGGCTCTATGAGCTGGTCCTTTATATTATGTCATATATGTGGTGTCAAATGTGGGAAAAACTTCATTCAAGTAATATTCAATGGTCCTCTAGATTCATGCCAAGTGTTTATGGTTGAGACCGGCAATTTAAATTTACATACTCATCAAAAGAATAAAAGATTGCCAAAATAAGCTAATAGAATATTTTTACAATATTCTTTCCCTTCTATTATCCTTTTGTAAGTATTGGTGAAAATAAAAGTATTGTCGTTTTCTTGAGTTATCAGGTTCATATTAGATGATTTTTTAATTTTTTATGTTTTAATATATACATTTAACTATTAACATTATAAAATTATTTACCTTTTGGAGGCAAATCTTTCTTAGAGTCACGGATCACAAATGTTTTAAGATAACAGTACATAATGATCTACGTTGAGTTTAATTTGTGTTGGCTATTTTTGGGACTCGACATATCAAATATTTTATATATGTAATTAAATTGAGTATCATTGTTACTCAATTTAATTGGACATATAGACGACAATACTTTTATTTTTAACAATACTTGAAAAAGGATAATAGAAGGGAAAGAATATTGTGAAACTATTCCATTAGTTTATTTTATCAATTTTTTATTCTTTTGATGAGTACGTAAATTTAAATGGATCTCAACCGTAAACTATTTTATAGTACACTTGGCATAAATCTAGAGGACCACTGAAATTTAATTGTCCGGATCTTTTTTTTTTCAAATGTGGTTAAAAATCTGGTTGTTAAGTAAAATTAGTAAAAATAATTAAGACGACGACGCATAAACGAATTTAACGCTAGAAAATGGTAGTAATCCAGACGAGGGTAAATAAGGGTAACGAAATAGAAATTACTCGCAATAGTTGTGCCCCCTCTTATGCAAATGTTTTAAGGTACAAAAGGACAAGAAGAGACTCCATTATTCTTCTCCCTTAAACTAACTGGCTAGTTAATGTGTTTCTGAACCAACCGGTACATTGAATTTAAAAGGTAGAACTTGAGTGTGCAATCTATAGATATGGCTATGAAATTGACTTTATGGGCAGGGTATACACATTATTAAGGTTAACAGATTATACGAAACTAAGGCTATATACTCTTATACTTACATTCAAGTTACATGCTAAGGCAACAGGAATTGTCTTTAGAATATCACCATAAGTTTGTTAGAACTATTGTGCTATCTGAACCTCCTGCAAGTTGCCAATGCATTAACTAGACACACTGCAAGATCTTTGAAATTTATATATTTATGGATAAGCTAAGTCTGAAGCGTAGAAATTGAGACGTTAATAACTCAAGAAAGATAACGTGAACACAAGACCTTTTTAGGATAATACGTAAATCACGTACTCTTATATGTAGATCATTCCAATGGACCTCGAACGATGTTTAGTATAATATAGGCATGGAATAAAGTGGCTAATCAGCAATAAGGCATGTACATATGAAGTTTAATGAAATGTTAACACAAGAGTAAAGGTTGAAGTGTAGAATGACATATTGTAATCAAAATAGAAGTTAAGTAAATAATCAGTAAGATGAACCATATGTTCTCGAGAAGTCTAGCAAAGAAGTCATGAATAAGGTTGTCTAAGTACGCCATGTGGAAGATCTTATAATGAATATTAAGTGACGACTTTCTACAAATTAATTAGAATTGAACATCTGTGAACTAGTAACTTAAGGATAAAAAAAAGTCTTCCGCTATGCTCCTAAATGATTAGGTTAAAAATGTTGCTTGTAACGACATTAAGCTTTCTTAAGCTCCTCCATTAATTGCCAAGGTGATGTAAGTTATCATAATGTTGTCTAAATATCAGCTATAAGATTTTTATGCCTATAAGGAATCACTTAAATAATTATTCACGAGTTTCCAAGTTAAAGAACTCTAAGTTTCAAATATTTTAAGTTATGCTTTTACATGTATAAGTTACGTTGAAATGTGTGATGCTAATGTAAGAAGCTTTCAGTAATCCTATTTCGAGAATCAAGTCTTTATAAGTTCCTCTAGTGAGAGGCCTTACTGTGTACGATTCCCATGTTAAATCATACAGTTGAACTCTCCCAGTTTTATTCAAGTCATATGTCTATGTGTTCAGCTTTCGCTATGTTATGATTTGAGTCTCTTAATTTCAAAAAAAGAGTCCTTCTCATGTATACACATTCCCTATGTCTAGATAACTATAATACAAGTTTGCAAGTGATCAGTTAAGTTAAGAACTCCGATCAGATACTATGTGTAAGAGTGCTAGATACGTAAAGCTTTAGCCTCTCAGATATCTAGTTATGTATTGAGTTAAAGACTCTATTCAGTTGAGTCTGTATTTAGTTGTTCCAGCAGATTACCCAGGAGGGTTATTATTGAGTCACCGAGGTTAGAGATTATGCCTAAATACTATTACATCGAGCATGCACAGTTGTATTATGTTACTTATGATTATGTACCTGGTGAACCTACGGGCATATGGTACAACCAACGGAACGTATACTAGTTGGGTAGACAAATGACACATGTAGACCTTCAAGCGATTATATCAGATGGGTAGAGGCCCCGACCATCGAAATGTATGTCGGTTGGGTAGACAAACAGAGCATTTCATACACACTCATGATTTATTGATGCATATATTTATTGTTATATGGCATTTATGTGACTACATAAATTGCCTTGGCATAGATGAGATTCCAGTTAGATTATAGTTACTAGAGTTAGGTTGAGGCTGTCCCTACTCCTGATCCAGTTATCTTGAATTCACTCCCGTTGTAGTGAGTTATTATTAGTTACAGTTTACAAAGTTCCAAGTTATCTCTGTCCCTCATATGATTATGCTTTTGACTCAGTTATTTTGTGATTATTGTCTCATATTTTTAGTTTCAGCCTTACATATCAGTATATTTCATTCGTACTGACGTCCCTTCGCTTAGAGGTCGAGATTTCCAATTACAGTAACGGTTCGTGAGGTCAGCGGATGTATTGGTATGCGTAATTTTTCCTAGAGATAGGGTTAGTTATTTTAGTGTAAGTTTTGTGTTATAGTTATGGGTAAGTCAGAGCCCCATTCGGCTGTTCCGACCATTAGTTTCAGTTTAGTCAGGCTTTGTGGAGTTAGTATGAACAGTGTTATTCAGTCTATAGCCTATTCGACATTTCAGTTATTTAATTGTTGTATTTGATACCATATGGGTCCATATATTTACTTCAGTTTATTGTGACAGGTGATATGCACAAGTATTACAGTTACAAACGATGTATAGCTGGCTTTCCGATCAGTTAGGTATCGGGGGCCAGTCGCACCCTCCCTCAGTATTGGAGCATGACAAAAGGCCACCTGTCAGAACCACCTATAGCTCACATAAGGACCAATAAGGCCACAACATAACAAGAGGGGAAACATAACACTGACAAGGCCACAATACAATAAGATAGAATAAGCAACAGAAAGTTGACGAGGCCACCAACTGACTACACTGCACAACCTAAGTCCATAAAGCCTCTATAAAGTAAACAATACTTACTGACCGAGACAGGGCCCCAACCTACCTATAACTGTGCAACAAAACTTATGCATAAACAAAACTAGACTACTGCTTTAGAAAGAAATGAGCATACCAACTTTCTGCTAAAATAAGACTCCTACAGCAACTAGCGATCGGATCCCCTATCTATACTTGGAACATGATTACAATGTCCCCAAGTGGAGGAACATTAGTATGAATGAAATGTACTGGTATGCAAGGCTGAAAGCTGTAAACATAAGTAATACAAAAGAAAATCTGAAACAACTCAAGAGAAATGGGTAAGAGAGAGACAACATGTAACTCTACAACCTGAAACCCTATATGCGTGAATGCATGAAATGTCTTTCTTGCGCGCTTATAGGCGCCTTCATCCAATACTTGGACCAGCTCTAGCATAATACAATATCTTGTAGGCCTTCCGATACTTGAATAAGGTATAATCTATTTTGATACTTGAACCGAATAAACAACATGTCCAACCGATGGACTCACTGAGGAGAATAGCCTGAAAACATATCCAAACTTTGGATGCACTGTACTCATGACCACCAACTCGGGGGACTTGACTGTGACTCAAGATATACTGAAGAATACAAATTTGTTGTAGAAATTGGAGTTACTTAGGAATGTAAAAGACTTGTACTTTATCTTAGAAGCTTACTTACCTTGGAATGACTTTAACTTGGAAACTTGGAGGGACCTTTAAGAGCTTTAGGTGTTAAGCTTAAGACTCTGGGGTAGTCGACTTGACGCTTTCACAATTGGAAAATCAAAATGTAGGATACCTTCTAAGACTTCCAACTATCGCCCTTATCTCGGCTTAACGACACTATCTTGAAACTAGTAACCAGTGCCCTTTACATAGGGTCTTCCTATTAATTCACCAATGTCATATACAACCTCCGAATCACATCCACAATAACAACAATATTCCTTATTAACCCTTTTTATATCTTTTTGACTTAGACAATTGGACAACTTAACTTTAGTTTGACTTTAATTTAGATGCCTCTAAAAATCCTATTATTCACTTCTCAGCTTATTAAGAACATGTCTCTCTGCTCATGCTATTTAATAATAACATTCTTCTCATGATGCTTTGCTTACAATCACAATTCAACAAGAAGAGTTCAACAACATAAGGCTCTCTAGGTTCGATACTAAAGGCAAAAATCAAGGGATAAAGATAAGTCAAGAACAATATCACAAATTCTATCTTTTCTTATGCAATTAATTTGCCCACTTCACGATAAGAATATTTGCAAGAAAATCCCATAACTCGAAACAAATTCCAACATGCATATTTCAATCTAAAGAAACTCTAGGAGATAGTTCATCAAACACTTTGGATACCTTTAGCTCAATCACAACTTTGGTACTTGGATACCTTATCATTTAATAACCCAATATACTCATACATACGTCAACATAACGATAAAATTTTCCCGGAACATAACAAGTATTATCAATATATATTGCGTATTTTATTATTTAGATTGTAAAGTCTCCATCTCTTTTGATGTAGGTCATAGTGATAATAGTAATGACTATTTATCCGTTACAGCCCATTGAATTGACCATGACTAGAATTTACAAAAATAATAATTATTCACTATAAATATGTTGATTAGAAAAAAAACTGTTGCTTATATATCTACAATTGTTCTACAAATTTTAGAATTATATGATCTTCTAGACAAAGTGTTGAGTGTCCCGTCAGATAATGCTTCTACTAATACCCATACTATTACATTCTTAAAAGCTAGAATTTGTCCAATGATTGATCGAAATTTGTGCATGTCATGTTATTGATTTAATTGTAAGAAATGGTATTGAGTTATTTACTTGTAGTTGTAGTAAAATAAAATATGATTGTTTTTGAATTTTTAAAGCTACTAAGAGTAGTAGAATTCATGAATTTAACAAATATTGCATATCATGTGATCTTCCATTTAAAAAGTTTCAAAAAAATTTATACTAAGTGGAATTCTTTATATGAAATACTTGACGTTGCTTATGTTTAACAAAGACCTGTATAAATAATTTTTAATGCATTGTTGACTCCCTAGATTAACTTATTCAAACTGATTGAGATTAAATACTGAGCTAATTAAATTTTTAAAAATATTTTACGCTACTACAAAATAATTTTCTGAAATTTATTGTCCTACTAAGTTCAAAAATTTTATAATATATTTGTGCTACTTTAGCTCAATTTGCTAAATATAAACAAATAGAAAAGTTTGATCCTGTCATCATAAAAATGATTGAGAAATTTTAAAAATATTTTTTTATATTCCTCAAATTTATTTAATTATTTCTCTGTTAGATCTATCTTTAAAACTATGAGGTGCAAAGGGAATAGTTGGTAAGATTTATAAAAATTCAGAAATTGATGAAATTGAATGTTCAACTCTTCTTGAATATCAGAATAGAACATGTATAAATGCTAAATTTATTTTTATAAATATAAATGCATAAAAAAATGACATTATACAAGGCTTACAAGAATGCTACATAGGAGAAGCCTAGCTCGAACAGAATATTTCTTAGAAGGTAACCGCATAAATTAGATGCTCTTATAATATTTATAATACAAATTTTGTATCATTAGGTTTGCAATTTGAATAAAGTAAACACGTTAGACTTTATTTTTTATTAATAATTTTCTTCCTTACCTCATTATATAGTTATATTTAATATAATTTTTTTATATAGAACTTTTACTTAGCTAGTTTTTCAAAAGAAATTTATATTATTAAATTTAAAATTTTCATAACTTTTAATAAATTATTTCTTAATATTCTTGAAGATTATTTTTTAATACCTTATTTTATCATTTCTTACTCCACTATATCTTTTAGTCTTACTTGAATTTTTTTAATAAATATAAATATAAAAATCTTTAATCTTTTTATAAATAATTAAAATTATATTTTAATATTAATCTTGAATTTTTAATATTTTATTATTTTTATTTTTATATAATCTTAACCACTTTTTTTTTAAAAAAAAAGGTCATGACTCATCCCATTAAATGGTGGAATAGGACAGGATCATGGGTTTGTCCCTACGGGAAGAGTCAGTTAATAATTCACGATAATTTAATAAAGTTATCATTGAAAAAGAAGATTTGAACACAAAATAAATCTTTGCAAAATAATATCTTACAGAGGATGAAAGAAAGACCCGAAAACACTCAAATTGTTATAAAATAATAAAACAAGAAAAAGAATATTATAGAGAAAGAAAAAACTTCTTATTTCTCTCGAGTGATGAAATACAAAATAAGAAGTCATTTATTTGTAGGAAAAAACCAACCTTAACTTTTATCCAAAACAACAAGATAGACATTCATTATAATACAAATACATTTGTAACACTCTTGTTATACCCCGTAGAATTCCCGGCACTTAGATGACCTATTCCCACGTTGATTAAGCATATTTGAAGGCCATACGTGTGGGAGAAAGGCCCGGGAAAAGATCGGACGAGAAGCCTGTCGAACCATCGCGGAAGGAGCCGAGGTAGAGCCCCTCCGCGATGGCAGCGTGTCACGGAGGAGGAGCCTTCGCGTTGGCTCCGTGACACGTTGGCCTTGTCCAGGCCCAAGTATATAAAGCCCCACTTCGGTTTTAATTGATAAAATCTTAAATAAATTTCAGAGAAACAGAGGCAAACGCAGAGAACAGAGAGGGACGAAGGAAATTAATTAATTTCCGTCCGATTACGCTGCCAAACGCTGCCCAAACTCAAATTAATCCCAGATACCGAAGTATTTAGCAGCAGAGAGCATTCCTATAGATTCAGTTTCGTAAAATACGGCCGACGAATCGTCGAGCCACCGAGCCAAGGTAAGTGGAATTGCTCTAAATTAGTGTCTATGTGTTCCTAGCTGAGAAGTAAACATTTCTCCCTTCTGGGCCGTTGAAAAATAGCGAGTTTTCGACCGTCTTTCGATAAGCCTAAGTTTAGGCTATAAACTATATCGAAAGTGACGTTGCCTTTTGAAATAAAGTTGTATTTAGTATTGATTGACATATTTATGAATGCAGTGGGGAGAAAACAGTTGAAGTACCGGCCGAGCCTCGTCCGACAGACGAATAGCTCAAGAATAAGGTATGTAAAGTCAGTTTCCTCGGAAAGTTAAGTAATATTGAGACAGTATGGTAATTTACAGACCAGTAGAATGTTCAGAAGTCGATTATTGTGTTATTATGAATATTGGTGCAATATGAGAAGTTTTGGGTTGTAACGTGTACGAGACCTATCCGTATGATATAGATTCTGACGTAAGTATTAAAGATTGCCCAGTATATACAGTATGTGATGTAATATGCCATGTTAAGATATTGTTGTGTTTAGCTGAAACCTCGCAAAGTAGTACAGTATGCGTAAAGCATTTTAGACATAGAATAGTAACTAAATAAAGTTTAGAAAGCATGTTAGAAATAGGAAATCATGTTAATACAGAAACTCAGTAAACAGTATAGCTTTTAGCAGAAACACCATCTTGTATAGCATTGCTCCAGTATAGTTTGACAGGTATGTTCGTATTTATAATTACCTGCCTCAGCACGGATCAGGCACTTACAGATTACTATTATTAGCTCAGCAGCTATATATACGACAGCTTACCCCTGTTAGCCTTAGCTTATGAGATATACAGACAGCATGACTAGTTGAGACCGTTGTATTGATTGGGGTTGGATTACCTAGCATTCATGACCGCCCAGGGTTAATAGCTGTATCGACTCGTCCACCAGAGGACGAAGATACGTCACTCTACGGAGTGATATGCCATCCCGCAAGGGGACGAAGATGGGATGCCAGTTTCCCCATATTGTGCCTTGGTCGGCCCTTATACACCCCTGTCGAGCGGGTACGCCCGGGGTGTTGATGTTGGAGTCCTTCGGACTCAGGTACAGTTATAGTCAGGGGCTCAGCGAGCCCAAGTGCATACCCAGGGACCGGCAGGATGCTTACAGCCACTATAGGAGATGGGATGACCAGGGTAGGGGTATAGATTCTGTGCTGGCTGTACCTCCCGGCTTATGGGGGCCGGGTAAGGTTTGTGTGTGCTATGTTATGTTATTTCATGTTATGCCATGTTATGTTAGATACAAGTAGATCAGCAGTAGCACGATACGTTTCCAGGTATGACTCTTATCCTTCCCAGTAAAGATTGAGAGAAGGTATGATTTACATTATCAGACAGTTAGTCTATTCTCTCTACTTCAGTTTCTTCAGTTATATTATTGTATTCAGATTTTGCTTCAGTTATTGCTTTACATACTCAGTACCAGCGGTACTGACGCCCGGTGGGGCGCTGCATTACTTGCCTGCAGGTACTTATAGACGAGCAGGTGACACCACGTGATTCCTGTCAGCGATCGAGTATTCAGCTCCTGTCATCCGGAGACTGAATTCCAGAGGTGTACTTCAGTTCTTTTGTTTTATAGTACGGGTAGGTCGGGGCCCTGTCCCGACCAGTTCTATTGTTATTCTTAGAGGCTTGCATTCTATATATTCCCTGTGGTCAGATGAGCCGGTCGTGTGAGGCCGTGCAGTTGTTTGGTTGTCAGTATTCTTGCTTTCTTTTACTTTGGCTGTGTGGGGCCATAGCTTGCCAGTAGTGGTGACCTTGCCGGTCACGTAGTTTCCTTTTGTGCTTTATGATTGAGTTGCAGATAACTAGACAGCATGGTGGCCTTGTCGGCCCGCATAGGTTTCCCTGAGATAATATGCTTCTGGTCAGCTGCTAGTACAGGTACAGAAGGCTATAGGCCAACAGGCCGGGGGCTGTATTTACAGCCGTTATATAGCCCTCTGTTTCCAGAAATATGAGTTAGAGCCAGCTAGGCACCAGATGTGCCCAGGCTTACAGTCCAGCAGGTCAGGTCCTAGTAGGGCACCAGGTGCCAGTCATACCCCCAAGGCGGGGTGTGACAAGCTTGGTATCAGAGCAGGTCGTATCCTAGGGAGTCTGCAAGCCGTGCTAAGTAGAGTCTTGTCTATGGATGTGTTGTGCACCACATACTATAGGCAGGAGGCCGCGAGGCATGATATGATAGTTACCCTTCTTTCTCAGTCAGTCGTGCTTTAGAGCGGTACAGTATAGGGTTGAGTCCCTGAGAACTCACCGTATTTTTTGGTTACAGATACAAAGACAGATCAGCATTACCCTATCACAGGAAGAAGATCAGAAATAGCAACGGAAGAGAGCATCAGTCAGTTACATGATAACTACAGCAGCAGGAGGAGGTATCAGAGACCTCCCAGCGTGATACCTTTATTAGCATTATTCCTAGTATACGTTGATAACGTCAGAATAGGGAGTCAGAAGTATAATATACATATGAGTTGATTTACTTATTAGTTATATAAGATCTGATTATGATTAGAGATAAGGTCAGACCACCAGGTAAGTATTCGAAAATATAGAGAGCTCCTATGATTATGTAAGTTGGGCAGACCCTTATGACAGTAAGCCAGTAGAAAAAGTAAGATTATTTAGTTTGCCCGAAGCAGGGGTGAAAGATCTATTAGTAATAAAATGCTTAGTAATAGTCAAGTTTGAGCCAGAAAAAGGCCAAGCCCGCCATATATGCTAATAGATATCAAGACATACCTGTAAGATTATAGTTATGATCTAGTTGTGACATCGAGAGATATAGAGGTTATGTGAATCAGATGGGCTTGAGTATACGCCCAAAGAAGTATAGGCCGAGGCTTGATCAGTAATTGCATTAGCAATGAAAGGCAGGTACCTTGAACCCCAGAGTTCAGTTTAAGCAAGATGAGAGGGAGAAGCAAGAATGTCAGATCTTGTGGAGAAATTAGAACTACCCCGGATTGATAAAGTATTGTATTAAAGATTAAGCTTCGCGCTGACAGTAGGATTGCGGTTCAGAATACCGCAGTATGTCCGCTATGGAAAAGCTAAGAAGTTACCGATACAACAACTCTAATCTAGTGTAGCCTAGAGATAAGGCCCAGCAGATAGTCATGGGCTCTTAGTATATGCCTAGTAAGGCTACAGGATTCGAACGTCGACCCCACATCGCAAGAGTGGCGAATTTCAAACAGCAAACGATAACTAAAATGTTTATGTTTGTTACTTTCAGAATGGGGTGACAATGCAATGAAATGATAAGTCAGGGCAAGAGATGGTATTAGGCCGTAGAAGCAATGTATCATGTACGATGTGAGACTCAGCAGAACCTGTCAGAGATCATGAACTACCGCAGAAATCAGTACAGATTGTACGTAGCTAGCGATATATAGATATACAGATAATAGATAGGTTGTGAGTGGCTGCCTATAAGGGCTACAATCACAGATGCTGATTAGTAATAGAAAGCCTATACAAATTGCATTGGGGGACTATGAGTTACGTATGAAGTCATAAAAACTATCTCAGTTCTCAGTTATTAAGTTGATAGATTCATGTGTTGTTGTCGGATCTAGGCTCTAGGAGCTTACCAGAATTATTGAGCTAAGACAGATGGCTAGATGATAAGGGTGCAGTTAGACGGTCTATCGACCAGCTGGCGCCTGTATTAGCAGGGAGGCATCTCTGAAGATCGGTAACAGTAGCACATGTGCTAGAACCAGGATTAGAGGCCGAATGGGCAAATTTCAGAGGTTAGCAATATCAGAATTGTTCTAGCATGTTAAGTGGTCATACGTCGTTTTCCCAGCCTTATAGGCAACAGTCGATCGTAGCCAACCTAGCAGTTATTATGCGAAACACCCCATAAGTCAGCCGGCCGCCCCAGTCAGAATACCCGTGGGTACCCCAGGGAAGGGTCCACATCAGTAGTCAGCGACAGACTAGTATTTCAGCTGGTTTTTGTAAGATATTTAGATACAGAGCCCTAGCAGAAGGCCAGTATTTACAGAATAGCCCATAAGACCGAGAATTCTCCAGAATAGCAGTATAAATCCAAGTGGATACACACAAGGCGTAATAAATTGATAGTGCCCTGCTAGCACAGTGTCTATTAAGACCAGGGGATCAGTAGACTCCCCGTGAAGGTCCAGAGATTGATCGCCTGGGAGTAAGTTGAATAAGTCCAGCCTTCCAGTGGGTTAAGCAAAATAACAGAGCAATTAGATGCCCACGAGTTTGCGGTTATGCACGAACTATAAGCACTCAAGTAGCACGGTTAGAGTATGGTGGGACTACTGCCACATTCGGGTCATTCAACCCGACTATTTAGTTATTTAGGGTTATGCAGCCAGATCATTAGAGGTCATGATCAATATCAGGACCCCCTGATTAGATGCGGGCACATGGTGTGCAGATAGTTGTTCAAGATTACCTTAGCAACCAGTAGCCTTAGCATGCGGTCAGAAGGCCAGATAAAGCTTTAGTTATACCGGTAGATTACTTGTTAGATTCTCCAGTATAATAAACCAGTATGATTGTCTGTTATATGTTAATTTTTTGTAAATGTGAATCTTAGTTGAGTTTAGTAGCCTTTTTGGTCACATTGTGTCGGAGGCTGGTGTACAGATAGATACACAGAAAAATCAAAACAGTGAAGACATAGCCTAGACCTACCACTCTGATCAAAGTACGCAGTCCATGCGGTTAGCCGGGCACTGCAGAGGGTCTGTGGAAGGATTTTCCACCTTAGCAACACCTATGACTAAATTGACACAGAAGGCAGCAAAGTTTCAGTAGATTGAGGTGTGTGAGCAGAACTTCCAAGAGTTAAAAGCCAGGTTAACATCAGCTCCAGTGTTAGTATCGCCAGAAGATACAGAGGGTTGAGGCAGCATGGTAAAGTAATAGCTTATGCTTTCAGGCAGTTGAAGAAACCTGAAGAGAATTACCTTACCCTATGATCTGGAGTTAGCGGCAGTAGTTTATGCTTTAAAAAAAAGGAAGATTTTGTATCACCCAGGAAGGGTTTACATGGCGGCAGATGCCCTTAGCCTGAACTGCCTGAACAGCGAGGATAGAATCGAGGGTTACACCAGTTAGCTAGATAACCAGTCATATAGCAGAAATAAAAGATAACAGAGCGATAATACAGAATGTTTCAGTGTTGTCGTTAGCGGTGGAAGTAAAGGAACGGCAGTATGGAAACCCTAGCCAGGATCAACTTGAACACAAAGTTCAGTAAGGAGAAGTGACATATTTTCAGATAACTGGGGATGAAGGGTGGCGATATAAAGGCCGCATTTGTGCTCCAAATATTTTGGGGCATCGCCAGCAGTTTATGAGCGAGGCGCATTACGCCCGCTATTCTCTTCATCCCGATACGACAAAGAGGTACCATGACATTAAGGAGAACTACTGGTAGCCCAGTATTCTAACTGCCAACAGGCGAAAGCAGAACATCAGAAACCAGGTGGGTTTGACCCAGGACACAGCTGTGCCTCTCCGGAAATGAGAAGCGGTGGATATGAATTTTGTAACAAGATTATCCCGTATTAAACACAGACATGACTCTATATGGGTAATAAATGACAGATTGGCAAAATCAGCTCATTCTTGCCAGTAAGTTGTATATCAGAAAGGTAGTCAGATTATATGGAATACCAGTATCCGTTATTTCAGACAGAGGAGCACAACTTACAGTTAGATTCTGGCAATCATTTCAGAAAGGTTTGGGCACGCAGATTAATTTAAGCACAGCATTCTACCCTCAGACAGATGAGTAGGCTGAGCGAACAATTCAGACGCTCGAAGACATGTTGCGAGCGTGTGTGCTAGATTTCAGTAATAGTCAAAATGAGCAGTATATCCAGGTTACGAAGAAGCTGGCCTATGAAGAGGTCCCAGTAACTATCCTAGACAGATAGATTCGCAGACTACGCACTAAAGATATTATGTCTATCAAGATATGAGGATCAGACATCCTCTCTTATTACAGGCCTAGTCAGGTGATAGGTATGTCCGAATTATTACCTATGCAGTATCTTGTGGTTGTATGTCGGTAAATGATAAAGAAGAAGTGATATTTAGTTGTTCAGTGAATCTTAGAATATTGTGTGCAGTGCCTGTATTGGACTTTTCTGCATTTCAGGTTTTTGCTATAGTCCATGTTACAGGGGAAACTCTACCAAAGTTTTTCCAGAAAGTAAATTTTTTTTTCCATATTCCAGAGGATCCGGAAAGTCCTCTAGATAACAGTGTACATTCGAGGACGAATGTTCTTAAGGGGGGAAGAATGTTATACCCCGTAGAATTTTCGGCACTTAGATGACCTATTCCCACATTGATTAAGCATATTTGAAGGCCATACGTGTGGGAGAAAGGCCCGGGAAAAGATCGGACGAGAAGCCTGTCGAACCATCGCGGAAGGAGCTGAGGCAGAGCCCATCCGCGATGGCAGCGTGTCACGGAGGAGGAGCCTTCGCGTTGGCTCCGTGACACGTTGGCCTTGTCCAGGCCCAAGTA
Organism: Datura wrightii; assembly: GCA_035772735.1. Lineage (NCBI taxonomy): Eukaryota > Viridiplantae > Streptophyta > Magnoliopsida > Solanales > Solanaceae > Datura > Datura wrightii. The sequence continues at coordinate 41,583,955 of JASDFA010000003.1, forward strand.
TATAAAGCCCCACTTCGGTTTTAATTGATAAAATCTTAAATAAATTTCAGAGAAACAGAGGCAAACGCAGAGAACAGAGAGGGACGAAGGAAATTAATTAATTTCCGTCCGATTACGCTGCCAAACGCTGCCCAAACTCAAATTAATCCCAGATACCGAAGTATTTAGCAGCAGAGAGCATTCCTACGGATTCAGTTTCGTAAAATACGGCCGACGAATCGTCAAGCCACCGAGCCAAGGTAAGTGGAATTGCTCTAAATTAGTGTATATGTGTTCCTTGCTGAGAAGTAAACATTTCTCCCTTCTGGGCCACTGAAAAATAGCGAGTTTTCGACCGTCTTTCGATAAGCCTAAGTTTAGGCTATAAACTATATCGAAAGTGACGTTGCCTTTTGAAATAAAGTTGTATTTAGTATTGATTGACATATTTATGAATGCAGTGGGGAGAAAACAGTTGAAGTACCGGCCGAGCCTCGTCCGACAGACGAATAGCTCAAGAATAAGGTATGTAAAGTCAGTTTCCTCGGCAAGTTAAGTAATATTGAGACAGTATGGTAATTTACAGACCAGTAGAATGTTCAGAAGTCGATTATTGTGTTATTATGAATATTGGTGCAATATGAGAAGTTTTGGGTTGTAATGTATACGAGACCTATCCGTATGATATAGATTCTGACGTAAGTATTAAAGATTGCCCAGTATATACAGTATGTGATGTAATATGCCATGTTAAGATATTGTTGTGTTTAGCTGAAACCTCGCAAAGTAGTACAGTATGCGTAAAGCATTTCAGACATAGAATAGTAACTAAATAAAGTTTAGAAAGCATGTTAGAAATAGGAAATCATGTTAATACAGAAACTCAGTAAACAGTATAGCTTTTAGCAGAAACACCATCTTGTATAGCATTGCTCCAGTACAGTTTGACAGGAGACTATGTTCGTATTTATAATTACCTGCCTCAGCACGGATCAGGCACTTACAGATTACTATTATTAGCTCAGCAGCTATATATACGACACCTTACCCCTGTTAGCCTTAGCTTATGAGATATACAGACAGCATGACTAGTTGAGACCGTTGTATTGATTGGGGTTGGATTACCTAGCATTCATGACCGCCCAGGGTTAATAGCTGTATCGACTCGTCCGCCAGAGGACGAGGATACGTCACTCTACGGAGTGATATGCCGTCCCGCAAGGGGACGAAGATGGGATGCCAGTTTCCCCATATTGTGCCTTGGTCGGCCCTTATACACCCCCGTCGAGCGGGTACGCCCGGGGTGTTGATGTTGGAGTCCTTCGGACTCAGGTACAGTTATAGTCAGGGGCTCAGCGAGCCCAAGTGCATACCCAGGGACCGGCAGGATGCTTACAGCCACTATAGGAGATGGGATGACCAGGGTAGGGGTATAGATTCTGTGCTGGCTGTACCTCCCGGCTTATGGGGGCCGGGTAAGGTTTGTGTGTGCTATGTTATGTTATTTCATGTTATGCCATGTTATGTTAGATACAAGTAGATCAGCAGTAGCACGATACGTTTCCAGGTATGACTCTTATCCTTCCCAGTAAAGATTGAGAGAAGGTATGATTTACATTATCAGACAGTTAGTCTATTCTCTCTACTTCAGTTTCTTCAGTTATATTATTTTATTCAGATTTTGCTTTAGTTATTGCTTTACATACTCAGTACCAGCGGTACTGACGCCCGGTGGGGCGCTGCATTACTTGCCTGCAGGTACTTATAGACGAGCAGGTGACACCATGTGATTCCTGTCAGCGATCGAGTATTCAGCTCCTGTCATCCGGAGACTGAATTCCAGAGGTGTACTTCAGTTCTTTTGTTTTATAGTACGGGTAGGTCGGGGCCCTGTCCCGACCAGTTCTATTGCTATTCTTAGAGGCTTGCAGTCTATATATTCCCTGTAGTCAGATGAGCCGGTCGTGTGAGGCCGTGCAGTTGTTTGGTTGTCAGTATTCTTGCTTTCTTTTACTTTGGCCGTGTGGGGCCATAGCTTGCCAATAGTGGTGACCTTGCCGGTCACGTAGTTTCCTTTTGTGCTTTATGATTGAGTTTCAGATAACTAGACAGCATGGTGGCCTTGTCGGCCCGCATAGGTTTCCCTGAGATAATATGCTTCTGGTCAGCTGCTAGTACAGGTACAGAAGGCTATAGGCCAACAGGCCGGGGGCTGTATTTACAGCCGTTATATAGCCCTTTGTTTCCAGAAATATGAGTTAGAGCCAGCCAGGCACCAGATGTGCCCAGGCTTACAGTCCAGCAGGTCAGGTCCTAGTAGGGCACCAAGTGCCAGTCATACCCCCCAAGGCGGGGTGTGACAACTCCCCATCCATTTGATAGATTATGTGTTAAGATCTTACTAGAAAAAGTCAATGAAAGAAATTCTAATGAATGAAAGAGAGCACATATAAAAACCTTACAAGAAAAACTCATTGGAACAAAAACCATGCAAGAGTAAAAGAGTACAACGCGTATTAATCCCCCCCCCCCCCCCGCCCCCCCTCCCCCCAACATGGACATCAATTCAAAAGTTTAAATATTTGCATGCCAATCTTGTGGTCATTTTCTCAAAGTTTGCAGTTGATAGAGACTTTTGAATAAATCTATCATATTATCACTCAAATGAATCTGTTAGCCGTTGATAATCATCATTATTTTGGATATCATGTGCGAAGAAAATTTTTGGTGAAATGTGCTTCGTGCTATCTCCTTTTATGAATCCTCCTTTCAATTGGGTTATGCATGTTGCATCCATATAAGTATTTTGTCATTTCAAACCACATTTTTCTCGAATGAGATGTATCATTAACCTTCGCCACACACATTCTTTTCTTGACATGAATAGGCATTATCTCAACATGATTTGATGAACTAGGCACAATAGACTGATTTATAGATTGTTATGTTATGCCAGTGCCCCCATATAAACATGTAGTCTGTTTGAGATCAAGCTTTGTGTGGGTAAGATAATTACCTTGCATCAACGTAACCGACAAAATTGAAACTGTAATTGTTAGAATAAATTAAATCCATATCATAGTCCTTTTTAGATACCGCAATATATGTTTGATTCTATTTCAGTGTCTTTTGGCAGAAGCATAGCAATATCTTGCCAATAAATTAACTGAAAATGTTATGTCAGGCCTTGTTGTATTAGCAAAATACATTAGTACACCAATTGCATTAAGATATGATACTTCAGCACCATGGATTTCCTCATTCTTCTTTTTGAGGTCCAAATGAATTTTTATTCACATCAAGTGATCAGACACCATTAAGTACTTAATGGATGTGCTTCATCCATATAAAATTATTTTCATACCTTTTCTTTATAGGAAGATGATGGATAAAGATACTATTTGTCAAATGTTCAATTTGTAAACCAAGATAAAATCTTACCTTTTCTGGATCTTTCATCTCAAATTCCTTTTTAAATAATCAATTGCCTTTTAGAAGCTCCGTTAAATTTCCAATAAAGTCATGTCATCAGTATAAATAGCAAGTATAATAAATTGTGATGTTATTTTTTTTAAATAAAAATACAAAGGTAAGCAACGTCATTATTATATTATTTGTCAATAAATATTCGCTAAGGTGATTAAGTCACATCCACCTTATTTGATATTTTTTTAATATAAGGATTATGAATAAACTTACAGAAACTTGTAAATGCTTCATACATTTGAACCTTTAGAAATTTTCATATAGATTTTGTCAAGTAGCAAAATTCATTAGTATTTATGTCACGACTCGAATGGCTATGATTGACACACATACTAACCCCCAGTGGGAGAACCAATATTCCCAACTATTGCCCCCAACAACCATAAACATTCAGGATGGAATAAACACATTTGAAAATAAATTGATGGATCACCAATAAAATTAAAGAAATCGAAAATCAACTCCTACATTAATACTCCCAGAACCTGATTGTCGTTGCACTTTAAGACGTCTACCTAACATTGTCTAAGATTGAATCAGGACAAGATAAATAAAAGTTGTAATGACTGGACAAGGGACATCTTCGAAGGAGGAATAGAACTGCACATCCTGCGCCGAGCACCTTTCCGATAGTCAACCGCTGCTCTAGAGGTAAGGTCGAGATGAGCTTCCGGGATCGAATTCTGCACTCAGAAAAGAAGTACAGAAGTAGCATCAATACGAAACACAATACTGTTGAGCATCATCGATCGACCATACATAATAACATACACACATATAGACAACAATATGTAATTAGCCCAGAACATCATTCATACACAACCATATTCATTTCAGGAATTAAATCTACTCAGGTGCTAACCGGCCAACTCATTGGATTGGGCCATCGCTACAACGGCCATTTGATCGCTACAACGGTCTCGCCGCAGTGGGACCAGTCTCGCTGCAGCGATACTGCCTTGGTAGTAACTCGACTTAGCTACATATTCAATAGTTCACCAACTCTTACAACCTACACATCATTATAATTATCCACATATTTTACATTCATCAATAGATGATAGATACCATGTAACCACATAAGTTATAGAATGAATCGTTCTCAAAGATTGCACAACTCAATCACTAATTCTCCTTTAAATATTTCATCCATCAAGTCATTGCGAAGCCTCAACGATTCAGATGGCAAATACATGACCACAAATTCAGTTCAGTACTCAATCATTCTCACATTCTTATAATACATCAAATGACACAACAAATGGTGACATGCCGGGCACACGCCTCCGTCACATCACCATGAACACTCAGTCACTAAGCATTAATGTACACACATGCTAGAGAGTCTTATTTTTGTCTTTCCAATCATGACCTGCAAGGGACTCTAGAAATCTTATACTGTACCAGCATAGTATCCGCTCCCATTTATATGCTCGTCTGGATGCTCTCCTGGAACACGAACTAATCAATCAATCTTGCTCGCTTGGATGCTCCCTTCGGACACGAGTCTCTCATCTCAAGATATTCATATTATCCACATTCATTCTCATAGTAAATATATAATCATTAAGTCCCTTGTTATGACTTTTAGGAGATCTCATCTTACCTCTCTCAATTTGATTATCTAAACAATTCATCATTCACTTTCATGACAATATGAAAGAACATATATAACATCTCAAACATCAAATTCCACATCACTTCAGTGACAACATCATATCAAATTCACTTAAGCAATTGAGTTTAACAGGAAAATTATCACAACAACTAATGTCCTGGGACCAATCCAACACATTATCATTCCACACACATACATGTCATTATATAAATTCTAACTCCTTCTAAATCATAATCTACCTCGATTTGGAGGGTTCGAATGACAACACTTTTTTGGAGCCTTGCTTTTCCTCAACGTCTCCGAATGTTCAATGTCTAAAAATAAGAGATTAAAAATTCAACAGTCTTCTAGAAAAACAAGGGTCTTGACGATTCAAAGCCACCCTATTGTTCCCATTATCACAAATCACTTCGTTTCCCATGGCTTAATTCTTAAACCTTACTCACTCAAACCCAAACTTTAAGGGTAAAGTCTCAATTTCACCTAGTTCTAGGTCTCAATTTCCATATGAATCACGTTCTATAAGAACTACGCCTTAGGGAGTACTCATTATTCCCTTTTAAACTTAAAATCAACACCCATTAGTTTTCCATGATTCAGCCCTAGTTATACCAACCTAGGGTTTTTTTGCTAGCAAAATCACCATTAGGGGTCTCCCCTTGATTCCTAGGTGTTAAGTAATCAACCATAGAAGGAGTAAGTCGATTTTCTTACCTTGAGAAGGGAAATTAAACTGCTCTAGGCGAAAATCGCCTCTACCTCTTGGGAGTTTGTGCTTGTGAAATAAGGGGGTATAACCCCTTAAATCCACTTTCTTACTCCAGTCGTTCACTGCAGCGGACCCGCTATGGCGGTCAGGACACCGCTATGGCAGATCCAACGGTTATTCTCTAGGTCCACCATAGCGGGACTCCGATCGTCACGATGGTCTCACTGCTGCAATTGTCTCTCATAACCAGTAGCTCCCAATCCTGCTCTCAACCCACGCCCCAACATCAAAATTTTCACTATCTCTCATAATAACACCTTTCTATCCTCAGCCTCAACCAGTTAGGGTATTCTAAACTCACTCCCCTCATAACGACGTACGAGTTATTACATCATATATCAATTAAAATATTGTTCATCCTTGAACGGCCTACAAAAGCAAGAAAGAGAGCATACCAAATTCCACAAACAATTGAGGACATTTGTTCTGCATGTCGACCTCGGTCTCCCATGTGACTTCCTCTATAGGACGATTCTTCTGCTGGACCTTTAGCGTTGCAATCTCCTTCGATCTCAACTTTTGAACCTCTCTATCTACTATCGCCATTAGCTCATTTTCATAGGACAAATTCTCATCCAGCAACACTGAGTCCCATTTAATTATGTATGACCCATTTCTATAGTATTTCTTTAACATGAAAACATGGAAGGTGGGATGTAGTCTTGATAGTCCTGGCTGCAGTGCTAATTCATAAGCTACTTCCCCACATGTCAGAGAATCTCAAACAGCCCAATGTATCTCAGGCTAAGCTTTTCCCGCTTACCAAACTGCATTACCTTGCTCTCCCTCTATGAACTCCATATCGCTCACTTTCCTATCTGCATACTGCTTCTTCCTATTTTGAGCAGCTACCAGAAGTTCTTGAATAACTCAAACCCTTTCCATTGACTCTTTAAGAAAATTGGTGCCCCAAGATCTCACCTCAAATACATTGAACCATCCAATTGGAGACCTGCATTTCCTCTCATACAGAGTTTCAAATGGCACCATACTAATGCTTGAATGATAACTGTTGTTGTAAGCAAACTCCACCAAGGGTAAGAATTTATACCAATGACCACAAAAATCTATTACACAAACCCAGAGCATGTCCGAACACTTGAGTGGTCCTTTTCGACTATTCGTCTGTCTGCGGATGGAAGGTTATACTCAAATTCAAGCTGGTACCTAATCCTGCCTACAAAGTCCTCCAGAAATGGGAGGTGAACTTAGTACCCCTGTCTGGCATGATCAAAACTGGCACCCCATGCAACCAAATCACCTCCTTCACGTACAGCTTGGCCAGCCTCTCAGCATTGTAAGTTACTTGGACAGGCAGGAAGTGGGCAGACTTGGTCAATTTGTCAACAATGACCCAAATAGAGTCGAACTTCCCTAATGTCTTTGGGAGACCAACCACGAAATTCATTGCTATTCTCTCCCACTCCCACTCTGGGATGGGTATCCTCTAAAGTACTCCCCCATGCTTCTGGTGCTTGTACTTCACCTGTTGGCAGTTCAAACACTGCGCAACATAATCAACAATGTCTCTCTTCATCCCGCTCCACCAACAATGTCGCTTCAATTCATGGTACATTTTACTAACCCTAGAACGGATGGAGTACCTTGAGTTATGAGCTTCTGTAAGGATGATTTTAATTAGTCATCAACTCAGGAAACACACACACTTCCCTTTATCCTCAGGACCCCTTCACTATCTAGCACTGCTTCCTTAGCTCCCCCCCCCCAGAACCTTGTCTCGAATCTTACTCAGCTTCGCATCCTCAAACTGTCTAGCTTTTATCTCTTCTAATAGTAATGACTTAGCCTCCATGCTGGCTGGCATCCCACCTGTTTCTATCAATGAAAGTCTCATCGGGTTGTTTCCCAGTTTCTGAACTTCTCTGGCCATCAGCCGTTGAGTAGCTTCCAACCAAACTAGACTACCCATACTTACTGCTTTACGGCTCAAGGCATCGGCCACCACATTTACCTTCCCTGGGTGATACAAGATTGTCACATCATAGTCCTTAAGTAGTTCCATCCATCTCCGTTGTCTCAAATTGAGATCTTGCTGGAACAACACATATTGCAGGCCGCGATGGTCTGTGAACACCTCGCAATGAGCCCCGTACAGGTAGTGCCTCCAGATTTTCAGGGCGAACACCATCGCTGCCAACTCCAGTCATGTGTGGGGAAATTCTTCTCAGGTACCTTCAACTTCCTCAAAGCATAAGCAATGACTTGTCCTTTTGGCATTAACACAACACCCAACCCAGACCGTGAGACATCACATAAACTATAAAATCTTTACCTTCCACCGATAGGGCCAGGATTAGTGTCGTGGTTAGCAGGGTTTTTTGATTCTGAGAACTCTCTTCATATACCTCGAACCATTGAAAAGGCACATCCGTCTGAGTTAACCTTGTCAACATAGAGGCAATGAATACAAACGCCTTCATAAACCAGCGGTAGTAACTGGCCAGCTCCACGAAACTCTTAATCTTTGTCACTGTAGTAGGCCTAGCCCAATTTCGGACCGCCTGCGCCTTCTATGGATCCACCTTAATCCCCTCCTTGGAGACTACATGTCCCAGAAAAGATGTCGATTCCAGCCAAAATTCACATTTGGCGAACTTGGCATACAGATGTTTCGCCTTCAGCAGCCCCAGCACAATCCTCAGATGATTCTCATGTTCCTACTTAGTATTAGAGTATACAAAGATATCATCAATGAATTCGATTATAAATGAATCTAGCAGGATGAAGATATCATTCATCAAGCTCATGAACGCTGCTGGAGCATTAGTGAGTTTGAAGGACATGACCAGGAACTCATAATGTCCATACCTAGTCCAAAAAGATGTCTTGGGGATATCCTCAGCACAAATTTTCAGCTGATGATATCCCGATCTCAGGTCAATCTTGGAGGCTCCCTGCAACTGATCAAACAAGTCGTCTATTCGAGGAAAGGGGTATATATTCCAGATGGTTACCTTATTCAACTGACGATAATCAATGCACATCTGCATAATACCGTTCTTCTTTTTCACAAAAACGATCGGGGCATCCCATAGAGAGACACTCGACCTGATAAACCCCTTACTAAGCAATTCCTGCAATTGCTCTTTAAGTTCTCTCAACTCAGCTGCTGCCATTCTGTACGGCAAAATAGAAATAGGTCGAGTCCCTGGCTCTATATCTATACAAAAGTCAATATCACAGTTCAGTGACATGCTAGGAAGATGCGCAAGAAATACCTCTAGGTATTCACAAACTATCAGGACCAACTCTAAGGAAGGACCCTCGAAACTGGTGTCCCGAATATGAGCTAGATATGCTAAACACCCCCACTCTATTACTTTACGGGCATGAATATACGAGATGAATTTCTTATGAGCAGGGCTATAATTCCCTTTCCACTCCAACCAGGACCACCCTGGGACCAATATGGTAACGGTCTTAGCATGGCAATCCAAAATGGTATGGTAAGGTGACAACCAGCTCATCCCCAGAATCACATCGAAATCTACCATGTGTAAGATCACCAAATCTATCAGAGTATCAAAACCCATGAAGTCAACGATGCAATCGTGACAAACCCTATCCACCACCATAGAATCCCCAACAGGAGTAAACACATAGATAGGAGTATCAACTACATCACAAGCAAGATTTAATCCCAAAGCAATAATAAGTGGACGCATAAGAAAAAGTAGAACCAGTATCGAACAAAGTCATAGCCATTTTGTCAGACACAAAAATCGTACCTGTGATAATGGCATCGAAAGCCTCTACCTCGGGACTACCCGGATATATATAGAAGTGAGTCTGATTACCCGCCTGAGAAGTGCCCCTGTTGGGCTATGCAACCCCTCTACCGGACTGATTACCACCCCTTCCAGTATGAGCACCTCCTTTACCTATCTGGGGGCCACCTCTAACCACTGGCTGACTGCCCCTCCCTAGTTAGGGATGATCCCTACTGAATGCACTCCCTCCTCTCCTGGTAGGGGCTGGAGCTCGAGAAGCTGGGTACGGAACAATCTGCCTATCATGTACAAATCTAGAATACCATCTGCAGATATGGCCATACTCTCCACACTCGTGACACACCCTGTCATTCACTGGTCTCTGAGTCGAAACTGAAGAAATAAGACGAGCCCTGAAGTCTGAGCGAATTATCTGGTTACCTCCGACTGTACCTGTTGGTCGTGGAGTGGTCCCTGGCGGACCCCAGCTGACACCTGCATGGCTGACTGAACAAGGCACCCTGATTAGCCCTAAGGTACCGAAGTCCTAGAAAAAGAGCTGTTGTAAGAACCCACCTTCTAAGCCTTCTTCTCGGTATTCTTCACATAACTATCTTGTTTCACCCCTTTCACGTTCTTCACATACTCCACCACTTCCTCAAAGGTCTTACCTATAGAGACCATCTGAAGGGCTAACAACTGAAGACCCACAATCAGGTCTTTAACAAATCTCCCTCGGTTCCTCTGTAGGCTGTAAGGCAAGAGCATATCTGGATAGTGAGTGAAATCGGGCCTCACCAAGGTGTTCCTCAAAGCTTCAAGACCAAGCTCAAGTGGGGGATTCTTCGAAGCAGGTATGCGGGTTTTCAACAAAGATATTCTTCCATCCTTGTGCCCCAAAAATGTTTTATCAAAATGCCCAATTTCAATTACTCTAGAAAAGCATGACCTGGGGTTTTTAAATTGATGGTGAATTCTTCTATTATTCCCTAAATTCCAAGACCTAATATGATTATGAGTTGATTACGATATAGAATAAGTGGGGTTACCTTGAATTATGGGTTGGGTGATGGAAAATGTGGGGTTATAGAATGTTCTTCATAAATGGATGAAAATTTTGAATAAGGCTTTATTATTGTTCACTCAATTATTGTAATTATTTGCACCCATGTATAAACTATGTGAAGATTGTATAATCATCCCTAAGAACTTGAATGTGCTATTAATAGGCATGTTGAGAAGAAATTAGAGTCTATGGGCTTGAATAATTGAAATTAAAGTATGTGTGTTTCTTATGTCTTCAATGGAATTGACTGGGCATGAGGTAAATCCATGGTAATAGTCTAATTAATGCACCCTTCTCATGAATTGGAGTAATCTCGAAATGGGTCTTATGAAATAAAGATGTATGTCTCTCCCATGATCTCGTTGAATATGTATAAGTTTCGAGTCAAGTATATGGTTTTCCGTAAATCTAGAATTATATGAGTCAATGGATGTGTGTTATAGTATGAATCGGATCTATGGATCATGAATGACTTTATGATACATGTTGAGTGATATGAAGCCAGAATTTTAATGAGAATCTTTAGATACTCAAAATGTAAGAGACTAAAGAAATATTTGATGTGACTCTATGATGATATGAATTATGACAATAAAGCATGAGAATGGTATTTTTAGAATGTTGGGCTTGTTGTTAGTAAAAAGTAGCCCTACCCGTTCCGAACTGAATGTTGTATGACGAAAATCAGAAAACGCTCATGTCTCTGGTTAGCTGCAGTAGTTTAGTATATATAATCAGATGTTATATTAATAGTCTGCATGTTCTAGCCAGACAGGGAACTTCCTTAGTCGAGAACGTTTCTCTTAGTCAGTCAAGGAACTTCCTTAGTCGAGAATGTTTCCCTTAGTCAATCAAGAACACTCTCTAGTTGAGAATATGTTCCTTAGTGTAGATGGGGACACTCCATAATTGAGAATGTGTCCCTTAACAAGCCAGGGACTCTATAGTAGAGGATGACTCTCTTAGCTCATGTTATCGGTTTAAATCCGTTGTGGTAGGAAGCAGTCTCAATTATCAGTAGATGTTCAGTATATGACTTTTATACATGAGTTCGATGATGTTTCCATGAAATGAGATCCAAAGGAAAGTTTCATATATGTGTATGTATAAGTGGCTCTCAAAAGGATTGATGCATGTTAATTCAGTTATGTTAATGTACTTGGTTATTTCCTTATCGTATACTTGTGTATTTATTGATCTATGATATCCCTCATGCTTAGTACATTCCAAGTACTAACCGCACGTCTTTTGTGCTATATCGTCTCATGATATAGATTCAGGTTTCCGTACTCAGCCTCGGGGTTAGATATGCTCCATCCTTTTTTAGCTGCTAGTGGTGAGTCCTCATCTTCTAAGGGTGTGATTTATGTTTACATTTTCGTTATGTTCAGTTTTCAGATTTTAGGAGTTAGCTGGGTATTTTTCCCAGCAATTCGTCAGTTTAGTAGAAGGCTTTTTCAGACTTGTCAAGATAGACTCAGCGTTGTATTAAGTGTAGCTATGATTGTCCTTATGATTTATGTTAGATTATTGTAATTAGCTTCCGCTTATTCATGTCTTTGGTTGTTCCTTCTGCTAAGTGTTATGCTATGATTATGTCATGGGTCGACTTGGAGCCTTTCGGGGTTTCTTGTCCCATGTTTATGATCCGGGTCTACTCTCGAATCGTGACAGTTCGTACTTTGAAAATAATGGGGTATAACCCCTGAAATCCCACTTAAAACCCACTTTCTTATTACCATCGTCCGCTGCAGCGGTCACTTTTCCGCTGCAGTGGACCCGCTATGGCAGTCAAGACACAGTTATGGCGGATCCAGCGATTATTCTCTAGGTCCATTATAGTAGAACTCCGACTGTCACGACGGTCTCCCTGCAGCGGAAATCCCACCGCTGCAGCAGTCCCCCGTAACTAGTAGCTCCCAATCCTACTCTCAACCGCAACATCAAAATTTTCACTATCTCTCACAATAACACCTTTCTATCCTCAACCTAGGCCAGTTAGGGTGTTCTAAACTCACTCCCCTCGTTACGACGTACAGGTCCTTACAATTTAAATATGTGATTTCTAGACTACCTATCCAATAAGGTTTATGCTTATCAAGATTCATCATTTTACTTTATAATTATTTCTATGTCAGCATGCTTTAACAAATGTAAAATTCATATCCTCATAATCTTTACAATATTATATGCTATATTGTACTAAAGATATCATCGACGATATATCATTTGTAGCGATATGCAACAAGACATAACTTATTGAAATCTCATTAGTTTAATTATTTTCTTAGGTAGCTTAAACCTTTCATGAGCTTTCATGAAGTGTTATGTCATAGACTCTTCAAGAGCACATTGTCTCCTTATTATGATCATTTGTTCCATTCTTTTTCAAAGATTATTGTATTTTAAATTGATTGATCTATAATGCTTCATGCATTTTGTAGACTCTGTCCTTTAGGGACATTAATCTAATCAGAGTTTTGTAGTTGAAATATGAAATGAATTTGGGTCAGCAAATGCTTCTAGCATTTGACTTGAATTATCATTGAATGGTGATTATAATAATGATAATTCACAATATATTTCTTAGCTGCTTATTCTCTCTCTCTCTTGCTAGAAAAACTAACATATATCTCTTATCTTTTTTGGGAATTCATCTATGCCGCATATCAAAAGCTAACATATAAATTCATTAATCATATGCCACATATCAAAAGCTATTAGATGAAAAAATATTTAATTCCTGATTTTGAACCAATTGAGAAGGGGAGGGATTAATCATATTTATTAGTCTGGTGCATACAAGTGTTGTATTTAATATATCATACCATAGACTAATGCACTAAATTTTATTTTCATAAGAGATGATTCAACTATTTATCGGAGACATTCAATGTCAAACCAATGTAAATATAAATCAACATTGACAAGACAAACTATCTTGATTACACAATTTGAAAATTATGCTCTTAATTCAATTTATATTGAATATAGATTGACAATAAACACACATGTAACAATCTTATGTCTATTTAAGACATCACATGATAGGTAAACGAGCCTATATTTACCTTTATATACTTTTTAAGGTTTAGGGGATTCAGTCCCAACATTAATCGGTTCAATCAACTTATCATGAGAACAAACAACACAAAAGATTTCTTGAAGACTCTTCTAGTTCTTCAATATATATTGAATACTTAATTAGCATATCATATTAGGATGACCAAAATAGTCATATCAATTGATAAATTTATCTATATTATTTCAAGTTTACCATGATATGTATCATTTATTTTAGTAAACTAAAGGTCTACTATGACATGAATTTCACATCAATAAACATTTAGTTTACTGTAGCATATGATTTTATCATACATATATTTGTAGTACAAATCAAATGACATACATATTTCTACCCATATGGAGATATTTAATCTTGCAATCTTCTGTATCTTAATCATTTTTATTAGAAAACTTCAAATTTACTACAACTTGTGCTTTGATCATAACAATTTTATATATCACGATATAGGATGAATAATGTAATAATAAACAAACTCTTCAGGAGCTTTCAATTTATTTTCATAATAAAATATTATTTGAACATTACTAATTTCATGATCCTTATTGACAAACAATTAAAATCTTTTGAAACCTCGATCATCAATTTATATAATTAAATATTGCTTAGATACTTTTGGTATCATAAAAGCAAATTTAAACACCGTTGGTGCCATGAAATAAATAGTAAATAAATGAAGATTTAAAAAAAGTACATGAATTTTTATTTTCTCTGAGGAAATCAATAACTGACCATAATGTATCAATGTGGTTATTGTAGAAAACGTTCTACTTTACTTTTTTTTTTTGCCTTAAAATGATACTTTAATAATTTTATTCAAGATGTTTTTACATACAATAGTTACATATTGCAATGAATTTCATATCACAAAAAGTAACTTATATATCTTTTGTTATTTTTATCTCTCTAAGAAGTAAGATGTGATATTTCTTTCATTCACTTGGAAGAATAAAACCTGATTATTTAAATGTGCTTGAAATATAGTATTTATCAATAGCTTGTTATTTTGCTCAAACACAAGAAGACATTGCTTCATAATATTTTTTAGATATTTTTCTAATTATTTATGCTTCAAGAGAAATTTCTAAGTTTTACTACCTCACGAATAAAGTTTCAAAGTCATACTACTTCAGAAGTAGATGTCAAATTCTTATTAGTAAACACATATATATCAAGAGATACTTAACCTTTTATCACATGAAATCATATTCACTTCATTCTTATTTTGTGAATATTTAAGAGAAACAATATCATTATCATCAAGGAATATCATTTCTCCGGCTAAGTACATCTTTCAAAAAAAAATTTTGATTTTTCTTATCCCAAATCTTTCAAAATGAGTGCTCAACGCAACAACTCGTGTTAATAACATGTTATAGAACAATAAAACTAGAAGAAGATTGTAAAGAGAGAAAAAACTTCTTATTTCTCTTGAAAGATGAAATACAAAAAATGAAAATCCCTTTATTTATAGGGAAAAACTAACCCTAACTTTTCTCAATTGAAACAAGATAAATATTCACAATAATACAAATATATGTATACACATTCACTATAAATACAAATACTATTATAAACAAATGATAAAAACAAAATGCAAGAAACAACATGAAAGAATTATCTATAAATATTGTTTCTACAAATAATTAAGCACAAAGTTAACCTTTGCAAGAAGTTAAAGATTAAAATATTGCGAGCTATAAGAAAGCAAGAAATCAGACTTCAAATATTTTTCACATAATTTGAAATTTATGGGGTTGAAGTTGAAGATGAAACTGTGTTTTAGTTATATTTTTGGAACAATGTTCATGCTTGAATGTGCTTAAATATAACTTCAAAAGTGAAAAGTTAATTGGAAAACAGATTATAAGCTGTTTATGGTCAAAATAAAATGAAAAATTATTTCAGAAAAAGTGAATAAGATTTATGGCCAAACAGGACCGTCTCACATAAATATAAATTGGTTAGCTGATTGATAGGTATCGAGACATTTGGAGAGATGAAGTGCTAGCAGCAAGCAGACAAATGAATTCAGATTATAGGCTGCTTTGTGTGAAAGTCTTGTAGCTAACTACCAGGTTTTTGTTCCCCTAGAAATCAAAATCAACGGGTAAACTAGTCAAGAAAGCTAAGGTAAGAGGAGATGTGGACTTGCCAAACAAAGAACACCACTGAGGAAGCTTCCCAAGTACTGTTTCAGTTGGGGAAGTTATTCTATCAAGATCTGTCCGCAGTTTTAGCAAGAAGGTGTTGCTATCCTTATTATGAGTATGATTGTTAGACCAGAAAAGTGTCAGTCTGAATTTCCTTGGTGCCTTCTTCCCTCCTGAAAACTGAATTATGTGCCATCCCTCTGCATTGCTCTTGTCACCAATTGGAACCAACTCCTCACGACCATCTGCACCAACATCAATCCCGCAACAGACAGTGAAAAGAAATCCTTTCTCACAAGTACAAGATTTAATGTAATTTATCATTATCATTACGCACAACTATCTCCACTATTGAAAGAGCATGTCCATTATTCACGACTGAGTCATTACTAGGAAGCTTTATAGATTCAACCAAACTTCTCTCCAACAATTCTCCTAGCTCATTATCTTTTAATTCTAGACAAGTCAAAAATAGCATTAACAGACAAACTCCCTGCCTCCTAGTTTCCAAATGGCAATTAGAGCTTTACTAACAAAATGATTTAAAGCCAAACAATAGATAATGCAAGTGTTCTCAGCTATCATTATTGGTAACGCATGTGTTCTCGGCAGGAGTGACAATGTACTCTGTGTATTGGTGAAAAGTGATCAGTTTCATTTCAACAATTTGATCCTGGGATTCTTGCGGAGCCCTAGGAGGCTCTTTACGGTTCTTCACCTAGTTATGCTCCAAAGTGTTTGGTAATCTATATAATTAGCTTAGCTAACTTATTATCAAACCAATATTATAGAACACCTTGGCACGTAAAAGTGATACACCTTGCTTTATGTCTCTAGATGAGTTCAAAAGAAAAAAGCTGTTCTTAGTTATTACCTCTGTTTACGCTTCAAATTTCTCTAGCGACATTTTCCGGAGATTTGACCTGGTGAACTTATTTTGACGTATTCAATACACTGAGAAACATTGATGTCCCTATCTTGACCATGATCTTCCTTTATGGGGCAAAATTTAAACATATAGGACCAAGTGCAGAAAGAGAGAATTGTTTCCACTGTAAGAGAGAAAGAGAAGTACTTCAACTATCTGATACGAGTACTGGAACTTGGTTGTAGAGACTCGCATCAATTCTAGAAAAAATTCAACCAAGTTAATAAAGTAGTTGTATATCTCTCCAATTATATGCACGGTCACAAAACCTCTCTTTCTCTATCCAGCCTTCTCTCCACCCACCCCCCACCCCCCACCCCTCTCTCTGTATACCCTCTAAATGATAAAACCACAATTTACAGTAATTTTCTCAACTTATTTTGCAAACTTGTCGCCTCATCTAGTCCAGCACAAGAATGCGGTCTAGAGAGCATGAGAGGCATTAAGCTTTAACTTCAGCTCACCCAAGACAACGTTCTCTTCCAAGAACTATAAAAAAAGTTTATTATTCACATCTTACTAAACCATTTCTAGTGAGCATTGTTTTAAAGGAGTAAAGCTTTTGCATATCTGATAGGCAACGACCCAGGACATGAAGCATGTGGTCACATGGACCGAGTCTAATACCTGTTCCGCTCTGCCATACATTTATGTTATATTAAGTTAGCATGAGGAGCAATTTTAACTATCAACAAAAACTAAGAACTAATAATGGAATCTTCCTTAGCACGATGCACGACTTGAGCTATACAAATTTCTCAATTGTTTTCTAGTAAGTAAAGAAGACTACATAAAATATCTACCTTTCAATTCTCAGTGGAGACATCTAAAAGCGGAAATAGTTTGATAAGACCACAAAGTCATACCATGCTAGAATTAACAGAAGTAAATCCCTTAAAACCTTTGATTAGCATGATATGATACTGGCCAGGCCTCAACTAGAACCTTAATCTTGCTAAGATGGAAAATGAAAATATAACAGACATCTTGTTAATTTTATGCAACTTCTGTAAGAACCTAGTCATCTATCTACAAGAGTATAAAGAAGAACAACAATTATAAAGTCTTTGTGGCCTCTTTAGGTGTAGGAGCAAAAGCCTGATGAAGACCCATGCTATCTCAGGCATATGAAGAACTCACATAGTCCAGATAAAAAGTTTTTTTTTTTAAATAAGAAAGGCGGCTCAGAGGTGCATCATCTCTCCAAGTAGACTAAGCTATAAGAACTGTCTTAAACAATGAACTGCGGAATACCATGCAAAAGCATGATCAGGAAAGAAGTCAAGGAAAGAAATTTCTTCTGTGTTAATGCCTTGTTGAAATAGGAATGTAGTTCTACGGAAAAGTATTTTTCACCATGTAACTGAATCTTTATTTTTTCGCTTCAAGTTCTTTGGAGAACTACTCAAGACAGTTCGCATGGAGAGAATCTCAATTGAGAGAAACGTAACCCTCCGAAAATCCCAAAATTTGACAGCTAGTGAAACCTAACTATTGTATCTGAGCAAGGAGATAAAGATAAGGTAATGACAACCTTCATGAGGATTTGTAAGTACCTTTCAACTGGAAATCCTCGACTTCATCAGTGTTGATACCCAGAGTCCAGCGTGTGGAAAGTTTTGTGTCAATGGATACATGAGTAACTCTATTGTCACCCTTGGTATCATTCTCAACACGAATCAGAGGAATATCCTGCGTATGCCAGCCAATATTAGCATTTTTGTTGCTCCAACAACCATACTTGACCGAAAATGTGACAAAATCAAGAGGCTTATCAGTGCCGCAAGTAAATCCTTCTCCAATCTGTTCAACCTCCTTAACTAGATTTCCGGGAGTAGTTGAAAATAAGGAAATGTGAGAGGCAGGTTCTTGCTTTTCGCCATTGGCTCCTGTCATATCTACAACATGCACAACCTGAAAATAATAGTTCAAATAGTCATCAGATTTTCACTTGGTATGTTACCTCTGCAAATTTCAATATCACTTTGTATATTAAGGAGAGCTGGACCATAAAGTAGAAAAACTATTAACTTTTTTGCAAGCTACATTTGCTAAGGTTATAAGTATATCCTCGGCAGAACTTTTGAAGCAATATACTCCCCATATCTTCCCATGGTGGAGTATGACTATGCACAAAGAGTTTATCTAATTTAAAATGATTTGTGTATCATATTGGTAAGTGTAAGGAGATAGGGAATCTAGGCGCAGCAGTAGAAAAAGTCACTCGGTGAATCGGTGGATCACATACTTAAGGGACAGGGACAGGGGCATGCCTGACTCTTTTGAAAGTATTCAAGTGTTGAAAGTGTGAAGTCTAGAGAGTCCAGTAAATGTTAGGTCGTGTGGTTCTCTTCTTTGCCGGTCCAGTTGCTAAATCCATCTAATTCTTTCTTGTATCTCAGCTTAGAATATTAAAACAGTAGGAAGTTAGTGTGATAGGGAAGATATGACACGATATTCTTTCTTGTATCTCAGCTTCGAATATTAAAACAGTAGGAAGTTAGTGTGATAAGGAAGATATGACACGATCAAACAATTTAATTAATAATCAATGGACACTGATTGTTTCATTAATGAAGCACCAAAAACAAACTGGAGCCTCTCATGGTTCTTCCAACTTCTTTTTGATGAAGATAATTATTTTATTGATATGACGGTAACAACCCTGCATCCATAATGTATCAAGAAGTAGGGAATCCTACATAAAGTTGTGACTCTATACAAAGTGCATTCAATCATCAATGCTGATTGGATATCATAAGTGTTCCATGGTTCTTCCAACTTATGGACAAAGCAAGATAAGGATTGGCACCTTAAATGTGTTCAAGATATTACGCCTAACCATTCAATTAAAACTGATGGATACGGCTAAGCTGAGTTGTGATTCAACATCAAGATTTATTATCTTGCAGATTTGAGTTGTGATTCAACTTACATTTACAGGTCTGGCAGTATCTTCAGTAAATGGTGGAACAACACCTAGTTGAACCACAGCGAGAGAGATGCCAAACAGAAGACAGGTCATTATAATAAGTGGCACCTTTGCACCTGAAACTCAAAATGAGATTTTGATTTAAAGTTGTGCATCACATACCAAATAATAGCAACACCTAGGTATTTCTATGAGATTTTAATTGCACTCACTGCAAAATTAAGTAATTAACTTTAGATGAGATTCCTGATTCTTATCAGTCGTGTTGTCTTCTTGTACCTGTTTCAATGGGGGAGAGGGGAGGGGGGAGGGGGGAGGGTGGATAAGTAGCTAGATCTTATAATCGAAACCTGGTGATTATTTGTTTGGATTGCGAAAAGTGATTATTTGTTGGATACTGCTAATTTAAAGGCTATCAACATGCCACCGAGCAGTTTTAAATATGTGGCTAAGTTTCTCCTTAGTATTGAATCAAAGAAACATATATAACTGGGGCATTAGGTACTGTACCCTTGCTTGATGAAACATCCAGATCTATAAGAGTGTGAGGATCAAGAGTGAAATGAAACATAGACAGCAGTCAGGATCCTACTGAAATTTTAATTCCAATAGAATACAAAACAACATGCTAAATCTTGATGGAGAAAATAACGAGCATTAAACCTTGTAAATATAAAGATTAGGATCACTCTGATAAGAACTTCAATAAACAGAAGCTATCAAATATACAAAAAGCAACTAGTTTCACACCACACTGAGATATAATTTGGAACGGAACTTTATGCAAGACGTGCTGCACACTGAACCATTCTAAAGCATTTCAAGTCCTTTTATCACATCATTACAATAAAATCATCTACAAAACCAAAAGAAATCTTCTGAGATTATTTAAATTTAGAAGCACGATTACCCATTCAACTTTTTACTTGAACCAACATTCAAGGAATATTATTAACAGAGTGCCTCACAAATAATACCACAACTATTGGGTGTCTAGTTACTTAGGCGTCATATGTTTGCACTTAAACAAGGTCTTAATCTTAATCATTTAAATCTCATTTTTTACGTCTGAATCTTAATCATTCATGTTAAAGAATATGAGCCGTAAATATATTCTAGACATATTTCAAAGATCCTGCAATATTTTCATTTATTGGTTTTGACTTTTTTCCTTAGATAGTATCCTTGTAACTGTATAAATTCCTTACATATTCATGAATAAAGTGTATCGACTTCCACCATTGAATTATATGGTATCAGAGCCACTAGGACTCAGATTTTATGCTTGGAATTAGAACCTTTTCTGGATTGTTGGAGAGACGCGTTTGATCAGTTGGGTCACCCCTAAGGAGTCACTAGGTTGTCTCACCACCACCATAGGAATAGGCGGCGAAGGATTTTCGGCAGGCAGAACCATCTCCAACACAAGGGTAGGCAGCGAGTGAGTCGCACACGCCACCTCCACCTTGCGACTGTCTCTCACATTCCGCCACGTGCCACGACAGGATCGACCATGACTTTCATTGCCGGTATCCCCTCATTAGTTCCAACATATTCCAGGTTTTTTCTGGAGTTAAAACACTGTTTTGAAAATCTATTCTTCACTTCCAGGTTCATTGTTTTCTGTGATGGTCAATCTGGTAATTTGATTGTGCTTCTGCAGCTGCTGGCTTCTGTTTGGGGTGTCTAATTACTGTTGTTTTGTGGGTATAGTTGCTGATTCACCTGGTATCATTCACTTCTTGCTCTTGTCAAACCAGTTTTGGCGTAAGATTGTTGATCTTTTACTCTTGTTAATCAGTTTCTTGGTTAAACATTAGTTAAAATGTCTGAGGATAAAGCTTCTGTGAGACTGTGACTGAAATAGTTCCAGCATTACCCAAAATTACAGATTATAAGTTAAATGGCCAAATTATTTAGATTGGAGTAGGAAAAATAAGGTACTTCCATAATGTTGAAAAGAATGATCATCTTATTAAGGACCCTCCAACTGATGAAACTAAAAAAGCTTGGATGACAGATGATGTTAGACTACTCTTGCAAATCATAAAACTCTATTGTTCATTAAGTGGTTGATTTGGTTAATCACTGGAGTTTGTTAAAGAGTTAATGGATCATCTGGGGTATCTATATTCTGGCAAAGGTAATGTGTCTCGAATTTATAAAGTATGTAGGCTTTCTACAGTCCCGAGAAGGAAGCTAAGTAACTCACCACATACTTCATGAAATTCAAGAGAACTTGTGAACAATTGAATATGCTTTGTCATTCATTACTGATATCAAGGTGTAACAAGCTCAAAGGGAACAAATGGCAATAATGAGTTTTTTAGCTGGACTTCCCTCTGAGTTTGAGACGGCTAAATGAGAGATTCTCTCCAGTTCTGAGATTCTCTCAAAGATCATTTTCAGTCGGGTGATGTGCACAGAAATTACTCCGTCCAATCTGCTGACCAATGTACTAATAGCAAAAGGAGAAGGAAGAAGTGATGCTAGGAGGTGGAACAAATAATGCTGGAAGGTGGAAACATAACAATGATGTTGGGAGGTGAAACAATAATAAAGGAAGAGATAGTGACACTATTTGCCACTACTATAAGGTACCTACATGAAAGGAAACTATAAGAAATTACAGAATCTTAATCAAAGAACTCAGATTGCCATTGTTGCTGCTGCTTCTAGTTCATCCTCAGAGAAAACAGTTACAATCTCAGTGGATGAATATGCCAGACTCACTCAATATCAGGAATCAGTGAAAGGATCTACTTCAGTGACTGCTTTTGCTGAGTCAGGTAACAAATGTCTCATTTCCTTTTTACGCAAATGGGTCATTGATTCTGGTGCTACAGACTAACAGGTAGTTCTAAAATCTTCTCTAGTATTCAATCACATAAAGCACCATGTGTTACTATAGCTGATGGGTCAACCTATAATGTTGAATGATCTGGGACTGTTAAACCCACTTCATCTATTACACCATCCTCTTTGCAAAGTCTACCTAATCTTGCCTTTAATCTGATCTCTGAGTAGGCTTACCAAAGACCTAAACTGTTTCATCTCATTCTTTCCTGACCAATGTCTTTTCTAGGATCTTATGACGAAGCAGATTTATTGGAAAGGACATGTATTGGATGGTCTCTATGTTCCATATGTATCTTTGGTAGAATGCGAATCTTGTCATTTTTGCAAAACATTATCAAAGCTTGTTAGGTCCTAGAATTAATAAACAAGCTAACTTTGCTTTCGAATTAGTTCATTTAGATATTTGGGGACCATGTCCCGTTATGTTTAAGGTTGGGTTCAAATATTTTGTTATTTGGTGGATGACTTTTCCCAAATGTATATGAATTTACTGAAAAATTGCTCGAAGGTGTTTTCTCATTTCTCTACATTTTGTGCTGAAATTAAGACACAATTTAATGTCTTTGTACACACATTAAGGAGTAACAATGCTAAAGGATATATGTCAGCATTATTTTAGGACTACATGAATCAACATGATATTCTCCATCCATCCTATTGGGTTGATATATCCTCTCAAAATGGAGTGGCGGAGAGGAAGAATAGATACTTGCTTGAGACCACCAGTGCAGTGCTATACCAAATGAAAGATTCGAATCCATTTTGGGCTGATGCAGCTTCCAAAACCAACTCTCTAATTAACTGTATGTCATCTACCGTGCTTAACGGTAATATCCCATATGGTGTCCTTTTTCCTCGTACCTCATTCTTTCCATTAGAGCCAAAGGTGTTTGGTAGTACATGCTATGTTCATGATGTGAGGCCCCATGTCACTAAATTGGATCCAAAGACTTTGAGGTGTCGTCTTTTTGGGATATTCTTCCCTTTAGATGGGTTATAGGTGCTATTCTCCCAATCCTAACCAATATATAGTCTTGACAAATGTGGTATTTTCATAATACACACCATTTTTTTATTCCTCTCACACTTATCAAAGTCAAGGGAGGAAGAAGAATAGCTCATCTATGAGATCACTTCACCAAGCAAAGAACAACTAGCGAATCAGGATGTCCTAGCGCCTCACTAGTAGAGCAGTTAGATGATGGTGTTCCTTCTGATGTTCCTCCAGCTCCGGCAAAATCGCCAATTGTTCAAGTTAATTCAAGAGAGAGACTAATGATGCATGCCCTACACCAGCTCCTTCGTCATCAAATCCCCCTTCACTCAACCCACCCCCACAAGGTAACATCAGTGTAAGTCAATATATCGCATTGCTAATTAATCTCCTATGACCATTTATCTCCAACCTCTAGCTCTTTGTTTGCTTTTTTAGACTCTATTTTTGTGCCTAAGACTATTAAGGAGACTTTGAGTGATCCTGGGGTATAATGCAATGCTTGAGGAGATTCATACATTAGATGAAAATTACACTTGAGATTTGGTGGACTCACCAAAGGAAAAGAAGGAAGTGGGATGCAAATGGGTTTTTGTCGTCAAGGTAAATCCAAATGGTTTTGTGACCAGGCTTAAGGCTAGACTAGTGGCTAAAGGATATGCTCAAGACTTATGAATGTGTTCCTTCATGGTGATGTCCAAGAAGAAGTATATATTGAACAACAACCTAGTTTTGTTGCTCAAGGGAGTACGAAAAAGTTTGTCACTTGAAGAAATCCTTATATAGTCCAAAACAAAGTCCCTGTGCCTGGTTTGGCAAATTTAGTGAGGTAGTTACGGGATTTGAGTTTAAAAAGAGCAAATGTGATCCCTCAGTCTTCTACAGACATTCAAAGACTACATACAGTCAGTAGTTGGTATTATCCTTCTTATTGTATATATTGATGACATTGATCTGTGGAAGTGATTCTACAAGAATCTCTTCTCTCAAATCATTCTTGCATACTAGGTTTCACATAAAAGACTTGGGTCAGCTAAAGTACTTCTTGGGAGATGAAGTAACCAGAAGCGAGAAAGGAATCTTTATGTCTGAGAGAAAGTATATCCTTAGACTTACTTACGGAAACTAGTAAGTTGGCAGCCAAGCCTGTAGTACTCCAATGATTCCAAATATGCATTTTACGAAAGATGATGGCAATCTCTTTGACAATCCAAAAAGATACAAGACATTAGTTAGGAGATTACACTCCTCCAGATATTTCCATTGTAGTAAGTGTTGTAAGTCAATTCATGTCTGCACTTACAATCAAACATTGGGCAATCCTAGAGCAGATCCTGTGTTATTTAAAGGTAGCTCCTAGACTTGGCATATTATATAGCAACTACGGACATACTCGCATAGAGTGCTTTGATGTAGATTGGGTTGGATCTAAAACTGATAAAAGGTCTAAAATTGATTTGTTGAATAAGTCCCACATAAATCAATTATGGGATGGGTGGTCCTTTTATACAGCTTGGGCAATCCTCACCTCTTGATCTAGCTTTTGGAGTTGGGTTAAGTCCAAGATCCATTTCTTTACATCGTATCAAAGCCTTGACCCATTCCAATTCTCATTCACGATGTTGGGCTCCCATATTAAAATTGTCCACACTCCAAATGTTGGTCTGTTTATATGATTGGACATTCCTCACTTCTTGAGCTAGCTTTCTGGGTTGAGTAAGGTCCAAGATCCATTTCTTTATCTCGGTTATTGTCTCTTTGTTGGTGTAGATCTGATATCATGGAGAAGTAAGAAACAAAATGTTGTAACTTGATCAAGTGCAAAAATCCGAGTACAGAGCTATGCGTAGGCAAGAGTGGGATATTGCCTTTTGACCAAAATTGGGCTAAAACATCCTATATTAGCAAAACTCTGGTGTGATAATCAAATTGTTCTACATATTGCCTTAAATCTAATATATCATGAAAGAACTAAACATTTCGATGTTGGTTGTAAGATTCAAGAGAACTTGGTTTCAACTGATTATGTGAAGAATGAAGAGCAACTAGCTGATTTGTTTACAAAGACGTTGAATGGAACTCATGTTAATTATCATTGGAACAAGTTGGGCATGATCAACATCTATGCTCCAACTTAAAGGAGAGTGTTAAAGAATATGAGTTGTATATATATTCTAGACATATATATTGAAGAACCTGTAATATTTTCATTTATTGGTTTTGATTTCTATCCTTGGATGGAATCCTTGTAACTGTATAAATTCCTTCCATATTCATGAATAAAGTGTATCGACTTCCACCATTGAATTACAAATATTAACCATTAAGTGTGTGTGTATTTTTTATTTTACAATCATTTAATGGGTCCGAATAGATTTGAATGATTAAGATAACAATTCATCAATACTCCTTCCATTCACCAATGTCGCCACCACCATCATTATCAACTATCAGCAACCACCACCCACAACCACCATCCTCAATCATAACCGCCATCGGTGCCAATCACTACAATCAACTATCACCATCGCTAGTCACCATTTAATCACCACTACCAACCACACCGATCAGTACTGACAATCACCACTATATATCACCAACACCATCATCATTCACCGCCATCTTTAATTATCATTATCATCTACCATCAGCTACCATCCACAACCACCATTATTAACCAACATCATCCTCAATTGGCACCCACAACCACCATCGCTAGCCATCACCACCACCAACCGCCATATAATTTTTAAAAGATATTTTACTATTATAGTATAATATCAATTTAGTACTTTGTTTGAATATTGTATTTATTAATTTTTTTTGAAAAAAGTGGGCATAAATACCAAAACACCTGATGGAACCGAATTAATTTGGTTCTTCTTTCAATTCTTCGGTTCGGTATTAATTTTTCATAATCTTTGGTATTCGTTTGGTTCTCGGTTTCGGGCTACAGGTTCTTCGATTAACTGATATACCGAACTTTTATTACATAAGATCAAAACATATATATATTACATATTATTCGGCCCAAACATTCTGATCCACTAACACTCAACCCAAGCCCATCCCTTATTCCCTTTAGATTCCTAAGCCTAAGTCTAACCCTAGGCAGCCTTTCCTTTGTTCAATGTTTGCTTCTGCCACCAGATAGCAAATGTGCAGAAACAATCTGAAAATCTGAAGCACAATACATACATAATTTCTCTTTTTCCAATCAAAGTATAAAGCATAAAGACGCAACATAGGAGACATTCTAAAGAATATAGGGTATATGTAAATATAAGCACAGTACCTATCATCTTTGCAAACAGATGGGGCACCAAAAATAAAAACCAGAATAGTTATGGGATAAATGACTAGACAGCCCATAGTTTAAGGACAACTTTGCAAACATAACAAACCACTATCATCTGCAATAAAAAATGAAAACATTAGAACATACCTGAAATATGAATATATGACAAAAGATATACCAGAGTCAAACATGCTATGGCAGCAATAAATATTGCAAGTATTACATTGCCCAGCCAATCAGGGTTGCTGCCAGGACTCCTGCAAAATGTGAAACATTAAGAATGCAACAGTCTGATTATTCCCCAGATATATAAAGATCACATATACAACAACAAACACAATAAATCAGACAACAAATTGTGAACAAAGATACCAATGTGTATCTTCTCTTTTACATAGTCAGGAATTCACAGGAGAAACTATCATCAGAAGTTCACTAGCTTCAAAAGCAATAAAGGCTGGCAGGATTCCCATTACATGGAGCTCTCCTATGTCTACTATTTGCGCAGGACCAGTGTTCTATATCTGAGACATAAGACCTTCAACAAGTAAAATTGCTGATTTTGCATGACATGAATTTTAGTATGCGAAAAAGTTGCTAAGAGAATAATTGGACTAAGAAAGTTGGGAGAGGGTGGTTGGGATGCGGATGAGGAGAGAGGTGTGTCTATCTTCAAGAACCAATTTGGATTCATGTCGGGGCGATCAATTACAACAGTCATTCACCTTGTAAGGAGATTGTTGGAGTAGTACAAGAATTGGGAAGATAGACTTACACATGGCGTTCGTCGACTTAGAAAAAGCATATGACAAAGTTCCTAGAGAGGTTCTATGGAGATGTTTGGAATCTAGAGGTGTACCAATAGCTTACATTAGGGCAATTAAAGATATGTACGATGGAGCCAAGACACGGGTAAGACCAATCAGAGATGACTTAGAACACTTCCCGATCATGATAGGATTGCACCAGGGATCAACCCTTAGTCCGTTTCTATTTTTCTTAGTGATGGACAAGTTAACACGGAATATTCAAGGGGAATTGTCATGATGTGTGTTATTTGCGGATGACATAGTATTGATTGATGAGACGTGGTGTGGAGTTAACGATAGGTTGAACATTTGGAGAGACAAACCCTTGAATCAAAGGGTTTCAGGTTAAGCAAGACGAAAATAGAGTACCAAGAGGCAAGTATAGTGAAGTAATGCATGAAGCGGAGGTAAAAGTGAAGATCGATACTAAAGTCATTCTGAAAAGATGAAGTTTCAAGTATCTTGGGTCTATAATCCAAGAAAACTAGGAGATTAATGATGATGTCACACATTGCATGAAAGCAGGGAGGGTAAAATGGAGGCTCGCGTCCAAGGTACTGTGTGATAAGAACGTTGTCACCAAGGCTTAAACAGTAAGTTCTACAGAGTAATGATTAGACCTGCATTGTTTTATGGGGCAGCATGTTAGCCAGTCAAGAATGCTCACATTCAAAAAACGAAAGTAGCGGAAATGTGGATACACAAATAGATGTGTGCTAGGAGACATAGGATTAAGAACGAAGTTATACAGGACAAGGTGGACTTTGTGGAAGATTAGATGTGGAAAACGAGGTTGAGATGGGTCGGACATGTGAAGAGAAGGGGCACAGATGCACTAGTGAGGAGGTGTGAGAGATTGGCTATAGCACGTTTTAGGAGAGGTGGAGGTAGGCCGAAGAAGAACTGGGAGAGGTGATTAGAAAGGACATGACACATCTTTAGCTTACTGAGGACATGGCCCTATATATGAAGGTCAAAGATTAGGGTAGAAAGATAGCAAGTAGTCGAGTGTGTTGTACTTGTTTGTGGGAGAGCAAGGGCTAGTCTCCTCTATCCATCTTATCCTTATTTAATAGTACTAGTTATAGTATTAGCGTAGTAGCTTACTCTTCGACTTTTAGTACTAATGTTGTCACTTTTGTTTTGTTCATCTTGTTATCTGTTGTCATTATTTTCTTCTCAATCATGCTTTGATTTTAACTTTTTTGAACCAAGGGTCTACCGGAAACCTCTCTACCCCACACAGATTGGGGTAAGGTGTGCGTACATCCTACTGATATGTGGTGATTTTACCACGCATTGTAGCTTTTGTGTCCTTTACTTCCAATATGAGAATGTTACAACGTGTATTTGCCTTATTTCACGTATATATGATTTGGAGGAGGTTTGAGGGGAAAGAATGAAATCGAACCAAGATATTGTGAAAAATAACTAAAGGACAAACTAGCAAGAAACTAGCCACAGATGTCGCAAAACTGAACCGCACGTTCGCAATTGCAAAGTCCACTGACAAAGGTGAAGTGTCAAAAATGCAAGAAATATCTTGCAATTGCGAGATTTACCAGAGAATTCAAAAATCCAATGTCAAAAGCCAAGTGATGCATTTGCGATAAAAATATCTTGCAATTGCAAGGTCTGCTAAAGAATCAGAGATTCCCATTTGCAATCCAAATATTGCAATTGCGAGGTTAGCAGAAAAGTCAATGTTCACATTTGCAAGCCACAGGACCCCGGTTCGGACAAAATTACGATTTTTATTTTTTGCCCAAAACCAATATAGGGTGAAGCAGTTGCGTGCAAAAAGGATCTTTGGCATCTTGGGTAGCCTGAATGGGCTAAGCAATGCAAATCTTGAAGAAAGGGATCTACACAACTACAGAGATTGAAAATTTCAAGTTTTGAAAAGGAATTCCTACAATTGTATTTTCTCTCTTTAGTATTATTTTAAGTGAAGATTTTAGTAGTGATTTTTGTATGTTAAAATTTGAATCTTGTCTATGAGTTTTTAGTTTTGAATACAACTTTTGTTACTCTTAGGATGTGCATGATTCTTGATGATAATTAAAGCGGGTTCTTGACTTCTTTAATTAATCTTGTTCTTGAATGTTTTCAAAGAGATTAGCCAATCCAAGGGCTCGCCTATCTACTACAAGTTAACCTTGGAAAAGACAGCTTGTAGTTGGGAAGATTAATTAATAAGACTTTGAGGCACTAACCCTCATCTTTATAAATTTTCTTAGGGACTACTTGGTATATCGATAGATCTGAATTAAATAACTCGCTTGAATCCGGAAAGATCGTAGTGAGATAAATAACTTAATTCTTGAAAAAGATTGGGAAATAGTGCAGGACTCGAGTACAAATTCTAGATATTCCTACTATTAATAAAATCTTGACATACATTGAATCATTACTTGAGGGTGTGTTCCTGAGTATTTTTGTTTGTGGCCATTGATCGATTTACTTGCTTTTTAGGAGTAGAAATTAGACATAGTTTTATTTTTAGATAAGCCTTTGATTTGTCTAGCAGTGCAATAGTTGATAATAATTTTAGAATATTTTGATCGCCCTCATACTATTCTCCATGGAATTTGACCCAACCTAGTTGGGTTACTATATTTGCATATGACCGCTTTACATCATATTTAGGTATAATTTTGAGCAAATCAAATTTTGGTACCATTGTAGGGGAACAATTGGCGTGTTTGGAGACAATTTGGAAGTAAACTAACTTGCTTTGAACCAGACTTGTGAAAAACTGTGAATATTTTTGTCTATTGATATTTCTTTTTTTTTTAAGAAATGGCATTGCCTATTGATGGCCTAGACACACATTGGGCTAAGTATGCTCAGATGTCCTTCGCTTTCCTAAACCCTAATTATGATGAACCTATTTTTGGTTTTGCAAGTTGTAGGGAAGAAATCGAGCAAGGTCAACTAGGAGAGTTCCAACTCATGATGGAATGCCTACTCGAAGAATGACATGAACAACAAAAAGTCTTGGAAGAATTGTTAGACGCAAGTATCCAAACCAACTTGGTTCCAAAGCATGAAATTCCTCCATGGACATGTTTTAGGAACAAAAAAGAAGATGCCAAAATCGAAAACAAACTTCATGTTGGGGGTCAAGTGTCCCACTCCAAGCATTTTTCAACTTAGAACTTGCGTGATGATAAGAAAATAGATCTATAGGAATCCATCAAAAATTGCAAAGACGAAAGACCGGACCCCTATTTTTTGGAATTTGAGGACCCAAAAATGCAAAATAGCATTCCAAAACGAATCCCATGAGTTGCAGAGTGGAAAGAATAGCGTCTGGCCTATTCATCTGCATACACCACCTAAGACTCATGATCACAAACTTGAGTGAAGGTTAGGTGCCCAATGATCTTGGGCATAATTGCATGCCCATGTGATACTTTACTACTTAATTTTGACTTGTTTATCTACTTTTATGTGTACATTCTCATGTGGTTTTATGTAAATGTGGATTTATATTAACCAACATGATTAGTTATTGTTTTTGCAGTTAGAATGAATTTTGGGAACTAATCTACAAATTGGTGAAGTGGAGGAATGGACTCGGAAGCAAAACTAGGAAGTCGGCAAGAAAATGCTAAAAAATTGATGCTCCGCGACAGGGCCATGTCACGCTACCATCGCGGAGGCATTCTGCCTAGAGTGGAATTTGGGTGGAATTCCAGTGAAGGTGCGCGATGGCACCGTATCACGGAGCCCATGCTCCGCGTTCACTTCAGTGACACGGTGGGAGGAATTAGCTGCTCACCAGGATTCCAGTAAAGGTGTGCGTTACGTGCGTGGCACGGAGCTGATGCTCCGCGATACCCTCCGTGCCACGCTGAAGATAATAATCCGGCACCCCAAGTTCCAGTGAAGGTCCGCGTCAAGGCCGTGGCATGGAGCCGATGCTCCGCGATACCCTCCTTGCCACATTGCCAGTTTATTCCGGGAAATTTCCCACTTGTACAATAGCCACCTAGGTTTTATTTTAATAGATCTGACATTTCAAGCTAAGAACGTGGGTATCAGGCAATTGAGCTGAAGAAGTTCTTGGGTTAATTTTCTTCCTTATTCTCTTCAATTTCAATTGCTTGTATGATTTCTACTTGTTTGAACATGTTTAATCATCAAATGAGTGGCTAATTCACCTTTAGCTGAGGTTGAGGATGATTGTAGTAATATGTAATTGATGTTATTTCAGTTTTATCTTCTCTACAAAGGTTGTTCTGCTAACTCTTGTTTTCACTACATTAATGCTTGGCCATTGTTAATGTATATCCTAGAATTCCAATTTTATTTCTGAAAGGAAGATTAATTGGATAGATGTGAATTTGTAGGATATGTTCTTGTCTTGGTTGAGAAATTAAGAGAAGATTCACATTCAGAATAGAAATATATCTGTAATGTCATATTTGGTCATCTATGGAATTGGTTGTGTATTGCTAGAATATGAAGTGTTTGCATCACAGAAATGTGTAATGTAAGTCTCATGATTCTTTAATTGGAGAGGAGATCGAAAGACCCAATCCATTGGTTAATAATTCCTGACCAACAACCGAAGAGAAGTGTTGACTGAAATTTAATCAGTAAATTACATATCTGCATGTTTTTCCTCAACCTTAGCTTGTTTGTATTATTGTTCATATTATAATTTACAATCTCTTTACCTAAAGTTACATTAACTAATACTCTTGAAAAATCATCATTTGTTCTGTTTGTCTGCTGTATAAAATTGCGTATACTAAACACTTGAAGAAAAATTACTGACACATTACAGTCCCTGTGGGTTCGATACCTGGCTTGAAATAAAGCCACTTTATTACTTGTACGACCACGTGCACTTGCGTGTAGTTGGGAGTGAATAAGTTTTTGGCGCCGTTGCCGGGGACTGGCAATTGGTTATTTAATTTTCTTAGTGTTAGTTTACAAGTTCAATACAAGTGTTGACGACTTGATCTTAGGCTTTCTCTTGCAGGTACTAAATTGTTTCTAAACGCTGGCAAGGGATAAGGAGTTGGTGGATCCGTTGTTAGAACCGGAGAGAATTTCATCTACAGAAAAGGGAAGCTCTAGAAAAGAAGTTGCAGTTATTAAGGAGAGCAACTCTGGAGCAACAACAGCAACCACCAATTGTAAGGGCAGTTTTAGTGCCCGAAGAGATGGCAGCAAGACCGGTCCGCGAGGTGGCAATCCCACATGCGAACAATGTAACATCCAGCATTCGCAGGCCGGAACCAGGAGGGAGGTTATAACTTAAACAGAAATGGTGCAGTTATTGCACACCAGCGGGCAATTTACAGGGCTCCCTCATGAAGATCCACAACAGCATCTCCAAAATTTCTTGGAGATAAGTGACACATATATACCCGCTAGAGTATCATCTGATTATGTGAGGCTTACACTATTCCCGTTCTCACTGCTGGGGGAAGCCAAGAGATGGTTGAAGGTTGAACCGCCAAATTCTATTACTACTAGGGATGACCTAGCAAGGAAGTTTTTGATACGATTCTTTCCATCAGGGAAGACAGCCAGGCTTAGAAGTCAGATTCTAAGCTTCAAACAGAGAGAGGGTGAGAATTTGTATCAGGCTTGGGAGAGGTTCAAGTCAATGCTAAGAGATTGTCCTCACCATCACCAGTCTAATGATGTGTTGGTGCATACATTCATTGAGGGCTTGGAACCGCATACAAAGATTTTGTTAGATTCAGCAGCTGGGAGGCAGGCATTGGAAAAGACCTATGAAGAGCTTTACACCTTGTTGAACCGTATTTCACAAGGTAATCCGGAATGGAATGCGGATACAACTCGAGGGGGAGCAAAGAAAGCCGCAGGGGTCTTTGAGGTGGATGGATTTACAGCTATCGCTGCACAGATAGCTGCTTTGCAAAATCAACTTAACACTCATTTCAGCAGTATGAGCTTGAGCCAGGCACAAGCCCCAGTCAATGCAGTTCATCAGGTATGGTGTGAAGTCTGTGGAAGTAGTGAACACTCAGCTGAGTGTTGTGGTGTCAATCCAGATTCAGTAAATTTTGTTGGAAACGCCCAGAGGAGCAGTAATCAGCAGTATGGCAACAGTTACAACCCAAATTAGTGGAATCATCCGAATTTTTCATGGGGGAGTAATAGTCATCAGGGACAGAGTTCAAATCAGGGTGTGCACAGAAATCAAGGGGGTCATCACAATTTTTAGCCACAGTTCAGAGGAAATAATGCACCTTCTCAGTCCAGCAACATTGAGGATATGCTCAAAACCATAATAGCTAACCAGGCGCAGATGCAAGCTGATCAGGTAAAATTGACAACTGATATGAAAAATCAGCAGTTAGCTACAAAGGCATTGGAGTATCAGTTGAGACAGTTAGCTGGAGCCCAAAATACTAGACCGAGGGGAGGATTACCTAGTGATACAGACCCAAATCCTAAGCAGGTGAATGCAATTACTACCCGGAGCTGAAAGCAACTCGGGGAGGTGGAACCCGAACGGCCACCTCAGAAATCTGGAGCAACAGAGAAGGATGAAGGAAACGATGAAGTGAGGGGGAATGAAAAGACAGCAAGATGGAAAGACCACCGCCCCCGTTTCCTCAAAGATTGAAAAAACACAAGGAAGAAACATGCTTCAAGAAGTTCATGGAAGTGCTGAAGTAGGTACATATTAATCTTCCTTTAGTTGATGTGTTGCAGGGAGTGCCAAAATATGTCTACATCAAAGACATTGTGGCAAACAAGAGCAGATTGACAGAGTATGCTACAGTTGCACTTACTGAAGAGTGCACCTCCCGTATTCAGAATCGATTGCCGACGAAGCTCAAGGATCCTGGGAGCTTCACTATTCAGATTACAATTGGGCAGTCTATTCGAGCTCGTGGTTTGTGTGATTTGGGAGCAAGTATAAACTTGATGCCAACATCAGTATTCAAGAAGTTGGGGCTGGGCAGTCCTAGACCCACTACTGTGATCTTGCAGCTAGCTGACCGTTCATTGGCCAGACCTGATGGTATTGTGGAGGATGTGCTAGTACAAGTAGGCTCCCTCATTTTCTCGGTGGATTTTATAATTCTTGATTTTGAGCCAGATGCGGAAGTCCCATTTATTTTGGGACGTCCCTTTTTTGGCAACCGGGCGAGCCTTAATTGATGTAGCTGCTGGGCAGCTAACCATGAGAGCTCATGATAAGGTAGAGGTCTTTGATGTCTACAAGGCCATGAAGCTACCGGCCATATATGAAGAGTTATCATCAATCAGTATTTTGAATTAGGAGTCAACCCTTCAGATTATTGACTCACAAGATCCCTTGGAGAGAGCCTTGGTGGGACATGATCATTTTGGGACAGTGCGACATATTAGATGGTGCAGACTTTGAATAAGCCAAAATGGTTTTTCAGGAAGCAAGATTTTGAACCATTGCAGAGGTCTTTGGAACCATCCCCAAAGCCATCAATAGAGGAGGCACCTAAGTTGGAGTTAAAAACATTGCCTCCACATCTGCAGTATGTATTCTTGGGTGAAGATGACACCTTACCAGTCATCATTTCAGCAGAACTGACAGATGCACAAGTGAAAGATGCATTGGTGGTCCTTAGGAGGAGAAAGAGAGCAATGGGATGGCAGATGTCGGACATTAAGGGGATTAGTCCAGCTTTCTGCATGCACAGAATATTTATGGAAGAGGGATCCAAGCCAACCGTGCAACATCAGCGGAGATTGAATCCGGTGATGAAAGATGTAGTCAGAAAGGAAGTGATCAAGTGGCTGGATGCAGGAGTGGTATATCCCATCTCAGACAGTGAATGGGTTAGCCCAATTCAATGCGTTCCCAAGAAAGGGGGAATGACAGTGGTTACAAATGAGAAGAATGAGCTGATTCCCACACGCACAGTCACGGGCTGGCGGATTTGCATGGATTATAGGAAGCTCAATGAGGCCACTCGAAAAGATCATTATCCTATTCCATTCATTGATCAGATGTTGGATAGGCTGGCAGGGCAGGAATATTATTGCTTTCTGGATGGATACTCTGGTTATAATCAAATAGCCATAGCACCAGAAGATCAGGAGAAGACCACGTTTACATGTCCTTATGGGACATATGCTTTCAGGGGGATGCCTTTTGGTCTATGCAATGAACCAGCCACATTTCAGCGATGCATGATGGCGATATTCCACGATATGGTGGAAGACTATGTCGAGGTATTTATGGATGACTTTTCTGTTTTTGGTAACTCGATTGCTATGTGTTTGCAGAATCTTGACAGGGTGTTAGCTAGATGTGAAGACTCAAACCTGGTGCTCAACTGGGAAAAGTGTCACTTTTCAGTCAAGGAGGGTATTGTCCTTGGCCATAAGGTGTCATGCAGAGGTTTGGAGGTCGATCGTGCAAAGATAGAGGTGATTGAAAAGCTACCACCGCCAGTATCAGTTAAGGGTGTCCGCAGCTTCTTAGGACATGCTGGGTTTTACAGACGATTTATTCAAGACTTCTATAAAATTTCGAGACCATTATGCCGGTTGCTAGAAAAAGAGGTGAAGTTTGAATTTGGCATGGAATGTATAGAAGCATTTTAGGAGCTGAAAAAGAAGCTGGTGGAAGCTCCTATTCTCATTGCTCCGGATTGGGAATATCCTTTTGAGTTAATGTGTGATGCAAGTGATGTGGTTGTAGGAGCGGTATTGGGGCAGCGAAGGAATAAGATTTTTCATTCCATCTACTATGCAAGCAAAACACTTGATGCTGCACAAGTCAATTATACAGTCACTGAGAAGGAGATGCTGGCTCTAGTGTTTGCATTTGACAAGTTTAGATCCTATATGGTGGGATCGAAAGTGGTGGTACACACTGATCATGCGACAATTCGGTACTTATTTGGCAAGAAGGATGCGAAGCCCAGGCTAATCAGGTGGATATTATTGCTGCAAGAGTTTGATCTGGAGATCCGAGACAGGAAGGGAAGTGAAAATCAGGTTGCAGATCATCTATTGCGGTTAGAGAATCGTTCACATGTGAAGGAAGGTGAGAGCATCAGAGAAGAGTTTCCCGATGAACAACTCTTAGCAATAAAGAAAGCTGAACTTCCGTGGTATGCAGATATTGTGAATTTGTTGGTAAGTGGAGTATACCCACCTGAGGCAACACTCAACAAAGGAAGAAGCTGAGGCATGATTCCCGGTACTACATGTGGGATGAGCCGTATTTATTCAAGCAGGGACCAGATCAAGTGATGAGGCAATGCATTCCAGAAAGTCAGACGGCGGAGGTGCTGAGGAGTTGTCATTCATCATTGTATGGAGGTCATCATAGAGGAGAGCGTACTGCTCACAAAGTGCTGCAGTCTGGGTTCTTTTGGCCCACACTGTTCAAAGATGCTGCAGCTTATGCCAAAGTATGTGATAGATGTCAAAGAACAGGAACAATTGGCAGAAGACAGAAAATGCCATTGCATCACATATTGGAAGTTGAGGTGTTTGATGTGTGGAGGATAGATTTCATGGGCCCGTTTCCACCAGCGTTTGGCAATCGATACATCTTGGTGGCAGTGGACTACGTGTGCAAGTGGGTTGAGGCAGTAGCGTGTCCCAGGAACGACAACAAGGTGGTGACTAAATTTGTGAAGAAGCAGATTTTCACAAGGTTTGGTACGCCACGAGCAATTATCAGTGATGGAGGGGCACATTTTGTAAATGCAGGGTTCAGGAATTTGCTAGCGAAATATGGGGTTCGGCATAAAGTGGCGACAGCATATCATCCCCAGACTAGCGGGCAAGTGGAGGTGTCAAACAGGGAAATTAAACAGATTTTGCAGAAAACGGTGAACGCACAACGCTTAGATTGGTCGAACAAACTGGATGATGCGTTGTGGGCATATCGAACTGCATATAAGACACCCATTGGGACTTCACCATACAGATTGGTTTATGAGAAGACATGTCATCTACCCGTGGAGCTGGAACACCGAGCTTTTTGGGCTGTGCGGAAGCTGAACATGGATCCTGAACTTGCAGGAAAGAAGAGATTGATGCAACTGAGTGAGTTGGACGAGTTTCGATGGCATGCATATGAAAGTGCCAAATGCTACAAAGAAAAAACTAAAAGGTGGCATGACAAGCACATGGTGCATCGAATCTTTGAGCCGGGTCAGAAGGTGTTGCTATTTAACTCAAGGTTGAAACTCTTCCCAGGTAAGTTGCGCTCCAAGTGGTCAGGGCCATTTGAAGTAGCAAGGATGACACCACACGGGGCGGTTGAATTGTGGCAAGAGGATAAAAGTTCCACATTTTTGGTGAACGGGCAGAGGTGTAAGCACTACTGGGGTGAAGACGTTAATCGAGAGAAGACGTCTATCACCTTAGTAGATGAATGAGGATGTCAAGCGTCGAGCCGCAACAGTAAACCAGGCGCTGCACAGGAGGCAACCCGTGGATGTAATGTACTAGACTAGGTTGAAAAGAAAGAAAAAAAAATGGCACTAGGTGGGAGGCAACCTACGATTTTCTAACAAATGTTGTTGTTTGTGAATTGCAGGAAATATGGAGGGCAAAAAAAAATACAAAAAAATCGCAAGTGGAAAAATAAAGGTAAAAAGTGAAAACTGGGGCAAGAAACATGAGGGTACGCGTTGCCTCCGTGTCACGGAGGCTGACCTCCACGTTACCATCCGTGACATGTTGAGGCTATTTCCAGGTATGATCAGAAATCCAGTAAGCCTCCGCGTGGGCTCCGTGTCACGGAGCATGGCCTCCGCGTTACCCTCCGTGACACGTTGAGTGTAATTTCGCGACGGGTCAGTTCGGGGCAACGGGTTGACCCGCGCGAAATCACTCTTTTTAACCCCAAATTCCTTATTTTTCCCCATTTTCTCGAACCCTCCGCGACCAAACCCCCAAAACCCCTTCTCCCTCAACGTCCACGGCCCTAGCTAGAAAATTTCTTCGATTCTTCATAAAATTCTTCAAGTAAAGGTATGTTCTCGAATTTTTTCTCATTATGCTAAATATTTCGATTCTTGAACATGTTTTCTTTGATGAAATTCTGCCCTAAGTGATTAATAAGTGTTGTAATCAATTGAGTTATGGATGAATGTGGTTTGTATGATCATTTTGATTGGATGAACTCAATTATTACATGATTTGTATTGAAAATCTTACATTGTGGATAACTAGGGGTGAGAAATTTAATTAGGAAGAAGAAGAAATGGGTAAAAATGGTGGTATTGTGGGTTGTGCATGTTGTTTGAGTTGGAACATGTTGCGATTGAAGTTGGATTATGTTATGGTAGAAGATGGATTTTGGGGGGATGAAAGTAGAACATTCCCATAGGTTGTTGTGCACAAATTGCAAGTGCTCATGATTATATAAATGAATCGATGGATGAACTTTCATAATGCATTGTATGAAGTCTGAGTAGTACAATGAAATTGTTCCATCGACTTTTATGAATGCACTGAACATTTTGGGAAATAAGAACTGAAAATATGTGATTGTTCTTGTCGAATTGTATTGACTGCGGCTAATAACTAAGTGTGGGGTGATCAATTTAAGCCCAGCCTTAGTAGTAGCCAACTATACCATGAATGACATTTGAAATTTATGTTTTTGATGGACAGGACAAATGTCTCGAAGACAAGACAAAGGGAAAGGCGCATCCACATCTGGCGCCAGCAGAGAAAGATTGAGAATTGGGGCAGCAGTGCCAGCGGCACCACCGGTTCCAAGGGGGCAACGTAGACAATATGGAACACGATGGGTTACAGATGAGGGAAAGAAATGGTATCCAAACACAAGGAAACCAAGTATTTCCCAGAGGAACAAATAGCACGGGAACCACTAGTTCAAGAATTCCCGAGAATCCTATACAGGACAGACACTGTTGGGCTAAACTTCATCTTTGAAGAACCCAAAGAGTGCAATCTCCATCTCATAAGGGAATTCTACGCTAACTGGAATCCCACTGTGCGCAGCCACACAGTCAAGATCAGAGGACAGGTGGTTACTTTTGAACCACAACATCTAAATGCCATCTTGGGGACGCGGGACACAGATGTCCTGCGCCAGCTAAAACTTTATGTGGAGCACGATCAACAGCTAGGTGGAGTCGTCACAAGGAAAGAGGGTATCACCAGACATTGCCATACTCCCAAATGAACAGAGAAGCGAGGATCTGGTTGAAGATAGTATGTACTTGCCTGATCCCGGGGATGCACATGACTGATGTCACCCGGGACAGAGTTTGTTTGGTGTATGCATTGATGAAAGGACTGGAGATGAATGTTGGAGCGGTGATTGTTTCCACAATGAAGAAAGCCAGACTTCATCAAGGGCATCGGTATGGTTTCGGTGGTCTTCTCACTGCTTTCCTCAGGGGCCATGGTATTGAAGAAGAGGCCCTGGACTACATTCTTCAACTTGACCGGCGTGCTTTGGATGTTACTAAGATCAAAGCACCTGATACCACATATGGGCCTGTGCTTACACTCGCTGAGCGACATGCTCGGGATGATCAATACATGGCCCGAATGTATGGGATACAGATGTTGCAACTGCGGATTGGTGGAAGGCCTGCTATGGAGGATGAATTGTGGCAGCTCGACATGGATTATCCATTCAATAAGCATGCCCGAGCTTTATGCAGAGTTGGGCCTGCATTTGTAGAACCAGTTGATGATGACACCCCTACTGATGAGGAAACGCGCCGGGATGACTCAGACATTGAGTCAGAGGAGGAAGGTGAAGAAGATTCTGATCTTGGTGAAGAGGAACTAGCACCTGATGAAGAGATTGAACATTTTGATTGATCAGGGAGTTACACCACCCAAAAACTTTGTTTTTAATTGCAGATATGCGAACACTAGGGACATTGTTCCAACTAAGTGTGGGGTGGGAGTAGTTAGGTGCTGGTGTAGTAAGGCTGTGATATGTTTGTGCTTTTGTGGCTGTTTAATGTGTGACATTGTGTTCATGTTATGTTGTTAATGCTTTTTGTGTGTTGGTGCTGGTAATGTAATTGTAATAAATTGTTGAGTAGTTATTTGTGTAATTATTTGTGTAAGTTATTTGCTATTTTTTTTTTACTTTAGTTTTTCTATTTTTTTATTTGGGTTTCTCGGTTTTTGTTTTCGGTGTTTTTTCCGAGAATAGTCCCTTTGAACCGAAGTCTTAGATAGAGACTGCTCCCTATGATGGATAGATGACGACCGTCTTAAGGCAAATTTAGTCAGTAGGTTTAGATTTTTTTTTTGTGAACACAGCTAATTACTGGTTCGACATTCTTGTTATGTGCTATATTGTAAGATGCAAGTGTGTTAAACATGTTGAGACACCTAGGCTCTAGAATTCGACTCGATGTGATTAAAGCTTAATTTTGAATTATTGTAATTAATTGAGTTAAGAGACTGCGAATATGTCTTGAATTGAGCATGTGCATGTGCAGTGAGGGTGAGTTTTTCTAATATTCCATGCCACTGTGAAGTGTCTAGAACTTGCCTGGTGTGTATATAAAACGAAATGAAGGATGTGGATTGTAACAGAGGAGGTAGGCATTTCTTTGAATGAACCTGAATTTTATCCCTTAGCTTACCTACCTTGAAAGTTAAATCTTAGTTAGCCCCATTGAGCCTTAAGCCTATTCTTTCATAGCTATAACATAAGCTTAATCCTTTTCTTTCATTAGCCATGAATTTGATCCAAAACTCCTAAGCGCTTAAGTGAAAATTTCCAAAGAGTAAAGGAGTGAGAAGCGTGAAACAGAAGGAAAAGTGGAAGTTGTGAAAGTTGAGAAAAGGACAAAGGTGCACTTGTTGAAAATGATTGATTATTAGTAGAGAGTACGAAAGTAAATGAAAAATTTTCTTAAATACGCATTACTAGTAAGTTGAGTGTGCTTAAAGAAATGGGAACAAAAAGAGAATATTCAAGGGTGAGAAGAGTGATGAAGAAGTATAGAGGAGATGTCTTTAATGAATGTGGATGTATTAAAAGCGCTTGGGGGAAGATAGTCACTATTCTGGCCAGAATAGTACCTACCCGTCCCTTAGCCTACATTACAACCCATTAAGTCCAACTTGATCTTACGTTCATGCATCCTTAAATTAGTGGAGTAAACACTAAGAACAAGCTTATGGTTCACTACATGAGGCATGTGAATTCTTTGAGAGAGTGAGCGTCATTTGATTCATATACCCATACCTTTTGTGATTTGAAATTCTTTTTAAGTAAAAATGGGGTAACTCTCTTGTGTTGTGAGGGCACATGCTTAATGAGAGATAACATTCATGTGGAATTCTTGATCGATTGATTTGCACGAGTTTGCTAAGATTGCGAGTCGATTCTTGAGGTTAGGAAGTCTTAACATAGTTGTAATTCTTCTTAATGATGAAATCATGCATGTCTTATTTTTAACTTGCTATCTTAAATAATCTTTATAGTCATAGCTTGAATTGTCGTGCTAAATTAGCTATGCGTGAGTCTTCAATTACATGAGATATGAAAGGGTCGTTCGAGGACGAACAAGGCTTTAAGTATGGGGTAGGTGATCTTGGGCATAATTGCATGCCCAAGTGATACTTTACTACTTAATTTTGACTTGGTTATCTACTTTTATGCGTACATTCTCATGTGGTTATTATGTATATGTGGATTTATACTAACCAACATGATTAGTTATTGTTTTTGCAGTTAGAATGAATTTTGGGAACTAATCTACAAGTTGGTGAAGTGGAGGAATGAACTCGGAAGCAAAACTAGGAAGTCGGCAAGAAAATGCTAAAAAATTGATGCTCCGCGACAGGGCCGTGTCACGCTACCATCGCGGAGGCATTCTGCCTAGAGTGGAATTTGGGTGGAATTCCAATGAAGGTGGGCGATGGCACCGTGTCACGGAGCCCATGCTCCGCGTTCACTTCAGTGACACGGTGGGAGGAATTAGCTGCTCACCTGGATTCCAGTAAAGGTGCGCGTTACGTCCGTGGCACGGAGTTGATGCTCCGCGATACCCTCCGTGCCACGCTGAAGATAATAATCCGGCACCCCAAGTTCCAGTGAAGGTCCGCGTCAAGGCCGTGGCATGGAGCCGATGCTCCGCGATACCCTCCTTGCCACGTTGCCAGTTTATTCCGGGAAATTTCCCACTTGTATAATAGCCACCTAGGTTTTATTTTAATAGATCTGACATTTCAAGCTAAGAACGTGGGTATCAGGCAGTTGAGCTGAAGAAGTTCTTGGGTTAATTTTCTTCCTTATTCTCTTCAATTTCAATTGCTTGTATGATTTCTACTTGTTTGAACATGTTTAATCACCAAATGAGTGGCTAATTCACCTTTAGCTGAGGTTGAGGATGATTGTAGTAATATGTAATTAATGTTATTTCAGTTTTATCTTCTCTACAAAGGTTGTTCTGCTAACTCTTGTTTTCACTACATTAATGCTTGGCCATTGTTAATGTATATCCTAGAATTCCAATTTTATTTCTGAAAGGAAGATTAATTGGATAGATGTGAATTGGTAGGATATGTTCTTGTCTTGGTTGAGAAATTAAGAGAAGATTCACATTCAGAATAGAAATATATCTGTAATGTCATATTTGGTCATCTATGGAATTGGTTGTGTATTGCTAGAATATGAAGTGTTTGCATCACAGAAATGTGTAATGTAAGTCTCATGATTCTTTAATTGGAGAGGAGATCGAAAGACCCAATCCATTGGTTAATAATTCCTGACCAACAACCGAAGAGAAGTGTTGACTGAAATTTAATCAGTAAATTACATATCTGCATGTTTTTCCTCAACCTTAGCTTGTTTGTATTATTGTACAGATTATAATTTACAATCTCTTTACTTAAAGTTACATTAACTAATACTCTTGAGAAATCATCATTTGTTCTGTTTGTCTGCTTGTATAAAATTGCGTAACTAAACACTTGAAAAAAAATTAGTGACACATTACAGTCCCTGTGGATTCGATACCTGGCTTGAAATAAAGCCACTTTATTACTTTACGACCACGTGCACTTGCGTGTAGTTGGGAGTGAACACCCAATTCAAATCATCCAAATGGAGAGGAAAGAGGTAACGTGCTTACGTCGTGCCACCACGTAAAATAAGGCGCTCGGTGGGAGGCAATCCATCATTTTCTTAAAAAATAGGTTATACTTCTTTTTAAAAAAATTAGATTTAGGTTCGCAATTCCGAGACTTAGGTTTGCAATTGTGAGAGTCAGAGAAATTTGACAGTCTCGCAATTGCGATAACCTACAAAAATCCCAGATATCGCAATTGTGAACCTAGGTTCGCAATTCCAATACCTGAGGGCATAAAACCGTCCAGTTGCAACCCATACGTTAAAAGTGAAAGGAACAAAATTTTTATCTCAAAATTTTTGCTCTCTTTTCCAAAGGTAGAAATTCCTTCTCACTTACAGCTAGAATCAACATCTCTTACTCACAAAAATCAAGGTATGAATGTTAAACTCGAATTCCTC
The DNA here is from genome assembly GCA_035772735.1 of Datura wrightii. Lineage (NCBI taxonomy): Eukaryota > Viridiplantae > Streptophyta > Magnoliopsida > Solanales > Solanaceae > Datura > Datura wrightii. The sequence continues at coordinate 41,628,154 of JASDFA010000003.1, forward strand.
TTTCAATTTACTCTCTATTCATCCCCACCCCTCAAGAACTAGAGCTAAAAGTTATGAGATTTGAAAATTTATGCAAAAGAATGTCGTTTATCTAGGTGAGGATGAGATTTGAAACGAAATTTATGTGAATGAGATATGAAACGAAAAGTTATGCAAAAGAATGTTGTTTATTTGGGTGAGGATTGCATTACGAATGAGTGATTGTGGGTATGCTTAAATTTGGGGAAGTTTGAGTACCCATTGTTAGAGAAATGGGAGAATAAATCTATGCGTTAGAGGTGTTTGATAAAAGGCCCGAATGAAATTCTCGGCCAAAAATTGTGGATTTGTTTGTGTTTCATTTATGTGAAGTATATTGCCCGAGTTAACATGCTTGGGAACATAGTATTGACAGCCTTCTTGGTAGAAAAATCGCAGAAAATAATTTGGTCTCAAGGAAGAAGACAGGTTCGCAATTGTGATATCGCACTGCAAAACTGAACTTAGTATTGATAGCCTTCTTGGTAGAAAAATCGCAGAAAATAATTTGGTTGCAAGGAAGAAGATAGGTTCGCAATTGAGATATCGCACTGTGAATTGAGTATCATATCCGACTTATGCTGGAACATGACAGACTTCGCAACTACGAAGTGTCTGTCTCATTTGAGATATATGCAATATATGCAGGAAATTGACAAACTTTGCAATTGCGATATCTAACGCTGAATTTGCAATCTGTCAAAATTTTAAATTTTTTTCCAAGGCTCGGTCAAAGTGTCAAAATATTCCTTTCTCATCATTGATTCATTTTGCAATGATTCTTACACAATTACTTGATTTTCAGGTCCCAAACAAGAATCATGACTTCACACTCCGAAACCTCAGCACATGACATCTCCTCTGATGCTGATAAGCACTATGACCAGCACTGCTTCCGCATGCCAGGATCAATACTATGCAGACTTGGCCGGAAAGAAATTGCTTCCAAAAAGCGGGATAAGCTTGGATAGGGTGCTTGAGCTCCTACTTGAGTTTTATCAGAGGCTCCTTGCCACAGGCTGGATCTGTTTTGCTACTCAACCCCACAGGGCAAATGAGCAATAGGTTCGTGAATTCTATGCGAACCTAAGGGATGTGAGATTGGACACTCCAATTATGAAGAAAGAGGGAAGATCGTGGACTTAGGGGCAAAAGCCATTAACAGGTTCTATTAGCTGCAGGATCACGACATGACACCTTTCTTTGTAAAGGACTATGCTCCAGGTTCCTGACTAGTTTCGAAGGTATGGTCGGGTAAGGATATAGAGTGGGCAGTCACCAAGAGGAGCATTATCTGAAAGGAGTCAACAGCCGAAGCAAAAATTTGATCGTCCATCATATGCAACAGTCTCCCTAAGCCGGAAAAGTCTGGAATATACCCATATTAAGGCCCCAAATGATAATGTGCATTCTGGATGGTATTAGGATGAATATGGGAGCTTTTATCTTCAGGGAGTGGAAGGAGTACCTGGAGCAGGACAGTCCCTAATTGATGTTTTCGTCCTTGATCACTGAGCTATGTAAAATAGCAAGAGAGAGGCAGCTCCAGCCGAGAAGTGGGTAGAGCCAGTCATGCTGATTTATCCATTAAAGAAGAGAGGAGAAGGAGGCAGTGAAGAGCAAAAAAAGGAAAATAGAATCTTCCTCTCAGATTGGTACTGACAATCAACAGCGACAAGTTTTAGGTGGGCCATTTGTCATTCTTACAGATGAGATGCAGCAGATCAGGCAATTGGTAGTTGGCCTCCCACAAGGCCCAGGCAGACATCGAAGGAGCGAGATATAGGTATATCAAAGAAAGAGTTGCAGAAGTACCTGGACGATCAGAAGAATCAAGGAGATCAGCTTAAGAAGCTGCAAGCAGCTTATACTGCCTTGACCAGATAGCATGGTAAGCTGAAAGAGGCTCATGGCACCCCATTACGTTCACACACACACATGTGGCGAAAAAAGAAAAAGCGGAACAAATTTTTCACCCATTTGTGGAAAGGCATGAAGAGCATATGGAAGATGCTTAAATCTCAAGATAAATTGCCTTCTTCAAAGCCAGAGGTCCCTATAGATGCCCCGATCCAGTGGTCTGACAAAAGGAGCAAAGAAGAAGAGGAGACGGAGAGTGATGAGAGCACGTGAGACAATATCCAAGGAGCATTCTACATCCATTTACCTTATTGTTGTGTTTCATTGCACCACGGACATTGCAATTCTTTAGTTGGGAGTGTGGTGGCCTCTTGAATAATTCTTGATGTGATTAGCTGTAATAAGTGTTGATGTTGATTTAATATAGAGAAATACTTGATATGTTGTCTTTAATTTTTATTTGATATTTTATCGTGTTTAATTTATTAGCCATGGTTCTTTTCCAGGGCGTTAAGATTATGTTGAACCGGGCATCTTTAGGTAGTAGAGTAGTGACTTTTCTCGATGATGAATTGCAAGGCGACATTCTTAAGGGAAATAGTATGTGTGTCGTTTTGGTAAAACAGAGTACTTTTAACTTATTTGGTGTTTACAAAATAGCTTAAGGCATATGTCTAATACTTGATCTAAAATGTACCCCCCCCCCCACTCAAAATAGAGTACTTTTGACTTATTTGGTGTTGACAAAATAGCTTAAGGCATGTCTAAAACCTGATCTAAAATGGACCCCCCTCAAAAAGTTTGAGTATTGACATGTCTTTTTCTCTGACATTATAACTGTTAGTGTAGCCTAGATAGTGATGTGGTTAAATGATATCTATGTGCCAGTTTGTGAGTTATTAGTATGTGTTCACATGTTACGCTTGGACCCTAGAACTTGCCTGGTTAGTCATGTTATTGTCTAAGGAATGATGTGGTTGTAGAGATCGAACGCTTTTGTGCATAAAAGCCCTTTTTGCCTATGTGAGCCTTCCAATGTTTTGAAATATTTGCTGGTCTTATATTTTGAGCTTTCAAACTTTTTCTTGGCTAGCCATAATGAAACCGTAACCCATTTTGTGAGATGATCCTTTTTTTGCACCCTTCCCTCCTTGAAACTAGTAATGAAGTTGAGGCATCAAAGAGCCTAAAGTGGAGGTGAATTGTGAAACAGACAATAAGCCTAAGTTGGGGTTGGACAATAATTGTGCCTACACCATGACCTGGTGTTGATAACCCAACTACTATATTTGCATACGACCACTTTACATCACACTTAGGTGTAATTTTGAGTGTTTCACCAACTATATTTTGCATACGACCACTTTACATCACACTTAGGTGTAATTTTGAGTGTTTCCCCTACTCTCCCCATACCCTACTTGTGGGATTACACTAGGTATGTTGTTATTTTTGTTGTAAGTAAGATGCTTCATTCATAAAAGGCATCAAGAAGATGCAGAGAACAAAAGAGGATAGTTAGCTCCAACACATGAATAAACTGTGCTAAGAAGAAGGATCTAACAAAATCCAAGAAATGATTAGCACTATTTACAGGGGTAAGATTTATCCAACTACAACAACAACAACAACACAGCCACAACAATACCCAGTGTGATCCCGCAAGTGGACTTTGGGGAAGGTAGTGCATATGCAGCCTTACCCTTACCTTATGAAAGAAGAGGACTAGAGGGGTAAGATTGCTCAAACTAAGGCTAAATAAACATCTAGCTTTTAGGGGGTGGGTTGGACTTGAGATTCCATCATAACACCTTCAATCTCTCAGTCCAGATGTGCCAAAAGATAGTTGTTGGTATCATTTTCCAGATCTCTTTCATGGACTAATCAACTCTCCAAAAGCATCAGCATTCATAAGCTAGTTTAAGTGATTGTGGCATGACACAACGTAGTCTATAAATAGAGTAGAAAAAACCCAAATTCTACAACAATTGTACAGTGAAGAAAGAGATGTTTAATACTTTCTGAACCATGAAGGTACATGTAGCATCTATGACAAGTTAATGCTTCTTCTACTGAGGTTATCCTGTGTCAAGAAGACTCCATTGAGGGTTGTTCAGGTGAAACACATCATCTTAGTAACAGTTTAGTCCTCCATATGAGTTTCCATGGCTAATCATCCATCACTTCATTCTGTACACAATTGTGATTGTAGCCAACCATGACTGAGTACTAACCATCTTTTGAGTTACTCCATGTGATTTTGTCTGCCTCTTGATCTTCTATGCTCGAACCTTCAAGTTTAGCTAGGAGGTCCAGAAGATCAGTAATTTCCAAATCCTGCATATTCCTTTTGAAGTGAAGGTTCCAAGTGCTGTCTTCCCTGTTTTGAGCAATAGTGAAATCTATGTTGTAGGTTATCTAGGATAGGCCAGGGTAGGTATCCATCAATGAGGCATTGCTAAGCCATCTGTCCTTCCAAAATTTAACATTGAGCTCAATTGCCAACTTTAAAAGTTGCATTCCAGAAGAAGTTATTTCATTGCTTGCTTATGTTTTTCCAGAGACGAACACCATGAGGGACTCTGATTTTATTGGCACACAGGTGACTATGCACTCCATGCTTTGCATTAGTGACTTCATTCCAAAAACCAGGTTCCTCTTGCCCATATCTATAACAACCCAACCCCTCTTTTATTATGTGCCATTGCGTGATTTTTATAGGTTCATATAATGTTTTTGGATTTGCGGTACGTTTGGGTTGGCACCAGAAGGGCTCGGATAAGTCCGGTTGGTACTGAGAGAAGACATTGGATAAGCTAGTTCTTCAAATTGGGAGCAACGCTCACCCGTGTGGTGGAGCGATATTTACTTGTGTTATGGAGTGTTGAGTTAACCCTAGCCGCTCAAAGGTGGAGATTAGATATTGGAGATTATCTAAATGATCTTGTTGGGATCAAACATCAAATTTCACAGTAATAATAAGAAGGGACAGCAATAAGAGACAAGTTAATGGAAGATCACACATTATGAGATTCAGTTATAAGTATTGGAGCTATTTTGTGATATGAGTTATAAAGTAAACTTTTCAAGTTGCTTAAAGTAAGGAAGGTTAAGAACTTTTTGATAGATATACACTCACATACACATTTCATTGAACATGTTTTACTGAAGTTAACATGTTTCAGTCAGCCAGGTTAATGGAAGATGATAAATTACGAGATTCAGTTATAAGTATTTGAGCTATTGAGAAATGAGTTATAAAGTATAGTTTTCAAGCCGCTTGAAGTAAGTAAAGTTAAGAACTTTTCTTTGATATACACACACACATTTCATTGGACATGTTTTTTTAAAATTAGCATGTCTCAGTCGGCCTCGGATTGAGTAACTTACTCATTAAATCAGTTTATTCACTCCTCGTTTACTATGTTTCCTGACGTAGGTTCAAATATCTGAGCCAAGAGTTAAGCCGATAGGGCTTGAGACAGTGCTCTAGTGAGGCCCACAGCTGCTTGTCGGTGAAATTTGTGTTGTTAAGACGATTACTCTAGAGTTTATGCTCCATGTACTTACTGTCCGATCATAGGAGATGTTATATCTACTTTGAGTTTTACCATGTCGTTGAAATGTTATTCTTGGTTGATGATTATTAGCTGTTGAGTATATACATATAATATGATTATATGTTTTGCATGATTTGGCTAATTGTGCTATTGAGATTAGTTGATCAAAGCTTCACCTCAAGGAGGGGAGCCTGTCAAGTGCCAGTGATAACCTCCAGTTTGGGTCGTGAGAAGATATCAAGGAACTGGAAAATCTGTTACCATAAATTGAGAGCCTTCTTTATAGAAACTATCTTGTAGCTGTACCTTTCAAGTCGAACTGCACTGCCAATTAGTGTGGCAACCAAATGAATAATTATGCCAGAAGAAAGCAAGAAAGGCACAGATAATCCAATCAGCAAGGTGACCGTTTTGAGAGGTTTTGGCAGCCGTGCTGGTGACAACGTTGCTTCAAGCAATCCATCTAGATTTTCAGAACATTGATCAGTTAACAGCACTAACTACTGATACAAGGAATTCTAATTATTCTACTAGGACAATTCGTTAAAACTTAATATCCACATTACAAGAATCTGCTGAAAATTTATGGTCAACAAAATCTAGAATTTTATTAGGTGCATGGAGACTTACGGGGTTCTCATGTCCATATTGTAAATGTCAAAGCTAAGAAATGAAAAAGATGTGGACTCACATGCAAATGCAGGAGAGGCTAGCCAAGCAAGAGCCAAATAAGAAGATCCTATCTTGTAAAAGTTTCCCACAATCAAAAGAACAAGCCACTGCATTAAACCGGCTTTAAAGAGCCATCTCTCAGAATCTAACTTTGCCAGATCATCTTGCACAACCAAAGGCAGGTTCAGATTTCTTCTTGAAAATGTATTTGTCAGATACTTCAACAGAATGAGATAACCCATATGTTGACCAGTGAAAGCCCCAAGCACAGCAGGTGTACCAAACAAACCAACTACTAGCCATGGACTTGAAACAAAGGGAATGGGTGAAGATGATACGAGGGGAAGAACAAAGGCAACAAGTACGGAGAAACCGATGGCGCACATCCACATGAACATGAGACTCAAGGATGATAAGGCCAGTGATACCATGGCAGAATATCCACCCATAATTAGTGATGTCGTCCATATTAAAAGTGCCTGCAATATCACTGAATTGTAGAGCATATTGGCAAAACGCTGACGGAATACGACCATGTATGTTCCCTGAAATATCAGTTAAAATGTATTATGAAACAAAAATTGCCATGCAAAAAGGATGAAGGATGAACTCTAAATAGAAAATTATCAGTATTCATCATAAAGCATTGAGACTCAAGTATAACTTTCCTTGCTTTTATAAAACAATAAGAAAATAACCTTTCCCTCAGCAGTTTAGCGAATCTTTTGTCATTAGAGTCCCTGTCTTTTATGAAGTATCATGCTCACTGATCCTAAGCCTCAGGGATTCAGACTCCAAATTGGATTAGAGACCAGAACTATTCGAGGAAACCTCAGATAAATATCAATAGTATGGAACTATATATGTCCTTTCTGATGAGAAATTCATCAATCAAAGGAAAAGGTAAAACACAGAATAATCATGTTCTTTAGCTATATGGAAGAAAAGGAAAAAAACAGCTAAAGTAAAAAGTGGTTTTGAAGCTAAAGGTCCCACTAGACAAAACATTTCATCTTATTCCACATGTCAAGAAAGAATTGTGCTATATGCCTATATCCCGTCAATAAGTTAAGAGGCATATGCAAATGTTGAAGTACGTTAGCACAACCTTCAAGCAAAATGCACCAGAAACCGAGTGCAATTCTCTTGTATTTTCATACCTAGGAGAATTGCTGTAATTCGCATCCAATCCATAACAAGTCAAAGGCATTTCCAATATCGCGAAGCAGAGATTGCATCAAATATTTCCATATAAAGAGTTCTTTTCTTTCCCGGAAGAAGACGAGACCGGACAACATAACCAATGTTAGGGAAAGCAAGCTTGCAAGAACAAGATCCTGCATAACATTTCATTCAGGAATTTACTCTCAGCAAAGGGTTTATCTCTATCTCAAAAGCTTGGGCCTGCAATTTCTACCATCTTGTTTCTCAAACTTTATGCTAAATAACTGCTTTTACAATTTCCAATACCTGTAGTCACAATTTGATGTATGGATAAAACCAGGGATGACTTATAGATTTCCATAATCAACTTATCCACAACCTATCATTTCCACCTTTTACATTGGCTTCATCAGTGCAATGAGTAGGGAAAGCTTGATAACTAAACTATTTGCTTCATCAATGCAATGAGTAGGGAATGCTTGATAACTAAACTATAATTCATTCACAGTGAATTTGCAGCAAGACTTATACTTCTATCTTTCCTCCTCTGCAAAGCCACACAAGCACATTCAAGCAAAGCAAGTGTAAATATTATCCCACATGGTTCTTCTCTCAATTGAGCTCTGTCCCCATACCAAACCCCTAATCGACTCACGTGGTTAGTAATCGGCCTGCAACCTTCCAAACCCCACCTTCTAACTGCTCAAGTCTAAATTAATTTTTTGGAATGCTACCATCAAGATTTAAACCATTGACCTTCTTCTTCCAAGTTTAAGGCCACAACAAAACAGAAAGAAAGTTTATTGTCAAAAGCACACTTTTGATACAAATATTTTAATTACTATCGAAATCTATGCATTTTGTACAAACTCTCTATTCAGAGATTGATAATTAACATCAAAAAGAATAATCAATATTTAACTTTACATTTTTATAAAGAATGTGGATGAATTTGGCTCCAAAAGTGCTATTATTTAGATCAAATTTTTCATGATAAAAGTTTCAAATTTTTCCTCCAAAATTAGAGAAAATGCAAATCAAAAGGGGAAAACAGTGTTCTTTATTGAATGAGCATGGTGGGTAGAGTTAAATCTTAAAGAAATACCCAAAATTCAAAAGACTGCAAAGAGACACATGATTGCAAAATTACATGCATTTAAAGTTTAAGTCTTTCTCACTTAATTTTTAGTCCTCTAATTTTCAATTATTCGTTCTTTATATTACAAGTCTTTTTTTTTTGTGGGGGGGGGGGGGGGGGGGGGGTGAGAATTCTTTATACTATTAAGTCTATAAACATGATTTATATCTTACATCATATTTAACATTTGACGAGGTTTGTTTTCCTCAATATTATTCTGATTTAACTTTAATTTTTATATACAAAACGAAGTATTTATAAACTAACGAAGAAAATATTACATGACGAAATAAAAATTTATATTTCATAAACTTAATAAAACAAATTGTTTAGCTGTAAGTATAAGAAATTTCAAAAGTATGCACTACCCATGACCAATGTTATCAAAGGTGAAAACCAAAATAAATTAAAATAAAGGAGCAATGAAGTACGTTGGGGTTTTAAGCGCAACGTGCAAATAAAGCAGGGCTTTAATGAGGAAAATAATAAAAACCACACACACACGAAAAAAACGCATAATACATACATACATATACATATATGTATATATATATATTGTATACTAGTCTCTGGGATGAACTATATGCGTGTACCCTATATCAACGAGTACACAAATTTAAAAGACCATTCAAATATTATTAAAAATGTGTTTGAATAATAGAACACAATTTAAAGAAAAAAGCATAAGTTCCCAAAAGTTATGAATATTAATCACCTTAGTAAGCTTAATGAAAGAGAAATCATGCCCCACGAAAATCCTCAGATATCTTATTGAGATTTTTGAGGACTTCTATGGAAATATCTTATGAACATTGTCGTTACTACTGTGACCTAATACTGAAGGGGAGCCTTGAAGCAATGGTAAATTTGTCTTTGTATGATCTATAGATCTCGGATTCGAGCCGTGGAATCAGCCATTGATGTTTGCATCAAGGTAGGCATCACACCCCTTAGTGTGATCCTTCCCCAAACCCTACGTGAACATGGGATGCTTAGTACATCAAACTGCCCCCTATTGTGACCTAATAGTGAATAGTAACAAGTAACACTAATTATTTTATCATGATTCTTTAAAGATTTGTCAAATAATAGTATAATACAAATTAAAGTTTAGATGCCTTTTTGGCTCTTTGGTGCGACATACAAGACGCGAAGGATGAAAGTAGCATGCTATATCTAAGTTGCTCGAACTAGAGTGCGGGTTTCCGATACGGGTGTTAATCTAGAGGTCGGATCCTTCATGATCTAAATTTTAAGATTCGGGGGTATGAATACATGTAAGATACAGGTACAGAGATTTGGCTAAAAATAATTTAAATATCTAAAAATAGAGTTATATGTCTAAATTATGAGACATTATATGGAAAACTTACAAAATATTCCGAGAAAATATTGATCAAAAAGAGAACCCCAAAAGGAGATACAAGAAAAAGGACTGACATAGAAATTTCTATATGGAAGATATTCCATTTTCTTCAATTTCACCCTAGCTTTTGTTTTGATTATAGAAATCATAGTATATGTCCCAAATTTCTCTGTCGATTTTGGTCAAAGTACCCATAATAGGTTGACCATATCCGATACAGATCCCACACCATACCCACACCCACATCATATTGACATGGGTGCGGCATCAAAACTAAAGAGTCCGAGCAAGTTAGTGCTAGATTACATCACATCTCTACATGATTAGGATATTTTACAAAGTGGATCCTCTTTTTGTTTTTGTTTAAGAGGATCCCAGGTTATATAATGTACGACCAATGTCTTAGTGCTTTTTCTTGGTCATATATAAAATCTTTACCTGTTTAAAGAAAAAAGTGAATCTTTTGGTATTTTAGAGATTACGGATTGAAGAGGTTGGCCCTATAGCTCTTAAGAATTGATATGTGACAATGTAAAATCTAAAAACGATTACTGATGAAATAATATTTTACCGCAAATAACTTCATATATGAAAAAAAATATAGAAACTTTTCATTTTCTGGAATGAATGAAAAAGAAAGACAACTAATTAATAACAACTCAGGTAGATTACAATTTATCTTGTTTTGTTTCATCGTTATTGTTCAAGTCTGCATTTAAACCAATTTGACTCTTAATACTATACTATAACTGATTTTTCTATATTATCCAATCTCTCTAGTTGTTGATGCACTTCTAATTGGAAACAAACTGATACCTAAGAATTATGAGCCTATTTGGATGGGCTTATGACTTATGGCTTATAAACCAAAAGCCATAAATTTGAAATTCTAGCTTATGGCTTTTGGCTTACTTTTGTTATTTTAGCTTAAAAACAAGTGCTTAAAATCACTTTCACATTTTATCGAAATACTACAAAACTACTTTAAAATTATTTTGGCTTAAAAGCACCTAAAATAAGTTAATCCAAATAGGCTCTATGTCAACTCCAAAACTAATTTTACTTATATGATAAATTTGAAAGAGAATTGAATTAGATTATTTTCCTAACTAATTAATTGAATGACTTAATTATTCGATCTCAACATTAAAGGAAATAATTTCGTTTTTGCTGATTCAAATTACTAATATTAGTTCATTAGGAAATGATTTTTTTATAACTATAACTGTATTATATCACAAACCAGTGCTTAGGTAGCACTAAAACCATATGTACAAAAGTATCTAATATCCACTATGTTTTAGTCAAATTGAATCTAAAACATCTACGATAGATACAGTGTCATTAGAGTAGTATTGATTACACCAAAAACAGAGCAATAGGATGAAGTTCAGCTTGATCTTCTGCACACCATTCTCTATGCTTTCAAAACACCTTGAGTTCCTTTCCTTCCAAATTGTCCACCATATGCAACCCGGAATCATTCTCCATCTTCTCGTATCATTTGCTTGTTCCTGCTTCTTCTCAACTTATGAGAGCTTCTGATGTTTTCCTTGGCATTGTTCATGATGTACCTTTGAGGTTTAGGATGATGTTCCAAAGATGACCTATGACCTTGCAGTGTAAAAAAAGGTTATTGACTGTTTCTGCTTCACTTTTGCACAAAAAGCATCTTGAGCACAGGATGTGTCCCCTCCTCTTCAGATTGTCTAAGGTGAGGATAGCCTCTCTTGCTATAAGCCATTTGAAACAGGCTATCTTTTGTGGTATCTAGCTTTCCATATTTGTTTCCATGGCCAGTTGGCTAATTGAGGGTGTCTTTGGTCCTTCAACTTATAGGCCACACTGACTTCGAACTGACCTTTGTTGCTCCCTGTCCACCAGAGGGTATCTTCTCCTTGTTGTCCACCATTGAACTATCCAATGGCACTGAGGAAGTTAGCCGCCCTTTGAATTTCCCAATCATTGATCTGCCTTCTGAAGTTTATATTCCAGCCTTGAGGTGTCCATAATTCAGCTATGGTCTTCCTTTGGTGGGGCACTAGGTTAAAAATATCAGGAAATGCCAAGTCTAGTCTTCCTTCCTCATGCCAGTTGTCTTTCCAGAAGTCTGCTCTTCTTCCAACCTTAATCCTGATCTTAGTTTGGGTCTTCAAATCAGTCCACAAAGTTCTAATAGATCTTCACAAGCTGACCCCATATGTGGTGTTGACTTCCTTGGTCATCCATTCATCCTCTTGTTCATATTTGGCTTTGATGACTTTTCCCCCATAGAGCTAGATGTTCACTGGACAGTTTAAACAACCATTTCATACTTAGTGCAGTGCTGTGAATCTTCAAATTTTAACACCTAGACCACCATGTCTCTTCCCTGAGATGACAGTTTTCCATTTGACCAAATTGTAGCCCTTTTTTCTTTATCCCCTTGCCATAAGAAATTCCTCCTGATGTTGTCCAACTTGTTGATAACTCCTATAGGAATAGGAAATAAAGACATCATATAAGTTGGAAGTGCAGCAAGCACTGCTTGTATGAGAGTCACTCTGCCACCCAAAGACAAGTATTGAGTCTTCCATCTTGCTAGCTTTTTCTCACACCTCTCTATTACATTGTTCCATATCTCCTTAGATTTTGATTTTTCTTCTAGGGGCATGCCTAGATAAATGGTAGGTAGAGACCCCACTGCCCCCCCTAGAACTACTGCCAGTTGGTCCATGCCTATTATAGCATTGATGGGGTATAAGAAACTCTTCCTCCAGTTTATGTGCAGACCTCAGATCCCCTCAAATAATAGTAGGATGACCCTAAGATGCCTTAGCTGGTCCTTTTTAGCATCACAGAGAATCAGGGTATCACCGCATATTGTAAATAAGTCACCTCCAAACTCTCATTTCCAGTTTTGGCTACTTCCAAACCCCTTATCCATCCATACCCTTTTGCTGTTTTGATCATATCATTAAGGCCTTCCATAGCTAATACAAAGAGAAAAGGTGACAGTGGGTCCCCTTGCCTGAGTCCCCTCTATGCTTTGAAAAAATCCACTGGTGAGCCATTAATAAGAGTGGAGACGCTTACCATTGAAATGCAGAACTTAATCCAACTGCTGCCCAAAACCCATTTTCACCACCATGTTCAACATATAATTACAATTAACATGGTCATATGCTTTTTCTATGTCCAATTTGCATAGAATAACTGGTTTTTGAGATTCTACCTTGAATCCACTACTTCATTGGCTATCAAAACTGCATCCATGATTTTTCTATTCTTGATGAAAGTCATTTGATGAGCATCCACTAATTTGGAGATCACACCTTTTAATCTTTCTGTTAGCACCTCGGAGAACAGCTTGTAGATACTCATGATCATGGAAGTTTTGGAAAGCTTTCATGATATCCTACTTCAATATCTCTCAGGACTTGATGAAGAAACCCAGACCAGGGGCTTTATCAGATGCACACCTTTTCAAGCAGTTCAGGACTTCCTCCTTTTCAAACTTTTTGTGCAATGATTACCTCTCTTCTGCTATTAGTTTTGGACCACTAGAGGACTGATTGATAGGCCTCCTGTGGTTTGTTTCAGTGTATAACTTCTAGTAAAACTCAGTGACTTCTTCCTCAATTCTTGCTGGGTCCTCAGTGACCCCCCCCCCTACACACACACACACTATAGTAGATAATTTATCAATGTTATTGTACCTCTTGTGAGCATTTGTTATCCTGTGGAAGAACTTGGTGCTCTTGTCTCCATCCTTCAACCACAGAGCCCTTGACTTCTGCCTCTAGGATATCTCTTCATTCTTTAATAAGGTCTCATATTCTACGGTTAAGGCTGTCTTCTTTTCTGACTCCTCCTCTGTCAAAATTCTGGAACTTAGGATGAGATCCAAATCTGCCAGTTGACTCTCGCAGATTTTTCCTTTGTATCCCTAAGTTCCCTTCATGCCCTTTACTCCACTCCTTAAGCTTGGATTTTAGAGCTTTTAATTTGTAGACAAAGATATAATCTGGCTTAACTTCATAGTTGAAGGAGCTCCGCCATTCTTTAACTTCATCTAAGAAACCTTGTGTCCCCAACCACCAATTCTCAAACTTGAAATAGCTTCTGTCCCTGTGCCATGAACCCCCCATAGTGCTTGGTGAATGATCTGAGGCCAACCTTTCCATACTCCATTACTTTATACTGCTAAACTTTCATCCCATTCTTCTGATATCAAAAATCTGTCAATTCTGGAGGCCATATCTAAATTTTCCCCTTTTAACTAGGTGTAGTTGTCTTCTTGTAACTGTAGGTAAATCAGTTTCATGTCTTCAATAAAATTTGAGAATTCCATCATCCCTTTTGTTCTTTTGCAATTCCTCTTTTCAGATGAGTATCTGGTGACATTGAAATCACCACAAATTGCCCAAGGCCCTTCCATCAAACCCCAAACTGCACCGATTTCATCCCAGATCTCCCTCCTTTCAATGTAAGAGTTTGGGGCATATACCCCTGATATATGACAAGCAAACTCTTGTAGCTGAGCCTCAAATTTGCAGGTCAAAGTGTGTGTACCTTTTTCCAATATCTCCCCCTTCCATATTCTGCTATTCCACGTGAATTCAAATAGGAATTTCTCCTCATTCATCTCATATAGACTCACCCCAAAGGATTTTTCCCAGGTTGAGGATGTTCATCTCCTTATGTCTGTCAGTGTGGGCTTCTCTGTTGTGTCCCCTCCAAAGTAGCCTATTAAACATCTGTTGAGCAGCTCACCCTCCTGATCATTGTCTGTATCTTCAATCAGAATCTGTCATTCTTTGCTATTCACCTTTACCACACAGAGACTTTTTGATTGCCATTTGCTTTCCTGAACTGCCCTGGAGTATGGGTATCTGTGCTCTGTTAACCTTGGTCGTACTTCCCCTCCTTTAGCACTTGGACATTTAATGAAGCCTTCGATCTTTAATGCTATCGCCAACCATCCTTCATTAACTACTAACTCAGGAATAATCAGAACTGACCTTCCTCTGCTATTTAATGAGATGATGCTTATATATCTTCCATAACTGTTGGTTTTCCTATTGCAGAAGTGCTCAGTACTTGGTCTATAAGTTTCCATCTCCTATTCCTTATGTCCTTATCTTTTGATGCATCTTTAAGAATCTCGCAGATCCATCCCATACACTTGTTGGTTATGGTCGATCTTTGCATCATTTTGCGACTCCTCTCCACCCATTCAAACCAAAAGGATCCCTCTAAAGACCATCTAGTAATATCATAAGATTTGAAACTAGCATTGAAATAGATTTTGTTTTCTCCCATCTTCTGAGCTCAAAATGGAAAGACCTGTGTCTGAGGCTGCTAGAAAAGAAAGAAAGGTTGGGGTTTCTGCCAACGCAGTGGTAGTTCGGGGTTTTCCGGCAGTAGATCCGCCGGAAAGGGGTGGGCTCCCTCTCGTAGAAAGTAGGAGAGAGAGTCCTAGGGAAAAGTGCCTGAGAGAGAAATTAAAGACAATTTTTAAGTTTTGTCACCAGTATCACGGTTTTGCAAATGATGTATTTAAGGTAATTATATTATAATTAGTTGATTTTAAAATCCTAAAATATTAAGACTTTCTATATAGTTCAAATAAGGAAGGATTTATTAAAAAAAATTTAGTTGATTTTCAAAATCCTAAATATTTAAAAAATTAATGTGGATGGTATTATGGTTAATTATGTTGAATAGCTCAAATAAAATAAAGAGTTTTATAAGATTAAATCTTAATCAATTTTAAAGCCTAAATATTAGAACTTCCTACATGGTTCATAGGGATGGCAATGGGGCAGGATAAAACCTTAATAGGGTATGGTACGGCAAAGCCTTAACATGCTGGGTAGGGGGTAGGTCGAAACACATTTTCAGAAAGTAATAAATGGGGCAGGGCAAGTGGCAGCACAAGGTTTTAGCTGCAAACTCAAAAACAAACTGGAATCTTTTGTCACTTGGGTGTGCAGCTTTCTACAGCTATTTTAGTTTTTAAGTCCTCTTCCTATGCTTCTTCATTTACTATTCTCTCTCTAGAGCATGCGAGAGTGAGAAATGGGCATTAATATAACGTTCAAAAATTAAAAGAGTCTTAACAGAAAATGAGATTTATTTTATGAATTTCTTGAGTGGGCTGCATTCTCAGAAGACATACCCAGCAACTTATCATAGAACAATTTCTTCCCAACTATTTCACACATTATAAAAGCGTCAAATGATACCATTCTTTTTATCTCAACTTTGCACTTATATCATATCATTGTGGAATCATTTAATTGGTTAATTATTTAAGTATTATTCTAGTAGTAGCGAAAAGTATAGAAATGTCGTTGAGAAATTAATTCTAGGATTTGTGAAATTACTATCATTTTGTTTGTTTTTCAACCTCGTATGGAGCACTTTAGAATTGAGATAATAGTTTGCTTGCTAATGTTTTTGATAAATAGAAAGTGTAATAGTTCTAAAAAAAATGAATCTGCTCATTAATAGTTTTGTTTATTACAAGCAAAGAGTGAAAAAATGTTCACATTGGTTGGAGCAAGTAATTTACAGTAGTAGTAAAGAAAAATATGGAAAAAATGACTTGCACCCATAAGGAATTATTTTTTCATTTGGTGTAAAATAAAAACATTAAATGGAGGGTTAAACAGGGCAGTGTTAAACATGACAACACAAGATCTAAATAAGACGGAGTTAAAAGAGGCAAGGCAAGACAAACTTTTAGTAGGGGAAGACTTAACTTGAGTTGCCCAGCCCGCCCCACTGTCATCCCTTAGTTCAAATAAAGAAAGATTTGATTAGCAAAATTTAAGTGGATCTCAAAGTCCTAAACATTAAGAAAACAATTAAATTACAATACTGTCCAATGTGAAATCTATTTCCAAAGGGTTAAAAAAGGCTATCAACATTTTGTATTGGGGCTTTGTGCTTTTATAAAATCATAGATACATATAAATTAAGAATAATAATCATAAATATAAAAGATAAATACATGTACAAAGAAATTGAAACAATTAGGTGATATATTTATTGTTTGATGTTTCCCTCTTGTAGATATAATACAAAGATGAGGAGCAGTTATGGCTCCTCAAGTCATTCACATGCACCTAAGTTCTTGGCTAAAATTCTTGAAACTTATATACATATTTTGTAAAAGCGGCTATACATTCTACAATTCGCCCACATGTGCGACAAGTTGGTTGGTTCACTGAAGGCTTTAGTTACTCCTACAACCAGAGTTAAGAATCATTGTTAAAAGACCCCTCTTTTTTATATATGTGACCCCTCCTTTTTTTCTCTTTCTTTTCTTTTATTTTCTTTTGTTTCCTTCTAAGAAATCCAAACCTATATACATATCCTTTTCTACAAAAGCTCAAATTTCATGTTTAGCTTGTGAAATAATCTAATCGTTTCATATATCGTTATCATATGCTCATTCAAATGCACCAGCACTCCAATTCTTTAACGATGAAGAATGAATTTGTTTGGCTAGTATATGAAAATCCTATTTATCTTTCATATCCTTACGCGTTTTACTTATTCGAAACTTACTAAAGCATTAGAACTTCTGTTGGTTTAGCATCTAAAAATCTTATTCTATCGTATGTTCTGGTAATTTAAATTATCTGAAAATACTACAAAATTTTCTTGTTGAGGATTTAATTTCTCCTTTTTCAATATGCTTACATTTAGTGCTAATTCAAATTTATTAGTAGACAATTGGTTAGAGTCTAAGATTCTTTATGTTCATCAATTCCTTTTGAGAACTCCTACCATTCAATTTTTTTTTGACAAAGGTAACTTTTATATAGATATCAACAGGTATACTACACAAATTGTGTAGTCCCCCTCAAAAGGTAGCCAACTACAAAAAAGGATCCCAGCTACTACACTAATAGTCAACTGCCTGGAGCATCGAAAATATTTTCAGTTTGTATTAACATTTCCTGTTTACACCAAAAATAAAATAGGCCTAAACAATTCATCTTGAACTTCTGAATGTTGCAATATTTGTCCTCAAAACATCTCTGATTCCTTTCAGTCCATATAGACCACCAGATAAATGCTGGGACAATCCTCCATCTTTCCACCTTGTTTGTTGCATTACAGTCTCTGTTCCAGCATTGTAAAACTTCCTTAATACTGCCTGGCATCACCCACCTAATTTTCCTTAGGTTGATAAATAATTTTCACAGCTGGTCAGCCCATCTGCAATGTAAGAAAAGATGACTAATTGTCTCTGCTTGTTCACCACAAAAATAACATCTAGAGCATAGTTGAATGCCTTTCTTAGCCAGGTTTTCATGAGTCAAAACTGCTTCTTTCACAAGTAACCAGGTAAAACAGGCCACCTTGTATGGAACTTTAATTTTCCATATCATTTTCCATGGCCAGCACTCCACCTGGTTGGTGCAGGAGTTTAGGATCTTGTAAGCAGATTTTATTGAGAATTTCTCCATACTGTCAGGTTGCCAAACCAATCTGTCCTCCCCCTCCACAAAACCATTGAACTGGGCAAGAGTGTTGTAGAATTCTGCTATTCTTCCCAATTCCCAATCATTCAAAAGTCTTCTAAGATTGAGGTTCCATCCTTGTCCAGTCCACAAATTAGCCACTGTTGCTTCTTGTTGTTGACACAAGCTGAAAATTTCTGGATATAGTTGTTTGAGAGGTGCTTGACCAATCCAGTTCTCATCCCAGAATGAGATCTTTCTGCCATTCATAACCTTGTACCCCAGTTTTAACTGAAATAAAGGCCAAAGATTCCTGATGGACCTCCAAATGCTACATCCATATGGAGTAGATACATGATTTGTTTTCCAATTACCTTCTACTCCATATCTTTCCTTGATGACATCTTTCCATAATATATTGTTTTCTGTTGCATATCTCCATAGCCACTTCAACATCAAACTCTTATTATGATTTTTCATGTTCCTAACACCCATTCCCCTTCTTTCTTGCTGATAATCAATTCTTTCCATTTCACTAAATGTATCTTCTTCTTGTCTTCACTGCCTTTCTCCTTAATGTGTCAATCTTGTTGATCACATTAACAGGGGCAGGAAAAACAGACATCATATAAGTGGGCATTGCATCAAGCACACTATTAATTAAGATTAATCTTCCCCCCCCAAAGATATGTATTGACTCTTCCAATTTGTCAACCTTCTCTCACACTTTTCTATTACACCATCCCATATCCCCCTTGATTTGCTTTTGGCCCCCAGAGGCATACCCAAATATTTTGTTTGTAGTTCACCCACCCTACCACCCAAAATGTTTGCCAATTCTTGAATGTCATTCACCTCATTTACTAGATATATGTAGCTTTTCCCCCAATTAATGTGAAGACCTGATATTGCTTCTAACAGGATAAAGATAATCCTCAAAATCAGAACTTGTCTTTTTGAGGCCTCACAGAATACCAAAGTGTCATCTGCATATAGTAGGTGAGTTATTTACAAGCTATTTACTAGCCTGGGATTTGCCTGAAATCCCCTGATCCAACCATTCAATCTAGCAGTTTGAATCATGTTGCTCATACCTTCCATTGCCAAGATGAAAAGGAAGGGGGATAAAGGGTCCCCTTTCTCAATCCTCTCTGTGAGGAGAAGAATTCAGATGGGGTTCTATTTATCAGGACTGAAAATTTCACTGTACTAATACAGTGTTTGATCCATTTCAACCATTTGGAACCAAAGCCCATCTTTTGAAGAAGGTCAAGCAAATATTTCCAATTTAGATGGTCAAAAGCTTTTTGGATGTCTAGTTTGCACAAAATTCCAGCCTCATTACTCCTCTGTCTAGCTTCAACACATTCATTGGCTATTAGAATTGCTTCCATGATTTGTCTTCCTTTGATAAAAGTCATTTGTTGTCTATCCACCAATTTATGTATCACCTTCTTCAGCCTTTCTGCTAGCATCTTGATCTTGTATACACTCCTAATTAAACTGATTGGCCTGAAATCATTCAGTTCAATAGCCCCCACTTTCTTTGGTATAAGAGCTAGAAATGTTGAGTTGTAGCTTTTTACAAAGAAATCTTCTACATGAAAATTTTGTACAGCTTCTATCACCTCTGAGTTAATCACCTCCCAACACAGATTGAGAAAAGCCATAGTGTACCCATCTAGCCCTGGAGCTTTGTCCCCTGCACATGATCTGATACTGTCAAGGATTTCCTGTGGCTCAAAGGTGGCCATCAGCATCTCATTGTCTTGAGCATTAATCATTGGACAGACTCTCATATTGAATTGGGGCCTCCATTCTTCTATTTCTGAGTATAACTCTTCATAATATGAGACTATCTCTTTCTTAATGTCAGAATATCCCCTCTCACTGAAATCTTGTCAATTCTGTTGACCCTCCTGGGAGCATTATTAGTCCTGTGGAAAAATTTTGTATCCTTGTCACCTTGTTTCAACCATAGTGCCCCGGATCTTTGCCTCCATGCAATCTCCTCTTTTCTTGCAATATCTTCAAATTCCATATTTAGAGTCCGTCCTGTAGCTATCTCTTCTTCTATTAGCTGCCTTTGTTCTTGAATTTCCGCCAATTCAGCTAACTGTTTGAGAACATTTTGCTTCAGTAAACCAAGGTTGCCTTGAATAGTTTTACTCCACTCTCTTAACTTTTCCTTTAGAGCTTTTAGCTTGAAGGCTAAAATATAGTCAGGTTTGCTAGAACAGTGAATGGAGTCCCACCAGTTTTTGACTTTTTCCCCAAAATCTTCCGTCTGCAGCCACCAGTTCTCAAACTTGAAATACATTTTAGTGTATTCCCAATCACCACATTGTAGTAATAAAGGAGAGTGATCAGAAATCATTCTGTGAAGAATAGACTGCTTTATGTTTCTGAAGCTTGTATCCCATTCCTCTGTAGTAAGGAACCTATCCAACCTTGCAGCTACTGCTTGTCTATCCCCCATTTTCCACGTGAACTGACCTCCCGTTAAAGCCAGATCAACCAGCTCCATATCCATAATAAATTCAGAGAAGTCTGTCATTGCTTTGTTCGTTGCAGTTATTCTTTCCTGATGGATATCTAACTGTGTTGAAATCCCCACATAAAACCCAAGGGCCTACGAATAATCCCTAACTGCTCCAAGTTCCGCCCATGTTTCTTCCCTCTCCTTACGATCATTGGGTGCATACACACCAGTCAGATGCCAAGAGAAGTCCTGATTCTTTCCAGTAAATTTGCAGGAGACTGAATAAGAACCAAGGCTACTGATCTCCCCTTCCCAATCTCTGCTATCCCACATTATGATAATTCCTTCCCGAGTACCACTAGCCTCTAGCTGGACGAATTTGACCCATCTATTCCCCCATATGTCTTTCACTATTTCCTTGATGTCCCCCTCCACTTTGGACTCCTGTAAGCATATCACCTCTGCTTTCCAAGATCGAATCATGTCTTTGACTAACCTCCTCTTCCTTATACAATTCAGCCCCCAAACGTTCCATGATACTATATTGACCTTCATTGATCAAGTATAGCTAGATATCCCCCCTTGCTTCTAGTACCGTTACTCATCAATCTGCTTCCCATCTCTAACCTTTTTAATTCTTGTGCCCCTTTCTTTTCAGCATTTGACTAATTTTGTTGTCTGGTTATGTCTTCCTGCTTCTTGCCATCAATTTTCATGAAAAATGCAAGCGCCTCCTTCTTGAAATCTAGAGATTCTACCCCAAATTCTTTGCTAAGATTGAGGATATGCTGATGAATCCAGATTGGGATATTGAAATCTGGGTCCGAATCTTCCGTTGGAAACTGCACTTGTAGAGGGGTAGCATCCTCCACTGAGCAATTCAAATCTTCTACCTTCTCTGTTGTTTGCATGTTGCCTATTCACAGAGATTCTGTGGGTTGGGGTTCTTCTGTGTTGTCCTCTACCGTATTTTGACTAGACTGGCGATCTTTTTCTGCCTCTTCTCCGTTCTCTCTTGTTGCGAGAGTGTTGGTTCTGTTCTGCTTTGAATTGGCGACTATATTTGCAAGTATTTCCACATTGAATATGTCCTCCTTTTGGGCCTCATTAACATAATATTCTAGTTGAGAAGTAATAAGTGGGTCTAGAGTTGGTTGGCCCATATTCTAGCCCAAATATGTCTTTTGTGGTCTCAACCCTAATTTTTGTGGGCCCTCTTTGGACAGCCTGTTATCTTCCGATAACCCCTCATTACTTCTGCCCCCTTCGTACGACGTTCCCACGTGATTGACTGTACGTAACAATGGCCAAATCTCCTCTTTATCTGATGGATAAATATTTTTCTCCCTATTGTCCTCTGGATCCATTGGCACGACTTCTCTCCTCCTTTCCCCCACTTTGACAATTACCGGCAATTCAACCCATACCGGAATAGTGTAAGAGAATCCATGTGTATTCTGAATCGTATTACGGTGTATGGCCGGCTACTCATCCATGGGCATAAGTTACTTATACCTCTATTAAAATTGTCGAGGCACTGATACCATGTAAAAATAGAGAAAAGAATAAGGCAAACTCTTATTGAATTGGTGGTCTAACATCATCTCCTTAAATAGGAGTTTTGAGTTGCATGATACTAAGGAAAATTTTCTAAGTCATGGAATTCAAAGTTATTATGGTGCAATCATCCATTTGATAATCGAAAAGTCCCCGAGGATCAGTGACGTACGGTTTGAAACACAGTGGATAATGGGCCCGCCCCTCTACCCTTCTCTACTTAAATACCAAGTTTCCGTCCACGATGGGATTCGGACCCATGATGTGCACCTAACCCACAGATCACAAGTTACGCTCTTACCACTAGAACAAAGCCATAGGGGCCAATTTAACATAGCACATTCCTTGAGAATAATTTAACAATATTCTTAATAATTCTCGACTTTCAACATTGTACATGCTACCTTTCGTTGTTATCTAAAATCTCACAATGATCTTATCAATTTTTAGTACAAGCTCCAACATATCTTCATTCATCAGAAAAATCATTTATTTTGGCTTCCAAATTACTATTAGATTATCCTATATGTTACACTACCTTGTAATGTTTCCATCACAAGAGATGCCAAAGTGATTTATAATCCAAGCCAAAATTCATGTAAATCCCTGTTACCAAGACACTTGACCAAACTACTACTACTACTTTTACACGTCAAATCCCAAACTAGTTGGAATAGATATATGAATCCTCGTTGTTCGTCTCGCTCAATTCCTGTTTCATCTAATATTTGATAATTTAGAGATATTTTCTCACATCCAAGCGGTGATATGATGGAGCCCCTTGCCATTTTCTTCAATCACATTTGCATGACGGTGGAACGCGCGCCCCCCGTCAACATGTCCCCAATTTTGTGAGCAGTTATCATAAGTTGACTTAGGTGTTTACCAAGATAAAAGCAAACGTTGATAATCTCAAGAACTACCAATAAAAAAAGGCTTTCTAAGTAATCAAATGATCACAGAAATGAAGTTCCAATCTCACTGGTCATCATAAGATCTATAATAAACATCTTTTTTTTTATGTTTCATAAAGAATATAATTCATCCTGTAGTAGACACCAATTCATGGTAAAAGTATATCAACAACCAACGACCCAGAAACCAAAAGATCAAACAAAAGAACTGCAGTTCATGAACATACCAGAATGTCAAAATATATAGCAGTATCCTGGCCGGATTTTCCACGGGAATTTGCCGCCTTGCCTTTGGGCAGATTTGTAGAAGTTCCAGCCTTGAGAAGAAACGCAAGCATATTTTCTCCAAGATGTTGAAGAGAACCAGGCTTCAAAAGCTTTAATTTGTCATTCTGCACACAATGGCACCATATTTGTAAAATAAGATAACAGACTCCCAGAATAATTAAAAGCAAAAATAACCTAAAGAAGTGACAAGTATATTGGGGCTTCAAGCAAGAAGAAACACCTTTAAACTCAAGTGCAGCATTTACAATGATTATCTAACAATAGGAATGTACCACCCCGTATAATTTAAGCAATAAACTCGCACTTTCGAGCTATTGCCAAGAGTGCTTAGTACCACAAGAAGGAGGTGTTATGAGGTATTCATATCATTCAATTATCGTATGTTAAGATTTGAGGTCGAGCAAGTTGTAAAACAAAAATCGGCAAAGTTATCGCAAGTTACTTTTAGAAATTCCTTGAAATTTGGGTCAAATGTCTCGGGGATTTTCTCCCAATCTATAAAGAGTTAGGAGGCCTACTATCCATCAAATTAAAGGTATTTGAGTCTAGTTTCCAGAACATCAAACCGTTCGTCAATCGGAGTTCGGAGTAAGAAGTTATCGGCATTTTACTGGGGCACTATAGGGCGGTGATGTGGCCACCGCCCTAAATATATAAAGGTCCAATGTTTGGCTTATGATTCACTCTTCAAACTTTGTAGAAATAAGTTGCTTGCTTACACACATATAACCTCTCTCTTTTTCCAGTAGCCAAGCCTAAGAAACCAAGAGAAATCCCTCAAGGAAACACCATCAAAACTCAAGCAAAAGTTCATGGAAGTGAAGCCAACGTTGAGGTGAAGTTGTTACTGCCTTGTAGCTTCGTCTTGGCAGTATTGTTTCTGCGTGTTTGGGACTATTTTGAGCTAAAGTTACACTCCATCTTAGTAGGAATTGTTCACAAGAAAAAGTAATTCCCCTCTTTTGAAATCTCTAATAAGTCTATGGAATTTGTGAAGGAAAACTTGAAGAAAGTTATGGTTTGTATGTTGACTTGTTGTAGTTGTTATGTTGTTATGTTGCTGCGTTTTGGGCAGCGGATTGCTGCGTTTTGGGCAGCAGATTGCCGCGTTTTGGGGAAGTGATTTGGAGGAAAATACTCCAATTATATCCAAGGATAATCTCAAGCAAAGGGTAAGTGTTTCTAATTACTAAACTTGCCTAAAAATCCTAGCTAAAGCTAGAAGTTGGAGGCTATGTTGGGCTGCCGTTTTTTGGTATGTTGTTGAAGTTGATGCTCATTTTGAAGGCTGGAAAAGCTGTGTTTGATGAGAATATACTCTATATTTGTGGGAGTTGTTCATGAGGAAAGTGAGGTAACTTCCTACTTCTATTTTCCCTCAAAGTTGTAGAAACAAGTTGAAGTAAGAAATGCTAAATGTTGCCTTGTTTGTTTGTGTTGTGACTGCCTATTGGTGTAACGTTTTGGCTGGATAAATTGGCTTGAAACAGCCTTGCAACTTGGTTATAGACTCAAGTAATTGAAGGGGGTAAGTGCTGGTTGTTGAAGCAAAGAAGCGACTAAATAAAGCTCGTCGAAACAAGGTATGTTAAGGCTAAACTCTCTTCGGCAAGTTTTCTTCGTCATATCGTCATACAACTTATTGTCGATCGTAGTAGTGTTCATGACTATGTTGCTTATTATTTGTTAGCTGCTGGAAGTTGAACTAATAACGTGGTATAAGTATCCTTTGCGAGATTTTTCCACGTCTAGCTAGTTGCCTTTCGATTAGAAGCGACATAGGAGTCATTTAAATGAATTTTTGTCGCTTAAATTAGTTATTGATGTCTTGCTGCCTTACCAATGCCATGCGGGCCTGTGGGTAGCTGTTTAACACTACTTGTTCATGATTAGCAGCATAACAAGTAGGTTGGCAATAAGATTACATGTTTATGATGCCTATATACGACAAAGCTCGCCTTTTGACCTATCCTGACACCTATAGAGCTAGAATTTTAATATTATAGTTCAACCTTCGGGTAGTGGCACCATGGCTGACTATTGAACTTTGGTGGTAAGTATCACGGTGTTGTACCTATTGCTAGCAATCTTATAGTTGCATAAGAGGTACAGGTTGTCGTACAGGTCGCATAAAAGGCCACCTTACTTGTTGATAGCTGAATAGATTGTATGACGCCTTAATCGTCTATCTTGTCTGTTGTTAAGAATTTAGTCCAACACCCATAAGCTATTTATGCAGATGCCAATGTACTGATTGCCTAGAAAGGCTATAAGCAAGCGTACCCTGCCTAAGGGGCTATAATTTGCTTATAAAAGCTATAAAATCTCTGGAAAGACTACATTGAGGCCTACAGGGCCATATTGACGTCTATTCACTTATATACTTCCTTTATGCCTAAGTTGTATTACTGACACCCTCAATAGAGCCCTGTGTGCTCGGGATGCAGCTACAGGAGCCCAGAAGACTCAAATACATACAGGAGCCTAGAAGGTTCAAGATACAGTTAGGGATACCGGAGCCAAGTGTGCCCAAGATACAGTTACAGCTTGACTATTGGGCTACAGTGTTACGAAAAGGGATTTGTAGATTGAGGTATACCTGTCAGGGCTTATGGGGGCTCAGGTAGGTTATTGTTTGTTGTTTGTACCTACCAAACTTATGGGGACCAGGCTAGGTTCTTGTTAGACTATTGCCCGTTTAGTTTCCTGTATAATTTAACAAGATCTCTCAGGTTATTCTCTTATTCTTATAGCTGTTTACATTCCATTCTTACTGTCAGTTTAGTTCCAGCTTATTGTTATCGCCTTACATACTCGGTGCATTGTTGTACCGATGCCCAAGCCTGGGGGCGCTGCACTCTTGACTGCAGGTTCTGACAGACAGGTTCAGGGACCTCCTCAGTAGCAGTCCAGGCTCAGCACATTAGTCAGCTCCTCTCTTCCGAAATTGTCATACTTTAGAGGTTTGCCTATCTTTTGTTGTACAATTCTTTTGGGTAGGTTGGGGCCCTATCCCGACCAAGTATTTACTCCTTAGAGGCTTACAGACAATGGGATTGTATAGAAGTACGTTGTTATCCATGTTAGCTCTGTTACTTTGTCTGAGCAATTTGGCGGCCTTAATGGCTCTTGTATGTCTACAACAACAACAACAACAACCCAATGTAATCCCATCAAGTGGGGTCTGCGGAGGGTAGAATGTAGGCAGACCTTACTACTATCTCAGAGGTAGAGAGGCTGTTTCCGCACTCGATTTTAAGCAAAACAGACCCGACAACATAATAACAGCACAGGAGACAACATATAATATCAACAACAACTAGTGCTCGCACCAAAATACACAACAACAGTACACTAACAATAAACAATAAACAGGAAGCATCAGGTAGGAACAAACAATGAAAGACAGGAACTATAAGAGCAAAATTAGGCCTATCCCTGAGAACGAGAAAATCGTGCAACAACAGCTCCCTACTACCCTGCTACCCTAATCCGTGTACCTTATACCTTCCTATCTAAGGTCAAGTCCTCGGTAAGCTGCAACTGAGCCATATCCTCTCTAATAACCTCACCCCATTGCTTTTTCGGTCTACCCCTTCCTCTCCTAAAATCATCCATCAACAATCGCTCGCACCTCCGCACTGGGGCACTCGGACACCTCCTCTTCACATGCCCGAACAATCTCAGTATTTCCTCATGCATCTTGTCCTCCACCCCAGCCACTCCCACCTTGGCCCGGACATCAGTATTTCTAATTCTATCACTCCTAGTGTGCCGGCACATCCACCTTAACATCCTTATTTCTGCAACCTTTATCTTCTGTACATGAGAGTCCTTTACAGGCCAACACTCCGCCCCGTACAACATAATCGGTCTAACCACCACTCTGTAAAACTTGCCTGTAAGTTTCGTCGACACCTTCTTATCACACAAAACTCCAGAAGCGAGCCTCCATTTCATCCATCCTGCACCTATACGATGAGCAACATCCTCATCGATCTCTCAACTCCCTTGGATAATAGACCCAAGGTACTTGAAACTTTCTCTCTTTTGGATGACTTGAGTACCCAACATCACTACCTCATCCTCCCTATGCAACGTGTCACTAAACCTACACTCTAAATACTTTGTCTTGGTCCTGCTCAACTTAAAGCCTTTAGACTCTAGGGCTTGTCGCCAAACCTCCAACTCAGCGCTTACGCCTCCACGAGTCTCATCAATCAGAACTATGTCATCCGCAAATAACATACACCCAGGCACCTCTCCTTGAATCCCTCGCGTCAAGTATCCATCACCAAGGCAAATAAAAATGGGCTAAGTGTTGATCCCTGATGCAACTCCATCCCAACTGGGAAATGTTCCGAGTCTCCTCCCACCGTCCTCACCCTAGTCTTGGCTCCATCATACATATCTTTGATCGCCCTAATGTACGCCACCGGTACCCCTCTAGCCTCGAAGCATCTCCACAGAACCTCCTTCGGGACCTTGCCATAGGCCTTCTCTAAGTCGATGAAAACCATGTGAAGATCCCTCTTCCTCTCCCTATATTGCTCCATTAATCTCCTAACGAGACGAATGGCTTCTGTAGTTGAGCGCCCCGGCATGAATCCGATCTAATTCTCTGAAATTTTCACGTCTCTCCTAACCCTACTCTCCATCACTCTTTCTCAAACCTTCATAGTGTGGTTTAGCAACTTGATACCCCTATAGTTGTTGCAATTCTGAATGTCACTTTTGTTTTTGTACAACGGAACCATCGTACTCCATCTCCATTCATCGGGCATCTTCGCCGTCTTGGAGATGACACTAAATAACTTGGTCAACCACGTTAGACCTACCATGTCCACGCTCTTCCAAAATTTCACTGGGATCTCATCCAGTCCGGTCGCTCTACCCCTACACATCTTACGTATGGCCCCCTTAACTTCCTCCACTCTTACCCGTCTACAATACCCACAATCGCGTCGCCCCTCTGAGTGCTCCAACTCCCCCAGCACAATGTCCCTGTCCCCTCCTTCGTTTAAAAGATTATGGAAGTACGTCTGCAATCTACGCCTAATAAGTTGATCTTCCACCAGCACCTTGCCATCCTCATCCTTGATACACTTTACTTGGTCCAAATCCCGCACCCTCATCTCTGTTGCCTTGGCTAGCTTTAGCTTGTACAACTTCTTATCCCCTTTTCCCTCTAATTTGGCATACAAGTGCTCAAAAGCTGTCGCTTTAGCCGTTGTAACCGCTAGCTTCACCTCCTTGCGTGTCGCCTTATACTCCCTATTCTTCCTCCTCTCCTCCTCATCCTTACTCTCCACCAATTTTACGTAAGCAACCTTCTTTGCCTCCACCTTCTGTTGGACTTCTCCAGTCCACCACCAGTCCCCTCGACGCCCACTCACCCAACCTTTAGAGACCCCCAACACCTCTCTAGCCACTTCTCTGATGCAACTAGCAGTCCTATCCCACATATTGTTCGCCTCCCCGTCACTCTCCCAAGCCCCCAGATCAATCAGCTTCACTCCCATCTCCCGAGCACTATCCATAGTCAAGCCACCCCATTTGATTCGTGGCCGTTATCCACCACCCTCTTCCTCTATCCCCTCGTGATTGCCAAATCCATCACTAGAAGTTTATGTTGGGTTGTGAGGTTCTCACTCGGGATAACCTTACAATCCTTACATAGTCTTTGATAGCCCTTCCTAACAAGCAGATAGTCTACCTTCCGTTTTATTTGATTTAGACAATATGATTGTAATAATCCTAATTTAATAAAGGGCTATTTAGTAATTACGCAATAAAAGAAAAGAAAAATAATAATTTAAAATAATTTATAATAATAATAAGGGCCAAAGCCCAATTGAACTAGAAAAATAAAACACTATTTCTGCTGGAAAAGCAGAAACACATCAGGAAAAAACATAATAATGCAGAAAGAAAAAAAACGCAGAAGAGGAGGGACGAAGGAAGAGAAAAGAGAAGAAAAGAGGAGAGAAAAATAAGAATTTTCGACCCAAAGCATCAAGGTAATGATTCTAATCTTTTGATTGAGTCTATTATGCGATTATAAGAAAGTTTATAGGATAGAACATGGAGAAATTTTGAAGAATTGAGAAAGTTTAGCCCTAGAGTTCTTCAACCTAAATCATCAATTTGAAAGGACAAACGTTATCAAAATTCGATTTTGATTAATGTTCTGGAATCCTCTCATCAAGGAGAATCTGTTGGTAGTCATAGTTCGGAAATTCTGCCCTGTTGACCAGAGTTGAGTTTTTTGATCAAAGCTTTGACCGCGAATTTGACTTTTGTTAAAAATTAAGCAAACTTCTACCGAAGGATTTTTGACCATTCTAAACCCATTTTTGTGTAGTTTGAGGTGATCCAAAGACTCGAGAGCATAGTTCTGAAATATTAAAAAGTGTGCTTGAGTTGTAAATTCGAGGTAAGTGAGACTTTAAGCTTTGGTGCTTGCTTTTTAAACCTGTTTTAAAAATTATGTTTTGTCTGCCTAGTCCATGTGTTGGGACAAGCGTGTACTTGGCAGAATCATTGGTCTTTAACCAGCCGCATATGTGTTACTTTGAGAAAAATATTTTTTTAAGGAAAATTATTTCATAATTGATTTGTGGTATGGCGTGGCGTGGTCTCGTACCATGGCGTTGGGGCGTTGGATATCCTTCCTTCACTGCCGTGATATAGTTACTAGGGGCATACATGCGCTACCTTAGCATGTTAGGGGCCTTGTACTTGTTGTCGTAGTATACTATTGAGGCACTATATATGCTGCCGAGGGCTAGTCGGGGTGTTAGGTTGATCTCTTTCACTGTCGTTTGACAAGTCCTGAGTGTGAGTTGCGTTGAGATACATATCTATATATATAGTGATTTTGTTGAACATTTGTTTGGACTTTACTGAGTTTTATATTTTGGAAATATATTGTTGTGCATATTATTTTTGTGCTCATTGTGGTTGCATTTTCTAACACTTGTTCCAGAGGTATTAAAGTGGAGGGTCGAGGATCTAATTGAGTTATATTTATATATAACTCACTCCTTACTTGCATGTCTATGCAGATTCTGTTAGGGGAGGTGAGACTAGTGGCTGACGAGTCCGTTCGCGTAGATTTTGTTGCTGAGGTGAGCCTTCGCATCGATTCGTGGAGGCTATCTTTTCAGCTTTATCTACTCTTATATATACTTTCTTTTCTTGGGGTTCGCATGCCCGACAGCTAAACTCATGTAACTCTATTAGATGCTCCATGGCCTTAGTGTGGGATTTGGACTAGAGATACACTACTTAAATGGTCGTGTGCTTTCTTATAAATTGAGACTTGATTTTGGTTGGATAATCATTTCATTTTTATGATTATTGATGTGTTTGAAGTTGCATATATTGTATTTCTATGCTTATAGAAAAGGTTAAGTGTTTGGAAAAATAGGTTCGGCTGGCGGTGGTGTTAGTGGGTGCCTATCACGTCTAGGAGGTATTTTGGGACGTGACAAAGTTGGTATCAGAGCTTAGGCTTTTAAGTCCCGGGTCATGGAGCAGTATTTAGTAGAGTCTTGCTCATGGGTATGTAGGCGCCCATACTTATGACCTCGAGGCTATCGAACATTTAGGATGTTTTTCCTTCTTTCATTCTTTATTCGTGCGTTGAATTGATTCAAGTCTAATCTTGAAATATTTATTTCACAGATGGCTAAGAAATGTGCATCTTCATCTGCTAGTCGATCAAAGGCACCAATTGGACAGGGTGCGGGGCATGGTACTACCCCCGGTGGTAGTTGAGCTGGGGCCCATCAAACAAGGGCTCAAACTAGGGCACAGGCCAATCCTCAGCCTAAAATCGTGTATCGGGGTCAGCCCTGAGTTGCTGCTACGGAGCGAGACAGGAACAGGTTGCTCAAGATGCTCCATCGACAGTGCCAACTGTTGTACCTACCGTTTCCTTGCCTACAGATGTAGTGATGAGATTGTTGAATGTGTTAGAGGCATTGGTGCCTAATCATGGTAGACATCCAGTTCCTCAAACTAATTCGCAAGCGCAAAAACAAGTTCGAATATTGCAGCTACACAGACACCCCAGTTGACCCCTCAGCCGACTGTTCATTCAGTTGCAACTGCTGGGCAATCCAAAGATATTAAGAATTTCATGGATCTTAAGCCACCAGAGTTTGATGCAACGCCAACTTCTATTGAGCCTCAGAAGTTCATTGATCGTTGTGAAAAGATACTGACTACATTGGGGTTGAAGGAGACTCAGAGGTGTGGAATTTTGGTTGGATAATCATTTCATTTTTATGACTATTGCTGTGTTTGGAGTTGCATATATTGTATTTCTATGCTTATAGAAAAGGTTAAGTGCTTGGAAAAATAGGTTCGCCTAGCGGTGGTGTTAGCAGGTGTCAGTCACGTCTAGGGAATATTTTGGGATGTGAAAATGGTGGTCTTGTCGGCCCGTATAGAATGTAATTATTATTGTGATTTGTTGGGTCAGCTGAATATTTCCGCAGGTGTTTATATGCAGCCTTGTCGGCCAAGGGCTTCTTTAAGCCGAAGATATACTTGATTGTTTTCTTGATTATGTGATGTTGGTGTGCACCAGAGGTGTATATGTCCAGCTAAGTCAATTCAGGGTCCAGTGTGGCATCAAGTGCCAGTTATGCCTCCCTAGGGTGGGCGTGACAAGGAATATAGCTTGTAACATCAAAACTAATTACTCTCTCTCCATCCCAATTTATGTGGCCCTCTTTCCTCGCTAGTCAATAAAAAGAAATAAGAAGACATCACTCTATATTTAGTACAATTTAACTTTTCCATATTACCCTTAATGGGATCCTTTATAGCCACAAAATTTCAACGTCTTAACCACAAGTTTTAAGTCTTTTTTCTCTTAAATTTCGTGTCCAGTCAAACGCTCTCACATAAATTGGGACCGAGGAAGTACTAATTTTGATAATACAATATACAAATATAAAAATTATTAATTACACCATTAAATTAGATATCATTAAAATGTTAATTCAACAACCCATGAAATGAAAATATAACAGTTTTTTTATTGATTAGGTAAGATTTTATTGAAGACAGTATCAAGCTAATCATGTGAAATTACAACGAAAAAGCTGGACTCCAGTACATTAAAATCCTAAACAGTCTAGCAAGTCCAACAAATTATGAAGATCCAGAACATTTCTATCTTTCCAGAAGTACAGATAATATAGACAACTATATTTCACAGATTGAACTTGCTCCTTTTTGTCTTCAAAATACCTCATATTTCTTTCTTTTCATATAGTCCAAGCTATGCATAGAGGAATAGCTCTCCACATTTTCTTTAGGGATGCTTCTGAATGTGCAGATTCCCAACTTTCTAATACATTCCTGGAT
The DNA here is from genome assembly GCA_035772735.1 of Datura wrightii. Taxonomy (NCBI): domain Eukaryota; kingdom Viridiplantae; phylum Streptophyta; class Magnoliopsida; order Solanales; family Solanaceae; genus Datura; species Datura wrightii. Next base: position 41,661,019 of record JASDFA010000003.1, read on the forward strand.
CTGCCCATTGGATGCCAAAATTAGCCATGAATATGAACCAGACCTGACAGGTAAAATCACAGTATACAAAAATATGTTCCACTGATTCACATGATTTCTCACAGAAGTAGCTGCACAGGATCCAGCCCCTTCTCGTCAAATTTTCTTGTGTTGGACACTAAGTTACACGGACTCTTCGTCTTTGCTGCCAAGCCTGTCTCGACGCAACACTGGTGCAGGTGCGGGTGCGAATGCGGGGTGCGTGTCAGATTCAGTCAATCCCATCAGGATATTTTGACCAGACTCAAGAACAAATTTGGGGGAAAATTGAGAATTTGATTTCTCACTTGTCTTCAGGGAGCAACAGCTTCTCAGACCTCAGTCGGCATGAATGAACAGCAGGGGAGAAGACGAAGAGGATGAACAGCAGCGGAGAAGACGAATGGGACAGAATGGAGGATGCCGATATATTTAGGGTATGGTCTCTATATAGTACAGACCAATTTAACCTTTCTTTTTTGTTGGTTTGGGCCTAAGACCCAGTTCCTAGTTTGTTTTGTTTTGTTTTTGTGTAGACTGAATTTATTTTATAAAATTTGGGCCATTGGGCATTCAATTTTTTTAAAAAAAAGAAGAATTTAATTTCTTAAAATAAATTTAAGACAATATTAATTTCTTCACAAAATATCTCTCAAATTTAGAATGTCTTTGTAACTCTATTTTTATAATGAATTGAAATTTTTTAGCTGAATCCCCGCACCCATATCCATGCTCGAATTCATATCCCCGAATCTTCAAATTTAAATTTTGCCGAATCCGACCCTCGGATCGGCACCAATGTCGGATACCCGCACCCGAGTCCGAGCAACTTAGGTCGGACATGATTCATGGGACACCAACTAACCAAAAAAAGCAACTTTTGTTGGGACTGAAGACTTCCGAATCATCTTCCATATACACTCTTGTACTTGCATTGATAGATCAGTATTGAGTATTTAATAGAACGAATTACGATAAAAGAACCTTTTCTACAAGCTTTCCAGAATAGGCCATCTTCTTTTCCAAAATTAACTTTATGATTGCATCTTCTGAACAAATACATAAACTTCCTGCATTTCTCTGTCAAAGAGGTCCTTCTGAATTCAAATTTCCGTCCAATATCAGAGAATATATCTGCTAGAAGGACTTCAGAATTATTGACCAGTCTATAGAAGTTGGGAAATTGGTCTTCCAGCAAAACCAGAACCATCCCAACTATCTTTCCAAAATTTGATCTTTTTCCCGTTGCCCACCATCAAGCCCACATACTTCTTGAATTCCTCCCCAAGGCAGCAAATCTTTCTCCAACCAGCTATTCCATACGGAGTCTTAACAACTTTAGGTGCCCAGAAGCCTTCTCATCTATATTTGACATCAATCACTACTTCCCAAGGAGCTTTTTTCCCATCATGTAACCTCCATAGCCATTTACAAGACAAGGTCTGCTATCTCGAGAGGAATTCTAATACTCAATTAAGAATTAAGAGTTTCAATTAATTAGCCATAGTCGTTATAACTGCTTTACTAACAACATTGATAATTAGCTTTAACTGACGCATATCTGGAGAGGAATTCTGATACTCATTAACAAAAAGGCCCTATCCTATCCTCCCCTTTCTCTTTTCTTCATCCAATAAATCAAACTCAGAGAAGGAACGGCCTGTTGCTCGAATTGCTTTGCGCCTTACTATGTGAAGTAAATTCTTCTTTGAAGTTGCTTTGCTTCACCCATACAAAGCAAGGACCCACCGTTTTGCATGGCCTCATCACTTTAAGTGACAGATCAATCACTTTAAATAACACTGGAGTCATCTGATTTGTAATATTGATTGAAAATTGTCATATATATTCTCTAATTTAATTTTAAAAAGCAAAACTTATAAAGTTTTCATAATAGATATTTAAAATAATTTCTCTCTATAAAATAATCTTAATAGTAAACGTTAATTGATACTTATCCTTTTTCGTAATTTGACACTCAAAAGCACTTTTTTTAAAAGATTAGCCAAACACAATCTGCTTATCAAATACTGGAAAAAGCACTTTTCAAATGAATTAGCCAAGCACATACTGCTTTTCTCCAAAAGTACTTTTTGAAAAGCTATTTTTAAAAAGTGCTTCTCAAAATAAGCAGTTTTTTACCGCTTGGCCAAACAGGCCCTTAGTGCTCCCAATGGAGAAAGTCACACGGATAACTATGAGCATCAGCCACAGAATGAGCTAATATGTTGTGCTGACATGAGTTGATAGACAACATACTCAAACACAACTTTCACATGAAACATTGGGCCTCAACTGCAACAGAAATTGCAGAATTATTTATGCAACAAAATTACAGAAGATTCTCTTCAGGTCCCAGACTTACTCAAACATGTTAAAATTCCAAGACAACAAATTGTCCATAAATTATGAACAACTTTGGTGATTGGCATGCTACTAAATCATAAGTGTTGCAAAATTGCCTTTCTTAGTATGCAGTAAGTAGAAGTAAGTATGCAGTAAGTAGAAGTATCAAATTGCCATTGAGGTAGTGTAATAGTTCATTGAGAGGCATATTGAATACCTTTGTGTGGTATACAGCAGTATTATCAGCATATGCAAAGTCCAGACCAGAAAGACCAGCAAGTTCTTGGTACACTTGGAAATCAGTAGCAGATTTTATTGCCCCGGATTTAAATATATCCTGCAGCACTAAAGACAGTGCAATGTAAGTTCAGAACCTCAACCCAGAGGGTTTACCAACATAAATGGTACATCAAGGATTTCAGGAAATATATTTTTCTTTGAACAATGCAAACTGACCTGTGCAGCTATTTGACCAGATGGAAATTTTGCTGCCAACGCAAAATTTTCAATTGCCCATGGCTGAGGACCAGCCTGTTAATTGAAGAACAATAAGTGAGCCAAAAATAAGAATCAAAGATGAAGAGAAAAGGAACTTTTGATACATCAATTAATTGAGGAAAAACGTTTTTGAAAAGAGGAAGCGTCTAAAAGACCTCCCTTTTGATCATAAATAAGTTCGGGCATGTTCATCTGAAAAGGGAGAAACATATGCATACAACTCTAATCAAAATGAGCTCTTCACAAAAGATTGGAGAAAAAACAATGCAAAGCAGCAGCTTGTTTTATCTCATAAACATCCATACACCACCTGCTCAGTAACAAATGAAAAATAGAGATAGAAAAGCACTGTAAAAGTAGGATACAAACCTGAAATATTCCTGACTTCCCTCCAACACCCATGGCCTCCAAGTCAATAGCCATTGTTACAGTATCACTCCAAGAGTGCTGCGTCAATGAAATAATTACGCAAATTAACAGAATTCATAATTCGATTTTAAATGTTAAGGTTTAGCAGTTAATTTCTGCTATTGATACTTACAATGCTTGTGAGTGCTGAAAATAGCCAAATAGCATAGACATTGACACCAGTGTCATGTCAGACATGACATGAAGTGGTGCAGACAAGAAGACAAAAATATTGAGAAAGTGGATACAAGCAGAATAGGGAATGAAATAATGATTATGTAATATTTAATATATCAATTACATACCAATAGGTTAAGAACTTCCAGAAGAAAAATGAAAAGAACTCCTTCAATTCATAGGTTATACATCAGTGAATAAACTCGAGTCATTCACCACCATGATAAAGATTACGAAGCATCCATAGAGTTCAAATACTAACTGAGTTGCAAGGCATCATCCTCGTCCTTTCCTGCTAGGAGTTACGATTTGGTACTATAACAACTCACTCCTCATTTTGGATATTTGTACCCATTCCATGATTTGAGATTTCCCATGGGTCCATATAATGTATTGAGACTTGTTGGTATTGTTCGGGTTGGGACCCAAGGGGCTGGGGTCAGTTTTGTGCAATAAAAAACACATTTGGACACTGCAGATCCTATTTTTTGCTGATATCTAGTACACTGCGACAAAGTCTTGCGATAGCGAGCTGCTGGTCAGACGTGAATTGGCAAACGCGATAGAGAGAACCGCGACCACGAAGGGTGAGACTGGTATTGACCTCCATTAACTGGCTTCCGCGAACGCAAAGTAGTGCCTACGAACGCGATGAGTAGGAAGCACTGATCTGCAACCCGTGAGGCCTCTAATGTAACAACCCAATTTGTAATGAAGGATTAATTGGTAATTGTAACCAACAAAAAAGATAAAAATAAAGAGAATTAAGTGTTGCCAAGCCTAAAAGGGAAATAAAGAAAGATAAAAGAAGGAAACGGACATTCTCACACTGAAGCAGAAAACAGAAACGATGAAACAGAGAAAATGCAGTGCAAGAGAAAAAAAGGAAGCGAGAAAATGAGATGACAAGTGATAGCATCCATGGCAACTCAATGTCATTAAAAGACATGGATAAGATTTGGAAGCTCCATCGAATAAGGAATTTCAAGACAAACTCAAATGGGCTGCAATTAGCTATTAAAAAGTGTCTTGTGATGGAAGAAGATCTCAAGCCCAATGAAGATATTTTCTCCAAGTCTTACATCTTTTGGAGGGCCAAATTAAAGTTCAAGAGGAGATTGAATGGGGTCCAAATCAGCCCCCAATGGAAGAAAATATTACAGTATTTTTTTCATTAGTTTCTAGAATTATATTTAAGAGTTGTTTTATTCTATGTTGACTTCCTAGGACTATGTGTGGCAGCTTTCTATGTCAGTTAGTGTTTTGTTTTCATCTATGTTGACTACGTTGTCTAAGTGTGGGCAGCCTTCTATTCCCTAGGAAATATAATTTCCTTTAATTGAGGCTTTGACCAGCCCCTTCTAGGATTCTATGTAAAGGTGGGTCTTTCTCTTCATTGTAACTAAGTTTGATTTAATATATTTGTAGCAGCCTTGTGGCTTGTGGAGACCTTTTTAGTTCTCTTTGGGTTATGCCCTCTTTGTTCTACTTTGAACCATAGCTTGGATTTCTTCAATGGTAAGATTCCTTGTTTGAGTTCCCTCCCTCATTTTCTTCTTCTACTTCTTCTTAATTGATTCGCTACTTCTTTTACTATTGAACAAGGTTTCATGCATCAAATACTTGAGTTTGTTGGGCTAGCCCGGGAGGCCTAAATAACATAACTGGAGAAGGCACCCGTTCTCACGTGCTGCTACAACATTTCTTAAAGAGCCCGCATGGGTGCATGCATTCCAATCCATAGTTGTCATCGCACAAATCTGTGCAATTATATCGCACGAGTCTTTTGTCCTCTGGGTATTACCTAGAGACGAAGCACAAATCTGGTCAATTGCCTCCTTATCTGAAACCTGCAAGTCCGTCACTTTTGTCGCCGGAATCGTCTCGAAGCTTGGATTTCTCTCAACCTATAACAGAATGGTGAAGTTATACCCATCCTTTGATATGGTGACTTCATTGGGTATGCTGCGGACCTCGCCAAATACTTCAATTCAAGCCCATTTAAGATGGTTCTTGAGCTCAACCTCCTCTTATGTCTTCTTCCATCGTTCACGCTTCTCACCAATTTCTTGGAATGTGTCTTGTGACCACAGATGTAGCTGCAAACCTACTGCCCTAATCCATGTCGATTTTATCTTGTCTTGCACAAAATCTTCTTTTTCATTCTTTTATTAACCGGGGTTCAGGGACGTGGGAATGGGGTTAGGGTGGGGGGTGGGTTTTCGTGGCAAACTAGCAATGAAGGGATTCACTTACGTGAGGTGACCATAGTGGCAGGTCATTATATTTTAATTTAAAGAAATTTTTCAGAAAAGATGGTTACAAATTATTTAAACCAAAGAATATATTACTAAAGTAAATTAGGCAGATCATACATATTATACATTAAGGATAAATAGGTTAAAAGAATTGTTACAAAAAAAATTAAAATTAAGGGAGGCAATCCTAATATAAAACTGCAAGGGAGGTTAGTGTTATGAAACCAAACAGGTCTCTAAGATTATCCCTAAATGTAATTATAAATGCCCAATCACCCTTAATTAATTTGAGGTTCAAAACTAACTCAAATTAGTCTTTATAAGGAAAGGCATCTTAGTTATTTTCAAGGATTAAATACGGGAATGCTACCCGAACTAACAATACCACGGTGATTATCGTACTTAATTACCATTGTTTATACAGTTTATTAAAAAGCAGAGACAAATCTGGGTACCAACTATCAGTTATAAATCTGGTGCCTGACATGGTGTTCAATCAGCATACTAAAGGAACCCGGACATCTCTTCTACCAAAAGGATATTATTGTGTCAGACAATGCACCTTTAGAGAGCAAAACATACACAGTATGAACTAGGTTGTTCCCCGCAAACATTTATTGACCACGATTTCATAACATGTTGAAGGCTAATATGATTCTTTTTCCAGAAATTATGGTGTCTCCTGGTAATATGTAAAATCCTAAAGCAATGGGTGGGAACCTTATTTTTAGTTAGCTTATCCATCCCATATAAAATAAAACAATTGATTAAACCCAAATCACGAGTCAGTTGGGTTCAGCTACATGAATCCTATAATATCCACCCCACAAAAATTTTGCACAGAAAATTAATGGTACTTTTTCCACTTAACGTGCTCGCTTGAAGCGTTGTCTAAGTTATGCACATTACTATTCATGGGAAACTTTATTTATGAAAAGAAATTTTTAATGGAAAACTTTAGTTTTTAGTTTTCTTACTAATTCCATGCAAATAATGCCCAGAACTTATAATATTGCAGTGACTGAAGTCATTTACTCCAGTAAACGTGGACAAGAAAATAAACGGATACAGGAACCAAAAATATTTTTTTGGAAGGGACAAAAACCTGAGTTATAAAGCTGTGAGCACCATTTAAGCCCTCCTCCTCTCCTGTGTTGAACAAAAAAATTACAGCACTTTTGAACCCATGAGCCCACTGAGATACTCCTCGAGCAAGCTCCAACATAACAGCTACACATGAACTGCAGTCTCCAGCCCCTTCACTATAGGAAAATAAGCCAACATGATAGGCCAATATTAGCAAGTACCACTTCAACTTTGCATGCAGGTGTGAAAGCAGATATATTATTGAATCATTAGATTAAAACAAAAGGTTGTTTTAAACTGTCAATAACAGTTCAAGATAAAAAAGATAATAGAGAAAAGGGTGTGTTATCATGTGTTTGGCATCATAAGAAAGCTAGAAAAAGCCTGTAAAAGAATAAGTTGCACCATTGACAAACAGCTGAAAGGTCAAACAGCAAAGGCATATACGGTTGCTGCAGATAAAGGATTTTGAACCAACTGGGAACACGCTATCCTCTGAAAAATACTACAAGAAGATAATATAAGACAGCAAGAAAAACCAAACCATAAATGGTATGCACATAGAGCCAACTCTCTGCTGATTGCTATTCTGCAAGCTTGAGAGATGTCAGAAGGAGATAGAAATGAGAGGAGAGAAAACTACTTGATTATAAAACTCAATACAAAGTAGTTTCTTATGTAGGAGTTGTTAACTTATGCACAAGGTGTCACGCGCCGAATGTTGGCCTGGGCTAGACCGGCACTCAATGCCTTAACATGCCGCAGTGAACCAGCTAGACATTCATTAATACATATGCGGAAAAAAGTGGGGTATGTTCATAGCACAAGGTAAAGTCTTTAAAAAAAAATGCATAAATAAAGCTCTTCATTAAGTTCATAAAATATCAAAACATAATTATCCAATAGAGAGGAAAACTGTCATTGTTTACATTCTTGAACATTTAGACTCTTCTATGTATGAAGCATCCAACATAACATGAATAAAATGCTTTACGGCATTTACCATAAGCTAAGCAAAAAGCTGAAATAAAAGATATGCCCCAAGAGCAAGTGAGGCTCACTAGTAGCTGAAAATATAGGACCTAACGTATAGCCTGACCATCCTGAGTACCTAGAGTCTGCATCATTTAAAATGCAGCTCCCCTGGCAAAAGGACATAAGTACATATACAACCGTACAGTATGTAATAAAGCTGAAGAAACACCATAGGATAGTACATGAAAAAGGGGAAAAGTTAACCCAATAATATCATGAAAAGAATATGGGGAGGAACAAGGAACTCTAACAGAAGAATTATAAAAATTTGTTTTCATCATTAATATAAAGTATTTTCCTTTCATGGGAGTTTCTCAAGTATAACCGACATAACAACCATGTTTGCACATTGACTCCGATCGCTAAGCCATCCCATACCTTGCTAGGATATGAGACATACATAACATAAGCTAGCAGTTGAATTCATATCATATCCACAAGGGGATAACATAGAGGAATCGCCGAAAGTTCGCTACGACCCTTACCCTACGTTGACATACGTAGTTCAAGTGATAGTTGTTTAGACTCGCCTTCTTGGTTAACAATATTTCTCCCAAAACATTGATCATGAAAGTGGCTTAAGAGCCCATAACATAATTCATAAATCATAGGAGTCATATCATTGGAAGTTGAACCGGAAAATCATAAGACATGTCTTTTGAAGATAATTCATATTTTTATGGATCATTGCTTTAATATAGTGAGAATCATAAGGGTTCATAGAGCAAAACATACTAGGGATTTTGAGGAATCTCATCGGGCTCAAGACATTCGTAATAAAGAAACATGAACCAAATAGAAACGTTACACTTTAAACTCTAACTCGATTTATAGGGAAAAATCTCGTAGAACACGAGTGACATGGCGTGGGGAAGAACAATAGAGTTCCCACATGGAGAGGATTAGTCGTACGTACCTTAATCGCTCCAAAATATGTGAAGAAAGAACAAAATTCTAAGAAGAACTCCAAAATCTATTCTTGAAATCTTGATATGGGTTTTCTTGAAAACTCTAAGATTAGGATGTAGAATTTCGTTAAGTATCCGTATTCAAATATTAGAAATACTTGAAAGCACTTAGAATTACATGGGAGGGACTTTCCTTGATGTGGGATGAAGTGGAGAAGAGAGAATACTCATGCTAGGGCTTGGAAAGTTGGAGAATGGGTGAAAAATTTCAGAAAAACTCACTTAAAAAGGCTTCAAGGGCCACACACCATGGAGGACACTTTGCATGCCCCGCAGCATGCACTGCCCTGCCTGTGCGCGCACAAGCTCGCGCACGCTACGGGCCTCATTTCACTGTCTAGCCACGTGCAACAAGCCCTTGGGATGCTAGCCTGCTCACGTCGCGAGCCCGTGGACGAGCACCACCAGTAGCTCTTTCTTATAATGTACATAACTTCTCGTCCAAAGCTCAAATTGACGAACAATTTGATGTGTTGGTTGGAAACTAGACTTGAAGACCTCCAATGGGATATGTACACCAATCAACATATTATAAACCGGAGATGTCCTTGTTTGAAGTTGGACCCTATGCGAGCTCAATTGAACTTTTATTAGTAATTTCCTTCACTTATCAAAAAAGAAGTCTTGTGGGAGTTATCTAGTGTAACACTAATCAATGACTTGGACTTCAATTCATAAATCTAAATCCTTTCTAACTTGTATCCTCCTTAGTTTGCCCTTTCTACTTGATTAAATAATACTTTTTTGATGCAGGAATTTGTCAAGGCAAATTGAATAAATTGCCTGACAAGAATCCTAAATAAACAGTCTAAACCGAAAGTTCTCGTGAAAAGCCAATACAAAAGCAAACAAGTGTCTTCACTTTCATACACATAATGTATCACTTTGAGGTTAAGGAACATAGAAATTTGATTGGTCCATGGAATTAAGCCTATTGAGACAAAGTAACACACATACTGTGATTCTGTGGGCTACTTCTGCCATCAAAATCACAGGGGCAAAAGAAAACTTATAAGAAGCTTTTAACATGATATAAGATAAAGGATTTGCAAGTCAATATCCTGGAAGAATTTGTAATCATCTCTGAGTCTGTACAACTGGCTAAGATCATTCTCAAAGAAGCTCCAAAATATGTTCTAGTAAACACATACCAATCAAATTTTAGAAGACAGAATTAAATTTCAAGAACATGTTCGCATCCCAATGTCACTTTGCATTTAAAACCTCATTTGAGGGCTGTTGTGATAGCTAAAGTGCAGTATTGGAGAAAACCGGTTTTACCACCTAATGAATGCATCTTGAGCTCCAGGTGCACTTTTGAAAGCCGACATGCCAAATCCAGATTAGAGCATCTCTTGCTCTTTATGCTGTGGAGGTCTGAATAACAAAAGAAACAAAGATGCCAAGAAACTGCCCTATAGTATGATATAGTGTCTTTGTTGGAGAAGTGCTACATGATTCCAAAGGACTGGAAGACCTTTTTACCGAATCAGCAGTCTAGTTTTACTTTATTTTCTTTGTTTCCTCAAGGCTTTGTGCTTCTGCTAGGTAAGAAGATCTACCTCTGGGAGGAACTTATATCAATACACTTGTACGTGTTCGTATTCTTATTGGAACTTATGTCAATACACTTGTTGGCATAGCATATACCTTTTTGCTTCTTATTCTGCTACGAATAAATCAGATCTTCTTCCTTTTCTTCTTTTTTAATTGGGAGGATAGGGGAGATTATAAAGTTGAAACGTCATAGGTTGAGCTCATAGCTTTAGAATGAGAAGTGCAAGCGAGCAATTATTGAATTAGCATTTAATTTGATTAAAATAAGAAAAAATAGACTTAAAAATAACAATATTCTGGATGTTGAACCACATTTGGTCCATACACTAGTGTCAATTACAATCATTTGACAAGCAGATATGTAAAAATATATTTGCAAGAAAACACAATGTATGAAATTCAGTGAAAAGGATATTTTAGGAGAAACATACGTGGAAAACACGGTATCAATGTGGGAAGATACTAGAATAGCATTTTCTGTTGCTTCAGGTGCATATTTTGGCGAGATCCTTAGTACAATGTGATCCAGATCTGAATAAACAAGAGTTTTCCCCTTGAAAAGTCCACCAACCATAAGATTAGCACCAGATTTAGCATGAAAAAGATCTAATTCTACATCAACTTCCCAATGAGCTGCTTCTTTAATAGTTTCTATGGCTTGCAAGACATACTGCATCAGAGAAAAAGATGAAGAGGACAGAAACTTAGCCACTTAAGCAATAACTTAAGATTCACTCTCAACCATAAAAATGAAAATAAAATCGCTTGGTTTGTCTATACCACAAGTATTAGTGACGATCAATGGTAATGCTAGTTAGGATTTTGCTGTATGCTACTAGCTTTCACCAGAATTAAAATTTTTGATTGCCTAGACATGTAAGCATTTCAAAAAGAACCCTCACATAACTTGTAGACGTGCTAAAGGTGTAGTTACTATGCAGCTACACCTAAAGCCAAGCAGTCTAGGAATGTAAATTGTAAAGGAACAAATGTTTTGGACCCACCTCCCCCTTTTCTTTTGTGTAAGAGCAAACAAAGTTTAAATGGCCCTTCATCTTCTTCTGTAACAATTTGGCCTTAAACTATAGATTCTAGTACCTAAAAATTCTTATTTTCATCTCCCCATATAAACAAAAGAGAAGAACTAGTTAATGTGTCCTTAGAGTAATCCAAGTGATTAACTGAAAAGCCAGTATACCTGCAAGGCATGATCCAGTGCATCTGAAGCAACAGGATGTGGACCCAATTGAGTCAAGGCTTTAACATGTTTGATGGCTTCATGCTCCGAAAAACCCCTCTTACCAACTTGTTCAGCCGAAAGTGGCTTAGGCAGGTTGAGAAACTGATGTCGATACACAGACCAAGTCCCATATGCCGCTAGTACAAACAACGCCAAAATCACATACTTTGACCTCTTAGCTACCAGAACCACATTGTCAGTATCTTCCCAATTGCTGCTCTCGCGTCTGACAGATGATGATGGATTAGATTGTGCCGAACCTTTAGACCTCTGTCTCATTTTCTTCGTATAGCTTATGCCTGATGAATAAGAATCATCAAAGAATATGATTTTGTAAGATGGAGAATACTGATAAGCCAACACAATCAATGAATCTTAAATAATCCTAAAACCTAATTGACTTTTTCATATTTTCATGGCATCTTTATTAATCTAATTAAATACTATCATATTTGATAAAGAGTGTTGTTATTTCTCCAAACAAATATCGTCCAAAATGTCTAAACAGGGGTATAATGGTCTTTTTCTGCGTGGCCTCTAACTGCAAAGACTATAGTGTCCTTTTGTAGAAAAATCAGTTTTCTAATTTGAATTTTAAATTTTTATTCTCTCTCATCATAAACCATATGTTAATAGAAAATTACATTATATATCATGATTCATGTGTGGCAATAATGTGTCACGCCCCACCTTGAGAGGCATAACCGACATTTAATGCCACACTGGACTCTAAGCTGACCTAGCTGGACATATACACTTCTGGTGCATACTAGCAGCACATATCAAGAAAACAAACGGTTATATCTCGACTCAAAACATAACCTTAGACCGACAAGGCCATTACACAAACACCTGCATTAAATCAGCTAACCCAACAATTGCAATAATGTCATCCTATGTGGACCGACAAGACCACCATACTGTCTAAATTCTAACAAAAGGAAGCAGGCGCACAATACATATATATAAGCCGACAAGGCTGCTAACAGATAACACAATTAGGCCCCACACGGTCACTACGCATGTCTAACCCAAAACTGTAGTTTGCATGCCTCTAAGAGTAAGATATGGGTCGGGACAGGGCCCCGCCCTACCCAAAAGTTATATAACAAAGGATAGGCAAAGCTCTAACATCTAGCAACTCCGAAAGAAAAGAGCTAGCCAATCTGCTGGATCTGAACAGCAACTGAGAAGGTCTCGAACCCTGTCTGTCTGGACCTAATGGCAAGTATGCAGCGCCCTATGCGTGGGCGTCAATACAATATGTACCGAATATGTAAGACAGAATAATAATAACTGAGTAAAGGCAAATAAGAAAGCTAAAAGAAATCAGTAATACGGGTCAGAAGTTAACTTGAATACTCTCACAGCATGAATTATAGCTAATAGGAAAATATACAAATAAGAACCTAACCTAGCCCCCATAAGCCTGGAAGATACAAAGAGCACAGAATAACCTACCTGGACCCCAAAAGGCCCCGGCAAGTGCAAGAAATCCATATCCTCATATCCGTATCACTATAGGCCCATAAGCAAGTTGTAACTAAGGTGTGTTCGACCTCTAAAGCTATAACCGAGCCTTACGGGCTCCTGTGACTATGCCTGAGCCATCTGGGTTCCTATAACTACATCTGAGCCATCTAGGCTCCTGTAACTGTATCTGAGCCGTATGGGCTCCTAGAACTATAGTTGAGCCATCTGGACTCCTGAAAATATAGCTGAGCCGTTTGGGCTCCTATAACTGTATCCGAGCCTGCTGGGCTCCTGTAATTGTATCCGAGCCGTCTGGGCTCCTGTAACTATATCTATAGCCCTTCTAGGCGATATGTACGTGGGCAACTGTATGAATCGCCAGAGGCATTAGCACCACGTATAACAACTAATAAGATTCCCGCTTAGGATATCATATAGCCTACCATACTTCTAACAACTAAGGTGGTCTCCTGAGCGACCAATGCGACTTACTGTAAGTCGACAAAGCTATATGGTCCTTAACAGTAGGTAGTTTACTCAACAAGCTATCACCCCATTCATTAGGCAACTCTGGTGCCACTGACTCGTAGATAAGACTGTATTGTCAAGATTCTAACTCTGTAGGTGCCAAGGTACGCTAACGGCATATAGGTGACCTTTACTACGTATATAGGTGTCAAAACAGGAAGTTATATTGCCAAGCTGGACTCTATGCTCCCCCACAGTTAACTACAAGTCTTTATGGCCTCAGTATGACAGTAAAGTAATACTAGCCTCTCTAGACAGTAAACAAGGGAACAAGGAATCTCTATGTCGCTTATAACGATAGTCAAAACTGAATATACTCTTCCCCGATAAGGAATACTATGTTATAATCTCAATTCGTCTCGTAGCAGCTAATCACAACATATACAATCACAAGCTACTACAAAGAGACAACTCATATCAACTATATGACGAGAATAACTTGCCGAAAGAGGTTAACCTTAACATACCTCAATTACCAAATTCTTGCTTAACCAATCCTGTTTCGATCCAGAACACGTACTCCCTCTATATTCTGGCTTTTACGTCAAAGGAACATGCTATCCCAATTGAGAAGTCAAGCCAGCAATATTAACCTGCAAAACACGACGATACAAGTTACAACGAGTCTAATCCGGCAAAATCTCATGAATTCTTATAAATTAGAAGGGTAGAAGTACTTATTATTACTCACAGATGTACTAACTTGAATAGAGATGATTTCTATGGCTTCTAATCCGCAGTGCTCCATCAAACCGGGCTAATCTCAAAGATTCAACTCCGTAGATATATTTTTCGTAGTCCCGGGATTCACTACCCAAGAAGAATTTATAATCAAGCGAGGTTTGACAGCGTAATTTGCCTTTAATAGACGAGAAAATGGAGAGGAACTTCACTTAGGTGAGTTTTTTCATTTGGGAAATATTTTAATGAAATAACCTTTCATCACTTAACATACATATATAAGTTGAGGTGGTGGGGCTGGGGCGCATCGCGCAGGCCCTTGCGGCCTGACCTCGCCGACTCACTCGTCAAGCCATCCTCGACTCTGACCCCCGTATACTTTTATATGACGCCATCCATATATCTCCCCATTCCTCTAGGACACGCACATACACACACTACAAGTATCGAACAAGCACATACTAATATCATTTAACGGCAAAATTTTTCCCGGAGTGTAACATCATTCCCCCCTTAGGGACATTCGTCCTCGAATGTGATTTAATATCAAGAAGGTGCCGGAGCATGTGAACCTGCTGAGGACCTACTTTGCTGGTCCTGATCACTCTGATTTCTAGTCGGACAATCTCTCATCATGTGACCCTCCTGTCCACAGGAATAACAAGTTATGGAGTCATATCTGCATCTCCCAAGGTGTCGCCTACTATAAGTACTACAACGTGGTATAACTGGCATCGTCTGATCTAGGCCCCTCTGCTGCTATGAGCCTAACGCTCGTAAACTCTCACCACGACCTAACTGTCCATGATGATCTAATTTGCTGCCCTGTTGCTGTTGGAATGGGGGCCTAGGTGGCCTACCTAATAAACGAGGCCTGGGCCTACCCTGAAAACTCTTCCTGAAATTCAGTGGGTTTAGCTCTCCGGCACTGCTCCTGAACTGCCCTTTCGGCCCCATACTGACACTACCTGGTCTCTTCTATATTCTGAGCAAAGGCCTGAATTCGCGAGATATCCATATCTTCTTTTAATGTAGTTGTAATATAGGACTCCACATAATCTGGTGCAAGCCCCATAATAAATCGATGCACCCTGGCTGACATAGTATCCACAAATGTTGGCGCGTATCTAGCCAACGAATCAAATCTCAACGCATATTCCCGGATGCTCATCCTACCCAGCTCTAGATGTAAGAACTGCTCTACTCTGGCCTGCCGAATCTCTCGAGGAAGTAGTCGTTTATGAAAGCTTCAGAGAAGTTAGGCCATATAGGTGAAGGTACATCTCTGTCTCTGGACCTTTCCCAACTCTCATACCACATAATTGCTATCTCTCTTGTAGTCGAAACACTACTAGCTCAACTGACTCTGTGGATGAAGCATGAATGACCCTGAAGATCCTCTATAACGGATCTGTAAAGTTTTGGGGGTCCTCTCTGTGGTCTATTCCTGTAAACTGTGGAGGACTCAAGGTAAGGAACTTACGAACTCTCGAGCTTCTAGGCCTTTCAGTAGGCTCGGCAATAACTGATACTATTGGCTGACGCTGAGTAGCCATCATCTGAGCCAACATACATACGACACTCCTAACATCCTGGTCTAAGGGTTCAGGAGGAATTCGAACTGATGTCGGTGCTTCTGTTGCTCTCGGAGGTTCCTGGTGCCCTGGAGAACGCTGGGGGATCGAGAGGATGTCTCCCTCTCGCCCTCAGGCTCCGCTGTCTCCAACTGTGGCACCCTGCTGGTACCTTTTCCTACTGCTGTATCTAACTCAGGGCTGACTGTGTTCTGTCTTATATCATACATCTCTGTAGATAGACATAACAATATAAGCTTAGGGGACTCAAACCTATATAACTCAGTTATATAACATGATCTGAGAAGAAGGAGGGGTAACCATACTATCATGCCTCGTAGCTTCCTGCTTATAAAATGTGTTCTACTAGACATATCTTGCAGACCCCTAGGATACGATGTTGCTCTAATACCAAGTTTGTCATGCCCCACCTTGGGAGGCATAATCAGCATCTAATGCCACACTGGACTCTGAGGTGATCTAGATGGATATATGCACTTCTGGTGCATACCAACAACACATATCAAGAAAACAAATGGCTATATCTCGGCTCAAAACATAGCCTTAGGCCGACAAGGCCGTTACACAAACACATGTATTAAATCAGCTAATCAAACAATTGCAATAATGTCATTCTATTTGGACCGACAAGACCACCATGTTGTCTAAATTATAATAAAGAAAGCAGGCACACAATACATATATATAAACTGGCAAGACTGCTAACAGATAACACAACTAGGCCCCACACGACCATTATGCATGTCTAACCCAAAACTGTAGTCTACAAGCCTCTAAGAGTAAGATATTGGTCGGAACAGGGCCCTGACCTACTCAAAAGCTATAAAACAAAGGATAGGCAAAGCTCTAACGTCTGGCAACTCCGAAAGAAAGGAGCTAGCCAATCTGCTGGATCTGAACAGCAATTGAGAAGGTCTCGAACCCTGTCTTTCTGGACCTACAAGTAAGTATGCAGCGCCCCATACATAGGCATCAGTACAATATGTACCGAATATGTGAGGCAGAATAATAATAAATAAGTAAAGGCAAATAAAAGATGAAAATAATCAGCAATACAGGCTAGAAATTAACTTGAATAATCTCACAGCATGAACTATAGGTAATAGGCAAATATACAAACAAGAACCTAACCTGGCCCCCATAAGCCTAGAAGGTACAAACAACACAGAATAACCTACCTGGGCCCGCATAGGCTCCAATTAGTGCAGGCAATCCATAGCCTCCTATCGGTATCACTATAGCCACGTAAGCAAGTTGCAACTAATGCGTGTTCGACCTATGAAGCTATAATCGAGCCTTTCGGGCTCCTGTGACTGTGTATGAGCCATCTGGGCTACTGTAACTGTATCTGAGCCGTCTGAGCTCATAGAACTATAGCTGAGCCATCTGGGCTCTTGGAACTATAGATGAGCTGTCTGGGCTCCTGGAAATATAACTGAGCCATCTGGGCTCCTGTAACTGTATCCGAGCCGGCTGGGCTCCTGTAATTGTATCTGAGCTCCTAGAATTATAGCTGAGTCGTCTGGGCTCCTGGAACTATATCCGATCCCTCTGGGCTCCTATAACTGTATCCGAGCCGTCTGGGCTCCTGTAACTG
Organism: Datura wrightii; assembly: GCA_035772735.1. Lineage (NCBI taxonomy): Eukaryota > Viridiplantae > Streptophyta > Magnoliopsida > Solanales > Solanaceae > Datura > Datura wrightii. Next base: position 41,678,484 of record JASDFA010000003.1, read on the forward strand.
TATCTGAACCGTCTGGGCTCCTGTAACTGTATCCGAGCCATCTGGGCTCCTGTAACTATATATGTAGCCCTTCTAGGTGACATGTACATGGGCAACTATATGAATAGCGGAGGCATTAGCCCCACGTATAACAACCGATAAGATTCCCGCTTAGGATTCACATAGCCTACCAGACTTCTAACAACTAAGGTGGTCTTCTGAGCGACCAATGCGACTTACTGTAAGTCGACAAAGCTATACGGTCCTTGACAGTAGGTAGTTTACTCAACAAGCTATCACCCCATTTATTAGGCAACTCTGGTTCCACTGACTCGTAGATAAGACTGTACTAACAAGATTCTAACTCTGTAGGCGTCAAGGTACACTAATGGCCTATAGGTGACCTTTACTACGTATATAGGTGTCAAAACAGGAAGTTATATTGCCAAGCTACGCTTTATGCTCCCCAACAGCTAACCACAAGTCTCTATGGCCTTTGTACAATAGTAAAGCAATACTAGCCTCTCTAGACAGTAAACAAGGGAACAAGGAATCTCTATGTCGCTTATAGCGATAGTCAAAACTGAATATACTCTTCCCCGATAAGGGATACTATGTTACAATATCAATTCATCTTGTAGAAGCTAATCAAAATATATACAATCACAAGCTACTACAAAGGTACAAGTTGTATCAACTATACAACGAGAATAACTTGCCGAAAGAGGTTAGCCTTAACATACCTCAATTACCGAATTATTGCTTAACCAATCATGTTTTGATCCAGAACTCGTAATCCCTCCATATTCTAGCTTTTACGTCAAAGGAACAGAGCTATCCCAATTGAGAAGTCAAGCCAGCAACATTAACCTGCAAAACACGATGATACAAGTTACAACGAGTCTAATCCAGAAAAATCTCCCGAATTCTAATAAATTAGAAGGGTAGAAGTACTTACTATCACTCACAGACATACTAGACTTAAATAGAGATGATTTCTACAGCTTCTACTCTGTAGGGCTCCATCAAACTGCGCCAATTTCAAAGATTCAACTCCGTAGATATATTCTTCGTAGGCCCAGTATTCACTACCCAAGAAAAATTTATAATCAGACGAGGTTTGACAGAGTAATTTGCCTTTAATAGACGAGAAAACGGAGAGGAACTTCGCTTAGGTGAGTTTTCTGATTTGGGAAATGTTTTAATGAAATAACCTTTCATCACTTAACATATATACGTAAGTTGAGGCGGTGGGGCTGGGGCGCATTGCGCAGGCCCTTGCGTCCTAGCCTGGCCGACTCGCTTGTCAAGCCGTCCTCGACTCCCCTTCCCCGGATCCTTTTATATGATGCCATCCAGATATCTTCCCGTTCCTCGAGGACACGTACATACACACACTACAAGTACTGAACTAGCATATACTAACATTATTTAATGGCAAAATTTTTCCGGGGTGTAACATAATACTATCAAATTTAACCCATATTTTAACTTGTTACATAATTTAATCTAATTTCTACATAAACTAAAATTCTTCATCCCTTAACCCAACAACCAAAAAACATATATCTCTTCCTTCATTCTCGTTTTTTCTTTCCTTTCTTTTTTGTTGGTATTATTGTAAGTAGAAACTCCATAGGTGTTCACTGTTGAAGCTCAAAGTTTCAAAGTTTGAAAATTAAATTTTGTAAATAAGTTTCATTTCGAGTGGGTATTATTGTAAAAGATTGGGTACGTATTAAGGAGCCTAAATATGAAATTTAGGGTGATTTAGTGTAATTTTTTAGGCGTTTTGGATGGATCTAATGTTTGGATTCGAGAAAGAAGATGAAGTCAGTTTTTTGTACAATATTGTATAATAGTGTATAAACACTTCTTAATTTTTTTTATAATATTGTATAACTAATTTTTTTAAGAAAAAATTACACGAAAGCACAATATTACTAAATTAATTACCTATATTACCACTAATTTTATGTTTACCAAAACTGTCATTTTTTAATTACCTAATTTACATGATAAGTATGAATAATTGTATACCAAATTCTGATTAAAATTGGTCACTTAATCTTGATAAATATGAATAATTGTATAACAAATCCTAATTAAACTTTGTCACTCAATAAACCTGCACATTTTTTTCTTTTTCTTTTTTCTTTATAACTCATAATTATGCTAAAATTACGTTTCAGTTATTCTTTAATATTCAATATATAAACCTGCACGTTTCTTCTTTTTCTTCAGAAATCATCATTATGCTAAAATTACGTTTTTTCTTCTTTTTCACAAATCATCATTATGCTAAATTATACAGTATTGTACAATCAGAAATACAAAAAATATTAAAACACATACATCAGAAATACAAAACATATTAAAATACATACATCAAAAATACAAAAAAATACTTATAAATTGATCTCTTAATTTTAAAATAGAATAGAATGTACATTAATAATTCCTAAAAAAGTTTAATTGATTTAATTTTTTTTCTAATACTGCGAATACAAAAATAAAAAAATTAACTACTTTATTTTTTTTTCTAAAACTGCGAATACAAAAAAATGAAAATATAAAAAAAAATAATTAACTGCTTTAATTTTTTTCTCCTAATATCGCCAATGTTACTCCCCGTAAGTTTTCTTCGTTTAACTGACGTGTGCATGTACATGTTGAGAGTTCCTAGAGTACGATACATGCGGGAGAAGGCTTAAAGGTGGAACACGCGTACACGTTATTGAAAGAGCCGGAGGCAGGCCACACTGGGCATCGCGCCGTGCACCCCTCCACCACGTACAACGCGGCGCTGCGTGCCACTACTCCGCCGCAAGGGGAGGCGCCGCGTGGACCTTGCCACCACCTCCCACCTATTTATAGATAAGTGTGAGATGGGTGTTCATTTAAAAATTTTCCAAAAACAGGGAGCGGCATAGGCGATTTTCTTCACAAGAATTTCATCTTTTAGAAGCCAATTACACTATTAAATCATCTCCAATCGTCAATTTTTCTTGGGTAGTGAATCCTGGACCTACAAAGAACATATATAGGAAGTTGAATCTTTGAAATTGGCCCGATTTGGCAGAGCCCTAGGGGAAAATATTGTAGAAATCATCTCTAACTATGGCTAGCGCGTCTACAAGTGATAGTAAGCATTTCTACCTTTCCAATCTATAAGAACTCATAAGATTTTACCGAATCGAACTCGTTTTGACTTGTCGTCGTTATGTTTCATGAACTATGATTGCTGGTCTAGTCGTCAATCATAAAACCCCTATTCCCTTAGTGTAAAAGCTAGAATACGGAGGGATTACGAGTTCTTGATCAAAGCAGGATTGATGAAGCAGAATTCGGCAGTTGAGATATGTTAAGGCTAATCTCTTGCGGCAAGTTATTCTCGTCGTATAATTAATGCGACTTATATCTTTGTAGTAGTTCATGATTGTATATATTGTGGTTAGCTGCTACGAGACAAATTGGAGTTGTAGCATAGTATCCCTTGTCGAGAAGGATTATATTCAGTTTTGATTATCGCTAAAAGCGACATAGAGATTTCCTTTTTGTTTATTTACTGTCTAGCGGGACTAGTGATGTTTTGCTGCCGTACCGGGGCCATAGAGGCTTCTGGTTAGCTGTTGAACATATTTGGTTGAACCAGGATAGCATAGGGCGCAACTGAGCGATATAATTTATTGTTTTGGGGCCTATATATATAGTAAAGCTTGCCTATAGACCATTGGCGTACCTTAACACCTATAGGGCTAGAATCTTGACAATATAGCCCTACCTTTGAGTTGGTGGCACCAGGATTGGCAGATGAACTGGGTGGTAGGTTGCTCGGTGAATTCCCTATTTCCAGTGACCTTATAGCTTCTTACAAAAAAAAAGAAAAATTCTGGTATATTTGGTAAGTATATGTATTATTGGTAAATAATTTTTAAGTTTGGTAGGAATGATAATTTTAGTCTAATAATTGATACCCCATGTAATTTTTCTTTTTTTTTAACCACTCCTTTGAGAAAATAGTGGGCTATGTGATTGAAAACTTAAAAACTTGGCTATGTAATTGCATTGTAATATTATAGAGTTTATATTTGCGCAAATATCTCTATATTTAATATGTTTTGTCTAATGCATGTCTTGCATACCTAATTATTAACTTCTCAAGAATCTTTTTTTTTTTGCTTTTGAATAAAAGGTCATCACCCTTTCCCAAAAACTGACTACTCATCCCCTCCAATCTTCTTTGTCTAAACAAGATTAATATCAAAATATAAACTCAAAACTAGAATGTATTCATGTAATCAAGAACATAGCAAAGCATAATCCTATACCAGAATTTTCTTCAATTTAAATATAATTTTTCTCGAACGTCTTCTTAGCGACAATATCGTACTTTACCCAAATTTATCTTCATGAGAAAGACCTTATATTCAACATGAAAGTTAGATGCGGCCACAATTTCTTGTTGCGGATGAAGACTTCTTGGAGTCAAAACAATCTAGGTAGACGGTATTGAGCTTGTCCTCACTATGGTGTAAGTGTTCCAATTCAAAAGTAATCTAATTAATTTTTATATTTATTTTGACTTCTTTTTGAATGTGTATTCATAAATTAAATTTAAAAAATTAATCTTAAGTGCACTTTTATGATGGTAGGCTATCCGATCGTGCAAAATTTTAAACAGAGAGATGATTTTATTTGTCCCCAATTGCAGTTTGTGATTTCATGACTCATTGCTAGAATTAATGAACTAGAATTCTAGTTGGAAGCTCATACGAATATTGTTGAACCTGATGTTAATGAACACGTTTATGAAGTTGTTGATGGTGATGTTTACTCAAGTTTTCTGCCTAAAGAAAAAGAAATAAAGAGTGAGTTGATCTCTCTATTAGAAGTTGAACAGGGGAAAGAGAAGGAGAACGTTTAGAAATTGAAAAGCAAACTTTCTAGGAAAATAAAAAAAATTGAATGTTCTCTTATATGATTTTGTTTGTATTTGTTTTTATTGTTATGAGAATGCATTTAAAATATTTCTCCTTTGTATATGTTTCGAATCATTTATATTTTGAATTTTTTAAAATCTAAATTCAAACTTTTAATCTTTATTTGGATCAAACATCACACAAATTATTTGCGCCAATAGTACAATGACAATTTGAAAAGTAATACATGATTTGAACAATAAGCATTTACACGGGACAAATATTTAAAAATAAGTACATGAATTAAACATATGCATGATCATAAGTTTTAATGGTTCTTCTCCATCTTATAATGCATTACAACAAATCTTGATACTACATGTTCTGTTACTTTGGACTTGTCACATTGATGCTCTTATTATTTCATTGATTTTGAGCATCAATATCGGGAAGCCTAAAGTCGCAAAAGCAATGGTGAAATTGTGTAAGGCTTTACCAGAGAGAGTTTGAAGATTTGAGAACTCAAAAATTTTAAGAGTATAGTATAAATTTATAGAAGAAAATACACTAATTTTAGGGACTATCTAAGTCAAAATAAGTAAATTCGTACTTTCAAATTGGAATCACTCATGAAATGATATCCGTGATAGACTATTTTGATCTTAAGCAATCACTTTTACAAAACAATCAATTTTTTAGCCGTTTATTTAATGTTTCTTTAAAAAATATTTTTATGACATAAAATGTATCTAAAAAAGTTTATTGAAAATACATCCAAAAAAGCAGTCGTAATACAATGAAATATTGATTTTTATATATATGTATATATATATATATATGATAGAGAAATAAAAATAAAAAACATTAATACATAGTTAAATCAAGAAAAATAAAAATAAAAATATATTTTTAAAAAAAATATGACTACCCAAAATCGCACTCGGGACTTATCTTTTCTAAACTAAGGATATGACCAATTTGCTGAAATAGCATTATTTATTTATTTGCGTCACTTAATTTTTTTTTGACCCCAAAATAGTGAAAGTTTTAATGCACTGGACTTTCCTTTTTTATGGTGAGTCAATAATCATTTTTTATCCTTTTATACAGAACCCTTCTAAAATTTGTATAAGCTAATTACAAATGATTTTACAATTCTCAATAAGTTTTAAACTTATAAATTTATTTCAAATATTAGATATTATGAACATAATTTATAGGATAGTACATAGCTAAATCAAGAAAACCCAAAAAAATAAATTTTAAACGCACGTGCCTACCAAGAATCAAACTCAAGACCTATTTTTTCTAAATTAAGGGTATGACCAATTTGCTGGAAAAGCATCATCTGTTCATTTATGTCACTCAAATTGTTTTATCCCTTATATGTCGTTTTATGTTTTTGAAATATAATTCTTAGTATGCTATATAGCTAAATAATGGATCCCAAATTCTATTTGAAATCAATTCATAATCATTAGTGATAGATTGATTGGGTTTATGATAGACTCAAGCAGTCATTTTTTCATACCATCATTGTTTTTCCTCTTACTAATATAAGCAAAAGTATACATCAAAAAGACAGTCCTAATAGAATAGAAAGTTGATATGTATATGTGTATATATATACATATATACATATAATTGAAACTAGTTAAAAACATCTGAAAAAAGCAAAAAATTTACAAATCTTAATTATTAGGGATTGGATATCCTTGTGGATCATCATCTGGTACTCCATTAGGCAGTCCTTTTAATCTTCGAACTTCCTCCATTAACCTAGCTCTCATTGCCCATAATTTTCACCTAAATTCACTCATTGTTTGTCGGAGATTATTTAAGGCATTGATCAAAATAGTCATATTCCAAACTGGATCTGTCATCACTAGTAGCATGCGTGAATCGAACAATATAGTAAGGAAAAAAAGGAAAGAAAATAATGTAAAGGAAAAAGATACCCAAGTTAACAAATGTAACCCTAATTTAGAAGGATAAAAAATGAAAAAAAGAGAAATGTACGTTAGAGTAATGTAGCATCAAAATTCTATCTTTGAAAATAGGATTGAATATGTAAAAAAAGATTATTGGAGTAGGGTTGTACATAGGGGAAAAGATTTGAAAGTGAACCATTAAGGAGAACGTTTGGGTACCTAAACACGCAATATGTCTCTTTAGTTTCTCTTGCATGTAAAATTTGTATTGATTATGTTCGATTGTGTAAAAACTATACAAGTTAAATGAAATTTCATTTTCATTTTGCAATATTTAACGTGATGTTATGAATTTTAATTAAACTTAAAAAATAATTAACAGTTCTACACAAGATATAATTAACCAAATATAAATTTTCATTAAAAGTCTAACCACAACAACTACGATAAATTAAAAAAAACTGCAACAATATTAAGTTAAACTAATTTTTTGTCTTAAAAAAAAGACAAAACAAATAATATAGTTAGTGTATGGTAACAAAAAAGAGGGCTTCAACTAAAACACTAATCATCTAATTCATATGAAAGATCTTGGTACTCTTACATGCATTTTAGGGTTGGAAGTTCATTATGATTCTTTAGGTGTGTTCTTAAACCAACACAAATATACATAGGATTTGATTGCTTTGGCTAGTGTTCAAGAATCTTCCTCTTTAGACACTCCATTAGAATTAAATGTAAAGTATCGTAATACGAAAGAAGATCTTCTTCCTGATCCAACTTCGTATAGACAATTAGTTGGGAGCGTAAATTATCTTTCTATCACCAAGCACCGTATCTCTTTTCTAGTTCAAAAAGTGAGTCAATTTATGCAGGCTCTCGGCCATCTAAAATATAATCAGATTTCCCAAAAAAATTAAAGATTTCCACCAAGAGTTGATTATGTCCACAAAACCTCCCGTATTCAGCCACCATTTCTCAAATTTGATATAGAATTTATTATGTTCTCAAGAATCACGAAAGAGGAAATTTGGTACATGATCATAAGTTAACTTTTAAAAAGTGTAGTTTTCTTCGTTTTACTGAATTGATCATTCCATTTAGTTGAGCACAAAATCCTGTCTATTCTTGATGTTATATTATGAGTATCTCCTCAAAACCAAGTAAATATTCCTCCTACTAAGTTCAAGCCTAGAAGCTTCATGTCTTCAACAAAATATGAGAATTCTTCCATAGTTAAAGATCTTTTACGGCAATTCCTCTTTTCAAAAGCAAATCTACATACATTAAGATCACCAGAGACTGCCTGTAGGCCCTCCATTAGGCCTATGACTGCTCCCAATTCCTCCTATATATTTCTTTTTTTCACCTTGCAATTTGGAGCATAAACTTTAGAAATGTAGAAATTAAAATTCTATAGCAGAGCCTCAAATTTACAGGTTTAAATGTAAGCACCTACTCGAAGTATTTTCCCCTTCCACACCCTCCAAACCCATAGCATAAGAATCTCACCTCTAGTACCTCTAACTTCTAAACATGCATATTTCACCTGTCTTATTCCTCAAATTTGTTTAATATGATCATGAATATCCCCGCCTAATTTTGTTTCTTAGAAACATATAATCCATTGATCTACAAGACTCTTGATTTGACTTCTTTTCAGCAAGTCATTTAGTCCCTTTACATTCTATGGCACACATTTTGAGTCTTATAGCTATGGGTTATCAACCGACCCTAAGTACCGAAATAGGTTCTTTACAAGAAAGAAACTCCACTTGTGTATTTTCTTGTCACATTCCAAACTTGGGGGGGCGTGATTGGTACCCTATGTTGCACTTGATTGAGCATAACCTGTCACAAATAATAACAACTACGGCCAGAGTAACTTGACTTGGCCTACTAGACAAATAATTTCACAAATAAATGACCAACTTAAAAAAGGTGAATATAAGGGTCGATGAGGCTACACCAACCAAAAGGATGTATATAAAGAATCGACAAAAACTTATTACACCAACATAACCCAGCAGGCAAAGTCTACGAGCCTCTAAGGAGTAAATAAATCAATACTAATGACAGGGACCCGATCTACCCATTATGTACAGAAAACTCAAAAAGGCAACTCTGAAAAAGTTGGAGCTTACCAAAACCACCAGTAACTTAACTCAACCTTGGGGACCTCGATCAGCCTGACGATCAAGACCTGCAGGTATAAATGTAGCACCCCGACTAGGGTACCAGTATAACAAGGTATCGAGTACAAAGGGAAATAAAACAATAAGAGTTCAAAGATAGAAGGCAGTTGTCATAGTAAGTGAATGATAGGTTTAGATGGTAGGAATACCAATTCTACCATAAATAACCCACAAGTAGCGACAACGACCAAACCTTCAAACTTGTCTGAATGGAGTTTCCAAAAATATCATAACACTTTAAGAAACACAAGTGAGCATATAATAGATTAACATACAATTTCAAATTCAAACATTGCGGGAACCACTCTCCGCTATACATAATCACTGGAGCTTAATCCAACTGAGAGAACTACCATAATCCCAGGAAGGATCAGACATGCTGTAAAAACTATCTAATCATGTCTCATCTTATACCTATAGAGGAATTATCAAATCTTTATACCAATCTAGTCCTCGGGCTCAACTCCTAGTCGGAACAACTCTCGTGCATCGGGTATCCACAAGACTCAAGGCGACAAACAAGCATCCAACATACATACATACACAACCCATACTCAAATAATAAGAACTAAAAGTCAACCCCAAGTCACTTCACAAAACCAACTATCGATGCTTGCGACACTATCTGGGCTCAAAGGGGTCATTCGACTCGTCGACATGCCTACTGAGCACACAAGTCTATCCCAAACCAAGATAACATTATGACAAAAGTACTACACAATCAACATCTGATTCAATACTACTTTATCACGAATTGAATCCTTAAGAATACAGCCAGCATGCACGAAGGTAACACTAGCAATAGTTCTACGAATAACATGTCGAAAGGTAGAAAAAATGACCCTAACATACCTTGAACTCTGACAAATCCCCAACCAAGACCAACTTGAGATAACACCACCAAAAACTTATTGCCTTAGAGTAGTCTTCCCACTTCACAATGTAACTGAAATATTGGATAAGAAAGACAACACAAAACGAAGCTAATTTAGCAGATTCTTACGAATTCGACGGTAGAATATTTGAAACAAAAATCTACCAATGTTTATGGATTCGTAACCAACTTAAACAACTAAAGAATACCAACATAAAAGGGCTTACCAAACATCCACCACGAAACAACCACTAAAACGCTGGGAAATGATAAAATGTGGTTACACATAACTTTTGACTTTCCAACACCAAGAACCACCTTGGTAATTAATTCCTATCCTTAGGATCACTATGAAAATGTAGAGGGGAGATAGGTAGAGGTTTTCTTCAAGAGAACTTTTTGGAAATGGGATTATATCACAAGCGACCGATCAAACCAATTTAAATAGGGGTTGGCCGAAATAGGGCCTCCATGACATGCCCCTCATTTCGGAGGAGAAGGGACATGGCATATTTCCCATACCGCCAATGGAGTGGCTTGACACGCTGCCTCCTACAACTTGCCTTTGGACTTCTTAGCTTGCTCGCTGATAAGTTGGTAAATTACCAACTCATTTGACTTTTTAAGCATGAACTATTGCTTTGTTCCCACACAAATTATGAATTTGTGCAGGTATTTAACTTAACAAACGGAATGGAAGAATTGAACTGAAAGCACTCTACTAAAGGCAAAAAGGGCATTCGTGCCGATTTCGCAGGTGCCACGCAGATGGCACAAGAAGATTAGCTGAATTGAACTTGCGAACCATAGGTTGACACCTGCAGAATAAAAGTGCCACCGCAGATGGCCTATACAAGACACTGTCTCAGCTTGTTGAAGCACCTGCGAGCTGCAGTCGCAAGTGCCGCGCTAGTGACCCGGATGTTGATAAGGGCAAAATCATCCAGTTTTGGCACAAATGTACCGGAGAAGCTTCCAAGGGAAATTTTGGAAAGCGGTGTAATAGGAATTTATAGATTTTTACCCTAATTTTTCATTCATACATTATGTTATATTGAATATTATAGAGAGAAGTTTCATAGAGATAGAAAGTAGAGTACAATTACTCCATCTTCTTCAAACCCCATTGGGCAAGAACTCCATTGTTGTAGAACTTATAGTTTAATTTGGTTTACTTAATATGATGATTTTAGAGGAATTTTCCATGAGTATAATATCTCTGTCTTCCCTTATGAGTTGCTAAATCTCTTGCTAGGGATGTGTGCATAATGGGTGTATAGACTAGAGCGGGTATTGATGATTTGTTCTTAAATTCGATTATTCATGGATTTATTATTCCCTATAAGTTTTACTTGAAAAATTAATGATTGTAAACATTGGTTTAGCTTGCTTATCTTGCTTTTGCTTGAGAAAGAGAAGTGCCATTTGGGTGAGGATTCAAAAGTTAGTATTTGGGTGTGTGATGCTTGGGCTTGAGCTAGAGATAATCAAGACCCATATTCATACCCCATTAAAGGGTTAAGGACAAAGATAGCTTAACCCTTCCCAATACACACGCTCGTAACACATCCTCGAGCGTCTGAATAGTGCGTTCTGCCTGCCCATCTTTCTGAGGGTGGAATGCTGTGCTCAGATTAATCTGTGTTCCCAGGCCTCTCTGAAATGATTGCCAAAATTTAGCTGTAAATTGCACCCCTCTGTCAGAGATAATGGATACTGGAACACCGTGCAGTCTGACTATTTCTCTGATATACAATTCAGCATAATCTTCGGCAGAGAAAGTAGCCCTTACTGGCAGAAAATGGGCTGATTTTGTCAGTCTGTCAATAATTACCCAAATCGAGTCATTTCTATGTCTGGTACGGGGTAATCCTGCTACAAAATCCATATTTACTGCTTCCCACTTCCAAAGAGGCACAACTATGTCTTGAGTCAATCCACCTGGTTTCTGGTGTTCCGCTTTTACTTGCTGGCAATTAGGACACTAGGCTACGAATTCTTCTATTTCCCTCTTCATACCTGGCCACAAGTAGATTTCCTTGATATCGTGGTACATTTTCGTCGCGCCTGGGTGGAGTGAATAGCGGGCGTAATGTACCTCACTTATAATCTGCTGGCAAAGCCCTGAAATATCTGGAACACAAAGGCGGCCTTTACATTGCAACACTTTATCCTGAGTTACCTGAAAATTCGGCGCTTTTCCTTGCTGAACTCTGTCCCTAAGCTGAACCAGGTCAGGATCCTTATACTGCCATTACTTTACCTCCACAACTAATGACGACACTGTGGTGTTCTGAATTACCGCTCTGTTGTCCTCGGTTTCCGCTACACGAAAGGCTAAACTGGCTAACTGGTGTATTTCTCTGGCCAACTCCCGCTGCTCGGGCTGCAAGTACACCAAACTCCCCATAGATTTGCGGCTGAGGGCATATGCTACTAAGTTGGCTCTTCCTAGGTGATACAGAATATTTACATCATAATCTTTCAGCAATTCCAACCAGCGACGCTGTCTCAAATTTAGCTCTCTCTGTGTGAAGATATATTGTAGGCTCTTATGATTAGTGAAAATATCCACGTGGACTCCGTACGAGTAATGTCTCCATATCTTTAGAGCGTGGATCACTGCGGCTAGTTCCAGGTCGTGGGTAGGATAATTCTTTTCGTGTTTCCTCAGTTGTCTGAAAGCATAAGCAATTACCTTACCATGCTGCATCAACACACATCCTAACCCAATACCCGAAGCGGCACAATAGACTGCATAACCCTTTGTACCTTCTGGCAATGCTAATACTGGGGCGGAAGTCAATTTGTCTTTCAATTCCTGGAAACTCTGCTCACATGCCTCCGTCCACTGAAACTTTACTGCTTTTTGCGTCAGCTTAGTCAGAGGTGCTGCTTTGGTGGAGAATCCCTCAACAAATCTTCTATAATACCCAGCTAATCCCAGAAAACTGCGGACGTCGGTTGGAGTGGTAGGTCTAGGCCATGTTTTTACTGCTTCTATTTTCTGCGTGTCTACCTGTATACCAGCATCCGACACAATATGCCCTAAGAAATCTACTAAGTTCAGCCAAAATTCTCATTTAGAGAACTTGGCATACAACTGACGGTGCTTGAGAATCTGGAGCACTGTTCGCAAATGATCCTGATGGTCTGCCTCTGAGCGAGAATATTGACCTTGGGCAGATTTATATGCCCAAGTGATACTCAAACGTATCATTTTCGCCTTGTTTATTGTGCAAAGTGTATACATTTTCATGTAATTGGTAATAAAATGTGAATTTATACTAACCAACATGATTAGCATTGTTTTGTAGGTAAAATGTGATTTCGAGGAGCTAAAATGCATGTTGGAACAATATCGGAGTTGGACTTGGATTCGAGCACGAAAAAGGCATTGGACTGCACAATATAAAGGGGCTCCGCGATGGAGCCGTGCCACGCTACCATCGCGGAGGCACACTGCCTGGAGGGTGAATAATTTGCCAATTTCCAGTGGATCCTCGCGACAGCTCCGTGGCACGGAGGCAAGCCTCCGTGTTGCACGCCGTGCCACGTTGAAGCTTTATTCCTGGACCCTAAAATTCCAGAGAGGGTCCGCGTCCACGCCGTGTCACGGAGGTAGTGCTTCGCAATGCACTCCGTGACACGTTGCTTGTTATTCCGGGAAAAATTTCCACTAGTATAAATAGAACACTTAGGCTTATTTTTAATTAATTCAGACTTGGTGGAGCAAGGACGTGGGTTACAGGCAGTTGAGGGACGAAAAAGCTCAGGGTTTTTCTCTCTTTCTTTCTTCTTTCAATCAATTGTTTGTATGATTAACACTTGTTTTAGGATGATTAATCCACAAATGAGTGGCTAATTCTCTTCCTTGCTGAGGTTATGAACAATGGTGATGAATTTTGATTATTGAATTATATGGTTTTTCATCTTCTTCTTCTATGTTGTTCTATTAATTCTTGTTTCTACTGCATTAGTGTGTGGCCGACATTAATGTACATCTAAAAAGTCCGATTTCACTCGAGAGAGCACGAAATTGGAAAGTTGTGAATTAATAGGGTATTATTCTTAACTTGATTTGGGAAAATTGAGTTTTGATGTGCTTTCCTGATAGAAATATACTTGAAAGCCGTATTAGTCAATTTAGGAACCGGAATTGTATTGCTAGGTCATAAATTGCATTTGATCACAGAAATGTAGACGGATGGTTTATGATTCTTAAGTGAGATTAAATACGAGAGTTTTAATCTCTAGGCTAATGTTCTTGGCTAGCAACAGGAAGAGAAGAATAACCGAATTATGATTATAATCAAGTTCATTTCTTGTTCTTAACCTTGGCATGCTCATATCCATAGTTTCAATTCAAAGTAGATATTTGTTAATAGTTTTAGTATATAATTTATAAACAAAAATTATTTAACTTTTGGTTACGTTGTTGTCAGCATATATAGAAGTAAGATAGAATATAGTATACTTGAGCAATTTTTACTTATCCAGAGTCTCCTTGGTTCGATACTTGGCTTACTTAGCCACTTTATTACTTGTTTGACCACGTGCACTTGCGGTCAGTTTTTAACCCCTATAGCAAACACCCGGACAAGTTTTTTGGCGCCGTTGCCGGGGAGACTAGGCAATTGGTGAAATTGTGTTAAGTGTAAATTTACTGTATTTTTTATTTTATTTTCTTAAGTGTTGACAACTTGGTCTTAGCCTGTATTTTGCAGACTTGATTTTTGTGAACACTGGCAAAGGACAAGGAGCTGGCGGAATCTTATATAGAGCCTGAACGTGAATTTCATAGTAAACGCAGAGAAGCTCTACAAAAGAAGCTGCAGTTGCTCAGACAGACTATTATGGAGCAACAAAATCCACCGGTTGTGAGGGCAGTGTTAGTGCCCGACGAAGCAGCAGCAAGGCCGGTTCGCGAGGTGGCAATCCCACATGCCAACAATGTACATTCAAGTATCCGCAAACCCGAGCCTGGAGGGAGATTTGAACTTAAGCAGAACATGGTGCAACTATTGCACACAAGCGGGCAATTTACCGGTCTCCCTCATGAAGACCCACAACAACATCTCCAGAACTTTTTGGAGATAAGTGACACTTATATACCCGCTGGAGTGTCACCTGATTATGTACGGCTCACACTATTTCCGTTCTCATTACTTGGTGAAGCCAAGAGGTGGTTAAAAGCTGAGCCACCAAATTCTATCTCAACGTGGGATGATCTAGCACGGAAGTTCTTGATAAGATTTTTTCCCTCTGGTAAAACAGCCAGACTTAGAAGTCAAATTCTAAGTTTCAAACAGAGGGAGGGAGAAAATTTATATCAAGCCTGGGAAAGATTCAAATCCATGTTGCGGGACTGTCCTCATCATCATCAGTCCAATGAGGTGTTGGTACACACATTTATTGAGGGTTTGGAACCCCATACTAAAATTTTGCTAGACTCAGCAGCTGGAGGGCAAGCGCTGGAAAAGACTTATGAGGAGCTGTACACTTTGCTCAACCGGATTTCACAGGGCAATCCAGAATGGAATGCTGATTCATCTCGAGGTGGAGCAAGGAAAGCAGCAGGAGTGCTTGAAGTGGATGGATTTACAGCTATCGCTGCACAGATAGCTGCCTTGCAGAATCAATTGAACAACCACTTCAGCAACATGAATTTGAACCAGCCTTCAGCTTCAGTCAATGCGGTCCAGCAAATGTGGTGTGAAGTGTGTGGAAGCAGTGAGCACTCAGCTGAGTGCTGTGGAGCAAACCCAGATTCGGTTAACTTTGTGGGCAATGCACAAAGAAATCAGCAGTAGTTTGGTAGCGGCTACAACTCAAATTGGAGGAACCATCCAAATTTTTCGTGGGGTAGCAACAACCAACAAGGCCAAAGTTCGGGTCAGGGTATGCACAGGAATCAAGGAGGGCAACAGAACTACCAATCTCAATTCAGAAATCACAATGCTCCTCCTCCACCACCATCACCTACCATTGAGGAAATGTTCAAGACCATGATGGCTAATCAGGCGCAATTGCAGGCTGACTATGTTAAATTGGCAGCCGAAGTGAAAAACAATCAATTAGCGACCAAGGCTCTTGAGTATCAATTTGGGCAATTTGCTAGTGCCCAAAACACAAGGCCCAGAGGAAGACTGCCTAGCGACACGGATCCAAATCCGAAGTAGGTAAATGAAGTGACCACAAGGAGTGGTTTGCAGCTGAAGGAGGTGGAACCGGAGAGGCCACCTCAAAAGTCAGGAGCAGCAGATGTTGAGGAAGAACAAAGTTCGGATAGGGGGAAGACCAAAGAAGCAGAATCAGAAAGACCTCCACCCCCGTTCCCTCAACGACTCAAGAAACACAAGGAGGAGGCGTGTTTCAAGAAATTTATGGAGGTGCTTAAACAGGTACATGTTAATTTACCTCTTGTTGATGTCTTGCAGGGAGTGCCAAAATATGCCAAATATATTAAAGACATCGTGGCCAACAAAAGTCGTTTGACTGAGTATGCCACGGTAGCTTTGACGGAGGAATGCACTTCCCGGATCCAAAATAGACTGCCCACGAAGCTAAAAGACCCTGGAAGATTTACTATCCAGCTTACTATTGGGCAGAGTATCCGAGCTCGTGGATTGTGTGACTTGGGGGCGAGCATAAATCTGATGCCATCTTCGGTATTCAGAAAGTTGGGTCTAGGGAGTCCTAGACCTACAACCGTAACCTTGCAGTTAGCAGACAGATCCTTAGCTAGGCCGGATGGCATTGTTGAGGATGTGCTTGTGCAAGTGGGATCCCTCATTTTTCCGGTTGATTTTATTGTTCTGGATTTTGAACCAGACGCTGAAGTCCTATTTATTTTGGGATGACCTTTCTTGGCAACCGGGAAAGCATTAATCGACGTGGCTGCGGGTCAACTTACAATGCGAGCACATGACAAGGTAGAGGTGTTCGATGTGTACAAAGCACCCAAGCTCCCGATGGTGAATGAAGAACTCTCGGTGATCAATGTAATTGATCATGGGAATTCTAATCGAATGAATGATTCCCGAGAGTTGATGGGAAGACCACCAGATAAGGGTGAGCACTACTGGGGGGAGGACAATGATCGTGAGAAATCGTCCATCACCCTAGTGGACAATTGAGCATAAAGGACGTCGAGCCGCGACGGTAAACCAGGCGCTGCACGGGAGGCAACCCGTGAAAAATATTTTTTTCTTTTATTTTGTAAAGTGTAAATAGATTTTATTTTATTTTTCTTTTTCTTGATTTAGTACAAAATTTTTGTTTTAGTTAGTATTTTTCATCTTAGTTAGTGAAATCTATTAATCTAACCAATTTTGTTTAGTGAGGTGATTTTCAGGTCTACCGGAGAAAAATGTGCACGGAATCGTGAAGGAAAAGGCAAGGTATGAAAAAATGAATAAAATGAAGAGATAGTGAGCTGGGGCGATGGCTCCGTGTCACGGAGGAGGACCTCCGCGTTACCCTCCGTGACACGTTGAGGTTTAATCTGGAATTTTTAAAAATTCCAGTGAGCCATCGCGATGGCTCCGTGTCACGGAGGCAGTGCACCGCGATGCACTCCGTGACACGTTGCCCTATATTTTTTGACGGGTCACACCGGGTTGCCGGGTGACCCGCGTGTTTCCCTTCATTTTAAACCCCGATTTTATTCCCTTTTCCCTCATTTTCTCACTTCTCCGCGACCAAACACCCAAATTTCCCTCTCCCATCAACGTGCCACGGTATTAAGCTAAGAAATTATCGAGTTTTCTTCGGTTTTTCAACTACAAGGTATGTTTTCCTATTCTCTCTCAAGTTTTTGTAGATTTTAGTCGAATTTGAGCATGGGAGGTGAGATCAATCACCCTAAGTCGAAATTTAGCATGAAATTGAGTTATTCTTTGATTGATAAATGTTCGGAATGTTGTAATACGCGTTTGAACTTGTCGATTGCATGAATGATTCGAATTTGATTGTGAAATTCAATTCTAGGGCTTTGGTTGTTGAATTCGAAGTGGGTAACTTGGTAAATTTGTGAATTATATGCCGGAGTGTGCTTGTGAATTGAGATAAGTCGTTGTAAATATTGTTTGAATGTAATAGACGACGAATTCTCGGGATTTTGGGAAAAAGTTGAAAATTGTTCGAATTGGTTGATTATATAGGTTCATGTGTATATAGAATTTGTGTTGTTGTTTTTGTTTGTTGTTTTCTTTGCTAAGTGCGATGGTTGAATTGCTAGCGATGGTAGGATTGGGATTAGCTGTATGAAGTCTGAGTAGTACGCTAAAAGTTACACCGTCAAAATTTTCTTTGCGAACGCACTACGCATAAATTGTATAGTTGTTTGTTTTTGGGTGCAAATAAAGTGATCCTTGCCGTAGTATCGTAACCGTAGCTAAGGACTAAGTGTGGGGTAAACTTAGCTTAACCCGACCTTAGCCGAAGTTAACATGCATTTAGCTTGACATTTTGCTTGTTCATTTGTGTTGATAGGTACAATGGCAAGTAGGCAGGATAAGGTTAAGGGTGCATCTACTTCAGGCACCGGGAGAAAATGACTTAGACTGGGCACAGCAGTCCCAGCTGCACCAGCAGTTCCGCGTGGCCAACGCCGCCAATACGGAATGAGGTGGGTAACCGATGAAGGGAAGAAGTGGTACGCTAAACACAAGGAAAATAAATACTTCCCCGAGGAGCATATTGCACGGGAACCACTAGCACAGGAGTTCCCCCGCATAGTGCAAAGGATCGAGGCAGCTGGGCTCAACTTCATATTTCAGGAGCCCAAGGAATGCAACCTACATCTAGTCCAGGAGTTCTATGCAAATTGGAACTCGGCAATCAGAAGCCACACAATAAAAATCAGAGGGCAGATTGTCACTCTGGAACCCCAGCAATTGAATGCCATCATTGGAGCGCGGGACACAGACGCCCACGTTCTCCGCCAGCTGAACATCACCCCGCCATATGCCGATATTAGACGCACATTGTGTGGGGCTCGATCCACAGCCAGATGGAGCAGGAATAAGGAGAGGGGTTACCACCAGACTCTGCCGTATTCTCGAATGAACAGGGAGGCCAGAATATGGCTGAAGATAGTCTGTTCGTGCCTAATTCTAGGGGTGCACATGACTGATGTGACCCGGGACCGTGTCTGCCTGGTGTATGCCCTAATGAAAGGGCTGGAGATTAATGTTGGGGTGGTCATCATATCCGCCATGAAGAGAGCCCGACTACACCAAGGCCACAGGTATGGGTTCGGAGGACTTATCACCACCTTTCTCCGGGGCCTCGATGTCGAGGAAGAGGCTTTGGACTACATCCCACAGTTGGAGCGGAGGGCCCTTGATGTGACCAAAACTAAGGCCCCCGACACCACACACGGGCCAGTGCTGACACTTGGCGAGCGACATGCTCGTGACGACCAGTACATGGCACGGATGTTTGGTATGCAAATGCTTCAGCTTCGGATTGGTGGGAGACCAGCCACGGAGGAGGAATTATGGCAACTCGAGCTGGATTACCCATTTGGCGAAAACGCCAGGGCTCTATGCCGAGTGGGGCCAGCCTTTGTAGAGCCCACTGATGATGATGTTCCCACAGACGAGGAGACACGTTGGGAGGACTCCGATGTGGAGTCCGATACCGACGATGGAGGTGACTCGGACATGGGCGATGAGGCAGCAGCACCGGATGAAGAAGTCGAATATTTCGACTGATCAGGGAGTTCCACCACCCAAATTTTATGTGATTGTAAATTTTTGTGAACACTGGGGACAGTGTTCGATTTAAGTGTGGGGTGGGGAGTAGTTAGGTGCTGGGGCTGGGCTGGTTTGCTGTATGTTTTTCCTCTATTTTGTTTTGTTTTGTATGTTTATGTTTCCCTTTGTTTGTGAAGTGCAAACTGGTTTGTATTTGTACATATTTGTGGTAATTGATGATGTGTGTTGTGAAATGTTGTGTTTGCCAGCTAAGTCTGTAAAAAATTTTGTAAATATTTTCTTATGTTTTTTTTTCTCTATCGAAATGATCGATATTTTTAAAATTTTGCGAAAATATTTTGTTCATATTTAAAATATTTTGTAAATATTTTTTTCCATCGAAATGATCGATGTTTGAAAAATTTTTCAATTTTTATTTTTGGGTTTCTCGGAGTTTGTTTTCGGTTCTTTTACCGAGAATAGTCCCATTGAACCGACGTCATAGTTAGTGACCATTTCGTATGATGGATGGATGACGATCGTCTTAAGGGAAATGTAGTCGGTAGGAGTAGTGATTTTAATTTGTTTTCAGTTTTTTTTCTTTGGTGGAGTGCATCACGGAACCTGTAGTTACTATATGGTTGTGAAATGTTGGTTGCATGTTGTAACTGATATTCAAAATGTAAAAGTGATTCGTATGAAAGCATGCAATTTTGTAAATATGTTGAGTTACCTAGGCTGTAGAATTTGATTCGGTGTGATTGAGGCTTAATTTTTGAATTCGTGTAATTGGCTAATTAAAGAGTCTGTGAATGCATCTTGAATCGAGCATGTGCATGAAGTGTGAAGTGAGGTGTTGTTATTCCATGCTATTGTGAAGTGTCTAGAACTTGCCTGGTGTGTGTACAAAACGAAATGAAGGAGGTGTAGTGTTGGAAAGGATGTAGGCATTTCTTTGTTTTAACTGAGAGTTTCTATTTTTTTTCTTGTCATACACTACCTTTTTATGTGATTGTATACCCTAGTCAGCCCGTTGAGCCTTTAGCCGATTCTTTCTTTCTTTTGTCCAAAAATGTATAAACTGAGCTTAATTCTTTCTTTTCATTAGCCGTAAAGTCTATACAAAACTCTTAAGCGCTTAAGAATAGAAAATGTTTTCCCAAAGTGTCGAAGAGTGAGAAGAGTGGAAAGAAAAAGAAAAGCAGAGTGAGGAAAGAAAAGAAAAAGGTGGAGGGTGCACTTGCTATAATTAAATGATAATGAAGGTGCATGAGAAACCTTTGTTGTCGTGTCAAGTGTGTTTGGTGAAATGGGCCATACGAAAGTAAACCAGCATGAATGGGATGATGAAAAAAAGAAAAGAGAGACACAATGTCCATGAGTTGATGGGAATGTGTTGAAAAGGCGCTTAAGGATGCTAGTGACTATTATTGGCTAATCCAATATATACTAGTTCCATAGCTTCCATTACAACCCATTAAAGTCCTACGTGATCTTACATTGCATTTCTTTATATTAGTGGAGTAATACACTAAGGGTAAGCCTATGGGTCATGACATGATGCATGTGAATTCTTTTGGGAGAGAGAGTGAAATTAATTTTTACATGCCCCTACTTGAATGTTTGTGTGGCACATGAACAAAAAGGGGAAGATTCTCTTGAGTTGTGAGGGCACATGCTTGATGAAAGATTGATGTTCGTGTCGGATATCTTGATTAGCTGATTTGCATGAGTTTGCCGATATCGAGGGTCGATTCTTAAAGTCTAGGAAGTCCTGATGTATTAAAGGTCGTTGCGTTGTAAGACCATGCATGTTTTCTTGATGATTTACAATATTGAATGATCAGTATGACCGTAGCGTAAATTGTCGCACCATAGTGGCGAAGGTTGGGATGTAATTTGCATGAGTTGTGTATGTGTTGTTCGAGGACGAACAAGGATTTAAGTGTGGGGTAAGTGATCTTGGGCAGATTTATATGCCCAAGTGATACTCAAACGTATCATTTTCGCCTTGTTTATTGTGCAAAGTGTATACATTTTCATGTAATTGGTAATAAAATGTGAATTTATACTAACCAACATGATTAGC
The DNA here is from genome assembly GCA_035772735.1 of Datura wrightii. Classification (NCBI taxonomy): domain Eukaryota; kingdom Viridiplantae; phylum Streptophyta; class Magnoliopsida; order Solanales; family Solanaceae; genus Datura; species Datura wrightii. The sequence goes on from JASDFA010000003.1 coordinate 41,700,178, forward strand.
ATTGTTTTGTAGGTAAAATGTGATTTCGAGGAGCTAAAATGCATGTTGGAACAATATCGGAGTTGGACATGGATTCGAGCACGAAAAAGGCATTGGACTGCACAATATAAAGGGGCTCCGCGATGGAGCCGTGCCACGCTACCATCGCGGAGGCACACTGCCTGGAGGGTGAATAATTTGCCAATTTCCAGTGGAGCCTCACGACAGCTCCGTGGCACGGAGGCAAGCCTCCGCGTTGCACGCCGTGCCACGTTGAAGCTTTATTCCTGGACCCTAAAATTCCAGAGAGGGTCCGCGTCCACGCCGTGTCACGGAGGCAGTGCTCCGCGATGCACTCCATGACACGTTGCTTGTTATTCCGGGAAAAATTCCCACTAGTATAAATAGAACACTTAGGCTTATTTTTAATTAATTCAGACTTGGTGGAGCAAGGACGTGGGTTACAGGCAGTTGAGGGACGAAAAAGCTCAGGGTTTTTCTCTCTTTCTTTCTTCTTTCAATCAATTGTTTGTATGATTAACACTTGTTTTAGGATGATTAATCCACAAATGAGTGGCTAATTCTCTTCCTTGATGAGGTTATGAACAAAGGTGATGAATTTTGATTATTGAATTATATGGTTTTTCATCTTCTTCTTCTACGTTGTTCTATTAATTCTTGTTTCTACTGCATTGGTGTGTGGCCGACATTAATGTACATCTAAAAAGTCCGATTTCACTCGAGAGAGCACGAAATTGGAAAGTTGTGAATTAATAGGGTATTGTTCTTAGCTTGATTTGGGAAAATTGAGTTTTGATGTGCTTTCCTGATAGAAATATACTTGAAAGCCGTATTAGTCAATTTAGGAACCAGAATTGTATTGCTAGGTCATAAATTGCATTTGATCACAGAAATGTAGACGGATGGTTTATGATTCTTAAGTGAGATTAAATACGAGAGTTTTAATCTCTAGGCTAATGTTCTTGGCTAGCAACTGGAAGAGAAGAATAACCGAATTATGATTATAATCAAGTTCATTACTTGTTCTTAACCTTGGCATGCTCATATCCATAGTTTCAATTCAAAGTAGATATTTGTTAATAGTTTTAGTATATAATTTTTAAACAAAAATTATTTAACTTTTGGTTACGTTGTTGTCAGCATATATAGAAGTAAGATAGAATATAGTATACTTGAGCAATTTTTACTTATCCAGAGTCTCCTTGGTTCGATACTTGGCTTACTTAGCCACTTTATTACTTGTTTGACCACGTGCACTTGCGTGTCGGTTTTTAACCCCTATAGCAAACACCCGGACAAGTTTTTTGGCGCCGTTGCCGGGGAGACTAGGCAATTGGTGAAATTGTGTTAAGTGTAAATTTACTGTATTTTTTATTTTATTTTCTTAAGTCTTGACAACTTGGTCTTAGCCTGTATTTTGCAGACTTGATTTTTGTGAACACTGGCAAAGGACAAGGAGCTGGCGGAATCTTATATAGAGCCTGAACGTGAATTTCATAGTAAACGCAGAGAAGCTCTACAAAAGAAGCTGCAGTTGCTCAGACAGACTATTATGGAGCAACAAAATCCACCGGTTGTGAGGGCAGTGTTAGTGCCCGACGAAGCAGCAGCAAGGCCGGTTCGCGAGGTGGCAATCCCACATGCCAACAATGTACATTCAAGTATCCGCAAACCCGAGCCTGGAGGGAGATTTGAACTTAAGCAGAACATGGTGCAACTATTGCACACAAGCGGGCAATTTACCGGTCTCCCTCATGAAGACCCACAACAACATCTCCAGAACTTTTTGGAGATAAGTGACACTTATATACCCGCTGGAGTGTCACCTGATTATGTTCGGCTCACACTATTTCCGTTCTCATTACTTGGTGAAGCCAAGAGGTGGTTAAAAGCTGAGCCACCAAATTCTATCTCAACGTGGGATGATCTAGCACGGAAGTTCTTGATAAGATTTTTTCCCTCTGGTAAAACAGCCAGACTTAGAAGTCAAATTCTAAGTTTCAAACAGAGGGAGGGAGAAAATTTATATCAAGCCTGGGAAAGATTCAAATCCATGTTGCGGGACTGTCCTCATCATCATCAGTCCAATGAGGTGTTGGTACACATATTTATTGAGGGTTTGGAACCCCATACTAAAATTTTGCTAGACTCAGCAGCTGGAGGGCAAGCGCTGGAAAAGACTTATGAGGAGCTGTACACTTTGCTCAACCAGATTTCACAGGGCAATCCCGAATGGAATGCTGATTCATCTCGAGGTGGAGCAAGGAAAGCAGCCGGAGTGCTTGAAGTGGATGGATTTACAGCTATCACTGCACAGATAGCTACCTTGCAGAATCAGTTGAACAACCACTTCAGCAACATGAATTTAAACCAGCCTTCAGCTTCAGTCAATGCGGTCCAGCAAATGTGGTGTGAAGTGTGTGGAAGCAGTGAGCACTCAGCTGAGTGCTGTGGAGCAAACCCAGATTCGGTTAACTTTGTGGGCAATGCACAAAGAAATCAGCAGCAGTTTGGTAGCGGCTACAACTCAAATTGGAGGAACATTCCAAATTTTTCGTGGGGTAGCAACAACCAACAAGGCCAAAGTTCGGGTCAGGGTATGCACAGGAATCAAGGTGGGCAACAGAACTACCAATCTCAATTCAGAAATCACAATGCCCCTCCTCCACCACCATCACCTACCATTGAGGAAATGTTCAAGACCATGATGGCTAATCAGGCGCAATTGCAGGCTGACTATGTTAAATTGGCAGCCGAAGTGAAAAACAATCAATTAGCGACCAAGGCTCTTGAGTATCAATTTGGGCAATTTGCTAGTGCCCAAAACACAAAGCCCAGAGGAGGACTGCCTAGCGACACGGATCCAAATCCAAAGCAGGTAAATGAAGTGACCACAAGGAGTGGTTTGCAGCTGAAGGAGGTGGAACCGGAGAGACCACCTCAAAAGTCAGGAGCAGCAGATGTTGAGGAAGAACAAAGTTCGGATAGGGGGAAGACCAAAGAAGCAGAATCAGAAAGACCTCCACCCCCGTTCCCTCAACGACTCAAGAAACACAAGGAGGAGGCGTGTTTCAAGAAATTTATGGAGGTGCTTAAACAGGTACATGTTAATTTACCTCTTGTTGATGTCTTGCAGGGAGTGCCAAAATATGCCAAATATATTAAAGACATCGTGGCCAACAAAAGTCATTTGACTGAGTATGCCACGGTAGCTTTGACGGAGGAATGCACTTCCTGGATCAAACAATACATAAGAAGGGTGTGAGAAAATAGTCATCATACCTATTACCACATCTGGAGGTGCCTCTAAGTCCTGCCTCCCTGGAAATGCATAGGTACGGCTTGGGCCCGTACCTAAACTAGAGGCCCCTGATCTACCTCGGCCCCTACCTACTTGACCTAAGGGCCTACCCCCTGCCGAGGCTGCTGGAGCTCGCAGCCCTGATGACGCCCTGTCCTGATTATCTTGGTTACCCTGACACTTTGCTGGACAGTCTCTCATCACATGACCCTCCTGCCCGCATATATAACACCCTGTGGAGCCATATCTGCAAGCTTAAGTGTGGGGTCGGCTGCAAATATGGCAAGGTGGGGGTGTGTATTTGCTCTGCTCTGCCCTCCTCTGCTGAGGTGAATCTACCATTCGAGAACTTCCGCTGGACTCTGACTGTCCTCGGCGAATGAATCTACCCCTCTGCTGCTGTGATGGAGATGAGGGTCTAGGTAGCCTGTCTGACAACCGAGGCCTAGGTCCTCTCTGAATCTCCCTCTGTATTTCATCTAATCTATCCCTGCGACGCTACTCCTGATTTATACGTCTACTATCCTGTTGCCGCTGTCTAAGACCCTCAATAGTCTGGGCTAAGGCCTGCACCCAAGAAATATCCATATCCTCCCGCAGCGTAGCTGTTATGCATGCCTCAATGTATTCTGGGTTCAGACCCATAATAAACCGGTGGACTCTAGATGGCATGGTGTGCACAAAAGCTGGAGCATAGCGGGCCAAGGAATCGAACTGTAGGGCGTATTCCCGTACACTCCTCGCCCCCTGCTCCAAATGCAAAAACTGATCCATCCGGGCCTGTCGAATTTCCCGTGATAAATAACGATCCAGGAAGGCCTCTGAAAAGCTGGACCAGGTCGTAGGGGCAACATCTCTCCCTTGGGACCTTTCCCAACTTTCATACCTCAATACAGCAATATCCCGCAGCCGGACTACCGCTAACTCAACCGATTTTGTAGACGTCACATGCATGGCCCGGAAGATTCTCTGCATCTGGTCCAGGAAATCCTGGGTGTCCTCTGCCTGATCCGACCCTGTGAACTACGGGGGACCTAGTGCAAAGAATTCTCGGACCCTCGAACTGCCAGGCCCACCTGATGACTCTGCTGTTACTAGTGGCACTGACTGGCACTTAGTAGCCATCATTTGTGCCAACATAACTACTACACTTCAAATCTCCAGATTAGATGGTGTGGGTACAGGAACTGTCAGAGGCGGTGTCGTTCCGAGTGGTTCCTGGTGAGGTGGGGACTGCTGAGAAGGTCGTTATGATACCTCTTCATCGCCCTAAGATCGGGCTGATTCTAGATGAAGCTGAAGCATCCTGCTAATGCCTTCTCCTGCTGTGGTATCCAGTCTTCTACCTGTGGCAGGGTGTCGCTGGTCTGCCACTTTTTCTATAAACAAAGAGTATGATAAGTTTTAGGGACTCAACCCTATACTGTACTGCTCTATGGCAAGACTGAATATGAAGAAAGAGTAACCATCCTATTATGTCTTGCAGCCTCCTGCCTATGGTATGTGGTGTACAACACATCCATAGACAAGACTCTACTTAGCACGGCTTGCAGACTCCCTGGGGTACGACCTGCTATGATACCAAGTTTGTCACGCCCCGCCTTGGGAGGCATGACTGACACCTGGTGCCCTACTAAGACCTGGACTGCTAGACTACTGAGCCTAAGCACTTCTGGTGCCAGGCTGGCTCTAATTCTGGATTTATGAAAACAACAGGCTATATAACGACGGTAAATACAGCCTCCGGCCGACAAAGCCTATAGCCACCGGTAGGAATATAACAGCTACCCAGAACAACTGAACATAAGGGAACCTATGCGGGCCGACAAGGCCACCATGCTGACTAGTTATCACTGAAAATTAGAATCAAGCGCTAAACTGATCTATGACTGTTCGGTGGTTTGGAATGCCTACACGCAAGTGCACATGGTCGAACAAGTAGTAAAATGGCTAGAGTAGCCAAGTATCGATCCCACAGGGACTGGACCAAGGTAATAATCGAATCAAGTGTTAATAAACTCTAACTCTAATAATGCAGACAACAGTTTCAAGAAGATTTTGGGAGTTTGTTTCCCAATTTATACTAATCTAAAACAAATGTACAAATTGAGTCTGAACTATAGTAATGAGCATACTGAGGCTAAAACGAACATGCAGGGAAGCAATTTATTGATACAAATTGGTTAATCTTTCCTTTGGTTGCTAGTCAAGAATTATTGCCTATGGATTAAAACTCTCGTATTTAACCCAACTTAAGAATCATGAACCTTCCACCTACATTTCTGTGATAAGAAGAAATTCGTGTTCTAGCCATACAAAATCGATTCCTTAATTGACTAATACGACTTTCAAATATATTTCTATTCTGAAGGTAAATCAATTCTCAATTTTCCCAAACCAAGAAGAGATCATATCCTACCAATTCACAACTTTCCAATTTCTTTCTCTTTCGAGCGCAAACTGGATTTTTTTGATATACATTAATATTGGCCAAACATCAATGCAGTAAGAACAAGAATTAATAGAAAAACCATGGAAGAAAAGATGAAAAACCAAGATAATCACTAATTACATTCCACTACAAATATTCTCAACCTCAGCAAGAAGTGAATTTAGCCACTCATTTGTGGATTAAACATCGTTAAATGAGTGTAAATCATACAAACAATTGAAATAAAGAAGAAAGAGTTAGAGAAGAACCCTAAGAATTTCGTCCCCTCAACTGCCTGTAACCCACGTTCTTGCTCAACCAATTCAGAATAATTAAAAATAAACCTAAGTGTGCTATTTATACTAGTGGGAATTTTTCCCGGAATAACAAGCAACGTGTCACGGAGTGCATCGTGGAGCACTGCCTCCGTGACACGCCACAAACGCAGACCCTCACTGGAATCCAGTCCTCCAGTTAATTACGCCCAACGTGCCATGGCGTGCAACGCGTGGCTTGGCCAATGTGCCACGGCACCAACGCGAACCTTCATTGGAACTTGGCCTGTTTTAATCATCCGGGGCAGAATGCCTCCGCGATGGCAACGTGACACGGCTCCATCGCGGAGCCCCTTAATTTGCTGCATTTCCTTGGCCTTTTCCACTGCTCGTTTCCGAGTCCATTCCTGATTTCTCCCAAGATGCATCTTAGCTTCCTAAAATTACATTTTTCCTGCAAAACAACACTAATCATGTTGGTTAGTAGAAATTCACATTTTAACTACAAATCACATGAGAATGTACAAATATAGATGGATAAAAAAGACGAAATGAAGCATTTGAGTATCACTTGGGCATATAATTCTGCCCAAGATCACTTACCCCACAGTTAAAACCTTGTTCGTCCTCGAACAAAAATCTCACACCTCATGCAATTGGCACCCAATCATAGCTACTTTGGCTTGACAATTCAAGCTATGGTTATGCCGATTATTTACATAGCAAATCATCAAGAAAACATGCATAGTCTCATCAATACAATGCTATTCAACACAGTAAGACCTGTTAGACTCAAGAGTCGACTCTCGATCTCGGGAAACTCATGCAAATTAACTGATCAAGACATCCGACACGAAATTCAGTCTCTCGTCAAGCATGTGCTCTCACAACACAAGAGAATTTCCCCCTTTTCAATCATATGATCTCAAACACGTTATATGCAGGGGTATATGAACACGATTTTGCTCTCTCTCCCAAAGAATTCACATGCATCATGTCATGACCCATAAGCTTGCCTCTAGTGTATTACTCCACTAATATAAGGACGAGTGATGTAAGATCACGTAGGACTTAATGGGTTGTAATGTAAGCTAAGGAACTAGTAAATACTGGGCTAACCAATAATAGCAACTAGCCTCCTTAAGCGCTTTTCAATACATCCCACCACATTATGGGCATTGTTTCTTCCTTCATCCTCCCCTTTCTTGAAGTCTTTCTTTATTTTTGTTCCCATTTCTTTAAGCACACTCGACTTAATAACAAAGATTAATTATACATCTTCATTTTATTAAATTCGGCAAGTGCACCTTTGACCTTTTCTTTACTTTCACCACTTCTGCTTTTCCTTTCTTTTTCACACTTTTCACTCCTTGACACTGTGGAAAATTATTTTTCTTAAGCTCTTAAGAGTTCTGGATCAAATTCACGGATAATGAAAAGAAGGGGTTAAGCTCGGTTTGTACCTTTTTGACAAAAGAAAAAAATAGGCTAAAGGTTCAATGGGCTAACTAGGATGTACATTCAAGGTAGGTACGATAATGAAAAAAAACTTTCGGTTAAATCAAAGAAATGCCTACATCCTTTCCTACAATACACATCCTTCATTTTATTTTGTACACAAACCAGGCAAGTTCTAGACACTTCACAATAGCATGGAGGAATCGAAACCTCACCACACACTCATTGCACATGCTCAACTCAAGACATATTCACAGACCCTTCAATCAGCTAATTACAAGAATTCAATATTAAGCCTCAATCACACCGAATCGAACTCTATGGCCTAGGTATCTCAACATGTTTACACATTTGCATGCTTTTATACGAATCATCTTTGCATCTTCATATCATGTACAACATGCAACAAGAATTCCGAACCATGAAGTAGCGACACGTTTGGGAAAATATCGATAATTTTGATAAAACAAAAATATTTACACACCCAACTAACAACAATTCCATACAGCACACAACAGATTCACATTAATTACAACACCGAATTACAATACAAAACATAAACACCAAAATCACAGGGTCATAATTTTTTCACAAGCATCACAACAAAACATGAACATAAACAACAACAAAACAACCAGCACCTAACTACTCCCACCCCATACTTAAATCGAACACTGTCCCCAATGTTCACAAAATTCAGCATAGCACAAGAGTAGGTGGTGAAACTCCCTGATCAGTTGAAGTATTCAACTTTTTTGTCAGGTGCGGTTGCCTCGTCCCCCATATCTGAATCGCCCCCACTATCCTCATCTGACTCAACATCTGAGTCATCGCGGCGTGTCTCCTCATCTGTGGGGACATCATCGTCAATGGGCTTCGCGAAAGCTAGCCCCACTCGGCATAGAGCCCTGGCATTTTTGCCAAAAGGGTAATCTAGCTCGAGCTGCCACAGCTCATCTTTATTTGCTGGCCTCCCGCCTATGCGCAACTGCAGCATCTGCATCCCGAACATGCGGGCCATATATTGATCATCCCGAGCATATCGCTCGGCTAATGTGAGAACTGGCCCGTGAGTGGTGTCTGGTGCCTTAGTTTTGGTGACGTCCAAGGCACGCCTATCCATCTGCGGGATGTAGTCTAGGGCCTCTTCCTCAATATCCAGGCCCCTCAAGAACGTGGTCAGCAAGCCACCAAACCCGTACCCGTGCCCTTGATGCAAACAGGCTCTCTTCATGGCTGAGATAATTACCGCCCCAACATTAATCTCCAGCCCTTTCATCAGGGCGTAGACCAAGCACACACGATCCCCGGTGACATCTTTCATGTGCACCCCCGGGATCAGGCAGGAACACACGATCTTAAGCCAAATTCTGGCTTCCCTGTTCATTTGAGAGTAGGGCAGCATCTGATGGTAGCCCCTCTCCTTATGCCTGCTCCACCGTGCTTTAGAACGGGCTCCACACAGAGTGCGTCTGATATCCGCATATGGTGGAGTGATGTTCAGCTGCTGGAGTACATAGGCATCTATGTCCCGCGCCCCCAAAATGGCATTAAGGTGATGGGGCTCAAAGGTGAGTACCTGCCCCCTTATCTTGACGGTGTGACTGCGCAGTATCGGGTTCTAGTTGGCGTAGAACTCCCGAATCAAGTGGAGATTGCACTCCTTAGGCTCTTCAAAGATGAAGTTCATCCCGGCAGCGTCAATCCGGTGTACAATTCTAGGGAATTCCTGTGCCAACTGCTCCCTTGCAATGTGCTCCTCGGGGAAGTATTTGTTCTCCTTGTGCTTTGTGTACCATTTCTTCCCTTCGTCAGTCACCCATTGGGTACCGTATTGACGGCGTTGGCCGCGCGGAACCGCTGGTGCTGCTGGGACTGCTGTTCCCAGTCTAATTCTTTTCCTTCCAACGCCCGATGTAGATGCGCCCTTTCCTTTGTCTTGCCTGCTTGCCATTGTTCCTGTCAAATCAAACAGACAGTTCCAATGTTATTCAAATCAAAATTAGCTTCGACTAAGGTTGGGTTAAGCTAGGCCACCCCACACTTAGTCCTTAGCCACATTTACAACATTACGGCAAGACAATTCTCACTTTCCAATTTACAAAAACAACAACAACATGCCTCGTGCATTCAGAGAATTCGATGGAATAAATTCTACGTACTACTTAGACTTCGTACAGCTAATCAAAATATCACCATCGATACCATTTCATCACATAGCACTTAGCAAAAACTTCTCTCAACACAACCTATGCAATTCAACAATTTCTATGCAATTCAACAATTTCTATGCAATTCAACAATTTCATTCTCCCGAAAATCCATCGTTTATTTAGCATATTCACATCAAGCACAACACAATTCACCTTACCCAACATGCCCAACCCATAATTTTCACATTTTCAATCACATTTAGTTTCTTCGCAGTCAAATTCTAAACCTAGCTACATATTTCACCAAAATTTGATCAAGCATGTATTTATCGAGTTCATACAATCAAAATGATACTACGAACATCAATCAACAATAACTTAAATGAATTCAAGATCAATTTACAATTAGGGCAAGGTTTACTCACTTCACATGCTCAAAATTGAAAAAATTGTCAAGAATTGAGATGAAGTTAAAGAACATACCTTTAATTCGATGAAATCGAATAAAAGTTGAAGAAAACTTGTGCCTAGGTCCATGTCACGTTGGGGAAGGAGGGATTTTTGGGTGTTTTTCGCGGAGGGGATGAGAAATGAGGGAAAAATGAGGGAAATCGGGGTTAAAAAAAGGGGATTTTTGCGTGGGTCACCTGGCGACGCGGTGTGACCCGTCGCGATTAACACCTCAACGTGTCACGGAGGGTAACACGGAGCACCCCCTCCGTGACACGGAGCCAAAGTGGAGGTGTTCTGGAATTTTAAAAATTCCAAAATTACACCTCAACGTGTCACGGAGGGTAACGCGCAACTCCGTGACACGGAGCCATCGCGCAGGCTCATTGTTTGCCACTTTTTATTATTTTTCTCACCTCGATTTTTACTTTTTTCCCTCTGTTCAACCTGAAATTCATCTCACAACAAGAAATTGGTTAGAATTCATAGGTTTCAACTTGAAACACAATTTTTGTTTTTATTTTTATTTTTCTATTTTTTCTCTTTTTCCTTTTTTTTCTTTTTTCTTTCTTTTCTACTAATTCTACTCAATTATTACAACAATTTCACGGGTTGCCTCCCGTGCAGCGCCTGGTTTACTGTCGCGGCTCGACGTCATTGAAGCTTAGTCATCCTCTAGGGTGACGAATGTCTTCTCTCGACTGCCGTCCTCACCCCTGTCTTGCTTACACTAAGGCCCATTAATTACGACCGTGGCATTTCGATCTTCTTGCCACGATTCCAGTTTTGGGGGGTCCTTCACCGGTGGTTTTCCCACTGACTCTCGCGAATCAATGCTTTGAGCTATATTCTCTCGATCAAGCATGTTGATCACTGAGAGTTCCTCATACACGACCGGAAGCTTCGTGATCTTGTACACATCAAATACCTCCACCTTGTGGTGTGCCTGCATGGTTAGCTGCCCTGCAGCTACATAAATCAGAGCTTTCCCGGTCGCCAAGAAAGGACGTCCCAAAATAAATGGGACTTCCGCATCCGGCTCAAAATCCAGCACAACAAAGTCTACCGGGAAGATAAGGGAGCCCACTTGCACCAGCACGTCCTCCACAATGCCATCTGGTCTGGCCAAAGAATGATCCGCTAGTTGCAAGATCACTGTTGTTGGTCTAGGACTGCCTAGCCCCAATTTCTTGAATACCGATGTCGGCATCAAGTTAATGCTCGCTCCCAAATCACATAAACCACGAGCTCGGATACTCTGCCCGATTGTAAGTTGAATTGTAAAGCTCCCAGGGTCTTTGAGCTTTGTGGGCAACCTATTTTGTATCCGGGAAGTGCACTCCTCCGTAAGCGCCACCGTAGCGTACTCCGTCAACCTGCTTTTGTTCGCCACGATGTCCTTGATATATTTTGCGTACTTCGGCACTCCCTGCAAAACATCAACAAGAGGTAAATTAATGTTACCTGTTTAAGCACCTCCATGAACTTTTTGAAACACGCTTCCTCCTTGTGTTTCTTTAATCTTTGAGGGAACGGGGGTGGTGGTCTTTCTGGTTCAGCTTCCTTCTCCTTCCCCCTATCATCATTGTGTTCCCTCTCATTCTCCACTGCTCCCGATTGCTGTGGTGGTCTTTCTGGTTCCACCTTCTTGAGTTGTAAACTACTCCTTGTGGTCACTGCATTCACTTGCTTGGGGTTGGGGTCAGTGTCACTCGGAAGTCCTCCTCTCGGCCTGGTGTTCTCAGCTCCAACTAGTTGCCCAATCTGGTACTCCAATGCCTTTGTAGCTAACTGATTGTTCTTTACATCGGCTGCCAATTTCACATAGTCAGCCTGTAATTGAGCTTGGTTAGCTATCATCGTTTTGCCATACTGTTGGTGATTATTTCTCTGTACATTACCATCAAAGTTTACTGAATCAGGATTCGCACCACAACAGTCAGCTGAGTGTTCATTACTGCCGCACACTTCACACCAAATCTGCTACACTACATTCACTGGGGCTTGAGACTGATTCATGCTCATATTGCTGAAGTGGGTATTGAGTTGATTCTGTAATGCAGCTATCTGTGCAGCGATAGCTGTAAAACCATCCACTTCCAAGACTCCTGCTGCTTTCCTTGTTCCTCCTCTAGAAGAGTCCGCATTCCACTCTGGATTTCCCTGCGAAATACGGTTCAACAAAGTATACAACTCCTCATAAGTTTTTTCTAATGCTTGTCCCCCAGCTGCTGAGTCTAGCAAGATTTTTGTGTGGGGTTCCAAACCCTCTATGAAAGTATGCACCAGCACATTATTGGATTGGTGATGATGAGGACAATCCCGCAACATAGATTTGAATCGTTCCCAAGCTTGATACAGATTCTCCCCCTCTCTTTGTTTAAACTTAGAATTTGACTTCTAAGTCTTGCTGTTTTACCGGATGGAAAGAACCGTATCAAAAATTTCTTTGCAAGATCATCCCAAGTAGTGATAGAATTAGGTGGCTCAATTTTCAGCCATCTCTTTGCTTCTCCCAAAAGTGAAAATGGGAACAATGTAAGCCTGACGTAATCGGATGACACTCTAGCGGGGATGTAAGTGTCACTTATCTCCAAAAAGTTTTGGAGATGTTGTTGTGGATCCTCGTGACGGAGACCTGTGAATTGCCCGCTGGTGTGCAACAATTGCACCATATTCTGTTTAAGCTCGAACCTCCCTCCTGGCTCAGGTTTGTGAATGCTAGATGTAACGTTGTTAGCATGTGGGATTGCCACTTCGCGAATGGGCTTCGGGCACTAACACTGCCCTTACAAGTGGTGGATTCTATTGTTGCTCCAGGATTGTTTGTCTGAGCAACCGCAGCTTTTTCTCTAGAGCTTCTCTCCTCTGACGATGGAATTGTCTTTTCGGCTCTAAGTGTGAATCCACCAGCTCCTTGTCTCTTGCCAGTGTTCAATAGAATTCAATATCTGCAAAAGACAGGCTAAGACCAAGTTGTCAGCACTAATAAGAAATCGTAAACTAACACTTAAGAAAACAATTTTACCAATTGCCAATCCCCGGCAACGGCGCCAAAAACTTGTTCGGTGGTTTGGAATGCCTACACGCAAGTGCACGTGGTCGAACAAGTAGTAAAATGGCTAGAGTAGCCAAGTATCGATCCCACAGGGACTGGACCAAGGTAATAATCGAATCAAGTGTTAATAAACTCTAACTCTAATAATGCAGACAACAGTTTCAAGAAGATTTTGGGAGTTTGTTTCCTAATTTATGCTGATCTAAAACAAATGTACAAATTGAGTCTGAACTATAGTAATGAGCATGCTGAGGCTAAAACGAACATACAGGGAAGAAATTTATTGATACAAATTGGTTAATCTTTCCTTTGGTTGCTAGTCAAGAATTATTGCCTATGGATTAAAACTCTCGTATTTAACCCAACTTAAGAATCATGAACCTTCCACCTATATTTCTGTGATAAGAAGAAATTCATATTCTAGCCATACAAAATCGATTCCTTAATTGACTAATACGACTTTCAGATATATTTCTATTCTGAAGGTAAATCAATTCTCAATTTTTCCAAACCAAGAAGAGATCATATCCTACCAATTCACAACTTTCCAATTTCTTTCTCTTTTGAGCGCAAACCGGATTTTTTAGATATACATTAATATTGGCCAAACATCAATGCAGTAAGAAAAAGAATTAATAGAACAACCATGGAAGAAAAATGAAAAACCAAGATAATCACTAATTACATTCCACTACAAATGTTCTCAACCTCAGCAAGAAGTGAATTTAGCCACTCATTTGTGGATTAAACATCGTTAAATGAGTGTAGATCATACAAACAATTGATTGAAATAAAGAAGAAAGAGTTAGAGAAGAACCCTAAGAATTTCGTCCCCTCAACTGCCTGTAACCCACGTTCTTGCTCAACCAATTCAGAATAATTAAAAATAAACCTAAGTGTGCTATTTATACTAGTGGGAATTTTTCCCGGAATAACAAGCAACGTGTCACGGAGTGCATCGCGGAGCACTGCCTCCATGACACGCCACAAACGCGGACCCTCACTGGAATCCGGTCCTCCAGTTAATTACGCCCAACATGCCACGACGTGCAACGCATGGCTTGGCCAACGTGCCACGGCACCAACGCGAACCTTCACTGGAACTTGGCCTATTTTTATCATCCGGGGCAGAATGCCTCCCCGATGGCAACGTGACACGGCTTTATCGCGAAGCCCCTTAATTTGCTGCATTTCCTTGGCCTTTTCCACTGCTCGCTTCTGAGTCCATTCCTGATTTCTCCCAAGATGCATCTTAGCTTCCTAAAATTACATTTTTTCCTGGAAAACAACACTAGTTATGTGGGTTAGTATAAATTCACATTTTAACTAAAAATCACATGAGAATGTACAAATATAGATGGATAAACAAGACGAAATGAAGCATTTGAGTATCACTTGGGCATATAATTCTGCCCAAGATCAGTGACCGACAAGGTCACCAACTGGCAACTGAACATGGCCCCACACGACCATCACATGCAAACTAAAAACATACACACGGCCCCACACGACCGGTACAACTAACCATAGGGAATATACAATCGCAAGCCTCTAAGAATAATAAGATGGTCGGGACAGGGCCCCAGCCTACCCATACTCTACAAACAAAAAGGGAAGTAAACCTTTAGCTGTCAAGCTCCGGATGATAGGAGCTGAAGACTCTGTACGCTGGCTGGAACTACGAGGGATCTGCTCCTCGTCTATGAGTACCTGCAGGAAAGTAATGCAGCGCCCCAAAAGTAAGAGTCATACCTGATAACATGGCGGTCTACTTTCTATCTATTAATAACTAACACAACATAGCATACAAGAACCTTACCAGCCCCTATAAGCCGTAAGGTACCAACCAACACACAATCTATATACCCCTACCTAGTACCATCCACCTAGTAACTATGAGCATCCTGCCGGCCCCCTTGGTATGCAACTTGGGATCGCTGGGCCCCTGACTATAGCTGTATCTGAGTCCGGAGGACTCCTGAAATCTGAAATTTGTAATCTAAAATCTAAAATCTGCACCCCGGGCGCAAGCGCTCGATAGGGGGTGTGGTATAGTGCTGATTAGCCTGCTATGGGGAATCTGCATCCCATCTTTGTCCGCTGGCGGACGGCATGCCACTCCGTAGAGCGACGTATCCTCACCCTCTGGTGGGCGAGTCGACACAGCTATTAACCCTGGGGAGGTCAAGAAAGCTCTAAGGGTGCCCAACATAGAACAATCATGTCTCCACAGATAGCAATAGGCACATGTAATGTATATACTGGATCTAATAATAATATTTATGTTCTGGTATTCTGTTCTGAATCTCATATTGAAATGTACTGAATCCGATACTGAAATTTACTGAATCTGTAATAATATTTCTGAAATATTCTGCTGGGACTTATACTGTTTTACTAAATTTCATGCTGAACGCTGTATTATATTTTTAACATGCTTACTAAATTTCATACTGAACATAATATACGACTTCTAAAACACTTTACTGAAATTCGTACTATTTTGCTATACTAGAACTACTAGCTTGCCGAAAGAAACTGGCTTTACATACCTCAACTGTCGACTTTCTGATTAACTGGCGTAGCTCGGCTAGTATTCAGCTATTTCTCCCAACTGTATTCATATTCACGAAAGAATAGAATTAATTCTACTATTATTTTGGAAAGAAACCATACTTTAAATCTATATACTGACTATCTTTCGACTTATCAAAGTACGATCGAAAACTCGTAATTTCTCAGAGGTCTAGAAGGGAGAAATATACTCACTTTAGGCCTGGAAGTGTATTAACACTAGTTTGGAGCAATTCCAATCACTTTGACTCTACAGGATGATGCTTCGCCGAATGAATTTCACGAAACTAACTTCGTAGAAATGCTCCTTGCAACTTTATATTTCGGTAGCCGAAGTTAATTTGACTTTGGACCGCGTTTGACAACGTAATCGAATGAATATTATATAAACCCTTCGCTCCTCCTCTATTTCTGGTCGTTCACTTTGGAAATAATATGAAATATGACTTGAAAATGAAGTGAGAGTCCTTTATATACTTGGAGCCTTTAAGTCGCATTTGTTGAATGTGATTTATAAGTCGCATTTGTCGAATACGATTTATAAGTCGCATTTGTCGAATGCGATTTATAAGTCGCATTTGCCTTGCGACGCTCCGACTTGGCGCTTGTCCGGTCTCTCCCCGGGCCCTTTTCTCGGATGTATGGCATTCTGAATCTCTTAACCAACATGCGAATAGGCCAACTAAGTGTCAAGAACTTATGAGGTGTAACACATGGGGAACACTTACCTTAGTTAATTGCATTAATTTGGGAACAACAATCAATTTCTCGACACAATTACTAATTAATTTTACAAATCCCCCCTTTAGGAAATAATTTACTAAAAATCTTAAGCACTAGCATTCTTCTACATCCTTCTATATTCCCCGTGGGATCGGCCCCAACCTCTAGTTGGGTTCTTTATTAACAATGTCCTCTTATACTTCGTAAGGAGGTGTGATTTGAACATTATCAATCCTCCATCGAATCCGTGGTTTTGACCTATAGAATATGAGCGGCTTTGGTCAACCAGTCTACAACAACCCAAATGGAGTCATATTGTCATCGAGTGCGAGGCAACCCTGTGATGAAGTCCATATTAATTTCTTTCCACTTCCAAGTAGGAATACTGATATCTTGAAGCAAACCTCCCAGTCTCTGATGCTCGACCTTCACTTGCTGACAGTTTGGGCACTTAGCCACAAATTCTGCAATGTCTTTCTTCATGCCATTCCACCAATAGACTTCCTGTAAGTCACGGTACATCTTGGTGGCACCTGGATGAATTGAATATCTAGAACCATGAGCCTTGTGCAACATCCGGTTCCTCAAATCATCAACATCCAGAACACATAAGAGACCCTGGTATCGAAGCACGCCATCTCCCCCTTTGGAGAGTACCTCTACCTTCTGATTCTGAACGGCCTCCTTTAACTTTACCAAAATAGCGTCTTCGTCTTGCCTAGCTTTTACATCAGTCACCAAGGACGATTCTGATCCATTCTAGACTATAGCATCGCTATCGGTCGAATCAACCAATCAAACTCCCAACCTTGCAAGTACATGCACGTCTTTCGCCAGCTCCTTCTTTCCCTCATCTACATGGGACACGATTTCTGTAGAGAGTCTACTAAGTGCATTTGCTACAACATTAGCTTTGCCCGGATGGTAAAGGACTCTCATGTCTAATCCTTAAGTAGCTCCAACCACCTCCTTTTCCGAAGATTGAGATCCTTATAGGTAAACACATATTGTAAACTCTTATGGTCCGTAAACACATCTACATGGACCCCGTACAAATAATGTCTCCATATCTTCAAGGCGAATACCACTGCGGCCAATTCAAGATCATGGGTCGGGTAATTCTTCTCATGAACTTTCAGTTGTCTAGAAGCATATGCTATAACTTTGCCCTACTGCATCAATATGCATCCAAGTCCGATTCTCGAAGCATCGCAATCCACCACAAACCCACCAGTACCCTCTAGTAGGGTTAACACCGGTGCGGAGGTAAGTCGAGTCTTAAACTCCTGAAATCTTCTCTCACAAGCCTCCGACCATTGGAATTTCACTTTCTTCTGGGTTAGTTTAGTCAACGGTGCTGCAATAGATGAAAACCCTTTAACAAACCTCCGGTAGTAGCCCGATAAGCCCAAGAAACTCCTAATATCTGAAGGATTCACTGGTCTAGGCCAATTCTTCACCGCTTCTATTTTCTGAGAGTCCACTTGTATGCCCTCACTTGATACCACATGGCCCAAAAATGCTATTGAGTTCAACCAAAACTCGCACTTGCTGAATTTAGCATATAGTTGGCGATCCTTGAGAGACTGTAGCACCACCCTCAAATGAGCGGCATGCTCCTCCTCGCTTCGAGAGTATATTAGGATGTCATCAATAAATACGATCATGAACATTTCCAGGTATGGCTTGAACACCCCATTTATCAAGTCTATAAAAGCTGCAGGAGCATTTGTTAGTCCAAATGACATAACTACAAACTCGTAATGACTATACCGCATCTTGAAGGTTGTCTTCGGGATGTCGCTCTCCCTAACTCTGAGCTGGTAGTATCCAGATTTGAGATCTATCTTCGAAAAACACTTGGAACCCTAAAGTTGGTCAAATAATTCATCAATCTTAGGTAGAAGATACCTGTTCTTGATAGTGAGCTTGTTCAATTACTGGTAATCAACACACATACGAAAAGAACCATCTTTCTTTCGGACAAATAGAACTGATGCACCCTATGGGGATTTGCCAGGTCTGATGAAACCCTTATCTAACAGGTCCTTCAACCACTCTTTCAACTCCTCTAACTCATCTGGGGAAATTTTATAGGGAAAAATAGATATAGGCTGCGTGTCGGGAAGAATGTCAATACCAAAATTAATCTCCCGCTCGGGAGGGATTCCCATAGATCATCTAGGAAGACTTTTGGATACTCACATACTACTGGAACTGACTAGATAGTCGGGGTCTCAGACTTCGCATCCTTAACCCTAACTAGATGGTACATACAACTTTTGGAGATCATCTTTTTGGCCTTAAGGTAGGAAATGAAACGACCTACAGGTACAACTGAACTACCCTTCCACTCTAAGACTGGCTCACCCAGAAATCTGAACTATACTGCTTGGGTTAGAGAATTAACTGAGGCATAACATGCAAATATCCAATCCATGCCGAGGATAAAATCAAAATTGGTCATGGCTAACTCTGCTAAATCTGCTGAAATAGTAGTTCTAGTATAGCAAAATAGTACGAATTTCAGTAAAGTGTTTCAGAAGTCGTATATTATGTTCAGTATGAAATTTAGTAAGCATGTTAGAAATATAATATACTGTTAAGAATGAAATTCAGTAAAATAGTATAAGTCCCAACAGAATATTCCAGAAATATTATTACAGATTTAGTATATTTCAGTATAAGATTCAGTACATTTCAATATGAGATTCAGAACAAAATGCCAGAACATAAATATTATTATCAGATCCAGTATATATATTATATGTGCCTATCGCTATCTGTGGAGACATGATTGTTCTGTGTTGGGCACCCTTAGAGCTTCCTTGATCGCCCCAGGGTTAATAGCTGTGTCGACTCACCCGCCAGAGGGTGAGGATACGTCGCTCTGCGGAGTGGCATGCCGTCCACCAACGGACGAAGATGGGATGCAGATTCCCCATAGCAGGCTGATCAGCACTATACCACACCCCCTGTCGAGCGCTTGCGCCCGGGGTGTAGATTTTAGATTTTAGATTACAGATTTCAGATTTCAGGAGTCCTCCGGACTCAGATATAGCTATAGTCAGGGGCCCAGCGAGCCCAAGTTGCATACCCAGGGGGCCAGTAGGATGCTCATAGTTACTAGGTGGATGGTATGACCTGGGTAGGGGTATATAGATTGTGTGCTTTTTGGTACCTTACGGCTTATGGGGGCTGGTAAGGTTCTTGTATGCTATGTTGTGTTAGTTATTAATAGATAGAAAGTAGACCGCCATGTTATCAGGTTTGATTCTTACTCTCTTCAGTAAAGTCACGCTCTTTTCAGTCAGTCTCAGCCCGTCTCCTATTACTTCAGTATCTATCAGTATTATTGTTTGCTTTCAGTTATTTTCAGTTATTGCTTTGCATACTCATTACTAGTGGTACTGACGCCCGCTTTGGGGCGCTGCATTACTTGCCTGAGAGGTACTCATAGATGAGGAGTAGATCTCTCATAGTTCTAGCCAGCGTACAGAGTCTTCAGCTCCTATCATCCGGAGCTATACAGCTAAAGGTTTACTTCCCTTTTTGTTTGTACAATATGGGTAGGCCGGAGCCCTGTCTTGACCATCTTATTATTCTTAGAGGCTTGCGGATTGTATATTCCCTGTGGTTAGTTGTACCGATCGTGTATAGCCGTGTGTATGTTTTTTGTTTGCATATGATGGCCATGTGGGGCCTTGTTCAGTTGTCAATTGGTGACCTTGTCGGTCACAAATCAGTTTTGCACTTGATTCTATGTTTGGTATCAGTTTGTCAGCTCTGATACCAAGTTTGTCACGCCCCGCCTTGGGAGGCATGACTTGTACCTGGTGCCCTACTAGGACCTGGCTGGACTACTGAGCCTAAGCACTTCTGGTGCCAGGATGGCTCTAATTCTGGATTTATGAAAACAACGCGCTATATAACGGTTGTAAATACAGCCTCCGCCCGACAAGGCCTATAGCCACCTGTTGGAATATAACAGCTACCCAGAACAACTGAACATAAGGGAACCTATGCGGGTCGACAAGGCTACCTTGCTGACTAGTTATCAGTTAAAAGTAGGATCAAGTGCGAAACTGATCTTTGACTGACAAGGTCACCAACTAACAACTGAACAAGGCCCCACACGGCCATCACATGCTAACTAAAAACATACACGCGGCCCCACACGACCGATACAACTAACCACAGGGAATATACAACCCGCAAGCCTCTAAGAATACTAAGATGGACGGGACAGGGCCTCGGCCTACCCATACTGTACAAACAAAAAGGGAAGTAAACTGTTAGCTGTCAAGCTCCGGATAATAGAAGCTGAAGACTCTGTACGCTGGCTTGAACTACGAGGGATCTGCTCTTCGTCTATGAGTACCTGTAGGCAAGTAATGCAGCGCCCCAAAACGGGCATCAGTACCACTGGTACTGGGTATGCAAAGCAATAACTGAAAATAACTGAAAGCAAACAATAATACTGATAGATACTGAAATAATAGGAGACGAGCTGAGACTGACTGAAAAGAGCGTAACTTTACTGAAGAGAGTAAGAGTCATACCTGATAACATGGCAGTCTACTTTCTATCTATTAATAACTAACACAACATAGCATAAAAGAACCTTACCAGCCCCCATAAGTCGTAAGGTACCAACCAACACACAATCTATATACCCCTACCCAGGTCATACCATCCTCCTACTAACGATGAGCATCCTACCGGCCCCCTGGGTATGCAACTTGGGCTCGCTGGGCCCCTGACTATAGCTGTATCTGAGTCTCGAGGACTCCTGAAATTTGAAATCTAAAATCTAAAATCTGTAATCTGAAAACTGTAATCTGCACCCCGAGCGCAAGCGCTCGACAGGGGGTGTGGTATAGTGCTGATAAGCCTGCTATGGGGAATCTGCATCCCATCTTCGTCCGCTGGCGGTCGACATTCCACTCCGTAGAGCGACGTATCCTCACCCTCTGGCGGGCGAGTCAACATAGCTATTAACCCTGGGCGGTCAAGGAAGCTCTAAGGGTGCCTAACACAGAACAATCGTTTCTCCACATATAGTAATAACCGCATGTAGTATATATATATACTCAATCTGATAATAATATTTATAGTCTGGTATTTTGTTTTAAATCTCATACTGAAATATACTGAATTTGATACTGAAATATGCTGAATCTGATACTGAGTCTGAAATAATATTTCTGAAATATACTGCTGCGAATTATACTGTTTTACTGAGTTTCATGCTGAACACTTAATAATAATTCTAACATGCTACCGAACTCATATTGAATATAATATACGGCTTCTGAAACATTCTACTGGAATTTGTACTATTTTGCTATACTAGAACTACTAGCTTGCCGAAAGAAACTGGCTTTACATACCTCAACTGCCGACTTTCTAATTAACTGGCGTAGCTCGGCTAGTATTAAACTATTTCTCCCAACTGTATTCATATTCACGAAAAAATAGAATTAATTCTACTATTATTTTGTAAAGAAACCATATTACGGCTATACCTACTGCCTATTCTTCGACTTATCGAAGAATGGCCGAAAACTCGCTATTTCTCGGGGGTCTAGAAGGGAGAAATACTCACTTTAATGATGGGAGTATATTAACACTAGTTTGGAGCAATTACACTTACCTTATCTCGGTGTGAAAATGATTCGCCGGCCGAATTTCGCGAAACTAACTCCTCTGGAATGCTCGCGGCAGCTTTATAATTCGCTACCCGAAGTTAATTCAAGTTTGGACTGTGTTTGACAGTGTAAACGGAAGGAAATTTAATCAAACCCTTCATTCCCCTCTATTTCTGTTCATTTACTGGAAATTATATGAAGGGAAAATGACTTAAAAGGAAGTGGGAGCCTTATATACTTGGGGCCTTTAAGTCGCATTTATCGAATGCGATTTATAAGTCGCATTTGCCTTGCGACGCTCCGACTTGGCGCTTGTCCGGTCTCTCCCCGAGCCCTTTTCTCGCACATATGGCATTCTAAAACTCTTAACCAACATGCGAATAGGCCAACTAAGTGTCAAGAACTTACGGGGTGTAACATCCTTCCCCCCTTAAGAACATTCATCCTCGAATGTTAACTTCCGTTTACATAAATTTTAACTTACTCCACCTTTTCTGGAAAAATTTCGGCAGAGTTTCCCATGTAATATGGACTATCTCAAAAATCCTGAAACACAAAAAAGTCCAATACAGGTACTCAATATAATACTATAGCATCCATTACATAATAAACTGAAGTCAACATCTCACTCATGCACATTAGTATAAAGGAACTCATAAGACAACAATATCAACATACCTCTGACTAACTAAGTC
Organism: Datura wrightii; assembly: GCA_035772735.1. Taxonomy (NCBI): domain Eukaryota; kingdom Viridiplantae; phylum Streptophyta; class Magnoliopsida; order Solanales; family Solanaceae; genus Datura; species Datura wrightii. Next base: position 41,722,947 of record JASDFA010000003.1, read on the forward strand.
TGAAATAACTGAGGGTATCTGGCTTTCATATCTTATTCTACTTCCCAAGTCATTTCCTCTCGGTTCCTGTTACGCCATAATACTTTTACAGAAGCAACATCTTTAGTTCTTAATCTGCGGATCTGTCAGTCTAGTATGGCTACTGGAACTTCTTCATAGGCCAACTCCTCTGTAACCTGAACATCTTGGACTGGGACAATTTTGGAGGGATCTCCTATGCACTTTCTCAGCATTGATACATGGAAAACTGGGTGGACAGATTCTAACTCTGGAGGTAAGTATAACTCATATGCCACTCGGCCTATTCTTCGGCAAATCTGATAAGGCCCAACAAACCTCGAGTTGAGCTTACCTTTCTTGCCAAATCTCATTACACCCTTCATCGGCAAAACTTTCAGAAACACCCAATCACCTACATTAAATTCCAAGTTTCTACGCCGCATGTCGACATAAGATTTCTGGCAGCTCTGAGCAGTCAGTAAACGTTCTCTGATAAGCTTTACTTTTTCCTCTGATTGATGAATGATATCTGGCCCAATCAATGCTGATTCTCCTACCTCAAACCAACCAACTGGAGATCTACACTTTCGCCCATATAATGCCTCATAAGGAGCCATCTGAATAGATGAATGGTAATTGTTATTACAGGCGAACTCAATGAGTGGTAAATGTTCATCCCAGCTACCTCCGAAATCCAACACACATGCTCGCAACATATCCTAGAGCATTTGAATGGTGCATTCTGCCTGCCCATCTATCTGAGGATGAAAAGCTGTGCTCAGGTTAACCTGCGTCCCTAAGCCTCTCTGAAGTGATTGGCAGAATTTAGCTATAAACTGCGCCTCTTTGTCAGAGATAATGGACACTAGAACACCATGCAACCTTACTATTTATCTGATATACAACTCAAGCTGACAGTGCTCCAGATTCTCAGAGACCGTCAGCTGTATGCCAAGTTCTCTAAATGTGAATTTTGGCTGAATTCAGTAGCCTTTTTGGGTCATATCGTGTCGGATGCTGGTATACAAGTAGATACACAGAAGATAGAAGTAGTAAAATCATGGCCCAGACCTACCACTCCAACCGAGGTACGCAGTTTCCTGGGGTTAGCAGGGTACTATAGAAGGTTTGTTGAAGGATTTTCCACCTTAGCAGCACCTCTGACTAAACTGACATAGAAGGCAGCAAAATTTCAGTGGAATGAGGCATGTGAGCAGAGCTTCCAGGAATTGAAAGATAGGTTAACATCAACTCCAGTGTTAGCATTGCCAGAAGGTACAAAAGGTTATGTAGTTTATTTTGACGCTTTGGATGTTGGGTTAGGATGTGTGTTGATGCAGCATGGTAAAGTAATTGCTTATGCTTCTAGACAACTGAGGAAACATGAAAAGAACTATCCTACCCATGACCTGGAATTGGCTGCAGTGATTCACGCCTTAAAGATATGGAGACATTACTTGTATGGCGTCCACGTGGATATTTTTACTGATCATAAGAGCCTACAGTATATCTTCACCCAGAAAGAGTTGAATATGCATCAGCGTCGCTGGTTAGAGCTATTGAAAGACTATGATGTGAATATTCTGTATCACCCAGGGAGAGCTAATGTGGTGGCAGATGCCCTTAGCCATAAATCTATGGGAAGTTTGGCACACTTACAACTTGAGCAGCGGGAATTAGCCCGGGAATTGCATCAGTTAGCCAATTTAGCCATTCATGTAGCAGAAACAGAGGACAATAGAGCGGTAATCCAGAACACTGCAGTGTCGTCTTTAGTCGTGGAAGTGAAGGAATGGCAATGTGAAGATCCTAGCCTGGTTCAGCTTTGAAACAGAGTTCTGCAAAGAGAGGTGATAGATTTTCAGACAACCGAGGATGGGGTATTGCAATATAAAGATCGCCTTTGTGTTCCAGACGTTGCAGGGCTTCGCCAGCAGATTATGGGCAAGGTACATTATGCCTGTTATTCTCTCCACCAAGGTTCAACGAAAATATACCACGATATTACAGAAATATACTGGTGGCTAGGAATGAAGAAGGGGATAGCAGAATTCGTAGCTTAGTGTCCCAACTACCAGCAGGTAAAAGCTGAACATCGGAAACCAGGCAAACTGACTCAGGATATAGATGTGACTCTATGGAAATGGGAAGTAGTAAATATGGATTTTGTAGCAGGATTACCCCGCACCAGGCATAGATATGATTCGATCTGGGTGATTATTGACAGACTGACAAAACCAGCTCATTTTCTGATAGTAAGGGCTACCTTTTCCGCCGAGGATTATGCTGAGCTGTATATCAGAGAAATAGTCAGATTGCATGGTGTTCCAGTGTCCATTATCTCTGACAGAGGGGTGCAGTTTACAACTAAATTCTGGCAATCATTTCAGAGAGGCTTGGGGACGCAGGTTAACCTGAGAACAACTTTTCATCCTTAGACAGATGGTCAGGCAGAACGCACCATTCAAACACTCGAGGATATGTTGCGAGCATGTGTGTTGGATTTCGGAGGTAGCTGGGATGAACATTTACCACTCATTGAGTTCGCCTATAATAACAATTACATTCAGCTATTTAGATGGAGCCTTATGAGGCATTATATGGGCGAAAGTGCTGATCTCCAGTTGGTTGGTTTGAGGTAGGAGAATCAGCATTGATTGGGCCAGGTATCATTCATCAGTCAGAGGAAAAAGTAAAGCTTATCAGAGAACGTTTACTGACTGCTCAGAGCTGCCAGAAATCTTATGCTGACATACGACACAGAAACTTGGAATTTAATGTGGGTGATTGGGTGTTCCTGAAAGTTTCGCCGATGAAGGGTGCAATGAGATTTGGCAAGAAAGGAAAGCTCAGCCCGAGGTTTGTTGGGCCTTATCAGATTCATCGAAGAATAGGCCAAGTGGCATATGAGTTAGACTTACCTCCAGAGTTAGAATCTGTCCACCCAGTTTTCCATGTATCAATGCTGAGATAGTGCATAGGAGATCCCTCCAAAATTGTCCCAGTCCAAGATGTTCAGGTTACAGAGGAGTTGGCCTATGAAGAAGTTCCAGTAGCCATACTAGACCGCCAGATCCGAATATTAAGAACTAAAGATGTTGCTTCTGTCAAAGTATTATGGCGTAACAGGAACTGAGAGGAAATGACTTGGGAAGCAGAAGAAGATATGAAAGCCAGATACCCTCAATTATTTCAGACTTAGTTATTCAGAGGCATGTTGATATTGTTGTTTTATGAGTTGCTTTATATTCATGTGTATGAGTGAGATGTTGACTTCAGTTTATTATGTAATGGATGCTATAGTATTATATGGAGTATGTATTGGACTTTTCTGCGTTTCAGGATTTTTGAGATAGTCCATATTACAGGGGAAGCTCTGCCAAAACTTTTCCATAAAAGGTAGAGTAAGTTAAAATTTCTGTAAATGGAAGTTAACATTTGAGGACGAATGTTCTTAAGGGGGGAAGGATGTTACACCCCGTAAGTTCTTGACACATAGTTGGCCTATTCGCATGTTGGTTAAGAGTTTTAGAATGCCATACGTGCGAGAAAATGACCCGGGGAGAGACCAAACAAGCGCCAAGTCAGAGCGTCGCAAGGCAAATGCGACTTATAAATTGCATTCAACAAATGCAACTTATAAATCGCATTCGACAAATGCAACTTAAAGGCCCCAAGTATATAAGGCTCCCACTTCGTTTTAAATCATTTTCCCTTCATATAATTTCTAGTAAACGAACAGAAACAGAGGGGAACGAAGGGTTTGATTAAATTTCCTTCCGTTTACACCGTCAAATGCAGTCCAAACTCAAATTAACTTTGGGTAGCAAAGTATAAAGCTGCCGGGAGCATTCCTACGGAGTTAGTTTCGTGAAATTCGGCCGGCGAATCGTCTTCATGTAGAGCTAAGGTAAGTGGAATTGCTCCAAACTAGTGTTAATATACTCCCAGCATTGAAGTGAGTATTTCTCCCTTCTAGATCCCTGAGAAATAGCGAGTTTTCGGCCGTTCTTCGATAAGTCGAAGAATAGGCATTAGGTATAGCCATAATATGGTTTCTTTCCAAATAATAGTAGAATTAGTTCTATTCTTTCGTGAATATGAATACAGTTGGGAGAAATAGCTGAATACTAGCCGAGCTACGCCAGTTAATTAGAAAGTCGGTAGTTGAGGCATGTAAAGCCAGTTTCTTTCGGCAAGCTAGTAGTTCTAGTATAGAAAAATAATACGAATTTTAGTAGAGTGTTTCAGAAGTTGTATATTATGTTCAGTATAAAATTCAGTAAGCATGTTAGAAATATAATACAATGTTCAACATGAAATTCAGTAAAAACAGTATAAGTCCCAATAGAATATTCCAGAAATATTATTATAGATGCAGTAATTTCAGTATCAGATTTAGTACATTTCAATATGAGATTCAGAACAGAATGCCAGAACATAAATATTATTATGAGATCCAGTATATATATTACATGTGCCTATTGCTATCTGTGGAGACATGATTGTTCTGTATTGGGCACCCTTAGAGCTTCCTTGACCGCCCCAAGATTAATAGCTGTGTCGACTCACCCGTCAGAGGGTGAGGATACGTCGCTCTACGGAGTGGCATGCCGTCCGCCAGCGGAAGAAGATGGGATGCAGATTCCCTATAGCAGGTTGATTAGCACTATACCACACCCCCTGTCGAGCGCTTACACCCTGGATGCAGATTTCAGATTTCAGATTTTAGGAGTCCTCCAGAATTAGATACAGCTATAGTTAGGGGCCCAGCGAGCCCAAGTTGCATACCGAGAGGGCCGGCAGGATGCTCATAGTTACTAGGTGGATGGTATGACCTGGGTAGGGGTATATAGATTATGTGCTAGTTGGTACCTTATGGCTTATGGGGGCTGTTAAGGTTCTTGTATGCTATGTTGTGTTAGTTATTAATAGATAGAAAGTAGACCGCCATGTTATTAGGTATGACTCTTACTCTCATCGGTAAAGTTATGCTCTTTTCAGTCAGTCTCAGCCCGTCTCCTATTACTTCAGTATCTATCAGTATTATTGTTTGCTTTCAGTTATTTTTAGTTATTGCTTTGCATACTCAGTACCAGTGGTACTGACACTCGTTTTGGGGCGCTGCATTACTTGCCTGCAGGTACTCATAGACGAGGAGCAAATTCCTCGTAGTTCCATCCAGCGTACAGAGTCTTCAGCTCCTATCATCCGGAGCTTGACAGCTAAAGGTTTACTTCCCTTTTTGTTTGTACAATATGGGTAGGCCGGGGCCTTGTGCCGACCATCTTATAATTCTTATAGGTTTGCGGATTGTATATTCCCTGTGGTTAGATGTACCGGTTGTGTGAGGACGTGTGTATATTTTTAGTTTGCATGTGATGGCCGTGTGGGGCCTTGTTCAGTTGTCAGTTGGTGACCTTGTCGGTCACAGATCAGTTTAGCACTTGATTCTACTTTTCAGTGATAACTAGTCAGCATGGTGGCCTTGTCGGCCCGCATAGGTTCCCTTATGTTCAGTTGTTCTGGGTAGCTGTTATATTCCTATAGGTGGATATAGGCCTTGTCGGCCGGAGGCTGTATATACAGCCGATATATAGCCCATTGTTTTCATAAATCCAGAATTTGAGCCAGCCTGGCACCAGAAGTGCTTAGGCTCAGTAGTCTAGTAGTCCAGGTCCTAGTGGGGCACCAGGTGTCAGTCATGCCTCCCAAGGCGGGGCGTGACAAACTAAGCACATTCAACTCAATTCACCCCCATGACCTGGGTGATCTTCACAACACCTCATTAGTGAACTCATGTAGGTCCTCATCTACTTTTGACCTAAGGAACTCTAGTGGATTCATTCTTAAGAAATCCCTGACTCGAGTTGCCACCACATTTTAATTTTACGGGACATGCACCACTGCCTGCTAGTTGACCTGAGCAATCAAGGCCTGCGCTAGCATCTGAATAGCTGCCCTAAATTCAGCATGGGCAACCGGCTCCGGTGCATGCTGCTCCTAGACTGGTGGGGCTTGTTGGTGCCCGTCTCCATTGCCATCCTCGTGGCCATTTCCATTTCCATTCCTCCTACCGTTAACTCTACGGGGATCCATGACTTTGCAATCGATAATAGCACGAGTAGAAGGATAGGGAAGCATTTGATCGCACGACATAGATCATGAAATAAGGGAATATTTCCTAAATGTCTCATAGCCTCTTCGTCATAAGTGTGGCGCGCTTCACACCCATTAAGAAAACTCTACTCAACGCGGCTCTCAGACACCCTAGGACACTTCAAACCTATTGCTCTATACCAAGTTTGTTACGAACCGAACGTAGGTACGGATCGAGACACGGGACAAGGAACCCCGAGGGACTCTAAGTCGACCCATGGCATGAACATACATCTAACCCCGAGGGCACCCTTTTGAGTGTCCTCGCCGCCCCTGGGTTGGTAACTGTGTCGCCCATTGAGCAGGTGGGTTTACGTCACTCCAAGGAGTGGCATGCCAACCCCAGTTTGGATGAAGATGGGATGAAGCTTTCCCCATATCAGGCTGATCAGCATTACAGTACAGATAGCCCTGTAGTGAGCAAGCGCCCAGGGAACAGATTCAAATACAGTTACAGTTACAAATACAGTATAGGAGTCCTCCGGACTCAGACACAGTTATTTATATCGGAGGTTATGGCCTGAGCCGGAGACCCAGGGGGCCGGTAGGAGGAGCTCACAATTACCAGATGAGTGGAGTGACTTATTTTTGGTTGGTTTAGACCCGGGTAGGGGTAAATAGATTGTTCTGTTGGTTGGCACATTCCGGCTTATGGGGGTTAGTCAGGTATTGTGTGTATTTATATGTATATCTATATGTGCTATTAGATACTGATAGACAGTAGGACGACACGTCGTCAGGTACGCTCAATTTAGTTACAGTATAAGTAAACTCTCCCCAGTTATCCTCAGCTAGATAGACTCAGCTACTTCCTGCTTGTATTTCATGTTGTTGTTGTTACCCATTTCAGTTGTATATTTTAGTTTGCTTTACATGCTCAGTACCTGTGGTACTGGCGCCCGTGGGGGCGCTGCATTGCTTGCCTGCAGGTACACATAGATGAGGAGTTGACCCCTCGTGATCCAGTCACCAGAGTTATCAGCTCCTATCCTCTGGAGTTAGATAGTCAGAGGTTGCTCCTATTTCCTTTTGATTACAATTTGGGTAGGTCGGGGCCCTGTCCCGACCATTCTATTATTACTTCCTAGAGGCTTGCAGTCTGATGTTTCCCTGTGGTTAGTTGTGCCGGTCGTGTGGGGCCGTGCGTTTTGTTTAGCTGTTTAGTATTGTAGATTATGTTGGCCGTGTGGGGCCATAGTCTGATAGTACTGGTGACCTTGCCGGTCACGTAGTTGTTCAGCATTCTATTGTTAAGTTCCAGATAACTAGACAGTATGGTGGCCTTGTCGGCCCGCATAGGCTTCCCCTTGTCAGTATGTTTCTGGTTAGCTGAAGTCTTATACAGGTGGCTATAAGCCTAATCGTCTGGGGGCTGTATTTACAGCCGTTATATAGCCGGTTCTTTTCTTGAAATAGAGCCAGGGTCAGCCAAAGCACCAGATGTGCTCAGGCTGGACCATTTAGCAACCCAGAGTCTAGCAGGCACCAGGTGCCCGTCATGCCCCCCCCAAGGTGGGGTGTGACAAACTTGGTATCAGAGTAGTTCGTGTCCTAGGGAGTCTGCAAGCCGTGCTAAGTAGAGTCTTGTCTATGGATGTGTTGTGCACCACATACTATAGGCAGGAGACTGCGAGGCATAATAGGATGGTTACCCTTCTTTCATACTCAGTCGTGCCATAGCACAGTACAGTATAGGGTTGGTTCTTTTGAAACTTACCACCCTCTTTGTCTATAGATACTATGGCAGACCAGCGACACCCTGCCACAGGTAGGGGGTTGGATACAGCGGCGAGCGAAGGCACCAGTAGGATGCCTCACTTACAGCCAGATTCAGCCCGGTCTGAGGGCGATACGGAGGTGTCATCTCGACCCTTCCAGCAGTCTCAGCCTCGCCAGACACCATTTGAGGCAGCACCGCTTCCCACAGCTCCTGCACCTACTTCATCTGATTAGGAGCTACGTAGTGCGGTGGTTATGTTAACCCAGATGCTAGCTACTCAGCGTCAGCCAGTACCACCTGCAGCAGCAGAATCTCTAGGTGGGCCAGGTAGTTCCAGGGTTAGAGAATTCTTGGCATTGGGACCCCCTCAGTTTACAGGATCAGATTTAGCGGAGGACCCTCAGGACTTTCTGGATCAGATGCAGAGAGTTTTCCGGGTTATGCATGTGACCCCTACAAAATCAGTTAAGCTGGTAGTGTTCCGGTTGAGGGATATTGCGATTTTGTGGTACGAAAGTTGGGAGAGATCTCGGGGAAGAGATGCAGCCCCTCCTACTTGGTCCAGCTTCTCAAAGGCCTTCCTAGACCACTACTTACCCCGGGAGATCAGACAGGCCCGGATGGACCAGTTCTTACACTTAGAGCAGGGGGTCAGGAGCGTCCGTGAGTATTCTTTGTAGTTCGACTCCTTAGCCCGCTATGCTCCAGCATTTGTGGACACCATGTCGTCTAGAGTCCATCGCTTTATTATGGGCCTGAATTCACATTACATAGAGACGTGCATGACGGCTACTTTGAGAGAGGACATGGACATAGCCAGGGTACAGGCCTTAGCACAGACAATTGAGGGCCTGAGACAACGGCAGCGGGGCGACAGGCAGGCGACTTCAGAGCAGCGCCGTAGAAACAGACCCGCTGAGATTCAGGGGGAAACCCCTAGGGTGCTGAGACCACAATTTTTATATAGGCCGCCCAGATCTTTACCTCCAGTACAGCAGCTGAGAGGCAGGTTTGTTCGTCGGAGTCAGTCAGAGTTCGGTAGCAGTTTATGGACAGTAGTATCACCTCAGCAGCGGAGGGCAGAACAGAGTAGATTTGCACCTACCCCTTGTCCTATATGCCACCGACCCCATTCTGGAGTCTGCAGGCAAGGCTTCTCAGGGTGTTATAACTGCGGACAGGAAGGGCATTTAATGAGAGATTGTATGGCTAGAGGACAGGGTAGCCGGGATAGTCTGGATAGAGCATCAGTGGGGCCACGAGCTCCAGCAGCCTCAGCAGGGCGCAGACCCTCAAGTTTAGCAAATAGGGGCCGAGGTAGATCAGGAGCCTCTAGCTCAGGTGCGGGCCCCAGCCGTACCTATGCATTACCTGGGAGGCAGGATTTAGAGGCATCTCCCGACGTGGTCACAGGTATATTGATTATCTGCTCATACCCTTTTTATGTATTGATTGATCCAGGGTCTACCTTGTCATATATTACACCATTTGTAGCCCGGAAGTTGGGTATCGAATCAGAATTTCTTCAGCAGCCCTTTTCAGTGCTTACACCGGTCGGTGACTCGATTACAGCTAAAAGAGTTTACCGAGGGTGTACGGTAGAGGTTGCTGATCGCCAGACCACAGTAGACTTGATAGAACTTGAGATGGTCGACTTCAGTGCCATTTTGGGTATGGACTGGTTAGTGCCATGCTATGCCAACTTAGAATGCTGGACCAAGACGGTCCGATTTCACTTTCCGGGGGAAGCAGTGCGAGAATGGAGAGGGAGCACAGCTACGCCAAAAGGTAGGTTTATTTCCTACCTTCAGGCGAGAAAATTAATAGCAAAGGGATGTATTTACCACTTAGTTAGAGTCCAGGATGTTCGGGTGGAACCTCCGACTCCTCAGTCTGTTCCAGTGGTTAATGAATTCCCTGACGTATTTCCAGATGAGTTGCCTGGTATCCCTCCCGAAAGGGAGATAGATTTTACAATTGACTTGTTGCTAGGGACTCAACCTATATCCATTCCCCCGTATCGCATGGCACCAACTGAGCTTAGAGAGTTGAAAGAGTAGTTAAAAGATTTGCTCGACAAAGGCTTTATCAGGCCTAGTACTTCCTCGTGGGGTGCGCCAGTTCTGTTTGTAAGAAAGAAAGATGGCTCACTCCGTATGTGTATAGACTACCGGCAGCTGAATAAGGTAACGGTTAAAAACAAATACCGGCTCCCTAGAATAGATAATTTGTTTGACCAGTTGCATGGGGCCAGATGTTTCTCTAAGATAGATCTGAGGTCCGGATACCACCAGGTCAGAGTTCGTGAGAGGGACATTCCAAAGACTACTTTCAGGACCAGATATGGTCACTTTGAATTTTTAGTCATGTCTTTTGGGCCGACGAATGCTCCCGTATTGTTTATGGACCTGATGAACAACATATTCAGACCATATTTGGATCTGTTCATGATAGTATTTATCGATGATATTTTGGTATATTCTCGTTCAGATACAGATCACCAGGACCATTTACGAACAGTACTCCAAATCCTTAGGGACCGTCAGCTGTACGCCAAGTTTTCTAAGTGTGAGTTCTGGCTGAACTCAGTTGCCTTTTTGGGGCATATCGTGTTGGATGCTGGTATACAGGTGGACACACAGAAAATAGAGGCGGTCAAGACATGGCCCAGACCTACCACTCCGACCGAGGTTCGCAGTTTCCTGGGTTTAGCAGGGTATTACCGGAGATTTGTTGAAGGATTCTCCACTATAGCAGCACCTCTGACAAAGCTGACACAGAAAGCAGCGAAATTTCAGTGGACGGAGGCATGTGAGCAGAGTTTTCAAGAATTGAAAGATAGATTGACCTCCCCCCAGTACTAGCATTGCCAGAGGGAACAGATGGGTATGCAGTGTATTGCGACGCTTCAAGTATTGGACTGGGTTGTGTGCTGATGCAGCATGGAAAGGTAATTGCTTATGCTTCCAGACAGCTGAGGAAGCACGAAAAGAACTATCCGACTCATGACCTGGAACTTGCCGCAGTGATCCACGCTCTGAAAATCTGGAGGCATTATCTGTATGGCGTTCATGTAGACATTTTTACAGATTATAAAAGCCTGCAGTACATTTTCACACAGAGGGAGTTAAATCTGCGGCAGCGTCGTTGGTTAGAATTGTTGAAAGATTATGACGTAAATTTTCTCTACCACCCAGGGAGAGCTAATGTAGTAGCAGATGCCCTCAGCTGTAAGTCAATGGAGAGTTTAGCGTATTTGCGACCCGAGAAGCGGGAGTTAGCCAAGGAAATTCATCAGCTAGCTGGTTTAGCCATTCGAGTAGTAGAAACAGAAAATAACATAGTGGTGATTTAGAACTTTGCTGTGTCATCGTTAGTTACAGAGGTAAAAGAATGGCAGTATGAGGACCCTGACTTAGTCCAGCTGAGAGATAGAGTTCAAAAAGGTAAGGAGCCAGATTTCCAAGTGACTGAGGATGAAGTGATGCATTGTAAGGGCCGCCTATATGTCCCGAATGTTTCAGGGCTTCGCCAGCAGATCATGCATGAGGTACATTACGCTCGCTATTCCCTCCATCCAGGAGCAACGAAAATGTACCACGATATCAGAGACATCTACTGGTGGCCAGGTATGAAAGCTGAAATAGCTGAATTTGTATCTCGATGTCCTAACTGCCAGCAGGTGAAAGCAGAACACCAGAAACTGGGCGGTCTGACACAGGATATAGCCATGCCCTTGTGGAAATGGGAAGCGATAAATATGGATTTTGTAACAGGGTTACCCCGTACCAGACATAGACACGATTCTATTTGGGTAATAGTTGACAGGCTGACAAAATCAGCTCATTTCCTGCCAGTGAAAGCTACCTTCTCAACCGAGGATTATGCCGAATTATATATCAGAGAAATAGTTAGATTACATGGAGTGCCAGTATCTATTATTTCAGACAGAGGAGCACAGTTTACAGCTAGGTTTTGGCAGTCGTTTCAGAGAGGTCTGGGGACGCAAATTAACTTAAGTACAACCTTTCATCCTCAGACAGACGGGTAAGCAGAACGAACTATCCAGACGCTCGAAGATATGCTACGAGCGTGTGTACTAGATTTTGGGGGTAGTTGGGATGAGCATCCGTCGTTAATTGAATTTGCCTATAATAACAGTTATCATTCAGCTATCTAGATGGCGCCCTTTGAAGCATTATACGGGCAGAAATGTAGATCACCCGTCGGCCGGTTCGAAGTGGGGGAGACAACGCTGATTGGCCGGATATTATTCATCAGTCAGAAGAGGTGGTGAAACTTATTAGGGAACGCCTACTGACTGCTTAGAGCCGCCAGAAGTCTTATGCGGATATGCGGCGCAGAAATCTGGAATTTGCAGTGGATGACTGGGTATATCTGAAAGTGTCTCCGATGAAAGGGGTGATGAGATTTGGCAAAAAAGGCAAGCTTTGCCCGAGGTTCATTGGGCCATATCAGATTCGGCGAAGAATAGGCCGAGTTGCATACGAATTGAACTTGCCTCCAGAGTTAGCGTCTGTTCACCCAGTATTCCATATATCTATGTTGAGGAAGTTCGTAGGAGACCCTTCCATAGTTGTTCCAATTCAAGATGTCCAGGTCACAGAAGAGTTAGCATATGAAAAGGTTCCAGTAGCCATCTTAGACAGACATATTCGTAGATTAAGAACTAAAGATATTGCTTCTGTCAAGGTATTGTGGCGTAATAGGAACCGAGAAGAGATGACTTGGGAGGCAGAGGAAGATATGAAGACCAGATACCCTCATTTGTTCCAGGCCTAGTCAGGCGACAGGTATGTTGGTATTATTATCTTATGCAGTACCTTATAGTATACATATAAATGAGAAGGTCTATTTTAATCTGTCATTTAAATACTTTGGTATTGTGTAGAGTACCTGTATGGGACTTTTCTGCATTTTAGGCTTTTGGTATAGTCCATATTACAGGAGAAACTCTGCCGAAATTTTTCTAGAAACAAGTTCAGTAAGTTGAGAAGTCCTCTAGATAGAAGTTTACATTTGAGGACGAATGTTCTTAAGGGAGGGGGGAGAATGTTATACCCCGTAAAATTCCCAACACATAGATGGCCTATTCGCGTGTTGGTTAAGAGTATTTGAAGGCCATACATGCTAGAAAAAGGCCCGGGAAAAGACCAGACAAGAAATTTGTCGAACCATCGCGAAAGGAGCCAGGACAGAGCCCCTTCGCGATGGCAACGTGTCACGGAGGTGGAGCCTCCACGTTGGCTCCGTGACACGTTGGCCCTGTCCAAGACCAAGTATATAAAGCCTCCAACTTCGGTTTTAATGTTAAAATTCTTATAATTTCCAACGAAAATAGAGATAAAATCAGAGAGGAAGAGGAACGAAGGTTTCTTGATAATTTCCTTCTGATTACGCCGTCAAACGCGGTCCAAACTCAAATTAACTCCAGATACCGAGGTATTAAGCAGTAAGGAGCATTCCTACGGATTTAGTTTCACGAAATTCGGCCGGCGAATCGTCGTGCTACCGAACTAAGGTAAGTGGAATTGCTCCAAATTAGTGTCTATATACTCCTGTCCCTAAAGTGAGTATTTCTCCCTTCTAGACTTTCGAGAAATAGCGAGTTTTTGACCGTATTTCAATGAGCCAAAGTTTAAGCTATAAATATATTGAAAGTAACGTTTTCTTTCATAATATTGGTGTATTTAGTTCTAATTGACATGTATATGAATGTAGTTGGGAGAAACAGCAGAAGTACCGATGGAAATCACATTGTTCAGTCGGGTACTCAGAAACCAGGTATGTAAAGTTATTCTTTCGGCAAGCCAGGAAGTACAGTCTCGAAAATAAATAGAATAAAGGCTATTGACAGATACCCAGTGTACAGGAACGATTTTAGTACGATTTCCAGCAAGCATGCTAGTATATCATTACGTATCATGCGATAATCAGAATAACAGATAGTCAGATGATTTTAGATAGTAATGTGGTATCGACTAGTAGCTTAGCATGTTCTTACGTAATACCCATAATGAAAGTGGTAAAAGTAGTATAATGAATTAGCAAGATTACAGACAGTATGTATTACATTTGTTGAGACTGTACCCGGTAACAGATGGTACATCTTATGTTATTGAGCTATATCCAGTTATAGATGACATGTTCTATGTTATTGAGTTATATCTAGATATAATCAGATCAGTAATTAGATATAGAAATAGCTTCAGATACAGATGTAGCTCCAGAAACAGATATGACTCTAGAAACTGTTATAGCTTCAGATCATGGATAACAATAGTTAGATAAATAGATAAAGGCCAGGTAGTAGTTAGTCCAGCAATCAGAAATAGTGTAAAGTAGAATATAACATCAGTTGTTTAATACGGACTGGCCTTAAAATAAAAGAAGAGAATATGATTAGTAATTTTCATTTGAGCATGCTTGCTGTGTATGTGTTTTTTATGTTGAGACTTGTTATGGCATGTGGGCACCCTTTAGCATCCCCGCCGCCCCTGGGTTATAGCTGTGTCGATACAAGATTCAGATACCGCCACCAGCTGGGTGATGTCGTTCGCCTAGAGGACGATGATGGCCGACCACCATGATAATACGGTCCAGATTACCCTGCTTGCAGGGGCAGTTCAGTTTGCTCTGTGCAGAGCCAGTTTACCCTATTTATAGGGGAAGATTACTCTGTGTGCGCTTGTGGCCGGGGGCAGTTTCATATATAGATTTTTATAAAATTACCCTGTTGCGTGCTTGCACCCAGGGGCAGTTTCAGTCACAGATACAACAGCAGATTACCCCGTGAGCACTTGCGCCCAGAGGGAGGAGTCTTCGGACTCAGACACAGTTTATTGTCAGAGGCCAAGGCCTGAGCTACGTACCCAAGGGGGCCGGTAGGAGGAGCTCACAGTTACCAGATGAGTGGAGTGACTTATTTTTGGTTGGTTTAGACCCGGGTAGGGGTAAATAGATTGTTCTGTTGGTTGGCACCTTCTGGCTTATGGGGGTTGGTCAGGTATTGTGTGTATTTATATGTATATCTATATGTTCTATTAGATACTGATAGACAGTAGGACGACACATCGTCAGGTACGCTCAGTTTAGTTACAGAATAAGTAAACTCTCCCCAGTTATCCTCAGCTAGATAGACTCAGCTACTTTGTGCTTATATTTCATGTTGTTGTTGTTACCCATTTCAGTTGTATATTTTAGTTTGCTTTACATGCTCAGTACCTGTGGTACTGACGCCCGTGGAGGCGTTGCATTGCTTGCCTGCAGGTACACATAGACGAGGAGTTGACCCCTCGTGATCCAGTCAGCAGAGTTATCAGCTCCTATTCTCCGGAGTTAGATAGTCGGAGGTTGCTCCTATTTCCTTTTGATTACAGTTTGGGTAGGTCGGGGCCCTGTCCCGACCATTCTATTATTACTTCCTAGAGGCTTGCAGTCTGATGTTTCCCTGTGGTTAGTTGTGCCGGTCGTGTGGGGCCATGTGTTTTGTTTAGCTGTTTAGTATTGTTGATTATGTTGGCCGTGTGGGCCATAGTCTGATAGTAGTGGTGACCTTGCCGGTCACGTAGTTGTTCAGTATTCTATTATTAAGTTACAGATAACTAGACAGCATGGTGGCCTTGTTGGCCCGCATAGGCTTCCCCTTGTAAGTATGTTTCTGGTTAGCTGAAGTCTTATGCAGGTGGCTATAGGCCTAATCGGCCGGGGGCTGTATTTACAGCAGTTATATAGCCGGTTCATTTCTTGTAATAGAGCCAGGGTCAGCCAAAGCACCAGATGTGCTCAGGCTGGACCATTTAGCAACCCAGAGTCTAGCAGGCACCAGATGCCCGTCATGCCCGCCCCAAGGTGGGGTGTGACAGTTAGGTCCCTTGTTGGGACCCCTGCCAGTTAATTTCAGCGATATTAGTAAGGGTTTTTCTTTAATTCCTCAATCTTAGGGGCCTATACTACGTTGTTTAAGGCTCGTTATTAGTGAGTTTTAAGCATGGGAAAACTTATTCTCAGTCATTCTTCCCATGCATGCAAGTTTGAAGGTTTGAAGAGGAGATTCAAGAAAAAATCTCAAGGTTTCCATTGGAATCTTAGCTTGGGCAATTAAAGGGTGTTAGAATTCACCATTCCCAGGTATGTAAAGCTATGAGTGAGTGTCTCCTTCCACACCCATGCCCAATCTCTATCAAATCATGATAAATTGCCTATGATCAAGTATGGGGTTTTCACCCAATTGCATGATTCTTCAATCTCTATTCATGGTTATGATTAGATTATGTTTATATTGGTGAATTGTGAAGCTTGGGAAGATTTTAAATTGTTTTCAACCCAAATTGTGATTTCTAAATTATGAAATTGAATGCCCATGGATGAGAAGTTCATGAAAGAAGAGAATGATGTTGAATGTATGATGATGATGAGATTTGATGATGAAAAGAATATTTCTAAAGCTACCCATGATTAAGATGTTGATTTCAAAATAAATAGAGTAGATCTAAGTTTGATAAAGCTTTAGGCAATGCCTACATGTTGATTTAAAATGATGATTTTTTCCAAAATAAGCTTACCACATGGTTTGGAGCGAAGTCTCCCAAATTTCATAATTCTAGCTTGTGGTATGTTTCGAAACAAAGCTTCTCATATGCATGAATCTATAATTGAGATGTATGCCATTATTGAGCTTTGTCAAAGAACAATGTTGAGCTTCATTTTCATATGATGTCGAGTCTATGCATGATTTCATTATTAAGCTTTGTCAAAGGAAAATGTTGAGCTTCATTTTCATATGATGTAGAGTCTATGCATGATTTCATTAATGAGGTTTGTCGATGGACAATGTTGAGCTTCATTTTATACGATGTTGTGTTATGCATGATTTTATATTGAGCTTCGTCAATGATGATGTTGAGCTTCATTATATACGATCTAGAGCATTGCATGTTTTTTGGAGAAGAGTATAGCACCGAGTGGATTAAGGGTCGACCGCCCTATGCCCAGAACTACGTGCTGGCACAGGTTGATACTATTATGTTATTGGGACCTCCCTTGTGAGCTATCCCCGGCCCAATTGGCCCTTTGAGCTTGATATCGATATCATGGTAGCGTCCTTAGCCCTAACAAGCTTTTGGATGGCTCTGCCCACTTGAGTGTGATAGTCGAGACCACGTAAGCTCTATCGTGGTATGTTGGTTAAGTGACGAGTCTCCCACTGACTATACTATTCAGATTTGCACATGCATTATTCATGGAAGTTATCTTACGCATGCATATTCTAAGAGTAAGGTTTGACTCATTATTTAGCTTTTAAAATAAATGTCATGTTTCAGCTTTGAGTCATTCAAGTTAGTCATGATGTTATAGAGTTATGCATGATCATGTTATGATGAGATTTTGATTACAGAAAGAATGCATGTATGCCCTTCCTCTCAGGTTGAAAGCTTATGATATATATGAAATGTTTTAAATGATTTACTTTACTTAAGCGGTTTTACTTACCTTGCATACTCGGTACATTCCACGTACTGATCGCATACTTTCTATGCTGTATCATCTCATGATAAAGTATCCAGCTCTTAGGCTCAGCCCTGTGAGTAGTCGGTTGATAGAGTTAGCTTCTATATGATTGGTGAGTCCTCATCCTTCGAGGGCTAGACATCTAGTTCTTATGTATTTATTTCGTTTTGTATTTTTGAGTTAATTTGGGTCTTGTCCCATCAACTCGGGCATACTAGATGCTTTTCATACTGACGTATGTGTAGCTTCAAATGTTGTTATGATGTGATGTTGTTTTAGACTTCCACTGAGATTATATTCATGTTTTCTTCAGTTTATTGAATGAGTTAGTTGTATGTTTTATTCATGGGTCAACTTGGGGTCTCTCTGATTCCCTTGTCTCGTTTCTATGATCCAGGCCTCCGTTCGGGTCGTGACAAACTTAGTATCAGAGCCATAGGTTTGGAGTGTCCTAGGGAGTCTAAAAGACACGTTAAGTAGAGTGTTTTTCCAAGGGTGTGAAGCGCGCCACATTTATGACAAAGAGGCTACTAGACGTTTAGAAAATATTCCCTTCTTTCATGATCTATTTCGTGCGATGAAAAGCCTTTCTATCCTTTTAATTCGTGCTATTCGCGATTGCAGAATCATGGCACCTCAAAGGATGAATAGAAGGAGGAATGGGGGTGGTGAAGGCCATGAGAATGAGAATGGTTATGGGCATCAGCCAGCCCCACCAGTTCGGGAGCCTTAGGCACCGGAGCCAGCCGCTCATGTTAAGTTCCGAGCCACTATTCAGATGCTCGAGCATGCCTTGACCACTTAGGTAAATCATTAGGCTATTTTGCATGTTCCTCAAAATGGCAATGCAGTAGTGGCCAGTGTCCGAGACTTCTTGAGAATGAACCCGCCGGAGTTTTTGGGGTCCAAGGTAGATGAGGACCTGCATGATTTCATTGATGAGATTGTCAAGATCACCCAGGTTATGGGGGTGAGTAGTGTTGAGTGCAAAGAGTTGATCTCCTACCAGTTGAAGGGGGTTGCGCATATTTGGTTTCGCCAGTGGAAGGACAGCAGGGTTGTAGGAGTAGGTCCGATCACATGGGAGGAGTTTCAAATTGAGTTCCTAGATCAGTTCTTCCCTTGGGAGATGAGGGAGCTCAAGGAAGCTGAGTTTGTGAACTTGAGACAGGGGAGAATGACAGTGCTGGAGTATTACCTTGAGTTCACTCGCCTATCAAAATATGCCCCGGAGTTAGTGACCGACCAGAAGGCGTGGGTGAGCGGAATCGTGCATGGTATTGCATGGTATTTGGACAAGGAGTGCTGGATTGCTATGCTTCACTAGGATATGGATTTCCCTCGCATGGTGTTGTACGCCCATCAGATGGAGGTGGCACATTCGAGAGAGAGGGAGGCTAAGAGGGCCAGGACTGAGGATCACAGATTCTCTCAGCAGAGGTCTGGTGGTGGGCATCGACAGCAGACTCACCAGTGGTCATCTGCCCTGGCATCTTCGGCATTGAGTGTGCCATCCAGTCCCATACAGGATCATAGAGGGCGAATGTTAGGCTCGAGGGGTTAGAGCAGCCGCAGATTCCAGCATTCCAGCTTGTTGCAGATATGGTTGAGGCCACACAGGCTAGTGTTTGGCAGGTTCAGGAGCATGTTATGGTTGTGGGTAGCCCAGACATATGCTTAGAGATTGTCTAGCTGTGAGACAGGATCAGGTTGGGGGCCGAGGCCTAGCTTCTAGTTCAACAACCCCTCCCCCATGCTCAGCACACCAGGGGGCATCTACTAGCACAACTCGAGGTCAGTTCCATAACAGATTCTATGCCTTAGCCACTCGTTAGGAGCAGGAGGCCTCACTAGATGTAGTAACCGGTATGTTGAGAGTTTTTCATGTTGATGTATATGCATTGCTAGATCCAAGGGATACCCTATCTTTTGTGACACCATACGTAGCCAGTAGCTTCGGAGTCAGTCCCGATGTTTTGTTAGAGCCCTTCTCAGTTTCTACTCCAGTAGGTGACTCAGTTATAGCTAGACGGGTGTATAGAGGTTGCCCAGTCTCAGTCCTTCATAAGGTCACCTCAGCAGACTTGATAGAGTTAGCCATGATCAATTTCAATGTTATTCAGCGACTCCTGAAAAGAAAATGGAGAAAAATATTCCAAATAAACAGTAGTTAACAGTTTTACAGGTACTGCCGATCATGGCCCTCGATAAAAAATATGAAGGTGTTGGAGTACCCAAGTTACTAAAACCCTTCTACACTTGGAATTATGTGGAGACAGATGATCCCCTTAAAACATTTAACGGATCGTAGAAAATGACTTGAAAATAAATTACAAAGGCAGGAGCAAAATAAAAGAAAATACTACAAGTAATAATAAAGTAGAAGAAAAAGATACTTCCAAAGAGCTGTTTATTGATAAGAAGGAAAAACAGAGAACATAGAGGGAAAGAGAGAGTTGGGCAATTTGAAAGTGAGTGTAGTATTTTCCGAATGCCCTTTCTAATACACGGTGAAGGTCTTAAATAGACCTTAATATGATGAGTAAACTAATTACTGCCTGCTATCTATTTACATGTGTCCACACGTGGCAGATTTAATTTTACACAGATCTATTTAAAAGATGTCTTCATCTTCTTGAAACTTGGTTTTCTTGAAATTTGATATTTGTCCTGATGTGACCTTGGAATTTGATGAAGATTCATCTTCATCTGCATGGGATTTTGTAGAGATTCCATTTTTTCCTTATGTGGCTTGTCTTTTTGTTGCATTATTTTTTGGGTGGATTCCTAAAGGGTCCACTGCTTTTGATTGTAGTAGCTTTTCATTTTTCTGAAAGGGTAGTCTGGCCGTCTTCTTTAGTTGAGAAGATAAGCTTGAGCTATCCCTTGCGGATCTAGCATGTCTCCGTTTCTTGGTTCACTTGTATGAGAGGATGTAGTATCTAATAATTCCATTATCTATTTTTGTTGGGTATCTTTTTCCAAATTTAACAAGGCCTACTGGAGCCTTCTTTTTAATTCTTCCTTGGATAGTTGGGAATCCTGTCATAATGAAGAACTTGATGTTTCCTTATCTTCCAGGGGTGTTGGTGCCCAACCTTTGATTTTGAGGGTCTTACTCAGATATTTAGACCTTCCAAGTCACCATAGAGTTTTTCGGCATTCTACGTCAATATAACGTGAAAAAAGAAAGAGGGGGCCCAAGGCTAGTCATTAATTATAAGCCCCTTAACAAAGTTTTAAAATGGATCAGGTACCCAATACCCAATAAAAGAGACCTTCTTAAAAGGACTTATAAAGCTAACATTTATAATAAGTTCGATATGAAATCGGGATTTTGGCAAATACAGATAGCAGAAAAAGATAAATATAAAACAACTTTTAATGTACCTTTTGGACAATATGAATGGAGTGTAATGCCATTCGGATTAAAAAATGCACCGTCTGAATTTCAGAATATAATGAACAACATATTTAATCCACATAGTCATATTTCTATAGTTTACATAGATGATGTTTTAATATACTCAGAAGATATTGATCAACACTTCAAACATATCCAAACCTTTTTAAAGGTTGTTAAACAAAACGAATTAGTAGTAAGCGCTAAAAAGATTAAGTTATTCCAGACTGCTATTATATTCCTTGGTCATGACTTATATCAAGGAATCTATAAACCAATTTGTAGAGCCATAGAGTTCTCATCCAAATTTTCAGATGAATTAATTGATAAAACTCAGTTTCAGAGATTCTTAGGAAGTCTCAATTATGTTGCAGATTTTATTCCAAATATTAGATAGGTTTGTAAGCCTCTTTATCAGTGTCTTAGGAAGGATCCAGTCCCATGGGGATTAGAACAAACAGAGACAGTCCAAAAAATAAAATCAATAGTTCAAAAACTTCCATGTCTAGGAATACCACATCTAGAGTCATTCATGATAGTAGAAACTGACGCCTCAGACATAGGATATGGAGGCATCCTTAAACAAAAAATCTCCCTAGGAAACCCCGAACAATTAGTAAGATTCACTTCAGGAATCTGGAATAATACTCAGAAAAATTACAGCACCATTAAAAAGAAAATTATGGCTATAATGCTATTTATCACAAAATTTCAAGACGATTTAATAAATAAAGAATTTTTAGTACGAGTAGACTGCAAAGCAGCCAAAGATGTTTTACAAAACCTTTTCGACAAATAATGTTGGTAAACCACTTATGAATTTTTCTTTCCAGTAATCATGATACAGTCTTCTCTGACCATAACCTTGTTGAGGAATACATCCTTATACCATCTAAAATCATCTAACTTTGGGCAAGATAGGTTAGATAATATTTCTAAACTCCTATCTTGAAAAATTTGAGATTCTCCTATAAAATGTTTTTCTATACTATAAATTAAGGTAGTGGTGGTGTCTTCTACGCATAGATTTTCAAAAGTTTGTCCTGTAGATTCAGTCTTAATAACTTGAGTGATGGTTGTAGCATTTGTTACACTATGTCTATTATCTTCAGTGAGCATGTTTCCAACCTTACCCATGATTTTTGGTAATATTTTCAAAGAGGATTAAATAGACCCAAGTATGATGAAGCTTTGGGTAGTGCCGAATGTTGAGTGTGAATGATGATTTTCGTGAATTGACTTTATTACTTTGTTTTGGAGTGAAATCCCCAAATTACAATGTTTTCAAATAAATTGTATGAGTTCAAGCATGATAAAGTTTTAGGCAAGGCCCTTATATTGATGATGATGAGGTGATATTTCTAAGTAGGCTTACCACATGATTTTGGAGTAAAGTTTCCTCCTATTCTTTGATCTTGTGGTATGTGTCGTAGTAAAGCTTCTCAAATGCATGAACTCATAATTGAGATGTATGTTGTCATTAAGCTTCACTTCACGTGATGTTGAGTCTAAGCATGATTTTATCCTAAGCTTTGTCGAGATGACATTGTTGAGCTTCATATCTATATGATGTTTAGTGTATGCATGATTTCATAATGAGCTTTGTCAATAGAAAATGTTGAGCTTCGTTCCATACGATGTTGAGTTTATGCATGATTTCATGTTGAGCTTCATCACTAGACGATGTTGAGCTTCGTATTTATATGATGTAGAGCATTGCATGTTTTGGGAGATGAGTCTAGCATCGAGCGGACTAAGAGTCGACTACCCTATGCCCCAGAACTACGCGCCAATGTAGGATGATTTTATTATATTATGGGACCTCCCTTGTGAGCTATCCCCGGCCCGATTGGCCCCTTTCATCTTGATATCGATGTCATGGTAGCGTCCCTAGCCCTGGCAAGGTTTTGGATGGCTCTGCCCACTTGAGTGTAATAGTTGGGACCATGTAAGCTCTACCGTAGTATGTCGGTTAAGTGACGAGTCTCCCACTGTCTATATCATTCGAGTTGCATATTCATTACTCATGATGATTATCTTATGCATGCACGTTAAAAAGCAAGGTTTGACTCATTGTTCAACTTTTGATATAAATGTTATGATTTAGCTTTGAGTCATTCGATTTAGTCATGATGTTTTAAAGCCATGCATGACCACGTATACATAAGAATGATTTCATTATGAATGCTTGTGATCTTTTCTTACTCTTAGAGGCTATCATACATGTATGACTTGTTTTAAAAGACTATGATTGCTCTAGCGGTTTTACTTACCTTGCATACTCGGTACATTCCACGTAATAATCGCATACTTTCTATGTTGCATCATTTCATGATGCAGGATCGGGTTCTCAGGTTCAGCCCCGTTCGTAGCCACTTATCAGAGTTAGCACCTGCTTGTTTTGGTGAGTCCTCATCTTCCAAGGACTAGACTTCCAGTTATCTTGAGCATATTTTCAGTTTCAGTATTTTTAAGCTAGTTGGGGGTGTTGTTCCATCAGCTCATCCAGATTAGAGGCTATTCCCCTCCCCAGGATTGATGACCTATTTGACCAGCTTTGGAGTGCTAAGTGCTTTTCAAAGATAGACCTCAGATCTAGCTATCACTATCTTAGAGTTAGGGAGAGTGACATTTCGAAGACAGCTTTCAAGACTCGGTCTGGTCACTAAGAGTTTGTGGTTATGCCTTTTGGACTAACAAATGATCTTGTAGCCTTTATGGATTTGATGAACAGGGTGTTCAAGTAGTATTTGGATATGTTTGTGATTATTTTCATAGATGATATCCTCATATACTCTCAAAACAAGGAGGATCATGTTGCTCATTTGAGGTTTGTGTTGCAAACTCTCAAGGATCATCAATTGTTTGCTAAATCCAACAAGTGTGAGTTTTGGTTGAACTCAGTAGCATTCTTGGGTCATGTGGTGTCTAGTGAAGGTGTGTAGATGGACCCTCAAACGATAGAAGCAGTAAACATTTGGCCTAGCTGGGTCATTCCCACAGATATTAGGAGCTTTTTGGGTTTAGATGGCTACTAGAAGTGGTTCATAGAGGAATTTTCATCCATTGCAGCACCCTTGACTAAGTTGACCTAGAAGAAGGTCAAATTCCAATGGTCTGATACTTGTGAGAAGAGTTTTTAGGAGTTAAAGACTCAACTCACTTCAGTCTCGGTATTGACCCTACCAGAGGGTACATATGGCTTCATTGTGTATTATGATGCTTCTAGAGTTGTTCTTGGTTGTGCGTTGATGCAACATGGTAAGTTCATTGCATATGCCTCTAGGCAGCTTAAGACTTATGAGAAGAATTACCCAACGTATGACCTAGAGTTGGCTACTGTGGTGTTTTCCTTGAAGATTTGGAGGCACTATTTGTATGGGTTAGATGTGGATATGTTCACAAACCCCAAAAGCCTTCAGTACATGTTCACTGAGAAAAAACTGAATTTGCGACAAAGGAGATGGATAGAACTTCTCAAAGATTACAACATAAGTGTCTTTTATCATTCGGGCAAGGCCAATATAGTGGCGGATGCTCTTAGTAGGTTGTTCATGGAGAGAGTGTGTCCCATGTCAAGGATTGGAGAAAAGAGTTGGTGAAGGATGTCCATAGGCATGATCATTTAGGAATTCACCTTATATATTCATTAGATGGTGGTGTTATTATTTAGAATGAGATCGGAATCTTCATCAGTGATGGAGGTTAAAGCAAGGCAAGATGAGGACCCTATCTTAGTGAAACTAACAAAAGCTATCCGAAATCAGGAAGTGGAGGTTTTCTCCCAAGGGGGAGATGGTGTACTTCGATATTAGGGACGGTTGTGTGTTCTGATAGTTGATGACTTGAGAGAGCAGATGTTGAGCGAGGTAGATAGCTCTTGATAGTTTATCCATCCAAGTTCGACCAAGATATACCATGACCTATGGAAAGTCTATTGGTGGAATGGCATGAAGAATGACATAGCGGAATTTGTGGCTAAGTATCCGAAGTGCCAACAAGTAATGATCGAGCATCAAAGACCTGGAGGAATGCTACAGGACATCAACATTCGTACTTTAAAGTGGGAAGAGATCAATATGGACTTCATTACAGGATTGCCTCGTACATGCCGACAATATGACTCTATATTGGTGATTATGGATAGGTTGACCAAATCAGCACATTTCTTACCAGGTAATACTATATATTCAGCCGAGGATTATGCTAGATTGTACATTCGGGAGTTAGTTCGGTTTTACCGAGTTCCTTTGTCCATCATCTCAAATAGGGGTACTCAATTCACCTCTTAGTTTTAGAGATCATTTCAGTTTGGACATGGTACTCTGGTGAAACTTAGCATAATTTTCACCTGCAGATAGATGGTCAAGCCTAGTGGGCCATTCAGACTCTTAAGGACATGTTGAGACCATGGGTGATTTATTTTAAGGGTATTTGGGATGATCACTTGCCTTTCATCAAGTTCGTCTACAATAACAGTTATCACTCCAGCATCCAGATGGCTCCGTTAGAGGCTCTTTATGCACGGAGGTGTAGATCACCTATTAGATGGTTTGAGGTAGGTGAAGCTACATTGATAGGGCCAGATTTAGTGCATAAGGTTATAAAGAAAGTCCATCTCATTAGAGAAAGGTTGAAAACAACTCAGAGTTGTCCGAAATCATATGTGGATGTTAGAGGGAGAGAGCTTGAGTGTGAAGTCGATGATTGGGTGTTCCTGAAGGTGTCTCCGATGAAGGGTTATGAGGTTCAGTAAAAAAATGAATCTTAGTCTCTGATATGTTGGTCCTTATAGGATCTTGAGACAAGTTGGTAAGGTGGCAAATAAGTTAGAGCTACCAATGGAGTTAGCTTCGGTGCATCTAGTTTTCTATGTATCTTTGATTAAAAAGTGCATTGTGACTTGGATTTAGTTTGTTCTGGTGGAGATCCTCGATTGTCAGCTTCAAAAGTTGATGTTATACCCCAGAAGCCCAAAGATCAGACCTGAGAGTTGAAACAGAGAAAATCCTAAAATCTAGCACCAAACACAGAACGAGTCGTGAGGGGACTCGTGAGAGGACCCCACGAGTTGTGATGAGACTCATGGGGAGGTCAGGGAATGAATTTGAAATTTTGGAATTTTGATCCCACGGATGTGAGCACGACTTGTGGGGCCTGTCGTGGGGTGTGTGAGTAAGGAAAAGAGAAGAGGAGAGGTAGTGTACTCGATAGAAGGACCCCACGAGTCGTGGTCAGTCCCCACGATTCATGGGGAGGGTTGTTGTTAGTTAGCTAAGGAATTCTTGGTATTGCGGCGGTGTACATCATGAGTGGTGACCACGAGTCATGGTCACCCAGTAACAAGTCGTGATGTCTTCCGTTATGAGCCCAGGAGACCTGTTGAGCAGTGTACTTCACGGATCAAGCCGCAAGTCACGGTTAGAGGGAATGAGTCGTTATGTCTCTCGTTGGGATCATCTGTCAGTTATTTTTCGCGAATTTAGTAAGGGCTTTTCCATAATTCCTAGGTCCTAAGGCCTAAACTACGTCGTTTTGAGCTATGAATAATGACTTTTAAAGGGGTTAAGTTCATTTTAGGCCTTATTCATTCATGCATGCAAGGTAGAAGACTAGAGAAGGTGATCAAGCCTAGAATTCATCAATTCCTCTTCAATTTCTTCTTAGGCTATCAAAGAAGTGTAAGAATCAGCTACCAACATATATGTAGGGTTATGAATGGGTGATTTCTTTCACACCCATGGCCAATCCCTCTCTAAATCATGAATGTTCTATGTCTAATCTCTGGGGTTTTAATCCAATGCATGAAGTTCCTAATTCTTTACATGGGTATGATTTAATTACATTTCTACCATTGAATTCTGAAGCATGGGAGAGTTTTATAATGTTTTCAATTAAAAATCATGTTTCTAGATTTATGAATTAAAAATCCCATTGATGAACAGTTCATGAAGGATAAGATTTGTGATGAATGTATGATGATGATGAGATATTATGGTGAAAAGCATATTTTCAAGCTACCCATATTTATAATCATGTTTTCGATATGAATTTAGTATTTCAAAGTATGATAAAGCTTTGGGCAATGCTCACATGTTTAAGTATGATTGATGATTTCCCAAATTAAGCTTACCACATGGTTTTGGAGAGAAGTCTCCCAATATTCTTTCAGTTTATGGTATGTTTTGAGTTAAAGCTTCTCTTGTGCATGATTTCCACTTTGAGATGTATTTGATTTATGAGCTTCGTCAATAAATGATGTTGAGCTTCATTGGAAAACGATGTAGAGCATATGCATATTTTTGGAAGTAGTGTTTAGCACCGAGTTGGCTAAGGGTTGATCACCCTATGCCTCAGAACTATGCGCCAATGTAGGTTTCTACTTATATATGATACTTTGGGACCTCCCTTGTGAGCTATCCCCAACCCTATTGGCCCACGAGCTTGATATCGATATCATGGTATCATCCCTAGCCCTGATAAGGCTTTGGAAGGCTCTACCCACTTGAGTGTGATAGTTGGGACCACATAAGCTCTACCGTGGTATGTCGGCTAAAAGACGAGTCTCCCATTTTTCCTCATGATTTTAGTTATGCATGTCCATTACTCATGAAATTTACATATGTATGCATGTTTTAAACAAGGTTTGACTCAATGTTCAGTTTTAACTTTAAATATCAGATTTCATCTTTGAGTCAATCGATTTAGTTACGACGTATGTTATGTTATGATGAGATCATGATTTCAGAAAGAATGCATGCAAGCTCTACTCTCCGATTCTTAATGTTTATGTTTTACATTATGCATGTATTTACATGATTTATTTACTTAAGCGGTTTTACTTACCTTGCATACTCGGTACATTCCACGTACTGACCACATATTCTATGTTGTATCTTTTGATGATACAGGATCCGACTCTCAGATCAGCCCCGTTCGTAGTCAGCTTATTAGAGTTAGCTTTTGCGTTTTTGGTGAGTCCTCATCTCCTAAGGATTAGACTACTCAAATTTCCTTATGTACTTTCAGTTTCAGATTGTTAAGTTTGCTGGGGTCTTGTCCCATCAACTCGTCATGTTTAGAGGCTTTTTAGACATATGGTTGTATTAAGCTTCAAATTGTGTACTCTGATGTTATGTTTAAGTTAGACTTATGATTATATTGTTGATTATTCAGTTTCTTTGGTTGAGTTAGATGTATGCTTATGCCATGGGTCGACTTGGGTTCTCTCGGGGCTCCTTGTCCCGTTTTGCGATCCGAGCGCCCGTTCGGGTCATGAAAAACTTGGTATAAGAGAAATAGGTTTGAAGCGTCCTCAGGTGTCTGAAATCCACATTAAGTAGTGTCTTTTTCATGGGTGTGAAGCGCGCCACGGTTTTGATTAAGAGGCTACGAGACATTTAGGAAATGTTCCCTTCCTTCATAATCTATGTCATGCGATGAAATATCTCCCTATCCTTCTAATTTGTGTTATTCGCAATTGAAAAATCATGTCTCCTCAAAGAATGAATGGTAGAAGGAATGGGAATGGTGAAGGCCACGAGGATGGCAATGATAACGGGCTCCAGCAGGCCCCACCAGCTCAGGAGCACCAGGCACCGAGCCAGTTGCCCATGTTGAATTTTGGGCAGCTATTTAGATGCTTGCGCAGGCCTTGAGTGCTTAGGTCGGTCAGTAGGCTATTGCACATGTTTTGCAAAATGAAAATGTGGCGGCAGCACGTCAAGGATTTCTTGATCATGAACCCGCCAGAGTTCCTTGGGTCAAAGGTAGATAAGGACCCGCATGAGTTCATAGATGAGATTGTGAAGATCACCCAATTCATGGGGGTTAATGGAGTGGAGTGTGCAGAGTTAGCCTCGTATCAGTTGAAAAGGGTCGCGCATATCTAGTTTTACCAATGGAAGGATAGTAGGATCGTCGGAGCAGGCCCTGTCACTTGGGAAGAGTTTCATGTTGCATTCTTGGATCGGTTCTTCCCCGTGAGATGAGGGAGCTGAAGGCAACTGTGTTCGTAAATCTGAATCAAGGGAGGATGACGGTGCAGGAGTATGCCCTCGAGTTCACTCGCCTATCAAAGTACGCCCCAAAGTTAGTGGCTGATCAGAGGGCACGGGTGAATAGATTCGTTCATGGTGTAGCGGGCTATTTGTATAAGGATTAAAGGACTGTCATTCTTCACCAGGACATGGACTTTACTCGGATAATCTTGTACGCCCAGCAGATGGAGGTGACACATCTAAGAGAGAGGGAGGCTAAGAGGGCCAGGACCGATGACCACAGATTCTCACAGCCGAGATCAGGTGGTGGGCACCGACAGCATACCCACCAGAGATTATCAGCCCCAACATCTTCAGCATTGAGACCATCCAGACCAAGGCACGAGCTGAGGGGGTGAGCATCAGGCTCTAGGGGTCAGAGCAGCAGACCTGTAGATTCTAGCATTCCATCTTGCCGTAGGTGTGGCTGGGGTCATGGGTCAGTGTATAGCAGGTATAGGTTCTTGTTTCAGGTGTGGGAAGCCCGAACACATGCTCGGGGATTGCCCAGCAGCGAGGCAGGATCATGATGGGTGCCGAGGACCAGCTTCAAGTTCTGAAGCCCCATTCGTACGCTCAGCACATCAGGGAGCATCTACTAGCACAGGTGGCGGTCAGCGCTAGAACAAATTCTATGCCTTAGCATCCCGCCAGGAGCAGGAGGTCTCCTCAAATGTGATCACTGGTATGTTACGAGTTTTCCATCTTGATGTTTATGCTTTTCTAGATCTGAGGGCTACCTTATCTTTTGTGACACCTTATGTGGCCAGTAGCTTCGGAGTCAGTCCCGAAGTCTTGTCAGAACCCTTCTCAGTTTCTACTCTAGTAGGTGACTTAGTTATAGCTAGACGGGTGTATAGAGGTTGCCCGGTCTCAGTCCTTTAGAAAGTCACCTCAGCAGATTTGATAGAGTTAGCCATGACCGATTTTGATGTTATCCTCGGCATGGATTGGCTATTTGCATGTTATGCCTCTGTTAATTGTAGAACCCGGGTAGTAGAGTTCAGATTTTTGGGTGAGCAAGTCTTAGAAAGGAAAGGTAGTTCAGCTGTGCCCGGAGTAATTTCATTTCCCACCTTAAGGCCAGAAAGATGATTTCTAAGGGTTGTGTGTACCATCTAGTTAGGGTTAAGGATGTTGAATCTGAGATCCCGACTATCCAGTTAGTTCCAGTAGTACGTGAGTATCCAGAGGTCTTTCTAGATGATTTACCGGGAATCCCTCCTGAGAGGGAGATCGATTTTGGTATTGACCTTCTTCCCAACACCCAACCTATATCTATTCCTCCCTACAAAATGGCTCCAGCCGAGCTAAAAGAGTTGAAAGAGAAGTTGAAGGACCTATTAGATAAGGGTTTCATTAGATCAAGCAAGTCCCCATGGGGTGCAGCAGTTCTTTTTGTCCGAAAGAAAGATGGTTCTCTTTGCAAGTGCATCAATTATCAGCAATTGAACAAAGTCACCGTCAAGAACAGGTATCCTCTACCCAGGATTGATGATTTATTTGACCAGCTTCAGGGTGCCAAGTGTTTCTCAAAAATAGATCTCAAATCCGAGTATCATCAGCTCAGAGTTCAGGAGTGTGACATCCCGAAGACAACCTTCAGGACGCGGTATGTTCATTATGAGTTTGTAGTTATGTCTTTTGGACTAACGAATGCTCCTGTAGCTTTTATGGACTTGATGAACTAGGTGTTCAAGCCATACTTGGATATGTTCGTGATTGTGTTTATTGATGACATCCTGATATACTCTCGGAGCAAGGAGGAACATGCCGCTCATTTGAGAATAGTGCTTCAGACTCTCAAGGATTGTCGATTATATGCCAAATTCAGCAAGTGCGAGTTTTGGTTGAACTCTGTATCATTTTTGGGCCATGTGGTACCAAGCGAAGGCATAACAGTGGACTCTCAAAAAATAGAGGTGGTGAAGAATTGGCCTAGACCGGTGGATCCTTCAGATATTCGGAGCTTCTTGGGTTTAGCCAGCTATTATTGGAGATATGTTGAAGGTTTCTCATCGATTACAGCACCTTTGACCAAATTGACCCTGAAGAAGATGAAATTCCAATGGTCGGAGTCTTGTGAGAAGAGCTTCCAAGAGTTGAAGACTCAACTTACTTCAGCACCGGTGTTAACTCTACCGGAAGGTACAGATGGGTTCGTGGTGTATTGTGATGCTTCAAGGATCATACTTGGGTGTGTATTAATGCAGCACGAGAAGGTTATAGCATATGCTTCTAGACAGCTAAAAGTTCATGAGAAGAATTACCCGATCCACGATCTTGAGTTGGCCGCAGTGGTATTCGCATTGAAGATATGGTGACATTATTTATATGGGGTTCACATGGATGTGTTTATGGACTATAAGAGCTTACAATATGTGTTTACTTAGAAGGATCTCAATCTTTGGCAAAGAAGGTGGTTGGAGCTACTCAAGGACTACGATATGAGTGTACTTTGTCATCCGAGTAAGGCCAATGTAGTAGCAGATGCACTTAGTAGACTCTCTATGGAGAGTGTGTCTCATGTGGATGAAGGTAAGAAGGAGCTGGTGAAAGATATGCACCGACTCACAAGGTTGGGAATTAGGTTGGTTGACTCGACCGATGGCGGTGTCGTTGTTCAGAATAGATCAGAATTGTCCTTGCTAACTGATGTAAAATCTAGGCAAGATGAGGACCTGATTTTGGTAAAGTTGAAGGAAGCCGTTCAAAATTAGAAGGTAAAGGTCTTCTCTAAAGGGGGAGATGGTGTGCTTCGGTACCAAGGTCACCTATGAGTTCCAGATGTTGATGATTTGAGGAACTGGATGTTGCACTAGGCTCATGGATCTAGGTATTCTATCCATCCAAATGCCACTAAGATGTACCGTGACTTATGCAAGTCTATTGGTGGAATAGTATGAAGAAGGACATCACGGAGTTTGTAGCAAAGTGTCCAAACTTTCAGCAAGTAAAGGTTGAGCATCAGAGACCGGGAGGGGTGCTTCAAGATATCAGTATTCCTAGTTGGAAGTGGGAAGAAATTAATATGGACTTCGTCATAGGTTTGCCTCGCACTCGTCAACAATATGACTCCATTTGGGTTGTGGTAGACAGGTCGACTAAGGCCGCTCATTTTCTACTGATCAAAACCACGAATTTGGTGGAGGATTATGCCAAACTATATATTCGAGAGTTAGTTCGATTGCATGGAGTTCCCTTATCTATCATTTCAGACAGAGGTACCCAATTTACCTCTCAGTTTTGGAGGTCATTTCAAAAAGGACTTGGTACTCAGGTTAAGCTCAACACAAAATTTCACCCGCAAATGGATGGTCAAGCGGAGTGGACAATTCAAACTCTCGAAGACATGTTGAGAGCATGAGTGATTGAATTCAAAGGTAGCTGGGATGAGCATTTGCCTCTTATTGAGTTTGCATACAATAACAACTATCATTCCAGTATCCAGATGGCATCATTCAAGGCTCTCTATGGTCGGAGGTGTAGGTCGCCCATTGGATGGTTTGAGGTTGGCGAAGCAGCGATGATAGGACCAGATTTGGTTCACGAGGCTATGGAGAAGGTTCACTTGATAAAGGACAGGTCGAAAACTGCCCAAAGTCGCCAAAAGTCCTATGCTAATGTGAGAAGAAGAGAATTAGAATTTGAATTCTATGACTAGGTATTTCTGAAGGTATCTCCCATGAAAGGAGTGATAAGGTTCGGAAAGAAGGGGAAACTTAGTCCCTGCTATGTTGGCTCGTACCGGATAGTGAGACGTATTGGCAAGGTGGCTTATGAATTGGAGTTGCCCTCAGAATTAGCTTCTATGCATCTTGTATTTCATGTGTCGCTCTTGAAGAAGTGTTTGGGCGATCCAGCTCTAGTTGTCCCAATGGACAGTGTCGGTGTAAAAGATAACCTCAGTTATGAGGAGGTTCCGCTAGAAATATTGGATCGTCAGGTTCGAAGGCTAAGGAACAAGGAAGTAGCTTCGGTTAAAGTGTTATGGAGAAATCAGCATGTTGAAGGAGTTACGTAGGAGACCGAGGCGGATATGATGGCTAGATACCCACATTTATTCTCTACCGGCTCAGTTCCAGCTTGAGGTTTTAGTTTTGACCTAAAATTCAATTTAGTTTTCGTATTCAGTTCATGTGCCCAAGTTTCTTTTATATATGTGGATGTATGTATGATTTGTGAATTCAGTTCAGCTATGTAGTTTGAATCAGAGATAGCCATGCTGTCAGTTTTTGGCTTAAATGATAAGTATATGAAGATGATAATTGGTTTCTCTACTTTTCTATATGTTTTCCAACATTTAGGATGAATGTTCCCAAGGAGTAGATATTGTTATACCCCGGAAGCCCAAAGATCAAACTCGAGAGTTGAAATGGAGAAAAACCTAAAATCTGGCACCAAACACAGAATGAGTTGTGAGGGGACCCTTGAGAGGAGCCCACGAGTAGCGATGTGACTCATGGGGAGGTCAGGGAATGAATTTGAAATTTTGGAATTTGGATCCCACGGACGTGACCACGAGTCGTTAGGTTATTCATGGGGTGGGTGAGTAAGGAAAATAGAAGAGGAGAGGTAGTGTACTTGACGGAAGGACCCAAAGAGTCGTGGTCAATCCCCACGATTCATGGGGAGGGTGGTGGTCAGCTGGCTGAGGAAATCTTGGTATTGAGGCAGTGTACATCACGAGTGGTGACCATGAGACGTGGTCACCCAGTAACGAGTCGTGATGTCTTCCATTATGATCCCAGGAGACATGTTGAGCAGTGTGCTTCACGGATCAAGCCACGAGTCATGGTTAGAGGGAACGAGTCATTAGGTCCCTCGTTGGGACCATCTGATAGTTATTTTCTGCAAATTTAGTAATGGCTTTTCCGTAATTCCTAAGGTCCTTAGGCCTAAATTACGTCGTTTTGAGTTAAGAATAGTGACTTTTAAAGGGGTTAAATTCATTTTAGGCCTTCTTTATTCATGCATGCAAGGTAAAATACTAGAGAGGGTGATCAAGCCTAGCATTCATCAATTCCTCTTCAATTTCTTCTTGGGCTATCAAAGAAATGTAAGAATCAGCTACCAACAGGTAGGGTTACGAATGGGTGATTTCTTTCACACCCATGCCCAATCCCTCTCTGAATCATGAATGTTCTATGTCTAATCTATGGGGTTTTAACCCAATGTATGAAGTTCCTAATTCTTTACATGGGTATGATTTAATTATGTTTCTACCATTGAATTATGAAGCATAGACGAGTTTTATAATGTTTTCAATGAAAAATCATTTTCTAGCTTTATGATTTAAAAAGCCCATTGATGAAAGGTTCATGAAAGATGAGATTGTGATGAATGTATGATGATGATGAGATATTATGATGAAAAGCATGTTTTTAAGCTACTCATGTTTATAATCATGTTTTCGATATGAATTGAGTATTTCAGAGTATGATAAAGCTTTAGGCAATGCCCACATGTTTAAGTATGATTGATGATTTTTTGAATTAAGCTTACCACATGGTTTTGGAGCGAAGGCTCCCAATATTCTTTTAGCTTGTGGTATATTTTGAGTTAAAGCTTCTCATACGACTGATTTCCGCTTTGAGATGTATTTGATTTATGAGATTCGTCAATAGACGATGTTGATCTTCATTGAAAAACGCTATAGAGCATATGCATGTTTTTGGGAGTAGTGTCTAGCATCGAGCAGGCTAAGGGTCGATCACCCTATGCCTCAGAACTATGCACCAATGTAGGTTTGTACTTATATATGTTACTTCAGGACCTCCCTTGTGAGCTATCCCCGACCCTATTAGCCCACGAGATTGATATCGATATCATGGTATCGTCCCTAGCCCTGGAAAGGCTTTAGACGGCTCTACCCACTTGAGTGTGATAGTTGGTACCACGTAAGCTCTATCGTGGTATGTCGGTTAAAAGACGAGTCTCCCATTGTTCCTCATGATTTCAGTTATGCATGTCCATTACTCATGAGATTTACATATGTATGCATGTTCTAAAGCAGGTTTTGACTCAATGTCCATTTTTAACTATAAGTATCAGATTTTAGCTTTGAGTCAATCGATTCAGTTACGACGTATGTTATGTTATGATGAGATCATGATTTCAGAAAGAATGCATGCAAGACCTACTCTCAGATTCTTAATGTTTATGTTTTACATTATGCATGTATTTAAATGATTTATTTACTTAAGCTGTTTTACTTACCTAGCATACTCGGTACATTCCACGTACTGACCAGATATTTTATGCTGTATCATTTCATGATACATGATTCGGCTCTCAAATTCAGCCCTATTTGTAGTCAGCTTATCAGAGTTAGCTTTTGCATTGTTGGTGAGTCCTCATCTCCTGAGGACTAGATTATTCAGATTTACTTATGTACTTTTGTTTCAGATTGTTGAGTTAGTTGAGGTCTCGTCCCATCAACTCGTCATGTTTAGAGGCTTTCCAAACACATGGTTGTACTCAACTTCAGATTGTGTACTCTAATGTTATGTTTAAGTTAGATTTCCACTATAAATATATTGTTGATTGTTCAGTTTCTTTGGTTGAGTTAGATGTATTCTTATGCCATGGGTCAACTTGGGGTCTCTTGGGGCTCCTTGTCCCATATTGCGATTCGTGCTCCCATTGGGATCATGACAGTTGAGGAACAAGGATGCAATTCTTGTAAAAATTTTAAGGTGGAATCAGTTTGTTGAGGGAGCTACGCGGGAAGCTGAAGCAGATATGATGGCTAGAAACCCATATCTTTTTCCTTCCATCTTAGTTCCAGCATAATGTACCAGTTTCCTTCTTAGTACTCTATTTAGTTTCATGTCAAGTTCGTGTCTCTCAGTTCCATTCAAGTTATAACATGCGTGTATTTTTTCATGAATTTTGTACAGTCATGTATCTCAATCCAGAGTCAGTCATTCTGTCAATTTTTAGTCTATAGCTTTTAGTTCTAGGATTGCAGCTCTTTCCCTATCTTTTGAGGTTATTTAGTCTCCATTCGATAATGAGTGTTCCCAAGGGGGAGATAGTGTAACATTCTAAAGTTTTCTATGACTAGACTCGGGATTTGAAATTTGCTCAGCAGAAAAATCTGCAAACTTTCCCCAGAATGACTCATGGTACGAGTCGCTATTTATCGTAATGGGTCATAGGAAGAGTCTTGGTAAGGTTCTGATGTTTTACTTCCCATACCATGAGTCGAGTGGGTACGAGTCGTGGTCTTAAGTCGTAGTCAGCATCTGCAAAGACAACCTTGATATGATGAGTCACAGTATGATTTGTGGTTTCCTGTAGCAAGTTGTGGTCAGGAGTCGTGGCATACCACTTGTTGTCAGGTCTTGGATATAGGAGTCATAGTATGAGTCATTGTGTAGTGTGATAGGTAATGGTTTGGAGTCGTAGGATAGAGGATTAGAGGAGGGACAAAGACTACCCACTGACCATCAGTACCCAGTGATGAGTTGTGGTGAGACCCATTTTATGGAGATTTAGAGAAATCGGGAAAAGGATGGCCTGTAACGAGTGGATACCATAAGTCGTGGTAGGGTGGTATGACTCATGGTACGAGTCGTGGTGATTGGTAGTTAGGAATTTTATTACAATTTTCATGGGC
Source organism: Datura wrightii (assembly GCA_035772735.1). Taxonomy (NCBI): domain Eukaryota; kingdom Viridiplantae; phylum Streptophyta; class Magnoliopsida; order Solanales; family Solanaceae; genus Datura; species Datura wrightii. Next base: position 41,759,423 of record JASDFA010000003.1, read on the forward strand.
TATATTCATAATTTTCTAAGCTTCTAACCCCTATAAGTGACGTTATTTTTGATATCTTAAAGGGTATATTAAGGGGTTTAATCTAGCATAAGTCCTTACTCTTTCAAAACAACAGTAGATTGAAGGTTCCCTCTCAAGATCAAAGCTAGGGTTCTTCATCAAATCTCTTCAAATTTTTCTTGGGTTTTCAAGACAAGTCTAGGAGTCAATTACCTAGTATGTAGGGTTATGAATTGGGGAATCCTTCCACCATCATGCCCTTTTTAAGTTCTATCCCATGATCTCCACTTCTCAAGTTCTACATAATGAAATTCTAGGGTTTGATTCAATTCAATAAAATTGTTCATTATATCTCTATGGGTTCAATTCTATCATGTTCCAATTGATGAAATATAGTTATTAGGGAAGATTTTATTTTCAATTTCTCCATGAATTGATGATCTCAAGCTTGTTATGATTATGCCCTATTATGCATGATTTATGAATTTCATGTTATGAGCCCATGATTTCTAGCATGATAAATTACCAAAGTATGCATGAATGTTTATGAATTGTTAAACTTATGATTTCATGATTTCTTTATGAAGCCTTATTCAAGTATTCAGATTTTATGATTTGGGTAAGCCCATGTTAAATCAACTATGTTTCATTATGATATTTAGCCGAGGCTCACAAAATATGTTTTAAAGAGATGTTTTGGAGTCGAGACTCCCAAGAGATCTTTATGAGCTATATACATGTTTTTGGGAGTAGTGTCTAGCATCGAGTAGACCAGGGATTCCGAGGACCACAGTCTCAGAACTATGAACCAACGTAGGTATATATTTTATACCTCTCGAGAGAGTGATTCCCCTACCCGAGGGCACACCTCTGATATCACACCTTGATTGTCCTATGACGTGGCAAAGCTTAGGATGGCTCTACCCATTTGAGCAAGATAGTTAGGGCATCATGTAAGCTCTATCATGATGGTGTAAGTTATGATGAGTCTCCCATTAATCCTATGATTTATGCATGTTTATGTCTATGAAATTGTGTCTCAAGTATGTTTTTACAAGGTTTTGCTTATGAGCTCAGTTATATTTAATTTATGTATAGTTTTGAAAGCCTTGAGCCTTATGTTCAGTTTATGATAAAAAAATCTCATAATCTACACTATCTCACTCTCATGTGGTCTTTATTGATTTGACTAGCATGTTTTACTTACATACTCTGTACATTCAAAGTATTGACCGCATACTTTATGTTGTATCATTTCATGATATAGGTTCGGGCAACCAGTTTCAGTGTCATTGTTAGCCTAGCTCTCGCTTCAGTCCAGCTTTGTCCCCGCTTGGGTGAGTCTTCATTTTCTGAGGATGTTATTAGTTTTATGTTTTTAGTATAATATGTCTATTCAGTTTCAGACGTAGTGAGCTAGCGGGCATGTTGCCCCATCAGCTCATCATAGTAGTAGAGGCTTTTCAGATAGCTATGTAAGGATTGGTCAGTGATGTTGGCTCGTGCTTACACTCATGCTCTTATGTTATGCATACTTCTGCTTATATTGCGTTTATGCTTTATTTCCGCTTAGTAATACTCTTATTGATTCTATGTATGTTTGTGAGTTAGTTGAAGTTATTCATGGTTCTAGGTCCTGTGTCTCAGTCCGGGTAGTTGCTCGAGTCATGACACCAACATCAAGCCATTTGATAATTTTCTTCTTTACCAATTCTTTCATAGCCTGATTTAGCCACCTTAGGATTCTATGCTGGAGAATTTATTCTTCTCTAATAACATTTTGTGTTCACAAATACCTAAAGGAATGTCTCCAATGTCAGCTTTGTCAAGCCAATAGACCTTCTACATTACCTCAGCCTTGTAAGCACTTTCTACACCTATTTATCAGTAAGAAAAGAGGAGACAATAACGGGTAACATATCATTGGCTCCCAAAAATATGTAACAGAGATGATCTGGAAAGGGCTTTACCTCAAGATTCGATGGTTCTCTAATAGATGATTTAGCTGGTGGAGTTGTTCTATTTTCAAAATCTAGCGAGTTCATCCTTAGCTTCTAAGGGGAATACCCAAGCCCCTCGAGGGAATTCACTACCTCCTTATAACCTTCCATATCAATGGCCTCATCATAGATTAATAAGATAGCCACCAAAACTTCACCATGATTTTTCCTCTAGTTGCATGTCTTTTACATCATCTATAACATTTATCTTATCGATCACTGAAATGCTTTCATATTATTTTGGAACCTTCATCCATCTGTCCACTGCAAAAATGGATTCTTAATCATTGACTCAAAATTTAATTCATTCCTTTCTGAGTCCATGATTTCACAATCTCCTCAGTTTTCATAATATCATGTTTTGTTTATCTTCTGCAATAATCTTCCTATCCATGTGTTTATCAGTTTCAAAATGTAGCACTTTACCACTCTGAGTGGTAATGGTGGAGCAATGTGTGTTGTGGCCTTCCTAATTCCCTTATTTGTTTGCAAATGAGGAGGGAAAAAATCTTCATTTCTATTTTTTACTTTTTGTGTCTTAAAATAAACGGTGGTGCATTTCCCTGAGAGCTCTTCAACTTAACTCTAGACTTATGAGGAGCTGGTAATTTACCAACTCATTAGGCTTTTAAGCATGAGCTTTTTGCATTATTTTCACATCAATTAGGAAGGTTTTATGCCTTTTCTCTTTGATTTTGCAAGTATTGAACCTAGACATGTAAAATAGAGTAATTGAACAAAAAGCATGATAAAGCTCAAAATTATAGTCATGTAAAAGTATGACGCAAGCGTTTTTAATAAAGAACCCAAATAGGGTGGGGTCGATCTGACAGGGAATAAGGTCAAATATAGAATAATTCTAGTACTTAAGCTTTTAAGTCTGTTACTTCCTAAAAGAGGGATTTTATAAAAGAAAATATACTTCCTAAAAGAGGGATTTTATAAAAGAAAATACGTAACGATGTTGAGGATATATTATTCTTTATCAAATTAATGCAAATAACTAGGGAAGTGTTTTAATGCCCCAGAAACTCAAAATTAATATCCAGGACTTAAATTAGAAAATCTGAAAAACTGCAGAAACGTCGCAGGACGGCCCACCTGACGAGTCGTTAAGTAACCTCACAACTCGTTAGGTGAGATGTAAGGAGGAGGCTGGTTAATGTAAAGGAGGGAGGCAGGGTACCTAACGAGGGACTTCACGAGTCGTGGTCACTGACCACGACCCGTTAGGTCACTCGTGGTCAGACCTGAGTTGAGAAAATCTTGTGTTGTCCAGTGTACTTGACGAATGAGGGCAACGAGTCGTGGTCCCCAGTAATGACTCATTATGTCCCCCATTACCAGCCCCAGTTAATTTTTAGCCAGTGTACCTGACGGGCATGACCACGAGTCGTGGTCAATCACCACGACCCGTTAGGTCACCTGTCAGTTTTTCCCAGCGATTTCTAAGGGCTATTTAGTAATTTTCTACCCTCCCAAGCTTTAAACTACGTCGTTTTAGCATTAATTTCAGACGTTTTAGTGGGGGTAACGGGTTCTCTTCCTCATTCCCCACTCAAACCCTCTAGAAACAGAACGTAGAGTTTTCTCTCAGAGTATTTCAAAGCAAGAGCTAGGGCAGATCTTTCCTATTCGATACTCAAGCGATTTCTCTAGGTCTCCTTGTCAGGTATGCGGGTATTCAACAAGCGAAATTATTCGACCCTTGTGTCCCCCACAATTCTTCCATAACTTCTCTATTAGTTTTTAGCCCTGAGTTTTTCGAATACGAAGAAATTTCATGTTATTGTTCGTCAATCTCTCATAGAATGATATTCTCGTTTATTATTAATATGAATTACATTAGTTCTTACTTAAATTATCGAGATTCTTGCAAGAGTGAATTGAAGCCCTTAATTCTTGTATGAAGATGATTTTGCTTGAAAATCTCCCTCTAGTGAATTAAGCATGTTTGGGCTGAATTTTCCTTGAAACTCTTATATATATGAAACGAGTAGATATTCCGTTAATAAGAATAATTTTATACTTCATAAATTAGTTTTCTTGAATTCTTCAGTTGTTGCTATATTACAGAATTCCTGTGTTGTTAGAATGAGTCAAATTCTCTATTAGTTGCTTAATAGTTCAGTTTAGTTAGAATGTAGAATCCCTTCAGAACTATGCAAAAATTGTCAGCTAATCAGTTTGATTGTAGAAATTCTCGAGGTGTAAGTAGTGCCTCCCAGACAACAGAATTAGAATCAGAATTCAGTTATTGGTCAACTAGGTAGTCATGACATTTTCAAATATATGGCTCTGACTTGCCCCAGGACCCCAATTCATATTCTAGTTTGTTCTTAGACGGTTACGATGCTTCTAGATGAGCTAGTCTGATCAGTGTAGAACCCAATTTCAGAATCTGGTCCGATAAGACTCTCAAGGTACTTTCAGTTATATGTCCCTGACTAGTCTTGTACCCCAGTTTTGAGCTATCAGCCTAGTAGGTCAGTATAGGTTTTCTAGTGGGAGAAGGACTTAGCACCGAGCGGACTCGGGTTCCAGTGCACCTAGGTTCCCAGAACTATGTTGCCAGCGTAGGTTACAGTTACGAATTATTGTCCTAATTGGCCCCAGACTTTTATGATCACCTAGTTCATGCCTTTATACCCTAGCAAGGTATATTGGGTCCTACCGGTGGGGTGTATACATCGGACTCCACGTATAGCTCACGTGGTTATATGTCGGTTATAGACTCTCCCACTAGTCAGTCCAGTCCAGTTTTAGAATAAGAATCTCAGTTCAGTTTCAGCCCTATCAGTTTAACTTAGTTCAATACAGTATCTCAGACTTAGTGTTTCAGACTTAGGGCATGTCCTTGACCATCAGAAAGGGTCATCTTGACCATTTCAGATTACATCAGTAGTTTTGTTCAGCTTACCTGTTTGTCATTGCGTGTCATTTCAGTTCAGACTTTATATTCAGTTATGTTTCTCCCACTTACTCAGTACATTCAAAGTACTGACACATACTTTTATGCTGTATCATTTCATGATACAGCTGTAGGTTCTCAGACATAGCACCGCTAGATGCCGTAGTTCAGATTCACCATCTCAACAGTTGAAGTGTGAGTCCTCATCATCCGAGGGCATTATTTCTTTCCTTCAGTCATTTATTAGTTTCAGTTAGACTTAGAGTTAGTTGGGGGCTTGTCCCATCAACTCCTCAGTTAGATGGCTTTCAGACAGACATGATTTCCAGATTTATCAGTATTTTTCAAATGTTTTCAACTTTATGTTCTCAGACTTGTCTTTCTTAAATGTTCTATGATATTGTTTCAAGTTCCTCTGTGCATGATTACTCAGAATACTAGTGAATGATAGACCAGGCGTTGACTTGGGGTCACTTGTGGGTCCAAGTACCATGTTACGTCCAGGGTGTAGGCTTGGGGCATGACAAACTTGGTATCAGAGCACTAGATTTAGAGTATCCTCGGAAAGTCTGAAAGCCACATCGAGTAGAGTCCTTTTCATGGGTGTGAAGCGCGCCACACTTATGACGTGGAGGCTACAAGATATTATTAGGAAAATCCCCTTTTGTTCATATTCTTTATCGTGCGTCAAAGTTCAATTCCATAAATGCTCTTCTAATTCGTGCTTTGTTTCGTTTCAGTGAACCATGCTTCCCAGACGCGGTAACAGAAGAAGGGCCGGTAATGCCAATAGAAATGTCTCACCAGCCTTGGTAGCTCCTCATGATGATTCAGTTTCTATCGCAGAGTTTAGAGCGTCCATTCAGTTACTGGCTCAGACCGTGACCAATCAGATGAATCAACAGGTGGTGTCGGTAAACACGAATGGGTTTACAACAGCGACAAGAGTGCGGGACTTCACCCGTATGAACCTTCCATTGTTTCAAGGATCTAAAGTGGGGGAGGACCTCCAAGAGTTTATAGATGAGGTCAGGAAGATTACCCATATTATGGGTGTCAACTCCTCTAAGAGTGTCAACTTAGCTGCCTGCCAGCTTAAAGGGGTAGCCCAGGTTTGGTATGAGCAGTGGAAGGATGGGCGGCTAGCGAAAGCAAGATCGTGTAGTGGGAGGAGTTCCACACAGCTTTCCTAGATCGGTTTTTACCTCGGGAGCTGAGGGAGGTTAAGATTGCAGAGTTTATGAACCTACGGCAGGGCAACTGGATAGTGGAGGAGTATGCTCTGGAGTTTACCAGACTATCAAAGTATGCTCCAGAGATGGTAGACGAGCCAAGGGCTCATATGCTAAAGTTCGTTAATGGAGTATCAAATCTAGTCCTCAAGGAGTGTAGGACCGTGATTTTAATCAAGGACATGGACCTCTCTAGCCTAATTATTTATGCCCAGCAGATTGAGGTAGAGAAGCTGAAGATATGGAACGTAAGAACAAGAGGGCAAGAACTGGTCATTCATATTTTGGCCACCAGAGATCTGGCGGTGGTAGCCGCCCATAGCAGCAACAGCAGAGGGCCCCAATACCTAGCTCAGCCAGCGCCCCAACCTTTAAGTCCCGCCAGGATAGAAGGGGTGGGTCATCTGGAACTCAGTCTCAGGCTCACAGTACAGGGAACAGGTATCCAGTTTGCCCCAAGTGCGGTAAGAATCATCTTGGAGAGTGTCTACCGGGCAGGGAGGGCTGTTTCGATTGTGGACAACTCGAGCATCGAATTAAAGAATGTCTATTAGCAGGACAGGGAAGATCACAATCCACTACCTCAGCAGCTATAGCAGGCCGACCAGCTCAGCATGCCAATTCATCAGGTACAGATGGCAGTCAGCACCAAAATCGTTTCTATGCTCTATCTTCTCGTTAGGATCAGGAAAGCTTACCTGACGTAGTTACTAGTATGTTACGTCTCTTCCATCTAGACGTATATGCACTCTTATATCCAGGAGCTACTCTTTTGTTCGTGACTCCTTATATAGCAGTTCAGTTCAATATAGGTCCATAGGTCCTCTCAAAACCATTCTCACTCTCCACCCTAGTTGGCGAGTTAGTTAGAGCCAACCGGGTGTATAGAAATTGCCCAATCTCAGTCCTAAACAAAGTAATTCGAGCTGATCTCATAGAGATAGACATGGTCGACTTCGACCTTATTCTCAGCATGGATTGGTTACACTCCTTCTATGCCTCAGTTAATTGCAGAACTAGAGTTGTCATGTTCTAGTTTCCTAATGAGCCAGTATTAGAATGGACGGGCAACAGTTCAGTGCCTAAGGGTAGGTTTATTTCCTACCTTAAGGCCTAGAAACTCATTTCCAAAGGATGTCTATATCATCTAGTTTGGATCAAGGATTCCAACTCTGAGACCCCAGCCATTCATTCAGTTCTAGTTTTCAGCGTGTTTCTAGATATATTTCCTGAAGATCTTCCCGGAGTTCCCCTTGAATGGGAAATAGACTTCGGAATAGATCTCCTCCCAGACACTCAGCCCATCTCCATCCCTCCTTACAAAATGGCTCCCGCTGAGCTTAAAGAGTTGAAGGAGAAGCTAAAAGATCTTCTTGACAAGGGTTTTATCATACCCAACATCTCTCCCTGGGGTGCTTTAGTGCTATTCGTGCGCAAGAAAGATGGTACCCTCAGAATGTGCATAGATTACCGTCAGCTGAACAAGGTCACAGTTAAGAATAAGTACCCTCTTCCCAAAATTAATGACCTGTTTGACCAACTTCAAGGATCCAGTTGTTTCTCCAACATAAATCTCAGGTCAGGGTACCATTAGTTAAGAGTTAGAGAGAGTGACATATCGAAAACAGCATTCAGAACTCGGCATGGTCACTACGAGTTTGTGGTGATGTCCTTTGGGTTAACAAACGCCCCAGCAACCTTCATGGATTTGATGAATAGGGTTTTCAAGCAGTACCTGGATATGTTCGTCATTGTTTTTATCGACGACATTCTGGTGTACTACAGAAATGAAGATCATGCCAATCACCTAAGATTAACATTATAGACTCTCAAAGATTTCCAGTTATTCACCAAGTTCAGCAAGTGTGAATTCTGGTTGAAGTCTGTGACTTTCTTGGGTCATATGGTCTCAGGTGAAGGGATACAAGTAGATCCTCATAAGATAGCAACAATGAAGGATTGGCCCAGACCTACCTCTCCTACTGAAATCAGGAGTTTTCTGGGCTTAGCGGGTTATTAGTGACGGTTTGTGGAAGGTTTCTCCTCCCTAGAATCTCCTCTGACCAAGTTAACTCAGAAGAAGATGAAATTCCAATGGTTAGACGAGTGTGAGAAGAGTTTCCAGGAGTTGAAGACTCGACTCACTATCGCTCTAGTGTTAACCTTACCAAAAGGATCAGATGGGTTAGTTGTTTATTGTGACGCTTCCAGAGTTGGACTCGGTTGTGTTCTGATGTAGCGGGGCAAAGTGATAGCCTATGCCTCTAGACAACTCAAAGTTCATGAGAAGATTTATCCAACTCATGACTTGGAGTTGGCAGCGGTGGTATTCGCGTTAAAAATATAGAGACACTACATGTACGACACTCACGTGGATGTGTTCACAGATCACAAGAGCCTTCAGTATGTGTTCAACCAGAAGGACTTAAACCTGTGTCAGAGACGGTGGTTGGAACTACTAAAGGATTATGACATGACTGTGCTGTATCACCCAGGTAAGGCCAATGTGGTGGCCGACGCCCTAAGCAGACGATCTATGGGAAGTGTGGCTCACATTGAGGAAGGCAAGAGGGAGTTAGCGAAAGAAGTGCACAGGCTAGCCCGGTTAGGGGTGCCGTTGGTGGATTCAGCCGAAGGTGGCGTGGTAATGCAAAGCGGGTCAGATTCATCTTTGGTAGTTGAAGGAAAATCCAGATAGGATGAGGATTCCACTTTACTTAAACTTAAGGAAGCAATCCTTAGAAAAGAGATAGAAGCTTTCTCCCAAGGAGGAGACGGGGTGCTCCATTACCAGGGCAGGTTGTGTGTACCAGATGTTGGTAAGTTGAGACAATAGATACTAGCCGAGGCACATAACTCGAGATACTTTATTCACCCTGGTGCTACTAAAATGTACTGCGACTTGCGAGATATTTACTGGTGGAACGACATGAAAAGGGATATCGCCGAATTTGTAGCGCAGTGCCCGAATTGCCAGCAAGTCAAGGTAGAACACCAGAGACCCAGAGGCATGACTCAAGATTTCGGTATACCCACATGGAAGTGGGAAGAAGTGAATATGGCCTTCATTACAGGTCTACCCCGAACTCAACAACAACATGACTTGATCTGGGTGGTAGTAGATCGGATGACTATGTCAACTCACATCCACCCAGTCAAAACCACAGATTCAGCCGAAGACTATGCCAAACTTTACATCCGAGAGTTAGTTAGGCTCCATGGGGTGCCCTTGGCAATCATTTCAAATAGGAGAAACACAGTTTACCTCACACTTTTGGAAGTCCTTTCTGAAGGGACTAGGCACTCAAGTCAAACTCAACACTGCTTTTCATCCGCAGACCGATGGGAAAGCTGAGAGGACCATTCAAACCCTAGAAGATATGCTAAGAGTGTGCGTAATTGATTTTAAGGTAATTGGGATGACCATTTACCTCTTATCGAGTTTGCGTACAACAACAACTACTATTCTAGCATCCAGATGGCCCCATTTGAAGCCTTGTATGGTAGAAGGTGTAGATCTCCTATAGGGTGGTTTGAAGTTGGTGAAGCTACCTTGATAGGGCCAGACTCGGATCACGAGGCAATGCAGAAAGTTCAGCTCATCCAAGAAAGGTTGAAAATAACTCAGAGCCGCCAGAAATCTTATGCCGATGTGCGGAGAAGAGAGTTGGAGTTTGCAGTTGATGACTGGGTATACCTAAAAATTACTCCCATGAAAGGGGTGATGAAGTTTGGAAAGAAAGGGAAGCTCAGTCCGAGGTATGTGGCACCTTATAGAATTTTAAGGCGTATCAGCAATGTGGCCTATGAACTAGAGTTACCTTTAGAACTAGCAGCTGTACATCTAGTTTTCCATGTGTCACTTCTGAAGAAGTGCGTTGGAGATCCAACTTCAGTTGTGCCATTGGACAGCGTGGGAATAAAGGATAGTCTCTCATATGAGGAGGTACCAGTCTAGATCCTTGACCGTTAGGTTCGTAAGCTAAGAAACAAGGAGATAGCTTCAGTCAAGGTTTTATGGAAAAATCAGCAGGTTGAAGGAGCTACGTGGGAGGCCGAAGCAGATATGATGGCCAAATACCCGCATTTGTTCTCTATCGGCTCTAGCACAATTTGAGATATTATTTTTTACCCTAGAACTCAATTTTGTTTTCATGACTTAGTTCAGGTGTTCAAGTCTCTTTTATGTTTTTGAATGTATGTATGAAAAGAGAATTCAGTTTAGTTATGTATTTTGAAACGGAGGTAGTTGTTCCGTCAGTTTTGGAGTTAAATGAATAGTATCTGGAACCTTCATTGTTATTCTCTGCTTTCCTGTGTGTTTTCTAACATTCAAGGATGAATGTTTCCAAGGGGGAGATATTGTAATGCCCCGAAAACTCAAAATTAATATTCGGGACTTAAATCAGAAAATCTAGAAAACTGCAGAAATGTAGCAGGACGGCCCACTAGACGAGTCCTTAAGTAACCTCACGACCCGTTAGATGATCCAGGAGGAGGAGGCTGGTTAATGTAAAGGAGGGAGGCAGGGTACCTAACGAGAGACTTCACTAGTCGTGGTCACTGACCACGACCCATTAGGTCACTCGTGGTCAGACCTGAGTTGAGAAAATGTTGTGTTGTCCAGTGTACTTGATGAATGGGGACAACGAGTCGTGGACCCCTTACCTACTCGTTATGTCCCCCATTACCATCCCCAATTAATTTTTAGCCAGTGTACCTGACGGGCGTGACAACGAGTCGTGGTCAGTCACCACGACTCATTAGGTCACTCGTTAGGGTCACCAGGCAGTTTTTCCAAGAGATTTCCTAAGGGCTATTTAGTAATTTCCTACCCACCCAAGCTTTAAACTAAGTCGTTTTAGCATTAATTTAAGACGTTTTAGTGGGGGTAATGGGTTCTCTTCCTCATACCCCACACAAACCCTCTAGAAACAGAACGTAGAGTTCTCTCTCAAAGTATTTCAGAGCAAGAGCTAGGGCAGATCTTTCCTCTTTGATTCTCAAGCGATTTCTATAGGTTTCTTCGTCAGGTATGTGGGTATTCAACAAGGGAAATTATTCTTCCCTTTTGTACCCCAAAGTTCTTCCATAACTTCTCTATTAGTTTTTAGCCCTGAGTTTTTTGAATACGAAGAAATTTCATGTTATTGTTCGTCAATCTCTCATAGAATGATATTCTCGTTTATTATTGATATGAATTCCATCAGTTCTTACTTAAATTATTGAGATTCTTGAAAGACTGAATTGAAGCCCTGAATTCTTATATGAAGATGATTTTGCTTGAAAATCTCCCTCTAGTGAATTAAGCATGTTTCGGCTGAAATTTCCTTGAAACTCTTATATATATGAAACGAGCAGATATTCCATTAATAAGAATAATTTTAGACTTAATAAATTAGTTTTCTTGAGTTCTTCAATTGTTTCTATATTATGGAATTCCCGTGTTGTTGGAATGAGTCGAATTCTCTATTAGCTGCTTAATTGTTCAGTTTAGTTAGAATGTAGAATCCCTTCAAAAATTGTCAGCTAATCAGTTTGACTATAGAAATTCTCAAGGTGTTAGTAGTACCTCCCAAACAACTGAATTAGAATCAAAATTCAGTTATTAGTCCACTAGGCAGTCATGACATTTATGATATATGGCTCTGACTTGCCCGAGGACCCCAGTTTAGATTTCAATTTGTTCTTAGACGGTTACGACACTTCCAGATAAGCAGCTCTGATCAGTCGAGAACCCAGTTTCAGAATCTGGTCCAACAAGACTCTCAAGGTACTTTCAGTTATATGTACCTGACTAGTCTTGGACCCCAGTTTTGAGCTATCAACCTAGTAGTTCAGTATAGGTTTTCCAGTGGGGGCAGGACTTAGCACCGAGCAGATTGGGGTTCCAGCGCACCCAGGTTCCCAAAACTACATTGCCAGCGTAGGTTACAGTTACAAATTATTGGCCTGATTTTCCCCAGACTTTTGTGATCACCTAATTCATGCCTTTATACCCTGGCAAGGTATATTGGGTCCTACCGGTGGGGTGTATACATCGGACTTCACTTCTCTGTTACGTGGTTATATGTCTGTTACAGACTCTACCACTAGCCAGTCTAGTCCATTTTCAGAATAAGAATCTCAATTCAGTTTCAGCCCTATCAATTTAACTCAGTTCAGTACAGTATCTCAGACATAGTGTTTCAGACTTATGGCATGTCCTTGACCATCAGACAGGGTCATCTTGACCATTTCAAATTACATTAGTAGTTCAATTCAGCTTACCTATTGGTCATTGCGTGTCATTTCAGTTTAGACTTTATATTCAGTTATGTTTCTCCCACTTACTCAGTATATTCAAAGTACTGATGCATACTTTTATGCTGTATCATTTCATGATACAGCTACAGGTTCTCAGAGTCAGCACCGCTAGACGCCGCAGTTCAGATTCTCAAGCTCAGCAGTTGAAGTGTGAGTCCTCATCATTCGAGGGCATTATTTCTTTCCTTCAGTCATTTATTGGTTTCAGTTAGACTTAGAGTTAGCTGGGGGCTTGTCCCAGCAACTCCTCAGTTAGATGGCTTTTAGGCAGACATGATTTCCAGATTTGTTAGTATTATTCAAATGTTTTGAAATTTATGTTTTCAGACTTGTCTTTCATAAATGTTTTATGATATTGTTTCAAGTTCCGTTGTGCATGATTACTCAAAATACTAGTGAATGATAGACCAGGGGTTGACTTGGGGTCACTTGTGGCTCCAAGTAACATGTTATGTCCAGGGTGTAGGCTTTGGGCGTGACAACTGTCCCCATAGATTCATAACTAGTTCGGGTTTTACACTCGTGATCTTTCCCAATACTTGCTTGTAAAACTGATATCTAGGATTTATCCAAATGGCTGGTTCGTGTCTATTGGATAACTATACTCAATCACCAGATTAGGTCTCACGAGTGATTCCATTTCTACTGTTATCAATTTTTTCCAAATAAACTATCCTACGTTCGCAACTCAAGTCATACAGTGACCCATAAAGATCAAGGCTTTGTTGTAATTCTCTTTTCCTAATTTCTACTTCTCTAGATTCAAGCAAGTAAAGAATTTGGGCATGTCCTAATGTTGTTCTCTGTTAAGAAACATTAAAGACGAAGAGAATACAATATAAACATTAGCATTGGTTTAGAATCACATTGTGTGAATCCTAGTTTGTTAATTCACCATGGTTTCCAAAACCCTTGTTGCAGATGTTTTAGCCTCTCATTATTGTAAGAGAATTATACGCATTCATCAATAAACACATAATTTAGAACTTACAAAGATGATTGGCAGAAAACCCACTTGATTATTTCAAGAATTAATGAAGAACAATTAAAGAACAATGGAAGAATCATTAGCAAGAAATCTCCCAAAAGTTGCTCTCAATAATCCCAAAAAGTCAAAAACCTCTCTCAACAAACGAATTATGTTCTTCTTCTAACAAAAATAACCTAGAAAAGTATTTATACAAATAATTAAAAACTTTTCCTAAATTGACAGGGAAACTGGTTAAACTGCCACCGACTTCACCTACTACCCATACCATGATTGTACGGGTCATATCTTCACTCGTATGTTGGCTGGCTTTTATAATTTTTACTATGTGTTTGAAGTTGGTACAACTTATACCATAAACCTACAAGTTATACTATCTTTTCGTAGTCTGAGCCTGAAACTTCTAGCATCCTATGATTATTTCCACTAGTGGCTTGGTATGGTTCGTACCTTTATACTAGGACTCATGACTTCTTGTCGTACCTTGAGTTCTGCCTTTCTTCAATTCTTTTGATGTTCACCACGGCTCCTTGGTATGGGTTGTTGGTACATAAACGACTCATGGTTTCTAGCCGTACCAAGAGACTGACTCAATGCAATTTCCTCTGAATTTTATCACGACTGCCTTGGTACGGCTCGTACCAAGAGTTGTACTTTGGCTCTTTGGTTTAGCACATCTTCTGGACTTTTTCATGATTCTCTGTACAGCTCGTACCAGAATGGTACGGATCGTACTGAGGTTCGTACTTAGTCCTTTTTCTGTATTTTTCACTGCTTCTGCACATTTCAATTCCAACACCTAATTTCCCTAAAAATAAAGTAAAAGTGTATCATATCGATATAAAACATACCAAAGTCCATGCTTATTTTCTTAGTTTTATGTGTTGAAAGTGCTGTAAACCTACAAAACATCAACACTCTCAACGTAAGACTTTTGCATATCCTTAGGCAAACAAAACAAAATAATAAAACGATGCTTAACTAGAAAGTAAACTAGAAGACCTACAACCAATACATCAAAATTTGCACAACGAACCATTATCAGACATTGACCCTTTTTTCATTCAAACCAAGTCAACTATGTACTCGTGCAACTATAACTCATGATATAAAAGGATCAAGATATGACATCTAACTATCAGCTGAGAATCAAGCTATCACTAGCGCTAATCACACAGACAATTGGCAGAATATAATATAAACAAAGTATCCTCACAGCAAATGAAGTCCCCAAAACTCACAGATATATAGAAATATGAAACTAGGGACTAAGCAAGTAAGACTCTCACTCTCACAATGATGTTCCAAATACTACACATCATATACCATATGCTTACCCTTATTTTCTCTACTTCGGCTTTTCAGACAATCAGGCTAGGATCACTATAGGACTTTTCTTGTCTTGTAATGTAGGCTTCAGATTGGGTATGGTAAATATGGAATGTAGTGACTAAACCCTCCTTGACACTACATACTTGGCTTCATTTTCACTTTATAACCCCTTTTTTCACTTTTTCCGCTTTTCCTCCTTTTTTCTCTACTTCAATGCAATGTGTGAGTGTGGTGTATTTTTCTCATCTTTTTTCAATTTTTTCTCTTTTTTTTCTTTTTCTTTTCTTTTCAGCTCTTCTTTTATTCATTTTTCTTTTCACACCACAACCCACTTTTTCTTTGATTTTTTTCTTTCTTTTTCACCTCCTCACAGATTACGCATCCCTACTATAGCCACCCTCAACTTAGGCATTTTTCCTAAGTCGAGGTTCACAATGTCTAAGGAGGGACTAGGGCCAAACATGTTTATTATAAACAATGGAAAAGGTGAATGGGTAATCAAAGAAAAATGGTCAATTTTAGGCTCAAAGTCGGGATCAAGGGATTCATTTTTATTTCGTTGGGTCATTTAGCCTAAAGTGGCTAAAATAAAAAACAACCTATGATCCTTTTATAACAAACTATGGTACAACCTATGTAAGGACCAACTAGACTAGTTCTAGATCCTCAACACAATATTGAACTGAGTATAAATCCTCACTCACCCACAATGCATGTTTGCATTAATTCGATCTATCTAGTTCATGCATAGCTAAGCTATAATTATATATGCTAATTGACAAAATGCCATATAAAGATCCACAGAAATCATGCATTGCAGTCAACATATACAGCTAGACAACCAAAAATCTTTAGACAGGGTTATTGTTTCAACTTTTCAAAACATGTGCCTTTATTGGCTGTAAAGTACTCCTAACTACTTCTAGATAAAAAATACAAAACAAAATCCTAAATATGTCAGTTTTACTAGATAACATTTCTGAAGAAAAAAATACAGCAACAAAAACCCTCGGACGAATGTCAAAACCCCAAAAAATACAAGTACAACCCTATTTTTTTCAAAAGCATGCTTCATCCTCAAAGCATAAAATGTAAGAACAAGGAAAGGGGCATACATGTGGAGCTTTAAGTACTCCTGTCATCCTGCGGAGGCGGTACCTCTTCTGCAATAGTGGTGCTAGAAGTAGCCGTCGCACTCAATGAGACATCACTTGGGAGAATGTTTACCCCCTAAACAGTAGAAATCGCCTCAGCAAGCTCAATATCATCTCGGGCTGAATGTGGCTCATCTAAAGGATCCTTGCCACCGGCAAGCTGAGCTCCTCTATCCTATGGCTCGCTAATACCACTCTGACATATGCTCGTCATGAGTTTTTATATTGTCCACTCTCGCCCGCTTGCGCTCCTTTTTGTCTTTCCTCTTTCTCTTCTTTCTTGAGGACTCGTCTTCAACCTCCGCCGAGACAATCTTCTTTCTTTTTCCTCCATCGACCGTTGTCGGAGCGTATGCCTCCAAATCTAGCTCCTTGTCGAGCTCAGCATATAACTCTGAGATGGTGGGGGCTCATAATATTGTCGGCTGTCTAGACGACAACCTGGCTACCTAGCTCCGAAAATACCCCAAATTTTCTCTAAGGCTACCCATGTTCTTCTGAGCAACCAGGCGCTCAAAACTATCCAACCGGCCATGCGACAATCTCACAGCCTCATTAATCTTGACCTTCACCTAAGGCTTGACATTTTCTATCATTGATTTGACCTTTTTCTCGATCACTATCAGCTCTTGACCATTTTCGGGAGGAACTCCTTTGGGACCAATATATAACCAGTTGGGGTCTGGTGTGGCATGTCTAATGGCGGTGTGGAGGAAGTACTGAGAGCTACATCTGTGTGGCAGACCTCTATATCTGAAATCTCTCCCCGCTCCATTGAAGTGGGGGAATCAACATGCTCGACCCCAAATTCCTATGGTAGTGGGACTGCAGAAGGAAGTCTAACCCAGCTAATTGGGTTCATGTCATCCCGTATAAGGCCTTTATATGCAGTCTACTGGCCTCTAATCAATTAATTTACCTTCATTTTTTCCTTAAGGCCTACCTCCATGCATAACCTGTACACGAGACTAGTGGACTAGTCACCCAATTAACTTTCTGCTTGTCCTCGGCTAAAACTCCAGCTAGCCATTTCACTTGGCTCTGCCTCTCCTCAAAACCCAGCTGTTTTACCTTTTTTAGAGCTTCTACTCGGTACTCAAACTCAGTTGTGGTCTCTGGAGCTATGAACTGAGGCCCATATAATATCCATGTAATGGTCCGCTCAGAGATGTCAACTACTTGTCCCTGAACCATCATACTCTCAAGCTTGGACTGTTCTTTCAATTTTTCCCACCTTTTGCTTTCGGCTCCATTGTGGCAAACTAATTAGCATAGAACTCCCCGACCATCTCGGTATTGTATTTTTCCAGAGTTCTATCCACCCATTCAAATTCATAGAAAATAAAAATCCGTTTCATTTCCTCAACCTCATTCAAGGCACTGGCGAGGATCCATGGTTCTTCCTGTATAATCCGCCTTGGATGATTCTTTGAGTTGAGAGAGAGACTCTTCTCATAAATCTCTTAAGCACCGAGCACTCTCCACCTAATAGTGCGATTCTCCCGTGGCGGAGTTTGATCACCTTCCTCCTCATTGGACACATTATCACCATTTCTGGATTAGGTCTCCTCGGACGCGTCTTCCTCATTAGAGCCACTCCCGGACTCTTGGGGTTGCTCCCCTGCTCCCTCATCAAATTACGGAGCAACAACTGTAGCTTCAGCTTGAATGTTGGTCTAGGCCCTAGTTATCCTGGCTTATCAGTGTCAGAGGTCACAACTTGGTAATCCTCCGTTGAACCACTAGGGGTGTTCCGTGCTTGATTAGAGTCGAAGGGCTCATCACTCAATGTGCTTTGAGCTGCTATTTCAGCTCTACCCCGCTTGTCTTGGGGCTTATTCTTTGATATTCTTTTGAACGTCATTATACCTGTGCAGAAAAAGGATAGTATGTTTGATTTGAGAAAAAAAAAAGAAAAATATCCTCTGAAATTTTTCATGAGTCTATAGTATGGATTATACCCAGGTGGTACGTTTAGTGCTTCTGGTACAACTCCTTGGTACTATTCGTACTAGGAGTCATATGAGGATTTCCCTAGAATTATAATGTTATGTATTTTGGTACGACTCATGTTACAGATCATGATTAGATTCTACGAGTCGTACAAAGGGTCGTACTGTTACTTTTGAACTTTGACCCTTTCAGATTCATGGTACGATCAGTAGGTAAGACTCATAGTAGGATACCACAGATGTTACTAGGTTCCGTACTAGGATTTTCACTTTCCATGACTTGGGACAGTCCCAACGAGCCATCATAGAAGTCATAGTACTTTACTATGAGTTGTAGGAGGCTCGTGAAGCCTATCCTCACCTTATTTTATGTTTAGTTATTCAAGTAAACATGTTCCTAGATGGGTACTCAAAATTCCCCATATTAGGTATACATTTTTGATTATTTTTACCTACCCAGCTAGCCCCCAACACGCTTCACACCTGTAACTCATTTATTTTAATCAAGTTTCATTATTTGAGCAACTTAATACCTAAACCCTTTCAGTACATAAGCACAACTCGCTTCTGATCACATTCTTTATCCTCACTTTCATAAGTTTTGGGGAATCACAGTGTAGTTTCATCAGTCACATAGCAGGATTCTCACATATAAACAACAACACTTGTAATTTTAAGTTCTTGCTTTCTTCAAGTTCTAGGATACGAAATCAAAGAACTCGTGCAGATTACTTGCATAGAATTGAGCTTCAACAACTTTAGCTTGAGTTACATGTGTGAGGATTATGGGTGATAATCGTGGGTTGAGAGTTATGTGTGTTTGGAGTGGTGGTCCAAATGAGATATGATTTAAATAGGTTAGGGCGGATTTTACAAATCTGGGTTAAGTCGGGTCAATTTCATCAATTTAGCCCATCATGACTTGTAGGTTTGACCTACGACTCGTCACTTGGACTCGTAATAAAAGACTTATAGGACTTACCTAGGGACCTACCAGTGCATGACACGAATCGTCCCATGAAGGTACAAATTGTACTATGTCTCATAGATCATTACTTTCTGCACTTCCACTCTAACATGGTTCACTATTACAGTGGGTACTATGACTTATAGAATGTAGGTACAATTCGTAATGACCAACCATAACATGAACTTATATTTATGCTTTTCACCACAGACGATACTATGAGCCGTACAATCCTCTTACGATTTGTATGTAGGCTCAAAGAATAGGTCTGTTCTATAATTTTTCACTCACTAGTTTTGTTTCACCAGCAAACTGAACACACTTGAGTTAAGATACTTGGGTTGCCACCTAAGAAGTGCTTGATTTAATGTCGTGGCACAATGCATGTGGTCTGGTTACTTAGACTTCACCAAACCACCTCATGGGTTGCCTCCAAAGAAGCACTTGATTTAACGCCACAAAATGACACATGTCCCTGACTACTCAGAATTCATCAAGAGACTCTAAATCATCTTTGATTGCTGATACAACCCTGAACTCATTGGGTTGCTTCATTGACCGGCAAACATTAAAGGGGACCTCCTCCTTATTGTTCTTGGACTTCAATTGGCCAACCTTGACATCTACCAGAGCTCTCCCAGTGGCAAGGAATGATCACCCCAAAATAATAGGGACCTCAAAATCAACCTCGCTATCTAAGATCACAAAGTCCACTGGGAAGATAAACCGATTCACCACTAATTTTTTAACTGTGCGGTCCGCCATTAATAGCTGAATTGATGTCGATGTGGGTGCTCCAAAGCCCAACTTCTTAAACACAGCTAATGGCATCTATCTAATGCTAGATCCTAAATCACATAGTGCCTTCATCAACTCAATGTCACCGAACTTACAATGAATGGTGAAAAGACACCTGGATCCTCTTTCATCTGGCCAAGGATCTGTGAAACTATGGCACTGCAATGATGCAAATTACCTGTCACGCCCCGCCTTGGGAGGCATGACTGGCACCTGGTGCCCTACTAAGACCTGGACTGCTGGACTACTAAGCCTAAGCACTTATGGTGCCAGGCTGGCTCTAACTCTGGATTCATGGAACCAACGGGCTATACAATGACTGTAAATACAGCCTCCGGCCGACTAGGCCTATATCCACCTGTAAGACAACAACATCTAATTAGAACAACAGTAGTTTAAAGGAACCTATGCGGGCCGACAAGGCCACCATGCTGACTAGTTTCAATGAAACTCTAAATCAAATGCTAAACTACTCTGTGACCGGCAAGGTCACCAACTATCAACTGAATAAGGCCTCACATGGCCATCATAAACAACTAAAACATACACACGGCCTCACACGACCGGTACAACTAACCACAGGGAATATACAATTTGTAAGCCTCTAAGAATACTGATAGGATGGTCGGGAAAGGGCCCCGGCCTACCCATACTGTACAACAAAAGAAAAGGAATAAACCTCTAGCTGTCTAGCTCCGGATGACAGGAGCTGATAACTCCGTGTGCTAGTTGGAATTACGAGGGATCGACTCCTCATCTATGAGTACCTGCAGGCAAGTAATTCAGCGCCCCCAAACAGGCGTCAGTACCACTGGTACCGAGTATGCAAAGCAAAACTGAACATAACTGAATATAAAATGTAAACTGGTAGTTACTGAAATGACAGAGGCTAGCTAAAATTGTCTGGAATAGCAAAATCTGTACCGAGCTTAACTGTACTAGAAAGGATATAAGAATCATACTTGTCGATGCGACGTCCTTCTATTTATCAACTTAATAAGTAACATATATATATATATATATATATAGCATACAAGAACCTATACTAGCCCCTATAAACTAGAAGGTGCCAATCAACATGCAATCTATATACCCCTACCCGGGCCAAACCATCCAAAAATAAATTCACTCCACTCACCTACTAACTACGAGCATCCCACCGGCCCCCTGGGTATGCAGCTTGGGATCTCTGGGCCCCTAACTATAACTGTATCTGAGTCCGGAGGACTCCTGTAACTGTAATCTGAGATCTATATCTGTAATTTGTAATTTGTGCCCTGGGCGCAAGCGCTCGACAGGGTATACTGTAATGCTGATCAACCTGCTATGGGGAATGTTGCATCCCATCTTCGTCCTACCGCGGACAGCATGCCACTCCTTGGAGTGACGTATGCTCACCCTCTAGCGGGCGAGTCGACACAACTATTAACCCTGGGGCGGCAAGGAAGCTCTAAGGGTGCCCACATAACACAATCAGGTCTCAACAAACAACAATAATCACATATAACATGTATAATAAATCTGATAATACCGTTCATGTTCTGTTATTCTATTCTGAATCTCTAGCTGAATTACACTGAATCTGATACTATGTCTGAAATAATATCTCGCTGTTTGATACTAATTTACTGACTTTTATTCTGATTACGGCATAATAATAAAAATCATATTTACTGAATTCACACAGAGCTTAATACTCGGCTTCTGGAATTTTGTTCTAGAATTTATTCTATTTTACTATACTAGAATTACTAACTTGCCGAAGAAACTGCCTTTACATACCTCAGTTACTGACTTCTTGACCAACTGTCGTAACTCAGCCAATATCCAGCTATTTCTTCCAACTGCGTTCATATTTATAGCAATTAGAACTAAATTCATCAATAATCCGGAAGAAAATGCTACTTTGAATATATATATAGCCAAACTTTGACTTATCGGAAAACAGCTGAAAACTCGCTATTTCTCGGAAGTCCAGAAGGGAGAAATACTCACTTTACGGCTAAGAGTATATTAACACTAGTTTAGAGTAAATCCACTTACTTTGACTCGGCGGGTTGCCGCTTCGCCAGACGATTCTTACGAAACTAACTCCGTAGGAATGCTCTATATAGCTTTATACTTCGGTACACGAAGTTAATTTGAGTTTGGACCGCGTTTGACGGCGTAGTCAGAAGGGATTTTATGAAAACCCTTTGTCTACCCTATTTTTTTTCGTTCTCTGGAAATGAAAAATGGAAAGTGACCAAAAAAAACCGAAGTGGGGCTTTATATACTTGGACCTGAACCCCCCCGTCGTGGCACGGTGGCCATCACGGAGGGGAATCCTCCGTGACACGCTTCCTGTCACGGAGGGTCTTTGCCTGACTTCCTCTTTAAGTTTCATTTGTCGAATGCGATTTATAAGTCGCATTTGCCTTGCGATGCTCCGACTTGGCGCTTGTCCGGTCTTCCCCCGGGCCTTTTCCTAGCATGTATGGCATTCTAAATCTCTTAACCAACATGCAAATAGGCCATCTAAATGTCAAGAATTTATGGGTGTAACATTACCAATCGGCTCATATCTCATGGACCTCTTCCTAGTCACAAGGTCCTTCATAAATTTGGCATATCCTGACATTTTCTCCAACGCCTCAACCAATGGTATATTCACAAACAACTATTTTAGCATAGAGAGAAATTTCTTAAACTTACCATCTTCCTCCTCCTTCTTCATCCTCTTGGGAAATGGTGGCTCTTGTTGAGGATAACACTATACACCTGTGTGGCCCCTTGTTCCTTCCTTTTATCAACTCCAGACCCATTTGCACCAACTGGAGTCTCAGTCAACTTAGCCTCACCCGCAAGCTCTGGGTCAGCAACCTCATCATCCTCATTAAGCTTGATCTCCTTCTATCTTTCCATTTCAACTACAACCGGCAGAGGAGGATAAACATTAGTCTTTCTAGTCCTAGTCATCACCGCCATACAATGACTATCATTCTTTAAATTTTGGACGGTGTTGCTAGGAAGTATCCCCTTTTGCCTCTGTTAGGGATGCAGACATACTGCCAAGCTGCTGCTCAATCTGCTTTATTGTTGTAGCGTGAGATTCAACCTTCTGGCCTATGCTAGATATGTGACCCTAATATCCTTCAGTTGCTCGTTGGTTGATTTGGCCCTTTGTAGCAGCTCATCCATCATACTCTCTAACTTCAGGTGTCCAACATCACCCTCACGGGCACTGGGAGGAACATAAACACCAGCATGGTCATTGAGGTAGCCATCATTCTTTCTCTATTCACCTTTCCATTCACAACCTCTACTCCTATCCCTGTATCCATTCCTATTGTAGTTGTCTCTATATTGGGTCCAACCCTTATTTTCAGAGCCTTGGCGCCAAGTGTCCTGTCTGGACCCTTGGGCGTTGGTTTGAAAACTCTCCACCTGGTTGTCGAAGAAGTTTGTCTCCTCCTCACAATTTATCTGCTCAAACCCCTGCTCCTGACCCTGAGCTCCACCTGCATTCACCTTCTGAATGCTAGAGCTCATAATGTGCTTTGCGAGCAGGTCCAAGAATGTCTCATGTGAGCTAGCTCTTGATCACGCTCCTCCTCCTTTATACACTATACCGTAGTAATATCAATAGCATACATTCTCATATCTGTCTCTACTTCCTTGATATGCCAGGCCCTGTTCGTCTTGGTCACTCGGTCAAGAATAACATTTGCTTGCTCCCATGATTGACTCATCAACGCTCTTCCTACCATTGTATCTGCTACAACCTTGATGTTGTTGTTCAAAGTACTATAAAAAATTTCTAACAAATTGTCATTGGTAATTTTATGGTTCGGGAACTTTTTCAGCTTCTTCTTAAATCTCAACCAAGTCTCATGCAGTGCCTCAGTATTCAACTATCAGAAATTATAGATCTCTTCTTTTAGCTGCAGCATCTTTGAGGGTTAGAAGAACCTTTCTAGGAAGGCTTGTTTAAGGTCCCTCCAGTTGGTAATGGAGTCATTGGCCAACTCCAATAGCCATAATGTGTCCTCTCCAGAAAGAGAGAATGGGAAGAGTCTCAACCTTATAGCATCCTGGCTTATACCGAGTAACTTATACACCTTGCATATACAGACAAAATTCATCAAGTGCAGGTTAGCATCTTTAGTTGCATGACCACTAAACACCCCTTCATATTAAGCAACTAGATCACGGTGCTAGTGATATCAAACTTTTCCCCAGCAGGCAATGGTGGAGGTACAATATCTCCAGTTGACCCAACCTTATCAACATCTAGATCATCATCATCATAGAACTGACGAGCATATCTTTGGCCTCTATTGCCCCTTCCATGGTAGCCAACATTCACTAAATCATCACAAGCATCCTCGGCTTTCTAAAGTGCATTTTGCTGAGCTTTTTCAGCCATACGGGCCTCTCTCTGCTTAGCATTTTCCATCCTACGCAGTGTTCGCTCTAACTCAAGATCTAATGGAATCAGGGGGTTTCCGCTTCATCAACTACTTGGCATCAACCATGTGAAAATTTGTGGGTGTCAAAAAAAAAGAAAATGTAAATGAGGAAAATAATGACTAAAAGTCAAACACAAGCAATTACACTAATCTTAATCCGTATTCCCTCAGTGCCACTTTTTGATAACGCTCAAAATCACACTCTTGTAAATGTATGACATGGACATTGCCAATAAAGAACACAACGAGCAGGTCATTTCTTGGTGAACATGATCCACCATAATCTCTTCAATCCCTTCATTTATGTGCCAAAATAGAGAGAGATTTGGTAGGGAAGTGGAAGAGACCTTTTTGTATATGATAATCAAAGGGAATGGGAAAGCTGCAATAATTCTTTGGAAAAGCCCAGTTCTCTTTGCCTTCGAGCTTTCATTCTTCAATCCACTGATTCCTTCCTTCATATACCTGCCCACTAATAGATAGAGACAAATAGGAATAAACAAACCACGTCCACAAAATGCTAAACAAAAGACCAAAAAACATATGTTCTTAGCTCATATCTATCTCTGCTCCTCGATTGAACAAAAACCATTTGATCTTATACAAAAATGTATACTTATCGCGGTCGTCCCTTAGCCTCCTGTTGTCAATAAAGAACCCAACTAGGTTGGGGTTGATCCCATAGGGAATAAGGTCAAGATATAGAATAACACTAGTAGTTAAGCTTTTAAGGCTATTACTTCCTAAAAAGGGGGGTTTTAGAAAAGCAAATACGTAACAATGTTGAGAATAGATTGTTGTTTAGCAAGTTAATGCAAATAACTAGGGAAGTGTCCCCATGGATTCATACCTACTTCATGTTTTACACGTGATCTTTCCCAAAGCTTACTTGTATAACTGATAACTTGGGTTTATCCAAACGGCTAGTTCGTCCCTATTGGATAACTATACTAAATCGTCGGGTTAGGTCTCATGAGTGATTTCACTTCAACCATTATCAATTTGTCCCAAATTAACTGTCCTATGACCGCAGCTCAAGTCATACAATAACCCATAAAGATCAAGGATTTGTTGTAATTCTCTTTTCCTAATCTCTACTTCTATAGATTCAAGCAAGTAAAGAATTTGGGCAAGTCCTAATGTTGTGCTCCATTAAGAAACATTAAAGATAAAGAGAATATAGTACAAGAATTAACATTGGTTTAGAATCACTTTGTGCAAATCCTAGTTAGTTAATTCACCATGGTTCCCGCAACCCTAGTTGTGGAGGTTTTAGCCTCACATGATTGTAAGAAAATTATAAGCATTCATCAACAAACACATAATTTAGAACTTATTGATCTTGGGCGTAATTACGTGCCCAAGTGCTATTTTTAACTTAGTTTAGGCATGTTTTTTAATTTAATTGATTATATACTCATGTGATTTTATATAATTTTTTGCATAAATTAACAATGTGATTAGCTCTTTGTTTTGTAGGTGAAAAATGCAAGGGATGAGCTTAATATGATGATGCATGAAGATAAAGGAAGTTCGGGATTAAGTGCAAGGAAGATGGCATGAGGAAAACATGGAAGTGACTTGATCACACCCTCCAGCGTGCCACGACAAGAGATTGCCGCGATGGGCACCGTGAGCCAGGCCTTGCTGCTCGCCAGTGTCCATGACACGCCGTGCATCATGCGCAAGATGGAGCGTGCCACACTAGGCGACGCACACAAGGCTCGCATAGGACTGCCAATGCCATCCGTCCAGTGGGCATGCATGACAGCCCCGTGCCACGGAGCTTCTGCTGCGCGATGGGTAGCGTGGCACAGAGACAGTTCATGGTCGGCCAAAATGTGCGATTTTTCACATAGTATAAATAGGACACTTATCTCCAAAAATCATTTTATCATGAAATATTTTGAGAACAACGGAAAGAAGCGAAGGGAGAAGTGAAGAACTCTACCTAGGGTTCATTGTTTTTCATTCTCTTTTAATCATTCTTGTAAGTACTTTACTTTAATTTTGTTTTTACGTAATTGTACGAACATGAGTGGCTAAAACCCTTCCTCAAGGGTTGAGGCCACATGATATGAATGTAATTGCATGAATTCTTCTTTGGTTTGAGTTTTTAGTTGTTGTTTTGTCTCACATTCTTCATTATTGTTGTTTTTGTGCTTGATCACCATGAAAACAAACTCGTTAAGCTTAGGTAAAAGCTTAGAAGAGTAACCCTAGGTTAGAACACAAGAATCTAGGAAGCAAGTTCTTGTCTTTACGATAGGATTCGCGGTTAGGATAGAAACTATACCTAATTTTCCTTACTTGGTTACTAAAACGGGATGATAACAAGACACCGATTTAGAATTGTCACATCACTGCTCGTAGAAGTAGTTGTGAAGCAAAGTCAGGTTAAATGATTATAGGTATGAAAGTCCATAATCAAGGGCAAAAAACTCGTAAACGACATCCACGTAGTTAAATTGCTCAGGAATTAGGACTTCACATCCTCGCTCAATGATGTAGGTGTGAGACTAGTCTGTTGTATTTAGAGGCCTGAAAGACCATGAACACCACATTTTAACTATGTGAGACAACAACTGAAGTTTTCATACTCGAACCATTGTGAATTGTAGCATTGCATGATTATCAGGCCTTAACTCTTGTTGCTTCTTGTATTGTTTCTCAATTGTTTATGATCACCCTAAATTTAATTATAATTATCCAAAATTTCTTAAATCAACACTTGTGAAAGTTATATTAACACCTGAACTTGAATATTCGCTGAGATAGTCCAGTCCCTGTGGGTTCGACATCTGGCTCTTAAAAAGTCCACTTTATTACTGGTATGGCCGCGTGCGCTGGGGCGCAACAGGTTTTTGGCGCCGTTGTCGGGGACTGGCAGCGTTTAGTGAATTTTTCTATTTTTGTGTGAATTTTATTTTCCTTAAGTGTTGAAAAACTTGGTCTTAGTCTGCTATATTACAGATAATAGGTTGTCCTTGCAGAACTGGCAAGGAATAGAGAGCTGGTTGAACCTTTGTTGGAACCTGAACGCCAACTGCATTTGCTCAGGAGGGAAGCTCTAGAGTGGAAGTTGAAAAGTTTGCAAGAACAGTTACAACAACCTCCACCAGTTGAGCAAGCAGAGTTATTACCTAATCAGATGGCAACCCAACCAGTTCACGAAGTTGCAATCCCACTAGCGACGAATGTGACTTCCAGTATCCGCAAACCAGAGCCTGGAGGAAACTTTGAGCTTAAGCAGAATATGGTGAAGCTGTTAAATTCTAGTGGCCAGTTAACTGGAATGACACATGAGGACCCACAACAGCACTTACAGAATTTTCTAGAGATCAATGAAACTTTTGTCCCCATCGGAGTGTTAATTGACTATGTCCGACTCACACTCTTTCCATTTTCATTATTGGGAGAGTCAAAGAGGTGGTTGAAGGTTGAGCCACCGAATTCAGTTACTTCTTGGAATGACCTAGCAAGGAAGTTCCTCATCAGATTCTTCCCTTCAGGCAAGACTGCCAAGCTCAGGAGTAAAATATTAAGCTTCAAGCAGAGGCCGGAGGAGAACCTATATTTGGCTTGGGAGAGATTCAAGTCATTGATGAGAGACTGCCCCCATCATCAGTAGTCCAATAAGGTGTTAGCCCACAGCTTTGTGGAGAGTCTAGACCCACATACAAAAATCCTATTAGACTCTGCATCGGGTGGGCAAGAACTGGAGAAGACATATGATGAGCTGTACACTCTATTAAACAGAATTTCTCAAGGAAACTTGGAGTGGCACAGTGAAGCATCAAGAGGGGCAGGAACGAAAGCAGCAGGGCTAATAGAAGTGGATAGTGTCAATGCCTTGGCAGCACAACAAGCGTCATTGCAGCACCAGATGATGACTCAGTTCAACAAACTAAGTATGAACCAACCATATGGACAGGTGAATGCAATTCAACAGGCTCTTAGCTGGTGTGAAATTTGTGGTAACAATAGGCACAATGCAGAATCCTACGGGGCTAATCGAGAATCTGTCAATTTTGTGGGGAATGTTTAGAGAAATAATCAGACTTATGGGGACACCTACAATAAGAATTGGCAGAGTCACCCAAATATTTCTTGGGGTTGCAATCAGGGTCAGAGCTACCAGCAGCCTCAACAACAGCAGTATCAGCAACAAAATAAGAAAAATAGTGGCTAGTCAAGCAGCAACAACATTGAGGAGATATTGCAGAAAATTATGGCTATTCAGACCCAATTAGCAGAGAATCAGGCACAAATGGCTTCAAATTTGAAAAATCAGTAGTTGGCCACCCACAATCTAGAGAAGCAGATGGGTCAATTAGCAGCTGCTCATCATACCAGACCTCAGGGAGGGTTATCCAGTGACACAGATACAAACCCCCGACTGGTCAATGGCATCAGTCTGAGGAGTGGCAAATAATTGGCTGATGCACCACCGAAGGAAAAAAGAAATGAGGTGTAGCCGAAACTGGTTAGACAGGGTCCATCTACTGACATGGAAAAACAAAATGCACAATTATCATTGCAACGAGCACAGAGACCACCACCACCATTCCTGAAAAGGCTCAAGAAGAGCAAGGAGGAAGAATGCTTTAAAAAGTTCATTGATATTTTCAAAGAACTTCACATCAATTTACCCTTACTTGATGTTTTGCAGGGAATACCAAAGTATGCTAAGTACTTAAAAAATCTGGTGGCCAACAAAGTTAGGTTGGTGTATATCCAGACGGTGGCACTGACTGAGGAGTGAAACTACAGGGTGATGAGCAAGATGCCGTAAAAGCTCAAGGACCCAGGGAGTTTCACCCTCCCCATACAAATTGGTGAAGCTGAAGTTATATAGGCTCTTTGTGACTTAGGGGCAACAGTAAATCTAATGCCCCTATCTTTGTTCAACACCTTGTGGTTGGGTAAGCCGAGGCCCACACGAGTAATGCTGCAGTTGGAAGACAAGTCCATAGTGGAACCAGAGGGAATAATTGAGGACCTTCTCATCAAAGTTGGTAAGTTCATCATATTCGCTGATTTCATCATTCTTAACTTTAAAGTTGATGATAAGGTACCCCTAATCTTGGGACAACCATTCTTGGATACTAGAGGAGCAATCATAAATGTAAGAGCAGGTACCCTTAAAATGAGGGTCAATGATGAAGAAGAGTTCTTCAGAGTCTACAAAGAGATCAACCGACCCACACACTATAGAGATCTTTGTAAGATCATTGTGTTGTCAGAGGCTAAGTGTGGGATGGTAGATTTTATGGGTCCACAACTGTAGGAGATGATGACATTTCAGCTCGAGTCTGATGGAGGGCTAAAATTGAAAAAGAAGATGGAAAGAAGAGAGGGACAGATTGGAGGTTGTTCCCTCTAAAATCAAGAAGAAGAGAAGGTGGTTCTCGAAAGGGAACACTTTTTTAAGGATATCCTAAAAAAGATAGTCCGCGTCATGCCGCAACATAAAATTAGGCGCTGCTTAGGAGGAAACCCAAGAGTACCACATATATACTTTCCTTTTAATTTGTGTTGTATTTTATTATTTTTAACTTGTGTTGTGTGTTTGTTGGTTAAGCACAAATTCAGGGGAAGTCTGAGTACCCGAGGAAGTAAGAGCTAAGAGCATGACAAGAAGATGAGGTTGGGGTCGATGACCCACTTGTTCAAAATGAGGAAGAACATGCTGTTAGCTAGGCCTAGAGGCCTCAGGGAGTATTTCTCACCCTTGTATTACTTTTAATTGATTATTTGAGGACATAGCATGATTCAAGTTTGGGGTGAGGGAAATTTCAAACTTTTGTGTTTAATGAATTCGGGTGAAGTTAGTGCTTGGTATGATGTTGTTTAATAAAAGAGTTTGAGTTGAGCATAATTTACCCACCCTTTGATTTTTCTTTTCGGTTCTTTTCTGGAGGGGGTCACCTTGAACTGATGAATAAAATTGTTCTTTGTCCGTATATAATGATGTTAGTGATAGTTAGGGACTTTTCCCTACGATGGATGGATGACGACCGTCTTAAGGAAAAATTAGTCAATAGGTTTGTGTTATGAACCCTTAGCTAATTGATGGCTCGATGTTCTTGTTATGTGTTGTACATGATTGTGAGATGCAAGTGGTGTAAATTTTGAAGCATGTTTAGCAATGGTATAACTATGTTTGAGACACCTAGGCTCTTGAATATGACTCTATGTGCTTAAAGCTTAATTCTGAATTCTTGTGATTAGTTCAGTTAAGAGTCTGCTGAATTTGTCTTGAATTGAGCATGTGTTGTGCGTGTAATGTTTTTGAATGTTCCATGTTATTGTGCAGTGTCTAGAACTTTCCTGGTGTGTATTCAAAACGAAATGAGGGATATCAATTATAGGAGATGATTTAGGCATTTCTTTGAATGAGCCTAATTTTTATCCCTCGCTTTACCTACCTTAAATGTCAGATCCTAGTTAGCCCCATTGAGCCTTTAACCTATTCTTTGCTAGCCACAAAATGAGCTTAATCCTTTCTTTTCAATAGCCTTGAATTTGATTCAAAACACCTAAGCGCTTAAGTGAAAAATGAAAGAGAGTTAAGGAGTGAGAAGTGGAACAAGAAGGAAAAGAGTAGTTGTGGGAGTTGAAGAAAAGGCTAGAGGTGCGCTTTTTTAAAAATGAATAAGAGTTAGTAGGGAGTAAAAGAAGAAAAGAGCGAAAAAAATTGCTTAAGTACTCCTTACCAATAGCTTAAGTGTGTGTAATGAAATGGGGAAACAAAGATGAAAATGGGAGTTGAAAAGAATAAAGGTGAAGTAGGAGGATAGATATTCGTACTGAAAGGGCGATGTATTAAAAGGGAAGATAGTCACTATTACTGGCTAGATTACAAAACACTAAGTCCTACTTGATCTTACTTTCAAACATTCCTAAATTAGTGGAGTAAAATACTAAAGGCAAGCTTATGGGTCAATACATGTTGCATGTGAATTCTTTGTGAGAGTGAGCTTATTTCTTATTCATACACCCATATATGTCACAATTTGAAAACTTATGAGTGAAAAAATGGGTAACTCTCTTGTTGAGAGGGCACATATTTGATGAAGGACAAAATTCATGTCGGATTTCTTGGTTGGTTAATTTTTTGAGTTGAGAGTTGATTCTTGAGGCTAGGGAGTCTTAACGTAGTTATATGGGATTTTAATGGTTATATCTTGCTTCCTCTATTTTTAACTTTCCATCTAAAACAAAAGGTGTAGCCTTAGCTTGAATTGTTTTGCTTCAATTAGCTATGTGTAAGTTCTTCATGTGCATGAGATGGAATGGAGTTGTTCGAGGAAGAACAAGGCTTTAAGTGTGGGGTAGTGATCTTGGGCGTAATTATGTGTCCAAGTGTTATTTTATAACTTATTTTAGGCATGTTTTTCAATTTAATCGATTATATTCTCATGTGATTTTGTATAATTTCATGCATAAATCAACCAATGTGATTAGCTCTTTGTTTTGTAGGTGAAAAATGCAAAGGATGAGCTTAATATGATGATGCATGAAGATAAAGGAAGTTAGGGATTAAGTGCAAGGAAGATGGCACGAAGAAAACATGGAAGTGCCTTGATCACACCCTCCAGCGTGCCACGACAAGAGATTGCCGCGATGGGCACCGTGTCACGCAGGCAGAAGTGCGCGCGAGAAGTTGCCAGGCAGTGAAACTGCGCATTGGCGTCGTGCCATGCAGGCCTTGCTGCGCGCCAGTGTCCATGTCACGCTGTGCGCCGTGCGCGAGATGGAGTGTGCCACACCAGGCGGCGCACACAAGCCTCGCACAGGAACTGGTGATGCTATCCGTCCAGTGGGCATGCGTTACAGCCCCATGCCACGGAGCTGCTGCTACGCAATAGGTAGCGTGGCATGGAGGCAGTTCATGGCCGACAAAAAATTGGTGATTTTTCACTTAGTATAAATAGGACACTTAGCTCCAAAAATCATTTTATCAAAAAATATTTTGAGAACAATGGAAAGAAGCGAAGGGAGAAGTGAAGAACTCTACCTAGGGTTCATTATTTTTCATTCTCTTTTAATCATTCTTGTAAGTACTTTACTTTAATTATGTTTTTACGTAATTGTACGAACATGAGTGGCTAAAACCCTTCCTGTAGTGTTGAGGCCACATGATATGAATGTAATTGCATGAATTCCTCTTTGGTTTGAGTTGTTAGTTGTTGTTTTGTCTTACATTCTTCCTTATTGTTGTTTTTATGCTTGATCACCATGAAACAAACTCATTAAGCTTAGGTAAAAGTTCAGAAGACTAACCCTAGGTTAGAACTCAACAATGTAGGAAGAAAGTTCTTGTCTTTACTATAGGATTCGCGGTTAGGACAGAAACTATACCCAATTTGCCTTGCTTGGTTACCAAAACGGGATGATAGCAAGACACCGATTTAGAATTGCCACATCACTGCTCGTAGAAGTAGTTGTGAAGCTAAGTCAGGTTAAATGATTAGAGGTACGAAAATCCTTAAACAAGGGCACAAACCGCGTAAATGACATCCACGTAGTTAAATTGCTCACGAATTAGGACGTCACATCCCCGCTCAATGATGTAGGTGTGAGACTAGTTTGTTGTATTTAGAGGCTCGAAAGACCATGAACACCATATTTTAACTATGTGAGACAACAATTAAAGTTTTCGTACTCGAACCATTGTGAATTCTAGCATTGCATGATTATCAGGCCTTAACTCTAGTTGCTTCTTATATTGTTTCTCAATTGTTTGTGATCACCCCTAAATTTAATTATAATTATCAAAAATTTCTTAAATCAACACTTGTGAAGGTTAAATTAACACCTGAACTTAAATATTCGCTGAGATAGTCCAGTCCCTGTGGGTTCAACATCTGGCTCTTAAAAGGGCCACTGTATTACTTGTATGGCCGCGTGCGCTGGGGCGCAACACTTACAAAGATGATTGGAAGAAAACTCACTTGATTATTGCAAGAATTAATGAAGAACAATTCAAGAACGATGGAAGAATCAAAGCAAGAAATCTCCCAAAAGATGCTCTCAATAATCCTAAAAGTCAAAAACCTCTCTCAACAATCGAATTTTGTTCTTCTTCTAAGAAAACTAACCTAGAAGACTACTTATACAAATAATTCGAAACTTTTCCAAAATTGACAGGGAAACTGCTAAAGTGCCGCTGACTTCACCTACGATCCGTACCATGATTTTATGGGTCGTACCTTCACTCATACTTCGGCTGGCTCATCTGATTTTGTCTAAGTGTTGGAGCTAGTATGACTCATACCGTAAATGTACGAGTCGTACTATCTTATAGTGGTCTGAAATTGAATCTTCTGCCATCCTTTGATTATTTCCACGAGTGGCTTGGTACGGCTCGTACCTTCATCCTACTACTCATGACTTCCTGTCGTACCTTGAGTTCTCCCTTTCTTCAATTCTTCCAAAGTTCACTATGGCTCCTTGGTACGGGTCGTAGGTAGATAACAAGACTTGTGGTTGATGCGCATACTAGGAGACTAACTCAGTGCAATTTCCTATGAATTTTATCACGACTTCCTTGGTACGGCTCATACCAAAAGTCGTACTTTGGCTCTTTGGTTCAACACATCTTCTGGACTTTTCCACGATTCTTAGCATTGCTCATACCAGGATGGGTAGGCTCGTACTGAGGTCTACACTTAGCCCTTTTTCTGCATTTTTTTACTGCTTCTGCACATTTCAACTCCAACACCTAATTTCCATGAAAACAAAGTAATAGTGCATCATATCTATATAAACATACCTAAGTCCATTCTTATTTCCTTATTTTTAAGCGTCGAAAGTGTGTAAACCCACAACACATCAAAGCACTATGCTGGAAGCAAGGGACATGCATTTTGTAGAAGGTAACCTTCAAAACACAGTCAACACTGATGCTGAGAAGAAAGGAACCTACGAAGTGCAGGTTGGTACCTGCAGAATGCAGGTGAAATTGCCGAAGGATGGCAGGACACACTGCTAGGACATGCGAGAGAACTGCGGTTCGCAGATGGGCACCTGCGTGTGATCAAATTGTTGACATGGAAAAAATGTTCAACTCTGGAATAAATTCAATTAGGAAAATTCCAAGGGAATTTGAGGAAAGATGTGTAAAAAAATATGCAGAATTACCCTAATCATACTCATACATGTAATAATTTTTACATCTTAGCTAAGAATTTATAGAGAGAAGTTAGAGCAAAAAACCACCACTGTTGAAAATTTGAAAGATTAAATTTCTATTTAATATGATGAATGTTGATGAACTACCTATGGGTGTATTCTCTTTATCTTCATTTATGAGTAGTTAATTCAATTGATAAGGGTTTAGAATGGATTAGGATTTATTGATTTAGTCCTAAATTTAATTATATTACATGAATATATTATCTCCTCTAAATTTTAATACTAAAATTAATTGTTGCAAAAATTGATTTACTTTTGTTATCTTACTTTTTCTTGATAAAGAGAAGTAAGATTCGGGTAAGGAAGCAATAGTGAGGATTTGAATTGTGGATATATGGGTATGCACAACCCATTTCACAATCATTAAAGGGCTGAGACTAGAGAAACCTCAACTCTTCTACGTTTTTAGTGGCTTTTTTGTGTGTGACCTTGGGGTTTGAGAAATCCAAGGCAAATTAACCAAAGTGGTTGATAAACATTGAGTGTAGACTTAGCCATTACTATTCATGCTATAATTGACGTTTGAGACTTGTTATTAACCCCAATCTAATCGATGCTCCATCAATAGCACATTAGTAGTTCGTTCTCATTACTTGCAAAAACAATCGAATTTGCCCCTGTTTTGTTTCGCAATTAGAATCTTATAATTGATCCTTTTCCCCCAAAATTTCCTTTTTCAAATGATAAACAATGATGCATGCTAAATTGATCTATTTTACAACTCTTGGTTGATCTATCTCAATTCCTTGTGGATTCGACCCCAACATTCATTGGGTATTTTTTTTTAACAACGACCATTACCACCTTCCTCAAACGGGAGAGTTATACTGAGCGTGTTACACCCCAAAAAAATTTTGGTGATTATTTGATGTTTGTATGCTCTGATAAGAGAAGTATGGGTTGTATATTGATCGTAGATGACAGGGGAAACGTGTATGAATGGAAAAACAAAGAGTATGTAAAATTTATAAGTTAGGGTCAAATTTAAACGACCATATCTCCAAATATATAATGAACTAGAAGCCCTAAAGCCTATCAAATTAAAGATCGTCAAGTCTAGTTTTCAGAACATCAAAAGACTCATCAATCGGAGTTCAGAATAAAAAGTTATAGGCATTTTACGGTGGCACTATCGGGCAGTGACATGGCCACCGCCCTAAAAATGGCCACCGCCCAAACACCTTTATATTTTAAGTTTTTTGTTATAAAATCATATTCAAATTTTCCAGGTTTGAGGTTCTTTCTTACCCTCTGAAATCCTCTCTCTTTTCCAGTAGCCAATCCTTAGAAATCAAGAGGAAATCTCTCAAGAAAACAATATCAAAACTCAAGCAAAAGTTGATGGAAGTGAAGGAAGCATTGTGGTGAAGTTGTTGCTGCCTTGTAGCTTCATTTTGGCAGTGTTGTTGCTGCGTGTTTGGGAATATTTTGAGATAATGTTATACTCCATCTTAGTAGGAATTGTTCATAAGAAATAGTAAGTCACTTCCCTCTTTTGAAATCGCTAGTAAGTGTATGAATTTTTGAAAGAAAACTAGAAGAAAGTTATGGTTTGTATGTTGACTTGTTGTAGTTGTTGTGCTGTTATATTGCTGCGTTTTGGGAAGAAAGAATGTTGTGTTATTGGGAAGTGATTTGGAGGAAAATACTCATTTTATATCCAAGAATATTCTCATGCCAATGGTAAGTGTTTCTAATTGATAAACTTGCCTAAAAATCCTAGCTAAAGCTAGAAGTTGGAGGTTATGTTGGGCTGCCGTTGTTGGTATGTTGTTGAAGTTTTGCTCGTTTTTGAAGGTTGGAAAAGCTGTGTTTTGCTGATAATATACTCTATATTTGTGGGAGTTTTTCATGAGAAAGGTGAGGTAATTTCGTACCTCTATTTTCCCCCAATATTGTAGAAACAAGTTAAAATAAGAAATGATAAGTGTTGCCTTATTTGTTTGTGTTGTGACTGCCTATTGATGTAACGTTTTGGCTGGATAACTTGTATTGAAACAGCCTTGTCACTTGGTGATAAACTCAAGTAATTTAAGGGGATAAAGTTCTGGTTGTTGAAAGAAAGAAATGACATAAGAGAGCTTGCCAGAGAAAGAAGGTATGTAAGGCGCTCTTTGTCTCTTGATTTTCAAGCATGAATTCATGTCGAGGATTAATCCGGCATTCCTCTGTACTTGAGATTCTGTAGTAGAATATTATAGTTCTTCCCATTTGTTAGAATTACTTGGTATTAAGTTGTGTATTTCCTAAAGAGTTGGAACACATGAATGTAAAACGGAGAGGGCAATTGCCTTCGATTATGGTCATAGTTGTAAATTGAGTCTGAAGTCCCCTCGGCATGGGAACTGTGAGCTGGTCCTTTACATAATGTTATGTTTTTGTGGTGTCAAATTTGTTTCACATTATGGTTGATAAGGAAATTGGTAAACATGTCAAGACGATAACGCGCGGGCAAACCTAATAATTGAAATCGGTTTTAACTCAATAAGGGCTAATGAGGGTAACAAAATGGAATTTCCTTACAACAATTACCTACCCTCTTATATTCATGTTTTAAGGTACCTAGGGCCATGAGAAGCTTCCCCGATCCCTCTCCCTTAATCTAAGAGACTAATTAATGTGTTTCTTAATTAACTGATACGTTAAACATGGAAAATAGAACCCGAATAGGTAAACTATTGATTTTTCTATGGGACCATATTTATTGGAAGGTTATGAACAATATCTTGATGTTAACAGGTTAGACGAAAATCATAATATATATACATTTATGCTTACGTTCAAATTACGCGCTAAAGCGGCAAGGATTGGCTTTAGAAAGTTGCTATATGTTTATTAGAGCTCTTGAGTTATCTAGACATCCTGAGAATTTCTTAAGGCTTTAAGTAGACATGTCGCGTGTTCTTTGAAAGCTGTAGATGTGTAAGGAAATTAACCTAAGTTTAAAAGTTGAGGCACTAGTAGCAACAGAGAGATAAGAGTAAATGTTAGACCTTTTAAGGTAATATATGAGGTATATGCCCTCTGTCCATAGTTGATTTAAAGAACCTTTGAGCGACGTTAGAATATGAGAAAGATGATGTTTAAGAGACAATATTGGCAATTAGGTAAGAAGGTAAGTGCGTACAAGAATTACTGGAATAGTGAACACGAGAGTAATAATTAGGTAAGGAATGACGAATCCTGTTTGAAAAAGAATTTAAGGTGAATACGAAAAGTAGAGCTAAAGGTTGTTAAATTTGATTATAAGTGTTACGATTGTTAATGAGTTAGGCAAATGGCTAGCAAGAATTACCCTATTCTAAAGACGTTTCACAAAAGAGTTATAAATAAAGTTGTTTATGTTCAGTTGTGTTAAGCTAATGAAAGGATAGTAAAGTGTTAACCTCTTAAAAAATGATTATAATCGAATATTTTGAGATAGTGACTCAAGTTAAATAGAAGTTCTTCATTGTACTTTTAAACAATTATCTTTTATTATTTGTTATAAGAGTTGGATTAACTATTTCAAGTTTTAAATGTTTTTTTTTCTTGGAAGTTTCTAAACTTTTTATAATGCTGCTAAGCTTTTCTAAGCTTCTCATATATTGCAAAGTTTCACACAGGACTTCCCTATATTGTCTAAAGCACGACAATAAGTCTTTATTTATCTTAAGGCAGCCCCTAGATAGTTGCCTAGCATTTTTATGTTAAAGAACTCCAAGTTATGTCTTCCTGTTCATAAGTTACATCGAGATGTGATATGATGTGCATCGAATGAGGTATGCTCACAATTCTTGATATGAAAATATTAAAGTCAAACGAGTATAAGCACGAAATGAATGCTAAGATTGTTAATAAAAAATGTTAAGTTAAGCTATTCCTCTCTGCTCCTCATGTTAGTATTGCTAGGAGATGTTTAAAATCATGAACATGTGTTTACACTGTCTTTATGATTAGTCAAGTTCTAGAAACTTTCCTAGAATTCATTCACAACATATGTATGTATTTAAATGTTAAATGAAAGATCTATATGTGTATGGCATAATTGTAGTATTAGGGGTCGTGGTAAGATCCTACACATGTTATAGTTACTTAGTCGACATATTTCATGGTTGTCAGTATCGAGATAATCTTTGTGAGCCCTATCAACTCCATTTACGATTGCAATTAATATTTATTTTACCCCGGTGTGGTACACCAGCTGGAGATGTCTTTATTTTACCCCGGTGTGATGCACTGGCTGGAGATATTTTTACTTTACCCCGATATGGTACACCGGCTGGAGATATTTTTATTTTACCCCGGTGTGCTACACCGGCTAGATATATTTTTATTTTACCCCGGTATGGTACACCAGCTGGAGATATTTTTATTTTACCCTGGTGTGGTACACAGCTGGACGAATTTTATATTTGGATTTATGGTTGGTTGGTCGCTGGCATTATAATTATAGTTTCTCTCTTGTGCGTTTCTCAATTGAATTTTCATTTCTTTATAAAGTTATTATCAGGTTTCGGTTTCCAGGATTCCAAGTTGTTACTATTCTTTATTCCTGGTTCAGTTATCTTGATTTCAATTATGGTATAGTAAGTTGTTATCAATTACAGGTTGCAGAGTTCCAAGTTATATCTATCCTTTATATGTTTATATACTGAGTCAGTTGTTATAGGATTGTTATCTCATGTTTACAGTTTCAGCCTTATATACTAGTACATTTCATTCGTATTGACGTCCCTTCGCTTGGAGATCTGCGTTTGTGCCACAGGTGCAGGTAGAGGTTAGGATTGCCAATTGAGTAGCAGTTCGTGAGATCAACGGATGGTGGTATGCTCCTTTCTTCCTGAAGCTAGGTCTTAGTTATTTATGCTTGAGTTTTGAGATGCAGTTATGGGTAGGTTGGAGCCCTATTTAGACCATCAGTCAGTTTACTCTTTAGAGGCTTTGCGGACTTAGGGGTCGTTTGGTTACGGGATAAGACTCAATTTAATTCATGAATAACTTAGTTATTCATGTATTAATTTTATACCATGTTTGGTTACCAAATAGGATAAGAGTTATTCATGTATTAATTTTATACAATGTTTGGTTGGTGGATTTTAAATGTTGTATAAAAGTTATTCATGTATTAATGTTATACAATGTTTGGTTGTGTTTTTAGTAATTCTAATGATTAAAACTTACATAACTTATGAGGAAATCTATGTATAATTTTATGCGGGGTAGAAGGTGGAATAAATTATGTGGGTATTAGTTATACATGATTAAAATAATAAAATTACACATTTACTCCTATTTACTTTTAAAATCTTTTTTAATTTGATACTTTTTAAAAAAAATTATATTTTATTACGTGTAAATAGAATTAGTTTGTACTTTTTTTATTTAATGTATTTTTTTATTTTTTGGGATAATATGAATGTTATATATACATATATATATATATATATATATATAAACCATTATTGATCACTTTTTTTCATTCGGTGTACATTTACACTTCCAATTTTTTCTTTAAAAAAATTTTCAATTATACAATAATTTTATTATATTTTTTTACTTATTTATTTGTAAATAATATATATTATTTTACAAGAATTAAATATTCGTTAATCAATTATTCATGCGTTGTAATTTTTACATAACTAAACCCTACATAACTAAACCCTACATAACTAATACCTACATAACTAATACTTGCATAACTAATACCAACATAACTAATACATGAATAACTAAAACCTGCATAACTAATCCCTACATCAAATAATACATAGATTTCCTCATAACTAATTCATGTATTACTAATACCTACATAACTCTAACTAGTAACCAAACGACCCCTTGGTGTGTACAGTGTTATTCAGTTTGTGGCCTAGTCAGCTTATTGTTGCTTGGTTTAGCATACTCATAGACTTGGTTGCATTTCAGTTGTTTACCATGTATTGTTGATACCTTATGGGTCCAGTTTATACTCCAGTTGATTGTGACAGGTAGCCTGGATGACCTAAGTGTTACAATTATAGATGTCATATAGCCAACTTCTTGATCAATCATGAATCGAGTTCCAGTTGCGCCCTACCCAGTTTTGGGGCGTGACAGAGTGTTATCAAAAAGTGG
This sequence comes from Datura wrightii, assembly GCA_035772735.1. Classification (NCBI taxonomy): domain Eukaryota; kingdom Viridiplantae; phylum Streptophyta; class Magnoliopsida; order Solanales; family Solanaceae; genus Datura; species Datura wrightii. The sequence continues at coordinate 41,799,816 of JASDFA010000003.1, forward strand.
CACTGTTGCCAGGGAATTGAGTTTTGATTGCCATTAGTTGTTTAGTAGTTCAATTTTTTCTTTTGCATCTTGAGGTGTTTTTACATTGTTATGTTTTTTCTGTTTGTTTAGGTGTATAAAAATGAGCCACACAAGTAATGAGGGTAGCGTGGATGGCTTAATGGAGGGAGAGGATGATCCCATGATTAATGATGTAGTTGGTGCCATTCATCTATGACCCATGGTGGGGAATGTGGTCTTTCACATCACCAACACCATGCTACACATTTTGCAAATGAGAAGTTTGCTCGGAGGATAAGCTTCTGAGATGCTAATCGGCACCTCCGAAACTTCATAGAAATATGTCAATTGTTCAATATTACCAACATAAGGCAAGAGTTGATAAGGTTGCGGCATTCCATTCTCATTGATGAGTGAAGCCACTGTATGGTTAGAGAAGTTGCCTCCCGATTCTTGGATTGAGCTAATCGAAGCCTTCTTGGATAGGTTCTTCCCTCCATCCCGGATGCCATAGCTAAGAGGCAAAATCACAAACTTTCGTCAACTCCAAGGGGAGCCCATTCATAATGTTTGGCTTTGATTAAAAAAGAAGGTCCCCATTTGCCCCTATCATGGTCTGCCCGATAGAGTGTTGCTCCAAAGTTTCTATAGGTCTCTTGACTCTATAGACAAATCGGTGGCCAATAATCTTGCAGGGGGTTCAATCATGGACTAAACATATGGCATGGCCAAGGACCTTCTCAATAGGATGACAAAAACGAATAGAGCTTGGAACACTAGGGACACCGAGGTGTCTGCAAGTGGTGCATCTTCTAGCCATCTTGTAGCCAAGTTAAGGAGGCGAGATAAAGAGAGGGATGAGACCTTAGAAAGGATGATGACCTATGTTGAGTTGATGACAAAGCATTTGTTGGGGTTAGGAGCTAAGGGAGTTAATGTTCTGGGGACCCAAGGTCCCAACCAATATAAGGGAGATGCTTCACCACCAAGGTATAATGAGGATGCCAATACATGGCTAACCAGATGATGGGTTCCCGTCAAGGGTACCAAGGTGCCAACGGGAGCCCCTGACGTCCTCGTGATGGGAATCAAGGTTGGAGAGATCAAGGCGTAAACCAATGATGCGGGTGAGAGAGATAATAAATGGAGGAACCGTGAGTCGGATAGGGATGGGATACATACCATAGAAGCTCAAACCCATACATTCCCCCTCCTAAGGCGGATGTGGACCTAGTGCAATGAAGTGTAAGAAATGTTAGTAATTCAAAAATTGAATATATGTTATCAAGAGTCTTGAAATAGTGGAGTCCACCGATAGTGGTGAAAGAGAGTTAGAAGGGGGTGTGTCTAAACTTGCCCAAATGGTGAGCTCCCATTCAGCCTCAGTTAAACACTTGGAGGCTCAAATGAATCAATTGTCAACCCAAATGAACCTAGGAATTAAAGGAAATCTTCCAAGTGACACAGTACCGAATCCTAAAAAAGATAGCAATTGCATGGCTATTTTCACAAGAGGTGGAAAGGTTGTTTCAAATGCGGGTGCTAAACCAAGGTGGATATTGGGGCAAAACCTAGTGAAGAGGATGTGAATGATGAGGTGCAAAGAGTATTTAATTTTGTGGATAATGAAGTGGTGTTAGAGGAAGAAGGAGTTGATGCTCCTTCTTAAACTGCGATTTTTTATGAAAAGGGCGAGGAGGTTACCAATGCGAAAGTCCAAGTGCCTAGAGTCCCACCTCCTTACCCTCAGCGGTTGGCATAGATGAAAGAGGACAATCAATTTAATAATTTAATTGACATGTTCAACAAGTTGTCCGTTAATATCCCATTGGTTGATGGCTTGCTTCAAATTCCCGAATATGTGAAATTCAAGAAATATCTCCTCAAAAAGAAAAGAGTAGTTGATGTGAGCATACTGGAGGTGTCACATCATTGTAGTGTTGTGATGGCAAGTAATATTTCTCCAAAAAGGGAGGACTCTGAAGCATTCATTATTCCATGCACCATTGGGGTGTATGTGTTCAACAAAGCTCTTTGCGATCTAGGGGAAAGCATAAACTTGATGCCCCTAAAGATCTTCAAGAATCTAGGTTTGGGAATCCCAAGCCTACAACAATGGGGTTTCTAATGACAGATCTATCTATAAAATGCCCAATGGGAATTCTTATAGATGTTTTGGTCAAGGTCAACAATTTCATCCTTCCAGCCTACTTTGTCGTGTTAGATTGAAATATGGATATTGAGGTGCACATTATATTGGGGTGACCATTCTTGGCCACAGGGAGATCTTTAGTTGATGTGGAGCTTGGAGAGCTGAAGTTTTGAGTTGGTGGTGATGAAGTAACATTCAATGTATGTCGACTAATGGAACCACCTGAGGATCACAAAGTGATTGCATTTATTCATGGAGTTGAGCAAGGGATAGAGTGTGATGAAGAGGTTGATGAGGAGGACAGCCCTCTGAATGATTGAGGAGTGATGAAGAATCCATTATGCTGCAATGTTAAATTAAGAACTTCTTTCGAGGCAACCTAAGGGTCTTTAAATTCATTTGCATTTCACATTATTTGTTATTTTGGGTTTCGTAGGGGTGACTGTATTGAGAACTAAGTGGAATAAAGAAGGGGATGAGCCCCTATGTGAGACCTGTGAAGCGCAGGTACCAATACATGACAAGTAGGCTAGGCATAGACTAAATATCGAAAGCCTGGCAAATTGAAGTGTGTCTATGCCTCACCTGCGAAACGCAGGTGCAGATCCGTGGAGTGCAGGTTCACTGCATGTCCATAATAGGACACCTAGTAAAAATTATGAAAAAATAAGGCAACCTGCACCACATCTATGAAATGCAAATGCAAATCCGCGAAACATAGGTCTGTTGTGGAAGCAAGCAGTGAACTGGGAAGAATTAACGCAACCTGCACTTGAACTGTGGTTCGCAGTTTCAATTCTTTAGTCGTAGGTCTGGTGCAGCGTATGTATGAAGAAATTTTAAATTTTTGACTAACCCATTGACCTAACCCGACCCATGGTCCACCCATGTCTTTTATACTTCTCCCCACTTTCCAATAACTCCTCAACCACCACTACAAGTTCCTACACTCCACCCTTAAACCCACCTTCAATTCCACCAATCCCTTCACATTCTCCCCTTATATAAATTCCACCCTTCTTCACCATTTTCTACCATCACCTACCCATCTCCCTCACCTACCAAAAGAATAAAAAGCTTGGTTTTCTATAGTGAAGAAAAATTTCTAAGTTTCAAATTTCATTCATCTTCTCACATTACTTGGTATGTTTTTGCTTTTCATCTTTATTCTTTGAGTTTACTGATGGTTGTACATTAAAAAGCATGCCAGTATTTTATTTTTCTCTTGACCCATGTTTCCCCCATTTCCCATTAAGTGTTCTTCATGCTCTTGGTAGAAGTGATTTTTATGGGTATTGTGGGGGAATTCGAAAATCGCAAAAATTATGTGGGTAGACAACCTTGTTCAGAATTCTAGATCTATTCTTCTTGTGCTTTGAAATATTAGTTGGGGGTGAATCTGAGTAATCCATGTGTTTGAAATGCATGATTTTTTCTGATGATGGATAGGTTGACATCTTTCTTAAGGGAAAATCATCATCTCTTCTTTTGTGCTTGAATATATATGAAAGTCTTTTAATGTGAGTGAGTAGGGTGAAATGTGAAATTGACTTAATAAATATAGGTTGGTTTGGTCACTTGATTTTTTCCGATGATTGATGGGGTAACGTCCATGTTAAGGGAAATCATTGAGTGGTCCAAATGGTCTTGATTGTTGAATGATATGCTGGTAGATCTTTTGGGGATGTATGAGTACCCATTAGATCTTGAGATGGTTCATACATCTGAAAATGTGACTTGTAGATTATAAAAGTTGAGGTTCATCAGTGCTCAGCAATTGCGGGTCATAGATCTTGTTCTCCGAAATTTAGGTTGTAACACAAGTTTGAGGTTGAACTTTAGGTTCACTACCTACCTCCTGTGTTGCACCTGCGAAATGAAGATGCAACATAGGTTTTTGTTAAAATTTTGCTGTGCTTCTACCTCTCATCTGAGACACACATGCCAACTGCGGGTCCCAACCTACGAAATGTAGGTGTGGCGCAGGTGCTGCCAGTTGTTAAAAATGCTGTTGAATTTTGTTGGGAATCCAATCTTTTTCTTTTTCTTGCTTAGCTTAGCATAGTTGTTCTCTTTTACTTCCCTTATAAAAAATATACAAAATGATTTTGGGTTATGTATGCACTCACATGGTCTTGCAAGAACATGACTTTATCTAGGCGATCAAACAAGAGGAAAGCCACAACCTTCTATAAGAGCAAGGGGAAGGGTAAGGCCAAAGAGTCACAATACCCGACCAATAGCCGTGATACCATATTGTTCTGTGTGCCAAACATGAATACTACCTCAAGTATCAAGACCTCTCAATCACTCTAGATTGATTGTATCATATCCGGAGTGCCTATAAACTTCGGCAAAGTGGTCGCCACCCAAATGAAGAGAAAATCTCAGCAACAAGGCCTTTCCATGCCTTACCCTATTCTCATTAGCCTATTATGTTCTGGTGCAGGGGTCTCGTACTTTCCTGATGAAAAGTCTAGAGCAACAACTGGTGTGGTTGGTGTTGACGAAAAGAGCGACGCCGATGCTCCCTAGAGAAAATTGAAAATGCTACAAACATGGGATGTTACAAAAGGATCCACAACCTATGACCTCGATAAAGGTCCAATGGCTCCCGACCTTAATACGCCAAACCCCGAAATGTCAGGACATCTTTCTAAGGAGGTATCACTCCAGGGGTCTTCTCCACCACCTTCTTCCTCCAGGTCGAGTGGGATTCAAAAGATGGCCTAGATGACTTACTCTAGTGACAACCAACTTAAGAAGTTGGCCCAGAATCTACCAACCCTCATCCAACAGTCAGTAAAGAAAGTGACGAAGGATGCATTTAACGTCTTAAATAAGTTGTGCTTCTGAGTTGATATGGTTGAGGGAGAGGTCTCATCTCTCCATGCTTATGTGAGAGAATTGTGGAGCAGGAAACCCATGGCCGATCCCGATATGAGATTCCTTGATGAAACTATGGCTTCCCCACACACAATATGAGGCCCTTTTGGCGACTTGTTTGCAGGCTTAGGGGAGAAGATGAGGTTGAGCAGGGATATGATGATGGTGTACCAATGTAGCTGATGATAATGTAGAAGAGTAGCTAGTTCAGGGAGTACTCTTTTTCATTTAATTATCTACTCTTGTAGCCATTGTCGGGCTTTTTTGTGTCACACCCCAAACCCAGGGAGACATGAATGGCACCTGCTACCACCCTTGGTATGAGTATACACGATGCTCAAAAATAAAACAAAGGCCAAAACCGATGAGGTTCGACAACACAACAACTATAAAATCAGAGTAAGACGACAGACTGAAATGGGATCTTGCTCACATGACCAATCAAAAATAAATACAATAGGTAATCAAGGCCACAGAATGGAAAACAACTATATCACATGGCCCACCTGGCCTATAACAACATACTAACACCACAACAATGTCTACGAGCCTCAATCAATATAATAGTAATCAAATAATTGGGATAGGGCCCCGAACTACCCTTAACTCAAACATCTGGCGACTCTAAAGACCTGGAGCACACCAACTCAGTTGGAACTCCACTCAGCACCAAAGAACTCAACCTAACAGCTTACTGTCACCCGCATGCATGAATGTAGTGCCCCAACTAGGGCGTCAGTACAATAATGTACCGAACATGAAAGGCAAAAACAACAGGAAGACTTAGATTAAGGATCAACAGATATACCAGATATCGCAGAAAGAGAACCAACATAAGTAAACACATAGAACCTACCTGGCCCCATAAGCCTGGCAAGTACAAACAAACATATAACAAAACCTACCAAGCCCCCATAAGCCCGGTAAGTCCAAAAGTAAACAACAACACAACGGCACCTAGACGACACAACTCACTTGTCATTGCCTCTAGACCTCTCAATGGCCTCAGCTAGCACTAACCAATATCTAGACTCTAGACCTCTTGACAGCCTCAGCTAACGCCAGCCCAACATCTAGCATCCACTGCTATCAGATAACATATAACACAAACAACAACCACAATATCATGCCAAGAAAATCAAAAGTAAACACTAGTCAGTGAACATCATCAAACAAGCACTAGCAGACCCTCTCTCAACTGCGCACAGTTAGCGAAGATCAATCTATTTGGGAGAACTAATCGCGATCCTAGGAAAGCTCAGACATGTCAGACCACTCTCGAATTATGTCTCAACTCAACACTATGGAGTACATCATTCTCAACCCAATAGGTCATTTCACTCCTAGGGATGAACCCCTCAGCTGGGAACACTCTCGTGCGTCGGGTATCCACAATCCACAAGGCACCTAGGGCTCGACCCCTAGCCGGAAAAACTCTCATGCATCGGGTATCCTCAGGACACAAGGCCTCAAACACACAATCGACAAACATAATAATACATGCTCAAACAACCCACAATCGTCTCTTAAACCCACAACTCAACTACTACAACATAACACTATTTCTTCACGTCTGGCTGTCCACCGACAAGCCACTAGCCAAGCTAAGGATTACCCTCCTAACCAATCTATCCCCAAGCTTTACAAACATACCACAAGCCACTATACTTAAAACTAACATCAAGGGACACAACCAAATCAGCCCAAGTGACACCACGACCATTGCCTGCCATCGACACGGTCGACACAATCACCAATTCGAATATAACAAAAGATCATCGCAACCATTAATCTTAACCACTCCAATCCCTCATTCACCTGTCAATATCATCACCTAATCTTATTTACACTAACAGCCCATAACCTGCAACAAAAACCACATGCATCATACACGACCTCTTGATACGAGCTTAATAATTTGCCATAACTACGATTCTCCGCAATCAAGCCCGAGTGACCAACCAAACTAGCACCTTATGCGCAACTTTATCACCATATAAACAGAAGAACAAGAGTTCAATAATATCATAACACAAACCATCACAAAACAGCCAACACACATGTAAACACGGACGACAATGACTACGCACAGAATTAAGGCCGAAAAACGGAGGGACAAGCCTAACATACCTTAGCTTCAAGCCTAGCTGAAGTAGAACCTTCAACACCACGAACCTATTGCCTAAAGTCTGTCCAATATTTTGCCAAAATTCATCCAACACAACTCTATAACAAAACAAGACAAACGAAGCTTACCCCAAAAGATCCATAGGAATTCGACGGTAGAAAATCCGAGACAACAACCTAATGGGGCTAACATACCTATAACCAACCTCAAAAACAAAGGAAAACCAAAGGAAAACCAAAGGAAGAAGTCCTACCAACAGCTTCACCACGAAACAGCCACCAAAATCACGGAAAAGACATCAAAGCGCAAGCTACACAGGATTCCTGACTTTCTGACACCAAGACCATGTTGAGCCGTGGATTCTAGCCCCAAAACCCAAAGAAAACCATGGAGAGAATAGAGGTTTCTTACGATTAGGTTGCTGGAAAATGAATTTGGATGACCAACAACCAACCAAAGGGGCTTAAATAGCCTTCCACCGCCTTTGACCCTTGTGACGTGCCTGCTTGTGTGGTCTCACGAAAACACGAAGATCTCTCTACTCCGAAGTCAGATTAGAAAAACAGTTTGATGCAATGGAAACTATATTCATAGACCTTTAATTTAATATGTCGCACACCCCCTAAATCTTCATATATTAGGAGAAAAGCTTTGAGACATTTGACCTAAATTTCAGGAAATCTAAAGAAGGAAAATTTTGGGATAACATTTGCCGAATTTCATTCTACAACTTGATCGACATCCAATCTTAAATACGATCATAAAGTGACTCAAATAACTCATAATACTTCCTTCTTAGCCTATTAAGTACTCTTAGTACTACATCGAAGGTACGGATTTATCGCTCAAATTATTCTGGGCTTTACATCCTTCTCCCCTTAGAAGAATTTATCCTCGAATGTAGGACGACATGCACAACTCCAACTCATGGACCGACACAGCACGACATCGCATGACATAGTCTCACACGGCAAGCCTACCATTAACAACTCCAAATAACAAAACTTTGCACCATGCCAAGGCGCGACACCACTATAACCGTAATCAAAATAAGAATCTTACCTGCCGCCATATCTAGCCTCTGGCTGGCTATAATCCATCAAGTTACATGCATCCCTGCACAAGCCAGCCAATATGAGTCTAAACCCGACTCCTATGACATCTAAATTCTCAAGCGATTTCGATCAAGAAAGAAGGGTAACAATCCTAAATGTCTTGTAGCCTCCTGTTATAAGTACACTACGCAACGCACACATAAACAAAACTATACAAGATACAACTTAGACTCCCTAGGATGAGCTGCTCGGATACAAAGTCTGTCACACTCCAAACCCGGGGAGGCATGACTAGCACTTAGTGCCACCCCTGTTATGAGCATACACAATGCCCAAAAATAAAACTAAGGCCAGAACCGATGAGCTTCGACAACACAACAACTATAAAATCAGAGTAAGACGACAAACTGAAATGGGAGCTGGCTCACTTGACCAACCAAAAATAAATACAGTAGGTCGTCAAGGCTAAGGAATGGAAAACAACTATACCACATGGCCCAGCTGGTCTATAACAACATACTAACACCACTAACAATGTTTTCGAGCATCTATGAATACAATAGTAATCAAATGATCGGGACAGGGCCCTGAACTACCTTTAACTCAAACATATGGCGACTCTGAAAGGCCTAGAGCGCAACAACTCTGCTAGAACTTCACTCAGCACCAAAGAACTTGATCTAACAGCCCACTATCACCTGCAGGCATTAGTGCAGCGCCCCAACTTGGGCGTCAGTACAATAATGTACCGAGCATGAAAGGCAGAAACAACAGGAAGACTAAGATTAAGGATCAACAGATATACCAAATATTGCAGAACGAGAACTCAACATAAGTAAACACATAAAACCTTCTTGGCCCTTATAAGCCTGGAAAGTACAAGCAAACATACAAACAAAACCTACCAGGCCCCCATAAGCCCAGTAAGTCCAAAAGTAAACAACAACACGGCGGCACCTAACCGACATAGTTCACCTGTAATCACCTCTAGACCTCTCAATGGCCTCAGCTAAGCTAGCCAACATCTAGCTTCTAGACCTCTTAAATGCCTCAGCTAACGCCAACCAACATCTAGCATCCACTGCTATCAGATAACATATAACACATACAACAACCATAATATGATTCAAAGCATATCAAAAGTAAACAACATTAAGTGAACATCATGAAACAAGCACTGCCGGACCCTCACTCAGCTGCGCACAGTTAGTTAAGCTCATTCCATATGGGAGAACCAATCACGATCCCAGGAAGGCTTAGACATATCGGACCATTCTCGAACCATGTATCAACTCAACACTATTGAAGACATCATTCTCAACCCCATAGGTCATTTCACTCCTTGGGCTCAACCCCTCAGTCGGAAACACTCTTGTGCATCAGGTATCTACAAGCCACAAGGCACCTCGGGCTCGACCGCTAGCTAGAATAACTCTCGTGCATCGGGTATCCTCAAGCCACAAGGCCTCAAACACAATACACATAGAGTAAAAAAAATGATAATACATGCTCAAACATCCCACAATCGGCTCTCAACCCCCACAATTCGACTAATACAACATAGTAGTACTCCTTCACGTCTAACCGTCCACCGACGAGCCACTAGCCGAGCTAAGGATTACTCTCCACCTGTCTATCCCCAAGCTTTACAAACAGCCCACAAGACACTACTTACAACTAACATTAAGGGGCACGGACAAATTAGCCCAAGTGGCACCACGGCTGTCGCGTGTCATCGACACGGTCGGCACAATTGCCTATTCGAATATAATAAAAGATCATCACAACTATTGATCTTAACCAATCTAATTTCTTATTCACTTTCCAATATCATCACCTGATCTTATTAACACTAACAGCCTAGAACTTGCTACAAGAACGACATGCCTCATACACGACCTCTCGATACGAGCTTAATATTTTTCCATAACTACCATTCTCCGCACTCAAGCCCGAGCCACCAACCAAATAAGCACCTTATACACACCATTATCACCATATAAACAGAAGAACAAGAGTTCAATAATAGCATAACACAAGCCATCACAAAACAACAAATACACATGTCAACACGAACGACAACGACTACGAACGGAATTCATGCCGACAAAGGGAGGGAAAATCCTAACATACCTTAGCTACAAGCCTAGCCGAACTCGAACCTTCAACACCAAGAACCTACTGCCTAAAGGATGTCCAAGATTCTTCCAAAATTCAGCCAACACTACTCAACAACAAAACAAGATTCATAGGAATTTGATGATAGAAACTCTGAGAAAACAACCTAACGAGATTAACACACCTATAAGTAACATCAAAAACAAAGTAAAACCAAAGGAAGAAGTCTTACCAACATCTTCACCACGAAACAACCACAAAAATCCCAGAAGAGACACCAATGTGCTAGCCACATGCGATTCCCGACTTTCCGACCCTAAAACCATGTTGAGCCATTGCTTCTAGCCCCAAAACCCAAAGAATACCATGGAGAGAACTTGAGAGAGGTTTCTTATGAAGTAGGTTTCTGGAAAATGAATTTGGATGACCAACGACCGACCAAAGGGGCTTAAATAGCCTTCCACTGCCTTAGACCCTTGTGACTTGCCTGTTTGCGCGGTCTATCAAAAACGCGAATATATCTCTATTTCGAAGATGGATTAGTGAATGGTTTTATGAAATGGAAACTATATTAATAGACCTTTAATTTGATAGATCTCACAACCCTTATCTCCTTATAAATTGGAAGAAAAGCTTTGAGACATTTGACATAAATTTTAGGAAATCTCAAGAAGGAAAATTTTGCGATAAGATTTGCTGAATTTCTTTCTACAACTTGATCCACGTCCAATCTTAAATACGATCATAGAGTGATTCAAATAACTCATAATACTTCCTTTTTAGCCTATTAAGTGCTCTTAGTCTTACCTCGAAGGTACGGATTTATAACTCAAATTATCCTGGGTGTTACATCCATACCTCCTTAGAAACATTCGTCCTCAAATGTTGGACGACACGCACGACTCCAACTCATGGACCGACACAACATGGCATAGCCCCTCACGGAAAGCCTACTACTAAAAACTATAAATAACCAAACTTTGCACCATTCCAAGGCGCGAAGCCACTATTGCCATAATCAAAATAAGAATCTTACCTGTCACCATATCTAGCCTCTAGACGGCTATAATCCATCAAGTTACAAGCATCCCTGCACAAGCCAGCAAATATGAGTCTAGACCCAACTCCTACGATATCTGACTGCTCGCACGATTTTGATCCAGAAAGAAGGGTAACAATCCTAAATGTCCTACAACCTCCTGTTTATAAGTACACTGCGCAATGCACACATAAATAAGATTCTACAAGACACGGCTCATAGAGTCCTTAGGACAAAATGCTTTGGTACCAAGCTCGGGGAGGCATGACTGACACTTGGTGCCACCCCTGATATGAGCATACATAATGCCCAAAAATAAAACAAAGGCCAGAACCGATGAGGTTCGACAACACAACAACTATAAAATTAGAGCAAGACGACAGACTGAAATGGCAGCTGGCTCACCTGACCAACCAAAAATAAATACAATAGGCCTTCAAGGACACAAAATGGAAAACAACTATACCACATGGCCAAAATGGCCTATAACAACATAATAACACCACAACAATGTCTACGAGCCTCTATGAATACAATAGTAATCAAATGATCGGGACAGAGCCCTGCACTACCCTTAACTCAAACATCTGGCGACTTCAAAAGACCTGGAGCGCACCAACTCTGCTGGAACTCCACTCAGCACCACAGAACTCGATCTAATAGCCCACCATCACCTGCATGAATTAATGCAGTGCCCTAACTAGGGCGTCAATATAATAATATACCGAGCATGAAAGGTAGAAACAACAGGAAGACTCAGATTAAGGATCAACAAATATACCAGATATCAAAGAAGGAGAACTCAACTTAAGTAAAGACATGGAACCTACCTAGCTCTCTTAAGCTTGAAAGTATAAGAAAACATACAAACAGAACCTACCAGGCCCCTATCAGCCTGGTAAGCATAAAAGTAATAGCCGAAAAAACTCACTTATCATCACCTTTAGACCTCTCAATGGCCTCAGCTAATTCTAACCAACATATAGCCTCTAGACCTCTTAACGGCCTCAGCTAATGCCAGCCAACATCTAGCATCCACTGCTATAAGATAACATATAACACAAACAAAAACCAAAATATGATGCCAAGAAAATCAAAAGTAAACACCATTCAGTGAACATCATCAAACAAGCACTGGCAGACCCTCTCTCGGCTGCCCACAGTTAGCAAAGCTCATTCCATATGGAAAAACCAATCGTGATCCTAGGAAAGCTCAGACATGTCAGACCACTCTCGAATCACGTCTCAACTCGACACTATAGAGGACATCATTCTCAACTCCATAAGTCATTTCACTCCCTGGGCGCAATCCCTCAGCTGGAAGCACTCTCGTGCATTGAGTATCCACAAGTCACAAGGCACCTCGGGCTTGATCCCTAGTCGAAACAACTCTCATGCATTAGGTATCCTCAAGCCACAAGGCCTCAAACATAATATACAAAATCAAAAAAAATAATAATACATGTTCAAACAGCCCACAATCGGCTCTCAAACCCCACAACCCGACTAATACAACATAGTACTATTCCTTCATTTTTAGCTATTCACCGATAAGACACAAGCTGAGCTAAGGATTACCCTCATAACTAGTATATCCCCAAGCTTTATAAACAGCCAACAAGCCACTCTACTTACAAATAACATCAAGGGACATGGCCAACTTAGCCGAAGTGTCACCACGACCATCGTGTGCCATCGGCATGGTCGACACGATCGCCGATTCGAATATAACAAAAGATCATCGAAACCATTGATCTTAACCACTCTAATACATCATTGACTTGTAAATATTATCACCTAATATTATTCACACGAATAGTCCTCAACTTGCTATAAGAACCACACGCCTCATATACGACCTCTTGATACGAGCCTAATAATGTGCCAAAACTACCATTTTCCACACTCAATCCCGAGCCACCAACCAAACCAACACCTTATACACAACTTTATATCCATATAAACAGCAGAACAAGAATTCAGTAGTAGCATAACACAAGCCATCACAAAATAGCCAACACACATGTCAACACGGACGATAACGACTACACACAGAATTCATGCAGACAAAAGGAAGGAAAAGCCTAACATACCTTAGCTTCAATACTAGAGAACTTGAACCCTCAACATTTCCAAAACGCAGACAACAAAACTCAACAACAAAATAAGAGAAACGAAGCTTACCAGACAAGATTTATAGGAATTCGACGGTAGAAGCTCTGAGAAATCAATCTAACAGGGTTAACACATAAATAACCAACCTAAAAAACCAAGAAAAATCAAAGGAAGAAGTCTTAACAACAGTTTCCCAACGAAAAAGCCACCAAAACCCCGAAAAAGACACCAAAACGCAAGCTACACGTGATTCCCAATTTTCCGACACCAAAACCATGTTGAGCCATGGCTTCTAGCCCCAAAATTATAAGAAAACCATGGAGAGAACTTGAGAGAGGTTTCTTATGAAGTAGGTTGTTGTATAATGAATTTGGATGACCAACAACCGACCAAAGGGGTTTAAATAACATTCCACCGCCTTAGACCCTTCTGATGTACCTACTTGCGCGGTCTCGCGAAAATGCGAATATCTCTCTACTCCAAAGTCAGATTGGCAAACGGTTTAATGATATAGAAACTAGATTTATAGACCTTTAATCTGATAAGTCACACAACCCCCAACTCCTTATATATTTGGAGAAAAGCTTTGATACATTTGACCTATATTTCAGGAATTCTCAAGAAGGAAAATTTTGCGATAACATTTGCTGAATTTTGTTCTACAAATTGATCGTACGTCCAATATTAAATAAAATCATAGAGTGACTAAAATAACTCATAATACTTCCTCATCTTATTAAGTACTCTTAGTCTTGCCTCGAAGGTACAGATTTATCGATCAAATTATCCGGGGTGTTACAGTATGCTTTTGATTCTTTTAAGTATTTAATTTGGTTTCTTAGATTGGATGAATGCCCTTGTATTGTTTTGAAGCAATGAAAATTGTTGGCTATTTTTCTTCATTTGATAATGTGAAGTGCCATTGACGGGTTGGTCTTACATTCCAGTTAATTCTTTACCTTTGCTTTGTAAATCGCCTTTGTAGATAGTAGATAAAAGAACTCCAATTCTTTATATCATGGTTCTTTCCCAAGAAGCAAATTTTTATTTTTCTTTTCGAGTGTCGAACCGGGTGACATTTCCCTATGGTAGATTGAGAGGAGAATTTCTTAAAATAAAATGCTATGTCTTTGAGTCATTGTTGTACTTTCTTTAATTGGTACCACCAAATATTTTTTATAAGGCATAACAATGAGTTTTGAAGTTGAAAAGGGGTTTGAAATTGAAAAGAGAACTCTCTTTTCATGAGTTGTATATTCTTTATTTGGCTTCTAGATTATGAAAGCTAGTATGCAAAGCTTGAAAATAGCTTGTCTAAAGTTATACCTTTTAAGTGATTGTGAAAAATAGCTGAATTCCTTGGAATATGATGCCTTATGTGGTGAGATGTTTAGTTTAATTCTTGTGTATGCACATTGTCTAGAGCTTGCCTCTAATGTAATCCAAGGCGAAATCCTAGATGTACCTGCACTTGGAAGATGACCTTAGGCTTTTATTTTGGTTAGTCACTTTACCACTGAATGACCTCTTTCAACATCAACCCTTATTAACCATTGTTTGAGCCTTGAGCATTTTTCTTGGCAACCATATACAAGACTTATACCCTTTTTAATCCTCTTCTTTTGCACCCATTCTCTCCCTAATTGCTAGTGATGAAAGAAAAGAAAATGGGCCAGAAGCCCAAGATTTGTCATGACCCGTGTTGAGACCCCAGATCAAGACACAGGACCTAGAACCATGAATGGCTCCAAGCTAACCCATGGTACATACATAGAATGATAAGAGGCTTACTAAGTAGAACTAAAGCATGAATATGATATACACGGAAGTCTGTATATCATAAGGACAAAAGAAACACAAATCAACAATGATGAACTGTCTATACATGATTGTCTAAAAAGGCTTTACTGCTACGACGAGCTATTGGGACAACACCCCCAACTAGTTCACTAAGTCTGAAACTGAAGGATAGAATAAAACACAAAGCTGATAATGTCCTCGGAGAAGGAAGACTCACCCAAGTGGGAATAAAGTTGGATTGATAGGGAGAAAACTATCAATGAGACTGAGATGGATCACCTGAACTTATATCATGAGACAATATAACATAGAGTATGCGGTCAGTACTTTGAATATACTGAGTATGCAAGTTAAGTAAAACATTCTAGTAAAACATTATATGGAATCATGAATATAAATCAAGATAGATCGCGAGAGTAAGGACCATATGCTAAAGGTCAGATATCTGAGATATACATAATCATAAGTTATTCATCATAAGATGAACATAATGACCCAAGGTTTATAAATGGAAATCATAGAGTATGCCATACTTGAAAACATAACTGAAAACTCATAAACAAATTAATGGGTCAAATCTGTTATAAGAAATAATATCGTAAGACTTGAACATGAGTAACTGAAAATATGAGGAACAATGGGAGACTCATAATAACCGACAACTATCATGTATGAGCGCCTGACGATCCCACATCTTTACCACATAGAGGAAAGTCATCCTAAATCTTGCCAAGGCAAAGGATGAATAAGGTATGATATCACAGGTGTGCCCTCGAGAAGGGGAACACTCTCTTGATAGGTCCCATATAAGAATATATATCCTATATTGGCGCATAGTTCAGAGATTGGGGTCCTCAAAATCCCTGGCCTACTCGATGCTAGACACTACTCCCAAAACATACATATTGCTCATATAATCATATTCTCAAAATATAGCTTAAATATGAATATAGGGGAGTCTTGACTCCAAATATTTTTTTAAATTAATCCTGTAAGCCTTGGCTAAAATCATGATAAACATACTTAACTTTGCATAGGCTTTCCCAAGTCATGAAATCAAACATACGTGAAATAAGCTTCATTATTTGAAATCATGGAAACATAAGTTAGGAATTCATAAACATTCATGCATACTAGATAATTCGTCATACCTAAAATCATAGACTCATAAGCTTGAATTTCCTAAATCATGCATAATAGAGAATAATCCCCATAAACTTGAAATCATGAATAATAATTAAATTGATGTTTAAATATGCCCTAATAGTCACGGAACATCAATCAAAATATGAAGGTATTATACCCATAGAGAAAGCACGAAGGATTTAATAAAGATTGGTTCAAAACCCTATAATTCAATTTGACATGCTTAGCAACTTGAAATCATAGAATTGGGATGAATTAGGAATGAGGTGGAAGAATTTCCCCCATTCATAGCCCTACATACCTAGGTTTGATGAACTTGCAACAAAATATGAAGACCGAAAGAGGGTTTGAAAGAAACCCTTAATTACACCCTTAAAAATCCCCAAAACAATGTTACTTAGTAATTAGAAGCTTGGGAGATTATAAAATTGCCCCTGGAAATTGGGCTGAATTTGGACAACTGGGCGTCCCCACGGTGGCCGTTACGGGCCATCACTTGCCCGATGGTTCATTTCCTTTGACATCACTCCTAAATAGAAAAGGGGTCCTGACTAGCCTATACGATTTAGAGGTGATGAGTCGTCACTCCCTCAACAACTCGTTGAGTCAGTCGTCACACCTGGAACACCGAGACTTCATGCGATGGTCCATCGCTAGTTTAACAGGCTGTCATTCCTGCCGTCAAACATCGATGTCAACTACAACAGTCCATTGCCTTCTTGACAGCCATCATTCACACCATGGGAACCATGACGGCATTATGATGGGCCATCACTAGGTTAACGGGTCGTCGACTCCTTTGTCAAACTCTGCACCAGACCTGCAATTTCAGCTCTTTTTCCTTCAAGAAGCCATTTCAAAACATGAGGTGTTACAATATCTCCCCCTTGGGAATATTCGTCCTTGAATGTTGACTTAAGCATATTGGAGGGCTAGGGAAGGGAATGCAATCTCAAAACTAAACAACCATAGCTGAAAACTGATGGAGTGACTGACTTCGGACTAAAATACATGATTGAACTGAGTTCATGAAACATATATACATGTTATGACATGGAAGAAACTTATAGACATGAACTGAATAAAGTACTAAGGAGGAAATAGTTACCTTAGGCTAGAACTGAGCTAGAAGGGAAAAGATGCGGGTATCTAGCCATTATATCTGCTTCGCTTTCCACGTAGCGCCCTCAACAAGTTGATTTCTCCACAACACCTTCACTGAAGCTACTTCCTTATTCCTCAACTTCTGAACCTAATGATGAAGGATCTCAATCGTAATCTCCTCATATGTAAGGCAATCCTTCACACGAATGCTCTCTACTGGAACAACTAAGGCTGGGTCGCCAATGCACTTTTTCAACAGAGATACACGGAAAACTGGATGTACCGAAGCTAACTCTGCTGGTAGCTCCAACTCATATGTCAACTTTCCAGATCGCCTAAAAATCCTATAAGGACCAACATAATGGGGACTAAGCTTCCCTTTCTTACCAAATCTTATAACTCCCTTCATGGGAAACACCTTCAGAAACACCCAATCGTCAACCTCAAACTCACGCTCTCTTCGCTTAACATCCGCATAAGATTTCTGTCAACTCTGAGCTGTTTTCAGCCAGCCTCATGGACTAAATCCAAACCTATTAATGTAGTCTCACTTACCTCAAACCATCTAATACGTGACCTACACCGCCTGTAAAGAGCTTCAAACAGAGCCATCTAAATGCTGGAGTGACAACTATTATTGTAAGGAAACTCAATGAGAGGCAAGTGATCATCCCAACTACCCTTAAAATCAATCACTCAAGCTCTCAACATGTCTTCAAGAGTCTAAATGGTCCCCTCAACCTGGCCATCTATGTGCCGGTGAAAAGCTGTGCTAAGCTTCACCTGCGTACTAAGGCCCCTCTAAAACGATCTCCAAAACTAAGAGGTGAACTGAGTACCCCTATTTGAGATGATGGAAAAACGGAAACCATGCAACCAAAACAACTCCCAAATATACAATCTAGCATAATCCTTAGTTGAATCAGTAGTTTTTACCAGTAGGAAATAGGCTGATTTGGTCAACCTGTCCACGGTACCTATATAGAGTAATATTGTCGGCGTGTATAAGGCAAGCCTATAATGAAGTCCATATTGATCTATTCACATTTCTAAGTGGGGATGCTAATATCCTGAAGCAAACCTCTAGGTCTCTGATACTCAACTTTCACTTGTTGGCAATTCGGGCATTTAGCCACAAACTCCGTTATGTCCTTCTTCATGTCATTCCACCAATAGACTTCCCATAGAACACAGTACAACTTGGTGGCACCTGGATGGATAGACCAATAAGAGTCACGACCTCACTCAACATACGATACCTCAAGTCAATTACAGATGGAACACACAATTGACCCTGATATCAGAGTATACCATATCGCCCTTAGGAAAAAACCTCCACTTTCTAATTCTGGGTTGGTTCCTTCAATTTCACTAGGATAGTATCCTTATCTTTCTTTGCTTTAACATCTGTCACCGATAAAGATTCTGACCCATTTTGAGCAATAACACCACCATCCATCGAATCTGTAAGGTGAACTCCTAACGAGCAAGCCTATGAACATCCTTCACCAACTCTTTTCTCCCATCCTCGAAATGAGACACACTCTTCATAGACTACCTACTAAGAGCATCTTCCACTATATTGGCCTTGCGAAGATAATAAAGGGCATTCATGTCATAGTCCTCCAGAAGCTCTAGCTATCTCCTTTCCTACAAATTTAGGCCCTTCTTAGTAAACATGAACTGAATGCACTTGTGGTCCGTGAAGACATCCACATGCACCCCATATAAATACTGCCTCCAAATCTTCAAAGCAAACACTACGATTTCCAACTCTAGTTCATGTGTCGGATAATTCTTCTCGAGAGTCTTAAGCTATCTAGAGGAATATGCAATGACCTTACCATGCTGGATCAACACACGACCAAGACCAACCCTAGAGGCATCACAATACATAACAAAACCATATGTGCCCTCAGTAGGGTCAATATTAGGGCTAAAGTGAGTTGAGTCTTTAACTCTTAAAAACTCTTCTCACAAGCGTCCGACCAAAGAAATTAGACCTTCTTAAGGGTCAACTTAGTCAACAGTGCTGCAACAGATGAAAATCCCTCAAAAAACCTCCTATAATAACCAGCTAAACTCAAAATGCTCCTCCTATCTATCGGAATGACTAGTCTAGGTGAATTATTCACCACCTCTATCTTTTGAGAGTCCACCTGTATACCCTTACGTGACACCAAATGACCCAAGAATGCTACTGAGTTCACCCAAAACTCGCACTTGCTGGATTTCGCAAACAACTGGCGATCCTTGAGAGTCTGCAACACAATCCGCAAATGATCGGCATGCTCCTCCTAGCTGTGAGAGTATATGAGAATATCAACTATGAAAATAATCATGAACTATTACACCCTGCAAGATGTTAGTGACTAGCGTACATGTGCATGTGATTGCGGTGAGCGGTTAGAGCATGGCACGTGCGAGAGAAGTCTCGGTAGTAGGACACGTGAGTGCATCGTCGAGTGGGTCAGCAAGGTCGAGCGAGGCAGGCTGTGAGGGCATGTGCGACGCGGCAGCCTTACTGCACGATGGCCCACGCGACGCAGCAGCCACTTGGCGTAGTGAGCTACGCAGCGCGGTAGCCCTGCAGTGTGATGGCCCACGTGACGCGCCCCACCTCCACTTCCCTCTACATATATATATATATTTAAGTTGGGTAAGTTGGATTCATTTTATAATTTCCACAATTGAGCAGCTCAACCTTGGCGACTTAGCTCTCAAGGTTTTCATCGGTTTTTTGCTAGATTAAGCCGTTAAACTCCATTCAAATGCAAGTTTGCCTTGGATAACGAGTTCTAGGCCTACGAGGAATGTCCCTGTGGAGTTATTTCTTGAAAATTTTCTTGGAGTACCAGAACCCGGCCGAGTAAAAGTTGTACAAATCGCTTCTAATTGAGTCCTAAGAGGCTTCAAGTGATAGGTAAGAATTTCTACCTTCTAAACTCTTGGGAATTTGTGAGTTTTTGGCTGAATTGAATGGAGTTGAGTTATAGACTAATGTCATTGAAAGACATCATTAGTTGCCAAGTTTTAGTATTGAAAATAACCTTATTTTATCAGCGTAAGTCTGTAATTGAGTGGAACTATTGGCTTTAGGGAGAAACTATCTGGATAAACAAGAGTCGGCATTCAAGGTATGTTAAGGATAACCTCTTCGGCAAGTTATTCTGGTCGTATAGTCGATACGACCTATAATTTTGTAAGTAAGTTGAATGTTCATATGTTGTGATTAGCTGATGCCAGTAGATAATGGCTAAATATGTTGTGGTTAGTTGTTGTAAGACAAAGTAAGATTGCATCGTAGTGTCCTTCATCGGGAAAGAGTATATTAAGTGTAACTAATGCTAGGAGCATCATAGAGATTCCCCTGTTCTTTTGTTTATAGTAATAGTGGGATTTTAATGTCTTGCTGTCATGCCAAGGCCTTAGAAGTATATGGTTAGCTGTTGGGCCTAACTTGGTAAAGTTAGACATCATAGGGCGTAGTAGGGTGATATAACTTTTAGCTTGACGCCTATACAATGATAAAGCTCGCCCAGAGGCCGTTGGCGTGCCTTGATGCCCCCAGGGCCAGAATCTTGATATGAACTAAGCGACAACCAACCTTATGATTGGCTACTGTAAGTGACTGTTAGCTTCAACCGAATTAATGCTTGTCATATAGGTCGCTCAGGAAACCATCTCAGTTGTTACAAGTTTGATAGCCTAGCTGATACCCTAAGGAGGAAACCTTATTAGTAGTCAGATGTGGGGCCAACATCCCAGGCTACTCTTGTAGATGCCCAGGTACATGTTTCCGCGAAGGACTAGGTCCAGATATACCTTCCTACGAGGCTATGAATCACCTAGAGAGGCCATATGAAATTTGAATAGACTAAGTTAAGGTCTAAAGGGACTATAACCATACTATTACTGTTACACCCCGTAAATTTTAAATGAATAAATAGCCTAATGGCATGTTGGTTAAGGGATTTAGTAGAAAAAAAAGGAGGATAAAAAGTCGGTTTGCATTATTGAAAATAATGCAACCATAAAACAGAGGGTATAGCCAAGTTAAGGCAAAACCCACGACATTTTTTATATATTTCCTTTCGATTACGCTACGAAACGCGGTCTAAACTCCATTTCGGCTTAGATACCGAGGTATTAAGCAGTGAGGAGCATTCCTACGGATTTAGTTTCGTGAAATTTGGCCGGCGAATCATCGTGCTACTGAACTAAGGTAAGTGGAATTGCTCCAAACTAGTGTCAATATACTCCTAGCCCTGAAGTGAGTATTTCTCCCTTCTGGACTTTCGAGAAATAGCAAGTTTTTGACCGTCTTTCGATAAGCCAAAGTTTAGGCTATAAATATATCGAAAGTGACGTTTTCTTTCAGAATATTGGTGTATTTAGTTTTAATTGACATATGTAAATGTAGTTGGGAGAAATAGCTGGAGTACTGACCGAGCTTCGTCCGTTAGTCGAATAAACCGAGGTTAAGGTATATAAAGCCAGTTTCTTTGGCAAGTTAGTAGTTTTAGCCTTGTATAGCATAGTAAACTCCGTAGTAGAATTCCCGGAGTTGAATATTGAGTATTGTACAAGTTCTGTAAATCTGGTTTGCGTGGTTATATCGTACTCAGCCCGAAAGTTAGTAAAGCATGCGCCAAAATGGCAAGTTAGCATTCCAGACTCAGTATAGCCCAGTATGTGATTAGCAAGCAAGTTTCTAGAATAATATGACAGATATTCAGAATAAGAGTTAGTAAAGTAAAATCAGACAGTTAGATAGTATCTTGGCTACAGATTAGCCATACAGACAGATGATATCTTGGCTACAGACTAGACATGCAGTTAGATAAAGATCACAAATTCAGTATAAAGCAGTATGAGAATCAGTATAATACATAAAGAGATCAGAATAAGAAATCAAAATTCAGATAGTATTTTTCAATTTAAACATGCTTGCTATATATGTGCTTATTGCTTGTTGAGACCTGTTTGTGTTATGAGGGCACCCTTTTGAGCGTCCTCGCTGCCCTTGGGTTGGTAATTGTGTCGCCCACTGAGCGGGTGGGTTTACGTCACTCCAAGGTGTGGCATGCCATCCCCAGTTTGGACGAAGATGGGATGAAGCTTTCCCAATATCAGGCTGATCAGCATTACAGTACAGATAGCCCTGCTGTGCGCAAGCGTCCAGGGAACAGATTCAGATACAGTTACAGTTACAGATACAGTACAGGAGTCCTCCGGACTCAGACACAGTTATTTATATCGGAGGCCATAGCCCGAGCCGGAGACCCAAGGGGCCGGTAGAGGTGCTCGTAGTCAGTAGATGAGTGGAGTGACTTATTCTTGGTTGGTTTTGACCCGGGTAGGGGTAAATAGATTGTTCTGTTGGTTGGCACCTTCTGGCTTATGGGGATCAGTCAGGTATTGTGTGTATTTATATATCTATCTATATGTGCTATTAGATACTGATAGACAGTAGGACGACACGTCGTCAGGTACGCCCAGTTTAGTTACAAAACAGGTAAACTCTCCCCAGTTATCCTCAGCCAGATAGACTCAGCTACTTCCTACTTATATGTCATGTTATTGTTGTTACCCATTTCAGTTGTATATTTCAGTTTGCTTTACATGCTCAGTACCTGTGGCACTGACGCTCGAGGGGGCGCTGCATTGCTTGTCTGCAGGTACACATAGACGAGGAGTCGATCCCTCGTGATCCAGTCAGCAGAGTTATCAGCTCCTATCCTCCGGAGCTAGATAGTTGGAGGTTGTTCCTATTAATTTTTTGATTACAGTTTGGGTAGGTCGGGGCCCTGTCCCGACCATTCTATTATTACTTCCTAGAGGCTTGCATTCTGATGTTTCCCTGTGGTGGTGGAGCCGGTCGTGTGGGGTCGTGCATGTATATATGTGTTTAGTTGTTGATGTTGGCCGCATGGGGCCTTCTTCTGGTTATAGTTAGTGACCTTGTCGGTCACAAATGTGAATAGCAGTTGCTTCGAATTATAGTGTCATCGTTCTGGTTAGCTGTTGTGCATTGCAGGTGGCTATAGGCCTAATCGGCTGGGGGCTGTATTTACAACCGCTATATAGCTGGTTCGTTTCTTGAAATAGAGCCAGAGTCTAGCAGGCACCAGGTGCCCGTCATACCCCCAACGTAGGGTGTGAGAATTACAGTATTACTTCCAAGCTAAGAGTTATAGTGAGCTTCCTACGGAGAGTTAGGGCTAACTGCTTAAGAGCATGTCTGATTAGTAGTAGCCCCATAGTTGTTCTATTGGGATGAACTACATAGTTGGTCATCTACGACCTTACTGTTCGCTCATGAGCTATCATTGTCCTAGCATGACCTCCCAACTATCGCTTATATCACCCGGACCTCATCCTTTTTCGTCTAGGTCAACGGAGGCTGTAATCACTGCCAGGACATCTGGTGAGGTGTAGGCATATGGGGTGTGCTCATTTGAAGCTATATAGGTTGTTCTAGGGGCGAGTAGTGGTTGCATTAGGCCTAAGAGGCCAGATATGCCTTTTGAATGACTAGATTTGTAGAATGTAACATAACGTACCTAGTTGGGATAGATCATATTTCGTATTGCCTCTTTCCATGAATAGCTAAGAGGCTGTTAGATGTATGCACTTCTTACGGAGCTACGGTGTTGCTAATGCTTATGGAGCTATAGATTGCTTACGGAGTTATGATGCGGTATTGCTTACGGAGCTAGTGAATTTCTTACAGAGCCATATATTGTCTGTAAGGACTAAAGTAGACCCTACGGGGTGATATTGAAGTCTATTCAATTATGGAATTCTTCTACGCCATAGTGGCATTATAGACCCTTAATATAGCTTCGTGCGCTCGGGGTGCAGTCATAGGGGCGAAAAGGCCCGAACTCAATTACAGAAGCCCATAAGGCTCCGGTACAGTCTCAAGATACTAGGTATGTTCAGTTACAGTTACTTGCAGGGTCTCAGGGGTACTAATAGGGGGTATATACACTGATTGGCGCCTGCCAGGGCTTATGCGGGCCCAGGTAGGTTATATCTATTTGATTGTACCCTCTAGGCTTATGGGGGCCAAGTAGGTTCTTGTTTGTATACTTTCTTGCTAGCTATAGCTTATGAATGTATTGTCGTAGAGCTTCAGCGCTTGTTCGTATAATGGGTTACTAGATGTAGGTTATGGATAAGAAAGCTCACAAGTTAACTTCTGCCTTTTATACTGATTACTTTTAGCTCTTTACAATTGAAGTCATCAAAACTAAGAAAAATACAATTGCAGATTACATCTCAAGACATGGAAAAAGATGAAAATAAGATGGACCAAATACTCGGAATGCTAAGTACACTTTGCAAAAAAGTGGAAAAGCTAGAAGATGATATGGAAAAGCTGAAAAGCAAAGATAGCAGTCAGCAGCGTGACTTAAAAAACGCGGAAATAAAAAGAATGGAAGAAGATAGCAGTCAGCAGCGTGACTTAAAAAACGCAGAGCTATGCCAATCGGAAGGCACCAAACTTCCAGAGCTAAAAGGAGACGTTGGGAAACTCCTTAAAACCCAAGCTAACAACCCATCTACTTCTTCTGCAGGTACATCAGGACCTAAAGAAAGAAGAGATACTATCAGAAGACAACAACTATTTGACAAACAATTCACAATGAAGAATATACCTCCTACTCCACAAACCAGCACATACAAAGAAAGTCTAAACCAAACTAGACAAACCTATAACCATATAGCCAACACCTACATACAAAACATCCACAAAATACAAACTTTCTTAAACAAAAATCCACTCTCTATAACTACCAAAAATCCAGAAGAAGATTATGTTACTCAATATCTACAGGGATACAACAAGCTAATAGCACAGCCAAATACCAACTCCAACCTAGTCAGAACATGCTACAACTATGGATTGCTTAATACAGTATATACAAAAATAGGAGACGAAATAGCAACCATACCGGAACTACATAAGGCATTTATGACATACAAAAGAATAACAAAAGGCACATTTTTCTATATTAAAATATACGCAGCACCTGCAGAAATATTATTTAATGAAATAAAACCTATTATACAAGTGGTGAAGATAGGACTAACAAGAGAAATGATTATACCGGAAAAGATAGACCAACAAGAAGAAATAAATTGTACAGATATACCGGATTTCTATGCCAACAAAAGAATTTCTTAAATGGAAATTCCATCTGGAGCTACTATTCAAGAGATCAGACGATGATATACGCAAACTCCAGAGAACATAAAGAAGCAGATATGGAAGAAGTACGACAATGGATACTCAGTCTGCTTAAACCAGAAGAAATACCTACGACAAGAGCTATACGAAGAAACTATATTTCCCCAGCTCTACTAACAAGATACTGCAAGACCGTAGGACAAAAATATCCGGATCACCATTGTTCCAGGTGTCATGGTGAAAATGACGACCAAATTCCGGATGTGCAGTTGGAATAAGATAATGATGAAACAATCCAACGGCCAAGATAAGAGAAAAACAACATGTGCAGAGATAAAAGGAAGCTGAAAAGAAAGAAGATAAAAAGGAAAAGATGTAGGCCATCAGAAAAGATGTAGGCCATCAGAAGATAAAAAGCAGATACTAATGTAAAGTTTTTGTTTTTTGCTTTCTTTTTAGAAAAGTCCTAAAGCAAATAGTAGAGGACGACAGATTTTGTACAAAAGTCATAAAGTATACAGTAGAGGGCGGCTTCTTTAGCAAGAAAGTCGTAAAGTAAATAGTATAGTTGTCGGCCACCAGTCACTATTTATGAACAGTAAAGGTCGTTCATAAACAGTAAAGGCCAGATGTAAATGTTTGTAAATTTCATTATAAATACAACTTCAGACGGAAGCCAAAGGCATCCGCAATCCAACATACATATTCTCTCTCAACTCTTACTTCCGCACCCCTACCCCCAAATTGGTATCAGAGCTACAAAATCAAAATTAAAAAACAATCTACCAAAAAGATAAACCAAATGGAAAAATCTAGCAATGATGCAAAGATACAAACTGAGGTATGTTTATTCATAACTATGAATAGCTAAACTGCTATATTCCTTATAATCTTCTAAGTATTATCTGTTATTATCTTCTTGTTATATCGTTATGATGAAGACTTGATTAAGTTTGCTATGTAAGTGGTTAGTAAGCTGAGAGTAAGTAAGCCCAGACTATGCCATCCTAAGGTGGAAACCGGTGAGGCCAGGTGAGCCGTTTTAGGGAAGTACACAGAGTTGAGGCAATGTTAGGGTAACTGATTGAAGCTGAAAACGCATAGTAATGACCGAAAAAGACTATTCAAAATAACGATATAATAACTGGATAATTCTGAATAATGCCTAAAGGAGATTAGAGGGAATATTATGTTTAGAAAAATTCATAAAATGAGTTCAAACCTATCACATAGAAATCATAGATATGAGTTACTTGTCTTATGTATAATGAAATTATTGTCTAAAATATTAGAAGAGATAATAGAATTAGAAGAAACTATGAAGTTAATTAACCAAGATTGGACGGAGATGACTATAGAAGAAATTAGAAAATTAGATAAGGATTTAGACTAAAAAATGGTAAATTATGAATATATGGAATATTGGCTAGATACTATGGAAAGTATAAGATTAACAAAGCTTTTATTACAAGATAATATAAGGGAATATATGAAAGATAGTAATCTGGAACGTAATCTGGAATATTTAGAGTATGCATATGGATGTATAGAAGAGTTACAAAGATTAGAACCATTAAAAATAGAATACTATAATAAAATGTTTAACTAATGAACCAAACACAGAATAAATCAAAGAAAGGTCATATCCATAAAAAAGCTAAAAAATTAAAAAATCGGTCAAAAATATTATATCCTGAATATAAACTCTTAAGCTTAAATAAAACAAATAATGTTAGACTTGGATATTTAATAGATATAATTTCAGAAACAGAATATAAATATATAAAATATTTGAAAAAACTGAAATGAAAAATAACATTGATAATAGCGAAGAATACAGGCAACAATTACTTAACAAAATAAATGAAATAACGGAAGAAATTGAATCTAGAAAAGAAAGGTTAAATTATAATATAATTGCAGGAGTGTGCCAAATATCAATAAAAACACAAAGGAGAACAATATTTAATTTAGAACTACAACTACAACACTTAGAATATAAATTACAACACGGATTAATATGAACAAAGAAGAATACACTGTAAAAGAAGAAAAATTTATGAGCCAGAAGGGAATAGAAATAAAAATTATACACTCAAACTTAGGAAGAAGATTTAAAAAGATAGGAGATCAATTGTATTTGATGTTAGAAAAAGAATCGGCAACTTTAGAAGATAGCTTAACAGCTATGGTAAGAATTAATAAAGAAAACGAAGAAATAGATAGGAAAAAGGAAATAGAAAAAATTAAAAAACAAGCTCAAATAGAAGTTCAACAAGTTAAAGAAGAAAAAGACACGAGAATACAAGAACTGGAAAAAGAATTAGAAAAACTTAAACAGCTATATGAAGAAAAATTAAAAGCAAAAGAAAAACAACGAAAAGAGTTAAAGCTTACAGAAGAAATAGAAAAATTTAAAATATTACTAGAAGAATCAGGTACAGTAGAAAATCAGCCTAAAATAGGAATAGACGACATAAGTGAGCAAAATGATGAAGAAAACCTAGATCAATATTCAGAAACATCAGAAACTTATACTAATCTAATAGAAAAGGAAAATAATATAGAAATTAATGTAGAAGACATAGACGAAAAACCTAGTACATCAGGAACTAGAAGTCCAAGAAGACCAAATACTAGTCCAACCTATTATACTTACGAAAGGGAAAATAGAAGCAAAACATTATGGAATAAAAGATTAAATAAAAACTGGACACCTAGACAAAATATAGAACAATATAATTTTTTAGATTTAGATTGTGTTGCAGATACAAATAAAACAATTCAGCTATGGATAGGATATATTTCAAAACAGTTAATAGATAACAAAATACTAATAGCAGATGCCCCTGGATACATAGAACGAACATTAATAGGAACAACAAAAATATGGATACAAAATTTATCACCAGAAAGTTTAGAAACATTAAGAAATAATAAGAAAATTAATAATGAACCAGCAACAACATCTATAGATATATTAACCAAATACGAAATGGCAATAAGAAATGAATTTAGTAGTATGACTACCGAAATAGAAGAACGGCAAAAAGATAAAGAACTAAACAGAAATCTTATAAACAAATTAAGTATATGTAAAATGAGTTATATGGATGAATACACATGCGCATTTAAAGAATATTATTATAAAGGGTTATATACAAATGAAGAAAGTAGAGAAATAAGAAAACTATACTATACAAAATTACCAGAACCATTTAGTTCAAAAATAACTAAAGACTGGCAAGAATCAGGGTTAATAGATACACTAGGATCTAGAATAAAATTTCTACAAAAATGGTTTACAGAACTATGTGAAAAACATAAAGAAGAAATGAAAATGGAAAAAATACTAGTAAAAAACTTAGCATGTTGTACAACTAGAACGGCACCACAATTCGGTTGCACAAATAAATATAAATACAAGAAGAGAATTAAAAAATACAGACCATTTAGAACAAAATATAAGCATAAAAAACCAAGAAAAAGATACTATATAAAAAATCACAAACAAAAGAGACCTCACAGAGCTAAGAAAAATATATCAGAATGCAAATGCTACAACTGTGGAAAATTAGGACATTTAGCTAGAGACTGTAGAGTACCAAAAAACCTAAATAAAAAACAAATTTCAGAAGTAGAATTAATAATCGAAGATGAAAAATATAAACAAATAGATTATATAGACTATAATCTAAATGATGAAGATAGTATATATGAGTTAACAGAATACGAAAAAACAGATAATGAAAATGAGATAGATAATGAAAATGAGATAAATGAATACGAAACAGATAATGACTGAAACGGATGTAAGGATTATAAGTAAAGAAGAATATCAAGATAAAGAAAGCTCAGAACAAAAAATAATATTTGACAGCAACATGTTCGAACAAATAAAAGGAAAAGAATTAGATTTAAGCGTAGACAAAATATTAGAAATACCTAAACTAAGAAATTTCTTTAAAATATGACAAGAAGAATACTACGTAGTAAGCCAAAAAGAACATATAATAGACTGCAAATACACCCAAGGAAAAGCTAAAATACCTATAATAAATAAAAAAATAATAAACAAGGAAATCCAAGAAATAAAAGCTAGAAATCCAATAAAATACGTACACCTAGGAGCAACAGAAATACTCATAAAAGCATGTTTTAGAGAAGGAATAGATACACCAATTGAACTATATTTAGCAGATGATAGGATTATTCACCCAATAGAAAAAAGCATAATAAGTGCAGTTAGAGGAAATTTAATATACCAAAAATTTAAATTTATTATAAGTGCTAACTACTCAGTAGCATTAGATGACAGAAATATAGATAAATCTCTAGTATTATACTGGAAAATGTCAGGAATAGAACTGGCACCAGGTAGTAAAATATTTACAGCTAGATGTAAAAACTTATACGTATTAACTACAAAACATAAGATAATAGCCAAAAACAAAATTCAAAGAATTAAAATAGAAAATCCTTTTGACAAAATAGTTAATGTTATTGATAATAATGACTATAGTTACAAAGATATGGATATAGAGGAGGATTTGGAAATAGTAAAAGAAAGATTGAGTACATCGAAAAGAATAAATTATGATACACCATCATCATCTAGAAATAGCACCTCAAGAAGGATAGAATATGATATACAACCAAGATCATTAGAACAAAAAATGGATGAAATACAACCTTACCAATATTATATAACAGGAATATTAAATCAACGAAAATATTTAATAAAAATAGATACAGGACAAAAGGAAAGCTATGTCACAAGAGAACTAATAAAAGAAGAAGAAATTACAAGAAATGAAAGTATAAATACAGAACTACCAGGAATATTGACAAACATGGAACAAAGTACAGAACAAGAACTAATTATTGGTGGAGTACCAATAAAAATAAAATTTAAAATATACCAAGGTAAAGACAATATAACATTAGGAATAAAATGGCTGGAAACAGTCAAACCATATAATATAGATGAAAGACAGCTAGTAATACACTATGAAAATAAAAAGATAATCATTAAAAGAACATTAATATGAAAGAATGACAAAAATCTACATACTAATGAAAATAATAGTGGAAGGATATTACAACAGATATTATACACCTATG
This sequence comes from Datura wrightii, assembly GCA_035772735.1. NCBI lineage: Eukaryota > Viridiplantae > Streptophyta > Magnoliopsida > Solanales > Solanaceae > Datura > Datura wrightii. The sequence goes on from JASDFA010000003.1 coordinate 41,830,683, forward strand.
ATAGATACAGGAGCAGGAGCAAATATGTGTAAACATAATTGCCTACCAGAAGAAAAATGGGAAAAATTAAAAACACCACTTATAGTAACTGGATTTAATAACGAAGGAAGTATGATAACACACAAAACCAAAAATACAAAAATACAAATATGGGATAAAATACTAACAATTGAAGAAATGTATAGTTACGAGTTTACTAATAGAGATATATTATTAGGAATGCCATTTTTAGAAAAGCTATACCCACATACTATAACAAAAACACATTTACACAAAAGTTAGAAAATATAACAACTAACGACCAGAAAATTGAAATGATAATATTCACAATTGATAAAATGCAAATATTACAAGATAAGCTAAAATCATTATATAATGAAAACTCATTACAAGGATGGGAAAAACATAAAACAAAAGTAAAAATCGAATTAGTAGACGAAAATAGCATAATAACACAAAAACCCCTAAGATATAATTTTGAAGACCAAAAAGAATTCCAAATGCATATAAAAGAGTTATTAGAAAATAATTACATACGAGAAAGTAATAGTAAACATAATAGCCCGGCATTTATAGTAAATAAACATAATGAACAAAAAAGAAAGAAAAGCAGAATGGTGATAGATTATAGAAATCTAAATGCAAAAACTAAAACATATAATTACCCAATACCGAATAAGATTTTAAAGATAAGACAGATACAAGGATATAATTATTTCAGTAAATTTGACTGTAAATCAGGATTCTACCACTTAAAACTAGAAGAAGAATCTAAACAACTAACAGCATTTACCGTACCCCAAGGATTTTACGAATGGAACGTATTACCCTTTGGATATAAGAATGCACCAGGTAGATATCAACACTTTATGGATAATTACTTTAACCAATTGGAAAACTGTATTGTATACATAGACGATATATTACTCTATTCAAGAACTAAAGAAGAACATATAAGACTACTAGAAAAATTCATACATATAGTAGAAATATCAGGAATAAGTCTAAGTAAAGAAAAAGCCAAAATACAAAAAAACCAAATAGAATTCTTAGGAATACAAATAGACAGAAATGGAGTAAAAATGCAAACACACATAGTACAAAAAATAATAAATTCTGAAGAATTATTAGATACTAAGAAAAAACTACAATCCTTTTTAGGATTAGTTAATCAAGTAAGGGAATATGTACCAAAACTAGCAGAAAATCTAAAACCATTACAACGAAAATTAAAAAAGGATATAGAATATCACTTTGATGAAAAAGACAAAAAATACATAAAAAGGATAAAAGAAATGTGTAAAGAACTACCAAAACTATATTTTCCGGATGAAAACAAGAAATTCATCTACATAGTAGAATCAGATTCTAGTAATCATAGCTATGGAGGAGTATTAAAATATAAATATGAAAATGAAAAGATAGAACACCACTGTAGATATCATTCAGGATCGTACGCAGAACCACAAATTAAATGGGAAATAAATAGAAAGGAACTATTTGCATTATATAAATGTTTGCTTGCATTTGAACCATATATTGTTTATAACAAATTTATTGTTAGAACAGATAACACACAAGTTAAATGGTGGATAACTAAAAAGGTACAAGATTCTGTGACAACAAAAGAAATAAGAAGATTAGTATTAAATATATTAAAATTAAAAGCAAAAGAAAAACAACGAGAAGAGTTAAAGCTTACAGAAGAAATAGAAAAATTTAAAATATTACTAGAAGAATCAGGTACAGTAGAAAATCAGCCTGTCGTCCTCTACTATTTACTTTAGGACTTTTCTAAAAAGAAAGCAAAAAACAAAAACTTTACATTAGTATCTGCTTTTTATCTTCATTTAGTTCTGGTAATTTTGTATAGTATAGTTTTCTTATTTCTCTACTTTCTTCATTTGTATATAACCCTTTATAATAATATTCTTTAAATGCGCATGTGTATTCATCCATATAACTCATTTTACATATACTTAATTTGTTTATAAGATTTCTGTTTAGTTCTTTATCTTTTTGCCGTTCTTCTATTTCGGTAGTCATACTACTAAATTCATTTCTTATTGCCATTTCGTATTTGGTTAATATATCTATAGATGTTGTTGCTGGTTCATTATTAATTTTCTTATTATTTCTTAATGTTTCTAAACTTTCTGGTGATAAATTTTGTATCCATATTTTTGTTGTTCCTATTAATGTTCGTTCTATGTATCCAGGGGCATCTGCTATTAGTATTTTGTTATCTATTAACTGTTTTGAAATATATCCTATCCATAGCTGAATTGTTTTATTTGTATCTGCTTTTCATAGTGTATTACTAGCTGTCTTTCATCTATATTATATGGTTGATGGCCTACATCTTTTCTGATGGCCTACATCTTTTCCTTTTTATCTTCTTTCTTTTCAGCTTCCTTTTATCTCTGCACATGTTGTTTTTCTCTTATCTTGGTCGTTGGATTGTTTCATCATTATCTTATTCCAACTGCACATCCGGAATTTGGTCGTCATTTTCACCATGACACCTGGAACAATGGTGATCCGGATATTTTTGTCCTACGGTCTTGCAGTATCTTGTTAGTAGAGCTGGGGAAATATAGTTTCTTCGTATAGCTCTTGTCGTAGGTATTTCTTCTGGTTTAAGCAGACTGAGTATCCATTGTCGTACTTCTTCCATATCTGCTTCTTTATGTTCTCTGGAGTTTGCGTATATCATCGTCTGATCTCTTGAATAGTAGCTCCAGATGGAATTTCCATTTAAGAAATTATTAGCTAGCTCACTTAGTATCGTAGCTAAGCCAATAATTCTTTTGTTGGCATAGAAATCCGGTATATCTGTACAATTTATTTCTTCTTGTTGGTCTATCTTTTCCGGTATAATCATTTCTCTTGTTAGTCCTATCTTCACCACTTGTATAATAGGTTTTATTTCATTAAATAATATTTCTGCAGGTGCTGCGTATATTTTAATATAGAAAAATGTGCCTTTTGTTATTCTTTTGTATGTCTTAGTTTTTGCATTTAGATTTCTATAATCTATCACCATTCTGCTTTTCTTTCTTTTTTGTTCATTATGTTTATTTACTATAAATGTCGGGCTATTATGTTTACTATTACTTTCTCGTATGTAATTATTTTCTAATAACTCTTTTATATGCATTTGGAATTCTTTTTGGTCTTCAAAATTATATCTTAGGGGTTTTTGTGTTATTATGCTATTTTCGTCTACTAATTCGATTTTTACTTTTGTTTTATGTTTTTCCCATCCTTGTAATGGGTTTTCATTATATAATGATTTTAGCTTATCTTGTAATATTTGCATTTTATCAATTGTGAATATTATCATTTCAATTTTCTGGTCGTTAGTTGTTATATTTTCTAACTTTTGTGTAATTTTTTCACTTCCTTTAATCCATGGTGTATTTTTTCTTATTTTGTTATTTACTCTTTTCGCTCCTACTTTTTTTATTACATGGGGTGGTAAACCACCAATGTGTTTTTGTTATAGTATGTGGGTATAGCTTTTCTAAAAATGGCATTCCTAATAATATATCTCTATTAGTAAACTCGTAACTATACATTTCTTCAATTGTTAGTATTTTATCCCATATTTGTATTTTTGTATTTTTGGTTTTGTGTGTTATCATACTTCCTTCGTTATTAAATCCAGTTACTATAAGTGGTGTTTTTAATTTTTCCCATTTTTCTTCTGCTGGCAATTATGTTTACACATATTTGCTCCTGCTCCTGTATCTATTGTGGAGTAGGAGGTATATTCTTCATTGTGAATTGTTTGTCAAATAGTTGTTGTCTTCTGATAGTATCTCTTCTTTCTTTAGGTCCTGATGTACCTGCAGAAGAAGTAGATGGGTTGTTAGCTTGGGTTTTAAGGAGTTTTCCAACGTCTCCTTTTAGCTCTGGAAGTTTGGTGCCTTCCGATTGGCATAGCTCTGCGTTTTTTAAGTCACGCTGCTGACTGCTATCTTCTTCCATTCTTTTTATTTCCGCGTTTTTTAAGTCACGCTGCTGACTGCTATCTTTGCTTTTCAGCTTTTCCATATCATCTTCTAGCTTTTCCACTTTTTTGCAAAGTGTACTTAGCATTCCGAGTATTTGGTCCATCTTATTTTCATCTTTTTCCATGTCTTGAGATGTAATCTGCAATTGTATTTTTCTCAGTTTTGATGACTTCAATTGTAAATGAGAAGTTTAATATATTTAATACTAATCTTCTTATTTCTTTTGTTGTCACAGAATCTTGTACCTTTTTAGTTATCCACCATTTAACTTGTGTGTTATCTGTTCTAACAATAAATTTGTTATAAACAATATATGGTTCAAATGCAAGCAAACATTTATATAATGCAAATAGTTCCTTTCTATTTATTTCCCATTTAATTTGTGGTTCTGCGTACGATCCTGAATGATATCTACAGTGGTGTTCTATCTTTTCATTTTCATATTTATATTTTAATACTCCTCCATAGCTATGATTACTAGAATCTGATTCTACTATGTAGATGAATTTCTTGTTTTCATCCGGAAAATATAGTTTTGGTAGTTCTTTACACATTTCTTTTATCCTTTTTATGTATTTTTTGTCTTTTTCATCAAAGTGATATTGAAAACGCATAGTAATGACCGAAAAAGACTATTCAAAATAACGATATAATAACTGGATAATTCTGAATAATGCCTAGGCCATCAGAAAAGATGTAGGCCATCAGAAGATAAAAAGCAGATACTAATACAATTGCAGATTACATCTCAAGACATGGAAAAAGATGAAAATAAGATGGACCAAATACTCCCACTTTTTTGCAAAGTGTACTTAGCATTCCGAGTATTTGGTCCATCTTATTTTCATCTTTTTCCATGTCTTGAGATGTAATCTGCAATTGTATTTTTCTCAGTTTTGATGACTTCAATTGTAAATGAGAAGTTTAATATATTTAATACTAATCTTCTTATTTCTTTTGTTGTCACAGAATCTTGTACCTTTTTAGTTATCCACCATTTAACTTGTGTGTTATCTGTTCTAACAATAAATTTGTTATAAACAATATATGGTTCAAATGCAAGCAAACATTTATATAATGCAAATAGTTCCTTTCTATTTATTTCCCATTTAATTTGTGGTTCTGCGTACGATCCTGAATGATATCTACAGTGGTGTTCTATCTTTTCATTTTCATATTTATATTTTAATACTCCTCCATAGCTATGATTACTAGAATCTGATTCTACTATGTAGATGAATTTCTTGTTTTCATCCGGAAAATATAGTTTTGGTAGTTCTTTACACATTTCTTTTATCCTTTTTATGTATTTTTTGTCTTTTTCATCAAAGTGATATTGAAAACGCATAGTAATGACCGAAAAAGACTATTCAAAATAACGATATAATAACTGGATAATTCTGAATAATGCCTAGGCCATCAGAAAAGATGTAGGCCATCAGAAGATAAAAAGCAGATACTAATACAATTGCAGATTACATCTCAAGACATGGAAAAAGATGAAAATAAGATGGACCAAATACTCCCACTTTTTTGCAAAGTGTACTTAGCATTCCGAGTATTTGGTCCATCTTATTTTCATCTTTTTCCATGTCTTGAGATGTAATCTGCAATTGTATTTTTCTCAGTTTTGATGACTTCAATTGTAAATGAGAAGTTTAATATATTTAATACTAATCTTCTTATTTCTTTTGTTGTCAAAGAATCTTGTACCTTTTTAGTTATCCACCATTTAACTTGTGTGTTATCTGTTCTAACAATAAATTTGTTATAAACAATATATGGTTCAAATGCAAGCAAACATTTATATAATGCAAATAGTTCCTTTCTATTTATTTCCCATTTAATTTGTGGTTCTGCGTACGATCCTGAATGATATCTACAGTGGTGTTCTATCTTTTCATTTTCATATTTATATTTTAATACTCCTCCATAGCTATGATTACTAGAATCTGATTCTACTATGTAGATGAATTTCTTGTTTTCATCCGGAAAATATAGTTTTGGTAGTTCTTTACACATTTCTTTTATCCTTTTTATGTATTTTTTGTCTTTTTCATCAAAGTGATATTCTATATCCTTTTTTAATTTTCGTTGTAATGGTTTTAGATTTTCTGCTTGTTTTGGTACATATTCCCTTACTTGATTAACTAATCCTAAAAAGGATTGTAGTTTTTTCTTAGTATCTAATAATTCTTCAGAATTTATTATTTTTTGTACTATGTGTGTTTGCATTTTTACTCCATTTCTGTCTATTTGTATTCCTAAGAATTCTATTTGGTTTTTTTGTATTTCGGCTTTTTCTTTACTTAGACTTATTCCTGATATTTCTACTATATGTATGAATTTTTCTAGTAGTCTTATATGTTCTTCTTTAGTTCTTGAATAGAGTAATATATCGTCTATGTATACAATACAGTTTTCCAATTGGTTAAAGTAATTATCCATAAAGTGTTGATATCTACCTGGTGCATTCTTATATCCAAAGGGTAATACGTTCCATTCGTAAAATCCTTGGGGTACGGTAAATGTTGTTAGTTGTTTAGATTCTTCTTCTAGTTTTAAGTGGTAGAATCCTGATTTACAGTCAAATTTACTGAAATAATTATATCCTTGTATCTGTCTTATCTTTAAAATCTTATTCGGTATTGGGTAATTATATGTTTTAGTTTTTGCATTTAGATTTCTATAATCTATCACCATTCTGCTTTTCTTTCTTTTTTGTTCATTATGTTTATTTACTATAAATGCCGGGCTATTATGTTTACTATTACTTTCTCGTATGTAATTATTTTCTAATAACTCTTTTATATGCATTTGGAATTCTTTTTGGTCTTCAAAATTATATCTTAGGGGTTTTTGTGTTATTATGCTATTTTCGTCTACTAATTCGATTTTTACTTTTGTTTTATGTTTTTCCCATCCTTGTAATGAGTTTTCATTATATAATGATTTTAGCTTATCTTGTAATATTTGCATTTTATCAATTGTGAATATTATCATTTCAATTTTCTGGTCGTTAGTTGTTATATTTTCTAACTTTTGTGTAAATGTGTTTTTGTTATAGTATGTGGGTATAGCTTTTCTAAAAATGGCATTCCTAATAATATATCTCTATTAGTAAACTCGTAACTATACATTTCTTCAATTGTTAGTATTTTATCCCATATTTGTATTTTTGTATTTTTGGTTTTGTGTGTTATCATACTTCCTTCGTTATTAAATCCAGTTACTATAAGTGGTGTTTTTAATTTTTCCCATTTTTCTTCTGGTAGGCAATTATGTTTACACATATTTGCTCCTGCTCCTGTATCTATCATAGGTGTATAATATCTGTTGTAATATCCTTCCACTATTATTTTCATTAGTATGTAGATTTTTGTCATTCTTTCATATTAATGTTCTTTTAATGATTATCTTTTTATTTTCATAGTGTATTACTAGCTGTCTTTCATCTATATTATATGGTTTGACTGTTTCCAGCCATTTTATTCCTAATGTTATATTGTCTTTACCTTGGTATATTTTAAATTTTATTTTTATTGGTACTCCACCAATAATTAGTTCTTGTTCTGTACTTTGTTCCATGTTTGTCAATATTCCTGGTAGTTCTGTATTTATACTTTCATTTCTTGTAATTTCTTCTTCTTTTATTAGTTCTCTTGTGACATAGCTTTCGTTTTGTCCTGTATCTATTTTTATTAAATATTTTCGTTGATTTAATATTCCTGTTATATAATATTGGTAAGGTTGTATTTCATCCATTTTTTGTTCTAATGATCTTGGTTGTATATCATATTCTATCCTTCTTGAGGTGCTATTTCTAGATGATGATGGTGTATCATAATTTATTCTTTTCGATGTACTCAATCTTTCTTTTACTATTTCCAAATCCTCCTCTATATCCATATCTTTGTAACTATAGTCATTATTATCAATAACATTAACTATTTTGTCAAAAGGATTTTCTATTTTAATTCTTTGAATTTTGTTTTTGGCTGTTATCTTATGTTTTGTAGTTAATACGTATAAGTTTTTACATCTAGCTGTAAATATTTTACTACCTGGTGCCAGTTCTATTCCTGACATTTTCCAGTATAATACTAGAGATTTATCTATATTTCTGTCATCTAATGCTACTGAGTAGTTAGCACTTATAATAAATTTAAATTTTTGGTATATTAAATTTCCTCTAACTGCACTTATTATGCTTTTTTCTATTGGGTGAATAATCCTATCATCTGCTAAATATAGTTCAATTGGTGTATCTATTCCTTCTCTAAAACATGCTTTTATGAGTATTTCTGTTGCTCCTAGGTGTACGTATTTTATTGGATTTCTAGCTTTTATTTCTTGGATTTCCTTGTTTATTATTTTTTTTATTTATTATAGGTATTTTAGCTTTTCCTTGGGTGTATTTGCAGTCTATTATATGTTCTTTTTGGCTTACTACGTAGTATTCTTCTTGTCTTATTTTAAAGAAATTTCTTAGTTTAGGTATTTCTAATATTTTGTCTACGCTTAAATCTAATTCTTTTCCTTTTATTTGTTCGAACATGTTGCTGTCAAATATTATTTTTTGTTCTGAGCTTTCTTTATCTTGATATTCTTCTTTACTTATAATCCTTACATCCGTTTCAGTCATTATCTGTTTCGTATTCATTTATCTCATTTTCATTATCTATCTCATTTTCATTATCTATTTTTTCGTATTCTGTTAACTCATATATACTATCTTCATCATTTAGATTATAGTCTATATAATCTATTTGTTTATATTTTTCATCTTCGATTATTAATTCTACTTCTGAAATTTGTTTTTTATTTAGGTTTTTTGGTACTCTACAGTCTCTAGCTAAATGTCCTAATTTTCCACAGTTGTAGCATTTGCATTCTGATATATTTTTCTTAGCTCTGTGAGGTCTCTTTTGTTTGTGATTTTTTATATAGTATCTTTTTCTTGGTTTTTTATGCTTATATTTTGTTCTAAATGGTCTGTATTTTTTAATTCTCTTCTTGTATTTATATTTATTTGTGCAACCGAATTGTGGTGCCGTTCTAGTTGTACAACATGCTAAGTTTTTTACTAGTATTTTTTCCATTTTCATTTCTTCTTTATGTTTTTCACATAGTTCTGTAAACCATTTTTGTAGAAATTTTATTCTAGATCCTAGTGTATCTATTAACCCTGATTCTTGCCAGTCTTTAGTTATTTTTGAACTAAATGGTTCTGGTAATTTTGTATAGTATAGTTTTCTTATTTCTCTACTTTCTTCATTTGTATATAACCCTTTATAATAATATTCTTTAAATGCGCATGTGTATTCATCCATATAACTCATTTTACATATACTTAATTTGTTTATAAGATTTCTGTTTAGTTCTTTATCTTTTTGCCGTTCTTCTATTTCGGTAGTCATACTACTAAATTCATTTCTTATTGTCATTTCGTATTTGGTTAATATATCTATAGATGTTGTTGCTGGTTCATTATTAATTTTCTTATTATTTCTTAATGTTTCTAAACTTTCTGGTGATAAATTTTGTATCCATATTTTTGTTGTTCCTATTAATGTTCGTTCTATGTATCCAGGGGCATCTGCTATTAGTATTTTGTTATCTATTAACTGTTTTGAAATATATCCTATCCATAGCTGAATTGTTTTATTTGTATCTGCAACACAATCTAAATCTAAAAAATTATATTGTTCTATATTTTGTCTAGGTGTCCAGTTTTTATTTAATCTTTTATTCCATAATGTTTTGCTTCTATTTTCCCTTTCGTAAGTATAAAAGGTTGGACTAGTATTTGGTCTTCTTGGACTTCTAGTTCCTGATGTACTAGGTTTTTCGTCTATGTCTTCTACATTAATTTCTATATTATTTTCCTTTTCTATTAGATTAGTATAAGTTTCTGATGTTTCTGAATATTGATCTAGGTTTTCTTCATCATTTTGCTCACTTATGTCGTCTATTCCTATTTTAGGCTGATTTTCTACTGTACCTGATTCTTCTAGTAATATTTTAAAGTTTTCTATTTCTTCTGTAAGCTTTAACTCTTTTCGTTGTTTTTCTTTTGCTTTTAATTTTTCTTCATATAGCTGTTTAAGTTTTTCTAATTCTTTTTCCAGTTCTTGTATTCTCGTGTCTTTTTCTTCTTTAACTTGTTGAACTTCTATTTGAGCTTGTTTTTTAATTTTTTCTATTTCCTTTTTCCTATCTATTTCTTCGTTTTCTTTATTAATTCTTACCATAGCTGTTAAGCTATCTTCTAAAGTTGCCGATTCTTTTTCTAACATCAAATACAATTGATCTCCTATCTTTTTAAATCTTCTTCCTAAGTTTGAGTGTATAATTTTTATTTCTATTCCCTTCTGGCTCATAAATTTTTCTTCTTCTACAGTGTATTCTTCTTTGTTCATATTAATCCGTGTTGTAATTTATATTCTAAGTGTTGTAGTTGTAGTTCTAAATTAAATATTGTTCTCCTTTGTGTTTTTATTGTTATTTGGCACACTCCTGCAATTATATTATAATTTAACCTTTCTTTTCTAGATTCAATTTCTTCCGTTATTTCATTTATTTTGTTAAGTAATTGTTGCCTGTATTCTTCGCTATTATCAATGTTATTTTTCATTTCAGTTTTTTCAAATATTTTATATATTTATATTCTGTTTCTGAAATTATATCTATTAAATATCCAAGTCTAACATTATTTGTTTTATTTAAGCTTAAGAGTTTATATTCAGGATATAATATTTTTAACCGATTTTTTAATTTTTTAGCTTTTTTATGGATATGACCTTTCTTTGATTTATTCTGTGTTTGGTTCATTAGTTAAACATTTTATTATAGTATTCTATTTTTAATGGTTCTAATCTTTGTAACTCTTCTATACATCCATATGCATACTCTAAATATTCCAGATTACGTTCCAGATTACTATCTTTCATATATTCCCTTATATTATCTTGTAATAAAAGCTTTGTTAATCTTATACTTTCCATAGTATCTAGCCAATATTCCATATATTCATAATTTACCATTTTTTAGTCTAAATCCTTATCTAATTTTCTAATTTCTTCTATAGTCATCTCCGTCCAATCTTGGTTAATTAACTTCATAGTTTCTTCTAATTCTATTATCTCTTCTAATATTTTAGACAATAATTTCATTATACATAAGACAAGTAACTCATATCTATGATTTCTATGTGATAGGTTTGAACTCATTTTATGAATTTTTCTAAACATAATATTCCCTCTAATCTCCTTTAGGCATTATTCAGAATTATCCAGTTATTATATCGTTATTTTGAATAGTCTTTTTCGGTCATTACTATGCGTTTTCAGCTTCAATCAGTTACCCTAACATTGCCTCAACTCTGTGTACTTCCCTAAAATGGCTCACCTGGCCTCACCGGTTTCCACCTTAGGATGGCATAGTCTGGGCTTACTTACTCTCAGCTTACTAACCACTTACATAGCAAACTTAATCAAGCCTTCATCATAACGATATAACAAGAAGATAATAACAGATAATACTTAGAAGATTATAAGGAATATAGCAGTTTAGCTATTCATAGTTATGAATAAACATACCTCAGTTTGTATCTTTGCATCATTGCTAGATTTTTCCATTTGGTTTATCTTTTTGGTAGATTGTTTTTTAGTTTTGATTTTGTAGCTCTGATACCAATTTGGGGGTAGGGGTGCGGAAGTAAGAGTTGAGAGAGAATATGTATGTTGGATTGCGGATGCCTTTGGCTTCCGTCTGAAGTTGTATTTATAATGAAATTTACAAACATTTACATCTGGCCTTTACTGTTTATGAACGACCTTTACTGTTCATAAATAGTGACTGGTGGCCGACAACTATACTATTTACTTTACGACTTTCTTGCTAAAGAAGCCGCCCTCTACTGTATACTTTATGACTTTTGTACAAAATCTGTCGTCCTCTACTATTTACTTTAGGACTTTTCTAAAAAGAAAGCAAAAAACAAAAACTTTACATTAGTATCTGCTTTTTATCTTCTGATGGCCTACATCTTTTCTGATGGCCTACATCTTTTCCTTTTTATCTTCTTTCTTTTCAGCTTCCTTTTATCTCTGCACATGTTGTTTTTCTCTTATCTTGGCCGTTGGATTGTTTCATCATTATCTTATTCCAACTGCACATCCGGAATTTGGTCGTCATTTTCACCATGACACCTGGAACAATGGTGATCCGGATATTTTTGTCCTACGGTCTTGCAGTATCTTGTTAGTAGAGCTGGGGAAATATAGTTTCTTCGTATAGCTCTTGTCGTAGGTATTTCTTCTGGTTTAAGCAGACTGAGTATCCATTGTCGTACTTCTTCCATATCTGCTTCTTTATGTTCTCTGGAGTTTGCGTATATCATCGTCTGATCTCTTGAATAGTAGCTCCAGATGGAATTTCCATTTAAGAAATTATTAGCTAGCTCACTTAGTATCGTAGCTAAGCCAATAATTCTTTTGTTGGCATAGAAATCCGGTATATCTGTACAATTTATTTCTTCTTGTTGGTCTATCTTTTCCGGTATAATCATTTCTCTTGTTAGTCCTATCTTCACCACTTGTATAATAGGTTTTATTTCATTAAATAATATTTCTGCAGGTGCTGCGTATATTTTAATATAGAAAAATGTGCCTTTTGTTATTCTTTTGTATGTCATAAATGCCTTATGTAGTTCCGGTATGGTTGCTATTTCGTCTCCTGTTTTTGTATATACTGTATTAAGCAATCCATAGTTGTAGCATGTTCTGACTAGGTTGGAGTTGGTATTTGGCTGTGCTATTAGCTTGTTGTATCCCTGTAGATATTGAGTAACATAATCTTCTTCTGGATTTTTGGTAGTTATAGAGCGTGGATTTTTGTTTAAGAAAGTTTGTATTTTGTGGATGTTTTGTATGTAGGTGTTGGCTATATGGTTATAGGTTTGTCTAGTTTGGTTTAGACTTTCTTTGTATGTGCTGGTTTGTGGAGTAGGAGGTATATTCTTCATTGTGAATTGTTTGTCAAATAGTTGTTGTCTTCTGATAGTATCTCTTCTTTCTTTAGGTCCTGATGTACCTGCAGAAGAAGTAGATGGGTTGTTCGAACAAATAAAAGGAAAAGAATTAGATTTAAGCGTAGACAAAATATTAGAAATACCTAAACTAAGAAATTTCTTTAAAATAAGACAAGAAGAATACTACGTAGTAAGCCAAAAAGAACATATAATAGACTGCAAATACACCCAAGGAAAAGCTAAAATACCTATAATAAATAAAAAAATAATAAACAAGGAAATCCAAGAAATAAAAGCTAGAAATCCAATAAAATACGTACACCTAGGAGCAACAGAAATACTCATAAAAGCATGTTTTAGAGAAGGAATAGATACACCAATTGAACTATATTTAGCAGATGATAGGATTATTCACCCAATAGAAAAAAGCATAATAAGTGCAGTTAGAGGAAATTTAATATACCAAAAATTTAAATTTATTATAAGTGCTAACTACTCAGTAGCATTAGATGACAGAAATATAGATAAATCTCTAGTATTATACTGGAAAATGTCAGGAATAGAACTGGCACCAGGTAGTAAAATATTTACAGCTAGATGTAAAAACTTATACGTATTAACTACAAAACATAAGATAACAGCCAAAAACAAAATTCAAAGAATTAAAATAGAAAATCCTTTTGACAAAATAGTTAATGTTATTGATAATAATGACTATAGTTACAAAGATATGGATATAGAGGAGGATTTGGAAATAGTAAAAGAAAGATTGAGTACATCGAAAAGAATAAATTATGATACACCATCATCATCTAGAAATAGCACCTCAAGAAGGATAGAATATGATATACAACCAAGATCATTAGAACAAAAAATGGATGAAATACAACCTTACCAATATTATATAACAGGAATATTAAATCAACGAAAATATTTAATAAAAATAGATACAGGACAAAACGAAAGCTATGTCACAAGAGAACTAATAAAAGAAGAAGAAATTACAAGAAATGAAAGTATAAATACAGAACTACCAGGAATATTGACAAACATGGAACAAAGTACAGAACAAGAACTAATTATTGGTGGAGTACCAATAAAAATAAAATTTAAAATATACCAAGGTAAAGACAATATAACATTAGGAATAAAATGGCTGGAAACAGTCAAACCATATAATATAGATGAAAGACAGCTAGTAATACACTATGAAAATAAAAAGATAATCATTAAAAGAACATTAATATGAAAGAATGACAAAAATCTACATACTAATGAAAATAATAGTGGAAGGATATACAACAGATATTATACACCTATGATAGATACAGGAGCAGGAGCAAATATGTGTAAACATAATTGCCTACCAGAAGAAAAATGGGAAAAATTAAAAACACCACTTATAGTAACTGGATTTAATAACGAAGGAAGTATGATAACACACAAAACCAAAAATACAAAAATACAAATATGGGATAAAATACTAACAATTGAAGAAATGTATAGTTACGAGTTTACTAATAGAGATATATTATTAGGAATGCCATTTTTAGAAAAGCTATACCCACATACTATAACAAAAACACATTTACACAAAAGTTAGAAAATATAACAACTAACGACCAGAAAATTGAAATGATAATATTCACAATTGATAAAATGCAAATATTACAAGATAAGCTAAAATCATTATATAATGAAAACCCATTACAAGGATGGGAAAAACATAAAACAAAAGTAAAAATCGAATTAGTAGACGAAAATAGCATAATAACACAAAAACCCCTAAGATATAATTTTGAAGACCAAAAAGAATTCCAAATGCATATAAAAGAGTTATTAGAAAATAATTACATACGAGAAAGTAATAGTAAACATAATAGCCCGGCATTTATAGTAAATAAACATAATGAACAAAAAAGAAAGAAAAGCAGAATGGTGATAGATTATAGAAATCTAAATGCAAAAACTAAAACATATAATTACCCAATACCGAATAAGATTTTAAAGATAAGACAGATACAAGGATATAATTATTTCAGTAAATTTGACTGTAAATCAGGATTCTACCACTTAAAACTAGAAGAAGAATCTAAACAACTAACAGCATTTACCGTACCCCAAGGATTTTACGAATGGAACGTATTACCCTTTGGATATAAGAATGCACCAGGTAGATATCAACACTTTATGGATAATTACTTTAACCAATTGGAAAACTGTATTGTATACATAGACGATATATTACTCTATTCAAGAACTAAAGAAGAACATATAAGACTACTAGAAAAATTCATACATATAGTAGAAATATCAGGAATAAGTCTAAGTAAAGAAAAAGCCGAAATACAAAAAAACCAAATAGAATTCTTAGGAATACAAATAGACAGAAATGGAGTAAAAATGCAAACACACATAGTACAAAAAATAATAAATTCTGAAGAATTATTAGATACTAAGAACGCTGCGGATGACGGTAGTGAATATCCAAAGAATAATGGCTAGTTCCCCTAGCTTGTTAGGTCGAAGGACAGAGAGATTATATGAGGGGAACTGGCCCGAGTGCGGGTTAGAATGATATAGGGTGGTAGGCTTGGCCAGCAGTATCCTTGCCAGTATGCTGTATGGGGAATGAACCCCCGTTTACAGCCTATAGTAGTAAGGGCAAGACATGAACATTTAGCTCAGAAGGAGGACAGGACCACCTCTAGGCCGTAGTGGGCTGATAGAGATTGGAATCAACATTGAATGTCAATAAATGAGCACCAGGCTAATATTAAAAGGGTAGTGGGAGGTAACCTAGAATACTACAATATTACCACTAGTTGTGGAGGCTAAGGAGTGATGGTATAGAGACAGTAGACTCATACATCCCAGAGACAGGGCCCAATAGAAGGAGTCATTGGCCTTTGAGATAGCAGGGGACGGAGTCTTGAGACCTAGAGGTCAACTCTGTGTTCCAAATGTGGTAGGGATTCATTAGTAGACTGTAGCAGAGTTACACCATGTTCGTTATTCATTCCACCCAGGTTTGATGGAGACGCATTAGGTTATAAAAGGAATCTACAGATGGCATAGGAAGAAGAAAGATATGGTTGAGTTGTAGCACAGGGCTCCAACGGTTAGCAGGGAAAGGCCGGATATCAAAAATTGGGCAGGTTAATTCAGGAGATAGCCATGCCTGCGAGGAAGTGGGAAGTAGTCAGTATGAATATAGTGACAGGGTTACCTTGTACTAGGTGTAAATTTGACCCTATTGGAGTCATTGTTGAAAGGCTAATGAGATCAACTCATTTCTTACTGGTCAGATTTACGTTTTAGCTAAAGATTATGCTGAATTTGAATACTAAAGAAATAGTCCGGCTATATGATGTCCTAGGGTCTATTAAATTTTGATAAAAGGACACAACTCACAACTAGGTTTTGAAAAAGGTGTCAGAACAGATTGGGATGCAAGTTAATTTGAGTACAACTTCTTGTCCCCATATGAATGGCCAAGCAGAGCACACAATTCAGACGCCCGTAGATGTGTTACAGGTGGAAGTGCATGTCCCCTATGTAATGGCCTGAAGCAGGTAATTAGGGTTAACTAAACCGGGCATACTATATCAGTCAGAATAAGAAGTTAAACTTATTAGAAGATATATATTGACAACCCAGGGTCATCAGAAGTTCTATTCCAATATATGGCATAGGGAGTTAGAGATTGAGGCAACGACCTAAAAACTTTTCCAAAGAAGGCATTATGAGATTAAACAAGAAGGGCAAGCCCAACCATAGATTTTTTGGGCAATACCGAACCCTCAACACTATGCAAGAGTGTAAAGGACCTTTCTTGGGTTAGCCTAGTCGAGGATTCTTAGGTCACTGAAGAGTCATCCCACGAGGAGAATCCAATAGTTATACTAGATTGGAAGGTCCGTAGGAGCTATCTTGAGAACCAAAGCCATAGCCTAGTGAAGTCTTATGGAGGAACAGAAAGGTAGAAGGAATCTATTAGGAAGTGGAGGACAACATGAGCTCTAGGTATCCTCACTTATTCCAGACCTGACCCAGATTGAGCAGTTGAGGTAAGATTGTTGTTCAGTATTTATTTGATCGCTTACACTATCAGTACTGTTCAGTTGTTCACTTGATGTTGTGGACTAGTTTTTTATAGCATCCTATGAGATGCCTGTGTTGGACTTTTCTGCATTTCAAGTTTTGGGATAGTCCATATCACAGAGGAGACTCTACCGACATTTTTCCTATAGTAACTAAAAGAGTTGAATCTCTTAAGCTTAAGATTTCATTCGAGGATGAATATTCCTAAAGGGGGGATGATGTTACACCCTGTAAGATGTTAGTGACTAGAATATATGTACGTGTACTTGCAGTGAGCGGTTAGAGCATGGCACTTGCTAGAGAAATCTCGGCACTAGGACGTGTGAATGCATCATCAATTGGGTCGGCAGGGCCGGGCATATCACACCCCACCTTGGGGGTATGACGGGCACCTGGTGCTTGCTCAACTCTGGCTCTATTTCAAGAAACGAACCGGCTAATTAGCGACTGTAAATACAGCCCCTGGCTGATTAGGCCTATAGCCACCTAAAATGCACAACAACTAACCAGAACGATGACACTATAATCCGAAGCAACTGCTATTCACATTTGTGACCGACAAGGCCACTAACTATAACCAGAAGAAGGCCCCACGCGGCCAACATCAACAACTAAACACATATATACATGCACGGCCCCACACGACCGGCTCCATCACCATAGGGAAACATCAGACTGCAAGCCTCTAAGAAGTAATAATAGAATGGTCGGGACAGGGCCCCAACCTACCCAAACTGTAATAAAAAAGGAAATAGGAACAACCTCCGACTGTCTAGCTCCGAAGGATAGGAGCTGATAACTCTGCTGACTGGATCACAAGGGATCGACTCCTCGTCTATGTGTACCTGCAGGCAAGAAATGCAGCGCCCCCTCAGACGTCAGTACCACAGGTACTGAGCATGTAAAGCAAACTGAAATATACAACTGAAATAGGTAACAACAATAACATGACATATAAGCAAGAAGTAGCTGAGTCTATCTGGCTGAGGATAACTGGGGAGAGTTTACCTGTTTTGTAACTAAACTAGGTGTACCTGACGATGTGTTGTCCTACCATCTATCAGTATCTAATAGCACATATATATAGACATATAAATACACACAATACCTGACCGACCCCCATTAGCCGGAAGGTGCCAACCAACAGAACAATCTATTTACCCCTACCCGGGTCAAAACCAACCAAAAATAAGTCACTCCACTCATCTACTAACTATGAGCACCTCTACTGGCCCCCTGGGTCTCCGGCTTGGGCTATGACCTTCGATATAAATAACTGTGTCTGAGTCCGGAGGACTCCTGTATTGTATCTGTAACTGTAACTGTATCTGAATCTGTTCCCTGGGAGCTTGCGCACAGCAGGGCTATCTGTACTGTAATGTTGATCAACCTGATATAGGGAAAGCTTCATCCCATCTTCATCCAAACTGGGGACGGCATGCCACTCCTTAGAGTGACGTAAACCCACCCGCTCAGTGGGCGACACAGTTACCAACCCAGGGGCGGCGAGGACGCTCATAAGGGTGCCCTCATAACACAAACAAGTCTCAATAAACAATAAGCACATATATAGCAAGCATGTTTAAACTGAAAAAATATTATCTGAATTCTGATTTGTTATTCTGATCTCTTTCTATATTATACTGATTCTCATACTGCTTTATACTGAATCTGTGATCTTTATCTAACTGCATGTCTAGTCTGTAGCCAAAATATCATCTGTTTGTATGGCTAATCTGTAGCCAAGATACTATCTGACTGTCTGATTTTACTTTACTAACTCTTATTCTGAATATCTGTCATATTATTCTAGAAACATTCTTACTAATCACATACTGGGCTATACTGAGTCTGGAATGCTAACTTGCCATTTTGGCGCATGTTTTACTAACTTTCGGACTGAGTATGGTATAACAACGCAAACCAGATATACAAAACTTGCACAATACTCAATATTCAACTCCGGGAATTCTACTATGGAGTTTACTATGCTATACAAGGCTAAAACTACTAACTTGCCGAAGAAACTGGCTTTACATACCTTAACCTCGGTTTATCCGACTAACGAACGAAGCTCGATCAGTACTCCAGCTATTTCTGCCAACTGCATTTACATATATGTCAATTCGAACTAAATACACCAATATTATGAAAGAAAATGTCACTTTCGATATATTTATAGCCTAAACTTTGGCTTATCGAAAGACGGTCAAAAACTTGCTATTTCTCGAAAGTCCAAAAGGGAGAAATACTCACTTCAGGGCTAGGAGTATATTGACACTAGTTTGGAGCAATTCCACTTACCTTAGTTCGGTAGCACGACGATTCGCCGGCCAAATTTCATGAAACTAAATTCGTAGGGATGCTCCTCACTGCTTAATACCTCTGTATCTAAGCCGAAACGGAGTTTAGACCGCGTTTCGTAGCGTAATCGGAAGGAAATATATAAAAAATGTCGTGGGTTTTGCCTTAACTTGGCTATACCCTCTGTTTTCTGGTTGCATTATTTTCAATAATGCAAACCGACTTTTTATCCTCATTTTTTCTACTAAATCCCTTAACCAACATGCCATTAGGCTATTTATTCATTTAAAATTTACGGGGTGTAACAGGGCAAGGCCAGGCCAAGGGCCTGCGCGATGGCCAGCGCGATGAGGCAGCCACTCGGTGCAATGAGCTGCACGACATGGCAACCCTGTGGTGCGATGGCCCACGCGACTAGACAGACCTCCACCGCCCTCTCTCTCTATATATATTTAAGTTGGGTAAGTTTTATTCATTTTATAATTTCCCCAATTGAGAAGCTCAACCTTGGTGACTTAGCTCTCGAGGTTTTCATCGGATTTTCACTAGATTACGCCGTTAAACTCCATTCAAATGCAAATTCTCCTTTGATAATGAGTTCTAGGCCTATGAGAGACATCCCTGCGGAGTTGTTTCTTGAAAATTCCCTTATAGTACTAGAACCCCACAGAGTGAAAGTGTCACGCCCCGCCTTGGGAGGCATGACTGACACCTGGTGCCCTACTAGGACCTGGACTGCTGGACTAGCTGAGCCTAAGCACATCTGGTGCCAAGCTGGCTCTAACTCTGAATTCAAGAAAATGACGGGCTATATAACGGCTGTAAATACAGTCTCCGACCGACGAGGCCTATAGCCACCTGTAAGAAAGCAACAGCTACCCAGAACAACTGAATCAATAGGGAACCTATGCGGGCCGACAAGGCCACCATGCTGTCTAGTTATTTCTGAATCAAGAACACAAGTGCTAAATTGCTACGTGACCAACAAGATCACCATTATCAACTGAATAACGCCCCACATGTCCATCATAAACAAACTAAAACATGCACACGGCCTCACATGACCGGTGCAGCTAACCACAGGGAATATACAATCTGCAAGCCTCTAATAATACCTATAAGATGGTCGGGATAGGGCCCGGACCTACCCATACTATACAAAAAAGAAAAGGAACAACCTCTAGTTTTCTAGCTCCGGATGACAGGAGCTGATGACTCTGTGCGCTAGCTAGAACTACGAGGGATCGACTCCTCGTCTATGAGTACCTGCAGATAAGTAATGCAGTGCCCCCAAACGGGCGTCAGTACCACTGGTACCGAGTATGCAAAGTAAAACTGAACATAACTGAAGATAAACAGTATACTGGTAGTTACTGAAATGACAGAGGATAACTAAAACTGTCTGGAATAGCAGAATCCATACCGAGCTTAACTGTACTAGAACGAAGATAAGAATCATACTTGTCGATGCGACGTCCTGCTATCTATCAATTTAATAAGTAACATATATATATATATATATATATATTTAATAAGTAACACACACACACACACACACACACATATATATATATATATATATATATATATATATATATATATAGATAGCAAACAAGAACCTATACCAGCCCCCATAAGACGGAAGGTGAAAATCAACACGCAATCTATATACCCCTACTCGGGTCGCCATCCAAAAATAAATTCACTCCACTCACCTAATAACTAGGAGCACCCTGACGACCCCCTAGGTATGCATCTTGGCCTCTCTGGGCCCTTGAATATAACAGTATCTGAGTCCGGAGGACTCCTATAACTATAATCTAAGATCTGTAATCTGTAATCTGTAATCTGTGCCCTGGGCGCAAGCGCTCGACAGGGTATGCTATAATGCTATCAACCTGCTATGGGGAATGTTGCATCCCATCTTTGTCCTACTACGAACTACATGCCACTCCTTGAAGTGACGTATCCTCACCCTCTGGCGGGCGAGTCGACACAGCTATTAACCCTGGGGCGGCAAGGAAGCTCTAAGGGTGACCACATATCACAAACAAGTCTCAACAAGCAACAATAAGCACATATAACATGTATATTAAATCTGAAAATACTATCCATGTTCTGATATTCTATTTTGAACTTCTTGCTGAATTAACCTGAATCTAATATTGAGTTAAACTGAGTCTGGGATAAGATCTTGCTGTCTGATGCTGATTTACCGACTTTTATTTTGGATATGACATAATAATACAAACATACTTAATACTCGGCTTCTGGAACTTCCTTCTGGAATTTATTCTATTTTACTATACTAGAATTACTAACTTGCCGAAGAAATTGGCTTTACATACCTCAGTTACTGACTTCTTGGCTAACTGGTGTAGCTCGGCCAATATCCAGCTATTTCTTCCAACTGCTTTCATATTTATAGCAATTAGAACTAAACTCATTTATATTTTGAAAAATAAACACTACTTTGAATATATATATATAGCCTAAACTTTGACTTATCAAAAAACAGTCGAAAACTCGCTATTTCTTGGAAGACCAGAAGGGAGAAATACTCACTTTAGGGCTAGGAGTATATTGACACTATTTTGGAGCAATTCCACTTACCTTAGCTCGGTAAGACGATGATTCTCTGACCGAATTTCACGAAACTAACTTCGAAGGAATGTTCTGCAGCATACTTTGGTACCCGAAGTTACTTTGAGTTTGGAGGGCATTTAGCGGCGTAATCGGAAGGAATTTTAATGAAAACCCTCGCTCCTCTCTCTTCTCTGTTCGTTCTGGAAATGAAAATGAAAAGAAATGAAATTAAAATGAAGTGGGGGATTTATATACTTGGGGCTGAACCCCACTTCACACGTCGGCCAACGCAGAGGTGAGCCCTCCGTGACACGTTGACCATCGCGGAGGGGGTCTGCCCGGTCTCTTCTTGCGATGTGTCAACGTGGCGTTTGTCTGATCTTCCTGCGGGCCATTTTATAGCATGTATGGAATTTTTAAACACTTAACCAACATGCGAATAGGATAATTAAAAGTAAAAAATTCACGGGGTGCAACATCCTCCCCCCTTAAGAACATTCGTCCTCGAATGTAAACTTCTGCTCGCAAGAATCTCAACTTACTTGACTTATTCTAGAAAAATTGCGGCAGAGTTTCCCCTGTAATATGGACTATCTCATAAATCCTGAAATGCAGAAAAGTCCAATACAGGTACTCCACACAATATTATAGCATTCTTCATGCAGTAGACTAGAGTCAACTATCTCATTTATACACATAACATAAGGCAATTCATAAAACAACAATACTAACATACCTATGGCTGATTAAGTCTTAAACAACTGAGGATATCTGACTTTCATATCTTTCTCTGCTTCTGAAGTCATTTCCTCTCAGTTTCTGTTACGCCATAACACCTTGACAGAAGCAACATCTTTAGTTCTTAATCTGCTAATCTGCCAGTCTAGTATGGCTACTAGAACCTCTTCATAAGCCAGCTCTTTCGTAACTTGGACATCCTGAACTGGGACAACTCTGGAGGGGTCTCCTATATACTTCCTCAGCATGGACATGTGGAAAACTGGGTGAACAGACTCTAACTCTAAAGGTAAGTCTAACTCATACGCCACTTGGCCTATTCTTCGGCGAATCTAATAAGTCCCAACAAACCTTAGGCTAAGCTTGCCTTTCTTGCCGAATCTCATCACACCTTTCATTGGTGAAACTTTAAAGAACACCCAATCCCCCATATCAAATTCTAAGTTTCTGCGCCGCACGTCAGCATAAGATTTCTGGCGGCTCTGAGCAGTCAGTAAACATTCTATGATAAGATTTACTTTTTCTTCTGACTGAAGAATAATATCTGGCCCAATCAATGCTGATTCTCCTACCTCAAACCAACCGGCTGGAGGTCTACACTTTCGCCCATACAACGCTTCATAAGGCGCCATCTGGATTGCCGAATGGTAACTGTAATTATAGGAGAATTCAATAAGTGGTAAATGTTCATCCCAGCTACCTCCGAAATCCAACACACATGCTCGCAACATATCCTCGAGCATTTGAATGGTGCGTTCTGCCTGCCCATCTGTCTGAGGATGAAAAGCTATGCTCAGGTTAACCTGCATCCCCAAGCCTCTCTGAAATGACTACCAAAACTTAGCTGTAAACTGCGCCCCTCTGTCGGAGATAATTGACAATGGAACACCATGCCACCTGACTATCTCTTTAATATATAGCTCAGCATAATCCTCAGCTGAGAAGGTAGCTCTTACTGGCAGAAAGTGAGCTAATTTTTGTCAACCTGTCGACTATCACCCAGACTGAGTCATATCGATGCCTAGCACGGGGTAATCCTGCCACAAGATCCATATTCACTGCTTCCCACCTCCATAGAGGCACAGCTATTTCTTGAGTCAGTCCACCCGGTTTTTGGTGTTCCGCTTTTACCTATTGGCAATTGGAACATTGAGCCACTAGTAGATTTCTTTTATATCGTGGTACATTTTCGTCGGACCTGGATGGAGAGAATAACGGGCATAGTGTACCTCACCCATATTCTCTTGGTGAAGCCCTGCTACATCTGGAAAACAAAGGAGATATTTATATCTGCACACTCCATCCTCGGTTATCTGAAAATCTGTCACCTCTCCCCGCTGAACTCTGTCTCTAAGCTGAAACAGGTTAGGATATTTGTACTGCCATTCCTTACTTCCACAACTAAAGATGACACTGCGGTATTTTGGATTATCGCTCTGTTGTCCCCTGTTTCTTCTACATGAATGGCTAGACTGGCTAGCTGATGCAACTCTCGGGCCAAATCTCGCTACTCGGCCTGCTAGTATGCTAAACTCCCCACAGATTCACGGCTGAGGGCATCTGCTACTACATTGGCCCTTACGGGTGATATAGAATATTCACGTCATAGTCTTTCAACAGCTCTATCCAGCGACATTGCCGCAAATTCAACTCCTGGAACTTCACTCTCATGCCTCAGTCCACTGAAATTTTTTGCTGCCTTCTGTGTCAGTTTAGTCAAAGGTGTTGTTAGGGTGGAAAATTCTTCCACAAATCTTCTGTAGTACTCGGCTAACCCCAGGAAACTGTGTACCCTAGGTCGGAGTGGTAGTTCTGGCCATGTTTTCACTGCTTTTATTTTTTGTGTATCTACCTGTGTACCATCCTCCAACACGATGTGACCCAAAAAGGTTACTGAATTCAGCCAAAAGGTTTATTATACTGGAGAAACTGAAAAGTAATCTATTTGTATAGCTAGAGCTTATCTGGCCTTCTAGGCCGCATGCTAATGCTACTCGCTGCTGGAATAATCTATATGAGTGTCTGCATACCATGTGCACGTATCTGATCAGAGCATCCTGATAGTGATCATGATCTCTAATAATCTAGCTGAACAACTGTGAATAACTGAATAACTGGGCTGAATGACCCGAATGCTGAAGTAGTCTAACAATTCTCTGAATGTCCTACTCGGGCATCTGTAGCTCATGCATAACTTCGGAGTTGTGGACAGCTAACTGCTTTGTTATTTTACTTGAACAACTGTAGATATGGGCTTAATCAGACTTACTCTCAAGCGATCAGTCTATGGATCTTCATAGGGAATCTACCGATTTCCTTGTCTTAGTAAACGCTGTGCTAGCAGAGTACTACCACTTCCTTATGCCTTACTCGTATCCACTCAGATCTATACTGCTGTTCTGAGAAATTCTTGGTCTTATGAGCAATTTCGTAAAGACTGGCCTTCTCCTAGGACTCTGTATCTGAATATCTTACGGGAACCGGCTGGGGTACTAGTCCTTCACTGACTACTGATATGGACCCTTTCTTGGGGTACCCACGGGTTTGTCTGACTGGGACGGCTAGCTGACTTGCGGGGTGTTCTATATTATAACTGCTAAGTTGACTAAGGCTGGCTCTCACCTACAAGGCAGGAAAAATGATGTACGACCACTTAACATACTAGAAAATTCTGGTGTTGCTAACCTCTGGAGTATTATTATTCGGTCTTTATCTCTGGTTCTAGCACATGCGATAATGTTACTGGTCTTTAGGGGTGCTTCCCTGCTAGTACAGGCGCCAACTGGTCGTTACACCGCCTAACTTCTCCCATATCATCTAACCACCTGATTTAGGCTACTAACTCTTGTGAGCTTCTGAATTCTAAATCTGGCAACAAGCATATAAGTCCATTAACTCAATAAACTAAGAACTGAGAAAGTTTCTATGGCTTCATATGTGGATCACACTTACCCTGCCCCCTTTTTTGGCGAGGGGTCCTGCAGTACGATCTGTATATACTTTTGAGCGGTTAACCAGAATCTGTGTGATTGTAACCCCTATTGGCAGCCACTCACAGCATATATGATATCTGTATATATATATATATATCAACAACTAGGTACAATACATATTGAATTTTGTAGTAATACGTAATCTCTGACATGCTTTATGGAATTTCATACTGCACATGATATACTGCTTCTACAGTCTAATGATATCTCCTGTCCTCTCGTACCATTTCACCGGATTTTCATCCCATTCTGGAAGAAACAAACACATGCACTTTAGTTATGATCTGCTGTTTGAAATTTCGCCACTCTTACAACGTGGGTCAACATCCGAACCTTGTTGCCTTACTTGGCATTATATTAAGCGTCCATGACTGTCTGTTGGACCTTGTCTCTAGGCCACACTAGATTTGAGCCTCTGTGTCGGCACTCTCCTACCTTCCCCCTAGGCGGACATACCACAACATTCTGGACTATGACCTTACTGTCTCTTAGCTGTCAGTCCGAGGCTTAGTCCTTAATACACGATGTTCTATTAATCTGGAGGTGATTCTAATTTCCCCCTCAAAATTTGGTATTCATACTCCTCACCCTTATCTTCCTTAAACTAAGCTTTGGGGTTCAAGGTACCTTCCTTACATTTTCAATAAGGTTACCAGTCAAGTTTCAACCTATTCTTCTTCTGGCTTGTAGTCGGACCCATCTTATTCATATAACCTCCCCGTCTTTCGATATCACAACTAAGATTATAATTATTATCTTGCAGACCTATCCTGCCATTGTTAGCATGCTACAGTGAATTCAGCCTTTTTCTGACTTGAACTTGACTATTACTAGAAGTTCATCATTGACGGATCTCCTACACCCACTTCGAGTAATCTAGTGGTCTTACTCGCTCTTCTGACTTGTTACCATGAAGGTCTGCACAACTTACGTAATCATAGGGCTCCTTACTCTTTCTAACACTTTTTGGAATCAACCAATCCGTCTTCACTTACTTTTGCTTACTATACGATAATCTAATATTATCTGTCATCTTAGTCAGATCTTAGATATCTAACAAATAAATCAACTCGTATATACCCTATGCTTCTAACTTCCTACTCTGAAGTTATAGAAATATACTGGGGATAGTACCGATAGAGGTATCACATTGGGAGTTCCCTGATACCTCCTCCTGCTGCTGTAGCTACCCTGCAACTGGCTTGTGCCCTCTTCTGCTGCTATATCCAATCTTCTTCCTGTGATAGGGTGTGATCTAACTTTCTATCTGTAATCAAAGAGTATGATAAGTTTTAGGGACTCAAACCTATACTGTATCGCTCTATAGCACGACTAAATAAGAAGAAAGAGTAACCATCCTATCATGCCTTGCAGCCTCCTGTCTATAGTATGTGGTGCACAACACATCCATAGACAAGACTCCCTGGGATACAACCTACTCTGATACCAAGTTTGTCATGCCCCGCCTTGGGAGGCATGACTGGCTCCTGTGCCCTACTAGGACCTAGACTACTGGACTAGCTGAGCCTAAGCACTTCTGGTGCCAGGCTGGCTCTAACTCTGAATTCAAGAAAACGACAGACTATATAACGACTGTAAATATAGCCTCCGACTGACTAGGCCTATAGCCACCTGTAAGAAAGAAACAGCTACCCAAAACAACAGAATCAATAGGGAACCTATGCGGGCCGACAAGGCCACTATGCTGTCTAGTTATTTCTGAATCAAGAACACAAGTGCTAAACTGCTACGTGACCAACAAGATCACCACTATCAACTAAATAAGGCCCCACACGGCCATCATAAACAAACTAAAACATACACACAGCCTCACACGATCGGTGCAGCTAACCACAGGGAATATGCCTATAAGAATACCGATAAGATGGTCGAGACAGGGCCCCAACCTACCCATACTATGCAACAAAGAAAAGGAATAAACCTTTAGCTGTCTAGCTTCGGATGACAGGAGCTGATGACTCTGTGTGCTGGATGGAACTACGAGGGATCGGCTACTCGTCTATGAGTACCTACAGGCAAGTAATGCAGCGCCACCAAACGGGCATCAGTACCATTGGTACCAAGTATGCAAAGCAAAACTGAACATAACTGAAGATAAACAGTATACTCGTAGTTACTGAAATGACAAAGGATAATTAAAACTGTCTGGAATAGCAGAATCCATACCGACCTTAACTGTACTGGAACAAAAATAAGAATCGTACCTATCGATGTGACGTCCTGCTATCTATCAATTTTATAAGTAACATATATATATATATATATATATATATTTAATAAGTAACATATAGCAAACAAGAACCTATACCAGCCCCCATAAGCTGGAAGGTGCCAATCAACACGCAATCTATATACCCCTACCCGGGTCGCCATCCAAAAATAAATTCACTCCACTCACCTAATAACTACGAGCACCCTGTCGGCCCCCTAGGTATGCAGCTTGGCCTCTCTGGGCCCATGACTATAACTGTATCTGAGTTCGGAGGACTCTTGTAACTGTAATATGAGATCTATATCTGTAATCTGTAATCTGTAATCTGTGCCCTGGGCGCAAGCGCTCGACAGGGTATGCTATAATGCTATCAACCTGCTATGGGGAATGTTGCATCCCATCTTTGTCCTACTACGAACTACATGCCACTCCTTGAAGTGACGTATCCTCACCCTCTGGCGGGCGAGTCGACACAGCTATTAACCCTGGGGCGGCAAGGAAGCTCTAAGGGTGACCACATATCACAAACAAGTCTCAACAAGCAACAATAAGCACATATAACATGTATATTAAATCTGAAAATACTATCCATGTTCTGATATTCTATTTTGAACTTCTTGCTGAATTAACCTGAATCTAATATTGAGTTAAACTGAGTCTGGGATAAGATCTTGCTGTCTGATGCTGATTTACCGACTTTTATTTTGGATATGACATAATAATACAAACATACTTAATACTCGGCTTCTGGAACTTCCTTCTGGAATTTATTCTATTTTACTATACTAGAATTACTAACTTGCCGAAGAAATTGGCTTTACATACCTCAGTTACTAACTTCTTGGCTAACTGGTGTAGCTCAGCCAATATCCAGCTATTTCTTCCAACTGTGTTTATATTTATAGCAATTAGAACTAAACTCATCAATATTCTGGAAGAAAACACTACTTTGAATATATATATATATAGCCCAAACTTTGACTTATCAAAATACAATCGAAAACTCGCTATTTCTTGGAAGTACAGAAGAGAGCAATACTCACTTTGGGGCTAGGAGTATATATACACTATTTTGGAGCAATTCCACTTAACTTAGCTCGGTAAGACGACGATTCTCTGGCCGAATTTCATGTAACTAACTCCGCAGGAATGTTTTCTGCAGCTTTATACTTCGGTACCCGAAGTTATTTTTAGTTTGGAGGGCGTTTAGCGGCATAATCAAAAGGAATTTTAATGAAAACCCTCGCTCCTCTCTGTTCTCTGATTGTTCTGGAAATGAAAATGAAAAGAAATGAAATTAAAATGAAGTGGGGGCTTTATATACTTGGGGCTGAACCCCACCTCCGTGACACGCCGGCCAACGCGGAGGTGAGCCCTCCGTGACACGTTGGCCATCGCAGAGGGGGTCTGCCTGGCCTCCTCTTTGCGATGTTTCAACGTGGCGTTTGTCCGATCTTCCCCTGAGCCTTTTTATAGCATGTATGGCATTCTAAAACTCTTAACCAACGTGCAAATAGGCCAATTAAAAGTCAAGAATTTACGGGGTGTAACAGAAAGTTGTAGAAATCACTTTTAATTGAGTCCTAAGCGGCTACAAGTGGTAGGTAAACATTTCTACCTTCTAAACTCTTAGGAATTTGTGTGTTTTCAGCAGAATTAAATGGAATTGTGTTATAGACTAATGTTATTGAAAGATATCATTAATTGCTGAGTTTTAGTGTGTAAAATAGCCTTATTCTCTCAGTGTAGGGCTGCAATTGAGTGGAACTATTGGCTTTAGGTGGAAACTATCTGGATAAACAAGAGTCGATATTCGAGGTATGTCAAGGCTAACCTCTTTGGCAAGTTATTCTCGTCGTACAATCGATACAACTTATACTTTTTTAAGTAAGCTGAATGTACATATGTTGTGATTAGCTACTGCTAGTAGATAATGACTAGATATGTTGTGGTTAGCTGCTGCAAGATAAAGTAAGATTTCATCATAGTGTCCCTCATCGGGAAAGAGTATATTAAGTATGACTAACACTAGAAGCGTCATACAGACTCCCCTATTCTTTTGTTTATAGTGTTAGTGGGATTTTGATGTCTTGCTATCATGCCATGGCTTTATAAGTTTATGGTTAGCCGTTGGGCCTAACTTGGTAAAGTTGGATAGCATAGGGTGCAGTTGGGCAATATAACTTTCAACTTGACGCCTATACAGTGGTAAAGCTCGCCCATAGGCCGTTGGTGTACCTTGATTCCCCTAGAGCTAGAATGTTGATACGGTAGTCTTATCTTTGAGTTGATGGCACCAGGGTTGCCAAATGAACCAAGCAACAACTTGCCTTATGATTGGCTATTGTTAGTGACTGTTAGCTTTAGCCGACTTAATGCTTGTCATATAGCTTGCTCAGGAAACCATCTTAGTTGTTACAAGTCTGATAGTCTAGCTGATACCCTAAGGAGGAAACCTTATTAGTAGTCAGATGTGGGGCCAGCATCTAAGGCTACTCTTGTAGATGCCCAGGTACATGTTGCCGCGAAGGACTAGGTCTAGATATACCTGCCTACGAGGCTATGAATCACCCACAGAAGCCATACGAAGTATGAACAAACTAAGTTAATGTCTAAAGGGACTTGAACCATAGTATCACATTATTACTTCCAGGCTAAGAGTTATAATGAGCTGCCTGTGAAGAGTTAGGGTTGACTGCATAGGAGCATGTCTGATTAGTAGTAGTCCCATAGTTGTTCTACGCAGAGGAACTAAATAGTTGGCCATCGACGACCTTACTGTTTGCTCATGAGCTATCATTGTCCTAGCATGACCTCCCAATTATTGCTTAGGTCACCCGAACCTCATCCTTTTCCATCTAGGGCGACGGATGTTGTAATCTTTGCCAGGACCTCTAGTCAGGTGTAGGCATACGGGGTGTGTCTGTTGGCGGCTATATAGACTATTCTAGGGGCGAGTAGCGGTTGCGTTTGGCCTAAGAGGCCAGATATGCCTTTTGAATTACTAGATTTGTAGAATGTAACATAGTGTCCCTAGTTGGGGTAGATCATATTCCGTACTACATCTCGCCATGAATAGCTAAGAGGCTGTTAGATGTACGAACTGCTTATAGAGCTATAAGCTGCTTACAGAGCTACGATGCTACTAATTCTTACAAATCTATAGACTGCTTAAGGATCTATGATGTGGTATTGCTTACGGAGCTACTAAATTGCTTACGGAGCCATGTATTGTCTGTAAGGACTAAAGTAGAGCCTACGGGGCCATATTGAAGTCTATTCACTTATTGGCTTTTTCTATGCAGTAGAGGCATTATAGACCCTTCGTTGAGCTTCGTGCGCTCGGGGTGTAGTCACAGGGGCGAAAAGGCCCGAACATAGTTAGAGGAGCCTAGAGTGCTCTGGTATAGTCTCAAGAGACCATGTATGTTTAGTTATAGTTACTTGTAGGGCCTCAGGGGTACTAATAGGGGTATATAGACTGATTGGCGCCTACCGGGGCTTATGGGGGCCAGGCTAGGTTCTTGTTTGTATATATGAGCAAAATCATGAACCAAAATATGTTATTATTATGGTAGCCTTCAATCCATCCTGTTTAGCAGAAAGACGGATATTCCGTGCACCATAGACAAACAAAGGGTTCAGTCCAATTTGGATGCCCATTTAAGAGGTTCCAAACATAGTCGATAGCTTCAGCTCTTGTTCGTATAGTGGGTTACTAGATGTAGGTTATGGATAAGAAAGCTCACAGGTTAACTTCTGACCTTTTCACTAATTACTTTCAGCTCTTTATCATCTTGTATTCCACTTTTATGACTGTCTTACATATTTTGTACATATTTTATTGACGTCCACGCATGGGGCACTGGATACTTGCCTGCAAGTCTAGACAGACATGTTTCGGGACCTCCTAGCAGCTATTCAGAGTCAGCAGATTGGCCAGCTCCTTTCATTTGGAGTTTCCAGGTTGTAGAGGTTTACCTATCTTTTATTTGTATAGCATTTGGGTAGGCCGGGGCCCTGTCCCTACTAATATTTTCACTCTTAGAGGCTTGCAGACTATAGTCTTCAGTTAGTTGTTCATGTTGGGCGTATGGGGCCTATATTTGTTGTTTTTTGTATGTTGGCCCTGTGGGGCCTACTGTAGTTTTCAGTTTGCAGCCTCATCGGTTGTAGTTGGTATATGACTGCCTGTCTTTCTTTCTATTATGACTAGACAGCATGGTGGTCTTGTCGGCCCCCATAGGATCTGTTTATTATTATGTTGTTGGGTTAGATATTTTCTTTTATAGGTTTCTATGTGGCCTTGTCGACCGGAGATTGTGTTTACAGCTGAAATATAGCAGTTTGTTTTCTTGAGTTTGAGTTGCTGGCAAGCACCAGAGGTGCATATAACCAGCCAGGTCAGCCTAGGTGCCAGTTTGTCATTAGGTACTAGTCATGCCTCCCAAGGTGGGGTGTGACACGAACATGACCAAATATTTCTTGAACACTCTATTCATCAAGTCCATAAAGGCTTCAGGAACATTCATTAGTCCAAAAGACATAACTACGAACTCGTAGTGTTATACCCCGTAGAATTCCCGGCATTTAGATGACCTGTTCGCACGTTGGTTAAGCGTATTTGAAAGCCATACGTGCTAGGGAAAGGCCCGGGAAAAGATCGTACAAGAAACCTGTCGAACCATCGCGGGAGGAGCCGAGGCAGAGCCCCTCCGCGATGGCAGCGTGTCACGGAGGTGAGGCCTCCGCGATGGCTCCGTGACACGTTGCCCATGTCCAGGCCCAAGTATATAAAGCCCCCACTTCGGTTGGAAATCATTCAATACTTATGAAAATTTCCAGAAACGCTGTGAACAGAGAGAAACGAAGGAAAATTAAATATTTTCGTCTGATTACGCTGCCAAACGCTGCCCAAACCCAAATTAATCCTAGATACCTAGGTATTTAGCAGCAGAGAGCATTTCTACGGAGTTAGTTTTGCGAAATACGGCCGACGAATCGGCGAGCCGCCGAACTAAAGTAAGTAGAATTGCTCTAAATTAATGTCTATGTGTTCCTAGCTGAGAAGTGAATAATTCTCCTTTCTGGGCCGCTGGAAAATAGCGAGTTTTTGACCGTCTTTCGATAAGCCTAAGTTTAGGCTATAAATTAAATCGAAAGTAATGTCGCTCTTTACAATAATGTTGTATTTAGTATTAATTGGCGTATTTATGAAT
Organism: Datura wrightii; assembly: GCA_035772735.1. Lineage (NCBI taxonomy): Eukaryota > Viridiplantae > Streptophyta > Magnoliopsida > Solanales > Solanaceae > Datura > Datura wrightii. The sequence continues at coordinate 41,863,913 of JASDFA010000003.1, forward strand.
GCAGTTGGGAGAAAATAGTTGAAGTACCGGCCGAGCTTCGTCCGACGGACGAATAATTCAAAGAGAAGGTATGTAAAGTTAGTTTCCTTCGGCAAGTTAAGTAATATCAGTACAGTGTAATAAATTACAGACTAGTAGAATGTTCAGAAATTGATTATTGTGTTATTTTGAATATTGGTGCAAGATGAGAAGTTTTGGGTTGTAACGTGTACGATACCCATCCGTACGATGTAGATTCAGACGTAAGTGATTAAGATTGCCCAGTATACTCAGTATATGACGTAATATGCCATGTTAAGATATTGTTGTGTTTAGCGGAAGCCTCGTGAAGTAGTACAGTATCCGTAAGTACTTCAGAAACAGAATAGCAGGCTAAAATAAAGTTCAGGAAACATGTCTGAGTAGTAAATCATGTTACTATAGAAAGCCAGTATCCCGTGTAGTTCAGCAGAAAGATTATATTCGTACATACATCTATAGTATTTCCAGCCTCAGCATGTATGGAGTATGTACTTATTTCTATCACGGGTCCAGCATATAGTATATACAGAAACTTAGTAAACAGCAGAATTTTCAGCAGAAACATTATCTTATATAGCATTTGCTCAGTACAGCCCGGCAGGAGACTATGTTCATATTTATACATCTTTACCTGCCTCAGCACGTGTTAAATATGTACAGATTACTATCAGTAGCCCAACATGTAATATATATGATACTTTATCCCTATTAGCCTCAGCATGTGAGATACCCAGACAGTATTACCAGTTGAGACCGTTGTATTGTTTGGGGTTGGATTACCTAGCATCCATGACCGCCCAGGGTTAATAGCTGTATCGACTCGTCCGCCAGAGGACGAGGATACGTCACTCTACAGAGTGGCATGCCGTCCCGCCAGGGGACGAAGATGGGATGCCAGTTTTCCCCATACTTGTGCCTTGATCGGCCCTTACACACCCCAGTCGAGCGGATACGCCCGGGTGCAGATTCAGGAGTCCTCCGGACTCAGATGCAGTTATAGTAAGGGGCTCAGCGAGCCCAAGTATATACCCAGGGGACCAGCAGGATGCTTACAACCAGTATAGGAGATGGGTTGACCGGGGTAGGGGTATAGATTCTGTGTTGATTGTACCTCCCGGCTTATGGGGGCCGGGTAAGGTTGTGTATGCCATGTTATGTTATGTATGTTATGCTATATTACAGTAGATATGAGCAGATTAGTAGTAGAATGATACGTCTCCAGGTATGATTCCTACTCCCTTCAGTATGATTAAGAACAGGTATGATCTACACTATCAGACAGTTATCTACTCCTTCTTATTTTAGTTTTGACAGTTATGTTATTGATTTCAGATATCCCTTCAGTTCTTACAGATTCAGTTATCTCCTACTATTCAGAATTTTTAGTTATATTACTTGTATTCAGCTGTATTCAGTTTGCTTTACATACTCAGTACCAGCGGTACTGACGCCCAGTGGGGCGCTGCATTACTTGCCTGCAGGTACCCATAGACGCGCAGGCGATACCACGTGATCCCCATCAGCGGTCAAATATTCAGCTCCTGTCATCCGGAGACTGAATTTCTAGAGGTGTAGTTCAGTTCCTTTTGTTGTACAGTACGGGTAGGTCGGGGCCCTGTCCCGATCATTTCTATTATCCTTCTTAGAGGCTTGCAGTCTGTATATATTCCCTGTGGTCAGATGAGCCGGTCGTGTGGGGCCGTGCAGTTGTATAGTTGCCTTTACTACTTCTTTCTTTTGTAATGGCCGTGTGGGGCCATAGTTTGCTAGTAGTGGTGACCTTGCCGGTCACGTAGCTTTTTAGTATGTTATGCGTGAGTTACAGATAACTAGACAGCATGGTGGCCTTGTCGGCCCGCATAGGTTCCCCTGAATTACCTTGTTTCTGGTCAGCTGTAATACAGGTACAGAAGGCTATAGGCCAATGGGCCGGGGGCTGTATTTATAGTCGTTATATAGCCCTTTGTTTCCAGAAATTTGAGTTAGAGCCAGCCAGGCGCCAGATGCGCCCAGGCTTAACAGTTCAGCAGGGCAGGTCTTAGTAGGGCACCAGGTGCCAGTCATAACCCCCAAGGTGGGGCGTGACAAACTTGGTATCAGAGCAGGTCGTATCCCAGGGAGTCTGCAAGCCGTGCTAAGTAGAGTCCTGTCCATGGATGTGTTGTGCACCACATACTATGGGTAGGAGGCTGCAAGGCATGACATGATGGTTGTCTTTTATTCCGATTCAGTCGTGCTATAGAGCGGTACAGTTTAGGGTTGAGTCCCTAAAAATCTCACCATACTCTTTGGTGACAGATAATGTCAGACCAGCGCCATCCTATCACAGGTCGGAACTTAGATGTTGCAGCAGGGGAAGGCACCAGCAGGATGCCTCACCCTCCTTTGGAGACAACCCGACCAGAGGGCACTACAGAGGCATCATCTCAGCCTCCTCAGCAGTCTCCACCACGTCAGGAGTCACTTGGGGCGACATTACCTTCAGCAGCCCCTATATTGACTCCTTCTGATCAGGAGGTTAGGAGTGCTGTAGTTTTGTTAGCACAGATGATGGCTGCTCAGCGTCAGCCAATGCCATCTACAGTTGCAGAATCATCAGGAGGGCCCGGTAGTTCGAGGGTCCGAGAGTTCTTAGCCCTGAATCCCCCACAGTTCATAGGTACGGACCGAACAGAGGACCCCCAAGATTTTCTGGATCAGATGCAGAGAATCTTCAGGGTTATGCATGCCACGTCTACCGAGTCAGTTGAGTTGGCCGCATTCCGGTTACGGGATATTGCGGTGTTATGGTACGAAAGCTGGGAAAGGTCCCGAGGGAGAGATGTTTCCCCTCCCACCTGGTCCAGCTTTTCAGGAGCCTTTCTGGATCATTATCTGCCGCGGGAGATTCGACAGGCCCGGGTAGACCAGTTCCTACATCTAGAAAAGGGGGCCATGAGTGTTCGGGAATATTCTTTGCAGTTTGATTCTCTAGCCCGATATGCACCGGCCTTCGTTGATACCATGGCATCCAGAGTGCATCGCTTCATTACGGGCTTGAATCCAGAATATGTTGAGATTTGTACTACAGCTACACTGCGAGAGGACATGGATATTGCTCGCATTCAGGCATTTGCTCAGAATATTGAGGGCATCAGACAGCGGCAACGAGAGGTCAGAAGGGTTAATCAGGAACAGCGTCGCCGGGACAGGCCAGTTGAATTACAGGGAGAGGCCCGGGGAGGACCCAGGCCCCGAATGTCAGACAGGCCGCCCAGGACCCCGCCTCCGCCACAATCACGGGGGGGTAGATCTAGCCGCAGGGGACAGTCAGGGACTGGTAGAGGCTCGCAGATGGCAGATTCACCATCACAGAGGAGGGCAGAGCAGAGTAGGTATACCCTACCACTTTGCCCTATATGCAATCGACGCCATTTTGGAGCATGCAGATATGGCTCCACCGCATGTTATATTTGTGGCCAAGAAGGCCATTTGATGAAAGGTTGCCCAGCCAGAGGTCGTGAGGACCGGGACAGACAGGATAGGGCATCAACAGGATCACGAGCTACAACATCCTCGACTGGGCGTAGGCCCTCAGTTTCAGCAGGCAGGGGTCGAGGCAGATCAGGGGCCTCCAGTACAGGTGCGGGTCCAAGCCGCACATATGCCTTACTAGGGAGGCAAGATTCGAAGGCATCGCCTGATGTTGTGACAGGTATGCTAACTATCTGTTCACACCCTGCTTATGTGTTAATTGATCCAGGGTCTACTTTGTCCTATATTACTCCATTTGTGGCACGGAAGTTTAGTATTGTACCAGAATCATTACGGCAACCCTTCTTGGTATCTACGCCCGTCGGTGACTCTATCACAGCTAGCCGAATTTATCGCGGGTGTACAATGGAGGTTGTTGACCGTCAGACCACAGTAGATCTGGTCGAGTTAGAAATGATAGACTTCGATGCCATAATGGGTATGGACTGGTTAGTGCCATGCTTTGCCAATGTTGAATGTTGGACCAAAACGGTCCGATTCCACTTCCCGGGGGAAGCAGTACGGGAGTGGAAGGGCAGCACCGCGACGCCAAAAGGTAGGTTTATTTCCTACCTTCCGGCGAGGAAGTTGATATCTAAGGGGTGTATTTACCATCTTGTCAGAGTTCAGGATGTCCAAGCAGAATCTCCGACACTCTAGTCTGTTCCAGTGGTGAATGAATTCCCAGATGTATTTCCTGATGAGTTACCTGGTATTCCCCCAGAAAGGGAAATAGACTTCGCTATTGATTTGCTACCAGGCACTCAGCCAATATCAATACCTCCTTATCGTATGGCTCCTGTAGAACTCAGAGAATTAAAGGAGCAGTTGAAAGACTTGTTAGATAAAGGTTTTATCAGGCCGAGTACTTCCCCATGGGGTGCGCCAGTCTTGTTTGTGAGAAAGAAAGATGGCTCGCTCCGAATGTGCATAGATTATCGGCAGCTAAACAAAGTTACAGTAAAGAACAAGTATCCGCTCCCCAGAATTGATGACTTATTTGATCAATTGCAGGGAACCAGATACTTTTCTAAGATTGACTTGCGGTCCGGATACCACCAGGTCCGAGTACGTGAAAGAGATATTCCTAAGACAGCATTCAGGACCCGATATGGGCATTTTGAATTTCTGGTTATGTCCTTCGGGCTAACGAACGCCCCAGCAGTTTTTATGGACCTGATGAACAGTATTTTCAGACCTTTCCTGGACTTGTTCGTGATAGTATTCATTGATGATATTCTGGTGTATTCTCGCTCTGAAGCAGATCACCGGACTCATTTGCGAACAGTGCTCCAGATTCTCAGGGACCGCCAGTTGTATGCTAAGTTTTCGAAGTGCGAATTCTGGATTAACTCAGTGTCCTTTTTAGGGCATATTATCTCAGACGCTGGTATACAGGTAGATAAGTAGAAGATAGAAGCAGTTAAGTCATGGCCTAGGCCTACTACCCCGACTGAAGTTCGTAGTTTTCTGGGGTTAGCAGGGTATTATCGGAGATTCGTTGAGGGATTCTCAACCATTGCAGCACCTTTAACTAAATTAACACAGAAAGCAGCAAAGTTTCAGTGGATGGAGGCATGCGAGCAGAGTTTCCAGGAACTGAAAGACAGATTAACCTCCGCCCCAGTACTAGCACTGCCGGAAGGCACAGAAGGTTATTCAGTCTATTGCGACGCATCAGGTGTCAGATTGGGCTGTGTGTTGATGCAGCATGGCAGAGTAATTGCATATGCCTCCAGACAGCTGAGAAAACACGAAAATAATTACCCCACCCATGACCTAGAATTGGCCGCAGTAATTCATGCCTTGAAGATGTGGAGGCATTATCTGTATGGCATCCATGTTGATATATATACAGATCATAAGAGCTTGCAGTACATTTTCACTCAGAGGGAGTTGAATCTGCGGCAACGTCGCTGGTTAGAATTGTTGAAGGATTATGATGTGAACATCCTGTACCATCCGGGAAAAGCTAATGTTGTAGCAGATGCCCTGAGCCGTAAGTCAATGGGGAGTTTGGCGTATTTGCGACCCGAGAGACAGAAATTAGCTAAAGAAATTCATCAGTTAGCTGGGCTAGCCGTTCGAGTAATGGAGATAGAAAATAATGAGGCCGTAATTCAGAATTCTGCAGTGTCGTCATTAGTTGCAGAGGTAAAAGAACGACAGTATGAGGACCCCGATTTAGTCCAGCTCAGAGATAGAGTTCAGAAGGGTAAGGAGCCAGATTTTCAGATAACCGAGGATAATGTGCTACATTGTAAGGGCCGCCTTTGTGTCCCGAATGTCGCAGGACTTCGTGGGCAGATCATGCATGAGGTACACTACGCTCGCTATTCCCTTCACCCAGGAGCGACGAAAATGTACCACGACATCAGAGACATCTACTGGTGGCCAGGTATGAAAACTGAGATAGCTGAATTTGTATCTAGGTGTGCTAATTGTCAGTAGGTGAAAGCAGAGCACCAGAAACCGGGCGGTTTGACTCAGGAGATAATAATACCTATGTGGAAATGGGAAGTAATAAACATGGATTTTGTAACAGGGTTACCCCATACTAGACGCAGAAATGATTCCATTTGGGTAATAGTTGACAGGCTGACAAAATCAGCTCATTTTCTGCCAGTAAGGGCTACCTTCTCAGCTGAGGACTATGCTGAATTATATATCAGAGAAATAGTTAGATTACATGGAGTGCCGGTATCTATTATTTCAGATAGGGGAGCACAGTTTACAGCTAGATTCTGGCAATCGTTTCAGAAAGGTTTGGGGACGCAGATTAATTTGAGCACAGCATTCCATCCTCAAACAGATGGGCAGGCCGAACGTACAATTCAGACGCTCGAAGATATGTTACGAGCGTGTGTGTTAGATTTTGGGGGTAGCTGGGATGAACATCTTTCGTTAATTGAATTTGCTTATAATAACAACTACCACTCAGCTATTCAGATGGCGCCTTTCGAGGCATTATACGGGCGAAAATGTAGATCGCCGGTGGGCTGGTTTGAGATAGGAGAATCAGCATTAGTTGGCCCAGACATTGTTTGGCAGTCCAAAGAAAAGATAAAGCTTATCCGGGAACGTTTACTGACCGCTCAAAGCCGCCAGAAGTCATACGCAGATAGGCGGCGCAGAAATCTAGAATTTTCGGTAAACGATTGGGTATATCTGAAAGTGTCCCCGATGAAAGGGGTAATGAGGTTTGGCAAGAAGGGCAAGCTTAGCCCAAGATTTATTGGGCCATATCAGATTCGGCGAAAAATAGGCCGCGTGGCATACGAGTTGAACTTGCCTCCAGAATTAGCGTCAGTACACCCAGTATTCCACGTTTCCATGTTAAGAAAGTTCATAGGGGACCCTTCTACAGTAGTTCCAGTCCAGGATGTTCAGGTCACAGAGGAGTTAGCCTATGAAGAGGTTCCCATAGCTATCTTAGACAGACAGATTCGCAGGCTGAGAACTAAAGATGTTGCATCTGTCAAGGTATTGTGGCGTAATAGAAATCGGGAAGAAATGACGTGGGAGGCTGAAGAAGATATGAAAACCAGATACCCTCACTTATTTCAGGCCTAGTCAGACGACAGGTATGTCCGTATCATTATTTACATAGTACTTTATGGTGTGTATGTTGTAAATGATAAAGAAAGAAGTGATATTTAGTTGTCCAGTGGATTGTAGAATATTATGTGCAGTGCCTGTGTTGGACTTTTTCTGCATTTCAGGTCATTGCGATAGTCCATATTATAGGGGAAACTCTGCCAAAATTTTTCCAGAAACTAGAGTGAACAGCTCTCTAGACAGCAGTATACATTCGGGGACAAATGTTCTTAAGGGGGGGAGAATGTTATACCCCATAGAATTCCCGGCATTTAGATGACCTGTTCGCACGTTGGTTAAGCGTATTTGAAAGCCATACGTGCTAGGGAAAGGCCCGGGAAAAGATCGGACAAGAAACCTGTCGAACCATCGCAGGAGGAGCCGAGGCAGAGCCCCTCCGCGATGGCAGCGTGTCACGGAGGTAAGGCCTCCGCGATGGCTCCGTGACACGTTGCCCATGTCCAGGCCCAAGTATATAAAGCCCCCACTTCGGTTGGAAATCATTCAATACTTATGAAAATTTCCAGAAACGCTGTGAACAGAGAGAAACGAAGGAAAATTAAATATTTTCGTCCGATTACGCTGCCAAACGCTGCCCAAACCCAAATTAATCCTGGATACCTAGGTATTTAGCAGCAGAGAGCATTTCTACGGAGTTAGTTTTGCGAAATACGGCTGACGAATCGGCGAGCCGCCGAACTAAAGTAAGTAGAATTGCTCTAAATTAATGTCTATGTGTTCCTAGCTGAGAAGTGAATAATTCTCCCTTCTGGGCCGCTGGAAAATAGCGAGTTTTTTACCGTCTTTCGATAAGCCTAAGTTTAGGCTATAAATTAAATCGAAAGTAACGTTGCTCTTTACAATAATGTTGTATTTAGTATTAATTGGCGTATTTATGAATGCAGTTGGGAGAAAATAGTTGAAGTACCGGCCGAGCTTCGTCCGACGGACGAATAATTCAAAGAGAAGGTATGTAAAGTTAGTTTCCTTCGGCAAGTTAAGTAATATCAGTACAGTGTAATAAATTACAGACCAGTAGAATGTTCAGAAATCGATTATTGTGTTATTTTGAATATTGGTGCAAGATGAGAAGTTTTGGGTTGTAACGTGTACGATACCCATCCGTACGATGTAGATTCAGACGTAAGTGATTAAGATTGCCCAGTATACTCAGTATATGACGTAATATGCCATGTTAAGATATTGTTGTGTTTAGCGGAAGCCTCGTGAAGTAGTACAGTATCCGTAAGTACTTCAGAAACAGAATAGCAGGCTAAAATAAAGTTCAGGAAACATGTCAGGAGTAGTAAATCATGTTACTATAGAAAGCCAGTATCCCGTGTAGTTTAGCAGAAAGATTATATTCGTACATACATCTATAGTATTTCCAGCCTCAGCATGTATGGAGTATGTACTTATTTCTATCACGGGTCCAGCATATAGTATATACAGAAAGTTAGTAAACAGCGGAATTTTCAGCAGAAACATTATCTTATATAGCATTTGCTCAGTACAGCCTGGAAGGAGACTATGTTCATATTTATACATCTTTACCTGCCTCAGCACGTGTTAAATACGTACAGATTACTATCAGTAGCCCAGCATGTAATATATATGATACTTTATCCCTATTAGCCTCAGCATGTGAGATACCCAGACAGTATTACCAGTTGAGACCGTTGTATTGTTTGGAGTTGGATTACCTAGCATCCATGACCGCCCAGGGTTAATAGCTGTATCGACTTGTCCGCCAGAGGACGAGGATACGTCACTCTACGGAGTGGCATGCCATCCCACCAGGGGACGAAGATGGGATGCCAGTTTTCCCCATACTTGTGCCTTGATCGGCCCTTACACACCCCAGTCGAGCGGATACGCCCGGGTGCAGATTCAGGAGTCCTCCGGACTCAGATGCAGTTATAGTCAGGGGCTCAGCAAGCCCAAGTGCATACCCAGGGGACCGGCAGGATGCTTACAGCCAGTATAGGAGATGGGTTGACCGGGGTAGGGGTATAGATTCTGTGTTGATTGTACCTCCCAGCTTATGGGGGCAGGGTAAGGTTGTGTATGCCATGTTATGTTATGTATGTTATGCTATATTACAGTAGATACGAGCAGATTAGTAGTAGAATGATACGTCTCCAGGTATGATTCCTACTCCCTTCAGTATGATTAAGAACAGGTACGATCTACACTATCAGACAGTTATCTACTCCTTCTTATTTTAGTTTTGACAGTTATGTTATTGATTTCAGATATCCCTTCAGTTCTTACAGATTCAGTTATCTCCTACTATTCAGAATTTTTAGTTATATTACTTGTATTCAGCTGTATTCAGTTTGCTTTACATACTCAGTACCAGCGGTACTGACGCCCAGTGGGGCGCTGCATTACTTGCCTGCAGGTACCCATAGACGCGCAGGCGATACCACGTGATCCCCATCAGCGGTCAAATATTCAGCTCCTGTCATCCGGAGACTGAATTTCTAGAGGTGTAGTTCAGTTCCTTTTGTTGTATAGTACGGGTAGGTCGGGGCCCTGTCCCGATCATTTCTATTATCCTTCTTAGAGGCTTGCAGTCTGTATATATTCCTGTGGTCAGATGAGCCGGTCGTGTGGGGCCGTGCAGTTGTATAGTTGCCTTTACTACTTCTTTCTTTTGTAATGGCCGTGTGGGGCCATAGTTTGCTAGTAGTGGTGACCTTGCCGGTCACGTAGCTTTTCAGTATGTTATGCGTGAGTTACAGATAACTAGACAGCATGGTGGCCTTGTCGGCCCGCATAGGTTCCCCTGAATTACCTTGTTTCTGGTCAGCTGTAATACAGGTACAGAAGGCTATAGGCCAATGAGCCGGGGGCTGTATTTACAGCCGTTATATAGCCCTTTGTTTCCAGAAATTTGAGTTAGAGCCAGCCAGGCGCCAGATGCGCCCAGGCTTAACAGTTCAGTAGGGCAGGTCTTAGTAGGGCACCAGGTGCCAGTCATACCCCCCAAGGTGGGGAGTGACACGTAGTGACCATATCAAGTGCTGAAGATTGTCTTCAAAATGTCACTCTCCTTTACTCTAAGTTGTTCATAACCGAATTTGAGGTCTATCTTAGAAAAGAATTTAACACCTTGAAGCTGTTCAAACAAGTCATCAATCCTAGGGAAATGATACTTATTCTTGGTTGTGATATTGTTCAACTATCGATTATCAATGCACATCCTAAGGGAACCAACCCTCTCCGAACAAAGAGAAGTGAAGCACCCCATGGGGATTTACTAGGCCTGATGAAACCCTTATCTAAGTGATACTTCAACTTCTCTTTCAAATCCTTTAGCTCGGCTGGAGCCATTCTGTAAGGAGGAATGGATATAAGCTGCGTATTAGGGAGAAGGTAATACCAAAGTCAAAATCTCGCTCGGGAGGGACTCCTGGCCGATCATTTGGAAACACCTCTGGACACTCACAGACTATAGGAACTGACTGAAGTGTTGGTCTCCGACGTAGCATCCTTAACTCAAACTAGATGGTACACACAGCCTTGGAGATCATTATTCTATCCTTAAGATAGGAAACAAAGAGACCTATAAGCATAGCAGAACTACACTTCCACTCTAGGACCGGTTCACCTGCAAATCAGAACTTTACTGTACTAGTTGTACAATTGACTGAGGCATAACAAACATGTAACCAATCCATACTGAAGATAACATCAAGGTCGGTCATATCTAGCTCCACTAAGTCAGTTGTGGTGACTTTCTGAAGGATCATGACAAGGCAGTTTCTGTTTATCCGTCGAGCTAGAACTAACTCCCCAATGGGAGTAGAGACTGAGAAGGTTTCTGGTAGGATTTCGGGACTGACTCAAAAACTAATAGCAACATAAGGAGTCACAAAAGACAATAGACCCCTAAATGTAGCAACACATAAATTCAAGTTGGATAGCTCGTAACATACCAGTGACCACATCGAGAGAAACCTCTTGCTCCTAACAAGATTATAGTGCATAGAACCTATTCTAGTGTTGTTTGCCACCCACACTAGAAGAGCGCCCTGCTGAGATGGGCGAGCTGCTCAAGCTGATGAACTGGAAGCTGGGGTACGACCTATACTATCTCCCTGCCTAGCTAAAGGACAATCTTTGAGCATATGTTCAGGCTTCCCACACCCAAAATAAATATCAATACCAACCAAGCACTCACTAGGGTGCTTCCTGCCACACTTCCCACAAGCTAGAAAAGTGTGCTCCCCTGAGATATTCCTCTTACCCCTAGAGCTTGATGCTCTGCCCCTCTAATCTCCTCAAGGTCTGGATAGGATACTGGCTGATGAGGGAGTTGGGGTTGACGACCTCTGGTGAAACTGAGGGCGATTCCCACCATCGGATCTTTACTGAAAATGACCATGATGCCCTGTCCTGACCCTCTTAGTCTCCCTCTTCTTCTCCTTCATCTGCTTTGCCTATATCTGCTGGGCATATATGATCAACTAGGACAAATCTATATCATTGATCAACATGGCAGTCCTACACTCCTTGACCAGTGAATCTGCTATTCTATTCACAAACTTGCTCATACGAGCTCTAGGATTAGCAACCATCTCCGATATGTACTTGGACAACCAGGTAAACTCTAAGGCATACTCCTAGATAGTCATGTTGTTCTACTTTATATTGACAAACTCAGTTGCCTTTGCCTCCCTGAACTCTCGAGGAAAGAATCTTTCCAGGAAAGCAATAACAAACTCATCCCAACCAATGGGAACTGCACTAACTCCCCTCCTCTCTTTCCACTGACGAAACCACATATGTGCAACTCCCTTCAATTGATAGGAAGCTAAGTTTGCACTCTCCTCTCCCATCACTCCCATAATATGGGTGATCTTCTGAATCTCCTCTATGAACTCATGTGGGTCCTCATCTACCTTTGACCCACGAAACACAGGTGGGTTTATCTTGAGGAAGTCTTGCGCTCTCGCTGCTGCTGCATTCCCATTCTGATGGAGATGGGCCACTGCCTTCTTTTTGCATTGGGATATCATAGCCTGATCCAACATCTGAAAAGAAGCCCGGAGCTCGACATGAGTAACCTACTCAGGCAAGGAATCCGTTGGAGTTTGTGGAGCTGGCTGATGCCCATCGCTGTTGCCATTGCCATGGCCATTTGCATTGCCAATTCTTCTACCATTGACTTAGTGGAGGCATATTTATGCAAACGCGTATATCAAAAGTTAGAGGAATAGAGAGGTACTTAATTGCATGACATAGATCATGAAAGAAGGAGAATTTCTTGAAACGTCTCGTAGCCTCTTCACCATAAGTGCGACACACTTCACACCCATAGAAAAGACTCTACTTAACGCGTCTTTCAGACACCCTAGGACACACCTAAACTTTGGCTCTGATAGAAAGTTTTTCACGACCTGAGCTGAGATTTTGGATCGAGACACGAGACCTAGAACCATGAATGGCTTCAAGCTAACCCATGGTACATACATAGCATTATATGATCCTTACTAAGCAGAAATAAAGCATGAACATGATATAAGCAAAAGTATGCATATCATAAGGATAAAAGCATGAACACAAATCAACAAGGCTGATCTATCTATACATGATTTTTTGAAAAGACTCTACTACTATGAAAAGTTAATGGGAAAACACCCACAACTAGCTCACTAAGTCTAAAATTGACTGACAAAATAAAACATAATGTTGATAACGTCGTTAGAGAAAGAGGACTCACCCAAGTGGGAATATAGCTAGAATAATCGGGAGTGATCTATCGGCGAGACTGAGATGGATCACCCAAAACTATATCATGAGACGATATAATATAAAGTATGTGGTCAGTACATTGAATGTACTCAGTATGTATGGTAAGTAAAAATGATAGTAAAATGATAGTTGGAATCATGAATAAAAATTAAGGTAGATCATGAGAGTAAGGACCACATGCTAAAGGCCATATATCTGAGATATATATAATCATAAGCTAAACAAAATGATCAAAGGTTTAGAAATGGAAAATATATGTTGTTCCATACTTGAAAACATAACTGAAAACTCATAAACTGATCAATGGGACTAATATTTTATAAGACATAATATCATAAGACATGAACATGAGTTACTGAAAATATGAGGAACAATGACAGGCTCATGTTAATTGAAAACATCATGTATGAGCACAGGATGATCTCACATCTTGCTCATGTGGAGGAGAGTCATCCTAAGTCTTGCCAGGGAAAAGGACGAATAAAGTGTGATATCACGGGTGTGCCCTCGGGTGGGGGAAACACTCTCTTGCGAGGTCCCAAATAAAAATATATATCCTACGTTGGTGCCTAGTTCAAAGATCGGGGTCTTCGGAATTCCTATATTACTCGGTACTAGACACTACTCCCAAAATATGCATATTACTTATATAATCATATTCTCAAAACATAGCTTAAATTTGAATATTAGGGAGTCTTGACTCCAAATATTACTTTAAATTGATCTTGTAAGCCTTGGCTAAAATCATGATGAACATACTTAACATTGCATGGGCATGCTCAAGTCATGAAATCATACATACTTGAAATAAGTTTCATAATTTCAAACCATGGAAGCATAAGTTAACAACTCATAAACATTCACACATACTAGATTATTCATCATACTTGAAATCACAGACTCATAAGCTTGAATTTCCCAAATCATGCATAATAGGGCATAATCTCCATACACTTGAAATCATGAATTAACAAGTAAATTTCGGTTTAAATCTTCCATAATTGTCATGGAACATCAATAAAAACTTTAAGGTATTATACCCATAGAGAAAGCATGGAAGATTTTATAAAGATTTGGTAAAAACCCCAGAATTCTGTTTGACATGCTTAGAAACTTGGAATCATAGAATTGGGATGAAATTGGGCATAAGGGTGGAAGAATTTCCCCCATTCATAACCCTGCAAACCTGGGTTTCATGATCTTGCAACCAAATTTAAAGACCGAAAGAGGATTTGAAAGAAACTTGATGAAGAATTCTTAGACTTGATCTTTCCCAACCTTGGTGTATGAGAGGAGTGAGGAATAAACAAAGTAAAAACCTCAATTACAACCTTAAGGATCTCCAAAATGATGTCACTTAAGGATTAGAATCTTGGGAAATTACAAAATTACTCCTGGAGATCAAGTTGAGTGGCCGTGATAGGCCATCACTTGCTCAGCGGTCCATCGCCCTTGTCATCACTCCTAAACAGAAAAGGGGTCCTTACTAGCCTAGGCGAAGGTGGAGGTGACGGGCCGTTACTCCCTTGACAATCCGTTGAGTTGATTGTTCGGTCTCTTTCGCAACTAAACTCAAGTGCACGTGGTCGAAAAAGTAGTAAAATGGCTAAAGTAAGCTAAGTATCGATCCCACAGGGACTGAACCAAGGTAGTAATCGAATTAAGTGTTACTGAACTCTAACTCTAAAAATGCAGACAACAATTTAAAGAAGATTTTGAGAGTTGGTTTCCTAATTTATACTAATCTAAAACAAAATTATAAAGTGAACTATAGTAATGAGCAAGCTGAGGCCAAACGAACATGCAGGGAAGTAATTTATCGATACAATTCGGTTAATCTTTCCTTCGGTTGCTAGTCAAGAATTATTGCCTATGGAGAGAAACTTTCGTATTCTACCCAACTTAAGAATCATGAACCTTCGACCTACATTTCTGTGATAAAAGAATTTCATGTTCTAGCCATACGAAACCGATTCCTTAATTGACTAATACGACTTTCAGATATATTTCTATTCTAAAGGTAAATCAATTCTCAATTTTCCCAAACTAAGAAGAGATCATATCCTACCAATTCACAACTTTCCAATTTCTTTCCTTTTCGAGATAAAATTGGATTTTTTAGATATACATTAACATTGGCCAAACATTAATGCAGTAAGAACAAGAATTGATAGAACAACCATGGAAGAAAAGATGAAAAACCAAAATGATCAACAATTACATTCCACTACAAATGTTCTTAACCTCATCAAGAAGTGAATTTAGCCACTCATTTGTGGATTAAACATCATCAAATGAGTATAAATCATACAAACAGTTGAAATAAAGGAGAAAGAGTTAGAGAAGAACCCTAAGATTTTCGTCTCCTCAACTGCCTGTAACCCACGTTCTTGCTTAACTAAGTCAGAATTATTAATAATAAACCTAAGTGTGCTATTTATACTAGTGGGAATTTTCCCCGAAATAACAAGCAATGTGTCACGGAGTGCATTGCGGAGCACTGCCTCCGTGACACGATGCAAACGCGGACCCTCACTAGAATTTTATGTTCCAGGTAAATATAGGCAACGTGCCACGGCATGTAACGCGAGGCTTGGCCAACGTGCCACGGCGCCGTCGTGAACCCTTACTGGAATTTGACAAAATAACTCATCCGAGGCAGACTACCTCCGCGAAGGCAGCATGACACTGCTCCATCGCGGAGCCCCTTTATTTACTGCTTTTCCTTGACCTTGTCCACTGCTCGCTTCCGAGTCCATTCCCGATTTTCACCAACATGCAACTTAGCTTCCTAAAATTACATTTTTCCTGCAAAACAACACTAATTATGTTGGTTAGTAAAAATTCACATTTTAACTACAAATCACATGAGAATGTACAAATAACGATAGATAAACAAGACGAAATAAAGCATTTGAGCATCACTTGGGCATATAATTCTGCCCAAGATCACTTACCCCACACTTAAAACCTTGTTCGTCCTCAAACAATACTCTCACATCTCATGCAATTGACACCCTCGTATAGCTACTTTGGCTCAACAATTCAAGCTACAGTTATACCAATTATTTAATATAGCAAATCATCAAGAAAACATGCATAGTATCATCACTACAACGACATTCACCACATTAAGACCTCCTAGACACAAGAATCGACTCTCGATCTCGGCAAACTAATGCAAATAAGCTGATCAAGATATCCGACACAAAATTCGATCTCTCGTCAAGCATGTGCCCTCACAACACAAGAGAATTTACCCTTTTTCAATCATATGATTTCCACAACATTACATGTAGGGGTATATGAACAAGATTTCGCTCTCTCTCTCAAGGAACTCACATGCATCATGTCATGAACCATAGGCTTGCCTCTAGTGTATTACTCCACTAATATAAAGAAGCGTGATGTAAGATCATGTAAGACTTAACGGGTTGTAATGTAAGCTAAGGAACTAGTAAATACTAGGATAACCAATAATATCATCTAGCCTCCTTAAGCGCTTTTCAATACATCCCACCATAATTATGGGCATTGTTTCTTCCTTCATCCTCCCATTCTTGAAGTCTTTCTTTATTTTTTTCTTCCCATTTCTTTAAGCACACTCGACTTAATAACAAAGATTAGTTAAACATCTTCATTTTATTTATATTCGGCAAGTGCACCTTTGACCTTATCTTTACTTCACCACTTCCGCTTTTCCTTTCTTTTCACACTTTTCACTCCTTGACACTGTGGGAAAATTATTTTTCTTGAGCTCTTAAGAGTTTTGGATCAAATTCACGGCTAATGAAAAGAAGGGATTAAGATCAATTTGTACATCTTCAAGGAAAGAAAAAAAATAGGCTAAAGGATCAATGGGGCTAACTAGGATGTACATTCAAGGTAGGTATGATAAGAAAAAAAACTTTCGGTTTAATCAAAGAAATACCTACATCCTTTCCTACACTACACATCCTTCATTTCATTTCGAACACACACCAGGCAAGTTCTAGTCACTTCACAATAGCATGGAAGAATCGAAACCTCACCTCACACTCATTGCACATGCTAAACTCAAGACTTATTCACAGACTCTTCAATCAGCTAATTACAATAATTCAATATTAAGCCTCAATCACACCGAATCGAAGTCTATGGCCTAGGTAACTTAACATGTTTCACATTTGCATGCTTTCATACGAATCATCTTTGCATCTCAATATCATGTTGAACACGCAACAAGAATTTCGAACCATGAAGTAGCGACACGTTTGGGAACCAAACAAAAGAAAGAAAATAAAAGAAAAGGAAAAAAACTACTCCTATCGACTACATTTCCCTTAAGACGGTCGTCATCCATCCATCATAGGGAATGGTCACTATTTATGACTTCGGTTCAATGGGACTATTCTCGGTAAAAGCACCGAAAACAAAGGCCGAGAAACCCAATCATAAAAAATTCAACAAAAATTTTAAAAATATCGATAATTTCAATAGAAAACAAAAATATTTACACAACCAGCTAACAACAACTCAACACAGCACACAACAACTTAACATTCATTACAACACCGAATTACAATACAAAACATACGCACAAAATCACAGGGTCACAATTTTTTCATAGGCACAACAATAAAAGGCATAAAAAAACAAAAACCACAACAAAACATACAGCACCTAACTACTCCCACCCCACACTTAAACTGAACACTGTCCTCAGTGTTCACAAAATTCAATTTATCACAAAGGTGGGTGGTGAAACTCCCTGATCAATTGAAGTATTCAACTTCTTCGTCAGGTGGCATTGCCTCGTCCCCCATATCTGAATCGCCCCCGCTGTCCTCATATGACTTAACATCTGAGTCATCGCGGCATGTCTCCTCATCAGTGGGGACATCATCATCTATAGGCTCCACAAAAGCTAGCCCCACTCGGCATAGAGCCCGGGCATTTTCACCTAAGGGGTAATCTAGCTCGAGCTGCCATAGCTCATCTTCTGTTGCTGGCCTCCCGCCTATTCGCAACTGCAGCATCTGCATCCCGTACATGCGGGCCATATACTGATCATCCCGAGCATGTCGCTCGGCTAGTGTGAGAACTGGCCCATGAGTGGTGTTGGGTGACTTGGTTTTGGTGACGTCCAAGGCACGCCTATCCATTTGCGAGATGTATTCTAGGGCCTCCTCCTCGATGTCAAGGCCCCTCAGAAACATGGTCAGCAAACCACCAAACTCGTACCTGTGCCCTTGATGCAAATGGGCTCTCTTCATGGAGGAGATGATCACCGCCCCAACATTAATCTCCAGCCCTTTCATCAGGGCATAAACCAAGCACACACGATCCTGGGTGACATCTGTCATGTGCACCCGTGGAATCAGGCAGGAACACACAATTTTGAGCCAAATCCTGGCTTCCCTGTTCATTTGAGAGTAAGGCAGCGTCTGATAATAGCCCCTCTCCTTGTGCCTGCTCCACCGTGTTGTCAAACGGGCTCCACACAGAGTGCGTCTGATATCTACATAGGGTGGAGTTACGTTCATCTGATAGAGTACATGGGCGTCTGTTTCCCGTGCCCCCAATATGGCATTCAGGTGATGGGGCTCAAAGGTGACAACCTGCCCCCTTATCTTGACGGTGTGACTGCGGAGTGTCGGGTTCTAGTTTGCATAGAACTCCCAAATCAAATGGAGATCGCACTCCTTGGGCTCTTCGAAGATGAAGTTCAGCCCGGCAGCGTCAATCCGGTGTACGATTCTGGGGAATTCCTGTGCAAGTGGCTCCCTTGCAATGTGCTCCTCAGAGAAGTATTTGGTCTCCTTGTGTTTTGCATACCATTTCTTCCCTTCGTCCGTCACCCATCGGGTTCCGTATTTACGGTGTTGGCCGCGTGGAACTATTGGTGCTGCTGGAACTGCTGTTCCCAGTCTAATTCTTTTTATCCTAGCGCCTAATGTAGATGCGCCCTTTCCTTTGTCTTGCCTGCTTGACATCGTTCCTGTCAAATCAAACAGACAGTCCCAATGTTATTCAAGTCAAAAAATTAACTTCGGCTAAGGTTGGGTTGGGTTAGGCCACCCCACACTTAATCTTTACCCACAATGTAAACAATTCGGCAAGACAATCATTCTTTTCCGATTTTTATCAATCAACCTGCCTCGTGCATTCAGATAAGTCGATGGAAAAATGACTAATTACTACTCAGACTTCGTACACTAATCACAATTTCACCATCGATTCCATTACATCACATAGCACTTAGCCAAAATTTTTCTCACAACAACAACCTATGCAATTCACCAATTTCATTTTCCCGAAAATTCCCTTGTTTATTTAGCGTATTCATCAATATTCACAACATCATTTCCATCACCCAACATGCACAACCCAATTATTTTCACATTTTCAACCAAATCTGGTTTCTTCCTATTCAAATTCCAACCCTACTACCAATTTCGCAAAAATTCAATCAAACATGCGAGTTCATATAATCATAATGATACTACGAACATCAAGCAACAATAACTTAAATGAATTCATGCTCAATTTACACTTAAGGCAAGCTTTAGTCACCTCACATGCTCAAAAATTGAAAAATTCGGCAAAAATTGAGGTTAAGTTCAAGAACATACCTTTAATTCGATGAACTTGAAGAAAAGTTGAAGAAAATTTGATCCTAGGTCCATGTCACGTTGGGGAAGGAGGGATTTTAGGGGTTTTGTCGCGGAGGGGAGTGAGAAATGGGAAAAATGAGGTGTTTTCAGGGTTAAAAAGAGTATTTTTCGTGCAGGTCACCCGGCGACCCGGTGTGACCCGTCACGAATAACACCTCAACGTGTCACGGAGAGTAACGCGGAGCACCCCCTCCGTGGCACGGAGCCATAGCGTAGGTGTTCTGGAATTTGTGAAAATTCCAAAATACCTTCAACGTGTCACGGAGGGTAACGCGGAGGCCCTCCTCCATGACACGGAGCCATCGTGCAAGCTCACTGTTTTGCCACTTTTTATTTTTTTCTCACCTCGATTTTTTCCTTTGCGATCCTTTGTATTTTTGCCCTCCGTTCCACCTGAAAATCATCTCACAACAAGAAATTGGTTAGAATTTATAGGTTTCAAACACGAACACAATTTTTTTTGTTTTTATTTTTATTTTTATTTTCTTTTTCTTTTTCTTTTCTTTTTCTTTTTAACTAATTCTACTCATCTATTACAACAATTTCACGGGTTGCCTCCCGTGCAGCACCTGGTTTACCATCGCGGCTTGACATCATTAAAGCTCAATCATCCTCTAGAGTGACGGACGTTTTCTCTCGAATAACGTCCTCACCCCAATAATGCTTACACCGCTACCCATTAACCAAGAACGTGGCACTTCGATCTTCTTGCCACAACTCCACTGCCCCGTGCGGGGTCATTGTCACTACCTCAAATGGCCCTGACCATTTGGACCGCAATTTCCCTGGAAACAACTTTAATCTTGAATTGAAAAGCAACACTTTCTGCCCCGGCTCAAAAATACGATGCACCATATGCCTATCGTGCCACCTCTTTGTTTTCTCTTTGTAGCCCTTGGCACTTTCATAAGCATGCCAACGAAACTCATCAAGTTCGCTGAGTTGCATCAGCCTCTTCTTGCCCGCTAGCTCTAGGTCCATATTCAATTTCCTCACGGCCTAGAAAGCTCGGTGTTCTAGCTCCACCGGCAGATGACACACTTTTCCATAGACCAATTGGTATGGAGAAGTCCCAGTTGGTGTCTTGTAAGCAGTTCTATATGCCCACAACGCATCATCTAGTTTGCTTGACCAATCATTACGTTGTGCATTCACTGTATTCTGGAGAATCTGCTTCACTTCTCCATTCGACACCTCCACTTGCCCACTAGTTTGGGGATGATATGCTGTTGCCACCTTGTCGCGCACCCCATACTTAGCTAGAAACTTCTTGAAACTTGCATTGACAAAATGAGCCCTTCCATCACTGATAATGGCTCGGGATGTCCCGAACCTGGTGAAAATGTGTTTTTTCACAACTTTTGTTACCACCTTGTTGTCATTCCTGCGGCAAGCTAGTGCTTCAACCCACTTTGATACATAATAAACGGCCACCAAGATGTAACAATTACCAAATGACGGTGGGAACGGGCCCATGAAATCAATACCCCATACATCAAAGATCTTCACTTCTAGTATATGCTGCAGCAGCATCTCTTACCTCCTACCAATTGTGCCTGTCCTTTGACATCTATCACACATTTTGACGTATGCCATAGAGTCTCTGAACAGTGTAGGCCAAAAGAAACCTGACTGTAGCACTTTGTGCGCTGTCCGCTCGCCTCCGTGGTGCCCTCCATACAATGAAGAGTGGAAACTCCTCAAACCTTCTGCAATCTGGCTCTCCGGGATGCATCTTCTCATCACCTGATCCGGTCCCTATTTAAACAAGTACGGCTCATCCCAAATAAAATACCTGCAATCATGCCTTAATTGTTTTCTCTGCTGAGTCGTAGCCTCCGGGTGGATAGACTCCACTCACTAGGAAATTCACTATGTCTGCATACCACGGGATCTCAGCTTCCCCTATTACCAAGAGCTGCTCATCCGGGAACTCCTCTTTGATGCCGTCACCTTCCTTCACATGCGACCGGCTTTCCAATCGCGATAGGTGATCTGCCACTTGATTCTTGCTCCCCTTTCTGTCTTTAATTTCTAGGTCAAACTCTTGCAACAAAAAGATCCATCTAATCAGCCTGGGCTTTGCATCATTCTTGTTAAACAGATACCGAATCGCTGCGTGATCGGTATACACCACTACTCTCGAACCCACCAAATAGGACCTGAATTTATCAAAAGCAAACACCAATGCTAGCATCTCCTTTTCTGTGACTGTATAATTACTTTGGGCAGTGTTCAGTGTTTTGCTTGCATAATGAATAGAATGAAAGATTCTATTCCTCGGCTGCCCCAATACAGCTCCCACAACCACATCGCTTGCATCATACATCAGTTCAAATGGTTGTTCCCAATCAGGAGAAATAAGGATAGGTGCTTCTATCAATTTCTTCTTCAACTCCTCGAATGCTTTGACACACTCTTCATCCAACTTGAACTTCACCTCTTTTTCTAGCAATTTGCATAATGGTCTAGAAATTTTGGAGAAGGTTTTGATGAACCATCTGTAAAACCCAGCATGCCCGAGAAAATTACGAACACCCTTCACCGACATAGGTGGTTGTAGCTTCTCAATAACTTCGATCATAGCACAATCGACCTCCAACCCCTTGCAAGACACTTTATGGCCAAGGAAAATACCTTCCTTGACTAAGAAATGATATTTCTCCCAGTTGAGTACAAGGTTGGATTCTTCACAGCGAGCTAGCACCCTCTCAAGATTCTGCAAACAAGTAGCAAACGAATTACCAAAAATAGAAAAATTGTCCATAAATACCTTGACGAAATCCTCCACCATGTCGTGAAAGATAGCTATCATGCATCTTTGGAATGTGGCGGGTGCATTGCATAACCCAAATGGCATCCGCCTAAAAGCATATGTCCTATAAGGACATGTGAAAGTAGTCTTCTCCTAATCCTCCGGTGCTATGGCTATTTGGTTATAGCCAGAGTACCCATCAAGGAAACAATAATATTCTTACCCCTCCAATCTGTCCAATATCTGATCAATGAACGGGATAGGATAGTGATCTTTCCTTGTGGCTTCATTGAGCTTTCTGTAGTCCATGCAATCCGCCAACCTGTGACGGTGCGAGTAGGGATCAGCTCATTCTTCTCATTGGTGACCACGGTCATCCCTCCTTTCTTTGGGACACACTGAACGGGGCTGACCCATTTGCTGTCCGAAATAGGATAGACCACACCTGCATCAAGCCACTTAATTACTTTTTTCCTAACTACGTCTTTCATCGTCGGATTCAACTTTCGCTGAGGCTGAACAGTTGGCTTTGCTCCTGTCTCCATGAAAATTCTGTGTGTGCAAAAAGCTGGGTTGATACCCTGAATGTCTGACATTTGCTAGCCCATTGCTTTCTTCCTTCTTCTGAGAACCACCAATGCTTCCTTTTCCTGTGCCTCTGTCAATTCTGCGGAGAGGATGACTGGCAAAGTATCCTCTTCCCCCAAAAAGACATATTTTAAATGGGGAGGCAATGTTTTCAATTCCAACTTTGGTGCTTCCTCAATAGATGGTTTCGGCAATGGTTCCAGGGACCTCATTAAAGGTTGAAAGTCCTGCTTCCTGGGATAATTTTGTGGTTCATTCAGCATTTGCACCACCTCATAAGTATCTCTATCTCCGAAATGATCGGAGTTCAGCAATGCCCTTTCCAATGAATCTCGAGATTCAACAATCTGAAGAATTTTTGCTTGATCAAGCACGCTGATTGCTGAAAGCTCCTCATGTATGGCCGGAAGCTTCATGGCCTTAAATACATCGAATACCTCTACTTTGTCATGCGCCCGCATAGTTAGCTGCCCTACAGCTACATCAATCAAAGCTTTCCCGGTTGCCAAGAAAGGACATCCCAAAATCAATGGGACTTCCACATCCGGCTCAAAATCCAGCATAACAAAATCTACCGGGAAGATAAGGGAGCCACTTGCACCAGCACGTCCTCCACTATGCCATCTGGTCTGGCCAAAGAACAATCCTCTAACTGCAAGATCACTGTCGTTGGTCTAGGACTGCCCAGCCCCAACTTCTTGAACATCGATGTCGGCATCAAGTTAATACTCGCTCCCAAATCGCATAGACCACGAGCTCGGATACTTTGCCCAATTGTGATTTGAATTGTAAAGCTCGCAGGGTCCTTGAGCTTTGTTGGCAACCTGTTCTGTATCCGGGAAGTGCACTCCTCAGTAAGCACCACCGTAGCATACTCCGTCAATCTGCTTTTGTTCGCCACGATGTCCTTGATATATTTTGCATACTTCGGCACTCCCTGTAAAACATCAACAAGAGGTAAATTAATGTGTACCTGTTTAAGAACCTCCATGAACTTTTTGAAACACGCTTCCTCCTTGTGTTTCTTTAATCTTTGAGGGAACGGGGGTGGTGGTCTTTCTTCTTCAGCTGCCTTCTCCTTCCCCCTTTCATCATTCTGTTCCCTTTCTTTCTCCACTGCTCCTGATTGCTGAGGTGGTCTTTCTGGTTCCACCTCCTTGAGTTGTAAACCACTCCTTATGGTCACTGCATTTACTTGCTTGGGATTCAGGTCAGTTTCACTCGGTAGTCCTCCTATTGGCCCGGTGTTTTGAGCTCCAGCTAGTTTCCCAAACTGGTACTCCAACGCCTTTGTAGCTAACTGATTGTTCTTTACATCTGCCGCTAATTTTACATAGTCAGCCTGCAATTGAGCTTGGTTAGCTATCATTGTTTTAAACATTTCCTCAATGCTGGGTGGTGGTGGTGGAGGAGGTGCATTGTTGCTTCTGTATTGAGTCTGATAGTTCTGCTGCCCTCCTTGATTTGTTTGTGCACCCCGATTCGAACTCTGCCCTTGATGGCTGTTACTACCCCAGGAGAAATTCGGATGATTCCTCCAATTAGAGTTGTAGTTGTTGCCATATTGTTGGTGATTATTTCTCTGTACATTACCAACAAAGTTTACTGAATCTGGATTTGCACCATAACACTCAGTTGAGTGTACCGCATACTTCACACAAAATCTGCTACACTACATTAACTGGGGCTTGAGGTTGATTCAGGCTCATGTTGCTGAAGTGGGTGTTGAGTTGATTCTGTAACACAGCTATCTGTGCAGCGATAGTTGTAAAACCATCCACTTCCAAGACTCCTGCCGCTTTCCTTGTTCCTCCTCTATAAGAGTCCGCATTCCACTCTGGATTTCCCTGCGAAATACGATTTAACAAAGTATACAGCTCCTCATAAGTCTTTTCTAATGCTTGTCCCCCAGCTGCTGAGTCTAGCAAAATTTTTGTGTGGGGTTCCAAACCCTCTATGAAAGTATGCACCAGCACATCATTAGACTGGTGATGGTGAGGACAATCTCGTAACATGGATTTGAATCTTTCCCAAGCTTGATACAGATTCTCCCCCTCTCTTTGTTTAAAACTTGGAATCTGACTTCTAAGTCTTGCTGTTTTCCCGGATGGAAAGAACCGTATCAAAAATTTCCTTGCAAGATCATCCCAAGTGATGATGGAATTAGGTGGCTCAGCTTTCAACCACCTCTTTGCTTCTCCCAATAGTGAAAATGGGAACAATGTAAGCCTTACGTAATCAGATAATACTCCAGCGGGGATGTAAGTGTCACTTATCTCTAAAAAGTTTTGGAGATGTTGTTGTGGATCCTCGTGAGGGAGACCTGTGAATTGCCCGCTGGTGTGTAGCAATTGCACCATGTTCTGTTTCAGGTCAAACCTCCCTCCTGGCTCGGGTTTGCGAATGCTTGATGTAACATTATTAGCATGTGGGATTGCCACTTCTCGAACTGGCCTAGCTGCCATTTCCTCGGGCACTAACACTGCCCTTGTAAGTGGTGGATTCTGTTGTTGCTCCAGGATTGTTTGTCTGAGCAACTGCAGCTTCTTTTCTAGAGCTTCTCTTCTTTGACGATGAAATTGTCTTTCCGGATGTAAGTATGAATCCACCAGCTCCTTGTCTCTTGCCAGTATTCAACAGAATTCAAAATCTGCAAAAGACAGGCTAAGATCAAGTTGTCAGCACGAATAAGAAATCGTAGACTAACACTTAAGAAAACAATTCTACCAATTTCCAGTCGCCGGCAACGACGCCAAAAACTTGTTCGGTCTGTTTCTCAACTACACGCAAGTGCACGTGGTCGAACAAGTAGTAAAATGGCTAAAGTAAGCCAAGTATAGATCCAACAGGGACTGAACCAAGGTAGTAATCGAATTAAGTGTTACTGAACTCTAACTCTAAAAATGCAGACAACAATTTGAAGAACATTTTGAGAGTTGGTTTCCTAATTTATACTAATCTAAAACAAAATTATAAAGTGAGTCTGAACTATAGTAATGAGCAAGCTGAGGCCAAACGAACATGCAGGGAAGTAATTTATCGATACAATTCGGTTAATCTTTCCTTCGGTTGCTAGTCAAGAATTATTGCCTATGGAGAGAAACTTTCGTATTCTACCAAACTTAAGAATCATGACCCTTCAACCAACATTTCTGTGATAAAAGAATTTCATGTTCTAGCCATACGAAGCTGATTCCTTAATTGACTAATATGACTTTCAGATATATTTCTATTATGAAGGTAAATCAATTCTCAATTTTCCCAAACTAAGAAGAGATCATATCCTACCAATTCACAACTTTCCAATTTCTTTCCTTTTCAAGATAAAATTGGATTTTTTAGATATACATTAACATTGGCTAGACATTAATGCAGTAAGAACAAGAATTGATAGAACAACCATGGAAGAAAAGATGAAAAACAAAAATGATCAACAATTACATTCCACTACAAATGTTCTTAACCTCGGCAAGAAGTGAATTTAGCCACTCATTTGTGGATTAAACATCATCAAATGAGTATAAATCATACAAACAATTGAAATAAAGAAGAAAGAGTTGGAGAAGAACCCTGAGATTTTCGTCTCCTCAACTACCTGTAACCCACGTTCTTGCTCAACTAAGTCAGAATTATTAAAAATAAACCTAAGTGTTCTATTTATACTAGTGGAATTGTTTCCGAAATAACAAGCAACGTGTCACGGAGTGCATCGCGGAGCACTGCCTCCGTGACACGGTGCAAACGCGGACCCTCACTGGAATTTTATGTTCCAGGTAAATATAGGCAACGTGCCACGGTATGTAAGGCGAGGCTTGGCCAACATGCCACGGCGCCGTCGCGAACCCTTACTGGAATTTGACAAAATAACTCATCCGAGGTAGACTGCCTCCGCGAAGGCAGCGTGACACGGCACCATCGCGGAGCCCCTTTATTTACTGCTTTTCCTTGACCTTGTCCACTGCTCGCTTTCGAGTCCATTCTCGATTTTCACCAACATGCAACTTAGCTTCCTAAAATTACATTTTTCCCGCAAAACAACACTAATCATGTTGGTTAGTATAAATTCATATTTTAACTACAAATCACATGAGAATGTACAAATAACGATAGATAAACAAGATGAAATAAAGCATTTGAGCATCACTTCGGCATATAATTCTGCCCAAGATCATTGATCATCACATCTGGAACACTGAGACTTCATACAATGGACCATGCGACAGTCCGTCGCTAGTTTGAAAGGCCATCATCCCCGCCGTCAAACCTTGATGCCACCTACGATGTCCCGTTGCCTTCTTAACGACCATCATTTGCATTTTAGGAGCCATGACTCTATTACAACGAGCCATCGACTCCTCTGTCAACCTCAACACCAGACCTGCAATTTCAGCTCTTTTTCCTTCAAGAAGCCATTTCGAAACCCAAGGTGTTACATGATTTGAGGGTGGAAAATTTAAATATGATATAGGAAAAAGCCTATGTTTAGAGGTGTGCAAAAAAAAGGGGGGGGGGGGGAGGAGCTTCAACATGAGGTAGCATCAATTATTTGATGAATAGAACAAAATAGCTGGTCTAAAGACCGTTGATCAAGAGAAAAAGTTGAATGGTGCTATCTCTTGTTTAATGTTGAATCGAAGGTGTTAAAAAGGTTGTTTTTGATGATAAAATGTGAATGGTGAAAAAGGAGAGATAAGTTAGAGTAGATTCAATAGTGTAGTGGGATGTTTGAATATTTTCACCAAAAGGCATTACGGAGGTTCAACTCACTAGAGCTAAAAGTTGTCCTACACTTAACCCCTAACCTACACTATGAACCATAAGTACTTAGTGATTCCAGGATCAACAACTCTATATTAGTGGCGAATTACAAAAAAGGCAAGCTTGTGGGTCGATTGTGTATGCACTTGAATTTTCTGTAGAGAGTGAGCGTATTTGCATCATTTCATAATCCCTGTGTTTGAATTGCATCTTTGTAAATGGGATTCTCTCTTGTGGTGAGTGGAATCATGTACTTGGAATAAATGCTAAAACTTGTTTTGTTCATTGAGAGGTATGAATACGACAAGTTATGCAGTGAACTTTGAGGCAAACATTAAGTGTTGATTATCAATGACTTGAGATGCTTGTTGATTCTGATTTGTTTGAAATATGCCCCTGATTTGAATTGAAAAGAATGAAAGTGAGATATTCCACATGACTATGGTTATCAATTGAGTTTGTGCAAAATATTTTGAGTCTTTTTATTTTTCTTGAGTCGGTGTGAGATTTTGGGGTTGTCTTAAGCTTTAGTAGTCCCTTATGTAGCTCTTGTGATGTGAATGAATGATTAATTCAATTCTTAGTTGTGAGAGAATGCTTTTCTTGAGGACAAGCAATGGTTCAAGTTTAGGGGTTTGATGAGTTGGTAATTTACCAACTCATTAGGCTTTTAAGCATGAGCTTCTGCATTGTTTTCACATCAATTAGGAAGGTGTTGTGCCTTTTCTCTTTGATTTTGTAGGTATTGAACTTAGACAAGTAAAATAGAGGAATTGAACAAAAAGCACTATGCTGGAAGAAAGGGACATGCATTCCATAGAAGGGCGTCTATGAAATGCAGGGGAAAATGCACTCAACACTGATGTTGAGCAGAAAGGAACCTGCGAAGCACAGGATTGCACCTGTAAAATGAAGGTGCAACAGAAAATGCCAGATCACATTGGTAGGAGCTGTAAGAGAACTGTAGTTCGCAGATAGGCACCTACGAAACACAGGTGACCAAATTGTTGATAGGGCAAAAATGTCCAACTCTGGTATAAATTCAATGTGGAAGCTTCCAAGGGCATTTGTTGTAGATTTCAAAGCTTGATTTATTATTTAATATGATGAATATTGATGAACTACCCATGGATGTATTCTCTCTATTTTCATTTAAGTAGCTAATTCAATTGCTAGGGATTTGTTTGTGATAGGGGTTTAGAATGGATTAGGCATTGTTGATTTAGTCTTAAATTCAATTATATTGCATGAATCTATTGTCTCCTCTAAGTTTTAATGCTAAAATTAGTGGTTGCAAATATTGATTTACTTTTCTTATCTTACTTTTCCTTGAAAAAGAGAAGTAAGATTTGGGTGAGAAAGAAATAATGAGGATTTGGATTGTGGATATTTGAGGTTGATCTAGATATAGTCAAAATTCATTTTCAAAATCCATTAAACGGCTAAGGCTAGGGATAGCTCAGCTCTCCTTCAAATTTTTTGTGGTTGTTTTGTTTGTAACCTGGGGTTTCATAAAAACCAAGGCAAATTCACCCAAGTGGTTGAGAAATATCAGGTGTAGCCTTAGCCATTACTATTCATGCTATAATTGATGCTTGAGACTTTTTAATTAACTCCAATCCAATCGAGGCCTCATCAATAGCACAACCCTAGTTTGTTTTCATTACATTCCAAAACAATCGAATTTGCCTCTGTTTTGTTTCACAATTAACATCTTATAGTTGATCCTTTATCCCTCAAATTTACCCTTTTTAAATGATAAACAATAATGCGTGCTAAATTGATCTATTATATAACTATTGCTTGATCTATCTCAATTCCTTGTGGATTCGACCTAGACACTTATGGGCTATTTCGCTTTTGACAACAACCATTGACACCTCCCTTAATCGGGAGAGTTATATTGAGAGTTATCAACTTGTCCAAAGTAGGGGAAAAATTATGTTCTATTTATGGGGCACATGAAGTCATGATCTTTCCGCATCAGTGTCACTAAATATTTGTTCTTCTCAATCTTGAATACGCTTCCTAGACAAATAACTCATTTGTAGCTCAATATGAAATCGAAGTTGTGTGGGAGCTCACTATCTCGGCCATGCTCTTAAGAGTGGTCTCTTCTTTATCTTGATTCTGCAATACCCTGTTAAGCATACTTTGTAGCTTGGTCTACCCTGGTCCTAATAAGACTCACCTCCCCTACTTTGATCCTAACCAACATGCTCATTCCAATCATATTGGTTACCTTAGCCTTGTGGTTGCGATCTCCATTAATTTTGGTGTTTGACTGGCTGAAACTGTTGATTATGATTATGATAGTTTTGCCTTTACCTTTTTCCTTGTGTTATGTTAATATAATTTGCATCTTGCACATGAAATTGACCCTAATAAGGCCGGTTTTGACACTGAATAGAATAATCCAGCATATCATGCGAATACACAAGCCTATCATCAACTCTTCGAGGTATCCAAGCAAATATGTAGTCCATATCTCCTGGTAGAAGAACTTTCATTATACACCTAGTTCACTTAATTAAAGTAAATAATGTGTGATAGAATAGACCAAGACTAAAAACTAAAACATTACTCACTTACTAAATCCAATTGCCTAAGTCCCCGACAATGGCACAATAAATTAATAATGTCCAAATCCACTCCTCAACCAAGAGAAAGTGTAAATGGTCATATGCAATAATAATGTCCCATAGGGGCTTATGATCAGCTACTATGGTGACTTGAGATGCAATTCCGATTAATTTGAAATGAGTGAAGTAAAATTAAATTGAATCTAGTTGCAAGAGGTTTAAATTAATAAGAGATGAAACTAAGGTTGTGTTACCATCTAGGGTTTCGCCACCTCAATCACCCAATCAATTACATTGATAATGTCATGCCCCAAAATTAAGGGAGGTGCAACTAGCACTCAATTCTAAATTAATCGAGAAACCAACTATATAACAACTATAATAGTAACATGAAGGCCAGCCATGACATTTGTGATAGTCTACTAGAGTAATTACTAATAACAAAGCAATTGGAGAGCCGAACGACTAACAATAAAGCTAAACTGCACAACGGAAGGTGATCTTAGGAAGATTTATATGCCCAAGTGATACTTAATTGTGTCGTTTTGTCTTGTTTATTTATCGATGTTTGTACATTCTCATGTGAATTGTAATAAAATGTGAAGTTATACTAACCAACATGATTAGCGTTGTTTTGCAGGAAAAATATAAAGTTATGGAGCTAAGATGCATGTTGGTAGAGATCGGGATTGGACTCGGAAGCTAGCAAGGGAAAAACCACAAGGAAAGCACGAATTAAAGGGGCTCCGCAACGGAGCCGTTTCACGCTGCCATCGCGGATGCATTCTGCCTGGATGCAGAAATTTTGCCAAATTCCAGTGAAGGTGCGCGTTGGGGACGTGGCACGTTGGCCTAGCCCCGCGTTGCACGCCGTGCCACATTGGGCCTTAAATGCCTGGACGACCGGATTCCAGTGAGGGTTCGCGTTGGTGGTGTGTCACGGAGGAAGTGCTCTGCGATGCACTCCGTGACACGTTGCTTGTTATTCCGGGAAAAGTTCCCACTAGTATAAATAGAACACTTAGGTTCATTTTTAATTATTCTGACTTAGTTGAGCAAGAACGTGGGTTACAGGCAGTTGAGGGGACGAAAATCTCAGGGTTTTTCTCTATCTCCTTCTTCTTTATTTCAATTGCTTGTATGATTAACACTCATTTAACGATGTTTAATCCACAAATGAGTGGCTAAATTCCCTTCTTGCTGAGGTTAAGAACATTGTATTGAAATGTGATTATTGATAAATTGGTTTTCATCTTTTCTTCCACGGTTGTTCTATTGATTCTTGTTCTTACTGCGTTAATGTGTGGCCAATGTTAATGTATATCTAAAAAGTCCAGTTTCACTCGAGAGAGCAAGAAATTGGAAAGTTGTGAATTGATAGGATATGATCTTTGCTTAGTTTGGGAAAATTGAGAATTGATTTACCTTCAAAAAGAGATATACCTGAAAGTCGTATTAGTCAATTAAGGAATCGATTTTGTATGGCTAGAACATGAATTTCGTTTTATCACAGAAATGTAGGTGGAAGGTTCATGATTCTTATGTTGGGTTAAATATGAGAGTTTTAATCCATAGGCAATAATTCTTGACTAGCAACCGGAGGAAAGATTAATCATATTGTATCGATAATTTATTTCTCTACATGTTCATTTAACCTCAGCATGCTCATACTTATAGTTCAGACTCAAATTGTATATTCGTTTTAGACTTAGTATAAAATTAGGAAACTAAATATCAAAATCTTCTTCACACTGTTGTCTGCATTTTAGAGTTAACGTTCATTGACACTTGATTAGATTAATACCTTAGTCCAGTCCCTGTGGGATCGATACTTGGCTTACTTGAGCCACTTTACTACTTGTTCGACCCGTGCACTTGCATGTAGTTATACCCAACAAGCCGAACAAGTTTTTGGTGCCGTTGCCGGGGACTGGCAATTGGTAAATTTTTCTTAAGTGTTAATTTACTATTTCTTCTTAGTGTTGACAACTTGGTCTTAGCCTGTATTTTGTAGATGCTAATTTCTGTTGAACACTGGCAAGAGACAAGGTGCTGGTGGTCTCATCTTTAGAGCCGGAAAGACAATTCCATCGTCAAAGGAGAGAAGCTCTAGAGAAAAAGCTGCAGTTGCTCAGACAAACAATCCTGGAGCAACAACAGAATCCACCAGTTGTAAGGGAAATGTTAGGGCCCGAGGAGATGGCAGCTAGGCCGGTTCACGAGGTGGCAATCCCACATGCTAACAATGTCACATCTAGCATCTGCAAACCTGAGCCAGGAAGGAGGTTCGAGCTTAAACAAAACATGGTGCAATTGCTGCACACCAGCGGGCAATTCACGGTCTCCCTCATGAGGATCCACAGTAGCATCTCCAAATTTTTTTGGAGATAAGTGACACTTACATCCCCGCTGGAGTGTCATCAGATTATGTCAGGCTTACATTGTTCCCATTTTCACTTTTGGGAGAAGGTAAGAGGTGGTTGAAAGCTGAGCCACCTAATTCCATCACCACGTGGGATGATCTTGCAAAGAAATTCTTGATACAGTTCTTTCCATCCGGTAAAACAACAAGACTTAGAAGTCAAATTCTAAGTTTTAAACAGAGAGAGGGAGAGAATCTGTATCAGGCTTGGGAGAGAATCAAATCTATGTCGGGGGATTGTCCTCATCATCACCAATCCAATGATGTGCTGGTGCATACTTTTATAGAGGGTTTGGAACCCCACACAAAAATCTTGCTAGACTCAGCAGCTGGGGGACAAGCATAGAGAAGGCTTATGATGAGCTGTATACCTTGTTGAATCGTATTTTGCAGGGAAATCCGGAGTGGAATACTGATTCGTCAAGAGGAGGAACAAGGAAAGCAGCAGGATTCCTAGAAGTGGATGGTTTTACAGCTATTGCTGCACAGATAGTTGCGTTACAGAATCAACTCAACACCCACTTCAGTAACATGAGCATGAACCAGTCTCAAGCCCCAGTGAATGTAGTGCAGCAGATTTGGTGTGAAGTGTGCGGGAGTAGTGAACACTCAGCTGGGTGTTGTGGAGCAAATCCTGATTCGGTAAACTTTGTTGGAAATGTACAGAGAAACAACCACCTATATTATGGCAACAACTACAATTCCAACTGGAGGAATCACCTGAATTTCTCTTGGGGTAGCAACAACCATCAAGGGCAAAGTTCGAGTCAGGGGGCACAGAGAAATTAAGGAGGGCAGCAGAACTATCAGTCATAATACAGAAGCAACAATGCACCTCCTCCACCACCATCACCCAGCATTGAGGAGATGTTCAAGACAATGATAGCTAACCAAGCTCAATTGCAGGCTGATTATGTGAAATTGGCAGCCGAGGTAAAGAACAATCAGTTAGCTACAAAGGCGCTGGAGTACCAGTTTGGGCAATTTGCTGGAGCCCAAAACACCAGGCCTAGAGGAGGACTTCCGAGTGACACTGATCCCAACCCCAAGCAAGTGAATGCAGTGACCACAAGGAGTGGTTTACAGCTTAAAGAGGTGGAACCAGAAAGACCACCTCAACAGTCGGGAGCAGCAGAAACTGAGAGGGAGCAAAGTGATGAGAGGGGGAAGAAAAAGGAGGCTGAACCAGAAAGACCACCACCCCCGTTCCCTCAGAGATTAAAGAAACGCAAGGAGGAGGCGTGTTTCAAAAAGTTCATGGAGGTGCTTAAACAGGTACACATTAACTTACCTCTTGTTGATGTTTTGCAGGGAGTGCCGAAGTACGCAAAGTATATTAAGGACATCATGGTGAAGAAAAGCAGGTTAACTGAGTACGCTACGATGGCTCTTATGGAGGAGTGCACTTCATGGATACAAAACAGGTTTCCCACAAAGCTCAAGGACCCTGGGAGCTTTACAATTCAAAATACAATTGGGCAGAGTATTTGAGCGCATGGATTATGTGATTTGGGAGCGAGCATTAACTTGATGCTGATATCGGTATTCAAGAAGTTGGGGCTAGGGAGTCCTAGACCAACAACAGTGATCTTGCAGCTAGCGGATCGTTCCTTAGCCAGACCTGATGGCATTGTGGAAGATGTGATGGTGCAAGTGGGATCCCTTATCTTCCCGGTAGACTTCGTCGTGTTGGATTTTGAGCCAGACGCGGAAGTCCCATTTATTTTGGGACGTCCTTTCTTGGCTACCGGGAAAGCACTTATTGATGTAGCGACAGGGCAGCTAACCATGCGAGCACAGGACAAGGTGGAGGTATTTGATGTATACAAGGTCACCAAGCTCCCGGCCGTGTACGAGGAACTCTCAGTGATCAACGTGATTAATCGAGCCGATGTTGTCCAGAGCGTTGAGTCACGGGAGTTATTGGGGAAACCACCGGAGCGATGCAAGCAGTACTGGGGTGAGGACGGTGGTCGAGAGAAAATGTCCGTCACCCTAGAGGATGACTAAGCTTAATGACGTCGAGCCGCGACGGTAAACCAGGCGCTGCACGGGAGGCAACCCGTGAAAATTGTTGTAATATGTGAATAGATTTCGTAGAAAAGAAAGAAAAAAAATGAGAAAAATAAAAAAATAATAAAAACAAAAAAAATGTATTTTATGTGAAACATATAAATTCTAACCAATTTCTTGTTGTGAGATGAATTTCAAGTTGAACGGAGGGTAAAAATGCAAAGGATCGCAATGGAAAAATCGAGGTAAGAAAAATAATAAAAAGTGGCAAAACAGTGAGCCTACGCGATGGCTCCGTGTCACGGAGGGAGTGCTCTGCGTTACCCTCCGTGACACGTTGAAGTATAATCTGGAATTTGTGAAAAATTTCAGAGTACTGGCGCGATGGCTCCGTGTCACGGAGGGCATGCTCCGCGTTACCCTCCGTGACACGTTGAAGGAAATTTCGCGTCGGGTCACACCGGGTTTCCGGGTGACCCGCGCGAAAAACCTCCCTTTTAACCCCGTTTTCCCTTATTTTTTCCCATTCCTCACCTTCTCCGCGACACACAACCCAAAATCCCCCCTTCCCCAATGTGACACGGACCTAGGAGCTAAATTTGTTCAACTTTTCTTTGATATCATCGAATTGAAGGTATGTTCGCTAACTTCATTTCATTTCTTGTCTAATTTTTTTCGATTTTGAGCATAGAAAGTGAGGAAAACTTGACCTAATTGTAAATCGAGCTTGAATTCTAGTAAGCTATTGTTAATTGATGTTCGTAGTATCGTTGTGATTATATGAACTTGATAAATGCATGGGTGATTGAAATTCTTGCGAAATTGTAGCTAGGGTTGGAATTCAAAGATGAAGATGTTGAAATTGAGTTGAAATGTGAAATTCTTCTTGGATTGTGCATGTTGAATGAAGTAAATGATGTTGTGTTTAACGTTAAAATGCTAAAGGCACGACGGATTGTCGGGATAATGTAATTGTTGAAATTGCATCGGTTTTGTTGATAGAAATTTGAGCTAGGTGCTATGTGATGAAATGTTATCGATGGTAATGTTGTGGTTAGCTGTACGAAGTCTGAGTAGTACATAGAATTTATACCGTCGAATTCTCTGAATGCACTAGGCATATTAGTTGTGTTTTTGTTTGTTATGTAAATTGGAAATAAGTATGATCTTGCCGTAATGTTGTGATTATGGCTAAAGACTAAGTGTGGGGTGGCCTAGCTTCACCCCACCTTAGTCGAAGCTAATTTTAATTGGAATAACATTGGACCTGTCTGTTTGGTTTGACAGAAACAATGGCAAGCAGGCAAGATAAAGGGAAGGGCGCATCTACATCGGGCGCCGGATGAAAAGAATCAGATTGGGAACAACAGTCCCAGCAGCACCAGCGGTTCCGCACGGCCAACGTCGGCAATACGGAATCCGATGGGTGACAGAGGAGGGGAAGAAATGGTACGCAAAGCATAAGGAAAGCAAATACTTCCCCGAGGAACACATTGCTAGGGAACCATTGGCACAGGAATTCCCCAGGATTGTCCACAGGATTGAGGCAGCCGGGATGAATTTTATCTTTGATGAGCCCAAAGAGTGTAATCTGCACCTAATTTGGGAATTCTACACCAACTGGAACCCGACACTCAGAAGTCACACCATAAAGATAAGGGGGCAGATAGTCACTTTTGAGCCCCATCACCTTAATGCCATATTGGGGGCGCGGGACACAGACACCCATGTGCTTCGGCAGCTGAATATCACTCCACCAGATGCGGACATCAGACGCACCTTGTGTGGAGCCCGGTCTACAGCACGGTGGAGCAGGCATAAGGAGAGGGGCTACCATCAGACATTGCCCTACTCACAGATGAACAGGGAAGCCAGGATATGGCTTAAGATTGTTTGTTCCTGCCTGATCCCGGGGGTGCATATGATAGATGTCACCGAGGATCGTGTGTGCTTGGTATACGCCTTGATGAAAGGGCTGGAGATCAACGTTGGGGCGGTGATCATCTCCGCCATGAAGAGAGCCTGTTTGCATCAAGGGCACAGGTACGGGTTTGGTGGATTACTAACCACGTTCCTGAGGGGCCTGGATATCGATGAAGAGGCCCTAGACTACATCCCGCAGATGGAGAGGCGGGCCTTAGATTTCACCAAAACTAAGGCACCCGACACCACTCACGAGCCAGTTCTTACACTAGCCGAGCGACATGCTCGGGATGATCAGTACATGGCTCGCATGTATGGGATGCAGATGCTCCAGCTGCGCATAGGCGGGAGGCCGGCAACAGAAGATGAGTTGTGGAAGCTCGAGCTAGACTACCCTTTTGGCGAAAATGCCAGGGCTCTATGCCGAGTGGGGCCAGCTTTTGTAGAGCCCACTGATGATGATGTCCCCACAGATGAGGAGACACATCGTGATGACTCCGATGTTGAGTCAGATGATGACGACGGGGGTGATTCAGACATGGGAGATGAGGTAGCGGCACCTGACGAAGAAGTGGAATACTTCGATTGATCAGGGAGTTTCACCACCCACTTTCGTGCTATGCTGAATTTTGTGAACACTGGGGACAGTGTTCGATTTAAGTGTGAGGTGAGAGTAGTTAGGTGTTGGTTGTTGCTGTTTTTGATGTCTCTGTTCTGTTGTTGTGCTTGGATAAACTTGTGACCCTGTGATTTTTGTGTGTATGTTTGTATTGTATTTAATGGGAAGCTGTTGTATGCTGTTGAATGTTGTTAGCTGGTTGTGTAAATTTGTTTTATCAAAATTATCGATAATTTTTTAAAAAAAATTTCGTGAAATTTTTATTTTTGGGTTTCTTGGCGTTTGTTTTTGGTTCTTTTACCGAGAATAGTCCCATTGAACTGAAGTCGTAATTAGTGACCGTTACCTATGATGGATGGATGACGACCACCTTAAGGGAAATGTAGTCGTTAGGAGTAGATTTCTTTGTTCAATTTTTTTAGTTTTTTCTTTTGTTTGTTTGTATCCCAAACGTGTCGTTACTTTATGGTTGCGAAATTCTGGTTGCGTGTTGTACATGATATTTAAAATGCAAAGGTGATTCATATAAAAGCATGCAACTTTGTAAATATGTTGAGATACCTAGGCCATAGAATTCGATTCGGTGTGATGGAGGCTTAATTTTGAATTCTTGTAATTAGCTGATTGAA
This sequence comes from Datura wrightii, assembly GCA_035772735.1. Classification (NCBI taxonomy): domain Eukaryota; kingdom Viridiplantae; phylum Streptophyta; class Magnoliopsida; order Solanales; family Solanaceae; genus Datura; species Datura wrightii. Next base: position 41,901,752 of record JASDFA010000003.1, read on the forward strand.
GAGTTTGTGAATATGTCTTGAGTTGAGCATGTGCAATGAGTGTGTGGTGAGATTTCAATTCTTCCATGCTGTTGTGAAGTGTCTAGAACTTTCCTGGTGTGTATATGAAACTAAATGAAGGATGTGTATTGTAGGAAAGGATGTAGGCATTTCTTTGCTTTAACCGAAAGTTTTTTTTGCGTACCCACCTTGAATGTACATCCTAGTTAGCCCATTGATCCTTTAGCCTATCTCTTTCTTTTGTCAAAAAGTTGTAAACCGAGCTTAACCCCTTCTTTTCATTATACGTGAATACTTCTTAAGTGCTTAAGAAAAAAAAATTTCTCACAGTGTCAAGGAGTGAGAATTGTGAAAAGAAAAGAAAAAGCAAAGTGATGAAAGGAAAGAAAAGGTCAAAGGTGCACTCACTATAAATTAAATATAATAAAGATGTATAAATAATCTTTGTTATTAAGTCAAGTGTGCTTAAATATATGGGGTCACAAATAAAGACAGACTTCAAGAATGGGAGGAGGAAGGAAGAAACAATGCCCATAAGGTTGATGGGATGTATTGAAAAAGCGCTTAAGGAGGCTAGTTATTATTATTGGTTAGCCCAATATTTGCTAGTTCCGTAGCTTACATTACAACCCATTAAGTCCTACGTGATCTTACATCACGTGTCCTTATACTAGTGGAGTAATACACTAAAGGCAAGCCTAAGGTTCATGACATGCTGCATGTGAATTCTTTTGGGAGAGAGAGCGAAATCTTGTTTATATGCCCCTGCATGTAATGTTTTGAGATCATGTGATTAAAAAGGGGAACATTCTCTTGCGTTGTGAGGGCACATGCTCGACGAGAGATTGAATTTCTTGTCGGATATCTTGATCAGCTGATTTGCATGAGTTTGCCGATATCGAGAGTCGATTCTTGAGTCAAGGAGGTCTTAATGTGTTGAGGGTCATTGTATTGATAAGACTGTGCATGTTTTCTTGATGATTTGCTATATTAAATAATTGGTATAATCGTAGCTTGAATTGTAAAGCCAAAGTAGCCCGGATTGGGTGTCAATTGCATGAGGTGTACGAGTATTGTTCAGGGACGAACAAGGATTTAAGTGTGGGGTAAGTGATCTTGGGCAGATTTATATGCCCAAGTGATACTCAATTGTGTCGTTTTGTCTTGTTTATCTATCGATGTTTGTACATTTTCATGTGAATTATAATAAAATATGAAGTTATACTAACCAACATGATTAGCGTTGTTTTGCAGGAAAAATATAAAGTTATGGAGCTAAGATGCATGTTGGGAGAGATCGGGATTGGACTCGGAAGCTAGCAAGGGAAAAAGCACAAGGAAAGCACGAATTAAAGGGGCTCCGCGATGGAGCCGTGTCACACTGCCATCGCGGATGCATTCTGCCTGGATGCGGAAATTTTGCCAAATTCCAGTGAAGGTGCGCGTTGGGGCCGTGGCACGTTGGCCTAGCCCCGCGTTGCACGTCGTGCCACGTTGGGCCTTAAATACCTGGATGACCGGATTCCAATGAGGGTCTGCGTTGGTGGCGTGTCACGGACGCAGTGCTCCGCGATGCACTCCGTGACACATTGCTTGTTATTCCGGTAAAAGTTCCCACTAGTATAAATAGAACACTTAGGTTCATTTTTAATTATTCTGACTTAGTTGAGCAAGAACGTGGGTTACAGGCAGTTGAGGGGACGAAAATCTCAGGATTTTTCTCTATCTCCTTCTTCTTTATTTCAATTGCTTGTATGATTAACACTCATTTAACGATGTTTAATCCACAAATGAGTGGCTAAATTCCCTTCTTGCTGAGGTTAAGAACATTGTATTAAAATGTGATTATTGATAAATTGGTTTTCATCTTTTCTTCCACGGTTGTTCTATTGATTCTTGTTCTTACTGCGTTAATGTGTGGCCAACGTTAATGTATATCTAAAAAGTCTGGTTTCACTCGAGAGAGTAAGAAATTGGAATGTTGTGAATTGATAGGATATGATCTTTGCTTAGTTTGGGAAAATTGAGAATTAATTTACCTTCAGGATGGAGATATACATGAAAGTCATATTAGTCAATTAAGGAATCGGTTTTGTATGGCTAGAACATGAATTTTGTTTTATCACAGAAAAGTAGGTGGAAGGTTCATGATTCTTAAGTTGGGTTAAATACGAGAGTTTTAATCCATAGGCAATAATTCTTGACTAGCAACCGGAGGAAAGATTAATCAAATTGTATCGATAATTTATTTCTCTACATGTTCATTTAACCTCAGCATGCTCATACTTATAGTTCAGACTCAAATTGTATATTCGTTTTAGACTTAGTATAAAATTAGGAAACTAAACATCAAAATCTTCTTCACACTGTTGTCTGCATTTTAGAGTTAACGTTCATTGACACTTGATTAGATTAATACCTTAGCCCTTTCCCTGTGGGATCGATACTTGGCTTACTTGAGCCACTTTACTACTTGTTCGACCACGTGCACTTGCGTGTAGTTATACCCAACAAGCTGAACAGAAGGCCGGCAAGTTCACACAACCAAAACTGCTGTACAACTAGTCCACATAATCCTCTAGTGAGTAATAAGTTGAAATGCATGGGACAGGACCCCGACCTACCCAAACTATACAATAAAACCCGAAAATAATCAAAATGGTAACATAGCTCCTGGAAGAAAAGATCATAACACTACTCTATTGAAATCATACTCCTATTACTACTGTCAATCTGAGCCTCTGCCTGTACCTGTAGCATGATTGCAGGAAGGGGTCCTCAGGCCAAGGGACATCAGCACTAATTAAATGTACTGGTATTTAAGGCTGAAACAGTAAACATAAATAAATCCAAGATACTAAAAGTTAGAGTAGGGAATAGATATAACCTGTGATCCTAGAAACTGATATCTGAACTGAATATGATACAATATGTGAATAAAATCAAGTAAGCACGTACACAAGTCATGTTGCATTATCCTTAAAGTATATAGTACTTGATGAAACAATGACCTAGCTTGGTCAATCATTGCTTCTGTAATACCCCGAAAACCCTAACATCAGACCCGGGAGTTAAAATGGAAAAAATAGAATTTTCTACACGAGGTCATAGGACGAGTCATCCAGTGATCCATTGGGTGTGCCACGAGTCGTTAGGTGACTCGTGGGGAGAAGGTTGGACTCTACTAAATTTTGGAGTTTGAAGCTGACCACGGGTGGGACCACAAGTCGTGGTCACCACCATGAGTCGTCTAGTGTGTCATAGTCAGAGATTGGCTTAAATGATGAATGTTCTGGCAGTGCACCTAACGACCAGTCACCACGAGTCATCAGGTACACCATGAGTCGTGGTTTCCATCACGGTGTCCAGTGAAGATGGGATTCCAGTTTAGGCAACGAGAGGTGACCACGAGTCATGGTAAGGGATGACGACTCGTCCAGTCCCTTATTGGGACTTGCATTGTGTTTTTCCCTGCAAATTTATTAAGGGCTTTTTCATAATTCTTAAGTTCCTAAGGCCTAAACTACATCATTTTAATCTCAAAATAGAGTGTTTTAAGATGGGTAAGTTCATTTTAGGCTTATTCACTTTCATGCATGCAAGTTTAGAAGCTCCTAAGGGTGATCAAGCCTAAATTCCTCAAGTTCTTCCCCAAATTCTCATTGGGCAATCAAGGAAGTGGTGAAATCAGTTTTCTTCAGGTATGTAGGGTTATGAATGGGTGTAATTGTCCACACCCATGCCAAATCCCTTCTCAATTCATGAAAACTCTAGTTGATGAATCTATGAAATTTTTATCCAACATGTGAATTCTCTAAGCTTGAATCATGGGTATGATCTAAGCATATTTCTAATGTTGGATATGATTAATTGTCATATTTTACAATGTTTTTAATTATAAATTATTTTTTTCATGTTTTATAAGTTATGATGCCCATCCATGAATGTTCATGAAAGTTGAGATCTATGAAATATGTATTCAAGCATGATAAGATGTATATGAAGAAAGTATGATTTTGAATTACCCATGTCTATGTTAATGTTTTCAAATGATCAAGTCTATGTCAAGCATGTTTAAGTATTGGACAAGTCCATATGATCAAGTATGTTTCATGAATTTATCTAAACTTCATGAATTAGCTTACCACATAGATTTCGGAGTTTAGACTCCTATTATTTTCAGCTTGTGGTATGGTTCAAGCCAAGGCTCCTCCTGTTATGATTCAGATTTATGCATGTATGTAATGAGTAAGCTTCGTTAATAGACGGTGGTTTAGCTTTGTTGAAAAATAATGGAGAGCATATGCATGTTTTTGGGAGCAGTTTCTAGAACTGAGTAGGCTAAGGGTCAGTCAACCCTATTCCTCAGAACTACACGCCAATGTAGGTATGTTCTGATTATTTGGGACCTCCCTTGTGAGATTCCCCTGCCCCCAAGGGGGCTTTAGCTTGATATCGATATCATGATAGTGTCCTTAGCCCTAGAAAGGCTTTGGACGACACTTCCCACTTGAGTGTGATAGTCGGGACCATATAAGCTCTATCTTGGTAATGTCGGTTATATGCTGAGTCTCCCATTATTCCTTATGATTTCAGTTATGCATGTTCATCAGTCATGATATTATGTTTTCAGCAGGTTTGACCCAATGTTCAATTTTACTTATGATTATCAGTTTTTAGATTTGGGTCATTCGATTCAATTATTATGTTTAGTTATGTTCAGATCATGATTTCAAAAAATAGCATGCAAGCCCTATTCTCAAAATCTTATCTTGATTATGTTTTATAATATGCATGATTTATGATTTTACTCACTTGGCGATTTTACTTACCTTACATACTTGGTACATTCTACGTACTGACCGCATACTCTATGTTGTATTGTTTCATGATACAGGCTCGGATATTCATGCTTAGTGTCGTCATTATCCAGATCTACAACTTTTGCACTTATCGGCCAGAGTTGGTGAATCCTCATCCTTTGAGGGCTTTCCTTTCAGTTATATCTAGTACTTTTAGTTTCAGACTTTAATGAGTTAGTTGTAGTCTTGTCCCATCAACTCATCAGTAGTAGAGGCTTTTCAGATATAGCATGTAATCAACTTCGGTTTTGAGTTATCTATTTTGATGTTATGAGACTATCAGACTTCCGCTATATTAATTACCTTGATCTTCCATTTTATTTTAATTGAGTTAGATGATATGTTCTTGCCATGGGTCGACTTGGAGCCTCTCGGGGTTCTTTGTCCCGTGTCTCGATCCAAGCCTATGTTCGGATCGTGACAAACTTGGTATCAGAGCATTAGGTTTCGAAGTATCCTAGGGTGTCTGAAAGCCGCGTTAAATAGAGTCTTTTTCATAGGTGTGAAACGCGCCACACTTATGATGAAGAGACACTTATGATGAAGAGACACTTATGATGAAGAGACACTTATGATGAAGAGGCTATGAGACGTTTAGGAAATGTTCCCTTCTTTCATGATCTAAGTCGTGCGATGAAATGCCTTTATATCCTTCTAACTCGTGCTATATGCGTTTGTAGAATCATGCCTCCTCGCCGAGCTAACGGAAGAAGAAATGGAAACATAAATGGCCACGAGAATGGCAATGGAGATGGGCACCAATAGGCCCCATCAGCCCATGAGGAGCATGTACTCGAGCTAGTTATCCACGCTGAGTTCAGGTCAGCCATACAGATGTTAGCTTAGGCCTTGAACGCCCAGGTCAATCAGTAGGCAGTAGCACATGTCCCTTAGAATGGGAGTGCGGTGGTGGTAAGAGTTAGAGATTTTCTAAGTGATGAACCCTCTGGATTTTCTTGGATCAAAGTTGGACGAGGAGTGTCCGGTGCTGTGGTAGGGGTTAAAAACCGACACGCAAGTGCACGTGGTCAAACAAGTAATAAAGTGGCTAAGTAAGCCAAGTATCGAACCAAGGAGACTCTGGATAAGTAAAATTGCTTAAGTATACTATATTCTAGCTTACCTCTAATTATGCTGACAACAACGTAACCAAAAGTTAAAGAATTTTTGTTTATAAATTATATACTAAAACTATTAACAAATATTTACTTTGAATTGAAACTATGGATATGAGCATGCCAAGGTTAAGAACAAGTAATGAACTTGATTACAATCATAATTTGGTTATTCTTCTCTTCTAGTTGCTAGCCAAGAACATTAGCCTAGAGATTAAAACTCTCGTATTTAACCTCACTTAAGAATCATAAACCATCCGTCTACATTTCTGTGATCAAATGCAATTTATGACCTCGCAATACAATTCCAGTTCCTAAATTGACTAATACGGCTTTCAAGTATATTTCTATCAGGAAAGCACATCAAAACCCAATTTTCCCAAATCAAGTTAAGAACAATACCCTATTAATTCATAACTTTCCAATTTCGTGCTCTCTCGAGTGAAATCGGACTTTTTAGATGTACATTAATGTCGGCCACACACTAATGCAATAGAAACAAGAATTAATAGAACAACATAGAAGAAGAAGATGAAAAACCATACAATTCAATAATCAAAATTCATCACCATTGTTCATAACCTTAGCAAGGAAGAGAATTAGCCACTCATTTGTGGATTAATCATCCTAAAACAAGTGTTAATCATACATACAATTGATTGAAAGAAGAAAGGAAGAGAGAAAATCCCTTAGCTTTTTCGTCCCTCAACTGCCTCTAACCCACGTCCTTGCTCCACCAAGTCTGAATTAATTAAAAATAAGCCTAAGTGTTCTATTTATACTATTGGGAATTTTTTTCGGAATAACAAGCAACGTGTCACGGAGGCCAACGCGGAGCACTGCCTCCGTGACACGGCATGGACGCGGACCCTCACTGGAAATCCAGGGTCCGGGAATATAGCCTCAACGTGGCACGGCATGCAACGCGGAGGCTTGCCTCCATGCCACGGAGCTGTCGCGAGGCTTCACTGGAAATTGCCAAATTAATTCATCCTCCATGCAGTGTGCCTCCGCGATGGTAGCGTGGCACAACTCCATTGCGGAGCCCCTTTTCATTGTGCATTCCAATGTCTTCTCCGTGCTCGCATCCAAGTCCAACTCCGATATTGTTCCAACATGCATTTTAGCTCCTCAAAATCATGTTTTACCTACAAAACAATGCTAATCATGTTGGTTAGTATAAATTCACATTTTATTACCAATTACATGAAAATGTATACACATTGCACAATAAACAAGACGAAAATGATACGTTTGAGTATCACTTGGGCATATAAATCTGCCCAAGATCACTTACCCCACACTTAAATCCTTGTTCGTCCTCGAACAACACATACACAACTCATGCAAATTACATCCCAACCTTCGCCACTATGGTGCGACAATTTGAGCTACGGTCATACCGATTATTCAATTTTTGCAAATCATCAAGAAAACATGCATGGTCTTAACAATGTAATGACCTTTAATATATCAAGACTTCCTAGACTTTAAGAACCGACTCTTGATATCGGCAAACTCATGCAAATTAGCTAATCAAGATATCTGACATGAAAATCAATCTTTCATCAAGCATGTGCCCTCACAACTCAAGAGAATCTTCCCCTTTATGTTCATGCAACACACAAACATTCACGTAGGGGCATGTAAAATTAATTTCACTCTCTCTCCCAAAAGAATTCACATGCATCATGTCATGACCCATAGGCTTGCCCTTAGTGTATTACTCCACTAATATAAAGAAATGCAATGTAAGATCATGTAGGACTTTAATGGGTTGTAATGGAAGCTATGGAACTAGTATGCATTGGATTAGCCAATAATAGTCACTAGCATCCTTAAGCGCCTTTTCAACACATTCCCATCAACTCATGAACATTGTTTCTCTCTTTTCTTTTTTCATTATCCCATTCATGCTGGTTTACTTTCGTATGGCCCATTTCATCAAACACACTTGACATGACACAAAGGTTTTTCATGCACCTTCACTATCATTTCATTATAACAAGTGCCTCTTCAACCTTTTTCTTTTCTTTCCTCACTCTGCTTTTCTTTTTCTTTCCACTATTCGCACTCTTTGACACTTTGGGAAAATTTTTTATGTTCTTCTTAAGCGCTTAAGAGTTTTGTATAGACTTTACGGCTAATGAAAAGACAGAATTAAGCTTAGTTTATACATTTTTGGACAAAAGAAAGAAAGAATCGGCTAAAGGCTCAACGGGCTGACTGGGGTATACAATCACAAAAAAATGAGAGTACGACAAGAAAAAAAATAAAAACTCACGGTTAAAACAAAGAAATGCCTACATCCTTTCTAACACTACACCTCCTTCATTTCGTTTTGTACACACACCAGGCAAGTTCTAGACACTTCACAATAGCATGGAATAACAATACCTCACTTCACACTTTTTGCACATGCTCGATTCAAGATGCATTCACAGACTCTTTAATTAGCCAATTACATGAATTCAAAAATTAAGCCTCAATCACACCAAATCGAATTCTACAGCTTAGGTAACTCAACATATTTATAAAATTGCATGCTTTCATACGAATCACTTTTACATTTTGAATAACAGTTACATCACGCAACCAAAATTTCACAACCATATAGTAACTACAGGTTCAGTGATGTAATCCACCAAAGAAAAAAACTGAAAACTAAGTAAAATCACTCCTCCTACCGACTACATTTCCCTTAAGACGGTCGTCATCCATCCATCACAGGGAACGGTCACTAACTATGACATCGGTTCAATGGGACTATTCTCGGTAAAAGAACCGAAAACAAACTCCGAGAAACCCAAAAATAAAAATTGAAAAATTTTTGCAAAACATCGATCATTTCGATTGAAAAATATTTACAAAATATTTTACTATGTACAAAATATTTTTGCAAAAATTTTAAAAATATCGATCATTTCGATAGAAAAAAAAATATTTACAGAATTTACAAAATATTTACACTAGCAACCACAACCTTTCACAACACACATCAATTACCACAAAAATATGTACAGATACAAATACAAATCAGTTTGCACTCACAACCACAGGGAAACATAAACATACATACAAAACAAAGGAAGAACAGACAGCAAATCAGCCCAGCCCCAGCACCTAGCTACTCCCCACCCCACACTTAAATTGAACACTGTCCCCAGTGTTCACAAAAATTAAAAAGCACAAAAATTTCGGGTGGTGGAACTCCCTGATCAGTCGAAATATTCGACTTCTTCATCCGGTGCTGCTGCCTCATCGCCCATGTCCGAGTCACCTCCATCGTCGTCATTGGACTCCACATCGGAGTCCTCCCGACGTGTCTCCTCATCCGTGGGGACATCATCGTCAGTGGGCTCAACGAAGGCTGGCCCCACTTGGCACAAAGCTCTGGCGTTTTTGCCAAATGGGTAATCCAGCTCCAACTGCCATAATTCATCCTCTGTGGCTGGTCTCCCACCAATCTGGAGCTGAAGCATTTGCATACCAAACATCCGTGCCATGTGCTGATCGTCACAAGCATGTCGCCCACCCAGTGTCAGCACTGGCCCGTGTGTGGTGTCGGGGGCCTTAGTTTTGGTCACATCAAGGGCCCTCCGCTCCAACTGCGGGATGTAGTCCAAAGCCTCTTCCTCGACGTCGAGGCCCCGGAGAAAGGTGGTTATGAGTCCGCCGAACCCATACCTGTGGCCCTGGTGTAGTCGGGCTCTCTTCATGGCGGATATGATGACCGCCCCAACATTAATCTCTAGCCCTTTCATCAGGGCATACACCAGGCACACACGATCCCGGATCACATCAGACATGTGCACCCCCGGGATCAAGCACGAACAAACTATTTTCAGCCATATTCTTGCCTCCCTGTTCATTTGAGAATACGGCAGAGTCTGGTGGTAACCCCTCTCCTTATGTCTGCTCCATCGGGCTATGGATCGAGCCCCACACAAAGTGCGTCTGATATCGGCATATGGTGGGGTGATGTTCAGCTGGCGGAGAACGTCGGCGTCTGTGTCACGCGCTCCAATGATGGCATTTAATTTCTGGGGTTCCAGAGTGACAATCTGCCCTCTGATTTTTATTGTGTGGCTTCTGATGGCCGGGTTCCAATTTGCATAGAACTCCCGGACTAAATGTAGGTTGCACTCCTTGGGCTCCTTAAATATGAAGTTGTGCCCAGCTGCCTCGATTCTCTGCACAATACGGGGGAACTCCTATGCTAGTGGTTCTCGTGCAATATGCTCCTCAGGGAAGTACTTACTGTACTTATGTTTAGCGTACCACTTCTTCCCTTCATCGGTCACCCACCTCGTTCCGTACTGGCGGCGTTGGCCGTGCGGAACAGCTGGTGCAGCTGGGACTGCAGTGCCCAGTCTCAGTCGTTTTCTCCTGGTGCCTGAAGTAGATGCACCTTTACCCTTATCCTGCCTACTCACCATTGTACCTGTCAACATAAACACACAAGCACAATGTCAAGCTAAATGCATATTAGCTTCGGCTAAGGTTGGGTTAAACTAAGTTTACCCCACACTTAGTCCTTAGCTACTCTTACGATACTACGGCAAGGATTACTTTATTTACAACCTAAACACAAACAACTATACAATTTATGCTTAGTGCGTTCACAAAAATTTTCGACCGTATAACTTTTAGCGTACTACTCAGACTTCATACAGCTAATCCTAATCCTACCATCGCTAGCAATTCAACCTTCGCACTTAGCAACGAAGACAACAAACAAAAACAACGACAAAAATTCTATATACATACGAATCCAATTAACCAAACCAATTTGAACAATTTTTACATTTTCCCAACACCCGAGAATTCGTCGTCTATTACCTCCAAACAATATTTACAACGACTATCTCAATTCACAAACACACCCCGGCATATAATTCACCAATTTATCAAGTTACCCAATTTGATTTCAACAACCCCAGCCCTAGAATTCAATTTTACAATCAAATTCGAATCATTCACGCAATTGACAAGTTCAAACGCTAATTACAATATTCCGAACATTTATCAATCAAAGAATAATTCAATTTCATGCTAAATTGCTAATTAGGGTGATTTATCTCACCTCCCATGCTCAAATTCGACTAAAATCGACAAAAACTTGAGAGAGTAGAGGAAAACATACCTTTACGTTGAATAACCGAAGAAACTTGACAAATTGTTTGCTTAGTAGCGTGGCACGTTGGTTGGGAGAGGGAACTTAGGTGTTTTGTTGCGGAGAAGAGAGGAAATGGGGAAAAAAGGGCAAAAATTCGGGGTTTAAAATGAAAGAAATACGCGGGTCACCCGGCAACCCGGTGTGACCCGTCACAAAATATAGGGCAACGTGTCACGGAGGGTAACGCGGAGCCCCTCCTCCGTGACACGGAGCTAACGCGATGGTCCTCTGGAATTTTTTAAAAAAAATCCAGATTTAACCTCAACGTGTCATGGAGGGTAACACGGAGCCCCTCCTCCGTGACACGGAGCCATCGCCCCAGTGCTCTGTCTCTTCATTTTATTCATTTTTTCATACCTTGCCTTTTCCTTCACGATTCCATGCACATTTTTCTCCGGTTGACCTGAAAATCACCTTACTAAACAAAATTGGTTAGATTAATAGATTTCCCTAACTAAAATGAGAAATATTAACTAAAACGAAAAATTTGTACTAAATCAAGAAAAAGAAAAATTAAAATAAAAACTATTTCCACTTTACTAAACAAAAGAAAAAATATTTTTCACGGGTTGCCTCCCGTGCAGCGCCTGGTTTACCGTCGCGGCTCGACGTCCTTTATGCTCAATTATACACTAGGGTGATGGATAATTTTTCACGATCATTGTCCTCCCCCCAGTAGTGCTCAACCTTATCTGGTGGTCTTCCCATCAACTCTCGGGAATCATTCAATTGTTTAGTATTCCCATGATCAATCACATTGATCACCGAGAGTTCCTCATTTACCATCGGGAGCTTGGGTGCTTTGTACACATCGAACACTTCTACCTTGTCATGTGCTTGCATTGTAAGTTGACCCGCAGCCACGTCGATTAATGCTTTTCCGGTTGCCAAAAAGGGTCGTCCCAAAATAAATGGGACTTCAGCATCTGGTTCAAAATCCAGAACAATAAAATCGACTGGAAAAATGAGGGAGCCCACTTGCACCAGCACATCCTCAACAATGCCATCCGGCCTAGCTAAGGATCTGTCTGCTAACTGCAAGATTACGGTTGTAGGTCTAGGACTCCCTAGACCTAACTTTCTGAATACCAAAGATGGCATCAGATTTATGCTGGCCCCCAAGTCGCACAATCCACGAGCTCGGATACTCTGCCCAATTGTAAGCTGGATAGTAAAGCTTCCAGGGTCTTTCAGCTTCGTGGGCAGTCTATTTTGGATCCGGGAAGTGCATTCCTCCGTCAAAGCTACCGTGGCATACTCAGTCAGACGACTTTTGTTGGCCACGATGTCTTTAATATATTTTGCATATTTTGGCACTCCCTGTAAGACATCAACAAGAGGTAAATTAACATGTACCTGTTTAAGCACCTCCATAAATTTCTTGAAATACGCCTCCTCCTTGTGTTTCTTGAGTCGTTGAGGGAACGGGGGTGGAGGCCTTTCTGATTCAGCTTCTTTGGTCTTCCCCTTATCCGCAAGTTGCTCTCCCTCAACATCTGCTGCTCCTGACTTTTGAGGCGGTCTTTCCGGTTTCACCTCCTTCAACTGCAAACCACTCCTCGTGGTCACTGCATTTACCTGCTTCGGATTAGGATCCGTGTCGCTAGGCAGTCCTCCTCTGGGCCTTGTGTTTTGGGCACTAGCAAATTGCCCAAATTGATACTCAAGAGCCTTGGTCGCTAATTGATTATTCTTCACTTCGGCTGCCAATTTAACATAGTCAGCCTGCAATTGCGCCTGATTAGCGATCATGGTCTTGAACATTTCTTCAATGGTAGGTGATGGTGGTGGAGGAGGGGCATTGTGATTTCTGAATTGAGATTGGTAGTTCTGTTGCCCTCCTTGATTCCTGTGCATACCCTGACCCGAACTTTGGCCTTGTTGGTTGTTGCTACCCCACGAAAAATTTGGATGGTTCCTCCAATTTGAGTTGTAGCCGCTACCAAACTGCTGCTGATTCCTTTGAGCATTGCCCACAAAGTTAACTGAATCTGGGTTTGCTCCACAGCACTCAGCTGAATGCTCACTGCTACCACACACTTCAAACCACATTTGCTGGACCGCATTGACTGAAGCTGAAGGCTGGTTCAAGTTCATGTTGCTGAAGTGGTTGTTTAAATGATTCTGCAAGGCAGCTATCTGTGCAGCGATAGTTGTAAATCCATCCACTTCAAGCACTCCTGCTGCTTTCTTTGCTCCACCTCGAGATGAATCTGCATTCCATTCTGGATTGCCCTGTGAAATTCGATTGAGCAAAGTGTACAGCTCCTCATAAGTCTTTTCCAGCGCTTGCCCTCCAGCTGCTGAGTCTAACAAAATTTTAGTATGGGGTTCCAAACCCTCAATAAATGTGTGTACCAACACCTCATTGGACTGATGATGATGAGGACAGTCCCGCAACATGGATTTAAATCTTTCCCAGGCTTGATATAAATTTTCTCCCTCCCTCTGTTTGAAACTTAGAATTTGACTTGTAAGTCTGGCTATTTTACCAGAGGGAAAAAATCTCATCAAAAACTTTTGTGCTAGATCATCCCACGTTGATATAGAATTTGGTGGTTCAGCTTTTAACCACCTCTTGGCTTCACCAAGTAAGGAAAACGGAAATAGGGTGAGCCGAACATAATCAGGTGACACTCCAGCGGGTATATAAGTGCCACTTATCTCCAAAAAATTCTGGAGATGTTGTTGTGGGTCTTCATGAGGGAGACCGGTAAATTGCCCGCTTGTGTGCAAAAGTTGCACCATATTCTGCTTTAATTCAAATCTCCCTCCAGGCTCTGGTTTGCGGAAACTTGAATGTACATTGTTGACATGTGGGATTGCCACCTCGCGAACCGGCTTTGCTGCTGCTTCGTCGGGCACTAACACTGCCCTCACAATCGGTGGATTTTGTTGCTCCATAATAGTCTGTCTGAGCAACTGCAGCTTCTTTTGTAGAGCTTCTCTGCGTTTACAATGAAATTCACGTTCAGGTTCTGTATAAGATTCCACCAGCTCCTTGTCCTTTGCTAGTGTTCACAGAAATCAAGTCTGCAAAATACAGGCTAAGACAAAGTTGTCAACACTTAAGAAAATAAAACAAAAATACAGTAAATTTACACTTAACACAATTTCACCAATTGCCTAGTCTCCCCGGCAACGGCGCCAAAAACTTGTCCGGTGCTGTGGTAGGGGTTAAAAACCGACACGCAAGTGCACGTGGTCAAACAAGTAATAAAGTGGCTAAGTAAGCCAAGTATCGAACCAAGGAGACTATGGATAAGTAAAATTGCTTAAGTATACTATATTCTAGCTTACCTCTAATTATGCTGACAACAACGTAACCAAAAGTTAAAGAATTTTTGTTTATAAATTATATACTAAAACTATTAACAAATATTTACTTTGAATTGAAACTATGGATATGAGCATGCCAAGGTTAAGAACAAGTAATGAACTTGATTACAATCATAATTTGGTTATTCTTCTCTTCTAGTTGCTAGCTAAGAACATTAGCCTAGAGATTAAAACTCTCGTATTTAACCTCACCTAAGAATCATAAACCATCCGTCTACATTTCTGTGATCAAATGCAATTTATGACCTCGCAATACAATTCCAGTTCCTAAATTGACTAATACGGCTTTCAAGTATATTTCTATCAGGAAAGCACATCAAAACCCAATTTTCCCAAATCAAGTTAAGAACAATACCCTATTAATTCACAACTTTCCAATTTCGTGCTCTTTCGAGTGAAATCGGACTTTTTAGATGTACATTAATGTCGGCCACACACTAATGCAGTAGAAACAAGAATTAATAGAACAACATAGAAGAAGAATATGAAAAACCATACAATTCAATAATCAAAATTCATCACCATTGTTCATAACCTCAGCAAGGAAGAGAATTAGCCACTCATTTGTGGATTAATCATCCTAAAACAAGAGTTAATCATACATACAATTGATTGAAAGAACAAAGGAAGAGAGAAAATCCCTTAGCTTTTTCGTCCCTCAACTGCCTCTAACCCACGTCCTTGCTCCACCAAGTCTGAATTAATTAAAAATAAGCCTAAGTGTTCTATTTATACTATTGGGAATTTTTCCCGGAATAACAAGCAACGTGTCACGGAGGCCAACGCGGAGCACTGCCTCCGTGACACGGCATGGACACGGACGCTCACTGGAAATCCAGGGTCCGGGAATATAGCCTCAACGTGGCACGACATGCAACGCGGAGGCTTGCCTCCGTGCCACGGAGCTGTCGCGAGGCTTCACTGGAAATTGCAAAATTAATTCATCCTCCATGCAGTGTGCCTCCGCGATGGTAGCGTGGCATGGCTCCATCGCGGAGCCCCTTTACATTATGCATTCCAATGTCTTCTCCGTGCTCGCATCTAAGTCGAACTCCGATATTGTTCCAACATGCATTTTAGCTCCTCAAAATCATGTTTCACCTACAAAACAATGCTAATCATGTTGGTTAGTATAAATTCACATTTTATTACCAATTACATGAAAATGTATACACATTGCACAATAAACAAGACGAAAATGATACGTTTGAGTATCACTTGGGCATATAAATCTGCCCAAGATCAAGGAGCCACATGAGTTCATTGATAAGGTTCTAAAGGTCACCCAGATCATGGGGGTGACCGGAGAGGAGTGCGCTGATATAACCTCATATCAGTTAAAAGGGGTTGCACACATCTGGTTCAAGCAATGGAAGGATAGTAGGGCAATTGGAGCAGGCGCTATTAGTTGGGATGAGTTTCATGCCTCATTTCTAGATCAATTCTTCCCTCATGAGATGAGGGAGATCAAAGAAGCCGAGTTTGTGAACCTAAAGCAAGGGAAGATGATAGTTCATGAGTACGCCTTGGAGTTTACCCGTTTGTCCAAGTATGCACCTGAGATGGTGGCGGATTAGAGAGCCCAAGGGAGCTAGTTCATGCATGGGGTAATGGAATACCTAGTCAAGGATTGCCGAATTGTGATGCTTCATCAGGACATTGACTTTTCTCGGATAGTCTTGTACGCCCAGTAGATGGAGGCGGTGCAGAAGAGTGAGCGGGAGAGAGAGGCAAAGAGGGCCAGGACTAATAGCTTTGATTCTCCCAGTAGAGACCTAGTGGGCACCGTCAGCAGTCCCACCAGAGATCTTCATCCCTAGTGCCTTCGGCTATGTGTGTGCCATCCAGATTCAGGCACGATCAGAGGGGACGAGCATCACGCTCTAGAGGAAAGAGTAGCAGACTCGCGGACACCAACCCTCTAGAGTATAGAAGATATGGCCGGAGACACGTGGGTTAGTGCTTAGCAGGTTCATGTGATTGTATCGGGTGCGGGAAGCTTGGACATATGATTAGGGATTTCCCAGCAGCCAGACAGGGTCATGATAGGGGCCGAGGCCCAGCCTTTAGTTCAACAGCTCCACCAGCACGCCTAACCCAACAGGAGGCATCTATTAGTACGGGTGGTGGTCAACGTCAAAACAGATTCTATGCCCTAGTATCCCCTAAGGAGCAGGAGGTCTCCCTAGATGTAATCACTGTTATGTTACGAGTATTCCACCTTGATGTATATGCATTATTAGATCCAAGGGCGAATTTTCCTTTTATGACGCCCTATGTTGCTAGTAGTTTCAGAGTCAGTCCTAAAATCTTATCAAAATCCTTTGCATTCTCAACTCTAGTCAGTGATTCAGTTATAGCTCGACAGGTATATAGAAATTGCCCTATCACAGTCCTTCAGAAAGTCACCTCAGCATATTTAGTAGAGTTAGCCATGACCAATTTTGGATGTTATCCTCGGCATGGATTGGCTATATGTATGTTACACCTCAGTTAATTGTAGAACCCGTGTAGTAGAGTTCAAATTCCTGGGTGAACCAGTCTTAGAGTGGAAGGGTAGTTCAGTTGTGCCTGTAGGTCGCGTCATTTCCTACCTTAAGGCAAAAAAGATGATTTTTAAGGGTTGCGTGTACCATCTAGTTAGGGTTAAGGATGCTATGTCCGAAACCCCGATTATCTAGTCAGTTCCTATAGTGTGTGAATATCCAGAGGTGTTTCTAGATGATTTACCAAGAATCTCTCCCGAGCGGAAGATCAATTTTGGTATTGACCTTCTTTTAAATACGCAGCCTATATCTATTCCTCCTTATAAAATGGCTCCAACTGAGATAAAGGAGTTGAAGGACCTCTTAAATAAGGGATTCATCAGACATAGCAAATCCCCATAGGGTGCGCCAGTTCTCTTTGTCTGCAAGAAGCATGGTTCCCTTCGTATGTGCATTGATTAAATCGACAATTGAACAAAGTTACCATCAAAAACAGGTATCCTCTTCCTATGATTGATGATTTGTTTGACCAGCTTCAGGGTGCTAAGTTCTTTTCAAAGGTAGACCTCATATTCGGATACCATCAGCTTAGGGTTCGGAAGAGTGATATTCCGAAAACAGCCTTCAGAACTCGATATGGTCACTATGAGTTTGTAGTTATATCTTTCGGACTAACGAAGGCTCCTGCAGCTTTTATGGATTTGATGAACAGGGTGTTCAAGCCATATTTGAATATGTTCATGATTGTGTTCATAGATGATATTCACATATACTCTCGGAGCGAGAAGGAGCATGCCGCTCATTTGAGGGTGGTGCTAAAGACTCTTAAGGATTTCTAGTTGTATGCTAAATTCAGTAAATGTGAGTTTTGGTTGACCTCAGTGGCATTTTTGGGTCATGTGATGTCGAGTGAGGGTGTACAGGTGGACTCTCAAAAGATAGAAGTGGTGAAGAATTGGCCCCGAACAGTGAGTCCTTCGGACATCAGGAGTTTCTTGGGTTTATCTGGTTATTATCGGAGATTTATTGAGGGGTTTTCATCCATTGAAGCACCATTGACTAAATTGACCCAGAAGAAAGTGAGGTTTCAACGGTCGGAGGCTTGTGAGAAGAACTTCCAAGAGTTGAAGACTCAACTCTCCTCAGCACCAGTGTTGACTCTACCTGAGGGTACCGATGGGTTTGCGGTATATTGTGATGCCTCGAGGATCAACCTTGGTTATGTACTTATGTAGAACGGTAAAGTTATAGCCTATGCTTCCAGACAGCTAAAGGTTCATGAAAAGAATTACCCGACTCAAGATCTCGAGTTGGCGGCGGTAGTATTTGCCTTGAAGATTGCGAAACATTATTTGTATGGTGTCCATATGGATGTGTTTACAGACCACAAAAGCCTACAATACGTGTTTACCCAAAAGGATTTGAATCTACGTTAGAGAAGGTGGTTGGAGCATTTGATGGATTATGATACGAGTGTCCTTTACCATCCGGGCAACGTGAATATGGTCACAGATGCACTTAGCAGGCTTTCCATGGAGAGTGTGTCCCATATAGATGAGGAAAGGAAGGAGTTAGTGAAGGATGTACATCGGCTTGCACGATAGGAGTCTGTCTTATTGACTTGACAGATAGTGGTGTCATTGCTCTGAATGGGTCAAAACAATCCTGAGTGACCAAAGTTAAAGCTAGAAAAGATGAGGATTCTATTCTGGTAAAGTTGAAGGAAGTTGTTCAGAAATAGAAGGTAGAAGTCTTCTCCAACTGGGGAGATGGTGTGCTTCGATATCAGGGTTTCTTGTGTGTTCTGGGTGTTGATGATTTGAGAGATTGGATGTTGCATGAGGCTTATGGTTCCAGATACTCTATACACCCGTATGCCACATAGATGTACCGTGACCTACATGAAGTCTATTGGTGGAGTGGCATGAAGAATGATTTAGCAGAATTTGTGGCTAAGTCTTCGAATTGTCAACAGGTGAAGGTTGAGCATCAAAGACCTGGAGGTGTGCTTCAAGACATTGGTATCTCTACTTGGAAGTGGGAAGAGATCAATATGGACTTCATTACAGGGTTGCCTCGCACTCGTCGACAATATGACTCTATTTGGGTGATGGTGGACAGGTTGACTAAGGTAGCTAATTTCCTACCGGTCAAAACTACCGATTCAGCAGAGGATTATGCTAAGTTGTACATTCGGGAGTTAGTTCGATTTCATGGAGTTCCCTTGTCCATCATATCAGATAGAGGTACTCAGTTTATCTCCTAGTTTTGGAAATCAATTCAAAAGGGACTTGGTACTCAGGTCAAGCTTAGCATAGCCTTTCCCCCGCAAAGAGATGGTCAGGCGGAGCGGACCATTAATACCCTTGAGAATATGTTGAGAGCGTGTGTGATTGACTTCAAGGGTAGTTAGGATGATCATTTTCCTCTCATTGTGTTTGTGTATAACAACAACTACCGTTCCAATATTCAGATGGCTCCGTTTGAGGCTCTTTATGGGAGGAGATGTAGATCACCTATTGGTTGGTTTGAAGTCGGTGAAGCTGCAATGATAGAATCGGATTCATTCCACGAGGCTATGAAGAAAGTTCAACTTATAAGGGATAAGTTGAAAATAGCTCAGAGTATCCAAAAGTCATAAGCGGATGTGAGGAGGAGAGAACTTGAGTCAATGATTGGGTGTTTCTAAAGGTGTCTCCCATGAAGGGGGTGATGAGATTTGGAAAGAAAGGGAAACTCAGTCCCCACTATGTTGGTCTGTATCGGATTGTGAAACATGTTGGCAAGGTAGCATATGAGTTAGAGTTGCCCTCAAAATTAGTTTCAGTTCATCTAGTTTTCCATGTATCGCTCTTAAAGAAGTGTCTCAGTGATCTATCTCTGGTTGTTATGGTGGACAGTGTCAGTGTGAAAGATAGCCTTAGTTATAAGGAGGTTCTGGTAGAAATACTTGACCATCAGGTTCGAAAGCTAAGAAACAAAGAAGTAGCCTCAGTCAAGGTTTTGTGGAGGAATCAGCATGTTGAGGGAGCTACGTGGGAAGCTGAAGCAGATATGCTGGCTAAATACCCACATCTATTCCCTTCCGTCTTAGTTTCAGCTTGAGGTATCAATTTCCTCCTTAGCACTCTATTTAGTTTCAGGTTCATCTATGTACCCCAGTTTCTTTCATGTCAATGAATGTATGTGTGATTCAAGAATTTAGTCATGTAGTTCAAATCGGAGTTAGTCACTCCGTCAGTTTTCAGCTTGTATGTTCAATATTTGAGTATGATGATTGCATTTGTCTACTTTTTATTATGTTTTCTAACATTCGAGGATGAATGTTACCAAGTGGGAGATATTATAATACTCCAAAAATGCTAAGATCAGACCCGGGAGTTGAAACGGTGAAAACAAGATTTTCTGCACAAGGTCACAAGATGAGTCATCCAGTGCGACGAGTAGTTAGGTGACTTGTGGAGAGAAGGTTGGACTTAGCTGAATTTTTTAGTTTGAGGTGTCCCATGAGTAGTCTAGTGGGTCGTGGTCAGAGATTGGTTTGAAGGAAGAATGTTCTAGAAGTGCACCTAAGGACCAGTCACCACGAGTCGTCAGGTACACCATGAGTCGTGGTGTCTATAACAACCAAAAAGTTTCTAAGAACAAACCCCAGACTTAAATAAAGAAATCTGTTGGAAACTGGAAAATTTGCCTCAGAACGAGTCATTAGGTGGCCTAAAGGGTCGTGGTCAGACCCGTGAGGAGCAGTCAGGAGGTGCAACAAGGTTCAGTGAACACGGACGACCCAATGAGTCGTTAGGTAGGAGACATCTCATTAGATCGATCGTCGGGGGATGCTGGAGATCCAAGATAGGTTCCTGAGGCAGTGGTGACCACGGACGACCTAACGAGTCATTGTGTCAGGTAACGACCTCATCAGGTCAGTTATGGGAAGGAGGAGTTGGAATCGTGGGCTTCAATGGCAATAGGAGGAATCACGAGTCATGGGATGGACAACGATCCATGAAGTCAGTCATCATCAGACCCGAGAAGAAATTTTGAGAAATGTTCCATAGAACTCCACGACTTGGCACCACGAGTCATTGCCAAGCCTACGACTCGTGGAGTGCCTCGTGGGGACTTGAAAGTGAATTTTTCCTACGAATTTCCAAAGGTGTTTTCACAAAATTCTATGCTTGTAACTCCTAAATTATGTTGTTTTGAGCATTGTATGGGATATTTTAAAGGGTTTTTCTAGCCTAATCTCTCATTCCCTCAAGATATTCCCTCAAATTCATCCTCCTCTTCTCTCTCAAGCCTAAAGATTCAGTTGGGATTTCTTCGAAGGCTTCAAGGGTTAAGTTAAAGAGGGGATTTCTTCGAAGCAGGTATGTGGGTTTTCAACAAGGACATCCTTTCATCCTTATGCCTCAAATTTTTCTTTTAAAAACCTAAACCAATGATTCTAGAAAATCATGTTCTAGGGTTCCAATTTATGCATAAACTCTCATATATTTTCCCTAAATTCTAAAAACTCTCACGATTAATACTAGTGCATGTTCATGAGCTTACTTATATCTTTCCTAAAATATGTGTGTGATATGTGAATAACATGAATGTGGGATTTTCACCATGAATTGGTCCAGAATTTCAAATGGGATTTCATAAATTAATCATATACTCTTATCATGAAGTTATATCCTTGTTTAAAGTATACGTAAATCACATGGGTTTCGCAAATCTAGAACATATGTCGCATTGTATGTGTTGGAATACGATTAGAACTTATGGGCTTTGACCAATGTGAAGTATGTGCATGTTTTGGGTATGAGTTGAACCTATTGTAATCGCATGATTATTGAATTTTCATCATGAATAAGAGTAAATTCGAAATGGGGTTTAATAAAATATTCATGTGCTTTCACCACGAACTCATTGTATATGTTCAAGACATGAGTTGATTATATGGGTTTTCCGTAGATCTAGAATATATGATTTAACATACATATGTTAAAGCACGATTTGGGCCTATGGATCTTACATGAATCAACGATATACGTCGTATGCTATGAACTCGGGATTTGAATGTTGTTGATGTGTGTAAAGTATGATGTAATTTGTTGAATGCTCATGTCTCTGATTAACTATAGTAATTTAGACTAGTTCTAGTCTATCGGGACTCTCAGTAGCTGAGAATGTTTCCCTTAGTTTGTCGAGACTCTCCTTAGCTGAGAATGTTTCCCTCAGTCAGTCGGGACTCTCATCAGCTGAGAATGTTCCCTTAGTCAGTCGGGACTCTCATCAACTGAGAATGTTTCCCTTATTCTTCGGGACTCTCATCAACTGAGAATGTTTCCCTTATTCTTCAGGACTCTCATCAACTGAGAATGTTTCCCTTAGTCTATCTGGACTCTCCGCAGACTCATGATGCACATATGTCAGAGCTGCAGGAGCGAGCTAGAGGAGTGGGCAGCTCCACCAAGCTTCAGCCTGATTCAACCCCTATTCACACTAAGGCCATTGAAGCAGCCAAAACTATTGAGGGGGTAACCACTCCCCCTTTTGATACTTCAAGGAGTGCGCCGGCCACCGCTAGCGCCATGATTACAGTGGAGGTACCTCCTTTACAGGGTGAAGTCTGAGTAGCCCCAAGTATGTTCCCTTCCCTATGTTCTTCTATCTCATGCTTCAGGGACGAAGCTAAGTTTTCAAAAAGGGGAGGAGGTGTACTTGTTATTTTTGGGATTTTTGGTACGTACGAGGTTTTTTCTTGCCGTGTTTCTATTCCCTCAGACATGCTATCTAGTAGAAACGAAATGTTTAGGATTTTATTTTTAGTTTTTGATTTTTGTTTAATTAGGAAATAACTTAGGAGTAATATCCAATAAAGTTTTGATTTTTGAAAAAACATTGACCCAGTTTAAAATTTTGGATGCATTAGCTATTTATTTGTTACGCATGCATGATTTCTGTGTATCTTTTGATGTCATTTAGTTTATTAGCATGAGTAGTATTGTTAAGCCGTGTGTAAACCAGAGAGGTGAGGTGAATATAGTTCATGTGCCATGAGAGAGTGAGGTGAAATACCTAGTTTAGTATTGTGTAGAAGATCTAGAACTTTCTTGGTTGGTCTTTGCATAGGCTAAGGATGGTTGGTTAGGATATGATCATAGGCCATTTTTGTTTAGCTCACTTTTAGCCTATATAACCCTAGAAAAATCATATGAATCCTTTGATCCCAATTTTGAACCTTACCTTTTTTTCTTTGATTAACCAATGAACCGTACCCATTTTGTTTATAATTAACCTATTTTGGCCCTGGTCCTTCCTTGGATATCATGAACCTCAACATAGGAAAAATGCCTAAGTTGAAGGTGGCTAGAGTAGGGGTGTGTAAATGGTGGAAACAAGAAAAAGGGAAAGAAAAGAGAAAAAGGTGAAAAATGAGTTGTGATGTGGTAAAAAGAAAAGAGATGAGAAAAAAAATTGAGAATCTTGAAAAAGAAATTCCAAAAGAAAATAAAAATGCTGAAAAAGTTGAAAATACACCACACCCATGCAAATGTATACAAAAGGGGTAAAAAGGGAAGAAAAGGAATGAAAAAAATAAAGGGTGAAGTAGGTGAAAGGTGAATCCAATGTATGTAGCGCCAAGGAAGGAATAGTCACTTAAAAAAAAAGAAAATCTCTCATCTTTATCATGTTCATCCCTAAGCCTACACTACAAGCCATATCAAGTCCTATAGTGATCCTAATTTGACCATCTGACAAACTGAAGTAGAAAAAATAAACGCAAGCCTATGGTATCTGATACATGGTACTTGGAACTTCTTTGTGAGGATGATTGTTTCATTTGTCTAGTCCCATACATATTTGATACTATATCTGTGAGTGGGGACTTCATTTGTTGTGAAGGAACATGGATTATGTTTACTCTTACCGTTGGTCAGTGTGAAAAACATTGGTGATGACATGATTTCCTGTTGATAGCTTGATGAAATGTCTTGATCCCTGTTTATTATGTTTTGTGGCTGCTTATAATACATTAGCTGATGTTGGTTCATGGAAAAGGGTCAAAAGTTGTTGTATGTAAAGTGCAAAGTTTGTTTAAGTATTGATTGTAGTATCTTAGGTTTATTTTCTATTTGAGCATCGTGTTTTAGTTTTTTTCTTTTTCTTTGACTGAGGACATGAAAAAGTATTAAGTTGAGGGTGTTGATGTGTTGTGGACCTACAGCACTTTCGATGCTCAAAACTGAAGAATATAG
This sequence comes from Datura wrightii, assembly GCA_035772735.1. NCBI lineage: Eukaryota > Viridiplantae > Streptophyta > Magnoliopsida > Solanales > Solanaceae > Datura > Datura wrightii. The sequence continues at coordinate 41,925,983 of JASDFA010000003.1, forward strand.
CATAGACTTCGGTGTGTTTATATGGATATGAGGTAATGTTCGTGTGTTTTTAGGTAAACTTAGGTGTTGGAATAAGATTGGGCAAAAGAATCTTAAAAGAGCAGAACATGAGCACAAATGAAAATCTCAGTATGAGTCGTACATCAGTGGTATGAATCATACTAAGACTCGTGAAAATATTCCCAAGGATGAGCTGAGAAAGATGCACCCCACAACTCATAGTACAAGTCATATGATTGTGGTACGAGCCGTAATTTCAAGTCGGGGAAAGATTCAGAGAAATTTCACAAAGGCTGACTCTGGGTACGGATGACTACAGTACGAGTCGTGAAGGCAAGGAACAAGCCGTACCAAGACACTCGTAAAAAACTTCAAAAAATTTTAGAGTCTTCAGATTTAAACCACAGAAGCTCAGTACGACTTGTAGGAAGATGGTACGAGTCATACCAAAGCCCAACACGTAGTCAGAGTTTAGTAAGTTAAATACCTATGGATGGCAGGTATGACCCATACAAGCCTGCTACGGGTCGTAGGTCTGATCGTGGCACGAGTGGCTACAAATATGGAAGTTTACCCTATTAACTTAGGAAAAGTATTTTTATGTCTGTATAAATATGTTTTATGTTTTATTTTCATGGGAGAGTCGGCCAGAAGTAATTAGGAGTGATTAGAACTGATTAGCAACGAAATTAAGGAGATATAGACATGAGAATCAAGTTGTTCAACTTGTGATCAACCTTTTCTCAATCTTCATATTGATCTTGAGGATTTTGCTGATTAATTCAATGAAGTTTTTCTCTCAATTATAATTGTAAGTATTGATTCATGTCTTTAATTATGCAAAAAAAATCACAATCTTGCAACTATGAGAGGCTAAAACCTCCATAGCTAGGGTTGTGGGAACCATGGTGGATTAACAAGCTAGGGTTACATAAAAGTGATTCAAAACCAATGCAAGACACTTGTATTGTATTCTCTTAATGCTTAAACGTTTCTTAATGGTGTACAACGTTAGGACTTGATCGAATTCTTTACATGCTTAGGTCTAAGAGGTAGATATTAGGGAAAGGGAATTACAATAAAGCCTTGATCTTGATGATCATTTTATTAACTTGAGCTGTGGTCACATGGTAGTTAAAATTTGGGACACATTGATAAAGGTTAATTTGCAATTGCTCATGAGACCTAGTTAGGTGATAAAGTTTATTTATTCAATAGGGACTGGTCGGTCATTTGAATGAACCTAGGTTATCAGTTCTACAAGTAAGCATTGGTGATGATCACGTATGTATAGCCAAAGAAATTATGAACCCATGGGGAATACAAAACCCTATTTATCTTTAAATCTTGATTTCGCCCATAATTTCAATTGTGTTTTTAATTATTTTTTCTTTAAAACCTCCAATTTGGAGTAACTACCTAATAAGTTCACTTATCGGCTTTAGTCTAGCTCTTCTATATTCCCTGTGGGTTCAAACCCAACCTCTTAGTTGGGCTCTTTATTGACAACGTCCGCTTCATACATCGATAGGAGGTATGAATTGAGCATTATCATGAATCTTGTTATTTGTTATTATGATATGTTACGCTATGATCATGCCATGGGTTGACTCGGTGCCTCTTGGGGTTCCTTTTCCCATGTCTCGATCCGGGCCTATGTTCGAGTTGTGACAAACTTGGTATCAGAGCAAAGATTTAGAGTGTCCTAGGGTGTTTGAAAGCCGCATTAAGTAGTGTCTTCTTCATGGGTATAAAGCGTGCCACACTTATGACGAAGAGGCTACGAGACGTTTAGAAATGTTCCCTTTTCTTCATGATTCGTATCGTGCGTAGAGTATGAAACTCTAATAGTTCCTCCCCTGACTCATGCTTTACGCACTCGCAGATAATGCCTCACAGACGAGCGAATGGAAGAAGAAATGGTAATGGGCGCCAACAAGCACCACTAGACTCGACGAACCCGATGGACGACCATGTTACTTATACCAAGCTTTAGGAATCCTTTCATATGTTGGCACAGTCCATGACCTCCCAGATTAATCAGCAAATGATGGCTCGTTTTCCCCCAGAATGGGAATGTAGCAGTGGCGACAGTAAGAGACTTTCTCCAAATGAATCCACCCGAATTCTTAGGGTTAAAGGAGGATGAGGACCCATATGAGTTCTTGGAAGAAATCCAGAAAATCACCCAATCATGGGGGTGACGGGAACTGAGAGTGCATACTTAGCCTCCTACCAACTGAAAGGAGTCGTTTATACATGGTTTTGCCAGTGGAGAGATAGTCAGGGAGTTGGAGCAGACCCCGTAAGTTGGGATGAGTTTATGACTGCGTTCCTGGATAGGTTTTTCCCTAGGGAGTTGAGGGAGGCAAAGGCGGTAGAGTTTATCAACTTAAGACAAAACGACATGACCATCCAAGAGTGCGCATTGGAGTTTACGTATTATCCAAGTATGCACTGGAGATGGTAGCCGACTAGAGGGCCTGAGTGAGCAGGTTAGTGAACGGAGTGTCAGACACAATGGTTAAAGAGTGCAGGACCACCATGTTGCACAAGGACATAGATTTTCCACGTATGGTGATATTCACTAAGCAAATGGAAGCGGAAAAGGTGAAGGAGAAATAGAGAGAGGCCAAGAGGGCTAGAACCGGAGATATAGAGTTCTCCCAGCAGAGGTCGAGTGGTGGGCACTACTCATGCAACTAGAAGAAATCATCGGACCAAGCACCTTCGACAGCCAGTGTCCCGTATAAACCCAGGGTAAGGGAGATTACATAACCCTTGTGTATGAGCTACGGGAAACACCATTTGGGTGAATACATGGCCGACTCAGATGCTTTTTTCTGGTGCGGCAAGTTGGGTCATAAGCATTGAGATTGCACAACAGCTAAGCGGGGCGAGAGTAGAGCCTCAACCACCTCTTTAGTAGCTCTAATAGCTTGTCCATTTTAGCAAGGTGCATAATCTAGCGCAAGAGGCGGACAACATCGAAACTGCTCCTACACCTTGGCAGCACATCAGGATAAGGGCCAGTCGCCAAAAGTAGTCCTAGGTATGTTGTGAATACCCTGTGTTACCTTTTTGCATGTTGCTAGCCCCAGAACCCCAGTATTGAATAAAAAGCTCTATGATGATTGTTGAGAAGTATTTCTCTATGTGTAATGTGAATAGTTGTGAGTATAAGGCTTGCAGTGAATGTTAGAGGTGATGGAGGAGTTAGGAGTTAGTAACTAGCCCAAACTTAAGAAGGATTTAGGATCCTTAGAACGATGGCTTTAAGCTAAGGCGGAGATGGTAAATATGTGAGACAAGTCAGATCTTGAGTATGCTAGTAGGGGAGTTCCATCCCTAATGGTTGCGGTATGTCGATCCCTTCATGTTTCGATAACTTCTCTTGTATTTTAGTTGAAGCTAGGCTCTACCCATCTGTATGTGCAGACTTCCATATTTCCTTAGTAGTCACTTCAGACAATGATGCCAGTTTTACTCTATAAATCCTTAAGGCTTGTCTTCATGTTATAAACCAGTTATGTGTGTTAACTCATGCCTTCCAGTATGTTTAGCTTGAATTCAGTCTTTAGAAGTTGCTTAGTAGCCCAGTAGATGAAGGTACCTCCTATATGTGCTCAGTTTTAGATGTCGTGAATGACTCGTGCTCATGAATTTCTTACTCCCAGTTAGACATAATATCACGAATCCTAGTTCAGTGTTAGAAAGTGATTTAGAATGAAAACTCAGTCTGTATCAGCTCAGTGCTAGTTAGAGGGAAAGAATCCTTCTCAATGTTCTATTTAGTCCCATGTCCGTTTCATTGTTTTTCAGTCCCTCTTACACCTTATCATGCATGTGAGATTTGGATATTCAGGTCGGAGATGTAAGATCAGCCCGAGGTTAGATACTCCATTGGTTTCAGTTGTAATTGATTAATTTTAGTATTTCAGATCTTTCCCTATCCTTTCAGTTTTTTTAGCCAACATTCAAGGACGAATGTTTCTAAGGGGGAGATATTGTAACAACCTAAAAGGTTCTAAGAACAGGCCCCAGACTTAAAGAAAGAAATCAGTTTGAAAGTGGAAAATTTGCCTTAGAACGAGTCGTGGAACGAGTCGTTAGGTGAACTAATAGGTCATGGTCAGACCCGTGAGGAGCACTCAAGAGGTGTAGTAAAGTTCAGTGACCACTGGCGACCCAACAAGTCATTAGGTAGGCAACGACTCGTTAGGTCGGCCGTCGGGGGATGCTGGGGATCCAAGATGGGGTCCTGAGGCAGTGGTGACCATGGATGACCTGAAGAGTCATTGTGTCAGGTAACGATTCGTTAGGTCAGTTGTGGGAAAGAGGAGCTGGAATCACGGTCTTCAGTGGCAACGAGAGGAATCACGAGTCGTGGGATGGAAAACGATTTGTGAAGTCAATCATCGTCAAACTCGAGAAGAAATTTTGAGAAATGTTCCAGTGCAATCCACGACTTGGCACCACGAGTCGTTGCCAAGCCCACAACTCATGGAGTGCCTTGTGGGCAGATGAATTTTTTCAGCGAATTTCCAAAGGTGTTTTCATAAAACTCTATACTTGTAACTCCTAAATTACGTTGTTTTGAGCATTGTATGGGACATTTTAAAGGGTTTTTCTAGCCTAATCTCTCATTCCCTCAAGATATTCCCTCAAATTCTTCCTCCTCTTCTCTCTCAAGCCTAAAGATTTAGTTGGGATTTCTTCAAAGGCTTCAAGGGTTAAGTTCAAGTGGAGATTTCTTCGAAGCAGGTATGTGGGCTTTTAACAAGGACATCCTTTCATCCTTGTGACCCAAAATTTTATTTCAAAATCCTAAATCCATGATTCTAGAAAAGAATGTTCTAGGGCTCCAATTTATGCGTAAGCTCTCATATGTTTCCCTAAATTCTAAAAACTCTCATGATTAATAGTAGTGCATGTTCATGAGGTTACTTATATCTTTCCTAAAATATGTGTGTGATGTGTGAATAACATGAATGTGGGATTTTCACCATGAATTAGTCTATAATTTCAAATGGGATTTCATAAATTAATCATGTACTCTTATCATAAAGTTATATCCTTGTTTAATGTATGTGTAAATCACATGGGTTTCAAAAATCTAGAACATATGTCGCATTGTATGTGTTGGAACACATTATGGGCTTTGACAAATGTGAAGTATGAGCATGTTTTCACTATGATTATGATGTAAATGTTTTGGGTATGAGTTGAACCTATGGTAATGGCATGATTATTTAATTTTCGTCATGAATTAGAGTAAATTCAAAATGGGGTTTCATGAAATATTCATGTTCTTTCACCATGACCTCATTGTACATGTTCAAGGTATGAGTTGATTATATGGGTTCTCCATAGATCTAGAATATATGATTTAATATACATATTTTAAAGCATGATTTGGGCCTATGGATCTTACATGAATCTAAGATATACGTCCTATGCTATGAACTCGGGATTTGAATGTTGTGGATGTGTGTAAAGTATGATGTAATTTGTTGAATGCTCATGTATCTGATTAGCTATAGTAATTTAGACTAGTTCTAGTCTATTGGGACTATCAGTAGCTGAGAATGTTTCCTTTAGTATATGGGGACTCTCCTTAGCTGAGAATGTTTCCCTTTGTCAGTCGGGACTCTCATCAGCTAAGAATGTTTCCCTTAGTCAGTCGGGACTCTTATCAGCTGAGAATGTTTCCCTTTGTCTATCAGGAATCTCATTAGTTGGGAATGTTTTTCTTAGTCTGTCGGGACTCTCATTAGCTGAAAATGTTTTCCTTAGTCAGTTAGTGAATCTCTTTATATCAGAGAATGCTCTCCCTTAGACAGTCAGGGACTCTCCATAGACAAGAACATTTCCCTTCGAAAGTCAGGGACTCTCCACAGCCGAGAACGTTTCCTTTCGACAGTCAGGGACTCTCTATGATATTAGTCATGACTTCGGTCCTCAATATTTGTTAAGTATATAACCTTTGCGCATCACTTAATCATATTTTAGTAAATGTTTCTTATAAAATCGTTATGTTAATATGTATATGTGTATCTTAAATAGGGTTGTTATATCTCCGTTTAGTTATATTACCATAAATGTGTTCAGTTTACTTTCTTCTTGTATAGTTATGTGCTTTAGTTTATTTACGCTTCCTGCATACTCAACAAATTCCATGTATTGACCGCATGCCTTTATGTGTTATATCGTTTCATAATACAGATTCAGGTTTCCAGACTCAGCCATGTGTTTAGTTATGTTTCATTCCCCTCTTAACTGCTTGTTGTGAGTCCTCATCTCTCGGGGATGCGATTTATATTTTCATTATGTTTCAGTTTTCAGATTTTAGGTATTAGCTGGGGGCTTGTCCCAGTAACTCATTAGTTTAGTATAGGCTTTAAGACTTGTATAGATAGATTCATGTTTATATCAAAGTGTTTTTACATTTGTTCTTATGGTTTTTAATTAGACTCATTCAGTTAGCTTCCGCCTGGTTATGATTCCTGTTAGTTATTATTCTGATATGTTACGCTATGATCATGCCATGGGTTGACTCGGGGCCTCTCAGGGTTTCTTGTCCTGTGTCTCAATCCAGGCCTATGTTCGGGTCGTGACAATGTCCCTTGTTTTGTCCAGTAAATATGGGATTCTAGTGTAGGAAACGAGAGGTGACCATGAGTCATGGTTAGGGATGATGGGTTGTCTAGTCCCTCTTTGGGACTGGCAGTGTGTTTTTCCCTGCGAATTTATTTAGGGCATTTCCGTAATTCCTAAGTTTCTAAGGCCCAAGCTATGTCATTTTAAGCTCAGAATAGAGTTTTTTAAGACAGGTCGGTTCATTCTTTGCTTATTCTCTTCCATGCATGAAAATCTAGAAGCTCTTAAGGGTGATCAAGCCAAAATTTCTCAAGTTCTTCCCCAAATTCTCATTGGGAAATCAAGGAAGTGGTTTCAGATTTCTTCAGGTATGTAGGGTTATGAATGGGTGTAATTGTCCACACCCATCCAATCCCTTCTCAATTAATGGGTGTATTTGTTCACACCCACGGCCAATCCCTTTTCAATTAATGAAAATTTTAGTTGATGAATCTATGGGGTTTTTTAACCAACATGTGAACTCTCTAAGCTTCAATCATCGATATAATCTAAGTATGTCTCTAATGTTGAGTTATGATTAATGGGCATATTTTACAATGTTTTCAATTATAAATTATGTTTTTCAGGTTTTATAAATTATGATGTCCATCCATGAATATCCATGAAAGTTGAGATCTATGAAATATGTGTTCAAGCATCATAAGATGTATATGAAGTAAGTATGATTTAGAATTACCCATGCCTATGTTCATGTTTTTGAATGATCAAGTCTTTGCTAATCATGTTTAAGTATTGGGAAGCTCATATGATCAAGTATGTTTCATAAATTTATCTAAACTTCATGTATTATCTTACCACTTGGATTTTGGAGTCTAGACTCCCAGTATTTTCAGCTTGTGGTATGGTTCAAGCCAAGGCTCCTCAAATTATGATTCAGATTTATACATGTATCTTATGAGTCAACTTCGTCAATAGACAATGGTTCAGTTTCATTAAAAAATGATGGAGAGCATATGCATTATTTTCGGAGTAGTGTCTAGCACCGAGTGGGCTAAGGGTCAGTCAACACTATGCCTCAGAACTACGCGCCAACGTATGTATGTTCAGATTATTTAGGACCTCCCTTATGAGCTTTCCCTATCCCCAAGGGGCCTTCAGCTTGATATCAATATCATGATAGCGTCCTTAGCCCTGGAAAGGCTGTAGATGACTTTGTCCACTTGAGTGTTATAGTCGGACCATGTAAGCTCTGTCTTGGTAATGTCAGTTATATGATAAGTCTCCCATTATTCCTCATGATTTCAGTTATGCATGTTCATCAGTCATGATATTATGTTTTCAACAGGTTTGACCCAATGTTCAATTTTTACTTATGATTATCAATTTTCATCTTTGGGTCATTCGGTTCAGTTATGATGTTCAGTTATGTTCTGATCATGATTTTAGAAAATAACATGCAAGCCCTACTCTCAAAATCTTATCTTGATTATGTTTTATAATATGCAAGATTTATGATTTTACTTACTTAGCAGTTTTACTTACCTTACATACTTGGTACATTCCACGTACTGACCGCATACTCTATGCCGTATCATTTCATGATACAGGCTCGAATATTCAGGCTCAGTATCATCATTAGCCAGATCTGTAACTTTTGCACTTATCAGCCAGAGTTGGTGAGTACTCATCCTTCGAGGGCCCTTCCTTTTTAGTTATATCTTGTACTTTCAGTTTTAGACTTTAGTGAGTTAGTTAGGGTCTTTTCCCATCAACTCATCAGTAGTAGAGGCTACTCAGACATAGCATGTAATTAGCTTCGATTTTGAGGTATGTATTTCGATGTTATGAGACTATCAGACTTCCACTATATTAATTATGTTTATCTTCCATTTTATTTTAATTGAGTTATATGATATGTTCATGCCATGTGTCGACTTGGAGCCTCTCGGGGTTCTTTTTCCCGTGTCTCGATCCGAGCCTATGTTCATGTCAAGCCCCGAGTCTACACCCTGGAGGGAACATGGTACTTGGAGTCACAAGTAACCCCAAGTCAACCCCTGGTCTATCATAAACTGACATTTTGAGTACATATATATAGTAGAAGCTTTTAGAATAATGACATAAAACCTTAATGAAAATAAAGTTGAATCATAAGTCTAAAACATCTGAACAAAACTACAAGTCTGAAAACCAAGTCTGTGTCTGAAAGCCACTACAACTGATGAGTTGTTGGGACAAGCCCCCAGCTAACTCCAAGTCTAAATAAAAGAAAACATAACTGAATGAAATGAACTTCGTCCTTATGAGGACTCCCCAATAGTGCAGCTGGAATCTTCTGAGAGTGATCTGCTAACGAGGTTATGACTGCAATCTTGCAGTTGTATTTTAAAACGACACAGTATAAAAGGTATGTGTCAGTATTTTGAATATACTGAGTAAGTGAGAGAAACCATACACAAGGAATAAAAATGTTGAATTGAAAAGACATACAATGACCAACTGAAACTGCTGAACTGAATAACTGTAATAACTGAGCTGGTCTAAATGATCCTGTCTGATGGTCATGGATATGCCCTAAATCTAAGGTACTAATCTAATACACTGTACTAAACTGATCTGAAATGACTTATCTGAGACTGAACTGAGCTAACTAGTGGGAGAGTCTATAATTGACATATAACCAAGTAAGCTAGATGTGGAGTCCGATGTATACACCCCATCAGTAGGACCCAATATACCTTGCCAGGGTATAAAGGCATGAACTGAATGATCACGAGTCTGGATCCATGAGGCCAATAAAGATAGTTCCTACAGTGGCAATGTTGTTCTGGGAACCTGGGTGCGCTGGAACCCCGATCCGCTCAGTGCTAAGTCCTGCTCCCACTTGATAGTCCAAGACTGACTACTAAGACTAAGCTGATAGCTCAAAACTGGGGCCCAAGATAAGTCAAGAATACCTATCTGGAAGCACCCTGAGAGTCTTATCGGACAGTATTCTGTAACTAGGTTCTAAGATTTGTTAGATCTGCTTATATGAAAGCATCATAACCATCTAAAGAACAAACTGTAATTTGAAGTTGGGGTCCTGATGCTGGTCAGAGCTTCTCATTTGAAAGTGTCATAAGCGCCTAAAAAACCACTAAGAACTTATACTGAGTTTAATTTTGATAACTGGGAGGCACTACTACCACCTCGAGAATTTATGTAGTTAAACTGATCAGCTGACATTTCTAGATAACACTGAGTATTTTAACATTTTGATTGAAACTAAAATGACATAAATCTGACTGAGTTTCAATACGAACTAACAATATGGGAATCTCCGACACTGATAGAATCAAGAAAATTCGATATTTAATCACTTATGCAAGACTCTAGATTTTTTTTCTACATTCAAGGACTAGGGCTAGATTTCACTTTACAGGAATAAGCATCAATACATCCACAATTTAGTGGAAAATATCTACAATTAACATAAAATAATATTCCACATGAATTAAATGAAGTCTAACATGTAATTTCTTCACAATTGAAAGTTTTAGGGCTAGAACTGATAGATAAGACAGAGAAGATTTTCGGGGAAACAAGGGAAGAACTATTACCTCATTGAATTCCCACATACCTAGTGATGGAAAACCCTAAGAGGATGTCTTGAAAATCATAGGAGAGTTTGATTACTCTAGCTTCTTCCCTGAGTCTTTCTAAGAGAGATTCTACGTTCTAAAATTTTGAGGGGATCGTGAAATGAAATAGACCATCGGTTAACCCTCTAAAACACCTAACTAAAACCCAAAATGACGTAGTTTAGAGTCCAGGAGGTTAGGATATTATGTAAAAACCCTTAATAAACTCGCAGGAAAAAACTGTCTGCCAGTCACAACGAGGGACTAGATGACTCGTGCCCGGTGACCACAACTTTGCTCACACTCGTCGAGTACACTGCCCAAAACTCCACTTGGGTTCACCACGGGGAACACCACAACTCGTGGTGCACCCGATGAGTCGTGGTGAACCACCCGTTAAGTCCTCTGCCTATTTTTCCCAACTTTAGCTAATTCTTGACCATAGATCACATCATGATTCATGGTGTTGACCATGTTTGTGGTCACAACCATTGTCACCCTATTTCTAAATTTTTCTACCAAGTGCAAACTCTTCATCATGAGTCACTTAACGACACGTGGCCTACCCCACGGGTCACAGGACGACTCTTTTTTTGACCTCGTGTAGAAAATCCTATTTTCTCCGTTTCAACTCCCAGGTCTAGTCTTAGGTTTTTCAGGGCATTACAACATCTCCCCTTTGTAACATTCGTCCTCAAATGTTGAAAAACACATAGGAAAGCAGAGAATTGCAATCATTATACTCAAATATTGATCATGAAAGTTGAAAACTAACAGAATGACTACTTTCGAACTGCACTACAAGTCTGAACTGAATTCACTAATCATACACATATTCATTTACATGAAAGAAACTGGAACACATGAATTGAATAGAGTTTTTAGGGATGAAATTGGTACCTTAAACTGAAACTGAGCCAGTAGAGAACAAATGTGGGTATCTAGCCATCATATCTGCTTCGGCTTCCTACATAGCTCCCTCAACCATCTGATTTCTCACAAGACTTTGATTGAAGCTACCTCCTTGTTTCTCGGCTTACGAAGTTGACGGTCAAGGATCTGAACTGGGACCTCTTTGTAAGAGAGGCTATTTTTCACTACCACACTGTCTAGTGGCACAACTGAAGTTGGATCACTGATGCACTTCTTCAATAGTGACACATGGAAGACTGGTGCACATATGCCAACTCTGATGGTAACCCCAGCTCATAGTCTACATTTCCAATCCACCTTAGAATTCTATAAGGTCCCACATACCTGGGATTGAGTTTTCCTTTCTTCCTAAATCTCATGCGAAATTTTCAGATTGACTGGAGTGAATTTTCAGATAAACCCAGTGACCTACTAAAAACTCTAACTCTCTTCTCCTCACATTAGTGTAAGTTCTAATGGCTTTGTGTTGTTTTCAAACTCTCTCAGATGAGTTGTATGTTAGGACCCGAACATAAACATGGATCATAACATGGACAAGGAGCCCCGAGAGAGTCCAAGTTGACCCATGGCATAAACATTCCTCTAACATCATCTCATTGAAAGTGGAAAACTTAACATACGATATAGCAGAAGAATGAAAATAACATAGCATAGCATGATAAGCGGTACAGACTAAATACATAATAGCGGAGTACTACATATAGTCTGAAAGCCTCTAACGTAACAGATGGGTTGATGGGACAACATTTCCAACTAACCCAACCAACTAAAACTAAAGAAACATCAACATATGAATCAAAGATGAGGACTCACCAACAAGTTGGATGCTAAACCCTGTGACAAGATAATGATGATGCTGGATCTGAAGAATTGAGCATGTATCATAAAACGATACAACATAGGGTATGCGGTCAGTATGTGGAATGTACCAAGTATGTAAGGTATGTAAAATGGACATTTAAAAACACATACAAGCTCATAAATGATCATAAGAGAGGGAAAACATGCTTATATCATAAATATCATAAAATAACATAAGACTCAAGGCTTTCAACTCATTCGTAAACCATTCATTGTCGTAGTAATAAGAGAACCTCTATTAAATTATCTCTTGAACCAATAACATAAACATAAGAAGGCATAAACATGCGGAACGATAGGAGGACTCGTCATAACCGACCCCATCATGGTAGAGCCATTCATGATGCCTCAACTATCTCACTCAAGTGGGCAGAGTAGCCCCTGGCTTTCCAGGCGAGGGACATGCATTATGTGATATCACGAAAGAGGGAATCATTATCATTGTAATGTATCATTATAAAACCACGGTGGCATGTGGTTATAAGAAACCGGCGTAGTCCTTTGAATGTTGGGCTACTCGGTGCTAGACACGGCTCCCAAAAAATGCACATTAGGCTCATATGTAAAACAATAACATCATTCATTAAGATTCATGGCTAAAGAAACATTAATTATTCATTGATCCCCATTAAACATGATTATCCAAGAATCAAAGGCACTTTAGTCAGCCAATATATTAAATCGATAAAATATGAGATCCATTTTATAAATCGTAAATCATTCTTGAACATATGGGCATTGCCCAATACTTTAACATGCTTGAAAATACTCAATTCATTCGAAAACATGCTTATAGACATGGGTAACTTGAAAATATGTTTTTCATCATCAATAATTCATAATACTTGAACATTCATAATAAACTTTGACTTTCATAAAGTTTTCATTAATGGGAAATTTGAATTATAAAACTTGAAACATGTTTTTTAATGAAAAACAACATAAAACTTGCCCATAATTCGTAATTCAATAATAATAAATCAATTAGATCAAACCCATGTAGAGAAATCAAATTTTTATGCATTGGATAAAAACCCTATATATTTTATATAGGAATTTTCATAAATTAAAGAGATTGGGCATGGATGTGAAATGATTCACCTATTCATAAACTTACATACCTGGGGAAAATCAATTCTCACCAGTCTTTCAAAGCCCAAAGGAAATTAATGAAGAAAACCTTGAAGACTAGCTTGATCACCTCCTCAATCCTTCAACTTTACATGCATGAGAATGAATAGGCCTAGGGTGGGTTTTACCCTCATTAAACACTGATTTTTGAGCCTTAAAGGACATTGCTTAGGATCTTAGAGTGTAGGAATGACGAAAATGCCCTTAATAAAAAACCCTGAAAAATATGCCCTGGCGAACTAACAGATCATTGGAGGATACCACGACTCCCAGTATTCATCCGTCTCTACACTGTCAAACCTCCTGATCTTAGATTCGACCCCACCACTCGACAGAATGAGTCGTCCTTTTAGAAAATGGGTCGTTACATCGTTCATTATTTCATCCTTCAGGGCCTGCACTGATCCTTCCGACGAGCGTCACTATGACTCGTTACATCCTTCAACAATTCATGGTTGCCTTCCGTTATATATACTGGAAATACATTGCTACCCATCCCACGATTGGTGACCACGACCCATTACTTCTCATAATGGATCGTGGGATGACCCATTATTTCCCTTAAGATAATACCCAGTTCTCACCACGACTCATAACAATGACTCGTTGTATCACACAATGGGTCTTTACTTCACCCTCTGGTACCCACTAAGACCAGACCACAACTTCGCACGATTGCTTCCCACGGGTCATTGGTTGGACCAACGATCCGTTGGTCATCCATTTTGTGGGATTTTTCCCAATTTTAGCCAACTTCCATTTTTAAATCCTGGGTCTAATCTTAGGGAATTTCGAGGTATTACAATATCTCCCCAGTGGGAACATTCGTCCTTGAATGCTGGAAACATACAGAAAACAGAGACATGCAATCATTACATTCAAATACTGATCATTTATATCGAAAACTAACGGAATGACTATCCCCGATTCAAACTACATAACTGGATTGAATTCATGATTCACATACACATCCATATTCATAAAAGAAACTTGAACACATGAACTGAACATGAAAACTGAATAGAGTTTTAGGGCAAAAACTGATACCTCAAGATGGAACAGAGCCGGTAGAGAATAAATGTGGGTATCTAGCCATCATATCCTCTTTGGCTTCCTATTGAGCTCCCTAAACAAGTTGATTCCTCCATAACACTTTAACTGAAGTTATTTCCTTGTTCCTTAGCTTTCGAACCTAATGATCCAATATTTCCACCAGAACCTCCTCATAACTAAGGCTGTCTTTTACGCTAACACTGTCCACCAGGACAACTAGAGCTGGATCACCCAAACACTTCTTCAAGAGCGATACATGAAATACAGGATGCACGAAAGATAACTCTGAGGGCAACACTAATTCATACGCCACCTTGCCAACTCTTCTCACAATCCTGTAGGGGCCAATATAGCGTGGACTAAGGTTTCCTTTCTTCCCAAACCGCATCACCCCATTCATGGGAGTTACCTTCAAAAACACCCATTCATTAACTTCAAATTCTAATTCCCTCCTCATGTCAGCATAGGACTTTTGGCGACTCTAAGCGGTTTTCAACCTGTCCCTGATCAACTGAACCTTCTCCATAGCATCATGCACCAAATCTGGCCCTATCATTGCCGCTTCACCGACTTCAGACCATCCATTGGGTGATCTGCATCTCTGCCCATAGAGAGCCCCGAACGGTGCCATCTAGATACTGGAATGATATCTGTTATTGTAGAAAAACTCAATAAGGGGCAAGTGATCATCCCAACCACCTGTGAAGTCAATCAGACATGCCCTCAACATGTTCTCGAGGGTTTGAATTATTCGCTCCGCTTGACCATCCATTTTCGGGTGGAATGTTGTGCGGATTTTAACCTGTGTACCAAGTCCTTTTTGAAATGAACTCTAAAACTGAGAGGTAAATCGGGTACCCCTATCTGAAATGATGGATAAGAGAACTCCATGCAATCGAACTAGCTCTCAGATATATAGTTTGGCATAATCCTCTGCCGAATCCATGGTTTTGGTTGGTAGAAAATGAGCGGCCCTGGTCAATCTGTCTACCACTACCAAAATGGAGTCATATAACTGACCAGTACGAGGTAAACCTGCGATGAAGTCCATATTAATTTCTTCCCACTTTCAAGCAGGAATACTGATATCCTGAAGCACACCTCTCGGCCTCTAGTGCTCGACCTTTACTTGCTGACAGTTCGGAAACTTAGCTACGGATTCTGCAATATCTTTCTTCATTCCATTCCACCAATAGATTTCCCATAAGTCATGGTACATCTTGGTGGCACTCGGAGATAGAATACCTGGATCCATGAGCCTCATGCAACATCCGGCTCCTTAAATCATCAACATCCGAAACATATAGGCGACCCTGGTACTGAAGCACACCATCTCCCCCTTTGGAAAAGACCTCCTCCTTCTGAATCTAAATGACTTCTTTTAAATTTACCAAAATCGGATCATCATCTTGCCTAGCTTTTACATCAGTCACCAAGGATGATTCTGATGCATTCTGAACCACAAACCACCATTGGTTGAGTCACCCAACCTACCTTCCAACCTTGCGAGTCGATGTACATCGTTCTCCAGCTCCTTCTTCCCCTCATCCACATGGGACACACTGTCCATAGAGAGTCTACTAAGTGCGTCAACTACTATATTAGCTTTACCCGGAAGGTAAAGGACACTCATATCGTAGTCCTTGAGTAGTTCCAACCACCCCCTTTGCCGAAGATTGAGGTCCTTCTGGGTAAACACATATTGCAAACTCTTATGGTCCGTGAACACATCCACGTGGACCCCATACAAGTAATGTCGCCATATCTTCAAGGCGAATACCACCACAGCTAACTCAAGATCATGGGTCGGGTAATTCTTCTCATGAACTTTCAACTGTCTAGAGGCCTATGATATAACTCTTTCGTGCTGCATCAACACACACCCAAGTTAGATCCTTGAAGCTGCACAATACACAATGAACCCATTTGTACCCTCGGGTAGGGTCAACAATGGTGCTGAGGTAAGTTGAATTTTCAACTCTTGGAAGCTCTTCTCACAAGCCTCCGACCATTGGAATTTCACCTTCTGCTGGTTCAACTTGGTCAAAGGTGCTACAATCGGTGAGAAACCTTCAACAAATCTCTGATAGTAGCTAGCTAAACCCAAGAAGCTCCGAATATCTGAAGGATTCACCAGTCTAGGCCAATTCATTACCGCTTCTATCTTCTAAGAATCCACCTTTATACCCTCACTTGTTACCACATAGCCCAAAAATGCTATGGAGTTGAACCAAAACTCGCACTTTCTGAATTTGGCATACAATTAGTGATCCTTGAGGGTCTGAAACACTATTCTCAAATGTGCGGCATGTTCCTCCTCGATCTGGGAGTATATCAAGATGTCATCAATAAACACAATCACAAACACGTCCAGGTATGGCTTGAACACCCTGTTTATCAAGTCCATAAAAGTTGCAGGAGCATTTGTTAGTCTAAAAGACAAAACTACAAACTCATAATGACCATACTGCTTCCTGAAGGCTGTCTTCGAAATATCTCTCTCCCAAACTCTGAGTTGATGGTACCCGGATTTGAGATTTATCTTCAAGAAACATTTGGCACTGAAGCTGGTCAAATAAATCATCAATCTTCGGCAGAGGATACTTGTTCTTGAAGGTGAATTTGTTCAATTGCTGATAATCAAAGCACATCCGAAGGGAACCATCCTTCTTTCGGACAAATAAGACTGGTGCACCCCATGAAGACTTGCTTGGCTTGATGAAACCCTTATCTAACAAGTCCTTCAACAGCTCCTTCGACTCCTTTAGCTCAGTTGGCGCCATTTGGTAAGGAGGGATAGATATAGGATGCGTGTCAGAAAAAAGGTCAATACCAAAATCAATTTCCCTCTCTGGAGGAACACCTGGTATATCATCGGGAAATACTTCTGGGTACTCACACACTACCGGAACTAACTGGATAGTCGGGGTCTCGGACTCAACATCCTTAACCCTAACTAGATGATACATACAACCCTTGGCAATCATCTTCCTGGCCTTAAGATAGGAAATAAAATGACCTACAAGTAAGACCAAACTACTCTTCAACTCTAAGACTGACTCACCCAGAAAGAGGAACTCCACTACATGGGTTCTGCAATTAATAGAAGTATAACATGCTTACAATCAATCCATGACAAGAATAATGTCAAAGTCATTCATGGCTAACTCTACAATGTCTGTGGAGGTGACTTTATGCAATATAGTGACCGGACATCGTCTATACATCTGCCTAGCTACAACCGAATCACCAATAGGAGTAGAAATTGAAAATGGTTCTGATAGAGTCTCAGGACTAACTCCAAAGCTACTAGCAATATAAGGTGGCACAAAAGATAGGGTAGCCCCTGGATCTAAAAAAGCATAAGCATCAAGGTGAAACACTCGCAACATACTAGTAATCATATCCAGTGAAGTCTCCTGCTCCTGACGCGAGACGAGGGCATAAAATCTGTTTTGGTGCTGTCCTCCAACCCCACTAGTAGATGCTCCCTGTGGAGCTAAACATGTTAGAGATTTTTTTGACCTGGTAGTTTGTGCACGACCTCTATCACCATCCTGCCTAGCAAATGGACATGCTCGACGCATGTGGCTGGACCTACCATACCCATAGAAAATATCTGAGCCGAGCAAACACTCCCCAACATTACTCTTACCATACTTTCCATAGGCTGGAAGAGTGCGCTTTACCTGCGTGCCCCTCTGGTCCCTTGATCCGAAAGTTCTACTCCTTTGATCACCCTTGGGTCTGGATGGAACACTAGATGATGATGGTGCTGGAGCTAGTGACCTCTACTGAAACTGAGGGTGGTGATCACCGTCGGACCTTTGATTAGTAAACCCATAGCTATCTGTATGGGCCCTTTTTTCCTCCCTCTCCCTCGTATGAGCCACCTCCATCTGCTGGGCATACAACACTAGACAAGGGAAATCCATGTCCTCGTGGAGCATAGCGGTCCTGTAATCTTTGTCTAAATAGCTTGCCACACCATGAACAAATCGGCTCACCCGCACCCTCTAATCAACCACTAACTCTAGGTCATACTTTGAGATGCGAGTGAACTCGAGAGCATACTCTTGTACCGTCATCCTTCTTTGCTTCAGATTCACAAATTCTGCTGCCTTCAACTCCCTCATCTCCCGAGGGAAGAACCGATCTAGAAATGTCGCATGGAACTCCTCCTAAGTGACTAGGCCTGCTCCGGTGGCCATACTGTCTCTCCATTGCCAGAATTAGATATGTGCGACCCCATTCAGCTGATACGAGGCCAACTCTACACATAAAACCATATTCACCCCCATGACCTAGGTGATCTTCACAATCTCGTCAATAAACTCATGCGAGTCCTCATCCATTTTTGACCTGAGGAACTCTGGCGGGTTCATCCTCAAAAGGCCCCTGACTCGAGCCGTTGCTGCATTTCTATTTTGCAGAATATGCATGACCGCCTGCTTATTGACCTGAGCAGTCAAGGCCTACGTAAGCATCTGAATAGCTGTCGGAAACTCAGCATGGGCAACTGGCTCTGGTGCATGGTGCTCCTAAACTGGTGGGGCTTGCTGGTGTCGATTACCGTTTCCACCTTTGTGGCCATCTCCATTTTCATTCCTACTACCATTCCTTCTTAGGGGATCCATGATTCTGCAATCACGAATAGCATGAATTAGAAGGATAGAAAGGCTTTTCATCGCACGACATAGATTATGAAAGAAGGGAACATTTCCTAAACGTCTAGTAGCCTCTTCGTCATATGTGTGGCGCGCTTCACACCCACGAAAAAGACTTACTTAATGTGGCTTTTAGACACCCTAGGACACTTCAAACCTATTACTCTGATACCAAGTTTTTCACGACCCGAACATAAACCCGGATCATAATACGGGACAAGGTGTTATACCCTGAGAATTCAAGAATTGGACCCGAAAGTGAACCAGGAGAAAAACTAGAAAAATGTTGTAGGTTGCAGAACGGGTCACTTGATGATTCGTGAGGAGGCATAACGAGTTGTCAGATGGCTCATGGGAAAGGCCTAAGATGTTGGAGGACTCGAGGTCCTCACGGGGGATGTAACGACTCGTGGTCAGTCACCAGGAGTCATCAAGTCATTCGTTGGTTGGTCCCAAGGAAATTTAGCAAGGCTTATCCTGTGTACTTGACAGATGGCACCCAACGACTCGTCGTCAGCCCTAACGACCCATTAGGTGGGGCATTGCCAGCCAGTTGAAATTTCTTGAAGTGAAGAGGTAGTGTAATTGACAGGCGATCAAACGGATCATGAGCCCCGGTAACAAGTCGTCAGGTTGTCCGTTAGGACCCCCTTGACAGTTAATTTCAGTGATTTTAGTAAGGGTTTTTCTGTAATTCCTATGTTCTAAGGGCCTATACTATGTCTCTTTGAGCTCGTAATAGAGGGTTTTAAGCTGAGATAAACCCATCTAGGCCATTTTGTTCATGCATGCAAGGGTGACAGCTTGAAGGGGAGAAAGTGAGGAGAAATTCAAGGATTTCAAGGGAAATCTCAGCTGGGTAATTAGGAAGAGATAAGATTCTTCAATCCCAGTTATGTAAGGCTATGAGTGGGTGCTTTCTTCGAAACCCATGCCCATTCCCTATCAATTTATGATGATCAAGTATGGGTCTTCAATTGATTGAATGATTCTTATGTTTCTACCCATGTGTATGATTAAATTGAGTTGATATTGGTGATTTACTGAGCTTGGATGGATTCTATCTTAATTTCTTTTACAAAATTATTTTTCTAAAATTGAATCTAAAACGTCCATGTGTGGGTAGTTCATAATAGAGTGTGATGATGATGAAAAGCATATTTCCAACCTTACCCATGATGTTGATGATGTTTTCAAAGAAGATTAAATAACCCATGTATGATGAAGTTTTGGGTAGTGCCCAATGTTGAGCATGAATGACGAATATCGTGAATTGACTTTATTACTTCGTTTTGGAGTGAAATCTCTCAAATTACAATGTTTTCAAATGAATTGTATGAGTTCAAGCGTGATAAGGTTTTGGGCAAGGTCCTTATATTGATGATGATGAAGTGATATTTCTAAGTAGGCTTACCACATGATTTTGGAGTAAAGTCTCTCATTATTCTTTGAGCTTGTGGTATGTATCGTAGTAAAGCTTCCCATATGCATGAATTCATAATTGAGATGTATGTTGGAATTAAGCTTCATTTCACATGATGTTGAGTGTAAGCATGATTTCATCCTAAGCTTTGTCGAGACGATATTGCTGAGCTTCATATTTATATAATGTCTAGTGTACGCATGATTTCCTAATGAGCTTTGTCAATAGACAATGTTAAGCTTCATTTCATACGATGTTGAGTTTATGCATGATTTCTTGTTGAGCTTTGTCACTAGACAATGTTAATCTTCGTATTTATATGATGTAGAGCATTGCATGTTTTGGGAGAAGAGTCTAGCACCGAGCAGGCCAAGGGTCGACCCTATGCCCCATAACTATGCGCCAACGTAGGATGATTCTATTATATATTGGGACCTCCTTGTGAGCTATCCCTGACCCGATTGGCCCTTTGAGCTTGATATTGATATCATGGTAGCGTCCCTAGCCCTGGAAAGGTTTTGGACGGCTTTGCCCACTTGAGTGTAATAGTCGGGACCACGTAAGCTCTATTGTGGTATGTCGGTAAAGTGACGAGTATCCCACTGTCTATATCATTCGAGTTGCATATCCATTATTCATGATGATTATCTTATGCATGCATGTTTGAAAAGAAAGGTGTCACTCATTGTTCAGCTTTTGATATAAATGTTATGATTTATCTTTGAGTCATTCGATTTAGTCATGATGTTCTAAGGCCATGCATGTCCATATATTAAATAAGAATGATTTCATAATGAATGCTTGAAGATATTTTCTTATCCTTAAAGGCTATAATATATGTATGACTTGTTTTGAAAGACTATTATTTCTCTAGCGATTTTACTTACCTTGCATACTCGGTACATTCCATGTATAGATTGCATAATTTCTATGCTGCATCATAGGATCGGGTTCTCAAGTTTAGCCCCGTTTGTAGCCGCCTATCAGAGTTAGCATTTTCTTGCTTGGTGAGTCCTCATCCTCCGAGGACTAGACTTTCAGTTATTTTGAGTGTATTTTAAGTTTCAGTATTTCTAAGTTAGTGGGGTTGTTGTCCCATCAGCTCGTCCAGATAGAGGCTTATCAGACTTAGAAATGTATTCAGCTTCAGATGTTCATTCTGTTGTTATGTTAAGTTAGACTTCCGCTGAGTTTATATTCATGTTTCCTTCATGTTTATTGAATGAGTTAGTGAATGCTTATGCCATGGGTTTACTTGGGGTCTCTCGGAGTCCCTTTTCCCGTGTCTATGATCTGGGTGTACTCTTGGGTCGTGACACAAGGAGCTCTGAAAGACTCCAAGTCGACCCATGACATGAACATTCCTCTAACTTCATATCATTGAAAGAGGAAAACTTAACATATGATATAGAGAAAGCATAAAGATAACATAGCATAGCATGATAAGCGGTACGGACTGAACACATAACAGCGGAGTACTACATATAGTCTGAAAGCCTCTAATGTAACAGATGGGTTGATGGGACAACAACCCCGACTAACATGGCCAATTGAAACTAAAGAAACATCAATATCTGAATCAAATGGTCCTCGAGGATGAGGACTCACCAACAAGCTGGATGCTAAACCCGTGACAAGCTAATGACGATGCTGGATCTGATGAACGGAGCATGTATAATAAAATGATACAACATAGGATATGCGGTCAGTATGTGGAATGTACCGAGTATGCAAGGTAAGTAAAACAGACATTTAAAAATACATACAAGCACATAAATGATCATAAGAGAGGGACAACATGCTCGTATCATAAATATCATAAAATAACATAAGGCTCAAGGCTTTCAAATCATTCGTAAATCATTCATTATCATAGTCATAAGAGAAACTTTATTAAGTCATTGCTTGAGCCAATAATATAATCATAAAAATGCATAAACATGTGGAACAATGGGAGGACTCATCATAACTGACACCATCATGGTAGAGCCTTTCATGATGCCCCAACTATCTCATTAAAATTGGCAGAGTTGCCCCTTGCTTGCCACGTGAGGGACGTGCATTATGTGATATCACGAAAGAGGGGATCAATATCATCATAATGTATCATTATAAACCCACTGTGGCATGTGGTTATGAGACACCGACATAGTCCTTTGAGCGTCAGGCTGCTCGGTGCTAGACACGGCTCCTAAAAACATGCACATTAGGGTCATATGTACATCAATAACATCATTAATTAAGATTCATGGCTAAATTAACATTTATCATTCATTGATCCCCATTAAACATGATTATCCAAGAATCAAAGGCCCTTTAGTCGGCCAACATCATAAATCGATAAATCATGAGATCCATTTTGTGAATCGTAAATCATTCTTGAACATGTGGCCATTGCCCAATACTTTAACATGCTTGAAAATACTCAATTCCTTCCAAAACATGCTTATAAATATAGGTAACTTGAAAACCTGCTTTTCATTATCAATAATTCATAATACTTGAACATTCATCATAAACTTTGACTTTTAGGAACTTTTCATAAATGGAAAATTTGATTTATAAAATTTGAGACATGATTTTTGATGAAAAACAACATAAAACTTGCCCATAATTTGTAATTCAATAATAATAACTCAATTAGATCAAACTCATGTAAAGAAATCAAATTTTTATGTATTAGGTAAAAACCCAACAAATGTTAGATAGGAATTTTCATAAATTGAAAGATATTGGGAATGGGTGTGAAAGGATTCACCCATTCATAACCTTATATACCTGGGGAAGTCAATTCTCACCACTCTTTGAAAGCCCAAAGGAAATTAATGAAGAAAACCTTGAAGAAAAGCTTGATCACCTCCTCAATCCTTCAGCTTTGCATGCATGAGAATGAATTGGCCTAGGGTGGGCTTTACCCTCATTAAACACTTATTTTAGATCCTTAAAGGACGTAGTTTCGGACCTTAGAGCATAGGAATGACGAAAATACCCTTAATGAAAAATCCAGAAAAATCTGCCCTGGCGAACTAATAGATGGACTAACGGATCATTCGAGGATACCACGACTCGTGGTATCCATCCGTTGTCTACATCGTGAAAACTCCTGATCTCAGATTCGGGCCCATGACTCGACTGGATGGGTCATCATTTTAGGCAACGGGTCGTTACATCGTATGTTGTTTCCTCCTTCAGGTCCTACACTGATTCTTCCAATGAGCCGCACCATGACTTATTACATCCTCTAACGAGTCGTGGTTTCCTTCTGTTATATAGACTGGAAATACATAGATATCCCATCCCACGACTGGTGACCACGACCCCATAATTCTCAGGTCTGATCATGGTATGACCCGTTATTTCCCTTAAAGCTGATACCCAGTTCTCACCACGACTCATAGGAATGACTCATTTTATCACACAACGGGTTGTTACTTCACCCGTTGGTACCCACTGAGACCAAACCACAACTTCCCACGACTGTTTCCCATGGGTTGTTGGTTAGACCAATGATCTGTTGGGTTGTCCGTTCTGTGGGATTTTTCCTCATTTCAGCCAACTTCCATTTTTAAATCCTGGGTCTAATTTCAGCACTTACGGGGTATTATACTGTACTTTTTGCATTGCCTCGTGAACCGAATTTGGGCTTGTCAAAGAGGCCTCACCAACTTCAAACCACCCTATAGGAGACCTACACCTCCTACCATACAAAGCCTCGAACAGGGCCATCTGGATACTGGAGTGGTAGCTGTTGTTGTATGCAAAATCGATGAGAGGCAAGCGATCATCCCAACTGCCCTTGAAATCGATCACGCACACCATCAACATCTTCTAGGGTCTGAATAGTCCGCTCACCTTGTCCATCTATTTGCGGGTGAAAAGCTGTGCTGAACTTGACCTGGGTACCAAGTCCCTTCTGAAAGGACTTCCTTAAGTGAGAGGTGAACTGGATACCTTTGTTTGAGATAATGGATAATGCCACCCCATGAAGTATGACTAACATCCGAATATAAAGCCTAGCATAGTCCTCAGCTGAATCTGTAGTTTTAACTTAGAGGAAGTGTGCTGACTTAGTCATCCAATCTACTATCACCCAGATGAGTCATGTTTCCGATGAGTCCGAGGTAGACCCATAATAAAATACATATTTATTTCTTCCCACTTCCATGTGGGTATGCTGATATCTTGAGTCATACCTCCCGGTCTCTGGTTTTCTACTTTTACTTGCTGGCAGTTTGGGCACTTAGCTGCAAATTCAACGATGTCTCTTTTCATGCCGTTCCACCATTAAATATCCCGTAAATCATGGTACATCTTAGTAGAACCAGGGTGGATGGAATGTCTCGAACTGTGTGCTTAAACTAGTATCAGTACGCACAATCTACCCTGGTAACGGAGTACACCATCTCCCCCTAGGGAGAAAGCCCCCACTTCTTTTTTGTGAATCGCCTCCTTCAGTTTCAACAGTATGGGATCTTCATCTTTCCTTGGCTTAACCCACACTACCAACGAGGAACCGGATCCACTCGACACAACTACTCCACCCTCAGCAGTATCAACCAACTATACTCCCAACCGAGCTAATCTATGGATATCCTTTATCATCTCCTTTTTGCCTTCCTCAACACGAGCCACACTCCCCATAGAGACTCTGCTTAGGGAATCAGCCACCACATTGGCATTGTCTGGGTGATACAGCATGCTCATGTCATAGTCCTTCAATATGTCTAACCACCTTCTCTGACAAAGATTTTGGTCTTTCTAACTGAACACATATTGAAGGCTCTTGTGATAAGTGAAAACATCCACGTGAGCCCCATACAGGTAGTGTCTCTATATTTTCAACGCAAACACCACCGCAGCCAACTACAAATCAAGAGTCGAATAATTCTTTTCATGAACTTTGAGCTTTCTTGAGGCGTAGGCTATCACCTAGCCTCGCTGCATCAGAACACAACCGAGTCCAATTCTGGAAGCATCACAATACACTAAGAACCCATCTGTTCCTTCTGGCCAGATCAACACTGGAGCGGTAGTGAATCGAGTTTTTAACTCCTGGAAACTCTTCTCACACGCATCTGGCCACTAATATTTCACCTTCTTCTGAGTCAGCCTAGTCAGAGGAGATGCAATAGAGGAAAATCCTTCTACAAATCATTGGTAGTAATTGGCTAGACCAAAGAAACTCCTGATTTCAGTTGGGGAGGTAGGTCTAGGCCAATCTTTCACCGCTGCTATCTTTTGAGGATCTACCTGAATACCCTCACTCGAGATCACGTGACCAAGGAAAGTCACAGACTTTAACTAGAAGTCGCATTTGCTAAACTTAGTGAACAACTGGTGATAACTGAGCGTCTGATGCACTATTCTCAGGTGATTATCATATTCTTCCTCATTTCTAGAGTATACTAGAATGTCGTCGATAAATAAAATGATGAAAATATCTAGATACTTCTTGAAGACTCTGTTCATTAGGTCCATAAAATCTGCGGGGGCATTTGTAAGTCCAAAGGACATAACCACGAACTCATAGTGACCATACCAAATCCTGAAAGCTATTTTAGATATGTCATACTCTCTAACTCTTAGCTGATGATACCCCGATCTGAGATCAATTTTGGAGAAACAACTGGCTCCCTGAAGCTGATCGAACAAGTTGTCAATCTTGGGTAAGGGATACCTATTCTTGACTGTGTCTTTGTTTAACTGAAGGTAATCAATGCACATCCTAAGGGTACCGTCTATCGTTCACACGAATAGTATTAGATCACCCAGGGAGAGATGTTGGGTCTAATAAAACCTTTATCAAGAAGGTCTTTTAGCGCTCCTTCAACTCCTTAAAGCTTAGTTGGAGCCATTCTGTAAGAAGGGATGGAGATGGGCTGAGTATCTGGGAGAAGGTCTATACTGAAGTCTATTTCTTGCACAGGAGGGACTCTGGGAAGTTCTTCGGGAAACACATTAGGGAAATCGCTGACAATTGGGACCGACTGGATAGTTGGGGTCTTAGAGCTGGAATCTTTGACATGAACTAAATGATAAATGAACCCTTTGGAGATGAGCTTCCTAGCCTTAAGGTAGGAAATAAACCAAACCTTAGGCGCTGAACTACTGCCCGTCCACTGTAAAGCTAGCTCATTAGGGAATTGAATCCTGACGACCCTAGTTCTACAGTTGATTGAGGCATAACTGGAGTGTAACCAATCCATGCCGATAATGAGATCGAAGTTAACCATGTCTAACTCTACAAGGTCACCTGAATGACTTTATTAAGGTTGAGACTGGGAAATTTTTACACATCTGTCTGGCTCTAACTGACTCGCCAACTGGGGTGGAGACTGAGAATGGTTTTTAGAGGACCTCTGGACCGATATCAAACTGAATTGATACATAGGGAGTCATGAAAGAAAGTGTGGCCCCTGGATCTAGTAGGGCATACACATCTAGATTAAAAAGGCGTAACATACCCATGGCCACATCAGGTGAGCTCTCCTGATCCTGACGGGAAGAGAATGAAAATGGTTTTGTGCTGGCCGCCATCCGTACCTGAAGTGTTGGCCTGCGGAGCTGGTCAGCCTGATAGAGATGCTCAAATAGTGGATGGTGACCTCTCCCATCCTGCTGACGGACATTCTTTAAGCCGATGACCAAGCTGTCCACAATCAAAACAACCATCTCGATCCTTAAGACTCTCTCCTGCATGGTTCTTGCCATACTTAGGGAAAGTTAGGTAGCTGTAGTGATTGCTGGCGCCCTGACTCTAGGATTGTGAGCTAGATGCTCCACCCCTCCGATCCTTGCATGAACGAAAAGTAGGGGTGCTAGCTAAACTGCGTGTTGGAGCCCTCTGCTACTGCTACTACTGCTATGGGCGGCTAATATCGCTAGATCTTTGATGGCCTTAATCTGACTGGCCGATTCTCTCCCATTTTTTCTCCCTCTCCAAATCTTTCAATTTTTCTGCCTCAATTTGTTGGGCATGAACTATGATACTGGAGAGATCGATGTCCTTAATAAGCACTGCTGTCCCGCACTCCTTAAGGACCAAATTTGAAACTCCATTCATAAGCTTCAACATGTGAGTCCCTGGCTCGGCTACCATCTCTAGAGCATATTTAGACAACCTGGTGAACTCCTGTGCATATTCTTCTACTGTTCTGCTTCCTTGTTTCAGATTCATGAACTCCACCACTTTCGCCTCCCTGAGCTCTCGAGGGAAGAATATATCTAGGAAGGCTGTAGTGAACTCCTCCCATTCCACCGGTCTTGCTCCTACTGGCCTCCCCTCCTTCCATTGCTCGTACCAGATCTGGGCTACCCCTTTCAACTGGTACACAACCAAGTCGGCACTCTCCGAGGAACTGACACCCATAATCTGGGTGATCTTTCTAATCTCATCCACGAACTCCTGTGGGTCTTCTCCCACCTTAGACCCGTGGAAATCTGGAGGGTTCATCCGACTGAAGTCCCGCACTCAGGCAGCTTATGTGGACCCATTATTGTTGATCGGAACCACCTATTAGTTCACCTGGTTGGTAATTGCCTGAGCGAGCAACTGGATAGCCGCCCTGAACTCTATAGCGGACATTGAGTCATCCTGAGGGGCTGCTGGAGCTGGTGGGGTAGGTTGGTGAGCTTTACCGACCCTTCTTCCATTACCACGTCACAGAGGCATAATTCACTTAAACGAAACAAAGCACAAGTTAGGAGAATGATTCTGGAATTGAATTTCAACGCACGATAAAGAGTATGAACAAAAGGGAATTTTCCTAATAACATCTCGTAGCCTCCCATTATAAGTGTGGCATGCTTCACGCCCATGAAAGGGGCTCCACTCAATGCGGATTTTAGACATCCGAGGATACTCTTAACCTAGTGCTCTAATACCAAGTTTGTTGATCTTGGGCAAATTTATATGCCCAAGTGATACTCAAAAGTACCATTTTCGCCTTGTTAATCTATCAATTTGTACACATTTTCATGTAATAGGTAATAAAATGTGAATTTATACTAACCAACATGATTAGCATTGTTTTGCAGGTAAAATATGATTTCGGGAAGCTAAAATGCATGTTGGAGGATATCAGAGTTGGACTTGGATGCGAGCAAGGGGAAAGGCATTGGACAGCATGAATTAAAGGGGCTCCGCGATGGAGCCGTGTCACGCTGCCATCGCGGAAGCATTCTGCCTGGAGGGTGAAAATTCACCAAATTTCCAGTGGAGGTCCGCGTTTTCTCGGTGGCACGGAGCCAGTGCTCCGCGATGCACGTCGTGCCACGTTGAGCTTGAATTCCCGGGCCCCCAGTTCCAGTGAGGGTCCGCGTTCGTGCCGTGTCACGGAGGCAGTGCTCCGCGATGCACTCCGTGACACGTTGCTCATTATTCCAGGAAAAATTCCCAGCAGTATAAATAGAACACTTAAGTTCATTTTTCATAATTCAGACTTGGTGGAGCAAGGACGTGGGTTACAGGCAGTTGAGGGACGAAAAGTTCAGGGTTTTTTCTCTCTTTCTTTCTTCTTTAACTCAATTGTTTGTATGATTAACACTCGTTTTATGATGATTAATCCACAAATGAGTGGCTAATTCCCTTCCTTGCTGAGGTTGTGAATAATTATGATGAAATTTGATTATTGATTATCTGGTTTTTCATCTTTTTCTTCCATGTTGTTCTATTAATTCTTGTTCTTACTGCATTGGTGTGTGGCCTACATTAATGTACATCTAAAAAATCCGATTTCACTCGAGAGAGCACGAAATTGGAAAGTTGTTAATTAATAGGATATTGTTCTTTACTTGATTTGGGAAAATTGAGTTTTGATGTGCATTCAGGATAGAAATATACCGGAAAGTCGTATTAGTCAATTTAGGAACCGAAATCGTATGGCTAGAACATGAATTGCATTTGATCACAGAAATGTAGACGGATGGTTCATGATTCTTAAGTGAGGTTAAATACGAGAGTTTTAATCTCTTGGCAAATGTTCTTGGCTAGCAACAGGAAGAAAAGATTAACCAATTTATGATGATAATCAGTTTCATTACATGTTCGTTTAACCTTACCATGCTCTTATCCATAGTTCAGATTCAAAGTAGATAATTGTTCTTAGTTTTAGTGTAAAATTTATCAAACAAACTATCAACTTTTTGGTTACGTTGTTGTCAGCATATTTAGAAGTAAAAATATAGTATACTTGAGCAAATTGCACTTAACCCAAGTCTCTGTGGGATTGATACTTGGCTTACTAAAGCCACGTACTACTTGTTCGACCACGTGCACTTGCGTGTCGTTTTATATATACCCATATAACCAACCGAACAAGTTTTTGGCGTCGTTGCCGGGGACTTGGCAATTGGTGAATTTGTTTTAAGTGTTAATTTACTATATTTTTTTTTCCTTAAGTGTTGACAACTTGGTCTTAGCCTGTATTTTGCAGACTTAATTGCTGTGAACACTGGTTGTACGGGCAGTGTTAGTGCCCGAAGAAGCAGCAGCAAGGCTGGTTCGCGAGGTGGCAATCCCACATGCCAATAATGTTACATCAAGTATCCGCAAACCAGAGCCGGGAGGGAGATTTGAACTGAAACAAAATATGGTGCAGTTGTTGCACACAAGCGGGCAATTTACCGGTCTCCCTCATGAAGATCCACAACAGCATCTCCAAAATTTTTTGGAGATAAGTGACACTTACATACCCGCTGGAGTGTCACCAGACTCTGTTCGGCTTACATTATTTCCATTCTCATTACTAGGAGAAGCCAAGAGGTGGTTGAAAGCTGAGCCACCAAATTCTATTTCAACGTGGGATGATCTTGCACTGAAGTTCTTGATAAGGTTTTTTCCCTCAGGTAAAACAGCAAGACTTAGAAGTCAAATTCTAAGTTTCAAACAGAGGGAAGGAGAAAATTTATATCAAGCCTGGGAGAGATTTAAATCCATGTTGCGGGACTGTCCTCATCATCATCAGTCCAATGAGGTGTTGGTGCACACATTTATTGAGGGTTTGGAACCCCATACCAAAATATTGCTAGATTCAGCAGCTGGAGGGCAAGCGTTGGAAAAGACTTATGAGGAGTTGTATACCTTGTTGAACCGGATTTCACAGGGCAATCCAGAATGGAATGCTGATTCATCACGAGGTGGGACAAAGAAAGCAGCAGGAGTGCTTGAAGTGGATGGGTTTACAGCTATCACTGCACAGATAGCTGCATTGCAAAATCAATTGAACAACCACTTCAACAACATAACCTTGAACCAGCCTCAAGCTCCAGTTAATGCAGTTCAGCAATTGTGGTGTGAAGTGTGTGGAAGCAGTGAGCACTCAGCTGAGTGCTGTGGAGCCAATCCTGACTCGGTAAACTTTGTGGGTAATGCACAAAGAAATCACCAGTAGTATGGTAGTAGCTACAATTCAAATTGGAGGAATCATCCTAACTTCTCATGGGGTAGCAACAACCATCAAGGCCAAAGTTCGGGTCAGGGTGTGCAAAGGAATCAAGGAGGGAAACAGAACTACCAAGCTCAATTCAGAAACAACAATGCACCTCCTCCACCACCATCACCCAGCATTGAGGAGATGTTCAAGACCATGATAGCTAACCAAGCTCAATTGCAGGCTGACTATGTGAAATTGGCAGCCGAAGTGAAAAACAATCAGTTAGCTACCAAGGATCTTAAGTATCAATTTGGGCAATTTGCTAGTGCCCAAAATACAAGACCTAGAGGAGGACTGCCAAGCGACACAGATCTGAAT
Source organism: Datura wrightii (assembly GCA_035772735.1). Classification (NCBI taxonomy): domain Eukaryota; kingdom Viridiplantae; phylum Streptophyta; class Magnoliopsida; order Solanales; family Solanaceae; genus Datura; species Datura wrightii. The sequence continues at coordinate 41,957,025 of JASDFA010000003.1, forward strand.
CCCAAGCAGGTAAATGCAGTGACCACAAGGAGTGGTTTGCAGCTGAAGGAGGTGGAACCAGAAATACCACCTTAACATTCGGGAGCGGCAGAAGTTGAGGGGGAGCAAAGTTCGGAAAGGGGGAAGACCAAAGAAGCTGAATCAGAAAGACCTCCACCCCCATTCCCTCAACGACTCAACAAACACAAGGAGGAGGCGTGTTTCAAGAAATTCATGGAGGTGCTTAAACAGGTACATGTTAATTTACCTTTTGTTGATGTCTTGCAGGGAGTGCCTAAATATGCCAAGTACATAAAGGACATCGTGGCCAACAAAAGTCGGTTGACTGAGTATTCTACGGTGGCTCTAACGGAGGAGTGCACTTCCCGTATCCAGAACAGACTGCCCACAAAGCTAAACGACCCTGGAAGTTTTACTATCCAGCTTACTATTGGGCAGAGCATCCGAGCTCGTGGATTGTGTGACCTGGGGGGGAGCATAAATTTGATGCCATCTTCGGTATTCAGAAAGTTGGGTCTAGGGAGTCCTAGACCCACAACAGTAATCTTGCAGTTGGCGGATCGATCCTTAGCTAGGCCAGATGGCATTGTTGAGGACGTTCTGGTGCAAGTTGGCTCCCTAATTTTCCCGGTAGATTTTGTCGTTCTGGACTTTGAACCAGACGCGGAAGTCCCATTTATTTTGGGACGTCCCTTCTTGGCAACCGGGAAAGCATTAATCGACGTAGCTACGGGGCAACTTACAATGTGAGCACACGACAAGGTAGAGGTGTTCGATGTGTATAAAGCACCCAAGCTCCCGATGGTGCATGAAGAACTCTCGATGATGAATGTGATTGATCATGGCGATGCTAAGCAGATGAAGGATTCCCAAGAGTTAATGGGAAGACCACCGGATAGGTGTAACCACTACTGGGGGGAGGACGGTGATCGAGAGAAATCGTCCATCACCCTAGCGGACAATTGAGCTTAAATGACGCCGAGCCGCGACGGTAAACCAGGCGTTGCACGGGAGGCAACCCGTGAAAAAAAAGAATTTTTTTTCCTTTCATTTTGTAAAGTGTAAATAGATTTTTCTTTTTCTTTTTTTCTTGATTTATTACAAAATTTTTCATTTTAGTTAGTATTTTTTATTTTTAGTTAGGTGAAACCTATAATTCTAACCAATTTTGTTTAGTGAGATGATTTTTAGGTCAAACGGAGGAAAATGTGCATGGAATCGCGAAGGAAAAGTCGAGGTATGAAAAATTAATAAAATGTAGAAAACAGTGAGCTGGGGCGATAGCTCCGTGTCACGGAGGAGGACCTCCGCGTTACCCTCCGTGACACGTTGAGGTATAACCCGAAAATTTTAAAAATTTCCAGAATGCTATCGCGATGGCTCCGTGTCACGGAGGCAGTGCACCGCGATGCACTCCATGACACGTTGCCGTGTATATCACGACAGGTCACACCGGGTTGCCGGGTGACCCGAGTATTTTTCTACCCTTTTAAACCCCGAAACCTCCCCTTTTCCCCTCATTTTCAATTTCCTCCGCGACCGAACATCCCAAAACCCCTCCCCCACCAACGTGCCACGGCTTAAGGCAACAAATTACCAACTTTTCTTCGATTCTTCAACTTCAAGGTATGTTTTCCGATTCCCTCTCAAGTTTTTGTCGATTTTCTTCGAAATCAAGCATGGGAGGTGAGCTAAATTACTCTAAGTCGAAATTAAGCATGAATTCGAGTTATTTGTTGATTGATAAATGTTTGGAATGTTGTTATGATTGTTTGAAATTGTCGATTGCATAAATTAATCGAATTTGATTGATAAATTCTTCTAGGGCTTGTTGTTGAATTTAAAGTTGGACATGTGTTGAAATAGTGAATTTTATGTCGGGTTGTACGTGTTGAATGAGATGAGTCGTTGTACAAATTGTTAGGATGTTAATAGACGACGAATTCTCGGGTTTGGGGCAAATGTTGAAATTTCTTCGAATTTGGTTAGTTGGATAGGTTCATGTACATAATTTTTGTTGTGTTTTTGTTTCTTTGTTTTTCTTTGCTAAGTGCGATGGTTAAAATGCTAGCGATGGTAGTGATTGTGATTAGCTGTACGAAGTCTGAGTAGTACGCAGAAGTTATACCGTCGAATTTTCTTTTGAACGCACTAAGCATAATTGTATAGTTGGTTGTTTTGTGTAAATAAAGTTATTCTTGCCGTATTGTTGTAACTGTAGCTAAGGACTAAGTGTGGGGTAACTTAGCGTACCCCGACCTTAGCCGAAGTTAATATTTATTTAGCTTAACATTGAGCTTGTTGACTTGGGTTGACAGGTAAAATGGCAAGCCGGCAAGATAAAGGGAAAGGTGCATCAACTTTAGGCACCGGAAGGAAGAGACTCAAACTGGGCACAGCAGTCCCAGCTGCACCAGCAGTTCCATGTGGCCAGCGCCGCCAATATGGAACAAGATGGGTGACGGACGAGGGGAAAAAATGGTACGCAAAGCACAAAGAGAACAAATATTTCCCTGAGGAGCATATAGCACGGGAGCCATTGGGACAAGAGTTCCCCAGGATGGTTCATCGGATCGAAGCAGCTGGGCTCAATTTCATATTTGAGGAGCCCAAGGAATGCAATTTGCACCTTGTTCGGAAGTTCTATGCTAATTGGAACCCGTCAATTAGAAGCCACACCATCAAAATTAGAGGGCAGATAGTCACTATGGAGCCCCACCAGCTCAATGCCATCATAGGAGCGCGGGACACAGACGCCCACGTCCTCCGACAGCTGAATATTACCCCACCGTATGCTGACATCAGACGCACATTGTGTGGGGCCCGATCTACAGCTAGATGGAGTAGGCACAAGGAAAGGGGCTACCACCAGACTCTGCCATATTCACAAATGAACAGGGAAGCCCGAATCTGGCTGAAGATAGTCTGCTCTTGCCTCATCCCGGGGGTACATATGACTGATGTAACCTGGGACCGTGTTTGCCTGGTGTACGCCCTGATGAAAGGGCTGGAAATCAATGTCAGGGCGGTTATTATATCCGCCATGAAGAGAGCCCGGTTGCACCAGGGGCACAGGTATGGTTTTGGTGGACTACTCACCACCTTTCTCAGGGGCCTCGATGTTGAGGAGGAGGCCCTCAATTATATCCCGCAGTTGGAACGGCGGGCCTTGGATGTTACCAAAACTAAGGCTCCCGACACCACCCACGGGCCAGTGCTGACACTTGGCGAGCGACATGCTCGTGATGACCAGTACATGGCGCGGATGTATGGGATATAGATGCTCTAGCTCAGGATAGGTGGAAGGCCAGCGATGGAGGAGGAGCTATGGCAGCTCGAGCTAGACTACCCGTTTGGAAAAAACGCCAGGGCTCTATGCCGAGTAGGGCCAGCATTTGTAGAGCCCACAGACGATGACGTCCCCACGGACGAGGAGACACGTCGGGAGGACTCCGATGTGGAGTCTGATGATGACGCCGGAGGTGACTCGGACATGGGAGATGAGGCAGCAATACCCGACGAAGAAGTGGAATACTTTGATTGATCAGGGAGTTCCACCACCCAAATTTGTGCTATTTAATTTTTGTGAACACTGGGGACAGTGTTCGGATTAAGTGTGGGGTGGGAGTAGTTAGGTGCTGGGCTGGGCTGTTTTGTTTGTATGTTCTCCTCTGTTATTTTGTATGTTGTGTGTCCCTGTGTTTGTGAATTTTCAAATTGTTCTATATTTGTAAATATTCGTGAAATTGTTGTGTGTTGTTGAATGGTTGCTAGCTGATTCTGACTCTGTACATATTTTAGTTATCGAAATGATTGATATTTTTAAAATTTTTAAAAATATTTTGTACATATTTAAAATATTTTGTAAATAATTTTTTTATCGAAATGATCGATATTTTGCAACTTTTTCAACTTTTAAATTTTGGGTTTCTCGGCGTTTGTTTTTGGTTCTTTTACCGAGAATGGTCCCATTGAACCGAAGTCATAGTTAGTGACCGTTCCCTATGATGGATGGATGACGACCGTCTTAAGGGAAATGTAGTCATTAGGAGTAGTTTTTTTCAATTATTTCTCAGTTTTTTACTTTGGTGGATTGCATCCCGAAACCTGTAGTTACTATGTGGTTGCTTAATTTTGGTTGCGTGTTGTACATGATATTCAAAATGCAAAGGTGATTCGTATGAAAGCATGTAATTTTGTAAATATGTTGAGATACCTAGGCTGTAGAGTTCGATTCAGTGTGATTGAGGCTTAATGTTTGAATTCATGTAATTAGCTGATTGATGAGTCTGTGAATACATCTTGAATCGAGCATGTGCATAAAGTGTGAAGTGAGGTGTTGATATTCCATGCTATTGTGGAGTGTCTAGAACTTGCCTGGTGTGTGTACAAAACGAAATGAAGGAGGTGTATTGTAGGAAAGGATGTAGGCGTTTCTTTATTTTAACCGAGAGTTTCTATTTTTTCTTTCCTTGTCATACCCCCCTTCTTTCTGTGATTGTGTACCCTAGTCAGCCCTTTGAGCCTTTAGCCGATTATTTCTTTCTTTTTTCCAAAAGGTGTAAACCGCGCTTAATTCCTTCTTTTCATTAGCCGTAAAGTCTATACAAAACTCTTAAGCGCTTAAGAAGAGAAAATAATTTTCCCAAAGTGTCAAAGAGTGAGAATGGTGAAAAGAAAAAGAAAAGCAGAGTGAGGAAAGGAAAAGAAAAGGTTGAAGGTGCACTTGCTATAAATATACGATAATGAAGGTGCATGAATAATCTTTGTTGTTGTGTCAAGTGTGCTTAATGAAATGGGCCATACTAAAGTAAATCATCAAGAATGGGATGATGAACAAAAAAAAAGAAAGAGAGACAATGTCCATGAGTTGATGGGATGTGTTGAAAAGGCGCTTAAGGATGCTAGTGGCTATTATTGGCTAATCCAATATTTACTAGTTCCATAGCTTCCATTACAACCCATTAAAGTCCTACCTGATCTTACATTGCATTTCTTTATATTAGTGGAGTAGTACACTAAGGGCAAGCTTATGGGTCATGACATGATGCATGTGAATTCTTTTGGGAGAGAGAGTGAAATTGTTTTTACATGCCCCTGCTTGAATCTTTGTGTGTCACATGAGCAAAAAGGGGAAGATTCTCTTAAGTTGTGAGGGCACATGCTTGATGAAAGATTGATTTTCGTGTCGGATATCTTGATCAGCTGATTTGCATGAGTTTGCCGATATCGAGAGTCGATTCTTAAAGTCTAGGAAGTCTTAAGGTATTGAAGGTCATTGCATTGTTAAGACCATGCATGTTTTCTTGATGATTTGCTGTATTGAATAATCGGTATGACCGTAGCTTAAATTGTCGTGCCATAGTAGCGAGGTGGGGATTGAAATTGCATAAATTGTATGTTTGTTGTTTGAGGACGAACAAGGATTTAAGTGTGGGGTAAGTGATCTTGCGCAAATTTATATGCCCAAGTGATACTCAAAAGTACCATTTTCGCCTTGTTTATCTATCAATGTGTATACATTTTCATGTAATAAGTAATAAAATGTGAATTTATACTAACCAACATGATTTGCATTATTTTGCAGGTAAAATATGATTTTGGGAAGCTAAAATGCATGTTGGAGGATATCAGAGTTGGACTTGGATGCGAGAAAGGGAAAAGGCATTGGACAACATGAATTAAAGGGGCTCCGCGATGGTGCCGTGTCACGCTGCCATCGCAGAGGCATTCTGCCTGGAGGTGAAAATTCACTAAATTTCCTGTGGAGGTCCGCGGTTGCTCCGTGGCACGGAGCCAGTGCTCCGCGATGCACACCGTGCCACGTTGAGCTTGAATTCCCGGACCCCCAGTTCCAGTGAGGGTCCACGTTCGTGCCGTGTCACGGAGGCAGTGCTCCGCGATGCACTCCGTGACACGTTGCTCATTATTCCGGGAAAAATTCCCAGCAGTATAAATAGAACACTTAAGTTCATTTTTCATAATTCAGACTTGGTGGAGCAAGGACGTGGGTTACAGGCAGTTGAGGGACGAAAAGTTCAGGGTTTTTTCTCTCTTTCTTTCTTCTTTAACTCAATTGTTTGTATGATTAACACTCGTTTTATGATGATTAATCCACAAATGAGTGGCTAATTCCCTTCCTTGCTGAGGTTGTGAACAATTGTGATGAAATTTGATTATTGATTATCTGGTTTTTCATCTTTTTCTTCCATGTTGTTCTATTAATTCTTGTTCTTACTGCATTGGTGTGTGGCCTACATTAATGTATATCTAAAAAGTCCGATTTCACTTGAGAGAGCACGAAATTGGAAAGTTGTGAATTAATAGGATATTGTTCTTTACTTGATTTGGGAAAATTGAGTTTTGATGTGCATTCAGGATAGAAATATACCTGAAAGTCGTATTAGTCAATTTAGGAACCGGAATCGTATGGCTAAAACATGAATTGCATTTGATCACAAAAATGTAGACGGATGGTTCATGATTCTTAAGTGAGGTTAAATACGAGAGTTTTAATCTCTTGGCAAATGTTCTTGGCTAGCAACAGGAAGAAAAGATTAACCAATTTATGATGATAATCAATTTCATTACATGTTCGTTTAACCTTAGCATGCTCTTATCCATAGTTCAGATTCAAAGTAGATAATTGTTCTTAGTTTTAGTGTAAAATTTATCAAACAAACTATCAACTTTTTGGTTACGTTGTTGTCAGCATATTTAGAAGTAAAAATATAGTATACTTGAGCAAATTGCACTTAACCCAAGTCTCTGTGGGATCGATACTTGGCTTACTAAAGCCACTTACTACTTGTTCGACCATGTGCACTTGCGTGTCGTTTTATATATACCCATATAACCAACCGAACATTTGTCATGCCCCGAGTCTACACCCCGGATGGGACGCGGTACTTGGAGTCACAAGTAACCCCAAGTCAACCCCTGATCTATCATACACTGGTATTCTGAGTACACATATATAGCGGAAGTTTTTAGAATGATGACATAAAACCATAATGAGAATAAAGCTAAATCATAACATCTAAAACATCTGAACAAAACTACAAGTATGAAAACCTAGTCTGTGTTTGAAAGACACTACAACTGATAAATTTCTGGGACAAGCCCCCAGCTAACTCCAAGTCTAAATAAAAGAAAACAGAACTAAATGAAATGATATTCGTCCTCAAAGTATGAGGACTCACTAATGCTGCAACTGGAATCTTCTGAGAGTGATCTGCTAACGTGGTTGTGACTGTGATCCTGCAGTTGTATCATAAAATGATACAACATAAAAGGTATGCATGAATACTTGGAATGTACTGAGTAAGTGAGAGAAACTATACCCAAGGAATAAAAATGCTTAACTGAAAAGACATGCAATGACCAACTGAAACTGCTGAACTGAATAACTGTAGTAACTTGAGTTTGTCTAAATGACCTTGTCTAATGGTCAAGGACATGCCCTAAATCTGAGGTACTAATCGGATACATCGCACTAAATTGATCTGAACTTACTAATTTGAGACTAAACTGAGCTGACTAGTGGGGGAGTCTATAACTGACATATAACCAAGTAAGCTAGACATGGAGTCTGATGTATACACCATCGCTAGGACCTAATATACCTTGCCAGGGTATAAAAGTATGAACTGAGTGATCACGGTTCTGGGGCCATGAGGCCAATAAAGATAATTCCATAGGGGGCAACATAGTTCTGGGAACCTGGGTGAGCCGGATCCCCGGTCTGCTCGGTGATAAGTCGTACTCCCACTGGATAGTCCTAGACTGACTACAAAGACTAAGCTGATAGCTCAAAATTGGGGCCCAAGACTAAGTCAGGAATACCTATCTGGAAGCACCCTGAGAGTCTTATCGGACTAGATTCTATAACTGGGTTCTAAGAATGGTCAGAGCTGCTTATCTAGAAGCGTCGTAACCTTCTAAAGAACAAATTATAATCTGAAGCTAGGGTCTTGAGGCTGGTCAGAGCTTTAGAAGTGTGATAACCGCCTAAAGAACCACTAAAAACTAATACTATGTCTAATTCTGATAATTGGGAGGTATTACTGACACCTCGAGAATTTTATAGTTAAACTGATCAGCTGACATTTCTGGATAACATTGAGTATTCTAACATTTTGACTGAAATTAAACTGACATAAATCTGATTGAGTTTCAATACAAACTAACAATATGGGAATCTCCAACACTGATAGAATTAAGCAAATTTTGATATTTAATCACTTATACAAGACTCTAGTTTTTTTTCTACATTCAAGGACTAGGGCTAGATTCCACTTTACAAGAATAAACATCAATACAGCCACAATTTGGTGGAAAATATCTGCAATTAACATAAAATAATGTTCTACATGAATTAAACAAAGTCTAACATGAAATCTCTTCACATTCAAAAGTTTCAAGGCTAGAACTGCTAGATAAGACAGAGAAGATTTTTGGGGACACTAGAGAAGAACTATTCCCTCGTTGAATTCCCACATACTTGGTGATGGAAAACCCTGAGGATATCTTTTGAAATTCTGAGGAGAGTTTGATTGCCCTAGCCTCTTCCTTGAGTCTTTTTGAGAGAGATTCTGCGTTCTACATTTTTGAGACGATGCATGAAATTAAATAGACCATCGGTTATCCCATCTAAAACCCCTGACTAAAACCCAAAACAATGCAGTTTAGTGTCTAGAAGGTTAGGAAATTATGTAAAAACCCTTAATAAATTCGCAGGGAAAAACTGCCTGCCAGTCCAAACAAGAGACTGGACGAGTCGTGCTCGGTGACCACAACTTGTGGTCACACTCGTCGAGTACACTGCCCAAAACTCCACTTGGGTTCACCAAGGGGAACACCACGACTCGTGGTGCACCCGATGAGTCGTGGTGACCCACCCTTTAAGTCCTCTGCCTATTTTTCCTAACTTTAGCCAATTCTTGACCATGGATCACATCCCGACTCGTGGTCACCCCATTTCCAAATTTTTTTACCAAGTGCAAACTCTTCACCGCGAGTCACTTAACAAATCGTGGCCTACCCCATGATTCACAGGATGACTCGTTATGTGACCTGGTGCAAAAAATTTTATTTTCTCCATTTCAACTCCGGGGTCTAGTCTTAGGGTTTCCGGGGCATTATAGTTCGGGTCGTGATAGCTGCCCTGTCGAGATGGCCGTCTTAGAGGTATCATAATTTAAGGGGAATCAACCATCTAACATAACTGCATTAGTGGTAAGGTCATAAATCTCATAACTGAAGGACAACTGCTCACTGGACAAAATCACGTCAGTGGTAAGGTCATAAGTCTCATATATTGAATATGCCAAACGATAACTGCCCACTCGGCATACCGTGTCGGCAGTAAGGTCATAGTTTCATTTCTGAAGGACAACTGCCCACCTGATGTTCCATGTTGGTGGTAAGGCCATAGTCTCATATACGGATCCAGCCGGGCTTATGTCATGTATGTCTAACACATATGGCATAAAACGATAAATTTTAAGACTACGACCTGAATAGGCCTATTTTATAATTCATAGCTCCACATAACTACATATATCACATAAATCTTTCAAATAGCACTTATATTCACATACTCATAGACTTACATAGTTATAAGAAGGTTCAAATGACATAAAGAATTCAACATGATCTATAGATGACATTTAGGCACATTTAGGATTTGGTAACTCGAGAACCTGATGTTTATCTTAAGGGAGAGGAATTACGGAATCTCCCCTTAGACTCACATACCTAATAACATATACATGAGATAAAGGACTACTATGAAATGCATTTTCACTACAACAAGCTCATTTACCCTTACTAGCTTGCGGCATCTTTACTTAGCTTAAAATCGTATACACGTTGTCATCATGGATCTTTCACCAATTTAAATTAGCAACTAGAACATTAAACATATTTAACATCACATATATATAACATATAGTAAAGGACCAGCTTAGGGTGCCCATGATAAGGGTGCTTCAGACTCAATTTATAACTACAACACAATTGGATGTAACACGTATTTCGTCTCACACTTACTTGTTCCAAGCATGTTTAATGATTCAAACACAATGTCATGAACTTTCAGCCCTTTGAACTGAAATATACTTTCTTTAATATTAGTGTGAAGACATAGGAATATTGGCTCTTTTTGTGGTATACATTCGTTCTTGAACAAGGATAGGACGCCTTAATATACCGACGTGCTTTCTTTAGTTTATTTTTTCCTTCAACGACCAGAACTTATCCTTTTCAATTGTTTATGTTTATAACCAAGTAAAAATTCTGTTTCATGCCAATTTATCCAGCCAAAATGTCACACTCACATCAGCCACCACAGCAACACATAAGACAACATTTTAGCATAATACTACAACTTGTTCTACACACCTTTAAGGAAAGAATGAAAATAGAAACTTATCGAAATTCCATTATTAGCAACTAACATCAATATGGAGTATATTTCCGGTAACACACAACTATAAAAACCTTAAAAATGATAAGTAACCTTGAGCAAAATCCTAGATCGGTTCTTCCCTCAGGAGATGAGGGAGCTCAAGGCAGTAGTGTTTTTGAAATTGAGATAGGGGAGGATGAAATTTCTAGAGTATTCCCTTGAGTTCACTTGCCTATCGAAATATGCCCCGGAGTTAGTGACCGACCAGAGGGCGCGGCTGAGCAGATTCGTGCATAGTATAGTAGGGTATTTGGACAAGGAGTACCGGATTGCTATGCTTCACCAGGATATGAATTTCCCTCGCATAGTTTTGTACGCCCAGCAGATGAAGGTGGCACATTAGAAAGAGAAGGAGGCCAAGAGGTCCAGGACCGAGGATCATAGATTCTCTCAACAAAGGTCTGGTGGTGGGCACCGACAGTAGATAGACCAGAGGTCATTCGCCGCGGCATCTTCGGCATTGAGTGTGCCATCCAAGCCCAGACAGGATCAGAGAGGGTGAGCATCAGGCTCGAGGGGTCAGAGAAGCAGAACCACAGATTCTAGCATTCCAGCTTGTCGCAGATGTGGTCGAGGCCACACAAGCCAGTGTTTGGCAGGTTCAAGAGCATTTTATGGTTGTGGGCAGCCCAGACATATGCTCATAGATTTTCTAGCTTCGAGACAAGATTATGTTGGGGGCCAAGGCCTAGCTTCTAGTTCAGCAGCCCCTCCCCTATGCTCAGCACACCAGGAGGCATCTACTAGCACAGTTGGTGGTCAACACCAGAACAGATTTTGTGCCTTAGCCACTCGTCAGGAGCAGGAGGCCTCACTAGATGTAGTCACTGGTATGTTGAGAGTTTTTCATGTTGATGTATATGCATTGCTAGATCTAGGGGCTACCCTATCTTTTGTGACACCATACCTAACCAGTAGCTTTGGAGCCAGTCCTGATGTTTTGTCAGAGCCCTTCTCAGTTTCTACTCAGTAGGTGACTAAGTTATAGCTAGACAGGTGTATAGAGGTTGCCCAGTATCATTCCTTCATAAGGTCACCTCAGTAGACTTGATAGAGTTATCCATGATCGATTTTGATGTTATTCTCGCGATGGATTGGCTATTTGCATGTTATGCTTTCGCTAATTGTATAACTTGGTTTGTAGAGCTCAAATTTTCGGGTGAGCCAGTATCAGAATGGAAGGGTAGTTGAGTTGTGCCTGTAGGCTGATCCATTTCCTACCTTAAGGCGAGGAAGATGATTTCCAAGGGTTGCATGTATCATCTAGTTAGGGTTAAGGATGTGGAGGCTGAAACCTCGACTATCTAGTTCGTACCAGTAGTACGTGAGTATCAGAGGTCTTTCCTGATGATTTGCCAAGTGTCCCTCCCAAGCGGGAGATTGATTTCGGTATAGATCTTCTTCTCGACATGCAGCCTATATCTATTCTGCCTTACATAATTGCTCTAGCCAAGATAAAAGAGTTGAAGGATCAGTTGAAGGACCTATTAGATAAGGGTTTATTAGGCCGAGTAAGTCCCCATGAGGTGCACCAGTATTATTTGTTCGAAAGAAGGACAATTCCCTTCGCATGTGTATTAACAATCGATAGTTGAATAAGGTTACTATCAAGAACAGGTATCGTTTACCCAGGATCGATGATTTGTTTGACCACCTTCAGGGTGCTAAGTGTTTCTCCAAGATTGATCTCAGATCCGGGTATCACGAGCTCAAGGTTCGGGAGAGTGACATCCCAAAAATCGCTTTCAGGACTCGGTATGGTCACAAAGAATTTATTGTTATGTCTCTTGGACTAACCAATGCCCCAACCACTTTTATGGATATAATGAAAATGGTGTTCAAGGCATATTTGTACATGTTCGTGATTGTTTTCATCAATGATATCCTCATATACTTTCGGAGTGAGGAGGAGCATGCCACTCACTTGAGAGTAGTGCTTCAGACCCTCAAGGATCATCAGTTGTATGCATAGATCAGCAAATGCGAGTTTTGGTTGGACTATGCGGAATTCCTGGGCCATGTGGTATCGAGTGAGGGCATAAAGGTAGATTCTCAGAAGATTGAAGCGGTAAAGAATTGGCCCAGACTGGTGAACCCATAAGATATCAGGAGCTTTTTTGACTTAGCGGGTTACTACCGGAGATTTGTTGAGGGTTTCTCATCTATTTCAGCCCCTTTGACCAAGTTAACTTAGAAGGAGGTGAAGTTTCAATGGCTGGAGGCTTGTCAAAAAAGCTTCCAAGAGTTGAAGACTCGACTTACTTCAGCACCAGTGTTTACCCTACCTGAGGGTACCGATGGTTTTGTGGTGTATTATGATGCTTCGAGAATCAGACTCGGGTGTGTGTTGATGTAGCGTGAGAAAGTGATAGCTTACGCATCGAGACAGCTGAAGGTTCATGAAAAGAACTACCCGACCCATGATCTTGAATTGGCTGCGGTGGTGTTTGCATCGAAGATATAGCGACATTACTTGTATGGGGTCCTGTGGATGCATTCATGGATCACAAGAGCTTGCAATATGTATTCACGTAGAAGGATCTTAATCTTCAGAAAAGGAAGTGGTTGGAACTACTAATGGACTACGATATGAGTGTCCTTTACCACCTGGGCAAGGCTAATGTAGTAGTGGATGCACTTAGTAGGCTCTCTATGGAGAGTGTTGTTACACCCCGTAAATTCTTGACATTTAGATAGCCTATTCGCATGTTGGTTAAGAGTTTTGGAATACCACACATGCTAGAAAAAGGCCCGGGGAAAGACCGGACCAGCGCCACATCGAACCATCGCAAGAGGAGGCTGGGTTCACCTCTGCGATGGCCAATGTGCCACGGAGGTAAGGTTCAGCCCCAACTATATAAAGCCCCCACTTCATTTTAAATTCATTTTATGTTATAATTTCCAGCAGAAATGAAGGAAAATAGAGGACGACGAAGAGTTTCTTTGAAATTCTTTCCGTTTATGCTATTAAACGCGGTCCAAACTCGAATTAATCTTGGGTAGTGAAGTATTAAGCTGCAGGGAGCATTCCTACGGAGTTAGTTTCATGAATCTGGGCTGGCTAATCGCCGTCTCACCGAGCTAAGGTAAGTGGAATTGCTCCAAATTAGTGTCAATATACTCCTAACCCTAAAGTGAGTATTTCTTCCTTCTGGACTTGCGAGAAATAGCGAGTTTTCGGCTTTTTTCTGATAAGTCAAAGTTTGGGCTATATATATATTCAAAGTAGCATTTTCTTCTGGAATATTGATGAATTTAGTTCTAATTGCTATGAATGTGAATATAGTTGGAAGAAATACCTGGATATTGGTCGAGTTACGCCAGTTAGCCAAGAAGTCAATAACTAAGGTATGTAAAGCTAGTTTCTTCGCAAGCTAGTAATTCTAGTATAGTAAAATAGAATAAATTCTAGAAGGAAGTTCCAAAAGCCGAGCATTAAGTATGTTTGTATTATTATGTCATATCCAGAATAAAAGTCAGTAAATCAGCCTCAAACAACAAGATCTTATCCCAGATTTAGTTTAATTCAGCAAGAGATTCAGAATCGAATATCAGAACATGGATAGTATTTTTAGATTTAATATACATGTTATATGTGATTACTGTTGCTTGTTGAGACTTATTTGTGATATGTGGGCACCCTTAGAGCTTCCTTGCTGCCCCAGGGTTAATAACTGTGTCGACTCGGCCGCCAGAGGGTGAGGATACGTCACTCCAAGGAGTGGCATGCCGTCCGCAGTAGGACGAAGATGGGATGCAACATTCCCCATAGCAGGCTGATCAGCATTATAGCATACCTTGTCGAGCGCTTGCCGCCAGGGGACAAATTACAGATTACAAATACAGATCTCATATTACAGTTATAGGAGTCCTCCGGACTTAGATACAGTTATAGTCAGGGGCCCAGAGAGCCCAAGCTGCATACCCAGGGGGCCGGCGGGGTGCTCGTAGTTATTAGGTGAGTGGAGTGAATTTATTTTTGGATGGTTTGACCCGGGTAGGGGTATATAGATTGCGTGTTGATTGGAACCTTCCGGCTTATGGGGGCAGGTATAGGTCCTTGTATGCTATATATATATATATATATATATATATATGTTACTTCTTAAGTTGATAAATAGCAGGACGCCTCATCGACAGGTATGATTCTTATCTTCTTTCAAGTACAGTTAAGCTCGGTACAGATTATGCTATTCCAGATAGTTTTATCTATCCTCTATCATTTCAGTAACTACCAGTTTACTGTTATCTTTAGTTATATTCAGTTTTGCTTTGCATACTCGGTACCAGTGGTACTGACGCCCGTTTGGGGGCGCTGCATTTCTTGCCTGCAGGTACTCATAGACGAGGAGCTGATCCCTCATAATTCCAGCCAACACACAGAGTCATCAGCTCCTGTCATCCAGAGCTTCACAGCTATAGGTTTTTCTCTTTTGTTGTACAGTACGGGTAGGCCGGGGCCCTGTCCCGACCATTTTATCAGTATTCTTAGAGGCTTGCAGATTGTATATTCCCTATGGTTAGCTGTACTGGTCGTGTGAGGCCGTGTGCATGTTTTAGTTTGTCTATGATGGTCGTATGGGGCCTTATTCAGTTGGTAGTGGTGATCTTGTCGGTCACGTAGCAGTTTAGCACTTGTTTTCTTGATTCAGAAATAATTAGACAGCATGGTGGCGTTGTCGGCCCGCATAGGTTCCCTATTGATTCAGTTGTTCTGGGTAGCTGTTGTTTTCTTACAGGTGGCTATAGGCCTAGTCCGCCAGAGGCTGTATTTACAACCGTTATATAGCCCGTTGTTTTCTTGAATCCAAAATTAGAGCCAGCCTGGCACCAGAAGTACTTAGGCTCAACTAGTCCAATAGTCCGAGTCCTAGTAGGGCACCTGGTGCCAGTCATGCTTCCTAAGGCGGGGCATGACCAGTGTATCCCACGTGGATGAGGGAAAGAAGGAATTGGTGAGAGATGTCCATCGACTTGCGAGGTTGGGAGTTATATTGGTCGACTCTACCAATGGCGACATTGTTGTGCAAAACGGATTAGAATTGTCCTTGGTAGTGGATGTGAAAGCTAGGAAAGATGCGGATCCACTGTTGGTAAAACTGAAGGAAGCCGTTCGGAGTCAAAAAGTGGAGGTTTTCTCCTAAGGGGGAGATGGTGTATTGCAGTACCAGGGCAACTTATGTGTTCCAGATGTGGATAATTTGAGAAATTGGATATTGCATGAAGCACATTGATCTAGGTGTTCTGTCCATCCGGGTGTCACCAAGATGTATCATGATTTGCGGGATATATATTGGTGGAACGACATGAAGAAGGATTTTGCAGAATTTGTAGCCAAGTGCCCGAATTGCCAGCAAGTGAAAGTTGAGCATCAAAGGCTGGGAGGCGTACTTCAGGACATTAGCATTCCTACTTGGAATTGGGAATAGATTAATATGGATTTCATTACCAGCCTACCTCATACTCGCCGACACTATGATTCTATCTGGGTGGTAGTAGACAGTTTTAGCAAGGCTGCACACTTCCTACCTTTCAAAACCACAGATTCAGCGGTTGATTATGCCAAATTGTACATCGGGGAGTTGGTTCGACTTCATGGAGTTCCCTTGTCTATTATCTCAGACCGAGGTACTCCGTTTACCTCTCAGTTTTGGCGGTCTTTCTAGAAAGGGCTTGAGACTCAGGTTAAGCTTAGCGCAGCATTCCATCCGCAAACGAATGTCTAGGAAGATCGGACAATTCAAACTCTCGAGGATATGTTGAGAGCTTGTGTGATGGATTTTAAAGGTTATTGGGATGATCACTTGCCTTTGATCGAGTTTGCTTACAATAACACCTATCAGTCCAGCATCTAGATGGCACCGTTCGAGGCTCTCTGTAGACGGAGGTGTAGGTCTCCAATCGAATGGTTTGAGGTTGGTGAGGCAGCTATGATAGGGCCAGATTCGGTTCACGAGGCTATGGTGAAGGTTTAGTTGATAAGAGACAAGTTGAAAACTGCTTACAGTCATCAAAAGCCATATGCGGGTGTGAGAAAAAGAGATTTGGAGTTTGAGGTAGATGATTGGGTATTTCTAAAGGTATCTCCAATGAATGTAGTCATGCGGTTTGGAAGGAAAGGAAAACTGAGTCCCCGCTATATTGGTCCTTACCGGGTTATGAGAAGAGTTGGTAAGGTAGCGTACGAGTTGGACTTTCCCTATGAGTTATATTTTGTGCATCTCATGTTTCATGTGTCGCTCTTGAAAAAGTGCTTGGGTGATCCAGCTTTAGTAGTCCCGGTGGATAGTGTTGGTGTAATGGATAGCCTTAGTTATTGATCTTGTGCATATTTGCATGCCCAAATACTATTTTTATACCCATGTTTTACCCATGTTGTACCTTAATTTAAGAATAATCTCATGTATTTTGTGTAATTTGTGGACATGGACTAACAAATATGATTAGCTCTCTTTGTAGGTTGAAATTGCCAATGTATGAAGCTCAATGTGAATATAATGGTCCATATATTGAAGATAAATGTTAAGGGATGGATTATGGATTATGAGACAACCTAAAAGGGACATTTGGAGTCAACTCCGTGCCACGGAGAAGCATTGGGGTTTTCAACAACGTGTCACGGAGCAAAGAATTAATTTATATAAGCAGGGGCTACCAAACATTGAACCTCCACGTTTGATCCGTGGCATGGAGGAAAATCTCCGTGATAGCCTCCTTGCCACGGAGCTGTTCCACCACAGGCCAAATTTTGCATTATTTCAGCTTAGTATAAATTGAACCCTTAGCTTCTAAAATCATTTATCACGAAATAACTTGGGGAAACCGTAAAGGAGCAAAGGGAGAAGTGAAGAACTCTACCTAGGGTTGATTATATTTCATTTTAATTTAATTAGTCTTGTAAGTACACTACTTTAAGCATGTTTTTTGAGTATTTGTATGAACATGGGTAGCTAAAACCCTTCCTCCAGGGTTGAGGCTACGTAAGATGATTGTAATTGCATGAATTCTTCTTGGTTTGAGTTTTTAGTTGTTGTTTTGTCTTACATTCTTCATTATTGTTATTTTTATGCTTTATCACCATGAAAACAAATGCGTTAAGCTTAGGTAAAAGCTTGAGAGAGTAACCCTAGGCTAGAACAAGAGAATGTAGGGAGCAAGTTCTTACTTTTATGATAGGATTCGCAATTAGGATAGAAAGTATGCCTAATTTGCCTTGCTTGGTTACTAAAAAGGGATGAGCTAGACACCAACTTAGAATTATCACATCACCACTCGTAGAAGTAGTTGTGAAGCTAATTTTGTTAAATGATTAGAGGTACGACACTCCATAATCAAGGGTGCAAACTCCGTAAACCACATCAATGTAGTTAAATTGCTCACAAATTAGGACGTCACATCCCCGCTCAATGATGTAGGCGTGAGATTAGTTTGTCGTGTTTAGAGGCTCGAAAGACTATGAACATAGCATTTTAATTAAGTGAGACAACAACTGAAGTGTTCATACTTGAACCATTGAGAATTGTAGCATTGCATGATTATTAGGCCTTAACTCTAGTTGCTCCTTATATTGTTTCTCAAGTATTTTGTGATCAACCCTAGACTTAATTATAATTTCCCAAAATTTCTATAATCAACACTTGTGAAGGTTAATTTTAACACTTGAACTTGATAATTCGCTGAATTAGTCAAGTTCCTGTGGGTTCGACATCTGGCTCTTAAAAAGGGCCACTGTATTACTTGTATGACCGTGTATGCTTACGAGTGTGTTAGGGCGCAATAAGTTTTTGGTGCCGTTGCCGTGGAACTGGCGAAGTTTAGTAAATTTTTCTATTTTTCTGTGATTTTTAATTTCCTTAAGTGTGGAGAAACTTGGTCTTAGTCTGATATATTGCAGGTGACAGGTTGTCCTTGCAGAGTTGGTAAGGAATAGAGAGCTAGTGGAACCGTTGCTTGAACCTGAATGTCAACTTCTTTTACGCAGGAGGGAAGCTCTAGAGCAAAAGCAAAAGAGACTTCAGGAGCAGTTAAAACAACACCCACCAGTAGGGCAAGAGAAGTTGTTACCTGAAACCATGGCAGCCCGACCAGTTCGCGAAGTGGTGATCCCACTAGTGAAAAATGTGACCTCTAGTATCCGCAAACTGAAACTTGGAGGGAACTTTGAATTGAAATAGAATATGGTACCACCGTTACATTCTAGTGGCCTGTTCACTAGGATGACTCATGAGGTCCCACAACAGCACTTACAGAACTTCCTTGAGATTAGTGACACGTTCGTCCCCACAGTAGTGTCCGCAGATTATGTCCGACTTACCTTCTTCCCATTCTCATTGTTGGGAGAGGCAAAGAGGTGGTTGAAATCTAAGCCACCGAATTGCATAACTTCTTGGGACGATTTGGCAAAGCAGTACCTCATCAGATTCTTCCCTTCAGGAAAGACTGCCAAACTCAGGAGTGAAATATTATGCTTCAAGCAGAGGCCGGAGGAGAACTTGTATTTGGCTTGGGAGAGATTCAAGTAATTATTGAGAGACTGCCTCCATCATCAGCAGTCCAATGAAGTGCTAGCCCATACCTTTGTGGAAAGTCTGGACCCATACACAAAATTTTTACTAGACTCTGCATCAGGTGGGCACGAATTAGAGAAGACTTATGATGAGTTGTACACTTTGTTGAATAGGATTGCTTAGGGAAATCCAGAGTGGCACAGCGAGTCATCGCGAGGGGTAGGAAAGAGAACAGCAGGGGTCCTAGAGGTGGATGGTGTAAATGCCTTGGCTGCACAGCTAGCATCATTTAAGCATTAGATGATGACTCAGTTCAATAAACTGAGTATGAACCAACAACAGGGACAGGTAAATGCAGTTCAGCAAGCTCCTAGTTGGTGTGAAATCTGCGGAAATAATGGGCAAAATGAAGAATCCTGCGGGGCCAATCCTAAATCGGTCAATTTTGTTGGGAATGTTCAGAGAAACAATAAGAATTTTGGGAACAATTACAACAACAACTGGCAGAGCCACCCGAATTTTTCTTGGGGTGGAAATCAAAGTCAAAGCTACTAGTAACCTCAGTAGCAGCAGTATCAGCAACAAAACAGGCAGAATGGTGGCCAGTTGAGCAGCAACATTGAGGAGACGTTGGAGAAGATTACGGAGACACAGACCCAATTAGTAGAGAATCTGGCAAGGATGGCATCAGATTTAAAAAATCAGCAGTTGGCCACCCGCAATCTTGAGAAGCAGATGGGTCAAATAGCAGCTGCTCACCACACTAGACCGTAGGGAGGATTACCCAGTGACACAGACACAAACCCCAACCAGGTCAACACAATCAGTTTGTGGAGTGGCAGGCAAGTGGCTGATACACAACCGAAAGAGAGGAGAAATGAGGTGCAGCCGGAGTTGGTTAGAAAGGGATCATCCACTGAAAAGGGAGAGAATCAGATTGTTGTGAAACAAAATGCAAAATCATCATTGAAGCCAGCATAGAGACCACCACCACCATTTCCGCAAAGACTCAAAAAGAGAAAGGAGGAGGAATGCTTTAGAAATTTCTTTGATATTTTCAAAGAACATCACATAAATTTGCCTTTGCTTGATGTTTTGTAGGGAATGCCCAAGTATGCTAAGTACTTGAAGATGTGGTGGCCAACAAAGTCAGATTGGTGGATGTTCAGACAGTAGCACTGACTGAGGAGTGCAGACACAGGGTAATAAGCAAGATACCTGAAAAGCTCAAAAACCCAGGGAGTTTTGCCCTCCCTATACAAATTGGTAAAGCTGAGGTGATAAGAGCTCTGTGTGATTTAGGGGCAACAGTCAATCTAATGTCCCTATCTTTGTTTAACTCCTTGGGGTTGGGTCAACTGAGACCAACACGATTGACGTTGCAGCTGGCAGACAAGTCGCGAGTGGCACCATATGGAATAATTGAAGACCTTCTCATCAAAGTGGGTAAGTTCATTATACCCGCTGATTTCATTATATTGGATTTTAAAGTTGATGACAAGGTACCCCTGATCTTGGGACGACCATTCTTGGCCTTTGGAGGAGCGATTATTAATGTAAGAGTAGGGACCCTGAAAATGAGGGTCGATGATGAAGAACTCTTCCGGGTCTACCAAGAGATTAACCCACCCACACATTATAGATACCTTTGTAAATTTAGTGTGTTGTTAGAGGCTAAGGGTGGGGTGCAAGATTCCATAGGTCCACGGCCACAGGAGATGATTACTTTTCAGCCTAAATCTGATGGAGGACTTTCGTTAGAGAAGGAATTGGAGGAAGAGAGGGATAGAGTGGAGGTTGTTCCCTCGAAAAATAAAAAGAGAAGAAGATGGTTCCAGAAAGGGAACACGGGTATGAGGATGTCCTTAAAAGGATAGTCCACGTCGTGCCACGATGTAAAATCAGGCTCTGCTTGGGAGGCAACCCAAGGGTACCACGAGTACAATTTTAATTTTTTTCATTTGTGTTTATTTTGTTTATTTTCATCTTGTTGTTGCTTTTGGTGGAGAATTAAGCACAGATGGAGGGGAAGTCTGAGTACCCTTGGAGGAGGAAGCTAAGAAGCATGAAAGAGGGAAAGTGTTGGGTCGAATACCCACTTTTTCAAAAATGAAGAAAAACATGTTGTTCGCTAGGCCTAGAGGCCCCAGGGAGTAATTCTCACCCTTTTTGAATTTTAATTGGATGTTTTGGGTACATAGCATGATTCAAGTGTGGGGTGAGGGAAATTATAAAATTTTGTGATTAATGATTTCGGGTGAATTTAGTGCTTGATAGGTATTGGTTGAGGGAAAATTTTTGAGTTGAGTATGATCCCCACCCGTTGGTTTTTCTTTTTGGTTCTTTTCCAACGGGAGGCACTTTGAATTGAAGAATAAAAATTTTCTTTGTCTGTACATAGTTTTTTTTAGTCATAGTTAGGGACTATTCCCGATGATGGATGGATGACGACCGTCTTGAGGGAAAATTAGTCAATGGGTTTGGGTTCTAGAACCCGTAGCTAATTGATGGCTTGATGTTTTTGTTATGTGCTATACATGATTGTGAGATGCAAGTGTGGTTAGTGTTGAAGCATGTGAGAAGTTGTATAACTCTATTTCAGACACCTAGGCTCTTGAAAGTGACTCTATGTGCTTAAAGCTTAATTTTGAATTCTTGTGATTAGCTGAGTTAAGAGTCTGTTGAATTTGTCTTGAATTGAGCATGTGTTGTGAGTGTAAGATTTTTGAATATTCCATGCTATTGTTTAGTGTCTAGAACTTGTCTGGTGTGTATACAAAACGAAATGAGGGATGTCAATTGTAGGAGATGATTTAGGCATTTCTTTGAATGGGCCTAATTTTTATCCATCGCTTTACCTACCTTGAATGTCTCATCCTAGTTAGCCCCATTGATCCTTAAGCCTAATTTTTGTTAGATGCAACATAAGCTTAATCCTTTTCTTTCATTAGCCTTGAATTTGATCTAAAATTCCTAAGAGCTTATGTGAAATTGCAAAGAAGTTAAGGAGGGAGAAGTTGGAATGAGAAGAAAAATAGTGGTTGTGGGAGTTAAAAAAAGACTAGAGGTGCACTTTTATAAAAAAATTGAACAAGAGTTACTAAGGAGTAAAAGCAGAAAAGAGCGAAAAAGAAGATTAAAGAAAATAATTGCTTAAGTACTCCTTACTAGCAGTTTGAGTGTGCTTAATGAAATGGGGAAACAAAAGTCGAAAATGGTAGAAAAAAGAAAAAGGTGAAGTAAGAAGATAGAAATTCCTAAGGAAAGTGTGATTTATTAAAAGCACTTGGGGAAGATAGCCACTAACACTGGCCAGAATAGTACCTACCCGTACCTTAGCTTACATTACAACCCCATAAGTCCTACTTGATCTTACATTCAAACATTCCTAAAGTAGTGGAGTAATACACTAAAGGCAAGCTTATGGGTTAATATATGATGCATGTGAATTCTTTGTGTGAGTGAGTTGAATTCTTATTCATATACCCATACATGTTATAATTGGAAAACTTGCAAGTGAAAAATGGGTATTTCTCTTGTTGTGAGGGCACATGTTTGAGAAAAGATAGAATTCATGTTAGAATTCCTGATTGGCTAATGTGCAGGAGTTTTCTGTGGTTGTAGAGTTGATTCTTGAGGCTAGGAGGTCTTAACTTGGTTGTATTGGATTTGAATTATTTCATATATTATATATATAACATGCTTTATTTGAACTTGTCATGTAAATCAGTCATTGTAGCCTTAGTTTGAGTCGTCTTGCGTCAATTGGTAATTTGTGAGTCTTCCTTATGCATGAGATGTAAAGGATTTGTTCGAGGACGAACAAGGCTTTAAATGTGGTGTAGTGATCTTGGGCATATTTACATTCCCAAATACTATTTTTATACCCATGTTGTACCTTTTTTTTAAGAATAATCTCATGTATTTTGTGTAATTTGTGTCCATGGACTAACAAATATGATTAGCTCTCTTTGTAGGTTGAAATTGCCAATGTATGGAGCTCAATCTGAATATAATGGTACTAATATTGAAGATAAATGCTAAGGGATGGATTATGGATGATGATACAAGATAAAAGGGACACTTGGAGTCAACTCCATGCCACGGAGAAGCATTGGGGGGTTCAACAACGTGCCACGGAGCAAAGAATTAATTTATATAAGCAGACTACCAAATAGTGAACCTCCACGTTTTCTCCGTGGCACGGAGGAAAATCTCCGTGATAGCCTCCATGCCACGGAGTTGTTCCTCCACAGGGCAAATTTTGCATTTTTTCAGCTTAGTATAAATTGAACCCTTAGCTTCTAAAATCATTTATCATGAAATAACTTGGGGAAACCGTAAAGGAGCGAAGGGAGAAGTGAAGAACTCTACCTAGGGTTGATTATATTTCGTTCTACTTTTATTAGTATTGTATGTACACTACTTTAAACATGTTTTTGAGTATTTGTATGAACATGAGTAGCTAAAACCCTTCCTCTAGGGTTGAGGCTACATAAGATGATTGTAATTGCATGAATTCTTCTTGGTTTGAATTTTTAGTTGTTGTTTTGTCTTACATTCTTCATTATTGTTGTTTTTATGCTTGATCACCATGAAAAAAAATGCGTTAAGCTTAGGTAAAAGCTTGAGAGAGTAACCCTAGGCTAGAAAAAGAGAATGTAGGGAGCAAGTTCTTACTTTTATGAAAGGATTCGCAATTAGGATAGAAATTATACCTAATTTGCCTTGCTTGGTTACTAAAAAGGGATGAGCTCGACACCAACTTAGATTTATCACATCACCACTCGTAGAAGTAGTTGTGAAACTATGTTCAGTTAAATGATTAGAGGTACGAAACTCCATAATCAAGGGTGCAAACTCCGTAAACCACATCAATGTAGTTAAATTGCTCACGAATTAGGACGTCATATCCCCGCTCAATGATGTAGGTGTGAGACTGGTTTTCCATGTTTAGAGGCTCGAAAGACCATGAACATAGCATTTTAATTATGTGAGACAACAACTAAAGTTTTCATACTTGAACCATTGAGAATTGTAGCGTTGCATGATTATTAGGCCTTAACTGTAGTTGCTCCTTATATTGTTTCTCAAGTATTTTGTGATCACCCCTAGACTTAATTATAATTTCCCAAAATTTCTATAATCAACACTTGTGAAGGTTAATTTTAACACTTGAACTTGATAATTCGTTGAATTAGTCAAGTTCCTGTGGGTTCGACATATGGCTCTTAAAAAGGGCCACTGTATTACTTGTACCATCGCGTATGCTTGCGAGTGCGCTGGGGCGCAATAGTTATGAGGAAATTCTAGCTGCAATTTTGGATTGCCAGGTTTGGAGGCTGAGGAACAAAGAAGTAGCTTCAGTAAAGGTTTTATGGAGAAACCAACATGTTGAGGGAGCTACATGGGAAGATGAAGCGGTCATGATGGCTAAATACCCCCACCTGTTCCCTACTGGCTCAATTTCAATTTGAGGTATCAGTTTTTGCCCTAATTCTCTAATCAGTTCCATGTTCAGTTCATGTGCACAAGTTTGATTTGTGTTATGATTGTTGTATGTGATGCCTGAATTCAGTTCAGCTATGTAGTTCATTTCGGAGGTACTCATTCCATCAGTTTTTGGTATTAATAATCAATATTTGCATATGAGGATTGCTTGTTTTTGTGTTTTCTAACATTTGAGGATGAATTTTCCCAAGGGGAGATATTTTATACCCCGAGAACTCAAAGATAAGACCCGGGAGTTGAAACGGGGAAAAACAAGAATTAGGTGCTTCAATTAAAGAATGAGTCCCCACGGGTGTGGGAACGACTCGTGGTTAGACATCACAAGTTGTTCGGTCAGCCGTGGGTGAGAGAAAAGGAAAATAATAGGCGAAGTCCCCCAATGCACTTGACATGAGGCGACCACGACTTGTTAGGACTGGCAACGAGTCGTGGTATGAGCCATTGGGTGAGATTTAAAAAAGTTGAAGTTGGGGTGGCAGTGTACATGATAAGAGATGTCCGCGAGTCGTGGCTAGTGACAAAGGATCATTAATTCACCCGTAATGAGCCTTAAAGGATCTGTTAACTAGTGTACTTGACGAACAACTTGATGAGTCGTTGCCTCTCTTGACGAATCGTTAGGTCCCTCGTTGGGACCCCCTGGAAGTTTAATTTAGTGTATTTAGTAAGGGTTTTTCCATAATTCCTAAATCCTAGGGGCCTATACTACTTCGCTTAAGGCTCATTTTAGTGGGTTTTAAACAGGGGAAAACTTATTCTAAGTCATTCTTCCCATGCATGCAAGTTTGAAGGTTCTAAGAGGAGACTCAAGGCAAAATCTCAAGGTTTCCATTGGAATCTCAGATTGGGCAATTAGAGGGTGTTAGAATTCACCATTCCCAGGTATTTAAGGCTATGACTGGGTGTCTCCTTCAACACCCATGCCTAATCTCTATCAAATCATGATAAATTGCCTATGATCAAGTATGGGGTTTTCACCCAATTGCATGATTCTTCAATCTCTATTCATGCGTATGATTAGATTATGTTTATATTGGTGAATTTTGAAGCGTGGGAAGATTTTAAATTGTTTTCAACCCAATTTGTGATTTTTAAATTATGAAATTAAACGCCCATGGATGAGAAGTTCATGAAAGAAGAGAATGATATTGAATGTATGATGATGATGAGATTTGATGATGAAAAGCATATTTCTAAAGCTACCCAGGATTAAGATGTTGATTTCAAAATGATTTGAGTAGATCTAAGTTTGATAAAGCTTTGGGCAATGCCCACATATTGATTTAAAATGATGATTTTTCCCAAAATAAGCTTGCCACATGATTTGGAGCGAAATCTCCCAATTTTCATAAATTCTAGCTTGTGGTATGTTTCGAAACAAAGCTTCTCATATGCATGAATCCATAAATGAGATGTATGTCATTATTGAGCTATGCCAAAGGACAATGTTGAGCTTCATTTTCATATGATGTGGAGTCTATGCATGATTTCATTATTGAGATTTGTCAAAGGATAATGTTGAGCTTCATTTTCATATGATGTAGAGTCTATGCATGATTTCATTAATGAGCTTTGTCTATAGACAATGTTGAGCTTCGTTTCATACGATGTTGATTTATGCATGATTTCATATTGAGCTTCGTCATTAGACGATGTTTAGCTTCGCCAATAGACGATGTTGAGCTTCGTTAATAGACGATGTTGAGCTTCATCAATAGACGATGTTGAGCTTAGTTATATACAATGTAGAGGATGGCATATTTTTTGGAGAAGAGTCTAGCACTGAGCAGGTTAATGGTCGATCACCCTATGCCCCAGAGCTACGCGCCAACGTAGGTTGATACTATTATGTTATTGGGACCTCCCTTGTGAGCTATCCCTGCCCAATTAGCCCTTTAAGCTTAATATCGATATCATGGTAGTGTCTTTAGCCCTGACAAGGTTTTGGATGGCTTTGCCCACTTGAGTATGATAGTCGGGACCACGTAAGCTCTATTGTGGTATGTCAGTTAAGTGACGAGTCTCCCACTATCTATACTATTCAGATATGCATATGCATTATTCATGGAAGTTTTCTTACGCATGCATGTTCTAAGAGTAAGGTTTGACTCTTTGTTCAGCTTTTAAAATAAATGTCATGTTTCAACTTTGAGTCATTCGAGTCAGTCATGATGTTATAGAGCTATGCATGATCATGCTATGATGAGATTTTCATTACAAAAAGAATGCATGTATGCCCTTCCTCTCAGGTTGAAAGCTTATGATATATATTAAATGTTTTAAATGATTTACTTTACTTAAGCGGTTTTACTTACCTTGCATACTTGGTAGATTCCACGTACTGACTGTATAGTTTCTATGTTTTATCGTCTCATGATACAGGATCCAGCTCTCAGGCTCAACCCCGTGCGTAGTCGGTTGACAGAGTTAGCTTCTACGTGATTGGTGAGTCCTCATCTTTCGAGGGCTAGACATTCAGTTCTTATGTATTTCTTTCGTTCAGTATTGTTGAGTTAGTTGGGGTCTTGTCCCATCAACTCGTCCAGATTAGAGGCTTTTCAAACTTACATATGTGTAGCTTCAGATGTTGTTTTAGACTTTTGCTGAGATTATATTCATGTTTTCTTCGGTTTATTGAAAGAGTTACTAGTATGCTTATGCCATGGGTCGCCTTGGGGTCTCTCGGGGTCCCTTGTCCCGTGATACGGGCCTCCGTTCGGGTCGTGACAGAAATGATAGAGAAAAGAAGAAACCTAAGTTCAGAACTTGTCTCTCCTCCAAAGCTTCGTTACAACCCTTAGTATGATCAAACAAAATGATGTAAGATTTCTAACAAACGACCTAGGTGTTATATTTATAGGTAAGCCCTCAAATGATGCTTTTTCCCTCAAGTAATCAGCTTCAAAATAAGCAAAATCCATCCCAAAATGGGTCTGGTACACTACGCCCTCCATAGCACCAAGTTTAGCTCAATTTTCCTCTGAAGTTTAGCTCTGGGCGCCCCACGCCAGTCATGGCGCCAAGGTGTTAGGCAAATTTTTTAACTTCTGGACCCTCTGAGCGCTCCACCCCACTCAAAGCACCAGAGTGTTAGTCAAATATCTGAGCATTAGAACCCCTCTGACGCCCCACTCCATCCACAAATCAGATATTGGAAAAAAATTTCTAGGGCTAGGATGCTTCGGGTGCTCCACGCCTCTCAACTCAACAAGGTGTTGATCAAATTCTCCTCTAAAGTTTGGGACCTGGCGCCCCACGCCACCCATAGCACCAACTTTGTGCAGATTCCTTTGATGTTCAAGGGTTGGCCCGCCACCCTAGCTATAGCCCCATGCCGACTTTTGCGAACTCTTTTTTCCTCATACATTGGGTCATTTTTTGGTCCTTTTTCCTTGGTTTCTTGCTCAAAACGTCTAGAAACATTTGTTAGCTCATAAGACACATGAAAACATGAATTTATGCATTTCATAAGGATTATGAACTCAAAACAAGGCAAAATATGGTTCAAACCATGGCAAATGGGCATAATAATATGTCAAACATCACCACACTTAAACATTATTTGTCCTCGAACAATGCTCAACTCTGTGCAAAAACTCATATTTTGTCACCACGTTTCACCTCTATCAATTCGCACCCAACCAACTAGCATAGAGAATATGATTAAGTGGTTCATCAACATATAGAAATTCAC
The DNA here is from genome assembly GCA_035772735.1 of Datura wrightii. Lineage (NCBI taxonomy): Eukaryota > Viridiplantae > Streptophyta > Magnoliopsida > Solanales > Solanaceae > Datura > Datura wrightii. The sequence goes on from JASDFA010000003.1 coordinate 41,985,208, forward strand.
ATCAAGCACATGTAGAGTTTTCACATTCAAGACTACACAACTTCTATAACCGACTCATTTTTTCCAAAATAGGGGAAACATGATTAAATATGAAACATTCCTCATATAGTACACCAACTTAGACATCCTGCGCCCCTCACTTTTAGTGATGTGCCTTTCTCAAATTATCAATGTAAAGCATGGAACATAATAAGTAAGGCACACTCACACTCCTAAATGATGTATCATAGATATGCAACATACTATAAGCTTGCACTTAATTTACACCTAGACTACTTAGTTATTTCATGAGATTAAGATCATAAGGACTTTTCTTGATTGTAATATCGGCTAATGGACAAGTAAGAATGATCTTTCTTTTATAGTGACTACCGGTCTAACACTTTTTGTCACCACTCGAACATAGATTCAGACCGAGTCACGGAACCCAGAGCCATGAATGGCTCCAAGTCGACCTATGGAATGAACGTAATGGATAAAAAGCATACTTCAAGCGGAAACTGATAAACTAATTATGAATAAATGGAAGTCTGAATACATAACAACCATACAAAGTCAAGATTGACAAAAACTAAAGTTCTACATATTGTTTAGAAAAGCCTCTAACATAACTGAAGAGCTGATGGTACAACATCCCCAACTAGCTCACTGAAAGTTTGAAAACTGAAGATAACACAGCTCATCAAGATGTATGTCCTTGAAGGATGAGGATTCACCAAAAAGACAACTAGACTAAGTTGTGGACACTGGCAAATGGTGAAACTGAGTCTAAATGGCTGAACCTGTATCATGAAACGATGTAGCATAAAGTACGCGGTCAGTACTTGGAATATACTGAGTATGTAAGATAAATAAAATAGGATGAGTAAGTTTTACTAAATTCTTGCACATAACATAAATCAAAGATCATGAGAGTAAGGACTAAATAATGATATCTGAAAACATGTATTGTCATCAACTGAATCTCATATCTGAATCGAATGACTCAAAGTTTAAAATTGAATTATATGTCTTGCCCATAACTGAAATCATCAGTAAAAGATTATAAATTGATCATTGGTTCAAACCTTCTAAAAACATAAGATCATAAGTCATGAACATGCATAACTGCAATCATGAAAAACAATGGGAGACTCATCATAATCGACAACCACCATGTATGAGTGCATGATGATCCAACGTCTTTCCCACGTGGTGGAGGGCTATCCTAATCGTTACCAGGGCAAAGGATAAGTAACATGTGATATCATGGTGTGCCCTTGGGTGGGGGGAACTCTCTCTTCAGAGGCCCCAAAATATTCCTACATTGGCGTGTAGTTTAAGAGACCGGGGAACCTTGGAACCCCTACCCTACTCGGTTCTAGACATTACTCCCTAAGAATGTATAATGCTCATGTAATTATATTCTCAAAACATATCTTTAATCTAAATATTAGGGAGCCTTGACTCCAAAACATATATATCAACTAATCTTATTAGCCTTGACTAAATCATGAAACATACTCAACTTGTATGGGCTTGCTCAAATCATAAATATTATGCATATTTGAAATAGACTTCATAAAGAAAATTATGAATTCATACATGGGAAATTTTTAATCATTAATCCATGCTAGATATCTTATCATTATTGATATCATAAATTATAAACTTGACTTTTCATGTAACTTGCATAATTGGGCATAATTTTCTAAAATTTGAAATCATTAATTTATAATCTAAACATGCGTAAAATCTGCCCATGAATGTTCAAATATACTTTAAAACATGATCACGGGCAAAAATATATGCCCGAGATACTCTTTATTACTTAAATTAGTCTTGTTTATCTAAGTTATCGTATACATTTTCATGTAATTTTAGATAAAATAAAGATATGTGCTAACCAACATGATTAGCCTTTGTTTTGTAGGTTTTGATGATGTTTGAGTAACTAATCCATGAGTTGGTGAAGTAGAAGCTTGGAAACGGAATTAACACGCGAACGTCGGCAAGGAAGAGGCACAAAACAGCCCACCGGCGCGTCGAAAAAGTGCCACGGCAGGCAGGCCGCTCAAAACAGCCCACCTGCGCGTTGGCAACGTGCCACGGCAGGTGGACTCCGCGACCATGGGGCTACAACGCGCTGCCCAGGCAGCATGACACGTTGCCAACGCGGCAAGGTGCTGCCTGGGCCGATTTCGGGTGATTTTCCAGAGAGCCTCCGCGTTCGTAGCGTGTCACGGAGGCCGTGCTCCGCGATGCACTCCGTGACACGTTGCTTGTTAATCCGGGAAAGATTCCTACTAATATAAATAGCACACTTAGGTTTATTTTTCATAATTCAGACTTGGTGGAGCAAGGACGTGGGTTAGGAGCAGTTGAGGGACGAAAAAGCTACGGGTTTTTCTCTCTTTCTTTCTTCTTTCAATCAATTGTACGTATGATTTACACTCACTTGAGGATGATCAATCCACAAATGAGTTTCTAATTCTCTTCCTTGCTAAGGTTTTGAACATGTGTATTTAATTTTGATTGTGAATTATATGGTTTTTCATCTTCTTCCTTCATGTTGTTCTATTAATTCTTGTTCTTACTGCATTAGTGTGTGGCCAGCATTAATGTACATCTAAAAAGTCCAATTTCACTCGAGAGAGCAAGAAATTGGAAAGTTGTGAATTAATAGGGTATTGTTCTTAACTTGATTTGGGAAAATTGGGTTTTGATGTGCTTTCCTGATAGAAATATACATGAAAGCCGTATTAGTCAATTTAGGAACCGGAATTGTATTGCTAGGTCATAAATTGCATTTGATAACAGAAATGTAGACGAATGGTTTATGATTCTAAAGTGAGATTAAATACGAGAGTTTTAATCTCTAGGCTAATGTTCTTGGCTAGCAACATGAAGAGAAGAATAACCGAATTATGATTACTATCAAATTCATTACTTGTTCTTAACCTTGGCATGCTCTTATCCATAGTTTCAATTCACAGTAAATATTTGTTAATAGTTTTAGTATATAGTTTATAAACAAAAATTATTTAACTTTTGGTTACATTGTTGTCAACATAATTAGAAGTAAACTAGAATATAGTATACTTAAGCAATTTTACTTATCCAGAGTCTCCTTGGATCGATACTTGGCTTACTTAGCCACTTTATTACTTGTTTGACCACGTGCACTTGCGTGTCGGTTTTTAACCCCTACCAAAGCACCGAGTAAGTTTTTGGCGCCGTTGCTGGGGAGACTTGGCAATTGGTGAAATTATTTTAAGTATAAATTTACTGTATTTTTGTTTTATTTTCTTAAGTGTTGACTACTTGGTCTAGTGTTTGTTTTAATTCTTCTTTATTTTATTTTATTTTTCTGCTTGTTCGTATACCCTTATTGACATGACATCGTGGAATATAAATGGTTTCAATGGTGGATACTCATATTTTAGTGAATCTTGTCTGAACTGTGGAGGACCCCACTTGTGGCAAAACTGTAATACGTGCAATATATGTGGGTGTCAATATGGCCATTGGGGTGATTGTCCAAAGGCATATTCCCCTCCCCCAAGCCCCTACTATGATCCTTCTGTTGTTTTTTCTGAATATAGGCATGCTGAAAATGAGGACTTGGGACGCCAAGCTCGAATTGAAGACATGTTGAAACAACTCTTGGAGCAATCAGAAGCAATGAAGGAGGCGATGACAGTATTGAGAAATCAGCAAGAAGAGAATGCAGAGGCTCTAGAAAGGATGACCATCAAATTCACGGAGATGATCGCTGAAGCTGAAGCGTGTGATAAATCACAGACAACAGTTTTAGCCGATATTCAAGAGGAACTACAAGAGGACGACAAGGGTGAATTTTTGGATGAAGCCCAACAATTCGAATCTCTTGAGTGTCCCCGTGATGGGCTCACACTTATGGAAAATCCATTCTTGGAAGAAGAGTTAGCGTATCCCCCAGTCGACTTTAATGGTGAGTTAGATGTCGATGTCGAGAAGGTATATACAAGTAAGGAGGTCAAGCAAAATGCAGTTTCAGAGTCGAGGTGTATTGGACCACACTCTACGCATTTTTCAACATTAAATTTGGTTGACAACATAGAAATAGAGTCTTCCAAGTTTGTAGAGAAATGTCTAGAGGAGGACCAAGCACCATATATTTTGAAAGTTGCTAACTCAGAAAGACAAAATGACTTCGCTTACTTAAGGACCAATAAATGCAAAAGGCAACATCTACTGTTTGGTCCTTACAATTTTTCACCACCACCCCTGGAGCATAAGAGGAAATTAGAGAAGAAATTAGGGGTGAGATTCATATCCTCAAGGTGGAGGAAAAAGTGGTGAAACTTGGTACGTCGTGCCGCGACGTAAAATTAGGCGCTGCTTGGGAGGCAACCCAAGGGTACCATGGGTACCATTTTAATTTCTTGCATTTATGTTTATTTTATTTATTTTTCATCTTGTGTTGTTTTGGTGGAAAGTTAAGCACAGATGGAGGGGAAGTCTGAGTACCCGTGGAGGAGGAAGCTAACAAGCATGGAAAAGAAAAAGTGTGGGGTCGAACACCCACTTGTCCATAGTTGAAGAAAACCATGCTGTCAGCTAGGCCTAAAGGTCTCAGGGAGTATTTCTCACCCTTTGTAACCTTTAGTTTGATGCTATGCGGACATAGCGTGATTTAAGTGTGGGGTGAGGGAAATTTCTAGGAAATTTCAAAATTTCTGTGCTTAATGATTTTTGGTGAATGTAATGCTTGTACAAAAGTTGGTGAGAAATTTGAAAATTTGAAAAATTTGAAATTTTTTTGTGAATTAAGCATGACTTCATCACCCGTTGGTTTTTCTTTTCGGTTCTTTTCCGACGGGGGGTATTTGAACCGAAGAATAAATTTTTTTTTCTTTTCTTTTTTCTTTCTTTCCTGGGTCTATATATAAAGTTTTTAGTCATAGTTAGGGACTGTTTCCGACGATGGATGGATGACGACCGTCTTGAGGAAAATTAGTCGATAGGTTTTGGGTTTTTGAAACCATAACTAATTGGTGCTGGATGTTCTTGTTATGTGCTATAAATGTTTGTAAGAGGCAAGTATGTTCAGTGTGAAGCATGCAAGTGTATAACTTTGTTTGAGACACTTAGGCTCTTGAATTTGACTCAATATGATGGAAGCTTAATTCTGAATTCTTGTGATTTGATGAATAAGAGTCTACTGATTGTGTCTTGATTTGAGCATGTGCCATGAGTGTAAGGTTTTTGAGTATTCCGTGCTATTGTGGAATGTCTAGAACTTGCCTGGTGTGTATATAAAACGAAATGAAGGATGTGAATTGTAGGAGATGATTTAGGCATTTCTTTGAATGAACCAAACTCGTATCCCTCATTATACCTACCTTGAAAAATTAATCCTAGTTAACCCCATTGAGCCTTGAGCCTGTTCTTTGACAGCTGCAACATAAGCTTAATCCTTTTTCTTTCATTAGCCTTGAATTTGATCCAAAACTCCTAAGCGCTTAAAGGAAAAATCCGGAAGAGTAAAGGAGTGATAAGAATGAAAAAGAAGGGAAAGTAGCAATTGAAATAGTTGAGAAAAGGGTGAGGGTGCACTTGTTTGAATACGGGTGAGTATTAGTAGGGAGTAAGAAAATAAATAAATGAAAAGTTATGTATAGAACTCCTTACTAATAAGCTAAAAGTGCCGAAAGAAATGGGGGAACAAAAGAGGAAAAAGAAAGATGAAAAGAGAAAAAGGTGAAGTGAGGGAAGGGAAGTTTGTAATGAAGGCGTGATGTATTAAAAGCGCTTAGGAAAGATAGTCACTATTACTGATCATAATAGTACCTACCCGCACCTGAGTTACATTACAACCTAAAAAGTCCTACTTGATCTTACATTCATACATCCTTATATTAGTGGAATAAAACACTAAGGGCAAGCTTATGGGTCATTACATGATGGATGTGAATTCTTTGTGAGAGTGAGCGTAATTCTATTCATATACCCACACATGTTGTGATATAAAAATTGTTTTTGCCTGTGAAATTGGGTAAATCTCTTTCCGTGAGGGGCACATGTTGAATGAAGGATATATAATTCATGTGGGATTTCTTAATCAGATGATTTGCATGAGTTTGCTAAAATTGAGAGTCGATTCTTGAGGTTAAGAAGTCTTAACATGGTTGTACTTCATTTCAATGATCAAATTAGGCATGCTCTATTTTTAGCTTGTATCTTACGTAATCATTATAGCCGTAACCTGAATTATCTTGCTAAATTAGTTATGTGGGAGTCTCCATTTGCATGATATGTAAAAGGTTGTTCGAGGACGAACAAGGCTTTAAGTGTGGGGTTGTGATCACGGGCAAAAATATATGCCCGAGATACTCTGTATTACTTAAATTAGTCTTGTTTATCTAAGTTATCGTATACATTTTCATGTAATTTTAGATAAAATAAAGATATGTGCTAACCAACATGATTAGCCTTTGTTTTGTAGGTTTTGATGATGTTTGAGTAACTAATCCATGAGTTGGTGAAGTAGAAGCTTGGAAACGGAATTAACACGCGAACGTCGGCAAGGAAGAGACACAAAACAGCCCACCAGCGCGTCGACAAGGTGCCACGGCAGGCAGGCCACTCAAAACAGCCCACCTGCGCATTGGCAACGTGCCACGGCAGGTGGACTCCGCGACCATGGGGCTACAACGCGCTGCCCAGGCAGCGTGACACGTTGCCAACGCGGCAAGGTGCTGCCTGGGCCGATTTCGGGTGATTTTCCAGAGAGCCTCCGCGTTCGTAGCGTGTCACGGAGGCCGTGCTCCGCGATGCACTCCGTGACACGTTGCTTGTTAATCCGGGAAAGATTCCTACTAATATAAATAGCACACTTAGGTTTATTTTTCATAATTCAGACTTGGTGGAGCAAGGACGTGGGTTAGGAGCAGTTGAGGGACGAAAAAGCTAAGGGTTTTTCTCTCTTTCTTTCTTCTTTCAATCAATTGTACGTATGATTTTCACTCATTTGAGGATGATCAATCCACAAATCAGTGTCTAATTCTCTTCCTTGCTAAGGTTTTGAACATGTGTATTTAATTTTGATTGTGAATTATATGGTTTTTCATCTTCTTCTTTCATGTTGTTCTATTAATTCTTGTTCTTACTGCATTAGTGTGTGGCCAACATTAATGTACATCTAAAAAGTCCAATTTCACTCGAGAGAGCAAGAAATTGGAAAGTTGTGAATTAATAGGGTATTGTTCTTAACTTGATTTGGGAAAATTGGGTTTTGATGTGCTTTCCTGATAGAAATATACTTGAAAGCTGTATTAGTCAATTTAGGAACCGGAATTGTATTGCTAGGTCATAAATTGCATTTGATCACAGAAATGTAGACGAATGGTTTATGATTCTAAAGTAAGATTAAATACGAGAGTTTTAATCTCTAGGCTAATGTTCTTGGGTAGCAACATGAAGAGAAGAATAACCGAATTATGATTACTATCGAATTCATTACTTGTTCTTAACCTTGGCATGCTCTTATCCATAGTTTCAATTCACAGTAAATATTTGTTAATAGTTTTAGTATATAGTTTATAAACAAAAATTATTTAACTTTTGGTTACATTGTTGTCAACATAATTAGAAGTAAACTAGAATATAGTATACTTAAGCAATTTTACTTATCCAGAGTCTCCTTGGATTGATACTTGGCTTACTTAGCCACTTTATTACTTGTTTGACCACGTGCACTTGCGTGTCGGTTTTTAACCCCTACCAAAGCACCGAGCAAAACATACAGGGGATTGACCCATAAATAATTGATATAGAATTTTATAAGATTGGGTTAAATCCCCTTTTTGATCATAACATGGATTGAGACTTGATTCATTAAATTGAGGAGAATTTGAGCATGAGAGTGGAAGGAACTCTCATTCATAGGCTTACATACCCAGGTGAGCTGAATCTACACTTGTCTTTATGTCTAAGCTATTTCGAGAAGAAATGGAAGGGTTTAAGATTGATCTTCAATAGAATATCTCTAAACTTACATGCAAGGGTGTTGAATGAATTAGGATAGGTTAAACTCCCTTAATATACTTCTTTCAGGTCTTAAAATGATGTAGTGTAGGGATTAGGATATTAGGAATTATGAAAACACCACTAATTTCACAAAAAATTAAACACTGTCAGAAGTAACGACACACACCACGAGTTGTACCTTAGTACCGTGACTCATGGTTACCATCATTCACCACCACTATTTCTCCCTAACTTATGAAGTTTCCCACAGATCAAGCCATGATTTGTACCATCAAATTTTGAGTCGATGGATCCACCTGTGGTCACTGCTTCCAAAAGCCTCAGTCTCATTGTTACCCACAATGAGTCGTACCATGACTCATTCCTTCCAAACCTGGTATACCAGAAACCTGCTACGACCGCTAAGCACGAGTTGTACCACCAACCTACGAGTCATGCTTTGTTCTTATGGTTCACACATCTAGCTCCTCCATCCTTCTAAGGAGTCATACAATGACCTATGCTTTCCCACAATGGATCGTACAATGACCCATACCATCTAACTGGTGTAGCTCGGTCCTAAAATAATGGTTCATCCTACGACCTGTTAGTCCTTCCCACTACTTGTACCACGAGTTCTCCTGAGGCATGTTTTCAAACATTTTCTGTTGATCATATTTCTAATTGGAGTCTAGTCTTAGGAACTTTTAGGGTATTAAAATAACTCACCCTTGGAAACATTCATCCTCGAATGTAGGTTAAACATACTGAAAAGCTGGGGAAAGGAACTGCAATCCCCAAATACTGAAAATATGAAGCTGAAAATAGATGGAGTGACTGACTCCGGACTGATACACATGACTGAACTAAATTCATGAATCATACACACATGCTAGAACATAGAAGGAACTAAGAGGAATGAACTGCACATGAAACTTAATAGAGTATTAAAGTGGAAACTGAACCTCATGATGGAATGGAGCTGGAAGGAAATAAATGCGGGTATTTAGCCATCATATCTGTTTTGGCTTCCAAAGTAGCTCCCTCAATGAGTTGATCTCTCCATAACACTTTTACTGAAGCTAATTCTTTATTCCTTATCTTCCGAACTTGAAAATCAAGGATCTCAATAGGTACCTCCTCATAGATAAGGATATCCTTCACACCTATGCTCTCCACCGGAAAAACCAAAGATGGGTCACCATTGCATTTCTTCAACAACACAACATGGAAAGTTGGATGCACAGAAGCTAACTCCGCTAGTAGCTCCAACTCATAAGACACCTTGCCAACACGTCTCACAATACTTATGGGCCAATATATAGGGGACTAATCTTCCCTTTCTTTTTGAACGTCATCACTCCCTTCATGGGAGACACCTTCAAGAACACCCAATGATCAACTTCATACTTAAGTCCTCTCCGCCTAACATCTGCATATGACTTTTGATGACACTAAGATGTTTTTAGCCTTTCCCTAATAAGTCTATCTTTCTCCATAGCCTCATGAACTGAATCTGGCCCAATCAACATAGCTTCTTTGAACCAACCAATAGGAGATCTACATCTCCACCCATAAAGAGCCTCAAACGGAGCCATCTGAATGCTAGAATGGTAACTGTTGTTGCAAGCAAACTCGATGAGAGGTAAATGATCATCCCATCTGCCTTTGAAGTCAATCACACATGCTCTCAATATATCCTCAAGAGTCTAAATGGTCGCTCGTCTTGACCAACTGGCTGCAAGTAAAAAGTTATGCTAAGCTTGACTTGAGTACCAAGTGCTTTCAAAACTACGAGGTAAACTAAGTACATCTGTCTGAAATGATGGACAAGGGAATCCTATGTGACCGAACCAACTCTCGAATGTACAATCTAGCATAGTCCTCAGCTAAATCAGTAGTTTTGACCAATAGGAAATGAGCTACTTTGGTCGACCTGTCTACCACCACCTATATAGAGTTACACTATTGGTGAGTGCGAGACAACCCTGCGATAAAGTTCATATTGATATCTTCCACTTCCAAGTTGGAATTCTGATATCTTGTAGCATACCTCCAGGTCTTTGATGCTCAACTTTTACCTGTTGACAATTCGGACACTTAGCCATGAACTCCGTTATGTCCCTCTTCATGCCATTCCGCCAATAGACTTCCCATAGGTCACGGTACATCTTGGTGGAACCTGGATGTATAGAATATCAGGAACCGTGAGCCTCATGTAACATTTATTGTCACAAACCATCGACGCTCGCATCATATAAATGACTTAGATATCGAAGCAAACTATCTCCCTATATGGAAAAGACCTCCACCTTCTGATTTTGAAATTCTTCTTTCAACTACAATAAGATAGGATCCTCATCTTGCATAGCCTCAACCTCAGCTACGAAATAAGATTTTGAACCATTCTGAACAATGACACTATTATTTGTCAAATCCACAAGGCGAACCCCTAATCGTGCAAGCCAATGCACGAGGATGGTAACGGGGACGAGCACCAACAAGCCCCACCAGTCTAGGAGCACCATGCACCGGAGCTGGTTGCCCATGCTAAATTCTTGGCAGCCATTCAGTTACTAGCACAGGCCTTGTCTACTCAGGTCAACCAGCAGGTAGTGGCGCATGTCCTGCAAAATGGAAATGCGGTGGCAGCTCGAGTCAGATATTTCTTAAGGATGAACCTGCTAGAGTTTCTTGGGTCAAAGGTGGACGAGGACCCACATGAGTTTATCGATGAGATTGTGAAGATCACCCAGGTCATGGGGGTGAATGGAGTAGAGTGTGCTAATTTTTCCTTATACCAGTTAAAGGATATAAGATAGTAGGGCAGTCAGAGTAGGCCCTATCCGTTGGGAGGAGTTCCAAGTTGCTCTTCTGGATTGGTTTTTCCCTGGTGAGATGAGGGAGTTGAAGGCAGCCGAGTTCATGAATCTTAAGTAGGGGAAGAGGACGGTGTAGGAGTATGACCTTGAGTTCACTCATCTATCAAAGTAATCCCCAGAGTTAGTGGTTGATCAGAGGGTGTGAGTGAGCAGGTTTGTTAATGGGGTGGCATACTATTTAGACAAGGATTGCAGGACCACCATGCTCCATTAGGATATGGATTTCCCTCAGATAGTCTTATATGCCCAGCAGATGGAGGTAGCGCACATGAGGGAGAGAGAGGCCAAGAGGGCAAGGACAGATAGCTATAGATTCTCTCAACCGAGGCTAGGTGGTGGGCACCGACAGAAGATCTACCAGAGATATTCCGCCCCACCGTCTTCAGTGATGAGTGTGCCATCTAGACCTAGGCACGACAAGAGAGGGTGAGCGTCAGGCTCTAGGGGTCAGACCAGCACGCCCGCAAATTCTAGTGTTCTAGTTTGCGGCAGGTGCGGTCGGGGGCACACGGGCCAGTGCTTGGTAGGCACAAGTGCTTGCTTCGGGTGTAGGAAGCCTGGGAATATTCTTAGAGATTTCCCAATAGCTAGATAGGGCCATGATAGGGGACGAGGCCTAGCTTCCAGTTTTGTAGCTCCACTCGCACGCCCAGCCCAGCAGGGGGCATCTACTAGCACAGGTGGTTGTTAGCGCCAAAATAGATTCTTTGCCTTAGCATCTCACCAGGAGCAGAAGGTCTCCCCAGATGTGGTCACTGGTATGTTACGAGTTTTCCATCTTGATTTATATGCTTTGTTACACCCAGGGGCTACCTTAGAGTCAGTCTTGAAATCTTATCAGAACCCTTCTCAGTCTCTACTCTAGTGGGTGATTCAGTTGTAGCTAGACGGGTATATAGAAGTTTCCCGGTCGCAGTCCTTTAGAAAATCACCTCAGCAAATCTAGTAGAGTTAGCCATGACCGATTTTGATGTTATCCTCGACATGGATTGTCTATTTGCATGTTATGCCTCAGTTAATTGTAGAACACATTCTGTAGAGTTTAGTTTTTTGGATGAGCCAGTCCTAGAGTGGAAGGGTAGTTCAGTTGTGCCTGTAGGTCATTTCATTTCCTACATTAAGGCCAGAAAGATGATCTCCAAAGGTTGTGTACACCATCTAGTTAGGGTTAGGGATGCGACGTCCGAGACCCTGACTATCCAGTCAGTCCAATTGTATGTGAGTACCCAGAAGTCTTCCCAGATGATTTCTCGGGAATCCCTCTTGAGTGGGAGATTGATTTTGGTATTGACCTTCTTCCCAAAATGTAGCCTATATCTATTCCTCCTTATAGATTGGCTCGAGCCGAGTTAAATAAGTTGAAGGAGCAGTTGAAGGACCTTCCAAACAAGGGTTTCATCAGACCAGGAAAATCCCCATGGGGTGCTCCAGTTCTCTTTGTCTGAAAGAAGGATGGCTCTCTTCGTGTGTGTATTGATTATCGGCAATTGAACAAGGTAACCATAAAGAACAGGTATCCTCTACCCAGGATTGATGATTTGTTTGACTAGCTTCATGGTGCCAAGTGTTTTTCGAAGATAGACCTCAGGTCTGGGTACCATCAGCTTAAGGTTCAGGAGAGTGACATCCCGAAGACAGCCTTCAGGATGTGGTATGGTCATTATTAGTTTGTAGTTATATATTTTGAACTAACGAATGCTCCTAAAGCTTTTATGGACTTGATGAATAGGGTGTTCAAGCCATACTTTGATATGTTCTTGATCAGTTTATTGATGACATCCTGATATACACTCAGAGCGAGGAGGAGGATGCCGCTCATTTGAGGGTGGTATTATAGACTCTCAAGGATAGCCAACTGTATGCTAGATTTTTAGGAAGTCCGAGGTTTGGTTGAACTCCGTGGCGTTCTTGGGCCATGTGGTGTCAAGTGAGGGTATAAAGGTGGACTCTAAAAAAATAGAAGCGGTGAAGTATTGGCCTAGACCGGTGAATCCTTCAGATATAGGAGCTTTTTAGGCTTACCTAGTTACTATCGGAGATTTGTTGATGGATTTTCATCTATTGAAGCACCATTGACCAAATTGACCCAAAAGAAAGTGAAACTCCAAAGGTCGGATGCTTGTGAGAGGAGCTTTCAGGAGTTGAAGACTTGACTTACCTTAGCACCGGTGTTAACCCTACCCGAGGGTAACATGGGTTTGTGGTGTATTGGGATGCTTCTAGAATCGGACTTGGTTGTGTATTGATGCAGCATGACAAGATTATAGCATATGCTTCCAGACAGCTGAATGTTCATGAGAAGAATTACCCGACTCATGATCTTGAATTGGCAGCAGTTTTATTTTCCTTGAAAATATGGAGACATTATTTGTACAGGGTCCATGTAGATGTGTTTATAGATCATAAGAGTCTACGATATGTGTTTAACTAGAAGGATCTAAATTTACGGCAAAGTAGGTGGTTGGAGCTACTTAAGGATTATGAAATGAGTGTCCTTTACCATCTAGGCAAGGCTAATGTAGTAATAGACGCACTTAGTAGACTCTCTATGGAGAGCGTGTCCCATGTGGATAAGGGGAGAAAGGAGCTGGTGAAGGATGTGCATCGACTTGCAAGGTTGAGAGTTTATTTTGTTGACTCAATCGATGGCAGTGTTATTGTTCGGAACGGATCAAAATCGTCCTTGGTGATTGATGTAAAATATAGACAAGACAAGGACCCTATTTTGGTAAAACTAAAGGAGCATCTTCTACAAAAGGGGAGATGGTGTGCTTCGATACCAGGGTTGATTGTATGTTCTGTACGTTGATGATTTGAGAAATCAAATGTTGCATGAGGCTCATGGTTCCAGGTATTCGATACATCTAGGTGCCACCAAAATGTATCGTGCCTTATGGGAAGTCTATTAGTGGAATGGAATGAAGAAAGACATCGTAGAATTTATAGCTAAGTGCCCAAACTATCAGCAAGTAAAGGTTGAGCATCAGAGACCAGGAAGCGTACTTTAGGAAATTGGTATTCCTACATGGACTTCATCATAGGGTTTCCTCACACTCATTAGCAATATGGACTCCATTTGGGTTGTCGTATATAGGTTGACCAAAGCCGCTCACTTTCTACCAGTCAAAACCACGGATTCAGCAGAGGATTATGCCAAACTATACATCCGAGATCTAGTTTGGTTGCATGGAGTGCCCTTGTCCATCATATCTGGTAGAGGTACCCAATTTACCTCGCATTTTTGGAGGTCATTTCAAAAAGGGCTTGGTACTCTGGTTAAGCTCAGTACAATATTTCACCCGCAAACGGATGGTTAGGCGGAGTGGACAATTCAGACTATCGAGGACATATTGAGAGCATGTGTGATTGACTTCAGGGGTAGTTGGGATGACCATTTTACTCTTATCGAGTTTGCATGCAATAACAGCTACCATTCCAGCATTCAGATGGCTCTGTTTGAGGTTCTCTATGGTTGGAGACGAAGATCACCTATTTGTTGGTTTGAAGTCGGTGAAGCCTGATAGGGCCAGATTCAGTTCATGAGGCCATGGAGAAGGTTCAGCTCATAGAGGATAGGTTGAAGACGGCTCAAAGTCGCCAAAAGTCCTATGCCGATGTGAGAAGGAGAGAACTAGAATTCGAAGTGGATGATTGGGTGTTTCTAAAGGTGTCTCCCATGAAGGGAGTGATGAGGTTTGGAAAGAAAGGAAAACTCAGGCCTCGTTATGTTAGCCCCCTACCAGATTGTGAGACGCGTGGGCAAGGTGGCCAATGAGTTAGAGTTACCCTCAAAATTAGCTTCCGTGCATCCTGTTTTTCATGTATCACTCTTAAAGAAGTGTTTGTGTGACCCAGCTCTAGTTGTCCGGTGGATAGTGTCGGTGTGAAGGACAACCTTACTTATGAGAAGTTCCAGTGGAAATACTGGATTGGAAGGTTAGAAGGCTAAGAAACAAGGAAGTATCTTTAGTTAAAGTTTTATGGAGGAATCAACATGTTGAGGGAGCTACATGGGAAGCCGAAGCAGACATGATGGCTCGATACCCACATTTTTTCTTTACCGGCTCAGTTCCAGGTTGAGGTATCTATTCTTGCCCTAAAACTCTATTTAGTTTCATGTTCATGTCTTGTGCCCCAGTTTCTTTATGTATATGGATGTATGTATGATTCATGAATTCTGTTCAGTCATGTAGTTTAAATCGGAGTTAGTCATTCCATTAGTTTTTTAGCTTATATGATTAGTAATTGAGTATGATAATTGCATTTCTCTGTTTTCTGTATGTTTACCCATATTCGAGGATGAATGTTCCCAAGGGGGAGAAATTATACTACCTTGAAGTGCCCAAGACTAGACCCAAGATTTAAAAATGAAAAGTAGCAGAGATTTGGAAAACTTCTCAAAATGGGTCGTGGGTGCCACCAATGACCCATAGGATGAGTTCGTGTTGAGGTACTGAAGGTTCGGAGTTGGGAATAATGGGTCAAGGAATGACCCATTGTTTGATGTTATAAGTCGTTGGATGGAGTCGTCGTGAGACTGGACCTTAGTCAAGGAGGAAGTAACGAGTCGTGGAACGACCCATTGTAGTTAACAATGAGGTGGTCAGTAGTTGTGTAAAGGGATCCTAGGTTAAGGCAGTGATGACTACAACTAGCAGCAATGAGTCGTTAGAGCTAGCAACAACTCGTCTTGTCCGATCGTGATGAGGAATCAGAGACCTGAACTTAGGGAGTAGCAACAAGCGGTAATGATGGACTGTTGGAGCTCACAATAGATCGTACTAACGTCCGTTCTCAAGGGCAGTTTAATTTTTCCAGGATTTTCATTAAGGGTATTTTCGTTATTCCTAAGCCATAGGGTCCTAGACTACGTCGTTTAATGCTCGAAATGAAGTGTTTTTGAGGGGTAAATTTATCCTAGGCTCATTCTCATCCATGCATGCAAATTGAAGGGTTTAGAAGGTGATCAAGTTAGGCTTTCTTCAAGCTTTTCTTCAATCTTTCATGGGCAATCAAGGAGTGGTAAAATCAGTTCTTCCCCTGGTATGTAGGGTTATGAATGGGTGAATTCGTTCACACCCATGCCCAATCCCTCTCTAAATCATGAAAATTCGTATGTTAATTCTATGGGATTTTAACCCAATGCATGAAATTCCTAATTCTCTTCATGGCTATGATCTAAATGTGTTTTTACTATTGAATTATGAATCATAGGCAAGTTTTATGTTGTTTTCAATTAAAATCATGTTTCGAGCTTTATAAATTAAAATGCCCAATTTATGAGAAGTTTATGAAAGTTGAGATTTATGATGAATGTTCAAGCATGATGAGATAATACTACTGTAAAGCATATTTTCAAGTTACCCATGTTTATAATAATGTTTCAAGTGAATTGAGTATTTTCAGCATGTTAAAGTATTAGACATTGCGTACATGTTCAAGTATGATTTACGATTTTATGATTTAAGCTTACCACATGGTTTTTGAGCGAAGACTTCCAATTATTTTTAGCTTGTGGTATGGTTTGAGCGAAAGCTCCTCATATATGATTTCAAATTTGATATGTATTTGATTATTCAGCTACGCTACTAGACGATGGTCAGCTTTGTTTAAAAATGATAGAGAGCATATGCATGTTTTTGGAAGTAGTGTCTAGCATCGAGTGAGATAAGGGTCGATCAACCCTATGCTTCAGACTTACGTGCCAACATAGGTCTGCATATTTTATATATATATGTACTTTGGGACCTCCCTTGTGAGCTATCCCCTTCCCTGATTAGGCGTTGAGCTTGATATCAATATCATGGTTTCGTCCCTAGCCCTGGCAAGGCTTTGGACGGCTCTACCCTCTTGAGTCTGATAGTTGGGACCATGTAAGCTCTCTCGTGGTATATCGGTTATAAGACAAGTCTCCCATTGTTCCTTATGATTTCAGTTATGCATGTTTATCATTCATGATATATATATATATATATATATATATATATATGTTCTGAAGCAGGTTTGACCCAATGTTCAGTTTTACTTATGTTTATCAGATTTATGTTTTGGGTCATTCAATTAAGTTATCATGTTATTTATGTTCAGATCATGAATTCAGAAAATAGCATGCAAGCCTACTCTCAAATTCTTGTTTTGATCATGTTTTATATTATGCATGTTTTAAATGATTTTACTTAATTAAGCGATTTTACTTACCTTGCATACACAGTACATTCCACGTACTGACTGCATACTCTATGCTATATTGTTTCAAGATACAGGCTCTGATCTTCAGACTCAACCCCGCCACTAGCCAGCTTTTGGAGTTAGCAGCAGTCTCTGTTGGTGAGTCCTCATCTGTCGAGGGCCCCTCTTTTATTCAGTTATGTTGGCATATTTTCAGTTTCAAACTTAGAGAGTTAGTTGGGGTCTTGTCCCATCAACTCATCAGACTTAGAGGCTTTTCGGACAATAGATTGTATTTATCTTCAGACTCGTGTTGTATATTTTGGAATATATGTTATGCTTAGACTTCTGCTTTGCTGATTATGTTAAATATTACGCTTTATTTGATTGATTTAGATGTATGTTCATTCCATAGGTCAACTTGGGGTCTGTTAGGGCTCCTTGTCCTGTGTCTCATTCCGGGCCTATGTTCGGGTCGTGACGCTACAGACATAGCTGAACTACCCTTCCACTCTAGGATTGACTCACCTGGAAACTAGAACTCTACTGTACAGGTTCTATAGATCACTGAGGCATAACATGCATGCAACTAATCCATACCAAAGATAACGTTGAAATTGTTCGTGTCTAACTCTACTAAATTGACTGAGGTGACTTTCTGAAGGACTTTGACAGGACAATTTTTATATACCCGTTGATCGATAACTGAGTCACCGACTATAGTAGAGATTGAGAAGGGTTCTTATAGGGTTTCGGAACTGACTCAAAAACTACTAGCAACATAAGGCGTCATAGAAGATAAAGTAGCCCCTAGATCTAGCAATGCATATATATCAAGATGAAATACTCACAACATACCAATGACCACATTTGGTGAGACCTCCTGCTCCTGACAAGATGAGAGGGCATAAGATCTATTTTAACGCTGACCACCACCTGCACTAGTGGATGCACCCTGTTGAGCTGAGCGTGCTGTTGGAGTTGTTGAACTGGTGGCTACTTCGTCGCCTCTACTGTAGCCCTATCTGGCTGAAGGGCAGTCTTTTAGAAGATGGCAGGGCTTACAAAATGCGAAACATGCACCTGGCCCCTCTAGGAACTCTCCGAGGTGCTTCCTACCATATTTGCCGCAAACTAGCACACTAAGCTTCCCTAACCTGCTCCCTTGTCCTCTGGAGCCTGATGTCTTTCCCGTTTGATCATGCCTAGATTAGGATGACACACTAGCTGATGACGGCACTGGGGCTGATGATCTTTGGTAGGACTGCTGATGATGTTTGTCATCGGACCTCTGCTGGGAGAACCCAACGTTGCCTATCTCGACCCTCTTGGCCTCTCTCTCCCTTTCCTACATCTAATCTGCCTCTATCTTCTGGGCGTATATAGCCAATCGAGAGAAGTCTAGGTCACTGCTCAGCATTGCGGTCCTACACTCTTTGACCAGCAAATCTGACACTCCTCTCCATACGCAAATCTATTCATACAACTCTCTGATCTGCAACCATCTCCTGTACATACTTGGATAGATGGGTGAACTCCAAGGCGTACTCTTGCACAGTCATATTATTCTACCTTAAGTTGACAAACTTCACCGCCTTTGCTTCTCTCAACCCCTTAGGGAAGAATTTGTCTAAGAAGGAAGTCATGAACTCAGCTCGGCTCACAAGAACTGTTCCCACTGCTCTGTTGTCCCTCCACTAGCGGTACCAAATATAAGAAACCCCCTTCAGCTGGTATAAGGCTAAGTCTATGCTCTCTTCTCCCATCACCCACATGATCTGGTGATCTTCTGTACCTTCTCAAGAAACTCATACGGGTCCTCATCCACTCTTGATCTAAGGAACTCGGGTTGATTTATCTTGAGAAAGTCTCGAACTCGGGCTGCCACTGTGTTCCCATTCTGGGGGATAAGGGCCACCACTTGCTGGTTGACCTGAGCAGTCAAATCTTGAGCAAACATCTGAAAAGCCGCTATAAACTAACATGAGAGACTTGCTCGGGCAAAGGACCTACTGGTGCTGGCAGGGCTTGTTGGTGCCTATCTCCATTTCCATCTTAATGGCCATTTCTATTTCCGTTCCTTCTACCATTTACTCGGCGTGGAGGCATGATTCTTCAAACGTATGTAGCACGAGTTAGAAGGACAGAAAGATGCTTCATTGCATGACATAGATCATAAAAGAAGGGAAATTTCCGAAAACATCTTATAGCCTCTCCCCCAAAAGTGTGGCGCGCTTCACACCCATGGAAAAGACTTTACTCAATGCGACTTTCAGACACCCTAGGACACTCTAAACCTTTACTCTGATAGAAAATTTGTCTGGATCGTGATACGGAACATAGAATCATGAATGGCTCCAAGTTGACCTATGGCATCAACATATTGGCTACAGAGCATACATCAAGTAGAAAATGATAAGCTAATCATGAATAAACGGAAGTCTAAATACATAACAACTATACCGAGTAAACACTGATAAAAACTGAAGTTCTACATATTTTCTGGAAAAGCTTCTATCATAAATGAAGAGCTGATGGGATGAGATCCCTAACTATCTCAGTATAAGTAAAATAGGCTCAGTAAGTTTAACTGAATTCTCTTTCCTAATCTCTACTTCTCTAGGTTCAAGCAAGTAAAGAGTTCAGGCAAGTCCTAATGTTGTGCACTGTTAAGAAATGCATAAAGATGAAGAGAATATAAAGAGCATTTAACATTGGTTTTGACTCACTTTGTGTAACCCTATTTCATTAATCAACGATGGTTCCCACAATCCTAGTTGTGGAGGTTTTAGCCTCGTGTTGCGCCCCAGTGCACGTACAAGCGTACGCGATTGTACAAGTAATACAGTGTCTCTTTTAAGAGCCGGATGTTGAACCCACAGGGACTAGACCTATTTCAGCAAATTATCAAGTTCAAGTGCTATCTTAAATTTCACAAGTCTTGGTTTTAGAGATTTTTGTTGTGATAACTAAATCTAAGTGATGATCAGAAAATATTTGGGAAGCAATAATAAAAAGCATCTAGAGTTAAGGCCTGACAATCATGCAATGCTACAATTCACAATGGTTCAAGTATATGAAATTTAGTTGTTGTCTCATAGAGTTAATATGAAGTGTTCATGGTCTTGTGAGCCTCTAAGAACAACGAACTAGTCTCACACCTACATCGTTGAGCAGGGATGTGATGTCCTAATTCATGAGTAATTTAACACTATGGATGTGGTTTACGGGGTTTATTCCCTTGATTATGGACTTTCGTACCTCTAATCGTTAAACCAATCTTGGCTTCACAACTACTTCTACGAGCAGTGATGTGACAATCTAAGTCAGTATCTAGTAATCATCCCATTTTATTAACCAAGCAAGGTAAATTAGGTATAGTTTCTATCCTAACTGCGAATCCTATCGTAAAGATAGGAACTTGATCCCTACATTCTTTCGTTCTAACCTAGGGTTACTCTTTCGAGATTTTACCTAAGCTTAACAAGTTTGTTTTCATGGTGATATGGCATAAAAACAACAACAAAAATGCAAGACAAAACAACAACTAAAACTTGAACCCAAAATGAAAATAAGCAATTGCATTCATATCATGTGGCCTCAACCCTAGAAGAAGGGTTTTAGCCACTCATG
Organism: Datura wrightii; assembly: GCA_035772735.1. Classification (NCBI taxonomy): domain Eukaryota; kingdom Viridiplantae; phylum Streptophyta; class Magnoliopsida; order Solanales; family Solanaceae; genus Datura; species Datura wrightii. The sequence continues at coordinate 42,005,883 of JASDFA010000003.1, forward strand.
TTCGTACAATTACTCAAAAACATGTTTAAAGTAACGTACTTAAAGGAATGGTAAAAGAGAATGAAAGGTTATGAACCCTAGGTAGAGTTTCCTTCATTCTCCCTTCGCTCCCTTCTGTTTCTCCAAAAATATTTTGTGATAATGAATTTAGGAGTTAAGTGTTTAATTTACAGTAAATGAAATTTTTGCAAAAATTGGCTGAGGAGGGACCAGCCCTGTGCCATGATGCTCATCATGGCAATTTTCTGGCATGACATGGACTGGTCGCGCATGCCTACTAGAATGTTGCCTTGGTAATGGCATGGACGAGGGCCAAAGGGCGTGGCATGAAGGTGATTGCGCTGCTGGGCGGGTGTGACACACTGCCTGTCGCATAGGCTACCCCGCGTGGCATGCCGCTTGTCGTGCAGGCTGCCCTGCGTGGCACAGCGCTAATGCACGCGGTTACTGCTTTGCCTGCCCTCGCGCGTGCACACATGGGCGTGACACGGTGCCTATCGCGCAGGTCAGCCGGCGTGGCACACTGGGCTGTGCGGCAGGCTGTTCCTTCATGCCATTTTGTGCAATTGTCATCACACTCAATCCAAAGTTCCACCTTGCTAGTGCATAGTCATATTTAGCCCATCTTTAACATTCTTCACCTACAAACAAGGGCTAATCATAATTGTTAGTTCATGCACGACATTACACAAAATCACATGAGAATGTAATCAATTAAATCGCCAAACATGACTAAAACTAAGTTATAAAATAACACTTGGGCACGTAAATATGCCCAAGATCACTACCCCACACTTAAAGCCTTGTTCACCCTCGAACAACACTATTACATCTCATGCACATGAAGGACTCACCAATAACTAATAGAAACCAGACGATCGAAGCTAAGGCTACACCGATTGTTTCAGATAGCAAGTTTAAAATATAACATGCAAATCATAACTGCTGAAATCTCATATAGCTAAGTTAAGACTTCCTAACCTCAAGAATCGACTCTCAAACTCAGTAAACTCATGCAAATTAACCAATCAAGAAATTCGACACAAATTTTATCCTTCATCAAAGTTGCGTCCTCACAACAAGAAAGATACCCATTTTCACTCAGAAGTTCTCAAATTATAACAAGTATGGGTATAGGAATAAGAATTCAACTCAGTCTCACAAAGAATTCACATGCAATATGTATTGACCCATAGGCTTGCCTTTATTGTTTTACTACACTCATTTAGGAATTCCTTAAAGTAAGATCAAGTAGGACTTATCGGGTTGTACTACAAGCTAAGGGATGGGTAGGTACTATTCTAGCCGGTAATAGTGACTATCTTCCCTAAGCGCTTTTAATACATCACAATTTCATTATGAACATCTCTTCTCTTACTTCACCTTTATTCTTTTCACTCATCAATTTCCTCTTTTGTTTCCCCATTTCTTTAGACACTTAGCTTATTAGTAAGGAGTACTTAAGAACTTTTTTCGCTCTTTTGTTTTCTTACTCCCTACCAATATTTATGCATTTTTAAACAAGTGCACCTCTAATCTTTTCTTCACTCCCACAACCACTATGTCGTTTCTTTCTCCAACTTCTCACTCCTTAACTTCTGTTGCATTTTTCACTTAAGCGCTTAGGAGTTTTGTATCAAATTCAAGGCTATTGAAAAGAAAGGATTAAGCTTATATTTTGGCTAGCAAAGAATAGGCTAAAGGCTCAAAGGGGCTAACTAGGATCATATATCAAGATTGGCAAAGCGATGGATAAAAATTACGCTAATTCAAAGAAATTCCAAAATCATCTCCTACAATTATCCCTTATTTCGTTTTGCACACACATCAGGAAAATTCTAGACGCTACATGATAGCATGGAATAGTCAAAAACCTTACACTCACAGTACATACTCAATTCAAGACAGATTCAATACTCTTAACTCAACTAATTACAAGAATTCACAATTAAGCTTTAAGCACATAGAGTCACATTCAAGAGCCTAGGTGTCTCAAACAGGGCTATACAGTTGCTAAACATGCTTCTCAATTAACACCACTTGCATCTAACAACCATGTATAACACTCAACTATAATATCAAGCTATCAATTAATTAAGGGGTTGACAACAAAAACCTATTGACTAATTTTCCCTCAAGACGATCGTCATCCATCCATCATCAGAAAAAATGCCTAAATATGACTAAAATAGTTACGTACAGACACATAAAAATTTTATTTCTCGGTTCAAATTGCCCCTTCAGAAAAGAACCAAAAAGAAAAACCAAAGGGTGGGTGAACTGTGCTATACTAGCAACTTTTCCAACAAATAATATTATATCAAGCACTTAGCATAGAATTTTTAAATTTTCCTCACCCACACTTAAATTATGATATGTCCCCAACGCATCAATTACAATTAAAGAAAGGGTGAGAGATACTTCCTAGGGACTCTAGGCCTAGCTAACAACATGTGTTTCTCCATTTTTAAACATGTGGGTCATCGGCCTCACACTAAGCTTTTTGTCACACTCCTTAGCTGTCACTTTCATGGGTACTCAGACTTCCCGTGAAACTGTGCTTAACAACCAAAACAAACAACAAAAAGTGAAAAATAAACAAAATTACAAACAAACTAAAAAGAAAGTGTACTTGTGGTACTCTTGGCTTGCCTCCCAAGTAGCTTTTTATTTAACGTCATGACACGATGTGGACTATCCTTTTATGGAAAACCTCAAACAAGTATTCCCTCTCGAGAACCATCTTCTCCTCTTTTTGTTTTTAGAGGGAACAGTGTCCACTATGTCCCTCTTTTTGTCCATTTTCTTCTTTAATTTTCGCCCTCCATCAGACTTGGGCTGAAGTGTAAACATATCCTCTAACAGTAGACATAGGGAACCTACCACCCCACACTTAGCATCTAAAAACACACTGATCTTACAAAGATCTCTCTAGTGTGTAGGTGGGTTGATCTCCTTGTAGACTCTGAAGAGCTTTTCTTTGTCATTAACCCTCATTTTGAGAGTACCCGCTCTCACATTTATGATAGCTCCTCCAGTTGCCAAGAATAGCCATCCCAAGATCATGGGTACCTTATCATTAACCTTAAAATCAAGAATGATGAAATTAGCAGGTATAATAATCTTACCGACTTTGATGAGAAGGTCCTCAATGATTCCCTCAGATGCCACTGTTGACTTGTCTGCCAGCTGCAACATTACTCTTGTGGGCCTCGGCTTTCCTAATCCTAAGGTGTTAAACAGAGATAGGGGCATTAAATTCACTGCTTACCCCATGTCACACAGAGCCCTTATAATTTTCGCTTCACCAATTTGTACGGGGAGGGTGAAGCTCCCTAGGTCCTTGAGCTTTTTTGGCAGCTTGCTCATCACTCTGTAGCTGCACTCCTTAGTAAGTGCCACTAACTGAACATCCACCAACCTTACTTTGTGGACCACCACATCTTTTAAGAACTTTGAGTACTTTGGCATCCCCTGCAAGACATCAAGTAAAGGCAAATTGATGTGAAGTTCTTTGAAAATATCAAAGAATTTTTTGAAACATTCTTCCTCCTTGCTCTTCTTGAGCCTTTTCGGAATGGTGGTGGTGGTCTCTATGCTGGCTACAGTGATGGTTTTGCATTGTGTTTTGCAGCCCTATGATCATCTTCTCTACCGGTTGATGGACCCTGTCTGGCTAGCTCCGGCTGCACCTCATTTTTCTTTTCTTTCGATAGTGCATCAGCCAATTGCTTGCCACTCCTCAAACTGATGGCATTGACCTGTCCATGGTTTGTAGCTATATCACTGGGTAACCTTCCCTAAGGTCTGGTATGTTGCGCAGCTGCTAGCTAACCCATCTGCTTTTCCAGATTTCTAGTAGCCATCTGCTGATTTTTCAAGTTTGAAGCCATCCATTCTTGATTCTCTACTAGATGGGTCTAGGTACCCATAATTTTATGCAACATCTCCTTAATGTTTCTACTGCTGGATTGGCCATTGTTCTTCCTGTACTGCTATTGCTGAAGCTGCTGGTGGCTTTGACTTTGGTTGCCACCCCAAGAGAAATTTAGGTGACTCTACAAATTTTTATTGTAGGTGTTCCCATACTTTTGACTTCCTCTCTGAACATATCCTACAAAATTAACTGATTTTGGATTGGCCCCGCAAGAGTCTGTACTGTGCCCATTATTCCAACAAATTTCACAACAGCTCGGAGCTAGCTGAATTGCATTAACCTGTCCCTGTGGCTGGTTCATAATTATTTTGATGAACTGAGTCATCATTTGGTGCTGCAGTGATGCCAACTGTGCTGTAAAGGCATTGACACTATCTACCTCAATCTGCCCTGTCGCTCTCTTTCCTACCCCTCTAGATGATTCACTATGCAACTCTGGATTCCCTTGAGCAATTCTGTTCAGTAAAGTCTACAACATATCATATGACTTCTCCAGTGCTTGACCACTCGATGCAGAGTCTAACAAGATCTTCGTATGTGGCTCTAGACTCTCCACAAAGGTATGGGATGACACCTCATTAGACTGCTAGCAATGGGGGCAGTCTCTCAGCAATATCTTGAGCCTTTCCCAAGCTAAGTATAAATTCTCCTCAGGCCACATCTTGAAACTTAAGATTTCACTTTTGAGCTTGGCAGTCTTGCTTGAAGGGAAGAATTTGATGAGGAACATCCTTGCTACGTCGTCCCAAGAAGTAATGGAATTAGGTGGCTCAACCTTCAACCACCTCTTCGCCTCTCCCAACAGTGAATATGGGAAGAGGGTAAGTCAGACATAATCAATTCACACTCCGGTGGGGACAAAAGTGTAACTGATCTTCAAGAAGTTCTATAACTGCTGTTGTGGGTCCTCATGTGTCATTCCAGTGAATTATCAACTAGAATGTAACAGTTGCACCAAGTTCTGTTTAAGCTTAAAATTTTTTCCGGGCTTCGATTTGCAGACACTGGAGGTCACATTTGGCGCTAGTGGGATTGCCACTTCGCAAACTGGTCGGGCTGCCACTTGGCTTAGGAAACAACTCTTCTTGCCCATCTGGTGGATTTTGTTGTATCTTCTCCTGTAATCGCTTCAACTTCCACTCTAGAGCTTCTCTCCGGAGCAAATGCAATGGGCGTTCAGGCTCCAATAAAGGTTCCACCATCTCTCTGTTCCTTGCCAGTTCTGTGAGGCCAACCTGTTACCAGCAATAGAAGAGACTAAGACAAAGTTTTTCAAAAGTTAAGAAAAATAAAAATCACACAAAAACTAAAAATTCACTAAATGCTGCCACTCCCCAGCAATAACGCCAAAACTTGGTGCGCCCCAGCGTACTCGGTCGTACAAGTAATACAGTGACTCTTTTAAGAGTCGGATGTCGAACCCACAGGGATTGGACCTATTTTAGTGAATTATCATGTTCAAGTGCTAACTTAAATTTGACAAGTGTTGGTTTTAGAGATTTTTGTTTTGTTAACTAAATCTAAGTGATGATCAGAAAATACTATGAAAGCAATAATAAGAAGTATCTAGACATAGGGCCTAACAATAATGCAATGCTACAATTCACAATGGTTCAAGTATATGAAATTCAGTTTCTATCTTATACAGTTAATATGCAGTTTTCATGGTCTTTCGAGCCTCTAAACGCAACAAAATAGCCTCACACCTACATCGTTGAGTGGGGATGTTACGTCCTAATTCGTGAGCAATTTAACACTATGGATGTGGTTTATGGTGTTTATGCCCTTGATTATGGACTTTCGTACTTCTAATCATTTAACCTAGCTTAGCTTCACAACTACTTCTACAAGCGGTGATGTGACAATCTAAGTCGGCGTCTAGCTATCATCCCATTTTATTAACTAAGCAAGGCAAATTAGGTATAATTTCTATCCTAACTGCGAATCCTATCGTAAAGACAAAAACTTGCTCCCTATATTCTTCTTTTCTAACCTAGGGTTACTCTTTTGAGCTTTTACCTAAGCTTAACAAGTATGTTTTCATGGTGATCCAGCATAAAACAACAATAATTAAGAATGCAAGACATAAAAACAACTAAAACTCAAACCCAAGATGAAAATCAAGCAATTACATTCATATCATGTGGCCTCAACCCTAGAAGAAGGGTTTTAGCCACTCATATTCGTACAATTACTCAAAAACATGTTTAAAGTAAAGTTCTTACAAGAATGGTAAAAGAGAATGAAAGGTTATGAACCCTAGGTAGAGTTTTCTTCATTCTCCCTTTGCTCCTTTTTGTTTCTCCAAAAATATTTCATGATAATGAATTTAGGAGTGAAGTATTTAATTTATAGTAAATGGAATTTTTGCAAAAATTGGTCGAGGAGGGACCAGCTCCATGCCACGCTGCCCATTGTGTCAATTTGCTGGCGTGACACGGACTGGTCGCGCATGCCTACTGGAATGTCGGTCTTGGTAATGGCATGGGCGAGGGTAAAAGGGTATGGCACGAAGGCCATCACACTGCTGGGCGGGCATGGCACGCTGCCTGTCGTGCAGGCTGCCCTACGTGGCATGGCACTAACACGCACTGTTGCTGCTTTCCTGCCCTTGTGCGTGCACGCATGGGCCTGACACGGTGCCTGTTCCGCAAGTCAGCCGGTGTGGCACACTTGGTTGTGTGTCAGGTTGTTCCTTCATGCCATTTTATGCAGTTGTCATCCCACTCCATCCAAAGTTCCACCTTGCTCGTGCATCGTCATATTTAGCGCATCTTTAACATTTTTCACCTATAAAGAAGGGCTAATCATATTGGTTAGTTCATGCATGACATTACAAAAAATCACATGGAAATGTAATCAATTAAATTGGCAAACATGACTAATACTAAGTTATAAAATAGCACTTGGGCACGTAAATATGCCCAAGATCACCTCTCATGATCGTAAGATCATGATTAGTATTCATAGACAAAAAAATAATTGAATACTTACAACAATAATTGAATGAAAACCTACTTTGAATATGATGAACAAAATCAAGAACAATTTTAGAAAACCAAGTTTTGATCTCAAGAATTACTCTCCAATATTGTTTTCAAACTTGATAATAATTCATAAACTATTAACTATTAACCTTCCTCCAATGTATTTATGACGTTCTTCTACTAAAAGAAAAATACAAGCTATTTATACAGACAATAGGAACCTTTTCCTAAGCTAACAGGGAAATATCCAAATCTGGCGTCAACACATCCTACGACTCGTCATATGAACCGTAACAGGATTGTATGGGTCATTCCTTTCTCTCGTACATTCCTTGGCTGCTGTAGAATTGGCTAACTATTGGCAGCTGGTACGAATTGTACCATGATCCTACGAGTCGTGCAATCCATCCATGGCTTGGCTCTGAGAACATTGACATCTTCTAAAGTTCTCTACCAGTGTTGTGGTACGCCTCATACCTTGCTCCTACGACTCGTGAATTTGTTGCATCTTGAGTTTTGTCAAGTCTATAAGACACATGAAGCTTCCCACGGTTCCTGGTACAGGTCGTAGGTAGATGCTACGATCTGTAGGTGCTACCTGTATTAGGAGACTTCTTGTGCAAATTTGCTCTGAAGTATTCCACGACTCCAGTTATGGCTTGTATTGAGAGTCGTACTTTGCCTTTACATTGTTTTAGCCTTCTGAGCTTTTGTATGAGTATTAGTATGACTTGTACAATCTAGGTACGACTCGTACTGAGATCAGTACTTGGCTGATTTTACACTTTTCTGCATCTTTTGAACATATTTTCTCCAACAGCTATTTTCCCTAAAACCAAAGTAAAACCACCTTAAATCCATATAAACATATGTAAGTCCATGCTATTTTCTCAGTTTTAAGCATCGAAAGTGCTGTAAAGTCACAATATATCAACATCCTCAACTTAAGACCTTTGCATTTCCTCAGGCAAAGAAAACAAAAACTAAAAAGAATGCTTAACTAGAAAATAAATCAAGGATACTAGAGTCCACACCAATCAAAATTTGCACTATAAATTCAAACAACTTTTGACCCTTTCTTTGGTAAACCAAATGAGCATATGCACATCAAGTAACAACAAACAGGGATCAAGATATGTCATCTTGTTATTAGTAGATAATCAAGTCATTACCAATGCTTTTCACGTAGACAACTAGTAGAATAAAATAAAAACCATGTACCCTCACAATAAATGAAGTCCCTAACTCATAGATATATGAAAGTATGAAACATGGGAGAAACAAGTAAGACTCCCACTCTCACAAGGAAGTTCCAAATACTGCACATCGGATACCGTAGGCTTGCCCTTATTTTCTCTACTTCGGCTCTTCGGATAGTCAGTCTACGATCACTATAGGACTTTATTCGGTTAGTAATGTAAGATTTCGTGCTGGGTATGGTAGATGTGGAATATTTAGTGACTAAACCCTCCTAGGCACTAAATACACGTGGCTCTACTTTTTACTTATTTCACCCTTTTCACTTTTTTAGCTTTTTTCTCTCTTTTCTCCATTTTTATGAAATTATATGGGTGTGTGTGGTTTCAACTTTTCATTCATTTATATTTAGCGTAGCATACGAGTCACCTTGCCAAACACTTCGAAGAAAATTTCATCATGGACTGGGTCTGGCACGGTGCGCCACCCATAGCACCAACTTGAAATTTTTTTTTCTTTTCTAAGGATAACACATACGCCCCACGCCAGCTATCTCACCCTAGACTTAACATTTTTTAGCTCATTTTCCCTGCTCTTTTTGCCTCCATACCCTATTCATCTCTGGAAAGCCAAAAAATATTAGAAAGACTGGTTGCATCCCACCAAACATCATTGTTATAGTCATGGCACGACATTTATGGATTTCCTCTAGTGCAACACCTTATTTAATGTTGCGGCATGATGAAAGTCACTTTCACTCCTTCATTCGAGTGAGATAGTTGGTATTTCGAAAACCTGCTAAATTCTCATGCATCACATGTTTCACAACTGCTTGCTTACACCCTCCAAGCTCTACTGTTGACTTCACTGTGAAGTCCTCATAGTGAGGTGGCATCTTTGTAGCTCTAAAAACATCAAAGACTGCCTCCTAACCATCTATAGTCATCAACATCTTGCCTGACTTTACCTTTATAACTGTATAGGTGGTGGTTAAAAATCCTCTCCCCAGAATGAGAGGAACTATTGCATTTGCTTTGTAATCATAGATTATGAAGTCCACTGGTAAAATGAAAGGTCTAACCTCGATCAAGATGTCCTCTATGATTCTATCAAGATAGGCAAGAGATCGGTCTACAAGATGTAGTGTTACCATGGTAGGACGCGGTTCACCTAAACCCAAAGTTCTAAACAAGAATGCGGGCATCAGATTAATGCTTGCACCCAAGTCACATAGTGTTGAACCAACTTCCTTACTCCCAATAGCAACTGGAATGGTAAAGCTCCCAGGGTCTTTCAGCTTCTTTGGAATTTTGTTCTACACCCAAGAACTGCACTCTTCCGTAAAAGCCACATACTCAAACTCCACAAGCCTCCTCTTTTTTGCTGTAATATCCTTCAGATACCTGGCATACTTCAGAACCTCCTACAAAAGCTCCACCAACGGCAAGTTAACATGTACCTGCTTCAACACATCAAGAAATTTCTAGCAAGTTGTGTCTTCCTACTTCTCAAACCTTTGTGGAAATAGAGGGAGTGGTTTGGTTTCTACCACTTTTGGCTTTGAGTTGATTGACTCACCAACCTCCTGTCTGGACATCACGACCTACTCTTCATCAACTTTCTTATCTCTGGGGATTACCTCACCCAGCTCATTACCGTCGCGCAAATAAATTATGCTCACATTTTCCTTGGGGTTCTTCTTAGTGTTACTCGGAAGTGCCCCTTGTGGTCTGTTAGTCTGCTGAAGGGCCAATTGCCCCATATGTCTCTCCATCTCATGGATGGAATTCTGTCTCTCATTAACCACTTGAGTCTACTGAACCATCCACTGCTTCATTGTTTCTTCTAATGAACTACTCAACTGCTGGCTCTAAGGCCTCGGATAGTTGTTTTGGGGCCTTTGGAAATTCTGATTCCCTCCCCATGAGGGATTGGCTGCATTTCTATACCCTTGGTTGTAAGTATTACCTGCAAAACCTCCATCGTGACCTTGCTTTCCTACAAAAATTGCAGATTCTGGGTTTAGTTGACAACCTGAGTAATTATGGCCTTCTCCACATACCTCACATGAAAGTGGTGGAGTCTGGACTTGATGGACCTGCTGAACCTGACTTCCTACTGGTGTGGTCACAAGCTTGCTGTTCACATTCACTAGCTCACTGATATCTGCTCGGATTGCTGCGACACCATATGGCCTTAAGCTTTCCTGGCACCATAGCTACTGTGAACCCTCTACCTGAGTCCTGATAGTGTTAACTCCCCCCTGATATGAGGTTCAAAAGATCTTCAATTTCATCATAGCTCTTGGACAAAATTTGTCCCTATGCAGTAGTGTCAAGAAAGATTTTTTACTCTGGTTTCATCACTTTAATAAAAGTGTGCCGAATAATCTCCTTCGGCTGAATGTGGCGCAGGCAATATCTCAAGTATCCCTTGTATCATTCCCATGCCTTAGCCAAGGTTTCACTCTCTCTCAGCACAAAAAAAGAGATCTTTCCTCTCAACTCTTTTGTTATCACGACCCGAACATGGGCCCGGATCTAGACTCTGAACCTAGAACCATAAATCGCTACAAGTCAACCAATGGCATGAACATGATAACTAAAGATCAACATAAGCAAAGGCAATAACTAAATTCTGAAATAGCGGAAGTCTTAATAGCAAAACGTCTAGCCAACGGTAATATCATAATATTGAGTCTAAAGCTAAACAAACAAATTTATGTCTGAAAAGTCTCTACTAACTGATGAGATGTTGGGACAAGCCCACAGATATCTCTAAGTATGAAACAAACTGACATAATGATACTGAAAAATAGATATCCTCGGAGGGTGAGGACTCACCCAAGGTAGGGTCAGAACTGGAACGAGAGCATGACTACGACGCATCTAAGTTTGATAGCTAGGACCTGTATCATGAAACATTACAACATATACTATACGGTTGGTACTTGGAATGTACTGAGTATGCAAGATAGGTAAAATAGGTTGAGTAAGTATAAACCAAAATCACATAAATCATAAAGCATAGCATCATAAGATTTTGAGAGTAAAGATAACGTGTTGATATCTGTTAGGTCTGCGTTATATGGGTATATAACTACACGCAAGTGCACGTGGTCGAACAAGTAGTAAAGTGGCTTAAGTAAGCCAAGTATCGATCCCACAGGGACTGGGATGAACTGCAATCTGCTCAAGTGTACTATATTTCGATTCTAAAAAATGCAAACAACAGTGTAACCAAGAAGTTGATATTTTGATTTCTAATAATTATGCTAAGTCTAAAACAATTATCTAATGTGAGTCTGAACTATGGATGTGAGCATGCTGAGGTTAAACGAACATGTAATGAAATTAATTATCGACATAATTTGGTTAGTCCTTTCCTTCGGTTGCTAGTCAAGAACTATTGCCAAGGGATTAAAACTCTCGTATTTAACCCCACTTAAGAATCATGAACCATCCACCTACATTTTTGTGATTAAATGCAATTCATGTTCTAGCCATACAAACCCGGTTCCTAAATTGACTAATACGACTTTCAGGTATATTTCTATCCTGAAAGTAAATCAATTCTCAATTTTCCCAAACTAAGAAAAGATCATATCCTATTAATTCACAACTTTCCAATTTCTTGCTCTCTCGAGTGAAACCGGACTTTTTAGATGTACATTAACGTATGCCACACATTAATGCAGTAAGAACAAGAATTAATAGAACAACCATGGAAGAAAAGATGAAAAACCAAAGAATCAATGATCACATTTCATTACAAGTGTTCATAACCTCAGCAAGAAGATGAATTAGCCACTCATTTGTGGATTAAACATCGTTAAATGAGTGTTAAACATACAAGAAATTGAATACAAGAAGGAGGAAAAAGAGAAAAACCCTGATAATTTCGTCCCCTCAACTGCCTGTAACCCACGTTCTTGCTCCACCAAGTCAGAATATTGAAAAATGAACCTAAGTTTTCTATTTATACTAGTGGGAATTTTTCCCGGAATAACAAGCAACGTGTCACGGAGTGCATCACGGAGCACTGCCTCCGTGACACGCTACCGACACGGACCTTCACTGGAATTAGGGGTCCAGGAAATAAGGCCCAACGTGGCACGACGTGCAACGCGGAGCCATGCCACTGTGCCACGGACCCATCGCGTACCCTCTCTGGAAATTGGGTTAAAATTCCCTATCCCGACAGAAGGCCTCCGCGATGGAAGCGTGACACGGCTCCATCGCGGAGCCCCTTTATTTGATGCTTTCCACTGCCTTGTTCCTTGCTCACGTCCGAGTCCAACCCCGATATCTTCCAACATGCATTTAAGCTTCGCAAAATTACATTTTACCTTCAAAACTATGCTAATCATGTTGGTTAGTATAAATTCACATTTTATAACCAATTACATGAGAATATATACACATTGATAGATAAACAAGGCTAAAATTCCACATTTGAGTATCACTTGGGCATATAAATTTGCCCAAGATCACTTACCCCACACTTAAATCCTTGTCCGTCCTCGAACAACAATCCTACACCTCATGAAATTTACATCCCCACCTCGCTACTTTGGTTCGACAATTTAGGCTAAGGTCATACCGATTATTCAGTACAACAAATCATCAAGAAAACATGCATGGTCCTATCAATGCAATGACCTTCAATACATCAAGACCTCCTAGACTTAAGAATTGACTCTCGATATTGGCAAACTCATGCAAATCAGCTGATCAAGATATCCGACACGAAAATTAATTTCTCATCAAGCATGTGCCCTAACACAAGATAGTCTTCCCCTTTTTGCTCATATGAACTCACAAAATTCCAGGCAGGGGCATGTAAACACAATTTCGCTCTCTCTCCCAAAAGAATTCACATGCATCATGTCATGACCCATATGCTTGCCCTTAGTGTATTACTCCACTAATATAAAGAAGTGCGATGTAAGATCACGTAGGACTTTAACTGGTTGTAATGGAAGCTATGGAACTAGTAAATATTGGGTTAGCCAATAATAGCCACTAGCATCCTTAAGCGCCTTTTCAACACATCCCATCAACTCATGAACATTGTTTCTTTTTTTTCTTTTTCATCCTCCCATTCTTGTCATTTTTCTTTAGTTTAGCCCATCTTATTAAGCACACTTGACACAACAACAAAGATTATTCATGCACCTTCATTATAGTTTATTTATAACAAGTGCACCTTCAACCTTTTCTTTTCTTCCAGCACTCGGCTTTTCTTTTCTTTTCACCATTCTCACTCTTTGACACTTTGGGAAAATGATTTTCTCATCTTAAGCACTTAAGAGTTTTGTATAGACTTTACGGCTAATGAAAAGAAAGGATTAAGCTCGGTTTACACATTTCGACAAAAGAAAAAAATAATAGGCTAAAGGCTCAACGGGCTGACTAGGGTATACAATCAAGGTGGGTACGACAATGAAAAAATAGAAACTTTCAGTTAAAACAAAGAAATGCCTACATCCTCTCCTACAATACACCTCCTTCATTTCGTTTTGTACACACACCAGGCAAGTTCTAGACACTTCACAATAGCACGGAATAACAAAACCTCACCTCACACTTATTGCACATGCTCAATTCAAGATGTATTCACAGACTCTTCAATCAGCTAATTACAGGAATTCAAACATTAAGCCTCAATCATACTGAATCAAACTCTATGGCCTAGGTATCTCAACATATTTACAAAGTTGCCTGCTTTCATACGAATCACCTTTGCATTTTAAATATCATGTACAACACGCAACCAGAATTCCGCAACCATAAAGTAACTCCAGGTTTTGGGATGCAACCCACAAAAGAAAACAACTGAAAAATAATTGAAAAAAACTACTCCTAACGACTACATTTCCCTTAAGACGGTCGTCATCCATCCATCATAGAGAAAGGTCACTAACTATGACTTCGGTTTAATGGGACCATTCTCGGTAAAAAAAGCGAAAACAAACGCCGAGAAACCCAAGAATTGAAAAAAATATTTTAAAAATATCGATCATTTCGATAACAAAAATATGTACAAAATCAGCTAGCAACATTCAGCAACACACGTCAATTTCACATAAATTTACAATACAGAACAACAACTTAACAATTCACAAATCACAGGGAACAACAAAATTTCACAGGCACGACAACAGATTAGGACATACATACATAACAACACATCCCAACACCTAACTACTCCTACCCCACACTTAGCTCGAACACTGTCCCCAGTTTTCACAAAAATTAAAATAGCACAAAAATCGGGTGGTGGAACTCCCTGATCAATCAAAGTACTCCAGTTCTTCGTTAGGTGCTACTGCTTCATCTCCCATGTCTCAATCACCCCCGTCGTCATCATCGGACTCCATATCGGAGTCCTCCCAACGTGTCTCCTCATCTGTGGGGACATCATCATCCGTGGGCTCTACAAATGCTGGCCCCACTCGGCATAGAGCCCTGGCGTTCTCGCTGAAGGGGTAGTCTAGCTCGAGCTGTCATAGCTCCTCCTCTGTCGCCGGCCTCCCGCCTATCCTCAGCTGGAGCATTTGCATCCCATACATGCGAGCCATATACTGATCATCACGAGCATGTCGCTCGCGAAGTGTAAGCACTGGCCCGTGGGTGGTGTCGGGTGCCTTAGTTTTAGTAACATCTAAGGCCCGCCACTCCATCTGTGAGATATAATCAAGGGCCTCTTCCTCAACATCTAGGCCCCTGAGGAAGGTGGTGAGTAGTTCACCAAAGTCGTACCTGTGCCCCTGATGCAATCGGGCTCTCTTCATGGCGGAGATAATCACTGCCCCCACGTTGATCTCCACCCCTTTCATCAGGGCGTACAACAGTCGATCTTTAGCCATATTCTAGCTTCCCTATTCATCTGTGAATAGGGCAAAGTCTGATGGTAGCCCCTCTCTTTGTGTCGCTCCACCTAGCTGTCGATTGGATCCCACACAATGTGCGTCTGATGTCCGCATACGGTGGAGTGATGTTCAACTGTCGAAGCACGTGGGCGTCTGTATCCCGCACCCCTATTATAGCATTGAGGTGGTGGGGCTCAAATGTGACTATTTACCCTCTGATTTTTATGGTGTGACTTCTTAGGGTCGGTTTCCAATTGGCATAGAATTCCCGAATCAGGTGCAAGCTGCATTCCTTGGGCTCTTCAAAGATGAAGTTGAGCCCAGCTGCCTCGATCCGGTGGACAATCCTAGGGAACTCCTGTGCCAATGGTTCCCGTGCGATATGTTCCTCGGGGAAGTACTTGTTTTCTTTGTGCTTTGCGTACCACTTCTTCCCCTCATCTGTCACCCATCTGGTTTCGTATTGGCGGCGTTGGCCGCGTGGAACCGCTGGTGCTTCTGGGACTGCTGTGCCCAGTCTGATTCGCTTTCTTCCGGCGCCAGATGTTGATGCGCCTTTCCCTTTTTCTTGGCTGCTTTCCATTTTACCTGTCAACCCAAGTAGACAAGATCAATGTTAAGCCAATGGATATTAACTTCGACTAAGGTCGGGTTAAGCTAGGCCCACCCCACACTTAGTCCTTAGCTACAGTTACAACATACTGGCAAGATCATCTTTATTTACACACATAAACAACCAACTATGCAGACATGCTTAGTGCATACGAAGAATTCGGCAGTATATATTCTATGTACTACTAAGACTTCGTACAGCTAACAACAATCATTACCATCGATAACCTTTTAATCCATCGCACTTAGCAAGGAAAAAAACAACGAAACGAAAAACAACAAGAATTTATCTACACAAACCTATACAACAAACCCAATTCTTGCAAATTTCAATATTCCTCTAACCCGAGAATCCGTCGTTCTATTAACATCATAACAATTAGCACATCGACTCATCTCATTCAACATGTACATCCCGGCATGAATTTCACAAGTTCACTACATTTTCCACTTCAAATTCAAAAACAAGCCCTAGAAATGATGATATCAAGAAAATTCGATTAAATTAAGCAATTAATGAGTTCAAGCAATCATAAGGATATTCCGAACATTCATCAACAACAATTCAATTGAATTCATGATTAATTTCTACTTAGGGAAAACTTAGCTCACCTCACATGCTCAATACCGAAGAAAATCGACAAGAAATGAGATGAAATCGAAGAACATACCTTGAAGTTGATGAATTGAAGAAAACTCAATGATTTTCTTGGCCTAATCCGTGTCACGTTGAAGAGGGATGGGTTTTAGGGAGTTTGGTCACGGAGTGATTGAAAAATAAGGAAAAGTGAGGGGGTTTCGGGGTTTAAAAGTGGGAAAATCGCGCGGGTCACCCGGCGACCCGGTGTGACCCATCGTGATATACACGGCAACGTGTCACGGAGTGCATCGCGGTGCACTGCCTCCGTGACACGGAGCTGTCGCGAGGGTACTCTGGAATTTTTTCAAATTCTGGATTTATACCTCAACGTGTCACGGAGGGTAACGCGGAGGTCCTCCTCCGTGACACGGAGCTATCGCCCTAGCTCACTGTTTTGCCACTTTTTATTAATTTTCGTACCTCGAATTTTCCTTTGCGATTTCCGTGCATATTTTCCTCTGTTTGACCTGAAATTCATCTCACTACACGAAATTGGTTAGAATTATAGGTTTCACTCTAAATAAAAATAAAAACAAAAACAAAAACTAAAAATTTTGTAGTAAATCAAGAAAAAAGAAAAAGAAAAATCTATTCACTCTTTACAAAGAGAAAAATTTTTCACGGGTTGCCTCTCGCGCAGCGCCTGGTTTACCGTCGCGGCTCGACGTCGTTAAGCTCAGTTGTCCTCTAGGGTGATGGACGATTTCTCTCGATCACCATCCTCCCCCCAGTAGTGCTTACACCGTTCTGGTGGTTTTCCCAATAACTCTCGTGAATCCTTAATCTGCTCATTATCGCTTGATCAATCACATTGATCACCGAGAGTTCTTCGTGCACCATCGGGAGCTTGGGTGCCTTGTACACATTGAACACCTCTACCTTGTCATGTGCTCGCATTGTTAGCTGCCCCGCAACTACATCAATCAGTGCTTTCCCGGTTGCCAAGAAGGGACGTCCCAAAATAAATGGGACTTCCGCATCTGGTCCAAAATCCAGCACGACAAAATATACCGGGAAAATCAGGGAGCAAACTTGCACCAGGACGTCCTCCACAATGCCATCAGGTCTGGCTAAGGACCGATCCGCCAATTGCAAGATCACTGTTGTGGGTCTAGGACTCCCTAGACCCAACTTTTTGAATACTGATGACGGCATCAAATTTATGCTCGCTCCCAAATCACACAATCCACGAGCTCGGATGCTCTGCCCAATAGTAATCTGTATAGTAAAGCTCCCAGGGTCTTTGAGCTTTGTGGGCAGTTGGTTTTGAATCCGGGAAGTGCACTCCTCCGTTAGAGCCACCATAGCATACTCAGTCAACCGACTTTAGTTTGCCACGATGTCCTTTATATACTTGGCATATTTTGGCACTCCCTGCAAAACATCAACAAGAGGTAAGTTAATATGTACCTGTTTCAGCACCTCCATGAATTTCTTGAAACATACCTCCTCCTTGTGTTTCTTTAATCGTTGAGGGAACGGGGGTGGTGGTCTTTCTGATTCAGCTTCCTTAGTCTTCCCCCTTTCAGTACTTTGCTCCCTCTCGACTTCTGCTACTCCCGATTGTTGAGGTGGTCTTTCCGGTTCCACCTCTTTCAGCTGCAAACCACTCCTTGTGGTCACTGCATTCACCTGCTTGGGATTGGGATCTGTGTCGCTCGAAAGTCCTCCTCTAGGCCTGGTGTTTTGGGCTCCAGCAAATTGCCCAAATTGATATTCAAGCGCCTTGGTAGCTAACTGGTTGTTTTTCACTTCGGCTGCCAATATCACATAGTCAGCCTGTAATTGAGCTTGGTTAGCTATCATGGTCTTGAACATCTCCTCAATGCTGGGTGATGGTGGTGAAGGAGGTGCATTGTTGTTTCTGAATTGTGCTTGATAATTCTGCTGCCCTCCTTAGTTCCTTTGCACACCCTGACCCGAACTTTGCCCCTGATGGTTGTTGCTACCCCAGGAGAAATTAGGGTGATTCCTCCAATTGGAATTGTAGCTATTACCATACTGTTGGTGGTAGTTCCTTTGTACATTTCCCACAAAGTTTACCGAGTTAGGATTTGCTCCACAACACTCAACTGAGTGCTCACTGCTTCCGCACACTTCACACCACATCTGCTGCACTACATTCACTGGGGCTTGGGGCTGGTTCATTGTCATGTTGCTGAAGTGGGTGTTAAGTTGATTTTGTAATGCAGCTATCTGTGCAGCAATAGCTGTAAACCCATCCACTTCTAGCACTCCTGCTGCTTTCCTTGTCCCGCCTCTTGATGAATCAGCATTCCATTCCGGATTGCCCTACGAAATACGGTTCAACAAGGTATACATCTCCTCATAAGTTTTCTCCAGCGCTTGTCCCCTAGCTGCTGAGTCTAGCAATATTTTTGTATGGGGTTCCAAACCCTCTATAAAAGTATGCACCGGCATATCATTGGACTGATGATGATGAGGACAATCCCGCAACATGGACTTGAATCTCTCCCAAGCCTGATATAAATTCTATCCCTCTATCTATTTGAAACTTAGAATCTGACTTCTACGTCTTACTGTTTTACCAGAGGGAAAAAACCATATCAAGAATTTCTTCGCAAGATCATCCCACGTAGAAATAGAATTCGGTGGCTCAGCTTTCAACCACCTCTTGGCTTCTCCCAATAGTGAAAATGGGAACAATGTAAGCCGGACATAATCTGATGACACTCCAGCGGGGATGTATGTGTCACTTATCTCTAAAAAATTTTGGAGATGCTGCTGTGGATCTTCATGAGGGAGACCTGTAAACTGCCCGCTAGTGTGCAACAATTGTACCATATTCTGCTTAAGTTCGAACCTCCCTCCTGGCTCAGGTTTGCGGATGCTAGATGTGACATTATTAGCATGTGGGATTGCCACCTCGCGAACCGGCCGCGCTGCTACTTCTTCGGGCACTAACATTGCCCGTACTATCGGTGGATTCTGTTGTTGCTCCATGATCGTCTGTCTGAGCAACTGCAGCTTTCTTTGTAGAGCTTCTCTCCGCTTACTATGAAATATTCTTTCTGGCTCTATATACGAGTCCACCAGCTCCTTTTCTTTTGCCAGTGTTCAACATAAATTAAATCTGCAAAATACAGGCTAAGACCAAGTTGTCAACACTAAGAAAACAAAAATATAGTAAATTAACACTTAAAACAAATTCACCAATTGCCAGTCCCCGGAAAACGGCGCCAAAAACTTGTTTGGTCTGCGTTATATGGGTATATAACTACACGCAAGTGCACGTGGTCGAACAAGTAGTAAAGTGGCTTAAACAAGCCAAGTATCGATCCCACAGGGACTAGGATGAAGTGCAATCTGCTCAAGTGTACTATATTTCGATTCTAAAAAATGCAAACAACAGTGTAACCAAGAAGTTGATATTTTGATTTCTAATAATTATGCTAAGTCTAAAATAATTATCTAATGTGAGTCTGAACTATGGATGTGAGCATGCTGAGGTTAAACGAACATGTAATGAAATTAATTATCGACATAATTTGGTTAGTCTTTTCCTTCGGTTGCTAGTCAAGAACTATTGCCAAGGGATTAAAACTCTCGTATTTAACCCCACTTAAGAATCATGAACCATCCACCTACATTTCTGTGATTAAATGCAATTCATGTTCTAGCCATACAAACCCGGTTCCTAAATTGACTAATACGACTTTCAGGTATATTTCTATCCTGAAAGTAAATCAATTCTCAATTTTCCCAAACTAAGAAAAGATCATATCCTATTAATTCACAACTTTCCAATTTCTTGCTCTCTCGAGTGAAACCGGACTTTTTAGATGTACATTAACGTATGCCACACATTAATGCAGTAAGAACAAGAATTAATAGAACAACCATGGAAGAAAAGATGAAAAACCAAAGAATCAATGATCACATTTCATTACAAGTGTTCATAACCTCAACAAGAAGATGAATTAGCCACTCATTTGTGGATTAAACATCGTTAAAAGAGTGTTAAACATACAATCAATTGAATACAAGAAAGAGGAAAAAGAGAAAAACCCTGATAATTTCGCCCCCTCAACTGCCTGTAACCCACGTTCTTGCTCCACCAAGTCAGAATATTGAAAAATGAACCTAAGTGTTCTATTTATACTAGTGGGAATTTTTCCCGGAATAACAAGCAAAGTGTCACGGAGTGCATCGCGGAGCACTGCCTCCGTGACACGCTACCGACGCAGACCTTCACTGGAACTGGGGGTCTAGGAAATAAGGCCCAACGTGGAACGGCGTGCAACGCGGAGCCATGCCACCATGCCACGGACCCATCGCGTACCCTCTCTGGAAATTGGGTTAAAATTCCCTATCCAGGCAGAAGGCCTCCGCGATGGCAGTGTGACACGGCTCCATCGTGGAGCCCCTTTATTTGATGCTTTCCTCTGCCTTGTCCCTTGCTCACGTCCGAGTCCAACCTCGATATCTTCCAACATGCATTTAAGCTTCCCAAAATTACATTTTACCTGCAAGACAATGCTAATCATGTTGGTTAGTATAAATTCACATTTTATTACCAATTACATAAGAATGTATACACATTGATAGATAAACAAGGCTAAAATTCCACATTTAAGTATCACTTGGGCATATAAATTTGCCCAAGATCAATATCCGAAAACATGAATAGACATAAACTGGATCTAATAACTGAATCGAATCACTTAAAGCTAAAACTGAGATTCATAAGAAAAAACTGATAACCTGATCATTGGGTCAAACCTACTTAAAACATAATATCATAACTGATAAACATTCATAACTGATCATAAGGAACAATGGGAGACTCGTCATATAACTGACACTATCACGATAGAGATTATGTGATCCCGACTATCACACTCAAGTGGGCAGAGCCGTCCAAAGCCTTGCCAGGGCTAAGGGCGCTACCATGATATCGATATCAAGCTGAATGCCCAGCCAGGCAGGGGAAGCTCACAAGGGAGGTACCAAAGTAAAATATGAAATCTTATGTTGGCACGTAGTTTTGAGACTCGGGGTTTTCATGAACCCCTAGCCTACTCGGTTCCAGACACTACTCCCAAAAACATGCCAGGTGCTCTCCATCGTTTTTCAAAAAAGAGAATAATGTAATTACAAGCATAATTTGAAATCTGAATACAGGGAGTCTTGGCTCCAAACATACCATAAGCTGAAAATGGGAGTATAGACTCCAAGACCATATGTAAGCTGATTTATAGAACTAAACTGAATCATGAAAACATGTTATATCTGAGTGGGACTACCAAAAATCTTAAGACCACACATACTTGAAATAGACTTCACTATTCAAAATCATAGATTCATAAATAGGTAATTCGTAACATACATACATGCTAGATACTTCATCATACTTGAAATCATCAATCATAGACTAACTTTTCCATGAACTTGCATAATTGGGCATAATCTTTTAAAACTTGAAAACATGAATTTATACTCAATTAGTATGTAAAATCTACCCATGAACCTTAAAACATGCTTTGAAACATGAAGACAATTGACCCATAAATAAATCATAGAGAATTTCATAAAGTTGGGTTAAAACCCCATAGAATCATACACTTGAATTAACACTTGAATCCATGAACTTGATGAGAAATTTGGCTATGAGAGTGAAAGGAAACTTGTATGCATGGATGTGGAATGAATTAGAATAGGTTAAAATCTCTTAATACACTTATTTCACAACTTAAAATGACGTAATTTAGGATCTAGGAGCTTAGTATTTATGAAAAAACCCTTTATGAATTCGTTGAAAAACTGTTTTGTCAGCTTTCATGAATCGTACCATGAGTCATACAATCCTCTTAAACTCGTGGTATCCTCCCATACTGACCAACTCCAAAACCTCCAATCGTCTAAATAATTCCACGAATTCTACTGCAATCCCTTACAATCCCTTACACCATCCAACGAGTTGTAGCATCAATCGTACAATCACTCACTGGATAACTCCAAAGACTTGCTACGACTCCTAATCACGGGTCGTACCCACATTTTATGACTCATAGTGGGGACTCGTCATCTGGGGAATAAAATCTTTAACGTAATCCATAGTTCCTCTTACGACCCGTACTACCAACCTAGGACTCATAGGTTGAGTCATACTGAGGCAAATTTTTAAACTTTTCCTACTAAACATATACCAAATCTCGGGTCTAGTCTTAGAAACCTTCGGAGTATAACAATATCTGCCGCTTGAGAATATTCTTCCTCAAATGTGGGTAAAGATACTAAAAAGCTGAGAAAGGAACTAAAATCTCAAATACTGAACATCTGAAGCTGAAAACTAACAGAGTGAGTGTCTCTGGATTGATATACATGACTGAACTGAATTTATGAATCACACATACATGTACGGACATGAATGGAACTGAGATGCATAAACTAAACATGAAACTAAATAGAGTACTAAGGAGGAAACTGATACCTTGTGCTAGAACTTATTCGGTAGGGAAAAGGTGTGAGTATTTAGTCATCATATATGCTTCGACACCCACATAGCTCCCTCAAAAAGCTAATTTCTCCATAGAACCTTTACTGAAGCTACTTTTTTGTTCCTCAACTTCCAAACCTGACGATCAGGGATCTCAACTGGTACTCCTCATAGCTAAGGTTATCCTTTACACCTATGCTCTCCATCGGGACCACCAAAGTCTGGTCACCAATGCTCTTCTTTAATAATGATACATGGAAAACTGGATGTGTCGAAGCTATGTCCGCTGGTAGCTTCAACTCATAGGCCACCTTGCCAACACGTCTCCCAATCCTGTATGGGCCAAAATATCTGTCACACCCAAAAACTAGAGTAGGGTACGACCGGCACTCGATTTTAAAGAGATCGAGAAACCGGCTATATAGTGTCTGAACTACAACCCTTAGGCTATCTAGGACACTTTTCATAGTCAATTATACATAGAAATGGACCGACCAGGTCTCAACAAACATGACAAGATTGAATGCTAACAAGGACACAATAATATCTAAAAAGAAACTATAGAAGGCCAACTAGGCCACAAAGCACACTGGAACTGGAAAACTATACAACTAGTCCACAAAAGCCTCTAAAAGAGTAAAACAATACTGAAGGCACGGGACAGGGCCCCAGCTTACCCATCTGTAAAACAAACCTCAGAATGACCCAACCAAACATAGGCTCCTGAAAGAGGGGAGCATACCAGCTCTGCGTTGGATCTGAACTCCTATTGAATTGGTCGATCTGAGATCCTACCTATACTTGCAACAAGATTGTAGGGTCTCCAGGCAAAGGGACAGTAGTACAAAGAAATGCACTGGTATGTAAGACTGAAAGCTATAGAAAAGCAATGCCAAATATAAACTAAACCAAATAAGGGAATAACTACAACATGATACTCTGGAACCTGTCAATATAAACAATGGCAAATAGTAGCTAAACATATCTCAAAAGATAGGGTAGAGAGATAATCTGTAACACTGTAACTGCCTACCTTATTTGCAGACTTTGTGTATGAACACAAAATAAGTGACTCATATGCCAACACTTTTGATACTAGGACCGGAGTTTATGAGAATCAACTTGGTGGCTACCTGATACTTGGACCAGGATTTAAGTATGGCTACCTGATACATG
Source organism: Datura wrightii (assembly GCA_035772735.1). Lineage (NCBI taxonomy): Eukaryota > Viridiplantae > Streptophyta > Magnoliopsida > Solanales > Solanaceae > Datura > Datura wrightii. The sequence goes on from JASDFA010000003.1 coordinate 42,029,766, forward strand.
GAGTAGGACTTTATACGGCTGACCTGATACTTGGACCAAGGTTTTGATACATATTTCCTCACACATTCAGCCATCTGATACTTAGAGTAGAGAGCAGGTGCAACGTCGCTCCTGCAGCATCACAATAATTAGCCATCTGATACTCGAACCAGAGAGGGCGTGCCATAAATAATGTAAATCATGCAACTGATAGTGAGACTAGTAGCTTAATAATGTAATATATATCTGACTTAGATAATGGGTCCAACTTAGAGGACCAACTGAACAATACAAAGTAGCTGACTTAGATAACGGGTCCAATTGAACATCATACCCCTAGCAACTGACAGCGGGGGACGTAAAACATAATTTGACTTGAAAGCTTAACAAGAACATGAGACTCAAGGAACATGACACTGTACCTCGCTTATGGGTTCTTGGAACCAACTATGGATACTTAGACCCAATATTGGAATACTTGGATTTGTAACCAAGTGAAAAGGCTGATTCAGGACAAAACATCACACCAACAACAACCATAAAAACAACACACAAGGAAATATTTTAGCATAATACTACATCTTGTTCTACACACTTTTAAGGAAAGAATGGAAGTAGGAAATTACCTAACTTCCTTTGTAACCAACTCCCATCAGCATGGAGTATATTATCAGTAATACACAGCTACAACAACCTTTAAAAACAAGCAGGAACCTTCAGCAAAATTGCTCCAAGAATGGCAACCAAACTTGGCGCCCAACTACAAGTTTAAGCTAAGATTCTTACAAGTTTGTATTCTAGAAATACTTACCTTTTGCTGGGGGGGGGCATTTTCTTAGCTAAAAATAGGATTAATTGACCTCAAGTTCTTATTCGAAAACACAGCAACCTTACTTTCCAAAACACAGCAAAAACAGTTCACCTACACACCAAACACACCTCAAAATTCTAGTCTTTTAATAAAGAGTTCAAGCAAGGTTAGTAGTAGAATTCTTACATTTTATACTTATATTTAATCCCTACCAATAGGGAGCATATATGTATCTTAGAAATGCTTCAGAAACACAGCAAAGTCACCATAACAACACTGCCAAAACGCAGCCGCAAGGAAGAAACAAGTTCACAATAATGTTGCCTTCACTTCCATGGACTTTTGCTTCAGTTTTGGTGGTGTTTCCTTGAGGGATTCCTCTTGATTTCTTAGTCTCAGTGTTTATTTAGTTGTTTGCTTGAAATTTGAGAGGATTTCAGAGGATAAGTTGTACCCAAAATATAAAAAAGTTAAAGATAATCTCATAGCACAAAACTTAAAATGTAAAGGTGTTTGGGAGGTGGCCATGTTAGGGCGGTGGCTACATCACTACCCGATAGTGTCACCGTAAAATTCTTATAATTTTTTACTCCGAACTCCGATTGACAAGAAGTTTGATATTCTGAAAACTAGAAGCAAAGATCTTTAATTTGATAGGTGGGACTTCTAATTCATTATATACTGGGAGATATGGCCGCATTTAAAGTTGACCCTAACCTATGAACTTTGAATACTCTTTGCTTTTCCGTTCGTACACATTTCCCTTGTCCTCTACGACCAATATACAACCCTTACTACCCTTAACCTAGCATACAAATATCAAATAATCACCAAAAAATTTTTCGAGGTGTAACATTCTCCCCACTATAGGAACATTCGTCCATTAATGGAAATTAATTTTGCCTAACATACTTCAAAATAGATACTCCGTAACTTAGGTATCAAATGCATACCTTAATATCACACCGACATCATGAATAGGTGAGGATATTTCTTCTTCATTTCCTCCTCAGCCTCCGAAGTTACTTCCTTGAAATTATCACTTTGCCACAATACCTTGACTAAGGAAACTTCCTTAGTTTGAAGCTTACTAACTTACCGATCAAGGATAGAAACTAGGACCTCTGTATAGGTCCTCACTTCGAAAATCTTGACATCATCAATAGGCATAATATAGGTCGGGTCTCCTATACAGTTCTGCAACATCGACATATGAAATAATGGATGGACTACTGCCAACTCTAGTGGGGCTACTTTACTTATCCTATGGGTAACTCTATAAGGTCCAACACATCTAGGTCTTAGCTTACCCTTCCGGCCAAATCGCATGACGCCTTTCATAGGCGACGCCTTCAGGACGACCCAATCGTTAATAGTGAATTCCAACGCTCAATGGCATATATCAGCATGAGTTCTGTCTACTCTGAGTTTTCAGAAGCCTATCTCTGATAAGCTTTACATTGTCCACAGCTTGATGTACTAGATTTGGCCCCAATAGTTCTGCCTCACTAATTTTGAACCAGCCGATTGGTGATCTATAGTTTTTCCCATAAAAATCTTCATACGGAGCCATCTAAATGCTTGCCTGATAACTATTATTATTGGAAAATTCTATCAAGGGAATATTATCATCCCAGCTTCCTCTAAAGTCCAGGGTACAGGCATGTAACATATCTTCAAGTTTCTGGATGGTGTGTTCAACCTGTCCATCAATCTGGGGATGAAATGCAATGTTGTGATTTACTTGAGTGCCCAGGCCTTTCTGGAAAGACTTCTAGAAGTTTGCTGTGAACTGAGCGCCTCTGTCTAAAATAATGGAAATGTAATACTATGTAGGCGAACTATCTCATGAATATACAGCCTGGCATAATCCTTTGCGGCATAAGTCGTCTTAACCGGCATAAAGTGAGCTAATTTAGTCAATTTGTCTATTATTACCTAGATGGAGTCACACTTCCTGCTTTTCTATGGAAACCCAGTATAAAATCTATATTAATCACTTCCTATTTCTAGGCTGGGATCTCTATATTCTGAGTCAAGCCTCCAGGTCTCTAGTGCTCGACCTTCACCTGCATGCAATTAGGACAATGGATCACAAACCTATGATGTCCGTTTTCATACCATTCCACCAGTACAACTGTTTCAGGTCACGACACATCTTCTTGGCACCTAGATGTACTAAATACCGAAAATGATAAGCTTCATTCATGATTTTCTCTAGTAGCTTGCCCACATTCGACATACATACACGAGTCTGGTATTTGAGAACTCTATCTGGCCCACACTCAAACAAGGCTTGCTTCTGCTGTGGAATGTTATCTCTTAGCATTACCAATTCCGGATCCTCATATTGTCATTGCTTGACTTCTTACACTAGGGAGGATTTTGAAGTGTTTCGAACTACTACACCTCCATCTTCAGTATCTAGTAATCAGATATGCAGATTAGCTAACTGTTTTACGGTTTTCACCATTTCAACTTTTTCAGCTTCTATATTACTCAAGCTGCCCATGGACTTGTGGCTTAATGCATTAGCCACAATGTTAGCTTTGCCAGGATGGTACAAAATGCTAACATCATAATCTTTTAGCAACTCTAACCATATTCTCTAGTGTAAATTCAACTCCTTCTATTGGAATACTAAAGTCTCTTATTAATGGTAAAAATATGAACATGTGCCCCATACAGGTCGTGACTCTAGATCCTCAGCGCAAACACCACCGCTGCAAACTCTAGATCATGGGTAGGGTAATTCTACTCGTTCTTTCTTAGCTAGCTCTAAGCATAGGCAATGGCATTGTCTTGTTGCATCAAATCACTCCCTAAGCCGATCCTAGAGGCATCACAATAAACCACATAACCCTCTGTACCTTCTGGCAGAGTCAAGACAGGGGCTGAGGTCAACCTATCCTTCAACTCCTGAAAACTACGCTTACATGCCTCTGACCATTGAAACTTAGCTTCTTTATGATTCAACTTTGTCAATGGCATGGAGATATTAGAAAAACCTTCTACAAAACTGTGATAGTAACATGCCAAACCCAGAAAACTACGAACCTCTGTAGGATTCAAGGGTCTGGGCCAACTCTTTATTGCCTCTATTTTCTAACTATCTACTCTAATAACTTTAGCTGTAATTACATGACCTAGGAAAGCCACAGATTTTATCCAAAAGTCACACATAGAAAATTTAACGTACAACTTGTGCTCCTACAGAGTTTTTAACACAGCTCTCAAGTGATCTGCATGCTCAGCCTCTGATCGTGAATAAATTAGGATGTCATCAATAAAGACAATCATAAATACATTAAGGAAGGGCCTAAACACCCTATTAATCAAATCCATAAAAGCTACTGGGGCATTAGTAAGCCCAAATGACATCACTAAGAACTTATAAAGGCCATATCTGGTTCTAAAGGTAGTCTTAGGGATATCAACTTCCCTAACACGTAACTGATGGTACCTAGATCTCAAATCAATCTTTGAGAAGCATTTGGCACCTTGTAACGGATCAAAAAGGTCATCAATCCTGGGAAGTGGGTACTTGTTCTTAATCTTAACCTAATTTAGCTACATGTAGTCAATACACATTCTTAACAATCCATCTTTCTTTTTCACAAAGAGCATTGGTGCACCCCAAGGCGATGCACTAGATCGAATGAATCCCTTCTCGAGAAGATCTCTCAACTTCTCCTTCAATTCCCTTAGCTCTTCTAGAGCCATTCTGTAAGGAGGGATCGATATGGGCTGAGTATCTAGAAGTCGATCAACAGCAAAGTCTATCTATCTCTCGAGAGGAACTCCAAGTATGTCCTTTGGGAAGACTGTTGGAAACTCATTTGCCACTGGGACTTACTGGAAAGTCATCCGCTCACAAGCCAAGTCCCTAACTCGGACTAAGTGAGAAACATAGCCTATGGATACTGTTCAGTCTGTTTGATATAACTACACGCAAGTGCACGTGGTCGAACAAGTAGTAAAGTGGCTCAAGTAAGCCAAGTATCGATCCCACAGGGACTGGACTAAGGTATCAATCTAATAAAATGTCAATAAACGTTAACTCTAAACTGCAGACAACGGTGTGAAGAAGATTTTGATATTTTGTTCCTAATTTTATACTAAGTCTAAAATGAATATACAAATTGAGTATGAACTATAAGTATGAGCATGCTGAGGCTAAAATGAACATGTAGAGAAATAAATTATCGATACAATTTGATTAATCTTTCCTCCAGTTGCTAGTCAAGAATTATTGCCTATGGATTAAAACTCTCGTACTTAACCCAACTTAAGAATCATGAACCTTCCACCTACATCTCTGTGATAAAAAGAAATTCATGTTCTAGCCATACAAAACCGATTCCTTAATTGACTAATATGACTTTCAGGTATATAACTATCCTGAAGGTAAATCAATTCTCAATTTTCCCAAACTAAGAAAAGATCATATCCTATCAATTCACAACTTTCCAATTTCTTGCTCTTGAGTGAAACCAGACTTTTTAGATATACATTAACGTTGGCCACACATTAACGCAATAAGAACAAGAATCAATAGAACAACCATGGAAGAAAAGATGAAAAACCAATTTATCAATAATCACATTTCAATACAAATGTTCTTAACCTCAACAAGAAGGGAATTTAGCCACTCATTTGTGGATTAAACATCGTTAAATGAGTGTTAATCATACAAGCAATTGAAATAAAGAAGAAGGAGATAGAGAAAAACCCTGAGATTTTCGTCCCCTCAACTGCCTGTAACCTACGTTCTTGCTCCACCAAGTCAGAATTATTAAAAATGAACCTAAGTGTTCTATTTATACTAGTGGGAATTTTTCCCGGAATAACAAGCAACGTGTCACGGAGTGCATCGCGGAGCACTGCCTCCGTGACACGCCACCAACGCGGACCCTCACTAGAATCCGGTCGTCCAAGTATTAAAACCCAATTTTTTCCTTGCTAGCTTTCAAGTCCAATCCCGATTTCTCCCAACATGCATCTTAGCTTCGTAAAATTATATTTTTCCTGCAACACCATGCTAATCATGTTGGTTAGTATAAATTCACATTTTATTACAATTCACATGAGAATGTACACACATCGATAGATAAACAAGACAAAATGACACATTTGAGTATCACTTGGGCATATAAATTTGCCCAAGATCACATACCCCACACTTAAATCCTTGTTCGTCCCCGAACAATAATCTTACACCTCATGCGATTGACACCCAATCCTGGCTACTTTGGCTCGACAATTCAAGCTACAGTTATACCGATTATTTAATATAGCAAATCATCAAGAAAACATGCATAGTCTTATCAATACAATGACCTTCAACACGTTAAGACCTCCTAGACTCAAGAATGGACTCTCGATATCGGCAAACTCATGAAAATCAGCTGATCAAGATATCCGACACGAACTTCAATCTCTCGTCGAGCATGTGCCCTCACAACACAAGAGAATTTTCCCCTTCTTAATCACATTAACTCAAAGACATTACATGCAGGGGCATATACACAAGATTTCGCTCTCTCTCCCAAAAGAATTCACATGCATCATGTCATGAACCATAGGCTTGCCTTTTGTGTATTACTCCACTAATATAAGGACGCGTGATGTAAGATCACGTAGGGCTTAATGGGTTGTAGTGTAAGCTACGGAACTAGCAAATACTGGGCTAACCAATAATTACAACTAGCTTCCTTAAGCGCTTTTTCAATATATCCCATCAACCTTATGGGCATTGTTTCTTCCTTCATCCTCCCATTCTTGAAGTCTGTCTTTATTTATTATTTTTGATCCCATATCTTTAAGCACACTCGACTTAATAACAAAGATTTGTTATACGTTTTCATTATATTTAATTTATAGCAAGTGCACCTTTGACATTTCCTTTCCTTTCATCACTCTGCTTTTTCTTTTCTTTTCACCATTCTCACTCCTTGACACTGTGGGAAAATTATTTTTTTTCTTGAGTGCTAAAGAGTTTTGGATCAAAGTCACGGATAATGAAAAGAAGGGGTTAAGCTCGATTTACACCTTTTTGTCAAAAGAGAAAAAAACATTGGCTAAAAGCTCAATGGGCTACCTAGGATGTACATTCAAGGTGGGTACGATAATGAAAAAAAAACTTTCGGTTAAAGCAAAAAAATGCCTACATCCTTTCCTACAATACACATCCTTCATTTCGTTTCATACACATTCCAGGCAAGTTCTAGACACTTCACAATAGCATGGAAGATACGAAACCTCACCACACACTCATTGTACATGCTCAACTCAAGACATATTCACAGACTCTTCAATCAGCTAATTACAAGAATTCAAACATTAAGCCTCAATCATACCGAATCGAACTCTATGGCCTAGGTATCTCAACATATTTACAAAGTTGCATGCTTTCATATGAATCACCTTTGCATTTTAAATATCATGTACAGCACGCAACCAGAATTTCGCAACCATAAAGTAATGACACGTTTGGGATACAAACAAACAAAAGAAACAAATTAAAAAGAACAAAAGAAATCTACTCCTATCGAATGCATTTCCCTTAAGACGGTCGTCATCCATCCATCATAGGGAACGGTCACTAATTATGACTTCGGTTCAATGGGACTATTCTAGGTAAAAGAACCGAAAACAAACGCCGAGAAACCCAAAAATAAAAAATTTCAAGAAAAATTTTAATCGATAATTTCAATAAAACAAAAATATTTACAAAACCAGCTAACAACATTCAACACCACACAACAGCTTCACATTAAATACAATACAGACATACACACAAAAATCACAGGGTCACAAGTTTTTCCAAGCACAACAACAGAACAGAGACATTAATAACAACAACAACCAGCACCTAACTACTCCCACCCCACACTTAAATCGAACATTGTCCCCAGTGTTCACAAAATTCATCATAACACAAAAGTGGGTGGTGAAACTCTCTGATCAATCAAAGTATTCCACTTCTTCGTCAGGTGCCGCTACCTCATCTCCCATGTTTGAATCGCCCCCATCGTCATCATCTGACTCAACATCGGAGTCGTCGCGACGTGTCTCCTCATCTGTGGGGACATGATCATCAGTGGGCTCCACAAAAGCTGGCCCCACTCGGCATAGAGCCCTGGCATTTTCGCCAAAAGGGTAGTCTAGCTCGAGCTGCCACAGCTCATCTTCTGTTGCCGGCCTCCTGCCTATGCGCAGCTGGAGCATCTGCATCCCGAACATGTGATCTTGGGCAAACTTATATGCCCAAGTGATACTCAAAGGTATCATTTTAGCCTTGTTTATCTACCAATGTTTATACATTCTCATGTGATTGATAATAAAATGTGAATTTATACTAACCAACATGATTAGCGTTGTTTTGCAGGTGAAATATAATTTTGTGAAGCTAAAATGCGTGTTGGGAGAGATTGGGGTTGGACTCGGATGTTAGCAAGCGAAAAAGCATTTGAAGGCATAAATTAAAGGGGCTCCGCGATGGAGCCATGTCACGCTGTCATCGCGGATGCCTTCTGCCTGGATAGGGATTTTTTGGCCAAAATCCAGTGAGGGTGTGCGTTGGGGCCGTGGCACGTTGGCCTAGCCCCGCGTTGCACGCCGTGCCATGTTGGGCCTTATTACCTGGACACTAAATTTCTAGTAAGGGTCCGCGTCAGTGGCGTGTCACGGAGGCAGCGCTCTGCGATGCACTCCGTGACAAGTTGCTTGTTATTTCGGAAAAAATTCCCACTAGTATAAATAGAACACTTAGGTTCATTTTTAATAATTCTGACTTGGTGGAGCAAGAACGTGGGTTACAGGCAGTTGAGGGGACGAAATTGTCAAGGTTTTTCTCTATCTCCTTCTTCTCTAATTCAATTGCTCGTATGTTTAACACTCATTTAACAATGTTTAATCCACAAATGAGTGGCTAATTCCTCTTCTTGCTGAGGTTAAGAACAATTGTATTGAAATGTAGTTATTGATCAATTGGGTTTTTCATCTTTTCTTCCATGGTTGTTCTTTTGATTCTTGATCTTACTGCATTGATGTGTGGCCAACGTTAATGTATATTTAAAAAGTCCGGTTTCACTCGAGAGAGCAAGAAATTTGAAAGTTTTGAATCAATAGGATATGATCTTTTCTTAGTTTGGGAAAATTGAGAATTGATTTACCTTCACGATAGAAATATACCTGAAAGTCGTATTAGTCAATTAAGGAATCGGTTTTGTATGTCTAGAACATGAATTTCATTTTCTCATAGAAAATGTCGGTGGACGGTTCATGATTCTTAAGTTGGGTTAAATACGAGAGTTTTAATCTATTGGCAATAATTCTTGACTAGCAACCGGAGGAAAGATTAACCAAAAATTGTATCGATAATTAGTTTCTATACATGTTCATTTAGCCTCAGCATGCTCACATTCATAGTTCAGACTCACATTAGATATTCGTTTTAGACTTGGCATATAATTAGAAATCAAAATATCAAACTCTTCTTTGCGCTGTTGTCTTCATTTTTAGAGTAAGTATAGTAACACTTAAGTAGTTTGTTACCTTATCCCAGTCCCTATGGGATCGATACTTGGCTTACTTAAGACACTTTACTACTTGTTCGACCACGTGCACTTGCGTGTAGTAAATACCCCAGAGAAGACGTGAACAAGTTTTTGGCGCCGTTGCCGGGGACTGGCATGTTATACCCCGTAGGATTCCCGGCACTTAGATGACCTATTCGCACGTTGGTTAAGCATATTTCAAGGCCATACGTGCTAGAGAAAGGCCCGGGAAAAAGGTCGGACGAGAAACCTGCCGAACCATCGCGGAAGGAACCGAGGCAGAGCCCCTCCGCGATGGCAGTGTGTCACGGAGGTGAAGCCTCCACGTTGGCTCCGTGACACGTTGGCCTTGTCCAGCCCAAGTATATAAAGCCCCACTTCGGTTTTAAATCATATAAACTTAAAAATTTCCAGTGAAACAGAGAGGAAACATCAGAGAAGAGAAAAGAACGAAGGGGGTAATATAATTTTCATCCGATTACGCTGCTGAACGTTGTTCAAACTAAAATTAACCCTAGATACTGAGGTATTTAGCAGCAGAGAGCATTCCTACGGATTTAGTTTCGTGAAATACGGCCGACGAATCGTCGAGCTACCGAGCTAAGGTAAGTAGAATTGCTCCAAACTAGTGTCTATGTGTTTCTAGCGGTGAAGTGAATATTTCTCTCTTCTGGACCTCTGAAAAATAGCGACTTTTCGACCGTCTTTCGATAAGCCTAAGTTTAGGCTATAAATTACATCGAAGTGACGTTGTTCATTTAAAATAAAGTTATATTTGGTATTAATTGATACATATATGAATGCAGTTGGGAGGAATAGCTGAAATACCGACCAAGCTATGCCAGTTAGTTGGGAAATCAGAAACGAAGGTATGTAAAGCTAGTTTCCTCAGCAAGTTAGTAAATCTCGGTATAGTAAAGTAATTTAAAGACCAGTAGAATGTTCAGAAGTCATGTGTTACCTTTATTACGAATGTTGGTACGATATTAGAAGCATCATGTTATGATTAGCGCGAGACTTGCTAGCACGATATAGATTCTAATATAAGTGTTAGGAACTGCACAGCATGCTCAGTATATGATGTAGTACAAAATGTCAGGATATTACCGTATTCAGTTGAAACCCAGTAAAGCAATGTAATATCTGTAAGACATCTCAGAAGTAGAATGATAGGTTAAAATGAAGTTTAGAAAACATATTAGAAATAACAAATCATGTTACTATAGAAACTCAGCATACAGCATGGTTTTCAGCAGAAAGACTATATCTTGTCCAGCATTAGACTCAGTACGGTATGACAGAAGATTATATGTTATACATGCATACTATTGTCAATCTCAGCATGTGTTAAGTATGTACATATTACTATTACCAGCTCAGCATATAGTATGTACAAATACTTTACTATTAGTAGCTTCAGTATATGGGATATGCAGATAGTATTACCAGTTGAGACCGTTGTATTGTTTTGGGGTTGGATTACCTAGCATCCATGACCGCCCCAGGGTTAATAGCTGTATCGACTCATCCGCCAGAGGATGACGATACGTCGCTCTATGGAGCGGCATGCCGTCCCACAGGGGACGAAGATGGGATGCCAGTTTTCCCCATATTGTGCCTTAATCGGCCCTTACACACCCCTGTCGAGCGGATACACCCGGGTGTTGATTCAGGAGTCCTCCGGACTCAGATGCAGTTATAGTCAGGGGCTCAGCGAGCCCAAGTGCATACCCAGGGGACCGGCAGGATGCTTATAGCGATTATAGGAGATGGGATGACCGGGGTAGGGGTATAGATTCTATGCTGGTTGTACCTCCCGGCTTATGGGGACCGGGTAAGGTTTGTGTGTTCTATATTATGTTATGTTATGTTATACCATGATACATTAAGACACGAGTAGATCGACAGTAGAACGATACGTCTCCAGGTATGACTCCTACTCCTTCCAGTATAATTAAGAGAAGGTATGATTTACATTATCAGACAGTTAATCTATTCATTTCTACTTCAGTTTCATCAGTTGTATTGTTGTTTTCAGATATTTCTTTCAGTTATTGCTTTACATACTCAGTACCAGCGGTTCTGACGCCCGATGGGGCGCTGCATTACTTGCCTGCAGGTACTCATAGACGAGCAGGCGATCCATCGTGATTCCGGTCAGCGCTTGAGTATTCAGCTCCCGTCATCCGGAGACTGAATCCCAGAGGTGTATTTCATTTTCTTTTGTTGTACAGTACGGGTAGGTCGGGGCCCTGTCCCAATCATTTCTATTGCTATTCCTAGAGGCTTGCAGTCGTATATATTTCCCTAATGTCAATTGAGTCGGTCGTGTGAGACCGTGCAGTTGTGTAGCTGTTAGTGCTTTTACCTCTTTTATGTTGTCCATGTGGGGCCATAGTTTGACAGTAGTGGTGACCTTGCCGGTCACGTAGCTTTCCAGTATTTCATTGTTGAGTTACAGATAACTAGACAGCATGGTGGCCTTGTCGGCCCGCATAGGTTTCCCTATATTGATATGTTTCTGGTTAGCTGTCAGCACAGGTACAGGTGGCTATAGGCCTAGTCTACCGGAGGCTGTATTTATAGCCGTCATATAGCCCGTTGTTTCCCTGAATCTGAGTTAGAGCCAGCCAGGCACCAGATGTGCTCAGGCTCAGCAGTCTAGCAGTTCAGATCCTAGCAGGGCACCAGGTGCCAGTCATACCCCCCAAGGCGGGGTGTGACAAACCTGGTATCAGAGAAGGTCATATCCCAGGGAGTCTGCAAGCCGTGCTAAGTAGAGTCCTGCCCATGGATGTGTTGTGCACCACATACTATGGGTAGGGGGCTGCAAGGCATGATAGGATGGTTGTCTTTTATTCTTATTCAGTCGTGCTGTAGAGCGGTACAATATAGGGTTGAGTCCCTAAAAGCTTACTATATTCTTTGATTACAGATAATGTCAGACCAGCGACATCCTATCACAGGCCGGAGCTTAGATATTGCAGCAGGGGAAGGCACCAGCAGGATGCCTCACCCTCATTTAGAAACAGCCCGGTCAGAGGGCACTACAGGGGCATCGTCCCAGCCTTCTCAGCAGTCTCCACCACATCAGGAGCCACTAGGGGCAACACCACCTCCAGCAGTCCCTATACCGACCCCTTCCGACCAGGAGGTTAGGAGTGCGGTAGTTATGTTAGCACAGATGATGGCTGCTCAGCGTCAGCCGATGCCGTCTACAGTTGTGGAGTCGTCAAGAGGGCCCGGTACTTCGAGGGTCCGAGAGTTCTTGGCTTTGAATCCCCCACAGTTCACAGGTAAGGATCGGACAGAGGACCCTCAGGATTTTCTGGATCAAATGCAGAGAATTTTCAGGGTTATGCATGCCACGCCTACAGAATCAGTTGAGTTGGCAACATTCCGATTACGGGACATCGCCATATTGTGGAATGAAAGCTGGGAAAGGTCCCGAGGGAGAGATGTTTCCCCTCCGACCTGGTCCAGCTTCTCAGGAGCTTTTCTGGACCACTATTTTCCGTGTGAGATTCGACGGGCCCGGGTAGACCAGTTCCTACATCTGGAGCAGGGGGCCATGAGTGTTCGGGAATACTCCTTGCGGTTTGATTCTTTGGCTCGGTATGCACCGGCCTTTGTTGATACCATGGCATCCAGAGTACACCGCTTCATCATGGGGTTGAATCTAGAATATGTTGAGAGTTGTATTACGGCTACACTGCGAGAGGACATGGACATTGCTTGAGTTCAGGCATTCGCCCAGAATATTGAGGGCATCAGACAGCGGCATCGGGAGATCAGAAGGGCCAATCAGGAACAGCGCCGCCGGGACAGGCCAGTTGAGTTAGAGAGGGAGGCTCGGGGAGGACCCAGACCACGATTGTTAGATAGGCCGCCCAAGCCCCCGCCTCCTCCACAGCCGCAGGGGGGTAGATTCAGCCGTAGGGTGCAGTCAGAGACTGGTAGAGGCTCGCAGATGGCAGATTCACCATTACAGAGGAGGGCGGAGCAGAGTAGGTATACTCTACCGCTCTGCCCTATATGCAGTCGACGCCATCCTGGAGCATGCAGATATGGCTCAACCGCATGTTATAATTATGGACAAGAAGGCCATTTGATGAAAGATTGCCCAGCTAGAGGTCGAGAGGACCGAGATAGACAAGATAGGGCATCTGCAGGGTCACGAGCCACAGCATCCTCGACAGGGCCCAGGCCCTCAGTTTCAGCAGGCAGGGGTCGGGGCAGATCAGAGACCTCCAGTACAGGTACGGGTCCAAGCTGCACATATGCCTTACCAGGGAGGCAAGATTCAGAAGCGTCACCTGATGTTGTGACAGGTATGTTAACTATCTGTTCACACCCTGCTTATGTATTGATTGATCCAGGGTCTACTTTGTCCTACATTACTCCATTTGTGGCACGAAAGTTTAGTATTGCACCAGAATTATTGCAGCAGCCCTTTTTAGTATCCACGCCCGTCGGTGACTCTATTGTGGCTAGCAAAATTTACTGAGGGTGTACAGTAGAGGTTACTGATCGTCAGACCACAGTAGATCTGGTCGAGTTGGAAATGATAGACTTCGATGCCATAATGGATATGGATTGGTTAGTACCGTGCTTTGCCAACGTTGAATGTTGGACCAAGATGGTCCGATTCCACTTCCCAGGAGAAGCAGTGCGCAAGTGGAAGGGCAGCACCGCTACGCCAAAAGGTAGGTTTATTTCCTACCTTCAGGCGAGAAAGTTGATATCTAAGGGATGTATTTACCATCTGGTCAGAGTTCAGGATGTCCAAGCAGGATCTCCGACACTCCAGTCTGTTCCGGTAGTGAATGAATTCCCTGATGTGTTTCCTGATGAGTTACCTAGTATTCCCCCAGAAAGGGAGATAGATTTTTCTATTGACTTGTTACCAGGCACTCAGCCGATATCAATTCCTCCCTATCGTATGGCTCCTGCAAAACTCAGAGAATTAAAGGAGAAGTTGAAAGATTTATTGGATAAAGGTTTTATCAGGCCGAGTACTTCATCGTGGGGTGCGCCAGTTTTATTTGTGAGGAAGAAAGATGGCTCGCTCCGAATGTGCATAGATTATCCGCAATTAAACAAAGTTACAGTAAAGAACAAGTACCCGCTTCCCAGAATTGATGACTTATTTGATCCGTTGCAGGGAGCCAAGTACTTTTCTAGGATTGACTTGCGGTCCGGATATCACCAGGTTCGAGTACGTGAGAGAGATATTCCTAAGACAGCGTTCAGGACCTGATATGGACATTTTGAATTTCTAGTCATGTCCTTCGGGTTAACGAATGCCCCGGCAGTCTTCATGGACCTGATGAACAGTATTTTCAGACCTTTCCTGGACTTGTTCGTGATAGTATTCATTGATGACATTCTGGTGTATTCTCGCTCTGAAGCAGATCACTGGACTCATTTGCGGACAGTGCTCCAGATCCTCAGGGACCGCCAGTTGTATGCTAAATTTTCTAAGTGTGAATTCTGGCTTAACCCAGTGGCCTTTTTAGGGCATATCGTGTCAGATGCTGGTATACAGGTAGACAAGCAGAAAATAGAAGCAGTTAAGTCATGGCCTAGGCCTAACACTCCGACTGAAGTTCGTAGTTTTCTGGGGTTGGCAGGATATTACAGGAGGTTCGTTGAAGGGTTCTCGACCATTGCGGCACCTCTAACCAAATTGACACAGAAAGCAGCAAAGTTTCAGTGGACAGAGGCATGCGAGCAGAGCTTCCGAGAACTGAAAGACAAATTAACCTCCGCCCCAGTGTTAGTGTTGCCGGAGGGGATAGAAGGTTATTCGGTGTACTGCAACGCATCAGGCGTCGGGTTAGGTTGTGTGTTGATGCAGCATGGTAAAGTGATTGCATATGCTTCCAGACAGCTGAGGAAACACGAAAAGAACTACCCTACCCACGACCTGGAACTAGCCGCAGTGATCCATGCCTTGAAGATGTGGAGGCATTACCTGTACGGCGTCCATGTTGATATTTACACAGATCACAAGAGCCTACAGTACATCTTCACTCATAGGGAATTGAATCTACGACAACGCCGCTGGTTGGAGCTGTTAAAAGATTATGATGTGAATATTCTATACCACCCCGGAAAATCTAATGTAGTGGAAGATGCCCTGAGCCGTAAGTCAATGGGGAGTTTGGCGTATTTGCGACCTGAGAAGCGGGAGTTAGCCAAAGAAATTCATTAGTTAGCTGGTTTATCTGTTCGAGTAATGGAAACAGAAAATAATAGAGCAGTAATTCAGAATTCTGCTGTGTCATCATTAGTTACAGAGGTAAAAGAACGACAGTACGAGGACCCTGATTTAGTCCAGCTCAGAGATAGAATTCAGAAAGGTAAGGAGTCAGATTTCCAAATGACGAAGGATGATGTGCTACGCTGTAAGGGCCGCCTCTGTGTCCCGAATGTTTCAGGGCTTCGTGGACGGATCATGCATGAGGTACATTACGCTCGCTATTCCCTCCATCCAGGAGCAACAAAAATGTACCACGACATCAGAGACATCTACTGGTGGCCAGGTATGAAAGCTGAGATAGCTGAATTTGTATCTAGATGTTCTAACTATCAGCAGGTAAAAGCGGAGCACCAGAAGCCGGGCGGTTTGACGCAAGATATAACGGTGCCTACGTGGAAATGGAAAACGATAAACATGGATTTTGTAACAGGGTTACCCCGTACCAGACGCATAAATGATTCCATTTGGGTAATAGTTGACAAGCTGACAAAATCAGCTCATTTCCTGCCAGTGAAGGCTACCTTCTCGGCTGAGGATTATGCCGAATTATATATCAGAGAAATAGTTAGATTGCATGGAGTGCCGATATCCATCATTTCAGATAGGAGAGCACAGTTTATAGCTAGATTCTGGCAGTTGTTCCAGAGGGGTTTGGGAACGCAGATCAATTTGAGCACAACATTCCACCCCCAGACAGATGGGCAAGCTGAGCGGACTATCCAAACGCTCGAAGATATGCTACGAGCGTGTGTGCTAGATTTTGGGGGTAGCTGGGATGAGCATCTTTCATTGATTGAATTTTCTTATAATAACAGTTATCATTCAGCTATCCAGATGGCGCCCTTTGAAGCATTATATGGGCGAAAATGTAGATCGCCGGTGGGCTGGTTTGAAGTGGGGGAATCAGCATTGGTTGGCTCAGACATTTTTCGGCAGTCAGAGGAAAAGATAAAGCTTATCCAAGAACGTTTACTGACTGCTCAGAGCCGCCAGAAGTCTTATGCAGATATGCGGCGCAGAAATATAGAATTTGCGGTAAATGACTGGGTATATCTGAAAGTGTCTCCGATGAAAGGGGTGATGAGATTTGGCAAGAAAGGAAAGCTTAGCCCGAGATTCATTGGGCCATATCAGATTCGGCGAAGAATAGGCCGAGTTGCATACGAATTGAACTTGCCTCCGTAGTTCGCATCTGTCCTCCTAGTATTCCATGTCTCTATGTTGAGGAAGTTCGTAGGAGACCCTTCTACAATAGTTCCCGTTCAGGATGTCCAGGTCACAAAAGAGTTAGCAATGAAGAGGTTCCAGTAGCTATTTTAGACAGACAGATTCGCAGGTTGAGGACTAAAGATGTTGCGTCTGTCAAAGTATTGTGGCGTAACAGGAACCGTGAGAAAATGACGTGGGAAGCTGAAGAAGATATGAAAGCTAGGTATCCTCACCTATTCCAGGCCTAGTCAGGCGACAGGTTTGTCCGTATTATTGCTTATGTTATACATGCATACTATTGTCAGTCTCAGCATGTGTTAAGTATGTACATATTACTATTACCAGCTCAGCATATAGTATGTACAAATACTTTACTACTATTAGCTTCAGTATATGGGATATGCAGATAGTATTACCAGTTGAGACCGTTGTATTATTTTGGGGTTGGATTACCTAGCATCCATGACCGCCCCAGGGTTAATAGCTGTATCGACTCGTCCGCCAGAGGATGAGGATACGTCGCTCTATGGAGCGACATGCCGTCCCACAGGGGACAAAGATGGGATGCCAATTTTCCCCATATTGTGCCTTGATCGGCCCTTACACACCCCTGTCGAGCGGATACGCCCGGGTGTTGATTCAGGAGTCCTCCGGACTCAGATGAAATTATAGTCAGGGGCTCAGCGAGCCCAAGTGCATACCCAGGGGACCGGCAGGATGCTTATAGCGATTATAGGAGATGGGATGACCGGGGTAGGGGTATAGATTCTGTGCTGGTTGTACCTCCCGGCTTATGGGGACCGGGTAAGGTTTGTGTGTGCTATATTATGTTATGTTATGTTATGCCATGTTACATTAGACACAAGTAGATCGGAAGTAGAACGATACGTCTCCAGGTATGACTCCTACTCCTTCCAGTATAATTAAGAGAAGGTATGATTTACATTATCAGACAGTTAATCTATTCCTTTCTACTTCAGTTTCATCAGTTGTATTGTTGTTTTCAGATATTTCTTTCTGTTATTTATTTACATACTCAGTACCAGCGGTACTGACGCCCGGTGGGGCACTGCATTACTTGCCTGCAGGTACTCATAGACGAGCAGGCGATCCATCGTGATTCCGGTCAGCGCTTGAGTATTCAGCTCTCGTCATTCGGAGACTGAATCCCAGAGGTGTATTTCATTTTCTTTTGTTGTACAGTACGGGTAGGTCGGGGCCCTGTCCCGATCATTTCTATTGCTATTCCTAGAGGCTTGCAGTCGTATATATTTCCCTAATGTCAGTTGAGCCGGTCGTGTGAGGCCGTGCAGTTGTGTAGCTGTTAGTACTTTTACCTCTTTTATGTTGGTTGTGTGGGGCCATAGTTTGACAGTAGTGGTGACCTTGCCGGTCACGTAGCTTTCCAGTATTTCATTGTTGAGTTACAGATAACTAGACAGCATGGTGGCCTTGTCGGCCCGCATAGGTTTCCCTATATTAATATATTTCTATTTAGCTGTCAGCACAGGTACAGGTGGCTATAGGCCTAGTCGGCCGGAGGCTATATTTATAGCCTTCATATAGCCCGTTGTTTCCTTAAATCTGAGTTAGAGCTAGACAGGCACCAGATGTGCTCAGGCGCAACAGTCTAGCAGTTCAGATCCTAGCAGGGCACCAGGTGCCAGTCATACCCCCCAAGGCGGGGTGTGACATGGCAATTGGTGAATTTTTCTTAAGTGTAAATTTACTATATTTTTTCCTTAAGTGTTGACAACTTGGTCTTAGCCTGTATTTCGCAGATATAATCTCTGTTGAACACTGGCAAGAGACAAGGAGCTAGTGGACTCACATTTAGAGCCTGAAAGACAATTTCATCGTCAGCAGAGAGAAGCTCTAGAGAAAAATCTGCAGTTTCTCAGACAAACAATCATGGAGCAACAACAGAATCCACCAGCAGTAAGGGCAATGTTAGTGCCCGAGGAAATGGCAGCTAGGCCGGTTCGTGAGGTGGCAATCCCACATGCTAACAATGTCACATCTAGCATTCGCAAACCTGACCCAGGAGGGAGGTTCGAGCTCAAACATAACATGGTGCAATTGCTGTACACCAGCGGGCAGTTCACAGGTCTCCCTCATAAGGATCCACAGCAGCATCTCCAAAATATTTTGGAGATAAGTGACACTTACATCCCTGCTGGAGTGTCATCAGATTATGTCAGGCTTACATTGTTCCTATTTTCACTATTGGGAGAAGCCAAGAGGTGGTTGAAAGTTGAGCCACCTAATTCTATTACTACGTGGGATGATCTTGCAAGAAAATTCTTGATACGATTTTTTCCATCCGGTAAAACAGCAAGACTTAGAAGTTAAATTCTAAGTTTCAAACAGAGAGAGGGGGAGAATCTATATCAGGCTTGGGAGAGATTCAAGTCCATGTTGCGGGATTTTCCACATCGTCATCAATCCAATGATGTGCTGGTGCACACTTTTATAGAGGGCTTGGAACCACACACAAAAATCTTTCTAGACTCAGCAGCTGGGGGACAAGCATTGGAGAAAACTTATGAGGAGCTGTATACCTTGTTAAATCATATTTCGCAGGGAAATCCGGAGTGGAATGCTGATTCGTCAAGAGGAGGAACAAGGAAAGCAACAGGAGTTCTAGAAGTGGATGGTTTTACAGCTATTGCTGCACAGATAGCTGCTTTACAGAATCAACTCAACACCCACTTCAGTAATATGACAATGAACCAGACTCAAGTCCCAGTGAATGTAGTGTAGCAAATTTGGTGTGAAGTGTGCGGGAGTAGTGAGCACTCAACTGAGTGTTGTGGAGAAAATCCTGACTCGGTGAACTTTGTGGGAAATGTACAGAGGAACAACCATCAACAGTATGGCAACAACTACAATTCCAACTAGAGGAATCACCCGAATTTCTCTTGGGGTAGCAACAACCATCAAGGGCAAATTTCGAGTCAGGGGGCGCAGAGGAATCAAGGAAGGCAACAGAACTATCAAGCACAATATAGAAACAACAATGCACCTCCTCCCCCACTATCACCCAGCATTGAGGAGATGTTCAAGACAATGATAGCTAACCAAGCTCAATTGCAGGCTGACTATGTGAAATTGGCAGCCGAGGTGAAGAACAACCAGTTAGCTACTAAGGCACTTGAATATCAATTTGGGCAATTTGTTGGAGCCCAAAACACCAGTCCTAGAGGAGGACTTCCGAGCGACACAGATCCCAACCCCAAGCAGGTGAATGCGGTGACCACAAGGAGTGGTTTGCAGCTTAAAGAGGTGGAACCAGAAAGACCACCTCAACAATCGGGAGCAGCAGAAGTTGAGAGGGAGCGAAGTGAAGAGAGGGGAAAGAAAAAGGAAGCTGAATTAGAAAGACCACCACCCCCGTTCCCTCAAAGATTAAAGAAACACAAGGAGGAGGCGTGTTTCAAGAAATTCATGGAGGTGCTGAAACAGGTACATATTAACTTACCTCTTGTTGATGTTTTTCAGGGAGTGCCGAAGTATGCAAAGTATATTAAGGACATCGTGGCAAACAAAAGTCGGTTGACTGAGTATGCTACGGTAGCTCTCACGGAGGAGTGCACTTCCCGGATACAAAACCAATTGCCCACAAAGCTCAAAGATCCTGGGAGCTTTACTATGCAAATTACAATTGGGCAGAGTATCCGAGCTCGTGGATTATGTGATTTGGGAGCGAGCATTAATTTGATGCCGTCATCGGTATTCAAAAAGTTAGGTCTAGGGAGTCCTAGACCAACAACAGTGATCTTGCAACTAGCGGATCGGTCCTTAGCCAGACCTGATGGCATTTTGGAGGATGTGCTGGTGCAAGTGGGCTCCCTTATCTTCCCAGTAAATTTCGTCGTGCTGGATTTTGAGCCAGACGCGGAAGTCCCATTTATTTTGGGACGTCCCTTCTTGGCGACTGGGAAAATGCTGATTGATGTAGCTGCAGGGCAGCTAACCATGTGAGGACACGACAAGATTGAGGTATTTGATGTGTTTAAAGCCATGAAGCTGCCGGCCATACATGAGGAGCTTTCAGCAATTAGTGTGGTTGAACAAGAAGAAAATCGTCAAATTGTTGAATCTCAAGACCCACTGGAAAGAGTGTTGATGCACTCCGATCATTTTGGAGATAGAGACGCTTATGAGGTGGTCCAAATGTTGAATGAGTTACAAAGGCATCCGAGGAGACAGGAATTTCAATCCTTGATGAGGTCCCTAGAACCGTTGCCGAAACCATCCATTGAAGAGGCACCAAATCTGGAATTGAAAGAATTTCCTCCCCATTTAAAATATGTCTTTTTGGGGGAAGATGAGACATTACCAATCATCATGTCTGCAGAATTGACGGAGGCACAGGAGAAGGAAGCATTGGGTGTCCTCAGAAAAAGGAAGAAAGCAATGGGTTGGCAAATGTCAGATATTCAGGGTATCAATCCATCTTTTTGCACACACAGCATTTTCATGGAGACAGGGCAAAACCAATCGTTCAGCCGCAACGAAGGCTAAATCCAGCAATGAAGGATGTGGTTAGGAAAGAAATAATTAAGTGGCTTGATTGTTAGAAAAAGAGGTAAAGTTTGAGTTGGATGATGAGTGTGTTAAAGCATTTGAGGAGTTGAACCAGAAATTGATAGAAGCACCTATCCTTACTTCTCCAGATTGGGGACAACCATTTGAGTTGATGTGTGATGCGAGTGATGTGGCTGTGGGAGCTGTATTGGGTCAAAGGAAAAATAGAATCTTTCATTCTATTCATTATGCAAGCAAAACGCTGAATACGGCCCAAAGCAACTACACAGTCACAGAGAAGGAAATGCTAACATTGGTGTTTGCATTTGACAAATTCAGGTCCTATTTGGTGGGGTCAAAAGTAGTGGTGTACACCGATCATGCAGCAATTCGGTACCTATTTAACAAGAAGGATGCTAAGCCTAGGCTGATCAGATGGATCCTATTGTTGCAAGAGTTCGACCTTGAGATCAAGGATAGAAAGGGGCTGAAAATTAGGTGGCAGATCACTTATCGCGATTGGAGAGCCGATCGCATGTGATGGAAGGTGATAACATCAATGAGGAGTTCCCGGATGAGCAGCTCTTGGCAGTAGGGGAAGTTGAAGTTCCCTGGTATGCAAACATAGTCAACTTGCTAGTGAGTGGAGTCTACCCACCTGAGGCAACAGTCCAACAGAGAAGGAAATTGAGGCATGATTGCCGGCACTTTGTTTGGGATGAACCATACTTATTTAAACAGGGACCAGATCAGGTGATGAGAAGATGCATCCCGGAGAGTCAGATTGCAAAGGTGTTGAGGAGCTGTCGCTCTTCGTTGTATGGGGGTCACCATGGAGGCGAGCGAACAGCACACAAGGCTCTACAGTCAGGGTTCTTTCGGCCTACACTGTTCAGAGACTCTATGGCATACGTAAAAATGTGTGATAGATGTCAGCGTACAGGATCAATTGGTAGAAGACAAGAGATGCCGCTGCAGAATATACTTGAAGTAGAGACCTTTGATGTATGGGGCATTGATTTCATGGGCTCGTTTCCACCGTCATTTGGTAATCGTTACATCTTAGTGGTCGTAGACTATGTATCAAAATGGGTGGAAGCAATAGCTTGCCCCAGGAAAGACAACAAGGTGGTAACAAAATTTGTGAAAAAACACATTCTCACCAGGTTTGGGACACCCCAAGCCATTATCAGTGATGGAGGGGCTCATTTTGTCAATGCAAGTTTCAAGAAACTACTAGCCAAGTATGGGGTGCGCCACAAAGTGGCAACAGCATACCACCCCCAAACTAGTGGGCAAGTAGAGGTGTCGAATAGAGAAGTGAAGCATATTCTCCAGAAAACGGTAAACACACAACGGAATGATTTGTCAAGCAAACTTGCTGATGCGTTGTGGGCATACAGAACTGCGTATAAGACACCGATTGGAACCTCACCATACCGATTGGTCTATGGTAAAGCTTGTCATCTGCCGATGGAACTAGAGCACCGAGCTTTCTGGGCCATGAGGAAATTGAATATGGACTTACAGCTAGCGGGCAAGAAGAGACTAATGCAACTCAATGAACTTGAAGAGTTCCGCTGGCATGCTTATGAGAGTGCCAAGTACTACAAGGAAAAAATGAAAAGGTGGCATGACAAGCATGTGGTGCATCGCATTTTCGAGCCAGGGCAGAAGGTATTGCTCTTCAATTCAAGATTGAAGTTGTTTCCAGGAAAACTGAGGTCCAAATGGTCGGGGCCATTTGAAGTGGTGAGAATGACACCGCACGAGGCAGTAGAGTTGTGGCAAGAAGATCGGAGTGCCACATTCTTAGTCAATGGGCAGAGATGTAAGCACTACTGGGGTGAGGACGGTGGTCGAGAGAAAACGTCTGTCACCCTAGAAGATGACTGAGCTGAATGACGTCGAGCCGCGAAGGTAAACCAGGCGCTGCACGGGAGGTAACCCGTGAAATTTTTCTTTGTAAAACATGAATAGATTTCTTTTTCTTTTTCTTTTTTTTGATTAACAACAAAATTGTTAGTTTTTATTTTTATTCTTATTTTTATTTTTATTTTGAGTGAATCCTATAATTCTAACCAATTTCTTGTCGTAAGATGAATTTCAGGTTGAACGGAGGGTAAACATGAAAGGAATCACAAAGGAAAATCTGAGGTATGAAAAATAATAAAAGTGGCAAAACAGTGAGCCAGGGCGATGGCTCCGTGTCATGGAGGAGGACCTCCGCGTTACCCTCCGTGACACGTTGAAGGTAATTCTGGAATTTTTACAAATTCCAGAACACCTACGCGATGGCTCCGTGTCACGGAGGGCATGCTCCGCATTACCCTCCGTGACACGTTGAGGCGTATATCATGACAGGTCACACCGGGTCACAAGGTGACCCGCGCGAAATTCCCACTTTTTAACCCTGATTCCCCCTCATGTTTCCTCATTTTTCATACCCTCCGCCACCAACATCCCAAAAACCCCTCCCCCCTCAACGTGACACGGACTTAGGCCCATAATTTCATCAAGTTTTCATCATTTCTTCGAATTCAAGGTATGTTCTTCAACTCTATCTCAATTCTTGTCGAATTCTTTTTCGATGTTGAACATGTGATATGAGCAAAACTTGCCCTAAGTAGAAATTAAGCTTAAATTCAATTGAATTATTGTTGATTGATGTTCGGAGTAACGGTGTGATTGCTTGAACTCGATAATTACGTAGCTTAATCGAATTTTTGATAAAATCATAGCTAGGGCTTGACTTTGAGTTTGAAATGGAAAAATTGAGTTGAACTAGTGAAATTCATGCTGGGTTGTACATGTTGGGTGAGATGAGTCGATTGTGCTAACTGTGACTATGCTAAAAGACCGACGGATTCTCGGGTTAAGAAAATATTGGAAATTGCAAGAAATGGGTGAATTTTATAGGATCATGTAGTTAAAAATTTTCTTTTGTTGTCCTTGCTAAGTGCTATGGGATAAAATGTTATCGATAGGTAAGGATTGTGTTTAGCTGTACGAAGTCTGAGTAGTACATGGAATATATACCACCGAATTCTCCCAAGGCACTAAGCATATTTGTTATGTTTTGTTGTTTGTTTGTGTAAATAAGTACGATCTTGCCTTAATGTTGTAATTTTGGCTAAGGACTAAGTGTGGGGTACCCTAGCTTAACCCAACTTTAGTCGAAGCTAATTTTAATTGGCTTAACATTGAACTTGTCTATTTGGTTTGACAGGAACAATGGCAAGCAGGCAAGACAAGGGAAAAGGTGCATCAACATCTGGTGCCGGAAGAAAAAGAATCAGTCTGGGCACAGCGGTCCCAGCAGCACCAGCGGTTCTATGCGGCCAACACCGTCAATACGGAACTAGGTGGGTGACAGAGGAGGGGAAGAAATGGTACGCAAAGCACAAGAAGAGAAAGTACTTCCCCGAGGAACACATAGCAAGGGAACCGTTGGCATAGGAGTTCCCCAGGATTGACCAGAGGATCGAGGAAGTTGGGCTGAACTTCATCTTTGAAGAGCCCAAGGAATGCAACTTGCACTTGATTCGGGAATTCTACGCCTACTGGAACCCGACTCTCGGAAGTCACACCATCAAAATAAGGGGGAAAATAGTCACTTTTGAGCCCCACCACCTTAATGCTATCCTAGGAGCGCGGGACACAGACGCCCATGTGCTTCGGCAGCTGAATATCACTCCACCATATGCGGACATCAGACGCACTTTGTGTGGAACCCGATCAACAGCTCGGTGGAGCAGACATAAGGAGAGGGGCTACCATCAGACCTTGCCTTACTCACAGATGAACAGGGAAGCCAGGATATGGCTGAAGATTGTTTGTTCCTTCCTAATCTCGGGGGTGCATATGAAGGATGTAACCTGGGATCGTGTATTCTTGGTGTACGCCCTGATGAAAGGGCTAGAGATCAATGTGGGGGCGGTGATTATCTCCGCCATGAAGAGAGCCCGATTGCATCAAGGGCACAAATATGGATTTGGTGGACTACTCACCACGTTCCTGAGGGGCCTGGATATTGAGGAAGAGGCCCTTGACTACATCCCGCAGATGGAGCGGTGGGCCTTAGATGTCACTAAAACTAAGGCACCCGACACTACCCATGGGCCAGTTCTTTCACTAGCCGAGCAACATGCTCGGGATGATCAGTACATGGCTCGCATGTACGGGATGTAGAAGCTCCAGCTGCGAATAGGCGGGAGGCCAGCAACAGAAGAGGAGCTGTGGCAGCTCGAGCTAGACTACCCTTTTGGCGAAAATGCCAGGGCTCTATGCCGAGTGGGGCCAGCTTTTGTGGAGCCCATGGATGATGATGTCCCCACAGATGAGGAGACACGTAGTGAGGACTCCGATGTGGAGTCCGATGATGACGATGGGGGCGATTCAGACATGGGAGACGAGGCAGCAACACCTGATGAGAAGTGGAGTATTTTGATTGATCAGGGAGTCCCGCCACCCATTTTTTTTGTGTGTTATGTTAATTTTTGTGAACGCTGGGGACAGTGTTTGATATAAGTGTGGGGTGGGAGTAGTTAGGTGTTGGTTGTGTTGTTGTTTATGTTTCTGTTCTATTGTTGTGCTTGTGGAAAAATATTGTGACCCTGTGATTGTGATTTTTCTGTTATGTATTAGAATTAATGTGAAGCTGTTGTGTGCCACTGAATGTTGCTAGATGATTTTGTACATATTTTTGTTTTATCGAAATGATCGATATTTTTAAAAAAAATTTCAATTCTTGGGTTTCTCGGCGTTTGTTTTCGGTTCTTTTACCGAGATTGGTCCCATTGAACCGAAGTCTTAGTGAGTGACCGTTCCCTATGATGGATGGATGACGACCATCTTAAGGGAAATGTAGTCGTTAGGAGTAGATTTTTTTCATTTATATTTCAGTGTTTTCTTTAGTGGGTTGCATCCCAAAACCTGTAGTTACTTTATGGTTGCGGAATTCTGGTTGCGTGTTGTACGTGATATTCTTAATGCAAAGGTGATTCGATGAAAGCATGCAACTCTGTAAATATGTTGAGATACCTAGGCCATAGAGTCGATTCAGTGTGAGTGAGGCTTAATTTTGAATTCTTTTAATTAGCTGATTGAAGAGTGTGTGAATATGTCTTGAATTGAGCATGTGCAATAAGTGTGGGGTGAGGCTTTGTTTATTCCACACTATTATGAAATGTCTAGAACTTTCCTCGTGTGTGTATGAAATGAAATGAAGGACGTGTATTGTAGGAAAGGATGTAGGCATTTCTTTGTTTTCAACCGAAAGTTTCTCTTTTTCATTATTGTACCCACCTTGATTGTACACCCTAGTTAGCCCGTTGAGCCTTTAGCCTATTTTTTTTTCTTTTGTCAAAAATGTGTAAACCGAGCTTAACCCTTTCTTTTCATTAGCCGTAAATTTGATCCAAAACTCTTAAGCACTTAAGAAGAGGAAATAATTTTCCCAAAGTGTCAAAGAGTGAGAATGGTGAAAAGAAAAGAAAAGCAGAGTGATGAGAGGAAAGAAAAGGTTGAAGGTGCACTTGTTATAAATAAAATATAATGAAGATGTATGAATACTCTTCGTGATTGAGTCAAGTGTGCTTGATAGGACCATGCATGTTTTCTTGATGATTTGCTATATTAAATAATCGGTATGACCGTAGCCTGAATTGTCAAACCAAAGTAGCCAGGATGAGGTGTAAAGTGCATGAGGTGTAAGATTGTTGTTCGGGGACGAACAAGGATTTAAGTGTGGGGTAAGTGATCTTGGGCAAACTTATATGCCCAAGTGATACTCAAAGGTGTCATTTTAGCCTTGTTTATCCATCAATGTTTATACATTCTCATGTGATTGATAATAAAATGTGAATTTATGCTAACCAACATGATTACGTTGTTTTGCAGGTGAAATATAATTTTGGGAAGCTAAAATGTGTGTTGGGAGAGATTGGGGTTGGACTTGGATGTTAGCAAGGGAAAAAGCATTTGAAGGCACAAATTAAAGAGGCTCCGCGATGGAGCCGTGTCACATTGTCATCGCGGATGCCTTCTGCCTGGATAGGGATTTTTTGGCCAAAATCCAGTGAGGTTGCGCGTTGGGGCCGTGGCACGTTGGCCTAGCCCCGCGTTGCACGCCGTGCCACGTTGGGCCTTATTACCTGGACACTCAATTTCCTGTAAGGGTCTGCATCAGTGGCGTGTAACGGAGGCAGTGCTCCACGATGCACTCCGTGACACGTTGCTTGTTATTCCGGGAAAAATTCCCACTTGTATAAATAGAACACTTAGGTTCATTTTTAATAATTCTGACTTGGTGGAGCTAGAACGTGGGTTACAGGCAGTTGAGGGGACGAAATTGTCACGGTTTTTCTCTATCTCCTTCTTCTCTAATACAATTGCTTTTATGTTTAACACTCATTTAACGATGTTTAATCCACAAATGATTGGCTAATTCCTCTTCTTCCTGAGGTTAAGAACAATTATATTGAAATGTAGTTATTAATCAATTGGGTTTTTCATCTTTTCTTCCATGGTTGTTCTATTGATTCTTGTTCTTACTACATTGATATGTGGCCAACGTTAATGTATATTTAAAAAGTCCGGTTTCACTCGAGAGGGCAAGAAATTGGAAAATTGTGAATCAATAGGATATGATCTTTTCTTAGTTTGGGAAAATTGAGAATTGATTTACCTTCAGGATAGAACTATACCTGAAAGTCGTATTAGTCAATTAAGGAATCGGTTTTGTATGTCTAGAACATGAATTTCGTTTTATCATAGAAATGTAGGTGGATGGTTCATGATTCTTAAGTTGGGTTAAATAGGAGTGTTTTAATCCATTGGCAATAATTCTTGACTAGCAACCAGAGGAAAGATTAACCAAAAATTGTATCGATAATTAGTTTCTATACATGTTCATTTAGCCTCAGCATGCTCACATTCATAGTTCAGACTCACTTAGATATTCGTTTTAGACTTGGCATATAATTAGAAATCAAAATATCAAACTCTTCTTTGCACTGTTGTCTTCATTTTTAGAGTAAGTATAGTAACACTTAAGTAGTTTGCTACCTTATCCCACTCCTTGTGGGATCGTTACTTGGCTTACTTAAGCCACTTTACTACTTGTTCGACCACGTGCACTTGCGTGTAGTAAATACCCCAGAGCAGACGCGAACAACATGCTAGCCATGTACAGATCATCCCGAGCATGTCGCTCGGCTAGTGTGAGAACTGGCCCGTGAGTGGTGTCGGGTGCCTTAGTTTTGGTGACATTTAAGGCCCGCCTCTCCATCTGTGGGATGTAGTCAAGGGCCTCTTCCTCAATATCCAGGCCCCTCAGGAACGTGGTCAGTAAGCCACCAAACCCGTACCTATGCCCTAGATGCAAACAGGCTCTCTTCATGGCGGAGATAATCACCGCCCCAACATTGATCTCCAGCCCTTTTATCAAGGCATAGACCAAGCACACACGATCCCGGGTGACATCTGTCATATGCACCCCCGGGATCAGGTAGGAACAAACAATCTTAAGCCATATCCTGGCTTCCTTGTTCATCTGTGAGTAGGGCAATGCCTGATGGTAGCCCCTCTCCTTATGCCTGCTCCACCGTGCTGTAGACTGGGCTCCACACAGAGTGCGTCTGATGTCCGCATATGGTGGAGTGATATTCAGCTGCTGGAGTACATGGGCGTCTGTGTCCCGCGCCCCCAAAATGGTATTAAGGTGATGGGGCTCAAAAGTGACTATCTGCCCCCTTATCTTTATGGTGTGACTTCTGAGTGTCGGGTTCCAATTGGCGTAGAACTCCCGAATCAGGTGCAGATTGCACTCCTTGGGCTCTTCAAAGATGAAGATAAGCCCAGCTGCATCAATCCTGTGGACAATCTTGTGGAATTCGTATGCCAACGGTTCCCTAGCAATGTGCTCCTCAGGGAAGTATTTGCTTTCCTTATGCTTTGCGTACCATTTCTTCCCTTCCTCTGTCACCCATCGGGTTCCGTATTGGCGACATTGGCCGCGCGGAACCGCTGGTGCTGCTGGGACTGCTGTTCCCAGTCTGATTCTTTTCCTTTCGGCGCCCGATGTAGATGCGCCCTTCCCTTTATCTTGCATGCTTGCCATTGTTTTTGTCAAACCAAACAGACAATTTCAATGTTATTAAAAGTAAAATTAGCTTCGACTAAGGTTGGGTTAAGCTAGGCCACCCCACACTTAGTCTTTAGCCACAATCACAACATTACAGCAAGACAAACCTCTTTTCCTAACTTTCAAAATAAAGAAAAAATAACAAAAATGCCTCGTGCATTCAGAGGGTTCGAAGGTATACATTCTATGTACTACTCAGACTTCGTATAGCTAATCCACTATTACCATCGATAACATTTCATCACATAGCACTTAGCGAAAATTTCTATCAACAAAACCAATGAAATTCCCCCAATTTCTATGCAATGTCAACAATTTCATTATCTCGATAATCCGTCGCACCTTTAGCATCTTAACATTAAGCAAAACAACATTTACTTCACTCAACATGCACAAACCAAGAAGAATTTCACATTTCAACTCAATTTTAACTTCTTCATATTCGAATTCTAACCCTAGCTACAATTTCGCTAGAATTTCAATCACCCATGTATTTATCTAGTTCATATAATCACAACGATACTACGAACATCAATTAACAATAGCTTACATGAATTTAAGATCAATTTACAATTAGGGAAAGTTTTCCTCACTTCCTATGCGCAAGATCGGAAAAATTAGACAAAAAATGAGATGAAGTTAACGAACATACCTTCAAGTCGATGATATCGAAGAAAAGTTGAAGACTTTTAGCTCCTAGGTCCGTGTCACGTTGGGGAAGGGGGAATTTTGGGTTGTTTGTCGCGGAGGGGAGTGAAAAATGGGAAAAATTGGGTGTTTTCGGGGTTAAAAAGGGGGTTTTTCGCGCGGGTCACCCGGCGACCCGGTGTGACCCGTCGCGAATAACACTTCAACGTGTCACGGAGGGTAACGCGGAGCATGCCCTCCGTGACATGGATCCATCGCGCAGGTACTCTGTAATTTTTCAAAAATTCCAGATTACACTTCAACGTGTCACGGAGGGTAACGTGGAGCACTCCCTCCGTGACACAGAGCCATCGCGCAGGCTCACTGTTTTGCCACTTTTTATTATTTTTCTTACCTCGATTTTTCCCTTGCGATCCTTTGCATTTTTACCCTCCGTTCAACCTGAAATTCATCTCACAACAAGAAATTGGTTAGAATTTATAAGTTTCACATAAAATACAATTTGTTTTTGTTTTTATTTTTGTTTTTCTCATTTTTTCTTTTCTTTTTTTTTCTTCTACGAAATCTATTCACATATTACAAAAATTTCACGGGTTGCCTCCCGTGCAGTGCCTGATTTACCATCGCGGCTCGACGTCATTAAGCTCAGTCATCCTCTAGGGTGACAGACGTCTTCTCTCGACTACCGTCCTCACCCATGTCATGCTTACACTTCTCCAGTGGTTTCCCCAATGGCTCCCGTGACTCAACGCTCTGAGCACTATCTGCTCGATCAAGCACGTTGATCACTGAGAGTTCCTTGTACACGGCCGACAACTTTGTAGCCTTGTACACCTCAAACACCTCCACCTTGTCATGGGCCCGCAGAGTTAGCTGCCCTGCTGCTACATCAATAAGTGCTTTCCTGGTCGCTAAGAAAGGACGTCCCAAAATAAATGGGACTTCCACGTCTAGCTCAAAATCCAACATGACGAAGTCTACCGGGAAGATAAGGGAGCCCACTTGCACCAGCACATCTTCCACAATGCCATCAGGTCTGGCTAAGGAACGATCCGCCAGTTGCAAGATCACTGTTGTTGGTCTAGGACTCCCTAGCCCCAACTTCTTGAATACCGATGTCGGCATCAAGTTAATGCTCGCTCCCAAATCACATAATCCACGAGCTCGGATACTCTGCCCAATTGTAATTTGAATTGTAAAGCTCCCAGGGTCCTTGAGCTTTGTGGGCAACCTATTTTGTATCCGTGAAGTGCACTCCTCCGTAAGCGCCACCGTGGCGTATTCAGTCAACCTGCTTTTGTTTGCCACAATGTCCTTGATATATTTCGCGTACTTCGTCACTCCCTGCAAAACATCAACAAGAGGTAAATTAATGTATACCTGCTTAAGCACCTCCGTGAACTTTTTGAGACACGCTTCCTCCTTGTGTTTCCTTAGTCTTTGAGGGAACGGGGGTGGTGGTCTTTCTGGTTCAGCTTCCTTCTCCTTCCCCCTATCATCATTGTGCTCCCTCTCCTTTTCCTTTGCTCCCAACTGCTGTGGTGGTCTTTCTAGTTCCACCTCCTTGAGTTGCAAACCACTCCTCGTGGTCACTGCATTTACTTGCTTGGGGTTGGGTTCAGTGTCACTTGGAAGTCCTCCTCTAGGCCTGCTGTTCTGAGCTCCAACAAATTGGACAAACTGGTACTCCAGCGCCTTTGTAGCTAACTGATTGTTCTTTACATCGGCTTCCAATTTCACGTAATCAGCCTGCAATTGAGCTTGGTTAGCTATCATTGTCTTGAACATTTCCTCAATGCTGGGTGATGGTGGTGGAGGAGGTGCGTTGTTGCTTCTGTATTGTGACTGATAGTTCTGCTGCCCTCCTTGATTTCTTTGTGCCCCCTGACTCGAACTTTTCCCTTGATGGTTGTTACTACCCCAAGAGAAATTCGGGTGATTCCTCCAGTTGGAATTGTAGCCGTTGCCATACTGTAGGTGGTTATTTCTCTGTACATTACCAATAAAGTTCACCGAATCAGGATTTGCCCCGCAACACTCACCTGAGTATTCATTACTCCCGCACACTTAACACCAAATCTGCTGCACTACATTCACTGGGGCTTGAGACTGGTTCATGCTCATGTTACTAAAGTAGGTGTTGAGTTGATTCTGTTAGGCAGCTATCTGTGCAGCAATAGCTGTAAAACCATCCACTTCTAGGACTCTTGCTGCTTTCCTTGTTCCTCCTCTTGACGAATCCACATTCCACTCCGGATTCCCCTGCGAAATACAATTTAACAAGGTATACAGCTCCTCATAAGTCTTCTCTAATGCTTGTCCCTCAGCTGCTGAGTCTAGAAAGATTTTTGTGTGGGGTTCCAAACCCTCTATGAAAGTATGCACCAACACATCATTGGATTGGTGATGATGAGGACAATCCCGCAACATAGATTTGAATCTCTACTAGGCCTGATACAGATTATCTCCCTCTCTCTGTTTAAAACTTAGAATTTGACTTCTAAGTCTTGTTGTTTACCGGATGGAAAGAACCGTATCAAGAATTTCTTTGCAAGATCATCCCACGTGGTGATGGAATTAGGTGGCTCAGCTTTCAACCACCTCTTAGCTTCTCCCAAAAGTGAAAATGGGAACAATGTAAGCCTGCAATAATCTGATGACACTCCAGCGGGGATGTACGTGTCACTTATCTCCAAAAAATTTTGGAGATGTTGTTGTGGATCCTCATGAGGGAGACCTGTGAACTGCCCGCTGGTGTGCAGCAATTGCTCCATGTTCTGTTTAAGCTCGAACCTCCCTCCTGGCTCAGGTTTGCGGATGCTAGATGTGACATTGTTAGCATGTGGGATTGCCACCTCGCGAACCGGCCTAGCTGCCATTTCCTCGGGCACTAACATTGCCCTTACGACTGGTGGATTCTGTTGTTGCTCCAGGATTGTTTGTCTGAGCAACTGCAACTTTTTCTCTAGAGCTTCTCTCCTTTGACGATGGAATAGTCTTTCTGGCTCTAAAGATGAGTCCATCAGCTCCTTGTCTCTTGCCAGTGTTCAACAGAAATTAGTATCTGCAAAATATAGGCTAAGACCAAGTTGTCAAAACTAAGAAGAAATAGTAAACTAACACTTAAGAAAATTTTACCAATTGCCAGTCCCCGGCAACGACGCCAAAAACTTGTTCGGTCTGTTTGATATAACTACACGCAAGTGCACGTGGTCGAACAAGTAGTAAAGTGTCTCAAGTAAGCCAAGTATCGATCCCACAGGGACTGGACTAAGGTATCAATCTAATCAAGTGTCAATAAACTTTAACTCTAAACTGCAAACAACAGTGTGAAGAACATTTTGATATTTTGTTCCTAATTTTATACTAAGTCTAAAACGAATATACAAATTGAGTCTGAACTATAACTATGAGCATGCTGAGGCTAAAATGAACATGTAGAGAAATAAATTATCGATACAATTTGATTAATCTTTCCTCCGGTTGCTAGTCAAGAATTATTGCCTATGGATTAAAACTCTCGTATTTAACCCAACTTAAGAATCATGAACTTTCCACCTACATCTCTGTGATAAAAAGAAATTCATGTTCTAGCCATACAAAACCGATTCCTTAATTGACTAATACGACTTTCAGGTATATCTCTATCCTGAAGGTAAATAAATTCTCAATTTTCCCAAACTAAGAAAAGATCATATCCTATCAATTCACAACTTTCCAATTTCTTGCTCTCTTGACTGAAACTAGACTTTTTAGATATACAATAACGTTGGCCACACATTAACGCAGTAAGAACAAGAATCAATAGAACAACTATGGAAGAAAAGATGAAAAACCAATTTATCAATAATCACATTTAAATACAAATGTTCTGAACCTCAGCACGAAGGGAATTTAGCCACTCATTTGTGGATTAAACATAATTAAATGAGTGTTAATCATACAAGCAATTGAAATAAAGAAGAAGGAGATGGAGAAAAAACCTGAGATTTTCGTCCCCTCAACTGCCTGTAACCCACGTTCTTGCTCCACCAAGTTAGAATTATAAAAAATAAACCTAAGTGTTCTATTTATACTAGTGGGAATTTTTCCCGGAATAACAAGCAACGTGTCACGGAGTGCATCGCGGAGCACTGCCTCCGTGACACGCCACCAACGCGGACCCTCACTGGAACTGATCGTCCAAGTGTTAAAACCCAACGTGGC
Organism: Datura wrightii; assembly: GCA_035772735.1. NCBI lineage: Eukaryota > Viridiplantae > Streptophyta > Magnoliopsida > Solanales > Solanaceae > Datura > Datura wrightii. The sequence goes on from JASDFA010000003.1 coordinate 42,064,121, forward strand.
ACGACGTGCAACGCGGGGCTAGGCCAATGTGCCACGGCCCCAACGTGCACCTTCACTGGAATTTGGCATAATTTCAGCATCCAGGCAGAATGCATCCGCGATGGCAGCGTGACACGGCTCCATCACAGAGCCCCTTTAATTCGTGCTTTCCTTGTGCTTTTTTTCCTTGCTAGCTTCCGAGTCCAAGCTCGATTTCTCCCAACATGCATCTTGGCTCCGTAAAATTATATTTTTCCTGCAACACCACGCTAATCATGTTTGTTAGTATAAATTCACATTTTATTACAATCCACATGAGAATGTACACACATCGATAGACAAACAAGACAAAATGACACATTTGAGTATCACTTGGGCATATAAATCTGCCCAAGATTAGATACCATCTTTTAGGCCTTAAGGTATGAAATAAACCTACTTTAGGTATAGCAGTATTGCCCTTCCATTCCAGAACTAGCTCGTCCAGAAATTGGAATCTGACAATTTTTGCTCGATAATAAATATTAGCATAACATGGCGCTAATAAATCCATGCCCATAATAGTGTCAAAATCAACCATCAAAAGTTCAACTAGATCAACTAATGTAGACATATCACATACTCGAATGGTACAAACATGGTGCACTCTTTTAGATAATACAAATTCCCAATTGGTGTAGATACAACAAACGACTTAATTAACAATTCAGGAGCTATCTTCAAACTAACTTGCTATCAAAGGGGTAACATATGAAAAAGTAGAACCTAGATCTATCAAGTCATAAACAGCATGAGAGAATATAATCAAAGTACCTAAGACAACATCAGGCAATGACTCCTGGTCCTGGCGACCACCTAAAGCATAAAAGTGGTTCTGCACTATCCCTAAACTAGAAGCTTCTACCCTCTGACCGTTACCATGACCTACTGTAGGCTGAGAACTGGGCCTGGGAGGTCGAACTAAGGGTGATAATGCTGCTGCTGAACCTATTGGGTGTGCGGTACTACCTTTGTTCCCCAACAGACACTATCACATATAATGGCCAGGCTGTCCACACTAAAAGCATACATCCTATACCAAATGGCACTGCCTTTGATGTTCTTGCTTGACTGAGCATGGGTGGGTACTGGAGGTCTCTCATGATGTGGGGAACCGCATAGAGCTAAACTCTAGTCTCTCCTTGGACCTCAAAACTGAGGTGGTGCACTATCTGTAGGTCGAGCTGACTGTCTGGGCGACTGAACCCCGGAGTCTCCTCTAGACTCTCTATAAGACCCTGTAGTTCTAGCCCTCTTCCTCTTCTCCTGTCCCCTAGAGTATCACGAATTCGGTCCTCTAAGCAAAATATTGGATCCATGCAATATCGATGTGCTCCTAAGTAGATGCCCTAATAAATCACGAGCTATTAAAGCCTTAGCACCCTAACACGAACTGATGAACTCTATCCTCCATCATATAAACCAAGTGTGGAGCATACCGGGCCAAGGATTTAAATCAAAGGCAATACTCATGTACACTCATACTGCCCTACTCCAAGTGCGATAATTTCTTAGCTTGGGCCTATCGAAGCTCCTGAGCTAGATATTGGCGCATGAAGGCCTCAAAGAACTCCTCCCACTCAACTAACTATGCATCAGCTCCATTGAATCGAGCCCAAGCCTTATACTTCAAAATAGCCACATCCCGTAGTCTGATTGCGGCCAACTCTACCCCTCTATCACTATCGTTCGCATGACCTTCAATACTGTGTAGGTCTTATCAATGAAATCTTAAGGATCCTCACTCGGGTCTGATCTGGTAAATACTAGAGGGCTCAAACTCAAGAACTCGTGGGCTTTAGAACTCTCAAATGCCTGACCTCTGTGTCCCTCCATCAGCATGAATTGTCGCTCCTGTCCAACAGCAATATGAGAAATCAACTGAACAACTCCCTCAAGACCCAGTCCTTTCGGAGAAACCAGAGGTGCCACAGGCGCAGGAGGGTCTTCCACTCTATCACCCTAAAGACTGCTGTGCTGGAGGAGCTAGAGGTCTATCCACCACTACTATGGCTGGGGAAGGGGGAATTGTAACACCTGGGGTAGGGGACTCACTCTGAGCCTCTAATTTGTCCCCTTGATCTACTGGAGGGCGACTGGCACCCTCTCTTGCGGCTGTGCTAATTAACCGCTTAGTCATCAGAGGAATACTCTGAAATAATAACATGACTCGGATATCACTATACTTATGACCTTTCTCTATAGCACGAACTATTCGTAAAAGAAGAGAAACAACTTCTAAATTCCTATAGCCTCCAGATTATAAGTATGGTCCACAACATATCCGTAAGCAAGACTCTACTATACATGGGTTTGTGGATTCCCTCGGACATGAGTTTTCTCTAATACCAAGTTAGTCACACCCCAAAACTGGGGTAGGGCATGACTGGCACTTGATTCCAAATAGATCGAGAAAATGGTTGTACAGCGTATGAACTATACCCCTTAGGCCACCTAGGACACCTTTCACAGTCAATTATACATAGAAATGGACTGACTAGGTCTCAATAAACATGACAAGATAGAAAGCAAACAAGGCCACAATAATATCTGAAAAGAAACAGCGAAAGGCTAGCTAGGCCACAAAGCACACTAGAGTTGAACAACTTACAACTAGGCCACAAAAACTACTAAAAGTGTAAAGCAATACTGAATGCACGGGACAGGACCCCGGCCTACCCATCTGTACAACAAAACTCAGAATGACCCACCAAACATAGGCTCCTAGAAGATGGGAGCATACCAACTCTGTGTTGGATTTTAGCTCCTACTGAGTCGGTCGATCTGAGCTCCTACCTATACCTGCAACATGACTGCAGGGTCCCTAGGCGAAGAGATGTCAGTACAAAGAAATGCACGAGTATGTAAGACTGAAAGTTGTAAAAAATCAATGCCAAAGATAAACTGAACTAGAGAAGGGAATAGCTACAACCTGATACTCTGGAACCTGTCGACATAAGCAATGGCAAGTAGTAGCTAAGAATATCTCAAAAGATAGGGTAAAGAGAATATTTGTAACACTATAAATGACTACCTTATATGCAGACTTTAAGCATGAACACAATGTAACTGACTCATATGCTAACACTTTCGATACTAGCATAGGAGTTTATGAGAATCGACTCAGTGGCTACCTGATAATTGGACCAGGATTTAAGTATGGCTACCTGATAATTGGACTTGGACTTTAAGGCTTGGTGTAATACCCTAAAAGTGCCTAGGAGTAGACCTACGAGCTAAAAGTTGAAAACTACTGAAACTGGGAAAATATCTCAGAATGGGCCATGTAACGACTCGTGATATCTAACCACGGGTCGTTGTATGCAGCCGTAGTATGGGGAAGTTCTGGTGGCAGTGGAGATAATGGGTGATGCAATGACTCATTTCTAGGAAAAACGAGTCATTGTTGGCAGTCGTAGGAGAGGTAGGGCTTAGCAGGTGAGGATACCATGGGTCATCCAACGACTCATGGTGAGAAGTGACGACTGTTCGGTGTGTTATATGGGTATATGAAACCACACGTAAGTGCACGTGGTCGAACAAGTAGTAAGTGGCTTTAGTAAGCCAAGTATCGATCCCACAGAGACTTGGGTTAAGTGCAATTTTCTCAAGTATACTATATTTTTACTTCTAAGTATGCTGACAACAACGTAACCAAAAAGTGAATAATTTGTTTGATAAATTTTATACTAAAACTAAGAACAATTATCTACTTTGAATCTGAACTATGGATAAGAGCATGCTAAGGTTAAACGAACATGTAATGAAACTGATTATCATCAAAAATTGGTTAATCTTTTCTTCCTGTTGCTAGCCAAGAACATTTGCCAAGAGATTAAAACTCTCGTATTTAACCTCACTTAAGAATCATGAACCATCCGTCTACATTTTTGTGATCAAATGCAATTCATGTTCTAGCCATACAACTCCGGTTCCTAAATTGACTAATACGACTTTCAGGTATATTTCTATCCTGAATGCACATCAAAACTCAATTTTCCCAAATCAAGTAAAGAACAATATCCTATTAATTCACAACTTTCCAATTTCGTGCTCTCTCGAGTGAAATCGGACTTTTTAGATGTACATTAATGTAGGCCACACACCAATGCAGTAGAAACAAGAATTAATAGAAAAACATGGAAGAAAAAGATGAAAAACTAGATAATCAATAATCAAATTTCATCACAATTGTTCACAACCTCAGCAAGGAAGGGAATTAGCCACTCATTTGTGCATTAATCATCATAAAATGAGTGTTAATCATACAAGCAATTGAATTATAGAAGAAAGAAAGAGAGAAAAAACCCTGAACTTTTCGTCCCTCAACTGCCTGTAACCCACGTCCTTGCTCCACCAAGTCTGAATTATGAAAAATGAACTTAAGTGTTCTATTTATACTAGTGGGAATTTTTCCCGGAATAATGAGCAACGTGTCACGGAGTGCATCGCGGAGCACTGCCTCCGTGACACGCCATGAACGCGGACCCTCACTGGAACTGGGGGTCCGGGAATTCAAGCTCACGTGGCACGACGTGCATCGTGGAGCACTGGCTCCGTGCCACGGAGCAAACGCGGACCTTCACTGGAAATTTGGTGAATTTTCACCCTCCAGGAAGAATGCCTCCGCGATGGCAGCGTGACATGGCTCCATCGCGGAGCCCCTTTCATTCATGTTGTCCAATGCCTTTTCCCTTGCTCGCATCCAAGTCGAACTCCGATATCATCCAACATGCATTTTAGCTTCCCGAAATCACATTTGACCTGCAAAACAATGCTAATCATGTTGGTTAGTATAAATTCACATTTTATTACCAATTACATGAAAATGTATACACATTGCTAGATAACAAGGCGAAAATGATACTTTTGAGTATCACTTGGGCATATAAATCTGCCCAAGATTACTTACCCCACACTTAAATCCTTGTTCGTCCTCGAACAACAAACATACAATTCATGCAATTTACATCCCAACCTCGCTACTGTGGTACAACAATTTAAGCTACGGTCATACCGATTACTCAATACAGCAAATCATCAAGAAAACATGGATGGTCTTATCAATGCAATGACCTTCAATACATTAAGACTTCCTAGACTTTAAGAATTGACTCTCGATATCGGCAAACTCATGCAAATCAGCTAATCAAGATATCCGACACGAAAATCAATCTTTCATCAAGCATGTGCCCTCACAACTCAAGAGAATCTTCCCCTTTTTGCTCATGTGACACACAAACATTCAAGTAGGGGCATGTAAAAACAATTTCACTCTCTCTCCCAAAAGAATTCACATGCATCATGTCGTGACCCATAAGCTTGCCCTTAGTGTATTACTCCACTAATATAAAGAAATGCAATGTAAGATCACGTAGGACTTTAATGGGTTGTAATGGAAGCTATGGAACTAGTAAATATTGGATTAGCCAATAATAGCCACTAGCATCCTTAAGCGCCTTTTCAACATATCCCATCACTCATGGACACTATTTCTCTTTTTTTTTTTTCATCATCCCATTCTTGATGATTTACTTTAGTATGGCCCATTTCATTAAGAACACTTGACACAATAACAAAGATTATTCATGCACCTTCATTATCGTTTATTTATAACCAGTGCACCTTCAACCTTTTCTTTTCTTCCCTCACTCTGCTTTTCTTTTTCTTTTCACCATTCTCACTCTTTGACACTTTGGGAAAATTATTTTCTCTTCTTAAGCGCTTAAGAGTTTTGTATAGACTTTACGGCTAATGAAAAGAAGGAATTAAGCTCGATTTACACTTTTTGGACAAAAGAAAGAAATAATAGGCTAAAGGCTCAAAGGGCTGACTAGGGTATAGAATCACAGAAAGGGGGAGTATGACAAGAAAAACATAGAAACTCTCGGTTAAAACAAAGAAATGCCTACATCCTTTCCTACAATACACCTCCTTCATTTCGTTTTGTACACACACCAGGCAAGTTCTAGACACTTCACAATAGCATGGAATATCAACACCTCACTTCACACTTTATGCACATGCTCGATTCAAGATGTATTCACAGACTCTTCAATCAGCTAATTACAGGAATTCAAACATTAAGCCTCAATCACACTGAATCGAACTCTACAACCTAGGTATCTCAACATATTTACAAGATTGCATGCTTTCATACGAATCACCTTTGCATTTTGAATATCATGTACAACACGCAACCAAAATTTCGCAACCATATCATAACTACAGGTTCCGGATTGCAATCCACCAAAGAAAAACTAAAAATAATTGAAAAAAATATCTACTCCTAACGACTACATTTCCCTTAAGACGGTCGTCATCCATCCATCATAGGGAACAGTCACTACTTAAGACGTCGGTTCAATGGGACCATTCTCGGTAAAAGAACCGAAAACAAACGCCGAAAAACCCAAAATTAAAAAGTTGAAAAAATTGCAAAATATTGATCATTTCGATAGGAAAAGAAAAAAATTTATGTACACAATACTTTAAAGAAATTTTTAAAAATATCGATCATTTCGATAAATAAAAAAAAATATTTACAGAATCAGCTGGCAACATTCAACAACACACATCAATTTCACAAATATTTACAAATACAAAACAATTTGAAAATTCACAAACACAGGGAAACACAACATACAAAATAACAGAGGAGAACATACAAACAAACAGCCCAGCCCAGCACCTAACTACTCCCACCCCACACTTAATCCGAACACTGTCCCCAGTGTTCACAAAAATTAAATAGCACAAAATCGGGTGGTGGAACTCCCTGATCAATCAAAGTATTCCACTTCTTCGTCGGGTGCTGCTGCTTCATCTCCCATGTCCGAGTCGCCTCCGTTGTCATCATCGGACTCCACATCGGAGTCCTCCCGATGTGTCTCCTCGTCCGTGGGGACGTCATCATCCGTGGGCTCTACAAATGCTGGCCCTACTCGGTATAGAGCCCTGGCGTTTTCGCCAAACGGGTAATCTAGCTCGAGCTGCCATAGCTCCTCCTCTGTCGCTGGCCTCCCACCTATCCTGAGCTGGAGCATCTGCATCCCATACATCTGCGCCATGTACTGGTCATCACGAGCTTGTCGCTCGCCAAGTGTCAGCACTGGCCCGTGGGTGGTGTCGGGAGCCTTAGTTTTGGTAACATCTAAGGCCCGCCGCTCCAACTGCGGGATATAATCGAGGGCCTCCTCCTCAACATCGAGGCCCCTGAGAAAGATGGTGAGTAGTCCACCGAAACCATACCTGTGCCCTTGGTGCAACCGGGCAATCTTCATGGTGGATATAATAACCGCCCCGACATTTATCTCCAACCCTTTCATCAGGGCGTACACCAGGCAAACACAATCCCGGGTTACATCAGTCATATGTACCCCTGGGATGAGGCAAGAGCAGACTATCTTCAGCCAGATTCGGGCTTCCCTATTCATCTGTGAATATGGCAGAGTCTGGTGGTAGCCCCTTTCCTTGTGCCTGCTCCATCTAGCTGTAGATCAGGCCCCACACAGTGTGCGTCTGATGTCAGCATACGGTGGGGTAATGTTCAGCTGTCGGAGGACATGGGCGTTTGTGTCCCGCGCTCCTATGATGGCATTGAGCTGGTGGAGCTCTAGAGTGACTATCTGCCCTCTAATTTTGATGGTGAGGCTTCTGATTGACGGGTTCCAATTAGCATAGAACTCCCGAACCAGGTGCAGGTTGCATTCTTTGGGCTCCTCGAATATGAAATTGAGCCCAGCTGCCTCGATCCGGTGAACCATCCTGGGGAACTCCTATGCCAATGGCTCCCGTGCTATATGCTCCTCGAGGAAATATTTGTTCTCTTTGTGCTTTGCGTACCACTTTTTCCCCTCGTCCGTCACCCATCTTGTTCCCTATTGGCGGCGCTGGCCGCGTGGAACTGCTGGTGCTGCTGGGACTGCTGTGCCCAGTCTGAGTCTCTTCCTTCCGGTGCCTGAAGTTGATGCACCTTTCCCTTTATCTTCCCGGCTTGCCATTTTACCTGTCAACCCAAGTCAACAAGCTCAATGTTAAGCTAAATAAATATTAACTTTGGCTAAGGTCGGGTTACGCTAAGTTACCCCACACTTAGTCCTTAGCTACAGTTACAACAATACGGCAAGAATAACTTTATTTACACAAAACAACCAGCTATTCAATCATGCTTAGTGCGTTCAAAAGAAAATTCGACGGTATAACTTCTGCGTACTACTCAGACTTCATACAGCTAATCGCAATCACTACTATCGCAAACATTTTAACCATCGCACTTAGCAAAGAAAAACAAAGAAACAAAAATAACAACAAAAATTTATATACATGAACCTATCCAACTAACCAAATTCGAACAAATTTCAACATTTCCCCCCAAACCCGAGAATTCGTCGTCTATTAACATTCCAACAATTTGTTAGACTCATCTCATTCAACACGTACAACCCGACATGAAATTCACAATTTCAACACATTTCCAACTTCAAATTCAACAACAAGCCCTAGAATTGAGATTATCAATCAAATTCGAATAATTTATGCAATAGACAAGTTCAAACTATCATAACGACATTCCAAACATTTATCAATCAACAAATAACTCGAATTCATGCTTAATTTCAACTTAGGGCGATTTAGCTCACCTCCCATGCTTAAAATCAAAGAAAATCGACAAAAACTTGAAAGGGAATCGGAAAACATACCTTGAAGTTGAATAATCGAAGAAAACTTGGTAATTTGTTGCCTTAAGCCGTGACACATTGATAGGGGAGGGGTTTTGGGATGTTTGGTCGCGGAGGAAATTGAAAATGAGGGGAAAAGGGGATGTTTCGGGTTAAAAAGGGTAGAAAAACACGCGGGTCACCCGGCAACCCGGTGTGACCCGTCGCGATATACAAGGCAACGTGTCACGGAGTGCATCGCGGTGCACTGCCTCCGTGACACGGAGCCATCGCGATAGCATTCTGGAAATTTTTAAAATTTCCGGGTTATACCTCAACGTGTCACGGAGGGTAACGCGGAGGTCCTCCTCCGTGACACGGAGCTATCGCCCCAGCTCACTGTTTTCTACATTTTATTAATTTTCATACCTCGACTTTTCCTTCACGATTTCATGCACATTTTCCTCTGTTTGACCTGAAAATCATCTCGCTATACAAAATTGGTTAGAATTATAGGTTTCACCTAACTAAAATTAAAAACAATAACTAAAACGAAAAATTTTGTAATCAATCAAGAAAAAGAAAAAGAAAAATCTATTTACACTTTACAAGATGAAGGAAAAAATTTTCACGGGTTGCCTCCCGTGCAACGCCTGGTTTACCGTCGCGGCTCGACGTCATTTAAGCTCAATTGTCCGCTAGGGTGATGGACGATTTCTCTTGATCACCGTCCTCCCCCCAGTAGTGCTTACACCTATGCGGTGGTCTCCCCATTAACTCTCTAGAATCCTTCATCTGCTTGTCATTACCATGATCAATCACATTGATCACCGAGAGTTCTTCATGCACCATCGGGAGCTTGGGTGCTTTATACACATCGAAAACCTCTACCTTGTCATGTGCTCTCATTGTGAGTTGCCCCGCAGCTACGTCGATTAATGCTTTCCCGGTTGCCAAGAAGGGTCGTCCCAAAATAAATGGGACTTCCGCGTCTGGTTCAAAATCCAGCAAGACAAAATCTACCGGGAAAATTAGGGAGCCAACTTGCACTAGAACATCCTCAACAATGCCATCCGGCCTAGCCAAGGATCGATCCGCCAACTGCAAGATTACGATTGTGGGTCTAGGACTCCCTAGACCCAACTTTCTGAATACCGAAGACGGCATCATATTTATACTCGCCCCCAAGTCACACAGTCCGCGAGCTCGGATGCTATACCCAATAGTAAGCTGGATAGTAAAACTTCCAGGGTCTTTTAGCTTTGTGGGCAGTCTATTTTGGATCCGGGAAGTGCACTCCTCCGTTAAAGCCACCGTAGCATACTCAGTCAACCGACTTTTGTTGGCCACGATGTCCTTTATGTACTTGGCATATTTAGGCACTCCCTGCAAGACATCAACAAGAGGTAAATTAACATGTACATGTTTAAGCACCTCCATGAATTTCTTGAAACACGCCTCCTCTTTGTGTTTCTTGAGTCGTTGAGGGAACGGGGGTGGAGGTCTTTCTGATTCAGCTTCTTTGGTCTTCCCCCTTTCCGAACTTTGCTCCCCCTCAACTTCTGCTGCTCCCGAATGTTGAGGTCGTCTTTCTGGTTCCACCTCCTTCAGCTGCAAACCACTCCTTGTGGTCACTGTAGTTACCTGCTTGGGATTCGGATCCGTGTCGCTTGGCAGTCCTTCTCTAGGCCTTGTATTTTGGGCACTAGCAAATTGCCCAAACGGATACTCAAGAGCCTTGGTAGCTAACTGATTGTTTTTCACTTCAGCTGCCAATTTCACATAGTCAGCCTGCAGTTGAGCTTGGTTAGCTATCATGGTCTTGAACATCTCCTCAATGCTGGGTGATGGTGGTGGAGGAGGTGCATTGTTATTTCTGAATTGAGATTTGTAGTTCTGTTGCCCTCCTTGGTTCCTTTGCACACCCTGACCCGAACTTTGGCCTTGATGGTTGTTGCTACCCCATGAGAAGTTAGGATGATTCCTCCAATTTGAATTGTAGCTACTACCATACTGCTGGTGATCTCTTTGTGCATTACCCACAAAGTTTACCGAGTCAGAATTTTCTCCACAGCACTCAGCTGAGTGCTCACTGCTTCCACACACTTCACACCACAATTGCTGGACTGCATTAACTGGAGCTTGAGGCTGGTTCAAAGTCATGTTGCTGAAGTGGTTGTTCAATTGATTTTGCAATGCAGCTATTTGTGCAGCGATAGCTGTAAACCCATCCACTTCAAGCACTCCTGCTGCTTTCCTCGTCCCACCTCGTGATGAATCAGCATTCCATTCTGGATTGCCCTGTGAAATCCGGTTTAGCAAGGTATACAGCTCCTCATAAGTCTTTTCCAGCGCTTGCCCTCCAGCTGCTGAATTTAGCAATATTTTGGTGTGGGGTTCCAAACCCTCAATAAATGTGTGCACCAACACCTCATTGGACTGATGATGATGAGGACAGTCCCGCAACATGGATTTAAATCTCTCCCAGGCTTGATATAAATTTTCTCCCTCCCTCTGTTTGAAACTTAGAATTTGACTTCTAAGTCTTGCTGTTTTACCAGAGGGAAAAAACCTTATCAAGAACTTCCGTGCAAGATCATCCCATGTTGAAATAGAATTTGGTGGCTCAGCTTTCAACCACCTCTTGGCTTCTCCAAGTAAGGAGAATGGAAATAAGGTGAGCCAGACATAATCAGGTGACACTCCAGCGGGTATGTAAGTGTCACTTATCTCCAAAAAGTTTTGGAGATGCTGTTGTGGGTCTTCATGAGGGAGACCAGTAAATTGCCCGCTTGTGTGCAACAACTGCACCATATTTTTTTTCAATGCAAATCTCCCTCCCGGCTCTGGTTTGCGGATACTTGATGTAACGTTATTGGCATGTGGGATTGCCACCTCGCGAACCGGCCTTGCTGCTGCTTCTTCGGGCACTAACACTGCCCTTACAACCGGTGGATTCTGTTGTTGCTCCATAATAGTCTGTCTGAGCAACTGCAGCTTTCTTTGTAGAGCTTCTCTTCTCTTACTGTGAAATATACGTTCTGGCTCTATATAAGATTCCACCAGCTCTTTGTCTCTTGCCAGTGTTCACAGCAATTAAGTCTGCAAAATACAGGCTAAGACCAAGTTGTCAACACTTAAGAAAATAAAAAAAACAGTAAATTAACACTTAAAACAAATTCACCAATTCCCAAGTCCGCGGCAACGGCGCCAAAAACTTGTTCGGTGTGTTATATGGGTATATAAAACAACACGCAAGTGCACGTGGTCGAACAAGTAGTAAGTGGCTTTAGTAAGCCAAGTATCGATCCCACAGAGACTTGGGTTAAGTGCAATTTGCTCAAGTATACTATATTTTTACTTCTAAGTATGCTGACAGCAACGTAACCAAAAAGTGAATAATTTGTTTGATAAATTTTATACTAAAAGTAAGAACAATTATCTACTTTGAATCTGAACTATGGATAAGAGCATGCTAAGGTTAAACGAACATGTAATGAAACTGATTATCATCATAAATTGGTTAATCTTTTCTTCCTGTTGCTAGCCAAGAACATTTGCCAAGAGATTAAAACTCTCGTATTTAACCTCACTTAAGGATCATGAACCATTCGTCTACATTTCTGTGATCAAATGCAATTCATGTTCTAGCCATATAACTCCGGTTCCTAAATTGACTAATACGACTTTTAGGTATATTTCTATCCTGAATGCACATCAAAACTCAATTTTCCCAAATCAAGTAAAAAACAATATCCTATTAATTCACAACTTTCCAATTTCGTGCTCTCTCGAGTGAAATCGGACTTTTTAGATGTACATTAATGTAGGCCACACACCAATGCAGTAGAAACAAGAATTAATAGAACAACATCGAAGAAAAAGATGAAAAACCAGATAATCAATAATCAAATTTCATCACAATTGTTCACAACCTCAGCAAGGAAGGGAATTAGGCCACTCATTTGTGGATTAATCATCATAAAATGAGTGTTAATCATACAAGCAATTGAATTAGAGAAGAAAGAAAGAGAGAAAAAACCCTGAACTTTTCGTCCCTCAACTGCCTGTAACCCACGTCCTTGCTCCACCGAGTCTGAATTATGAAAAATGAACTTAAGTGTTCTATTTATACTAGTGGGAAATTTTCCCAGAATAATGAGCAACGTGTCACGGAGTGCATCGCGAAGCACTGCCTCCGTGACACGCCATGAACGCGGACCCTCACTGGAACTGGGGGTCCGGGAATTCAAGCTCAACGTGGCACAACGTGCATCATGGAGAAAAAACGCGGACCTTCACTGGAAATTTGGTAAATTTTCACCCTCCAGGCAGAATGCCTCCGCGATGGTAGCGTGACACGGCTCCATCGCGGAGCCCCTTTCATTCATGCTGTCCAATGCCTTTTCCCTTGCTCGCATCCAAGTCCAACTCCGATATCATCCAACATGCATTTTAGCTTCCCGAAATCACATTTGACCTGCAAAACAATGCTAATCATGTTGGTTAGTATAAATTCACATTTAATTCCCAATTACATGAAAATGTATACACATTGCTAGATATCAAGGCGAAAATGATACTTTTGAGTATCACTTGGGCATATAAATTTGCCAAGATCAACGACCCGTGCTTATTGTTCATTGTTTGGTTTCCAAGATTTCCAGTGCATCTAATGGATCAAGACCACAACCCGATGGAAGTAACCACGAGTTATGGTGAGGCTCATGGTCAGGAGGTTCAGATTTTGTGAAGGGGCAGACAGCGGTCGATGTAATCACCCATTGGTCCGAAGGACGGATCGTCCTGTCCACCTGTGGTTCAGTTCCGAAGGCAGGTCGCAGCAGTGCTCACAACGGGCAATACAACGAGTTGTCATTTCTTCCAACGACTTATTGGACCAATCTGGACAGTTTTTAGGAAAGATTCATTAAACGCATTTTTGAATTTTTCGCACAATAAGACCCTAAACTACATCGTTTTAACTTACAGAAGGTGGGTTTTTATGGGGATAGTTTATTCTAAGTCCCCATTCATGCATTCAAGAGTATAGAGAGGTGATCATAGGTGGATTCAAGGATTTTATCTTCCAATTCTTCCAATTCTTTCTTGGGCATTAAAGAGAGATTAAGAATCAGTTGTTTTCAGGTCTGTAAGGCTATCAAGGTGTGTTTCCTTTCACACCCATGCCCATTCTCTACGATTTCATGAAAATTCTATCAAAAATTTATGGGGTTTTGAAGTAGCTTTATATAAAAATCTAAAGATTGTTAATGGGCTTTGTGATTTTTGAAACATATCATATTCTAGGGTTTTTGATCAACTTTTATGATTTAAATTATTTATAATGTTATCGATTTCGTTATCTATTGAATTTAGCCTAATTATGCATGACCCATGATGAATTGACTTATGATCTACTTTTCCATTAATGATATTTACAAGCACAACATGAATTATGATTTAAATTATGGATTTAATCAATTGCCCATCATGATTTTATGAATTTCAAGCTATATGCATGATTAAAAAGTATGTATGAACCTTATGACTTATAAAGATTGTTTTGGCCGACTCACGGGCCTTGGTTCATGGCTAGTTCACGTATGTACAAGTATGTTTATGATAATCATGATTTAACTAGCCCATGAATTCATGTATTTTATACTATCAGCACTATATATGTTTTGGGAGTAGTATCAAACACTGAGTGGGTTCGGGGCTCAGGTTAAGCCCCGGATCTCATAAATTACATGCCACCGTAGGTATGTTGGGACCTCCTTTGTGACTGTCCCTGGCCCAATTGGCCCTTTTGATGGTGATATCACTCCCTTCATGGCTCTACCCCTGGAAAGGTACAAACGAACTACAAACTAGGTTTACAAGTTGGACTTCATGTGTGCTCATATGGGGTATGTCGGTTAAGAAAATCTCTCATTGTTCCTTCCGATTTATGAATGTTTATGATTATGTATTTTGTCTCAAGCCATATTAAGTAAAGCTTTTCTCCTATGATTATGATTATGTTTGTACTACGAACGTTTTGAAAACCTTGAGCCTTATGTTAGGTTATGATGTTTACGATATGAGCATGATGTCCTACTCTTTTAATCATTTACGAGTTTTATGTATTTAATTGTCCTTTTTACTTACCTTGCATACTCGATACATTTCACATAATGATTGCATCCTTCCTATGTTGTATCATTTCATGATATGGGACCCAGCTCTCAGGCTCACCTGCATCCCTAGACCGTCTCAGAGTTTGCTTCGGCGTATTTGTGAGTCCTCATGTTCCAAGGGCTATTTGCTAGACATTCTGCTACTTATGTTTCAATGCATGTTTGGGTTAGTTGAGGGTGTTGTCCCATCAAACCATCATTGTTGTCGAGGCTTCTAAGCAAATTATAGAATTCAGCGTATGTATGTCTATGTGATTCTACCGGTTTGATATGTCATGATTCGATATGTTCCCGATATGCCTTATGTTAACTCTACCACTTTTGTGAATGAATTGAATGTGCGCTCATGCCATGGATCGACTTGGGGTCTGTTGGGGCTCCTAGTCCCGTGTTACGATCCGGGTCTATGTTCGGGTCATGAAAAACTTGGTATCAGAATCAGGTTTGAAGTGTCCCAGGGTGTCTAAAAGCCGTGTTAAGCAGAGTTTTTTTCATGGGTGTAAAGCGCCCCACACTTATGAAGAAGAGGCTACGAGACATTTAGGAAATGTTCCCTTCTTTCCTGATCTATGTTGTGCGATGAAAGTCCTTTACCTTCTAATTCGTGTTACTCGCATTTGCAGAATCATGCCTCCACGTAAAGTAAAGGCTAGAAGAAATGGTAATGGCAATGATCATGAGGGTGCCAATGGTGATGAGCATCAGCCAACCCCACCTGTTCACAAGGAGCATGCACCAGAGCCAGTTGCCCATGCTGAGTTTAGGGCAGTGATTCAGATGCTGGAACAGGCTATGGCTGCCCAGGTTCATAATTAGATGGTGGCACATTACCCTCAGAATGGGAATGCAGTGGCAGCTAGGGTGAGAGATTTCTTGAGGATGAGCCCTCCTGAGTTCATGGGTTTGAAGGTGGGCAAGGATCCACACGATTTCATTGAGGAGATTCTGAAGATCACCCTGGTTATGGGGGTGAACAATGGGGAGTGTGTTGACTTGACCTCCTATCAACTTAAGGGGTGGCTTACATATGGTTTAAGCAGTGGAGGGATGCCACGGCAGGGGGTGCAGGCCCGATAGGGTGGGAATAGTTACATGCAGCATTTTTCGATAGGTTTTTCCATCGAGAGATGAGAGAGCTCAAGGTAGTCGAGATTGTTAATTTGAAATAGGTTAACATATCCGTTCAGGAGTACGCGTTGGAGTTCACCCAATTATACAAGTATGCTCTAGAGTTGGTGGCGGACTAAAGGTCTTGGGTGAGTCATTTTGTGCATGGGGTGGTGGATTATTTGGACTAGGATTGACGGATCGCCATGCTACATGGGGATATCGAATTTCCCCGTATTTTGTTGCATGCTCAACAGATGAAATCGGTCTACAAGAGGCAGATAGAGTCCAAGAGGGCTAGGATCAACAGTTATGGGGCTTCTCAAGTCAGGACCGAGGGTGGACATCATCAGCAGTCCCAGCACAGGTCCATTGCTCTAGCTCCATCATCATCCATCAAGCCATCTAGATTTAGAGGAGATCGGAGGAGTAGGGTTTCAGAGTTGAGAGCTCTTGGTAGCATGTAGATCGAGCGCTTTTTCCCTGTTTCTGCGGTTGTGGAAAGAATCACCCTTTGAGGTGCTTAGTTGTCTCAAATACTTACTTAGGGTGTGGCAAACCCGGACACAGACTTAAGGATTGCCCTTCAGCTAGATTAGGGGTCGCTGGAGCCTGTGTGACAGCAGCAAGTTGTGCCGCTCCATCATGTCCTCCTCAGCATGGTGCCTCAACTATTACAGCAGGCGGTCAACACCAAAATAGGTTTTATGCTTTGGTATCCCGTCAGGAGCAGGAGGCTTCACCAGATGTGGTCACTGGTATGTTGCAAATCTTTCATATTAACGCTTATGCCTTGTTAGATCCAAGAGCTACTTTGTCTTTTGTGACCCCTTATATTGCTAGTAGCTTTGGAGTTAGCGCTGAAATCCTATCAGAATCATTCTCAGTTCTACCCCAGCCAATGATTCAGTTGTAGCTAGACGGGAGTATTGAGGTTGCCCCATTTCAGTATTGCATAAGGTCACCTTCGAAGACTTAGTAGAGTTAGCTATGATTGACTTTGACATCATTTTGGGAAAGGATTGGTTGTTTGCAAGTTATGCTTCGATTAATTGTAGGACCCATGCAGTGGAATTCCGATTTCTAGGTAAGTCAGTTTTGGAGTGGAAAGGTAATTCAGTTGTACCACCCGATCGGTTTTTTTCATATCTTAAGGCTAGGAAAATGATTTCTATGGGATGCGTTGATCACCTAGTTAGGGTTAAGGATGTTGAGTCTGAGACCTCGACTATCCAGTCATTTCTGGTGGTGTGTGAGTATCTGAAGGTTTTTCCCGATGATTTTCCAGGTGTTCCTTCTGAGAGGGAAATTGATTTTGGCATTGATCTCTTACCCGATACGAAGCCTAACACTATTCCTCCCTACTGGATGGCTCCAGCCAAGCTAAAGGAGTTGAAGGATCAGTTGAAGGACCTATAAGATAAGGGCTTTATCAGACCGAGCAAGTCTCCATGGGGTGCACCAATGTTATTTGTCCGGAAGAAGGATGGTCCGCTTCAGATGTGCATTGACTATCGTCAGTTGAACAAGGTCACCATTAAGAACAGGTATCCTTTACCCAGGATGGATGATTTGTTAGACCAGCTTCAGGGTGCCAAGTGTTTCTCCATGATTGATCTCAGGACTGGGTATCACCAACTCAGGGTTCGGGAGAGTGACATCCCAAAAACCGCTTTCAAGACTCAGTATGGTCACTAAGGATTTGTTGTTATGTCTTTGGACTAACCAATGCCCCTGCAACTTTCATGGACTTGATTAACAGGGTATTCAAGTAATATCTAGACATCTTCGTGATCGTGTTCATCGATGATATCCTTATATACTCTCCGAGAGATGAAGAGCATGTTGCTCACTTGAGAATAGTGCTTCAGACCCTCAAGGATCGTCAATTATGTGCAATGTTCAGCAGGTGTGAATTTTGATTGGACTCCGTGGCATTTTTAGGCCATGTGGTATCGAGTGAGAGCATAAAGGTAGATTCTTAGAAAATTGAAGCGGTGAAGAATTGGCCCTGACCGGTGAATCCTTCAGAAATTCGGAGTTTCATGGGCCTAGCAGGCTTCTACCTAAGATTCGTTGAGGGTTTTTCATCAATTGCGGCCCCTTTGACCAAGTTGACTCAGAAGAAGGTAAAGTTCCAATGGTCGGAGGCTTGTGAGAAAAACTTTCAAGAGTTGAAAACTCGACTGACTTCACCACTAGTCTTGACCCTACCCAAGGGTACCGATGGTTTTGTGGTGTATTGTGATGCTTCGAGAATCGGACTTGGGTGTGTGTTGATGCAGCATGGGAAAGTGATAGTATATGCCTCAAGATAGTTGAAAGTTCATGAGAAGAATTACCCGACCCATGATCTTGAGTTGGCCGCTGTGGTGTTCGCATTGAAGATATGGTAGCACTACTTGTATGGGGTCCATGTGGATGTATTTATGGACCACAAGAGCTTGCATTATGTGGTCACGCAGAAAGATCTCAATCCTCGGCAAAGGAGGTGGTTGGAGCTACTCAAGGACTACGATATGAGTATTCTTTACCACCCGGGTAAGGAGAATGTGGTAGCGGATGCACTTAGTAGGCTCTCTATGGAGAGTGTGTCCCATGTGGATGAGGGAAAGAAGGAGTTGGTGAAAGAGGTCCATCGACTTGCAAGGTTGGGAGTTAGATTGGTCGACTCGGCTAATGTCGGGGTTGTTGTGCAAAACGGATCTGAATCGTCCTTGGTGATGCATGTTAAAGCTAGACAAGATAAGGATTCGATTTTGGTAAATCTGAAAGAAGCCTTTCGGAGTCAGAAGGTGGAGGTCTTCTCCCAAGGGGGAGATGGTGTGTTGCGGTACCAAGGTCGTCTGTGTGTTCTAGACGTGGATGATTTGAGGGGCCAAATATTGCATGAGGCACATGGATCCAGGTACTCTATCCATCCAGATGCCACCAAGATGTATCATGATTTGCGGGAAATATATTGATGGAATGGCATGAAGAAGGATATTGCAGAATTTGTAGCCAGGTGCCCGAACTGTCAGCAAGTTAAGGTTGTGCATTAAAGGCCGGGAGGTGTACTTTAGGATATTAGCGTTCCCACTTGGGAGTGGGAATAGATAAATATGAATTTCATTACAGGCCTACCTTGTACTTTCCGACAGTACGATTCTATTTGGGTGGTGGTTGACAGGTTGACCAAGGCTGCACATTTCCTACCGGTGATAACCACAAATTCAGTGGATGATTATGCCAAATTGTATATCCGAGAGTTGGTACGATTACATGGAGTGGCCTTGTCTATTATCTCAGACCGAGTTACTCAGTTTACCTCTCAGTTTTGGCGGTCTTTTCAGAAGGGGCTTGGGACTCAGGTTAAGCTCGACACAGTATTTCATCCACAAACGAATGGTCAGGCGGAGCAAACAATCCAGACACTCGAGGACATGTTGAGAGATTGTATGATGGACTTTAAAGGTAGTTGGGATGATCACTTGCCCCTGATAGAGTTCACTTACAATAAAAGCTATCACTCCAGTATCCAAATGGCACCATTCGAGGCTCTTTATGGGCAGAGATGTAGATCGCCCATCGGATGGTTTGAGGTTTGTGATGTATTCGCTGTCTACTCTGGAGTAATTACTACACGCAAGTGCACGTGGTCGAACAAGTAGTAAAGTGGCTTAAGTAAGCCAAGTATCGATCCCACAGGGACTGGGCTAGGGTACAATCTACTCAAGTGTCACTATATTTTAACTCTAAAAATGCAGACAACAGTGTGAAAAAGAGTTTGGTATTTTTGTTTCTAATTTTATGGTAATTATAAACGAATATACAAATTGAGTCTGAACTATGAATATGAGCATGCTGAGGTTAAATGAACATGTATAGAAACTAATTATCGATACAATGTTTGGTTAATCTTTCCTCCGGTTGCTAGTCAAGAATTATTGCCAATGGATTAAAACTCTCGTATTTAACCCAACTTAAGAATCATGAACCGTCCACCTACATTTCTGTGATTAAACGAAATTCATGTTCTAGACATACAAAACCGATTCCTTAATTGACTAATACGACTTTCAGGTATATTTCTATCCTGAAGGTAAATCAATTCCCAATTTTCCCAAACTAAGAAGAGATCATATCCTATTGATTCACAACTTTCCAATTTTTTGCTCTCTCAAGTGAAACCAGACTTTTTAGATATACATTAACGTTGGCCACACATCAATGCAGTAAGAACAAGAATCAATAGAACAACCATGGAAGAAAAGATGAAAAACCCAATTGATCAATAACTACATTTTAATACAATTGTTCTTAACCTCAGTAGGAAGAGGAATTAGCCACTCATTTGTGGATTAAACATCGTTAAATGAGTGTTAAACATACAAGCAATTGAATTAAAGAAGAAGGAGATAGAGAAAAACCCTGATAATTTCGTCCCCTCAACTGCCTGTAACCCACGTTCTTGCTCCACCCAAGTCAGAATAATTAAAAATGAACCTAAGTGTTCTATTTATACAAGTGGCAATTTTTCCTGGAATAACAAGCAACGTGTCACAGAGTGCATCGCGGAGCACTGCCTCCGTGCCACGTAATAAGGCCTAACGTGGCACGGCGTGCAACGCAGGGCTTGGCCAACATGACACGGCCCCAACGCGCACCCTCAGTGGATTTTGGCCAAAAATTCCTATCCAGGCAGAAGGCATCCACGATGGCAGCATGACATGGCTCCATCGCGGAGCCCCTTTAATTTGTGCCTGCAAATGCTTTTTCCCTTGCTAACATCCGAGTCCAACCCCAATCTCTCCCAACACGCATTTTAGCTTCCCAAAATTATATTTCACCTGAAAAACAACGCTAATCATGTTGGTTAGTATAAATTCACATTTTATTATCAATCACATGAGAATGTATAAACATTGATAAATAAACAAGGCTAAAATGACACCTTTGAGTATCACTTGGGCATATAAATTTGCCCAAGATCACTTACCCCACACTTAAATCCTTGTTCGTTCCCGAACAATAATCTTACACCTCATGCAATTGACACCCCAACCTGGCTACTTTGGTTCGACAATTCAAGCTACGGTTATACCGATTATTTAATACAGCAAATCATCAAGAAAACATGCATGGTCCTATCAATGCAATGACCTTCAACACATCAAGACCTCATAGACTTAGGAATCGACTCTCGATATTGGCACACTCATGCAAATCAGCTGATCAAGATATCCGACACGAAATTTATCTCTCATCAAGCATGTGCCCTCACAACACAAGAGAATTTTCCCCTTTTACATCACATGAACTCAAACGATTACATGCAGGGGCATATAGAAACAATTTCGCTCTCTCTCCCAAAAGAATTCACATGCCTCATGCCACGAACCATAGGCTTGCCTTTAGTGTGTTACTCCATTAATATAAGGAAGTGTGATGTAGGATCACGTAGGACTTTAACGGGTTGTAATGTAAGCTACGGAACTAGTAAATATTGGGCTAACCAATAATAGCCACTAGCATCCTTAAGCGCTTTTTTAATACATCCCATCAAGCTCATGGGCATTGTTTCTTCCTTCATTCTCCCATTCTTGAAGTCTGTCTTTGTTTTGACCCATCTCATTAAGCACACTCGACTCAGTCACGAAGATTATTCATACATCTTCATTATATTTTATTTATAATAAGTGCACCTTCAACCTTTTCTTTCCTTTCATCACTCTGCTTTTCTTTTCTTTTCACCATTCTCACTCTTTGACACTTTGGGAAAATTATTTCCTCTTCTTAAGCGCTTAAGAGTTTTGGATCAAATTTACGGCTAATGAAAAGAAAGGGTTAAGCTCGGTTTACACATTTTTGACAAAAGAAAAAAATAATAGGCTAAAGGCTCAACGGGCTAACTAGGGTGTACCATCAAGGTGGGTACAATAATGAAAAAGAGAAACTTTCGGTTGAAAACAAAGAAATGCCTACATCCTTTCCTACAATACACGTCCTTCATTTCGTTTCGTACACACACCAGGAAACTTCTAGACATTTCATAATAGCATGAAATAAAAAAAACCTCACCCCACACTTATTGCACATGCTCAATTCAAGACACATTCACAGACTCTTCAATCAGCTAATTATAAGAATTCAAAATTAAGCCTCAACCACACTGAATCGACTCTATGGCCTAGGTATCTCAACATACTTACAAAGTTGCATGCTTTCATACGAATCACCTTTGCATTTCAAATATCATGTACAATACGCAACCAGAATTCCGCAACCATAAAGTAACTACAGGTTATGGGATGCAACCCACAAAAGAAAACAACTGAAAAATAAATGAAAAGAAAAAAATCTACTCCTAACGACTACATTTCCCTTAAGACGGTCGTCATCCATCCATCATAGGGAACAGTCACTAGATAAGACTTCGGTTCAATGGAACTATTCTCGGTAAAAGAACCGAAAACAAACGCCGAGAAACCCAAGAATTGAAAGAAAAAAAATTTAACAATATCGATCATTTCGATAAAACAAAAATATGTACAAAATCAGCTAGCAACATTCAGTAGCACACCACAGCTTCACATTTAATTACAATACATAACAGAAACATCACAATCACAAGGTCACAAAATTTTTTTTTTCCACAGGCACAACAAAGAACAAAAACATAAACAACAACACAAGCAGCACCTAACTACTCCCACCCCACACTTATATCGAACACTGTCCCCAGTGTTCACAAAAATTAACATAGCACAAAAATTGGGTGGTGGAACTCCCTGATCAATCAAAATACTCCACTTCTTTATCAGGTGCTGCTGCCTCGCCTCCCATGTCTGAATCGCCCCCATCGTCATCATCGGAGTCCACATCGGAGTCCTCACGACGTGTCTCCTCATTTGTGGGGATATCATCATCCGTGGGCTCTACAAAAGCAGGCTCCACTCGGCATAGAGCCCTGGCATTTTTGCCAAAAGGGTAGTCTAGCTCGAGCTGCCACAGCTCTTCTTCTGTCGCCGGCCTCCCGCCTATTCGTAGCTGGAGCATCTGCATCCCATATATGCGAGCCATGTACTGATCATCCCGAGCATGTCGCTCGGCTAGTGAAAGAAGTGGCCCGTGGGTGGTGTCGGGTGCCTTAGTTTTGGTGATATCTAAGGCTCGCCGCTCCATCTGCGGGATGTAGTCAAGGGCATCTTCCTCAATATCCAGGCCCCTAAGGAATGTGGTGAGTAGTCCACCAAATCCGTATCTGTGCCCTTGATGCAAACGGGCTCTCTTCATGGCGGAGATAATCACCGCCCCCACATTAATCTCCAGCCCTTTCATCAGGGCGTACACCAAGCATACACGATCCTGGGTTACATCTGTGATATGCACCCCCGGGATTAGGCAGGAACAAACAATTTTCAGCCATATCCTGGCCTCCCTGTTCATCTATGAGTAAGGCAAGGTCTGATGGTAGCCCCTCTCCTTATGTCTGCTCCACCGAGCTGTTGATCGGGTTCCACACAAAGTGCGTCTGATGTTCGCATATGGTGGAGTGATATTCAGCTATCAAAGCACATGGGCGTCTGTGTCCTGCGCCCCTAGGATAGCATTGAGGTGGTGGGGATCCAAAGTGACTATTTGCCCTCTTATTTTGATGGTGTGACTTCTGAGAGTCGGGTTCCATTTGGCGTAGAATTCCCGAATCAAGTGCAAGTTGCATTCCTTGGGCTCTTCAAAGATGAAATTCAGCCCAGCTTCCTCGATCCTCTGGACAATCCTGGGGAACTCCTGTGCCAACGGTTCCCTTGCTATGTGTTCCTCGGGGAAGTACTTGCCCTCCTTATGCTTTGCGTACCATTTATTCCCCTCCTCTGTCACCCACCTGGTTCCGTATTGACGGTGTTGGCCGCGTGGAACTGCTGGTGCTGCTGGGACCGCCGTTCCCAGTCTGATTCTTTTTCTTCCGGCGCCAAATGTTGATGCGCCTTTTCCCTTGTCTTGCCTGCTTGCCATTGTTCCTGTCAAAACAAATAGACAAGTTCAATGTTAAGCCAATTAAAATTAGCTTCGACTAAGGTTGGGTTAAGCTAGGCTACCCCACACTTAGTCCTTAGCCAAAATTACACCATTAAGGCAAGATCGTACTTATTTACACAAACAAACAACACAACACAACAAATATGCTTAGTGCCTTG
The DNA here is from genome assembly GCA_035772735.1 of Datura wrightii. Taxonomy (NCBI): domain Eukaryota; kingdom Viridiplantae; phylum Streptophyta; class Magnoliopsida; order Solanales; family Solanaceae; genus Datura; species Datura wrightii. The sequence continues at coordinate 42,088,268 of JASDFA010000003.1, forward strand.
GGAGAATTCGGCGGTATATATTCCCTGTACTACTCAGACTTCGCACAGCTAACCACAATCCTTACCTATCGATAACATGTTATCCCATAGCACTTAGCAAGGAAAAGCAAAATAAAAATTTTAACTACATGATCCTATACAATTCGCCCATTTCTTGCAATTTCGAATATTTTCTTAACCCGAGAATCCGTCGGTCTTTAGCATAGTCATAGTTAGCACAATCGACTCATCTCACCCAACATGTACAACCTAGCATGAATTTCACTAGTTCAACTCAATTTTTCCATTTCAAACTCAAAGTCAAGCCCTAGCTAAGATTTTATCAAAAATTCGATTAAGATATGTAATTGTCGAGTTCAAGCAATCACACCGTTACTTCGAACATCAATAAACAATAATTCTGTTACACCCCGTAGAATTCCCGGCACTTAGATGACCTATTTCCACATTGGTTAAGCATATTTGAAGGCCATACGTGTTGGAGAAAGGCCCGGGAAAAGATCGGACGAGAAGCCTGTCGAACCATCGCGGAAGGAGCTGAGGCAGAGCCCCTCCGCGATGGTGGCGTGTCACAGAGGAGGAGCCTCCGCATTGGCTCCGTGACACGTTGGCCTTGTCCAGGCCCAAGTATATAAAGCCCCACTTCGGTTTTAAATGATTATATCCTTAAAAATTTCCAGAGAAACAGAGGGCAACGTAGAGGAAAGGAAAGGAACGAAGGAAATTATATATTTTCGTCCGATTAAGCTGCCAAACACTGCCCAAACTCAAATTAATCCCAGATACCGAAGTATTTAGCAGCAGAGAGCATTCCTACGGATTTAGTTTCGTAAAATACGGCCGACGAATCGTCGAGCCACCGAGCCAAGGTAAGTGGAATTGCTCTAAATTAGTGTCTATGTGTTCCTAGCTGGGAAGTGAATATTTCTCCCTTCTGGGCAGCTGAAAAATAGAGAGTTTCTGGCCGTCTTTCGATAAGCCTAAGTTTAGGCTATAAACTATATCGAAAGTGACGTTGCCTTTTGAAATAAAGTTGTATTTAGTGTTAATTGATATGTTTATGAATGCAGTTGGGAGAAAACAGTTGAAGTACCGGCCGAGCCTCGTCCGACAGACGAATAAGTCAAGGATAAGGTATGTAAAGCTAATTCCTTCGGCAAGTTAGTAATCCAGTACGATAGATAGCGTGATGTACAGAAGAAAGAACTTATAAGTCAAGCACTAAGTCCAGTTTGAATTTAGTAAGCATGTTTTTATGATATTATGATATACATATACTTAGAATCAAAGTTAGTAAAGCTACATCAGATAGTCAGATGATATCTCAGTTACAGTATAGGCAGACAGTCAGATAATATCTCAGATACAGTATAGTTCAGTATTGCGTTATTATGAACATTGGTACAACATGAGAAGCATTGGGCTGTAACGTGTACGAGACCTATCAGTATGTGATGTAATATGCTACATTAAGATATTGTTGTGTTCAGCTGAAACCCCGCGGCGTAGTATAGTATCCGTAAAGCATTTCCGACATAGAATAGTAGACTAAAATAAAGTTTAGAAAGTATGTCAGGAATAGTAACTCATGTTACTATAGAAAATCAGTATACAGCATAGTTTCAGCAGGAAGTCTATATCATGTTCAGCATTAGCCTCAGTATAGTCTGGCAGAAGACTATAATCGTACATACATATATATTACTTCCAGCCTCAGCATGTATTAAGTATGTACACATTTCTATTACTAGTCCAGCATATAGTGTATACAGAAACTTAGTAAACAACAGAGTTTTCAGCAGAAACATTGTCTTATATAGCATTTGTTCCAGTACAGCCCGGCAGGAGACTATACTCATATTTATACGTCTTTACCTGCCTTAGCACGTATTAAATACGTACAGATTACTATCATTAGCTCAGTGTGTAATATATATGATACTTCACCCCTATTAGCCTCAGCATGTGAGATACCCAGACAGTATTACCAGTTGAGACCGTTGTGTTGTTTGGGGTTGGATTACCTAGCATCCATGACCGCCCAGGGTTAATAGCTGTGTCGACTCGTCCACCAGAGGACGAGGATACGTCACTCTACGGAGTGGCATGCCGTCCCGCCAGGGGACGAAGATGGGATGCCAGTTTTCCCCCATATTTGTGCCTTGATCGGCCCTTACACACCCCAGTCGAGCGTATACGCCCGGGTGCAGATTCAGGAGTCCTTTGGACTTAGATACGGTTATAGTCAGGGGCTCAGCGAGCCCAAGTGCATACCCTGGGACCGGCAGGATGCTTACAGCCACTATAGGAGATGGGATGACTAGGGTAGGGGTATAGATTCTGTGCTGGCTGTACCTCCCGGCTTATGAGGGCCGGGTAAGGTTTGTGTGTGCTATGTTATGTTATTTCATGTTATGCCATGTTATGTTAGATACAAGTAGATCAGCAGTAGCACGATACGTTTCCAGGTATGACTCTTACCCTTCCCAGTAAAGATTGAGAGAAGGTATGATTTACATTATCAGACAGTTAGTCTATTCTCTCTACTTCAGTTTCTTCAGTTATATTATTGTATTCAGATTTTGCTTTCAGTTATTGCTTTACATACTCAGTACCAGCGGTACTGACACCCGGTGGGGCGCTGCATTACTTGCCTGCAGGTACTTATAGACGAGCAGGATACACCACGTGATTCCTGTCAGCGATCGAGTATTCAGCTCTTGTCATCCGGAGACTGAATTCCAGAGGTGTAATTTAGTTCTTTTGTTTTATAGTACGGGTAGGTCGGGGCCCTGTCCCGACCAGTTCTATTGGTATTCTTAGATGCTTGCAGTCTATATATTCCCTGTGGTCAGATGAGCCGGTCGTGTGAGGCCGTGCAGTTGTTTGGTTGTCAGTATTCTTGCTTTCTTTTACTTTGGCCGTGTGGGGCCATAGCTTGCCAGTAGTGGTGACCTTGCCGGTCACGTAGTTTCCTTTTGTGCTTTATGATTGAGTTGCAGATAACTAGACAGCATGGTGGCCTTGTCGGCCCGCATAGGTTTCCCTGAGATAATATGTTTCTGGTCAGCTGCTAGTACAGATACAGAAGGCTATAGGCCAACAGGCCGGGGGCTGTATTTACAGCCGTTATATAGCCTTGTTTCCAGAAATATGAGTTAGAGCCAGCCAGGCACCAGATGTGCCCAGGCTTAACAGTCCAAAAGGTCAGGTCCTAGTAGGGCACCAGGTGCCAGTCATACCTCCCAAGGCGGGGTGTGACAAACTTTGTATCAGAGTAGGTCGTATCCTAGGGAGTCTGCAAGCCGTGCTAAGTAGAGTCTTGTCTATGGATGTGTTGTGCACCACATACTATAGGCAGGAGGCTGCGAGGCATGATATGATGGTTACCCTTCTTTCACAGTCAGTCGTGCTTTAGAGCGGTACAGTATAGGGTTGAGTCCCTGAGAACTCACCGTATTCTTGATTTCAGGTACAAAGGCAGATCAGCATTATCCTATCACAGGCAGAAGATCAGAAATAGCAACGGAAGAGAGCATCAGTCAGTAACATGATAACTACAGCAGCAGGAGGAGGTATCAGAGACCTCCCAGCGTGATACCTTTATTAGCATTATTCCTAGTATACGTTGATAACGTCAGAATAGGGAGTCAGAAGTATAATATACATATTAGTTGATTTACTTATTAGTTATATAAGATCTGATTATGATTACAGATAAGGTCAGACCACCAGGTAAGTATAAGGAAGAGAAAAAAAATGCAGGAATCCCAAATACATCTTTTTGGGTGTGGTACAGTTGAATGCTTTTATTGTTGCAATACGAAAAGGGTTGATTGATCCTAGTAAGTAGTAGAAAATATAGAGAGCCCTTATGATTACGTAAGCTGTGCAGACCCTTATGATAACAAGCCAGTAAAGAAAGTAAGACTGTTAGCTTACCCGAAGTAGGGGTAACAGACCTGTTAGGGATGAATGTCTAATAATAGTCAAGTTTGAGTCAGAAAAAGGCCAAGTCTACCATGTACGCTAACAGATAGTAAGACATACCTGTAAGATTATAGTTATGATCTAGTTGTGACCTCGAAAGATATAGAGGTCAGGTGAATCAGATGGGCTTGAATATATGCCAGAAGGAGTATAGGCCAAGGCTGGATCAGTAATCTCATTAGCAATGAAAGGCAGGTACCTTGAACCCTAGAGTTCAGTTTAAGCAAGATGAGAGGAAGAAGCAGGAATGTCAGATCTTGTGGGAAAATTAGAACTACCCCGGATTGATAAAGTATTGTATTAAGGATTACGCTTCGCGCTGACAGTAAGATCGCGGTTCAGAATACCGCAGTATGTCCGCTATGGAAAAGTTAAGAAGTTACCGATATAGCAATTCTAATCTAGTGTGGCCTAGAGATAAGGCCCAGCAGATAGACATGGGCTCTCAATATATGCCTAGTAAGGCTATAGGATTCGAACGTTGACCCCCACATCGCAAGAGTGGCGGAATTTCAAATAGTAGACAATAACTAGAATGTTTATGATGTTACTTTCAGAATGGGGTAACAATGCAATGAAATGATAAGTCGGGGCAAGAGATGGTATTAGGCCGTAGAAGCAATGTATCATGTACGATGTGAGACTCAGCAGAACCTGTCAGAGATTATGAACTATCGCAGAAATCAGTACATATTGTACGTAGCTAGTGATATATATGTATACAGATCATAGATATGTTGTGAGTGGCTGCCTATAAGGGCCACAATCACAGATGCTGATTAATAATAGAAAGCCTATACAGATTGCATTACAGGACACCCCCCCCCCCCCGCCAAAAAACAAAGAGAAGAAAGAAAAGAAGAAGAGAAAGGGCGGATTAAGTGTGACTTATGTATGAAGTCATAGAAACTATCTCAGTTCTCAGTTATTAAGTTGATAGATTCATGTGCTGTTGTCAGATTTAGGCTCTAGGAGCTTACCAGAGTTATTGACCTAAGACAGATGGCTAGATGATAAGGGCGCAGTTAGACAGTCTACCGACCAGCTGTCGCCTGCATCAGCAGGGAGGCATCCCTGAAGATCGGTAACAGTAGTGCATTTGCCGGAACCAGGATTAGAGACCGAATAGGCAAATTTCAGAGATTAGCAATACCAGAATTGTTCTAGCATGCTAAGTGGTCATACGTTGTTTTCCCAGCCTCGTGGGCGACAGTCGGCCTTAGCCAACCTAGCAGTTGTTATGTAGAACACCTCATAAGTCAGCCGGCCGTCCCAGTCAGAATACCCGTGGGTACCCCAAGGAAGGGTCCACATCAGCAGTCAGCGATGGACTAGTATTTCAGCTAGTTTTCGTAAGGTATTCAGATACAGAGCCCTAGCAGAGGGCCAGTATTTACAGAATAGCTCATAAGACCGAGAATTCCCCGGAATAGCAGTATAAATCTAAGTGGATACACACGAGGCGTAAGAAATTAACGGTACCCTGCTAGCATAGTGTTTATTAAGACCAGGGGATCAGTAGACTCCCCGTGGAGATCCAGAGACTGATCGCCTGGGAGTAAGTTGATTAAGTCCAGCCTTACAGTGGTTTAAGCAAAATAACAGAGCAATTAGATGCCCACGAGTTGGCGCTGATGCATGAACTATAAGTACTCAAGTAGTACAGTTAGAGCATTACTAGACTACTGTCACATTCGAGTCATTCAACCCGACTATTCGTCATTTAAGGTTATGTAGCCAGATCATTAGAGATCATGGTCAATATTAGGACCCTCTGATCAGATAAAGGCACAAGGTGCGCAGACAGTCGTTCAGGTTATCCCAGCAACAAGTAGCCTTAGCATGCGGCCAGAAGGCCAGATAAGCTCTAACTATACCGGTAGACTACTTGTCAGATTCTCCGGTATAATAAACCAGTATGACCGTCAGTTATATGTCAAATTTTGTAAATGTAAATTTTGATTGAGTTTATTAGTTTTTTTTGGTCATATTGTGTCGAAGGTTGGTGTACAGACAGATACACAGAAAATCGAAATAGTGAAGACATAGCCAGACCTACCACTCCGACCGAAGTACGCAGTCCCTGCGGTTAGCCGAATACCGCAGAGGGTCTGTGGAAGGATTTTCCACCTTAAACAACACTCTCACTAAGTTGACACAGAAGACCGCGAAGTTCCAGTAGACTGAGGCGTGTGAGCAGAACTTCCAAGAGTTAAAAGCCAGGTTAACATCAACTCCAGTGTTAGTATCGCCAGAAGGTACAGAGGGTTGGTGCAGCATGGTAAAGTAACAGTTTATGCTTTCAGGCAATTGAAGGGACGTGAAAAGAATTATCTTACCCATGACCTGGAGGTAGTTGCAGTAGTTTATGTCTTAAAAAGCGAGAATTTGGTATCACCCGAGAAGGGCTGATACGGTAGTAGATGCCCTTAGCCGTAGATCTATGAGGAGTTGGCATACTTGCCGTCTGAACAGCGGGAGTAGACCTGAGAATTTTACTAGTTAGCCGGTCTAGCCGTTCGTATAGCAGAAATAAAGGATAACAGAATGATAGTACAGAATATCGCAGTATTGCGGTTAGAGGTGGAAGTAAAGGAACGACAGTATAGAAACCCTAGCCAGGTTTAACTTGAACACAAGATTCAATAAGGAGAGATGACATATTTTCAGATACCCGGGGATGAAGTGTGGCGATATAAAGGCCGCATTTGTACTCCGGATATTTTGGGGCATCGCCAGCAGTTTATGAGCGAGGTACATTACGCCCGCTATTCCCTTCATCCCGATACGGCAAAGAGGTACCATGACATTAAAAAGAACTACTGGTAGCCCAGTGTCCTAACTGCCAACAGTTGAAGGCAGAATATCAGAAACCAGGCAGGTTAGTTTAGAACATAGCTGTGCCTCTTTGGAAATGAGAAGCGATGAATATGAATTTTATAGCAAGATTACCCCGTACTAAACACAGACATGACTCTATATGAGTGATAAGTGACAGATTGACAAAAATCAGCTCAGTTCTTGCCAGTAAGGGCTACTTTCTCGGCCGAAGATTATGCTGAGTTGTATATCAGAAAGGTAGTCAGATTACATGGAATACCAGTATCCATTATTTCAGACGAAGGAGCACAATTTACAGCTAGATTCTGTCAATCATTTCAGAAAGGTTTGGGCACGCAGATTAATTTAAGTACAGCGTTCTATTCTCAGACAGATGAGCAGGCTGAGCGCCCAATTCAGACGCTCGAAGACATGTGCTAGATTTTGGTAATAGCCAAAATGAGCATTTACCATTAATTGAATTTGCCTCCAGAATTAGAACCCATTTATCCGGTCTATTATGTAACTATGCTGAGGAAATGCATAGGAGACCCGTCCAGAATAGTCCCAGTCCAGAATATCCAGGTTACGAAAAAGCTGGCCTACAAAGAGATTCCAGTAGCTAGCCTAGACAAACAGATTCGCAGATATGAGGACCAGATATCCTCATCCATTTAGGCGACAGGTATGTCCATATTATTGCTATATAGTATCTTATGGTCCTGTATGTATAAGTGAGACAGATTGATATTTAACTATCCAGTGGATCGTGCAGTGCCTGTATTGGACTTTTCTGCATTTCAGGTTCTTGGTATAGTCCATATTACAGGGGAAACTCTTCCAGAATTTTTCTAAACAAGTAAGTTAAGTAATCCTCTACATGGCAGTATACATTCGAGGACGAATGTTCTTTAGGGGGGGAGAATGTTACAGCCCATAGAATTCCCGGCACTTAGATGACCTATTTCCACGTTGGTTAAGCATATTTGAAGGCCATACGTGTTGGAGAAAGGCCCGGGAAAAGATCAGACGAAAAGCCTGTCGAACCATCGCGGAAGGAGCTGAGGCAGAGCCCCTCCGCGATGGCGGCGTGTCACGGAGGAGGAGACTCCGCGTTGGCTCCGTGACACGTTGGCCTTGTCCAGGCCCAAGTATATAAAGCCCCAGTTCGGTTTTAAATGATTATATCCTTAAAAATTTCCAGAGAAACAGAGGGCAACGTAGAGGAAATGAAAGGAACGAAGGAAATTATATATTTTCGTCCGATTACGCTGCCAAACACTACCTAAACTCAATTTAATCCCAGATACCGAAGTATTTTGCAGTAGAGAGCATTCCTACGGATTCAGTTTCGTAAAATACGGTCGACGAATCGTCGAGCCACCGAGCCAAGGTAAGTGGAATTGCTCTAAATTAGTGTCTATGTGTTCCTAGCTGGGAAGTGAATATTTCTCCCTTCTGGGCAGCTGAAAAATAGCGAGTTTCTGGCCGTCTTTCGATAAGCCTAAGTTTAGGCTATAAACTATATCGAAAGTGACGTTGCCTTTTGAAATAAAGTTGTATTTAGTGTTAATTGATATGTTTATGAATGCAGTTGGGAGAAAATAGTTGAAGTACCGGCCGAGCCTCGTCCGACAGACGAATAAGTCAAGGATAAGGTATGTAAAGCTAATTCCTTTGGCATGTTAGTAATCCAGTACGATAGATAGCGTGATGTACAGAAGAAAGAACTTATAAGTCAAGCACTAAGTCCAGTTTGAATTTAGTAAGCATGTTTTTATGATATTATGATATACATATACTCAGAATCAAAGTTAGTAAAGCAACATCAGATAGTCAGATGATATCTCAGTTACAGTATAGGCAGACAGTCAGATAATATCTCTGATACAGTATAGTTCAGTATTGCGTTATTATGAACATTGGTACAACATGAGAAGCATTGGGCTGTAACGTGTACGAGACCTATCAGTATGTGATGTAATATGCTACGTTAAGATATTGTTGTGTTCAGCTGAAACCCCGCGGCGTAGTATAGTATCCGTAAAGCATTTCCGACATAGAATAGTAGACTAAAATAAAGTTTAGAAAGTATGTCAGGAATAGTAACTCATGTTACTATAGAAAATCAGTATACAGCATAGTTTCAGCAGGAAGTCTATATCATGTTCAGCATTAGCCTCAGTATAGTCTGGCAGAAGACTATAATCGTACATACATATATATTACTTCAAGCCTCAGCATGTATTAAGTATGTACACATTTCTATTACTAGTCCAGCATATAGTGTATACAGAAACTTAGTAAACAACAGAGTTTTCAGCAGAAACATTGTCATATATAGCATTTGCTCCAGTACAGCCCAACAGGAGACTATACTCATATTTATACGTCTTTACCTGCCTTAGCACGTATTAAATACGTACAGATTACTATCATTAGCTCAGCGTGTAATATATATGATACTTCACCCCTATTAGCCTCAGCATGTGAGATACCCAGACAGTATTACCAGTTAAGACCGTTGTGTTGTTTGGGGTTGGATTACCTAGCATCCATGACCGCCCAGGGTTAATAGCTGTGTCGACTCGTCCGCCAGAGGACGAGGATACGTCACTCTACGGAGTGGCATGCCGTCCCGCCAGGGGACGAAGATGGGATGCCAGTTTTTCCCCATATTTGTGCCTTGATCTGCCCTTACACACCCCAGTCGAGCGGATACGCCCGGGTGTAGATTCAGAAGTCCTTCGGACTTAGATACGATTATAGTCAGGGGCTCAGCGAGCCCAAGTGCATACCCTGGGGCCGGCAGGATGCTTACAGCCCCTATAGGAGATGGGATGACCAGGGTAGGGGTATAGATTCTGTGCTGGCTGTACCTCCCGGCTTATGGGGGCCGGGTAAGGTTTGTGTGTGCTATGTTATGTTATTTCATGTTATGCCATGTTATGTTAGATACAAGTAGATCAGCAGTAGCACGATACGTTTCCAGGTATGACTCTTACCCTTCCCAGTAAAGATTGAGAGAAGGTATGATTTACATTATCAGACAGTTAGTCTATTCTCTCTACTTCAGTTTCTTCAGTTATATTATTGTATTCAGATTTTGCTTTCAGTTATTGCTTTACATACTCAGTACCAGCGGTACTGACGCCCGGTGGGGCGCTGCATTACTTGCCTGCAGGTACTTATAGACGAGCAGGTGACACCACGTGATTCCTGTCAGCGATCGAGTATTCAGCTCCTGTCATCCGGAGACTGAATTCCAGAGGTGTACTTCAGTTCTTTTGTTTTATAGTACGGGTAGGTCGGGGCCCTGTCCCGACCAGTTCTATTGCTATTCTTAGAGGCTTGCAGTCTATATATTCCCTGTGGTCAGATGAGCCGGTCGTGTGAGGCCGTGCAGTTGTTTGGTTGTCAGTATACTTGCTTTCTTTTACTTTGGCCGTGTGGGGCCATAGCTTGCCAGTAGTGGTTACCTTGCCGGTCACGTAGTTTCCTTTTGTGCTTTATGATTGAGTTGCAGATAACTAGACAGCATGGTGGCCTTGTCGGCCCGCATAGGTTTCCCTGAGATAATATGTTTCTGGTCAGCTGCTAGTACAGATAAAGAAGGCTATAGGCCAACAGGCCGGGGGCTGTATTTACAGCCGTTATATAGCCCTTTGTTTCCAAAAATATGAGTTAGAGCCAGCCAGGCACCAGATGTGCCCAGGCTTAACAGTCCAGCAGGTCAGGTCCTAGTAGGGCACCAGGTGCCAGTCATACCCCCCAAGGCGGGGTGTGACAAATTCTATTGAATTTAAGCTTAATTTCTACTTAGGGAAAGTTTTGCTCATATCACATGTTCAAAATCGAAAAATTTCGACAAGAATTGAGATATAGTTGAAGAACATACCTTGAATTCGAAGAGATGACGAAACTTGATGAAATTACGGGCCTAAGTCCATGTCACATTGAGGGGGAAGAGGTTTTTGGGAGGTTGGTCGCGGAGAGTATGAGAAATGAGGAAAAATGAGGTGGGATCGGGGTTAAAAAGTGGGAATTTCGCGCGGGTCACCCGGCGACCCGGTGTTACCCGTCGCGATATACACCTCAATGTGTCACGGAGGGTAACGCGGAGCATGCCCTCCGTGACACGGAGCCATCGCGTAGGTGTTTTGGAATTTGTAAAAATTCCAGTATTACCTTCAACGTGTAACGGAGGGTAACGCGGAGGTCCTCCTCCGTGACATGGAGCCATCGCCTTGGCTCACTGTTTTGCCACTTTTTTTATTTTTCATACCTCGGATTTTCCGTTGTGATTCCTTGCATGTTTACCCTCCGTTCAACCTGAAATTCATCTTACTACAAGAAATTGGTTAGAATTATAGGATTCGCTCAAAATAAAAATAAGAATAAAAATAAAAACTAACAATTTTGTTGTTAATAAAAAACAGAAAAAGAAATCTATTCACATTTTACAAAGAAAAATTTCACAAGTTGCCTCCCGTGCAGCGCCTGGTTTACCGTCGCGGCTCGATGTCATTCAGCTCAGTCATCTTCTAGGGTGACGGACGTTTTCTCTCGAGCACCGTCCTCACCCCAGTAGTACTTACATCGCTTCGGTGGTTTTCCCATTAACTCTCGTGATTCAACTATCTGAGCATCATCAGCTCGATCAATCACGTTGATCACTGAGAGTTCCTCGTACACAGTCGGGAGCTTGGTGGCCTTGTACACATCAAAGACTTCCACCTTGTCGTGTGCTCGCATGGTTAGCTACCCTGCAGCTACATCAATTAGCGCTTTCTCGGTTGCCAAGAAGGGACGTCCCAAAATAAATGGGACTTCCGCGTCTGGCTCAAAATCCAGCACGATGAAATCTACCGGGAAGATAAGGGAGCCCACTTGCACCAGCACATCCTCCACAATGCCATCAGGTCTGGCTAAGGACCGATCCGCTAGTTGCAAGATCACTGTTGTTGGTCTAGGACTACCTACACCCAACTTCTTGAATACCGATGACGGCATCAAATTAATGCTCGCTCCCAAATCACATAATCCGCGAGCTCGGATACTCTGCCCAATTGTAATTTGTATAGTAAAGCTCCCAGGATCTTTGGGATTTGTGGGAAATCAGTTTTGTATCCGGGAAGTGCACTATTCCGTGAGAGCTACCGTAGCATACTGAGTCAACTGACTTTTGTTCGCCACGATGTCCTTAATGTACTTTGCATACTTCGGCACTCCCTGCAAAACATCAACAAGAGGTAAGTTAATATGTACCTGTTTCAACACCTCCATGAATTTCTTGAAACACGCCTACTCCTTGTGTTTCTTTAATCTTTGAGAGAACGGGGGTGGTGGTCTTTCTGATTCAGCTTCCTTTTTCTTCCCTCTCTCATCACTTTGCTCCCTCTCAACTTCTGCTGCTCCCGATTGTTGAGGTGGTCTTTCGGGTTCCACCTCTTTAAGCTGCAAACCACTCCTTGTGGTTACCGTATTCACCTGCTTGGGGTTGGGATCTGTGTCGCTCGGAAGTCCTCCTCTAGGCCTGGTGTTTTGGGCTCCATCAAATTGCCCGAATTGATATTCAAGTGCCTTAGTAGCTAACTGGTTGTTCTTCACCTCGGCTGCCAATTTCACATAGTCAGCCTGCAATTGAGCTTGGTTAGCTATCATTGTCTTGAACATCTCCTCAATGCTGGGTGATGGTGGGGGAGGACGTGCATTGTTGTTTCTATATTGTGCTTGATAGTTCTGTTGCCCTCCTTGATTCCTCTGCGCCCCCTGACTCGAACTTTGCCCTTGATGGTTGTTGCTACCCCAAGAGAAATTCGGGTGATTCCTCTAGTTGGAATTGTAGTTGTTGCCATACTGTTGGTGGTTGCTCCTCTGTACATTTCCCACAAAGTTCACCGAGTCAGGATTTTCTCCACAACACTCAGCTGAGTGCTCACTACTCCCGCACACTTCACACCAAATTTGCTGCACTACATTCACTGGGACTTGAGTCTGGTTCATTGTCATATTGTTGAAGTGGGTGTTGAGTTGATTCTGTAAAGCATCTATCTGTGCAGCAATAGCTGTAAAACCATCCACTTCTAGAACTCCTGCTGCTTTCCTTGTTCCTCCTCTTGACGAATCAGCATTCCACTCCGGATTTCCCTCCGAAATACGATTTAACAAGGTATACAGCTCCTCATAAGTTTTCTCCAATGCTTGTCCCCCAGCTGCTGAGTCTAGCAAGATTTTTGTGTGGGGTTCCAATCCCTCTATAAAAGTGTGCACCAGCATATCATTGGATTGATGATGATGTGGACAATCCCGCAACATAGACTTGAATCTCTCCCAAGCCTGATAGAGATTCTCCCCCTCTCTCTGTTTGAAACTTAGAATTTGACTTCTAAGTCTTGCTGTTTTATCGAATGGAAAAAATTGTATCAAGAATTTCCTTGCAATATCATCCCACGTAGTAATAGAATTAGGTGGCTCAACTTTCAACCACCTCTTGGCTTCTCCCAATAGTGAGGATGGGAATAATGTAAGCTTGACATAATCTGATGACACTCCAGCGGCGATATAAGTGTCACTTATCTACAAAAAATTTTGGATATGCTACTGTGGATCCTCATGAGGGAGACCTGTGAACTGCCCGCTGGTGTGCAGCAATTGCACCATGTTTTGTTTGAGCTCGAATCTCCCTCCTGGCTCAGGTTTGCGGATGCTAGATGTGACATTGTTAGCATGTGGGATCGCCACCTCGCGAACCGGCCTAGCTACCATTTCCTCGGGCACTAGCATTGCCCTTACTACTGGTGGATTCTGTTGTTGCTCCATGATTGTTTGCCTGAGCAATTGCAGCTTTTTCTCTAGAGCTTATCTCCGCTGACGATGAAATTGTCTTTCAGGCTCTAAATATGAGTCCACCAGCTCCTTGTCTCTTGCTAGTGTTCAACGGAGATTATATCTGCGAAATACAGGCTAAGACCAAGTTGTCAACACTTAAGAAAAAAAATATAGTAAATTTACACTTAAGAAAAATTCACCAATTGCCAGTCCCCGGCAACGATGCCAAAAACTTGTTCGCTGTCTACTCTGGGGTAATTACTACACGCAAGTGCACGTGGTCGAACAAGTAGTAAAGTGGCTTAAGTAAGCCAAGTATCGATCCCACAGGGATTGGGCTAAGGTACAATCTACTCAAGTGTCACTATATTTTAACTCTAAAAATGCAGACAACAGTGTGAAAAAGTGTTTGGTATTTTGGTTTCTAATTTTATGCTAATTATAAACGAATATACAAATTGAGTCTGAACTATGAATATGAGCATGCTGAGGTTAAATGAACATGTACAGAAACTAATTATCGATACAATGTTTGGTTAATCTTTCCTTCGGTTGCTAGTCAAGAATTATTGCCAATGGATTAAAACTCTCGTATTTAACCCAACTTAAGAATCATGAACCGTCCACCTACATATCTATGATTAAACGAAATTCATGTTCTAGCAATACAAAACCAATTCCTTAATTGACTAATACGACTTTCAGGTATATTTCTATCCTGAAGGTAAATCAATTCCCAATTTTCCCAAACTAAGAAGAGATCATATCCTATTGATTCACAACTTTCCAATTTCTTGCTCTCTCGAGTGAAACCGGATTTTTTAGATATACATTAACGTTGGCCACACATCAATGCAGTAAGAACAAGAATCAATAGAACAACCATGGAAGAAAAGATGAAAAACCCAATTGATCAATAACTACATTTCAATACAATTGTACTTAACCTCAGCAAGAAGAGGAATTAGCCACTCATTTATGGATTAAACATCGTTAAATGAGTGTTAAACATACAAGCAATTGAATTAAAGAAGAAGGAGATAGAGAAAAACCCTGATAATTTCGTCCCCTCAACTACCTGTAACCCACATTCTTGCTCCACCCAAGTCAGAATAATTAAAAATGAACCTAAGTGTTCCATTTATACTAGTGGAAATTTTTCCCGGAATAACAAGCAACGTGTCACGGAGTGCATCGCGGAGCACTGCCTTCGTGACACGCCACTGACACGGACCCTTACCGGAAATTGATTGTCCAGGTAATAAGGTCCATCGTGGCACGGCGTGCAAAGCGGGGCTTGGCCAACGTGCCACGGCCCCTACGCGCACCCTCACTGGATTTTGGCCAAAAATTCCTATCCAGGCAGAAGGCATCCGCGATGGAAGCGTGACACGGCTCCATTGCGGAGCCCCTTTAATTTGTGCCTGTAAATGTTTTTTCCCTTGCTAACATCCGAGTCCAACCCCAATATCTCCCAACACGCATTTTAGCTTCCCAAAATTATATTTCACCTGCAAAACAACGCTAATCATGTTGGTTAGTATAAATTCACATTTTATTATCAATCACATGAGAATGTATAAACATTGATAGATAAACAAGGCTAAAATGACACCTTTGAGTATCACTTGGGCATATAAATTTGCCCAAGATCATGAGGCAGTTATGATAGGGACAAATTTGGTTCATGAGGCTATGGTGAAGGTTCAGTTGAGAAGGGAGAAGCTGAAAACCACTCAGAGTAGTCAAAAGTCATATGCTGATGTGAGAAGGAGAGAGTTGGAGTTTGAGGTGGACGATTGGGTGTTTCTGAAGGTGTCTCCCATGAAGGGAGTCATGCGCTTCGGAAAGAAAGGAAAACTCAGTCCCTGCTATGTTGGTCCCTACTGGGTTATGAGAAGAGTTGGTAAGGTAGCATATGAGTTGGACTTGCCATCAGAGATATCTTCAATTCATCCCGTACTTTCATGTATCTCTCTTGAAGAAATGCTTGGAAGACCTAGCCGTAGTAGTTCCGGTGGATAGTGTTGGTGTGAGAGATAGCCTCAATTATGAGGAAATTCCAATTGCAATCTTTGATCGTTAGGTTGGGAGGCTGAGGAACAAAGAAGTAGCTTCAGTAAAGGTGCTATGGAGAAATTAGCATGTTGAGGGAGCTACGTGGGAAGCTGAAGCGGATATGATGGCTAAATACCCACACATGTTGCTTACCCGCTCGGTTTCAGTTTCAGGTATCAGTTTTTTCCCTAATTCTCTAATCAGTTTCCATGTTCAGTTCATGTGTGCAAGTTTTTTTATGTTATCATAGATGTATGTGATGTCTTAATTCGGTTCAGCTATGTAGTTCTTTTCGGAGGTAGTCATTTCGCTAGTTTTCGGTTTAAATGATCAGTATTTGAATATGATAATTGCATGTTTCTGTTTTCTACTTGTTTCCTACATTCGAGGATGAATTTTCCCAAGGGGAAGATATTGTAATACACCGAAAGTTCCTAGGAGTAGACTCTGGAGCTAAAAGTTGAAAATTGCTGAAACTGGGAAAATATCACAAAACGGGTCATGTAACGACTCGTGGTATCTAACCACGGGTCATTGTATGCAGTCGTGGTGTGGGGAAGTTTTGGTGGCAGTGGAGACAACGGGCGATGCAATGACTCGTTTCTTGTAACAACGAGTCATTGTTGGCAGTCGTAGGAGAGGCTGGGTTTAGTAGGTGAGGATACCATGGGTCATCCTACGACTCGTGGTGAGAAGTGATGACCCGTGGTTACTGGTCATTGTTTGGTTCCCAAGATTTCCAGTGCATGTAACGGATCAAGACCACGACCTGTTGGAAGCAACCATGAGTCGTGGTGAGGGTCGTGGTCAGGAGGTTCAAATTTTGTGAAGGGGAAGACAACGGTCGATGTAACGACTCATTGGTATGAAGGATGGATTATCCTGTCCACCCGTGGTTCAGTTCCGAAGGCAGGTCTCAGCAGTTCTCACGACGGGCGATACAACGGGTCGTCGTTCCTTCCAACGACTCATTGGTACGACCCGTTAGACCGATCTGGATAGTTTTCAGGGAAGACTCATTAAGGGCATTTTCAACTTTTTCATGCTATAAGACCCTAAACTACGTTGTTTTAGCTTATGGAAGGTAGGTTGAGGGGGATAATTTATTCTAAGTCCCCATTCATGCATGCAAGAGTATAGAGAGATCATAAGGGGATTCAAGGCTTTTCTCTTCTAATTCTTACAATTCCTTTTTGGGCATTCAAGTGAGATTAAGAATCAGTTATTTTTAGGTATATAAGGTTATCAATGGGTGTTTCCTTTCACACCCATGCAAATTCTCTACGATTTCATGAAAATTTTATCAATAATTTATAGGGTTTTGAAGTAGCTTTATATAAAAATCTAATGATTGTTAATGGGCTTTGTGATTTTTGAAACTTATCATATTCTAAGGGTTATTGATCAACTTTTATGATTTAATTATTTACAATGTTATCAATTTCGATTCTACTGAATTTAGCCTAATTATACATGAACCATGATGAATCAAATTATGATATAGTTTTCCATTAATGATATTTACAAGACCAACATGAATTATGATTTAAATTATGGATTTAATCAATTACCCATCTTGACTTTACAAATTTCAAGCTATATGCATGATCTACAAGTATGTATGAACCTTATGATTTATGAAGTATGTTTTGGCCGACTCACGGGCCTTGATTCATGGCTAGTTCACATATGTACAAGTATGTTTATGATTATCATGATTTAACTAGCCTATGAATTCATGTGTATTATACTATGAGCACTATATATGTTTTGGGAGTAGTATCGAACACCGGTGGGTTCGGGGTTCAGGTTAAGCCCCGGATCTCAAAAACTATGTGCCATCGTAGGTATGTTGGGACCTCCTTTGTGACTGTCCCCAGCCCAATTGGCCCTTTTCATGGTGATATCACGCCCTTCATGGTTCTACCCTTTTCAAGGTACGACGGCCTCCCGGCTAGGTTTACAAGTTGGACTTCATGTGTGCTCATATAGGGTATGTCGGTTAAGAGAATCTCCCACTGTTACTCACGATTTATGAATGTTTATGATTATGTATTTTGGCTCAAGTCACGTTAAGTAAAGCTTTTCTCCTACGATTATATTATGTTTGTACTATGAATGTTTTGAAAACCTTGAGCCTTATGTTACGTTATGATGTTTACGATATGAGCATGATGTCCTACTCTTTTAATCATTTACGAGTTTTATGTATTTAAATGTCCGTTTTACTTACCTTTCATACTCGATACATTTCACGTACTGACTACATCCTTTCTATGTTGTATCATTTCATGATACAGGACCCAGCTCTCAGGCTCACCTGCATCCCTAGACCGTCTCAGAGTTTGCTTTCAGCGTATTTGTTGAGTCCTCATGTTCCGAGGGCTATTTGCTAGACATGTTTCTACTTATGTATGGATAAGTGATTCTGCCGGTTTGATTTTTCATGATTCGATATGTTCCTGATATGGTTTATGTTAAGTATTCCACTTATGTGAATGAATTCGATGTATGCTCATGCCATGGGTCGACTTGGGGTCTCTCGGGGCTCCTAGTGCCGTCTTACGATCCGGGTCTACGTTCGGGTCGTGACACTTGGCTAATACTTGGACCAGGACTTCATACTGCTGACCTAATACTTGGACTTGGATTTTCATCCATATTTCCTCACAAATTCATCCATCTAATACTTAGACTAGAGAGGGCGTGCAGCCTCGCTCCCGCGGCATCGCACAATCAACCATCTAATACTCGGACTAGAGAGGGTGTGCGGTAAAAAATGCAAATCATAGTGATACTGAGACTAGTAGCTGGATAATGCAATATATATCTGACTTAGATAACGGGTCCAAGTCGGAGGACCAACTGAATAATGCAAAGTAACTGACTCAATAATGCAAAGTAACTTACTCAGATAATGGGTCCAATTGAACATCATACCTCTAGAAACTGATCGGGGGAGGGGGGGCATAGAACATAATTTGACTTGAAAGCTTAACATGAACATAAGACTCGAGGAACATGACCCTGGACCTTACTTACAGGTTCTTGGAACCAACTATGGATACTTAGACCCAATTTTGGAAAACTTGGATTCCATATGAATATTTAGATTCAACTTATAAAGCTCAACTCAACTTGATCTCCACTTAGAGTACTTAAACTCAATTATAGATTCTTAGCGTCATTGTTGCTTAACTTAAACTCGCTAACCCGATAATTTACCAATACTTAAGGATTAGGATTTTTGGATTCACTTTTAGACTCAAAGAACTCCAAGAAATATATTCATATAGGTAGGTGTCCATGCTAGATAATCGCTGCATCGGCACCCTCGTTTACCCTTAGAAACTCAACATTCACTTTAAGCGTATGTTATTCTCAGGTTGCCTTCTTAGCTTGAAATTCTAATTTCACAAGGTGACAAGAACCTCACATGTGATCAATATAACATATATGACATAATGTAAAAAATTCCCATGCTTAGGATCTCCAACTTGATGTACAGCTACGACAAAAATCAATACGATATCACACTTTAAATACCACATTTTGGCTACGCATAATCTTTACATTTAATATCAGTCAAACATGAAAATTTAAATCATAAATTAAGCATAACATACTGCCTTAATACTTTTAAAGAGGTTTCTGTCTCATTCCATTCACAACGCATGAATCGTGCTTAAAAGAACGATGATGAGGCGCCTTACATACCTTTTTTTTTGCGAGCTTTCTTATGTTGTTTCTTTTTTTCAAAAATCAGAAATTATCAACTTAAATTAATTGAGTTTGTAACGAAGTCACAAGTCCATTTTAGGAATATATATCCAGCAAAAACATCACATCAACAGAAGCCACAACAACAACAGAAAAGGACACATTTTAGCATAATACTACAACTTGTTCTACACACTATTAAGGAAAGAATGGAAGCAGGAAATTACCTAACTTCCTTTGTAACCAACCAACTTCCATAAACATGGATTATATTACCAGTAATATACAGCTACAACAACCTTCAAAAACGATCAGGAACCTTCAGCAAAATCGCTCCAAGAATGGCAGCCAAACTTGGCGCCCAACTACTAGTTTCAATCTAGGATTCTTGCAAGTTTGTATACTAGAAATACTTGCCTTTTAATTGGGGGGGGGGGGGTTCTTGGTTAAAAGTATGAGTAATTGACCTTAAGTTCTTGTCAAAAAACTCAGCAACCTTGCTTTCAAAACGCAGAAAAAACAATTCACCAACACACTAAATACACCTCCAACTTCTAGTCTTTTAATCAAGAATTCAAGAAAGGTTAGTAGTAGAATTCTTACCTTTTATACATGTATTTAATCCCTCCAAGAGGGAGCATATATATAGCTTCGGAATTCTTCAGAAATGCAGCAGTGTCACCACAAGAACACTGCCAAAATGCAGATACAACGACAGCAAAAACTTCACCACAATGTTGCCTTCACTTCTATGGACTTTTGCTTGAGTTTTGGTGGTGTTTCCTTGAGGGATTCCTCTTGATTTCTTAGGCTTGGTGTTTTTCTTAGTTGTTTTCTGGAAATTTTAGGGGATTTCAGAGGATAAGAAAGAACATAAAATTTGTAAATGTTGAAAATAATCTCATAGCACAAAACTTAAAATATAAAGGTGTTCGGGCGGTGGTCGTTTTTAGGGCGGTGGTCACATCACTGCCCGATAGTGCCACCATATAATGCCTATAACTTTTCACTCTGTATTTTGATTGATGAGCGGTGTGATGTTCTAAAATCTAGACTCAAATATCTTTAATTTGATAGGTTGTGGGGCTTCTAATTCATTCTACATTGGAAGATATGATCATTTAAAGTTAACCCTTATTTATAAACTTCACATACTCTTCGCTTTTCCATTCTTACGCATTTCCTTTTTCATTTATGAACAATATACAACCCGTACTCCACTTAACCTAGCATACAAATATTAAATAATCACCAAAAATTTTTCCAGGGTGTAACAATATCAGGAACTGAGCTTCCCTTTCTTTCCGAACCTCATCACTCCTTTCATGGGAGACACCTTCAAAAACACCCAATCATCAACTCCAAACTCCAATTCACTCCTCACATCAGCATAGGACTTTTGTCGACTCTGAGTTGTTTTTAGCCTTTCCCTTATAAGTGGAAATTTCTCCATAGCCTCATGAACTGAATATAGCCCTATCAATGCAACCCCACTGACCTCAAACAAACTAATAGGAGATCTACATCTATGCCCATAAAGATCCTCAAAGGGAGCCATTTGGATGCTAGAGTAGTAACTCTTGTTATAAGTAAACTCGATAAGAGGTAAATAATTATCACAACTATGTTTGAAGTCAATCATACATGCTCTCAACATATCCTCGAGAGTCTAAATGGTCCTCTCAACCTGACCATCTGTCTGTGGGTGAAACATTGTGCTAAGCTTGACCTAAGTACTGTGTCTCTTCTGAAATAATCTCCAAAAATGCGAGATGAACTGAGTACTTCTGTCTAAAATGATGGACAAGGGAACTCCATGCCCCCAAACTAACTCCCAAATGTACATTTTAGCATAATCCTCCACTAAGTCGGTAGTTTTGACCAGTAGAAAATGGGTTGCTTTAGTCAATATATCTACAACCACCCAAATAGAGTCATATTGTTGACGTGTGCGAGGCAACCCTATGATGCGGTCCATATTGATTTCCTCCCACTTCCATGTAGGGATACTGATGTCTTGTAGCACATCTCCTGGTGTTTGGTGCTCCACTTTCACTTGCTGACAATGCGGACACTTAGCCACAAACTCTGCTATGTCCTTCATGCCATTCCCCCAGTAGACTTCCCGTAGATCACGGTATATCTTGGCGGCAGCTGGATGGATAGAATACCCTGAACCATGAGCCTCACAGAACATCCATTATCTTAAATTATCAATACCCAGAACACACAATGACCCTGATAACAAACTATACCATCTCCCTCTTGGGAGAAGACCACTACCTTCTCATTCTGAATCGCTTCGTTCAACTTTACCAAAATAGGATCCTCATCTTGCCTAGCCTTGACCTCAGTCACCAAAGAAGATTATGAACCATTCTGAACAATGACACCACCATATGTCGAATTCATGAGGCGAACTCCTAATTGTGCAAGTCGATGTACATCCTTCACCAATTCTTTCCTTCCATCTTCCACATGAGAAACATTCTCCATAGACTGTCTGCTAAGGGCATCCACCACTACATTGTCCTTGCCCAGATGATAAAGGACCCTCATGTCATAGTCCTTGAGCAACTCTAACCATCTCCTTTTTTGCAAATACAAATCCTTCTAGGTGAAAACATAATGTAGGCTCTTGTGGTCCGTAAATACATCCTCATGGACCCTATATACGTAGTGCCTCCAAATCATCAATGTGAATACCACTGCTGCCAATTCTAGGTCATGCGTTGGGTAATTCTTCTTATGAGTCTTAAGCTTTCTAAAGGCATACACAATGACCTTACCATGCTTCATCAACACACAACTATGACCAACCCTAGAGGCATCACAATACACAACAAATCCATATGTACCCTCGGGTAGGGTCAATACTAGGGTTGAAGTGAGTCAAATCTTTAACTGCTGAAACTCTTCTCACAAGCATCTGATCACTAAAATTTGACTTTCTTCTGGGTAAACTTAGTCAATGGTGCAGCAATGGATGACAATCCTTCAAAAAACCTCCTATAATAGCCAGTTAAACCCAAGAAACTCCTAATACTGAAGGACTAATTGATATAGGCCAATTCTTCACAGCTTCTATCTTTGAGAGTCCGCCTATAAAACCTCACTTGACACCACGTGGCATAAAAATTCTATTGAGTCCAACCAAAACTCAGACTTGCTAAATTAAGCAAACAGGTGGTGATCCTTGAGAATCTATAACACAATTCTCAAATGAGTAGCATGCTCCTCCTCGCTCCGAGAGTAGATGAGAATGTCGTCTATGAAGAAAACCATGAACATGTCCAAATATGGCATGAACACCCTATTAATTAAATCCATAAAAGCAGCAGGAGCATTCGTTAGTCCAAAAGACATAACTAAAGCTCATAGTGACCATACCGAGTACGAAAAGCTGTCTTCAGAATCTCACTATCCCTAACTCTGAGCTGATAGTACCCAGATCTATGATCTATATTTGAGAAGAACCTGGCACCTTGATGTTGGTAAAGCAAGTCATCAATTCTGGGGAGGGATACTTGTTCTTAATGGTGACCTTGTTGAACTTCCAATAGTCAATGCACATATAAAGAGAGCCATCCTTCTTCCGAACAAAGAGAATTGGTGTATCCTACAAGGACTTACTAGGCCTGATGAAGCCCTTATCCAAGAGATCCTTCAACTATTCTTTGAACTCCTTTAGCTCAGCTAGAGCCAATTTGTATGGAGGAATAGATATAAGTTGTGTATTAAAAAGAAGGTCAATACCAAAGTCACTCTCCCGCTCAGGAGGGACTCCTAGTAGATCATTTGGGAAAACCTCCGGATACTCGCATACAAAAGGGATAGACTGAAAAGTTGGGATCTCGGATATAGAATCCTTAACTCGAACTAGATGCTAAACACAACACTTGGAAATCATCTTTCCAGTGTTAAGGTAGGAAATGAAGCAACTTAAGTCACAACTAAAGTACCCTTCCATTCTAGGACTGGCTCACCCATAAATTGAGACTCTATTATATGGGTTCTATAATTCACTAAGGCATAACATGCATGCAACCTATTACACCCCGTAAGTTTCTAGCGTTTAGTCGACCTATTCCCAGGTTGGTGGAGAGTTTTAGAGTGCCATATGTACGAGGAAAGCGCCTGGGGAAAAGCCGAACGAGTGCCAAGTGGGGATTTCGCGAGAGGAGGCCGAACCAAGCTGCCCAGAGGCGCAAAATGGCACGGAGCTGCTCCTCCGCGTTAGCCAACGTGGCATGGAGCAGAATCAACGTGTTGGGCAATGTGCCACGTTGCCTTGTCTGCTGCCTCAAGTATATAAAGGCCTCACACTAAGATGTTAAGTCATTTTAATAAATCCTCGGCCAACAAAGATTAGAGACGAAGGGAAACTATTAAAAATCATCCGATTACGCCACTAAACGCCTTCCAAAATCTAAGTTAACTCCGGGTAGTGAAGTATAAGGCTGTAGAGAGCATCACCGCGGAGTTATTTTCATAAAATACGCTTGGCGAATCGTCGTCCTGCCGAGCCTAAGTTGGTGGAATTGTTTCAAACTAGTGTCAATACATCACGTGCCTAAAGTAAGTATTTATCCCTTCTAGATTCCCGAGAAATTATGAGTTTTTGATCATCTTTCGATAAGTCGAAGTATAGTCAGTGTATATATATATATAAGTTATTGTTTTCTTCAAATATAGTAATGATGTTAGCCCTATTATTCAGTTAATATGATTACAGTTGGGAAGAATAGCTGAATACCAGACGAACCTCGCCAGTTAATCGGTAAATAGCGAACAAGGTATGTTAAGGCATTTTCTTTCGGCAAGTTGGTTTCTTCAGCATAGTAATCCACTATGAATCCCAGTAAAGCATGTCAGGGGTATGTTATCATGTCTAGTTGTTATTGTCAGTCGAGACTCGTAAATTATATTATTTTGGGCTAGATTATACCTTTATAGCTTCCGTGACAAACCCAGGGTTAATAGCTATGTCGCCGCCCGCCAGGGGTGAGAATACGTTGCTTTACGGAGCGGCATGCCATCCGCAAGGGATGAAGATGGGGATCCATATCGTCATATTGTCGTGGTTGGCCTTATACACACCCCCGCCGAGCGCATACGCCCGGGGTGTAGATATTAGGAGTCCTCTGGACTTAGGCACAACTATAGTCAAGGGCTGAGCGAACCCAGCTGCAGACCCAAGGGACTAGCAGGACGCTTATAGCCGGTAGTTGATTCCATATGACCTAGATAGGGGTATATAGATTGAGGTGTACCCACTAGGGCTATTGGGGGCCCAGGTAGGTTATTTTGTGCTGATTGTACCTTCCGGCTTATGGGAGCCAGGTAAGGTTTATTCTTGCTTTAGTTACTGATAGTTAGACAGTAGGACGCCTCATTTGTCAGGTATGACCCCTAACCTCCATATTATAGTTATGTTTAGTCCTGATTTCACTACCTCAGTCATCTTCAGTCTGTTTTCTTTACTTCAGTCACTACTAGTTCTATTTCTTACTTTCAATTATTTAATGTTACTGTTTTACATACTCAGTACCTATGGTACTGACGCCCTCTTCTGGGGTGCTGCATTACTTGGTTGCAGTTATAGATAGACGTGGAGCATGTCCCTCGTAGTTCCAGTCAGCTGTGTAGAGCCGTCAGCTCCCTTTTTCCGGAGCTTGTGTGATAGAGGTTTACTTTTTTTTTTTGTACAGTATGGGTAGGTCGGGGCCCTGTCCTGACCATCTTATTACTCCTAGAGGCTTGCAGATTGCATTAGTTCCCTGTGCTTAGATGATATCGGCCGTGTGGGGCCCATATGTGTTTTTGACTAATGTGTGTTGGCCGTGTGGAGCCCCATTTAGCTGTTGGTTGGTGTCCTTGGCGGTCATAGCTCAGTTTAGCATCGACTTTCACATTCCAATTAAAACTAGATATCGTGGTGGCCTTGTCGGCCCGCATAGGACTCCCTATGTTTGTTTGTCTCTGGTTAGCTGTTTATTTTCACAGGTGACTATAGGCCTTGTCGGCTGGGGGTTGTATTTACAACCGCTATATTGCTAATTGTTTTCCTGATTCCAGAGTTAGAGCCAGCCCTGCAACAGAGGTGCTTAGGCTTAATCAGCTCAGTAGTTCAGGTCCTAGACGGGCATTAGGTGCCAGTCATGCCTCCTAAGGTGGGGCGTGACAAACTAGGTATCAGAACAGGTCGTATCCCAGGGTGTCTGCAAGCCGTGCTAGGCAGAGTCTTATCTATGGATGTGTTGTGCACCACATACTATAGGGAGGAGGCTGCAACGCATGATAGGATGGTTACTCTTTCTTCTTATTCAGTCGTGCTATAGAGCTGTACAGTATAGGGTTGAGTCCCTAAGCTCATTATACTCTTTTCTTTATAGGGAAATGTCAGACCAGCGACACCCTACGACAGGCAGGAAGTTAGATGTAGCAGCAGGAGAGGGCATCAGCAGGGTGCCTCAGCCTCCATCAGAATCGGCCTGATCAGAGGAAGATATGGAGGTATCATCTCGACCTCTCCAGAAGTCTCCACCACGTTAGGAGCCTCTTGGGATGGCCGGTGTGACAACACCGCCTCCGGCAGTTTCTATACCCGTACCATCCGACCAGGAGGTCAGGAGCGTGGTGGTTATGCTGGCACAGATGATGGCTGCACAACGCTAGCCAATGCCACCTACAGTTGCAGAATCTTTAGGAGGGCCTGGAAGTTCGAGGGTTCGAGAGTTCCCAGCACTAAGTCCCCCGCAGCTCACAGGGAGAGATCGAACCAAGGACCCTCAGGACTTCTTAGACCAGATGTAGAGGATTTTTAGGGTGATGCATGCTATACCCACAGAGTTAGTTGAGTTGGCGGTATTCTGGCTACGGGAGATCGCTGTACTGTGGTATGAGAGTTGGGAAAGGTCTCGAGGGAGAGATGTTTCCCCTCCGACCTAGCCTAGATTCTCAGAGGCTTTCTTGGATCATTACCTACCGCGGGAGATTCGACAGGCCCAGGCTGTTCAGTTCCTAAACTTAGAGCAGGGGTCGATGAGTGTTCGGGAATATGCCATGCGGTTTGATTCCTTGGCTCGTTATGTGCCAGCTTTTGTGGACACAATGCCAGCCAAATACACCTCTTTATTATGGGGTTGAACCCAGAATATGTTGAGACCTGCATCATAGCCACACTTCAAGAGGATATGGATATCGCCCGTGCGCAGACGTTTTCTCAGAATATTGAGGGTATCAGACAGCGGCAATGGGAGATTAGGAGGACAAGTCAGGAGTAGTGCTGCAGGGACAGAACGGATGAATTACAGGAGGAGTCCCGGGGAGGACCTAGGCCACGATTATCAAATAGGCTGCCTAGACCCCCGCCTCCACCACAGTGGCAGAGGAGCAGGTCTAGTCGCCGACGGAAGCCAGAGCCCAGCGAAGATTCGCAACCAGTAGGTCCACAGCAGCAGAGGAGAGTGGAGCAGAGTGGGTTTACAATACCACTTTGCCCTATTTGTAGTCGACGCCACTGTAGAGCATGCAGGTATGGTTCCACAGCATGCTACATTTGTGGACAGGAGGGTCATCAGATGAGGAATTGTCCAACTAGGGGTCAGGGTGACCGGGATCGACAGGATAGGTCCTCGGTAGGATCACGAGCTCCAGTATCCCCGGCAGGGCATAGGCCCTCAGTTTAAGCTGGTAGAGGCCGAGGCAGATCAAGGGCCTCCAATTCGGGTGCCGGCCCAAACTGTACTTAATGCACTACCGGGGCAAAAGGAGTCAGGGTCGTCACTAGATGTTGTGACAGGTATGCTGAACATTTGCTCTCATCCTGCTTATGTGTTGATAGATCCAGGATCCACCTTGTCCTATGTTACACCGTTAGTGGCTCGAAAGTTTAGTATTATGCTTGAATTGCTTCGGCGACCTTTCTCAGTGTCTACACCAGTTGGTGACTCTATTATAGCCAGAAGGGTCTATTGGGGGTGTATAGTAGATGGTGCCAGTAGATTTGATAGAACTAGAAATGGTTGATTTTGATGCCATTATGGGTATGGATTGGCTAGCTCTATGCTATGCCAATGTCGAATGTTGGACCAAGATTGTCTGATTCCACTTTCCAGGGGAGGCAGTACGGGAGTGGAAAGGTAGTATAGCCACACCAAAATGTAGGTTTATTTCCTATCTTCGGGCGAAAAAAATTTATAGCAAAAGGGTGCATTTATCATATTATCAGAGTTTAGGATGTTCGGGCAGAGCCTCCGACCCTTCAATCTATTCCAGTGGTTAATGAATTTCTCGACGTATTTCCAGATGAACTTCCTGGTATTCCCCCAAAAAGGGAAATTTATTTTGCAATTCTATTACCAGGCAGTCAGCCTATATCTATTCCTCCATATTGGATGGCTCCTGTTGAACTCAGAGAATTAAAGGAACAATTGATGGATTTTCTAGACAAGGGCTTTATCAGGCCGAGTACCTCACCATGGGGTGCGCCAGTTCTATTCGTGAGGAAGGACAGATCCCTCCGTGTGTGTGTAGATTATCGGCAGCTGAATAAAGTCACTATCAAGAATAAGTACCCGCTTCCCAGAATAGACGACCTATTTGATCAGCTATAGGGAGTGAGGTATTTTTCTAAGATTAATTTAAGGTTCAGGATATCATCAGGTCCAGGTTCGTGGAAGAGATATTCCAAAGACTGCCTTCTGGACCAGATACGACCACTTTGAATTTCTAGTCATGTCCTTCGGATTGATAAATGCCCCAGTAGTGTTCATGGACCTGATGAACAACATTTTCAGACCATACCTAGACTTGTTTGTGATAATATTTATCGATGATATTCTGGTGTATTCTCGCTAAGAGGCAGATCACCCGGATCATCTACGGACAGTGCTCCAAATTCTCAAAGATCGCCAGTTATATGAAAAAGTTTCTAAATGTGAATTTTGGCTGAATTTAGTAGCTTTCTTAGACCATATTGTATCAGATGCTAGTATACAGGTAGATACACAAAAGACAGAGGAAGTGAAAACATTGCCTAGACCTACCACTCCGATCAAGGTACGTAGTTTCCCGGGGTTAGTCGGGTATTACAGAAGGTTCGTGGAAGGATTTTCCACTTTAGCAGCACCTTTAACAAAACTAATGCAGAAGGCAGCAAAATTCCATTGGATTGAGGCATGTGAGCAGAGCTTTCAGGAACTGAAAGATAGATTGACATCGGCACCGGTGCTAGCGTTGCCAGAAGGAACAAAGGGTTATGCAGTATATTGTAATGCTTCGAGTGTTGGGTTAGGATGTGTTTTGATGTAGCATGGTAAGGTGATTGCCCATGCTTCCAGGCAGCTGAGGAAGCATGAGAAGAACTACCCTACACATGACTTGGAGTTAGCCGTGGTGATTCATGCCTTGAATATATGGAGACACTACATTTATGGCGTCCATGTAGATATTTTCACTGATCACAAAATCCTACAGTATATTTTAACCCAGAAAGAGTTGAATTTGCGGCAGCGTCGCTGGTTGGAGTTGTTAAAGGATTATGATGTGAATATTTTATATCACCCAGGAAGGGCCAATGTTGTAGCGGATTCCCTTAGCCGCAAATCCATGGGAAGACTGGCATATTTACAGCCCGAGCAGCGGGAATTGGCCCAAGAATTGCATTAGCTAGCCAGTTTAGGAATTCGTATAGTAGAATCAGGAGACAATGGAGCGGTAATCCAGAATACTGCAGTATCATCATTGGTCATGGAAGTGAAAGAATGACAGTATGAAGATCCTAGACTGGTTCATCTTAGAAATAGGGTCCAGCGAGGGGAAGTGACAGATTTCCAGGTAATCGAGGACGGAGTTTTGAGATATAGGGATCGCCTCTGCATTCCAGATGTGGCAGGGCTTCACCATCAAATTATGGGCGAGGTACACTATGCCCGTTACTCTCTCTATCCAGGTTCGAAAAAGATGTGCCATAATGTAAAAGAGATTTACTAGTGGCCAGGAATGAAAAAAGGGATAGCAAAATTCGTAGCTCAATGTCCCAATTGCCAACAGGTGAAATCTGAATATCAAAAACCAGGCGGACTGATACAGGATATAGTCGTGCCTTTATAAAAATGGGAGGTAGTTAATGTGGATTTTGTAGTAGGGTTACCTAGTACTAGGCGTAAATATGATTCTATCTGGGTAATTATTGACAGGTTGACAAAATCAGCTCACTTTCTGCCTGTAAGGGCTACCTTTTCAGCCGAAGATTATGCTGAGCTGTAAATTAGAGAAATAGTTCGATTGCATGGTGTTCCGCTGTCAATTATCTCTGACAGAGGGGCGCAGTTTATAGCTAAATCTTGGCAGTCCTTTCAAAGAGGCCTCGGGACGCAGGTTAACCTAAGCACAACCTTCCATCCTCAAAAAGATGGGCAGGAACAACGTACCATCCAGACGCTCGAGGATATGTTACGAGCGTGTGTTTTAGATTTTGGAGGCAACTGGGACGAACATCTACCACTTATTGAATTTGCCTATAATAACAGTTATCATTCAGTAATTCAGATGACGCCTTATGAAGCTTTATATGGATAAAAGTGCAGGTCTCCAACTGTTTGGTTTGAGGTAGGAGAATCGGCATTGATTGGGCCAGATATTATTCACCAGTCAGAAGAGAAAGTAAAGCTTATCAAGGAACATCTGCTGACTGCTCAGAGCCGCCAAAAATCTTATGCTGATGTGCGGCGAAGGAACCTAGAATTTAATGTGGGTGACTGGATATTCCTGAAGGTTTGACCGATGAAGGGTGTAACAAGATTTGGTAAGAAAGGCAAGCTCAGCCCGAGGTTTATTGGGCCTTATCAGATTCGCCGAAGGATAGGCCAGGTGGCTTATGAATTGGATTTACCTCCATAATTAGAATCCATTCACCCAGTTTTTCATGTATCAATGTTGAGGAAGTGTATAGGAGATCCCTCCCTGATTGTCCCAGTCAAAGACATCCAAATCACTGAGAAGTTAACTTATGAAGAACCTCCAGTAGCCATACTAGATCGGCAGATCCGTAGACTAAGAACTAAAGATGTTGCTTCTGTTAAAGTGTTATGGAGAAATAAGAACCGAGAGGAGATGACCCGGGAAGCAGAAGATGATATGAAAACCAAATATCCTCAGTTATTTCGGACTTAGTCAGATTGTGCAGCCAGAGGTATGTTGTTGTTGTTGTTTCATAAGTTGCATTATATACATGTATATGTGGAGTAGTTGACTTTAGTCTATTGTGAAATGAATGCCATAGTCTTCTTTGGAGTACCTGTATTGGACTTTTCTGCATTTCAGGGTTTTTGGATAGTCCATATTACAAGGGAGACTCTACCGAAATTTTTCCAGAATAAGTCATTGCAAGGTTAAGGTTCTTGCAAGTAAAAGTTAACATTCAAGGATGAATGTTCTTATAGGGGGGAGGATGTTACACCCCATAAGTTTCTAGCGTTTAGTCGGCCTATTCGCAAATTGGTGGAGAGTTTTAGAGTGTCATACTTACGAGGAAAGGGCCCGAGAAAAGGCCGAACGAGTGCCAAGTCGGGATTTTGCGAGAGGAGGCCGAACCAAGCTGCCCAGAGGGGCAAAGTGGCACGGAGATGCTCCTCCACATTAGCCAACGTGGCACAGAGAAGAATCAGCACGTTGGGCAATGTTCCACATTGCCTTGTCTGCTGCCTCAAGTATATAAAGGCCTCACAGTTAGATATTAAGGAATTTTCATAAATCTTTGGCCAGCATAGATTAGAGACAAAGGGAAACTATTAAAAATCATCTGATTACGCCACTAAACGCCGTACAAATCTAAATTAACTCCGGGTAGTGAAGTATAAGGCTGCAGAGAGCATCGCTGAAGAGTTATTTTCGTAAAATACGCCCGGCGAATCATTGTCCCACCGAGCCTAAGTTGGTGGAATTGTTTCAAACTAGTGTCAATACGATCATGTGCCTAAAGTAAGTATTTCTCGCTTCTAGATTCCCAGGAAATTACGAGTTTTTGATTGTCTTTTGGTAAGTTGAAGTATAGTCAGTATATATATAAGTTATTGTTTTCTTCAAATATAGTAATGAAGTTAGCCCTATTCTTCCATTAATATGACTACAGTTGGAAAGAATAGCTGAATACCAGCCAAACCTCGCCAGTTAATCGGTAAGTAGCGAACGAGGTATGTTAAGGCATTTTCTTTCGGCAAGTTAGTTTCTGTAGCATAGTAATCTAGTATGAATCCCAGTAAAGCATGTCAGGAGTATGTTATCATGTCTAGTTGTTATTGTCAGTCGAGACTCGTAAATTGTATTGTTTTGGGCTTGATTATACCTGTATAGCTTCTGTGACAACCCCAGGGTTAACAGCTGTTTCGCCGCCCGCTAGGGGTGAGAATATGTCGCTCTACGGAGCGGCATGCTGTCCACAAGGGACGAAGATGGGGATCCAGATCCTCATATTTCCGTGATTGTCCTTATACGCACCCCCGCCGAGCACTTATGCCCGGAGTGTAGATATCAGGAGTCCTCCGAACCCAGGCACAACTATAGTCAGGGATCGAGCGAGCCCAGCTGCAGACCCAAGGGACTGGCAGGACGCTTATAGCCGGTTGTTGAATCAATATGACCTAGATAGGAGTATATAGATTGAGGTGTACTCACTAGGGCTAATGGAGGTCCAAGTGGGTTATTTTGTGTTGATTGTACCTTCCCGCTTATGGGAGCCAGGTAAGGTCTATGCTTCCTTTAGTTAACTGATAGTTAGACAGTAGGATGCCTCATTTGTCAGGTATGACCCCTTCCCTCCTTATTACATTTATGTTTAGTCTTGATTTAATTACCTCAGTCATCTTATGTCCGTTTTCTTTACTTCAATCACTGTTAGTTCTATTTCTTACTTTCAATTATTTAAAGTTACTGCTTTACATACTCAGTACCTATGGTACTGACGCCCACTTCTGGGGCACTACATTACTTGCCTGCAGGTACAGATAGATGAAGAGCAGGTCCCTCGTAGTTCTAGTCAGCTGTACAGAGTCGTCATCTCCCTTCTTTCGGAGCTTGTGTGATAGAGGTTTACTTCTTTTGTTTGTACAGTATAGGTAGGTCGGGGACCTATCTCGACCATCTTATTACTCCTAGAGGCGTGCTGATTACATTACTTCCCCGTGGTTAGATGATATTGACCGTGTGGGAACCATATGTGTTTTTGACTATGTGTGTTGGTCGTGTGGGGCCCTATTTAGCTATTGGTTGGTGGCCTTGTCGGTCATAGCTTAGTTTAGCATCGGCTTTCACTTTCCTGCTAAAACTAGATATCATGGTTGACTTGTTGGCCCACATAGGACTCCCTATGTTTGTTTGTCTCTAGTTAGCTATTTATTTTCACATGTGACTATAGGCCTTGTCGGCTGGATATTGTATTTACAGCCCGTTGTTTTCTTGATTCCAAAGTTAGAGCCAGCCCCACACCAGAGGTGCTTAGGCTCAATCAACTCAGTAGTTCATGTCCTAGACGAGCACCAGGTGCCAGTCATGCCTCCCAAGGTGGGGCATGACACAACCAATCCTTAGAAAAAATAATATCAAAATCAGTCCTGTCTAACTCTATTAGATATACTGAGGTGAATTGCTGATGGACTGTGATAGGGAAATTTTTGTAAATACATCGAGCTATAACTGGGTCACCGATTGGAGTAGAAATTGCGAAGGGGTTGGATAAGATTTCTGGACTAAGTCTCAAACTAATGGCAACATAAGAAGTCACAAAAGATAGGGTAGCCCTTGGATTTAACATTGCATAAACATCAAGATGGAATACTCGTAACATACCAGTGACCGTATTCAGGGAAACCACCTACTCCTGACATGATGATAGGTCATAAAACCTACTCTGATGTTGAACACCACCTGCAGTAGTGGATGCACTCTACTGAGCTGAGTGTGCTGGTGGAGATGCTGAATTGGTAACTATGTCACGGTCTCTACCATGGTCCTGTCTGGCCGCTGAACAATCTCTGAGCATGTGGACTGGCTTCCCGCACCTAAAATATTCCCCTAAACCTACTAATCCCTAAAAAGTGTGCTTCCGAGCACACCTACCAAAAAATAGAATGATGGGCTCTACTGACCTGCTCCCCTAACCTCAAGAGCCTGATGTCGTTCCTCTCTGATCGAGCCTAGACTTGGATGGCACATTGGCTGATGATGGAATAGGGCTGATGATCTCTAGTGGGACTGTTGACGATGTCCGCCACTAGACCCCTACTGGGCAAACCCAAAACTATCTGTCTTGGCCCTCTTGGCCTCTCTCTCCCTCTCCCTCATCTGCACTGCCTCTATCTATTAGGCATACAAAACTAATCGGGAGAAGTCAATGTCCTGATGTATCATGGCGGTCCTACAATCCTTGACCAAGGAATCCAATACTCCATTCACAAATCTGCTCACCTGAGCCCTCTGATCAATACCATCTCCGGCGCATATTCGGACAATCGAGTGAACTCTAAAGCATACTCTTGGATGGTCATGTTGTTTTGTTTCAAATTCAAGAACTCTGCCGCCTTGATTTCCCTCATCTCCTGGGGAAAGAATCAACCTAAGAATGCGGTGAGGAACTCATCCCAGCCAATGGGACCCACTTCGACTCCTCAGCTATCCTTCCATTGCCTATACCATA
This sequence comes from Datura wrightii, assembly GCA_035772735.1. Lineage (NCBI taxonomy): Eukaryota > Viridiplantae > Streptophyta > Magnoliopsida > Solanales > Solanaceae > Datura > Datura wrightii. The sequence continues at coordinate 42,122,382 of JASDFA010000003.1, forward strand.
TATGAGCGACCCCCTTCAACTGATGAGAGGCTAAGACTAAACAATCCTCTCCCATCACCCCCATAATATGGGTGATCTTTTGGTTCTCCTCAATTAACTTATGTGGGTCCTCATCAACTCTCGACCCAAGGAACTCAGGGGGATTAATCCTGAGGAAATCCCAAACTCTAGTTGCCGCTGCGTTCCCATTCTAGGGAACATGAGCCACTACCTACTGATTAACTTAAGCGATCAACGCTTGTGCCAACATCTAAATGGATGCCCTAAACTCATAATGGACAACCTACTCGGGCACGGGATCCGCTGGGGCCGGTGGGGCTTACTTGTGCCCATCTCTATTGCCATCATCAAGGCCATTTCCATTTTCGTTTCTTCTAACATTTATACAACCTGGAGGCATGATTTTGCAAATGAGTAATGCTGGAGTTAGAGGAATAGAGAGAGTTGAATGCATAGAACGAGATAGAATCATGAAAGAAGGAAAGTATCCTAAAATGTTTCGTAGCCTCTTTGTCATATGTGTATGATGAGTTGGTAATTTACCAACTCATTAAGCTCTTAAGCATGAGCTTCAGCTTAGTTTTTAAGTCATTAGATGAATTTTATGCCCTTTTTTTCCTTTTTTGTTTAGGTATTTAAGTTGAAAAGAAAGAGCATGAATTGGAGTAAAAAGGATGAATTTAGGTGAAAATCGGTTCTCCACAGGAGGAAACTAGAGAAACACTGGTAAATTGCAAGAAACCGCTGATTTGAGGAGAAAATGCAACCAACGACGGTGGATATCTACCGGCGACTCATCGGTTCTATCATCGACAGATGTTGGATCTTGCTAGATAAAAGAGAAAATGATCAGCGGATCGTGGATGCAAACCGCCAAAGGATCCTAGACTGGCACTAGATCATAGAAGAAAAAGGAACGACGGCTCACAGATTGCAACCGGTGAACCACCAATCTGTCGCAAGTGAAAAAACGCCTGAACAGGGGCAATTACATCTAGCACTAAAAATATAGGAGTTTGCTTTCCCTATTTTTTTATATAGTCTAGAAGAAAGTACTCTATATAGATCTTTTTTATCTTTTAACATTCCTTTTTCTTTGGAAAAAGAGAAAAACCCCATTGGAGAAGAAATTTGAATATTGCTCTCTCCAATTTTCATCTTCTTCCTTAACAAGGTATAACCATTGTTGCAGACATATTTTGAGTTTGATTTTTCTTGCTCATAGTAATGAAATCATTGAATTTATTAATGAATGTGATCTTTAATTTCTTAATTATGACTAGCTAAATCATTAGCTAGAGGTGTATGATCATGGGCATTTAATTAGATTGATTATTGCTATATTCATCTTAATATTGCTAAATTAGTGTAAATTTATTGAATTTACTTCAAATTATAATTGATTGCCCATAGTTGCAAATATGGGTTTGGTTTTCTTACTAGATTTTGGCTTGAAAACGAAGAATTAGGTATTGGAGGAGAATTTGATAATGGGAATGAATGCGATTGTGTGGTTGTTGGGCTCGAAATAGCCAAAACCCACATTCATAATCCTAATTAGTGGTTGAAAGCTAGAAATGGCTCAGCTACTAACCCAAACTTTATTGGGCTAATTGAATTGTATCTTGAAGTTTGAAAGTACTCAAGAAAAAGGCGCCCCATAGGTTGAAAAACATCGGGCACCATCTTTTCCAAAGTTATTTACACTTCTTCACAACAATTTGATGATCTAGCATATCCTCATCTGATTGATACCCCATCTACACCACACCTCTAGTCTTCACTCATCCTTATCTCTCAATTTTAGTTAATTTTCTAGTTTAACTAGTTGAGTTAGAATACACCATATTATTGACTTCATTTTCCGCCAAAAATTTACTATTTTTTATTTCCTGTGATTTGATGCGAATTAATTCAAATTTCCTAAAAAATGCTTGTGCAAATCATTCACTAGTCTCTGTGGGATTCGGCCCCAATATTCGTCGGAAATATTTGTTTTGAGCAACGACCGTTTATGCTCTCTCCTCAAGAGGGCTGTAGTTTGGATGTTATAAAAATGGCGCCATTTCCGGGGACTAGAGCTTTATATCCTTGAGTCATTTAATAATTTGAATTGATCTTACATCTTAACTAGTTTGACTTTACTATCTTAGTGGTTTAGCATTTTGGTAGTGTTGGTTTGTTGATGAAATGACAATGAGTCCCTTTGCATGGCTGTTGAGAGACTCCGAGAGGGAACCTTATGTTGAGACCCTCCAATTGATGGATAAGATGTGGAGGAGAGAAGGAAGAAAAGACACAATGTTGATGTTCATGATGAAGAAAATGGAGTTGCTAATGAACTATATGAGGGGTTTTCATATAAGGTACCAACAAGCCAATCAAGTCTATGGATATTCTTATAATGAAAATCAAGTTCGGAACGATGTGTGTTTAGCAGAAATAAGTAGTTAAGGAAGTGATGAATCCATCTCATCTCATATGGAAACACTCTTGAGGTGGTGCTTGAAAAAGTTATTTCAATCGATTCAGGAATTCAGGAATAACGGAGTGAATTATTAGACCTCACTAACACAGTGAAGAATCATGATGTGGCCATCAAACAGTTAAAGGACAGAATGAACTTGTTAGTAACTCAAATGACAACTTAACAAATGGAAAAGGAAACAAAAGATCCACCACCTAAAGCCATCAGGGATGAAGAAGAATTAGAATGGGCGATGCAAGAAGAAGTTGTGAAAGAAACATTTGCTAGCCTTTTCTCGAACAAGGAAGGATTGGAAGAGGTGTGTCAAGTGAGCAAAGGGCTAGGAACTTATATTTCAACAAAGGAAAGTCAACATCGACCTCAAAATTGGACAACTCCACTATCACAACCATCCATGATTGTACCTTTGGTCTTAGAGCTCAAACCATTACCTGACCATTTGTGATATGCATATATGGGGGAAACTGAGACACTCCCGGTGATTATCTCAGCCAAGCTCACTCCCAAAAAGATAGAGGAATTCATAGCAGTATTAAAAAGGCATATTCGAGCAATAGGGTGGTCTATTGCTTATATCATAGGTATTCCTCTAGGTATTTGTACTCACAAATCAACCTTCAAGAGGGTTGCAGCCCTTCAGTCGAGCACCAGAGGTGTCTGAATCCACCTATGCAGGAGGTGGTCAAGAAAGAAATTATTAAATGGTTAGACGCAGGAGTGGTGTATCCTATCGATAACAGCAGTTGGGTAAGTTCTATTCAGTGTGTGCCAAAAAAAGGGGGAATTATGATTATACCAAATGAAAAGAATGAGTTAATTGCAACCCGCCCAGTTATTGGATTGAAGGTGTGTATGGATTACTATAAGTTATACTCTTGGACAAAAGAGGACCACTTTCCAGTCCCTTTTATTAACCAAATGCTATACCGCTTGGCTGTGAAAGAATATTATTGTTTCTTTGATAGATATTCAGGATACAACCAAATTTCTATTACGCCCGAGGATCAGGAGAAAACCACATTTAAATGTCTCTATGGTACTTTTGCTTTCAAGAGGATTCCTTTCGGACATTGCAGTGCTCCCGCTGAGGTGTATGATGTTCATTTTTTCAGACATGGTGGAGGATACTATGGAAGTCTTCATGGATGAATTCTCAGTAGTGGGAGATTCATTCGAATATTTCTTGGTACACCTAGAAGAGGTATTGAAGAGATGTGAAGAGACAAACTTGGTACTTAATTAGGGAAAGTGTCATTTCATGGTGAAAGAAGGAATTGTCTTAGGACACAAAATTTTTGAGAAACGAATTGAGGCATACCAAGCCAAGATTGATGCAATTGTCTAATTACCTCCGCCAAGCACGGTGAAAGGTATTAGGAGTTTTTTAGGGCATGCTGCATTTTACCACTGTTTCATCGAACATTTCTCCAAGATAGCTAATCCTATATTTTGATTGTTAGAAAAGGAGGCAAATTTCAACTTCGATGAGGGATGTATGAGGGCTTTGTGGAATTAAAATAAAAGTCGGTGTCTACTCTAATCATAACGGCACCGTATTGGTCAAAACTCTTTGAGCTAATGTGCGATGCTAGTGGCGTAGCATTAGGGGAAGTCCTTGGTCAGCGGAAGGAAAATATTTTTAATCCTATTTACTATGCTAGTAAAGCCCTGAATGACGCACAAACTGACTACATAGTGATTGAACAAGAGCTGTTCGCTGTAGTGTTTGCCTTCGAGAAGTTCCGAGCATATTTGTTGGGAACCAAAGTGGTGGTGCATACAGACCATGCAACACTCAGATATTTGATGACCAAGAAGGATGCTAAACCTAGGCTTATTATGTGGATCCTATTGTTACAAGAATTTGACTTTGAAATGAAGGATTATAAGGGATGTGAGAATCAAGTGGCCGACTATCTATCGCGCCTAGAGACAAATGGTCAGCTGGGAATATATGAAGAGATTAATGATGACTTCCCAAATGAACATATTCTAGATGAAACTCATGATGTAACACCGTGATTTATGGACTTCTCTAATTATTTGGCAAGCAACATCATGTCCGAAGGGTTGACTTTCTAGCAAAAGAAAAGAGTCATGCATGATATTCAGAAGTTTTATTAGGTTGAGCCCTACCTTTTCCGTAGTTGCACTGATGGTATAATGCATAGTGCGTCTCTGAAGTGGAAATGGTACCAATTCAAGAGGCTTGTCATTCATCACTAGTTGGAGGTCATTACGGGAGCGTTTCGAACAGCAGGAGAAGTGCTACAGTATGGATTCTATTGGCCTACATTGCATCAGGATGCCTATGATTTTGTGAAACAATGTGATAGATGTCAGAGAACAGGGAGTATTTCAAGGAGACATGAACTTCCGTTGACACCAATCTTAGAGGTGGAATTGTTTGATGTGTGGGGAATCGATTTTATGGGTCCCTTTTTTAGCTCTTATGGGAACACGTACATTTTGGTGGAAGTTGATTATGTCTTTGAATGGGTAAAAGCAGTAGCTAATCTTGGGCAAAATGGCATGCCCAAGTGATACTTTATAACTTAGTTTTTGTCTTGTTTATCTACTTATTTATATACATTCTTATGTAATTTTATGTTAATGTGAATATATATACTAACCAACATGATTAGTTCTTGTTTTTGTAGGTTTAAAATCAATTTGAGGAACTAATCCATGAGTTGGTGAAGTGGAGGTATGCAATCGGAAGTAAAACGCGAATGCCGGCAAGGGGGACACGCGAAATAGCCCACTTGCGCGTTGGCAACGTGCAACGGTAGGCAGGCTGCACGACCAGTGGCGTGCCACGGCCACTAATGCGCCACGCTACCAATGCGGCAGGGGGCTGCTTGGTGATTGTTTTGTATTTCCAGTGTGCCTACGCGATGCCTCCATTTCACGGAGGCAAATTGGCGTGATAACCTGCGTGACATGGAGCTATTTCATGCCGGGAATAATTTTATACACCTCACATTTACTATAAATAGGTCCCTTAGCTCCTAAAAACATTTTGTCACGTAATATTTCTGAAAAACTACCAAGGAGTGAAGGGAGAAGTGGGAGAACTTACCTAGGGTTTTTAAATTTCATCTTCTCTTCTACCAATTCTTGTAAGTATGTTACTTTAATTATGTGTTCTTGTAATTAGACGAACATGAGTGGCTAGAACCCTTCCTCTAGGGTTGAAGCCACAAGCTATGATTGTGACTTTTTGAATTTGTTTTGGTTTTAAGTTATTAATTTTTGTTTTGTCTTACGTTCTTAATTATGGTTGTTTTTATGATTGATCACCATGAAAACACACACGTTACACCTAGGTAAAAGCTTGAGAAAGTAAACCTAGGCAAGAACAAGAATGTAGGGAGCAAGTTTGTATCTTACGATATAATTCGCGGTTAGGATAAGAAATTATACCTAATTTGCCTTGCTTGGTTACTAAAATGGGATGAGTTAGACACTAACTTAGAATTATCACATCCCCACTCGTAGAAGTAGTTGTGAAGCTAAGTTTGGTTAAATGATTAGAGGTACGAAAGTACCTAATCAAGAGCATAAACCCCGTAAACCACATCAACGTAATTGACTTGCCTACGAACTAGAATGTCACATCCCCGCTCAACAATGTAGTTGTGAGGCTAGTTTGTCATGTTTAGAGGCTCGAAAGACCATGAACATGCAATTGTAATTATGTGAGACGACAATTGATAATTCCATACTTAAACCATTACAAAGCGTAGTATCGCATGATTATCCGGCGTTAGCCCTAGTTGCTTCTTGAATATTTTCAGAGTATTTCTGTGACCCCCCTTAGACTTAGTTAAACTTTATAGAAAAAGTCTAAATCAACACTTCTAAAAGTTAATATCACACTTGAACTTGATAATTAGCTGAATTGGTCTAGTCCCTGTGGGTTCCACATTCGGCTCTTAAAAAGGGCCACTGTATTACTTGTAAGACCACGTACACTTGCATGTGCGCTTGGGCGCAGTCGTCAACAAGTTTTTGGCGCCGTTGCCGGGGACTTGGCGAAGTTTAGTGAATTTATATGTTTTTGTGTGATGTTTAAATTTCCTTAAGTATTGAGAAACTTGGTCTTAGTCTGACTTATTGCAGGTGACAGGTCATCTTGCCGAGCTGTCTAGGAATAGAGAGCTTGTTGACCGTTGCTTGAACCAGAATGTCAAATTCATTTGCGAAGGAGAGTAGCTCTTGAGCAAAAGCTAAAAAGACTTCAAGAAAAGGTACAACAACAGCCACCCGCAGGATAAGCACAATTGTCACCGAAAGCAATGGCAGCCAGACAAGTTCACGATGTTGCAATCCCACAAGCGACGAATGTGAACTCTAGTATCCGTAAACCGGAACTTGGAGGGAACTTTGAATTGAAATAGAACATGGTACAACTGTTACATTCTAGTGGTCAGTTCACTGGGATGGCACATGAGGACCCACAACAGCACTTACATAACTTTTTAGAGATTAGTGACACTTTCGTCCCCACCGGAGTGTCCACAGACTATGTCCGACTCACCCTCTTCCCATTTTCACTATTGGGAGAGGCCAAAAGGTGGTAGAAAGTTGAGCCACCAAACTCCATAACTTCTTGGGATGATTTGGCGAAGAAGTTCTTTATCAGATTCTTTCCTTCAGGCAAGACTGCAAAATTGAGAAGTGAAATACTAAGTTTCAAGCAGAGGCCTGATGAGAACTTATATTTGGCTTGGGAGAGATTCAAGTCATTACTGTGAGACTGTCCCCATCACCAGCAATCCAATGAAGTGCTGGCCCATACCTTTGTAGAAAGTCTAGACCCACACACAAAAATATTGCTAGACTCTGCATCGGGTGGGCAAGCCTTGGAGAAGACTTATGATGAGTTGTACACACTGTTGAATAGAATTGCATAGGGAAATCCAGAGTGGCACAGCGAGTCATCGAGAGGGGCAGGAAAAAGAGCAGGGCTGATAGAGGTAGATGGTATGAATGCCTTAGCGACACAGTTAGCTTCATTCCAGCATCAAATTATTACTCAGTTCAAAAAACTAAGTATGAACCAACAGCAAAGTCGGGTTAATGTAGTTCAGCAAGCTCCGAGTTGGTGTGAAATTTGTGGAAATAATGGGCACAATGTAGAATCTTGTGAAACCAATCCGGAATCAATCAATTTTGTTGGGAATTTTCAAAGGAAAAATTAAAATTTTGGGAACAATTACAACAAGAATTGGCAGAGCCACCCGAATTTTTCTTGGGGTGGAAATCAAAAGCAAAGTTATCAGCAACCTCAACCGCAGCAGTATCAGCAGAATAGGCAGAATGATGGCCAGTTGAGCAGCAATATTGAGGAAATGTTGCAGAGAATCATGGAGACCCAGACTCAGTTAGCAGAAAATCAGGCCGGGATGGCATCAGACTTGAAGAATCAGCAATTGGCCACCCGCAATCTAGAAAAGCAGATGGGTAAGATAGCAGCTGCTCAAAACATGAGACCGCGGGGAGGACTACCAAGTGACACAGAACCTAACCTCCGTTAGGTCAACGCCATCAGTCTGAGGAGTGGTAAACAATTAGCTGATGCAGTGCCAAAAGAGAAAAGAAATGAGGTGCAACTGGAGTTTGTGAAATAAGGACCATCCACTTACAAGGGAGAGAATTAGAGTGCCGTGCAACAAAATGCACAATCTTCATTGCAGCCAGCACAAAGACCACCACCACCATTCCCTCAGAGATTCAAAAAGAGCAAGGAGGAGGAATACTTCAAAAAGTTCTTTGAGATTTTCAAATAACTTCACATAAATTTGCCTTTGCTTGATGTTTTGCAGGGAATGCCCAAGTATGCGAAATACATGAAAGATGTGATGGCGAAAAAAGTTAGATTAGTGGATGTACAGATGGTAGCACTGACTGAGGAGTGCAGTCACAGGGTATTGAGCAAGATTCCTAAGAAGCGAGTTTTACCCTCCCCATACAAATTGGTGAAGCTGAAGTGCTACGAGCTTTATGTGATTTAGGGGCAGCAGTTAATCTAATGCCCCTGTCTTTGTTTAACATGCTGGGGTTGGGGAAACCGCGACCAACAAGATTGATGCTGCAGCTGGCGGATAAGTCGTGAGTGGCACCGGATGGAATCATAGAGGACCTTCTCATCAAAGTGGGTAAGTTTATTATACCTGCTGATTTTATTATCTTAGATTTTCATGTTGATGACCAGGTACCCTTAATCTTGGGACGTCCATTCTTGGCCACCGGAGGAGCGGTAATTGACTTAAGAGCATGGACCCTGAAAATGAGGGTCGAGAATGAAGAAGAACTCTTCAGAGTATACCAAGAGATGAACCCACCCACACACTACAGAAACCTTTGTAAGGTTAGTGTGTTGTTAGAGGATAAGTGTGGGGTGGATGATTCCACAGGTCCACAACCAAAGGTAATGATAAGTGTTCAGCGCGAGTCTGATAAAGGGCTTCAGTTTGATAAGAAGTTTGAGGAAGAGAGGAACAGAGTGGAGCTGTTTCCTCTAAAAATCAAAAGAAAAGAAAATGGTTCTCGAAAGGGAATGCAGGTATGAGGATGTCCTGAAAAGGATAGTCCACGCCGTGCCGCAACGTAAAATCAGGCACTGCTTGGGAGGCAACCCAAGGGTACCACGGGTACAATTTGTGATTTTTGTTTATGTGATTTTGGTTATTTTCAACTTGTGTTGTTTTTGGTGGAAAGTTAGGCACAGATGAAGGGGAAGTATGAGTACCCGTGGAGGAGGAAGCTAACAACCATGGAAGAGAAAAAGTGTGGGGTCGAACACCCACTTGTGCAAATTTGAAGAATAGCATGCTATTAGCTAGGCCTAGAGGCCTCAGGGAGTATTTCTCACCCTTTTAAATTTTAATTAGATGCTTTGGGGACATAGCATGATTCAAGTGTGGGGTGAGGAAAATTTAATTTTTTTTTGTGCTTAATGATTTTTGGTGAATTAGTGCTTGGGAGAAATATTGGAACAGAAATTTTGAATTATGCATGACTTCATCACCTGTTGGTTTTTCTTTTCGGTTCTTTTCCGACGGGGGGTCTTTGAACCGAAGAATAAAAATTTTCTTTGCCTGTATGTAATGTTTTTAGTCATAGTTAGAGACTATTTCCGATGATAGATGGATGACGACTGTCTTGAGGAAAATTAGTCAGTAGGTTGGGTTTTGAACCCGTAGCTAATTGATGGCTTGATGTTCTTGTTATGTTCTATACATGATTGTAAGATACAAGTGTCATTAGTGTTGAAGCATGTAAGAAGTGTATAACTTTGTTTGAGACACTTAGGCTCTTGAATTTGACTCGATGTGATTGAAGCTTAATTCTGAATTCTTGTGATTAGCTGAGTAAGAGTCTGCTGAATGTGTCTTGAATTGAGCATGTGCTGTGAATGTAAGTTTTTTGAATATTCCGTGCTATTTTGTGGAATGTCTAGATCTTGCCTGGTGTGTATATAAAACTAAATGAAGGATGTGGATTGTAGGAGATGATTTAGGCATTTCTTTGAATGAACCTAATTGTTATCCCTCACTTTACCTAGCTTGAATGTTGAATCCTAGTGAGCCTCATTGAGCCTTAAGCCTATTCTTTGACAGCTACAACATAAGCTTAATCCTTTTTCTTTCATTAGCCTTGAATTTGATCCAAAACTCCTAAGCGCTTAAGTGAAAAATTTCAAAGAGTGAAGGAGTGAGAAGCGTGAAAAAGGAGGAAAAGTAGCAAGTTGTAAGAGTTGAGAAAAGGTCAACGGTGCACTTGTTGAAAATGCTTGATTAGTGGTAGGGAGTAAGAAAATAAATGAATGAAAAAGTTGCGTAAGTACTACTTACTAATAAGCTAAGTGTGCTTAAAGAAGTGGGAACAAGAAGAAAAAAATTCAAGATTGAAAAGAAAGAGGGTGAAGTAAGAGAAGAGATATCCTTAATGAAGGTTGAAGTTATTAAAAGCGCTTGGGGAAGATAGCCACTATTACTGGCCAGAATAGTACCTACCCATCCCTTAGCTTATATTACAACCCATTAACTCCTACTTGATCTTACGTTCATACATCCTTAAATTAGTGGAGTAAAACACTAAGGGCGAGCTTATGGTGCACTACATGATGTATGTGAATTCCTTGAGAGAGCGAGCGTAATTCTATTCATATACCCATACATGATGTGATTTGAAAATTTGTGCGTACAAATGGGTAACTCTCTTGTTGTGAGGGCACATGTTTAATGAGAGATAACATTCAAGTCGGATTTCTTGATCGGTTGATTTGCATGAGTTTGCTAAGATTGAGAGTTGATTCTTGAGGTTAGGAAGTCTTAACATAGTTGTATTTCATTTCAATGACTACATCGTGCATGCCCTATAGTTAACTTGCTATCTTAAACAATCATTGTAGTCGTAGATTGAATTGTCTTGCTAAATTAGTTATGTGTGAGTCTTCATTTACATGAGATGTAAAAGGATTGTTCGAGGACGAACAAGGCTTTAAGTGTGGGGTAGGTGATCTAGGGAAATATGGCATGCCCAAGTGATACTTTATAACTTAGTTTTTGTCTTGTTTATCTACTTATTTATTCACATTCTCATGTAATTTTATGTGAATATGAATATATATACTAACCAAATGATTAGTTCTTGTTTTTGTTGGTTTAAAATGAATTTCAGGAACTAATCCATGAGTTGGTGAAGTGGAGTCATGGAATCGGAAGTAAAACGCGAACGTCGGCAAGGGGGACACGCGGAACAGCCCACCTGCGCGTTGGCAACGTGCCACGGCATGCAGGCTGCGCGACCAGTGGCGTGCCACAACTCCTAACGCGCTGCACAAGCAGCGTGCCACGCTGCCAACTCGGCGGGGGGCTGCTTTGCGACTGTTTTGTATTTCCAGTGTGCGTACGCAATGCCTCCGTGTCACGGAGGCAAATTGGCGCGATGACACGGAGGCAAATTGGCGCGATAACCTCTGTGACACGGAGCTATTTCATGCCGGGAATAATTTTATACACCTCACATTTACTATAAATAGTTCCCTTAGCTCCTAAAAACATTTTGTCACGTAATATTTCTGAAAAACTACCGAAGAGTGAAGGGAGAAGTGGGAGAACTCACCTAGGGTTCTTAAATTTCATCTTTTCTTCTACCAATTCTTGTAAGTATGTTACTTCAATTATGTTTTGTTGTAATTATACGAACTTGAGTTTCTAGAACCCTTCCTCTAGGGTTGAAGCCACAAGGTATGATTGTGACTATGTGAATTTGTTTTGGTTTTAAGTTATTAATTGTTGTTTTGTCTTACGTTCTTAATTATGGTTGTTTTTATGATTGATCACCATGAAAACACACATGTTACACCTAGGTAAAATCTTGAGAAAGTAAACTTAGGCAAGAACAAAGAATGTAGGGAGCAAGTTTGTATCTTACGATATAATGCGCGATTAGGATAAGAAATTATACCTAATTTGCCTTGCTTGGTTACTAAAACGGGATGAGTTAGGCACCAACTTAGAATTATCACATCACCACTCATAGAAGTAGTTGTGAAGCTAAGTTCGGTTAACTGATTAGAGGTACGAAAGTACCTAATCAAGAGCATAAACCCCATAAACCACATCCACGTAATTGAATTGCCCACGAACTAGAATGTAACATCCCCGCTCAACAATGTAGTTGTGAGGCTAGTTTGTCGTGTTTAGAGGCTCGAAAGACCATGAACATGCAATTGTAATTATGTGAGATGACAATTGATAATTCCATACTTAAACCATTACAAATCATAGTATCGCATTATTATCCGGCATTAGCTCTAGTTGCTTCTTGAATGTTTTCAGAGTATTTCTGTGACCACACCTAGACTTAATTGAACTTTATCAAAAAAGTCTAAATCAACACTTCTGAAAGTTAATATCACATTTGAACTTGATAATTAGCTGAATTGGTCCAGTCCCTGTGGGTTCGACATCCGGCTCTTAAAAAGGGCCACTGTATTACTTGTAAGACCACATACACTTGCGTGTGCGCTTGGGCGTAGTCGTCAACAGTAGCATAAGGGGAGGAGTGTAAAAGCCTTTTTGAAGAAGCATATCTTCTCATGGTTTGGTATTCCAAGAGCCATCATTAGTGATGGGGGATCACACTTTTGCAATCGTCTGTTTAGCACATTACTAGCCAAGTACGGTGTGAAGCACAAGGTGGCCACACCTTATCATCCACAGCGCAGTGGCCAAGTAGAAGGTTCCGATTGATAAATTAAATCTATCTTAACTAGAACAGATAATGTGGACCAAACATATTGGGCTCAGAAGCTAAATGATGCTTTGTAGGCATATCGAACTGCATACAAGACTCCGATTGGGATGTCTCCATATCAGCTGGTTTTTGGTAAAGCATGCCACCTTTCTGTTGAGTTAGAACACAAGGCCTTCTGGCACTGAAGAGCTTGAACCTTGATTGGGGGAGATTCATCCAAGGGAGAGTGGAAAATCTGCATGAGTTGGATGAATTTAGAATGTGAGCATATGAGAACACGACTATTTATAAGACCCTCATGAAGCATTACCATGATAAAAAAATTTTGCATCAGATTTTCGTGCCAGGAGAATGGGTATTGTTGTTCAATTCAAGACTGAGGTTATTCCCTGGGAAGCTCAAATCTAAATGGTCAGGACCATTTAAGGTGTCCCAAGTTTTTGGAAATAGTTCCATAGAACTTCAAGGAGAAGATGGGTCAAAATTCAAAGTGAATGGACAAAGGGTAAAAAAGTATTTAGGAGTATTGGAGGAAGCTGGTCAGATATAAGTCTTGTATCGGGATGATCCATAACACATAAGGAGTCTCCTTCATGCCACGGCGTTAACTAAGGCGTTTCTTGGGAGGACAACCCAAGCATTTTTACTTTGAGCATCTTGATGTTTGTAATGGACGCCAGGAGAAGAAAACCAAGATATGATCGGTGGAGTTCCTGCGAATCACCACAACAAAGGTGCGAGGCGCCGGTCTACCATAGGGTGTGAGCAGCATGAAGGAAGAGCAGAGAACAACTAGAGAATTGTAGGCGGAACACCAATATCAATCTGTGAACCACCGGGTCCTACCAATGCCCCTGGGAGTTTTGAGCATGTTTGGTGATCTAACCGGCGAATCGCCGCTTCCGATGTGCATCTCGCCGACTAGATGCTGGTACCATATAGTAGAATTGGGAGTTGGAATACTTTTGGCGCCTCATTCAGTGGATCACCGGCGCCAACCGGCGAGACACCGGTGAATCACCGATTATTAACCAGAGAACTGAACAGGTGATGATCGTTGATGCTCAAGCCACTATGTATCCGGTCCTTATTGGCGACCAACGGGAAGCACAGATCCAAGTAGTTATGCTCATTAAAATATTGACCAGCTATTGACCAACCAACCCAAATGCATCACACCCGCTCCAACTCCCCAAGACAACCCTTATTTTATTGAACCATGCCTACTTTTCCAATTTCCCACAACTTTTTCTTTTTCCCACAATCTCTTAATTCCCCAACAACCCACATTCCCCACCTAAACTCCATTAATAAGTGATCTTGGGTAGAATTTCATGCTCAAGTGATACTCAAATGCTTCATTTTGACTTGTTTATCTATTGTTATGTGTATATTCTCATGTGATTCTTAGGTAAATGTGAATTTGTACTAACCAACATGATTAGTGTTGTTTTGCAGGTAGAAGAAAATTTTGGAAACTAATATATATGTTGGTGAAGTACGGGAATGGACTTGGAAGCAAGAAGTGGAAGTTGACAAGAAAAGTTGGCAAAAATAAGGCCTCCGCGATGGAGTCGTGTAATGCTACCATCGCGGAGGCATTCTACCTGGGATGAATTATTTATGTCAAATTCCAGTGAAGGTGCACGATAGCGCCATGGCACGGAGGCAAGGTTCCGCGATACAAGCGGGGCCACGTTGAGGTGCAGTTACCTGGGAGCCGATTTCCAGTGAGGGTCCGTGATATCCCTGTGGCACGGAGGGAGTGCTCCACGATACACTCCGTGCCATGTTGCTTGTTATTCCGAGAAAAATTCTCAATAGTATAAATAGCATAGTTAGGTTTTATTTTAAACATCCTAACTTGGTTGAGCAAGAACGTGGGTTGCAGGCAGTTGAGAGGACGAAAATTCTAGGGTTATTCTCTTCCTTTCTCTCTTTAATTTCAATTGCTTGTATGAATTCTACTTATTTGAAGATGTTTAATCCACAAATGAGTGGCTAATTCACCTCTTGCTGAGGTTAAGGATAATTGTAGAGGAATGTAATCATTAATCATTTCAATTTTGAGACAATTGAGAAAAGATTTACGTTCAGAATTGAAATATATCTAAAAGTCTTATTAGTCATCTATGGAATCGGTTATGTATGGCTAGAGCATGAGATTCTTATATCAAAGAAATGTAGAATAAGGTTCCATGATTCTTTAATTGGATAGGAGTCGAAAGATCCAATCCATGGGCAATTACTTCCTGACTAGCAACTGAAGAGAAGATTAGCTGAATTGAATTAATAAATTACATCCCTGCATGCTTGCCTTAACCTCAGCTTGTTCATTGCCATTGTTCAGACTCAAATTATAATCTTGACTTAGATTCTTATTACTTAGTGATCTTAACTCATAAAACATTATTTATTTGGTTGTCTGCATTCATAGAGATATCGTTCACTGACGCTTAAGTTAATTAATACCGTAGTTCAGTCCCTGTGGGATCGATACTTGGCTTGAAATAAAGCCACTTTACTACTTGTACGACCACGTGCACTTGCGTGTAGTTTTGAGTCGAACAAGTTTTTGGCACCGTTGCCGGGGACTGGCAATTGGTAAATTTATTTTCTTAGTGTTAGTTTACAAATTCAATATAAGTGTTGACAACTTGATCTTAGCCTTTCTCTTGCAGGTATTGAATTTTTCTGAACGCTGGCTAGAGATATGGAGTTGGTGGATTCATTTATAGAGCCGGAGAGACAATTTCATCGCCAAAGAAGGGAAGCTCTAGAGAAGAAGCTGCAGCTGCTAAGATAGGCAATTCTGGAGCAGCAACAAAATCCACGACTTGTAAGGGCAGTTTTAGTGCCCGAGGAGATGGCAGCAAGACTAGTTCGCAAAGTGGCAATCCCATATGCAAATAATGTTACATCTAGTATTCGTAGACTAGAGCCAGGAGGGAGGTTCGAGCTTAAATAGAATATGGTGCAATTGTTGCACACTAGCGGACAATTCACAGGTCTCCCTCATAAAGATCCACAACAACATCTGCAAAACTTTTTGGATATAAGTGACACTTACATTCCCACTGGAGTATCATCCGACTCTGTGAGGCTTACATTATTCCCATTCTCATTATTGGGGAAAGCAAAGAGGTGGTTGAAAGCTGAACCACCTAATTTTATCACCACTTGGGATGATCTTGCAAGCAAGTTTTTCATACGATTCTTTCCATCTGGGAAGATAGCCAGACTTAGAAGTTAGATTCTCAGTTTTAAAAATAGAGAGGGTGAGAATTTGTATCAAGCTTGGGAGGTTCAAGTCAATGTTAAGGGATTGTCCTCATCATCACCAGTCTAATGATGTGTTGGTGCACACATTTATTGAGGGTTTGGAACCACATATTAAAATTTTGCTAGATTCTGTAGCTGGGGGGCAGGCATTGGAGAAGGCTTATGAGGAGCTTTACACTTTGTTAAATCATATTTCACAAGGAAATCCAGAATGGAATGCGGACTCAACACGAGGAGGAACAATGAAAGCGGCAGGAGTGTTTGAGGTAGATGGTTTTACAGCCATCGCTGCACAGATAGTTGCATTGCAAAATCAACACAACACCCACTTCAGCAGTATGAGCTTGAATCAAGCACAAGCCCTATTCAATGCAGTTCATCAGGTATGCTGTGAAGTATGTGGGGTAGTGAACACTCAGCTGAGTGTTGTAGCGCCAGTCCAGACTCAGTAAATTTTGTTGGGAACTTCCAGAGGAACAACAATCAACAGTATGGCAACAATTACAACTCAAAATTGGAGGAATCATCCGAATTTCTCTTGGGGGAGTAATAGCCATCAAGGACAGAGTTCAAATCAGGGCGTACAGAGAAATCAAGGGGGGCATCTGAATTTTCACTCTCAATACATAGGAAACAATGCACCTCCTCCTCCACCCAACATCATTGAGGATATGTTCGAAACAATTATAGCTAACCAAGCGCAGATGCAGGCTAATTATGTGAAATTAGCGGCTGACATGAAAATCAGCAGTTAGCTACAAAGGCGTTGGAGTACCAGTTTGGACAGTTAGTTGGAGCTCAAAACACTAGGCCCAGAGGAGGACTACCGAGTGATACTGACCCAAATCCCAAGTAGGTCAATGCAGTGACCACAAGGAGTGGACTACAACTTAAGTAGGTAGAACCAGAAAGACCACCTCAGCAATCTGGAGCAGTGGAAAAAGATGGGGAACATGATGATGTGAGGGGGAAGGAAAAGGCAGTTGAAATAGAAAGACCACCACCCCCGTTCCCTTAGAGATTAAAGAAGCACAAGGAAGAAGCTTGCTTTAAGAAATTCATGGAAGTGCTGAAACAGGTACACATTAATTTACCTCTAGTTGATGTTTTGCAGGGAGTGCCGAAATATGCCAAGTATATCAAGGACATCGTAGCAAACAAAAGAAGATTGACGGAGTATGCAACATTGGCGCTTATTGAGGAGTGCACCTCCCGGATATAGAACAGGTTGCCGACAAAGCTCAAGGATCCTGGGAGATTTACCATTCAGATTACAATTGGACAAAGTATTAGAGTTCGCGGATTATGTGATTTGGGGGCAAGCATAAACTTGATGCCGACATCGGTGTTCAAGATGTTGGGGCTGGGAAGCCCTAGACCAACTACTGTGATCTTGCAATTAGTTGACCGTTCTTTGGCCAGACTAGATGGTATTGTGGAAGATGTGCTAGTGCAAGTGGGCTCCCTCATTTTCCCAGTGGATTTTATTATCTTGGATTTCGAGCCGGATACGGAAGTCCCATTTATTTTGGGATGTCCTTTCTTGGCAACCGAGCGAGCGTTGATTGATGTGGTTGTTGGGCAGCTAACCATGCGAGCACATGACAAAGTAGAGGTTTTTGATGTGCATAAGGCCATGAAACTACCGGCCATTTATAAGGATCTATCAGCGATCAATGTGCTAAATAAGGAGCAATTCTTCAGATTGTTGACTCTCAGGACCCATTGGAGAGAGCCTTGATGGACTCCGATCATTTTGGAGACAGTGCTACATATGAGATGGTGCAGACTCTGAACGAGCCAAAATGGTTTCCCAGGAAGCAAGACTTTCAGCCATTGATGAGGTCATTGGAACCATTGCCAAAACCATCAATTGAGGAGGCACCAAAATTGGAGTTGAAGACATTGCCTCCACATCTGAAGTATTTATTTTTGGAGGAAGATGACACCTTGCCAGTCATTATTTCCGTGGAACTGACAGAGGCACAAGTGAGAGATGCATTGGTGGTCCTCAAGAGGCAGAAGAAAGCAATGGGTTGGCAAATGTCGGACATAAGAGGAATTAATCCAGCTTTTTGCACACACAGGATTTTTATGGAAGAAGGATCCAAGCCAACTATGCAACATCAGCGGAGGTTGAATTCGGTGATGAAGGATGTAGTTAGGAAGGAAGTGATCAAGTGGATTGATGCAGGTGTGGTATACCCCATTTCCGATAGTGAATGAGTTAGCCTCGTTCAGTGTGTCCCAAAGAAAGGAGGGATAACTGTGGTAACCAATGAAAAGAATGAGCTGATTCCCACACGCACAATCACAGGCTGGCGAATTTGCATGGATTACAGGAAGCTCAATGAGGCCACAAGGAAAGATCATTATCCTATCCCATTTATAGATCAGATATTGGACAGGTTGGTAGGTCAAGAGTATTATTATTTTGTTGATGGATATTCTGGCTATAATCAAACAGCCATAACACCAGAGGATCAGGAGAAGACCACTTTTACATGTCCTTATGGGACATATGCTTTCAGGAGGATGCCATTTGGTCTATGCAATACACCAGCCACATTCGAGAGATGCATGATGGTGATCTTTCATGATATGGTGGAAGATTTTGTCGAGGTATTTATGGATGACTTTTCTGTTTCGGTAATTCGTTTGCTACTTGTTTGCAGAATCTTGACAGGGTGCTAGCTCGAAGTGAAGACTCTAACCTTGTGCTCAACTGGGAGAAATGTAATTTTTTAGTCAAGGGGGGATCGTCCTTGGCCATAAGGTGTCATGCAAGGGGTTGGAAGTTGATCGTGCAAAGATTGAAGTGATCGAAAAGCTACCACCACCAGTGTCAGTGAAGGGTGTTCGCAGTTTTCTCGGACATGCAGAGTTCTACAGATGGTTCATCAAGAACTTCTCTAAAATTTCTAGACCAATATTCCAGTTGCTAGAAAAAGAGGTGAAGTTCGAGTTTGACGAGGATTGTGTTAAAGAATTCGAGGAGTTAAAACAGAAGCTGGTAGAAGCGCCTATTCTCATTTCTCCAGATTAGGAGCAACTGTTTGAATTATTGTGATGCAAGTGACGTGGCTGTAGGAGCTGTATTGGGGCAGTAGAGGAATAAAAATTTTCATTCCATTTATTATGCAAGCAAAACACTTGACGCAGCCCAAGTCAATTATAAAGTCACGAAAAAGGAGATGCTAGCATTGGTGTTCGCATTTGATAAATTCAAGTCCTACCTGGTGGGTTCTAAAGTAGTGGTGTATACAGATCATGCAGCAATTCGGTATCTGTTTAACAAGAAGGATGCAAAGACCAGACTAATCAGATGGATATTGTTGCTACAACAGTTTGACCTAGAGATTCGGGACAGAAAGGGGAGCGAGAATAAAGTGGTAGATCTCCTATCGCGATTGGAAAGTCGGTTGCATGTAAAGGAAGGTGATATTATCAAAGAAGAGTTCCTAGATAAGTAGCTTTTCACAATAAGGGAAGCTGAAATCCCTTGGTATGCAGACATTATGAATTTGCTGGTAAGTGGAGTCTACCCACCGGAGGCTATGGCTCAGCAAAGAAAGAAGTTCAGACAAGATTGCAGGTATTACATATGGGATGAGTCGTATCTGTTTAAGCAGGGACCGGATCAAGTGATGAGACGATGCATCCCAGACAACCAGATTACATAAGTGTTGAGGAGTTGTCACTCATCATTGCATGGAGGGCACCACGGAGAAGAGCGGACAGCTCACAAGGTGCTCCAGTCAGGTTTCTTTTGTCCTGCACTGTTCAGAGATTCTATAGCATATGTAAAAATGTGTGATAGATGTCAAAGAACAGGAACAATTGGTAGAAGACAGGATATGCCACTACAGCAGATATTAGAAGTGGAGATTTTTGATGTATGGGAAGTAGACTTCATGGACCCGTTTCCACCGTCATTTGGTAATCGTTACATCTTAGTAGCAGTTGACTATGTATCTAATTGGGTAGAGGCAACAGCTTGTCCCAGTATTGACAAAAAGGTGGTGACGAAATCTGTGAAAAAGAAACTTTTCACCAGGTTCGGGACACCCCGAGCTATTATCAGTGATGGAGGGGCTCATTTTGTAAATGCGAGTTTCAAGAACTTGCTAGATAAGTATGGGGTGTGCCACAAGGTAGCAACAACGTATCATCCCCAAACTAGTGGGAAAGTGGAGGTGTCAAACAGAGAGATAAAGTAGATTCTATAGAAGACAGTGAATGCACAACGAATTGATTGGTCAAGCAAACTTGACGATGCGTTGTGGGCTTATAGAACTACATACAAGACACCCATTGGTACATCTCCATACAGATTGGTCTATGGAAAGGCATGTCTTCTGCTTGTGGTGCTGGAACATCGAGCTTTTTGGGCCGTGAGAAAGCTGAACTTGGATCCGGAGCTAGCCGGGAAGAAGAGGTTGATGCAACTCAGTGAACTAGATGAGTTTTGATGGCATGCCTATGAAAGTGCCAAATGCTACAAGGAGAAAACTAAAAGGTGGCACGACAGGCATATGGTGCATCGGATCTTTGAGCCGGGGTAGAAAGTGTTGTTTTCAAGGTTGAAGCTTTTTCCAGGTAAGTTGCGGTCCAAGTGGTCAGGGCCGTTTGAGGTGGTGAGAATGACCCCACACAGGGCAGTGGAGTTGTGGCAAGAAGATAGAAGTGCCACATTTTTGGTGAACGGGCAACGATGTAAGCATTATTGGGGTGAGGACATTATTCTAGAGAAGACGTCCATCACTTTAGAGGATGATTGAGAATGAGTAGCATCGTGCTGCGACGGTAAATCAGGCACTGCACGGGAGGCAACCCGTGGTGTGTTGTAATAGAAGAGTAGAATTATTTGAAAAAAATAAAGAGAAAATGAAAAACAAAGAAAAAGAAAAATAAAAATTGTTGCGTTGCAACCTATGATTTCTAACCAATTTCTTGTGGTGAAATGATTTTCAGGTGGAATGGAGGGCGAAAATACAAAAAAGCGCAAAGGAAAAAAATCAAGGAAAGAAAATAAAAATTGGCACATTCCAATGAGCCTGCGTGATGGCTCTGTGTCACGGAGGAGGGCCTCCACGTTACCCTCCGTGACATGTTGAGGTGTATTCTGAATTTTGTAAAATTTCCAGAATACCTGCAAGATGGCTCCGTATCACGGAGGACGGGCGCCGCATTACCCTCCGTGAAACGTTGAGGTGTATTTCGCGTCGGGTCACCTCGGGTCACCGGGTAACCCGCGCGAAAAACCTCTTTTAAACCCCAATTTCCTTCATATTTTTCCTATTTTCTCAATTCCTCCGTGACCCACACCCAAAATCCCTTTCTCCCCCAATGTGACACGGACTTAGTGATCAACTTTCTTTGAGTTTTCTTCAATTTCACCGAAGTAAAGGTATGTTCTTTAATTTTTCCTTATCATTGCTCAAATTTTCGATTCTTGAACATGTTTTGTGGTGAAACCTTGCCCTAAGTGAGAAATAAGCTTGAAATCAATTGAGTTATGATTGAATGATGTTCATAGTATCGTTGTGAGTAGATTAACTCATTGGTTGCATGTTTTCTTGATATTCTTGCGATATTGTTAGCTAGGGTTGAGGATTGAATAGGAAGAATACAAAATGCATGAAAATGTTGATAAATTGGGTTGTGCATGTTGTTTGAAGTGCAATGTATTGTGATTGATGTTGAATATGCTAAGTTAGAAAAAGAATTTTCGGGAGAATGCAAATGGAGAATTACATAGGTTGTTGTGAAAAAAAATTTGGAAAGTTCTAATGATGATGCAATTGAAAGATGGAGAAATTTTTATTCATTGTACGAAGTCCGAGTAGTACAAAGTAATTGTTCCATCGGCTTATATGAATGCACTAAGCATGTTGAATGCTAAGAATGACAAAATCATAAATGTCTTGTCGAATTGTGTTGATTGCAGCTAAAAACTAAGTGTGGGGTGATCCAATTAAACCCAACCTTAGTTGTAGCTAATTATGACTTGAATAACATTGGGACTGTATGTTTGAATGTACAGGAACAATGTCAGGAAGACAAGACAAGGGAAAGGGCGCATCCACATCGGGCGCCAGCAAAAAGTGGGTAAGATTGGGGACAGCAGTTCCAGCAGAACCAGCGGTTCCTAAAGGTCAATGCCGACAATACGGAACCAGAAGGGTGACTGATGAGGGGAAGACGTGGTATTCTAAACATAAAGAAACCAAATACTTCCTGGAGGAGCAGATAGCACGGGAACCACTGGCACAGGAATTCCCGCGGATTGTACACAAGATTGACACCGATGGGCTAAACTACATTTTCAAAGAACCCACGGAGTGCAATCTCCATCTTATCCGGGAGTTCTATGCCAATTGGAACCCGACCTTATGCAGCCACACCATAAAAATCAGAGGACAGGTAGTCACCTTTGAGCCCCACCACTTTAATGCAATCCTGGGGGCACGGGACACGGACGCTTATGTCCTCCGTCAGCTGAACATCACTCCACCCCATGCGAACATCAGACGCACCCTATGTGGAGCCCGATCAACAGCCAGGTGGGGTAGGCATAAGGAGAGGGGCTACCATCAGACATTGCCCTATTCTTAGATGAACAGGGAGGCCCGAATTTGGTTGAAGATTATTTGTTCATGCCTGATCCCGGGGTGCACATGACAGATGTCACCCCGGATAGAGTTTGCTTGGTGTATGCCTTGATGAAGGGGTTGGAAATCAATGTTGGGGCGGTGATCATCTCCGCCATGAAGAGAGCCCGACTGCATCAGGGGCATAGATACGGGTTCGGTGGCCTGCTTACCACGTTCCTGAGGAGCCACAATATTGAGGAGGAGGCCCGAGATTACATCCCTTAGATCGATAGGCGTGCCATGGATGTCACCGAAACCAAGGCACCTGACACTACTTATGGGCCGGTGCTGACACTAGCCGAGTGACATGCTCGGGATGATCAATACATGGCCCGCATGTACGGGATGCAGATGTTGCAGCTGCGCATCAGAGGACGACCCGCAATGGAGGATGAGCTGTGGCAGCACGAGTTGATTACCCATTCAAAGAGAATGCTCGAGCTTTATGCAGAGTGGGGCCCGCATTTGTGGAGCCTGTAGATGATGTTGTCCCTACCGATGAGGAGACACGCCGGCAAGATACAGATGTTGAGTCGAACGAGGACGGCGGGGGAGATTCTTATATGGGAGACGAAGCACTGGCACCTGATGAAGAAGTTGAATACTTTGATTGATCAGGGAGTTTCACCACCCAACCTTTGTGATATTTTGCAATTATATGAACACTGGGGACAGTGTTCGGCTTAAGTGTGGGGTGGGAGTAGTTAGGTGCTAGCTGTTTTGTTTATGTTTTGTTTATGTTTGTTGTGCTTGTGCTAAATGTGACCCTATGACTCTGTGTTTCGTGTTCTGTAATTAATGTTGGTGTTGTAATGAATCTTAAGCTGATGTGGTGTTGAGCTGCTGTTGTGTGTGATGTGTAAATATTTTTCAATTATATTTTAATCTTTTTCTATCGAAATTTTTTTTGTTGAATTTTTTTATGTTGGGTTTCTCGGTTTTTGTTTTTGGTGCTTTTCCCGAGAATAGTCCCATTGAACCGATGTCGTAGATAGCAACTATTCCCTATGATGGATGGATAACGACCGTCTTAAGGGAAATGTAGTCGATAGGAGTAGTTTTTTTTTGTTCTTTCATTTGTTTGTTTCCCAAACGTGTCACTAATTAATGGTTCGGAATTCTTGTTACGTGTTGTACATGATATTAAGATGCAAAGGTGATTTGTATGAAAGCATGCAAATGTGTTAAACATGTTGAGATACCTAGGCCATAGAATTCGATTCGGTGTGATAAAATTCTTGTAATTAGATGATTGAAGAGTCTGTGAATATGTCTTAAGTTGAGCATGTGCAATGAGTGTGAGGTGAGGTTTCGAATATTCTATGCTATTGTGAAGTGTTTAGAACTTGCCTGTTGTGTGTACTAAACGAAATGAAGGATGTGAAGTGTAGGAAAGGATGTAGGCATTTCTTGGAATAAACCGAAAGTTTCTCCCTTATCATACCTACCTTGACTGTTATATCCTAGTTAGCCCCATTGAGCCTTTAGCCTATTCTTTGAGAGGTACAAACTGAGCTTAATCCCTTCTTTCATTAGCCGTGAATTTGATCCAAAACCCTTAAGTGCTTAAGAAAAACAATTTTTCCCAAAGTGTAAAGGAGTGAGAAGTGTGAACCGGAAGGAAAGCGAAAGTTGTGAAAGCTAAAGAAAAGGTCAAAGGTGCACTTGTTGAAAATGATTAATTAATAGTAGAGAGTAAGAAAATCCATGAGTGAGAAAAAAAAATAAAGATGCATAAATACTCTTTGCTAGTAAGTCGAGTGAGCTTAAAAAAATGGTAACAAAAACAAAGAAGAAAATTCAAGAATGAGAGGATGGAGGAAGAAGCAATGCCCGTATTGAAGGTGGGATGTATTGAAAAGCGCTTAGGGAAGCTAGTTTCTATTATTGGTTAGCCCAGTATTTACTAGTTCCTTAGCTTACATTACAACCCATTAAGTCCTACATGATCTTACATCACGCGTCCTTATATTAGTGAAGTAAAACACAATAGGCAAGCTTATGGTTCATGACATGATGCATGTGAATTCTTTGGGAGAGCGAGCGAAATCGTATTTGTATACCCCTACACATAGTGCCTTGGAAATCTTATGATGGCAAATGGGGTAATTCCCTTATGTTGTGAGGGCACACGCTTGACGAGAGATAAAATTTCGTGTCGGATGTCTTCATCAGTTGATTTGCATGAGTTTGCCAAGATCGAGAAGCGATTCTTGAGGTTAGGAGATCTTAATGTGGTGTATTTCATTGTATTGACGGAACCATGCATGTTTTCTTGATGATTTGCTATCTTAAATAATCTGTATAGCCGTAGCTTGAATGGTCGAGCCAAATTAGCTATGCGTGGGTTTCAATCGCATGAGATGTGAAAGTATTGTTTGAGGAAGAACAAGGTTTTAAGTGTGGGGTAAGTGATCTTGGGCAGAATTTCATGCCCAAGTGATACTCAAATGCTTCATTTCGACTTGTTTATCTATTGTTATGTGTATATTCTCATGTGATTCTTAAGTAAATGTGAATTTATACAAACCAACATGATTAGTGTTGTTTTGCAGGTAGAAGGAAATTTTGGAAACTAATATATATGTTGGTGAAGTGCGGGAAAGGACTTGGAAGCAAGAAATGGAAGTTGACAAGAGAAGTTGGAAAAAATAAGGGCTCTGCGATGGAGCCATGTCACGCTACCATCGCGAAGGCATTCTGCCTGGGATGAATTATTTATGTCAAATTCCAGTGAAGGTGCGTGACAGCGCCGTGGCACGGAGGCAAGGCTTCGCGATACAAGCCGTGCCACGTTGTGGTGCAGTTACCTAGGAGACGATTTCCAGTGAGGGTCCGGGATATCCCCGTGGCACGGAGGGAGTGCTACGTGATACACTCCGTGCCACGTTGCTTGTTATTCCAGGAAAAATTCTCAATTGTATAAATAGCACACTTAGGTTTTATTTTAAACATCTGACTTGGTTGAGCAAGAACGTGGGTTGCAGGCAGTTGAGAGGACGAAAATTCTGGGGTTATTCTCTTCCTTTCTCTCTTTAATTTCAATTGCTTGTATGAATTCTACTTATTTGAAGATTTTTAATCCATAAATGAGTTGCTAATTCACCTCCTGCTGAGGCTAAGGATAATTGTAGAGGAATGTAATCATTAATCATTTCAGTTTTCATCTTTTCTTCAATGGTTGTTCTATCAATTCTTGTTTTTACTGCATTAATGTTTGGCCAATGTTAATGTATAACTTAGAAATCCAATTTTGATTCTGAAAGGGAAAGGAATTGGATAGATGTGAATTGGTAGGATCTGATCTTTTCTTAGCTGAGACAATTGAGAAAAGATTTATGTTCAGAATAGAAATATATCTGAAAGTCTTATTAGTCATTTATGGAATCGGTTATGTATGGATAGAGCATAAGATTCTTATATCACAGAAATGTAGAATAAGGTTTCATGATTCTTTAATTGTATAGGAGTCGAATTATCCAATCCATAGGCAATTACTTCCTGACTAGCAATCGAAGAGAAGATTAGCTTAATTGAATTAATAAATTACATCCCTGCATGCTTGCCTTAACCTCAGCTTGTTCATTGCTATTGTTCAGATTCAAATTATAATCTTGACTTAGATTCTTATTACTTAGTGATCTTAACTCATAAAACATTATTTATTTGGTTGTCTGCATTCATAGAGATATTGTTCACCGACGCTTAAGTTAATTAATACCGTAGTTCAGTCCCTGTGGGATCGATACTTGGCTTGAAATAAAGCCACTTTACTACTTGTACGACCACGTGCACTTGCGTGTAGTTTTGAGTCGAACAATAACCACCTCCCTCTTACCCAATCACTTTCACCAATTTTACCATTTAAATACCTCTCTCCATTACCACTCCCACCCCATCTAAATTCCTATAAATTTGGAAACCCATTATTGCGCCAAGTGCAAGGCTCCTCTCTCTACCCATTCGCACTTCTCAATTTGGTATGTCCTTCCTAGTTTTTGCTTTAATTAGGCTTGTAAATAGGGCATTATGCATGATGAGGATCTTTTCTTTCTCTTTGTTTTCTTGATTGTTAAATGTTAATATAGTAAGTATGTTAGTGATGCTATACTGGGTTTGTTAGTTTGCTATGTGGGCTTGTGATGAGTTGGAAATTTACTAACTCATTAGGCTCCTAATCATGAGTTTTTTCTTAGTTTTTGAGGCATTTATGTGGATTTTATGCCCTTTTTCTTGATTTCTTTGTAGGTAGCTCATATGAGTAAAGAAAGCATGAAATTGAGCAAAACACATGGAATTTGAGAAGAAATTTGATGAGTTAGCATATGAGGGAGAGGAGCCAAAGATAAGGGAAGATTGAGCTCAAAAAGAGGTGCAAAGACATGCTTTCAATCGGCTAAACGCGGATCTAAAAGGGCAAAATGCGGGCGAAACACCGAAGCTACTGCCTAGACCGGATAAACAACTGGACCTTCACGGCATGCACCGGCTAAATTCCTATGAACCACCGGCTACCCCCTGCAAGGAAACTATTTTCAACCGGCTAAAGTTTGGTGCTCAGCGGATTGCCACCGGCGGAACGCTGGTTCCCCATCGGAGAGGCTGTCTAATAAAGGGTAAAAGGTTCAAAAAAGGTCTCCAAAGCATCTATAATCTTCAAGGGCATTTGAGGAAAGTTTTACACAAGAAAGTACAGATATTTAGAGAGCTTTCATCGTACACCACTCATTCATTCAACAATTCATTCAATTAGACTTCATCTTCTTCATAGAATTTTTAGTAGAATCTTTTCTCCATAGATTTGTAGAGTTAAGTAGTACTTTTCTTCTTGTTTTTCTTTAACCTATGTTGGGGGAATTCCACCATTGTTGTAAGATCTTGTGAAGCAAATTTGTGAAGCTAATGTGATGAATGTGAGGGAAATCCTCTTGATATCTTCTCTCTATCTTTAAATATGCTTCACTAATTTGCTAGCTAGAGGTATATTCATGGTGGGTTTGTTAAATTGATTGTGATTTGATCAATTTCTCTAGTATTATTATTGAAATTATAGATCTATTATCTTCTCCCAAGTTATAATTGATAAAATTTATGGTTGCAAACATGAATTGTTCTTTACTTTTCTTGCTTTTGCTTGAGAGAGAAAGGTGAGAATTGGGTGATAATATAAATAGTAAGGAATTTGAGTGTTTGTGGGTGGGATTAAGCGAGAGATAATTAAAACCCACATTTTCACTCCAATAAAGGTCAAGGCTAGGAAGAGCTAGTCCTTCCTCAAGATTGTTTGGTTGATTACTTGAATTGGCTTTGGGGTTTGAAAGAATCCAAGACATAAAAATTCTTATGGTTGAAAAACAAGAGAATGTGATTCTTAACTACTATCTATGTTTACTTTGGGTCTAAGGCATTGAAGAATTTCCCGATTCAATTGTGATCACCTATAGAATGCCCTTATCCTAATACTTATGATTTCTTCAATTGGAACCCCCCCCCAATTAGTCTTAGTTTAGACTTACATAGTTATTTTCCCTTAATTTCCCCCAAATTTTACTTTTCAAATGTTGAGCAATTATGTGCTCTAGTTTTAATTAGTTTATAACTCTTGAATTATCGACTCAATTCTCTATGGGATTCGACCCCAACATCCTTCGGGATATTTTCTTTGATACAACATCCGTTTACACTTTTTCGTAAAAAGAAGATTGTATTTTTTATGTTATCAGAAATGGCGCCGTAGCCGGGGAATTGAGTTGTGATAAGCCATTAGTTATTTATTGATTCGAACTAGTTTTGCATTTTTGTTTTACATCTTATTTTGTTTTTATTTTTAGTTTTGATTTTGTTGTTTGTAGTTGTATGATGGAATCATGGAATGAAAGGATGTTTGTTGGTTGAAACCTTTATCATAATGACCCATTTCCCTATTGCGGAGGACCACACTATTGGCAAGACTACAAATATGCCCATAGAAAGGAGATGAGTGCACCTTCTCCTTCCTATGCTGGGTATAGATGCACATTATGTGGTATCAATGGGAAACATCTAGATGGATGCCCAAATGGGGTCACTTCTCATTATAGTGTCTATGAAAGAAGTTGTGCTCCTAAGTTTGAAGGGAATGAAAGCATTGCAAGAGAGGGAAGGAGAAGTACATGTGGGTGCATGGAAGCCATGCTCCATACCTTTATGGAGCGGGAGTCTAATGCGGAAAAGAATGACAACCCCTCCACGCCCATGGAATCATCAACTCCTCAAGAATAAAGTTGTGAAACTCTAAAAGAAGAAGCAGAGGAGATATTGAGGAGCATAACAAGAAGAAGTGAACAATGGGGCATAACTCAACTTGACTCATGGGAGGAAGCCCAAAATGATGATGAAGAAGGTGTCAAGGTGAGTGTTGAAGAAGTCATAGAGGTGTGCCAATTGACCAACATTGTAAGAATGCAAGATGCCAAGGTTGAAGAAGTGATACTAGAGTCTCCAAATGACATCCAACAAATCAAGCTCAAGGATTCTAGTGCACTTGAAGAGGAGGATGTTAAGCAAGAAGCACGCTTGAAAGGGGAGTGACTTAGACTGCCCTCTTATCATTTTTCAACATTGAACTTGGTTGAAAAAATGGAGACTGGGGAGACCAAGTCAATGTAGGAAGTTGAGGAGGAAGATTAAGGGGGCTTCATCTTAGAGTATGCCATGCCAACAAGGAAAAAGAATCTTCCCCCTTTAAGGGCCAAGTAACATAAGACGCAATATCGATTGCTTGGTCACTTGATTCTTACACCACCATCCCTCAAGCAGAGTAGAAGAACAGATAAGAAACTAGGGGTGCGATTCAAATGCTCAAAGTGGAGAGAAAAGCGGTGAAAGTTGAAGTTGCTGAGCCACAACGTTAACTAAGGCGCTTCTTGGGAGGTAACCCAAGTGCTTTTACATTTTATTTTTATTTTTATTTTTATTTTTATTTTTTACTTTACGTTTGTGTTGTCTTTGAGTTTATCGGGTTGGAATAGATGTGGTACATGGCAAACAGTGAGAGAAGAAAGAGAAAAAGGGGAAGCATGGAAAATGTATATAAAATGGATGCCTCCACCATATTAGGGAGTTCTCTCACCCATTCATTCCTCATTTGTTCTACGTTAGGCATCGAGGACAATGCATTGTTTTTGTTAGGGGTGAAATTTGAGTAGCCCTCTTGTTACGTAATGTACGATATGGCCCTATGATAGATTGGGTGATGTCATTCTTAAGAGAAAATCGTCATTACTTGTCAGTAGCATCGCCTTTTTAGATAGTAATGTTTGAATAAACTCCAAGGGTTTTCTTTATACTACGGTTCTTTCCTAAGGAGCGATTTCTTTGTCGTTTATTTTTATTGTCGAACCGGGTTGGCATTTCCCGATGATGGATTGAGAGGTGATTTTCTTAAGGGAATGTCAAGTCTAGAGTCTTATAGAGTCTTTTGTGCACGTGTTTGATGAGGTAGCACCAAAATTTCTTGTTTGGCATTGTAAATGAACTTTGAAAAGAAAAGAGGGGTATCTGAATGTGAAAATGAGCATGCTCTTATCATGAATTATGTATTCCTCGCTTGGCTTGTTGATTCGTAACTAGCTCGTTTAAAGTCATCCTCTTAATGTGACAAAGGAAGTGTGTGAACTCCTTGGAATGTGATGCCTTGTGTGGTGAGCTTTTTGGCTTAATTCTTGTGTATGCATGATTGTCTAGAACTTGTTCTAAGTGTGATTCAAGGCGAAATGATAGATGTGGCTGCACTTAGAACATGATATTAGTCCCTCCTTTGTTATTCACTTCACCCAAATGACCTCCTTGAACATTAATCTTTGATAGCCAATGTTTGAGCCTTAGACCCTTTCTTTGGATACCATATTACAAGCCTAATAACCATTTTTATTCCTTCTCTTTGGCACCCATCCTCCCTAATTTCTAGTGATAAAATAATTAGAAAATCGGGCTTAAAGCCCATGAAAAGGGGAGTGATAAGGAAATGAATGTGAGATGAGGCAAAAGCCTAAGGTTGGGAGTTTGCAAGAGAAGGGGGAAAATGAGAGCGTCAATGTGAGGTATCACTAAAATCGTGATGAAATGAATGAATCGATGGGTTGAAAGACCTCAGATCATCAAAATAGAAAGAATAGTTAAAAGTTGCTACTCTTGCATATATAAGGCTAAATGTGAAATTCATCGGCGTTATCAGGGTGGCTTGTGATACACAAATGATGAAGATTATGATCAAGGAGAAATAAGGTGGAGTGATCTCAATAAGATGATGGGATGTTACTAGTGTTTATAAAGGCATTAGGGAGGCTTTAGTCACCAAAAGCTAAATAGTTATCCTACCCTCACCCCTAGCCTTCATTATGACCCACAAGTCCTAATTGATTTTGAGCGTAGAAACACTACATTAGTGGCGATATACCTGAAGGGAAAGCCTATGGGTCAATTTGGATGCACTTGAATTTCTTTGTGAGATTGAGCACATTTGTCTTATCTTATAATCCCATTTTGTGAAATGATAAAAGAAAAATGTGTGTGGGATTCTCTTTTCTTGTGAGGGGCATCATTTCCTTAGAGTATATGCTTAAAATTGTTTTCAAAGAGAGGTATGATTAAGGTAAGAGGGTAGCAAACTTTAACGCAAGCTTTGAATGTGAATTGTCAATGACTTGAGATGCTCTTTGAACTTATTTTGAGGAACTATGCCCCTTGCTTGAATGAAACGAATGCATGCAAGATATGTTTAATGATTGTGGTTACCTATTGAAGCTTGTGCAACATGGTTTGAGTCTTTTCTTTTTTTCTTCTATTAGTGTATAATGTTTGGGGTTGTCTTGTGGATAGATGATTTTATGTACAACAACCGTAGTGCCTAAGCTTTAGCAATGTCCTCTTGTGAAAGAATATATTGATTGGCCATTAATGAAAAAACTCATGTATAGCATGTTGTTCATTTTCTCAACTGTAAAGAATTGCATTACTTAAGGACAAGCAATGGTTCAAGTTTTGGGGTTTGATGAGTTGGAAATTTTCCAACTTATTAGGCTCCTAATCAAGAGGTTTTTCTTAGTTTTCGAGTAATTTTATGCCCTTTCTCTTGAATTCTTTGTAGGTAACTCATGTGAGTAAAGAAAGCATGAAATCAAGCAAAACACATGAAATTTGAGAAGGAATTTTATGAGTTAGCATATGAGGGAGAGGAGCCAAAGATAAGGGAAGATTCGAGCTCAAAAAGAGGTGCAAAGACATGCTTTGAATCGGCTAAACGCGGATCTGAAAGGGAGAAATGCGGGTGAAACGCTGAAGCTACTGTCCAGATTGGCTAAACAACCGGGCCTTCATTGAATGCACCGGCTAAATGCCCATGAACGGCTGGTTCCCCCCTGCCTGGACACTTTTTTCAATAGGATAAAGTTTGGTGCTCCGCCGATTGCCACAGCGAAACGCCGGTTCCCCATCGGATAGGCCATCTAATGAAGGGTAAAAGTGTCCAAAAAGGTCTCCAAAGCATGTAGAATCTTCAAGGGCATTTGGGAAAGTTGTACACAAGAAAGTACAAATATTTAGAGAGCTTTCATTGTACACCACTCATTCATTCAACTATTCATTCAATTAGACTTTATCTTCTTCATAGAATTTTTAGTAAAATCTTTTCTCCATAGATTTGTAGAGTTAGGTAGTACTTTTCTTCTTCTTTTTCT
Source organism: Datura wrightii (assembly GCA_035772735.1). NCBI lineage: Eukaryota > Viridiplantae > Streptophyta > Magnoliopsida > Solanales > Solanaceae > Datura > Datura wrightii. The sequence continues at coordinate 42,154,796 of JASDFA010000003.1, forward strand.
TTAACCCATTTTGGGGGAATTCCACCATTATTGTAAGATCTGGTGAAGAAAATTTGTGAAGCTAATGTGATGAATGTGAGGGGAATCCTCTTGGTATCTTCTCTCTATCTTTAAATATGCTTCACTAATTTTCTAGCTAGAGGTATATTCATGGTTGGTTTGTTAATTTGATTGGGATTTGATCAATTGCTTGAGGATTCTTACTGAAATTGTAGATCTAATGTATTCTCCCAAGTTATAATTGCTAAAATTGATGGTTGTAAACATGAATTGTGCTTTACTTTTCTTGCTTTTGCTTGAGAGAGATAGGTGAGAATTGAGTGAGAAGATAATAGTGAGGAATTGTAGTGTTTGTGTGCGGGATTAAACTACAGATAGTTAAAACCCACATTTTCACTCCATTAAAGGTCAAGGCTAGAAATAGCTAGTCCTTTCTCAAGCTTGTATGGTTGATTACTTAATTGGCTTTGGGGTTTGAAAGAACCCAAGGCATAAACATTCTTATGGTTGAAAAACAAGAGAATGTGATTTATCCACTGCTATCTATGTTAATTTTGGGTCTAAAACATTGAAGAAATTTCTGATTTAATTGTGATCTCACCTATAAAATGCCCTTAGCCTATCACTTGTTATTGCTTCAATTGGAATTCCCCCCAATTAGTCTTAGTTTAGAATTAGATAGTTATTTTCCCTTAATTTCCCCCAAATTTTACTTTTCAAATTTTGAACAATTATGTTCTCTAGTTTGCATTAGTTTATAACTCTTCGATTATAGACTCAATTCTCTGTAGGATTCGATCACGACATCCGTCGGGATATTTGTTTTGATACAACGACCATTTACACTTCTTCATAAAAAGAAGAGTGTATTTTGGACGTTATTAGCTTGGTGATGTGTGGTATGTTTTCTTTGGGGCGTGAAGTCTTAGTAACCCCGGGTGCTTTGTATTCACGATTCACACAGTGATAGACAGAGTGATGACATTCTTAAGGGCAAGCTGTCATGGTCATTTTGGCTTGTAATTGTTAGTGTGAATGGTTGTAAGGTGAGATGAGACAAAAACCATTGCTTATTGACTAATGAGTATGGGTCTAATTGAATGAGGTACAACCCATCGGTGACACGTCGGGTATGTCCAGCGAAATGCCAGTGACACCAGGGGTATGAATGTGGGGTTACAAGGATCTGCCTCAAATCTGCATTTCATCAGTGCTTCCCAATTCTATAGCAGCGACTCACAGATGCGGTGCTGATGGTTACTGCCTATGCTCAGCTTACTATTTTATGACAACGGCTCATAAGCGGTCATTAGCTTTCAACTTGCGATTCGCCGATGTCCGTCGTTGTTACCAGGGATCACCATTTCTCTACTCCTACTTTGATATTATTAAGTTTTTCCTAATTTCTACATGTTCTCCTTTTAAGCTGTTGTATAATACTAACCTTAATATGCAGCATCATGTCCACTTCCAGGAGGAATAGCAAAAGGAAAGCATTAGTGACCAATGCCGCCAACAGGACCTACCTGATGATGAGGCCCAGCGTATTGCACATATTTTCTTTAGGTTGGCAAAAATGGAAGAGTATTATATGTCTTTCAGGGAAAAGAGATCTATCCATGCATAAACTCAATTTGAAGTGGAGTCCTTCAAAAAATTATTTCCCTGATATTTACTATTAGGTCGGCATGCAGGATTGTGGTCCATTCAATATATCCGTAGACCCATACTTCCCTGAGTTGGTGTGGGAGTTCTACGCATCATACAACATGAGGCAAATCATCTTAAGACACAAAGGCCGGGTGGATACAATGTTGTGCTTGCTGTTTGTATGGGTGCACGACCAAGAAGTGGACATCAACCCAGCGGCAATCAACTCTCTCTATTGGGTTAAGCCAATTCAACAAAATTCAGTTTTTAGATGGATGGTGGAAGATGCAGAAAATTTGTTTCAATGGGTAGCAAACATAATTGCAAGAGATCAACCTCAATGGGCTATCTCAAAAGGACTGATTCACCATCATGATCTAAAATTTGAGGCCCGTACAGCTAGTTTTGCACGACCCGAACATAGACCCAGATCGCATACGTGTCAAGGAGCCCCGAGAGACTCTAAGTCGACCCATGGCGTGAGCATACATCTAACTCAATCAATAAATCGGAATACTCAGTATAACGCCATAGCGGAAGCATAACCATGACATAACATAGAAAGAGTAACGTATTTCATACATGACAGCTGAAAACTACACATAGTCTGAAAGCCTCTAACATATCTATTGGTTTGATAGGAAAACACTCCCAACTAACCCGACAATTCTAGAACTGAACAATAAGAGATGACTAATAGTAAACTGGTCCTCGGAGAATAAAGACTCACCAATGAGCTAGATGCTAACTCCAAAATGGGCAAATGATGGTGTTGGGTCTGAAGATCGGAGCTTGTATCATGAAACGATACATCATAGAGTATGCGGTCAGTACGTGAAATGTACTGAGTATACAAGATAAGTAAAATGGAAATCTAAAATACATAAAAGTTCATAAGAGATCATAATATTAGGAAAACATGCTCATAACATAAATACCATAATGCAACATAAGGCTCAAGGTTTTCAAAACATTCGTAATCCCTTCATTATCATAGTCATAAGAGAAACTTTATAAATCATAAATTGAGCTAGAATAATATAAACATAACAATCCATAAAAATATGTGAAACAATGGGAGGACTCGTCATAACCGACACCATCATGGTAGAGCCTTACATGATGCCCCAACTATCTTGCTCAACTGGGCAGAGCCGCCCCTAGCTTGCCAGGCAAGGGACGTGCATTATGTGATATCACAAAAGAGGGGATCCATTAAAATTGTAATGTATCATCATGAACCTACGGTGGCACATAGTTATGAGACACCGGCATAGTCCTTTGAACACTGGGCAACTCGGTGCTAGACACTGCTTCCAAAAATATGCACATTAGGCTCCTACATAAATCATAAAAAATCATTCATGAGATTAATGGCCAAATAAACATTTACATCGTTGATGGCCACTTACATACATGTTTAGCCATGAATCAATGGCCCTTTAGTCAGCCAACATCAAAAATCAATCAATCGTGAAATTCATATCATAAATCGTAAATCATTCTTGAACATGTGGGCATTTCCCAACACTTTAACATTCTTGAAAATAATCAATTCACTTTAAAACATGATTATAAACAAGGTTAACTTGAAAACATGCTTTACATCATTAATACTTCATCATATACGAACATTCATCATAAATCTTAATTTTCATAGACTTCTCATAAATGGGCCTTTTAATTTAAAAAGCTTGGAACATGATTTTAATGAAAAATAATGTAAAACTTGCCCATAATACAAAATTCAATAATGGAAACTCATTTAGACCATACCCATGTAGAGAATTAGGAGTTTCATACATTGGGTTAAAACCCCGTGGATTCAATATAGGAATTTCATGATTTAGAGGGAGATTAGGAATGGGTGTGAAAGGATTCACCCATTCATAACCCTACATACCTGATTAAAGCTGGTTCGTATAGTTTTTTGATTTCCCAAGAGGAATTTTAGAAGAATTGGAAGGGCTTAAGCCTGATCTCCTCTCTAACTTTCTAACCTTGCATGCATGGGTTTAGAATAGGCTATAATGACTTAACCAGCCTTAATACACACTGAAAATGGATTAAAACAACGTAATATAGGAGTTTAGAGCTTAGGAATGAAAGGAATACCGTTAATAATTTTGCAGAAAATAATTGCTCGACAGTCTCCACAAGGGACCTAACAAGTCGTTTCCATCAGCCATGAGTCGTTACATCAATCGTTGGGTACACTGTTGAAATCTCACCTGGAACTCATGATGGGCTATCATACGAGTCATTGCTGCTGACCATGACTCATGGTCACCACTCATTATCTCCACTGCCTCAACCCCAGATCGTTATGTTTCTGATGACCATGACCCACCCAATGAATTGTAGGGCCTGACCACAACTTGTGGTCATGCCTGTGATGACCCCATCAACAATTCTTTCAACTCAAGCCCAGTACCACCCCACGAGTCACCTCATGACTCATGGTTTTCCCCACGCATCACAGAACCACTTGTTCTATGACCTGGTGCAGATTTTACAATTTTCTCCGTTTCAACTTCCAGGTCTAACCTTTGGCCTTTTGGGGTATAACATAGATTTGGGATGCTCTTGGATTTTCCCTTCAAGAATACAACACAGGTCCCCATTGAAGTTGCAATTCTTATCACCTGCATCATGGATCATACACATATCAATATTGGAGAAATCATAGCGGACCAATTCAAAAGAAAGGCTAGCCTTGTGAGTATGCTATGCCTACGTGTTTCATTCCCTCTCTTTCGGCCATTGGATAAAACTGTGAAGGCTGAGGGTGTGATTACATTGGACACAAAAAATGACAAAGATGCTTCAGCCTCAAAGCAGCCAAAAGGAATAGGGGCCAGGATTGACCTACCACCCTCCATGTTCTCTAGTACAACCACAGGATCTTCCCAAGCAACCGCATTCACTGCTTCTCCACCAATAGACCTGTTGAAAATAGCACAAATGGCCTAATTTCGTGAGAGATAGATAATAATGTTGGTCAAAGCAATACCTACAATGATTCAACAAGCATTCAGGAAAGCCATGCAACCTCCTAAGACAAGTTGAGATGCCTCTATTATAAAATTGATGTCTTATAAAATGATGTGATCACCTTGCAAGAGGATGTGGAAAGATACACAAATCCTCAACCCTCTAGCAATATGGACCCCCCTGACTCAGCATTCATGGAAACTCAACTCGAGGTGCCCAAAAGTCTGTCGGATAATTGGTGAGTGGGGTTTCACAGTTCACCGGAAATTAATTATGATGAAGAGATATCATAGCCGGCCCTCGCCCCATTAGATGCTCACTGTAAGGGAAGTAGATCTATTATGGACACCCAGTGAGGTAGATACCACTTCTTATCACGATCTTATAACCTTGTCGGATAATGGGTGGTTCCCGAACCAGGAAAACTATTAGAACTCCCACCCGATCCATTGATGTTGTCTGCATCAGAAAGTGCCTCTTGGACTTTTGATGAAGTGACATACTCATGGATCCTTTGTCCCAACCACTAGATCTTACAGCGAATCCTCTTTAAATATTTGTCTTCTCTCTGTACATTGGGGCAATGTGTTATTTTAAGTTAGGGGGAGTAAAGTGTGTATCTTATTTTGATGAATGTTGAGTTATGAAGCAAGTGTCATTAGTGCTATTGCATGGGACCTTGTTCTTAGTGCCTAAATTTGTGAAGCATGTTTTATTTTATTTGCTTTTGTAAAAAGTAGATAGTAATCAAACTCCAAGGGTTTTTTCATACCACGGTTCTTTCTCTAGGAGCAGTTTTCTCTTTCTTTTCCTTTTTGATTGTCGAACTAGGTGGACATTTCCCAATGATAGAGTTTGAGGAAACTTTATTAAGGGAATATGTCATGTCTTTCTTTGAGTCTTTTGTGGAATTTGTTTGAGAGGTACCACCAAATATTTTGGATGTGGCATGAAAAAATAAAAAAATTGGGCATTTTGAAATTGAAAATGTAGCACTCTCTTGTCATACATTGTAGATTCCCTATTTGTCTTGTGAATTTGCATGTTCTCATGTTTTGAATCTAAATCTCTTGATGGTAATGACTTGTGTGGACGCTTTGGGTGTGAGTCCTAGTGTGGTAAGGATATTTGTGAATCTCATGCATATCTTCTTTTCTAGAACTTTCTCTAAGTGTGAATAAAGGCGAAACCGTAGATGAAGCTGCACTTATAACATGATTTTAGGCCTTAATTTGACTAGTCACTCTACCTAAAGTGGCCTCAAGAAATGTCTTCCCTTGCTAGCCAATGTTGTGTCTTTTGGATTGTGTATTCTTGGAAACTACATTTCAAGACAATGTTCCCGTTTTGATCTCCTCTTATTGGAACCAATCCTCCGTAATTTCTACTGATAATCAAATGACATTAATGGGAGTTGAAATCCCAAATACATAGGGAGAGATAAAGAAATCAGTGAGAAAGAGGCAAAGATCCTAAGTTTGGCGGTTTTCAAGAAAGGGAAAATATGAGAAACCTAAATTTTAGGTAGCACCAAAATGTATAAAAAAGAATGAAATGATGAGTTGAGAAACCTCAAGGTACCAAAAGAGAAAAGAAAAGTGAAATGGTGTTATCTCTTTCTTAGAAAAGGCTCAATATGATAGCCAAAGGAGCTACAAGGAAGGCCTTTGAGAAATAGAAAATGAAAATTGTTGCAAAAGGAGGAATAAGGTGGACTGATATAAAAAGTGGATGGGAAGGGCTAAAGCATTCACGTAAAGGCATTAGGGAGGTTCTAGTCACTAGAGCCAAACAATTGTCCTACCATTACCCATAGCCTTCATAATGACCCGCAAGTCCTAATTGATTTTGAGTGTAGTCGCTCTACATTATTGGCGAGTTACACAAAGGGAAACCATATGGGTCAAGTTGTGTGCATGAAGATTTCTTTTGGGAGAGTGAGTGGAATCATCCTTTTTATAATCCCTTATGTGTGCATTGATTCATGATAAATAAAAGGGATTCTCTCTCTTAAAATGAGTGGCATCATCCCCTTTTGAGGGCACACTTGCATTGAAGTAAAGGTGTGATTGAGGCATGAGTAGTGTAAGCTCTAAGGGAAACTTGGAATGTGTAGTGATTAAGAATTGAGATGCTATGTGTGTTTGATTGGATAAGCTATGCCCTTGTTTGGCAAAATGGAAGTATTTTTGAATAATGCCTTTGAATTGTGGTTGCTTCTTGAAACTTTTCCATGTTTTTAGGGGGAATTTGCTTCTTTTTTTCTGTGAGTTGGTGAATGTTTTTGGGTTGTCATAGGTTAAGTGGTTAATGAAGCGTAAACTTTTGTGGAGTCGCTGGTCATTGCTTTTGCTCAATTGATAATAAGTGCATTACTTGAGGACAAGCAATGGTTCAAGTTTGGTGGTTGGATGAGTTGGTAATTTACCAACTCATTAGGCTCTTAAGCATGAGCTTTAGCTTAGTTTTTAAGTCATTTAGGTGAATTTTATGCCCTTTTGCGTTTTTATATGCAGGTATCTGAGTTCAAAAGAAAGAGCATGAATTGGAGTAAAAAGGATGAATTCTGGTGAAAATCGGTGCTCCACCAGAGAACACAGGAGAAACTGTAATACCTCGAAAGTGTCTAAGAGTAGACCTGGGAGTTAAAAGTTGAAAACTACTGAAAATGGGAAAAAATATTGCAGAATTGGTAACCCTATGGATCGTTGGTCCAACCAACGATCCGTAGGGACGAGTCGTGCAAAGCATCTGGTCTGGGGATAATGCAAGCAATGACCGATGTGATGACTTGTTATGGGAAATAATGAGTCATTGTTTTTAGTCGTGGTGGGAGATGAACTTTAGCATTTGGGAAGTAACGGGTCATCCCACGACCTGTCATGAGTTACCACGGATCGTGGTTAGCAGTCATCATTTGAGTGGTGAAATTTCCAGTGGGTTCAACGGAAGGAAACCATGAGTCATTTGTGGATGTAACGAGTTGTGGTGAGGTTCTTTGTAGGATGAGGTGCCATGTCTGCAAGAGGAAACAACGATCGACAAAATGATCCCTTGTATGGTATGAGAACCATCATTTTATGTTGTGGGTTGAGCTGAGACCTAAGCCTGGATAGTGTACATCACGAATCCTCACCATGGGTCGTGGTATCCTCCAATGACCCGTTGGAGCACCCATTGGTTCATGGAGTGAAGAATTTTTTGTGTAACTGTTAAGGCCATTTTCATCATTCCTACATCTGAGGGCCCTATACTACATCGTTTAAGGCTCGTAATGGTGGGTTTTAAGAGGGGAAAACCTATTATAAGTCATTCCTTTCATGAATGCAAACTTAGAGAATTAAGGGAGGTGATCTAGAGCAAGCTTTAAAGGTTTTCATTCAAATTCTTCTTGGGCAATCAGAGAAGTATTAGAATCAAGCCCTTCCAGGTATGTAGGGTTGTGAGTGGGTGTTTGCTTCCACACCCATGCCCAATTTCTCTCTAAGTTATGAGAATTTCCTATGATCAAGTTATAGGGTTTTCATCCAAATGAATGAATCTTCTATTTCATTACATGGGTATGATTAAATAGTGTTTTCATTATTGAATTACGAAGCATGGGAAGATTTTAAGTTGTTTTCAATCAAAATCATGTTTCTAATTTTATGAAATTAAAGACCCATTGTTAAGAAGTTCATAAAAGAAGAGATTTGTGATGAATGTATGATGATGATGAGATATGATGATGAAAAGCATGTTTCAAAGCTACCTATGATTATGATATTGTTTTCAAAAAGATTTGAGTAGTTCCAAACATGACAAAGTGTTGGACAAGTCCCTTATGTCAAGTATGTATGATGCATTTGTCTCTAAAGTAAGCTTACCACATGGTTTTGGAGCAAGGACTCCCAATTATCTTTAAACTTGTGGTATGTTTTGAACTAAAGCTTCTCATACGTTTGATTTCATAATTGAGATGTATTTCATTATTGAGTTTTGTCAATAGACAATGTTGAGCTTCGTTATAAAATGATTTAGAGCATATGCATGTTTTTAGGAGAAGAGTCTAGCACCAAGCGAGCTAAGGGTCGATCACCCTGTGCCTTAGAACTACGCGTCAATGTAGGTTTACAGTATTATGTATATATTATTGGGACCTCCCTTGCAAGCTATCTCCGACCCTAATGGCCCATGAGCTTGATGTCGATATCATGGTATCATCCTTAGCCATGGCAAGGCTTTAGGCGGCTCTACCCACTTTAGTGTGATAGTTGGGATCACGTAAGCTCTATCATGGTATGCTGGTTAAGTGACAATTCTCCCAGTGTTCCATATGATTCAGTCATCCATAGTCATTACTCATGATTATTATATACACATGCATGTCCTAAAAGCAAGGTTTTGACTCAATGTCCAGCTTTTCTATAAATGTCATATTTCAGCTTTGAGTCAGTTGATGTTATAAAGTTATGTATTGTCATATTATAAAAACATCATCATTTCAGAAGGATGCATGCAATCCCTCCCCTCAGATTCTTAAAGCTTATGATATGTTATGACATGTTTTAAATGATTTCCTTTACTAAAGAGTTTTTTACTTATCTTGTATACTCAGTAATTCCACGTACTGACCGCATACTTTCTATGTTGTATTGTTTCATGATATAGGACCCGACTCTCAAGTTCAGACCCGCTCTTAGTCATCTTATCAGAGTTAGCGCTTGATTGTTGGTGAATCCTCATATTTCGAGGCCTAGACTTTTAGATTTTCTTATGTATTTTAGTTTCTGTATTGTTGAGTTAGTTGGGGTCTTGTCCCATCAACTCGTCATGTTTAGAGGCTTTTCAAAATTATATATGTATTCAGCTTTGGATGATTTATTCTGATGTTTTGGTTGAGTTAGACTTCCGATAAGTTTATTATGTTGATTCTTCTTGTTGTTGATTGAGTTAGATGTAAGCTTATTCCATGGGTCGACTTGGGGTCTCTCGGGGTCCCTTGTCCCATGTCGTGATCCGGGCCTCTGTTCGGGTCATGACAAACTTGGTTTCATAGCAATAGGTTTGGAGTGTCCTAGGGTGTCTGAAAGCCGCGTTAAGTAGAATCTTTTCCATGGGTGTGAAGCGCGCCACACTTATGAAGAAGAGGCTACTAGAAATTTCTTTCATGATCTACGTCGTGCGATGAAAAGTCTTTCTATCCTTCTAATTCATGCTACTCGCGATTGCAGAATCATGGCTCCTCAAAGAGTGAATGATTAGGAGGAATGGACATGGTGAAGGCCACGAGGAATGCAATGGTCATGGGCATCAGCAAGCCCCACCAGTTCAGGTGCCCCAAGCACCGGAGCCAACTGCTCATGTTGAGTTCCAGGACGCTATTCAGATGCTTGCGCAGGCCTTGACCACTCAGGTCAATCAGCAGTCCATTGCGCATGTACCGCAAAATGGCAACATAGCGGCAACTCAAGTCAAAGACTTATTGAGGATGAACCCGCCAAAGTTGCTTGGGTCCAAGGTAGATGAGAACCCATATGAGTTCATAGACGAGATTGTCAAGATCACCGAAGTCATGGGGGTGAATGTGGTTGAGTGCACTGTGTTGGCCTCTTCTTAGTTAAAAGGAGTTGTACATATCTAGTTTCAATAATGGAAGGATAGCAGGGTCACAAGAGTAGGTCCGGTCACTTGGGAAGAGTTTCAGGTTGAATTCCTATGTCGGTTCTTCCCTCGAGAGATGAGGGAGATAAAGGCAGATGAGTTCGTAAATTTTAAGCAAGGGAGACTGATAGTGCAAGAGTATTCCCTTGAGTTCACTCACCTATCAAAATATGCCCTTGAGTTAGTGGCTGACCAGAGGATGCAGGTGAGCAAATTTTTGCATGGGATAGAAGGCTATTTGGACAAGGAATGCAGGATTGCTATTCTCCATCAGGACATGGACTTCCCTCAGATGGTGTTGTACGCCCAGCAGATAGAAGCGGTATATTCGAAAGAGACAGAGGCATGAAGGGCTAGGACCGATCACCATAGATTTTCCCAGCTGAGGCCAAGAGGTGGGCACCATTAGCAGACCCACCAGAGATCATCCACCCCAACTTCTTCAGCATTGAGTGTGCCATCCCGGCCTAGACATGATCAGAAAGGGCGAGCATCAGGCTCGAGCGGTCATAGTAGAAGATCCGCAAATTCTAGCATCCCATCTTGTCGCAGAGTGGTCGGGGGTACTCAGGCCAGTGCTTGGCAGGTTCAAGAGCTTGTTTCAGGTATGGACAACCTGGACACATGCTCAAGATTGTGTCTAGCAGTGAGACGAGATCAGGTTGGGGGTCGTGGCCTAGCTTCTAGTTCAGCAGCCTCTCCCGCACGCACAGAACATCAAGGGGCATCTACTAGCACAACTGGCGGTTAACGCCAGAACAGATTCTATGCTTTAGCATCCCATCAAGAGCAGGAGGTCTCTCTGGATGTGGTCACTGGTATGTTATGAGTCTTCCATGTTGATGTTTATGCTTTATTAGATCTAGGGGCTACCTTGTCTTTTGTGACGCCTTATGTTACCAGTAGCTTAAGAGTCAGTCCCGAAGTCTTGTGAGAACCCTTTTTATTTTCTACTCCAATAGGTGACTCAGTTATATCTTGATGGGTGTATAGAGGTTTCCGAGTCTAAGCCCTTCAGAAGGTCACCTCAGCATCTGATAGAGTTATCCATGAACGATTTCGATGTTATTCTCGGCATGGATTGGTTATTTTAATGCTATGCTTTAGTTAATTGTAGAATCTGGGTAGTAGAGTTCAGATTTCCAGGTGAACCAGTCTTAGAATTGAGGGATAGTTCAGTTATGCTTGTAGGTCGTTTCATTTCCTACCTTAAGGGCAGGATGATGATTTCAAAGGATTGCTTGTACCATCTAGTTAGGGTAAAGGATGTCGAGTCTAAGACACCGACTATCCAGTCAGTTCCAGTAGTACGTGAGTATCCAGAGGTCTTTCCTGATGATTTGCCAGGTGTTCCTCCCAAGCGGGAGATTGATTTTTGTATTAGCCTTCTTCCTAACATGTAGCCTATATCGATTCCTCCCTACAGAATGGCTCCAACCGAGCTAAAAAGTTGAAAGAGTAGTTGAAGGACTTGTTAGATAAGGGTTTCATTAGACCGAGCAAGTCTCCATGGGGTGCACTAGTTCTCTTTGTTCCAAAGAAGGATATTTCTCTTTGCATGTGTATTGACTATTGACATTTGAACAAATTCACCATCAAGAATAGGTATCCTTTACCCAGGATTGATGTTTTATTTGACCAGCTTCAGGGTGCTAACTGTTTCTCAAAGATAGATCTTAGGTCCGGGTATCATCAGCTCAAATTTTGGGAGAGTAATATCCGGAAGATAGCCTTGAGGACGTGGTATGGTCATTATGAGTTTGTAGTTATCTCTTTTAGACTAATGAATGCTCCTGAAGCTTTCATGGACTTGATGAATAGGGTGTTCAAGTAATAACTGGACATGTTCGTGATCGTGTTCATTGATGACATTCTTATATACTCTCGAAGCAAGGAGAAGCACGCTGCTCATTTGAGAGTAGTGCTTTAGACACTCAAGGTTCGCCAATTGTATGCCAAGTTAAGCAAGTGTGAGTTTTAGTTGGATTCCATAGAATTTTTTGGCCGTGTGGTATCGAGTGAGGGCATAAAGGTAGATTCTAAAAAAATTGAGGTGGTGAAATACTGGCCTAGACCGGTGAATCCTTCATATATTCATAGTTTTGTGGGTTTAGCTAGCTACTATCTGAGGTTTGTTGAGGGTTTCTCATCCATTTCAGCAACCTTCACCAAATTGACTTAGAAGAAGGTAAAGTTTCAATGGTCAGAGGCTTGTGAGAACAACTTCCAAGAGTTGAAGACTTGACTCACTTCAGCACCAGTGTTAACCCTACCCGAGGTTACCGATGGATTCACGGTGTATTGTGATGCTTCGAGGATCGGACTTGGGTGTATGTTGATGCAGCATGGGAAGGTTATAGCATATGCCTCTAGAGAGCTGAAAGTTCATAAGAAGAATTACCCAATCCATGATCTTGAATTTGTAGTGGTATTCGCCTTGATGACATGGTGACATTATTTGTATGGGGCCCACATGGATGTATTCACGGACCACAAGAGCTTGCAATATGTGTTCACGCAGAAAGATATCAATCTTCGGTAAAGGAGGTGGTTGGAGCTACTTAAGGACTATGATATGAGCATCCTTTACCACCCAGGTAAGGCCAATGTGGTAGCGGACGCACATAGTAGACTCTTTATGGAGTGTGTGTCTCATGTGGATGAAGGGAAAAAAGAGCTTGTGAAGGAGGTACATCGACTCACAAGGTTGGGAGTTAGGTTGGTTGACTCGACCGATGGCGGTGTTGTTGTTCAAAATGAATCAGAATAGTCTTTGGTGACTGATGTGAAAGCTAGAAAAGATGAGGATCCGATATTGGTAAAGTTGAAAGAAGCCATTCAGAATTAGAATATAGACGTCTTCTCCAAAGTGAGAGATGGTGTGTTTGGGTACTAGGGTCGCTTATGTGTTCCGGACATAGATAATTTGAGGAGATGGATTTTGCAAGAGGCTCATGGATCCAGGTATTCTATCCATCCGGGTGCCACCAAGATTTACCACGACTTGCGGGAAATCTATTGGTGGAATCACATGAAGAGGGATATTGTAGAATTCGTAGCCAAGTGCCCGAACTGCCAGCAAGTAAAGGTAGAGCATCAGAAATTGGGAGGTGTACTTCAGGACATCACCATTCCTACTTGGAAGTTGGAAGAAATTAACATGGACTTCATAATAGATTTGCCCCGCACTCATAGATGGTATGAATCCATTTGGGTTGTGGATAATAGGTTGACCAAGGCTGCTCATTTTCTACCGGTCAAAACTATCGATTTATCGGAGGATTATGCCAAATTATACATTCAGGAGTTGGTTCGATTGCATGGAGTCCCCTTGTCTATCATTTCAGATCGAGGTACTCAATTTACCTCTTAGTTTTGGCGGTCTTTTCAAAAAGGGCTTGGTACTCGGGTTAAACTTAGCACAGCATTTCATCAACAAATGGATGGTCAAGCGGAGTAGACAATTCAAACTCCCGAAGACATGTTAAGAGCTTGCGTGATGGACTTTAAAGGTAGTTGGGACGATCACTTTCCCCTGATCGAGTTCGCTTACAATAACAACTATCACTCCAGTATCCAAGAGGCATCATTCGAGGCTCTCTATGGGCGGAGATGTAGATCGCCCATTGGATGGTTTGAGGTTGGTAAGGCAGCTATGTGATCTTTGGCGGATTTAAATGACCAAACTCCGTAGTCTCAACCATACGGGAGCCTAGTTGAGGATAATATTGATGTATTCGTGCATGTATTGGGTTAATTATGTTTTTGAACTAATAAGTGCGATGTTACTCTTTGCAGGTGGATAAGACAATAAATTCAGTGTGATGTGGCGAATGGAAATTTCGGAGAGCTTAAAAACTAATTTGGAAATTCACTTCCATGTCATGTTAAGGATTGATCGCGTTGAAAAATGTGCCACAATGCCTGGGTAGAAGAAGAAATTGATTAAATTTAGAAGGCATGAAATAGTGAGGGTCCGCGACAGGTTCGTGTCACGAAGGAGATATGCTGCGTTGGCCATGACACGGAGCTTAATGTTTTAGAAATTACCGAATTCCAGCGAATGTCCACGACAGGTTCATGTCACGGAGGAAAATTAGTGCGTACAGCTCTATGACACGGAGCAATGGCTTCAAGTTTTTCTCCACTTCCAGTGCACCTCCATGACAGCTCCATGTCATGGAGCTATTTCTCCACTATGAGCTCCGTGCCATGGATCTAGTTTGTCACCATGATTTTTTTCACCTGTATAAATAGAACACTTAGATTTTTATTTTTCATTATCTGAAATATTAGCAAGAACGTGGGAACCGACAGTGGAGCTGAACAAAATTCTAGGGTTCTTTCTCTTCTCTTTTCTTCTAAATTCCAATTGTTCTCGTGTTAGAAACTTGTTTGGAGATATTTAATAAACAAATGAGTGGCTAAATTACTTCATTCTGAGGTTAAGGTTATTTTCATGATTGTATAATTTCATATTATTTTCAGCTTAATTTTCTTCTATCATGTATAGTTGTTCTCTATTCTTGATTTGTGGTATTTTAGTTTTTGTCCTACATTAAGATCAATTTATAATCTTAATTTGACTCTGAAAGGAGAATTATTAGGGTAGAATGAGGAACAGGGGAATATGTTCTTATCATTGCTGTAAATTGAAGGTAAGATTCACATGCAGGATAGAAATATACCTGAAACGCCATATTCGGTTAACAACGGGAACGAATTAGACTAGACCTAAGATGAGTTATTGCATCACAAATTGATATGCATAGTTGCAAGGTTCATAATTAGACAATCGGCTAGAGTTTCAAAAGACCATAGTTAGAACTTAAGTTTTCCCAACCATCATCCCGATAGAGAAGGCAGCTGAAGAAAAATATAATTTATACATGACTGCATTCCATTCCTTAACCTTAGACTATTCTTGCTATTGTTTTAATCAATTTTCTTAGCTTCATTTGGTATTACTTCTTATATTACCATTTATCAAACTCTTAATTCATTGTGTTACTTACACACTCGCGTAGAATAATTGTGAATACTAAAATAGGAAAAATCTCTTGAAAGAGCCACTATATTACTTGTACGATCATGTGCACTTGCGTGTGTTTGGGAGGTACAAGTTTTTTGCACTGTTGGTGGGGACTGGCAACGTTAGTGAAATTTTTGAGTTTTAGTTTTGCAAGTTTTTGTGCAAGTGTTGACAACTTGATCTTAGCTGCTACACTTAGAGGTACAGGGAAATTTCTGAACGCTGGCAAGAAATAAAGAATTGGTGGATCCATTCTTGGAGCCAGAAAGACAGTTTCATTTGCAAAGGAGAGAAGCTCTCGAAAGGAAGTTGCAGTTCCTACAGAGGGAAATTTCAAAACAACAACAGCATCCACCAGTTGGGCAGACAAAGTTATTGCCTGAAGTAATTGCAGCAAAACCAGTACGCAATGTGGAAATCCCACACGTGAACAATGTTACCTCGAGCATCCGCAGGCCAAAGCCAGGCAGTAGATTTGAGCTGAAACAGAACATGTTGCAGCTTTTGCATACTAGTGGACAATTCACAGGTCTCCACCATGAAGACCCGCAGCAGCACCTACAAAATTTTCTGGAGATCAGTGATACATACATACCCATAGAGGTATCATCAGATTATGTAAGGCTTACATTTTTCCTGTTTTCCTTGCTGGGGTAAGCGAAGAGGTGGCTGAAAGCTGAACCTTCTAACTATATTACCACATGGGATGATCTAGCAAAGAAATTCTTGATTAGGTTCTTTCCTTTCGGGAAGACAGCAAGGCTTAGAAGTCACATTCTATGTTTCAAACAGAGAGATGGTGAGAACCTGCACCAAGCTTGGGAGAGGTTCAAGTCTATATTGAGAGATTGTCCTCATCATCACTAGTCAAATAATGTGTTGGTGCATACTTTTAAAGAAGGCTTGGAGCCTCACACCAAAATCCTGTTAGACTCTGCAGCTGGTGGACAAGCTTTGGAAAAGACTTATGAGGAGCTGTATACACTGCTGAACCAGATTTCGCAAGGCAACCCAAAATTGAATGCTAACACAAAGAGATAGGTGTCTTGGAGGTAGACGGACTCACAACTATTGCTAAATAGATAGCTGCATTACAGAATCAGATGAACACTTATTTCAGTAACATGAGCTTGTGGCAGTCACAAGCTCCAATCAATGTAGTCCAGCAAGTGTGGAATGAAGTTTGTGGTAGCACTAAGCACTTAGTTGATACATGTGGTGCAAACCAAGACTCAATTTACTTTGTCGGGAATGCACAGAGGAGCAATAATCAGCAGTGTGGAAACAATTACAACCCCAACTGGAGGAGCCATCCAAATTTTTCATGGGGCAGTAATAGTCACCAAGGGCAAAGCTCGAATCAGGGTCTGCACAGAAACCTAAGGGCACATCAGAATTTCAAGCCTCAATTCAGAGGGAATAATACGCCTACTTAGTCCATCAACATTGAGGATATGTTGAAGACCATTATAGCCAAACAAGCTCAGATGGCCGCTGACCAAGTAAAATTGACAGCTGACATGTCAAATCAACAGTTGGCTATAAAGGCTTTGGAGATTTAGCTGGGACAGCTAGCTGGGGCACAGAATACTCCACCCCTGGGCGGGTTTCCATGTGACACAGACACTAACCCTAAGCAGGAAAATGCTTTCACCACCAGGAGTGGAAAACAACTAAAGGAGTTGGTGCTAGAAAAGCTAGCACAAAAAGCTGAAATAGTAGAGGAGGCCGAGGACAATGATAAAGAAGTGGGGAATTGAAATTCAACAGGAGCTATATAGTCACCACCGACCACCCCTCTTCCCACAGAGACTGAGGAAGCATAAGGAAGAAGCATTCTTCCAAATATTTATGGAAGTATTGAAGCAGGTAAACATTAATCTTCCATTGGTGGATGTTTTGCTGGGTATTCCTAAGTATGCCAAGTACATAAAGGATATTGTGGCGAACAAGAGAAGACTGACGGAGTATGCTATAGTTGCACTTTCTGAGGAGTGCACTTCTCGGATACAGAATAGATTGCCTACAAAGCTCAAAGATCCGGGAAGTTTCACTATTCAGATCACCATTGGGCAATCAATTAGAGCCCGTGTTTTATGTGATCTTGGGGCGGGCATTAGTTTGATTCCCATATCTATATTCAAGAAGTTGGGTCTGGGTAGTCCAAGACCCACCATTGTGATTTTGCAGCTAGTTGATCGCTCGTTGGAGTGGCCAGATGGAATTGTGGAAGATGTGCTAGTGCAAGTGGGCTCCCTTATTTTTACGGTGGATTTCATAATCTTTGACTTTGAGCCAGAATCAGAAGTCCCATTTATTTTGGGACGTCCCTTTTTGGCAATCAGACGAGCCTTAATAGATGTAGCTACATGGCATCTAACTATGAGAGCCCATGACAAGGTGGAAGTATTTGATGTCTACAAAGCCATGAAGCTACCTTGTATTTATGAAGAGCTGTCATCCATTACTGTTATTGACCAAGAGTAAGCACTTCAGCTAATTAGCCCAAATGATCCTTTAGAAAGAGCGTTGGTGGGACATGATCAGTTCGAGGATGTTGCAACTTATTAAATGATGAAAGCTTTGGATGAGACCAAAATGTTCTTTTGAAAATAGGAGTCGAATCCCTACAGAGGTCCTTAGAGCCTTCACCCAAGCCATCACTCGAGGAGGCCCCCAAACTGGAGCTGAAAGCATTGCCTCCACACCTTCAGTATTTATTCTTGGGAGAAGATGATATATTGCCAGTCATTATTTCTTCAGGACTAACAAATTCACATATTCAAGAAGCATTAGTGGTTCTGAAAAAGGCGAAAGAGAGCCATAGGATGGCAAATGTCAGATATTCGTGGAATTAGTGCGGCCTTATGCATGCACAAGATATTAATGGAGGAAGGATCCAAGCTGATTGTACAACATCGAAGGAGGTTGAACCCAGTGATGAAAGATGTAGTGAGGAAGGAGGTAATTAAGTGGCTAGATGCAGGAGTGGTATACCCGATCTCTGACAGTGCGTGGGTTAGCCCAATTCAGTGTGTCCCAAAGAAAGGGGGCATGACAGTTGTCATTAATGAGAAGAATGAGTTGATTCGTACTTGCACGGTCACAGATTGGAGGATTTGCATGGATTACAGAAAATTAAATGAGGCCACTAGGAAAGATCACTATCCCATTCCATTTATCGATCAGATGTCTGATAGACTTGTAGGCCAAGAGTAATACTACTTTCTGGATGTCTATTATGGCTATAATCAAATAGCTATAGACCCAAAAGATCAGGAGAAGACCACATTCACCTGTCTGTATGGGACATATGCCTTCAAGCGTATGCCATTTGGGCTATGAAATGCACCAGCCACCTTCCGACAATGCATGATGGCTATATTTCATGACATGGTTGAAGACTATGTAGAGGTATTTATGAATGATTTCTCTGTTTTTGGTAACTAGTTTGTGGTATATTTGCAGAATTTGGACAGGGTCCTGACTAGGTGTGAAGATATAAACCTGGTGCTGAATTGGGAGAAGTGTCACTTTCTAGTCAAGGAAGGTATTGTCCTTGGCCACAAAGAGTCACAAAGTGGATTGGAGGTTGACTTTGCCAAGGTAGAGGTGATTGAGAAGTTGCCAGCACCAGTGTCTGTAAAAGGTGCTCACAGTTTCTTAGCTCATGCTAGGTTCTATAGATGGTTTATTCAAGATTTCTCAAAGATCTCCAGACTGATGTGCTGATTGCTGGAAAAAGATGTGAAGTTTGAGTTTAGGGCAGAATGTGTTAGTAATTTCGAGGAGCTAAAGAAGAAGTTGGTGGAATCTCCTATTTTCATTGCTCCTTATTAGGAACGCCCATTTGCGCTAATGTGTGACGCTAGTGATGTGGCTTGGGTGTAGTACTAGAGCATAGGAGAGAAATTTTTTTTACTCCATATACTATACAAGCAAAACGTTGGATGCTGCTCAGGCTAATTATGCTGTCACAAAAAAGTAGATGCTGGCACTTGTGTATGCATTCGACAAATTCAAGTCCTATCTAGTTGGGACAAAAGTGGTGGTGAACACGGATCATGTGGCGATCTGATACTTATTCAACAAGAAGGATGCTAAACCCAGGTTGATTCGGTGGATATTGTTGCTGCAGGAGTTTTAGGATTTCGATTTGGAAATTTGAGACATGAAGGGGAGTGCAAAGCGGGTAGTATATCATTTGTCGCAGCTATAGGACAAGTCACATGTGAGTGATGTTGGGCGAATCTGAGAGGAGTTCCCTAATGAGCAAATTTTGGCACTCAGCGTGGCAGAACTTCCTTGGTATGTAGAGATAGTGAACCTAATAGTAAGTGGAATGTACCCACCAGAGGCAACCTCTCAACAAAGGAAGAAACTGAAGCATGATTCTTGGTTCTATATGTGGGATGAACCATATCTATTCAAGAAAGGGGCAGACCAAGTGATGAGACGGAGAATCAGGTAACATAGGTGTTGAGAAGCTATCAATCCTCGCCGTATGGAGGTCATCATGGAGGAGAGTGTACTTCTCATAAAGTGCTCCTGTCAGGTTTCTTTTGGCCAACTTTATTCAAGGATGCAACATCATATGTTAAGTCTTGTGATCAATGCCAGAGAACGGTTACAATCAGTAGAAAACATGAGATGCCATTGCACAACATCTTGGAAGTCGAGTATTCAACATGTGGGGGATAAATTTCATGGGACCATTTGCACCATCATTCGCCAATCAATATATTTTGGTTGCGGTGGATTATATTTCCAAATGGGTTGAGGCCGCAGCTTTTCCCACTAATGATGCCAAGGTAGTGGCCAAGTTATTGAAGAAGCAGATTTTTGCTAGGTTTGGAACCCCACGAGCTATTATTAGCGACGGAGGTTCGCACTTTGTTAACAACTAGTTCCGAAACCTATTGGCCAAATATGGAGTTCGACATAAAGTGGATACAACATATCACCCTCAAACTAGTAGGTAGGTCGAAGTATCGAACAGGGAAGTCAAGCAGATTCTACAGAAAACTATGAATGCTCAATGTAAGGATTAGGCGAGCAAGATGATGCTTTGTGGTCATATAGGACTGCCTATAAGATGCCAATTGGGACTTCACCTTATCGGTTAGTTTATGGGAAATCCTGTCACTTGCCTGTGGAGCTTGAACATCAAGCATATTAGGTTATGAGGACGCTGAACATGGATCCTGAGTTAGCTGGGAAAAAGCGGTTGTTGCAATTGCATGAGCTGGATGAGTTTTGATGGCATGCAGATGAGAGTGCTAAGCTATTCAAAGAGAAGACCAAGAGGTGGCATGAAAAGCATATAGTGCCTCAAATCTTCGAGCCTGGACAGATGGTGTTACTATTCAACTCCCGGTTGAAGTTATTTCCAGGGAAGATGAGGTATAAGTTGTCTGGACCATTTGAGGTTGCTAGGATGACCCCGTACGGGGCAGTTGAATTGTGGCAAGAAGATAAAAGTGCCATATTTTTTGCAAATGGTCAAAGGTGTAAGCATTACTGGGGTGGGGGCATTAATTGAGAGTAGACATCCATCACCTTATCTGAGGAATGAATGTGAACTGGGTCGCGCCGTGACGGTAAATCAGGCGCTGCACGGGAGGCAACCCCTGAGTTTAATGTAATAGTTAGGATTTACTTTTAAAAAAAAAAAGTCGTTCCACGACTAAAACTATGGCGTTGGGTGGGAGGCAACCCACTATTTGCTAACTCCTTGGTGTTTTTGGGTGATTTGCAGGATGCTATAGAGCAAAAAAGAAAATGAGTTAGGAGTCGAACACATTACAGGAGTAAAAATTAAGGCCAAAAGTGCAAAGGTAAGTGAAAAGGAAAATTAGGCTCAAACAATAAGCCTGCACGATAGCTCCTTGTCAAGGAGCTTGATCTCTGATCGTGGGCAAAATAGCATGCCCAAGTGATACTTTATAACTTAGTTTTGCCTTGTTTATGTATTTAATTATGTACATTTTCATGACTTTTTATATAAATGAGAAGAAATATTAACCAACATGATTAGTCTTTGTTTTTGAAGGAAACAATGCATTGGAGGACCCAATCTATAATTTGGTGAAGTGGAGGAATGATATCGGGAGCGAAACACAAAAGTTGGAATAAATTGGTCGATTTCCAGAGGGCTTCCGTGATACCTCCGTGTCACGGAGGTAGTGCTCCGCGATACACTCCGTGACACGGAGGCAGTGCTCCGCGATACACTTCGTGTCACGGACCAGTGCTCCGTGATACACTCCATGCCACGGAACCATTACACGACAGACATAATTTTGTAGAATTCTCATCTACTATAAATAGGTCCCTTAGCTCCTAAAAACGAGAAAAAGAAAAGTCACGATCTTATTCTGAAAAACCACCTAGGAGTGAAGGGAGAAGTGGGAGAACTCACCTAGGGTTCATCAATTTCATCTTCTCTTCTACCAATTCTTGTAAGTACGTTACTTTAACAATGTTTTCTTGTAATTTTACGAACTTGAGTAGCTAGAACCCTTCCTCTAGGGTTAAAGCCATGAGTTATGATTGTGTTTTTACGAATTTATTTTGGAATTGATTTATTGATTGTTGTTTTGTCTTTCATTCTTAATTATGGTTGTTTTTATGATTTATCACCATGAAAACAAGTGGGTTAAGCTTAGGTACATGCTTGAGAAAGATAACCTAGGCAAGAACAAGAGAATGTAGGGAGCAAGATTGTATCTCACGATATGATTTGTGTTAGGATAGAAATATACCTAATACCTTGCTTGGTTGATAAAATGGGATGAGCTAGACACCAACTTAGAATTATCACATCACCACTCAAAGAAGTAGTTGTGAGGCTAAGTTGAGTTAAATGATTAGAGGTACGAAAGTCTCTAATGAAGAGCATAAACCCCATAAACCACATCCATGTCGTGTTTAGAGGCTCGAAAGACCATGAACATGCAATTCTAATTATGTGAGACGACAACTGATAGTTTCATACTTAAGCCATTGCAAATCGTAGTATCGCATGATTATCCGGCTTTATCTCTAGTTGCTCCTTGAATTAATTCAGAGTATTTCATTGACCGCCCCTAGACTTAATTAACTCTATCGGAAACTTCTATAATCAACACTTGTGGCATTTAATATCACACTTGAACTTAATAGTTAGCTGAATTGGTCTAGTCCCTGTAAGTTCGACATCCGGCTCTTCAAAAGGGCCACTATATTACTTGCACGACCCGTACACTTGCGGGCCCATCAAGTCTTTGGCGCCATTGCCGGGGACTCGGCGAAGTTCAGTGAATTTTTCAGTTTTTGTGTGATTTTTAAATTCCTTAAGTGTTGAATTTTTTTTTCTTTATTAGTTTTAGATTTATTTTAAATCTTTATTTTTAATCTTATACCCTTCTTAACATGACATCATGGAATATAAATGAGTTAAATGGTGGATACTCTTATTTTGATACGTCTTGTCTGAATTGCGGAGGAACCCACTTATGGCAACATTGTAATACTTGTAATATATACTGTGGTCAAAATGGCCATTAAAATTGTTGGCCAAATGCATACACTTGCAATATAAGTGGAGGTCAAGATGGCCATTGGGATGGCTGTTCGAATGCATACTCCCCTCCCCCAAGCCCCTACTATGATCCTACTGTTGTTTTTGATGAGTATAGGAATGATGAAAATGACGACTTGGAATGCCAAGATCGTATACAAAACATGATAAAACAAGTCCTTGAGCAAACAGAAGCAATGAGGGAGGAGATGGAAGCATTGAGAATTCAGCAAGAGGAAAATGGAGAGGCCCTAGAAATGATGAGCATCAAAATCACAGAGATGATGGCTGAGGTTGAAGCTTGCAGTAATTTGCAGGTAAAGGTCTTATGCAATACTCAAGAGGAACCACAAGAAGAGGAAAAAGGTGAGTTCTTGGAAGAAACCCAACAATTAGAAGCTCTTGAGAGTCCCTATGATGGTTTTACACATATGGCCAATCCATTTACTAAAGAAGAGTTAGAGTCCTACCCATTTGACAGTCATGGGGAATTAGATGTTGATGTAGAGAAGGTGGATACAAGTAAGGAGGTCAAGTACAATGCAGTTTCAGATTTGAGGTGTATTGTACCCCACTCAAATGATTTTTCGACATTCAGTTTGGTTGACAACCTAGAACTAGAGTCTTCCAAACTTGTGGAGAAAGATATAGAGGGGAAACACGCCCCATATATTCTGAAATTTGCTGATTCTGAAAGAAAGAATGACTTCACTTACTTAAGGACTAATAAATGCCAAAGGCAACATCTATTGCTTGGTCCTTAAAATTTTCACCACCACCCCGGGAGCATAAGAGAAAATTAGAAAATAAATTAGGGGTGAGATTCATATCCTCAAGGTGGAGGAAAAAGTGGTGAAACTTGATACGTCGTGTCGCGACGTAAAATTAGGCGCTGCTTGGGAGGCAACCCAAGGGTACCATAGGTACATTTTGTGATTTTTATTTGTATTGATTTTTTTTATTTTCAATTTGTGTTGTTTTTGGTGGAAAGTTAGGCACAGAAATAGGGGAAGTCTGAGTACCCTTGGTGGAGGAAGCAAAGAAGCTTGAAAGAGAAAAAGTATGGGGTTGAATACCCACTTGTTCAAATGAAGATAAACATGTTGTTATCTAGGCCTAAAGGCCTCAGGGAGTATTTCTCACCCTCTTTAAATTTTAATTTGATGCTATGAGGACATAGCATGATTCAAGTGTGGGGTGAGGGAAATTTCAAGGGAAATTTAAAAAAATTTGTGCTTAATGATTTTTGGTGAATGTAATGCTTGTGAGAAATATTTGAAATTTTTCTCTGAGTCAAGCATGACTTCATCACCTGTTGGTTTTTCTTTTCGGTTCTTTTCCGACGGGGGGTCTTTGAATCGAAGAATAAAAATTTTCTTTGTCTGTATATAATGATTTTAGTCATAGATAGAGACTATTTCCAACGAAGGATGGATGAAGACCGTCTTGAGGAAAATTAGTCAATAGGTTTTGGTTTTTGAACACGCAACTAATTGATGGCTTGATGTTCTTGTTATGTTCTATACATGATTGTAAGATACAAGTGTGGTTAGGGTTGAAGCATGTAAGAAGTGTATAACTTTGTGTGCGACACTTAGGCTCTTGAATTTGCCTCAATGTGATTGAGGCTTAATTTTGAATTCTTGTGATTAGCTGAGTTAAGAGTCTGCGGAATGTGCGTTGAATTGAGCATGTGCTGTGAGTGTAAGTTTTCGAATATTCCGTGCTACTGTGGAGTGTCTAGAACTTGCCTGGTGTGTATATAAAACGAAATGAAGGATGTGAATTGTAGGAGATGATTTAGGCATTTCTTTGAATGAACCTAAATGTTATCCCTCACTTTGCCTACCTTGAATATTTAATCCTAGTTAGCCCCATTGAGCCTTGAGCCTATTCTTTGATAGCTACAACATAACCTTAATCCTTTTTCTTTCATTAGCCTTGAATTTGATCCAAAACTACTAAGCGCGTAATAAAAAAAAATTCGGAAGAGTGAAGGAGTGAGAAATGGGAAAAAGGACGAAAAGTAGCAAGTTGTTAAAGTTGAGAAAAGGACAAAGGTGCACTTGTGTGAAAATGGTTGATTATTAGTAGGGAGTAAGAAAATAAATGAATGGAAAAAATTGCTTAAGTACTCCTTACTACTAAGCTGAGTGTGCTTAAAGAAAGGGGAACAAGAAGAAGAAAAAAATTCAGGATTGAAAAGAATGAGGTTGAAGTAAGAGAAGAGATATCCTTAATGAAGGGTGAAGTTATTAAAAGCGCTTGGGGAAAATAGTCACTATTACTAGCCAGAATAGTACCTACCCATCCCTTAGCTTACATTACAACCCACTAAGTCCTACTTGATCTTACGTTCATACATCCTTAAATTAGTGGAGTAAAACACTAAGGGCAAGCTTATGGGTCACTACATGATGCATGTGAATTCTTTGTGAGAGCGAGTGTAATTTTTATTCATATACCCATACATGGTATGATTTGAAGATTCATGAGTTAAAATGGGTAACTCTCTTGTGGTGAGGGCACATGTTTAATAAAGGATAGCATTCATGATGGATTTCTTGATCCGTTGATTTGCATGAGTTGCTTAGATTGAAAGTCAATTCTTGAGGTTGGGAAGTCTTAACATAGTTGTATTTCATTTCAATGATTAAATCGTGCATGCTCTATTTTTAACTTGCTATCTTAAACAGTCATTGTAGTCGTAGCTTGAATTGTCTTACTAAATTAGCTATGTGTGAGTCTTCATGTGCATGAGATGTAAAAGGTTTGTTCAAGGACGAACAAGGCTTTAAGTGTGGGGTAGGTGTTCGTGGGCAAAATAGCATGCCCAAGTGATACTTTGTAACTTAGTTTTGCCTTGTTTATGTATTTAATTATATACATTTTCATGCCTTTTTATATAAATGAGAAGAAATATTAACCAACATGATTAGTCTTTGTTTTTGAAGGAAATAATGCATTGGAGGACCCAATCTATGATTTGGTGAAGTGGAGGAATGATATCGGGAGAGAAACACCATAGATGGAATAAATTGGGCCATTACTAGAGGGCTTCCGCGATACCTCCGTGTCACGGAGGTAGTGCTCCGCGATACACTCCGTGACACGGAAGCAGTGCTCCGCGATACACTCCGTGTCACGGAGGCAGTGCTCCTTGATACACTCCATGCCACGGAGCCATTCCATGATAGGCATAATTTTGCACAATTCTCATCTACTATAAATAGTACCCTTAGCTCCTAAAAAGTAGAAAAAGAAAAGTCACGATCTTATTCTGAAAAACCACCTAGGAGTGAAGGGAGAAGTGGGGGAACTCACCTATGGTTCATCAATTTCATCTTCTCTTCTACCAATTCTTGTAAGTATATTACTTTAACAATGTTTTCTTGTAATTTTACGAACTTGAGTGGCTAGAACCCTTCCTCTAGGGTTGAAGCCATGAGTTATGATTGTGTTTTTACGAATTTGTTTTGGAATTGAGTTATTGATTGTTGTTTTGTCTTGCATTCTTAATTATGGTTGTTTTATGATTGATCACCATGAAAACAAGTGGGTTAAGCTTAGGTACATGCTTGAGAAAGATAACCTAGGCAACAACAAGAGAATGTAGGGAGCAAGATTGTATCTCACGATATGATTTGTGTTAGGATAGAAATATACCTAATACCTTGCTTGGTTGATAAAATGGGATGAACTAGACACCAACTTAGAATTATCACATCACCACTCGAAGAAGTAGTTGTGAGGCTAAGTTGAGTTAAATGATTAGAGGTACGAAAGTTTCAAATGAAGAGCATAAACCCCATAAACCACATCCAAGTAGTGAATTTCCCAAGAACTAGAATGTCACATCCCCGCTCAACGATGTAGTTGTGAGGCTAGTTTGTCGTGTTTAGAGGCTCGAAAGACCATGAACATGCAATTCTAATTATGTGAGACGACGACCAATAGTTTCATACTTAAACCATTGCAAATCGTAGTATCGCATGATTATCTGGCTTTATCTCTAGTTGCTCCTTGAATTAATTCAGAGTATTTCGTTGACCGCCCCTAGACTTAATTAACTCTATCGGAAACTTCTATAATCAACACTTGTGGCATTTAATATCACACTTGAACTCAATAGTTAGCTGAATTGGTCCAGTCCCTATGGGTTCGACATCCGGCTCTTAAAAAGGGCCACTATATTCCCTGTACGACCCGTACACTTGTGGGCCCAACAATCTCCGCGTTTGGCTCCATGTCACGGAGCTGTATTAAGACCTGGCAGCATAAGCCAGTGAGGGTGCGCCATGCTGGCATGTCATAAAGTTGTTCCTCTGTGTTAGGCTCGGTGACACATTGAGGTGTATTTCGCGACAGGTTTCATTAAAATATTGGATGGACCCGCCCCAAATTCTTTCTTTTTAATCCCTAAGCCAGCAATTTTACCCCATTTTTTTATCTCCTCTGCGACAAAACCCCCATTCCCCTCCCCTCTTGAACGTGCCATGACTTAGGGCTTTAAGAATCATCCCCTCTCTTCATAATAACCAAGCTTCACAGGTATGTTTTGATTTTCCCCTCTTCTCTCATGTAAATTCTTGACATGAACATGTGAGTTAGTAAGGGTAAACCCTAAGGCATGTGTACTTGGTTGAAACAAGTTTATATTGGGTAATCATGATATTACTTGATGATATTTTATTCTTGCACTTGGTAATAACATGGTTTATTAAATTTGGCATAGAAATTAAGTGTGGTATGCTGGAAGGATTGACGAAAGATGAAAAGGGGGAGTGAAAAAAATGTAAATGAGTGAATTCATGCCTTTGTTATTCAATTAGTGTGAAATGAATGGTTGGCTGTGCATTCTAAATCAGGGGAGCTTTGTGAGGCTAAGACATGGGAATTGTGAAAAAATGTTGTTATTTGTGAATATGGGCATTCATAGATTGTAACTGCTCCTGATGACAAGTCCTTAATTGCTTGAAGTTTGAGTAGAGCAACATTTACTTCCTGTAAATGCTAGTGTCATAGGTATGAGTTAATTGAGTGTACGAAGTCTAAGTAGTACAAGATAGTTGCCAAGTTTAATATCTCAATGCAAAGTGTCTTAAGTGACAATGCTGTAGAATATTGTGTTTGCTTAATCTTGTCTAAGTGCTGATTATGCTTCAATGTGGGAGAAACTAGTCATGTAGTATATAGAAGCGGAAGTCTGAGTTCCCGAATAACTATAACTAGTGAACGCTAGCAACTAAGTGTGGGGTAATCAACCGAAGGCCTGACTTAGTGTTCGTTAGCCATATTAACTACTGACGAATTTTGTCTATGTGTTTTGGATAAAAAGGAACAATGCCTGCTTGATAAGATAAAGGGAAAGGTGTCTCGTCCTCCAGCACAGCCAGAAAAAGGCTCCAAGTAGACGCAGCTGTGCCGGCAACCCCACCAGCTCCCAGGGTCCAGAAAAGGAGGTTCGGTACCAGATGGGTGGTTGATGAAGGTAAAAAATTGTATGCAAAGCATAAGGACTCAAAATACTTCCCGGAGGAGCAAATCGACCGGGAAAGTTTGGCACAGGAGTTCCCCCGTATGATGCGAAGTATACACAGCTTGGGCTTGGACTTCATTTTCGATGGGCCTAGGGAGTATAATTTACACATGCTTCGGGAATTCTACGCGAATTGGGATCCCACTCTTCGCAGCCACAGAATCAAGATTCGGGTTCAGGTCGATCCATTTGAAGCACATCACTTAAATTCCATCTTGGGAACACCTGACACAGATCCATATCCACTCAGCTTAATATCACCCTGCCATATGTTGACATTTGGCACACATTATGCGGGTAGTGATCAACAACCAGATGGATTCACCACAAGGAAAAAGGGTACTATCAGACATTACCCTATTTGCAGATGAACAGAGAGGCACGAGTTTGGCTGAAGATTTTTTGTAGCTACCTCATTCCAGGGGTACACATGGCTGATGTCACCAGGGACAGGGTTTGCCTGGTATATGCGTTAATGCGAGATGTGGAGATAAATGTTGGGGTTGTGCTGCCATAAAAAAGGAGAGATTGCACTAGGGGCATAAGTATGGTTTTGGCGGTCTACTCACCACCTATCTTAGGAGCCAGGACATTGAAGAGGAGGCTCTAAACTATAGTCCAAGGGCAGAACGGTGCACTACGGATGTGACCAAGACAAAGGCACCAGACACCACATATGGGCTAGTTCTCAATTAGCCAAGTGACACGCTCGAGATGACAGCTACGCAGCCAGGATGTTTGGACTACAAATGCTGCAGCTGCGTATTGGTGGACGGTCTGCAACAGAGGATGAGCTGTGGTAGGTGGACAGGGACTACCGGCCAGAGCCATGTGTAGGTTTGGGCCAGCGTTTGTAGAGCCGGTGGACGATGATGTACCCACCGATGAGGAGAGCCACCAGGAGGACTCAAACATTGAGTCAGATGATGATGAGGGGGATGACTCTGACCTCGGTGAGGAGGCCTTTACACCAGATGAGGAGATTGAAATAGTTTCTTGATCGGGGAGTCTTTGCCACCCTAACTCTATTTTTACATTGATTTGTTGCAAGCACTGAGGACAATGCTCATTTTAAGTATGGGGTGGTTATTTTGTGTTTGTTTATATATGTGATTCTTTGACTGTGGCATGTATAAATTGGTAACAACTAGACTCTGTGACATGTAATTTGTGGCTAGGAGCAAGATGTAGTACTTGGTCTATAATAGCTAGTAAGCTTATCTGTTCAGTTCCTATGCTATTGCGTGTAAGCTTATCTGTTTTGTTTCTTGTAATTGTTTTTCAAAAAATTTTTCCTTTCTTGGGTTTCTCGGCTTTTGTTTTCGGTGCTTTTCCCAAGAATAGTCCCCTTGAACCGAGTAAGACTTTATTTTTTTAGTTATAGGTAGGGATTGTTCCCTATGATGGATGGATGGCAGATGTCTTAAGGGAAATTAGTCATGCTTAGGAAATAAAACCATCACTAAAGGGCTAAGGTACTTCACTTGGTCAGATGCTAGACTTCATGGAATATACATTTGAACAAGCAAATAGTGAGGAGAAAATGGTAGGATCACGTAATGCCTTAGCTTTCAACTCTAAACTGTAAATTGTAGGCTTAATTGTGCTTGACACTCAATGTGGATGAAATCATAAAAGGGGTGTAAGTTTACCAAGTTGGAACCTCTGTTCCATATGTGGTGAGAGCTAGTTGTATTTCTTTCTAACTAACATCTAGAATTTGCCTTGCGTGTACGAAAAGCTGAAAGTGGCATTAAACTTAGTAGATATGATTAAGGAACTTCTTTGTGAACCGAGCTAGTTGACCCGTCTCATTCATTGTCCCTCACCTTGATGCCATCCCTGGTGAGCCCCGTTTGAGCCTTCAAGCCTAATTTTATTGGTATAGCCTCAGTAAGTAGCCTTACCCTTTTGTTCGAATGGCCTCATTGTTACTTTGATCCATATAGGTCCTAGTGCACTTTATTGAGATAATATCCAAAGGAGATGATCAACGGAACGGGTGAAGAGTAGAGGGAGGAAGAAGTGGTGTGTGTACTTCAGTTGTTGGTCAAAAGCTATATATATATATATACACGAAAAAAATTATAAAAAAAATAAAAAAAAATATAATGATGTATATACTTATACACATGTGTATATATAGTGTATTGGTGAGTTTAAGCCAAGGGTACACACTCCTTACATCTTGGATAAGAATAAGGAGGTAAAAGGAAAAACAATTTGAAAGAAGGTGGAATGCAGGGCCAGAGAAGTAAGGCGCTGAAAAGCGAAATGTGTAATTGTCTTAAAGTGCATAGGGGTAAGAGTCACTACGACCCAAATAATCCTACCAGTCCCTTAGCCGACATTAAAACCCCGAAAAGTCCTTTTAATCCTACAGGTGATGTTATGCTCGGTTGAGTAGTACACTATAGGAAAACTCATAGTGTTATTAGATTTGCTTGAAAAAA
Source organism: Datura wrightii (assembly GCA_035772735.1). Classification (NCBI taxonomy): domain Eukaryota; kingdom Viridiplantae; phylum Streptophyta; class Magnoliopsida; order Solanales; family Solanaceae; genus Datura; species Datura wrightii. The sequence continues at coordinate 42,185,668 of JASDFA010000003.1, forward strand.
TCTTTGGAGTGTGAGCGAATCATTTATAGAATGTTCTTAATTAGGGTCATATTGATCTCATGAAAGTAGGGACATTGCATATAAGTGAGGGCACATGATGGTGAATCCTTCGTGAAGCTAATGACCTCGCTACTATGATTCAGACATGTTGGCGGATTTTCAATTGAAAAGTTATTCATTAGTGCTTGTGTGATTCTGCTTATGAATATGGTTAGTGAAGACCATGCTTGATTAAATGAATTGTATTCCATGATTAAAGTATTTAGCACAACTAGGTGTGAGCTATCTGGGTCCATTGATGATGGTATTGTTGTTGAAATCATGTCTAGGATACTAAAGAATTGTCCGAGGACGAACAAGGTGATAAGTGTGGGGCTGATGATCTTGGCCGTATTTATATGACCAAACTCCGTATTTTCAATCATACAAGAGCCTAGTTGAGGATAATATTGATGTATTCGTGCATGTTTTGGGTTAATTATGTTTTCGTACTAATAAGTGCGATGTGACTATTTACAGGTGGATAAGACAATAAATTCAGTGTGATGTGGCGGATGATACTTGAACTTGAAGTATGGAAATTTTGGAGAGCTTAAAAACTAATTTGGGAATTCACTTGCATGACACGTTAAGGATTGATCGCATTGAAAAACTTGCCACAGTTACTGGGTAGAAGAAGAAATTTATTACATTTGGAAGGCAAAAAATAGTGAGGGTTTGCGACAGGTCTGTCTCACGAAGGAGATATGACGCGTTGGGCTCCCTGACACGGAGCTTAATGGTTTAGAAATTACCAAATTTGGTGAAGGTTCGAGACAAATCCATGTCACGGGGAAAAATTAGCGCATTCAGCTCTATGACACGGAGCAGTATTTCTCTACGGCCCGCATTTCTGATCATGACAAGGTGAATATCACTACCATGTACTTAACGGGTGATGCGAAATTGTGGTGGAGGACCAGAAGTGCGGATGATGAGAGTGCTGGCCGACCCAAGATTGATACTTGGGAAAAGTTGCAGAAAGAAATGAGGGACCAATTCTTGCCTAGCAACGCGTCTTGGCTTGCTAGGGACCGATTGAAGCGATTGAGGCAGACGGGTTCGGTGAGGGATTATATCAAAGATTTCAGTTCTTTGATGATGGACATACAGAACATGTCGGATGAGGACAAGCTGCACAATTTCATTTCGGGAATGCAAGCATGGGCGCAAAATGAACTAAGGAGGCAGAATGTGAAGGACCTCCCTAGTGCTGTTGCTGCTGCAGATTCGCTGGTTGATTTTCGCTCAATTCGGGTTGCTTCTGAAATTCCTACTTCTTCTAAGTCAAAGAAGAAGACTGAAAAGAAAGGGGAATGGAGGAAGGAAGGGCGGAAAGAAATTGGGGACAAGGGAAAAGCTGTGGTGAATGCTGGAAACATGAAGGCCAAGTCGAAGGATGGAGATTCTAAAGGTTGCTGGACATGTGGTGGTCCGCATTTGGCTAGAAGCTGTCCCAACCATGAAATAGTGAATGCACTGCTTGCTGGAGGTAGGCAGACGGGTGTAGAGGAAGAAGAGGTCGTTGCTGCCTTGGCATATCCGTTGGGTTTGTCTTTCAATAATGTAAGTTTGATGAACGTTATTGAAGAAGCCTCTAAAGCACTGTCTAACCCACATGCTGCCTTGATTCATGTCGAGATGAAAGTTGATGGCAAGTGGATGATAGCAATGGTGGATACCGGAGCTACTCACACGTTTGTCAATGACAAAGTTGCTGCTAAGAATGGGTTGAAGTTGAAGAAATGCCCATCATATGTTCAGACCGTGAATGCCAAAGCACAAGCGATTGTGGGCATGGCTTATGATGTTCCTCTACTCCTTGGAGAGTGGACTGGAAAGCACAACTTGATGGTGATGCCGCTGGGAGATTTTGAGTTAATCATTGGAGTTGATTTCCTGAAGAAATATCGGTTCATCCCGTTCCCTCACTTGGATGGGTTGATGCTAATGGAAGAAAAGAGGCCGAGTTTCATCAAGGCTGTTCATCCCTATGGAGAAGCCGAGAAAGTAAAGAGATACAAGACCCCCATGATTTCTGCTATTAGTGTTGAGAAGGGATTGAAGAAGGGAGATCAGACCTTTCTTGCTGCCATGGTTGAGATTAAACCAGATGTGAAGGTGGGGGTGCCCGATGCTGTGGCAGACTTGATGAAAAAGTTTGCTGACGTGATGCCTCCAGGGTTGCCTAAGATGCTGCCGCCAAGGAGGGATATTGATCACAAGATAGAGTTGCTACCGTAATCAATTGCCCCTGCCCAAGCTCCTTATCAGATGGCTCCCAAGGAGTTGGATGAACTGCGCAAATAGTTGAATGAGTTCCTGGATGTTGGACTGATTCAACCTTCAAAGGCTCCGTATTGTGCTCCTGTTTTGTTCCAAAAGAAGCAGGATGGATCATTGAGAATGTGCGTGGACTACCGGGCGTTGAACAAAGTGACTGTGAAGAATAAATATCCGGTGCCGCTGGTGCAAGACTTGGTTGACAGATTGAGTAAGGCGTGCTGGTTTACAAAGCTGGATCTTAGGTCAGGCTATTGGCAGGTTAGAATAGCAGAGGGTGATGAGCCTAAAACTACTTCTGTAACTAGGTACGGCTCATATGAATTTCTTGTAATGCCGTTTGGGTTGACTAATGCCCCGGCCACTTTCTGTAATTTGATGAACGATGTCTTGTTTGAGTACCTTGATGACTTTGTAGTAGTGTACTTAGATGACATTGTAATCTATAGTCGCTCTCTGGATGAACATTTGATACATTTGAGCAAAGTGTTGTCTCATTTGAGGGAGTATAAACTCTATGTGAAGATGGAGAAATGCGAGTTTGCTCAAAAGGAAATCAAATTCCTTGGACACTTGGTGAGCCAGAATGAAGTGCGAATGGACCCGAAGAAGGTGCAGGCAATCGTGGATTGGCAGGCACCATGCGGCGTGAAAGAATTGCGGTCATTTTTAGGGCTGGCTAACTATTACCGCAAGTTTATTGCAGGTTACTCCAAGAAGGCAGCCGCCTTAACAGACTTGCTGAAAACGGATGTTAAGTGGGCATGGTCCGAGAGATGTGAAGCTGCTTTCCGGTTGTTGAAAGAAGCAGTGGCATCGGAACCGATATTGAAGCTGCCTGATTTTGAGTTGCCATTTGAGGTGCATACAGATGCATCCGATAAAGCTGTTGGGGGTGTTCTTGTGCAGGAAGGACATCCAGTTGCTTATGAGAGCAGGAAGTTGAATGAAGCCGAACAGCGGTAGTCGAATCATGAGAAGGAAATGGTGGCTGTTGTGCATTGCTTGCAGACGTGGAGAGTCTATTTGCTAGGCACTAGGTTTGTGGTGCAGACAGACAATGTGGCGAATACATTCTTCAAGACTCAACGTAAGCTGAGTCCAAAGCAGGCCCGTTGGCATGAGTTCCTGGAAGAATATGACTTCGTGTGGGAACATAAGCCGGGAAGGCACAATCAGGTTGCTGACGCCTTGAGCCGAAAGGAGGTACTTGCTGTGGTATTCTCAATTTCTCGACTTGAGACTGATTTTGTTGATAAAATAAGGATTTGTGCTATTAACGACTCATTGTACATGAAATGGATGAGTCAAGTAAAAGATGGGATAATTCGTAGGTACTGGATCGAGGACGATCTACTTTACTTCAATGGGGGGAGGATCGTCGTACCTCAAGGAGGTGGATTGCGCAGGGAATTGTTGAAGGAGGCGCATGACACTACTTGGGCTGGTCATCCGGGTGTGGAGCGGATGTTAGCCCTGCTGTCCCGTATATATTATTGGCCGAAAATGGAAGAAGATGTGGAAGCGTATGTGAAGACTTGCCTTGTGTGTTAGTTAGACGAGTCTGAGCGCAAGAAGGAAGCGGGTTTGTTGCAGCCTCTTCCGATTCCTGAAAGGCCGTGGATGTCCGTGTCAATGGACTTCATTTCTAGGTTTCCGAAGGTGGACGGTAAGGCATCGATTATGGTGGTGGTTGACAGGTTCTCAAAATACGCTATCTTTGTTGCTGCCCCAATTACTTGTTCGTCTGAAGTAGCTGCCGATTTATTCTACAGACATGTGGTTAAATTGTTTGGTGTGCCAGCTGATATTGTTAGTGACAGGGATGCGAGATTTACAGGCCGGTTTTGGACAGCTTTGTTCAATATGATGGGGACTGACCTGAAATTTTCGACGGCAAATCACCAGCAAACGGATGGACAAACAGAGAGAATTAATCACTTGGTGGAGGAATATCTCAGGCATTTTGTGACAGCAAGCCAGAGAAATTGGGTAGACTTGTTGGATACGACGCAGTTTTGCTATAATCTGTACAGGTCTTCAGCAACCGAGATGAGTCTGTTTGAAATAGTCTTGGGGAGACAGCCTTTGGCACCGCTGGATGTCGCTAAGTAGAAGCATCAGGGGAAATGCCCAGCTGCTTACCGTTATGCGAGGGAAAAACATGAGATGCTTGCAGAAGCGCAAGACAGTTTGCGCAAGGCCCAGAGTCGAATGAAAAAATATGCCGATCAGCATAGGCGCCCGTTGGAGTTTCAAGTGGGTGACAAGGTGCTGCTAAAACTCACTCCGCAGATTTGGAAGCAGATTGTGAGTAAACAGAGGAATAGGGGACTGATTCTCAAGTATGGTGGCCCATTCGAGGTGGTGCAGAAGATAGGAGCAGTTGCATATAAGTTGAAGTTGCCGGAAAGATTGAAAATTCACCCAACTTTCCATGTAAGCTTTTTGAAGCCTTATTTTGTAGATCATGAAGATCCGGATAGGCAGAAAGTCAAGAGGGCTCCTCCTGTGATGCGCACACAGTTTGAAGAGGAGATTGAACAAGTGCTAGATCACCGGGTGCTAGGCATGAGCAAGAAGAACAGGCGGACAAAATTCTTGATACATTGGAAGGGCAAGTCCGTGGCAGATGCGACTTGGGAGAAGAGTTCAAAATTATGGCAGTTCGAGAAGCAGCTGGAGGACTATCTTAAGACGGCCTCAACGAGGACGTCGAGTTCAACTGGTGGGGGTGGTTTGTTAGACCCTCGAGATGGAACTTGATGATTGTGGGCAGTAGCATGCTAAGGAGGCACTGCCTTGGAATGACAAGTGTGGGCTTCGGCAACAGTGTGTTTGGCTAGATGATGTGCATGGTGTTCAGTCAAGACAAGGCAGACTTGAGTGATGGCAAGGTGACCTTGATCAATAAAGGGCGACGGATGGGCGCATGGCACCAACTGGGCATGCGTGCAAGCTGTGGGATGACTCGGCTAGGGGATGGCATGGTCAAGTGCTAGACGAGTGCAAGGCAAGCTTGTGGACTTTGGCATGGCAGAGACAAGGCAAGGAAGGCTGGAAAAATCCTAAGGATGGAAGCTGAAGATGCTGGGTGCTGACATGGGCGATGGACGCACGTGCCAGCCGTGCAGCGAGCTGGCATGTGCGCTGGCGGACACGCTGGCGTGCGCACGCGGGCAGAGCGGCTAGCGAGTAAAGATTTGAAATTCAAATTTGTAACCGTCCTTATCTCTTGCGGATTTTTAGGAAACGCCCCCTTGTATCATGGGATTTGCCAGCAAGCCGTCCCTATCCTTTTGTAACTGCCGGTTGGCAGCTCCCTATAAATAGCTGAGGCTAGTTTTTCTGCTAAACAGTATTGGTATGAGAGACAACCTTAGCTATGAGGAGGTTCCGGTGGAAATATTGGATCGACAGGTTCGGTGGCTAAGGAACAAGAAAGTAGCTTCAGTTAAAGTATTATAGAGGAATCAGCATGTTGAAGGAGCTATGTGGGAGGCAGAAGCAGATATGATGGCTAGATACCCACATTCCCTACCGGCTCAGTTCCAGCTTGAGATATCAGTTTTTTCACTTAGACTCTATTTAGTTCACATGTTCAGTTCATGTGTTCAAGTTTCCGCTATGTACATGGATGTGTATGTGAAGCATGAAGTCAGATCCGTTATGAGGTTTTGTCATGACCCTAAAAGAGGCGCGGATCGCGACACAAGACAATGGACCCCGAGAGACCCCAAGTAGACCCATGGCATAAGCATACATATAACTCAATTAAAAATAAGAAGAATCAATATAAAAAACTTAGCGGAAGTCTAACTCAACCATAACATCAGAATACATCATCCGAAGCTGAATACATACATAAGTCTGGAAAGCCTCTAAACATGATGAGTTTATGGGACAAGACCCCAACTAACTCAATAATACTAAAACTGAAATACATAAGAAAAGTTGAAAGTCTAGCCCTTGAAAGATGAGGACTCACCAACAAAAAGCGCTAACTCCGATAAGCTGACTAAGAGCGGGGCTGAACTTGAGATTCGAGTCCTCTATCATGAAACGATACAACATAGAAAGTATGCGGTCAGTACGTTGAATGTACCGAATATGAAAGGTAAGTAAAAACTGCTTAAGTAAAGGAAATCATTTAAAACATCTCCTAGCATAACATAAGCTTTAAGAATCTGAGGGGAGGGCTTGCATGCATCCTCCTAAAATCATGATCTTTTCATAACATGACAATACATAGATTTATAACATCAACTGAATCGAATAACTTAAAGATGAAATATGACATTTATAGAAAAGCTGGACATTGAGTCAAACCTTGCTTTCAGGACATGCATGTGTATATAATAATCATGAGTAATGAATATGCATGACTGAATCATATGAAACATTGGGAGACTCATCACTTAACTAACATACAATGATAGAGCTTACCTGATCCCAACTATCACACTCAAGTGGGTGGAGCCATCCAAAGACTTGCCAAGGGTAAGGACAATACCGTGATATCGATATCAAGCTCATGGGCCATTAGGGTGAGGATAGCTCACAAGGGAGGTCCCACTAATATATACATAATAGTGTAAATTTATGTTGGAGCATAGTTCTGGGGCATAGGGTGATCGATCCTTAGCCCGCTCGGTGCTAAACTCTTCTCCGAAAAACATGCATATGCTCTAAATCGTTTTATAACGAAGCTCAACATTGTCTATTTACAAAGCTCAATAATGAAATAGATCTCAACTATGAAATCATGCATATGAGAAGCTTTCATTCAAAACATACCACAAGCTAAAACATGATTGGGAGTCCTTGCTCCAAAACCATGTGGTCAGCTTACTTTAGAGACAATACATCTTACATACTTGACATAAGGGCCTTGGCCAACACTTTATCATGCATGGAACTATTCAAATCTTTTTGAAAATATTACCATAATCATGGGTAGCTTTTAAACATTCTTTTCCTCATCATACATTCATCATAAATCTCTTCTTTTATGAACTTCTTATCAGTGGGCCTTTAATTTCGTAAAACTAGAAACATGATTTTGATTCAAAACAACTTAAAATCTTCCAATGCTTCGTAATTCAATAATGAAAACACTATTTAATCATACCCATATTAAGAAATAAAAGATTCATGCATTTGGGTGAAAACCCCATAACATGTTCATAGGAAATTCTCATAACTTGGATAGAAATTTAGCTTGGATGTGGAAGGAAACACTCACTCATAACCCTACATACCTAAAAGGGCTTGATTCAACCACTTCTCTAATTGCCCAAGAAGAATTTTAATGAAAACCTTGAAAGCTTTTTCTAGATCACCTCTCTTAATTCTCTATGTTTGCATGCATGAAAGGAATAACTTAGAATAGGTTTTCCCTTCCTAAAACCCACCATTATGAGCCTTAAACGATGTAGAATAGGGCCTTCGAACATAGGAAATGGTGAAAATGCCCTAAATAATTATGTAGAAAATTCTTCACTAGACGAACCAACGGGCGCTCCAACGGGTCATTGGAGGATACCATGGCCCGTGGTAACGATCCATGTTGTACACTGTCCAGGCTTAAGTCTCATCTCAACCCACTAGTTAAAATGATAGGTTTTTATACCATACAACGGATCGTTCTTTCGACCGTTGTTTCCTCTTGAAGACTCGTTACATCCAAAAATGAGTCGTGGTTTCCTTCCATCGAACTCATTGTAAATTTCACCACTCAAATGAAAACTACTTACCACGGTCCATGGTAACTCACGACTACAAACGATGACTCATTTGTTTCCCACAACGTGTCGTCACATCAGTCATTGCTTCCACTATCCCCTGACCAAATGCTTTCCACGACTCGTCCCAAAGGGTCATTGGTTGGACCAATGATCCCTACCGTCACCCGTTCTGCAATATTATTTTCCAGTTTCAGCAGTTTTCAACTTTAAACTCCTGGGTCTACTCTTAGGCACTTCAGGGGTATTACAATATCTCCTCCTTGGGAAGATTCGTCCTCAAATGAACGAAACAAGTAGAAGACAGAAACATGCAATTATCATATTCAAATATTGATCGTTTAAACCGAAAACTAACAAAATGAATACCTTTGATTCAAACCACATAGCGGATCTGATTTCATGCTTCACGTACACATCCATATACATAAGGGATACTTGAACGCATGGACTGAACAGGAGAACTAAATAGAGTCTATGTGCAAAAACTGATACCTCAAGCTGTAACTGAGCCGGTATAGAACAAATGTGGGTATCTAGACAACATATCTACTTTAGCCTCCCACATAGCTCCTTCAACATGTTGATTCCTCCATAATACTTTAACTGAAGCTACATAATTGTTCCTTAGCCTCGGAAGCTGTCGATCCAATATTTCCACTGGAACCTCCTCATAGCTAAGGCTGTCTCTTACACCAACACTATCCACCAGAACAACTAGAGTTGGGTCACCCAAACACTTCTTCAAAAGCGATACTTGAAACACAGGATGCATGGAAGATAACTCTAAGGGCAACTCCAACTGATATGCCACCTTGCCAACTCTTCTCAGAATTCGGTAGGGACCAGCATAACAAGGACTGGCTTTTCTTTTCTTTCCAAACCGTATTACTCCCTTCATCGGAGATACCTTCAAGAACACCCAATCGTCCACCTTGAACTCCAACTCCCTTCTCCTTACATCCGCATAGGAATTTTGACGACTATGAGCAGTTTTCAGCCTATTCCTTATCAACTGAACCTTCACCATAGCCTCATGAATCGAATCTGGCCCTATCATAACTGCCTCACAAACTTCAAACCATCCAATGAGCAATCTATATCTCCGCCCATGGAGAGACTTGAATGGTGCCATTTGGATACTAGGGTGATAACTGTTATTGTAAGAGAACTCGATCAGGGGAAAGTGATCATCCCAACTACCTTTAAAGTCCATCACGCAAGCTCCCAATATGTCTTCGAGAGTGTGAATTGTCCGCTCCGCTTGACCATCCTTTTGCGAATGAAATGCTGTGTTAGCTTTAACCTGAGTCCCAAGCCCTTTTTGAAAAGACTGCCAAAACTAAGAGGTAAATTTAGTACCTCGATCTGAAATGATAGACAACGACACTCCATGCAATCGAACCAACTCCCGGATATATAGTTTTGCATAATCCTCCGCTGAATCCATTGTTTTGACCGGTAGTAAATGTGCAGCTTTGGTCAGCCTATCTACCCCAACCCAAATAGAATCATAGTGTCGACGAGTACAAGGTAGGCTTGTAATGAAATCCATATTAATCTCTTCCCACTTCCAAGTAGGAATGCAAATATCCTGAAGTACACCTCCCCACCTTTGATGCTCGACCTTTACTTGCTGACAATTCGAGCACTTGGCTACGAATTATGCAATATCCGTCTTCATGTCATTCCACCAATATATTTACCACAAATCATGATACATCTTGGTGGCAACTTGGGTGAATAGAGTACCTAGTTCCACGAGCATCATGCATCATACAACTTCTCAAATCATCGATATCCTTAACACATAGGTAACCCTAGTACTGAAGCACACTATCTCTCCCTTGGGAGATGACCTCCACCTTCTGATTCTTAATGGATTTTTTCAACTTTACCAATATCGGATCCTCATCTTATCTAGCTTTCACATCAGTCACCAAAGACAATTTTGATCCATTCTAAACAACAACACAGCTATTGGTCGTGTCAATCAACCTAACTCCCAACCTTACGAGTCGATGTACCTCCTTCACAAGATCTTTCTTCCCTTCATCCACATGAGACACACTCCCTATAGAGAGTCTACTAACTGCGTTAGCTGCCACATTGGCCTTATCCGGGTGGGAAAGGGCGCTCATATCATAGTCCTTAAGTAGCTCCAACCACCTACTTTGCCGAAGATTGAGATCTTTCTACGTGAACACATATTGCAAGCTATTGTGGTTCATGAATACATACAGGTGGACCCTATACAAATAATGTCGCCATATCTTCAAGGCGAATACCACTACGGCCAATTCAAGATCATGGGTTGGGTAATTCTTCACATGAACTTTCAGCAGTCTAGAGGCATATGTTATAACCTTCCCATGTTGCATCAACAAACACCCAAGTCCGATCCTCAAAGCATTGCACTACACCATGAATCCATCGGTACCATCAGGTAGGGTCAACACCGGTGCTAAAGTGACTCGAGTCTTCAACTCTTGTAAGCTCTCCTTACAAGACTCCGACCATTGGAACTTTACCTTTTTTTGGGTCAATTTGGTCAAGAGTGCTGCAATTGATGAGAAACCCTCAACAAACATCCGATAGTAGCCAGCTATACCCAAGAAACTCTGAATATCTAAAGGATTCACCGGTCTAGGCCAGTTTTTCACCGCCTCGATTTTCTGAGAATCTACCTTTATGCCCTCACTCGATACTACATGGCCCAAAAATGCTATGGAGTCCAGCCAAAACTTGCACTTGCTAAACTTGGTATACAATTGGCAATCCTTGAGAGTCTATAGCACTACTCTCAAATGAGCGACATGCTCCTCCTCATTTTGAGAGTATATAAGGATGTCATCAATGAACACGATCACGAACATGTCCAGATATTGCTTGAACACCCCGTTCATAAAGTCCATGAAAGTTGCAGGAGCATTCATTAGTCCAAATACATAACTACAAATTCATAATGGCAATACCGCATCCTGAAGGCTGTCTTTGGGATATCACTCTCCCAAACACTAAGCTGATGATACCCGGACCTAAGATCTATCTTTGAGAAACACTTGGCACCCTAAAGCTGGTCAAACAAATCATCAATCCTGGGTAAAGGATACCTGTTCTTGAAGGTGACTTTGTTCAATTATCGATAGTTAATACACATGTGAAGAGAATCATCCTTCTTTCGAACAAAGAGAACTGGTGTACCCCATGGAGACTTGCTTGGTCTAGTGAAACCATTATCTAACAAGTCTTTCAACTGCTCTTGCAACTCCTTTAGCTTAGCTGGAGCCATCCAGTAGGGTGGAATAGATATAGACTGGGTCTCGAGAAGAAGATCTATACCAAAATCAAGCTCACGCTCGCGAGGTATTCTCAGTAAATCATTAGGAAAGACCTTTGGATACTCACGTACTACTGGAACTGACTGGATAGTCGGGGTCTCGAACTCAGCATCCTTAGCCCTAACTAGATTGTACATACACCCCTTGGAAATCATCTTCCTAGACTTTAGGTAAGAGATGAAATGACCTACCGGCACAACTGAACTATCTCTCCATTCTAAGACTAGCTCACCCGGAAATCTAAGCTCTATTGCCCCAGTTCTACAATTAACTAAAGCATAGCATGCAAATAACCAATCCATGCCGAGAATAACATCGAAATTGATCATGGATAACTCTATCAAATATACTAAGGTGACCTTCTGAAGGACTGAGATTGGGCAACCTCTATACTACCGTCAAGCTATAACTGAGTCACCTAATGGAGTAGAAACTGAGAAAGGTTCTGACAATACTTTGGGGATAACTCCGAAGCTACTTGCCATATAAGGCGTCATAAAAGACAAGGTAGCTCCTAGATCTAATAAAGCATAAACATCAACATGGAAGACTCAAAACATACCAGTGACCACATCCGGGGAGACCTCCTTCTCCTGATGGGGTACTAAGGCATACAATCAGTTCAGTTGCTGACCGCCAGCTGCACTAGTGTTTGCACCCAGCGTACTCGTAAGCCTACGTAGTCGTACAAGTAATACAGTAGCCCTTTTTTAGAGCCGGATGTTGAACCCACAGGGACTGGACTAATTAAGCGAATATTCAAGTTCAACTGTTAATTTAATCTTTACAAGTGTTTATTATAGAAATTTCATAAAATTCTAATTAAGTATAGGGGTGATAACAAAATAATCGAGAAATGATACAAGAAGCAACTAGAGTTAAGGCCTAATAATCATGCAATGCTACAATTCACATTGGCTCGAGTATGAAAACTTCAGTTGTTGTCTCACATAATTAAAATGCTATGTTCATGGTTTTTAGAGCCTCTAAACACGACAAACTAGTCTCACACCTACATCGTCGAGTGGGGATGCGACATCCTAATTCATAAGCAATTGAACTACATGGATGTGGTTTACGGAGTTTGTGCCCTTGATTATGGACGTTCACACCTCTAATCATTTAATCGGACTTAGCTTCACAACTATTTCTATGAGTGGTGATGTGACAATTCTAAGTTGGGGTCTAGCTGATCCTGTTTTAATAACCAAGAAAGGCGAATTAGGTATAATTTCTATCCTAACCACTAATCCCATTGTAAAGATAAGAACTTGCTCCCTACATTCTTAAGTTCTAGCCTAGGGTTACTCTTTCGAGCTTATACCAAAACTTAACACGTTTTTTTTCATGGTGATCAAGCATAAAACATTAATAATAATGAATGTAAGACAAAACAACAACTAAAGCTCAAACCATGAAAAATTCATGAAATTACAATCATATTATGTAGCCTCAACCCTAGGGGAAGGGTTTTAGCCACTCATGTTCGTACAAATACTCAAAAGATGATTGGAGAAAAGTACTTACAAGAATATTTAAAAGAGAACGCAATACAATGAACCCTATATAGAGTTCTTCACTTCTCTCTTCGCTCCTTTACGGTTTCTCTGAAATATTTCATGATAAATGAATTTAGGAGCTAAGTGTTTAGTTTATACTAAGTGGGAAAATTACAATTTTTGGCCGGCCATGGACTCCTCCGTTTCACGGACCCTAACTCCCTAATTTTGCTCTGTGGCACGGAGCAAACGTGCATGCCCACTGGAATGTGTCCCTCCGCAGGTCCTCACACTGACCTGGTGCGCGTCGCTGGTCGCGCTGATGGACGGGCGTGGCGCGACCTTGATGTGTAGGCCTCCTTCCATGGCATGTCTTCGTGTGCGGGCACGCACGGCGTGGCACAGCGCCTAGTGTGCTGCTTGCGTAGCGTGGCACGCTGGTATGGGCTGGCAGCCTACCTCTTGTGCTTTGTTCATACGACTTTCCACCAATTCTTTCCCATGTTTCATCTTCTTCGTGAATCATCAATTTTAAGCCCCTCCAAGCATTTTTCACCTACAAAACAAAGAGCTAATCATAATTGCTAGTTCATGCAAGAATTTATAAAAAATCACATGAGAATGTAATAACTTAATTTAACAAACACTACTAAAATAAAATATGAAATAGCACTTGGGAGTGTAATTATGCCCAAGATCAACTAGTAGATTCCCCCTGATGTGCTGAGCGTGAGGGAGGGGCTGTCAAACTAGAAGTTTTGGCCATGGCCCCCAACCTGATCCTATCTCGCTACTAGACAATCTCTAAGCATGTTTCCTGGATGTCCACACCTAAAACAAGATCCTGAACCTGCCAAGCACTGTCCACGTCTGCAATAAGCTGGGATGCTAGAATCTACGGGCCTGCTGTTCTGACCCCTCGAGCCTGATGCATGCCCTCTTTTACCATGTCTAGGCCGGGATGGCACACCCAATGTTGAAGAAGCTGACGTGGATGATCTTTGGTGGGTCTACTGCTAATGCGCACCTCCTGGCCTTTGCTGAGAAGATCTTTGGTCATCGGTCCTGGCCCTCTTGGCCTCTCTCTCTCTAGAATGTGCTGCTTCCAGCTGCTAGGTGTACAACACCATCCGAGGGAAGTCAATGTCCTGATGGAGCATACAATCCTGCATTCCTTTTCCAAATAGCCTGCTATCCCATGCACAAATCTGCTCACCCGTGTCCTCTGGTCAGCCACTAACTCAGGGGCATATTTTGGTAAGCAAGTGAACTCAAGGGAATACTCTTGTACTATTATTCTCCCTTGCTTCAAATTTACGAACTCAGCTTCATTCAGCTCCCTCATCTCCCGATGGAAGAACCGATCTAGGAATGCAACATGAAACTCTTCCAAAGTGACCGGACCTGCTCCTACGACCCCGCTATCCTTCCATTGGAGAAACCAGATATGCGCGACCCCCTTCAACTGGTAAGAGGCCAACTCTGCGCACTCAACACCATTCACCCCTATGACTTGGGTGAGATTGACCATCTCACCTATGAACTCATGCGGGTCCCCATCTACCTTGGACGAAAGGAACTACGGCGAGTTCATCCTCAAGAAGTCTTTGTCTCGAGCTGCCGCTGCATTGCCATTTTGCGGAACATGTGCAATGGCTTGCTGATTGTCCTGTGCGGTGAAGGCCTGCGCAAGCATCTGAATAGAGGCCTGGAACTTAGCATGGGTAGCTGGCTCCGGTGCATGGGGCACCTGAACTGGTGGGGATTGCTGATGCCCATGACCATTTCCATCCTCATAGCCTTCACCATCTCTATTCCTCCTTCCTTTCACTCTGCAAGGATCCATGATTCTGCAATCGTGGATATCACAAATTAGAAGGATAGAAAGAATTTTCATCACACGACATAAATCATGAAGGAAGCGAACATTTCCTAAACGTCTCATAGCCTCTTCGTTATAAGTGTGGCGCACTTCAAACCCATGAAAAAGACTCTACTTAACGCGGCTTTCAGACACCCTAGGACACTTCAAACCTATTGCTCTAATACCAAATTTGTCATGACCCGAACGGAGGCTCGGATCGCGACACAGGACAAGGGACCCTGAGAGACCCCAAGTCGACCCATGACATAAGCATACATCTAACTCAATCAACAACCAGAATAATCAACATAATAAACTTAGAGGAAGTCTAACTCAACCATAACATCAGAATACATCATTCGAAGCTTAATACATACATAACTATGAAAAACCTCTAAACATGACGAGTTGATGGGACAAGACCCCAACTAACTAAATAATACTAAAATGGAAATATATAAGAAAACCTGAAAATCTAGCCCTTAAAAGATGAGGACTTACCAAGAAGCAAGCGCTAACTCCGATAAGCTGACTAAGAGCGGGGCTAAACCTCAGAGCCGGGTCCTGTATCATGAAACTATATAGCATAGAAAGTATGCAGTCAGTATGTGGAATGTACCACGTATGCAAGGTAAGTAAAAACTGCTTAAGTAAAGGAAATCATTTAAAACATCTCCTAGCATAACATAAGCTTTAAGAATTTGAGGGGAGGGCTTGCATGCATCCTTCTGAAATCTTGATCTTTTCATAACATGAAAATACATAGCTTTATAACATCAACTGACTCGAATGAATTAATGCTGAAATATGTCATTTATAGAAAAGTTGTACATTGAGTCAAACTATTCTTTTCGGACATGCATGTGTATATAATAATCATGAGTAATGAATATGCATGACTAAATCATACAGAACATAGGGAGACTCGTTACTTAACCGACGTACCACAATAGAGCTTACATGGTCCCAACTATCACACTCAAGTGGGTAGAGCCATCCAAAGCCTTGCCTGGGCTAAGGACGATACCATGATATCAATATCAAACTCGTGGGCCATTAGGGTCGGGAATAGCTCGCAAGGGAGGTCCCAATAATATACACATAATAGTGTAAACCTACATTGGCGCGTACTTCTGGGGCATAGGGTGATCGACCCTTAGCCTGCTCGGTGCTAGACTCTTCTCCCAAAAACATGCATATGCTCTACATCCTTTTATAACGAAGCTCAACATTGTCTATTGACAAAGCTCAATAATGAAATACATCTCAATTATGAAATCATGCATATGAGAAGCTTTAGTTCAAAACATACCACAAGCTCAAAGATTATTCAGAGTTCTTGCTCCACAACGATGTGGTAAGCATACTTTAGAGACAATACATCATACATACTTGACATAAGGGCCTTGCCCAGCACTTCATCATGCTTGGAACTATTCAAATCTTTTTGAAAATATTACCATAATCGTGGGTAGCTTTTAAACATGTTTTTCATCATCATCATACATTCATCACAAATCTCTTCTTTTATGAACTTCTTATCAATGGGCCTTTAATTTCGTAAAACTAGAAACATCATTTTGATTGAAAACAACTTAAAATCTTCCCATTCTTTGTAATCCAATAATGAAAACACTATTTAATCATACCCATGTAAAGAAATAGAAGATTCGTGCATTTGGATGAAAACCCCATAACATGATCATAGGAAATTCTCATAACTTGGATAGAAAGTGAGCATGGGTGTGGAAGGAAACACTCACTCATAACCCTACATACCTGAAAGGGATTGATTCTACCATTTCTCTGATTGCCCAAGAAGAATTTGAATGAAAACCTTGAAAGCTTTCTCTAGATCACCTCCCTTAATTCTCTAAGTTTGTATGCATGAAAGGAATGACATATAATAGGTTTTCCCCTCATAAAACCCACCATTACGAGCCTTAAAGACGTAGTATAGGGCCTTAGGATGTAGGAAATAATGAAAAGACCCTTAATGATTACACATAAAATTCTTCACTGGGCGCTCCAACTGGTTGTTGGAGGATACCACGACCCGTGGTAACAATCCATGTTGTACACTATCCAGGCTTAGGTCTTAGCTCAACCCATGAATTAAAAGGATGGGTCGTCATACCATACAACGGTTCATTCTATGGACCGTTGTTTCCTCTTTCAAACTTGGCACCTCATCCTACAACGAGCCTCACCATGACTCGTTACATCCAAAAATGAATCATGGTTTCCTTCCGTCGAGGCCATTGGAAATTTCACCACTAAAATGAGAATTGCTAACCACGGTCCGTGGTAACTCACGATGGGTTGTGGGATGACACGTTGCTTCCCAGATGCTATAGTCCATCTCCCACAAAAACTACAAACGACGACTCTGTCATGACCCAAACGTACACCCGGATCGTAGACACGGTACAAGGAGCCCTGAGAGACCCCAAGTCGACCCATGGCATGAGCATACATCTAATTCAATCACATGAGCGGAAGACTTAACATAAAGAACATAATCATAGCATAGCATAAGGGAAAATCAGTACAACACTTATACAATATGGCAGGATAAAATTTGTAGTCTGATAAGCCTCTAAACATGAATGATGGATTGATGGGACAACTCCCTAACTAATCCAACATCTGGAAACTAAAAGAACAATAGAGAGTACGAACGTACAACCCTCAAAACATGAGGACTCACCAAGAGTGTGAGAGCATATCTGAAACTATCTACGGGTGAGGATAAGCCTGAGAACTGGGACCTGTATCGTGAAACGATATAGCATAGAAAGTATACGGTCAGTACATGGAATGTATTGAGTATGCAAGGTAAGTGAAAAGGTTATTTAAAACATATCTGAAATTCATAAGTGATCATAAGAGTAGGACATCATGCTCGCATCGTAAATCATAATAACATATCATATGGCTCAGGATTTTCAAAACATTCATAACATAACATAATCATAATCATAATAGAAGAGATTTACTTAACCTGAATTGAGCCACATACATAATCATAACATGCATAAATCATGAGGAACAATAGGAGATTCTCTTAACAGACATACCCCATATAAGCACACATGAAGCGCAACTTGTTACCCTAGTCGAGAGGGTGTTCGTATCTTGCCAAGGGTAGAACCATGAAAGTGTGATATCACTAAGAAAAGGGCCATTTGGGCTAGGGACTAACATGAAAGGGTCCCGATATACCTACGGTGGAACGTAGTTCATGAGATTCCGGGCTTATCCTGCACCCCGAACCTACTCGGTGTTCGATACTACTCCCAAAGCATCTGTAGTGCTCATAATAGTACATACATGACTTCCTGAGATAGTTAAATCATGATAATCGTAAACATGCTTGAACATATGCGATCTTGCCATGACATGAGGCCCGTGAGTCGGCCAAAAGCATAATTCATGATTAATAAGATTCTTACATGCTTGTAGATCATACACATAAATTGAATTTCATAAAATTATAATGGGTATTAAAATAAATTCATAATTTAAAACATAATTCATGCTGGGCTCTTAAAGAACATCAATGGAAAAATAGCTCATAATTCGATTCATCACGGGGCATGCATAATTAAGCTTAATTTCATAGAAAATCAAAATCAACAATATTATAATCAATTTAAAACTCAAAAGATGATTGAAATCCATAGATTATGATAATATTTCAAAATCACAAAAACCACAATTAAATCATTAGAATATATATAATCAAATACAAAACCCCATGAGTTTTTGATAAATTTTAAGTAAAATCATAGAGTAGGAGCATGGGTGTGAAAGGATTCACCCATTAATGACCTTACATACCTAGAAACACTTGATTCTTAATCTCCCTTGAAAGCCCAAGATGGAATTTAGAGAAATTGGGGAAGAACACCTTGAATCACCTTCTAGACTCCTCTCTATACTTTTGCATGCATGAATGAGGCTTAACATAGACTAATCCCCCTTAAAAGACCCTATTCAGGCCTTAAAATTACATAGTTTAGGCCTTAGGAGTTTAGAAATTACGAAAACACCCTTACTAACAACGTAGAAATTTCTAGTTGCCATTCCCCACGAGGGACCTCACGAGTCGTTGCCAGGGGGCATATCTCGTGGCCTGAATCTGTGATGTCTACTGCCCAAACAAGCCTAGGGGACCCCATGAATTGTGGTGGCTGACCACGACTCGTGGTCACCACCTGTGGTTCCCACTGCCTCAATTCCTTAGACATGCTGTCCATCCTTGCCACGGGTGACCTCATGAGTCGTGAGGTTTGGCCACGACTCATGGTCACCCCCGTGGTTTCCCAATACTCTGCTAAGCCCAGCCTGACCATGAGTTACTTCACGACTCATGGTCCCAACTGACAATCCACCTCACGAACTGTCCTATAACCTTGTGTGAATTTCTAGTTCTTCTCCATTTTGACTCTCGGGTCTGATCCTTAGGTTTCCGGGGTATAACAAACTCATTTTTTCCCACAACAAGTTGTCACATTGGTAGTTGGTTCCACTTTCCCCAGACCAGATGCTTTCCATGACTCATCCCAACAAGTCGTTGGTTGGGCCAATGATTCGTAGGGTCACCTGTTCTGCAACATTATTTTCCAATTTCAGTAGTTTTTGACTTTTAACTCCCGGGTCTACTCTTAGGCACTTCCGGGGTATTACTTGTTTGAATTGGAGGTAGTCATTTTGTTAGTTTTTTGTTTAAATGATCAGTATTCGAATATGATAATTGCATGTTTTTGTTTTCTGCTTGTTTCCTACATTCGAGGAAGAATGTTCCCAAAGGGGAGATATTGTAATATCCCGAAAGTGCCTAAGAGTAGACTCGGGAGTTAAAAGTTGAAAACTACTGAAATTGGAAAAAAAATATTACAGAATGGGTGACCCTACAGATTGTTGGTCCAACCAACGACCCGTTTGGATGAGTTGTGGAAAGCATCTGTTCTGGGGATATTGGAAGCAATGACCGATGTGACGACTCGTTGTGGGAAACAACGACTCATCATTTGTAGTCGTGGTGGGATATGAACTTTAGCATCTGGGAAGTAATGGGTCATCCCACAACCATGATGGGTGTTACCACGGGTCTTCATTTGTAGTCGTGGTTAGCCATCTTCATTTGAGTGGTGAAATTTCCAATGGGTTTGATGGAAGGAAACCACGACTTGTTTGTAGATGTAACGAGTCGTGGTGAGGCTAGTTGTAGGATGAGGTGCCAAGTCTTCAAGAGGAAACAACGGTCGGTAGAACAATCCATTATATGGTATGAAGACCTATCGTTTTAATTCGTGGGTTGAGTTGAGACCTAAGCCTTGAAAGTGTACAACACAGATCGTCACCACGGGTTGTGGTATCCTCCAACGACCCATTGGAGCGCCCATTGGTACGTCCAGTGAAGAATTTTCTGCGTAATCATTAACGGAATTTTCATCATTCCTATGTCCTAAGGACCTATACTAAGTCGTTTAAGGCTAGTAATGGTGGGTTTTTGGAGGGGAAAACCTATTCTAAGTCATTCCTTTCATGCATCCAAACTTAGAGAATTAAGGGAGGTGATCTAGAGCAAGCTTTCAAGGTTTTCATTCAAATTCTTCTTGGGCAATCAGAGAAGTGTTATAATAAAGCCCTTCCAGGTATGTAGGATTATGAGTGGGTCTTTTCTTCCACACCCATGCCAAATTTCTATCGAAGTTATGAGAATTTCCTATGATCAAGTTATGGGGTTTTCACCCAAATGCATGAATCTTCTATTTCTTTACATGGGTATGATTAAATAGTGTTTACATTATTGAATTACGAAGTATTGGTAGATTTTGTGTTGTTTTCAATCCAAATCATGTTTCTAGTTTTATGAAATAAAAGGCCCATTGTTAAGAAGTTCATAAAAGAAGAGATTTGTAATGAGTGTATGATGATGATGAGATATTATGATGAAAAGAATGTTTCAAAGCTGCCCATGAATATGATATTGTTTTCAAAATGAATTGAGTAGTTCCAAGCATGATAAAGTGTTAGTCAAGACCCTTATGTCAAGTATGTATGATGCCTTGTCTCTAAAATAAGCTTACCACATGGTTTTGGAGCAAAGACTCCCAATTATCTTTCAGCTTGTGGTATGTTTTGAACTAAAGTTTCTCATATGTATGATTTCATAATTTAGATGTATTTCATTATTGAGCTTTTTCAATAGACAATGTCTAGCCTCGTTATAAAATGATGTAGAGCTTATGCATGTTTTTGGGAGAAGAGTCTAGCACCGAGCGGGCTAAGGGTCGATCACCCTATGCCCCAGAACTATGCGCCAATGTAGGTTTACACTATTATGTATATATTATTGGGACCTCCCTTGCTATCTATCCCCATCCCTAATGGCACATGAGCATGATATTGATATCATGGTATTGTCCTTAGCCCTGGCAAGGCTTCGGGCGGCTCTACCAACTTGAGTGTGATAGTTGGGACCACAAAAGCTCTATCGTGGTATTTCGGTTAAGTGACGAATTTCCTAGTGTTTCATATGATTCAGCCATGCATATTCATTACTCATAATTATTATATACACGTGGATGTCCTAAAGCAAGGTTTGACTCAATGTCCAACTTTTCTGTAAATGTCATATTTCAGCTTTGAGTCATTCGAGTCAGTTGATGTTATAAAGCTATGTATTGTCATTTATAAAAAGATCATGATTTCTGAAGGATGCATGCAAGCCCTCCCCTCAGATTCTTAAAGCTTATGTTATGCTATGAGATGTTTTAAATGATTTCCTTTACTTAAGCGGTTTTTACTTACCTTGCATACTCGGTACATTTCACATATTGACCGCATACATCCTATGATGTATCATTTCATGATACAGGATCCGACTCTCAGGTTCAACCCCGCTCTTAGTCAGCTTATCAGAGTTAGCACTTGCTTGTTGGTGAGTCCTCATCATTAGAGGGCTATACTTGCAGCTTTTCTTATGTATTTCAGTTTCAGTATAGTGAGTTAGTTGGGATCTTGTCCCATCAACTCATCATGTTTATAGGCTTCTAAGACTTATGTATGTATTCAACTTTGGATGATGTATTCTGATGTTTTGGTTGAGTTAGACTTCCGCTAAGTTTATTATGTTGATTGTTCTAGTTGTTGATTGAGTTAGATGTATGCTTATGCCATGGGTCGACGGGGTCTCTCCAGGTCCCTTATCCCGTGTTGCGATCTGGGCCACCGTTCGGGTCGTGATAGAAACACCGGTAAATTGCAAGAAACCATTTATTTGATGAGAAAATGCAACTGGCGGCTTGCGGATATCAATCGGCGACTCACCGGTACCATCACCGACAAATGTTGGGTCTTGCTGGATAAAAGAGGAAATTGATTGGTGGATCGCAGATGCAAACCGGCGAACTGCCGAAGGTCCTAAAATGGAACTAGATCGCAGAACAAAAGGAATGGCGACTCGTAAATTGGAACCGGCGAATCGCCGGTTCTGTCACAACTGAAAAAACACCTGAACAAGGGCAATTATGTCTAGCACTAAGAAAGAGGAGATTGGTTGCTCTATTTTTTTATATAATTCAGAAGAAAGTACTCTGTATAGATCTTTTTATCTTTGAACATTCCTTTTGCTTTGGAAAAAGAGGAAAACCCCATTGGAGAAGAAATTTGAATTTTGCTCCCTCATATATTAATCATCTTCCTTAGCAAGGTATAACCATTGTTGTAGACATATTTTTGAGTTCAATTTTTCTTACTCTTCGTAATAAAATCATTGAGTTTATTAATGAATATGTTCTTTAGTTTCTTAATTATGAGTAGCTAAATCATTAGCTAGAGGTGTGTAATGATCGGTGTTTAATTAGATTGGGTATTGCTAGATTCATCTGTATATTGCTAAATTAGTGTAAATTTGTTTAATTCTCTTCAAATTAAAATTAATTGCCCATAGTTGAAAATATGGGTTTAGTTTTCTTACTTGATTTTGGCTTGATAAAGAAGAATTAAGTATTGGAGGAGAATTTGATAGTGGGAATGGATGTGATTGTGTGGGTGTTGGGATAGAAATAGCCAAAACCCATATTCATAATCCTAATTAGTGGTTGACGACTAGAAATGGCTCGGTTACTAACCAAAACTTTATTGGGCTAATCGAATTGTGTATTGAGATTCAAAAGGTCGAGAAAAAGGCTCTCAAGAGGTTCAAAATCATCGGGCACCATCTTGTCCAAATTTATTTACACTTATTCGCAACAATTTGATGATCTAGCATATCCTCATCTGATTAATGCCCCATCTACACCACATCTAGTCTTCACTCATCATTGTCTCTCAATTTTGGTTATTTTGCTATGTTAACTAGCTGAGTTGGAATCCACCATATTATTGACTTCATTTTCCCCCAAAAAATTTACTATTTTATTTCCTTTGATTTGGTGAAAATTAATTCAAATTTCCTAAACAACGCTTGTGCAAATGATTCACTTGTCTCTGTGGATTTCGATCCTGATATCCATCGAGAATATTTGTTTTGAGCAACTACCATTTATGCTCTCTCGTCAAGAAGGATGTAGTTTGGACGTTATCAGTGCAGTGCACTTTACACCCATTAAAAATACTCTACTTAACGCGGCTTTCATACACCCTAGGACACTTCAAAACCTAATGCTCTTATACTAAGTTTTTCACCACCCGAACATATCTCGGATCTAGACAGGGAACCTAAAACCATAAATAGATCCAAGTCAACCCATGGCATGAATATGATAATTAAAGATCAATATAAGCAAAGCTAATAACTAAATTCTGGAATAGCAGATGTCTAAGTAGCAAAACGTCCAGCCAATGGTAATATCGTAACACTGAATCCAAAGCTGAATATACAAATCTATCTCTTAAAAGCATCTATTAACTGATCAGATGCTGGGACAAGCCCCCAACTATCTTTAAGACTGAAACAAACTGATATAATGATAATGAAAGATAGATGTCCTTAGAGGGTGAGGACTCACCTAAGGAAAGGTTTGAACTGGAATAAGAGCAGGACTAACAACGGGTCTAAGTTTGATTGATATGACCAGTATCATGAAATGATATAGCATAGTGTATAAGGTCGGTACTTTGAATGTACTGAGTCTGCAAGGTAAGTAAAATAGGCTGAGTAAGTATAAACTGAAATCACGTACATCATAAAACATGACATCATTGTAACACCTCGAAAGTCACTAAGATCAGACCCAAGGGTTCAAGTAGAGAAAATAGAAAAATATTGCCCAGGTCATAGGACGATTCGTCCAGTGACCCGTGTGGTGAATCCACAAGTCGTGGAGTGACTCGTGAAGTGGAGGATGGTTGGTGGGAACTCGTGATCATGGGGTGACAACGGGAGACAACGACGAGCCATTAAGTGACTTAACGATTCTTTCAGTTGGTAGTGGCAGGAGGCTGAGTTGGATACTTGATTTCTCCAGTGAACTTCACGTATGGTGCCTTACGATTCATCCAGTACCTCACAAGTTGTGAGGTCACTAGTCAGGACTAGCAGCGTCCAAATTTCCTGAGTTTTATTAAGGGTGTTTTCATAATTCCTAAGATCCTAGGTCCTAAACTACATTATTTTAAGCTCTATTAGGAGGGTTTTAAGAGTAATTAACCAGTCCTATGCCATTCTATTCTATGCATTCAATATTAGAGTGTTCCATTAGAGATCAAGCTTTATAATTCCATTAGTTCTTCCTCAAATCTCTTGGGCATTCAAGGAAGGGTGTGAAATCAGATTTAACCAGGTATGTAGGGTTATGAATGGGAGTTTCTCTTCACTCTCATGGCCAAATCCCTTCTCAATTCATGAATTCAAAGTGTATGGTTCAATGGGGTCTTAACCCAACCTATGAAATTCTCTATGTTTCAATCATTGGTCAATTCTCTTCATGTTTCTAGTGATGTTTTAAGATACATGGGCATGTTTTACAGTTATTTTGATTAAAATTTACTATTTCAACGTTTTACAAATAGGATGCCCAATTATGTAAGTTTCATGAAAGGTTGAGCTTATGATCTAACTTTTCAATCATGATAATATATCTAATATGAAAGGAAAGCCCACATAATCTAAGTATGTTTCATGAATTAGCTCTATTTTCCTTATATTAGCTTACCACATGATTTTGGAGTCTAGACTTCCACTTTTCATCTTGTGGTAAGTTTTGAGCCAAGCCTCTTTATATTCAGATTTCAGACTATGTATGTAACTTCATGATCAACTTCGTCAAAAGACGATGATTCAGCTTCACTGAAAAACGATGGATACCATGTGCATGTTTGTAGGAGTAGTTTCTAGCACCGAGTGGGCTAGGGGTTTAGGTAAACCTTGGGCCTCCTGACTACGCGCCAATGTAGGTTATTCAGATTCATTAGGACCTCCCTTGTGAGATTCCTCTCCATCAAGGGGCCTTCAGCTTGATATCGATATCATGGTATCTCCCTTATCCCTGGCAAGGCTTTGGATGATTTTAGCTTTGCATCATTCGATTCAGTTATGAAATTCAGCTTATGTTTAATGATGTTTTTCAAGATATCAGCATGCATGCCTTACACTCAAAATCATATGATGAAATTATTTATGATATGCATGATATTAGTCTTACTTACCCAACTGTATTACTTGCCTTGCATACTCAGTACATTCCAAGGACTGACTGCTTACTCTATGTTGTATCATTTCATGGTATAGGCTCAGACGTTCAGATTCAGTCCCGCCAATAGCCAGTCTCTCGATCTTGGCTAGTTCTTTAGTTGGTGAGTCCATCCTTCGAGGACCTTCAATTATCTTTTTGTTATCATCTTTCCATTTTTGATTTTTGGTGAGCTAGTTGGGGTTTTGTTCCATCAGCTCGTCAGTATGTTAGAGGCTTTTCAGACATTGTGTTGTATTCAGCTCCGGATTTAGTATTTTGACATTCCGTTGTTCAGATGCTTTAATGTTCAGACTTTTTCTATTTTAGATTTCAGTTATCCATTTTATTCATGTTGGGCCTTAGCTTTCATGTTCATGACATAGGTCCACATGGAGCCATTTATGGTTTTAGGTTTCATGTCTCGATCCGGGCCTATGTTCGGGTTTTGAATAACTTGGTATCAGTGCAAAGGTTTAGAGTGTCCTAGGATTTTTGAAAGCCGCGTTAAGTAGGGTTTTTTCAATGGATGTGAAGCGCGCCACACTTATGCGGTAGAGGCTACAAGATGTTTTAGGAAATTTACCTTATTTCATGATCAATATCGCATGATGAAGTATCTCTCTATCCTTCTAAATCGTGCTACTCATTTGTAGAAACACGACTCCACGTAGAGTTAATGGAAGAAGGAACAGCAATAGAAATGAAAATGGCCATGAGGATCGCAACGAAGACAAGCACTAGCAAGCCCCACCAGCCCCAGAGGATCATATGCTTGAGCAGGTTGCCCATGCTACGTTTAGGGCAGCCATCCAGGTGTTACCATAAGCATTGACCGCTCAGGTCAATCAGGAAGTAGTAGCTCATCTTCCCCAGAATTGGAATGCGACAGCGGCTAGAGTCAGGGACTTTCTCAAGATGAATCCCCTTGAGTTTCTTAGGTCGAGAGTGGATGAGGACCTACATGATTTTATTGAGAAGGTTCAGAGAAACACCCAGATTATGGGAGTGATGGGGGAGGAATGTGCAAACCTAGACTCTTATCAGTTGAAAGGGGTGGGCTTATATTTGGTACAAACAATGGAAGGATGGCCGGGGAGTCGGAGCGGGTCCCATTGGTTGGGATGAGTTTCTCACCACATTCCTACATAGATTCTTTCCCCAAGATATGAGGGAAATTAAGGCAGTAGATTTTGTGAATCTAAGATAGAACAACATGACGATTCAAGAGTATGCTCTAGAATTAACTCGACTGTCCAAATATGCATGGGAGATGGTGGCCGATCAGAGGGCTTGGGTGAGCAGGTTTAAAAATAGGGTAGCTAACTACTTGGTCAAGGATTGCAGGATCGCTCGGGACATTTCTTCTCTCGATTAGTCCTATATGCTCAGCAGGTAGAGGCGGTGCAGATGAGGGAGACGAAGAGAGAGACCATGGACTGGTGGTGGGCATCATCAGTAGTCCCACTAGATATCATCAGCCCAAGCACTATCAACAACAAGTATGCCATCCAGATCTAGGCACGATCAGAGGGGACGGACATCAAGTTCTCGAGGTTAGGGGAGCAGGCTCGTAAAGCACAGCACTCCATGTTGTGACAGGTGTGGTAGGAGGCACACTAGTCAGTGCTTAGCAGGTACAAGTGCATCTATTGAGTCTGGGAAGCTCGGTCATATGCTTTGAGATTGTCCAGTGGCCAGATAGGGCCATGGTAGAGATAGAGACCTAGCCACTATTTCAGTAGCTCTACCAGCACGCTCATCTCAACAGCGTGCATCCACTAGTGCAAGTGGTGGTTCTCGTTAGAACAGGTTTTATGCCCTCGCATCTCGTCAAGAGCAGGAGGTCTCCCTAGACATGGTCACTAGTATGTTACGAGTATTCCATCTTGATGTATATGTATTGTTAGATCCAAGGGATACTTTATCTTTTTTGATGCCCTGTGTTGATAGTAGGTTTGGAGACAGTCCCGAAATCCTATTAGAACCCTTCCAAGTCTCTACTTCAGTCAGTGACTCAGCTATTGCTCGGCAGATATACAAAAATTGCCCTGATAAAATCCTTCGGAGAGTCACCTCAACATATTTAGTAGAGTTAGACATGATAGATTTTGATGTTATCTTCAGCATGGATTGGCTTCATACATGTTATGTCTATGTGAATTGTAGAACCCATGCGGTAGATTTCCTATTCCCTGGTGAGCCAGTCCTAGAGTGGAAGGATAGTTCAGCAGTGCCTGTAGGTCACTTTATTTCCTACCTTAAGGCTAGAAAGATGATTTCTAAGGCTTGTGTTTACCATCTAGTTTGGGTTAAGGATGCTACGTGTAAGACCCCGACTCCAATCAGTTCCTGTAGTGTGTGAGTATCCGGAGGGATGCCCAGATGACTTACCCGGAGTCCCTCCTGAGCGATAGATTGACTTTGGTATTGACCTTCTTCCCCATATGCAACCCATATCTATTCCTAGTTATAGAATGGCTCCAGGTGAGCTAAAGATGTTGAAAGAGCAGTTGAAAGATCTCCTTGACAAGGGTTTCATCAGGCCTAGAAAATCCCCGTGGGGTGCACCAGTTTCCTTGTTCGAAAGAAGGATGGTTCTCTTCATATGTGCATTGACTATCGATAGTTGAACAAGGTTACCATCAAGAATAAGTATCCTCTTCCAAGGATTGATGATTTGTTTGATCAACTCCAGGGTGCTAAGTGCTTATCAATGATAGATCTCAGGTTCGGTTATCACCATCTCAAGGTTAGAGAGAGTGACATTCCGAAGACAGCCTTCCTGACTCGGTATGGTCACTATAAGTTTGTAATCATGTCTTTTGGACTAATGAATTCTCCTACAGCTTTTATAGATTTGATGAATAGGGTGTTCAAGCCATATTTGGACATTTTCGTGATTATGTTCGTAGACTACATTTTCATATACTCTCAGAGTGAGGAGGAGCATTTTGCTCATTTGTGGATTGTGTTGTAGACTCTCAAGGATTGCTAGCAGCTTGCTAAATTCAGCAAGTGTGAGTTTTAGTTGGACTCAGTCATATTTTTTGGTCATTTTGTGTCAAGTGAGGGTGTGCAAGTGGACTCTCAAAAGATAGAGGCGGTGAATAATTGGCCTAGACCAGTTAGTCCTTCGCATATCAGGAGTTTCTTGGGTTTATCTGGTTACTATAGAAGGTTTGTTGAGGAATTTTCATCCATTGCAGCACCTTGACTAAGTTGACCCAGAAAAATGTCAAAATGTAGTGGTCGGATGCTTGTGAGAAGAGTTTTCAAGAGTTCAAGACTCGACTCACTTCATCCCAAATATTGACCTTATTCAAGGGTACAAATGGATTTTTGGTGTATTGTGATTCATCTAGGGTTGGGCTTGGTTGTGTGATGATGCTGCATGTCAAAGTCATTGCGTATGCCTCTAGACAGCTTAAGACTCATGAGAAGAATTACTCGACACACGACCTAGAATTGGAAGCAGTGATATTCACATTGAGGATTTGGAGGCACTATTTTTATAGGGTCCATGTGGATGTGTTTATGGACCACAAGAGTCTTCAGTATGTGTTTACCCAGAAGGATCTAAATTTGTGACAAAGGAGGTGGTTAGAGCTTCTCAAGAATTATTACATGAGTGTCCTTTATAATCTGACAAGGCCTATGTAGTGGTGGATGCTCTTAGAAGGTTATCCATGGAGAGTGTGTCTCATGTGGAAGATGAAAGGAAAGAGTTGGTGAAGGATGTGCATTGTCTTGCATAGTTAGGAGTTCATCTTGTTGATTCGATAGATAGCGGTGTCAATGTTCAGGATAGTTCATAATCCTCTTTGGTTACTGAGGTCAAGTCTAGACAAGATGAGGATCCGATCTTGGTAAAGTTGAAGGAAACGATTCGGAATCATACGGTAGAGGTCTTCTTCCAAGGGGGAGATGGTGTTCTTCGATATCTGGGTCGTCTTTGTGTTCAAGATTTTGATGACATGACGGATCGGATGTTGCATGAGGCTCATGGTTCTCAATATTCAATACATCCTGGTGCCACCAAGATGTACTGTGACCTATAGGAAGTCTATTAGTGGAATGGTATAAAGAAGGACATAGCAGTGTTTATGGCTAAGTGTCCGAACTGCCAACAAGTGAAAGTGGAGCATCAAAGACCTAGATTTGTGATTCAAGACATTAGTATCCCTACTTGGAAGTGGAAGGAAGTCAATATGGATTTCATTACAGGGTTGACTCACACTCGTCGACAGTATGACTCTATTTTTGTAGTGGTAGACAGGTTGACTAAAGCAGTTCATTTTCTACCGAACAAAACTACTGATTCAGCTGAGGACTATGCCAAGTTGTACATTCAGGAGTTAGTTCAGTTACATGGTGTTTCCTCGTCCATCATATCAGATAGAGGTAGAAAGTTCACTTTGTAGTTTTGGAAGTCATTTCAAAAGGGACTTCGTACCAAGCTTAGTATAGCTTTCCACCCGCAGACAGATAGTCAGGCTGAACGGACCATTCACACTCTTGAGGATATGTTGAGGTCATGTGTAATTGTCTTCAAAGGTTGTTGGGATGACCATTTACCTCTTATCAAGTTTTCATATAACAACAACTACCATTCTAGCATTAAAATGGCTCCGTTTGAGGCTCTTTAATATAGATCACCTATTGGTTGGTTTGAAGTAGGTGAAGCTATGTTGATAGGGACAAATTCGGTCCTCGAGGCTATGAAGAAAGTTTAGCTTATACGGGAAAGGCTGAAAACAGCTCAGAGTAGTCAAAAGTCCTACACGGATGTGAGGAGGAGAGAACATGAATTTGAAATTGATGATTTGTGTTTCTGAAGGTATCCCCCATAAAGGGAGTAATGAGGTTTGGAAAGAATGGGAAGCTTATTCCTTACTTTGTTGGCCCGTACAAGATTGTGAGACATGTTGGCAAGGTGGCCAATGAGTTGGAATTACCCTCAGTGTTGGATTTAGTACATCCAGTTTTCTATGTTTCGCTCTTGAAGAAGGCATTTGTGACCCGTATTCGATTGTTATGGTGGAGAGTGTAGCTGTGAAGGATAGCCTTAGCTATGAGGAGGTACCAATTGAGATCCTTGATCATCAGGTTCAGAATTTGTAGAACAAAAAGGTAGCTTCAGTAAAGGTTTTGTGGAGGAATCAACATGTTGAGGGAGCAATGTGGGAAGCTGAAGCAGATATGATGGCTCAATTCCTACATCTTTTCCCTTCCAGCTCAGTTCCAACTTGAGGTATTAGTTTCCTCCTCAATACTCTATTCTGTTTTGTGTCTAGTTCATGTATTCCAATTTCACGTAATCAGCCTGCAATTGACCTTGGTTAGCTATCATTGTCTTGAACATCTCCTCAATGCTGGGTGATGGTGGTGGAGGAGGTGCATTGTTGCTTCTGTATTATGACTGATAGTTCTACTGCCCTCCTTGATTTCTCTGCCCCCCTGACTCGAACTTTGCCCTTGATGGTTATTGCTACCCCAAGAGAAATTCGGGTGATTCCTCCAGTTAGAATTGTAGCTGTTGCCATATTGTAGGTGGTTATTTCTCTGTACATTACCAACAAAGTTCACCGAATCAGGATTTGCTCCACAACACTCAGCTGAGTGTTCATTACTCCCGCACACTTCACACCAAATCTGCTGCACTACATTCACTGGGGCTTGAGACTGGTTCATGCTCATATTACTGAAGTGGGTGTTGAGTTGATTCTGTAACGCAGCTATCTGTGCAGCAATAGCTGTAAAACCATCCACTTCTAGGACTCCTGCTGCTTTCCTTGTTCCTCCTCTTGATGAATCCGCATTCCACTCCGGATTCCCCTGCGAAATACGATTTAACAAGGTATACAACTCTTCATAAGTCTTCTCTAATGCTTGTCCCCCAGCTGCTGAGTCTAGCAAGATTTTTGTGTGGGGTTCCAAACCCTCTATGAAAGTATGTACCAGCACATCACTGGATTTGTGATGATGAGGACAATCCCGCAACATAGATTTGAATCTCTCCTAGGCCTGATACAGATTTTCTCCCTCTCTCTATTTAAAACTTAGAATTTGACTTCTAAGTCTTGCTGTTTTACTGGATGGAAAGAACCGTATCAAGAATTTATTTGCAAGATCATCCCACGTGGTGATGGAATTAGGTGGCTCAGCTTTCAACCACCTCTTAGCTTCTCCCAAAAGTGAAAATGGGAACAATGTAAGCCTGACATAATCTGATGACACTCCAGCGGGGATGTAAGTGTCACTTATCTCCAAAAAATTTTGGAGATGTTGTTGTGGATCCTCATAAGGGAGACCTGTGAACTGCCCTCTGGTGTGCAGCAATTGCACCATATTCTGTTTAAGCTCGAACCTCCCTCCTGGCTCAGGTTTACGGATGCTAGATGTGACATTGTTAGCATGTGGGATTGCCATCTCGCGAACCGGCCTAGCTGCCATTTCCTCGGGCACTAACATTGCCCTTACAACTAGTGGATTTTGTTGTTTCTCCAGGATTGTTTGTCTGAGCAACTGCAACTTTTTCTCTAGAGCTTCTCTCCTTTGACGATGGAATTGTCTTTCCTGCTCTAAAGATGAGTCCACCAGCTCCTTGTCTCTTGCCAGTGTTCAACAGAAATTGGTATCTGCAAAATACAGGCAAAGACCAAGTTGTCAACACTAAGAAGAAATAGTAAACAAACACTTAAGAAAAATTTACCAATTGCCAGTCCCCGGCAACGGCGCCAAAAACTTGATCGGGGTGTTTGGTATAACTACATGCAAGTGCACGTGGTCAAACAAGTAGTAAAGTGGCTCAAGTAAGCCAAGTGTCGATCCCACAGGGACTGGACTAAGGTAGCAATCTACTCAAGTGTCAATAAACTTTAACTCTACATTGCAGACAACAGTGTGATGAAGATTTTGATATTTTGTTTCCTAATTTTATACTAAGTCTAAAACGAATATATAATTTGAGTCTGAACTATAAGTATGAGCATGCTGAGGCTAAAATGAACATGTAGAGAAATAAATTATCGATACAATTTGGTTAATCTTTCCTCCGGTTGCTAGTCAAGAATTATTGCCTATGGATTAAAACTCTCATATTTAACCCAACTTAAGAATCATGAACCTTCCACCTACATCTCTGTGATAAAAAGAAATTCATGTTCTAGCCATACAAAACTGATTCCTTAATTGACTAATACGACTTTCAGGTATATCTCTATCCTGAAGGTAAATCAATTCTCAATTTTTCCAAACTAAGAAAAGATCATATCCTATCAATTCACAACTTTCCAATTTCTTGCTCTCTCGAGTGAAACCGGACTTTTTAGATATACATTAACGTTGGCCACACATTAATGCAGTAAGAACAAGAATCAATAGAACAACCATGGAAGAAAAGATGAAAAACCAATTTATCAATAATCACATTTCAATACAAATGTTCTTAACCTCAGCAAAAAGGGAATTTAGCCACTCATTTGTGGATTAAACATCGTTAAATGAGTGTTAATCATACAAGAAATTGAAATCAAGAAGAAGGAGATAGAGAAAAACCCTGAGATTTTCGTCCCCTCAACTGCCTGTAACCCACGTTCTTGCTCCACCAAGTCAGAATAATTAAAAATGAACCTAAGTGTTCTATTTATACTAGTGGGAATTTTTCCCGAAATAACAAGCAACGTGTCACGGAGTGCATCGCGAAGCACTGCCTCCGTGACACGCCACCAACGCAGACCCTCACTGGAATCCGGTCGTCCAAGTATTAACACCCAACGTGGCATGACATGCAACGCGGGGCTAGGCCAACGTGCCACGGCCCCAACGTGTACCTTCACTGGAATTAGGCATAACTTCAGCATCCAGGAAGAATGCATCCGGATGGCAGCGTTACACGGCTCCATCGCGGAGCCCTTTTAATTCATACTTTCCTTGTGCTTTTTTCCTTGCTAGTTTCTGAGTCCAATCCCGATTTCTCCCAACCTTCATCTTAGCTTCATAAAATTATATTTTTCCTGCAAAACCACACTAATCATGTTGGTTAGTATAAATTCACATTTTATTATAATTCACATGAGAATGTACAAACATCGATAGATAAACAAGGCAAAATGACACATTTGAGTATCACTTGGGCATATAAATCTGCCCAAGATCAACCCCTTGGGGGAAGGGGAAGCTCACGAGGGAGGTCCTACGGTTGTATGCAAACATACATTGGCGCGTAGTTCTGAGAAACAGGGTTGACTAACCCGTAGCCTACTCGGTGCTAGACACTACTCCTAAAAACATGCATATGCTCTCCAGGCAGTGTGCCTCCGCGATGGTAGCGTGGCACGGCTCCATCGCGGAGCCCCTTTACATTGTGCAGTCCATGTCTTTTCCGTGCTCGCATCCAAGTCCAACTCCGATATTATTCCAACATGCATTTTAGCTCCTCAAAATCATGTTTTACCTACAAAACAATGCTAATCATGTTGGTTAGTATAAATTCACATTTTATTACCAATTACATGAAAATGTATACACATTGCACAACAAACAAGGCGAAAATGATACGTTTGAGTTTCACTTGGGCATATAAATCTTCCCAAGATCACTTACCCCACACTTAAATCCTTGTTCGTCCTCGAACAACACATACACAACTCATGCAAATTACATCCCAACCTTCGCCACTATGGTGCGACAATTTACGCTACGGTCATACCGATCATTCAATATTGTAAATCATCAAGAAAACATGCATGGTATTAACAATGCAATGACCTTTAATACATCAAGACTTCCTAGACTTTAAGAATCGACCCTCGATATCGGAAAACTCATGCAAATCAGCTAATCAAGATATCCGACACGAAAATCAATCTTTCATCAAGCATGTGCCCTCACAACTCAAGAGAATCTTCCCCTTTATGCTCATGTGACACACAAACATTCAAGTAGGGGCATGTAGAAATTAATTTCACTCTCTCTCCCAAAAGAATTCACATGCATCATGTCATGACCCATAGGCTTGCCCTTAGTGTATTACTCCACTAATATAAGGAAATGCAATGTAAGATCACGTAGGACTTTAATGGGTTGTAATGGAAGCTATGGAACTAGTACATATTGGATTAGCCACTAATAGCCACTAGCATCATTAAGCGCCCTTTCAACACATTCCCCTCAACTCATGAACATTGTTTCTCTCTTTTCTTTTTTTCATCATCCCATTCATGCTGGTTTAATTTCGTATGGCCCATTTCATCAAACACACTTGACACAACAACAAAGGTTTTTCATGCACCTTCATTATCATTTCATTATAACAAGTGCCTCTTCAACCTTTTCTTTTCTTTCCTCACTCTGCTTTTCTTTTTCATTCCACTATTCTCACTCTTTGACACTTTGGAAAAAAAATTTCTGTTCTTCTTAAGCGCTTAAGAGTTTTGTATAGACTTTACGGCTAATGAAAAGAAAGAATTAAGCTCAGTTTATACAATTTTTTGGACAAACGAAAGAAATAATCGGCTAAAGGCTCAACGGGCTGACTAGGGTATACAATCACATAAAGAGGTAGTGTATGACAAGAAAAAAATAGAAACTCTCGGTTAAAACAAAGAAATGCCTTCATCCTTTCCAACACTACACCTCCTTCATTTCGTTTTGTACACACACCAGGCAAGTTCTAGACACTTCACAATAGCATGGAATAACAACACCTCACTTCACACTTCATGCACATGCTCGATTCAAGATGCATTCACAGACTCTTTAATTAGCCAATTACATGAATTCAGAATTAATCCTCAATCACACCGAATCGACTTCTACAGCCAAGGTAACTCAACATATTTAAAAAATTTCATGCTTTCAAACGAATCACTTTTACATTTTGAATATCAGTTACATCACGCAACCATAATTTCACAACCATATAGTAACTACAGGTTCAGTGATGCAATCCACCAAAGAAAAAAAAATTGAAAACTAATTAAAATCACTACTCCTACTGACTACATTTCCCTTAAGACGGTCGTCATCCATCCATCATAGGGAACAGTCACTAACTATGACATCGGTTCAATGGGACTATTCTCGGTAAAAGAACCGAAAACAAACTCCGAGAAACCCAAAATTAAAAATTGAAAATTTTTCCAAAACATGGATCATTTCGATGGAAAACTATTTACAAAATATTTTACTATGTACAAAATATTTTCGCAAAAATTTTAAAAATATCGATCATTTCGATAGAAAAAAATATTTACAAAATTTACAAAATATTTACACTGGCAACCACAACCTTTCACAACACACATCAATTACCATAAAAATATGTACAGATACAAATACAAATCAGTTTGCACTCACAACCACAGGGAAACATAAACATACATACAAAACAAAGGAAGAACATACAGCAAATCAGCCCAGCCCCAGCACCTAGCTACTCCCCACACCACACTTAAATCAAACACTATCCCCAGTGTTCACAAAAATTAAAAATCACAAAAATTTCGGGTGGTGGAATTCCCTGATCAGTCAAAATATTCGACTTCTTCATCCGGTGCTGCTGCCTCATCGCCCATGTCCGAGTCACCTCCATCGTCGTCATTGGACTCCACATCGGAGTCCTCCCGACGTGTCTCCTCATCCGTGGGGACATCATCATCAGTGGGCTCAACGAAGACTAGCCCCACTCAGCACAAAGCTTTGCCGTTTTCGCCAAATGGGTAATCCAGCTCCAGCTGCCATAACTCATCCTCCGTGGCTGGTCTCCCACCAATTCGAAGCTGAAGCATTTGCATACCAAACATTCGTGCCATGTTCTGATCGTCACGAGCATGTCGCTCGCCAAGAGTCAGCACTGGCCCGTGTGTGGTGTCGGGGGCCTTAGTTTTGGTCACATCAAGGGCCCTCCGCTCCAACTGCGAGATGTAGTCCAAAGCCTCTTCCTCGACATCGAGGCCCCGGAGAAAGGTGGTGATGAGTCCGCCGAACCCATACCTGTGGCCCTGGTGTAGTCGAGCTCTCTTCATGGCGGATATGATGACCGCCCCAACATTAATCTCTAGCCCTTTCATCAGGGCATACACCAGGCACACACGGTCCCGGGTCACAGCCGTCATGTGCACCCCCGGGATCAAGCACGAACAAACTATTTTCAGCCATATTCTGGCCTCCCTGTTCATTTGAGAATACGGCAGAGTCTGGTGGTAACCCCTCTCCTTATGTCTGCTCCATCGGGCTGTGGATCGAGCCCCACACAAAGTGCGTCTGATATCGGCGTATGGTGGGGTGATGTTCAGCTGGCGGAGAACGTGGGCGTCTGTGTCCCGCGCTCCAATGATGGCATTTAATTTCTGGGGTTCCAGAGTGACAATCTGCCCTCTTATTTTTATTGTGTGGCTTCTGATGGTCGGGTTCCAATTTGCATAGAACTCCCGGACTAAATGTAGGTTGCACTCCTTGGGCTCCTGAAATATCAAGCTGAGCCCAACTGCCTCGATTCTCTGCACAATACGGGGGAACTCCTGTGCTAGTGCTTCCCGTGCAATATGCTCCTCAGGGAAGTACTTATTCTCCTTATGTTTAGCGTACCACTTCTTCCCTTCATCGGTCACCCACCTCGTTCCGTATTGGCGGCGTTGGCCGCGCGGAACAGCTGGTGCAGCTGGGACTGTTGTGCCCAATCTCATGCGTTTTCTCCCGGTGCCTGAAGTAGATGCACCTTTACCCTTATCCTGCCTACTTGCCATTGTACCTGTCAATACAAACAAACAAGCACCATGTCAAGCTAAATGCATATTAGCTTCGGCTAAGGTCGGGTTAAACTAAGTTTACCCCACACTTAGTCCTTAGCTGCGGTTACGATACTACGGCAAGGATCACTTTATTTACACCAAAAACAAACAACTATACAATTTATGCTTAGTGCTTTTACAAAAAAAAAAAATTCGATAGTATAACTTTAGCGTACTACTCAGACTTTGTACAGCTAATCCCAATCCTACAATCGCTAGCAATTCAACCATCGCACTTAGCAACGAAGACAATAAACAAAAACAACGACAAAAATTCTATATACATACGAATCCAAATAACCAAACCAATTTGAACAATTTTTACATTTTCCCAAAACCCGAGAATTCGTCGTCTATTACATTCACACAATATTTACAACGACTTATTCTCAATGTACAAGCACACCCCGGCATATAATTCACACATTTACCAAGTTACCCAATTCGATTTCAACAACCCCAGCCCTAGAATTCAATTTTACAATCAAATTCGAATCATTCACACAATCGACAAGTTCAAACGCTAATTACAACATTCTGAACATTTATCAATCAAAGAATAATTCAATTTCATGCTAAATTGCTAATTAGGGTGATTTATCTCACCTCCCATGCTCAAATTTGACTAAAATCGACATAAACTTGAGAGAGTATAGGAAAACATACCTTTAAGTTGAATGATCGAAGAAACTCGACAATTTGGTTGCTTAATAGCGTGGCACGTTGGTTGGGGAGGGGGATTCGGGTGTTTGGTCGCGGAGAAGAGAGGAAATGGGGGGGAAGGGACTAAAATCGGGGTTAAAAATAAAGGGAAACACGCGGGTCACCCGGCAACCCGGTGTGACCCGTCACAAAATATAGGGCAACGTGTCACGGAGGGTAACGCGGAGCCCCTCCTCCGTGACACGGAGCTATCGCGATGGTCCTCTGGTATTTTTAAAAAAATCCAGATTTAACCTCAACGTGTCATGGAGGGTAACGCGGAGCCCTTCCTCCATGACACGAAGCCAACGCCCCAGTGCACTGTCTCTTCATTTTATTCATTTTGTCATACCTTGCCTTTTCCTTCCCGATTCCACGCATATTTTTCTCTATTTGACCTGAAAATCACCTCACTAAACAAAATTGGTTAGATTAATAGATTTCCCTAATTAAAATGAAAAATACTAACTAAACCAAAAAATTTGTACTAAATCAAGAAAAAGAAAAATAAAATAAAATCTATTTACACTTTACAAAACAAAAGAAAAAAATATTTTTCACGGGTTGCCTCCCGTGCAGCGCCTGGTTTACCGTCGCGGCTCGACGTCCTTTATGCTCACTTATCCACTAAGGTGATGGATGATTTTTCACGATCCTTGTCCTCCCCCCAGTAGTGCTCACCCTTATCTGGTGGTCTTCCCATCAACTCTCGGGAATCACTCATGTGCTTAGTATTCCCATGATCAATTACATTGATCACCGAGAGTTCTTCATTTACCATCGGGAGCTTGGGTGCTTTGTACACATCGAACACCTCTACCTTGTCATGTGCGTGCATTGTAAGTTGACCCACAGCCACATCAATTAATGCTTTCCCAGTTGCCAAGAAGGGTCGTCCCAAAATAAATGGGACTTCAGCGTCTGGTTCAAAATCCAGAACAATAAAATCAAGCGGAAAAATGAGGGATCCCACTTGCACAAGCACATCCTCAACAATGCCATCCGGCCTAGCTAAGGATCTGTCTGCTAGCTGCAAGATTCCAGTTGTAGGTCTAGGACTCCCCAGACCTAACTTTCTGAATACCGAAGATGGCATCAGATTTATGCTCGCCCCCAAGTCACACAATCCACGAGCTCGGATACTCTGCCATATTGTAAGCTGGATAGTAAAACTTCCAGGGTCTTTTAGCTTCGTAGGCAGTCTATTTTGGATTCGGGAAGTGCATTCCTCCGTCAAAGCTACCGTGGAATACTCAGTCAGACGACTTTTGTTGGCCACGATGTCTTTAATATATTTAGCATATTTTGGCACTCCCTGCAAGACATCAACAAGAGGTAAATTAACATGTACCTGTTTAAGCACCTCCATAAATTTCTTGAAACACGCCTCCTCCTTGTGTTTCTTGAGTCGTTGAGGGAACGGGGGTGGAGGCCTTTCTGATTCTGCTTCTTTGGTCTTCCCCCTATCCGAACTTTGTTCTTCCTCAACATCTGCTGCTCCTGACTTTTGAGGTGATCTCTCCGGTTCCACCTCCTTTAGCTGCAAACCACTCCTTGTGGTCACCGCATTTACCTGCTTCGGATTAGGATCCGTGTCGCTAGGCAGT
Organism: Datura wrightii; assembly: GCA_035772735.1. Lineage (NCBI taxonomy): Eukaryota > Viridiplantae > Streptophyta > Magnoliopsida > Solanales > Solanaceae > Datura > Datura wrightii. Next base: position 42,225,227 of record JASDFA010000003.1, read on the forward strand.
CCTCCTCTGGGCCTTGTGTTTTGGGCACTAGCAAATTTCCCAAATTGATACTCAAGAGCCTTGGTCGCTAATTGATTATTCTTCACTTCGGCTGCCAATTTAACATAGTCAGCCTGCAATTGCGCCTGATTAGCGATCATGGGCTTGAACATTTCCTCAATGGTAGGTGATGGTTGTGGAGGAAGGGCATTGTGATTTCTGAATTGAGATTGGTAGTTCTATTTCCCTCCTTGATTCCTGTGCATACCCTGTCCCGAACTTTGGCCTTGTTGGTTGTTGCTACCCCACAAAAAATTTTGATGGTTCCTCCAATTTGAGTTGTAGCCGCTACCAAACTGCTGCTGATTTCTTTTTGCATTGCCCACAAAGTTAACAGAATCTGGGTTTGCTCCACAACACTCAGCTGAATGCTCACTGCTACCACACACTTCACACCACATTTGCTGGACCGCATTGACTGAAGCTGAAGGCTAGTTCAAATTCATGTTGCTGAAGTGGTTGTTCAACTGATTTTGCAAGGCAGCTATCTGTGCAGCGATAGCTGTAAATCCATCCACTTCAAGCACTCCTGCTGCTTTCCTTGCTCCACCTCGAGATGAATCTGCATTCCATTCTAGATTGCCCTGTGAAATTCGGTTGAGCAAAGTGTACAGCTCCTCATAAGTCTTTTCCAGCGCTTGCCCTCCAGCTGCTGAGTCTAGCAAAATTTTAGTATGGGGTTCCAAACCCTCAATAAATGTGTGCACCAACACCTCATTGGACTGATGATGATGAGGACAGTCTGGCAACATGGATTTAAATCTTTCCCAGGCTTGATATAAATTTTCTCCCTCCCTCTGTTTGAAACTTAGAATTTGACTTCTAAGTCTGGCTGTTTTACCAGAGGGAAAAAATCTTATCAAGAACTTTCGTGCTAGATCATCCCACGTTGATATAGAATTTGGTGGTTCAGCTTTTAACCACATCTTGGCTTCACCAAGTAAGGAAAACGGAAATAGTGTGAGCCGAACATAATCAGGTGACACTCCAGCGGGTATATAAGTGTCACATATCTCCAAAAAGTTCTGGAGATGTTGTTGTGGGTCTTCATGAGGGAGACTGGTAAATTGCCCGCTTGTGTGCAATAGTTGCACCATGTTCTGCTTTAACTCAAATCTCCCTCCAGGCTCTGGTTTGCGGCTTGAATGTACATTGTTGGCATGTGGGATTGCCACCTCGCGAACCGGCCTTGCTGCTGCTTCGTCGGGCACTAACACTGCCCTCACAACCGGTGGATTTTGTTTCTCCATTATAGTATGTCTGAGCAACTGGAGCTTCTTTTGTAGAGCTTCTCTACGTTTACTATGAAATTCACGTTCAGGCTCTGTATAAGATTCCACCAGCTCCTTGTCCTTTGCCAGTGTTCACAGAAATCAAGTCTGCAAAATACAGGCTAAGACCAAGTTGTCAACACTTAAGAAAATAAAACAAAAATACAGTAAATTTACACTTAACACAATTTCACCAATTGCCTAGTCTCCACGGCAACGGCGCCAAAAACTTGTCCGGTGGTTTGCTATAGGGTTAAAAACCGACACGCAAGTGCACGTGGTCAAACAAGTAATAAAGTGGCTAAGTAAGCCAAGTATCGAACCAAGGAGACTCTGGATAAATAAAATTGCTCAAGTATACTATATTCTATCTTACTTCTAAATATGCTGACAACAACGTAACCAAAAGTTAAATAATTTTTGTTTATAAATTAGATACTAAAACTATTAACAAATATTTACTTTGAATTGAAACTATGGATATGAGCATGCCAAGGTTAAGAACAAGTAATGAACTTGATTATAATCATAATTTGGTTATTCTTCTCTTCTAGTTGCTAGCCAAGAACATTAGCCAAGAGATTAAAACTCTCGTATTTAATCTCACTTAAGAATCATAAACCATCCGTCTACATTTCTGTGATCAAATGCAATTTATGACCTAGCAATACAATTCCGGTTCCTAAATTGACTAATATGGCTTTCAAGTATATTTCTATCAGGAAAGCACATCAAAACCCAATTTTCCCAAATCAAGTTAAGAACAATACCCTATTAATTCACAACGTTCCAATTTCTTGCTCTCTCGAGTGAAATCGGACTTTTTAGACGTACATTAATGTCGGCCACACACTAATGCAGTAGAAACAAGAATTAATAGAACAACATAGAAGAAGAAGATGAAAAACCATACAATTCACTAATCAAAATGCATCACCATTGTCCATAACCTCAGCAAGGAAGGGAATTAGCCACTCATTTGTGGATTAATCATCCTAAAACAAGTGTTAATCATACAAACAATTGATTGAAAGAAGAAAGAAAGAGAGAAAAACCCTTAGCTTTTTCGTCCCTCAACTGCCTGTAACCCACGTCCTTGCTCCACCAAGTCTGAATTTTTTCAAAATAAGCCTAAGTGTTCTATTTATACTAGTGGGAATTTTTCCCGGAATAACAAGCAACGTGTCACGGAGGCCAACGCGGGGCACTGCCTCCGTGACACGGCCTGGACGCGGACCCTCACTGGAAATCTGGGGGTCCGGGAATATAGCCTCAACGTGGCACGGCATGCAATGCGGAGGCTTGCCTCCATGCCACGGAGCTGTCGCGAGGCTCCACTGGAATTTGATAATTAAATCACCCTCCAGGCAGTGTGCCTCCGCGATGGTAGTGTGGTACGGCTCCATCGCGGAGACCCTTTACATTGTGCAGTCCAATGTCTTTTCCGTGCTCGCATCCAAGTCCAACTCCGATATTGTTCCAACATGCATTTTAGCTCCTCAAAATCATGTTTTACCTACAAAACAATGCTAATCATGTTGGTTAGTATAAATTCACATTTTATTACCAATTACATGAAAATGTATACACATTGCAGAACAAACAAGGCGAAAATGATACGTTTGAGTATCACTTGGGCATATAAATCTGCCCAAGATCAGGCAGCGCGCTGCTGATCTCCCTCCTCTGCAAAGGGAGGCACGTCACGCCCCTACCCCGATGCGATGGGAGGCACACCACACCCCCCGCCAAAGCCTCCCATATATATGTTTTAAGTCTGTGAAGTCTATTTCATTCCAAACATAACCCTTCGGTTGAGAAGAGAGAATAAACAAGGGGTTCTTCTGTTTTTAGTTAAATTACGCTGCTAAACTCCGTTCAAACAAAAATTGACCTTGGATAACGAGTTGTGGGTCTACGAGGAACATCCCTGCGGAGTTATTTCGTGGAAATGTTCCTGGAGTATCGGAACCTCGCCGAGTAAAAGGTATTGGAATCGCTTCTAATTTAGTCCTAAGCGACTGCAAGTGATGGGTAAGTATATCTACCTTCTAGACTCTAGAGAATTTGTGAGTTTTCGGCCGAATTAAACAAAGTTGAATTGGAGTCAATATTGTTATTTACCGATGCCTACTACTTAAATAGCCATATTCTCTTAGTGTAAAGTGTGCAATTGAGTGGAATTACTGGCTTCAAATTGGAAACTGTTTGGGTGAATGAAAGTCGCCATTTGAGGTATGTTAAGGCTTATGTCTTCAGCAAGTTATTCACATCGTATAGTGGATAATTATCGGGTATATTGTGATTAGATACTGCCTGTAGGTAATGATTATGTGTGTTATGGTTAGCTGTTATGAGAGATATTGAGATTATACAATAGTATTCCTTGTCGAGAAAAGCCACGATGAGTGTGACTAACACTAGGAGCGTCATAGAGACTTCCTGGTTATTTTGTGTATAGTAGTAGTAGAATTCTAATGTTTGTTGTCAGGACGAGATCTTAGAAGTTTATGGTTAGCTATTGGGCCTGATTTGGGAAGTTGGATAGCGTAGGGCACAGTCGGGCGATATAACTTTCAGTTTTACGCCTGTATTATTATTGAACCTCACGTAGAGGCCGTTGGCATACCAAGATAACTCCAGGGCTAGAATTTGGATAGGATGGTCTTACCGTAGAGTTAGCAACACCAGAGTATCCTAGTGAATTGAGAGATAGCCTTCCATATAGTTGGCTACTGTCAGTGACTATTAGTTTTAGTCGACTTAGTGTTTGTCGTACAGGTCGCCCAGGAAGTCATCCCAATTGTACAAGTCAGATAGACCCGTGGATACCCTAAGTAGGGAACCTTATTAGTAGTTGGATGTGGGTTCAACTCCCTAGACTGATCTTATAGATACCCATATACAGGTTGCGTGGGTGGCTAGGTCCAGATATACCTGCCGACGAGGCTATTAATCGCCCAAAGAAGTCGTATAAAATATGAATAGACCAAGTTAATGTCTAAGGAAATAGAAAGATAGTAGTACAATATTACCTTCAGGCTAAGAATTACAGTAAGATATCTATGAAGGGCGAGGGCTGACTGCTCAGGAGCATCTCCAATTAGTAGCGGCCTTACAGTCGTTCTAAGTGAGGGAACTAAATAGTTGTTCACCAACGACCATACTGTTCGCTTATGAGCTACCATTGTCCTAGCATGACATTCAGAGTATCGGTTAAACCACTCTAGACCTCTCCCTAGTCTATCTAGGCCATAGAGATTATAATCACTGCCCGGACCCTCTAGTCAGGTGTAAGAACACGGGGTGTGCTTGTTGGCAGCTATATAGAGACTGCTCCATAGGTGAGTGGCAGTCGCGTTAGGCCTAGGGGCCAGATACGCCTTTTGAATGGATAGATTTGTAGATTGTAAGATAGTGTCCCTAGTTGGGGTGGATCTTATTTCAAACCGCCTCTCGCTATGAACGACTAAGAGGTTGCAAGATGTATGAACTACTTCCGGAGCTATAAACTGCTTACGAAGCTATGATGCTATATTGTTTACAGAGCTAATGAATATCCTATAGAGCCATATTGATGTCTATTCACTTATGAGCTTCTTCTATGTTGTAGCAGCATTAGAGATCCTTTATGGAGCCTCGTGTGCTCGAGGTACAGTTACACGGCTGAAAAGGCCTGGAGCCCAGACGAGTCATATTTAGTTACAGGAGCACAAACAGCTCATATTCAGTTATAGGAGCCTAGACGGCTCATATTCAGTCAGAGGAGCCCAGACAGCTCCTATTCAGTTACAGGAGCCCAGACGGATCATATTCAGTTACAAGAGCCCAGACAGCTCATATTTAATCATAGGAACCCAGACGGCTCATATTCAGTCACACGAGTCCAAATGGCTCATATACAGTCAAAAGAGCCTAAATGGCTCAGATATAGTTACAGTTACTTGCAGAGCTTTAGAGGTACCTATATGGGTAGATAGACTAATTGGTGCCAGCCAGGGCTTATGGGGGCCCAGGTAGGTTATCTCTATGTTGATTGTACCTTCCCGACTTATGAGGGCCAGGTTAGGTTCTTGTTTGTATGCTTGCCTACTAGCTATGACTTATGAATGTAGAGTCGTACAACTTCAACTCATATACATGTTGTGGTTTACTAGATGCAGGTTATGGATAAGAGAGGTTAGAGGTTAACTTCTGCCCCTTCTTGCTATTCATTTTCAGTTTTTTATCAACTTTTAATCAGCTTTTATTATTGTCATACATATTTAGTATATATTGTAATGACATCCAACTATGGGGCGCTGCATACTTACCTGCAGGTTTAGACAGACAGATCGCAGGATCTCTTAGAAGTTATTCAGAGTCAGCAAATTAGCCAGCTCCTTTCATTCAGAGCTGCCAGGCTGTAAAGGTTTATCTGTCTTTTATCTGTACAGCATTTGGGTAGGCTGAGGCCCTATTCCGACCAATATTTTCATTCTTAGAGGCTTGTAGACTACAATGTAAAGTTAGTTGTCTGTGTTGGCTGTGTGGGGCCTATATATGTTCAGTTCTGTATGTTGGCTGTGTGGGGCCTAGTATAGCTTTCAGTTAGAATCCTTGTCGACTGTAGTGTTTATATAACTGCCTATTTTTCATTCTATTATAACTAGACAACATGGTCATCTTGTCGGCTCGCATAAGATCCATTTTTATTGTTATGTTGGCTGGGAAAGCTATTTTCTTTTACAGGTGCTGCGTGGCCTTGTTAGCCCTAGGTTGTGTTTACAGCTGAGATATAGCAGTTTGTTTTCTTGTTTCGAGTCGCTGGTGGGCACCAGAGGTTCATATGCCCAGCCAGGTCAGGCCAGATCCCACTATGACATTAGGTGCCAGTCGTACCTCCCAAGGTGGAGCATGACAAACTTGGTATCAGAGCAACATCGTATCCTAGGGAGTCTGCAAGCCGTGTCTATTAGAGTCTCATTTATAAATGTTGTGCACGACATTTTATAAGCAGGATGCTACGAGGCATGATAATATGGTTGCCCCTTATTTTTCTCATCATGTTATAAGTCGAGTAGTACGGGGTTGAGTCCCTAAGCTCTCATCGTTATGTCTGTCTAGAATAATGTTGGATATGGGACAGCTTCATCCAGACGCAACTTAGATACAATAGCAGGAGAGGGTACCAGCAAGGTGCCATAGTTGGGGGGACAACCCAGTCTAAAGGCGAAAGGGGATGTCTTTTTAATCTCCCCAGCATCCTCTAGGGGCACCAGGAACATCATAAGGTAACAGATATGCCAGCAGCATCCCTAGTTCTTTCTTCAGCCTCAGAATAGGAGGTCAGGAGTATAGTATATATATGAGTTGTCTTACTTAGTAGATATTTCAAATTAGACAGGGGCGACAATTAATGTTGGGTTACCTAAAATAAGCAAAGGATTGTGTAATTGTGAGGTTTGTACCTGTAGCTTTTAGAGTTTGTTGAGTTTCGCACCCTAGCTCTGTTATGGAATGATCGGGTTATCTCCCGCCTCCTAGCCGCTTCTCAGTATAATAGAGAGCATAAGTATTGATGCCATGTTGCCCTAAGTAAATAGTAAAGAAGGGATAGATCCATTGACTTCTTGAAAGTGTTAGTAAGTGGTTAACACCCATAGTGCTTAAATAAGTCACCTAGACCCTTATGGTTGTAAATTAGGAGAGCAATTAAGATTGCTAGTAGCATCCAAGTACGTATGAGAATCCGTAAGCAACGGACTCCCAAAAATAGAAAAGTTTATGTCAGGAATAGACTAACCCCTACGGTGTGCTAATGACGGTAGTGTATACCTGAAGAGTAATGGTTATGGCCCTAGTTTGTTATGTTGAAGGACAGAGATACTATATGAGGGAAATTGGCCGAGTGCAGGTTAGAACGATATATGTTGGTAGACTTGGCCAGTAATATCCTTGCTAGTACGGTGCATGGGGAACGAACCCTAGATATCAGCTTATAGAAGTAAGGGGAAGGCACGAGTATCTAGCTAATAGAATCACCTCCTGGCTGTAGTAGGTTGATAGAGCCTGGAATCACTGCTGACTGTCAAGAAATGAATATCAAGCTGACGTTTAAAAGGCAGTGAGGTTGTGACCTAGAATACTGCCATATAAACACTAGTTGTAGAGGCAAAGGAATGACGGTACGGAGACCCTAGCCTAGTGCAGCCAGAGATAAGGCCCAGTAGAAGGAGTCACTGCCTTCAAAAGAGTAGAGGACAGAGTCTTGAGACCCAGAGGTTGACTTTGTGTTCCGAATGTGGCAGGGCTTTGTTAGCAGACAGTAGCAGAGTTACATCATGTCCGTAATTCCCTCCACTCGTGTCATGACCCTAGCGTAGACCTGGATTGTAGACACGGGACAAGGGACCCCGAGAGACCCCAAGTCAACCCATGGCATAAACATTGAACTAACTCACCCAACAAACATGAAGAAAACATAATTATAAACTTGGCGGAAGTCTAACTTAACATAACATCAGAATCACATCTGAAGCTGAATACACGTCTAAGTCTGATAAGCCTCTAATCTGGTCAAGCTGATGGGACAACACCACCAACTAGCTTAACTATACTGAAACTGAACATACAACCAAAATAACAGAAAGTCTAGTCCTCAAAAGATGAGGACTCACCAATGAAGCAGGTGCTGACTCTGATAAGCGACAATGAACGGGGCTGAACCTGAGAAACAGATCCTGCATCATTAAATGATGTAGCATAGAAAGTAAGCGGTCAGTACGTGGAATGTACCGAGTATGCAAGGTAAGCAAAACCTCTTTAGTGACATAAATCATTTAAAACCATTCATACATATCATAAGCTTTTAAGAGTAAGTAGAGGACTACATACATTCATTATGAAATCGTACTCATATAATAAAGTGTTCATGCATAGCTTTAGAACATCATAACTGACTCAAATGACTCAAAGCTGAAACATAACATTTATATCAAAAGCTGAATAATGAGTCAAACCTTAGTTTTTGGACATGCATGCATAAGTAATCATCATTAGTAATGAAAGTGAAAAACCGAATGATATAGACAGTGGGAGACTCGTCACTTAACCGACATACCACAATAGAGCTTACGTGGTCCCAACTGTCACACTCAATCGGGTAGAGCCGTCGATAACCTTTCCAGGGCGATGGACGATACCATTATATCAATATCAAGTTGAATGGTCAATCGGGCTAGGGATAGATCACAAGGGAGGTCCCAATAATATAATAATATCTACCTACGTTGGCGCGTAGTTCTGGGGTATAGGGTAACTGAACCTTAACCTGCTCGGTGCTAGACTCTTGTTGCAAAACATGCAATGCTATACCTCGTATATATCAAAGCTCAACACCGTATACTGACGAAGCTCAACATCATATGAAGCGAAGCTCAACATTGTCTATTAACAAAGCTCAACATCGTATGAAACAAAGCTCAACATTGTCTATTGAAAAATCTCATAATGGAATCGTTCATAGACTAGACATCATAAGGATATGATCTCAACATTGTCTATTGACAAAGCTCAATATGACCTACATCTCAATGATGAAATCATACATATGAGAAGCTTTATTTCGAAACATACCACAAGCTCAAGCATAGGTGGGAGCATCTACTCCAAATCGTGTGGTAAGCTACGTATAGAAATATCCACTCAACATACCAAAAGTTAGAATTTACAATAATAATAATTGAGGAATATTCACTTCAAACCATGTGGTAAACTTATGTCAGAAAAATCATCGTCTTAAATCAACTTGTGGGCATCACCCAAAGCTTTATCATACTCGGATCTAATCAATTCATCTTGAGAACATCAACATAGTCATGGGTAGTTTTAAAAACATGCTTCTCATCATCAACTTCATCATCATCACACATTTACCAAAAATCTCTTCCTTTATGAACATTTCACCCATGGGTGTTTTAGATTCAAATTTTGAAAAACAATTTTTATAAGGGAAATCAAGGTAGAATCCGCCCAAGCTTCATAAATCATCACTATGAACTCAATTTAATCATACCCATGCATAGATCTTGAAGAATCATGTAATTGGGCAAAACCCCATACTTGATCATAGAAAAATTTCATCACATTTTGATGGGGAATGGGCATGGGAATGGAAGAAAACACCCACTCATAGCCTTACATACTTGGAAATGGTGAATTCTAACACCCTCGAAATGCCCAGTTGAGATTCCGATTGGGAATCTTGAGATTTCACCTTGAACCGCCTCTTAAAACCTTCCAACTTGCATGCATGAGAGTAATGGCATAGAATAGGTTTTCCCCTGCTAAAAAGCCACTTAAACGAGCCTTAAACGATGTAGTATAGGTCTTCGGAACTTAGGAATTACGAAAAGACCCTTACTAAATTCACAAGAAAACACTGCCAGGGACCCTAACGAGTGGCCTGATGATTCATTAGGACGGGCAACGACTCATCGAGTTGCCCGTCAAGTACACTGGTTAACTGATCTGCTAGGGCTCGTAACGGGGGACATAACGACTCGTGCCTTGACACCACGACTCGTGGTCACCTTCCGTCTGGTACACTGCCTTAATTTCCAATAAAATTAAACTCGTTGCTCACGACTCACCTCAGGAGTCATTGGGACGGACCACGACTCATGGGGTCCCATCTGTTAGATACACTGGTCACCCTCCTAAAGAATGTCCCACTCCACCCCATGATTGACATGACCCGTCATGGTGGCTAACCACGAGTAGTTCCCTCACTCTTGGGGACCTCACTCATTCACTTTCCTAGGCCTCCCACGAGACTTCTGACAATTTGTGGGGTCTCCTCACAAGCCGTCTCACGACTCGTCCTGTTCCTGCAACATCCATATCCCAATTTGTTTCCATTTAAACTTTTGGGTCCGATCTTTGAACTTCAGGGGTGTAATAATATCTCCCCCATGGGAACATTCGTCCTCGAATGTTAGACACACACAGAAAATGCAGAAACATGCAATCATCATATGCAAATACTTGTTATTAAAATTAAAACTGACAGAATGACTACCTCCGAAAAGAACTACATAGTTGAACTGAATTCAGACATCACATACATTTATCATAACATAATTAAAACTTACGCACATGATCTGAACACGAAAACTGATTAGAGAATTAGGGCAAAAATTGATACCTCAAACTGGAACTGAGCCGGTAGGGAACAGGTGGGTGTATTTAGCCATTATAGCCACTACGACTTCCCATGTAGCTCCCTCAACATGCTGGTTTCTCCACAACACCTTCACCAAAGCTACTTCTTAGTTCCTCAGCCTCCGAACCTAACGAACCAAGATTGCAACTGGGGTTTCCTCATAATTGAGGTTATCTCCCACACCAACGCTTTCCACCGGGATTACTAAAGATGGATCACCCAAGAACTTTTTCAAGAGCGACACATGAAACACAGGGTGAACTGAAGATAACTCTGATGGAAAGTCCAACTCATACGCCACCTTACCAACTCTTCTCATAACACCGTAGGGACCAATGTAGAAGGAACTGAGTTTTCCTTTCCTTCCGAACCGCATGACTCCCTTCATGGGAGAGACCTTTAGAAATACCCAATCGTCAACCTCAAACTCCAAATCTCTTCTTCTCACATCTGCATATGACTTTTGACGACTCTGAGTAGTTTTCAGCCTGTCCCTTATCAATTGAACCATAGCCTCGTGAACCAAATTTGGCCCCATCATAGCTACCTCACCAACCTCAAACCATCCGATGGGCGACCTACACCTCTGCCCGTAAAGAGCATCGAACGGTGCCATTTGGATAATGGAGTGATAGATATTGTTATAAGAAAACTCGATCAAGGGCAAGTGATCATCCCAACTACCCTTGAAATCCATCACACATGTCCTTAACATATCCTCGAGGGTCTGAATTGTTCGTTCCGCCTGGCCGTCTATTTTTGCGGATGAAAGGCTGTACTGAGCTTAACTTGAGTCCCGAGTCCCTTTTGAAAAAAGCACTAGAATTGGGAGGTAAATTAAGTACCTCAGTCTGAAATAATAGACAAGGGCACTCCATGATGTCGAACCAACTCCCGAATATACAATATAGACTAATAATCTGTTGAATCTATGGTTTTGACTGATAGGAAGTGTGCAGCCTTGGTCAACCTGTCGACAACCACTCAAATGGAATCATAGTGTCGGCGAGTACGAGGTAGGCCTGTAATGAAATCTATATTAATCTCTTCCCACTTCCAAGTGGCAATGCTGATATCTTGAAGTATGCCTCCTAGCCTTTGATGCTCGACTTTCACTTGCTGATTGTTCGGGCACTTGCTACGAATTCTGCAATATCCTTTTTCATGCTGTTCCACCAATATATTTCTCGCAAATCATAATACATCTTTGTGGCACCCGGATGGATGGAATACCTAGACCCATGTGCCTCATGCAATATTCAGTCCCTCAAATTATCAACATCTTGAACACATAGACGGCCCTGGTACCGCAGCACCCCATCTCCCCCTTGGGAGCAAACCTCCACCTTCTGACTTTCAACGACTTCCTTCAGCTTTACTAGAATTAGCTCCTCATCTTGCTTGGGCTTCACATCTGTTACCAAGGACAATTCTAATCAGTTTTGCACAACAACGCCACCCTCGGTCGAGTCGACCAATCTAACTCCCAGCCTTGAAAGTCGATGGACATTTTTCACCAACTCTTTTTTTCCCTCAACCATGTGGGACAAACTCTCCATAGAGAGTCTACTGAGTTCTTCCGCTACCACATTAGCCTTACCTGGGTGGTAAAGGACACTCATGTCGTAGTCCTTTAGTAACTCTAACCACCTCCTTTGCCAAAGATTGAGATCTTTCTGCGTGAACACATATTGCAAGGTCTTGTGATTCGTGAATACATTCATGTCGGCCCCATACAAGTAATGCCCGATATCTTCAATGCGAACACCACCGCGACCAATTCTAGATCTTGGGTCGGGTAGTTCTTTTCCTGAACTTTCAACTTCTCAAGGCATATTCTATCAGCTTCCCATGTTGCATCAATACACACCCGAGTCCAACTCGCAAAGCATCACAATACACTACAAAACCATCTGCACCCTCGGGTAGGGTCAACACTAGTGTTGAAGTGAGTTAGGTCTTCAACTCTTAGAAGCTTTTCTCAAAAGCATCCAACAATTGAAACTTCACCTTCTTCTAGGTCAACTTAGTCAATGGTGCAGCAATAGATGAAAAATCCACTACAAATCTCCAATAGTAACCTGCTAAGCCTAAAAAGCTTCTAATATCTTATGGGTTAATGGGTCTTGGCCAATTCTTTACCACCTCGATCTTCTGAGAGTCTACTCTTATGCCCTCACTTGATACCACATGCCTAGAAATGCCACTGAATCCAACCAAAACTCACATTTTCTGAATTTTGCATACAACTGACGATCGTTGAGGGTCTGAAGCACTATTCTCAAGTGAGTGACATGCTCTTCCTCTCTCCGAGAGTATATAAGGATGTCATCAATGAACACAATCACGAACATGTACAAATATGCCTTGAACACCCTGTTCATTAGATCCATAAAAGATGCATTGGTTAGTCCAAAAGACATAACAACAAATTTGTAGTGACCATACCGAGTCTTGAAAGTGGTTTTCGGGAAGTCACTCTCCCGAACCATGAGTTGTTGATACCTGGATCTGAGTTCAACCTTGGAGAAATACTTGGCTCCTTTAAGCTGGTCAAACAAAATCATCGATCCTGGGTAAGGGGTACCTTTTCTTGATGGTAACCTTGTTCAACTGCCATGGTCAATACACATACGAAGGGAACCGTCCTTCTTTCGAACAAATAGTACTGGTGCACCCCATGGAGACTTACTCGGCCTAATAAATCCCTTATCTAATAGGTCCTTCAACTGATCCTTCAACTCCTTTAGCTCGACTTGAGCCATTCTGTAAGGCGGAATAGATATAGGCTACGTATTGGGAAGAAGATCTATACCGAAATCAATCTCCCGCTCGTGAGGTACACCTGGAAAATCATCAGGGAAGACCTCAGGATACTCACGTACTATTGGTATGGACTGGATAGTCGGGGTTTCGGACTCCACGTCCTTAACCCTAACTAGATGGTACATGCAGCCCTTAGAAAATCATCTTCCTAGCCTTAAGGTAGGAAATAAATCAACCTACAGGCAAAGCTGAACTACCTTTCCACTCTAAGGCGGGCTCACCTAGAAATCTGAACTTTATTGATCGGGTTCTACAATTTACTGAAGAATAACATCAAATAGCCAATCCATGCCGACAATAACATCAAAATCGGTAATGGATAACTCTATCAAGTTTGCTGAGGTGATCTTATGAAGAACTGGGACCGAGCAATCTCTATACACCCGTCTAGCTGTAACTGAGTCACCTACTGGAGTAGAAATTGAGAAGGGATCAGACAAGACATCGGGACTGACTCCGAAGCTACTAGTTATATATGGTTTCACAAAAGATAGAGTACCCCCCGATCTAGCAATGCATATACATCAACTTGGAAGACTCTCAACATGCCGGTGACGTCTCCTGCTCCTAAAGAGTGGCTAAGGCAAACAACCTGTTCTGGCGCTGCCCGCCAGTTGTGCTAGTAGATGCCCCATAATATGCTGTGCGTGGGGGAGGGACTGCTGAACTAGAAGTTGGTCCTCGGCCCCCAACCTGACCGTGCCTCGCCGCGGGACAATCTCTGAGCATATGTCTAGGCTGCCCACAACCAAAACATGCTCTTGACCCTACCAAACACTGTCTTGTGTGCCCTCGGTTGCACCTAGCACAAGCTGGAATGCTGGAGTCTACAGGCCTACTGCTATGACCCCTCGAGCCTAACGCTCGCCCTCTCTGATCATGTCTAGGCCTAGAAGGAACACTCAACATTGAAGATGTTGGGGCTGATGACCTCTGGTTGGTCTGCTGTCAGTGCCAACCACTGGACCTCTGCTGAGAGAATCTATGGTCCTCAGTCCTGGCCCTCTTGGCCTCCCTCTCCCTCGAATATGCCGCCTCTATCTGCTGGGCGTACAACACAATGCGCCCATATCCTGATGGAGCATAGCTTTCCTACATTCCTTGTCCAAATATCTCGCTATGCAATGCATAAATCTGCTCACCCGCGCCCGCTGGTCGGTCACTAACTCCGGGGCATACTTAGATAGGCGGGTGAACTCAAGGGCGTACTCCTGAACAGTCATCCTCCCTTGCTTTAAATTCATGAACTCGGCTGCTCTCAACTCCCTCATCTCTCGAGGGAAGAAACAATCTAGGAATGCAACCTGAAACTCCTCCCATGTGATCAGATTTGCTCCTGCGACCCTTCCGTCCTTCCACTGGTGGAACCAAATATGCGCAACCCCCTTCAATTGGTAGGAGGCCAAGTCTGTGCACTCAACATGACTCACCCCCATAACTTGGGTGATCTTGACAATCTCATCAATGAAATCATGCAGGTCATCTTCTACCTTGGGCCCTAGAAATTCCAGTGGGTTCATCCTCAAGAAGTCCCTAACTCGAGCCGCTGCGGCATTGCCATTCTGCGAAACATGCACAACGGCCTACCGATTTACCTGAGCGGTCATGGCCTGCGCAAGCATCTAAATGGCAGCTCTGAACTCAGCATGAGCGGCTGGCTCCGATGCTTGAGGCTCCTGAACTAGTGGGGCTGGCTGATGCTCATGACCGTTTCTCTCATCGTGGCCTTCACCACCTCCATTCCTTCTTCCATTCATCCTTGTAGGAGCCATGATTCTTCAATCGTGAATAGAACGAATTATGAGGATAGAAAGGCTTTTCATCGCATGACATAGGTCGTGAAAGAAGGGAACATTTCCAATAATCTTTAGTAGCCTCTTCGTCATAAGTGTGGCACGATTCACACCCATGAAAAAGACTCTACCTAACACGACTTTCAGAATCCCTAGGACACATCACACGTATGGCTCTGATACCATGTTTTTCATGACCCGAGCGTAGACCCGGATCGTAGACAAGGGACAGGGGACCCCAAGAGACCCCAAGTCAACCCATGGCATAAACATTCAACTAACTCACTTATTAAACATGAAGAAAAAATAATTATAAACTCAGCGAAAGTCTAACATAACATAACAACAGAATCACATCCAAAGCTGAATACACGTCTAAGTCCTATAAGACTCTAATCTAGATGAGTTGATGGGACAACACCCCCAACTAGCTCAACAATATTGAAACTGAACATACAACAAAAGAACCGAAAGTTTATTCCTCGAAAGATGAGGACTCACCAATCAAGAAGGTGCTGACTCTGATAAGCGACTACAAACGGGGCTCAACCTAAGAACCGGATCCTGCATCATGAAATGATGCAGCATAAAAAGTATGCAGTCAATACGTGGAATTTATCAAGTATGCAAGGTAAGTAAAACCTCTTTAGTAACATAAATCGTTTAAAACCATTCACACATATCATAAGCTATTAAGAGTAAGTAGAGGACTACATGCAATCATTCTGAAATAGTACTCATATCATATCGTGTTCATGCATAGGTTTAGAACGTCATAACTGACTCGAATGATACAAAGCTAAAATATAACATTTATATCAAAAGCTGAACAATGAGTCAAACCTTTCTTTTTGAACATGCATGCATAAGTAATCATCATGAGTAATGAAAATGCAAGACCGAAAGATATAGACAGTGGGAGACTCGTCACTTAACCGACATACCACAATAGAGCTTACGTGGTCCCAACTATAACACTCAAGTGGGTAGAGCCGTCCATAACCTTGCAAGGGCAATGGATGATACCATCGTATCGATATCAAGATGAAGGGACAATTGGGCCGGGGATAGCTCTCAAAGGAGGTCCCAATAATATAATAACATCAACCTACGTTGGCATGTAGTTCTGGATCATAGGGTAATCGACCCTTTACCCACTCGGTGCTAGACTCTTCTCCCAAAACATGCAATGCTCTACATCGTATATAAGAAGCTCAACATCATCAATTGACGAAGCTCAACATTGTCTATTGAGAAAGCTCATAATGGAATCATGCACAGACTAGACATCATATGATATGAGCTCAAAATTGTCTATTGACAAAGCTCAATAATGACCTACATCTCAATTATGAAATCATACATATGAGAGGCTTTATTTCGAAACATACCACAAGCTCAATCATAAGTAGGAGCATCTACTCCAAATCATTTCGTAAGCTATGTATAGAAATATTCATTTAATATACCATAAGCTATAATTTACAATAATAATAATTGAGGAAAATTCACTTCAAACCATGTGGTAAGCTTATGTCGAAAAAATCATCATCTTAAATCAACTTGTGGGCATCACCTAAAGCTTTATCATACTTGGATCTAATCAATTAATCTTGAGAACATCAACATAGTCATGGGTAGTTTTACAAACATGCTTTTCATCATCAACTTCATCATCATCACATTCACACATATACCAAAAATCTCTTCCATTATGAACTTTTCACCCATGGGCATTTTGCATTCAAATTTTGGAAAATAATTTTTATAAGGGAAAACAAGTTAGAATCCACCCATGCTTCATAAATCATCAATTTAAACTCAATTTAATCATACCCATACATAGATATTGAAGAATCATGTAATTGGGTAAAACCCCATACTTGATCATAGACAATTTCATCACATTTTGATGGGGAATAGGCATGGGTGTCCACTCATAGCCTTACATATCTGGAAATGGTGAATTATAACACCCTCTAAATGCCCAGCTGAGATTCCAATTTGAAACCTTGAGATTTCACCTTGAACTTCCTCTTCAAACCTTCCAACTTGCATGCATGAGAGTAATGGCTTAGAATAGGTTTTCACCTGCTAAAAACCCACTAAAACGAGCCTTAAATGACGTAGTATAGGTCTTAGGAATATAGGAATTACAGAAAGACCCTTACTAAATTCCCAGAAAACACTGCCAGGTGACCCTAACGGGTGACCTGACGATTCGTCAGGACGGGGAACGACTCGTCGAGTCGCCCGTCAAGTACACAGGTCAATTGATCTACTAGGGCTCATAACGAGGGACATAACGACTTGTTCCTTGAGACCACGACTCGTGGTCACTTTCTATCTGGTACACTACCTTAATTTCCAATAAAATTCAACTTGTTGCTCATGACTCCTCTCACGAGTCGTAGGGACAGACCACGACTCATGGGGGCCCATCCGTTAGATACACTGGTCACCCTCCTAAATAAAGTCCCACTCCACCCAACGATTGTCCTGATGACTCATGGTGGCTGATCAGAAGTCGTTCCCTCACTTGTGGGGACCTCACTAATTCACTTTCCCAGGCCTCCCCATGAGCCACATGACAACTCATGGGGTCTTCTCATGAGTCGTCTCATGACTCGTCATGTGCCTGCAACATCCATATCCCAATTTTTTTCCATTTCAACAACCGGGTCCGATCTTTGACCTTTTAGGGTATAACAACTTAGGTTTGAAAAAAATGCATCAGGTAATAAAGGACATCTACTGGTGGCATAGGAAGAAGAATACTATTATCGAATTGTGGCATAGAGATCCAATGGACAACAAGGAGAGGCTGGACATCAAAAACTAGGCAAGCTAATTTGGAGATAGTCATGCCTACATGGAAGAGGGAGGTAGCCAGTCTAAATATAGCTACAAGGTTACTTTGTACCAGGCGTAAATGTGAGCCATTTGGGTCATTGTTGAAAGGCTAATGGGATTAACTTATTCTTTCCGGTCAGAATTACATTTCAACTAAAGACTATGCCAAATTGAATTCTAAAGAAATTTTCTAGCTATGTTGTATCTCGGTGTTTATTAACTTTTGACAAAGGGGTACAATTCATAGTTAGGTTTTGGAAAAGCTGTCAGAGCAGACTGGGACATATGTTAATTTGAGTCCGGCTTCTCATCTCCAAATGAATAGCCCAGTAGAGCATACGATTCAGACACCTAGAGAGCTGTTATGGGTGGAAATTTAGGCCCCCTATATGATGACCTGAAGTAGGTAAATTCGGGCTAATAGATAGAAAACGTTAAACTTATTAGAACATATCTATCGGTAACCCGGGGTTGTCGGAAGTCCTAATCTATTGTATGGCATAGGGAGGTAAGGATTGAAGTAGAGACTGGGTATTCTTGAAAATTTTGCCAACGAAAGGCGTTATGCAATTTGATAAAGATCGCAAGCCCAACCCTAGAATTACTAAACTATATCGGATTCTCTGGAAGATCGACCAGGTGGACTGTGAGATAGAGTTTCCTTTGGGGATAGGATCTATATATCAATGTTATGAAAGCACGTAGGAGACCTTTTCTCAGATTTACCTAGTCGAGAATGCTCAGATTACAGAAGAGACATCCTACACGGAGGCTCATATAGTTTTACTAGATCGCCGGGTCCGTAAGAGCTACCTTGAGGATCAATAATGTAACCCATTAAAGTCTTAAAGGGAAATAGTAGTTTAGCAGAGATGAATTCAGAATCCAAGGATGACGTTAAGTTCGGATACATTCAATTGTTTTTGATCTCTACCCTGATAGTGTATAGACGCAGACAATTGCACGTAAGGTAAAGGGATTTCAGGTATTATATAGTTTCTATTGTTGCTATTATTGTCAGCATTTACGTATATATGGTGGAAATATGTTATTCAGTGGTAGATAACATCCTATGAGGTGCGTGGGTTGGACTTTTCTGCATTTTAGGTTTTCAGATAGTCCATATCACAGAGGAGGCTCTGCCTAAATTTTTAGGTAAAGCTGTAAGGACAGGACCTTTTAAGGTTGAATCACATTCAAGGAAGAATGTTCCTAAGGAGAGGATGATGTTACACCCCATAAGTTTCTATTGTTTAGCCGATGTGTTCGTATGTATGTTGAGAGTTTTGAAGTATGATACATACAAAAAAGGGCTCAGGTAATGAATGTGTGTGCGCGCGATCAGGCGATGGGAGGAAAGGGATCAAAGGTAGGCCGCAAGGGGCAGCGTGTTGCGGACCTCCCTCCTCCGCAAGGGTGGTGCATCGCGCCCCTAGCCCGGTGCAATGGGAGGCACGCCACACCCCGACCACCGCCCCCTATATATATGTTTTAAGTGTGTGAATTCTATTTCATTCCAAGCACAACCCTTTGGCTGAGAAGAGAGAATAAACATGGGGTTCTTCCATTTTTCGTTAGATTATGCTGCTAAACTCCGTCCAAAAGCAAATTCACCTTGGATAACAAGTTCTGGGCCTACAAGGAACATCACTGCGGAGTTATTTCTTAGAAATTCGCTCAGAGTATCGGAGCCCCGCCGAGTAAAAGGTGTCAGAGTCGCTTCTAATTGAGTCCTAAGCGATTGTAAGTGACAGGTAAGTAGATCTACCTTCTAGACTCTTGAGAATTTGTTGAGTTTTCAGCTGAATTAAACAAACTTGAATTGGAGTCAATGTTCTTTAATAAATATCGTTATTTCCAACGCCTACTACTAAAATAGCCTTATTCTCTCAGCGTAAGACTGCAATTGAGTGGAATTACTCGATTTAGATTGGAAACTATTTAAGTGAACGAAAGTTGACATTTGAGGTATGTTAAGGATTATCTCTTCGGCAGGTTATTCTCCTTGTATAATGATATAACTTATGCCTTCGAAAGTGGATAATGATCGTGTGTATTATGATTAGCTGCTGCCAGTAGGTAATGAATATCTATGTTATTATTAGCTATTATGAGACAAATTGAGATTATACCATAGTATTCCTTGTGGATAAAGGGCATTATGAATGTGACTAACGCTAGGGGCGTCATAGTGACTTCCCGGTTCTTTTGTTTACAATAGTAGTAGAATTCTGATGTTTGTTGTAAGGCCAAGGGCTTAGAAGTTTATGGTTAGCTGTTGGGCCTAATTTTGTAAGTTGGATAGCATAAGGAGAAGTCGGGCTATATAACTTTCAGTTTGACGCCTGTATTGTTAGTAAAGCTCGCCTAGAGGCTATTGGCATATCATGATGCCTCCAGGGCCAGAATTTGGATAGGATGGTCTTACCCTAGAGTCAGCGGCACTAGAGTTTCCTAGTGAATTGAGTGATAGTATGCCATATAGTTGGCTACTTTCAGTAACTGTTAATTTCAGTTGACGTAGTCCTTGTCATAAAGGTCTCCCAGGAAATCATCCAAGTTGTACAAGTCAGATAGACTCGTGGATACCCTAAGGAACCTTATTAATAGTTGGATATTGGGCCAATGCCCCATCCTGCTCTTATAGATACCCATGTACATATTTCCGCAAGTGGCTAGGTCCAGATATACCTACCTTCGAGGCTATGAATCCCCCAGAGAAGTCATATGAAATCTTAACAGACCAAGTTAATGTATAAGGGACTAGAACCATAGTAGTACAACAATACCTTCAGGCTAAGAATTATGGTAAGCTGATTGTGAAGGGTTAGGTCTGATTGCTCAAGAGCATGTTCAATTAGTAGCTGCCCTACGATCGTTCTAAGAGAGGCAACTAAATAGTTTGTCACCTGCGACCTTACTATTTGCCTTATGAGATACCATTGTCCTAGCATGACATTCAGAGTATCGTTTAAACTACTCCTGACCTTGTCCTAGTCTTTGAAGGATGTAGAGATTATAATCACTTCCAGGACACTCTAGTCAGGTGTAGGCACACGGGGTGTGCTTGTTGGCTGCTATATAGAAACTTTTCCAGAGGCGAGCGGCAGTCGTGTTAGGCCTATGGGCCAGATACGCCTTTTGAATGGTTAGATTTGTATATTGTAACATAGTGTCCCTAGTTGGGGTAGATCGTATTCGTACAGCCTCTCTCCATGAATGGCTAAGAGGTTGTGAGATGTACAAACTACTTATGGATCTATAAACTACTTATGGAGCTATGTTGTTGTATTTCTTATCAAGTTATTGAATAGACTATGGATGCATATTAAAGTCTATTCACTTATGGGCTTCTTCTACGCAGCGGCATTACAGACCCTTCATAGAGCCTTATGTCCTCTAGGTACAGTTACAGGGGAAAAAAGGCCCGATTAAGTTATAGGAGCCCAGACGACTCATATTCTGTTACAGGAGACCAGATGACTCATATTCAGTTATAGGATCCTAGACGGCTCATATCAAATTATTGGAGACAAGATGGCTTATATCCAGTCAGAAGAGCTAGACAGCTCATATTCAGTCACAGGAGCCCAGACGGCTCATATTCAGTCACAAGAGGCCAAATGACTCATATTTAGTCACAGGAGCCCAGGCGGCTCATATTTAGTCACGGGAGCACAGACGGATCATATATAGTCATAGGATCCCAAATGGCTCAAATACATTTATAGTTACTTGAAGAGCTTTAGAGGTACTAATAGGGGTATATAGACTGATTAGCGCTTGCCAGGGCTTATTGGAGCCCAGGTAGGTTATCTCTGTATTAATTGTTCCTTCCTGGCTTATGGGGGCCAGGTTAGGTTCTTGTTTGTATGCTTGCCTGCTAGCTATAGCTTATGAATGTATAGTCGTACAGCTTCAGCTCATACACATGTAGTGGTTTACTAGATGCAGGTTATGGATAATAGATCTTACAGGTGAATTTCTGCCCCTTCTTGCTGTTCACTTTCAATTATTTATTAGCTTTTATTACTCTCTTACATATTCGGTACATATTGTACTGACGCCCAAATATGGGTGCTAAATACTTGCCTGCAGGTTCAGACAGACAGATCACGGAATCTCTTAGAAGCTATTCAGAGTCAGCAAATTGGCCAGCTCCTTTCATTCAGAGATGCCAGGTTGTAAAGGTTTATCTATCTTTTATCTGTATAGCATTTGGGTCAGTCGAGGCCCTGTCCCGACCAATATTTTCATTCTTAGAGGCTTGCAGACTATAGTCTTTAGTTAGTTGTCTGTGTGGGGCCTATATATGTTAAGTTTTGTATGTTGTCCATGTGGGGCCTAATTAGCTTTCAATTAGCAGCCTTTTCAGCTGTAGTGTTTATATAAGTGCTTGTTTTTCATTCTGTCATAACTAGACAGCATGCTAGTCTTGTCGGCCCCCATAAGATCCTTTTTATTGTTATGATGGAAGGGCTAGATGTTTTCTTTTACAAGTGTTGCGTGGCCTTGTCGGCTTGAGACTGTGTTTGTTTTCTTGATTTTGAGTCATTGGTAGGCACCAAAGGTGCATATTCCCAGCCAGGTTAGCCCAGAACCTAGTATGGCATTAGGTGTCAGTCATGCCTCCCAAGGTGGGGAGTGACAAAAGGGTGTATCCCTATCCTCATCAACAACTTCTAACCTTCAACCAATGGGCCAAAGAATCTTTGAATTTCTATTTTACATTTACTTTTAACCATTTCAGTTCCCTCTCCTGAGTTCAACCGAAAGCCGACAAATTTATTCACAAGGTTATCACTCTACAAATAAGCAATTAAAATAAGTAAATATAAACAACCTTTAATGAAGAATCAAAACTAGCAATAATCAATCTTTCAAATTTCAACCATAGCTATGGAAGAAACCCTAAAATGGGCATTTAACCGCTTATAGACAGGCAGAAAAATAATGATATCATCATCATCAAAAGTAAAATGATAGAGAAAAGAATAAACCTAAATTAAGAACTTGTCTTTCCTCCAAAGCTGAGCTTAAACCCTCACTACGATAAAAAAAATAATGTAAGATTGCTAACAAATGACCTAGATGATATATTTGTAGGTGAGCCCTCAAATGATGCTTTTACCCTCAAGTAATTTCTTCAAAATTAGAAAAATCCATGCTGAAATGGGTTTGGCACGCCGTTCCCTCCGCAACCCTATGTTTGGCTTAGTTTTCCTCTAAAGTTTAGCTCTGGGTGCCCCACATCATCCATAGCACTAAGGTCTTAGAAATATTTCTGAACTTTTGGACCTTCCAGGCACCCCATGCCACTCAAATGACCAGAGTGTTAGCCAAATAACTGAGTATTAGAACCACTCTATCACCCCACTCCATCCATAACACCAGAATGTTGGAAAACAATTTCCTATGCCTAGGATGCTTCGGGCACTCCACGCCTCTCATCTTTCCAAGGTGTTGATCAAATTCTCCTCTGATGTTTGGGACCTGGCACCCCACGCCACTAATAACACCAATTTCATGCAGATTTCTCTGAAGTTCAGGGGTTGGCGCCTCACGCCAACTATAGCCCCAGAACGACTTTCGCGAACTCTTCTTTCTTCACACCTTGGGCCATTTTTGGGTCCTTTTTCATTGGTTTCCTGCTCAAAACATATGGAAACATTTTTTCACTCTCAAGAAACACGAAAACATGAATTTATGCATATCATAAGGATAATAAACTCAAAACAAGGCAAAATATGGGTAAAACATGTTACACCCCATAAGAACCCACAACATAGGTGACCTTTACCTTTAGGTTTCATCTATTTGAAGGTAAATTAATCTATTAAACCTCATCTATTTGCAAATTCTTCTTAGGTAATGATTCTCGGGAATGTGAAGAACATATCTGTGGAGTTGAGTCTTTGAAATTGGCCCAGTTTGATGGAGAACTAGCAGCTAAAAGTCATAGAAGTCATCTCTAACTACGGCTAGCACGTCTAAAAGTGATAAGTAAGTATTTTTACCCTTCTAATCTATAAGAATTCATAATATTACACCGAATTAAACTCATTTTTGCATGTTGTCATTGTGTTTTCAGGTTATGGTTGCTGGCCTAATTCTTGAACTGAAAAGGCCCTATTCTCATGGCGTATAAGTTGGGGTACGGAGGGATTATGAGTTCCTAATTGAAGTTGGACCGATTAAGAAGATTTTGGTGGTGTAGTTATGCTAAGGCTAATCTCTTTCAGCAAGTTATTCTTGTCATATAGTTTATACAACTTGTATCTCTATAGTAGTTCATTATTGTATGTATTGTGGTTAGCTTCTACGAGATGAATTAAGTTTGTAACATAGTATCCCTTTTCAAGAAAGATTTTATTTAGTTTTGACGATTTAAAGAAGCGACATAAAGACTTTTTGTTCATTTATTTATCATCTAGAGAGACTAATAGTGTTTCGTTGTCGTACTGAGGCCATAGAAGCTTGTGGTTCACTGTTGGGCAGCATGAGGCACAACATGGCAATATAACTTTTTATTTCGATGCTTATATATGTAGTAAAGCTTTCGTATAGGCCGTTGGCGTACCTTGATGCCTACAAGAATAGAATCTTGGTAATACAGTCTTACCTACGTGTCAGTGGCACCAGGGTTGCCTAGTAAATAGGGTGGTAGCTTGCTGGGAAAACTACCTACTGTCCAGGACCATATAGCATCTTCGAGTTACAGTTAGTTGCATTGGTCGCTCAGATGACCACCTTAGTCATTAGAAGTTTGGTGGACTATGTGTTATCCTAAATAGGGATCTTATCAGCTGCTGTACGTGGGGATAACGCTTTGGCTACTCATATAGTTGCTCACGTACATGTCGCTAGATGGCTCAAATACAGTTACAGGAGCCTAGACGGCACAGATACAGTTCAGGAGCCTAGATGGCTCAGATACAATAACAGGAGCCTAGGTGGCTCAGATACAGTTATAGGAGTCCAAATGGCTCAGATACAGTTACAGGAGCCTAGATGGCTTAGATACAGTCACAGGACCTCGGAAGGCTCGATTATACCTTATTTATAGCTTACTTACAAGCTTATAGTGATATAGATAGGAGGGTATGTATTCCTTGCACTTACCGGGGCTTATGGGGCCCAAGTAGGTTATTCTGTGCTATTTGTCTTCCAGGCTTATGGGGTACAGGTTAGGTTCTTGTTTATATATTTTCCTATTAGATATAGTTCACTTTGTGAGATTATTCAGGTTAACTTCGTGCCCTTATTGTTGATTACTTCCAGTTCATTATCAGCTTCTATACAGTTTATTATTATTGCCTTAGATATTCGGTACATATTTTATTGGCGTCCACACATAGGGAGCTGCATACTTGCATGCAAGTTTAGAAAGAAAGTTCCAAGACCTCTTTAGTAGCTACTCAGCCTTAGCAGATTAGCCAGTTCCTTTCCTCCAGAGTTGCTAGATATTAGAAGTTTGCCTGCTTTTATTGTATAGTTTTTGGGTAGGCTGTGGGGCTTGTCCCGACCAATGTTTCACTCTTTACAGGCTTGCACACTACAGTTCTTGTTAGGCATTCATTGTTGTCCGTGTGGGGCCTAATTATGTTATCTATTGGCATCTTTGTTTGTTATACATGTGAATAAGGGTTCCTCCTTTCCATTGTTATGATGTAGATAGCATGGTGGTCTTAACGGCCCTCATAGGATGACATTATTATTGAAGTTGTTGGGTTAGCTATTTTGTGCAGGTTTATGTTACGGCCTTGTCGACCTAAGGATATAGTTTGAGCCAAGATATAGCTTATTGTTTTCTTGATTTTGTGTTGTAGGTATGCAATTGAGGTGGATGTATCCAGCCAGGTCGAGTTTGAGTCTAGTGTTGTGCACCACATTTTATAACCATGAAGCTACAAGGCATGATAGTATTGTTACCCCTCATTCCCTTCAGATCGTACTATAGAGCTGAGTTATATAGGATTGTGTCCCTAAGATTAAATTGTTATGTATGTCTCTAGAGATGTCGATCTCCCCAGCACTCTCCAGGGTACCAGGAATCTCCTAGGGAAACAAAAGCACTGACACCATTTCTAGTTCCTCCTACACCTTCAAACCAGGATGTCAGGAGTGCAGTGTGAATGCTGGCTCAGATGATGGTTGCAGCACCGGCCAATAGTACAAGTTGTTGCTTAGCCTATTGAGGGGCCCGAAAGTTTGAGGGTTCGTGCATTTCTTGCTTTGACTCCACCAAGTTTACAGGGAAAGATCATAGAGAGAACCTTCAGAACCTCATAGATCAGTTAGAGGATATTCAGGGTCATGCATGCTTCATCCACAGAGTCGTGTTACCATTACGAGAGATAGCATTTCTATGGTACAAGAGTTGCGAAAGGTCCAGAGGTAGAGATGCTCCTTCACCTACTTGGACTAGTTTCTCTAAGGCCTTCATAGACCATTACTTTCCTCGAGAGATCTGGTAGGCCATAGTAGAGAAGTTCTTACACCTAGAGCAGGGCAGGATCAGCGTACAAAAATATACATTGAGATTTGATTCCTTTGCTAGATATGCGCCAACATTCATGGATACTCACCAGATAAGGTACATAAGTTTAATATGGGCCTTGCACCACAATAGGTGGAATATTGTATTACAGCTACATTATGAGAGGATATGGATATCTCGCGAATTTA
Organism: Datura wrightii; assembly: GCA_035772735.1. Lineage (NCBI taxonomy): Eukaryota > Viridiplantae > Streptophyta > Magnoliopsida > Solanales > Solanaceae > Datura > Datura wrightii. The sequence goes on from JASDFA010000003.1 coordinate 42,251,902, forward strand.
AGCTTTTTCTCAGAATATAGATAAAATCAGGCAACGTCAGTATAGGGCCGAAAGGGTAGTTAGGAGCAGCATCGGAAGGTTAGACCCATTAATTTCTAGGATGAATTTCAGGGTGGGCCCAGGCCTCATTTGTCAGGTAGGCCACCTACGCCCCAATTACAGCAGCAATAGGTTCAGTAGATTAGATCATCCCGGACAGTAAGGTCCCTGTGAGAGTTCACGAGCATCAGACTCACAACAATAGAGGGGCCGAGATCAAATGAGGCCAGTTATACCACGTTGTAGCACTTGCATTAGGCGACATCCTGGGAGATGCAGATATGGCTCTACTGCTTGTTAGTCTTGTAGGCAGGAGGGTCACATGATGAGAGATTGTCTGATTAGGGACTAGAGTGACTAGGACCAGCAGCGTAGGTCCTCAGCAGGGTCTCATGCTCCAGCATCTTCTGCAAGGCAAATGCTCAACTCCAGTAGGCAGAGGCAGAGGTAGATTAGGAGCATCCAGTTCTGGTAGTGGTCAGCATTGTACTTATGCTTTAGCAAGGCAACAGGATTTTGAGGCATTGCCAGATGTTGTGACAGGTATATTGAATGTTCGCTCCCACTTAGTTTATTCTTTGATAGATCCACTCTCCACTTTGTCTTATGTTACTCCACTAGTGGCACAAAAGTTTGCTATAGTACTAGAGTTACTCTAGCAACCATTTTTTATATGTACACCTGCTGGTGAATCTATTATTTTCAAGAGAATCTACCGAGGTTGTACGGTGGAGATTGTTAGCCGCCAAACCTCTACGGACCTAGTAGACCTAGAAATGATTGATTTTGATATAATTATGGGCATGGATTTTCTAGCGTCATGTTATGCTAATGTTGAGTGCTAGACAAAAATAGTCCGATTCAACTTCCTAGGAGAGATAGTGTGGGAATGGAAGGGACACGTAGCTACGCCAAAAGGTAAGTACATATCCTATCTTTAGGCAAAGAAGCTATTGTGCAAAGGGTTGTACCTATTATATTATCAGGGCTTGGGATGTGCAGGCAGAATCCCCGACTGTTCAATCTGTTCCAGTGGTTAGTGAGTTCCCAGATGTATTTCTAGATGAACTTCCTAGTATCCCCCGAGAGCGATAAATTGACTTACCCACTGATACGCTACCGAGTACACAACCCATATCTATTCCTCCATACAGAATGACTCCTACTAAACTGAAGGAATTGAAGGACCACCTGAAATACTTGTTAGATAAAGGTTTTATTAGGCCTAGAGCTTTGCCATGGAGTGCACCAGTTTTATTCGTGGAAAAAGAAAGACGGCTCACTATGAAAGTGTATAAATTATCGGTAGCCGAATAAAGTTAATATTAAGAACAGGTATCCCCTAACTAGGATAGATGATATGTTTGAATAGTTGCAGGGGGTGAAATATTTCTCAAAAATTGATTTAAGGTCAGGATACCACCAGGTACAGGTTCTGGAGAAGGATATTCCGTAAATAGCCTTTAAAACAAGATATGGTTATTTTGAGTTCCTTCTTATGTCCTTCGAGTTGACGAATGCCCCAGCAGTGTTTATGGATCTGATGAACAACATATTCAGGCCATTTTTAGATTTTTTTGTGATAGTGTTTATTGATGACATTCTAGTACATTCACGTTCAGAAACTAAACATAGGTATCATCTGCAAACAGCACTCCAGGTCCTCAAAGATCGCAACTTATATGAGAAGTTCTCTAAATGTGATTCTTCTTAAATTAAGTAGCTTTCCTGGGCGATATTGTGTCAGATGTGGGTATTCAGGTGGACTAGAAGAAAGTTGAGGCTATAAAGGCTTGGCCCAGAACCACAACTCCTACCAAGATTCATAGTTTCCTAGGGTTAGCTGAGTAGTACAAAAAGTTTATGGAAGGATTCTCTGCCCTATCAGCACCATTGACGAAGCTGACACAGAAAGTAGCTAAGTTCTAGTGGATTGAGTCTTGTGAACAAGAGTTTCCAGGAGTTAAAAAAAAGATTGACATCTGCACCAGTATTATCCTTTCAGAGAGTTCAGTGGGCTACGTTGTATATTGTGACGCTTCAGGCATTGGGTTAGGATGTGTCTTGATGCATCATGGTAAGGTAATTGCCTATTCGTCGAGGCAACTGAGAAAAACACGAGAAGAACTACCCTACCCATGACTTAGAATTAGCTGCAGTTGTTCATGCTCTTTAAATTTAGAGGCATTACTAATACAGTGTTCATGTAGACATCTTCACTGATCACAAAAGCCTCCAGTATATTCTTTAAATAGAATGAGTTGAATTTGCAACAACATTATTATCTTGAGTTGCTAAAGGACTATGACATAGATATCTTATATCACCCAGGGAAGGCTAATATCATAGTTGATGCCCTTAGTCGTAGATATATGGGTAGCCTATCATATCTAAATCCAAAAAAAAAGAGAATTGGATTGAGAGATACACCAGTTGGCCAGTTTAGGAGTCTGATTTATGGAATCAAATGATAGTGGGGTTGTGATTCAGAATACTGCAGTCTCATCTAGCCTGGGGGACGGAGTCTTGAGATTTAGAGGTCGACTCTACATTCAAAATGTGGCAAGGCTTCATCAGCAGATTATGGCAGAGAAACATTATTCCCATTATTCTCTTCATCTAGGTTCAACAAAAATGTAACATGATATAAAGGAGATCTATTGGTGGCATGGGATGAAGAAAGATATTTGCTGAGTTTGTAGAACAGTGCCTCAATTGCCAACAGGTAAAAGCTAAAAATCATAAACCTAGCAAGCTAACTCAGGAGATAGTCGTGCCTATATGGAAATGGGAAGAAATCAATATGGATTTTGTTACAGGTATAACTCATACCAAGCGTAAATTTGACTCTATTTGGGTCATTTTTGACAGACTGACGAAATCAGCTCATTTCTTGCCAATCGAGACTACGTTTTCAGTTGAAGATTATGCTGAGTTGTATATTAAAGAGATAGTCACTTCAAGGTGTTCTAGCTTCTATCATATTTGACAAAGGGGCCCAGTTCACAGCTAGGTTTGGAACTTATTCCTAAAAGGTTTGGGGACGCTTGTTAATTTGAGTACAGCTTTCCATCCCCAGACAGATGGCCAAGCAGAGCGCTGTTCAGGGTGTTATATGGGTATAAAACTCACACGCAAGTGCACGTGGTCGAACAAGTAGTAAATTGGCTTAAGTAAGCCAAGTATCGATCCCACAGGGACTGGGATGAAGTGCAATCTGCTCAAGTGTACTATATTTCGATTCTAAAAATGCAGACAATAGTGTAACCAAGAGTTTGATATTTTGTTTTATAATATTTATGCTAAAGCTAAAACAACTATCTAAATTGAGTCTGAACTATGAATGAGAGCATGCTGAGGTTAAACGAACATGTAATGAAATTAATTATCGATGTAATTTGGTTAGTCTTTTCCTCCGGTTGCTAGCCAAGAACATTTGCCAAGAGATTAAAACTCTCGTATTTAACCTCACTTAAGAATCATGAACCATCCACCTACATTTCTGTGATTAAATGCAATTCATGTTCTAGCCATACAAACCCGGTTCCTAAATTGACTAATACGACTTTCAGGTATATTTCTATCCTGAAAGTAAATCAATTCCCAATTTTCCCAAACCAAGAAAAGATCATATCCTATTAATTCACAACTTTCCAATTTCTTGCTCTCTCGAGTGAAACCGGACTTTTTGGATATACATTAACATAGGCCACACATTAATGCAGTAAGAACAAGAATTAATAGAACAACCATGGAAGAAAAGATGAAAAACCAGAGAATCAATGATCACATTTCATCACAATTGTTCATAACCTCAGCAAGAAGAGGAATTAGCTACTCATTTGTGGATTAAACATCTTTAAATGAGTGTTAATCATACAAGCAATTGAATTAAAGAAGAAAGAAAGAGAGAAAAAACCCTGATATTTTCGTCCCTCAACTGCCTGTAACCCACGTTCTTGCTCCACCAAGTCAGAATATTGAAAAATGAACCTAAATGTTCTATTTATACTGCTGGGAATTTTTCCCGAAATAACGAGCAACGTGTCACCGAGTGCATCGCGGAGCACTGCCTCCGTGACACGCTACGGACGCGGACCTTCACTGGAACTAGGGGTCCAAGAAATAAAGCCCAACGTGGCACGACGTGCAACGCGGAACCAAGCCACCATGCCACGGACCCATCGCGTACCCTCTCTGGAATTTGGGCTAAAAATTCCCATCCATGCAGAAGGCCTCCGCGATGGCAGCGTGACACGGCTCCATCGCGGAGCCCCTTTATTTTATGTTGTCCAATGCCTTGTCCCGTGCTCACGTCCAAGTCCAACCCCAATATCCTCCAATATGCATTTTAGCTTCCCAAAATTACATTTTACCTGCAAAACAATGCTAATCATGTTGGTTAGTATAAATTCACATTTTATTACCAATTACATGAGAATGTATACACATTGATAGATAAACAAGGCTAAAATGACACTTTTGAGTATCACTTGGCATATAAATTTGCCCAAGATCACTTACCCCACACTTAAATCCTTGTTCGTCCTCGAACAACAATCCTACACCTCATGCAATTTACATCCCAACCTCGCTACTTTGGTTCGACAATTTAGGCTACGGTCATACCGATTATTCAATACAGCAAATCATCAAGAAAACATGCATGGCCCTATCCTTGCAATGACCTTCAATACATCAAGACCTCCTAGACTTAAGAATCAACTCTCGATATTGGCAAACTCATGCAAATCAGCTGATCAAGATATCCGACACGAAAATTAATCTCTCATCAAGCATGTGCCCTCACAACACCAGAGAATCTTCCCCTTTTTGCTCATATGAACTCACAAAAATTCAAGCAGGGGCATGTAAACTCAATTTCGCTCTCTCTCCCAAAAGAATTCACATGCATCATGTCATGACCCATAAGCTTGCCCTTGGTGTATTACTCCACTAATATAAAGAAGTGTGATGTAAGATCACGTAGGACTTTAACTGGTTGTACTGGAAGCTACAGAACTAGTAAATATTGGGTTAACCAATAATAGCCACTAGCATCCTTAAGCGCCTTTTCAACACATCCCATCAACTCATGGACATTGTTTCTTCTTTCACCCTCCCATTCTTGATGTTTTTCTTTAGTTTGGCCCATCTTATTAAGCACACTTGACACAACAACAAAGATTATTCATGCATCTTCGTTATAGTTTATTTTTAACAAGTGCACCTTCAACCTTTTCTTTTCTTCTATCACTCTGCTTTTCTTTTTCTTTTCACCACTCTCACTCTTTGACACTTTGGGAAAATGATTTTCTCTTCTTAAGGGCTTAAGAGTTATGTATCGACTTTACGGCTAATGAAAAGAAGGGATTAAGCTCGGTTTACACTTTTTGACAAAAGCAAAAAATAATAGGCTAAAGGCTCAACGGGCTGACTAGGGTATACAATCAAGGTGGGTACGACAAGGAAAAATAGAAACTCTCGGTTAAAACAAAGAAATGCCTACATCCTTTCCTACAATACACCTCCTTCATTTCGTTTTACACACACACCAGGCAAGTTCTAGACATTTCACAACAGCATGGAATAACAACACCTCACTTCACACTTATTGGACATGCTCAACTCAAGATGTATTCACAAACTCTTCAATCAGCTAATTACAGGAATTTAAGCATTAAGCCTCAATCACACTGAATCGAACTCTATTGCCTAGGTATCTCAACATATTTACCAAGTTGCATGCTTTCATACGAAACACCTTTGCATTTTAAATATCATGTACAACACGCAACCAGAATTTCACAACCATACAGTAACTACTGCTTTTGGGATGCAACCCACCAAAGAAAAAAACTGAAAAATAATTAAAAAAACTACTCCTAACGACTACATTTCCCTTAAGACGGTGTCATCCATCCATCATAGGGAACGGTCACTACTATGACTTCGGTTCAATGGGACCATTCTCGGTAAAAGAACCGAAAACAAACGCCGAGAAACCCAAGAAGTAAAAAAAATGTTGAAAATATTGATCATTTCGATAGAAAAATATGTACAAAATATTTTAAAAATATCGATCATTTTGATAACAAAAATATGAACAAAATCAGCTAGTAACATTCAGCAACACACGTCAATTTCACATAAATTTACAATACAGAAAATAACAAAAATATGTACAAAATCAGCTAGCAACATTCAGCAACACACGTCAATTTCACATAAATTTACAATACAGAACCACAACTTAACAATTCATAAATCACAGGGAACAACAAAATTTCACATGCACGATAATAGATTAGAGCATACATACATAACAGCACAGCCCAGCACCTAACTACTCCCACCCCACACTTAGCTCGAACACTGTCCCCAGTGTTCACAAAAATTAAAATAGCACAACAATCGGGTGGTGGAACTCCCCGATCAATCAAAGTACTCCACTTCTTCGTCGGGTGCTGCTGCTTCATCTCCCATGTCTGAATCACCCCCGTCGTCATCATCGGACTCCACATCGGAGTCCTCCCGACGTGTCTCCTCGTCTGTGGGGACATCATCATCCGTGGGCTCTACAAATGCTGGCCCCACTCGACATAGAGCCCTGGCGTTCTCGCCGAAGGGGTAGTCTAGCTCGAGCTGCCACAGCTCCTCCTCTGTCACCGGCCTCCCACCTATCCTCAGCTGGAGCATTTGCATCCCATACATGTGAGCCATATACTGATCATCATGAGCGTGTCACTCGCCAAGTGTAAGCACTGGCCCGTGGGTGGTGTCGGGAGCCTTAGTTTTAGTAACATCTAAGGCCCGCACCTCCATCTGTGGGATATAGTCAAGGGCCTCTTCCTCGACATCTAGGCCCCTGAGGAAGGTGGTGAGTAGTCCACCAAAGCCGTACCTGTGCCCAAGATGCAACCGGGCTCTCTTCATGACGGAGATAATCACCGCCCCCACGTTGATCTCCAGCCCTTTCATCAGGGCGTACACCAAGCATACACGAACCCGGGTTACATCTGTCATATGTACCCCCAGGATTAGGTAGGAACATACAATCTTCACCCATATTCTGGCTTCCCTGTTCATCTGTGAATAGGGCAAAGACTGATGGTAGCCCCTCTCTTTGTGTCTACTCCATCTAGCTGTCGATCGGGTCCCACACAAGGTGCGTCTGATGTCCGCATATGGTGGGGTAATGTTTAGCTGTCAGAGTACGTGGGCGTCTGTGTCCCGCGATTCTATGATGGCATTGAGGTGGTGGGGCTCAAAAGTGACTATTTGCCCTCTGATTTTGATGGTGTGACTTCTGATAGTCGGGTTCCAGTCGGCATAAAATTCCCGAATCAGGTGCAAGTTACATTCCTTGGGCTCTTCAAAGATGAACTTGAGCCCTGCTGCCTCGATCCGGTGTACAATCCTAGGGAACTCCTGTGCCAATGGTTCCCCTGCTATATGCTCCACGGGGAAATATTTGTTTTCTTTGTGCTTTGCGTACCACTTCTTCCCCTCATTCGTCACCCATCTTGTTCCGTATTTGCGGCGTTGGCCGCGTGGAACTGCTGGTGCTGCTGGGACTGCTGTGCCTAGTCTGATTCGCTTCCTTCCGGCGCCATATGTTGATGCGCCTTTCCCTTTTTCTTGCCTGCTCGCCATTTTACCTGTCAACCCAAGTAGACAAGATCAATGTTAAGCCACTAGATATTAACTTCGACTAAGGTCGGGTTAAGCTGAGCTACCCCACACTTAGTCCTTAGCTACAGTTACAACATACCGGCAAGATCATGCTTATTTGCATAAACAAACAACCAACTATACAAACATGCTTAGTGCATACGAAAAATTCGACGGTATATATATTACGTACTACTCAGACTTAGTACAGCTAATTACAATCATTACCATCGATAACCTTTTATCCATCGCACTTAGCAAGGAAAAACAAAGAAACAAAAACAACAACAAGAATTTATCTACACGAACCTATACAACCAACCCAATTCTTGCAAATTTCAACATTCCTCTAACCTGAGAATCCGTCATTCTTTCAACATCCTAACAATTAGTACATCGACTCATCTCATTCAACATGTACATCCCAGCATGAATTTCACAAATTCACTATATTTTCCACTTCAAGTTCAAAAACAAGCCCTAGAATTGATGATATCAAGAAAATTCGATTGAATTATGCAATTAACGAGTTCAAGCAATCATAACGACATTCCGAATATTCATCAACAACAATTCAATTGAATTCATGATCAATTTCTACTTAGGGAAAACTTAGCTCACCTCACATGCTCAATATCGAAGAAATCGACAAGAAATGAGATGAAATCGAAGAACATACCTTGAAGTTGAATAATTGAAGCAAACTTGATGATTTTCTTAGCCTACTCCGTGTCACGTTGAAGGGGGATGGGTTTTGGGGAGTTTGGTCGCGGAGTGATTGAAAAATAAGTGAAAGGAAGGGGTTTTTGGGGTTAAAAAGTAGGAAAATCGCACGGGTCACCCGGCGACCCGGTGTAACCCATCGCGATATACACAGCAACGTGTCACGGAGTGCATCGCGGAGCACTGCCTCCGTGATAGAGAGCCGTCACGAGCCTGTTCTGGAATTTTTAAAAACTCCGGATTATACCTCAACGTGTCACGGAGGGTAACGCGGAGGTCCCCCTCCGTGACACGGAGCTATCGCCCTAACTCGTTGTTTTGCCACTTTTTGTTAATTTTCCTACCTAGAATTTTCCTTTGCAATTCCATGCATATTTTCCTTCGTTTGACCTGAAATTCATCTCACTACACAAAATTGGTTAGAATTATAGGTTTCACTCTAACTAAAAAAATAAAAACAAAAACAGAAACGAAAATTTTTGTTGTTAATTAAGAAAAAGAAAAAGAAAAATCTATTTATACTTTACAAAGAGAAAAATTTTTCCACGGGTTGCCTCCCGTGCAGCGCCTGGTTTACCATCGCGGCTCGACGTCGTTAAGCTCAGTTGTCCTCTAGGGTGATGGACGATTTCTCTCGATCACCGTCCTCCCCCCAGTAGTGCTCACAACGTTTTGGTGGTTTTCCCATTAACTCTCGTGAATCCTTAATCTGCTTATTATCGCCTTGATCAATCACATTGATCACCGAGAGTCTTCGTGCACCATCGGGAGCTTGGGTGCCTTGTTCACATCGAACACCTCCACCTTGTCGTGTGCTTGCATTGTTAGTTGCCCCGCAGCTACGTCAATTAGTGCTTTCCCGATCGCCAAGAAAGGACGTCCCAAAATAAATGGGACTTCCGCGTCTGGTTCAAAATCCAGCACGACAAAATCTACCGGGAAAATCAGGGAGCCAACTTGCACCAGAACGTCCTCCACAATGCCATCAGGTCTGGCTAAGGACCGATCCGCCAATTGCAAGATTACTGTTGTGGGTCTAGGACTCCCTAGACCCAACTTTTTGAATACCGATGACGGCATCAAATTTATGCTCGCTCCTAAATCACACAATCCACGAGCTCGGATGCTCTGCCCAATAGTAATTTGTATAGTAAAGCTCCCAGGGTCTTTGAGCTTTGTGGGCAGTCTGTTTTGAATCCGGGAAGTGCACTCCTCCGTTAGAGCCACCATAGCATACTCAGTCAACTGACTTTTGATTGCCACAATGTCCTTTATATACTTAGCATATTTTGGCACTCCCTGCAAAACATCAACAAGAGCTAAGTTAATATGTACCTGTTTCAGCACCTCCATGAATTTCTTGAAACACGCCTCCTCCTTGTGTTTCTTTAATCATTGAGGGAACGGGGGTGGTGGTCTTTCTGATTCAGCTTCCTTAGTCTTCCCCCTTTCAGTACTTTGCTCCCTCTCAACTTCTGTTGCTCCCGATTGTTGAGGTGGTCTTTCTGGTTCCACCTCTTTCAGCTGCAAACCACTCCTTGTGGTCACTGCATTCACTTGCTTGGGATTGGGATCTGTGTCGCTCGCAAGTACTCCTCTAGGCCTTGTGTTTTGGGCTCCAGCAAATTTCCCAAATTGATATTCAAGTGCCTTGGTAGCTAACTGGTTGTTTTTCACTTCGGCTACCAATTTCACATAGTCAGCCTTCAATTGAGGTTAGTTAGCTATCATGGTCTTGAACATCTCCTCAATGCTGGGTGATGGTGGTGGAGGAGGTGCATTGTTGTTTCTGAATTGTGCTTGATAATTCTGCTGCCCTCCTTGGTTCCTTTGCACACCCTGACCCAAACTTTGCTCCTGATGGTTGTTGAATCCCCAGGAGAAATTAGGGTGATTCCTCCAATTGGAATTGTAGCTATTACCATACTGTTGGTGATTGTTCCTTTGTACATTTCCCACAAAGTTTACCGAGTTAGGATTGGCTCCACAACACTCAGCTGAGTGTTCACTGCTTCCACACACTTCACACCACATCTGCTGCACTGCATTAACTGGGGCTTGAGGCTGGTTCATTGTCATGTTGCTGAAGTGGGTGTTAAGTTGATTTTGTAATGCAGCTATCTGTGCAGCAATAGCTGTAAGCCCATCCACTTCTAGCACTCCTGCTGCTTTCCTTGTCCCGCCTCTTGATGAATCAGCATTCCATTCCGGATTGCCCTGCGAAATACGGTTCAACAAGGTATACAGCTCCTCATAAGTTTTCTCCAGCGCTTGTCCTCCAGCTGCCGAGTCTAGCAATATTTTCGTGGGGGGTTCCAAACCCTCTATAAAAGTGTGCACCAGCACATCATTGGACTGATGATGATGAGGACAATCCCGCAACATGGATTTGAATCTCTCCCAGGCCTGATATAGATTCTCTCCCTCTCTCTGTTTGAAACTTAGAATTTGACTTCTAAGTCTTGCTATTTTACCGGAGGGAAAAAACTGTATCAAAAATTTCCTTGCAAGATCATCCCACGTAGAAATAGAATTCGGTGGCTCAGCTTTCAACCACCTCTTGGCTTCTCCCAATAGACAAAATGGGAACAATGTAAGCCGAACATAATCTGATGACACTCCAGTGGGGATGTAAGTGTCACTTATCTCCAAAAATTTTTGGAGATGCTGCTGTGGATCTTCATGAGGGAGACCGGTAAACTGCCCGCTAGTGTGCAGCAATTGCACCATATTCTGCTTAAGTTCAAACCTCCCTCCTGGCTCAGGTTTGCGGATGCTAGATGTGACATTATTAGCATGTGGGATTGCCACCTCGCGAACCGGCCGAGCTGCCACTTCTTCGGGCACTAACACTGCTTGTACTACCGGTGGATTCTGTTGTTGCTCCATGATCGTCTGTCTGAGCAACTGCAGCTTTCTTTCAAGAGCTTCTCTCTGCTTACTATGAAATATTCTTTCTCGCTCTATATACGAGTCCACCGACCAGTGTTCAACAGAAATTAAATCTGCAAAATACAGGCTAAGACCAAGTTGTCAACACTAAGAAAATAAAAATACAAATTCACCAATTGCCAGTCCCCGACAACGGCGCCAAAAACTTGTTCGGGGTGTTATATGGGTATAAAACTCACACGCAAGTGCACGTTGTCGAACAAGTAGTAAAATGGCTTAAGTAAGCCAAGTATCGATCCCACAGGGACTGGGATGAAGTGTAATCTACTGAAATGTACTATATTTCGATTCTAAAAATGCAGACAACAGTGTAACCAAGAGTTTGATATTTTGTTTTATAATTTTTATGCTAAAGCTAAAACAACTATCTAAATTGAGAATGAACTATGAATGAGAGCATGCTGAGGTTAAACGAACATATAATGAAATTAATTATCGATGTAATTTGGTTAGTCTTTTCCTCCGGTTGCTAGCCAAGAACATTTGCCAAGAGATTAAAACTCTCGTATTTAACCTCACTTAAGAATCATGAACCATCCACCTACATTTCTGTGAATAAATGCAATTCATGTTCTAGCCATACAAACCCGGTTCCTAAATTGACTAATACGACTTTCAGGTATATTTCTATCCTGAAAGTAAATCAATTCCCAATTTTCCCAAACCAAGAAAAGATCATATCCTATTAATTCACAACTTTCCAATTTCTTGCTCTCTCGAGTGAAACCGGACTTTTTGGATATACATTAACATAGGCCACACATTAATGCAGTAAGAATAAGAATTAATAGAACAACCATGGAAGAAAAGATGAAAAAAAAGAGAATCAATGATCACATTTCATTACAAGTGTTCATAACCTCATCAAGAAGATGAATTAGCCACTCATTTGTGGATTAAACATCGTTAAATGAGTGTAAAACGTACAAGCAATTGAATACAAGGAGAAGGAAAGAGAGAAAAACCCTGATAATTTCGTCCCCTCAACTGCCTGTAACCCACGTTCTTGCTCCACCAAGTCAGAATATTGAAAAATGAACCTAAGTGTTCTATTTATACTAGTGGGAATTTTTCCCAGAATAACAAGCAACGTGTCACGGAGTGCATCGCGGAGCACTACCTCCGTGACACGCTACGGATGCGGACCTTCACTGGAACTGGGGGTCCAGGAAAAGAAGCCCAACGTGGCACGGTGTGCAACGCGGAGCCAAGCCACCGTGCCACGGACCCATCGCGTACCCTCTCTGGAATTTGGGCTAAAAATTCCCATCCATGCTCACGTCCAAGTCCAACCCCGATATCCTCCAACATGCATTTTAGCTTCCCGAAATTACATTTTACCTGCAAAACAATGCTAATCATGTTGGTTAGTATAAATTCACATTTTATTACCAATTACATGAGAATGTATACACATTGATAGATAAACAAGGCTAAAATGACACTTTTGAGTATCACTTGGGCATATAAATTTGCCCAAGATCAAGCGCACCATTTAGACGCTCGAGGATATGTTACGGGCGTGTGTGCTAGAATTTAGAGGGAGTTGGGATGAACACCTACCCCTTATTAAGTTTGCATATAATAGCAGTTACCGTTATACCAACAAGATGGCACCTTATGAGGCTTTATATGGACGTAAAAGCGGGTCCCCCATAGGATGGTTTAAAGTAGGTGAATCAGGGTTGATCGGACCTAACATGATACATCAATCAGAAGGGAAGGTTAAACTCACTAGAGATCATTTATTGAGATCCCAGAGTTTTCAAAGTCCTATTTTGATTTACGACATAGAGACTTAGAGTTTGATGTTGATGATTGGGTATTCTTGAAAGTTTCACCGATGAAGAGCGTTATGAGATTTGGCAAGAAGAGCAAGCTTAGCTCTCGATTCATCGGGCCATACTGGATCCTATAGAAGATAGGCCAAATGGCCTATGAGTTAGAATCTCCTTAGAGGCTAGAATTTGTTCATCCAGTGATTCATGTATCGATGTTACGCAAGTGCGTAAGAGACATTTCTCAGGTTGTCCTAGTCAGGGATGTTCAAGGCACAGAAGAACTATCCTATGAGGAGACTCCAATAGCCATAGTAGATCAACAGGTCCATAGATTGAGGACCAAAGATGTAGCCTCTGTTAAAGTCTTATGGAGGAACATAAATGTAAAAGAGATGACATGGGAAGCTGAGGACGACATGAGGTCTAGATATCCTCACTTGTTCCAGACCCTATGATGATAGTACATAGACTCATACAGTTACAGTTAAGGTGAGATAGTTCTCAAGTGTTGTATGGTTGCTTTTGTTACTATTGTTGTTAGTTGCTCATATATTTTCTATGGAACTATTTTATTCAATTATTTCTAGCATCCTGTGAGACGCCTACGATGGACTTTTCTGCGTTTCAGGTTTTTTTATAGTCCATATTATAAGGGAGACTGCCGAAAATTTTGAGAAAACTTAAGAATTGAGTCTCTTTAGATTAAATTACATTCGAGGACAAATGTCCCTAAGGGGGCAATGATGTTACACCACGTAAGTTTTTTTCGTTTAACCTATATGTGCATGTGGTTGTCGAGAGTTTTGAGAGTATGGCACATGTGGGAAAAGGCTATAAAATGGAACGTCTGAGCGCATTATCGAGTGGGTAGGTGGAAGGAGACCGAGGCAAGCCACAAAGGACGTCACATCGTGCACCTCCCTCATCCGTAAGGGGCGGCTCGTTGTGCCCCTCTCCCTCCGCAAGGAGAGCGTGTTGCGGACCTCTCCTCACCGTTTCTACAAATATATATTAATGTTTTGTGTGTTGATTCATTTAAAATATTTTCCTAAATAATCCACGGCATAGGCGACCTTCCCTTTAGGTTTTCATCGATTTGAAGGTAAATTGAGCTATTAAACCTCATCTATCTACAAATTATTCTTGGGTAATGATTTCGGGGTGTGTGAAGAGCATACCTGTAGAGTTGAATCTTTTAAATTTGCTCGGTTTTACGGAGCCCTTGTGGGTAAAAGTTGTAGAAATCATCTCTAACTATGGCTAGCATGTCTACAAGTGATAAATTAGTATCTCTACCCATCTAATCTATAAGAATTCATAAGATTCCACTAAATTAAACTCCTCTTCACATGTTGTCATTGTGTTTGTGGGTTATGGATGCTGGCCTAATTCTTGAATTATAAAGGCCCTATTCCCTTGGCGTATAAGCTGGGATACGAAGGGATTACGAGTTCCTAATCTAAGTAGGATTGATTGAGCAGATTTTGACGGTTAAGTTATGTTAAGGCTAATCTTTTTTAGCAAGTTATTTCCATCGTATAGTTGATGTGACTTGTATCTCAGTAGTAGTTCATGAATGTATGTGTTGTGATTAGCTGCTACGAGACAAATTGAGGTTGTAATATAGTATCTCTTGTCAGGAAAGATTATATTCAATTCTGACTATCGCTAGAAGCAACATAGATACTTCCTGTTCATTTATTTACTGTTTAGAGAGACTAGTAGTGTTTTGCAGCCATATTGAGGCCATAGAGGATTATGGTTAGCTGTCGGGCAGCATGAGGCATAGCTTGGCAATATAATTTTTTGTTTTGAAAACTATATATGTAGAAAAGCTTGCCTACAAGGCTAGAATCTTGGTAGTACAATCTTATCTACTAGTCAGTGGCACCAGGGTTGCCTAATGAATGAGGTGGTAGTTTGCTGGGTAAACTACTTGCTATCAAGGACCGTATGGCATTTTGAACTTATAGTTAGTCGTATTGGTCCCTCAGAAGACCACCTTAGTCATTAATAGTCTAGTAGACTATGTGTTATCCTATGTAGGGATCTTATCAATTGTTCTACGTGGGAAAAACGCCTTGGCTATTTATACAGTTGCCCACAGACATGTCGCCAGATGGATCAAATATAGTTACAGGAGCTAGATGCTCAAATACAGTTATAGGAGCCCAGATGACTCAGATACAGTTATAGGAGCCTAGTCGGCTCAGATACAGTTAATGAACCCTGATGGCTCAAATACAGTATAGGAGCCCCGATGTCTCAGATACAGTCACAGGAGCCCAGAAGTATCAGTTACAATTTTAGAGGTCCAATATACCTTAGTTATAGATTACCTACGGGCTTACAGTGTTACAGATAGGAGGGTACGGATTGCTTGCACTTGCCGATGCTTATGGGGACCTAGGTAGGTTATTCTGTATTGTTTGTACCTTCTAGGCTTATGCGGGCAAGGTTACATTCTTGTTTGTATATTTTCCTATTAGCTATAGTTCACATTGTTAGATTATTCAGGTTAACTTCTAGCCCTTATTATTGATTACTTCTGATTCTTTATTAGCTTCTACACAGTTTATTATTATTGCCTTACATATTCAGTACATATTATACTAACGTCCACGCATGGGGCGCTATATACTTGTCTACAGGTTCAGACAGATAGGTTCCAAGATTTCCTTAATAGCTGCTCAGACTTAGAAAATTGGCTAGTTCCTTTAGTCCGAAATTTCCATACATTAGAGGTTTGCCTATATTTTGTTCTATAGTTTAGGGTAGGTCGGGGCCCTATCCTGACCAATATTTCACTCTTTCGAGGCTTGTAAACTGTAGTTCTCGTTATACATGCATTGTTAGTTGTATGAGGCCTAATTATATTATCTGTAGGCAGCCTCATCGGCTTATATATGTGAATAGGGGCACCTCCCTTCTTTTGTTATGATGTAAACAACATGTTGGTCTTGTCGGCCCACATAGGATGATATTATTATTGCAACTGTCGGGTTAGCTGTTTCGCAACAGGTTTATGATGCGTCCTTGTCAGCCTAAGGCTATGGTTTGAGTCGAGGTAAAGCTAATTTTTTTCTTGATTTCATGCTACTAGTATGCACCAGAGGTGTATGCGTCCAGCCAGGTTGGCTCCGACTCTAGTGTGGCATTAGGTGCTAGTTACGCCTCCCAAGGTGGGGTGTGACAAAAACAAGGTAAATGGGGATAAGAATATGCCCAACATCAAGGAAAATTTCCCTAAATATGTTTTCATCTTAAAATCTATACTGGTGGAATAAAACTTCATTTCTTTTCACCAGATCAAAGCAGTGACCATGATAACAACACATATGTTAATAACACCAATTCCAAACATTTATAGTACTAAAAGGATTCCCAATGCTATATGTAACCTATATGTTTTAATACCCTTATGTACATAATAGATATTATTACTATTTGATAATGTTTGCATTATATCAGACCAAAGGTTACATCGCCAAAATTTGAGTGTCGTTGATCCTCTCTTTTGTCTCTAGTCATTTTAAAAAAAATTGGGTGTTGTTGATAGAACTACAACCATCACAATTGTTATTGGTGTTCTTATTCCTTCTTTAGGTTCACCATCACCTTCATCGTATTCCCACATGCCAAATATATTCCATCAGACACCTTTGAAGCTTACTTCCATGAATTTTCTTCTATGAAAGAATAAGTTTATGCCAATACTTAGAGGATTTCATCTCAAACATCCTATTTGATGGCTTAATAGTTATACTTTAAGGGTTCATCAATACCAAATGTTTTTAAGTTAGATTCTTGCATTTGAGTAATACCCCGCCACTACCAGTACATGTAAAACTATGTTGATGAGAAAAAATCAGTTGAACTCAAAATATTCGAAGTGTATTTTTTCCTAAAAGGATAGGTGTATAATTGTACAAAGGATTCATGTATAGATGAATGGACTAAATATTTAATATAGTGAAGTATTGGCCAAAGTCGTAAAATACGATGGGACTTCTTGTAGTATGTTGCAACATATGAGCTGTATGTCACCATACGATGGGGGTATAAGGCTAAGTTTTGAAGCTAAATGTTAGATTGTATACATTGTAGTATATGACCACTAAAGGATCATATGGTTGGTAGAGCTCAATGTATATGGAAGCACCTCCCATAAGTACTAGACAACATTTGGGACAAACTCCTTCACAATGTCACATATGGTCCCTAAAATGGAATTACAATCATGTATTGTGACCATACTTAGAGGATACCTCAAGTTAAGTTAATGTATAAGGTAACTTATCCTTTATATAGAGGATATTATGACCGTGATGGCATATACGACCCATTTTAGGATCATAGATGACTAACGACTATGAATGGTACCAAAAAATATAGGTGCTGAAAAGTTTATATATATCCAAAAGTTGGATTTAATCCTCATTTTTTACTCTCCAATTAATACAAAAGTCTCCTAGATCTCTCAAGGTCATATATTCTCCTCTAACACCCAAGGTAAGAGTTATACATATTTTAGGCTTTGTTTTACATTGTGAAATACATGCTGCTTACATGAGCTTCTTCTCTCCTTTTATCTTTCGACATAGCTTTTACAAGTTTTTAAAGTAAAGAAAACCTTAGGGTTTGTTAGTATAATGTATTCTTTCGCCTTACCCTTTATCTTCAAGTTCATATGAGTATTTTATATGTATTTTTAGCAAGAACTTACAAAATGGTGATCAGAAGCCATAAGTTTGAGTTTTATATAATATTATGAGCTGATTAAGGGTTGTTTTACATGTTATGGAGTTGGGGAGTGTTTTTGACCTCATGGTTGGGTCGTATAATGTTATTATAAGGTGGGGAAGAAGCGTGAGGTGATACAACACTTCTTTGAATGCTTTTTGAGCATGTGGCTTATTTAATTATTTGATATGTTGTTGCATAGTTGTACTTGTTACTTAGTTGGTTATAGCCTATACACTTGTTATTTGATTTAGATAAAGGTTGTTTCTTCAAAGGAAAGGTCGTCATATCATTAGGTTGTACAAGAAAAGTATAGAGGTAAGCAATGGTAAAACCTCCTTTGTTGCTAAGGCACGATTCCATGTCACTAGTTTCACTTATATAGATCAATGCGGTCCATAAACCACATCCTATATACTTGTCACATGACACATGCTTTAGTCATTTGTTCATAAGTATCTATCACTTTTCATAAGTTGAGTATCTATATTTTCTCGTGTAATCCTACTTGTCATCACTTGAAAAGTCTATATTTTCTCATAATATCGTATTTATTATTACTTGAAATACTCATAAGTCATACACTGTATATCTATCACATGTTCTGTTATACCCCGTAGAATTCCCGGCACGTAGATGACCTATTCCCACGTTGGTCAAGCATATTTCAAGGCCATACGTGTTGGATAAAGGCCCGGGAAAAGATCGGACGAGAAGCCCGTCGAACCATCGCGGAAGGAGCCGAGGCAGAGCCCCTCCGCGATGGCAGCGTGTCACGGAGGAGAGGCCTCCGCGATGGCTCCGTGACACGTTGGCCTTGTCCAGGCCCAAGTATATAAAGCCCCCACTTCGGTTTAAACTCATTTATCACTTAATAAATTTCTAGAAAACGCAGTGAACAGAGGGAAAACGAAGGAAAATCATAAATTATCGTCCGATTACGCTGCCAAACGCTGCCCAAACTCAAATTAATCCTAGATACCAAGGTATTTAGCAGCAGAGAGCATTTCTACGGAATTAGTTTCGCGAAATACGGCCGACGAATCGGCGAGCCACCGAACTAAAGTAAGTAGAATTGCTCTAAATTAATGTCTATGTGTTCCTAGCTGAGAAGTGAATACTTCTCCCTTCTGGGCCGCTGAAAAATAGTGAGTTTTCAACCGTCTTTCGATAAGCCTAAGTTTAGGCTATAAACTATATCGAAAGTAACGTCGCTCTTTACAATAAAGTTGTATTTAGTATTGATTGACGTATTTATGAATGCAGTTGGGAGAAAATAGTTGAAGTACCGGCCGAGCCTCGTCCGGCGGACGAATAATTCAAAGATAAGGTATGTAAAGTTAAGTTTCCTCGGCAAGTTGAGTAACATTGAAGCAGTATAGTAATTTACAGACCAGTAGAATGTTCAGAAATCTATTATTGTGTTATTTTAAAGATTGGTGCAATATGAGAAGTTTTGGGTTGCAACGTGTACGATACCTATCCGTATGATATAGATTCGGACGTAAGTGATTAAGATTGCCCAGTATATTCAGTATGTGACGTAATATGCCTTGTTAAGATATTGTTGTGTTTAGCTGGAACCTCGCGAAGTAGTACAGTATCCGTAAAGCATTTCAGACATAGAATAGTAACTAAATAGAGTTTAGTAAGCATGTTAGAAATAGGAAATTATGTTAATACAGAAACTCAGTAAATAGCATAGCTTTCAGCAGAGACACCCTCTTGTATAGCCTTTGCTCCAGTACAGTTTGACAAGAGACTATATTCACATTTATACTTACCTGTCTCAGCATGTATCAGACACCTACAGATTACTATTATTATCTCAGCATGTGATTTATATGATACCTTACCCCTGTTAGCCTTAGCTTGTGAGATACACAGACAGCATGACTAGTTGAGACCGTTGTATTGATTGGGGTTGGATTACCTAGCATCCCTGACCGCCCAGGGTTAATAGCTGTATCGACTCGTCCGCCAGAGGACGAGGATACGTCACTCTATGGAGTGATATGCCGTCCCGCAAGGGGACGAAGATGGGATGCCAGTTTCCCCATATTGTGCCTTGGTCGGCCCTTATACACCCTCGTCGAGCGGGTACGCCCGGGGTGTAAATTTAGAGTCCTTCAGACTCAGGTACAGTTATAGTCAGGGGCTCAGCGAGCCCAAGTGCATACCCAGGGACCGGCAGGATGCTTACAGCCACTATAGGAGATGGGATGACCGGGGTAGGGGCGTAGACTCTGTGTTGATTGTACCTCCCGGCTTATGGGGGCCGGGTAAGGTTTGTGTATGCTGTGTTATGTTATGTATGTTATGCTACGTTATATTAGACGTGAGTAGATTAGTAGTAGAATGATACGCCTCCAGATATGACCTCTACTCCTCTCAGTACGATTGAGAACAGGTACGACTTACATCATCAGATAGATAATCTAGTTCTTCCTATTTCAGTTTTGACAGTTATATTATTGATTTCAGATATCTTTTTCAGTTGTTGCTTTACATACTCAGTACCAGCGGTACTGACGCCCGGTGGGGCGCTGCATTACTTGCCTGCAGGTACTCTTAGACGAGAAGGCGATTCTACGTGACTCCCTGTCAGCGGTTGAGTATTCAGCTCCAGTCATCCGAAGGCTGAATTTCAGAGGTGTAGTTCAGTTCTTTTTGTTGTATATTATGGGTAGGTCGGGTCCCTATCCCGATCAGTTCTATTACTATTCCTAGAGGCTTGCAGTCTGTATGTATTCCCTGTGGTCAGATGAGCCGGTCGTGTGGGGCCGTACAGTTGTATAGTTGCCTTTACTCTTTCTTTCTTATGTTGGCCGTGTGGGGCCATAGTTTATCAGTAGTGGTGACCTTTCCGGTCACGTAGTTTTTTTAGTATGTTATGTTTGAGTTGCGGATAACTAGACAGCATGGTGGCCTTGTCGGGCCGCATAGGTTCCCCTGAATTACTATGTTTCTGGTCAGCTGCTAGTGCAGGTACAGAAGGCTATAGGCCAATAGGCCGGGGGCTGTATTTACAGCCGTTATATAGCCCTTTGCTTCCAGAAATGTGAGTTAGAGCCAGCCAGGCACCAGATGTGCCCAGGCTTCGCAGTCCAGCAGGTCAGGTCCTAGTAGGGCACCAGGTGCCAGTCATACCCCCCAAGGCGGGGTGTGACAAACTTGGTAACAGAGCAGGTCGCATCCCAGGGAGTTTGCAAGCCGTGCTAAGTAGAGGCCTGTCCATGGATGTGTTGTGCACCACATACTATGGGTAGGAGGCTGCAAGGCATGATAGGATGGTTGTATTTTATTCTGATTCAGTCGTGCTATAGAGCGGTACAGTATAGGGTTGAGTCCCTAAGAGCTTACCATATTCTTTGGTTACAGATAATGTCAGACCAGCAACATCCTACCACAGGTCGGAGCTTAGACATCGCAGCAGGGGAGGGCACCAGCAGGATGCCTCCCCCTCATTTGGAGACAGCTCGATCAGAGGGCCCTACAGAGGCTTCATCCCAGCCTCCTCAGCAGTCTCCACCACGTCAGGAGCCAATTGGAGCGACAGTACCTTCAGCAGTCCCTATACCGACACCTTCCGACCAGGAGGTTAGGAGTGTTGTAGTTATGTTAGCACAGATGATGGCTGCTCAGCGTCAGCAAATGCCATCCACAGTTGCAGAGTCGTCAGGAGGGCCCGGTAGTTCGAAAGTCCGAGAGTTCTTAGCCCTGAATCCCCCACAGTTCACAGGCACGGATCGAACAAAGGACCCTCAGGATTTTCTTGATCAAATACAGAGAATCTTCAGGGTTATGCATGCTACGCCTACTGAATCAGTTGAATTGGCCGCATTCCAGTTACGAGATATTGCGGTATTATGGTATGAAAGCTGGGAGAGGTCCCGAGGGAGAGATGTTTCCCCTCCCACCTGGTCCAGCTTTTCAGGAGCCTTTCTAGACCACTATTTGCCGCGGGAGATCCGACAGGCCCGGGTAGATCAGTTCCTACATCTAGAGCAGGGGGCCATGAGTGTTCGGGAATATTCCTTGCGGTTTGACTCCTTGGCTCGATATGCACCGGCCTTTGTGGATACCATGGCATCCAGAGTGCACCGTTTTATTATGGGGTTGAACCCAGAATATGTCGAGACTTGTATCACAGCCACACTGCGAGAGGACATGGATATTTCCCGAATCCAGGCATTTGCCCAGAATATTGAGGGCATCAGACAGCGGCATCGGGAGATCAGAAGGGTGAATCAGGAGCTGCGTCGCCAGGATAGGCCAGCTGAGTTACAGAGAGAAGCCCGGGGAGGACCCAGGCCACGATTGTCAAACAAGCCGCCTAGGCCCCCACCTCCGCCACAGTCACAGGGAGGTAGATTCAGCCGCAGGGGACAGTCAGAGGCTGGTAGAGGTTCGCAGACGGCAGACTCACCGTCACAGAGGAGGGCAGAGCAGAGTAGGTATACCTTACCACTTTGCCCTATATGAAGTCGACGCCATTCTGGAGCATGCAGGTATGGTTCCACCGCATGCTATATTTGTGGCCAAGAAGGCCATTTGATGAGAGATTGCCCAGCCAGAGGTCGTGAGGACCGGGACAGACAGGATAGGGCATCAACAGGATCACGAGCTACAGCATCCTCGACTGGGCGCAGGCCCTCAGTTTCAGCAGGCAGGGGTCGGGGCAGATCAGGGGCCTCCAGTACAGGTGCGGGTTCGAGCCGCACATATGCCTTACCAGGGAGGCAAGATTCAGAGGCATCGCCTGATGTTGTGACAGGTATGCTAACTATCTGCTCACACCCTGCTTATGTGCCAATTGATCCAAGGTCTACATTGTCCTATATTACTCCATTTGTGGCACGGAAGATTAGTATTGTACCAGAATCATTACAGCAGCCCTTCTTAGTATCTACACCCGTCGGTGACTCTATCACAGCTAGCCGAATTTACCGCGGGTGTACAGTGGAGGTTGCTGATTGTCAGACCACAGTAGATCTGGTCGAGTTAGAAATGATAGACTTCGATGCCATAATGGGTATGGATTAGTTAGTACCATGTTTTGCTAATGTTGAATGTTGGACCAAAACGGTCCGATTCCACTTCCCGGGGGAGGCAGTACGGGAGCTGAAGGGCAGCACCGCAATGCCAAAATGTAGGTTTATTTCCTACCTTCAGGCGAGAAAGTTGATATCCAAGGGGTGTATTTATCATCTGGTCAGAGTTCAGGATGTCCAAGCAGAATCTCCGACACTCCAGTCTGTCCCAGTGGTAAATGAATTCCCAGATGTATTTCCTGACGAGTTACCTGGTATTCCCCCAGAAAGGGAAATAGACTTTGCTATTGACTTGCTACCAGGCACTCAGCCAATATCAATACCTCCTTATCGTATGGCTCCTGCAGAACTCAGAGAATTAAAGGAGCAGTTGAAAGACTTGTTCGATAAAGGGTTTATCAGGCCGAGTACTTCCCCGTGGGGTGCGCCAGTCTTGTTCGTGAGAAAGAAAGATGGCTCGCTCCGGATGTGTATAGATTATCGGCAGCTAAACAAAGTTACAGTAAAGAACAAGTATCCGCTTCCCAGAATCGATGACTTATTTGATCAGCTACAGGGAGCCAGATACTTTTCTAAGATTGACTTGCGGTCCGGCTATCACCAGGTCCGAGTACGTGAGAGGGATATTCCTAAGACAGCATTCAGGACCCGATATGGGCATTTTGAATTTCTGGTTATGTCCTTCGGGCTAACGAATGCCCCAGCAGTCTTCATGGACCTAATGAACAGTATTTTCAGACCTTTCTTGGACTTGTTCGTGATAGTATTCATTGATGATATTCTGGTGTATTCTCGCTCTGAGGCAGATCACCGGACTCATTTGCGGACAGTGCTCCAGATTCTCAGGGACCGCCAGTTGTATGCTAAGTTTTTGAAATATGAATTCTGGCTTAACTCAGTACCCTTTTTAGGGCATATTGTCTCAGACGCTGGTATACAGGTAGACAAGCAGAAGATAGAAGCAGTTAAGTCATGGCCTAGGCCTACCACCCCGACTGAAGTTCGTAGCTTTCTGGGGTTGGCAGGATACTATCGGAGGTTCGTTGAGGGATTCTCAACTATTGCAGCACCTTTAACTAAATTAACACAGAAAGCAGCCAAGTTTCAGTGGACGGAGGCATGTGAGCAGCGTTTCCAGGAACTGAAAGACAGGTTAACCTCCGCCCCAGTACTAGCACTGCCGGAAGGCACAGAAGGGTATTCAGTTTATTGCGACGCGTCAGGTGTCGGGCTGGGCTGTGTGTTGATGCAGTATGGTAGAGTAATTGCATATGCTTCCAGACAGCTGAGGAAACACGAAAAGAACTACCTTACCCATGACCTAGAATTGGCCGCAGTAATTCATGCCTTGAAGATGTGGAGGCATTATCTGTACGGAGTTCATGTTGATATTTATACCAATCACAAGAGCTTACAGTACATTTTTACTCAGAGGGAGTTGAATCTGCGGCAACGTCGCTGGTTAGAATTGTTGAAGGATTATGATGTAAACATCCTGTACCATCCAGGAAAAGCCAACGTTGTAGCAGACGCCCTGAGCCGTAAGTCAATGGGGAGTTTGGCGTATTTGCGACCCGACAAACAGAAATTAGCTAAAGAAATTCATCAGTTAGATGGGCTAGCCGTTCGAGTAATGGAAACAGAAAATAATGGAGCAGTAATTCAGAATTCTGCAGTGTCATCGTTAGTTACAGAGGTAAAAGGACGACAGTATGAGGATCCCGATTTAGTCCAGCTCAGAGATAGAGTTCAGAAGGGTAAGGAACCAGATTTTTAGATAACCGAGGATGGTGTGCTACGTTGTAAGGGCCGCCTTTGTATCCCGAACGTCTCAGGCCTTCGTGGGCAGATTATGCACGAGGTACATTACGCTCGCTATTCCCTTCATCCAGGGGCGACGAAAATGTACCACGACATCAGAGACATCTACTGGTGGCCAGGTATGAAAACTGAGGTAGCTGAATTTGTATCTAGGTGTGCTAATTGTCAGCAGGTGAAAGCAGAGCACCAGAAACCGGGTGGTTTGACGCAAGAGATAATGATACCTGCGTGGAAATGGGAAGTAATAAACATGGACTTTGTAACAGGGTTACCCCGTACTAGACGCAGAAATGATTCCATTTGGGTAATAGTTGATAGGCTGACAAAATCAGCTCATTTCCTGCCAGTAAGGGCTACTTTCTTAGCTCAGGATTATGCCGAATTGTATATCAGAGAAATAGTTAGATTGCATGGAGTGCCGGCATCTATCATTTCAGATAGAGGGGCACAGTTTACAGCTAGGTTCTGGCAGTCATTTCAGAAAGGTCTGGGGATGCAGATTAATTTGAGCACAGCATTCCATCCTCAGACAGACGGGCAGGCTGAACGTACAATTTAGACGCTCGAAGACATGCTACGAGCGTGTGTGTTAGATTTTGGGGGTAGCTGGGATGAACATCTTTCGTTAATCGAATTTGCTTATAATATCAGCTACCATTCAGCTATTCAGATGGCGCCTTTCGAGGCATTGTACGGGCGAAAATGTAGATCGCCAGTAGGCTGGTTTGAAATAGGAGAATCAGTATTAGTTGGCCCAAACATTGTTCGGCAGTCTGAGGAAAAGATAAAGCTTATCCGAGAACGTTTACTGACTACTCAGAGCCGCCAGAAGTCCTATGCAGATAGGCGGCGCAGAAATCTAGAATTTTCAGTAAATGACTGGGTATATCTGAAAGTGTCCCCGATGAAAGGGATAATGAGGTTTGGCAAGAAAGGCAAGCTTAGCCCAAGATTCATTGGGCCGTATCAAATTCGGCGGAGAATAGGCCGCGTGGCATACGAGCTGAACTTGCCTCCAGAGTTAGCGTCGGTTCACCCAGTATTCCATGTTTCTATGTTAAGAAAGTTCGTAGGGGACCCTTCTACAGTAGTTCCAGTCCAGGAAGTTCAGGTCACAGAGGAGTTAGCCTATGAAGAGGTTCCCGTAGCCATCTTAGAAAGACAGATTCGCAGGCTGAGAACTAAAGATGTTGCGTCTGTCAAAGTATTATGGCGTAACAGAAATCGGGAGGAAATGACGTGGAAGGCTGAAGAAGATATGAAAACCAGATACCCTCACCTATTTCAGGCCTAGTCAGACGACAGGTATGTCCGTATCATTACTTATACAGTATCTTACGATTGTATGTTTGTAAATGATAAAGAAGAAGTGATATTTAGTTGTCCAGTGAATCTTATAATATTGTGTGCAGTGCCTGTGTTGGACTTTTCTGCATTTCAGATTTTTTTTGCGATAGTCCATATTACAGGGGAAACTCTGCCAAAATTTTTCTAGAAAAGTAAAGCAAGCAGTCCTCTAGATAACAGTGTACATTCGAGGACGAATGTTCTTAAGGGGGGGAGAATGTTATACCCCGTAGAATTCCCGGCACGTAGATGACCTCTTCCCACGTTGGTCAAGCATATTTGAAGGCCATACGTGTTGGATAAAGGCCCGGGAAAAGATCGGACGAGAAGCCCGTCGAACTATCGCGGAAGGAGCCGAGGCAGAGCCCCTCCGCGATGGCAGCGTGTCACGGAGGAGAGGCCTCTGTGATGGCTCCGTGACACGTTGGCCTTGTCCAGGCCCAAGTATATAAAGCCCCCACTTCGGTTTAAACTCATTTATCAATTAATAAATTTCCAGAAAACGCAGTGAACAGAGGGAAAACGAAGGAAAATCATAAATTATCGTCCGATTACGCTGCCAAACGCTGCCCAAACTCAAATTTATCCTAGATACCAAGGTATTTAGCAGCAGAGAGCATTTCTACGGAATTAGTTTCGCGAAATACGGCCGACGAATCGGCGAGCCACCGAACTAAAGTAAGTAGAATTGCTCCAAATTAATGTCTATGTGTTCCTAGCTGAGAAGTGAATACTTCTCCCTTCTGGGCCGCTGAAAAATAGCGAGTTTTCGACCGTCTTTAGATAAGCCTAAGTTTAGGCTATAAACTATATCGAAAGTAATGTCGCTCTTTACAATAAAGTTGTATTTAGTATTGATTGACGTATTTATGAATGCAGTTGGGAGAAAATAGTTGAAGTACCGGCCGAGCCTCGTCCGGCGGACGAATAATTCAAAGATAAGGTATGTAAAGTTAAGTTTCCTCGGCAAGTTGAGTAACATTGAAGCAGTATAGTAATTTACAGACCAGTAGAATGTTCAGAAATCGATTATTGTGTTATTTTAAAGATTGGTGCAATATGAGAAGTTTTGGGTTGCAACGTGTACGATACCTATCCGTATGATATAGATTCGGACGTAAGTGATTAAGATTGCCCAGTATATTCAGTATGTGACGTAATATGCCATGTTAAGATATTGTTGTGTTTAGCTGGAACCTCGCGAAGTAGTACAGTATCCGTAAAGCATTTCAGACATAGAATAGTAACTAAATAGAGTTTAGTAAGCATGTTAGAAATAGGAAATTATGTTAATACAGAAACTCAGTAAATATCATAGCTTTCAGCAGAGACACCCTCTTGTATAGCCTTTGCTCCAGTACAGTTTGACAAGAGACTATATTCACATTTATACTTACCTGTCTCAGCATGTATCAGACACCTACAGATTACTATTATTATCTCAGCATGTGATTTATATGATACCTTACCCCTGTTAGCCTTAGCTTGTGAGATACACAGACAACATGACTAGTTGAGACCGTTGTATTGATTGGGGTTGGATTACCTAGCATCCCTGACCGCCCAGGGTTAATAGCTGTATCGACTCGTCCGCCAGAGGACGAGGATACGTCACTCTACGGAGTGATATGCCGTCCCGCAAGGGGACGAAGATGGGATGCCAATTTCCCCATATTGTGCCTTGGTCGGCCCTTATACACCCCCGTCGAGCGGGTACGCCCGGGGTGTTGTTTTAGAGTCCTTCGGACTCAGGTACAGTTATAGTCAGGGGCTCAGCGAGCCCAAGTGCATACCCAGGGACCGACAGGATGCTTACAACCACTATAGGAGATGGGATGACCGGGGTAGGGGCATAGACTCTGTGTTGATTGTACCTCCCGGCTTATGGGGGCCGGGTAAGGTTTGTGTATGCTGTGTTATGTTATGTATGTTATGCTACGTTATATTAGACGCGAGTAGATTAGTAGTAGAATGATACGCCTCCAGATATGACCTCTACTCCTCTCAGTACGATTGAGAACAAGTACGACTTACATCATCAGACAGATAATCTAGTTCTTCCTATTTCAGTTTTGACAGTTATATTATTGATTTCAGATATCTTTTTCAGTTGTTGCTTTACATACTCAGTACCAGCGGTATTGACGCCCAGTGGGGCGCTGCATTACTTGCCTGCAGGTACTCTTAGACGAGCAGGCGATTCTACGTGACTCCCTGTCAGCGGTTGAGTATTCAGCTCCAGTCATCCGGAGGCTGAATTTCAGAGGTGTAGTTCAGTTCTTTTTGTTGTATATTATGGGTAGGTCGGGGCCCTGTCCCGATCAGTTCTATTACTATTCCTAGAGGCTTGTAGTCTGTATGTATTCCCTGTGGTCAGATGAGCCGGTCGTGTGGGGCCGTGCAGTTGTATAGTTGCCTTTATTCTTTCTTTCTTATGTTGGCCTTGTGGGGCCATAGTTTATCGGTAGTGGTGACCTTGCCGGTCACGTAGTTTTTTTAGTATGTTATGTTTGAGTTGCGGATAACTAGACAGCATGGTGGCCTTGTCGGCCCGCATAGGTTCCCCTGAATTACTATGTTTCTGGTCAGCTGCTAGTGCAGGTACAGAAGGCTATAGGCCAATAGGCCGGGGGCTGTATTTACAGCCGTTATATAGCCCTTTGCTTCCAGAAATGTGAGTTAGAGCCAGCCAGGCACCAGATGTGCCCAGGCTTCGCAGTCCAGCAGGTCAGGTCCTAGTAGGGCACCAGGTGCCAGTCATACCCCCCAAGGCGGGGTGTGACATGTTCTAAAAAGAACCATTTGCTGAAAGAATGATCATCACTTGTATGCTATTTTGTGGGAACATGATGCACTTGTTCAATTGATTTACCTTATATAGGCATATATGGATCAATTGTCACATGATTTCTTGATTATTCCCTATAGGTTCATTTGAGAATTATCCTAAAATATGAAGAGGTAGATATACATTCACTAGACTCTGATGTGATGCTAATCCCATGAGTGGGGTTGAGACCGACACTCACTTGTTGAGCCATGCATGGCATACCTACCCATTGTGGCAATCCTCATTTGTACATTTTATTAGTAGGAAAATGATCTACTTGTTCTATTATTTCACTTTCTAAGCCATTTATTGCATACATGTCTATAAATTGACCTACATTTTTTAGCCTCTACAGGGGTACCTTCATGTGCTACAAGACTTAAGAGACTGAATCACTTGTAAATGGTTTTCACTTGTTAAAGATAATATATGTTATTTATGTGCCAAAGATTGCCCTTGTGGCTTATCCATTGATCATTTAAAATGGTATAAGATATTTTACTCCAACTATATAAATATTACTTTTCCACGAGCTAATAAGCAATCTAGAGACATTTGTTTAATGAGCTAGTAATGCTAAGTCATGGGTTACTATTTTAGAAAGTGTTTCTAATGTTCACTTGTCTTTATTTGCTCTTATTTGATATTTGATTCACTTTTGCTTCCTTACATGTTTACTTGTTATTATTTCTGCCTTACATATGAGTACATGGTTTATATGTATGTCCCTATAGCCAGGGATGTTGCATTTACATAAATACAAAAATTGACATACAGGTTGGTAGACCCACTCATTGGGTACTTGTGAGTTCAACAGTACATTTGGTGAATTCCATTGGAGCTAGGAGGTGTCTAGTATAGGTATATAGGGGCCCTTTTGCAACCATATAATAGTTTTTCAAGTGATGTAATTACTGCAGGCATCTTTGACACTATGGCATTGCATATATGACATTATTTGTTTCACTTGTCACTTGTACTAGTTGGCCTTCATTTACACACAACTTTATCAGGTTTATAACTTGTTCATATTCACTTTTTATGTCCCTTTTAGGATTTTATTTCTATATTGAATGTCATCAGGTTCTTCACTTCCTCGACTAGAGTTAGAGTTCTAGGACTCTAAGCCCACAATTTTAGAGTGGTATAAGTTGGGGTTCACCACCTCGACCACATTACAGGCCGTGCAAAAAGCTGCACTTTGGGGAATGTCATCAGGGCACTGATGCCAGTTAATTGTGTGGTGTTCCTAGTCTTATGATATGTGATTGTCCTTCAATTAGGTAGAGAGGCAGAGATAATATGGAATATAACCCATAGGGTTTGCAAAATTGATGAGTTGGTAATTTACCAACTCATTAGGCTTTTAAGCATGAGTTTTTGCATTGTTTTCACATCAATTAGGAAGGTTTTATGCATTTTCTCTTTGATTTTATAGGTATTGAATTTAGACAAGAATAACAGAGGATTTGAAAAAATAGCACTTTGCTGGAAGCAAGGAAAATGCATTCCACAGAAGGGCACCTCCAAAATTCAGGTGCAAATAAAGTCAGCACTGATGCTGAGTAGAAGGGAACTAGCGAAGCGCAGGTTGGCACCTGCGAAATGCAGGTGCAACTTCAGAATGATGCTAGGCATTATTGTTGGGACCTATGAAGCAGCTGCGGCTCGCCGACAAGTCACCATATCACTGACAAGGAAAAAATATCCAACTCTAGCACAAATTTAAAGTGGAAGCTTCAAAGGGCATTTGAGGAAAGCTGTGTAAAAAGGAAATATGCAGAATTACCCCAATTTTACTCACACATAACATAAATTTTACATTGTGTAGAGAATTATAGACAGAAGTAGAGACAAAAAGAGGAGAGCACATTTTTTTTCTTCTTCTTCATTGTTATTTTAAGCCAAGTACACCATTGTAGCAGAGAGTTGAACGCTTGAATTTGTATTCAATATGATGAATTTTAATGAATTACATATGGGTATCTTCTCTGCATGTCCGTCCGTGAGTAGCTAATTTAGTTGCTAGGGGTGTGTACACGATTACAGTTTAGAATGGATTGAGTGATGTTAATTAGTCTTAGATTCAATTATAATGCATGAATCTAGTGTTTTTTCCAAGTATAAATGCTAAAATTAATGGCTGCAAACATTGATGTACTCTTCCTATCTTACTTTTGCTTGAAACAGAGACATAAGATATGGGTGAGGAAGCATTAGTGAGGATTTAGGTTGTCGATATGTGTGGTTGAGCGAGAGATAGTTAAAACCCATTTCAACAATCCATTAAATGGCTGAGGCTAGAGATAGCTCAGCTCTTCCTCAAGTTTTTGGTGGCTGATTGATAGTTCTGGCCTTGGAGTTTGAGAAAACCCAAAGCAAATTCACCCAAGTGGTTGAGAAACATCGAGTATAGCCTTAGCCATTACTATTCATGCTATAATTGATGTTTAAGATTAGTTAATTAACCCTAATCCAATTGATGCCCCGTCAAAAGCACATCCCCGGTTCATTCTCATTTTAATTGCACCAATCAAACTTGCCCAGTTTTATTTTGAAATTAGAATTTTATAATTCACTTTTCCCCTCAAATTTTCCTTTTTACATTATAAATAATGATGCATGCTTAATTGATTTATTTTACATCATTTGGTTGATCTACTTCAATTCGTTGTGTGATTTGACCCCGACATTTGTCGAGTATATTTGTTTTTGACAATGACCGCAGCCACCTCCCTTAATAAAGAGAGACGCATTGAGCATGATCAGAAAATGACACCATTACTATGGAATTGAGTTTTGACTACCATTAGTTGTTTAGTAATTTAAGTTTTCTTTTGCGTCTTGAGTTGTTTTTACATTGTTGTTCTATTTTCTATACCACTTCCCTATTTCCATAAACCTTCACCCACCACTTCAATTTCTATAACACCCGAAAAGTTTCTTAGACCAAACCCTAACATTGAATGAAAAACCAAAGTATTTTTGTTTGAGAACGACTAAATAAATGAGTTGTTGCTACTAACAATGTCCCGTTGTCTGAGTTGTTGTTAGCCCTGCAGTTTTCATTCCTCAGATTCAATGAGTTGTTCAACGACTCGTCGTTAGTGGGAATTAGTCATTATATTGCCCATACTGTCAAGTTCAAAACGAAATCAAAATCCTTCTCTTAAACAATGAGCCAGATGATGATTCATCATTTGATATAACGACTTGTCATAGGGAGCCATTAGAGGAAATACAGAAAAGGGTTAGAAACCGTTCTAGTCATAATGAATGGAAATAACGACTCATTTTCCCATCTAACGAGTCATAATTCCCGTCTGTTGGTCAAGTCTAGAAACTGTTCAGAATATTTAGTAGTGGTGATGACTCGGGGTAATGAGTCATCTAGTCACCTAACGAATCATTAGCTGACTCATTAAGTGGAAGTATTAAGTTGAGATCAAAAGTTTAGAATTTCCTCGAGTGGAAACGAGCATAAACAACGACCTGTTGTGTGCACCAACGAGTCATCCTGTCATCCATTATAAGGATTCTAGAAAAGGGAAATCTTAAAACCCAAGATCAACAACTGGTCCCAGTGAGTCATGGTCACCACCAACTACTCGTTGTGTGATCCGTTGAGTCATTACGGGCAGTTGTGTAGACCTTTTTTCAAGGGAATTTTTGTAACTTCTCACCATTTTAGATCCTAAACTATGTCATTTTGGAAATAGTTTCAAAGGTTTTAGAGGGGTAAATGGTTCTTCTCCGTCATTCCCCACGTAAATTTTCAGACTTACCTATGTAAACTCTTGAGCTTCTCTCTCAAGAAAGGAACTTGGGCATCCATCTTTTCTTAAAATTTCCAAGCTAATTCTCTGGGATTCTTCTTCAGGTATGTGGGTCTACAACAAGGGTTCCCTTTCTCTCTTGTCTCCCAAACTATTTTTGGAAAATCTCTATAATTTCCAGCCTATAGAAGATTATAAGCTAGGTTTTTTAGTCAGCTTAAGAATTCCTTAATCTTGATGATTCTTTAAGAATTTGTGACTATTACTAACTGAAATTCATGTCTTGGTTTCATTCACCCTGTGTGCTTTCTTAGCCCTGATCTTTAGTATGATTTTTGAATAAAACTTGTATGATTTAGAATTTAGATAGAAATATTGTATTATCATGATATTTTCACTAGAATTATGAATTTTTGGCGCAGATGCTTTAATTGAAAGTCAATACTTTTAGTATGTTCAGTCTAAGTAATATTGTCGGTACTTATTATATTTCGTCATATCAGTTTATGAGTATGTTCGTTGTTCTTTAGAATTTCATGACACTTTCAGATAAAGCATCTCTGACAAGTCTTAGAATGCAGTTTCTTTCAGGTCCTTATTAGACTCTCATACAACTTCTAGATAAGTAGTTCAAATTTAGTCTTAGGACATCAATTTCGACCTATCAGCACAGCTAGATATAACTAGGCTTTCAGTGGGAGTAGCACTTAGCACCAAGTGGGTTGGGGTTCAACCCACCCAAGTTTCTAGAACTACGTGCCACCATACGTTGTTAGCCTAAATGGTCCCAAGATTGTGATCACACAGCTCATCCACTATACCCTAGAAGTGTATTATAAGCTCTTTTCAATGCGGTGTATATATCAAACTCCACTTCTAGCTCATGTGGTTACATGTCAGTTATAGGCTCTCCCACAGTTGAGTGTTATCAGAGTCCTCAGTACAGTCTAGTCAATTAGTTTTCTTGATATTCTTATGACCCTAACTCAATTTATTAGTTCTTAGAGTTTCCTATAGATGTTAGACAATATACTATATTTAAGATGTAAGATAAGGTCTCTGCATGCTACTTCAGTTCAGTTATGAGTTACTAGTATATTTGTGTTTAATTACATCTCACTCTCAATACATTCAATTCAAATATTTCTATATGCTATATCCTTTTATGATATAGGCTATAATACCTAGCATCAGCACCGCAACTAGTTTCTCTTGGTGACTTTCCAGTAGTTGAAAGTGGTGAGTCCTCATCTGTCAAGAGCTAGAGTTTTACATCATCAACTTTGTTTTTTCTGTATTAGTTTCGGACATTAGAGTTAGCTAGGGGCTTGCCCTAGCAACTCATCTTTCTAGTTGAGGCTTTCAGACAGATAGTCAGTTACAGTGTTAGTTTGGTATTAGATTTCATATGTATGCACCTACTCAGGTTATTTTGTACCTAGAACTAATTTTTCCATTATTTCAGTTATGCTTCTGCCTAATATTATATTACAGTAGATCAGTCTTAATAGAATTATGCTTTTCCATGGGTTTTCTTGGGGTTACTTGTGATCCTAAGTACCGTGTTGTGTTTAGGGTGTAAACTCGGGTCGTGGAAAATATGGTTTCACAGCATCAGGTTTAGAGTATCCTAGGTTGCCTGAAAGCCTCATCAAGTAGAGTCCTTTTCATGGGTGTGAATCGCACTTATGAGGGGGAGGCTACGAGGTGTTTTTAGGAAAATTTCCTTTCTTCAAGATTCTTATCGTGCGTAGAGTTTAATCTCTAAAATATTCTCTTAACTCAGTCTCTACCCTTTTGAGTGTTGAGAATACCTTTTAAAAAAGGAAACAGAAGGAAGACCCAAAATGCTAACTAGCCAACCCCACCAGCACCCGTAGCCCCTCAAGACGATCAAGTGTCACATGTAGAGTTCTGGGTTACTATTTAAATGCTGGCTTAAGCAATGACCAACTAGGTCAACCAACACGTTGTCATACCAGCTAACTCTAATGGGTCTACAGCTAGTGCCAAAGTTTGGGATTTTACACAGTTGAATCTCCCAGCATTTCATGGGTCTAAGGTAGATGAGGACCCGCAGGAGTTTATTGACAAGGTGCAGAAGATCACCCAAACAATGGGTGTTACTTTTGTAAAATGTGCATATCTTGCTACTTATCAGTTAAAAGGAGTAGCTCAGATTTGGTATTAGTGAAAAGAGGGAAGGCGGAATGGTGTATGTTCGGTTAAGTGGGATGAGTTTGTGACGGCATTCCTAGATAGATTCTTTCCTCAGGAGTTAAGGGAAGTTAAGGCCACCAAGTTTGTGAATTTGAGGCAAAACAACATGATGGTGCAGGAGTATTCCTTAAAGTTCACTTAGTTGTTGAAGTATTTTCCATAAATGGTGGCGGAGTCAAGGGCTTGCATGCTCACGTTCGTGAATGGAGTTTCAGACCTGGTAGTCAAGGAGTGTAGGACTGCCATGCTTATTAACAAAAAGGACATTTCCGGGCTCATTATTCATGCATAGTAGATCGAGGCGGAGAAATTGAAGGAGATAGAGAGGGAGAGTAAGCAGGTGATGAGTTGGTAATTTACCAACTCATTAGGATTTTAAACATGATTTTTAGCTTAGTTTTCAAGTCATTTGAGAGGATTTTATGCTCTTTCTCTTTAGTTTTTTCAAGTATTTAATTTAAGGAGAGAAAGAAAGAACTTGGACAAACAGATGGAATTAAAGAAGAGGACTGAAGCTTATCGGATGGGACCGACAGAACATGGGTCAACACCGGCGAACCACCAATGCTAGCACCGGTTGGACCCAGGTTCACTGTACTTGCACCTGCGACGTAGAGATATTTCATAGATGGGTACAATGGAATGCCATTGACTCATAAGTGATACTGCCTGCAAGAAGGGAAAAATCATCCAGCATAGAATTTTAGGAGCATTTTTGACCTATTTCTGTATATTCTTTAGAAAGTACTATATTATTTATTCCAGATTTGTAGAGAGTAGAAAGTTAGAGAGAAATTTTTAGTAGCTTTTTCTTCTTCTTCTTCAAGGTAAACAACCTCCATTGAAGAAAATTATGAGCTTGAATTTAACTCTTGATTATGAATGTCATGATTTTAAATGTTGATTTAATTTTGTATTTCTAATCAATGATTAGCTAAATCCCTTTGCTAGGGGTGTGTGCATGAATTGGGGTTAAATTGGATTGGGTGGTGAGAATAATCTTAGAGTTACTCATTTAATATAATTATGTTGTTTTCTCCCAATTTACAAAGAAATTACTCATAGTTCAAAATATGGGTGATGTTTACTTATTCTATTTTTGTGTGAAAGAGGGAAATTGAGTATGGGTGATAAAGCAATGGTGGGTAATGGGCTGTTGATTGTGTGTGGTTAGTCTAGAGATAACTAAAACCCATAATCATTTACTCATGAGATATTTAAGGTTAGAAATAGCTCAAATCTTACCCAAGTCTTAATGGATATATTGTTTGGGACCTTGGGGTTTGAGAAAACCCAAGGCAAAAGGCACCCTAGTTGTTGAAAAACACTGGATGCCACCTCTTCCTTGGCTGGTTATATTTATGAGTAACAATTTGATCACGTAGTCAATTCTAATCCAATGGAAGTCCCATCGAAAGAATACCCCTAGCACTTGCTCACTTTTGTTAATTCAAGTTGATTATCTTGTTGATTGATCAAATAGTTGTTTTTAAATTTTAATTGCAATCGTTTAAACCCCCAATTTTTATTTGTTTGTTTTAAATACAATGAATCTTCTTACTTTAACTTGATGAACAACTTTCGTGCCATCTAAGTACTATTCCCAGTGGGGTTCGATCCCGACACTCGTTGGGTATGTTAGTTTTTTCAGCGACTGTTTACACTCTCTCTTTATGAAGAGTGAATTTTGACATAATCAAAAATGGTACCGTCACTAGGGAAATGTGTTAAATAGCCCCTAGTTGATTGTTCAATTGAATTAATTTAGCATCTTGTGTTTTATTTTTACAATTGTTGTTGTTTTCGGGTACCTTTATAGGATGACTGATATTAGCCAACAATCTCAAGAAGGTTCTGTGGATGGTCATATGGATCGCAAGGAAGAAGATCCCATGATGCCAGACATAGAAGGTGCCATTTTCCTACCACCTAAGGTGGGAAATGGAGTGTTCCATGTGACAAGCACAATATTGCACTTGCTACAAATGAAAGGACTCTTCATAGGTCAACCTAGTGAAGATGCAAGTTTACATTTTCGAATTTTTTTTGAGATATGTCAACCTGTCAACATCCCAAATATAAGCCAAGAGTCTATCAGATTGAGGCTCTTTCTGTTCTCCTTAACTGGGGAAGTGACCATGTGGCTCGAGGAGCTTCCTTAGAGATACACCACTTCATGGAAAGAATTGACTGAAGTCTTCCTAGATAGGTTCTTCCCTCCATCGAGGATGTTACAGCTACAAGATGATATTACTAACTTCAGGCATATCCCAGGGGAACCTTCACATGAGGCTTGGTTGAGGTTCAAGAAGAAAGTGGTCCTATGTCCTTGCCACGGGCTTCAAGATGGACTGCTCCTTCAAAGTTTTTATCATTCCTTAGATTCAATCAACAAGTTCGTGGAAAATAACTTGGAGGGTGGATTTCTCATAGACAAACCTCTATGGAATATCTAGAGCTTTGTTGGATCAGATGGCTAAAAAGAATCGAGCTTGGAACACAAGGGAAATTGAAGTACATCCAAGTGGTGCGAATTCATGTTTTTTGCCTAATGAATGAAAAAGAGGGATGAGGAGAGAGATGAGATTTTTGCAAAAATGATGACCCACTATGAGTTGATGACAAAGCATGTCATAGGTACTGGGTCTAAGAGCGTCCATGTAGTGGAGACTCAAGGTCTAATGCAGTATGAAGGTGAAGCATCGCCACTAAGTTATGAATAAGAAAGCCAATTCATGGAAAATTAAGTGGTGGGTTCTCGCCTGGGGTACCAAGGTGCTAGTCAAGGCCCTTGGCGCCTAAGGGAAGAGAATCAAGGTTGGAGGAACCACAACAACTAGGGCTGGGTTGATCATAATGAAAGATGGGGTAACCAAGATCTAAATCGTGATGAGGAATGTTATCACCAAAGCTCAAACCCATATGTTCCCCTCCAAGGGAAAAAACCCCCAATTACAAATTAGTGTAAGTGATGTAAGAAATCCATGATTGAAGAGATGCCGAGTAAAGTACTCAAGAGAGTGGAATCCACTGATAGTGGAGTCAAGGAATTGAAAGGAGAGGTGTCGAACCACGACAAAATAGTGAAATCCCACTCGGCATTGATTAAGCACATCGAAGTGCAGATGAATCATTTGTCTTCCAAAATTAATCACTGAATGAAGGGGACATTTCCTAGTGACACCGTACCCAACCCGAAGAGGGATGGCCATTGAATTGCAATTGTGACTATAAATGGAAAAGTGTTTGAAGATGTGGGTGTGAAGCCCAAATATGTTGTTGACCCAAAAACAAGTAATAATGAAGTAAACGATGCGGTGCCAAAAGCACCAAAGATTGTGAATGATGAAGAAGAATTAGTTGAGGGAGAATTTGATGTAACTCCGTGAATGATATTGTTGAAAAGGAAACGAGTAAAGAGGTTTTACCCAACATAGGCCCAGAGCCTAGGATTTTACCTCTGTATCCTCAGAGGTTAGCCAAGAAAAAGGAGGAAAATTAGTTTAAAAAATTCATTGAGATGTTTAGTATATTGTCCATCAATATAGCTCTAGTGGATGCTTTACTTCAAATGCCTAGTTATGCCAAGTTTACGAAAGATTTGTTGAAGGAAAAGTGGATTGTTATTGTTGGTGTAAGGGAAGCGACACAATATTGCAGTGCCATGATGGTAAGCAACCTCGCTCCAAAAAGAGAGGATTCGGGAGCCTTCATTTTGCCCCTGCACCATTGGGTTGCGTGTGTTCAAAAAAGGACCTCCGTGATCTTAGGGCGAGCATAAACCCGATGCCTCTCATTATTTTCAAGTAGTTGGGGTTGGGGAGTCCCAAACACACCTCAATGAGGTTATTGATTGTTGATCGATCCATAAAGAAACTGGTGGGAGTAATGGAGGGTGTCTTGGTTTTGTTTAACAAATTCATCCTTCCAGCTGACTTGGTCATGCATTGATTGTGATATAGATGTTGAAGTACCCATTATCCTAGGGATACAATCTTGCCACGAGTAGAGCTTTGGTAGATGTGGAGCTTGGTGGTCTCAAATTTCAAGTGGGAGGTGATGAAGTAACCTTCAAAGTTTAATGCAAGGTAATAGGGGTTTTGAATAATGAAACAACACAATACAAAGGTTGTTGATGAGCTTATTTCGGAGGATGATCCTCCGAAGTATTGAGAAGTGAGTTGGTATTCCTCGTGTGCCACGATGTTAAATAAGGCGCTTCATGGGAGGCAACCCAAGTATTCTTACTTTGGACACTTTGATGTTTTTGTTGTTTTTGTTTAGTAGGTAGATTAGAGGTAAAACAAGGAGAAGGAAAATAGGGTAGGCACTGCATGACACCGGCAAAACACTAGTGCCCAGGAGCGAGTCGCCGCCCTATGGCAAGAGAGAAGCAGAAGTGTTATACCCTGGGAACCCAAGGATCAAACTCGAGAGTCAAAACAGAGAAAAACTAGAAATCCACACCAGATCTCAGGACGACCTGTGAGGTAGGTCGTAGGGAGTGACCACGAGTCATGAGGTGACTCATGGTCAGAAAGGATGGCAGGTGGAGGAGGCCACGGGCTTGACCATGAGCAGTGGCCAGACCTCACAACTCGTGAGGTCACCCGTGGGCTGGGGCGTATGGTTGGTCAAGTTTTTTGGGTAGTGGGGGTCATGGGTGGTGACCACAAGTCGTGGTCAGCCACCAAGATTCGTGGGGTCCCTTGTGGGGTCCCTTGAGTGAGTTGGACAGTAAGAATAATGGATTTAGGCCATGAGTCGTGCCCCCTAGCAATGACTCGTGAGGTCCCTCGTGGGGATTGGCGACTAGGAATTCCTGCATTTTTAGTAAGGGAGTTCTCGTAATTCCTAAACTCCTAAGGATTAAACATGTCATTTTAAGGTCTGAATAGGGTCTTTTAAGGGGGATTAGTCCATGTTAAGTCTAATTCATGCATGCAAGAGTATAGAGAGGAGTCTAGAAGGTGATTCAAGGTGTTCTTCCCTAATTTCTCTAAATTCCATCTTGGGATTTCAAGGGAGATTAAGAATCAAGTGTTTCTAGGTATGTAAGGTCATAAATAGGTGAATTCTTCCACACCCATGCTCCTACTCTATGATTTTACTTAAAATTTAACAAAAAAGACTCATGGGGTTTTGTATTTGATTTATATAAAATCTAATGATTTAATTACTGATTTTGTGATTTTAAAATATTATCATAATCTATGGGTTTCAATCATCTTTTGAGTTTTAAATTGATTATAATATTGTCAATTTGATTTTCTAAGAAATTAAGCTTAATTATGCATGCCCCATATGAATCGAATCATGAGCTATGTTCCCATTGATGTTTTTTACGAGCCCAACATGAATTATGTTTTAAATTATGAATTTATTTTATTACCCATTATGATTTCATGAAATTCAAGCTATGTACATGATCTACAAGTAGGTATGAATCTTATTATTCATGAATTATGTTTTTGGCCGACTCACTGGTCTCATGTCATGGGCGCACTAGGTGAGTCCTCTTGTTTTGAGAGCTATATGTTCACACTCTATGTTATTTCTTTCAGTATTTGGATATTGGATTAGTTGGGGAGTTGTCCCTTCAATCTGTCTTTCATGTTTAGTGGCTTATCAGACTACACGTTGTATTCCGCCGTATTGTATCAGTCTTTCATTGGTTTTCCCCTTATGTTATGTTATGATTATGTTCTTTATGTTAATTCTTCCGCTAATGTGATTGAAATAGATGTATTCTCATGCCATGGGTCGACCTGGGGTCTCCCGGGGCTCCTTGTCCTGTGTCTACTATCCGAGTGTACATATGGGTCATGAAAAACTTGGTATCAGAGCCATAGATTTTGAAGTTTCCTAGGGAGTCTGAAGGACCTGTTAAGTAGAGTCTTTTTCATGTGTGTGATGCGCGCCACACTTATGAAGAAGAGGCTACTAGACGTTTAGGAAATGTTCCCTTCTTTCATGATCTATGTCGTGCGGGTGAACGTCCTTTACTCCCCTAATTCGTGCTATTTGCGTTTTCAGAATCATGCCTCCACGTCAAGTAAATGCCAGGAGAAATAGAATTGGTAATGATCATGAGGGTGCCTATGATGGTGAGCATCAGCCAACTCCATCGGTTCATGAGGAGCATGTACCAGAGCCAGTCGCCCACGTTGAGTTTAGGGCGGAGATTCAGATGTTGGCACAGGCCATGACAGCTCAGGTTTAGAATCAGACTGTGGTACATTATCCGTAAAATAGGAATGCGGTAGCTACTAGGGTGAAGGACTTTTTGAGGATGAGCCCTCCGGAGTTCACGGGGTCAAGGTTATCGAAATATGCTCCGGAGTTGGTGGTGGATTAGCAGGCACGGGTGAGCCATTTTGTGCATGGAGTAGCAGATTACTTGGACAAGGATTGTCGGATCACCATGCTTCACTGGGACATTAATTTTCCCCGTATTGTATTGCATGCGCAATAAATGGAGTCAGTAAACAAGAGATAGAGAGAGGCCAAGAGGTCTAAGACCGACAATTACGGGGTTTCTTAGGCCAGGTAAGGAGGTGGACCACGTCAGCAGACCCAGCATAAGTCCATTGCCCTAGATACATCATTGGCAAGCACG
Organism: Datura wrightii; assembly: GCA_035772735.1. NCBI lineage: Eukaryota > Viridiplantae > Streptophyta > Magnoliopsida > Solanales > Solanaceae > Datura > Datura wrightii. The sequence goes on from JASDFA010000003.1 coordinate 42,293,481, forward strand.
CCATCCAGGTTCAAGGGAGACCAGAGGAGCAGGGCTTCAGGCTCGAGGGATCATGGTCGAATGTAGGAGGAGTGCACTTTTCCAATTTATGCAAAGTGCGGGAAGAATCATCCAGGGAGGTGTCTAGTCGACGCGGATGCTTGTTTCGGGTGTGGAAAACCCGGACACAGGATCAAGATTGCCATATAGCCAGTTCTACCGCTCCAGCAGCATGACCCCCTCAGTAGGGTGCCTCCACTAGTTCAGTGGTTGGTTAGCGCCAAAATAGTTTTTATGCCCTAGTGCCTCGCTAGGAGTAGGAGGCTTCGCCAGATGTGGTCCCGGGTATGTTGCAAGTCTTCCATACTAATGCTTATGCTTGGTTAGATCTTGGATCTACTTTATCTTTTGTGACCCCTTATATTGCTAGTAGTTTTGGAGTTAGTCCTGAAATTCTGTCAGAACCATTCTCCATATCTACTCCAGTCGGTGTATCAGTGGTAGCTAGGCGGGTATATAGAGGGTGTCCCATCACAGTGTTGCAAAGGGTTACCTCCGCAGACTTAGTTAAGTTGGCCATGAAAGAATTTGACATTATTTTAGGTACGGATTTGTTGTTTGAATGTTATGCTTTGATTAACGGCAGGACCCGAGCGGTGGAATTCTGATTTCCGAGAGAGTCAGTTCTGGAATGGAAGGGTAATTCCGTTGTACCAGTCGGTCGGTTTATTTAATACCTTAAGGCCAGGAAAATGATCTCTAAGGGTTGCATGTACCACTTAGCTAGGGTTAAGGATGTAGAGTCTGAGACCCCGACTATTCAGTCAGTTCCAGTGGTGTGTGAGTATTCGGAAGTTTTCTCTGATGATTTTCCAGGTGTTCCTTTGGAGAGGGAAATTGATTTGGGTATTGATCTATTGCCTGATACGCAGCCTATCTCCATTCCTCCTTACATATGGCTCTAGCCAATCTAAAAGAGTTAAAAGAATAGTTGAAGGACTTGTTGGATAAAAGTTTCATTAAACCGAGCAAGTCTCCATGGGGTGCACCGATTCTCTTTGTTCGAAAGAAGGATGGATCCCTTCGGATGTGTATTGATTATCGATAGCTGAATAAGGTCACTATCAAGAATAGGTACCCCTTGCCCAGGATCGATGATTTGTTTGACCAGCTCTAGGGTGCTGGGTGTTTCTCGAAGATACATCTAAGGTCCGGGTATCACCAACTCAGAGTTCGGGAAAGTGACATCTCGAAAATTGGTTTTAGGACTCAGTATGGTCACTACGAATTTGTTGTTATGTCTTTTGGACTAACCAATGCTCCTGCAGCTCTTATGGACCTGATGAACGGGGTGTTTAAGCAGTATCTGGACATGTTCGTGATCATGTTCATCAATGATATTCTTATATACTCTTGGAGCAAGGAGGAGCATGTCGCTTCATCTGTGAATAGTGTGACAGATCCTCAAGGATCGTTAGTTATATGCAAAGTTCAGCAAATGTGAGTTTTGGTTGGACTTGGTGGTCTTTCTAGGCCATATAGTATCAGGTGAGGGCATAAAGGTAGATTCCCAGAAAATGAAAGCAGTGAAGAATTGGCTCAAACCGGTGAATCCTTCAGAAATTAGGCGTTTCTTGGGCCTAGACGGCTACTACCGAAGATATGTTGAGGGTTTCTCATCTACTGTGACACCTTTGACCAAGTTTTCTCAGAAGGTGAAGTTCCAATTGTCGGAGGCTTGTGAGGAAAGCTTCGAAGAATTGAAGACATGACTCACTTCAGCACCAGTGTTGACTTTACCCGAGGGCACGGATGGTTTTATTGTATATTGTGATGCTTCAAGATTTGGACTGAGATGTGTGTTGATGCAGCATGGGAAATTAATCGCATATGCCTCTTGACAGCTGAAAGTTCACGAAAAGAACTACCCGACCCGTGATCTTGAATTAGCTGCGGTAGTGTTTTCATTAAAGATATGGCGGCATTACTTGTATGGGTTCCACATGGATGTATTCACGAATCACAAGAGCTTACAATATGTGTTCATGCATAAGGATGTCAATCTTCGGCGAAGGAGGTGGTTGGAGTTATTAAAGGACTACGATATGAGTGTTCTTTTCCACCCGGGCAAGGCTAGTGTGGTGGCGGATGCAATTTGTAGGCTCTCTATGGAGACTGTGTCCTAGGTGGATGAGGTAAAGAAGGTGTTGGTGAATGAGGTCCACTGGCTTGCAAGATTGGGAGTTAGATTAATCGACTCGACCGATGGCAGCGTTATTGTGTAGAATGAGTCAGAATCATCCTTGGTGGTCGATGTCAAATTTAAGCAAGATGAGGATCCAATTTTTAAGAAGCTGAAGGAAGCAGTGCGGAGTGAAAAGGTGGAGGTTTTCTCCCAAGTGGGAGATGGTGTGATATGATACCAGGGTCGACTATGTGTTTCGGACATAGATAATTTGAGAGTTCGGATATTACATGAGGCACATGGTACCAGATATTCTATCCATCCAGAATCCATGAAGATGTATCAAGACTTGCGAGAAATATATTGGTGGGATGATATGAAGAAGGATGTCGCAGAGATCGTAGCCTAATGTTCAAACTGTCAGCAAGTGAAAGTCGAGCATTAAAGGGCGGGAGGCGTACTTCATCCTCTTAGCATTCCCACATGGAAGTGGGAAGATATTAACATGGATTTCATTACCATCCTACCTCGTACTTGACATCACTATGAGTCCATTTGGGTGGTGGTAGACAGGTTAACCAAGGATGCACACTTTCTATCGGTTAAGAGCATGGATTCAGTAGATGATTATGCCAAGTTGTACATTCGGGAGTTGGTTTGACTTCATGGAGTGCCCTTGTCTATTATCTCAGACCGAGGTACTAAGTTTACCTCCCAGTTCTGGAGGTCTTTTCAGAAGGTACTTGGGACTCAAGTAAAGTTCAGCACGACCTTTAATCCGCAAACGAATGGCCAAGCTGAGCGAACAATCCAGACTCTTGAGGACATGTTGAGGGAATGTGTTATGGATTTTAAAAGGTAGTTGGGATGATCATTTGCCCTTGATTGAGTTTTCTTATAATAACAATTATCATTCTAGTATCCAAATGGCACCATTTGAGGCCCTCTATGGGCGGAGATATAGATCTCCCATAGGATGGTTTGAGGTTGATGAGGCAGCTATGATAGGGACAAATTTGGTTCACGAGGTGATGATGAAGGTTTAGTTGATAAGGGATCAGTTGAAAATTGCTTAGAGTCGTCAGAAATCATATGCCGATGTGAGGAAAAGAGACTTGGAGTTTGATGTGGATGACTGGGTATTTGTAAAGGTATCTCCAATGAAGGGAGTCATGCGGTACGTAAAGAAAGGGAAACTTATCCCCTGCTATGTTGGTCCCTACCGGGTTGTGAAGAGAGTTGGTAAGGTGGCATATGAGTTGGACTTGCCCTCGGAGTTATCTTCAGTTCATCCTGTGTTTCATGTGTCACTTTTGAAAAAGTGCTTGGGCGATCCATCTTTAGTAGTCGCGGTGGACAGCGTTGGTGTAAAGGATAGTCTCAGCTATGAAGAAATTCTGGTGGAATCATTGATCGTCAGGTTCGGAGGATGAGGAACAAAGAAGTAGCTACAGTTAAAGTATTGTGGAGAAATCATCATGTTGAAGGAGCTATGTGGGAAACCGAAGAAGACATGATGGTTAGATACCCACACGTGTTCTCTACCAACTCAGTTTCAGTTTGAGTTATCAATTTCTTCCCTAAACCTCTAATAAGTTTTCATGTTCAGTTCATGCGTACAAGTTCAATTTATGATATGGTATATGTATGTGGTGTTCGAATTTAGTTCAACCATGTAGTTCTTTTCGGAGGTAGTCATTCCGTCAGTTTTCAACTTAAATGATCAATATTTGTATATGGTGATAGCTTGCTTCAGAATTTTCTGCATGTTTCTAACATTCGAGGATGAACTTTCCCAAGGGACTATATTGTTATACCCTGGGAACCCAAGGATCAGACTCGGAGTCAAAGTAGAGAAAAATTGGAAATTCGCACCAAATCTCAAGACGACCTGTGAGGTAGGTCGTGGGGAGTGACCATGACGCGTGAGGTGACTCTTGGTCAACAAGAATGGACGGCTCAAGTGGAGGAGGCCACGGGCTTGACCACGAGTCATGGCCAGACCTCACGACTTGTGAGGTCACCTGTGGGCTAGGGCATATGGTTGGTCTATATTTTTGGGTAGTGGGGGTTACGGGTGGTGACCACAAGTCATGGTCAGCCACCACGATTTGTGGGGTCCCCTAAGTGAATTGGGCAGTGACCATGATGGATTCAGGCCACGAGTTGTGCCCCCTGGCAACCAATCGTGATCCCTCATGGGAACTAGCGACTAGGAATTCCTGCGTTTTTAGTAAGGGTGTTCTCGTAATTCCTAAACTCCTAAGGCTTAAACTATGTCGTTTTAAGGTCTGAATAGGGTTTTTTAAGGGGGATTAGTAAATGTTAAGTCTCATTCATGCATGCTAGAGTATAGAGAGCAGTCCAGAAGGTGATTCAAGGTGTTCTTCCCCAATTTCTCTAAATTCCATCTTGGGATTTCAAGGGATATTATGAATCAAGTGTTTCCAGGTATGTACGGTCATCAATGGGTGAATTCTTCCACACCCACGCTCCTACTATATGATTTTACTTAAAATTTAACAAAAAAAACTCATGGGATTTTGTATTTTATTTATATAAAATCTAATGATTTAATTATGGGTTTTGTTATTTTGAAATATTATCATAATCTATGGGTTTCAATCATCTTTTGAGTTTTAAATTGATTATAATATTGTGATTTTAATTTTCTAAGCAATTAAGCTTAATTATGCATGCCGCATGATGAATCAAATTATGAGCTATGTTCCCATTGATGTTCTTTACGAGCCCAACATAAATTATGTTTAAATTATGAATTTATTTTATTACCCATTATGATTTTATGAAATTCAAGCTATGTACATGATCTACAAGTAGGTATGAATATTATTATTCATGAAATATGTTTTTGGCCGACTCACGGGCCTCATGTCATGGCTAGTTCACATATGTTCAGGCATATTTACGATAATGATGATTTAGCTAACCCATGAACTCATGTATGTATTATTATGAGCACTATATATGTTTTGGGAGTAGTATCGAACACTGAGTAGGTTCGGGGCTCCGGTTAAGCCCCGGATCTTATGAACTACGTGCCACCGTAGGTATGTTGGGACCCCTTTCATGTTAGTCCCCGACCCAAATGGCCCTTTTCATGGTGATATCACACTTTCATTGTTCTACCCTCGGCAAGGTACGAACACCCTCTCGACTAGGGTTATAAGTCAGGCTTCATGTGTGATCATATGAGGTATGTCAGTGAAGAGAGTCTCCCACTGTTCCTCATGATTTATGCATGTTCTGATTGTGTATGTTGTCTCACCTCTTCTATTATGATTATGATTATGTTATGTTACGAATATTTTGAAAACCTTGAGCCATATGATATGTTATTATGATTTACGATACGAGCATGATGTCCTACTCTTATGATCATTTATGAATTTCATGTATGTTTTAAATGTGCATTATACTTACCTTGCATACTCAGTACATTCCACGTACTGACTGCATACTTTCTATGTTGTATCGTTTCATGATAAAGGTCCCAGTTCTCAGGCTCATCCTCCCCCGTAGCTAGTTTCAGCTTGCTCTCAGCGCACTTGGTGAGTCCTCATGTTCCGAGGGCTACATATTCACACTCTATATTATTTCTTTCATTTTCTGGATATTGGATTAGTTGGGGAGTTGTCCCTTCAATCCGTCTTTCATATTTAGAGGCTTATCTAACTAGACGTTGTATTCCGCCGTATTGTATCAGTCTTGCATTTGTTTTCCCCTTATGTTATGTTATGATTGATCTTGGGCAGATTTATATGCCCAAGTGATACTGAAACGTATCATTTTTACCTTGTTTGTTGTGCAATGTGTATATAATATCATGTAATTGGTAATAAAATGCGAATTTATACTAACCAACATGATTAGCATTTGTTTTGCAGGTAAATGTGATTTTTAGGAGCTAAAATGCATGTTGGAACTATATCGGAGTTGGACTTGGATGCGAGCGTGGAAAAGACATTGGAATGCACATTTTATAGGGGCTCCGCGATGGAGCCGCGCCACGCTACCACCGCGGTAGCACACTGCCTGAACAGGAATTAAAATGGCAATTTCCAGTGTGCCATCGCATCAGCTCCGTGGCACGGAGAGAGGCCTCCGCCTTGGCCTCCGTTCCACGTTGAGGCTAATTTACCGAACCCTGAAATTCCAGTGAATTTCCGCGTCCACGCCGTGTAACGGAGGCAGTGCTCCGCGTTGGCCTCCGTGACACGTTGCTTGTTATTCCGGGAAAAATTTCCCACTAGTATAAATAGCACACTTAGGTTTATTTTAAGCAGTTTTTAGTTTTTAGACTGAGTTCAGAAGTGGAGAGCAAGGACGTGGGTTAGGAGCAGTTGAGGAACGAAAAAGCTAAGGGGTTTCTTCTCTTCTTTTCTTCTTTCTATCAATTGTACGTATGATTTACACTCATTTTAGGATGATCAATCCACAAATGAGTGGCTAATTCTCTTCCTTGCTGAGGTTTTGTCACTTGTAATGAATTTTGATTATAATTGATATGGTTTTCTTCTTCTTCTTCCATGTTGTTCTATTAATTCTTGTTCTTACTGCATTAGTGTGTGGCCGACATTAATGTACATCTAAAAAGTCCAATTTCGCTCGAAAGAGCAAGAAATTGGAAAGTTGTGAATTAATAGGGTATTGTTCTTAACTTGATTTGGGAAAATTGGGTTTTGATGTGCTTTCCTGATAGAAATATACTTGAAAGCCGTATTAGTCAATTTAGGAACCGGAATTGTATTGCTAGGTCATAAATTGCATTTGATCACAGAAATGTAGACGGATGGTTTATGATTCTAAAGTGAAATTAAATACGAGAGTTTTAATTTCTAGGCGAATGTTCTTGGCTAGCAACATGAAGAAGAGATTAACCAAATTATCATGATTATCAAGTTCATTACTTGTTCTTAACCTTGGCATGTTCATATCCATTGTCTAAATTCACAGTAAATAGTTGTTATTAATTTTAGTATATATAGTTTAGAAACAAAAACTCAAGTAACTGTTGGTTACATTGTTGTTAGCATAATTAGAAGTGAAATAGGAATATAGTAAAATAGGCAACTTTACATATCTTGAGCCTCCTTGGATCGATACTTGGCTACTTAGCCACTTTATTACTTGTTTGACCACGTGCACTTGCGTGTCGGTTTTTAACCCCTACCGGAACACCCGAACAATGATTACATTTTTTATGTTAAGTCTTCCGCTCATGTGATTGAATTAGATGTATGCTCATGTCATGGGTCGACTTGGGGACTCTCGGGGCTCCTTGTCCCATGTCTATGATCCGAGTATATGTTTGGGTCGTGACAAGAAGATGGGTAAGAAAGATTGGAAGTTGGTATTCTACCAGCGAAATGTTGGTGGTAATTTGCGGGCATCCGGTCTGGTGCGGGTGTGAACCAGTGCACCGAGAGAAATTATGGAAACCTAAGGGTGAGTTGTGACTCACTGGAGAAAGAGACCCGCAAAATGCCGGTTGAGCATGGCCTGAACGCACTGAATTGGGCATAGGGATAGGTCACCGAATTTTTAGCTGATGAGCGGAATATACCCATCGACAGTTGTAGGTATAGCGTTGGTAGAGGTAAGTAAGTGTAGTTGTGACTCTTAACCGACCCGTTGACTAACCCGACCCATAACACTTTAAAAATTACCCACACAGGTCAAACACACCTTTTTACCTTCAAAAAACCTCCTCTCTCCACCTTTTTACCACCCACACACCCTTTTCACCTTCCCACCTTCCCTCTAGTAAAACCTACCATTAACATGCACCATTCAATTACCCAATCACATTCCCTCTCATCAACCGATATAAACCGCCATCCTAATTCTTTTACTCTCACTTCTACTCACTCAAAATCCCTCTTACAAACATAAACTTTCACTCTTTGGACCACCATTGTTGGGAAAGCTCAAAGCTTTAACTTCTGCACTTCTTTTCAAATTGTCAAATTGGTATGTGTCCATGAGATCTTACATTTCTTTAATATTGTTGATTGATTGATAATGTGAATCATGTTGCATATGATATCTTCAATACTGTTGTTCCCCATTATCCATTTGTTGTGCTTTTTCATTGATTGAATATTTCTCAGTGTGTGGGTATGTTGGAGGGTGAATAGAAATTGCATATGCTTGTTGTGTGTGCTCATTTTGGTGAAGTGTATTTTGGATATAATAGTTGGGGGTGAAGTCTAAGTAACTCCATATGCTAAAAAGGCATGATTTTCCCAATGATAGATCGGGCGACGTCATTCTTAAGGAAAAATTGTCATTTTTATCTTTGTTGTGTTGCTTGACCAAATAAAATAGTAATGTGTAATGAGTTAGTGAGTCATGAATGTGATGAAATTCTATTTAACTGAGTTTGGGGGTGAAATTCACTGAACAATGTTCACTGGCGAACAGCCAGTCTGGCCTGATAAAATGCTGGTTGAATGTAGGTTGGGGTGAAAGGCTTCAGGCCACTACCCAGACCCATGTTTCACCCGCGCTTCACGTGTCAAGATCGGAGAAACACCGGTGTGGCGTCGGATGAGTGATTTTTACCCACTCTTCTGTAAAGCACCGGTGGCTCATCAACGCCTCGCGTGTCTCTACCTGCATTTTGCTGGCATTCCGGTGGTACTGCCAGAAATTAAATTTTGACCCTTCAGTTTGTTTGACATCCAATCTTTATAATTTCTTTCCTTAGTTAGAGTAGATGTCAAATTTTCTTCTCCATTACAAAAAATAAAAAAATACAAAAAGAAGTATTAATTGTGTGGTAATAATATGGACTTACAGATTATGACTTCATCCAAACAACCCAGCAAGGGAAAAGCCCTAGCTATATCTAAAAGTAAGGAAAAAGGGAAAGCCTAGGAAACCCTAGCTCCCGCCAACACAAGAGAAGTGATAACGCTCAAACTCACACTTCCTAGAAAAGTATGAAGCAGATGCTGTCAGTAAAGAACCCAACAAAGTGGTTGGGTGCACGATCCGAACATACACCTGGATCATAAACACAGGATAAGGACACCGGAGAGATCCCAAGTAAACCCATGGAATGAGCATATATCTAATTCAATCACATAAGTGGAAGACTTAACATAATAAAACGTAAACATGTCATAAATATGGAGAAAGGACAATACATAATCTATACATGATGACTGAACACAACTGGTAGTCTAAAAAGCCTCTAATCCTGATAGACGGGTTGATGGGACAACTCCCCAACTAACCCTACGGTACTGAAACTGAAAGAGAAACAATAGAGTCTGAACATATGGCCCTTAGAACATGTAGACTCACCAAATAAGCTGATAGAAAACTTTGAAAAGCTACTGAGGAGGGTGAGCCTGAGAGTCAAGTCCTGTATCATGAAACGATACAACATAGAAAGTATGCGGTCAGTACGTGGAATGTACTGAGTATGCAACATAAGTAAAACGGACATTTAAAACATATAAAACTCATAAATGATCATAAGAGTAGGACTTCATGCTCATATCATAAACATCATAACATAACGTAAGGCTCAAGGTTTTCAAAACATTCGTCATGCAATCGTACTCATAATCATAAGAGGAAAGATTTGTTGAACATAACTTGAGCCAATATACATAATCATAAACATGCATAAATCATGAGGAACAATAGGAGATTCTCTTAAACGACACACCCATATGAGCACACATAAAGTCCGACTTATAACCCTAGTCGGGAGGGTGTTTGTACCTTGCCAAGGGAGAACCATGAAAGGCGTGATCACACATGATAAGGGTCAATTGGGTCGGGGATAGTCATGAAGGGGTCCAAAAATACCTACGGTGGCACGTAGTTTATAAGATCCAAGGCAAAACCTAGGTCCCAAACCAACTCGGTTCGGCACTACTCCCAAAACATATATTGTGCTCATAGTATAACATGCCTGAATTCATGGGCTAGTTAAATCATGATAATCATAAACATGCTTGTAAATACGTGATCTAGCCATGACATAAGGCCTGTGAGTCGGCCAAAAACATAATTCATGATTCATAAGGTTCATACATACTTTTAGATCATGCATATAGCTTGAATTTCATAAAATCACAATGGGTAACATAATAAATTAATGATCTAAATCATAATTCTTGTTGGGCTTATAAATATCATCAATGGGTAAGTAGATCATAAATCGATTCATTGTGGGGCATGCATAATTAGGATTAAATAAATAGAACTTCCAAATCAATAATATTATAATTAATTTAAATCACAAAAGCTGATTAAAGCCCATAGATTATGATAAGATTTTAAAATCACAAAACCCATAATCAAATCATTAGATTTAAAGTAATTCAAATTCAAAACCCCATGAGTTTTTGTTGAAGTCTTTGTAAAAATCATAGAGGAGGGGCAAGGGTGTAGAAGAAATCACCCATTGATAGCCTTACATACCTGGGAATATCTGATTCTTAACTTCCCTTGATTACCCAAGAATGCAATTGAAAGAATTGAAGAGAAGAGCCTAGAATCTCCCTTAATTACCTCTCAATATTCTTGCATGCATGAATGAAGACTTAGAATGGATAATTCTCCTAAAAACCCACCTTTCATGAGCTAAACGACATAGTTTAGGGTCTTATAACGTGAAAAAGTGGAGAATGCCCGTAATGAATCTGCCCTGAAAACTGGTCAGGCTGAACTAACAGACGAAATAAACGGGTCGTTAGAGCTAATGACCACCCATTCTGTTGCTCGTGGTTTGCACTGCTGAAGCTTACTTCTAGAACTAAACAATGCACGGAAAGGACGAACCGTCTTCCAAAACAATGATCCGTTACTTCATCTATTGTTTGCTCATCACAAAATTCTGAACCTACTTACCACAGGCCTCACCACGACTCATGGTTTCTTTGAACGAGTTGTGGTCTCGATCTATCATGTACACTGGAATTTCTTGCACCAAATCTATGACCGGTAACAAGGACTCATTACAACCAAAAATGAGTCATTGGAAGGCCCGTTGTATTCCACCTGCTGAACCCAACCTCTTCCAACACCTGCTGACAACAGCTCATTGTGTCCAACAATGAGTCATTGTGTCGTCCATTGTCTCCACTGCCACCTAGCCTTCCCTAACCAACGACTACATATAACGACCTGTGGTTTGATACCACGAGTCATTCCATGGCCTGTTCTATGATATTTTCCCCAATTTCTACAATTTTCACTTTTTAGCTCCCGAGTCTACTCCTAGGAACTTTCGTGGTATTAGAATATCTCCCTCTTGGGAACATTCTTCCTCGAATGTAGGAAACAAGAAGAAAACAGAAACATGCAATTATCATCTTCAAATACTGATCATTTAAACCGAAAACTGTCGGAATGACTACCTCCGAAAAGAACTACATAGCTGAACCAAATTCAGACATCATATACATCTATCATAACATAAAACAAACTTGCGCACATGAACTGAATATGGAAACTGATTAGAGAATTAGGGCAAAAACTGATACCTCAAACTGAAACTGAGCCGGTAGAGAATAAATGCAGGTATCTAGCCATCATATCCACTTCGGCCTCCCATGTAGCTCCTTCAGCATGTTGATTTCTCCATAGAACTTCAACTGAAGATAATTCTTTGTTCCTTAGTCTCCGAACTTCATGGTCTAATATTTCCATAGGAACTTCTTCATAGCTGAGGCTATATTTTACACCGACGCTGTCCACCGGGGCTACTAGAGTTGGATCTCCCAAGCAGTTCTTCAAAAGCGACATATGAAACACGGGATGTACAGAAGATAACTTTGAGGTTAAGTCCAACTCATACGCTACCTTACAAACTGTTCTCATAACCTAGTAGGGACCAAAATAGCGGGGACTGAGTTTTCCTTTCTTTCGAAACCGAATGACTCCCTTCATGGGAGATACCTTTAGAAATACCCAATCGTCTACCTCAAACTCCAAATCTCTTCTTCTCATATCTGCATATGACTTTTGACAAATTTGAGCAGTTTTCAGCCTGTCCCTTATCAATTGAACCTTTACCATAGCCTCATGAACCGATTCAGGATGTACCATAGCTGCCTCACCGACCTCAAACCATCCAATGGGCTCTCTACACCTTCTCCCATAAAGAGCCTCGAACAGTGCCATATGGATACTGGAGTGATAGCTGTTATTATAAGAAAACTCGATCAAGGGAAAATGATCATCCCAGCTACCTTTGAAATCCATCAAACATGCTCTCAACATGTCTTCGATAGTCTAGATTGTTCATTTGGCTTGGCCATCTGTTTTGCGGATGAAAGGCACTACTGAGCTTAACTTGAGTCCCAAGCCCCTTCTGAAAAGATCACCAGAACTGGGAGGTAAACTAAGTACCTCGGTGAAAAATAATAGACATGCACTTCATGAAGTCGAACCAACTCTTGAATATACAATTTGGCATAATCATCCGCTGAATATGTGGTTTTGACCGATAGAAAGTGTGCAGCCTTTTTCAACCTTTCTACCACCAGCCAAATAGAATTGTAGTGTCAGCGAGTATGAGGTGGGCCTGTAATGAAATCCATATTAATCTCTTCCCACTTCCAAGTGGGAATGCTAATATCCTAAAGTACGCCTCCCGGCCTTTGATGCTCGACTTTCACTTGCTGACAATTCGGACGCTTGGCTACAAATTCTGTAATATCCTTCTTCATGCCGTTCCACCAATATATTTCCCCCAAATCATGATACATCTTGGTGGAACCCGAATGGATAGAGTACCTAGATCCATGTGCCTCATGCAATATCCTATCCCTCAAATCACCTAAGTCTGGGACAACCTGGTACCGCAACACACCATCTCCCCCTTGGGAGAAGAACTCCACCTTCTAACTCTAGATGGCTTCTGTTAGCTTTACTAGCATCGAATCCTCATCTTGTCTAGCCTTCACATCAATCACCAAGAATGATTCGGATCCAATTTGCAAAACAACACCCCCATCGGTCAAGTCAACCAACCTAACTCCTCAATGGACATCTTTCACCAACTCTTTCTTTCCCTCATCCATGTGGGACATACTCTCCATAGAGAGCCTACTAAGTGTGTCCGCTACCACATTAGCCTTCCCCGGGTGGTAAATAACACTCATATCGTAGTCCTTAAGTCGCTCCAACCACCTCCTTTGTCGAAGATTGAGATCTTTATGCATAAACACATATTGCAAGCTCTTGTGGTCTGTAAATACATCCACGTGGTCCCCATACAAGTAATGCTGCCATATCTTCAATGCAAACTCCACCACGGCCAACTCAAGATCATGGGTCGAATAATTCTTCTCATGGATTTTCAACTGCCTTGAGGCATATGCTATAACCTTCCCATGTTGCATTAACACACATCCAAGTCCGATTCTCGAAGAATCACAATATACTACAAAATCATTGGTACCCTCGGGTAGTGTCAACACTAGTGCTGAAGTGAGTCGAGTCTTCAACTCTTTGAAGCTTTTCTCACAAGCCTCCAACCATTGGAACTTTATCTTTTTCTGGTTCAACCTAGTCAATGGTGCTGCAATTGGTGAATAAACCTCTACGAATCTACGTTGGTAGCGTGCTAGGCCCAAGAAACTTCGAATTTCTGAAGGATTCACCGGTCTGGGCCAATTCGTTACAGCTTCAATCTTCTGAGAATATACCTTTATGTCCTCACTCGATACCACATGGCCTAAGAATTCCACATAATCCAACAAAAATTAACACTTGCTGAACTTTGCATATAACTGACGATCCCTAAGGGTCTGAAGCACTATTCTCAAGTGAGCGGCATGCTCGTCCTTGCTCTGAGAATATATAAGAATATCATCGATGAACACGATTACGAACATGTCTAGATATTGCTTGAATACCCCGTTCATCAAGTCCATGAAATCTGCAGGGGCATTGTTTAATCCAAAAGACATAACAACAAATTCGTAGTGACCATACCGAGTCCTGAAGGGGGTTTTCGGGATGTCACTCTCCCAAACCCTTAGCTGGTGATACCCGGACCTGAGATCTATCTTTGAGGAAACATCTGGCACCTTGAAACTCGTTAAACAAGTCATGGATCTTGGTTAAGGGGTACCTATTCTTGATGGTGATCTTGTTCAATTTCCAATAATCAATACACATGCAAAGGGAACCATCTTGTTCCAAACAAATTACACTGGTGCACCCCATGGAGACTTGCTCGGCCTGATAAAACCCTTATCTAACAAGTCCTTTAACTAATCCTTCAACTCCTTTAGCTCCATTGGAGCCATCCTATAGGGAGGAATAGAGATGGGTTGTGTATCAGGTAAGAGATCAATGTTGAATCAATTTTCCTTTCCGGGGAACACCTGGCAAATCATCAGAAAAAACCTCCAAATACTCACACACTAGCGGAACTGACTGAATAGTCAGAGTCTCGAACTCTACATCCTTAACCCTAATAGGTGATACATGCAGCCCTTAGAGATCATTTTCCTAGCCTTAAGATATGAAATAAACCGAACGGCTGGTACAACTGAGTTACCCTTCCACTCTAAAACTGTCTCGCCCGGAAATCGGAATTCCACCACACGGGTCCTACAATTTATCGAAACTTAACATCCAAACAACCAATCCATACCCAAAATAATGTGAAAGTCAGTCATAGCCAACTCTAGTAAGTATGCGGAGGTAACCTTATGCAACACAGTAATGGGGAAACCTCTATACAACTGCCTAGCTACCATTGAATCGCCGACTGGAGTAGAGACTGAAAATGGTTCTGACAGGATTTCAGGGCTAACTCCAAAACTACTAGAAATATAGGGAGTCATAAAAGACAAAGTAGCTCCTGGATCTGACAAGGCATAAGCATAAATATGGAAGACTTGCACCATACTAGTGACCACATCTGGTGAAGCCTCCTGCTCCTGGCGGGGTACTAAAGCATAAAACCTATTTTAGCACTGACCGCCTGCTGAACTAGTAGAGTCACCCTGCTGAGGGGGACGTGCTGCCGGAGTGGCAGAAATGGCTGCTGTCGCACAGGTCCCACCGACCTCTAATCTAGCGGAGGGGCAATCCCTAAGTTTGTGCTCGGGTTTTCCACACCTGAAACACGCATCTGAGCCATCTAAGCACCTCCCGGAATGATTCTTGCCACACTTTGCACAAGCTGGAAAAGTGCGCTCCACCTGCATGCTACCTTGATCCCTCGAGCCTTAAGCCTTGCTCCTCTGATCTTCTCTTAACCTAGATGGCGCGCTAGCGATGATGGAGCCGGAGCAACAGACCTGTGTTGGGAATGTTGACACTGTCCACCCACTGACCTGACCTGAGAAACCCCATAGTTGTTGGTCCTGGCCCTCTTGGCATCCCTCTGCCTCCAGTAAACTGACTCCATATGTTGTGCATGCAATAGAATATGATGGAATTCAATATCCTGATGAAGCATGGCGATCCTGCAATCCTTGTCCAAGTAGTCTGCCACCCCATGCACGAAATGACTCACTCGAGCCCTCTGATCTGCCACAAACTCCAGAGCATACTTGGATAATCAAGTGAACTCTAATGCGTACTCCTGAATGGATATGTTTCCCTGCTTCAAATTAACAAACTCAGCTGCTTTGAGCTCCCTCATATCCCGAGGGAAGAACCGATCCAAAAATGTCGCGTGGAACTCTTCCCAACCTATCTAGCCTGCAACCCCTGCCCTGACATCTCTCCACTGCTTGAACCATTTGTGAGCCACCCCCTTAAGCTGATAGGAGGTCAAGTCTACACATTCCTGATTGTTCACCCCCATAACTTAGTTGATCATTAGAATCTCCTCTATGAAATCGTGTGGATCCTCATCCACCTCCGTCCCCGTGAACTCAGGAGGGCTCATCCTCAAGAAATCTGTCACCCTAGCTGTCGCTGCATTCCCATTCTGAGGGAAATGCGCCACCATAAGATTCTAAACCTAGGCACTCATGACTTGTGCCAGCATCTAAATCGCTTGCCTAAACTCAGCGTGGGTAGCTGGCTCTGATGGGTGGGGCTTGCTGATACTCACCATCATGGAAATCCTCATGATCATTGCTGTTACCATTTCTTTTGGCATTCACTCTGCATGGAGGCATGATTCTACAAACGCGAATAGCACGAATTAGAAGAGTAAAGGAATTTTATCACATGACATAGATCATGAAAGAAGGAAACATTTCCTAAACGTCTCGTAGCCTCTTCGTCATAAGTGTGGCGCACTTCACACCCATGAAAAAGACTCTACTTAATGCGGCTTTCAGACACCCTAGGACACTTCAAACCTATGTCTTTGATAGCAAGTTTGACACCACCCAAATGTACACCCGAATCGTAGACACGGGACAAGGAGCCCCGAGAGACCCCAAGCCAACTCATGGCATGAGCATACATCTAATTCAATCACATAAGCGGAAGACTTAACATAAGAAAATATAAACATGTCATAAATACGGAGATAGGAAAATACATAATCCATACATGATGGTTGAATACAAATGGTAGTATGAAAAGCCTCTAATCCTAATAGACAGGTTGATGAGACTGCTCCCCAACTAACACCACGACACTGAAACTAAAAGAGAAACAATAGAGTCTGAACATATGGACCTCAGAACATGAAAACTCACCAAATAAGCTGATAGAAAACCCTGAGAAGCTACAGAGGAGGGTGAACCTGAGAGTCGGGTCTTGTATCATGAAATGATACAACATAGAAAGTATGCGGTCAGTACATGGAATGTACTGAGTATGCAAGGTAAGTAAAATGGACATTTAAAACATATAAAACTCATAAAGGATTATAAGAGTAGGACTTCATGCTCGTATCATAAACATCATAACATAATGTAAGGCTCAAGGTTTTCAAAACACTCGTAATGCAATTGTACTCATAATCATAAGAGAAAATCTTTATTGAACATAACTTGAGACAATATACATAATCATAAACATGCATAAATCATGAGAAACAATGGGAGATTCTCTTAACCGACACACCCATATGAGCACACATAAAGCCCAACTTCTAACCCTAGTCGGGAGGGTGTTCGTACCTTGCGAAGGTAGAATCATTAAAGGCGTTATCACACATGATAAGGGCCAATTGGGTCAGGGACAGTCATGAAGGGGTCCCAAAGTGCCTACGGTGGCACATAGTTTATAAGATCCGAGGCAAAACCTAGGCCCCGAACCTACTCGGTGTTTGATACTACTCCTAAAACATATGTTGTGCTCATAGTATAACATGCATGAGTTCATGGGCTAGTTAAATCATGATAATCATAAAATTTCTTGTACATACGCGATCTGGCGATGACATAAGGCCCGTGAGTCGGCCAAAAACATAATTCATGATTCACAAGGTTCATACATACTTGTAGATCATGCATATAGCTTGAATTTCATAAAATCATAATGGGTAACATAATAAATTCATGATTTAAATCATAATTCATGTTGGGCTTATAAATATCATCCATGAGTAAGTAGATCATAAATCGATTCGTCAAGGGGCATGCATAATTAGGCTTAAATATATAGAACTTCCAAATCAACAATATTATAATGAATTTAAATCAGAAAAGCTGATTAAAACCCATAGATTATGATAAGATTTTAAAATCACAAAACCCATAATCAAATCATTAGATTTTAAGTAATTCAAATTCAAAACCCCATGAGTTTTTGTTAAAATATTTGTAAAAATCATAGAGGAGGGGCGTGGTGTGGAAGAAATCACCCATTGATATCCTTACATACCTAGGATTATCTGATTCTTAACTTCCATTGATTGCCCAAGAATGAAATTGAAAGAATTGAAGAGAAGAGCCTAGAATCTCCCTTAATTACCTCTATATATTCTTTCATGCATGAATGAAGACTTAGAATGGGTCATTCTCCTAAAAACCCCACCTTTATTGAGCTAAACGATGTAGTTTAGGGTCTTATAAAGTGAAAAAGTCGAGAACGCCCTTAATGTATCTTCCCTAAAAACTAGTCGGGCTGAACTAATGGATGAAATCAAGGGGTCGTTAGAGCTAATGACGACCCGTTTTGTCACTCGTGGTTTGACTGTTGAAGCTTACTTTCAGAACTAACCAATGGACAGACAGGATGACACATCCTCTGAAACAACAATCCATTACTTCATCTGTGGTTTGCTTATCACAAAAGTTTGAACTACTTACCATAGGCCTCACCGTGATTTGTGGTTTCTTCCAACGAGTCGTGGTCTCGAACCGTCATCTACACTTGAATTTCTTGCACTAAAGTAATGACCGGTAACAATGACTCTTTACAACCCACAGCGTGTCGAATTCCCGTTGTATGCGACCCGCTGATCCCAACCTCTTCGAACGCCTGCTGACAATGGCTCGTTGTTTCCAACAATGAGTCATTGTGTCGTCTGTTGTCTCCACTGCCACCTAGACTTCCCTAACAAACGACTTCATATAACGACCCGTAGTTTGATACCATTAGTAGTTCCATGACCCGTTCTGTGATTATTTCCCCAATTTCTACAGTTTTCACATTTTAGCTCCCAGGTCTACTCCTAGGAACTTTTGAGTACTACATTGGGGTCGAATCCATAGGGAATAAGGTAAGATCTAGACTAATACCGATACTTGAACTTGCCGGTAAGTTATCCCCAAATTGGGGGATTTAAAGAAAAATAATAATAAAACAATATTGTAATTGTGGTTGTTATCAAGATTTTCAAATAACTAAGATAAATGTTCCCCATAGATTCATAACTACTTCGGGTATACACACGTGATCAATCCCAATGTTTACTTGTGGAACTGATAACTAGGGTTCATCCAAATGACTAGTTCGTCCCCATTTAATGACTATACTTAATCACCGGGTGAGGTCTCCTGAGCGATTTCTTTTTAACCATTATCAATGTGTTCAAAATTAACTTTCCTGCAACCGCAGCTCAAGTCATACAATGACCATAAAAGTCAATGCTTTGTTGTAATTCTCTTTTCCTGAACTCTACTTCTCTAGGTTCAAGAAAGTAAAGAATTCAGGCATGTCCTGACATTGTGCACCGTTACGAAACATTTTAAGATGAAAAGAATTCAATACAAGCGTTTCGCATTGGTTTTGAATCTCTTTATGTAACCCTAGTTCATTAATCCACCATGGTCCTAGTGATGATCACAAAATACTCGGGAAACAATAAATAGAAGCATCTAGAGTTAAGGCCTGACAATCATGCAATGCTACAATTCACAATAGTTCAAGTTTATGAAATTCAATTGTTGTCTCATAGAGCTAATATGCAGTGTTTGTGGTCTTTCAATCCTCTAAACACAATGAATAATGGCACTCTTGATCATCTAGTTAATGGCACTCTACTAGGTCTTTCAATCCTCTAGTTTGACCCGACTTCATCAATGTCTTGATCATCCTTATCAATGAACTGATGGGCATATATTTGGCCTCTGTTGCCCCTTACATGATGACCAACATTGCAACCTCATCTCGAGCATCCTCTACGTCTTAAAGTGCAGCTTGTCGAGCCAGATCGGCTTTCCTAGCTGCTTCATCAATAGGGGCATCTCTCTACTCTTGGTTCTCCTTCCTTCACAGTATTATTTCAAGTTCTAGATCCAAAGGAATCAATAGGTTTCCACTTCGACGAGTACTTAGAATTCACCAAGCGACAACCTGTGGATATCCAAAAACAAAAAGAAAAAATAATTAAGGAAATAACAACCAAAAGTTAAATACAAGTAATTAATCTAATCTTAGTCGTATTCCCCGGCAATGACACCATTTTTCAATACTGCTCAAACTCACACTTCCTGGCAAAGTATGAAGCAGACATTATCAATAAAGAACCCAACAAAGAGTTGGGTTCTAACTCACAGGGAATAAGGTAAGATCTAGACTAATGTCGGTACTTAAATTTGTTGGTAAGTTATCTCCAAATTGGGGAGTTTAAAGAAAACCAATAATAAAACAAGATTTCAATGTGGTTGTTATCAAGTTTTGCAAATAACTAGGGTAAATATTCCGCACGGGTTCATAACTACTTTAGGTATACACAATAATCAATTCCAATGCTTACTTGTGGAACTTATAACTAGGGTTCATCCAAATGACTGGTTCATCCCTATTGGATGACTATACTCAATCATCGGGTCAGGTCTCATGAGCGATTTCTTCTTAACCATTATCAATGTGTTCCAAATTAACTTTCGTGTGACCGTAGCTCAAGTCATACAATGATCATAAAAATCAAGGCTTTGTTGTAATTCTCTTTTCCTAATCTCTATTTCTCTAGGTTCAAGCAAGTAAAGAATTTAGGAAAGTGCTAATGTTGTGCACCGTTAAGAAATGTTTAAAGATGAAGAGAATACAATACAAGATATTTGCATTAGTTTTGAATTACTTTGTGTAACCCTAGTTCATTAATCCAACATGATTCCCACAACCCTAGTTGTGGAGGTTTTAGCCTCTCGTTATTGTAAGATTGTAATTAGCATTCATATAAAAACACATAATAAAATAGTTATAACAATTATTGGAAGAAAACTTATTTTGAATATCAATGAACAAACTTAAGCACAATTGATAAAATTAAGTGTTGATCCTAAGAATTGCCCTTCGAAACTTGATAATAAATCACAATTAAAACTTTTCACAAAGTAATCACATGTCTCCTACCTTCTCTCTATGTTTTTCTACAAAAATAAAACATAAAAGGTATTTATACATACATCATAAACCTTTTCCTAAGCTAACAGGGAAGTTTCTATATCTGGCGCAGGCTTGACTCACAACTGATCCTATGACCCATAATAGGATTGTACGGGTCAAACCATCCTCTTGTACATTCTTTGGATGATGCAGATTTGAATAAGTGTTGGCAGTTGATATGACTTATACCATATTCCTATGAGTCATACAATCCATCTGTGGCTTGACTCATGGTATGGGTCGTAAGTCGATGTTACGATCCGTGAGTTCCACCCCTACCAAGAGACTGGCTTGTGCAATTTTGTTTGAAGATTTTTATGATTCCATTTATGGCTCGTACTAAGATTTGTACTTTCCCTTCACCTTATTTTAGCCTTATGAGTTTTTCCACGAGTCTTAGTACGACTCGTACAATCAAGGTACAACTCATACTGAGATTTCTTCTTGGCTAAGTTTCTGCACTTTTATGTATCTTTTGTACATTTTGCTCCAACACCTATTTTCCTTGAAAACAAAGTAAAAGCACCTCATATCCATATAAACATACCTAAGTCTCTGTTATTTTCTCAAGTGTCGAAAGTGTTGTAAACTCACAACACATCAAGAAGCCATCATATTTTTTGTGCTTAACATTAAGGGCCACTATGCTGTTTATGAAGGGCACTCTATCACAGTTGAGAAGAGCTTCGATTTGGTAGGTCTGAGGGGTGGCTTCATCAAAATCATTGCCAGTTTAACCACCGCCAATGGCATGTATTTACTGAGCCATTTCCAGAATAGTACACCTACTTGGTGCCTGAGTTTTATGCTTCATAGCAAGCACAACAGGAGGCCATGATGCACAAAGAGAAAGTTGATCAATTCCCTTGCCTACCTTCAGTTTGGATCAAGGGTGTCGAGGTCGATATCACCCTAGATGCCATCAATGCATTATTTTAGGCTGATGAGATTGACCCAAGAACTGAGAAAACCAAAAAAGTGGCCAATAAAAAAATCAGTTCAACTGGATAGCTCCGGTCATTGCCAGTGGCCAGCCATTTTGGACTTCCATGAGGGGGGGGGGGAGTGGGATCTTTGGGTAGGACCTGGAGTTTGAGGCCAAGTTGGGGCTTGATTTCGTTTGCGACCTGCATCATGTCCTCGAAGAATGATCAATGGGTTAAATTTTAGGCCCCCATCTTGCATTATGATAGGGATACCTATAAATTTGGGGAAATAGTGGCTACACAAATGAAAAGAAAGGCAAGGAAAGCTGAAACTTCAATTCCCTATGGCGTGTTCATATCCTAGCTTTTCCTTAGAGCAAGAGTGCCATTATTCTTAGATGAATCCCCCAGCTCTGCTACTAGTCCTGACATTGTGCACCATTAAGAAACATTTTAAGATGAAAAGAATTCAATACAAGCATTTTGCATTGGTTTTGAATCTCTTTATGTAACCCTAGTTCATTAATCCACCATGGTCCTAGTGATGATCACAAAATACTCGGGAAACAATAAATAGAAGCATCTAGAGTTAAGGCCTGACAATCATGCAATGCTACAATTCACAATAGTTCAAGTTTATGAAATTCAATTGTTGTCTCACAGAGTTAATATGCAGTGTTTGTGGTCTTTCAATCCTCTAAACACAACAAACTAGTCTCACACCTATATCGTTGAGTAGGGATGTGACAATCTAATTCGTGAGCAATTAACAATGTGGATGTGGTTTATGGTGTTTATGCCCTTGATTATGGACTTTTGTACCTCTAATCATTTAACCTAACTTAGCTTCACAACTACTTCTACAAGCGGTGATGTGAAAATCTAAGTTGGTGTCTAGCTATCATCCCATTTAATTAACCAAGCAAGGTAAATTAGGTATAATCTCTATCCTAACCGCAAATCCTATCTTAAAGACAAGAACTTTCTCCCTGCATTCTTTCGTTCTAACCTAGGGTTACTCTTTCGATCTTTTGCCTAAGCTTAACAAGTTCTTTTTCATGGTGATCAAGCATAAAAACAATAATAATTAAAAATGCAAGATAAAACAACAATTAACACTCGAACCAAAGATGAAAATCAAGAAATTACATTCATATCATGTGGCCTCAACCCTAGAAGATGGATTTTAGCCACTCATTTTCACACAATTACTCAAAAACATGTTTAAAGTAAAGTACTTACTAGGATGGTAAAAGAGAATGAAATTTATAAACCCTAGGTAGAGTTTCCTTCGTTCTCCCTTCGCTCCTTTCCGTTTCTCCAAAATATTTCGTGATACAATGAAATAAGAAGCTAAGGATTCAAATTATAGTACATGGGATTTCTGCAAAAATTTGGCCGAGGAGGGACCAGGTCTGTGCCACGCTGCCCATCACTCAGCTCAGCTTCCGTGGCATGGACTAGTCGCTCAGGCACACTAGTTTGGCATTGGCATGGTCGCTGGCATGGGTAGGCTATGCGCACCGCCTACGTGACATGGAGTTTGGCGCGGAGTGCAGAAGACATGGCATGCTACCATTGCGACCCTCCACTGGAATGGCATGCCATCGCGCGTGCAGGTACCTGGGCGTGGCACACTGTGTGGAATGTTCTCCAAATGTGCAACATTATGTGACTTCTTTTCCTTTCATTCCGAGCTTCCTCCTTACTCATGCATCCTCATAATCAAGCCCATCCTTAGCATTTTTCACCTACAAAACAATGAGCTAATCACATTGGTTAGTTTATGCACATAAATATACAATATCGCATGAGAATGTAATTAATTAAATTGACTAACATGACTAAAATAAGTTATAAAATAGCACTTGGGCGTGTAAATATGCCTAAGATTAGATTGTAATTAGAATTTACAGACAAACACATAATTAAATACTTAAAACTATAATTGGAAGAAAACCTGCTGTGAATATTAATGAATAAACTCAAGAACAATTGATCAAATCAAGTGTTAATCCTAAGAATTGCTCTCCAAAACTTGATAATAAATCAAAATAATAACTTTTCACAAAGCAATCACACATCTCCTACCTTTTCCCTACGTTGTTAAACTAAACTAAAATATAAAAGGTATTTTTACAAACATCAGAAACCTTTTCCTAAGCTAATAGGGGATTTTCCATATATGGCGCCAACTTGACTCACGACTGATCCCATGACCCATAACAAAATTGTACGAATTGTACCTACCTCTTGTACATTCCTTGGCTGCTACAGATTTGACTAAATGTTGGCATTTTATACGACTTGTAGGACTACTAATTGTACCATTGTCCTACGAGTCGTACAATCCATCCGTGGCTTGGCCCTGAGAGCTTTGGCATCCTCTGATGTTTTCTATGAGTGTGTGGTATGCCTCATACCTTCCTCCAACAACTCATTCTTTCTTGTTACATCTGGAGTTCTGCCAAGTCTTTAAGAATCACGAAAGCTCCCCATGGCTCATGGTATTTGTCGTAAGTTGATGTTACGATCTGTGAGTTCTACCCGTACCAAGAGACTACCTTGTGTAATTTTCTCTGAAGATTTTCACGACTCGAGTTACGGCTCGTAGCATCTTGGTACGAATCGTACTAAGAGTCATACTTTTCCTTCGTCTCATTTTAACCTTCTGAGTTTTTTGACTAGTCTCTGTACAACTCGTACAATCAAGGTATGGCTCGTACTGAGATTGGTACTTGGCTAATTTTCTACACTTTTATGCATCTTTTGCACATTTTTTCTCCAACACCTATTTTCCATGAAAAAAAAGTAAAAGCATCTCATATCCATATAAACATACCTCAATCCATGTTATTTTCTCAATTTTAAGCGTCGAAAGTGTTGTAAACTCACAGCACATCAACACCCTAAACATAAGACTTTTGCATGTCCTCAGGAAAAGAAAACAAAAAAAACTAAAAATGATGCTTAACTAGAAAACAAACCTAGGATAGTACAACCAACATTAATCAAAATTTGCACCATAACCTCAAATAGCTTTTGACGCTTTTTCCAGTAAGCCAATTTAGCACATGCACATCAAGCAGACACAAATCATGATAAAGAGGGATCAAGATATTTCATCTAGCTATTAGCAGATTGTCAAGTCATCACCAACGCTTTTCACACAGACTACTAGTAGAATCAAACACAAACCATATACCCTCATAGCGAATAAAGTCTCCCACTCAAAGATATTGGAAAATTTAAAACATAGGACTAAACAAGTAAAACTCTCTCCCTCACAAAGAAGTTCCAAATACTGCATGTCGGATACCATGGACTTGCCTTTATTTTCTCTACTTCATATTTTCGAATGGTCAGGCTAAGATCACTATAGGACTTGATTCGACTTGCAATGTAGGCTTTCAAGCTGGGTATGTTAGATATGGAATCTTTTTAGTGACTAAACCCTCCTTGGCACTACATACATGTGGCTCTATTTTTCACTTTTTCATCCTTTTTTGCTTTTTCAACTTTCTTCCTCCCTTTTTACCATTTTTATGCAATTTTATGAGTGTGGTGTGTTTTCACAATTTTCATTCATCTTTCTCTTTCTATATCTTCTTTTTCAATTTTTCTTCTTTTTGTTTTGTTACACCACTCCTCATTTTTAAACCTTTTTCTTTTCTCTTCCTTTTTCACCTCCACATGATTTATGGACCCCTACTCTAGTCACCCTCAACTTAGGCATTTTTCCTATGTTGAGGTTCACAATATCCAAGGAGGGACCAGGTCCAAAATAGGTTCATTATAAAAATGTGTACGGTTAATTGGTTAATCAAACAAAAATGGTTCATTTAAGGTTCAAAATAAAGATCAAGGGAATCTTTTTATTTTGGTAGGGTCATTTAAGCTATAAATGGGCTAAACAAAAATGGCCTATGTCCTTTCCTAACCAACCATCCTAAAACCTATGCAAAGACCAACCAGGCAAGTTCTAGATCCTCTACGTAGTATTGAACTAGGTATTAGACCTCACTCGCTCATGGTACATGTCTTACATTCATTTTATCTGTCCGGTTTATACATGGCTAACAAGAACTACTCATGCTAATACACTAAATGACACAAAAAGATCCATAGAAATCAGGTTTTGCAATCAACAAGCACATAGCTAACCATCAAAATTTCTAAACAAGGTCAATTTTTCAAAACTTCAAAACTAGTGCAACTTATTGGCTAAGTACTTCTAAGCTACTTTCTAATAAAAAAAGAACACAAAAAATAAAATCCTAAATATGACAGTTCTACTAGATAACATGCCCAAGGGAAAAAAAACACGGCAAGAAAAACCCTCGGATGTATCCAAAAAATCCAAAAAATACAAGTACACCCCCTCCCTTTTTAAAAAGTATGCTTTGTCCCCGAAGCATAGAATGTAAAGCAGAAGGAACGAAACATACATGTGCCACACTAAGCACTCCTCTCATCCAACGGAGGTGGTACCTCTGCTGCAATCGTGGCGCTGGCGTTGGACGGCGCACTCAATGGTGCATTAGTAGGGGGAATGGTTAGCCCCTCAGTAGTAGCGGTCGCCCTTACAACCTC
Organism: Datura wrightii; assembly: GCA_035772735.1. NCBI lineage: Eukaryota > Viridiplantae > Streptophyta > Magnoliopsida > Solanales > Solanaceae > Datura > Datura wrightii. The sequence goes on from JASDFA010000003.1 coordinate 42,319,917, forward strand.
TAGAATCACTGGGCTACATGTGGCTCGCCCAAAGGGTCCTTGCCACCTGCAAGCTCTGTATGGGCAGTGGTAGCTACCCGCTCCTCTTGCTCTCTCAAGAAGCTTCAACCTATGCTCATCGTGAGTTTGTTGGCTCTCAAATATCTCCCACTTGCACTCTTTTTTTCTCTCCTTCTCTTCTTCTTTAAGGTCTCATCTCCAACATCCTCAGAGACCCTCTTTTTCCTATTTTCCCTCTCAACTCCTGTAGGCTACCAATATGCTGCAAAATCAAGCTCCTCGTCTATGCCAATATCGAGGTTAGGAAGAGTGGGGGATGCTATAATTGCTAGCTACCATGATGAAAACTCAGCCACTTGGCTCCGAAGAGCCCCCAACTCCTCATGCAGGCTGACCATGTCAGTCTACTTGGCAATACGATCATTGAATCGACTCTCAAAGCTATCTAGCCTTGCATGTACGACCTATGCAACTATCTCAATCTCAGCCCTTACCGAAGGCTTGACGTTCTCCACCATATACTGTACCTTCTTCTCAGCTACGGTCAGTCTCTTGGTCAGCTTTTGGAGAAATTGCTGAGGCACTTACATGCACCCGGCTGGAGTGTGGCTCGGAATACCTACAGATGGTGCGACGAATGTGGGGGGAGCTGCCTCTGAATGACCGACATCTGTAGACAGTGTCTCATCTTGCTCCTGTGAGGTGGGGGAATTCACCTACTCACCCTTAATTGTCCATGATACTGGTACTGCGTTAGAAAGTCGATCCCAACTTACCCGGGTTTATTTCATCCCAGAATAGGCCAATATTTGCGATTCTCTATCCTCCGATCAAGTGATCCTCACCACATTTCACCTTAATACCTGCTTCTATGCATAGCTGGAATATGAGACTTGAGTATTGGATGGTAGTTCTCAATCCTATAGCCCAATCTCGGATCTCTACCGCAATGACCTTCGGGATATTGATGGCGTATTTGGATATGATGCATGCCACCAAAGCTGCTATGTCTGCACTGAGAGTATTTTTATTCACTGTCAGAGCCAACTGATGGCGAAATAATGTCCAACAGACTTTTGCTATGAAGTTTAGGGAATTCTTTGTGACCTACTTGCCGCCAGTGACCCATTTTACTTCTTCTTTATCGTCAACAATAACCCCGGACAACCCCTGGATCTGCCTCTGCCTCTGCCTCTCATGAAAGCCCAACTACTTGATCTTTTTCCTGGCATCCACCTGATAGTCATACTACAGTGTAGTGTGTGATGGTATGAATTGGGAACCATATAACACCCGAGCAATTGTGCACTAGGAAATATCAACATTATGGCCTCGTACCATGACACTCTCTAGCTTGGGTTGTTCTTTCAATTTTTTCCTCCTTTGGTTTCTTCTCCATGGTTTCCAAGTAATTGGCGTAGAATTCCCGTACGATCTCTAAAGTGTATCAATTCGGGGCTATAGCCATCGAGTCAAACCCATAAAAGCTGAATATCCGCTTCATCTCCTCCACCTTGTTCATTGGTTGCCTTCTCCTTAGATTTGAACTCACTGTCTGCATCGCCAGATTGGGCCTTCTCAGACCCCTCTTCATCATTAGAGCCTCTTCTGTACTCGGGCTCTTTCCTCAGCTCCCTCCTCAGACTACGGAGCACTAACAGATGTGGCACTGGCTGCTTCAACTTAGGCTTTAGCTTTCTCCCTAGTGGTTTGGGTCCCGTCAGTGTTAGATGTGTCAACCCGGTATTCTTCCACTAAACTACTAGGTGTGTTTCCCACTTGTTTGGATTCAGAGGTTTCATCTATCAATGCCTTCCAAGCAGTTTCTTTGGATTCTTTTATTTTCTGAGTCATTGTACCTGTGGAGAAAAAGAGTTAGAATTCCTAACTTGAGAAAAAGAAAGACAAAAAAAAGTCCTCTGTAATTTATCACGGGTGTACAGTATGAGTCGTACCTTGGAGGTACGATTCGTACTGAGACTCATAATATCGCAAATCAATATTATGCCTCTAAGGTATGACTAATACCATGAACGTACGATACGTACCATGAGTCATATGAGGATGCCCCTTGAAAATACATGTTTTGTATTTTTCCACTACTCATGGTATGACCCGTAAGTCTATTCCACGAGTCGTAGGAAGGATCGTACTGTCACTTTTTGAGTTAACCCTTTCTAGACTCCTGGTATGATTGTCAGGTACAACTCATAGAAGGATACCACGAGCCGTACAAGGTTTTTTACCTATGAATTTTTACATGTTTGGCTTGGGACAGTCGTGACGAGCCATTCTATGAGTCGTAGTGTGAAACCAAGAGTCATAGGAAGGCTTGTGATGCCTATCACTACCTTATTTTCGATTCAGTTTGCAGTTGAATTTGATTTTCTGTTGAGTACTCAGAATTCCCTATATCTAAGCATGCAGTCATCACATTTTAACAATTACCCATTCCTCCCCTTTTTATTCACAATCTTTAACTCAAGTTTTAGTAGTTCATATGCAAATTTTAACATGTTCAATTCCTACGCAGTCACAGATTTACTTTTTCACATAACTGGTCATTTTCCTATTTTATTTTTCATGCGTTTAGAGGACTCCCAGTTAATAAGCAAGTTTGGTAAGGTACCAAAGGTCTTTTTACCCCATTCAAAGCGTAAACCCTTACTTGAATGATGCAAAACTTTTCTCACTTCGTTTGAAAATCAGGGATTAGGGTTGGACTTTGTGTTTAATAGTGTATTCTGAGAAAAAAAGCTTGTTCAATTGATCGTGACCTTGAGTTATGAGTGTGAGGGAGTCATGACTACTTTCGTGAGTTCGATTTTGAGTGTGTGGGAGAAGGGTCCGATAGGTTTGAAGTTTAAATAGCTTTTAGGGCAAATTTGAAAAATTTGGGCCGAGTCAGGTAATTTTAATCTTTTTAACCCGTCATGACTCATATCACGAATCATAGGAAGGACCTTCGATTTGTCCCTAGGAGTTGTAATAGGATGTTAAGAAAACTTACCTGTGGACCTACAAATACATCCTACGTGTCATATTATGCAGGTACAACCCATACTATGACTCCTACGTCACTTTTACTTTGAGGTCCATGACTTGCATAGTTTATAACCACAGTGAGTACTACAACCCTACCATGAAGTTACGTGTCGTAGGACCAACTGTACCCTGAAATCATGCACTGAGATACATCTCTGTTTCTAACCATGACTCGTGCAACGGTCTGTACAATCTTCTTACAAGTCATACTGAGACCCGTAGCACTAGTCTATTCTGTAATTCTTTTGCCACCTGTTTTTGTTTCTCTTGCACACTGCACACACATAAGTCAATAAACTTGGGTTGCCTCCCAAGAAGTGCTTGATTTAATGTCGCAGCACGACGTAGGTGGTTTGGTTACTCAGAATTAACCAAACTACCATATGGGTTGCATCCCAAGAAGCGTCTGATTTAACGTCGTGGCACAACGCAAATCTCTTGACTACTCATACTTCGTCAAGGAACTCGGACTTATCCTCGATTGCTGAGACCACTCTATACTCCTTTAGTTGCTTTATATACCAGCAGACATTAAAGGTGACTTCTTCTTTATTAAGACTGAATTTTAACTAGCCGGCCTCCACATCTACTAAAGTTATGCTAATGGCAAGGAATGGTTGCCCCAAATGATGGGGACCTCAAAATCAACCCCAATATCAAGGATCACGAAGTCCTCTGGGAATATAAATCTGTCCACTTTAAAAAGCACATCAAATAGGATCCCCACAGGCATCTTCACAGTTCAATTGGCCATCAGCAGCCGCATAGCAGTCGATGTGGGGCTCCCAAGCCCAGCTGCTTAAACACAGCTAATAGCATTAGATTGATGCTTGCTCCCAAGTCGTAGAGTACCCTCGCGAGCTCAACATCACCAATTGTACATGGAATGGTGAAGGCATTTATATCCTCCTTCTGGGAAAGGACCCGTGAGGCTATAACTCTATAATGATGCATGTTATCCACAGGCTCATAGCTCACAGACCTCTTCTTAGTAACAAGGTCCTTCATAAACTTTGCATATCCCGACATTTGTTCCAATGCATTCACCAATGGTAAGTTTACAGATAATCGTTTTAGCATTGACAGGAATTTCTGAAAATTACCATTCTCTGACTTCTTCTTCATTCATTGAGGGAACGGTGGTGGTGGTCGTGGAATAGACTTTTAAATCTATGCGGCCCCTTGTTTCTCTCCTTGTTCAGCCTCAGGACCATATTAAATGATTTGAGCCTTAGTCAACACAACATCCTCATCATGCTCATTCTTAGAAACCTCTTCCTCATCATCGATTATACTTTCTTTCTTTCTTTGAAGCTCGACTACAATCGGCATAGGGGGATCAACCGTGGTTTTTCCACTCTTACTCATCAGAGCTATGCAGTGAACATCATTCTTCGTACTTTGGACTATGTTGCTAGGTAGTGTACACTATTTTCTAGGGTTCATAGATGCTGACAGTTGCCCCAGCTGCTGTTCAATCTGCTTGATAGCCGTAGCATGTGACTCAACTCTATGACCCATGCTAGATATATCTCCATGGATGTCATTTAGCTGATCATCTATGGATCTAACCTCCTTTAGCATCTCAGACATCATAATCTCCAAATTTAACTTTCCAGCCTCTCCTCACGTGCATTTGGAGGAATGTACAATCCTGTTCGATCATTGCGGTAACTTTCATTCCTTCTCCATTCTCCCTCGCGCTGACGACATCAGCCTCTATCTATGTATCCATTCCTGCTATAATTTTCTCTGTATTGGTTCCAGCTTTGGTTTTTAGAACCTTGGCGCCAAGCATCTTATCCAGACCCTTGGGTTTAGGCTCTAATACCCGCCACCTGGTTGACCAAGAAGTTTGCCTCCTCCTATGAATTTGAGTGCTCAGGCCTTGGTTCCTGTCTTTGTATCCCCATTGCATTAACTTTTCTGGCTCCAGCGCCCATGATATGCTTCATTACCAGGTCTAGTGATGTGCGCACATGGGCCAATTCCTGGTCACGTTCTTCCTCGTTTCTTCGTTGGTCTGCAGTCAAACCAACAACATATGTACCAGCGGTCGCTTCTGCTTCCTAGGTATGCCATGCTCAATTTGTTTTTGTCACTATGTCTAGGATAGTGGCAGCTTGATCCCAGGAGTGGCTCACAATGCTCCTCTCGCCACTATGTTTCCTATAACATTAGTACTATTATTCACTGATCTATAGAAAATCTCCAACAGACTGTCATCAGGAATTTTGTGGTTTGGGCACGTGGTCAACTTCTTCTTGAATCTCAACCAGGTTGCATGAAGTGCCTCAGTCTTCAGTTGTCAAAAGTTGTATATCTCATCTTTAAGCTATAGCATCCTGCAGGGTGGAAAGAATCTCTCTAGAAAAGCTTGTTTGAGCTCCCTCCATTTGGTAATGGAGTCATTGTGAAACTCCGATAACCATGAAGTGGCCTCCCCAAATAGAGAAAAGGGGAAGAGTCTTAGCCTTATTGTGTCCGGGATGACTCCAGGCACATGTACACCTTGCATATTCCAACAAAGTTCATTAAGCGCAGGTTGGCATCATCTGCTGCGTGACTACTAAACACCCCCTTCATGTTTAATAATTGGATCATGGTGCTAGTGATGTCAAATTTTACCCCAGAAGGCAAAGGTGGTGGTGTAATAGCTCCGGTTGACCCGACTTCATCAATGTCTTGATCATCCTTATCAATGAATTGATGGGCATATATTTGGCCTCTGTTGCCACTTACATGACGACCAACATTGCAACCTCATCTCGAGCATCCTCTATGTCTTAAAGTGCAGCTTGTCGAGCCAGATCGGCTTGCCTAGCTGCTTCATCAATAGGGGCATCTCTCTGCTCTTGGTTCTCCTTCCTTCACAGTATTCTTTCAAGTTCTAGATCCAAAGGAATCAATAGGTTTCCACTTCGACAAGTACTTAGAATTCACCAAGCGACAACCTGTGGATATCCAAAAACAAAAAGAAAACATAATTAAGGAAATAACAACCAAAAGTTAAATACAAGCAATTAATCAAATCTTAGTCGTATTCCCCGGCAATGACACCATTTTTCAATACTGCTCAAACTCACACTTCCTGGCAAAGTATGAAGCAGACATTATTAATAAAGAACCCAACAAAGAGTTGGGTTCTAACTCACAGGAAATAAGGTAAGATCTAGACTAATATCGGTACTTAAATTTGTTGGTAAGTTATCTCCAAATTGGGGAGTTTAAAGAAAACCAATAATAAAACAAGATTTCAATGTGGTTGTTATCAAGTTTTGCAAATAACTAGGGTAAATATTCCGCACGGGTTCATAACTACTTTAGGTATACAAAATAATCAATTCCAATGCTTACTTGTGGAACTTATAACTAGGGTTCATCCAAATGACTGGTTCATCCCTATTGGATGACTATACTCAATCATCGGGTCAGGTCTCATGAGCGATTTCTTCTTAACCATTATCAATGTGTTCCAAATTGACTTTCTTGTGACCGTAGCTCAAGTCATACAATGATCATAAAAATCAAGGCTTTGTTGTAATTCTCTTTTCCTAATCTCTATTTCTCTAGGTTCAAGCAAGTAAAGAATTTAGGAAAGTGCTAATGTTGTGCACAGTTAAGAAATGTTTAAAGATGAAGAGAATACAATACAAGAGATTTGCATTAGTTTTGAATTACTTTGTGTAACCCTAGTTCATTAATCCAACATGATTCCCACAACCCTAGTTGTGGAGGTTTTAGCCTCTCGTTATTGTAAGATTGTAATTAGCATTCATAGAAAAACACATAATAAAATAGTTATAAGAATTATTGGAAGAAAAATTATTTTGAATATCAATGAACAAACTTAAGCACAATTGATAAAATTAAGTGTTGATCCTAAGAATTGCCCTTCGAAACTTGATAATAAATCACAATTAAAACTTTTCACAAAGTAATCACATGTCTCCTACCTTCTCTCTATGTTTTTCTACAAAAATAAAACATAAAAGGTATTTATACATACATCATAAACCTTTTCCTAAGCTAACAGGGAAGTTTCTATATCTGGCGCAGGCTTGACTCACAACTGATCCTATGACCCATAATAGGGTTGTACGGGTCGAACCTGCCTCTTGTACATTCTTTGGATGATGCAGATTTGAATAAGTGTTGGCAGCTGATACGACTTATACCATATTCCTATGAGTCGTACAATCCATCTGTGGCTTGGCTCATGGTATGGGTCGTAAGTCGATGTTACGATCCGTGAGTTCCACCCCTACCAAGAGACTGGCTTGTGTAATTTTGTGTGAAGATTTTTATGATTCCATTTATGGCTCGTACTAAGATTTGTACTTTCCCTTCACCTTATTTTAGCCTTCTGAGTTTTTCCACGAGTCTTAGTACGACTCGTACAATCAAGGTACAACTCATACTGAGATTTCTTCTTGGCTAATTTTCTGCACTTTTATGCATCTTTTGCACATTTTTACTCCAACACCTATTTTCCTTGAAAACAAAGTAAAAGCACCTCATATCCATATAAACATACCTATGTCTCTGTTATTTTCTCAAGCGTCGAAAGTGTTGTAAACTCACAACACATCAAGAAGCCATCATATTTTTTGTGCTCAACATTAAGGGCCACTATGCTGTTTGTGAAGGGCACTCTATCACAGTTGAGAAGAGCTTCGATTTGGTAGGTCTGAGGGGTGGCTTCCTCAAAATCATTGCCCAGTTTAACCACCGCCAATGGCATGTATTTACTGTGCCATTTCCAGAATAGTACACCTACTTGGTGCCTGAGTTTTATGCTTCATAGCAAGCACAACAGGAGGCCATGATGCACAGAGAGAAAGTTGATCAATTCCCTTGCCTACCTTCAGTTTGGATCAAGGGTGTCGAGGTCGATATCACCCTAGATGCCATCAATGCATTATTTTAGGCTGATGAGATTGACCCAAGAACTGAGAACACCAAAAAATTGGCCAATAAAAAATCAGTTCAACTGGATAGCTCCGGTCATTGCCAGTGGCCAGCCATTTTGGACTTCCATGAGGGGGGGAGGAGTGAGATCTTTGGGTAGGACCTGGAGTTTGAGGCCAAGTTGGGGCTTGATTTTGTTTGTGACCTGCATCATGTCCTCGATGAATGATCAATGGGTTAAATTTTAGGCCCCCATCTTGCATTCTGATAGGGATACCTATAAATTTGGGGAAATAGTGGCTACACAAATGAAAAGAAAGGCAAGGAAAGCTGAAACTTCAATTCCCTATGGCGTGTTCATATCCTAGATTTTCCTTAGAGTAAGAGTGCCATTATTCTTAGATGAATCCCCCAGCTCTGCTACTAGTGTGATCATTGTTGACAGGAAGAAAGACACGAAAGCTTTCCGAAGAGAGGAGAAAAGGATGCAAGCCTTTGTGGTCCCCGGGTGTATATCTCCCATGGTAGAGGGGAGACCTCCATTGTCCCCAATCTCAACATTCCACATCCTCAAGCATTGGGTCAGGCTTTTGGAGAAGAGCCTGTTAGAGGATCCTTATCTTTGCCCACATCCTCCCACTCAAATGGCATAAAAATGCTGGTCGAAATGACTACTTCTTATGAGTGCCAACGGCAAAAGTTAGCCTAAGTCTCTTGGTCCTTATTGCTAGAACCGTTAAGTAGAAGATGAAAAATATTTATGATAGCTTAACCAAGTTCTTCTCCTGAGTAGATGTAGTGGAGGGAGTAGTGACATATCTTCGGGCTGATATACAGTAATGGAAGGAATGAGAGCCACTGGTAGACCTAGATTTGAATGCTCTAGACGCAGGAATGGCTGCCCCATCCACAACCCCAGACCCTATCGATGATCTAATCGAGGGTGTGGGAGAGGAGGAAGAGCCACATGTGGCCGACTTTTATGATGAGGATGAAGAGTAGCCATTTCAGGGAGTTCCCACCACCCTTCCTACTTTTCATGCATACATTGGGAAATGTATTGTTATAGTTGAGGGTGGGATGAGTGTCTCTCTTATGGTTATTATTTGTGAATTCTTGTGTCCTTTTCGGGCTTGTTTATGGTACTTGTGATGCCCTTATCAGGTGAAAATTTGGATGTGGTGGATGGTTGGTAGTTTTTAATTGTTGTTTGGTTGTTTCCCTTGTCGGGTATGTTATGAAAGAAAAAAAAATGAAATAAAAATTGTTCTTAAAATGTTAGTGCCAATGATGGGTTATTTTAAATTGCAAAATGTTATTGACGCATGTTTTGGTTATCGCCTTTTGTTTATAATAAGTAGTGAACAAACTCCTATGAATTTTCTTTATACCATGGTTCCTTCCCGAGGAGTGATTTTCTTTTCTTTTCTTTTGTTGTTGAACCGGGTGGAATTTCCCAATGCTTAATTGAGAGCAGACTTTCCTAAGGAAAAATGCCAAATTTAAGTTCTTTTGAGTCAATCATTGCAATGGGTTCCGAGTGATACCACCAGAAAAATTTTCTTAAATGGCATGGCTATTGAAAAAAATGAATTTTGAGAAGAAAGGGACATTGGAATTTGAGAGTTGAATACTCTTTTGATATATATTACATATTCATTGTTTGGCTTCTTGATTCTTATTTGATCTTGTTTTATGAATCTTGATGTGCTAATGAAAATGAAGTGAAACCCTTAGAGGGTTATGCTTTGTGGGAAAGCTTATAGTTTAATTCTCTTGCATGAATGATTGTCTAGAACTTGCCTCAAGTGTTACTCAACGCGAAATCCTAGATGTGGTTGCACTTGGAAGATAATTTTAGGCTTTATTTTGGATAGCTACTTTAAACATATGACCTCCTTAAACATGAATCTTTCTTAGCAAATGTTGAGCCTTTAAGATTTTTCTTGGAAACCACATTAGAAACCCAATAACCTTTCTTTTTTTTCTTAATCCCTCTTTGGCACCTATCCTCCCTAGTGCTAGTTGTGAGAAGAAATGCAATAATGATGTTCGAAGTCCCAAAAGTGCAGGAATAGAAAAGGAAAAGAAGAGGCAAAAGCCTAAGTTTAGGGGTTTCAAGAAAAAAAATGGAAAAAAACGATGTGATTTTCAATGTGAGGTAGCACCACATTATGAAAAGAATGTATGAATTGTTTGAGTGAAAAAGGTGCTGCCTCTTACTCAAATAAGATGAAAAGTTGTTATTTAGGTTAAATAAGGAAGGCTCTTGTTTCAAAAGTGGAAATGATGTTAAAGGAGAGGTAAGGTGAGGGTAATCTAAGAAGTAACTGGAGCATGCAATAAGATTCACAAAAGGGCATTAGGGAGGTTCTAGTCACTAGAACTTAAAATCATCCTACCTTTACCCCTAACCTACATCATGATCACAAAGTCCTAATTTAATTTAAGTGTAGCAACTCTACATTAATGGAAATTTACACGAAGGGCCAGTATATGGGTCAAGTAATATGCACGAGAATTTCTTTGTGAGAGTGAGCGTATTTGTTTCATTCTATAATCTCATGAGTGTGAATTGCTTGATAACTAAATGGGATTCTCTATTGTTGTGAGTAGCATCACCTCACTGGGGGACATGCTTGCATGTGCCAAATGATATGATTGAGACAAGATTGTGGTGAGCTTGATGGTAAACTTTGAATGTGAATTTTTAATGACTTGAGATGCTCTATAAGCTTGGTGTGACCACAAGGCACTTGTTTTGAATGAAGAAATCAAATGTTAGTCATGCCAAATTGATTGTGGTTATCTCTTGAAGCATTTGCATAAAGTGTTCAGTCTCCTCTCTTCTTTTGCGTTGCTGAGTGACCTTTGGGTTGTTTAGGTCGTAGTGGTACCTTGTGCATCATCTCATATGACATGCTTATTCCTAAGGTTCAGATGTAATGAATTGCATTACTTGAGGGCAAGAAATGGTTAGAGTTTGGGGGTTTGATGAGTTGGTAATTTATCAACTCATTAGGCTTTTAAACATGAGCTTTTGCTTAGTTTTCAAGTCATTTGAGAGGATTCTATGCTCTTTCTATTTAGTTTCTGTGGGTATTTAATTTATGTAGAGAAAGCAAGAACTTGCGCAAAAGCATAGAATTAAAGAAGAGGACTGAAGCTTGGCCGGATGGGACCGGCACTCTACCGGATGGAGTCAGAGAACCGCCGGTTGAAACACATTAGCTTGCTAGCAAGAGTGGAAGGTGCACCGGCAGAATACAGGTCAGTACCTGTGAACCACCGGTGCCAGCACTGGCTGGACCTAGGTTGACTGCCCTCGCACCTGTGACACAGTGGCCTTCCGCGGATGGGCACCGATGAAACATCGGTGACTTGTAATTGACATTGCCTGCAGGAAGGGAAAAATAGTCCAAACACAGAATTTTTTGGAGAATTATTTACCTAATTCTATACATTCATTAGAAAGTACCATATTATTCCTTCAAGATTTGTAGAGAGTAGAAAGTTAAAGAGTGAAATTTTCAGCAGCTTTTTCTTCTTCTTCTTCAAGGTAAACAACCTCCATTGAACACAATTGTGAGAATGAATTTAACTCTTATGATGAATGTCATGATTTTGACTGTTGATTTAATTTTTATTTCTCATCAATGAGTAGCTAAATCTCTTTGCTAAGGGTGTATTAATGAATTGGGTTAAATTGGGTTGGGTGTTGCTAGATTAATCTTAGTGTTACTCATTTAATATAAATTTGTTGTTTTCTACCAATTATAATTAAATTATTCATGGTTAAAAAATGTGGGTGATTTTTACTTTATTTTTCCTTCAAAGAGGGAAATTGAGTATGGGAGAGAAAGAAATGGTGGGTAATAGCGTGTTAATTGTGTGGGATTAGGCTAGAGGTAGCTAAAACTCATAATCTTTTACCCATGAGAGATTAGAGGCTAGAAATAGCTCAAATCTGACCCAAGTCTTAATGGACATATTGTTTGGGACCTTGGGGTTTGAGAAAGCACCCTAGTGGTTGAAAAACGTTGGGTGCCACCTCATCCATGGCTTTTATATTTATAAGTAACAATTTGATTGCCTAGTCAATTATAATCCAAGGGAAGCTCCATTCAAAAACATACCCCTAGCTCTTGCTCTCTTTGTTAATTAAAGTTGGTTATCTTTTTGATTGATCAATAGTTATTTTTACATTTTAATTGAAATCTTTTGAACCCCCAATTAGTTATTTATTTGTTTTAAATACCATGATGCTTCTTAGTTTGACTTTATAGACAATTTTCGTGCCATATAAGGACTATCCCCTTTGGGATTCGACCCCACAATCATCGAGTATATTTGTTTTTCCAATGACCATTTACACTCTCTCTTTATGAGGAGTGCATTTGGACATTATTAGCGGGCTAGGACAGATTAGTTTGAGCACTCGTAATAAAGGTCAGGCAGTGGTAGTCACCCCCAACAGCAACAGAGACCTCTAGCATCCTCATCAGCCAGTGCTCCTTCTTCCAGGCCCCGCAAAGATCAGAGGGCTGGAGCATTAGGCTCCTAGTCTTTGAGCCATGTCTCCAGCAGCTGAACTTTTCCGTTATGTTCAAAGTGTGGTAAGAACCATTAGGGTGAATGCTAGCTGGGCAAGAAAGGTTGATTTGGTTATGGCTAGCTAGGTCACAAATTGAGAGATTGCCCGTCAACAAGTTGGGGGAAGGCCCAGTCAACTACATCAGCAGCTCCACCAAGTCGTTAACTCGGTAGGGTACTGCCTCAAGTACAGGTGGCGGTCTATGCCAGAACCGCTTCTGTACTTATCCTCCCATCAGGACCAGAAGAACTCGCCTTCCATAGTGACTAGTATGCTACATCTCTTTCACATAGATGTGTATGCTTTAGTAGATCCAGGAGACACACTTTCTTTCGTGGCTCCTTACATTGTCGTCCAATTTTACATTAGCTGAGAAATTCTCTCAGATCCATTTTTAGTCTCTATCCCAACTAGTGAGTCAATTAGAGCTAGTTGGGTCTATAAGGATAGTCTGGTCACAGTGTTACATAAATTCACCATAATTGATCTAGTAGAGATAGATATGGTGGACTATGACCTTATTCTTGGCATGGACTGGTTACATTCTTGCTATTCCTCAGTTGACTGGAAAACCTGAAGTGGAAGGTAGTACTTCAACACCTAAGGGACGATTCAATTAATACATTAAGGCTAGGAAAATGATCTCTAAGGAGTACAATTATCACTTGGTTAGAGTCAAATATTCTAGTACTGTGACCCCAACAGTTCGGTCAGTTCCAATTGTAAATGAGTTTCCTGATGTGTTTCTCGAAGATCTTCCCAAAGTCCCTCTCGAGAAGAAAATAGACTTCGTCATAGACCTTATCTAAAATACCCACCCTATCTCAATTCCTCCTTACAGAATGGCCCCAGATGAGTTTAAAGAGTTAAAAGAATAGCTAAAAGAACTTCTAGATAAGTGCTTTATCAGACCCAGCATCTCTCCATAGGATGCCCTAGTCCTATTCGTGCAAAAGAAAGATGGTACACTAAGAATATGGATTGACTACCGTCAGTTGAACAAGGTCACAGTAAAGAATAGGTATCCTCTTTCTAGGATTGCTAACTTGTTGGATCAACTTTAGGGAGCTAGTTGTTTTTCCAAGGTAGATCTCAAATCAGGATACCACCAGCTCTGAGTCAGAGAGTGTGACATTCCGAAAACACCCTTAAGAACTCGGTATAGTCACTACGAATTTGTAGATATGTCTTTTGGGCAAACCAATGCTCCTGCATCTTTTATGGATCTAATGAACAAGGTTTTCCAGTTGTACCTAGACATGTTCATTATTGTCTTTATAGACGATATTCTGGTTTACTCAAGAATAGAGGAGGAGCATATAGACCATATGAGGATAGTGTTATAGACTCCTAGTGACTACCAGCGGTTTGCTAAATTTAGCAAGTGTGAATTCTACCTGAAATCAATTGCATTCCTCGGTTATGTGGTCTCAATTGAGGGTGTTCAGGTGGATCCTCAAAAGATAGAGGCAACCAAGGACTGGACAAGACCCACCTCCCCATCAAATATTAGGAGTTTCTTCGGCCTAGCTGGTTATTACAGACGGTTCGTAGAAGGGTTCTCCTCTATTGCCTATCCTTTGACCTGACTAACTTAAAAGAAGCTGAAGTTTTAGTAGTCTGATGCATGCATTTGATAAGAACTTTTAGGAGTTGAAGACTCAACTCTCTAAATCCCTAATTCTAAACCTGAGACGGGTTTGTGATCTATTGTGATGCCTCCGGAGATAGTCTTGGTTGTGTTCTGATGCAGCATGGCAAAGTCATAGCTTATGCTTCCAAACAACTTAAGGTTCATGAGAAATTCACGATCTAGAGCTGGCAGTGGTAGTATTTGCCTTGAAGAATTTGAGGCACTACCTTTATGGGGTTCATGCGGATGTTTTTACTGACCATATGAGCCTACAATATGTGTTTAGTCAAAAAGACCTAAAACTGAAGGAAGTAGTCCTAAGGAAAGAGGTGGAATCTTTATCCAGAGGGAGAGATGGTGATCTCTATTATCAAGGCATGTTGTGTGTTCCTGATGTAGATGATTTCAGGCAACAAATACTAATGAGAGTTCACAGCACTAGGTACTCTATCCACCCAGGTACCACAAAGATGTATAGTGATCTATGAAAAGTTTACTGGTGGAATGGCATGAAGAAAGACACTGTAGAATTTGTGGTTAAATGCCTAATTTGCCAATAGGTCAACATTGAACATTAGAGGCCTGGGGGTGTGACTCAGGATATTAGCATTCCTACTTGGAAGTGGGAATAAGTGAACATGAACTGCATTATAGGTCTACCTCATACAAATTGTCAACTTGACTCAATTTGGGTGGTTGTTGTTCGGGGTGTTATATGGGTATAAAACTCACACGCAAGTGCACGTGGTCGAACAAGTAGTAAAGTGGCTTAAGTAAGCCAAGTATCGATCCCACAGGGACTGGGATGAAGTGCAATCTGCTCAAGTGTACTATATTTTAGTTCTAACAATGAAGACAACAGTGTAACCAAGAGTTTGATATTTTGATTTATAATTTTTATGCTAAATCTAAAACAACTATCTAATGTGAGTCTGAACTATGAATGAGAGCATGCTGAGGTTAAACGAACATGTAATGAAATTAATTATCAACATAATTTGGTTAATCTTTTCCTCTGGTTGCTAGCCAAGAACTATTGCCAAGAGATTAAAACTCTCGTATTTAACCTCACTTAAGAATCATGAACCATCCACCTACATTTTTGTGATTAAATGCAATTCATGTTCTAGCCATACAAACCCGGTTCCTAAATTGACTAATACGACTTTCAGGTATATTTCTATCCTGAAAGTAAATCAATTCCCAATTTTCCCAAACCAGGAAAAGATCATATCCTATTAATTCACAACTTTCTAATTTCTTGCTCTCTCGAGTGAAACCGGACTTTTTAGATATACATTAACGTAGGACACACATTAATGCAGTAAGAGCAAGAATTAATAGAACAACATGGAAGAAAAGATGAAAAACCACTATGATCAACAATCCATTTCACTACAATTGTTCATAACCTCAGCAAGAAGAGGATTTACCCACTCATTTGTGGATTAAACATCGTTAAATGAGTGTTAAACATACAAGCAATTGAATTAAAGAAGAAGGAAAGAGAGAAAAACCCTGATATTTTCGTCCCCTCAACTGCTTGTAACCCACGTTCTTGCTCCACCAAGTCAGAATATTGAAAAATGAACCTAAGTGTTCTATTTATACTGGTGGGGATTTTTCCCGGAATAACAAGCAACGTGTCGCAGAGTGTATCGCGGAGCACTGCCTCCGTGACACGTTGTGTATCGCGGAGCACTGCCTCTGTGACACGGTGTGTATCGCGGAGTACTACCTCCGTGACACAGTGTGTATCGCAGAGCACTGCCTCCGTGACACGTTGTGTATCGCTTAGCACTGCCTCTGTGACACGGTGTGTATCGCGGAGCACTGTCTCCATGACACGGTGTGTATCGCGGAGCACTGCCTCCGTGATACGGTGTGTATCGCGGAGCACTGCCTCCGTGACACGTTGCTGTTCCACCACATGCCAAATTTTGCATTTTTTCCTTGTTGACATCCGAGTCCAACCCCAATCTCTCCCAACACGCATTTTAGCTTCCCAAAATTATATTTCACCTGCAAAACAACGCTAATCATGTTGGTTAGTATAAATTCACATTTTATTATCAATCACATGAGAATGTATAAACATTGATAGATAAATAAGGCTAAAATGACACCTTTGAGTATCACTTGGGCATATAAATTTTCCCAAGATCACTTACCCCACACTTAAAGTCTTGTTCGTCCTCGAACAAACCTTTTACATCTCATGCACATGAAGACTTACACATAGCTAATTTTATCAAGACAATTCAAGCTACAACTACAATGACTGTTTAAGATAGCAAGCTAAAAATAGAGCATGCACGATTTAATCATTGAAATGGAATACAATTATGTAAAGACTTCCTAACCTCAAGAATTGACTCTATATCTTAGCAAACTCATGCAAATCAACTGATCAAGAAATCCAACATGAATTATATCCTTCATTAAACATGTGCCCTCACAACAAGAGAGTTACGCATTTTCACACACAAATTTTTAAATCACAACATGTATGGGTAAATGAATAGAATTACGCTCACTCTCACAAAGAATTCACATGCATCATGTAATGACCCATAAGCTTGCCCTTAGTGTTTTTCTCCGCTAATTTAAGGATGTTTGAACGTAAGATCAAGTAGGACTTAATGGGTTGTAATGTAAGCTAAGGGACGGGTAGGTACTATTCTGGCCAGTAATATTGACTATCTTCCCCCAAGCACTTTTAATAACTTCAACCTTCATTAAGGATATCTCTTCCCTTACTTCACCCTGATTCTTTTCAATCCTGAATTTTCTCTTCTTGTTCCCATTTCTTTAAGCACACTCAGCTTAGTAGTAAGGAGTACTTAAGCAAAAAAAAAATTCATTTTTTTTCATTCATTTATTTTCTTACTCCCTACTAATAATCAACCATTTTTACACAAGTGCACATTTGTCCTTCTATCAACTTTCACAACTTCTACTTTTCCTTCTTTTTCCCAATTCTCACTCCTTCACTCTTTCGGATTTTTTCACTTAAGCGCTTCGGAGTTTTGGATCAAATTCAAGGCTAATGAAAGAAAAAGGATTAATCTTATGTTGTAGCTATCAAAGAATAGGCTCAAGGCTCAATGGGGCTAACTAGGATTAAATATTCAAGGTAGGTAAAGTGAGGGATAACATTTAGGTTCATTCAAAGAAATGCCTAATCATCTCCTACAATTCACATCCTTCATTTCGTTTTATATACACACCAGGCAAGTTCTAGACATTCCACAATAGCACGGAATATTCGAAAAACTTACACTCACAACACATGCTCAATTCAAGACACATTCCGCAGACTCTTAACTCAGCTAATCACAAGAATTCAAAATTAAGCTTCAATCATATCAAGTCAAATTCAAGAGCCTAGGTGTCTCAAACATAGGTATACCACTTGCATGCTTCAACACTAAACATACTTGCATCTTACAATCATTTATAGCACATAACAAGAATATCAAGCCATCAATTAGCTACGGGTTCAAAAACCAACCTACTGACTAATTTTCCTCAAGACGGTCGTCATCCATCCATCGTTGGAAACAGTCTCTAACTATGACTAAAAACATTATATACAGACAAAGAAAAATTTTTATTCTTCGATTCAAAGACCCCCGTCGGAAAAGAACCGAAAAGAAAAACCAACGGGTGATGAAGTCATGCTTGACTCACAAAAAAAAACTTTTTTTTTTCAAATATTTCTAACAAGCATTACATTCACCAAAAATCGTTAAGCACAAAAATTCTAAAATTTTCCTCACCCCACACTTAAATAATGCTATGTCCCCGTAGCATCAACTTAACATTTAAAGAGGGTGAGAAATACTCCCTGAGGCCTTTAGGCTTAGCTAACAGCATGCCTTTCTTCAACTTTGCACAAGTGGGTGTTCGACCCCACACTTTTTCTCTTCCATGCTTGTTAGCTTCCTCCTCCACGGGTACTCAGACTTCCCCTCCATCTGTGCTTAACTTTCCATCAAAACAACACAAGATGAAAAATAAATAAAATCAACTTAAATGCAAGAAATTAAAATGGTACCCATGGTACCCTTGGGTTGCCTCCCAAGTAGCGCCTAATTTTACGTCGCGGCACGACGTATCCAGTTTCACCGCTTTTTCCTCCACCTTGAGGATATGAATCTCAACCCTAATTTCTTCTATAATTTCCTCTTATGCTCCAGGGGTGGTGGTGAAAAATTGTAAGGACCAAGCAGTAGATGTTGCCTTTTGAACCTATTGGCCCTCAAGTAAGCGAAGTCTTTTTGTCTCTCTGAGTTAGCAAATTTCAAAATATACGGGGCTTGGTCCTCCTCTAGACAATTCTATATAAGCTTGGAAGACTCTATTTCTATGCTGTCAACCAAACTTAGTGTCAAAAAATGCTTCGAGTGTGGTCCAATAAACCTCAACTCTGAAGCTGCCTTGTGCTTGACCTCCTTACTTGTATACACCTTCTCAGCATCGACATCTATCTCTCCATTAATGTCAACTGGGGGATACTCTATCTCTTCTTCCATGAATGGATTTTCCATAAGTGTGAGCCCGTCACGGGGACACTCAAGAGATTCTAATTGTTGGGCTTCATCCAAAAATTCACCCTTGTCGTCCTCTTGTAGTTCCTCTTGAATATCAGCTAAATTTTTTTTCTGCAATTTATCACAAGCTTCAGCCTCAACAATCATCTCCGTGAATTTGACTCTCATCCTTTCTAGAGCCTCTGCATTCTCTTCTTGCTGAATTCTCAATACTGCCATCGCCTCCTTCATTGCTTCTGATTGCTCCAAGAGTTGTTTCAGCATGTCTTCTATTTGAGCTTGGCATCCCAAGTCCTCATTTTCAGCATGCCTATATTCAGAAAAAACAACAGAAGGATCATAGTAGGGGCTTGGGGGAGGGGAATATGCATTCGGACAACCATCCCAATGGCCATCTTGACCACCACATATATTGCACGTGTTACAGTGTTGCCACGAGTGGTGTCCTCCGCAATTCAGACAAGATTCGCCAAAATATGAGTATCCACCATTTAAACCATTTGTATTCCACGATGTCATGTCAATAAGGGTATCCGAAAAAAAATTTAAAAGAATTAAAACAAACACTAAGACCAAGTTGTCAACACTAAGAAAAAAATATAGTAAATTTACACTTAAGAAAAATTCACCAATTGCCAGTCCCCGGCAACGTCGCCAAAAACTTGTTCGGGGTGTTATATGGGTATAAAACTCACACGCAAGTGCACGTGCTCGATTAAGTAGTAAAGTGGCTTAAGTAAGCCAAGTATCGATCCCACAGGGACTGGGATGAAGTGCAATCTGCTCAAGTGTACTATATTTTAGTTCTAACAATGAAGACAACAGTGTAACCAAGAGTTTGATATTTTGATTTATAATTTTTATGCTAAATCTAAAACAACTATCTAATGTGAGTCTGAACTATGAATGAGAGAATGCTGAGGTTAAACGAACATGTAATGAAATTAATTATCAACATAATTTGGTTAATCTTTTCCTCCGGTTGCTAGCCAAGAACTATTGCCAAGAGATTAAAACTCTCATATTTAACCTCACTTAAGAATCATGAACCATCCACCTACATTTTTGTGATTAAATGCAATTCATGTTCTAGCCATACAAACCCGATTCCTAAATTGACTAATACGACTTTCAGGTATATTTCTATCCTGAAAGTAAATCAATTCCCAATTTTCCCAAACCAGGAAAAGATCATATCCTATTAATTCACAACTTTCTAATTTCTTGCTCTCTCGAGTGAAACCGGACATTTTAGATATACATTAACGTAGGCCAGACATTAATACAGTAAGAGCAAGAATTAATAGAACAACATGGAAGAAAAGATGAAAAACCACTATGATCAACAATCCATTTCACTACAATTGTTCATAACCTCAGCAAGAAGAGGATTTAGCCACTCATTTGTGGATTAAACATCATTAAATGAGTGTTAAACATACAAGCAATTGAATTAAAGAAGAAGGAAAGAGAGAAAAGCCCTGATATTTTCGTCCCCTCAACTGCTTGTAACCCACGTTCTTGCTCCACCAAGTCAGAATATTGAAAAATGAACCTAAGTGTTCTATTTATACTGGTGGGGATTTTTCCCGGAATAACAAGCAACGTGTCGCGGAGTGCATCACGGAGCACTGCCTCCGTGACACGTTGTGTATCGCTTAGCACTGCCTCCGTGACACGGTGTGTATCGCGGAGCACTGCCTCCGTGACACGTTGCTGTTCCACCACATGCCAAATTTTGCGTTTTTTCCTTGTTGACATCCGAGTCCAACCCCAATCTCTCCCAACACGCATTTTAGCTTCCCAAAATTATATTTCACCTGCAAAACAACGCTAATCATGTTGGTTAGTATAAATTCACATTTTATTATCAATCACATGAGAATGTATAAATAGTGATAGATAAACAAGGCTAAAATGACACCTTTGAGTATCACTTGGGCATATAAATTTGCCTAAGATCATTTGTAGATCGGATGACTAAGTCAACATATTTCCTACTAGTTAAGACCACACACTCAGCAGAGGATTATACTAGACGATACATCCGAGAGTTGGTCAGACTACATGAAGTTTCCTTGTCCACAATTTCAGATAGGGGTACTAAGTTCACCTTCCACATCTTGTAGTTATTTCAAAAAGGACATGGTACTCAGGTCAAGCTCAACACAGATTTTAACCCACAGACAAATGCTCAGGCTGAGCGGACCATTCAAACTCTAGAGGATATGTTGAGAGCGTCTGTGAGTAATTTCAAATGTAGTTGGGATGATCATTTACCTCTAATCGAGTTCACTTACAACAACAGCTACTACTCCAACATTCAAATTTCTCCATTTGAGGCTCTTTACTGGAAAAGATATAGATTTCCCATTGGTTGGTTGGAGGTAGGTAAGGCTATAGTGATAGGGCCTGATTCAATTCATGAAGCTATGGAGAAAGTTCAACTTATAAGGAAAGGCTAAAAACAACTCAGAGTCGTCAAAAGTTCTATGTTGATATAAGGAGGAGAGAATGGAGTTTGAAGTTGATGATTGGGTATTTTGAAGTTGTCTCCCATGAAGGGAGTGATGAGTTTTGGAAAGAAAAGGAATCTTCATCCTTGATATGTTGGTCCCTATAGGATTGTGAGACAGGTTATCAAAGTGGCCTATGAGTTGGAGCTACCGGCAGAGTTGGCTTTGGTACATCCAATTTTCCATGAATCATGGTTCAAGAAGTGTATTGGTGATCCAACTTTGATTTTCCCAGTAGAGATCATAGGTGTGAAGGATAACCTTAGCAATGAGGAGGTACCAGTTTAGATCCTTGATTGTCAGGTTCAAAACTTGAGGAAAAAAGGATTAGTTTTAGTTAAAGTCTTGAAGAGGAATCATCTTGTTGAAGGAGCTACGCAGGAGGCCGAAGCAGATATGGTAGCTAGATACCCGCATTTAATCCCTTCCGACTCAATTCCAACATAAGGTATCAGTTTCCACCTTATTACTCTATTCAGTTTCATGTTTAGTTCATGTCTCTTAGTTTCCTTTATGTCAATGCATGTGTGAGTGATTCATGAATTTATTTCGGTCATGTATATCAGTTTGGAGTCAGTCACTTCATCAGTTTTTAGCTTCAGATGTTTAGTATTTTATATTTTAGTTCCCTTCTCCAATTTTTCAGTATGTGTAGTCTACATTCGAGGAAGAATGTTCCCATGGGATAGATATTGTAATACCCTAAAAGTTTCTAAGCCTAGAAGAGAGAAATGGAAATAACTTATGTAGAAAAAATTGTATTTTTGCCTTAGAATGACTCGTGGTACGAGTCCTGGTGAGAAGTAATGGATTGTGGGAGGAGTCATACTGAGATGCTGAAATTGGAAGCTCAGACCACGAGTCACACCTTGAGTGGTGGTGCGTGGGTACGACTCGTGGTCAGGAGTCGTGGTGAGGCACAGAGGAATGCCAGGGTTGGAAAGGACAAATTGTGGTATGACTCATTGTGGGAAACAATGAGTCATGATAAGGGTCGTGGTTTGGAGGTTCGGGGTATGGATAGGTTGTCATGAGTGGTGGTATGACCCATCGAGGGAAATCACGAGTTGTGGTTTGTAACCCGTGGAAAAATCTAGAGAATGTAAGATTGAGGCTCAGTTACAAAGAAAAGTGTTATGACCCATAGTGACAGGTAATGACTCATAGCAAGCGTCTGCA
The DNA here is from genome assembly GCA_035772735.1 of Datura wrightii. NCBI lineage: Eukaryota > Viridiplantae > Streptophyta > Magnoliopsida > Solanales > Solanaceae > Datura > Datura wrightii. Next base: position 42,342,351 of record JASDFA010000003.1, read on the forward strand.
AAGTGATCTTCAAGAACCAGTCTTATGACCAGTGGTGACCAAGATAAGTGACCAAGAGTCGTCACGTCATGGTACAACTCGTGGTGAGAGTCGTGACGACTGGAAGTGCTTATTTTATAGAATTTTAATTAAGGTTATTTTCATAAATTCTAAGCTCCTAAGTCCTAAACTACATCATTTTAAGCCCTGAAAGAAGTGTACTATGGGAGTTTTAACCTATTCAAATTCATTTAACTCTCGTGCATGAAAGTTTAGAGGGTTCCATTGAAGATCAAGACTAGAATCCTCCAATTCTCCTCAAAATCTCTTGGGTTTTCAAAGTCAATTTGAGAATCAGTTTACCTAGGTATGTATCACGACCCGAACACAGGCCCGGATCGAGACACGGGAAAAATAAGCCCGAGAGGGTCCAAGTCGACTCATGGCGTGAACATAGAATCTAACTCATTCAATATAACAGAAGATCAACATGAATAACAAATCAAATGTCTGAACCGAACATAACATCTGAATACATACATGAGTCTAAAGCTAAATACAAACTATGTCGGAAAAAGCCTCTAATATTGACGAGTTGATGGGACAAGACCCCAACTAACTCACTATTGTTTGAAAACTGAAAAGATGAATACAACTGATAAGAAGGGCCCTCGCATGATGAGGACTCACCAACTGAGACTGAGAAGTACTAACTCCGAAAGTCTGACTAGCGGCGGGACTGAGTCTAGATATCGGGGCCTGTATCATGAAATGATATAACATAGAGTATGCGGTCAGAATATGGAATGTATCGAGTATACAAGGTAAGTAAAACCACTAATTAAGTAAAATCATAATTCACGCATATTACAAAACATAATCAAGATAAGATTATAAGAGTATGGCTTGCATGCTATTTTCAGAAATCATGATCTGAACATAATTGAACATCATAACTTAATCAAATGACCCAAAGCTGAAAATTGGTAATCATAAGTAAAACCGAACTTTAGGTCAAACCTACTGAAAACATAATATCATCACTGATGTACATGCATAACTGAAATCATGAGAAACAATGGGAGACTCATCATATCACCGACATTACCATGATAGAGCTTACATGGTCCCGACTATCACACTCAAGTGGAAAAAGCCGTCCAAAGCTTTTCCAGGGCTAATGACGCTACCATGATATCGATATCAAGTTGAAGGCCTCTTGGGGGCAAGGGAAGCTCACAAGAGAGGTCCCAAATAATCTGAACATACCTACATTGGTGCATATTTCTGAGGCATAGGGTTGACTGACTCTTAGCCTACTCGATGCTAGACACTACTCCCAAAAATATACATATCGTCTAGTGAAAAAGCTGACTCATAACATACATACATAAATCTGAAATCATTGTATGAGGAGCCTTGGCTCAAACCATACAACAAGCTGAACATAATTGAGAGTCTAGACTCCAAAACCATGTGGTAAGCTAATTCATGAAATCATAAACAATACTTGACTATATGGGCTTACCCAATAATTAAACATGCTTAAAATCAACTTGATTCACTTACAAACATGAACATAAACATGGGTATTTCGAAATCATACTTTCTTCATAAACATCTCATCATATTTGAACATATATTTCATAGATCTCAACTTTCATGGACTTTCATGGATGGGCATCATAATTTATAAAACTTGAAAACATAATTTATGATTTAAAACATTGTAAAATTTGCTCATTAATCACAATTAAACATTCAATACATGATTAGATCACACCCATGATAAATACTTAGGAAATTCACACCTTGGATAAAAATCCCATAGAATCATCAATTAGAACATCATGAATTGAGAGGAAATTTGGCATGGGTGTGGACTAGAACATCATGAATTGAGAGGAAATTTGGCATGGGTGTGGAATAGAACATCATGAATTGAGAGGAAATTTGGCATGGGTGTGGACTATTGTACCCATTCATAGCCTTACATACCTAAAGAAATGTGATTTTCACAACTTCCTTGATTGCCCAAAGAGAATTGAGGAAGAACTTTGAAGAAACTAGCCTTGATCACTTCTCAAACCTCTAAGCTTGAATGCATGAATTAGGATAGGTTTATAATGACTTAACATTTCTTAAAACACTCTATTCTGAGCTTAAAACGACGTAGTTTAGGTCTTAGGAACTTAGGAATTACGAAAAAGCCCTTATTAAATTCGCAATGAAAAACATATTGCCAGTCCCAATGAGGGACTGCATGGGTCATGGTCACCTCCCATCACCTTCACTGCCACATTTCTTCTGGGGATCACCACGAGGGACACCACGACTCATGTGTCCCCAACGAGTTGTGGTGATGATCCGTTAGGTACACTGTCGAAATTCCTTCAACCTTCAACAACCCTTGGCCACGACTGACATGACGAGTCGTGATGCTAATGGCTTGTGGTCACATTCGTGGTCACCAAAAACTAAAATTTCCAAGAAAGTCCCAGCATTTCCCCACGGGACTCTTAACGACTCGTGGGGTTCCAGACAGGTCACTGGATGACTTGTCCTGTGACCTGGTGCAGAAATTCCTATTTTCTCCATTTAAACTCCCGAGTCTTATCCTAAGGTTTTCTGGGTATAACAATATCTCCCCCTTGGGAACATTCATCCTCAAATATTGAAAATCAAAACAAAAAGTAGAGAAATGCAATTATCATACTCAAATACATAATCATACATGCTGAGAACTGCCAGAGTGACCGACTTCGATTTGCACTACATGGCTGAACTTAATTCCTAAATCACACATACATTCCTTGGCATGAAAGAAACTAGGGCACATAAGATGAAAATGAAATTGAATAGAGTACTAAGGTGGAAACTGATACCAAAGGAGTAGATACGGGTATTTAGCCATCATATCTGCTTCGGCTTCCAACGTAGCTCCCTCAACATGTTGATTCCTCTATAAAACTTTGACTGAAGCTACTTCTTTGATTCTTAGCTTACGAACCTAACAATCCAATATTTCCATCGGAACCTCTTCATAACTAAGGTTGTCATTCACACTGACATGTCCACTAACACAACTAGAGTCGGATCGCCCAAACACATCTTTAACAGCGATACATGGAAAACTGGATGGACTGAAGCTAATTCTGAGGGAAACTCTAATTCATATGCTACCTTGCCAACCTTTTTCACAATCTGGTACAGGCCAACATAACGGGGGCTGAATTTCCCTTTTTTTCGAACCTCATCACTCCCTTCATGGGAGATGCCTTCAGAAACACCCAATCATCGACCTCAAACTCAAGCTCCCTTCTCCTCACATCTGCATAGGACTTTTGGTGACACTTAGCTATTTTATTCTGTACCTTATAAGCTGAACCTTCTCCATAGCCTCATGGACTGAATCGGGACCTTTCAATGTAGCTTCACCGAAATCAAACCAACCAATAGGCAATCTACATCTCCGCCCATAGAGAGCCTCAAATGGAGCCATCTGAATGCTGGAATGGTAGCTATTATTATACAGAAACTCAATGAGAGGAAAATGATCATCCCAACTAACCTTGAAGTCAATCACACACACTCTCGACATGTCCAAAAGAGTCCAAATAGTTCGCTCTGCCTGACCATCTATTTACGAGTGAAATGTTGTGCTAAGCTTAACTTGAGTACCAAGTCCATTTTGAAATGATCTCCAAAACTAGGAGGTAAACTGAGTACCTCTATCTGATATGATGGACAAGGGAACTCCATACAACCGAACTAGCTTGCGATTGCACAACTTTGCATAATCCTCTGCTGAATTAGTAATTTTGATTTGTAGAAAATGAGTTGCTTTAGTCAACCTGTCCACAACCACCCAAATGGAGTCATACTATTGACGAGTGTGAGGCAACCCTATGACGATGTCCATATTGAGTTTTTCCACTTCCAAGTAAGAATACTAATGTTTTGAATCACACTTCCAGGTCTCTGGTTCTCAACCTTCACCTATTGACAATTTGGACACTTAGCCACAAATTCTGCAATGTCCTTCTTCATGCGATTCCACCAATAGACTTCCCGTAGGTCACGGTACACTTGGTGGCACCTGGATGTATAGAGTATTTGGAACCGTATAGAGTATTTGGAACCATGAGCCTCGTGCAACATCCGATCTCTCGAATCATCAACATCCAAAACACATAAATGACCCTGATATCGCAACACACCATCTCCCCCTTTGGAGAATACCTCCACCTTCTGATTTTGAACAACTTCCTTTAACTTTACCAAAATAGGATCCTCATCTTGTCTGGCTTTTACATCAGTCACTAAGGATGATTCTGATCCATTATGAACAATAACACCACCATCGGTCGAGTCCACAAAAAGAACTCCCAATCGTGCAATCCAATGCATATCTTTCACCAGCTCCTTCCTTCCCTCATCTACATGGGACACACTCTCCATAGAAAGCCTACGAAGAGAGTCTGCTACCATATTAGCCTTGCCCAAATGGTAAAGGACACTTATATCATAATCCTTGAGTAGCTCCAACAACCTCCTTTTATGTAGATTTAGATCCTTCTGGGTAACCACATATTGTAGGCTTTTGTGGTCCGTAAACACATCTACATGGACCCCGTACAAATAGTGTCTCTAAATCTTCAAGGAAAATACTACCGTCGCCAATTCAAGATCATGAGTTGGATAATTCTCTTCGTGAACTTTCAACTTCCTGGAACCATATGTTATAACCTTACAATGCTGCATCAATACACAACCAAGGCTGATCCTTGAAGAATCACAATATACCACAAACCCATCGGTACCCTTGGGTAAGGTTAGCACCGATTCTGAGGTGAGTCGAGTCTTCAAATCTTGGAAGCTCTTCTCACAAGCTGTGACCATTGAAACTTCACTTTCTTCTAGCTCAATTTAGTCAACAAGGCTGCAATGGATGAAAAACCCTCCACAAATCTCCGATAATAACCAGCTAAACCCAAGAAACTCTTGATATCCAAAAGATTCAGCGGTCTAGGACAATTCTTCACTGCTTCTATCTTTTGAGAGTCCACCGGTACACCCTCACTTAACACCACATGGCCCAAAAATGCCACTAAGTTCAACTAAAACTCGCATTTACTGAATTTAGCATATAACTGGCGATCCTTAAGAGTCTGTAGCGCCACCCTCAAATGAGCGGCATCTTCTTCCTCGCTCTGATCGTATATCAGAATATCTTCTATAAACACAATCACGAACATATCCAAATATGGATTGAACACCCTATTTATATAATTCATAAAAGTTGTTGGAGCATTCATTAGTCCAAAGGACATAACTATTAACTCATAGTGACCATACCGAGTCCTGAAGGCTATCTTCGGGATGTCACTCTCCCGAACCCTAAGCTGATGCTATCCGAAGCTGAGGTCTATCATCGAAAAACACCTAGCACCCTGAAGCTAATAAAAAAAATCATCAATCCTGGAGAGAGGATACCTGTTCTTGATGGTGACCTTGTTCAATTGCCGATAATCCATCTTTCTTGCGGACAAAGAGAAATGGTGCACCCCACGGATATTTTCTAGGTCTAGTGAAACCCTTGTCTAGAGGATCCTTCAACTGCTCCTTCAACTCCTTTAGCTCAACTGAAGCCATTCTATAAGGAGGAATTAATATAGCTTGCATATCGGAAATATGGTCAATACTAAAATCGATCTCCCTTTCGGGAGGAATTCCTGGTAGATCATCTAGGAACACTTCTAGATATTCACATACTACTTGAACTAACTGGATAGTCGGGGTGTTGGACGTAGCATCCTTTACCCTAACTAGATGGTACACGCAACCCTTACAAATCATCTTTCTAGCCTTAAGGTAGGAAATGAAGCAACCTACAGGCACAACTGAACTACCCTTACACTCTAGGACTGGCTCACCCGGAAATCTGAACACTAATGCACGGGTTCTACAATAGACTGAGGAATAACATGAAAATAACCAATCCATGATGAGGATAATATCAAAATCAATCAGGTCTAATTCTACTAACATGCTGAGGTGACTTTCTAAAGGACTGTCATAGGGAAATTTCTATACACCCGTCTAGCTATAACTGAATCACCAACTGGAGTAGAAACTGAGAAGGGTTCTGATAAGATTTCGGGACTGACTCCGAAACTACTAGCAATATAGGGCATCAGAAAAGATAAAGTAGCCCCTAGATCTAATATTGCATATACATCAAGGTGGAATACTCGTAACATACCTGTGACTACATCTAGGGGGACCTCCTACTCCTAACAGGACGCTAGGGTGTAGAACCTATTTTGACACTGACCACCACCCACACTAGTGGATGCCCCCTACTAAGTTGGACGTGCTGAACTGAAAGCTGGGCCTCATCCCCTATCGTAACCCTTTCTGCCTGCTAGGTAATCCCTAAGAATATGTCTAGGATTCCCACACCCGAAAAAAGCACCTGAAACTGCTAAGCACTAGCCCACGTGTCTCCGGCCACATCTGCTACACTCAAGAGGGTTGGTCTCTATGCTGATGCTACCCTGGCCTCTAGAGCCTTATGCTCATCCCCAATGATCATGCTTGGACCTAGATAGAACACTCATAGCGGAAGGGACTGGGGCTGAAGATCTTGATGGGACTGCTGACAGTGCTCTAAGTCTCTGTTGGGAGAATCCAAAGCTACCGGTCCTGACCCTCTTGGCCTCTCTCTCGCTCACTCATCTGCACTGCCTCCATCTATTGGGGGTACAAGACTATCCGAGCAAAGTCAAAGTCATAATTCTCATGACCATTTCTATTACTGTTTTTCCTTCCATTAACTCTGCGGGGAGGTAGGATTCTGCAAACACGTATAGCATGATTTACAAGGATAGAGAGACATTTCATCGCATCACTTAAATCATGAAAGAAGGAAACATTTCCTAAACATCTCGTAGCCTCTTCGTCATAAGTATGGTTCACTTCACACCCATGAAAAAATACTCTACTTAACGCGACTTTTAGAAACCCTAGGACACTTCAAAACCTATGCTATGATACCAAGTTCATCACAACCCAAACATAGGCCCGTATCGATACACAAGAAAAAAACCCCGAGAGGCTCCAAGTCGACCCAAGGCATGAACATAACATCTAACTCATTCAATATAACAGAAGATGAAAATGAATAGCAAACCGAAAATCTGAACAGAACATAACATCTGAATACATACATGAGTCTAAAGCTAAATAAAAACTATGTCTAAAAAAGCCTCTAATACTGACGAGTTGATGGGACAAGACCCCAACTAGCACACTATATTCTGTAAACTAAAAAGACAAAATCTAACTGATAATAAGGGGCCCTCGCAAGATGAGGACTCACCAATTGATACTAAGAAGTGCTAGCTTTTGAAGTCTGACTAGCGGAGGGACTGAGTCTGGATACCGAGGCCTGTATTATGAAATTATACATCATAGAGTATATGGTCAGTACATGGAATGTACCAAGTATGCAAGGTAAGTAAAATTCTAAGTAAGTAAAATCATAATTCATGCATATTACAAAACATAATCAAGAAAGATTCTGAGTGTAGGGCTTGCATGCTATTTTTTGAAATCATGATATGAACATAAATGAACATCATAACTGAATCGAATGACCAAAAGCTGAAAACTGATAATCATAAGTAAAACTGAACATTAGGTCAAACTTGTTAAAAACATAATATCATGACTGATGTACATGCGTAACTGAAATCATGAGAAACAATGGGAGACTCATAATATCATTATTGATGTACATGCATATATAAAATCATGAAAAACAATGGGAGACTCATCATATAACCGACATTACCATGATAGAGATTACGTGGTCCCGACTATCACACTCAAGTGGGCAGAGCCGTCCAATGCTTTTTCAGAGCTAAGGATGCTACCATGATATTGATATCAAGATGAAGTCCCCTTGGGAAAATGGGAAGCTCACAAGGGAGGTCCTAAATAATCTGAATATACCTACATTGGCGCGTAGTTATGAGGTATAGGGTTGACTGACCCTTAGCCTACTCGGTGCTAGACACTATTCCCAAAAAATTTGCATATGCTCTCCATCGTTTTTTAACAAAGCTGACCATCATCTAGTAGCGAAGCTGACTCATAACATACATACATAAATTTTAAATCATTACATGAGGAGCCGTGGCTCAAACCGTACCACAAGCTGAACCGTACCGCTCCAAATCTATGTGGTAAGCTAATTCATGAAATCATAAAACATACTTGATCATATGGGCTCGCCCAACACTTAAACATTCTTGAAATCAACTTGATTCACTTTGAAAACATGAATATAAACATGGGTATTTCAAAATCATACTTTCTTCATAAACATCTCATCATACTTGAACACATACTTCATAGATCTCAACTTTCATGGACTTTCATGGATGGGCATCATAATTTAGAAAACTTGAAAACATAATTTATAATTTAAAACATTGTAAAATTTTCCCATTAAACATAATTCAAAACATTCAAAACATGCTTAGATCATACCCATGATAAATACTTAGGAAATTCACACCTTGGGTAAAAACCCCATAGAATCATCAATCAGAACATCATGAATTGAGAGGGAACTTGACATGGGTGTGGACTATTGCACCCATTCATAGCCTTACATACCTGAAGAAATTTGATTTTCACAACTTCCTTGATTGCCCAAAGAGAATTGAGTTAGAACGTTGAAGAAACTAGCCTTGATTACTTCTCAATCCTGTAAGATTGCATGCAAGAATTAGGATAGGCTTAATATGACTTAACTTTTCTTAAAACACTATATTCTGAGCTTAAAATGATGTAGTTTAGGCCTTAGGAACATTGGAATTACGAAAAAGCCCTTATTAAATTCGCAGGGAAAAATATACTGCCAGTCCCAACGAGGGACTGGACGGATCAGTGATAGTGAGCAGGAGTCGTGCTGACCTCCCGTCACCTTCACTACCACATTTCTTATGGAGATCACCATGGGAGACACCATGACTCGTGGTATCCCCAATGAGTCATGGTGATGACCCGTTAGGTACATTGTCGAATTTCCTTCATCCTTCAACAACTCTTGGCCACGGCTGACATGACAAGTCATGATGCTGACCACGACTAGTGGTCACATCCGTGGTCACCGAAAACTAAAATTTCCAACAAATTCCCAGCCTTTCCCCACAGGTCACTTAACAACTCGTGGGGTTCATGACGGGTAATGGACGATTCGTCCTCTGACCTGGTGCGGAAATTTCTATTTTCTCCATTTCAACTCCCGGGTCTGATCTTAGGATTTTCAAGGTATTATAGTATGTAGGACAATGAATGTCAGTTTTGTTTCACTCTCATTTCCAAATGTCTCCTTAAGTTCATGAATTCAAGTGTATGATCCTATGGAGTTTTAACCCAATTTCGTGATATTCTTTATGATTTAGTTGTAGGCCAATGGCCTTCATGTTTCAAAACATATTTTAAGATCTATGGGAAAATTTTATACCTTTTTTGAATATTAATTCATTATTTCAAGTTTTTAGAAAATTATGCCCAATTATGCAAGTTTCATAAAAAGTCATGTTTATGATTTTTATTCTCCTAAGACCTAACATGTGATTTATAACTTATGATATGATTTCCCATAAGTGCTCTTGATGAATTTATGAATTTCAAGTATAGTAATTTTTTGAAGCATGTATGTTCTTCATGACTTATGAGTTTATGTTTTTGGTTGACTCATAGGCCCTTATTTCATGGCTAGTCATGTATTTCAACTTTGATCAAGTATGTGATGATTTAACTAGCTATGAACTTCACGTATCGTTTCATGATAAATATATGAGCCCTCATGTGGGTGTTTTTGGGTGCAGTGTCTAGCACCGAGTAGGCCCGACATTCAGGTAAACTCCATGGTCTTAGAACTATGTACCACTATAGGTATATATTCATGAACTCTAGGTGGGTCCCTATTAGCGATATCATGCCATTTACGTTCCTTACCTGGGAAGCTTGGGATGGCTCTGCCCACTTGAGTGAGATAGTTGGGGCATCGTTTAAGCTCTATCATGATTGTGTCAGTTAAGATGAGTCCTCCCATTGTTCCTTATATTTTATGCACGATCATGATTATGATACTTTGGCTCAAATTATGTTTTACAAGGTTTCTCTTATGATTATGATTATGACTAGTTTATGAATGGTTTTGTAAACCTTGAGCTCTCATGTTTATATTGTGATTATCATTTCATGTTTGAACTGTCCTTCTCTTATGAACTCTTATGTATTTTATTAGACCGGGTTTACATACCTTGCATACTCAGTATAGTCAAAGTACTGACCACATACTCTATGCTCTATCATTTCATGATACAGGTGTGAGAGATCAAACTCAGCCGCGCCATTAGTCCTGCTTCTATATCAGTTCGATTTAGCTAGTGTTGGTGAGTCCTCATATTCTGAGGATATTCAGTTTAGTTATTTTTTTGTTATTTTTGTTATAGACTTTTGTCGAGCTAGTTGGGGATGCTATCCCATCAGCTCATCAGTTATGTTAGAGGCTTTTCAGACAGTATGTAGAATCTCAGCTTGTTAGTGTTGACTCAATTGATGATTATTACATATGTATACTTCTGCTTGCTAACGTTTAGTTTTTCAGTTTTTTTGTTAATTTATGTTCCAGAGCCACCATGTTCATGCCATGGGTCAACTTGGAGCCATTCGTGGTTCTAGGTTCATGGTCTCAGTGCAGGGCCTCAGCTTGGGTCATGATAAACTTAGTTAGTTTCAGGTCCTTAGACTCTCAGGAAACTTCCTAATAAGTAGTTCAGACTTAGTCTTAGGACATCAATTTTGAGCTATCAGCACAACTAGATATAACTAGGCTTTCAAAGGTAGTAGTGCTTACCACCAAGCAGACTGGTGTTCAGCACACCCAGGTTCCTTGAACTACATGTCACCATAGGTTCTTACCCCGAAAGGGCCCCAGATTGTTATCATATAGCTCATCCACTATACCCTGGCAAGGTGTAGTGGGCTCTCTTCAATGGGCTATATACATAGAACTCCACGTCTAGCTCATATGGTTACATGTCGGTTCTAGGCTCTCCCACAGTTCAATATAGTCAGAGTCCTCAGTCCAGTAAGGTTTATTAGTTTTTCGAATATGCTTATGACCCTAACTCAGTTTATTAGTTCTTACAGTTTCCCATAGATGTTAGACTATTCACTGTATTTACGTTGTTAGATAGGGTCTCTGCATGCTATTTCAGTCTAGTTATGAGTTACCGGTACATATGTGTTTAATTGCCTATCACTTACTCAGTATATTCAAAGTACTAATTGCATATTTTTATGTGTTATATCATTTTATGATATAGGCTCAGGTACTCAGCCTCAGTACCGCAGCTAGTTTCTCTCGATGACTTTCCAGCAGTTGATAGTGGTGAGTCTTTATCTGCCGAGGGCCGGAGTTTTTTTATCATTAGCTTTGTTACTTAGTTTTAGTTTCAGATATTAGAGTTAGTGGGTGGTTTGTCTCAGCAACTCATCTTTCTAGTAGAGGCTTTTAAACAGATAGTCTTTTACTGTCAGTTTGGTATTTTAATATTAGATTTCATATGTCTGCACTTACTCAGGCTACTTTTTACCTAGAACCAGTTGTTCCATTATTTCAGTTATGCTTCCGCCTAATATTATTTTATTGTAGATCAGTCTTAATATAATTATTCTTACCATGGGTTTGTCTAGGGTCACTCGTGATCCTAAGTACCACGTCGTGTCCAGGGTGTAAACTCTGTTAGTGACAACTTCCCACGCTTCACCATTAAACCCACCTTTAGTTCCACCAACCCCTTCACATTCTCCCATTCTATAAATTCCACCCTTCACCACATTCTACATCACTCAACATTTCACTCACAACACCAAATATGCTAGAGCTTGGGTCATCCACTTTTGAGGAAAAGAAAGTTCATGTTTCAAATTTCATTCCTTTTTCTCACCTTATTTGGTATGTTTTTACTTTTCATCTTTGTTCTTTGAAGTTTAATGATGGATATATCACAAAAAGCATGCTAGTATTTCATCTTTTTTCTTGACCCATGTTTTTCCCATTCCCCATTAAGTGTCTTCATGCTCTTGGTAGAAGTGATTTTCATGGGAATTATGCGAGGATTCAAAATTGCAAAACCATGTGGGTAGAATATCTTGTTCATAATTCTAGATCTATTGGATGTGATCTTGTGCTTTTGAATATTAGTTGGGCTTTAAATTTGAGTAACCTATTTGCTTGAAATGCATCATTTTTCCAATGATAGATAGCGTAACGTCTTTTATAAGGGAAAATCATCATTTTTTTTTCTTATATACTTGATAACATAGATGAAAATGTGATAATTTATGTGAGTAGGGTGGAATATGAAATTGCTTTAATAAATATGGGTTAGATTGGTCACTTGAAATTTTTCGATGATAGACAGGGTGACATCTATCTTAAGGGAAATTGTTGCATAGTCCACATTATATAAATTGATATTCGTTGTGTTGGTAGATCTTTCAGGGAAGTCTGAGTACCCGTTAGATTTTGATTTTGTGTATACTTGTGAAAAAATTAGTGAAATGCTGAAGAGTAGGCACTATGGAGTACCTGCAGAATGCAGGTTCTAAAGAAAGTGCTAGCCTCCTACGCAAACAACAGCGGACCACGGATCATCACCTGTGAAATACAGGTGAAATGCAGGTGCTTGGTCAATCTTGTTGAGAGTCTGCCTCACACCTGTGACACACCTTCAAATTGTGGGTCCCAAACAACAAAACACAGGAGTGGCATAGGTGCTGCTAGTTGTCTACAATTGATGTTTCATTTTGTTGGATATCCAATCTTTTTCTTTTCCACATTATCTTAGCTTAGTTGTTTTCTTTTACTTACATTATGAAAAGGACAAAATGATATTGGTTTGTGTATAGCACTCACATGATCTTGCAGGAACATGACTTCATATAAGTGATCGGATAAAGGGAAGGCCTCAACCTCCTCTAAGAGCAAGGGGAAGGGTAAGGCCAAGGAGCAGCAGAACCTGACTAACAGTATAGTGTCACGACCAAAACGTACACCCAGATCGTAGACACGGGACAAGGAGCCCCAAGAGACCCCAAGTCAACCCATGGCATGAGCATACATCTAATTCAATCACATGAGCAGAAGACTTAACATGTAGTACGTAATAATAATGGAAAACAATACAATACTTATACAATACGATGGAATACAACTTTTTTTTCTGATAAGCCTCTAAACATGAAAGGCGAATTGATGGAAAACTAATCAAACATCTAGAAACTGAAGGAATAACATAGAGTGTGAACAAGTATCCCTCAGAACATGAGGATTCACCAAGTACGCAGTGAGAAAGTCCGAATCTATCTGCAAGTGAGGATGAGCCTGAGAATTGGGACCTGTATCATGACACGATATAGGATATAAAGTATGTGGTCAGTATATCGAATGTACTGAGTATGAAAGCTAAGTAAAGTGGACATTTAAAACATGTATGAAACTCATAAATGGTCATAAGTGTTCGGGGCTTTTCGGTGACTACAAGCAAGTGCATGTGGTCGAACAAGTAGTAAAATGGCTTAAGTAAGCCAAGTATCGATCCCACATGGACTAAACTAAGGTAATAATTAACTTTAGTGTTAATGAACTCTAACCTTAAAAATGCAGAAAACAATTTAAATAGGATTTTGAGAGTTTAGTTTCCTAATTTCTACGAATCTAAGACAAAGTGATAAAGTGAGTCTGAACTATAGTAATGAGCATGCTGAGGCTAAAACGAACATGCAGGGAAGTAATTTGTCAATAAACTTTAGTTGAACTTTCCTTCGGTTGCTAGTCAATAATTATTGCCTATGGATTGAAACTTTCGTACCCTACCCAACTTAAGAATCATGAACCTTCAACCCACATTTCTTTGATAAAAGAATTTCATGTTCTAGCCATACAAAACCGATTCTTTAATTGACTAATAAGACTTTCAGATATATTTCTATTCTGAAGGTAAATCAATTCTCAATTTTCCCAAACTAAGAAGAGATCATATCCTACCAATTCACAACTTTCCAATTTCTTTTCTTTTCAAAATCAAAATTGGATTTTTTAGATATACATTAACATTGGCCAAACATTAATGCTGTAAGAACAAGAATTGATAGAACAACCATTGAAGAAAAGATGAAAACTAAATTGATCAACAATTACATTCCACTACAATTGTTCTTAACCTCAGCAAGAAGTGAATTTAGCCACTCATTTGTGGATTAAACATCATCAAATGAGTATAAATCATACAAACAATTGAGATAAAAGAGAAAGAGATAGAGAAGAACCCTAGAATTTTCATCCCCTCAACTGCCTTTAACCCACATTCTTGCTCAACTTCAGTCAGAATAATTTAAAATAAACCTTAGTGTGCTATTTATACTAGTGGGAATTTTTCCCAGAATAACAAGCAATGTGGCACGGAGTGTATCGCGGAGCACTCCCTCCGTGCCACGGTGCAAACGCGGACCCTCACTGGAAATTTATGTTCCAAGTAAATATAGGCAATGTGCCACGACTTGTATCTTGTGGCATTGCCTCCTTGTCACGGAGGCAACGCGGACCTTCACTGGAATTTGCCAAAATGGATCACCCGAAGATGAATGCCTCCGCGATGGCAGCGTGACACGCCCTAGATTTGCTGCTCTTCCTTGACCTTTTCCACTGCTTGCTTCCAAGTCCATTCCTGACTTTTACCAACATGTATCTTAGCTTCCTAAAATTACATTTTACCTGCAAAACAACATTAATCATGTTGATTAGTATAAAATGACATTTTAATTACAAATCACATGAGAATGCACACATAACGATATAAACAAGACAAAATGAAGCGTTTGAGCATCACTTGGGCATATAATTCTGCCCAAGATTACTTACCCCACACATAAAACCTTGTTCGTCCCTGAACAATACTCTCACATCTCATGCAATTGACACCCACACATAGCTACTTTGTCTCGACAATTCAAGCTACGGCTATACAGATTATTTAATATAGCAAATCATCAAGAAAACATGCATAGTCTCATCAACACAATGTCGTACACCACATTAAAACCTCCTAAACTCAAGAAATCGACTCTCAACCTCGGCAAACTCATGCAAATCAACTGATCAAGACATCCGACACAAAATTCAATCTCTCGTCAAGCATGTGCCATCACAACACAAGAGACTTTCCCCTTTTTCAATCATATGATTTCCAAAGCATTACATGTAGGGGTATATGAACACGATTTCGCTCTCTCTCCCAAAGAGTTCACATGCATCATGTCATGCACCATAGGCTTGCCTCTAGTGTATTACTCCACTAATATAAGGACGCGTGATGTAAGATCACGTAGGACTTAACGGGTTGTAATGTAAGCTAAGGAACTAGTAAATACTGGGATAACCAATACTAGCAACTAGCTTCCTTAAGCACTTTTTAATACATCCCACCATCATCATGGGCATTGTTTCTTCCTACCTCCTCTCATTCTTGAATTTTTTCTTTATTTTTGTTCTCATTTCTTTAAGCACACTCGACTTAATAACAAAGATGAGTTATACATCTTTATTTTCTTTAATTTCAGCAAGTGCACCCTTGACCTTTTCTTTACTTTCACCACTTCCGCTTTTCCTTCCTTTTCACAATTCTCACTCCTTGACACTGTGGGAAAATTATTTTTCTTGAGCGCTTAAGAGTTTTGGATCTAATTAAAGGCTAATAATAAGAAGGGATTAAGCTCGGTTTCTACCTCTCCAAAGAAAGAAAAAAAGTAGGCTAAAGGCTCAACGGGGCTAACTAGGATGTACATTCAAGGTAGGTATGATAAGGAAAAAAAACTTTCGGTTTAATCAAAGAAATGCCTACATCCTTTCCTACAATACACATCCTTTATTTCATTTCGCACACACACCAGGCAAGTTCTAGGCACTTCACAATAGCATGGAATAATCGAAACCTCACCTCACACTCATTGCACATGCTCAACTCAAGACTTTTCACAGACTCTTCAATCAGCTAATTACAAGAATTCAATATTAAGCCTCAATCACACCGAATCGAACTCTATGGCCTAGGTATCTCAACATGTTTCACATTTGCATGCTTTCATATGAATCATCTTTGCATCTCAATATCATGTACAACACGCAACAAGAATTTCGAACCATGAAGTAGCGACAAGTTTGGGAAACACACTAAAGAAAGAAAATAAAAGAAAGAAAAAAACTACTCCTATCGACTACTTTTCCCTTAAGAAGGTCATCATCTATCCATCATAGGGAATGGTCACTATTTATGACTTCGGTTCAATGGGACTATTCTCGATAAAAGCACCGAAAACAAAGGCCGAGAAACCTAATCATAAGAAAATTCAACAAAAAATTTTAAAAATATCGATAATTTCGATAGAAAACAAAAATATTTACACAACCAACCAACCAACAACAACTTACATTCATTACAACACCACTTAATTACAAAGCACATCAGAAAGAGTCGCACGGTCACATTTTTTCACAGGCACAACAACACAAAACATAAACG
Organism: Datura wrightii; assembly: GCA_035772735.1. Classification (NCBI taxonomy): domain Eukaryota; kingdom Viridiplantae; phylum Streptophyta; class Magnoliopsida; order Solanales; family Solanaceae; genus Datura; species Datura wrightii. Next base: position 42,359,000 of record JASDFA010000003.1, read on the forward strand.
AAAACAAAAACCACAACGAAACATCCAGCACCTAACTACTCCCACCCCACACTTAAACCGAACACTGTCCCCAGTGTTCACAAAATTCAATATATCATAAAGGTGGGTGGTGAAACTCTCTGATCAATCGAAGTATTCCACTTCTTCATCAGGTGTCGTTGCCTCGTCTTCCATATCCGAATCGCCCCCACTGTGTTCATCTGACTCAACTTTTGAGTCCTCACGGCGGGTCTCCTCATCAGTGGGGACATCATCATCTACAGGCTACACAAAAGTTGGCCCCACTCGGCATAGAGCCCAGGCATTCACACCAAAGGGGTAATCTAGCTCGAGTTGCCATAGCTCATCTTCTATTGCTGGCCTCCCGCCTATGCGCAACTGCAGCATCTATATCCCGTACATGCGGGCCATATATTGATCATCCTGAGCATGTCGCTCGACTAGTGTGAGAACTGGCCCATGAATAGTGTCAGGTGCCTTGGTTTTGGTGACGTCCAAGGCATGCCTATCCATTTGCGGGATGTAGTCCAGGGCTTCTTCCTCGATGTCGTGGACCCTCAGGAACATGGTAAGCAAACCACCGAACCCGTACCTGTGCCCTTGATCCAAACGGGCTCTCTTCATGGCGAAGATGATCACCGCCCCAACATTTATCTCCAGCCCTTTCATTAGGGCATAAACAAAGCACACTCGATCCTGGGTGACATATGTCATGTGCATCCTCGGGATCAGGAAGGAACACACAATTTTAAGCCAAATCCTGGCTTCCATGTTCATTTAAGAGTAAGGCAACGTCTGATGGTAACCCCTCTCCTTGTGCCTGCTCCGCCGTGCTATCGAACGGGCTCCACAAAAAGTACGTCTAACGTCCGCATAAGGTGGAGTTATGTTCAGCTGCCGGAGTACATGGGCGTCTGTGTCCCGCGCCCCTAAGATGGCATTCTGGTGATGGGACTTAAAGGTGACAACCTGCCCTCTTATTTTGACGGTGTGACTACGGATGGTCGGGTTCCAATTAGCATAGAACTCCCGAATCAGATGGAGATTGCACTCCTTGGGCTCTTCAATGATGAAGTTCAGCCCGGAAGTGTCAATCCGGTGTACAATTCTGGGGAATTCCTGTGCCAGCGGTCCCTTGCAATGTGCTCCTCTGGGAAGTATTTGGTCTCCTTATGCTTTGCATACCCTTATGTTTTGCATACCATTTCTTCCCTTCATCCGTCACCCATTAGGTTCCGTATTGTTAGCGTTGGCCTCGCGGAACCGTTGGTGCTGCTGGAACTGTTGTTCCCAACCTGATTCTTTTTCTACCGATGCCCGATGTAGATGTGCCCTTTCCGTTGTCTTGCCCGCCTGACATCATTCCTGTAACATCGAACAGACAATCCCAATGTTATTCAAGTCAAAATTAGCTTCGACTAAGGTTGGGTTGAGTTAGGCCACCCCACACTTAGTCTTTAGCCACAATTAAAACAATTTGGCAAGACAATCATGCTTTTCAAAATTTTACAATCAACATGCTTAGTGCATTCAGATAAGTCGATGGAATACTTACTATGTACTACTCAGACTTCGTACAACGAATCACAATATCACCATCGATTCCATTACATCACATAGCACTTAGCAAAAAAAGATTTTCTCAACAACAACCTATGCAATTCACCAATTTCATTTTCCCAAAAATTCCCTTGTTTACTTAGCATATTTGACATTAATCACAACATAATTCACATCACCCAACATGCACAACCCAATTATTTTCACATTTTCAACCAAATTTAGTTTCTTCCTATTCAAAAGCTAACCCTATCTACCAATTTCGCACAAATTCAATCAAACATGCATTCATCGAGTTATATACTCACAACGAAACTATGAACATCAATCAATCATAATTTAATTGAATTCAAACTTAATTTACACTTAGGGCAAGGTTTACTCACCTCACATGCTTAAAAATTGAAAATTTAAGCAAAAATTGAGGTTAAGTTCAAGAACATACCTTTAATCCGATGAAATCGAAGTAAAGTTGAAGAAACTTCGTGCCTAGGTCTGTGTCACATTGGGGGAGGAGGGAATTTGGGGAGTTTGTCGCGGAGGGAGTAGAAAATGGGGAAAAAATGAGGGGATTTCGGGGTTAAAAGGGTGTTTTTCACGTGGGTTACCCGGCGACCTGGTGTGACCCGACGCGAATTACATCTCAACGTGTCACGGAGGGTAACGCGGAGCACCCCCTCCGAGACACAGAGCCGTTGCGCCAGCCTTCTAGAATTTGTAAAAATTCCGAAATTGTCTTCAACGTGTCACGGGGGGTAACGCGGAGGCCCTCCTCCGTGACACGGAGCCAACACATAGGCTCACTGTAATGCCATTTTTTTATTTTTCTCACCTCGATTTTTCTCCTTTGTGATTCTTTACATTTTTGTCCTCCGTTCCACCTAAAAATCATCTCACAACAAGAAATTCGTTAGAATTCATAGGTTTCAACCCAAACACCATTTGTATTTTTATTTTTATTTTTCTCTTTTTTTTCACTATTCTATTCATCTATTACAACAATTTCACGGGTTGCCTCCCGCGCGGCCCCTGGTTTACCGTCGCGGCTCGACATTATTGACACTCAATCATCCTCTAGAGTGATGGATGTTTTCTCTCCAATAACGTCCTCACCCCAGTAATGCTTACAATGTTGCCCATTAACCAAGAACGTGGCACTTCAATCTTCTTGCCACAACCCCAGTTTTGGTGCTTCCTTAATCAATGGTTTCGATAATGGTACGAGGAACCTCATTAACGGCTGAAAGTCATGCTTCCCGAGATACCATTGTGGTTCATTCAACATTTGCACCCTCTCATAAGGATCTCTATCTCCGAAATGATCGGAGCTCACCAATGCTCTTCCCAATGAATCTCGAGATTCAACAATCGGAAGAATTTCTGCTTGATTTAGCACATTGATTGCTGAAAGCTCGTCATACATGGAAGGAATCTTCGTGGCCTTATATACATCAAATACGTCCACTTTGTCATGCGCCCGCATGGTTAGCTGCCCTACAGCTATATCAATCAAATCTCTCCCAGTTGCCAAGAAAGGACGTCCCAAAATAAATGGTACTTCCGCATCCGGCTCAAAATCCAGAACAATAAAATCTACCGAGAAGATAAGGGAGCCCACTTGCACCTCCACAATGCCATCTGGTCTGGCTAAAGAATGATTCGCTAACTGCAAGATCATTGTGGTTGGTCTAGGACTGCCCAGCCCCAACTTCTTGAACACCGATGTCGGCATCAAGTTAATACTCGCTCCCAAATTGCATAATCCATGAGCTCGGATACTTTTCCCAATTGTGATTTGAATTGTAAAGCTCCCAGGGTCCTTGAGCTTTGTTGGAAACCTGTTTTGTATCCGGGAAGTGCACTCCTCAGTAAGCGCCACCGTAGCATACTCCGTCAATCTGCTTTTGTTAGCTATGATGTCCTTGATATACTTTGCATATTTCAGCACTCCCTGCAAAACATCAACAAGAGGTAAATTAATGTGTACCTCTTTAAGCACCTCCATGAACTTTTTGAAACACGCTTCCTCCTTGTGTTTCTTTAATCTTTGAGGGAACGGGGGTGGTGGTCTTTCTGCTTCAGCTGCCTTCTCCTTCCCCCTCTCATCGTCCTGTTCCCTTTCTTTCTCTAATGCTCCTGACTGTTGAGGTGATCTTTCTGGTTCCACCTCTTTGAGTTGTAAACCACTCCTTGTGGTCACTGTATTTAATTGCTTGGGATTCAGGTCAGTTTCACTCGGTAGTCCTCCTCTTGGCCTGGTGTTTTGAGCTCCATCTAGTTGTCCAAACTAGTACTCCAACGCCTTTGTAGCTAACTGATTGTTCTTTACCCCTGCTACGAATTTCACATAATCGGCCTGCAATTGAGCTTGGTTAGCAATCATTGTTTTAAACATTTCCTCAATGCTGGGTGGTGGTGGAGGAGGTGCATTGTTTCCTCTATATAGAGTCTGATAGTTCTGCTGCCCTCCTTGATTTCTCTGCGCACCCTGATTCGAACTTTGCCCTTGATGGCTGTTACTACCCCAAGAGAAATTCGGATGATTTCAGCAATTCGAGTTGTAGTTGTTGCCATACTGTTGGTGATTATTTCTCTGTACATTCCCCACAAAGTTCACTGAATCTGGATTTGCACCACAACATTCAGTTGAGTGTTCATTACTACCGCATACTTCACACCAAAACAGCTGCACTACATTAACTGGGCCTTGAGGTTGATTCAAGCTCATATTGCTGAAGTGGGTGTTGAGTTGATTTTGCAACGCAGCTATCTGTGCAGCGATAGCTGTAAAACCATCCACTTCCAAGACTCCTGCCGCCTTCCTTGTTCCTCCTCTAGAAGAGTCCGCATTCCACTCTGTATTTCCCTGCGAAATACGATTTAACAAAGTATACAGCTCCTCATAAGTCTTTTCTAATGCTTGTTCCCCAGCTGTTGAGTCTAGGAAAATTTTTGTGTGGGGTTCCAAACCCTCTATGAAAGTATGCACCAGCACATCATTGGACTGGTGATGGTGAGGACAATCCCTTAGCAATGATTTGAACCTTTCCCAAGCTTGATACAGATTCTCCCCCTCTCTTTGTTTAAAACATAGAATCTGACTTCTAAGTATTGCTGTTTTCCCGGATGGAAAGAACCGTATCAAAACTTTTCTTGCAAGATCATCCCAAGTGGTGATAGAGTTAGGTGGCTCAGCTTTCAACCACCTCTTTGCTTCTCGCAATAATGAAAATGGGAATAATGCAAGTCTTACGTAATCGGATGATACTCCAGCGAGGATGTAAGTGTCACTTATCTCCAAAAAGTTTTGGAGATGTTGTTGTGTATCTTCGTGAGAGAGACCTGTGAATTGCCCGCTGGTGTGCAACAATTTCACCATATTCTGTTTCAGCTCAAACCTCCCTCCTGGCTCAGGTTTGCGAACACTTGATGTAACATTGTTAGCATGTGGGATTGCGACTTCTCGAACTGGCCTAGCTGCCATTTCCTCGGGCACTAACACTGCCCTCATAAGTGGTGGATTCTGCTGTTGCTCCAGGATTGTCTGTCTGAGCAACTGCAGCTTCTTCTCTAGAGCTTCCCTTCTTTGACGATGGAACTGTCTTTCCGGCTCTAAGTATGAATCCACCAGCTCCTTGTCTCTTTCCAGTGTTCAACAAAATTCAATATCTGCAAAAGACAGGATAAGATCAAGTTGTCAGCACTTATATAGAAATTGTAAACTAACACTAAGAAAACAATTTTACCAATTGCCAATCCCCAGCAACGACTCCAAAAACTTGTTCGGGACTTTTCGGTGACTACACGCAAGTGCACGTGGTCGAACAAGTAGTAAAATGGCTTAAGTAAGCCAAGTATCGATCCCACGGGGACTGAACTAACGTAATAATTAACTTTAGTATTAATGAACTCTAACTTTAAAAATGCAGACAACAATTTAAATAGGATTTTGAGAGTTTAGTTTCCTAATTTCTACGATTCTAAGGCAAAATGATAAAGTGAGTCTGAACTATAGTAATGAGCATGCTGAGGCTAAAACGAACATGCAGGGAAGTAATTTGTCGATACACTTCAGTTAATCTTTCCTTCGGTTGCTAGTCAAGAATTATTGCCTACGGATTGAAACTTTCGTATCCTACCCAACTTAAGAATCATGAACCTTCAACCTACATTTCTGTGATAAAAGAATTTCATGTTCTAGCCATACAAAACCAATTCTTTAATTGACTAATAAGATTTTCAGATATATTTCTATTCTGAAGGTAAATCAATTCTCAATTTTCCCAAACTAAGAAGAGATCATATCCTACCAATTCAAAACTTTCCAATTTCTTTTCTTTTCAAAATCAAAATTCGAATTTTTAGATATACATTAAATGCAGTAATAACAAGAATTGATAGAACAACCATTGAAGAAAACACGAAAACAAAATTGATCAACAATTACATTCCACTACAATTGTTCTTAACCTCAGCAAGAAGTGAATTTAGCCACTCATTTGTGGATTAAAATCACCAAATGAGTAGAAATCATACAAACAATTGAGATAAAAGAGAAAGAGATAGAGAAGAACCCTAGAATTTTCATCCCCTCAACTGCTTGTAACCCACGTTCTTTCTCAACTTCAGTCAAAATATTTAAAAATAAACCATAGTGTGCTATTTATACTAGTGGGAGTTTTCCCCGGAATAACAAGTAATGTGGCACGGAGTGTATCGCGGAGCACTCCCTCCGTGCCACGGTGCAAACACGGACCCTCACTGGAAATTTATGGTCCAGGTAAATATAGGCAACGTGCCATGACTTGTATCGTATGGCATTGCCTCCGTGTCACGGAGGCAACGCGGACCTTCACTGGAATTTGCCAAAATGGATCACCCGAAGCAGAATGCCTTCGCGATGGCAGCGTGACACGGCTCCATCGTGAAGCCCCTATATTTGCTGCTCTTCCTTGACCTTTTCCACTGCTTGCTTAGAAGTCCATTCCCAATTTTTACCAACATGTATCTTAGCTTCCTAAAATTACATTTTACCTGCAAAACAACACTAATCATGTTGGTTAGTATAAATTCACATTTTAATTACAAATCACATGAGAATGCACACATAACGATAGATAAACAAGACAAAATGAAGCGTTTGAGCATCACTTGGGCATATAATTCTGCCCAAGATAAATAAGAGTAGGACAGCATGCTCGTATCATAAATCATTACAACATATTATACGGGTCAAGGTTTGCAAAGCATTCGTAACATAAACATAGTCATAATCATAAGAGAAGAACCTCTCTTAACATAACTTGAGCCAACATACATAATCATAACATGCGTAAATAATGACGAACAGTGAGAGATTCTCTTAACCGACATACCCCAGATGAGCACACATGAAGCCCGACTTGTAACCCTAGTCGGGAGGGTGTTCATACCTTGCCAAGGGTAGGAACCATGAAGGGCGGGATCACACAGGAAAAGGGCCATTTGGTCCATGGAAAAACATGAATGGGTCCTAACATGCCTACGGTGGCACATAGTTCATCAGATCTAGGACTTAAGCTGAGCCCCGAACCTACTCGGTGTTCGATACTACTCCCAAAACATATGTAGTGCTCATAATAATACATACATGAGTTCATGGGCTAGTAAAATCAAGATAATCTTAAACATGCTTGAACATACATGAACTAGCCATGACTTGAGGTCCGTGAGTTGGCAAAAACACAATTCATGCTTAGTAAAATACTTACATACTTGTAGATCATGCATATAGTTTAAATTTCCATAAGATCATAATACGTAACATAATATATTCATGATTTAATTCATAATACCTGTTTGGCTTATCAAAAACATCAATGGATCAATGGATCATAAATCGGTTTATCATGGGCATGCATAATCGAGCTTAAATGATTAGAAATTCAAAATCAGCCATATTAATATCAATTTAGAGCTCAAAAGATGATCAAATAAGTAGATAATGATAGGGCTTCAAAATCACAAGGCCCATAATTAAATCATTAAATTTTATACAAACCAAATATAAAACCCCATGAGTTTTAAAATAAATTTTGAGTAATTTAATAGAGAAGGAGCATGGGTGTGGAAGAATCCACCCATTGAAGACCTTACATACCTGGGATTATCAACTCCTAACCCTCCTTAAAATCCCAAGAATGAAATTGAAGGAATTGAGGGGAAAAGCTTGAAATCTCCCCTTAGATCACTTGTCAAAATCCTTGCATGCATGAATGGTACTTTAAAATAGGTCATTCTCTTAAAAACCCAGCTTTCCCAAGACCAAACGACGTAGTTTAGGTCCTTATATCATGAAAAAGTCAAAAATACCCTTTAATGAACCTGCCCTGAATGCTGGCGGAATGGAACCCACGAGTGGTACCAACGGGTCGTGGGAACCACCAACGGCCTGTCTTGTCCTTCGTTGAATGGAATGCTGAATGACCTAGTCTTGGATCCAAACAACGGGTCGACAGGACGACCCATACCTCCAACCCACGACTTGTTACATCGTCTGTTGTTTGTTCCCTAAACCTTGGCATCTCATCTTCTAACGGGTCACACTACTACTCATCACAACAAATGACGGATCATTGTTTCCCCCCGTCAAGCCTACTAGGAAACTTAATCCTCAGACCACGGCCACAACCAATGACTCGTGGCTTCTCCTAACAGGTCGTTGGGTCTCCCGTAATTTACACTGTCACCCAGCCTGACACTAACAGCGACTGCAAAGGATGGCCCGTTGTATCCCACAATGGGTCGTCATACTTCCTGTTGTCTCCACTACCACCAACCTTTCCCTAACCAACGACACTATACAACGCTCGTGGTTTGATACCACGAGTCGTTCTGTGGTCCGTCCTGTGGTTTTTTGCCAGTTTTTCTACACTTTTCAAATTCAACTCCCAGGTCTATTCTTAGGCCTTCCTTGCGTATTACAATATCTCCCCCTTGGGAACATTCGTCCTCGAATGTAGGAAACAAGCATAAAATAGAAACATGCAATTATCATACGCAGATACTGATTATTTATACCGAAACCTTACGGAATGACTCTCTCCGATTCATAACACATAGCTGAACTGATCTCATGCTTCGCATACACAATCATGCATATAAAAAACTTTCACACATGAACTGAACATGAAAACTAAATGGGATCATAGAGTAGAACTAATACCTCAAGTCGGAACTAAGCCGGTAGAGAACAAATGTGGGTATCTAGCCATCATATCCGCTTTGGCTTCCTACGTAGCTCCCTCAACATGCTAATTTCTCCATAAAACCTTAACTAAAGCTACTTCTTTGTTCCTCAACATCCAAACCTGACGATCCAAGATTTCAACGGGAATTTCTTTATAACTGAGGCTGTCTTTTACTCCAATGCTGTCTATCGGGACTACCAAGGCTGGATCATACAAACACTTTTTCTAAAGAGACACATGGAAGATGGGATGAACTGAAGATAACTCCGATGGCAAGTCCAACTCATACGCCACCTTACCAACACTTCTCACAACCCGGTAGGGACCAACATAACGGGGACTGAGTTTCCCTTTCTTTCCGAACCGCATGACTCCCTTCATGGGAGATACCTTTAGAAATACCCAGTCATCCACATCAAAATACAAATCTCTTCTCCTCACATCAGCATAAGATTTCTGACGACTCTAAGCGGTTTTCAACCGGTCCTTTATCAATTGGACCTTCACCATCGCCTTGTGAACCGCATCTAGCCCTATCATAGCTGCCTCACCAACCTCTACCATCCGATAGGAGATCTACACCTCCGCCCATAGAGGGCCTTCAACGGTGCCATCTGGATACTAGAGTGATAACTGTTATTATAAGAAAACTCGATCAAGGGCAAATGCTGTGCTGAGCTTAATCTGAGTCCCAAGTCCCTTATGAAAAGACCTCAAGAACTGGGAGGTAAACTAAGTACCTCGGTCTGAAATAATAGACAAGGACACTCCATGAAGTCGAACCAACTCTTGAATATACAACATGGAATAATCATCCACTGAATCTGTGGTCCTGACCGGTAGGAAGTGTGCAGCCTTTGTTAACTTGTCTACCTCCACCCAAATGGAATCATAGTGTCGGCGAGTACGAGGTAGGCCTGTAATAAAAGCCATATTAATCTCTTCCCACTTCAAAGAGGGAATGCTAATATCCTAAAGTACACCTCCCAGCCTTTGGTGCTCAACCTACACTTTTTGACAGTTTGGACACTTGGCTACGAACTCTGCAATATCCTTCTTCATACCATCCCACCAATAGATTTCCTGCAAGTCCCGATACATCTTCGTGGCTCTCGGATGGATGGAATATCTGGTACCATGTGCCTCATGCAATATCTGGACTCTCAAATTATCAATGTCCAGAACACATAGACGGCCCTAGTATCGAAGGACGCCATCTCCCCCTTAGGAGAAAACCTCCACCTTTTGACTCTGCACCTCTTCCTTTAGCCTTCTTAAAATCGGATCCTCATCTTGCTTAGATTTGACATCGACCACCAAGGATAATTCTAACCCATTCTGCACAACAATGCTTCCATCGGTTGAGTCGATCAATCTAACCACCAACCTTAAAAGTAGGTGGACATCTCTCACCAATTCCTTCCATCCCTCATCCACGTGGGACACACTCTCCATATAGAGCCTACTAAGTGAATCTGCAACCATATTAGCCTTGCCCGGGTGGTAAAGGACCACCATATCATAGTCCTTTAGCAACTCCAACCACCTCCTTTGCGGAAGATTGAGATCTTTCTGAGTGAACACATATTGCAAGCTCTTGTGATCCTTGAACACATCCACGTGAACCCCATACAAGTAATGCCGCCATATCTTTAGTGCAAACACCACTGCGGCCAACTCAAGATCATAGGTCGGGTAATTGTTTTTGTGAACCTTTAAATGTCGAGAGGCGTATGCTATCACCTTCCTCCGTTGCATCAACACACATCCAAGTCCAACTCTCGAAGAATCACAATACACAAAAAAACCATCAGTACCCTCGAGTAAAGTCAATACTGGTGCTGAAGTGAGTTGGGTCTTCAATTCCTGAAAGCTTTTCTCAAAATCCTTTGACCATTAAAACTTTACGTTTTTCTGAGTCAACTTGGTCAAAAGTTCCACAATACATGAGAAACCCTCAACAAACCTTCTATAGTAGACTGCTAGGCCTAAGAAACTCTGAATTTATGAAGGATTCACCGGTCTAGGCTAATTCTTCAGAGCTTCGATATTCTGAGAATCCACACTTATGCCCTCACTCGACACCACATGGCGAGAAATGCCACCAAGTCCAGCCAAAATTCACACTTGCTAAACTTTGCATACAAATGACGATCCTTGAGGGTCTGAAGTACTATTCTCAAATGAGCGGCATGCTCCTCCTCGCTCCGGGGAGTATATAAGGATGTCATCAATGAACACAATCACGAACATTTCCAAATATGCCATGAATACCTTGTTCATGAGATCTATAAAAGCTTTAGGAGCATTGGTTAGTCCAAATGACATAACTACAAACTCATAATGGCCATACCGGGTCCTAAAAGGCTGTCTTTAGGATATCACTCTCCCGGACTCTGAGTTTGTGATACCCAGACCAGAGATCTATCTTTGAAAACACCTGGCACCCTGGATCTGGTAAAATAAATCATCAATCCTAGGCAAGGGGTACCTAATTTTTATGGTGACCTTATTAAGTTGTCGATAATCAATACACATTCGAAGGGATCTATCCTTCTTCCGAACAAATAGAGTCGGTGAGACCCATGGAGACTTGCTTGGTCTAATGAAACCCTAATCCAACAAGTCTTTCAACTATTCCTTTAACACTTTTAACTCAGCTGGAACCATTTTGTAAGGAGGAATAGAGATAGGCTGTGTATCGGGCAGTAGATCAATTCCAAAATTTATTTCCCTTTCCGGAGGAATACCTGGTAAATCATCGGGAAAAAACCTCAGGATACTTTCACACCTTGGAACTGAATGAATTGTTGGGGTCTCGGACTCTACATACTTAATCCTAACAAGTTGGTACACGTAACCCTTAGAGGTCATTTTTCTATCCTTCAGATATGAATAAACCGACCGGCTGGTACAAATGAATTACCCTTCCATTCCAAAACCGACTCACCCAGAAATCGAAATTCCACTGCAAGGGTCCTACAATTAATCGAAGCATAACATGAAAACAATCAATACATACCCAAAAAGATGTAAAAATCAATCATGGCCAATTCTACTAAGTCCGCAGAGGTAACCTTATGCAACACGGTACTGGGGCAACCTCTATATACCCGCATAGCTATAACTAATTAACCGACTGGAGTAGATACGGAGAATGGCTCTGACATAATTTCAAGACTAACTCCAAAACTACTAGCAATGTAAGGGGTCATGAAAGACAAGGTAGCTCCTGGATCTAACAAAGCATAAGCATCAAATATGGTAGACTTGCAACATACCCGTGACCACATCTGGCAAAGCTTCCTGCTCCTGGCGAGGCATAGGGCAAGAAACCTATTTCAGCATTGACTACCTGCTAAACTAGTGGAGGCACCATGCTGAGGGGGTCATGCTACTGGACCGGTAGAACTAGCTATAGGGAAATCTCTGATCCTTTGCCCGGGTTTGCCACACCTAAAACAAGCATCCGCACCGACCGAGCACCTCCTGGGATGATTTTTTTCCACATCTTGCACAAGCTTGGAAAGTGTGCTCCACCTGCATGCTACCATGATCCCTCGAACCTGTAGCCATGCTCCTCTTATCTCCCCTGAACCTGGACGATGTGCTAGCCAATGATGGAGCTGGAGTAGTGGACCTGTGCTGGGATTGCTGACGTGATCCACCTCTTGACCTGGCTTGAGAAACCCCGTAGCTGTCAGTCCTGGCCCTCTTGACCTCTCTCTACCTCCTATAGACTGAATCCATCTTCTGGGCATGCAATACAATACAGGGAAAGTCGATGTCCTGGTTTACTATGGCAATCTGGCAATCCTTGTCCTAGTAATCTTCTACTCAATGCACAAAGTGGCTCACCCGAGCCCATTGATCCACCACTAACTCTGGAGCATATTTAGATAGCAGAGTAAACTCCAAGGCGTACTCCTTCACTGACATGTTTCCCTGCTTAAAATTCACAAACTCAAACGCCTTGACCTCCCTCATCTCCCGAGGGAAGAACTAATCCATAAACGCGGTGTGGAACTTATCCCAACCTATCGGGCCTGCACCAGCCATCCTAGAAACTTTCCATTGCTTGAACAATATATGTGCTACCCCTTGAGCTGATAGGAGGTCAAATAAACACATTTCGCATTATTCACCCCCATAACTTGGGTGATCTTCAAAATTTCCTCAATAAAGTCATGTAGGTCGTCGTTTACTTTCGACCCTATGAACACCAGAGGGCTCATCCTCAAAAAGTCCTTCACCCTAGCAGCTGCCGCATTCCCATTTTGCGGATATTATGCCACAGTTTTTTTTTGGACCTGACCTATCATGGTCTGTGCCAACATTTAAATCACCACCCTAAACTTAGGATGGGCGGCTAGCTCTGGTACGTGCTCCTTATGAACGGGTGGAGCTGGTTGATGCTCTCTATCATGGGAACTCTCATGATCATCAGCATTACCGTTCCTCCTGGAATTTACTTGACATGGAGGCATGATTCTTCAAACGCGAATAGCACGAATTAGAGGAGTAAAGGATGTTCATCTCATGAGATAGATCATGAAAGAAGGGAATATTCCTAAATTTCTAGTAGCCTCTTCGTCATAAGTGTGGCGCGCTTCACACCCATGAAAAAGACTCTACATAACGCAGCTTTCAGACTCCATAGGACACATACACCTATGGCTCTGATACCAAGTTTGTCACAACCCAAACGCACACCTAGATTGTAGACACGGGACAAAGAGCCACTAGAGACCCCAAGTCGACCCATGGCATGAGCATACATCTACTTTAATCACATGAGTGGAAGACTTAACATAGAGAACATAATCGTAACATAACATAATGGAAAATAGTACAATACATATTCAATAGGGTGGAATACAACTTTTTAGTTTGATAAGCCTCTAAACATGAAAGGCGGATTGATGGGACAACTCCCCAACTAACCCAATATACAGAAACTGAAGGAATAACATAGAGTGTGAACATATAGCCCTTGGAAAATTAGGACTCACCAAGTACGAAAGTGAGCAAGTCCGAATCTATCTACGGGTAAGGATGAGCTTGAGAAATGAGACCTGTATCATGAGATGATACAACATAGAAAGTATGCGGTAAGTACGTGAAATGTACTGGGTATTCAAGGTAAGTAAAGCGGACATTTAAAAAATGTATGAAACTCATATATGGTCATAAGAGTATGACAGCATGCTCGTATATAAATCGTTATAACATATTATACCGCTCAAGGTTTTCAAAACATTCGTAACATAAACATAGTCATAATCATAAGAGAAGAACCTCTCTTAACATAACATGAGCCAACATACATAATCATAACATGCGTAAATCATGAGGAATAGTGAGAGATTCTCTAAACCGACATACCCAGTATGAGCACACATGAAGCCCGACTTGTAATTCTAGTCGGGAGGGTGTTCATACCTTGCCAAGGGTAGGAACCATGAAGGGCGTGATAATATATGAAAAGGGCCATTTGGGCCAGGGACAAACATGAATGGGTCCCAACATACCTACGGTGGCACGTAGTTCATGATATCGGGCACTTAACTTGAGCCCCGAACCTGCTCGGTGTTCGATACTACTCCCAAAACATATATAGTGCTCATAATAATACATACATGATTTCATGGGCTAGTCAAATCATGATAATAGTAAACATGCTTTAACATACGTGAACTAGCCTTGACTTGAAGCCCGTGACTCGGCCAAAACACAATTCATGCTTAGTGAAATACGTACATACTTGTAGATCATGCATATAGTTTAAATTTCCGTAAGATCATAATAGATAACATAATATATTCATGATTTAATTCTTAATACCTGTTGGGCTTATCCAAAACATCAATGGATCAGTGATCATAAATCAGTTTATCATGTGCATGCATAATCGAGCTTAAATGATTAGAAATTCAAAACTAGTCATATTAATATCAATTTAGAGCTCAAAAGGTGATCAATATCAGTAGATAATGATAGGGTTTCAAAATTACAAGACCCATAATTAAATCATTAAATTTTATACAAACTGAATATAAAACCCCATGAGTTTTTAACTAAATTTTGACTAATTTAATGGAGAAGGAGCTTGGGTATTGAAGAATCCATCCATTGAAGACCTAACATACCTAGGATTATCAACTCCCAACCCTCCTTAAAAGCCCAAGAAATAAATTGAAGGAATTGAGGTGAAAAGCTTGAAATCTCCCCTTAGATCACTTGTCAAAATCCTTGCATGCATGAATGTGAGTTTAGAATAGGTCATTCTCTTAAAAACCCAGCTTTCCCAAGCCAAAATGATGTATTTTAGGGCCTTATATCGTGAAAAAGTCAAAAATACCCTTAATGAACCTACCCTAAAAACTGGCTGGATGGAACCCACGAGTGGTACCAACAGATCGTGGGAACCACCAACGACCCGTCATGTCCCTCGTTGAATGGACTGCTGAATGACCTAGTCTCGAATCCAAACAACGGGTCAACAGGAAGACCCATACCTCCAACCCATGACTCATTACATCGTCCATGGTTAGTCCCCGTAACCTTGGCATCTCATCTTCTAATGGGTCACACCACAACCTATCACAACAAACGACGGATCATTGTTTCCCCCGTCAATCCTACTAGGAAACTTAATCCTAAGACCACGACTACAAGCAATGACCCATGACTTCTCCTAATGGTTCATTGGGTCTCCTGTTGTTTACACTATCGCCCAGCCTGACCCTAACCACGACTACAAAGGACAGCCCGTTGTATCCCACAACAGGTCATCATACCTACCGTTTTTTCCACTTCCATGAACTTTTCCCTAACCAACCATAGCATACAACGACTCCTGGTTTGGTACCACGAGTCGTTCTGTGTCCATCCTGTGGTTTTTTGCCAGTTTTCTACACTTTTCAAATTCAACTCCCGGGTCAATTATTAGGCCTTCCCGAGGTATTACATACAAATAACAACATATTTTGTGTGAAAGACATGAAGGAATATTACCTCAAGTACAAAGGTCGGTCAATCACTCTAGAGAAACACTTTGACCTAGGAGGACTAGGGGAAGACTTCCCCAACATCAACAAACAATTTGATGAGAGGCATTTTCATACTTTAACGGATGCTCTACCTAATTTCTTCCCTAACTTGGTGTTGGAAATATATGCCTCATATCAAGCGAGGAAAGATTTCTTGAAACGCAAAGGGAAAGGTTGATGAGTTCCCCTGTCTCCCATCTGTCATGGCCCGTGGAGTGGAAGTAGATATCACCCCTGATGCCATTAATTCTATTTGTTTGGGTGATGAAATTGACTCGGGGACCAAGTTTACAGCAAGGGTGGCTGAAAAAAAAAATCAACTTCAATGGGTTGCCCAAATTATTGCCGATGGCCAACCTCTTTGGCCTATCGAGGGAGAAGAAATTGCACAGTAAGACCTAAAATTCGATGGGTAGAATTTCATGTTATTGCCTCATGCCTTCCAAGAATGATCAACAGATACATATTGAGGCCGACATCCTGATTTCTTCTATTATATCCAGAGTGTCCATAAACTTCGATGAAGTGGTCATCACCCAAATGAAGAGAAAAGCTCGGCAACAAGGTCTTTCCATGCCTTATCCTATTCTTATCAGCCTACTATGTGCTCGGGCAGGGTCTTATTCTTTTCAAATGAAAAGCCTAGCGCCGCCTCCGGTGTGGTTGACGTTGACAAAAAAGAGGACACCGATGCTCCAAAGAGCAAAAGGAAAAGGTTGCAAACCTGGGATGTTCCAAAAGGAGCCACAACCCATGACCTCAATGGATCCCCAATTGCTCCTGGCCTTAATAAGACAAACTTGACATTTTGGGGCATGTTTCTAAGGAGACACCGCTCCCGGGGTCTTCAACACCACCTTCATCCTCCGGGCCAAGAGGGCTTCAAAAGATGGCCGAGATGACTTACTCTCATGACAACTAACTTAGGAAATTGGCTCAGAATCTATCAGCCCTTATCCAAAAGTCAGTGAAGAAAGTGATGAAAGTTGTTTCTGATAGCTTAATATGTTGTGCTCCCAAGTTGATGTGGTTGAGGGAGCAGCCTCTTCTCTCCAAGCTAATGTGAGAGAATTGAAGAACAAGGCACCCATAGCCGATACTGATGTCATCTTCTTAGATTAAACCATGGATGTCGCACCACAACCTAGGGACCTATTAATGACTTGTTGGCGGGCTTAGGGAGGATGATGAGCTAAAGCATGAAGGAGATGGTGGTTACGATGAGCCAAACAATGATAATGGAGAGGAGTTGCTATTTTAGGGAGTTCTTCCCATCCTTATTATTATTTTGTACATTGGGGACAATGTGGAATACTTAGTTGGGGGTGGGGAGTGCTCTTTTTCATTTGATTTTTCATTCTTGTTGCCTTTGTCGGGCTATTTTTCTTTTTATGTTTGAAGTATTTTGTTAAGATGCTTATTTGGATGAATGCACTTGTTGTGTCTTGAATTAGTAAAAATTGTTCGGCAATTTTTCTTGCTTTGATAATGTGAAGTGTCATTGAGGGGTTGATCTGACATTCCAATTAATTTTTGACCTGTGCTTTGAATTCGCCTTTGTATATAGTAGATAGTAATAAACTCCAAGGGTTTTCTTTATACCATTGTTCTTTCCCAAGAAACAAATTTTTGTTTTTCTTTTTGTGTGTGCCATTTCCCTATGATATATTGAGAGATAACATTCTTAAGGGAAAATGCCATGTCTTTTGAGTCATTTTTGTACTTACGTTAATTGGTAGCACCAATTTTTTAAGGCATAGAAATGAGTTTTGAAGTTAAAAAGGGGCTTGAAAATTGAAAAAAGCACTCTCTTGTCATGAGTTGTACATTATTGTTTTGGCTTTTTTGATTTGCAAAGTGAGTGCGGAAAACTCAAAAATAGCTTGTCTAAAGTCATACCGTTGAAGTATTTGTGAAAAATAACTGAATTCCTTTGAATATGATGCCTAGTGTGGTGACATTTTGGTTTAATTCTTGTGTATACATATTGTCTAGAATTTTCCCCCGAATGTAATTCAAGGTGAAATTCTAGATATAGCTTCACTTCGAAGATAAACTTAGGTTTTTATTTTGGTTAGTCACTTCACCGCTAAATGACCTCCTTGAATATCAACCCTCATTAACCACCGTCTAATCCTTGAGCCATTTTCTTGGACACCACATCACAGGACTTATACCCTTTTTCATCCCCTTCTTTGTCAATCATTCCTCCCTAATTGCTATGATGAAAGGAAGAAAATGGGGCTTGCAGCCCAAGGGTTAAGAGTGGAAAAATGATATGTGATGTAGACAAAAGCCTTAATTTAGAGGTGTGCAAAAAAAGGGGAAAAAGAGGAATGAGCTTTAAATATGAGGTATCACCAAATTGTTTGATGAAAAGAATGAAGTGGTTGGTTGAAAAGAAAACCACTAAAAAGAAGAAAAAGTTCAATAGTTCTATCTCGTGTTTAGATAAGGATCAATGTAGAATCCAAGGTGTTAAAAAAGGTAGTTCTAGATAAAATATCTGAATGGTGAACAAGGAGAGATAAGGTTGAGTAGATTCAATAGTGTAGCGGGAAGTTTGAATGTTGTCATAAAAGGCATTAAGGAGGTTCTAGTCAGAAGAGCTAAAATTTTTCCTACCACCCTAGCCTTTATTACGACCTGCAAGTCCTTAGTGATTCCAAGTGCAACAAGTCTACATTAATGACGAGTTACATAAAGAGAAAGCCTATGGGTCAATTATGTATGCACTTGAATTTCTTTAAGAGAGTGAGCATCTTTCCATCATTTTGTAATCCCTATGTATGAGTTGTGTCTGTGTGAATGGGATTCTCTCTTGTGGTGAGTGGCATCATTTCATTGGAATAAATGTTGAAACGCAGTCAACACTGATCCTGAGCAAAAAGGAACCTATGATGCACAGGTGCAACCACAACACGATGCCAGATATTACTGTTGGGACCTACAAAGCATATGCAGCTCTTGAATGGGAACCCATGAAATGCAGGTTCCGTGTAAGTGACCAAATCGATGACAGGGCAAAAAGGTCAAACTTTGGCACAAATTCAATGTGAAAGCTTCTAAAGGAATTTGAGGAAAGCTCTGTAAAAAGGGAATATGCATAATTACCCCAATTGTACTAACACATGACATAACTTTTACATTGTGTGGAGAATTGTAAAGAGAAGTAAAGAGAGTAAGAGGAGAATACATTCTTCTTCTTCTTCTTCTTTGCTATTTTGAGCTAAGTACACCTTTGTAGTAGATTGCCAAAAGCTTGAATTTCTATATGAATTACCCATGGGTATCTTCTCTTTAACTCCATCCATGAGTAGCAAATTTAGTTGCAAGGGTTGTGTGCATAATTTTGGTTTAGAATGGATTGAGTATTGTTAATTCAGTCTTAAATTCAATTATAATGCATGAATCTTATATTTCCTTGAAGTTTTAAGGCTAAAATTATTGGTTGCAAATATTGATGTACCCTTCTTATCTTACTTTTTCTTGAATGAGAGAAATAACATCTAGGTGAGGAAGCATTAGTAAGGATTTGAGTTGTGGATATATGGGATTGAGATAGAGATAGTGAAAATCCATTTCCACAATCTATTAAAGGGCTTAGGTAGAGATAGCTCTGCTCTTCCTCATGTTTTTGGTGCCTGATTGATAGTTGTGACCTTGGGATTTGAGAAACCCCGCAAATTCACCCAAGTGGTTGAGAAACATCGAGTGTTGCCTTAGAATTGATATTCAAGCTATAATTGATGTTTGAGACTAGTTAATTAACCCCAATCCAATCGATGCCCAGTCAAAAGCACATCCCTAGTTCATTCTCATTGCTTACAACAGCCAAACTCTCCTTGTTTTGTTTTGAAATTAGAATTTTATAATTCACTCCTTTTCCCCCAATTTTTCCTCTTTACATTATAAACAATGATGCATGCTATAAATTGATTTATTTTACAATTCTTGGTTACATTTGTATACTTGGTGGAATCTGGCATATCTTAACCATACCCTTCGCATGGGCTCGACGCGCACTTGTATGGTCTGGAGAGGCTTAATTATCTTATAGTTTAGGGGCTTCATCTAGTTCAATTCTTTGTGGGATTTGACCCCGACACTCGTGAGTATTTTTGTTTTTGACAACTACCATTGACACCTAACTTAATCAGGAGATATGTATTGAGCGTGATCAAAAATCATCATCAACAATATCGTTCTCATCCCATGCTTCCCAGGATCTAGCAGTTTGGGACATAAGCATAGGTAGAGGTTCTGGTTCAAGTGATTGGGGGAACCGTATGTATGCCCTAGAGGGTTAACAGGACTCAAAAGATTAACCATATGTAATCACAGTTACTTTATCTATCTTCTCATATAATTTATGTGCATTGATAGATCCAAGGGCTACCCTATCATGTGTTACTCAATTCATAGCTAAGAAAGACACGCCTCAAACTTGGAGAGGCGTAACTGGAACCTGACACCTTACTAGACCGAGCTAGCCAAATAAACTTGACTAATAGAAAATGGTTGATCCCGCAAGTGGTTGAGCCCACACCACCATGCAATGCAGCTAAGTGACAGATAACTTTGAACCAAAAAAATCACATAACCAATTCTAAAGAATAGAATGAGACTGCAAGGCCGCTGCACAGCTAACAGAGAATGACAATAAACTGATTGAGCAACAACTAAATATAGATAAGGGGAGAGCAAGGCCTCATACAAAAGCTAAACACAATCCATAAATATATATGTCCATAAAGCCACTAAAAGCACTAGCAATTGATGGTTTAGACAGCTCTCCGACCAACCCATCAAATTTACACAGAATACCATAAGATGCCAAACTTGATGGCTAAACCAACAGATCTAGAAAGAAGGGAGCATACCAACCAAAAACTAAGACTAGCAGACTTTTACTATAGAGGTCGATCTAGGCATCTATCTACTCCGGCAGCATAAATGCAGTGTCCATAGGAAAAAGGATGTTAATATAGATAATATGTACTGGTATGTAAGGATAGAAAGTACTAAACCCAATAGCAACTGCAATAGAGGTTAAGAGGAAGATACAACTTAAAACTCTTAGTGCCACCAAGGTGCACAACTCACACCCCAACTGAAACTTAACACAACTTTGAATTAACATGAATGACAATAATATGCAAACCAACTAAATATGCTCATATGTGAATGCATCAACCATCAACCAAGCTCGATGGTAAATTTCCCAAGTGGTTGGTAATCTTCCCAAATGAATTGATGTTCGATGGTAAATAACTAGGATAGACACTTAAAGCTAATAATCTTCCTATCTTAAACTAGGTTCAGTATTAAAATGCATAATTCTATGCCTTGAAACTACGTACTAACTAATGCATGCCACACCCCAAAACTATGGGAGGGAGCAACTGGCGCTCGGTACTAGTTGACCAAGATTCCGACTATAAGACATAATTAACTGTAACACCTAGGCCTTCCAGGATACCTGTCACAATCAAGTGGAGTAACTGTCTAGACCTATAATGTGACGACCCGAACAAGGGTCCAAATCGAGAAATGGGACAAGGAACCCCAACGCACTCCAAGTCAACCCATGACATGAACATACATCTAACTAAATCATGAAACGATAGATCAACATTATAAAATTAGCAGAAGTATGAAATAAGCATCACATCAGGAATACACATGAATCCGAAGCTGATTACATTCTTTAGTCTGAAATGACTCTAGGTATGATGAGTTGATGGGACAAGACCCCAACTAACTCTCTAAAGCTGAAAACTGAAAATACTCAATCATAACTGAAATAAAGAGTGGACCTCGACAGATGAGGACTTACCAACATGGACTAATGCGAACTATGACAGTTAGCTAGTGGCGGGGCTGAGTCTGATGATCGGAGCCTGTATCATGAAACGATACAGCATAGAGTAAACTGTTAGTACGTGCAATGTACCGAGTATGCAAGGTAAGTAAAACCGCTTAAATAAGTAAAATCATTTAAAACATGCATAATGTAAAATAGGATTAAGATAAGAATCAGAGAGTAGGGCTTCTATTCTCTTTTCTGAAATCATGATCTCAACATAACATAACATCATAACTGAATCGATTGTCTCAAAGCTGAAATCAAATAATCATAAGTAAAACTAAACATTGGGTCAAACCTTCTTTAGAACATATATATATATATATATATATCATGAGTAATAAACATGCATAACTGAAATCTAGAGGAAAAATGGGAGACTCGTCATATAACTAACATACCACGATAGAGCTTACGTGGTCCCAACTATCACACTCAAGTGGGTAGAGCCATCTAAAGCCTTGTCAGCGCTAAGGACGATACCATGATATCGATATCAAGCTCGTGGCCCAATTAGTGTAGGGGATAGCTCACATAAGAGGTCCCAATATAATCTAATCATACCAACTTTGGCGCGTAGTTCTAAGGCATAGGGTTGATTGGCCCTTAGCCTACTCGGTGCTAGACACTACTCCCAAAAACATGAATATGCTCTCCATCGTTTTTCAACAAAGTTGACCATCGTCTATTGACAAACCTGAATGATCATGAATATATATATATATATATATTTGAATCATACATGAGGAGCCTTGGCTCAAACCGTACAACAAGATGAACATTAATGGGAGTCTTCGCTCCAAATCCATGTGGTAAGCTAAATTCGAGAAATCATAATCATACTTGAACATATGGGCATTTCCCGATACTTTAACATGCTTGAAAATACATATTTCACTTGAAAGCATAATCATATACATGGGTAACTTGAAAACATGCTTTTGATCATAAATATCTCATCATACTAGAAAATTCATCATAAATCTCAACTTTCATGAACTTCTCATAATTGGGCATTTTACTTTATAAATCTTGAAACATGATTTTAATTGAAAACAACTTAAAATTTTCCCATGCATCATATTTCAATGCTAGAATCATCTTTAAACCATGCTCATGTAAGAAATTAGGATTTCATGCGTTGGGCTAAAACCCCATAGAATCAGCATATGAATTTTCCTGATTTAGAGAGAGATTGGGCATGGGTGTGAATGGATTCACCCACTCATAACCCTACATACCTGGGGAAGAACTGATTTTATCTCTCCTTGATTGCCCAATGAAGAATTGAAGAAAACATAAAGGAGAATAAGCTTGATCATCTCTCTAACTTTCTAACTTTTCATGCATGAGTAAGGATGGCCTAAAATAAACTTACCCCTCTTAAAACTGATCATTCATAGCTTAAAATTATGTAGTTTAGGCCTTATGATCATAGGAATTACAGAAAATCCCTTACTAAATTCGTAGAAAATAACTGACTGCCAGTCCCAACGAGGGACTGGATAAGTCGTCGTCCAAGGGAATGAGTCGTGGCATCAATCATCGAGTGCATTTTCTAATAGTTCATCTAGGACTCGTCACGGGGGACCTCACGAGTGTGACCACGACCCGTGGTCACCACTCATCACCTTCACTGCTTAAGATTTCAAATTATAACCAACCATCAAACCACGACCCATCCTATGAATTGTGATGACTAACCACGACTCATGGGGACCTTCCATAGGGTACACTGCTCGGTTTCCTTCACTTTCCTTTAGCCCTTGCCCACGGCTGACTCAACGAGTTGTGGTGACTGACCACGACTCATGGTCAGGTCTTTGGGGACTTCCAAAACCCAAACATCAACTCATACCCTGAACCTCACCACGAGTCTCCTCATGACTCATGGTCTACCCCACGAGTCACAGAACGACTCGTTCTGTCACCTGGTGTCATATTATGAGTTTTCTCCGTTTTAAACTCCCGGGTTTGATCTTTGGGCTTCTGGGGTGTAACAATATATCCCTCTTGGGAACGTTCATCCTTGAATGTTGAAAATCATACAGAAAAGCAAAGAAATGCAATCATCATATCCAAATACCGATCATTTAAGCTAAAAACTAACGGAATGACTACTTCAAAATTGAACTATATGGATAAACTGAATTCACGAACCATACATACATACTTTCACATAAAAGAAACTTGGGCACATGAACTGAACATGAAAACAAAATAGAGTACTAGGGCAAAAACTGATACCTCAAGTTGGAATTGAGCTGATATAGAATAAATGTGGGTATCATGACATCATGTCTTCTTCGGCTTCCCTGGTAGCTCCTTTAACATGCTGATTCCTCCATAAAACTTTAATTGAAGCTACTTCCTTGTTCCTTAGCCTTCAAACCTAACAATTCAGTATTTCCATCGGAACCTCTTCATAACTAAGGCTGTGTTCCACACCGACACTGTCCACCGGGACAACTAAAGATTGATCACCCAAACAATTTTTGAAAAGCGATACATGAAAAACAGGATGCACGAAAACTAATTCTAAAGGCAACTCTAATTCATATACCACCTTGCGAACCTATTTCACAATCTGGTAGGGGTCAACATAACGAGGGATAAGTTTTCCTTTCTTTCCAAACCTCATCACTCCCTTCATAGGAGACACCTCCAGAAACACCCAATCATCCACTTCGAGCTCTAGTTCTCTCCTTCTCACATCAGCATAGGACTTTTTAAGACTTTGAGCTTTTTTCAACCTATCCTGTATGAGTTAAACCTTCTCCATAGCTTCATGGACTGAATTCAGTCCCATCATTACAGCTTCACCTAGTTTTAACCAGCCAATAGGCGATCTACATCTCCACCCATAGAGAGCCTCAAACGAGACCATCTGAATGTTGGAGTGGTAGCTGTTATTGTATGCAAACTGGCTAAGAGGCAAATGATCATCCCAACAACCCTTGAAGTCAATCACGCATGCTCTCAACAAGTCCTTGAGAGTCTGAATTGTCCGCTCTGCTTGACCATCCGTTTGCAGGTGAAATGTTGTACTGAGCTTAACCTGAGTACCAAGTCCCTTTTGAATCGACCTCTAAAACTGAGAGGTAAATTGGGTACCTCTGTATGATATGATGGAAAAGGGAACTCCATGCAATCAAACTAGCTCTCGGATGTATAGTTTGGCATAGTCCTCCGCCGAATCCATTGTTTTGACCGGTAGAAAATGAGCGGCATTGGTCAGCCTGACTACAACAACCCAAATGGAGTCATACTGGCGACAAGTGCGAGGAAACCCTATGATGAAGTCCATATTGATTTCTTCCCACTTCCAAGTAGGTATACTAATGTCTTGGAGCACACCTTCGGGTCTTTGGTGCTCAACCTTCACTTGCTGACAGTTTGGACACTTAACCACAAATTCTGCTGTGTCCTTCTTCATGCTATTCCACCAATAGACTTCCCGTAGGTCATGGTACATCTTGGTGGCACCAGGATGCATTGATTACTTGGAACCGTGAGCCTCATGCGACATCCAATTTCTCAAATTATCAACGTCCAGAACGTACAAGTGACCCTGGAATCGATGCACTCCATCTGCCCCTTTAGAGAAGACCTCTACCTTTTGATTTTGAATGGATTTCTTTAACTTTACCAAAATAGGATCCTCGTCTTTTCTAGCTTTTACATCAGTCACTAAGGACAATTCTAATCCATTCTAAAAAACAACACCGCCATCGGTCTAGTAAACTAACCGAACTCCCAACCTTGCAAGTCGATGCACATCCTTTACCAGCTCCTTTCTTCCCTCATCCACATGAGATACACTCCCCATAGAGAGTCTACTAAGTGCGTCTGATACTATATTAGCCTTGCCCGGATGGTAAAGGACACTCATATCATAGTCGTTGAGTAGCTCCAACCACCTCCTTTGACGAAGATTAGGATCCTTCTAGGTAAACACATATTGTAGAGTCTTATGGTCCGTAAACACATCTACATGGACCCCTTAAAAATATGTCTCCATATCATAAAGGCGAATACCACTGCCTCCAATATGAGATCATGGGTCTGGTAATTCTTCTCATGAACTTTACGCTATTTGGAGGCATTTGCTATAACCTTTTCATGCTTCATCAATAGACACCCAAGTCCGATCCTTGAAGCATCACAATACACCACGAACCCATCGGTACCCTCTGGTAGAGTTAATACCGGTTCTGAGGTGAGTCGAGTCTTTAACTCCTCAAAGATTCTCTTAGAAGCCTCCAACCATTGGAATTTCACTTTCTTTTAGGTCAATTTAGTCAATGGCGCTGCAATGGATGAAAAGCCCTCAAAAAATCTTCTATAGTAGCCAGCTAAGCCCAAAAAGCTCCGGATATCTGAAAGATTCACCGATCTAGGCCAATTCTTCACCATTTCTATTTTTTAAGAGTCCACCTATATGCCCTCACTTGATACCACATGGCCCAAATACGCCACCGAGTTCAACCAAAACTCGCACTTGCTAAATTTAGCATATAGCTGGCGATCCTTTAGAGTCTGTAGCACCATCCTCAAATGAGAGGCATGCTTCTCCTCGCTCCGAGAGTATATTAGGAAGTCATCAATGAAAATGATCACGAACATATCCAAGTATGGCTTGAACACCTTGTTCATCAAGTCCATAAAAGCTGCAGGAGCATTCGTTAGTCCAAAAGACATAACAACAAACTCGTATATAGCATACCGTATCCCGAAGGTTGTCTTCGGGATGTTGTTCTCCTGAACTCTGAGCTGATGTCATGACCCAAACGTACACCCAGATCGTAGACACAGGACAAGGAGCCCCGAGAGACCCCAAGTCGACCCATGGCATGAGCATACATCTAATTCAATCACATGAGTGGAAAACTTAACATAGAAAACGTAATCACAACATAACATAATGGAAAACAGTACAATACTTATACAATACAGTGGAATACAACTTTTTAATCTGATAAGCCTCTAAACATGATAGGCGGATTGATGGGACAACACACCAACAAATCCAACATCCAAAAACTAAAGGAATAACATAGAGTGTGAACATATAGCCCTCGGAACATGAGGACTCACCAAGTACGCAGTGAGCAAGTCTGAATCTATCTACGGGTGAGGATGAGCCCATGAACTGGGACCTGTATCATGAAATGACACAACATAAAAAGTATGTGGTCAGTACGTGGAATGTACTGAGTATGCAAGGTAAGTAAAGCAGACATTTAAAACATGTATGAAACTCATAAATGGTCATAAGAGTAGGAAAACATGCTTGTATCATAAATCATTATAAAATATTATACGGATCAAGTTTTTCAAAACATTTGTAACATAAACATAGTCATAATCATAAGAGAAGAACCTCGGTTAACATAACTTAAACCAACATACATAATCATAACATGCGTAAATCATGAGGAACGGTGGGAGATTCTCTTAAGCGACATACCCCATATGAGCACACATGAAGCCCGACTTGTAATCCTAGTCGGGAGGGTGTTCGTACCTTACCAAGGGTAGGAACAATGAAGGGCGTGATCACACATGAAAAGGGCAATTTGGGCCAAGGACAAACATTAATGGGTCCCAACATACCTACTGTGGCACGTAGTTCATGAGATCCGAGACTTAACCTAAGCCCCGAACCTACTCGGTGTTCGATACTACTCCCAAAACATATGTGGTGCTCATAATAATAGATACATGAGTTCATGGGATAGTCAAATCAAGATAATCTTAAACATGCTTGAACATACGTGAACTAGCCATGACTTGAGGCCCGTGAGTCGGCGAAAACACAATTCATGCTTAGTAAAATACATACATACTTGTAGATCATGCATATAGTCTAAATTTCCATTAGATCATAATACATAACATAATATATTCATGATTTAATTCATAGTACCTGCTAGGCTTATCAAAAACATCAATGGATCATAAATCGGTTTATCATGGGCATGCATAATCGAGCTTAAATGATTAGAAATTCAAAATCATCCATATTAATATCAATTTAGAGCTCAAAAGATGATCAAATAAGTAGATAATGATAGGGTTTCAAAATCACAAGACCCATAATTAAATCATTAAATTTTATACAAACCGAATATAAAACCCCATGAGTTTTTAAATAAATTTTGAGTAATTTAATAGAGAAGGAGCATGGGTGTGGAAGAATCCACCCATTGAAGACCTTACATACCTGGGATTATCAACTCCTAACCCTCCTTAAAAGCCCAAGAATGAAATTGAAGGAATTGAGGGGAAAAGCTTGAAATCTCCCCTTAGATCACTTGTCAAAATCCTTGCATGCATGAATGGTACTTTACAATAGGTCATTCTCTTAAAAACACAGATTTCCCAAGACCAAACGACGTAGTTTAGGTACTTATATCGTGAAAAAGTCAAAAATACCCTTAATGAACCTGCCTTGAATGCTGGCGGGATGGAACCCATGAGTGGTACCAACGGGTCGTGGGAACAACCAACGGCCCGTCAGGTCCCTCGTTGAATGGACTGCTGAATGACCTAGTCTCAGATCCAAACAACGGGTCGATAGGACAACCCATACCTCCAACCCACGACTTGTTACATTGTCCGTTGTTTGTCCCCTGAACCTTAGCATTTCATCTTCTAATGGGTCACACCACGACTCGTCACAACAAATGACGGATCATTGTTTCCCCCCATCAAGCCTAATAGGAAACTTAATCCTAAGACCACGGGCACAACCAATGACTCGTGGCTTCTCCTAACAGGTCGTTGGGTCTCCCATTATATTCATTGTCGCCCAGTCTGACCCTAACAATGACTGCAAAGGATGGCCCGTTGTATCCCACAATGGGTCGTCATACATCCCGTTGTCTCCTCTACCACCAACCTTTCCCTAACCAACAATAGCATACAATGACTCGTGCTTTGATACCACAAGTCGTTCTGTGGTTCGTCTTGTGGTTTTTTGCCAGTTTTCTGCACTTTCCAAATTCAATTCCCGGGTTTATTCTTAGGCCTTCCTGGGGTATTACAGCTGATGTTACCCGGATCTGAGATCTATCTTCGAAAAACACTTGCCACCCTGAAGCTGGTCAAACAAATCATCAATCCTAGGTAGAGGATACCTGTTATTGATGGTGACCTTGTTTAATTGCTGATAATCAATGCACATACAAAGAGAACATCTTTCTTTCGGACAAAGAAAACTGGTGTACCCCTCAGGGAATTGCTTGAACTAATGAAACCCTTATCCAAAAGATCCTTCAACTGTTCCCTCAACTCTTTTAGCTCGGCTGGAGCCATTTTGTAAGGAGGAAGAGATATAGTCTGCATCTTGGGTAGAAGGTCAATACCAAAGTCAATCTCCCGCTCGGGAGGGATTCCTGGTAGATCATCTGGGAGCAGTTCAGGATACTCACATACTACTAGAATTGACTGAATAGTTGGGGTCTCAGATTTTGCATCCTTAACCCTAACTAGATAGTACACACAACCTTTAAAAATCATCTTTCTCACCTTAAGGTAGGAAATGAAATGACCTACAGGCACAGCTAAACTACCCTTCCACTCTAAGACTAACTCACCCAAAAATCTGAGCTCTACTGTCCGGGTTCTAGAATTAACTGAGGCATAACATGAAAATAGCCAATCCATTCAGAGGATAACATCAAAATCTGTCATGGCTAACTCCACTAAATCTGCTGAGGTGACTTTCTAAAGGACTATGACTGGCAATTTCTATACACCCATCTAGCTGCAACTGAATCACCCACTAAAGTAGAGACTGAGAAGGGTCTGATAAGATTTCGGCACTAACTCCAAAACTACTAGCCACATAAGGTATCACAAAAGACAAGATATCCCCCGGATCTAACAAAGCATATACATTAATATGGAAAACTCGTAACATGGCAATGACTACATCTGGGGAGACCTCCTACTCCTAGCGGGATACTAAGGCATAGAATCTATTTCGGCGCTGACCACCACCGGTGCTAGTAGATATCCCTTGCTGTGTTGAGCGTGCGGGAGGAGCTGTAGAACTGGATGATGGGCTTCGACCCACATCATGGCCCTGTCTCGCTGCTGGACAATCTATGAGCATATGTCCGGGCTTCCCACACCCGAAGCAAGTATTTGTACCTTCCAAGCACTGGCCCGTGTGCCCCTGGCCACACCTACCACAAATTGGGATGCTAGAATCTGCAGGTCTGCTACTCTGACCCCTAGAGCCTGATGCTCTCCTCCTCTAATCGTGCCTACGTATGGATGGCATACTCAATGCTGAAGATGTTGGGACTTAAGATTTCTGGTGAGTCTATTGTCGATGCCAACCACCTGACCTTGGCAGAGAGAATATGTAGCTATTAGTCCTCACCCTCTTGGCCTCTCTCTCCCTCATATGCACCGCCTCGATCTGCTAGGCGTGTAAGACTATCTGAGAGGAATCCATATCCTGATGGAGAATAGTGGTCCTGCAATCCTTTTCCAAATAACCTACCACCCCATGAACAAACCTGCTCACTCGCGCTCTTTGATCAACCACTAACTCTATCGCGTACTTTGATAGGCGAGTGAACTCAAGGGCATACTCCTGCACCGTCATCTTCCCCTGCTTAAGAGTTACGAACTGAGCTTCCTTCAACTCCCTCATCTCACGAGGGAAGAACCGATCCATAAAGGGCACATAGAACTCCTCCCAACTAATAGGGCTTGCTCCGACTTCCCTACTATCCTTCTACTATTGAAACTTGATGTGTGCGACCCCCTTCATCTGATATGAGACCAACTTAGCACACTCAACTACATTCACCCCCATGACCTAGGTGTTCTTTTCAATCTCATCAATAAACTCACGTGGATCCTCATCCACCTTA
Organism: Datura wrightii; assembly: GCA_035772735.1. Lineage (NCBI taxonomy): Eukaryota > Viridiplantae > Streptophyta > Magnoliopsida > Solanales > Solanaceae > Datura > Datura wrightii. The sequence goes on from JASDFA010000003.1 coordinate 42,389,604, forward strand.
GAACCAAGAAACTCCGACGGGTTCATCCTCAGAAATCTCTGACTCGAGTTTTCACCGCATTCCCATTTTGTGGAACATATGAGACTGCCTATTGGTTGACCTTAGCGATCAAGGCCTGCGCCAGCATCTGAATAACTGCCCTAAATTTAGCATGGGTAGCTGGCTCTGGTGCATGGTGCTCCTGGACTGGTGGGGCTTGTTGGTGCCTGTCTCCATTGCCATCCTCGTGGCCATTTCCATTCCCATTCCTCCTACCATTAACTCTGCGGGAAGCCATGATTGTGCAATCGCGAATAACACTAGTTATAAGGATAGGGAGACATTCCATTGCACGACATATATCATGAAAGAAGGGAACATTTCCTAAATATATCATAGCCTTTTCGTCATAAGTGTGGCGCACTTCACACCCATGAAAAAGACTCTATTAAATGAGGCTTTCAGACACTCTGGGACACTTCAAACCTATTGCTCTAATACCAAGTTTGTCACGACCCGAACATGGGCCTGGATCAAGACACTGGATAAGGAACCCCGAGGGACTCCAACTCAATCAATGGAATGAACATACATCTAACTAAATCATGAAATGATAGATCAACATGATAAACTTACCAAAAGTCTGAAATAAGCATCACATCAGGAATACACATGAATCTGAAGATGATTACACTCTTTTGTTTGAAAAGCCTCTAAGTCTGATGAGTTGATGGGACAAGACCCAACTAACTCTCTAAAGTTGAAAACTGAAAATACTCAATCATAACTGAAATAAAGAAGGGCCCTCGATAGATGAGGACTCACCATTAGGGACTAATGCAAACTCTGAAAGTTGGCTAGTGGAGGGGTTGAGTCTGATGATTAGAGCTTGTATCATGAAATGATACAACATAGAGTATGCGTTCAGTAACTGGAATGTACCGAGTATGCAAGGTAAGTAAAACCTCTTAAATAAGTAAAATCATTTAAAACATGAATAATGTAAAAAATGATTAAGATAAGAATTTGAGAGTAGGGCTTGCGTGCTCTTTTCTAAAATCATGATCTCAACATAACACAACATCATAACTGAATCGATTGTCCCAAAGCTGAAATTTGATAATCATAAGTAAAACTGAATATTTGGTCAAACCTTCTTTAGAACATATATATATATATCATGAGTAATAAACATGTAAATAGGAAATCTAGAGGAACAATGGGAGACTCGTCATGTAATCAACATACCACGATAGAGCTTACGTGGTCCCAACTATCACACTCAAGTGGGTAGAGCCGTCCAAAGCCTTGCCAGGGCTAAGGACGATACAATGATATCGATATCAAGCTTGTGGCCCAATTGGAGTAGGGGATAGCTCTCATAGGAGGTCCCATTATAATCTGATCATACCTGCGTTGGTGCGTAGTTCTGAGGCATAGGGTTGACAAACCCATAGCCTACTCAGTGCTAGACATTACTCCCCAAAACATGCATATGCTCTCCATTAGTTTTCAACGAAGCTGACCATCGTCTATTGATGAAGCTGAATGATCATGAATACATAAATCTAAATCATACATGAGGAGCCTTGGCTCAAACCATACCACAAGTTGAACATAAATGGGAGTCTTCTCTCAAAATCCATGTGGTAAGCTAAATTCAAAAAATCATAATCATACATGAACATATGGGCATTGCCCGATGCTTTAACAATCTTGAAAATACATAATTCAATGGAAAACATGATCATATACATGGGTAGCTTGAAAACATACTTTTCATCATAAATATCTCATCTTACTAGACTATTCAACATAAATCTCAATATTCATGAACTTCTCATAATTGGGCATTTTAATTTACAAAGCATGAAACATGATTTTAATTGAAAACAACTTAAAACTTGCCCATGAATCATAATTCAATGCTAGAATCATCTTTAAACCATACCATGTAGGAAATTAAGATTTTAATGCATTAGGCTAAAACCCCATAGCATAACATATGAGTTTTCATGAGTTAGAGAGAGATTGGGCATGGGTATGAATGGACTCACCCACTCACAACCCTACATACCTGGGGAAGAACTGATTTTATCACTCCTTGATTTCCCAATGAAGAATTGAAGAAAACTCAAAGGAGGATGAGCTTAACCACCTCTCTAACTTTCTAAAATTTGAATGCATGAGTAAGAATGGCCTAAAATGAACTTACCCCTCTTAAAACTCATCATTCATAGCTTAAAATGAGATAGTTTAGTCCTTAGGATCATAGAAATTATGGGAAAGCCCTTACTAAATTCGCAGAAAATAACTGACTGCCAGTCTCAATGAGGGACTGGATAAGTCGTCGTCCAAGGGAACGACTCATGGCATCAGTTGTCGAGTGCACTGTCTAAGAGTTCATCTGGGGTTCATCATGGGGGACCTCACGAGTTGTTACTGGTGACCACGACTCGTGGTCACCACTCATCACCTTCGCTGCCTAAGATTTCAAATTACAGCCAACCAGCTGACCACGACCCATTCGACGAATCATGGTGACTGACGACGACTCATGGGGACCTTTGTTAGGGTACGTTACCTGGTTTCCTTCACTTTCCTTTAACCCTTGGACACGTTTGACTCAATGAGTCGTGGTGACTGACCACGACTGGCGTTCAGGTCCGTGGGGACTTCCAAAACCAAACTTCAACTCACACCCTAAACCTCACCTTAAGACTCCTCACGACTCGTGGTCTACCCCACAGGTCACAAAATGACTCATTCTATGACCTGGTGCAAGATTTTCAATTTTCTCCATTTTAAACTCTTAGGTAAGATATTTGGGCTTCCGCTAGATTTTCAGTTTTCTCCATTTTAAACTCTCGGGTAAGATATTTGGGCTTCTGGGGTATAACATATATGGTCTCAACTATAACAACGTAATAACTAAAATGATTACAAGGCTATGAATATGGTAAACCAAGCAACAAAAAGCTGACAAGGCCGAAGACCGAATAATACTTAACATACTAAGCCCACAAAGCCTCTAATGAGTAAACTAAATTTGTGGTCGGAGCCAGTCTTCGACCTACCCATAACTATAACTTAAATCTCAAGCTAAAATAACTAAGCCCTAGCTCCTACAAGAAAGAAGCATACTAACACATCTGTTGATCTCATGAACTGTTACTACAACTGGCAATCCCGGCCTCTACCTGCACCTGCGACATGAATGCAGGTCCCCAAGAGAAGGGACGTTAGTACGAATGAGATGTATTTATATATATGGCTGAAACTATAAACATGAGATAGAAATCATATAATAACTGAGTCAAATGCATAATCATATAAGGACAGAGATAAACTAGAACTCTGGAAGCTGATATTTAAACAAGATATGATAAATCATGTGAATATAACCAAGTAAGGACATATACAAGTCATATTGTATTATCCATAAGATATATAGTCCCTAGTCAAAAGAATGACCTAGCCATGACAATCAAATTTTCCTATCGAGATGTCGTCTCGGAGGTCTCATAACTAAAGCGACATCTACCCACCTAACGTAGTTGCCCTAGTGGAAAGGTAATAAGTCCATAACCAAAGAACAATTTTTGACCTGAGATAACTGCATCGATGGTAAGGTCATAGTCTCACATCTGAAGGGACAACTACCCACCTGACATAATTGCATCGGTGGTAGGGTCAGAGTCTCATATTTGAAATATATCTACCCACCCGACATTACTGCATCGATGGAATAACCTGAAGCCCTGACTATTCACATATACGGAGCCAATCGGGCTCATATTAAGTCAATTATCAGAGATGGCATATAAGCGATCAAATTTGGGTATGCGTCCTAAATAGGCCTCTTTCGTAATTCATAATTGCACATATGCACATACTTCAAATAAAGCTTTCAAACACAACCTAGACACTTATATTCAAAGTCTTCCACAAAAAGAAGAAGGTTCAGATGACATAAGAAATTCCACAGGTTCAATAGGCAATACCTTGGCAGATTTAGGATTCTTGAACTCGATAACCTGAGGTTTAGCTTAAGGGATAGAATTCATGGAATACACCCTTGGCTCACATATATCATAACATATAAATAGGGTAAAGGACAACCATGATAAGTCATTCTCATTTGGTGACCTTATTTTCCCTCACTATACTTGATATTGTTTCCTTAGCTTAGGTTCGTTTACGGGTTATCGTCTCAACTCTTTTACCACTTTCATTTATCAAGATTATCAGAATGTGAAAACTTGGAACTCCTTAAATTGGCACCATATGTTTCAATGTAACTTGGGAACGTGAAGTCATATAATAAGAATTTGAGACTTGGAACATTTTATCTTGGACATTTGCAAGTTATTCCCTAAGGACTATCGTACCGGCAATTAAAAACTTATGGATGTAATTCAGACACACTAGAATATCTTAGACAAAGTTGGTACTAATGATGGAGCCTAAGAAAGCTTACGTTATTATATGCAGCTTTGATGTTCCTAGGATTAACCTTTTAAGACTTGGAGGACAATTCAATACTTAGAATAATTAACTTAACACAATCGTCCAATATAATTTTTAACTAGAGTTACAGTTTCATAGATGTTCCATCCTAATTAAATCACAAAAGGCGTTACTCAATATTTTAATATGTCGTCTAACCACCTAACATACATAACATGCTTTTTCTAACTTCCTTACTAGGCGTCTGATGTAAGGTTTATTTACACATTTATTAATCATATTTTTTCCATACTTAGCTATATTTTGTGAACAAATCGTGTGTGTTTTCTTGTGCTTTATGTGATATTTGTGAAAATGACTAACGCACATGATTAGATGTTTTTAGGTATAAAGTGATGGATTTAGGCTTAATTGTGGCTAAAAAGAGCAAGAATGGCAAAACGTGCTTGACGAAACAAGTATGATAGAAGTTGGCATCGCGCAAGCATAGTTGTGTTATAGTTTGAGCAACACACAGGCTGTCATACCCCGAGTCTATACCCTGGATGAGACACGGTACTTGGAGTCACAAGTAACCCCAAGTCAACCCATGGTCTATCATAACACTGCTAATCTCAGTAAAATTATAGAGGAAGCTTCAAAAATAATAAAATAAAATATTTATGAAGAAGAACTAAATCATAATGGTTTAATACATCTGAAATCAAAACTGATAATCTGGATCTGTGTCTGTGTTTGAAGGCCATCTATCTGATGAGTTTCTTGTCACGACCCGGACGGAGGCTCGGATCGAGACACGGAACAAGGATCCCCGAGAGGCTTCAAGTCGACCCATGGCATGAACATACATCTAACTCAATTAGTAAAACTAAAGAATCAACATAATAATCTTAGCGGAAGTCTGAAGTAAACATAACATCAGAATACACAATCTAAAATTGAATACATCCCTTTTTCTGAAAAGCCTCTAAACATTATGAGTTGATGGGACGAGAACCCAACTAACTGGAATGAACTAAAAACTGAAATACATAGACAAATCTGAATAATCATGGTCCTCAGAAGATGAGGACTCACCACTAAGCTGGGTGCTAACTCTGGAACTGTCTACTGACAAGGTTGAGTCCGAGTGTCGGGTCTTGTATCATGAAATAATACAACATAAAGTATGTGATCAGTACATGGAATGCACCGAGTATGCAAGGTAAGGAAAACCTCTTAAATATGTAAAATCATTTAAAGACATGAATAATGTAAAACATAAACAATAAGAATCTGAGAGTAGGGCTTGCATATATTCTTTCTGAAATTATGATCTCATCGTAGCATAACACAACATCATGACTGAATTAATTGACTCGAAGCTGAAATCTTATAGTCATGAATAAAATTGTACATCGATTCAAACCTGCTATAGAACATATATATATATATATATATAAATCTCATAAATGATGAACATGCATAACTGAAATCATGAGGAACAATGGGAGATTCTTCTTTTAACAGACATACCACGATAGAGCTTATGTGGTCCCAACTATCACACTCAAGTGGGTAGAGCTGTCCCAAGCCTTGTCGAGGCTAGGGAAGATACCATGATATCGATATCATTATCAGGGCCCAATTGGGGCTGGGGATAGCTCACTAGGGAGGTCTCAAAGTGTATATAATATGTATAAACCTACGTTGGCATGTAGTTCTGAGGCATAGAGTGATCAAACCTTAGCCTACTCGGTTCTAGACAATACTCCCAAAAACATCCATATGCTCTTCATCGTTTTTCAACGAAGCTTACCATCATTGATTGACGAAGCTCAATAATCAAATACATCTCAAATATAAAATCATGCATATGAGAAGCTTTAACTCAAACCATACCACAAGCTAAAAGATAATTAGGAGTCTTCGCTTCAAAACCATGTGGTAAGTTTATTTCGGGAAATCGTAGATCATAATTGAACATGTGGGCGTTGCGCAATACTTTCACATGCTTGAAAAATACTCAATTCACATCAAAAACATGATTATACACATGGGTAGCTTGAAAACATACTTTTCATCATAATATCTCATAATAATCATACATTCATCACAAATCTCTTCTTTCATGAACTTCTCATCAATTGGCTTTATAATTCATAAACATTGAAACGTGATTCTAAGTGAAAATAATATAAATCTTTCCCATGAATCATAACTCAATAGTAGAAACATATTTAAATCATACCCATGTAGAGAAATTAGGAATTTCATGCGTTGGGTTAAAACCCCATAGATTAGACATAGGAAATTCATGATTTAGAGAAGGATTGGGCATGGGTGTGAAAGGATTCACCCATTCATAACCCTACATACCTGATTGATTTTGATTCTTACACTTCTCTAATTGCCCAAGAGGAATTGAAAAGAATTTGAAGAAGAACAAGCTTGATCACCCGCTCTGACCTTCTATCTTTGCATGCATGAATGAAAATGCACTAAAATGAACTTAACCCTCTTAAAAGACATCATTCATAACTTAAAACGACGTAGTTTATGCCTTAGGATCTTAGGAATTACTGAAAACACCTTACTAAATTCGCAGAAAATAACTGTAGGATAGCCCCCAGGAGGGACATGACAACTCGTGTCATTGTCCGTAAAGTGCAGTGCTTATCAAGTCATCTGGGTTCGTCACGGTTGACTTCATGAATCGTTACTGGTGACCATGACTCTTGGTCACCTCTCGTCCCATGCACTGCCTAGGATTTTATTTTGCTCCATCATGCTGCTCACGACCCTCCCCACAAATCGTGGTGACTAACCACGACTCGTGTGCTCCTTCTGTTAGGTACACTATCTTATTCCCTTTCCTTCTTACTTATCACTTCCCACGACTGACCTAATGAGTCGTGGGGCCTGACCACTACTCATGGTCTCATTCGTGGGGATCCAAATTCCAAAACTTCAACTCATCTCTTGAGCTTCACCACGAGTCACATCGCGACTCGTGGTCTGCTCCCATGGGTCACCTCACGACTCGTTCTAAGTCCTGATGCAAATGTTAGATTTTTTTTTGTTTCAACTCCCAGGTTTGATCTTTGGGCTTCCGGGGTATAACCATATCTCTCCCTTGGGAACATTCGTCCTCGAATGTTGGAAAACATACAGAAAAGATGAGAAATGCAATCATCATATTCAAACACTGATCATTTAAACTGAAAACTAACGGAATGACTATCTCTGATTCAAACTACAGAGATGAACTAAATTCACGAATGATACATACATCCATATACATAAAATAAACTTGGCCACAGGAACTGAACTTAAAACTAATTAGAGTCATAGGGAAAAAACTGATACCTCAAGCTGGAACTGAGCCGGTAGAGAATAAATGTGGGTATCTGGCCATCATGTTATCTTCAGTTTCTCATGTAGCTCCTTCAACATGCTGATTCCTCCATAAAAATTTCACTAAACCTACTTCCTTGTTCCTTAGCCATCGAACTTGTCGATCCGATATTTCCACTGGAACTTCCTCATAACTAAGGTTGTCTTTCACACCAACACTGTCAACCAGGACAACTAGAGCTAGATCACCCAAACACTTCTTTAATAGCGACACATGGAAAACAGGATGAACTGAGGCTAATTCTGAGGTGAACTTTAATTCATAAGCCACCTTGCCAACACATCTCACTATCCGGTACGGGCCGACATAACACGGACTAAGTTTCCCCCTCTTTCCAAACCTCATCACTCCCTTCATGGGAGACACCTTCAGAAATACCAAATCATCAACTTCAAACTCAAGATCTATTTTTCTCACATCGGCATAGGACTTTTGGCGACTCTGAGTAGTTTTCAACCTGTCCCTTATTAACTGAACCTTCTCCATAGCCTCATTAACCGAATCTGGTCCTATCATCTCTGCTTCACCAACCTCAAACCAACCAGTGGGAGATCTACATCCCGCTCATAGAGATCCTCAAACGGCGCCATCTGAATACTGGAATGATAGCTATTGTTGTACGCAAACTCGATAAGAGGCAAATGATCATCCCAACTACCCTTGAAGTCAATCACACATGCTCTCAAGATGTCCTTGAGAGTCTGAATTGTCCGCTCTGCTTGACCATCCAACTGAGGGTGAAATGCGGTGCTGAGCTTAACTTGAGTACCAAGTACTTTTTGAAACGACTTACAAAACTGAGAGGTAAATTGGGTACCTCTGTCTGATATGATGGACAAGGGCACTCCATGCAATCAAACAAGCTCCCGGATGTGTAGTTTGGCATAGTCCTTTGTCAAATCCGTGGTTTTGACTGGTAGAAAATGAGTTGCCTTGGTCAACCTGTCCACCACAACCCAAATGGTGTCATATTGTCGAAGAGTGCAAGGTAAACCTGTGATGAAGTTCATATTAATTTCTTCCCACTTTCAAGTAGGGATATTGATATCCTGAAGCACACCTCCCAGCCTCTGATGCTCGACCTTTACTTGATGTCACTTTGGACTCTTAGATACAAATTTTTCTATGTCCTTCTTCATGCCATTCCACCATTATACTTCATGTAGGTCACGATACATCTTTGTGGCACCCGGATGGATAGAATACCTGGATCCATGAGCCTCGTGCAATATCCAGTTCCTCAAATCATCAAAATCCGGAACACATAAGCGACCCTAGTACTGAAGCACACCATCTCCCCCTTTGGAGATGACCTCGACCTTCTAATTTTGAACGGCTTCCTTTAACTTTACCAAAATCTGGTCCTCATCTTGCCTAGCTTTTACATCAGTCACCCATGATGATTCGAATTTGTTTTGAACAATAACACCACCATCGATCGAGTCTACCAACAAAATTCCCAACCTTACAAGTCGGTGCAGATCATTCACCGCTCTTTCTTCCCCTCACTCACATGAGACACACTCTCCATAGAGAGTCTACTAAGTGTGTCTGCTACTACATTGGCCTTACCTGGATGGTAAAGCATATTCATATCATAGTCCTTGAGTATCCCCAACCACCTTCTTTGCCGAAGATTGAGATCCTTCTATGTAAACACATATTGTAAACTCTTATGGTCCATAAACACATCCACATGGACCCCGTACAAGTAATGTCTACGAATTTTCAAGGTGAACACCACCACAGCCAATTCAAGATCATGGGTGTTCGATGGTGAAAACTACACGGAAGTGCACGTGATCGAACAAGTAGTAATGTGGCTTATTTCAAGCCAAGTATCGATCCCACAGGGACTGAACTACGGTATTACTTAACTTAAGCGTCAGTGAACTATATCTCTATGAATGCAGACAACCAAATAAATAATATTTTAAGAGTTAAAGTTTACTAAGTAATAAGAATCTATGTCAAGATTATAATTTCAGTCTGAACAATAGCAATGTACAAGCTGAGGTTAAGACAAACATGCAGGGATGTAATTTATTAATTCAATTCAGCGAATCTTCTCTTCGGTTGCTAGTCAGGAATTTATTGCCTATGGATTGGATCTTTCGACTCCTATCCAATTTAAGAATCATGAGACCTTAATCTACATTTTTGTGATAAAAGAATTTCATGCTCTAGCCATACATAACCGATTCCGTAATTGACTAATAAGACTTTCAGATATATTTCTTTTCTGAATGTAAATCAATTCTCAATTTTCTAAACTAAGAAAAGATCATATCCTACCAATTCACATCTATCCAATTTCTTTCTTTCTCAAAATAAAAACTGGATTTCTAGATATACATTAACATTGGCCAAACATTAATGCAGTAAAAACAAGAATTGATAGAACAACCATTGAAAAAAGGATGAAAACTGAAATGATCAACAATTATATTCCTCTACAATTATTCTTAACCTCAGCAAGAAGTGAATTAGCCACTAATTTGTGGATTAAACATTATCAAATAAGTTTAATTCATACAAACAATTGAGATTAAAGAGAAAGAGAAAGAGAAGAACCCTAGAATTTTTGTCCTCTCAACTGCCTGTAACCCACGTTCTTGCTCAACCAAGTCAGAATGTTTAAAATAAAACCTAAGTGTGCTATTTATACTATTGAGAATTTTTCCCGAAATAACAAGCAACGTGGCACGGAGTGTATCGCGGAGCACTCCCTCCGTGCCACGGGGGTATCGCGGACCCTCACTGGAATTTGAAAAAATTAATTCATCCGAGGCAGAAAGCCTCCGCGATGGCAGCGTGACACGGCTCCATCGCGGAGCCCTTATTTTTGCTTCTCTCCCTCGTCAACTTCCACTCCTTGCTTCCAAGTCCATTCCCGCTCTTCACCAACATATATATTAGCTTCCAAAATTTTCTTTTACCTGCAAAACAACGCTAATCATGTTGGTTAGTATAAATTCACATTTAACTAAGAATCACATTAGAATGTACACATAATGATAGATAAACAAGTCGAAATGAAGCATTTGAGTATCACTTGGGCATGCAATTTTGCCCAAGATCACTTACCCCACACTTAAAACCTTGTTCGTCCTCAAACAATATTCTCACATCTCATGCAATTGACACTCACGCATAGCTACTTTGGCTCGACCATTCAAGCTACGTCTATACTGATTATTTAATATAGAAAATCATCAAGAAAACATGCATGGTCACATCAATACAATGAAGTACATCACATTAAGACCCCCTAAACTCAAGAGTCAATTCTCTATCCTGGCAATCTCATGCAAATCAACTGATCAAGACATCCGACATGAAATTTAATCTCTCGTCAAGCATGTACCCTCACAACACAAGAGAATTACCCCATTTGCCATTATAAGATTTCCAAAGCACTACATGTAGGGGTATATGAATACAATTTCGCTCTCTCTCCCAAAGAATTCATATGCATCATGTCATGAACCATAGGCTTGCCTCTAGTGTATTGCTCCACTAATATAAGGATGCGTGATGTAAGATCTGTAGGACTTAATGGGTTGTAATGTAAGCTACGAAACTAGTAAGTACTGGGCTAACCAATAATAGAAACTAGCTTCCTTAAGCGCTTTTCAATACATCCCACCTTCATTACGGGCATTGTTTCTTCCTCCATCCTCTCATTCTTGAAAAAAAGTTTTTCTTTGTTTTTGTTCCCATTTCTTTAAGCACACTCGACTTACTAGCAAATAGTAGTTATACATCTTTATTTTTTTAATTTCAACAAGTGCACCTTTGACCTTTTCTTTAACTTTCACAACTTCCGCTTCCCTTCCGTTTCACAATTGTCACTTCTTTACACTGTGGGAAAGTTGTTTTTCTTAAACGCTTAAGCGTTTTGGGTCAAATTCACGGCTAATGAAAAGAAGGGATTAAGCTCGGTTTGTACCTCTTCTACGAAAGAAAAAATAGGTTAAAGGCTCAATGGGGCTAACTAGGATGTACAATCAAGGTAGGTATGATAGGGGAGAACTTTCGGTTTATTCAAAGAAATGCCTACATCCTTTCCTACAATCCACATCCTTCATTTCGTTTAGCACACACACCAGGCAAGTTCTAGAAACTTCACAATAGCATGGAATAGTCGAAACCTCACCTCACATTCATTGCACATGCTCAACTCAAGACATATTTACAGACTCTTCAATCAGCTAATTACAAGAATTCACTATTAAGCCTCGATCACATCGAATCGAACACTATGGCCTAGGTATCTCAACATGTTTAACACATTTGCATGCCTTCATCCGAATCACCTTTGCATCTTAATATCATGTACAACACGTAACAAGAATTCCGAACCATGAAGTAACGACACGTTTGGGAAACAAACAAAAGAAAGAAAAGAAAGAAAAAAAACCACTCCTATCAACTACATTTCCCTTAAGACGGTCATCATCCATCCATCATAGGGAACGGTCGCTATCTACGACTCTGGTTCAATGGGACTATTCTTGGTAAAAGCACCAGAAACAAAGGCCGAGAAACCCAACATAAAAGAAATTACACAAAAAATTTCGATAGAAAAAGATAAAAATATTAATTTGAAAAATATTTACACAACACAACCAACAACATCTCAACACAACACAACAGCAGCTCAACATTCATTACAACACCACATTAATTACAGAACACAAAACACAGATTCACAACGTCACATTTATCACAAGAACAACAAACAAAAACAAAACATAAACAAAGCAGCTGGCACCTAACTACTCCCACCCCACACTTAAACCGAACACTATCCCCAGTGTTCACAAAATTTCAAAATATCACAAAGGTTGGGTGGTGAAACTCCCTGATCAATCAAAGTATTCAACTTATTCATTAGGTGCCATTGCTTCATCTCCCATATCAGAATCTCCCCCGCTGTCCTCGTCCGACTCAACATCTGAGTCCTCCCGGTGTGTCTCCTCATCGGTAGGGACATCATCATCCACGGGCTCCACAAATGCGTGCCCCACTCTACATAGAGCCCGAGCATTCTCGTTGAATAGGTAATCCAACTCGAGCTGCCACAACTTATCCTCCGTTGCGGGCCTCCCGCCGATGCACAGCTGCAACATCTGCATCCCGTACATGCGGGCAATGTACTGATCATCCCGAGCATGTCACTCGGCTAGTGTGAGCACTGGCCCAAAAGTAGTGTCAGGTGCCTTGGTTTTGGTGACGTCCAAGGCACGCCTGTCGACCTGTGGGATGTAATCTAGGGCCTCCTCCTCAATATCGTGGCCCCTCTGGAATGTGGTAAGCAGACCACCGAACCCGTATCTATGCCCCTGATGCAGTCGGGCTCTCTTCATGGCGGAGATGATCACCACCCCCAAATTGATTTCCAGCCCCTTCAACAGGGCATACACCAAGCAAACTCTATCCCGGGTGACATTTGTCATGTGCACCCCTGGGATCAGGCTGGAACACCCAATTTTCAACCAAATTCGGGCTTCCCGGTTCATCTGAGAGTAGGGCAATGTTTGATACTAGCTCCTCTCCTTGTCCTTACCCCACCTGGATGTCGATCGGGCTCCACATAAGGTGCGTCTGATGTCCGCATAGGGTGGAGTGATGTTCAGCTGACGAAGGACATGAGCGTCTGTGTCCTGCGTCCCCAAGATTGCATTCAAGTGATGGGGCTCAAAAGTGACAACCTGCCCTCTGATTTTGACAGTGTGACTACGTAAGGTCAGGTTCCAGTTGGCATAGAACTCCTGGATAAGATGGAGATTGCACTCCCTGGGCTCTTCGAAGATGAAGTTCAGCCCAGAGTTGTCAATCCAGTGTACAATCCGCGGGAATTCCTGTGCCAGCGGTTCCCGTGCTATCTGCTCTTCCGAAAAGTATTTTGTTTCTTTATGTTTAGCATACCACTTCTTCCCCTCATCAGTCACCCATTGGGTTCCATATTATCTGCATTGAACTCTAGGAACCGCTGGTGCTACTGGAACTGTTGTTCCCAATCTGACCCTTTTTCTGCTGGCGCCCGATGTGGATGCGCCCTTGCCCTTGTCTTGTTGGCCTGACATTGTTCCTGTACATTCAAACATACAGTCCCAATGTTATACAAGTCATAATTAGCTACAACTAAGGTTGGGTTTAATTGGATCACCCCACACTTAGTCTTTAGCCGCAATAAACACAATTCGACAAGACATTCATGATTTTGCCATTCTTAGCATTCAACAAGCTTAGTGCATTCATATAATTCGATGGGATAATTGCTTTGTACTACTCAGACTTCGTACAATGTATACAAATTTCTCCATCGATTCAATTACATCATCATAGCACTTAGAAATTTTTCAACAACCTATGTAATTCTCCAATTGCATTCTCCCGAAAATCCCTCTTCTAACTTAGCATATTCAACATCAATCACAATATCACATCACCCAGCATGCACAACCCAATTTTTTTTTCAACATTTCAAAGAATTTAGTCTTCTTCCTATTCAATTTTCAACCCTAGCTATCAATTTCACAAGAATTTCAATAAAACATGCAATGATTGAGTTCATATACTCACAAAGATACTATGAACATCATTCAATCACAACACAAGCAAATTCAAACTTATTTTTCCCTTAGGGCAAGATTTAATCACCAAACATGTTTAAGAATCGAAAATTTGAGCAAAAATAAGGAAAAATTCAAGAATATACCTTTACTTTGATGAAATTGAAGAAAACTCGAAGAAAATGGATCCCTAGATCCATGTCACGTTGGGGGAGAAGGGGATTTTGGGTGTGGGTCGCGTAGGGAATGGGAAAGTAGGAAGAAAATGAAAGAAATTGGGGTTTAAAAGGGTTTTTTATGCAGGTTACCCGGTGACCCGAGGTGACCCGACGCGAAATAACACTCAACGTGTCACGGAGTGCAACGCGGAGCACTGCCTCTGTGACTCGGAGCCATCGCGCATGCATTCAAAATTTTTTTAAAAATCCGGAATAGGACTCAACGTGTCACAGAGGGTAAAGCGAACCTCCACTATGACACGGAGCCATCTCGAAGGCTCACTGTAATGTGCCAATTTTTCTTTTCTCACCTCCATTTTTTTCCTTTGCGCTTTTTTGTATTTTTTCCCTCCATTCACCTAAAAATCATTTCACCACAAGAAATTGGTTAGAAATCATAGGTTTCAACGCAAACAAATTTTTATTTTTCTTTTTCTTTGTTGTTTTTTGTCTTTTTTCATTTTTTTCATTAATAATTCTACTCTTCTATTACAACACATTCACGGGTTGCCTCCCGTGCAGCGCCTGATTTACCGTCGCGGCTCGACTCCATTCATGCTCACTCATCCTCTAGAGTGATGGACGTCTTCTCTTGAATAACATCCTCACCCCAATAATGCTTACATTGTTGCACATTCACAAAAGATGTGGCACTTCTATCTTCTTGCCACAACTCCATTGCCCCGTGTGGGGTCATTCTTACCACTTCAAACGGCCCTGACCATTTGGACCGCAATTTACCTGGAAAAAGCTTCAGCCTTGAGTTAAATAACAATACTTTCTGCCCCGGCTCAAAGATCCGATGCACCACATGCCTATCGTTCCACCTCTTCGTTTTCTCCTTGTAGCATTTGGCACTTTCATAAGAATGCCATCGAAACTCATCAAGTTCACTGAGTTGCATCAGCCTCTTCTTCCCTGCTAGCTCCGGATCCATGTTCAACTTTCTCAAGGCCCAAAAAGCTCGATGTTATAGCTCCACAGGCAGATGACATGCCTTTCTATAGACCAATCTGTACGGCAAAGTCCTAATGGGTGTCTTGTACGCAGTTCTATAAGCCACAACGCATCGTCCAGTTTGCTTGACCAATCAATTCGTTGTGCATTCACTGTCTTCTGTAGAATCTGCTTTATTTCTCTGTTCGACACCTCCACTTGCCCACTAGTTTGGGGATGATATGTTGTTTGTACCTTGTGCCGCACCCCATACTTAGCTAGCAAATTCTTGAAACTTGCATTCACAAAATCAGCCCCTCCATCACTGATAATGGCTCGGGGTGTCCCGCACCTGGTGAAAATATGCTTTTTCACAAATTTTGTCACCACCTTGTTGTCATTCTTGGGGCAAGCTATTGCCTCGACCCACTTTGATACATAATCAACAGCTATAAAGATGTAACGATTACCAAATGACGATGGGAACAGGCCATGAAATCTATTCCCCATACATCAAAGATCTCCACTTCTAATATCTGCTGCAACGACATCTCCTGCCTTCTACCAATTGTTCTTGTTCTTTGACATCTATCGCACATTTTTACATATGCCATAGAGTCTCTAAACAGTGTAGGCCAAAAGAAACCTGACTGTAGCACCTTGTGCGCTGTCCGCTCGCCTCCGTGGTGCCCTCCATACAATGATGAGTGACAACTCCTCAATACTTCTGCAATCTGGCTCTCCGGAATGCATCTTATCATCACCTGATCCGGTCCCTGCTTAAACAGATACGACTCATCCCAAATGTAATACCTGCAATCATATCTCAACTTTCTTTCTTTGCTGAGCTGTAGCCTCCGATGGATAAACTCCACTTACCTGCAAATTCACGATGTCCGCATACCATGGGATTTCAGCTTCCCTTATTGCCAAGAGCTGTTCATCCGGGAACTCTTCCTTGATGCTGTCACCTTTCTTCACATGCAACCGACTTTCCAATCGCGATAGGTGATCTGCCACCTGATTTTCGCTCCCTTTTCAGTCCCGAATCTCTAGGTCAAACTCTTGTAACAAAATATCCATCTGATTAGTTCGGGCTTTGTATCCTTCTTGCTAAACAAATATCGAATTGCTGCATAATCTCTATATACCACTACTTTAGAACCCACCAAGTAGGACTTCAATTTATCAAACACGAACACCAATGCTAGCATCTCGTTTTCCGTGAACGTATAATTGACTTGGGCTGCGTCAAGTGTTTTGCTTACATAATGAATGGAATGAAAAATTCTATTCCTCCGCTGCCCCAATACAGCTTCTACAGCCACGTCACTTGCATCACACATTAATTCAAATGGTTTCTCCTAATCCGGAGAAATGAGAATAGGTGCTTCTACCAGCTTCTGTTTCAACTCCTCGAATGCTTTAACACAATCTTCGTCAAACTCGAACTTCACCTATTTTTCTAGCAACCGGAATATCGGTCTAGAAATTTTAGAGAAGTTCTTGATGAACCATCTGTAGAACCCTGCATGTCCGAGAAAACTGCGAACACCCTTCACTGACACAGGTGGTGGGTAGCTTTTCGATCACTTCGATCTTTGCACGATAGACTTCCAACCCCTTGCATGACACCTTATGGCCAAGGAAGATACCCTCCTTGACTAAAAAATGACATTTCTCCCAGTTGAGTACAAGGTTTAAGTCTTCACATCGAGCTAGCACCCTGTCAAGATTCTGCAAACATGTAGCAAACAAATTACCGAAAATAGAAAAATCATCCATAAATATCTCGACAAAATCTTCCACCATATCGTGAAATATCACTATCATGAATCTCTGGAATGTGGCGGGTCCATTGCATAGACCAAATGGCATCCGCCTAAAAGCATATGTCCCATACGGACATGTAAAAGTGGTTTTCTCCTGGTCCTCCGGTGCTATGGCTATTTTGTTATAGCCAGAATATCCATCAAGGAAACAATAATATTCTTGACCTGACAACCTGTCCAATATCTGATCAATAAATGGGATAGATAATGATCTTTCCTCGTGGCATCATTGAGCTTTCTGTAATCCATGAAAATTCGCCAGCCAATTACTGTGCGTGTAGGAATCAACTCATTCTTCTCGTTGGTGACCACGATCATCCCTCCTTTCTTAGGGACACACTGAACCGGACTGACCCATTCACTATCTGAAATGGGATAGACAACACCTGCATCAAGCCACTTGATCACTTCCTTCCTAACTACATCCTTCATCACCGGATTCAACCTCCGCTGATGTTGTACAGTTGGCTTTGCTCCTTCTTTCATAAAAATCCTGTGTGTGCAAAAAGCTGGATTGATTCCCCTAATGTTTGACATTTGCCACCCCATTGCGTTCTTCCGCCTCTTGAGAACCACCAATGCATCCTTTACCTGTGCCTCTGTTAGTTCTGCGGAGATGATGACTGGAAAGGTGTCATCTTCCCCCAAAAACACATACTTCAGATGTGGAGGCAATGTCTTCAACTCCAATTTTGGTGCTTCCTCAATAGATGGTTTTGGAAATAGTTCCAAGGACCTCATCAATGGCTGAAAGTCTTGCTTCTTGGGAAACCATTTTGGTTTATTCAACATCTGCACCATCTCATATGTATCCCTATCTCCGAAATGATCCGAGCCCATCAAAGCTCTCTCCAATGGATCTTGAGAATTAGCAATCTGAAGAATTGCTTCCTGATTTAGCACATTGATTGTTGATAGCTCCTCATAAATGGCTGGAAGCTTCATGGATTATACACATGAAACACCTCCACTTTATCATGTGCTCGCATGGTTAGCTGCCCCGTAGCCACATCAATCAGCACTCGCCCGGTTGCCAAGAAAGGACGTCCCAAAATAAATGGGACTTCCGCATCCGACTCAAAATCGAAGATAATAAAATCTACCGGGAAAATGAGGGAGCCCACTTGCACTAGCACATCCTACACAATACCATCTGGTCTGGCCAAAGAACGGTCAGCTAGCTGCAAGATTACAATAGTTGGTCTAGGGCTGCCCAGCCCAACTTATTGAACACCGATGTTGTCATCAAGTTTATGCTTGCTCCCAAATCACATAGTTCGCGAGCTCGGATACTTTGCCTGATTGTGATCTGAATGGTAAAGCTCCCAGGATCCTTGAGCTTTGTCGGCAACCTGTTCTATATTCAGTAAGTGCATTCCTCCGTAAGCGCCACCGTAGCATACTCCGTCAATTTGCTTTTGTTTGCTACGATGTCCTTGATATACTTTGCATATTTTGGCACTCCTTGCAAAACATCAACCAAAGTTAAATTAATGTGTACCTGTTTCAGCACCTCCATGAACTTCATAAAGCAAGCTTCTTCCTTGTGCTTCTTTTATATTTGAGGGAACGGGGGTGGTGGTCTTTCTACCTCAGCTTCCTTTTCCTTCCCCCTCTCATCATCATGTTCCCCATCTTTCTCCACTGCTCCATATTGCTGAGGTGGTCTTTCTGGTTCCACCTCTTTAAGTTGTAGTCAACTCCTTGTGGTCACTGCATTTACCTGCTTGGGATTTGGGTCAGTATCACTCGGTAGTCCTCCTCTGGGCCTGGTGTTTTGAGCTCCAGCTAACTATCAAAACTGGTACTCCGACGCCTTTGTAGCTAACTGCTGATTTTTCATGTCAGCAGCTAATTTCACATAATCAGCCTGCATTTGCGCTTGGTTAGCTATAATTATTTTGAGAATATCCTCAATGTTGTTGTTGGTGGAGGAGGTGCATTGTTTCCTCTGTATTGAGACTGAAAATTCTGATGCCCCCTTGATTTCTCTGCACTCCCTGATTCGAACTCTGTCCTTGATGGCTATTACTACCCCAAGAGAAATTCGGATGGTTAATCCAATTTGAGTTGTAACTGTTGCCATACTATTTATTATTATTCCTCTAGACGTTCCTAACAAAGTTTACCAAATCTGGATTTGCACCACAACACTCAGCTGAGTGTTCATTACTCCCACATACTTCACACCATACCTGCTGAACTGCATTGACTGGGGCTTATGCTTGATTCAAGCTCCTACTGCTGAAGTGGGTGTTGAGTTGATTTTGCAACGCAGCTATCTGTGCAGTGATAGCTGTAAAACCATCCACCTCAAAGACTCCTGCCGCTTTCCTTGTTCCTCCTCGTGATGAGTCCGCATTCCAGTCTCGATTTCCCTGTGAAATATGATTTAACAAAGTATAAAGCTCCTCATAAGTCTTTTACAATGCCTACCCCCCAGCTGCTGAGTCTAGCAAAATTTTTATATGTGGTTCCAAACCCTCAATGAATGTATGCACCAACACATCATTAGACTAGTGATGGTGAGGACAATCCCTTAACATTGATTTGAACCTTTCCCAAGCTTGAAACAAATTCTCACCCTCTCTTTGTTTGAAACTTGAATCTGACTTCTAAGTCTGGCTGTCTTCTCGGATAGAAAGAATCGTATCAAAAACTTTCTTGCAAGATCATCCAAGTGGTGATAGTGTTAGGTAGTTCAGCTTTCAACCACCTCTTTGCTTCCCCCAATAATGAAAATAGGAATAATGTAAGCCTCACGTAGTCGGATGATACTCCAGCGGGAATGTAAGTGTCACTTATCTCCAAAAAGTTTTAGAAATGTTGTTGTGGATCTTCATGAGGGAGACCTGTGAATTGCCCGCTGGTGTGCAACAACTGCACCATGTTCTGTTTAAGCTCAAACCTCCCTCTTGTCTCTGGTCTGCGAATACTAGATGTAACATTGTTTGCATGTGGGATTGCCACTTCACGAAACCAGCCTTGCTGCCATCTCCTCGGGCACTAAAACTGCCCTCACAAGTGGTGGATTCTGTTGTTGCTCCAGAATTGCCTGTCTTAGCAACTGCAGCTTCTTCTCTAGAGCTTCCCTTCTTTGTCGATGAAATTGTCTCTCCGTCTCTATATATGAATCCACCAACTCCTTATATCTTGCCAGCGTTCAGAAGAATTCAATATGTGCAAGAGAAAGGCAAAGATCAAGTTGTCAGCACTTACATAGAATTTTTAAACTAACACTAAGAAAATAAATTTACCAATTGCCAGTCCCAGACAACGGCGACAAAAACTTGTTCGGTGGTGAAAAATACACGCAAGTGCACGTGATCGAACAAGTAGTAAAGTGGCTTATTTCAAGCCAAGTATCGATCCCAAAGGGACTGAACTACGGTATTACGTAACTTAAGCGTCAGTGAACTATATCTCAATGAATGCAGACAACCAAATAAATAATATTTTAAGAGTTAAAATTTACTAAGTAATAAGAATCTAAGTCAAGATTATAATTTGAGTATGAACAATAGCAATGAACAAGTTGAGATTAAGACAAACTGCAGGGATGTAATTTATTAATTCAATTCAGCGAATCTTCTCTTCAGTTGCTAGTCAGGAATTTATTGCCTATGGATTGGATCTTTCGACTCCTATCCAATTTAAGAATCATGAGACCTTAATCTACATTTTTGTGATAAAAGAATTTCATGCTCTAGCCATACATAACCGATTCCGTAATTGACTAATAAGACTTTCAGATATATTTATATTCTGAATGTAAATCAATTCTCAATTTTCTAAACTAAGAAAAGATCATATCCTACCAATTCACATCTGTCCAATTTCTTTCCTTTTCAAAATAAAAATTGGATTAGATATACATTAACATTGGCCAAACATTAATGCAGTAAAAACAAGAATTGATAGAACAACCATTGAAGAAAAGATGAAAACTGAAATGATCAACAATTACATTCCTCTACAATTATTCTTAACCTCAGCAAGAAGTGAATTAGCCACTCATTTGTGGATTAAACATCATCAAAGAAGTAGAATTCATACAAACAATTGAGATTAAAGAAAAAGAGAAAGAGAAGAACCCTAGAATTTTCGTCCTCTCAACTGCCTGTAACCCACGTTCTTGCTCAACCAAGTCAGAATGTTTAAAATAAAACCTAAGTGTGCTATTTATACTATTGAGAATTTTTTCCGGAATAACAAGCAATGTGGCACGGAGTGTATCGCGGAGCGCTCCCTCCATGCCACAGGGGTATCGCGGACCCTCAGTGGAATTTGACAAAATTAATTCATCCGAGGCAGAAAGCCTCTGCAATGGCAGCGTGACACGGCTCCATCGCGGAGCCCTTATTTTTGCTGCTCTCCCTCATAAACTTCCACTCCTTGCTTCCAAGTCCATTCCCGCTCTTCACCAATATATATATTAGCTTCCAAAATTTCCTTTTACCTGCAAAACAACGCTAATCATGTTGGTTAGTATAAATTCACATTTAACTAAGAATCACATGAGAATGTACACATAACGATAGATAAACAAGTAGAAATGAAGCATTTGAGTATCACTTGGGCATGCAATTCTGCCCAAGATCAATGGGTCGGGTAATTCTTCTCATGAACCTTTAGCTGTCTGAAGGCATATGCTATAACTTTTACGTGATGCATCAATACACACACCAAGTCCGGTCCTTGAAGCATCACAATACACCATGAACCCATTGGTACCCTCGGGTAGGGTCAACACTGGTGCTGAAGTAAGTCGAGTCTTCAACTTGGAAGCTCTTATCAAAAGCCTCTGTCCATTGAAATTTTAACATCTTTTGGGTCAATTTGGTCAAGGGTGCTGCAATAGAAGAGAAACCTTCCACAAACCTTCGATAGTAGGCGGCTTAACCCAAAAAGCTTCGAATTCTAAAGGATTCACCGGTCTAGGTCAATTCCTCACCGCTTCTATTTTCTGAGAGTCCACCTTTATCCCTTCGCTTGATACCACATGGCCCAAAAACGCACTGATTTCAAACAAAACTCACACTTGTTGAATTTGGCATACAATTGACGATCCTTGAGAGTTTGTAGCACTACCCTCAAGTAAGCAGCATGCTCCTCCTCTCTCCGAGAGTATATCAGGATGTCATCAATAAACATAATCACAAACATATCCAAGTACGGCTTGAACACCCTGTTCATCAAGGCCATAAAAGTTGTAGGAGCATTCGTTAGTCTGAAAGACATAACTACAAACTCATAATGACCATACCGAGTCTTGAAAGCTCTCTTCGGGATGTCGCTCTCCCGAACTCTGAGCTGATAGTACCCCGACCTGAGATCTATCTTCGAAAAGCACTTGTCACCATAAAGCTAGTTGAATAAATCATCTCTTGGGTAGAGGATACCTGTTCTTAACGGTGACGTTGTTCAATTGTCGATAATCAATGCACATACGAAGAGAACCATCTTTCTTTCGGACAAAGAGAACTGGTGCACCCCACGGGGATTTACTCGAACTAATGAAACCCTTATCTAAAAGGTCCTTCTATTATTCTTTCAACTCCTTTAGCTTGGTGGAGCCATTCTGTAGGGAAGAATAGATATAGGTTGCGTATCAGGAATAAGGTCAATACCAAAATTAATCTCTCGGTCAGGGGGAATTCCTGGTAGATAATCAGGAAAGACCTATGGATACTCACATACTACTGGGACATACTGGATAGTCAGGGTCTCCAACGTCACATACTTAACCCTAACTAGATGGTACACACAACCTTTGGAGATCATCTTTCTGAACTTAAAGTAGGAAATGAAACGACCTACAAGCACAACTGAACTACCCTTCCACTCTAAGACCTGCTCACTCGGAAATTTGAACTCTACTTCCTCGGTTCGACAATTAATTGAGGCATAACATGCAAATAGCCAATCCATGCCGATGATAACATCAAAATCTATCATGGCTAACTCTATCAAATCTGCTGAGGTGACTTTCTGAAGGACTGAGACTGAACAACCTCTATACACCCATCTAGCTACTACTGAATCACCTACTAGAGTAGAGACTAAGAAAGGTTCTAACAAGACTTCGGGACTGACTCCGAATCTACTGGCCACAAAAGGTCTCACAAAAGACAAGGTAGCCCCCGAATCTAACAAAGCATATACATCAAGATGGAAAACTCATAGAATACTAGCGACTACATCGGGGGAGACCTCCTGCTCCTAGTGGGATGCTAAGGCATAGAATTTGTTTTGGAGTTGACTGCCACCTATGCTGGTAGATGCCGCTTGATGGGCTGAGCGTGCGGGAGGGGCTGCTGCACTAGAAGCTAGGCCTTGGTCACAATCATGGTCCTGTCTCACTGCTGGGCAATCTCTGGGCATGTGTTCAAGCTTCCCACACCCGAAACAAGCACCTGTACCCACTAGGCACTAACCCGTGTGCCCCCGAGCACACCTGCCGCGAACTGGGATACTAGAATCTGTGGGCCTGCTACATTACCACTAGAGCCTGATATACGCCCTCTCTAGTCTTGCCTAGGCTTGGATGGCACACTCAATGCTGAAGATGTTGGTTCTGAAGATCTCTGGTGGGTCTGCTGTTAGTGTCCACCACCTGACCTCGGCTGAGAGAAGCTGTAGTTATCAGTCCTAGCCCTCTTGGCCTCTCTCTCCCTCATATGCGCTGCCTCCATCTACTGGGCGTACAAGACTATCCGAAGGAAATCCATATCCTGGTGGAGCATAGAGATCTGGTAATTCTTGTCCAAATAGCCCGCCAGGCCATGAACGAACCTGCTCACCCGCACCCTCTGATCAGCAACTAACTCTGGGGAGTACTTTGATAAGTGTCACGACCCGAACGTACACCCGGATCATAGAAATAGGACAAGAAGCCCCGAGATACCCCAAGTAGACCCCTGGCATGAGCATACATCTAATTCATTCACATAAGCAGAAGACTTAACATAAGGAAACGAAATCATGACATACTACACTAGCAAAATCACTTAGACATACATAAGCTGAATTCTATACTCTATCTGAAAGCCTTTACTAAAATGATGGGTTGATAGGACAACAACCCCAACTAACCCGAACATGTACTGAAATATAAAGAAGAAAAATGTCTATCAAATAGCCCTTGGAACATGAGGACTCACCACTACGCTGGAAGAAAACTCTAAGACGATCTAAGGATGTGGGTGAGCCTAAGAGTTGGGTCCTATATTATGAAAAGATACAATATAGAAAGTATGCAGTCAATATGTGGAATGTGCCGAGTATGCAAGGTAAGTAAAATGGACATTTAAAAATGTATTTAAAACCCATAAATGATCATAAGATTAGGGCATCATGCTCATATCGTAAACATCGTAACATAACATAAGGCTCAAGGTTTTCAGAATATTTATAGTAAAAACATAATTGTAATCATAAGAAAAACGCATACTTATCATGACTTGAGCCATAATACATAATCATAAGCAGTCATAAATCATGAGGAACAGTAAGAGATTCTCTTAACTTACATACTCCATTTGAGCACACATGAAGTCCGACTTGTAAACCTAGTCGGGAGGCAGTTCATACCTTCCAAGGGTAGAACCATGAAAGGGCATGATATCACCATGAAAAGGGCCAATTGGGACGGGGACAGTCACAAAGGAGGTCCCAACATATCTACGGTGGCACGTAGTTTATGAGATTCGGGGATTAACATGAGCCCCGATCCTACTTGGTGTTCGATACTACTCCCAAAATATATATAGTGCTCATAGTGCAACATGCATGAATTCATGGGCTATTTATGTCACACCCCACCTTGGGGGGTATGACTGGCACCTGGTGCCCTACTAGGACCTGACCTGCTGGACTGCGAAGCCTGGGCACATCTGGTGCCTGGCTGGCTCTAACTCAGATTTCTGGAAGCAAAGGGCTATATAACGGCTGTAAATACAGCCCCCGGCCTATTGGCATATAGCCTTCTGTACCTGCACTAGCAGCTGACCAGAAACATAGTAATTCAGGGGAACCTATGCGGGCCGACAAGGCCACCATGCTGTCTAGTTATCCGCAACTCAAACATAACATACTAAAAAAACTACGTGACCGGCAAGGTCACCACTACTGATAAACTATGGCCCCACACGACCAACATAAGAAAGAAAGAGTAAAGGCAACTATACAACTGCACGACCCCACACGATCGGCTCATCTGACCACAGGGAATACATACAGATTGCAAGCCTCTAGGAATAGTAATAGAACTGATCGGGACAGGGCCCCGACCTACCCATAATATACAACAAAAAGAACTGAACTACACCTCTGAAATTCAGCCTCCGGATGACTGGAGCTGAATACTCAACCGCTGACAGGGAGTCACGTAGAATCGCCTGCTCGTCTAAGAGTACCTGCAGGCAAGTAATGCTGCGCCCCACCGGGCATCAGTACCACTGGTACTGAGTATGTAAAGAAACAACTGAAAAAGATATCTGAAATCAATAATATAACTGTCAAAACTGAAATAGGAAGAACTAGATTATCTGTCTGATGATGTAAGTCGTACCTGTTCTCAATCGTACTGAGAGGAGTAGAGGTCATATCTGGAGGCGTATCATTCTACTACTAATCTACTCACGTCTAATATAACGTAGCATAACATAGATAACATAACACAGCATACACAAACCTTACCCGGCCCCCATAAGCCGGGAGGTACAATCAACACAGAGTCTATGCCCCTACCCCGATCATCCCATCTCCTATAGTGGCTGTAAGCATCCTGCCGGTCCCTGGGTATGCACTTGGGCTCGCTGAACCCCTGACTATAACTGTACCTGAGTCCGAAGGACTCTAAATCAACACCCCGGGCGTACCCGCTCGACGGGGGTGTATAAGGGCCGACCAAGGCACAATATGGGGAAACTGGCATCCCATCTTCGTCCCCTTGCGGGACGGCATATC
Source organism: Datura wrightii (assembly GCA_035772735.1). Lineage (NCBI taxonomy): Eukaryota > Viridiplantae > Streptophyta > Magnoliopsida > Solanales > Solanaceae > Datura > Datura wrightii. The sequence goes on from JASDFA010000003.1 coordinate 42,415,987, forward strand.
ACTCCGTAGAGTGACATATCCTCGTCCTCTGGCGGACGAGTCGATACAACTATTAACCCTGGTTGGTCAGGGATGCTAGGTAATCCAACCCCAATCAATACAACGCTCTCAACTAGTCATGCTGTCTGTGTATCTCACAAGCTAAGGCTAACAGGGGTAAGGTATCATATAAATCACATGCTGAGCTAATAATAGTAATCTGTAGGTGTCTGATACATGGTGAGACAGGTAAGTATAAATGTGAATATAGTCTCTTGTCAAACTGTACTGGAGCAAAGGCTATACAAGAGGGTGTCTCTGTTGAAAGCTATGCTATTTACTGAGTTTCTGTATTAACATAATTTCCTATTTCTAACATGCTTACTAAACTCTATTTAGTTACTATTCTATGTCTGAAATGCTTTACGGATACTGTACTACTTCGCGAGGTTCCAGCTAAACACAACAATATCTTAACATGGCATATTACGTCACATACTGAATATACTGGGCAATCTTAATCACTTACGTCCGAATCTATATCATACGGATAGGTATCGTACACGTTGCAACCCAAAACTTCTCATATTGCACCAATCTTTAAAATAACACAATAATCGATTTCTGAACATTCTACTGGTCTGTAAATTACTATACTGCTTCAATGTTACTCAACTTGCCGAGGAAACTTAACTTTACATACCTTATCTTTGAATTATTCATCCGCCGGACGAGGCTCGGCCGGTACTTCAACTATTTTCTCCCAACTGCATTCATAAATACGTCAATCAATACTAAATACAACTTTATTGTAAAGAGCGACGTTACTTTCGATATCGTTTATAGCCTAAACTTAGGCTTATCGAAAGACGGTCGAAAACTCGCTATTTTTCAGCGGCCCAGAAGGGAGAAGTATTCACTTCTCAGCTAGGAACACATAGACATTAATTTAGAGCAATTCTACTTACTTTAGTTCAGTGGCTCGCCGATTCGTCGGCCGTATTTCGCGAAACTAATTCCGTAGAAATGCTCTCTGCTGCTAAATACCTTGGTATCTAGGATTAATTTGAGTTTGGGCAGCGTTTGGCAGCGTAATCAGACGATAATTTATGATTTTCCTTTGTTTTCCCTCTATTCACTGCGTTTTCTGGAAATTTATTAAGTGATAAATGAGTTTAAACCGAAGTGGGGGCTTTATATACTTGGGCCTGGACAAGGCCAACGTGTGATGGAGCCATCGCGGAGGCCTCTCCTCCGTGACACGCTGCCATCACGGAGGGGCTCTGCCTCGGCTCCTTCCGCGATGGTTTGACGGGCTTCTCGTCTGATCTTTTCCCGGGCCTTTATCCAACACGTATGGCCTTCAAATATGCTTGACCAACATGGGAATAGGTCATCTACGTGCCGGGAATTCTACGGGGTATAACAATTTAAATCATGATAATCATAATCATATATGTACATACGTGAAATAGCCATGGCATAGGGCCCTTGAGTCGGCCAAAACATAATTCATGAATCATAATGTTCATACATACTTGTAAAGCATACATATAGCTTGAAATTCATAAAAATCATGATGGGTAATTGATAAAATCCATAATATAAATAATAATTCATGTTGGGCTTGTAAATATCATTATAGGATAGAAAATCATAAATCAGTTCATCATGGGTCATGCATAATTAGACTAATTTCAAAAGAAATCGAAATTGATAACATTATGAACAAATTTGAATCACAATAAGTTGATCAAAAACCTTTAGAATATAATAAGACTCAAAATTCACAAAACCCATCAACAATCAATAGCTTTTATATGAATCTACTTCAAAACCCCATATGTTTTTGATAGAGTTTACATGGAATCATCGAGAATTGACATGGGTGAGGAAAGAATCACCCATTGATAGCCTTACATACTTGAAAACAATTGATTCTACAATCCCCTATCTTTCCCAAGAGGAAATTGATGAAGAACACCTTGAAATCACCTAGATCACCCTTCTATCACCTTCCCAAACCTTTGCATGCATGAATGAGGACTTAGGCTAGTCTATTCCCTCTTAAACCACCCTTTCTTATTTTAAAACGACGTAGTATAGGCCCCTAGGACTTAGAAATTACGGAAAATCCCTTTTACTAAAAATGCTAAAAATAACTGCCAGGTGGTCCTAACGGACTACCTGACAACTCATTACCAGGGCCAACGAGTCATTGGTGTTATACTCCGAGAACTCAAATATCGGACACGATAGTTGAAATGGAGAAAAATTGAAAATTCCAATTGCAGGCACAAAACGAGTCATTGGATGACTCGTGAGACCAGCCCACGAGTCATCAAGTGGTTCATAGGGAAGTCTACGGAAGAGAAGGAAGTTGGAGCATAAGGAGTCCCCACGGATGTGGGAACGACTCATGGTCAGACACCACGAGTCATTAGGTCAACCGTGGGGAGGAGGTTTATGAAAAATAGAAGAGGTCAACCAGTAAACTTAATGGAAGGAAACCACGACTCGTCACGTCAGGCAACGAGTCGTGATGCGCATCGTTGGATGGTAAGGAAAGTGATATGATAGAGGCAGTGTACTTGACGATTGGTGACCACGAGTTGTGGTCACCCCCGACGAACCGTTAAGTGATCCATTATGAGCCCAGGAGTTTTGACTAACAGTGTACTTGACGAGCGACATAACGAGTCATTTGGGCCAGTGACGATCTGTCAAATTGTCAATTAGGACCACCTGGCAGTTTGTTCTTGCGAAATAGTAAGGACCTTTTCGTAATTTGTTAAGATCCTAAGGCCTAAACTACGATGTTTGGGTTATGAATGGGGAAATTTTAATGGGTTCAGTTCAGTTTTCTCTTCATTCATGCATGCAAGAAGAGTGAGAGGAAATCAGAGGAGATTATATGTTCTACTCTTCAATTCTTCCAATTTCATTCTTGGGTAATCAAGGGAAGTTAATAATCAGATAATCCTAGGTACGTAAGGTCATCAATGGGTGAATTCTTCCACACCCATGCTCCTACTCTATGATTTTACTTAAAATTTATCAAAAACAAATGGGGTTTTGCATTTGATTTATATAAAATCTAGTGATTTAATTATGGGTTTTTTGATTTTAAAGTCTTATCATAATCTATCGAATTTGGTCAGTTTTTGAGATTTTAGATGAATTGTTGATCTTGATTCCTAAGCGATTAAGCTTAATTATGCATGCCCATGATGAATCGATTTATAATCTATTTTCCCATTGATCTTCTTTACAAGCCCGGGATAAATTATATTTTAAATTATGAATATATTAAGTTATCCATTATGATTTTATAAAATTCAAGCTATATGCATGATCTACAAGTATGAATGAATCTTGTAAATAATGAATTATCTTTTTTGGCTGACTCACGGTCCTCATGTTATTGCTAGATCACATATGTTCAAGCATGTTTATGGTTATCATGATTTAACTAGCCCATGAACTCATGTATGCATTATTATGAGTGTTATATATGTTTTGGGAGTAGTATCGAACACCGAGTAGGTTCGGGGCTCAGAGTAGTATCAAACACCGAGTAGGTACGGGACTCAAATTAAGCCCCGGATCTCATGAACTACATTCCACCGTAGGTATGTTGGGTCCCCTTTAATGTTATTCCCTAGCACAAATGGCCCTTTTAATAGTGATAACACACTTTCATGGTTCTACCCTTGGCAAGTACAAACACCCTCCCGACTAAGGTTACAAGTCGGGCTTCATGTATGCTCATATGGAGTATGTCGGTTAAGAGAATCTCCCACTATCCTCATGATTTATACATGATATGATTATGTATGTTGGCTCAAGTAATGTTAAGTAAATCTCTTCCATTATGATATGATTATGTTTATGTCACGAATATTTTGAAGAACCTTGAGCTGTATGATATGTTATTATAATTTACGATACGAAGATGATGTACTATTCTTATGATCATTTATGAACTTATACATGTTTTAGATGTCCGTTTTACTTACCTTGCATACTCAGTACATTCCACATACTGACCGCATACCTTCTATGCTGTATTGTTTCATGATACAGGTCCCAGTTCTCAGGCTTATCCTCACCCATAGATAGTTTAAGATTTTCTCTCTGCACTCTTGGTGATTCCTCATGTTTATAGGGCTATATGTTCATACTCTATGTTGTTCTTTCAATTTCTAGATGTTGGATTAGTTAGGGAGTTGTCCCATCAATTCGTCCTTCATATTTAGAGGCTTATCAGACTGCAAGTTGTATTCAGCCTTATTGTATGAGTCTTGTACTGATTTTCCCTTTGGCTATGTTATGATTACGTTCTTATATGTTAAGTCTTTCGCTTATGTGATTGCATTAAATGTATGCTCATGCCATGGTCGACATGGGGTCTATCGAGGCTCTTTGTCCCGTATCTATGATCCGAGTGTACGTTTGGGTCGTGATAATCTTGGTATCAGAGCCATAGGTTTTGAAGTGTCCTAGGGCAGTGATTCAGATTCTCACATAGGCCATGTCTACCTAGGTCCAAAATCAGAAAATGGCGCATTTCCCTCAGAATGGGAATGCTGCAGCAGCTAGGGTGAGAGATGTCTTGAGGATGACCCCTCTGGAGTTCACGGGGTCAAAGGTGGATGAGGATCCACGCGATTTTATAGAGGAGATTCTAAAAATCACCCAAGTTATGGGGGTGAACAATGGGGAATGCGTTGACTTGACCTCCTACCATCTAAAAGGGGTAGCACATATATGGTTTAAGCAATGGAGAGATGCTAGGGCGGCGGGTGTAGGCCCAATGGGTTGGGATGAGTTTCACACTACATTCATGGATCGGTTCTTCTCTCAGGAGATGAAGGAGCTCAAGGCAACCGAGTTTGTGAATCTGAAGTAGGGTAACATGTCTGTCTAGGAGTATGCATTGGAATTCACCCGGTTATCTAAATATGCTCCGGAGTTGGTGGTGGATCAGCGGGCTCGAGTGAGCCATTTTGTGCATAGAGTAGAAGATTACTTGGACAAGGATTGTTGGATCGCCATGCTTCACCAGGAAATTGATTTTCCACGTATTGTATTGCATGTGCAGTAGATGGAATCAGTCTATAGGAGGCAGAGAGAGGCCAAGAGGGCCAGGATCGAGCTACGGGGTTTCTTAGGCCAGATCAGGGGGTGGACCATGTCAGTAGACCCAGCACAGGTCCAGTGCTCCAACTCCATCATCGGCAAGCACGCCATCCAGATTCAGTGGAGACCAGAGGAGCAGGGTTGTAGGCTCGAGGGATCATGGTATTATGCAGGTGGAGTGCACTTTTGAAGTTTGTGCGAAGTACGGCAAGAATCATCTTGGGAGGTGCCTGGTCGGTGCGGATGGTTGTTTTGGGTGTGGCAAACAAGAACATAGGATCAGAGATTGCCCTGCAGCCAATTCTACCGCTCCAACAGCATGACCCCCTCAGTAGGGTGCCTCCACTAGTTTAGTAGGTGGTCAGCGCCAAAACAGGTTTTATGCCCTGGTGCCTCGCTAGGAGTAGGAGCCTTCGCCAGATGTGGTCACGGGTATGTTGCAAGTCTTCCATATTGATGCTTATGCTTTGTTAGATCTATGAGTTACTTTGTCTTTTGTGACCCCTTACATTGCTAGTAGTTTTGGAGTTAGTCCTGAAATTCTGTCAGAACCATTCTTCGTATCTACTCCTGTTGGTGAATCAGTGGTAGCTAGGCAGGTATATAGAGGGTGTCCGATCACAATATTGCATTAGGTTACCTCTACAGACTTAGTCAAGTTGTCCATGACGGACTTTAATATCATCTTAGGTATGGATTGGTTGTTTGCATGTTATGCTTTGAATAATTGTAGGACCCATGTGGTAGAATTCTGATTTCTAAGTGAGTCAGTTCTGGAATGGAAGCGTAATTTTGTTGTACCAACCGGTAAGTTTATTTCATATCTTAAGGCCGGGAAAATGATCTCTAAGGGTTGCATGTACCACCTCGTTAGGGTTAAGGATGTAGAGATCGAGACCTAGACTATTCAGTCAGTTCCAGTGGTGTGTGAGTATCCGGAGGTTTTCCCCGATGATTTGTTAAGTTTTCCTCTGGAGAGGGAAATTGGTTTCAGTATTTATCTATTTCCCCATACGCATCCTATCTCCATTCCTCCTTACATGATGGCTCCAGTCGAGCAAAAAGAGTTAAAAGAAAAGTTGAAGGACTTGTTGAATAAGGGTTTCATTACGTCGAGCAAGTCTCCATGGGGTGCACCGGTTCTCTTTGTTCGAAAGAAGGATGGATCCCTTCAGAAGTGTATTGATTATTGGCAACTGAATAAGGTCACTATCAGGAACAGGTACCCCTTGCCCAGGATTGATAATTTCTTTAACCAGCTCTAGGGTGCTAAGTTTTTCTCGAAGATAGATCTCAGGTCCGAGTATCACCAGCTCAAAGTCCGGGAGAGTGGTATCCCAAAGATAACCTTTAGAACCTGGTATGAATATTATGAGTTTGAAGTTATGTCATTTGGACTAACCAATGCTCCTGCAGCCTTTCTGGATCTGAAGAACAAAGTGTTCAAGCCTATCTAGACATGTTCGTGATTATGTTCATTGATAACATCCTTATCTACTCCCGGAGCGAGGAGGAGCATGCCGCTCATTTTAGAGTAGTGCTTCAGACTCTCAAGTATCTTCAGTTGTATGCCACGTTTAGCAAGTGTGAGTTCTAGTGGAACTCGGTAGCATTTTTGGGCCATGTAGTATCAGGCAAGGGCATAAAAGTAGATTCTCAAAAAATTAAGGCGGTAAAGAATTGGCCCAGACCGGTGAACCCATTAGATATCGGGAGCTTTTTGGGTTTAGCGGGTTACTATCAGAGATTTGTGTAAGGTTTCTCATCAATTGCAGAACCATTGACGAGGTTGACTCAGAAAAAGATAAAGTTCCAATGGTCGGAGGCTTGTGAGGAAAGCTTCCAAGAATTGAAGACCCGACTTACTTCAGCACCAATGTTGACTTTACCCAAGGGTAAGGATGACTTTGTTATATATTGTGATGCTTCGAGAGTCAGACTGGGATGTGTGTTGATGCAGCATGGGAAAGTAATAGCATGTTACACCCTGTAAATTTTAAATGAATAAATAGCCTAATCGCATGTTGGTTTAAAAAAAAAATGAGAAAAGTCGGTTTTTCCATTCTTATCAATAAAAATCAGAAAACAACAGAGGGTATAGCCATGTAAGGCAAAACCCATGACTATTTGCTCAAATTTCCTTCCGATTACGCTACGAAACGCGGTCTAAACTCCGTTCCGGCTTAGATACCGAGGTATAAAGATGTAGAGAGCAATCCTACAGAGTTGGTTTCGTGAAATTTGGCAGGCGAAATGTCGTGCTACCGAGGAAAAGTATATAGAATTGCTTTAAATTAGTACCAATGTGTTCCTAGCCTTGCAGTGAGCATTTATCCCTTCTGTACTATCAAGAAATAACGAGTTTTCGACCGTTTTCCGATAAGTCGAAGCTTGGGATAAATATATATAAAAAGTGATAATTTCTCCTGGATATTAATGTATTTAGTTCTAATTGACATGTATATGAATATAGTTGGGAGAAACAGCAGAAGTACCGATGGAAATCACATTGGTCAATTGGGTACTCAGAAACCAGGTATGTAAAGTTATTCTTTCGGCAAGCCAGGAAGTACAGTCTAGAAAATAAATAGAATAAAGGCTATTAACAGATACCCAGCATACAAGAACGATTTTAGTATGATTTCCAGCAAGCATGCTAGTATATCATTACGTATCATGTGATAATCAGAATAAGGGATAGTCAGATGATTTCAGATAGTAATGTGGTATCCACTAGTAGCTCAGCATGTTCTTACGTAATACCCAGAATGGAAGTTGTAAAAGTAGTATAATGAATTACCAAGATTACAGATAGTATGTATTACTTTTGTTGAGACTGTATCCGGTAATAGATGGCACATTTTATACTATTAAGCTATATCAAGTTATAGACGGCATATTCTATGTTATTGAGTTATATCAAAATATAATCATATCAGTAATCAGATATAGAAATAGCTCCAGACACCGATATAGCTCCAGATACAGATATAGCTCCAGAAACAGATATGGCTCTAGAAATTGATATAGCTTCAGATCACAGATAACAATAATCAGATAAACAGTTAAAGGCCAGGTAGCAGTTAGCCCAACAATCAGAAACAGTGTAAAATAGAATATAGCATCAGTTGTTTAATACGGACTGGCATTGAAATAAAAGAAGAGAATATGATTAGTATTTTTCATTTGAGCAAGCTTGCTGTGTATGTGTTTTTCATGTTGAGACTTGTTATGGAATGTGGGTGTCCTTTAGCATCCCCGCCGCCCCTGGGTTATAGTTGTGTCGATACCAGATTCAGATACCGCTACCAGTTGGGTGATGCCATCCGCCTAGAGGACAATGATGGCCGACCACCATAATAATATGGTCCAGATTACCCTGCTTGCAGGGGCAGTTCAGTTCACTCTGCCCAGAGCCAGTTTACCCTATTTACAGGGGCAGACTAGTCTGTGTGCGCTTGTGGCCAGGGGCAGTTTCAGATACAGATTTTTATAGAATTACCCTGTTGCGTGTTTACACCCAGGGGCAGTTTCAGTCACACATACAGCAACAGATTACCCCGTTGAGCACTTGCGCCCAGAGGCAGGAGTCTTCGGACTCAGAAACAGTTCATTGTTAGAGGCCAAGGCCTGAGCTACGTGCCCAAGGGGGCTGGTAGGAGGAGCTCACAGTTATCAGATGAGTGGAGTGACTTATTTTTGGTTGGTTTAGACCCGGGTAGGGGTAAATAGATTGTTCTGTTGGTTGGCGCCTTTCGGCTTATGGGGGTCGGTCAGGTATTGTGTGTATTTATATGTATATCTATATGTGCTATTAGATACTAATAGACAGTAGGATGACACGTCGTTAGGTACGCCTAGTTTAGTTACAGAATAGGTAAACTCTCCCCATTTATCCTCAGCCAGATAGAGTCAGCTACTTCCTGCTTATATGTCATGTTATTGTTGTTACCCATTTCAGTTGTATATTTCAGTTTGCTTTACATGCTCAGTACCTGTGGTACTGATGCCCGTGGGGGCACTACATTGCTTACCTGCAGGTACACATAGATGAGGAGTCGATCCCTCGTGATCCAGTCAGCAGAGTTATCAGCTCCTATCCTCCGGAGCTAGACAGTCGGAGGTTGTTCCTATTTCCTTTTTTATTACAGTTTGGGTAGGTCAGGGCCCTTTCCCGACCATTCTATTATTACTTCCTAGAGGCTTGCAGTCTGATGTTTCCTGTGGTCGTGGAACCGGTCGTGTGGGGCCGTGCATGTATATATGTGTTTAGATGTTGATGTTGGCCGCGTGGGGCCTTCTTCTGGTTATAGTTAGTGACCTTGTCGGTCACAAATGTGAATATCAGTTGCTTCAGATTATGGTGTCATTGTTCTGGTTAGCTGTTGTGCATTGCAGGTGGCTATAGGCCTAATCGGCGGGGAGCTGTATTTACAGCCGCTATATAGCCGGTTCGTTTCTTGAAATAGAGCTAGAGTCTAGCATGCACCAGGTGCTCGTCATACCCCCCAAGGTGGGGTGTGACAAACTTGGTATCAGAGCAGTTCGTGTCCCAGGGAGTCTGCAAGCCATGTTAAGTAGAGTCTTGTCTATGGATGTGTTGTGCACCACATACTATAGGCAGGAGGCTGCGAGGCAAATAATATGGTTACCCTTCTTTCATACTCAGTCGTGCTATAACACAGTACAGTATAGGGTTAGTTCTTTTGAAACTTACCACCCTATTTGTCTACAGATACTATGGCAGATCAGTGGCACCCTGCTACAGGATGGAGATTGGATACAGCGGCGGGTGAAGGCACCAACAGGATGCCTCACGTATAGCCAGATTCAGCCCGGTTTGAGGGCAATACGGAGGTGTCATCTCGACCCTCCCAGCAGTATCCGCCTCGCCAGACACCATTTGAGGCAGCACCGCCTCCCATAGCTCCTGCACCCACTTCATCTGATCAGGAGCTACGTAGTGCGGTGGTTATGTTAACCCAGATGCTAGCTACTCATCGTCAGCCAGTACCACCTGCAGCAGCAGAATCTCTAGGTGGGCCAGGTAGTTCCAGGGTTAGAGAATTCTTGGCATTGGGACCCCCACAGTTCACTGAGTCAGATCAAGCAGAGGACCCCCAGGATTTCCTAGATTAGATGCAGAGAATTTTCCGGGTTATGCATGTGACCCCTACAGAATCAGTTGAGCTGGCAGTGTTTCGGTTGCGTGACATAACTGTATTATAGTACGAGAGTTGGGAAAGGTCTTGAGGGAGAGATGTTTCCCCTCCGACCTGGTCCAGCTTCTTGGAGGCCTTCCTGGACCACTACTTACCCCGGGAGGTCAGACAGGCCCGGATGGACCAGTTCTTACACTTAGAGCAGGGGGCCAGGAGCGTCCGTGAGTATTCTTTACAGTTCGACTCCTTAGCCCACTATGCTCCAACATTTGTGGACACCATGTCGTCCAGAGTCCATCGCTTTATTATGGGCCTGAATTCATATTACATAGAGACGTGCATGATGACTACTTTGAGAGAGGATATGGACATAGCCAGGGTACAGGCCTTCGCACAGACAATTGAGGGCCTGAGACGGCGGAAGTGGGGCGACAAGAAGGCGACTTCAGAGTAGCGCCGTAGGAACAGACCCGCTGAGATTCAGGGGGAAATCCCTAGGGGGCCGAGACCACGATTTTCAGATAGGCCACCCAGATCTTTACCTCCGGTACAATAGCAGAGAGGCAGATTTGTTCCCCGAAGTCAGTCGAGTCCGGTAGCAGTTTACAGACAGTAGCATCACCTCAGCAGCGGAGGGCAGAGCAGAGTAGATTTGCACCTACCCCTTGTCCTATATGCCACCGACCCCATTCTGGAGCCTGCAGGCAAGGCTTCTCAGGGTGTTATTACTGTGGACAGGAAGGGCATTTAATGAGAGATTGTCCGGCCAGAGGACAGGATAGCCGGGATAGTCTGGATAGAGCATCAGCGGGGCCACGAGCTCCAGCAGCCTCAGCAGGGTGCAGACCCTCAGGTTCAGCAAATAGGGGCTGAGGTAGATCAGGAGCCTCTGGCTCAGATGCAAGCCCCACCTGTACCTATGCATTACCAGGGAGGCAGGATGCAGAGGCATCTCCCGATGTGGTCACAGGTATATTGATTATCTGCTCATACCCTGTTTATGTATTGATTGATCCAGGGTCTACCTTGTCATATATTACACCATTTATGGCCTAGAAGTTGGGTATCGAACCAGAATTACTTCAGCAGCCCTTTTCAGTGCTTACAACGGTCGGTGACTCGATTACAGCTAAAAGAGTTTAAGGTTGCCGATCGTCAGACCACAGTAGACTTAATAGAACTTGAGATGGTCGACTTCGATGCCATTATGGGTATGGACTGTTTAGTGCCATGCTATGCCAACTTAGAATGCTGGACCAAGATGGTCCAATTTCACTTTTCGGGGGAAGCAGTGTGGGAATGGAAAGGGAGCACAGCTACGCCAAAAGGTAGGTTTATTTCCTACCTTCAGGAGAGAAAATTAATAGCAAAGGGATGTATTTACCACCTCGTTAGAGTCCAAGACATTCGGGTGGAACCTCCGACTCTTCAGTCTGTTCCAGTGGTCAATGAATTCCCTGATGTATTTTCGGATGAGTTGCCTGGTATCCCTCCCGAAAGGGAGATAGATTTTACAATTGACTTGTTGCTAGGGACTCAACCCATATCCATTCCCCCGTATCGCATGGCACCAGCTAAGCTTAGAGAGTTGAAAGAGTAGTTAAAATATTTGCTCGACAAAGGCTTTATCAGGCCTACTACTTCCCCGTGGGGTGCGCCAGTTCTGTTTGTAAGAAAGAAAGATGGCTCACTCTATATGTGTGTAGACTACCGGCAACTGAATAAGGTAATGGTTAAAAACAAATACCCACTCCCTAGAATAGATGATTTGTTTGACCAGTTGCAGGGGGCCAAATGTTTCTCTAGGATAGATTTGAGGTCCGGATACCACCACGTCCGGGTTCGTGAGAGGGACATTCCAAAGACTACTTTCAGGACCAGATATGGTCACTTTGAATTTCTAGTCATGTCTTTTGGGCTGACGAATGCTCTGCAGTGTTTATGGTCCTGATGAACAGCATATTCAGACCGTATTTGGATCTGTTCGTGATAGTATTTATCGATGATATTCTAGTATATTCTCGTTCAGAGATAGATCACCAGAACTATTTACGAACAGTACTCCGGATCCTTAAAGACCGTCAGCTGTACGCCAAGTTTTCTAAGTGTGAGTTATGGCTGAACTCAGTTGCCTTTTTGGGGCATATCATGTCGGATGCTGGGATACAGGTGGACACACAGAAAATAGAGGCGGTCAAGACATGGCCCAGACCTACCACTCTGACCGAGGTCCGCAGTTTCCTGGGTTTAGCAGGGTATTACCGGAGATTTGTTAAAGGATTCTCCACTATAGAAGCACCTCTGACAAAGCTGACATAGAAAGCAGCAAAATTTCAGTGGACGGAGGCATGTGAGCAGAGTTTTCAAGAATTGAAAGACAGATTGACCTCCGCCCCAGTACTAGCATTGCCAGAGGAAACAGATGGGTATGCGGTGTATTGCGACGCTTCAGGCTTTGGACTAGGTTGTGTGCTGATGCAACATGGAAAGGTAATTGCTTATGCTTCCAGACAGCTGAGGAAGCACGAAAAGAACTATCCGACCCACGACTTGGAACTGGCCACAGTGATCCATGCTCTGAAAATCTGGAGGCATTATCTGTATGGCGTTCATGTAGACATTTTTACAGATCATAAAAGCCTGCAGTACATTTTCACACAGAGGGAGTTAAATCTGCGGCAGCTTCGCTGGTTAGAATTGCTGAAAGATTATGACGTAAATATTCTCTATCACCCGGGGAGAGCTAATGTAGTAGCAGATGCCCTGAGCCGTAAGTAAATGGGGAGTTTGGCGTATTTGCGACCCGAGAAGTGGGAATTAGCCAAGGAAATTCATCAGCTAGCTAGTTTAGCCATTCGAGTAGTAGAAACAGAAAATAACAGAGCGGTGATTTAGAACTCTGTTGTGTCATCGTTAGTTACAGAGGTAAAAGAACGGCAGTACGAGGACCCTGACTTAGTCCAGCTCAGAGATAGAGTTCAGAAAGGTAAGGAGCCAGATTTCCAAGTGACTGAGGATGATGTGCTACGTTGTAAGGGCAGCCTATGTGTCCCGAATGTTTCAGGGCTTCGCCAGCAGATCATGCATGAGGTACATTACGCTCGCTATTCCCTCCATCCAAGAGCAACGAAAATGTACCACGACATCAGAGACATCTACTGGTGTCTAGGTATGAAAGCTGAAATAGCTGAATTTGTATCTAGATGTCCTAACTGCCAGCAGGTGAAACCAGAACACCAGAAATCGGGCGGTCTGACGTAGAATATAGTTGTGCCTTTGTGGAAATGGGAAGCCATAAATATGGATTTTGTAACAGGGTTACCCCGTACCAGACGCAAAAACGATTCTATTTGGGTAATCGTTGATAGATTAACAAAATCAACCCATTTCCTGCCAGTACGAACTACATTCTCTACTGAGGATTATGCTGAACTGTATATCAGAGAGATATTCAGATTGCACGGTGTTCCGGTGTCTATTATCTCAGACAGAGGAGCACAATTTACAGTGAGATTTTGGCAGTCGTTCCAGAGAGGCCTGGGGACACAAATTAACTTAAGTACAGTCTTTCATCCTCAGACAGATGGGCAAGCAGAACGAACTATCCAAACGCTCGAAGATATGCTACGAGCGTGTGTACTAGATTTTGGGGGTAGCTGGGATGAGCATCTGCCGTTGATTGAATTTGCCTATAATAACAGTTATCATTCAGCTATCCAGATGGCGCCCTTTGTAGCATTATACGAGCGAAAATGTAGATCACCCATTGGCTGGTTTGAAGTGGGGGAGACAACGCTGATTGGGCCGGATGTTATTCGTCAGTCAGAAGAGGCGGTGAAGCTTATCTGAGAACGCCTACTGACTGCTCAGAGCCGCCAGAAGTCTTATGCAGATATGCGGCGTAGAAATATAGAATTTGCAGTAGATGACTGGGTATATTTGAAAGTGTCTCCGATGAAAGGGGTGATGAGATTTGGCAAGAAAGACATGCTTAGCCCGAGGTTCATTGGGTCATATCAAATTCGGTGGAGAATAGGCCGAGTTGCATACGAATTGAACTTGCCTCAAGAGTTAGCGTCTGTTCACCCAATATTCCATGTATCTATGTTGAGGAAGTTCATAGGAGACCCTTCCCCAGTTGTTCCAGTTCAGGATGTCCAGGTCACAGAAGAGTTAGCATATGAAGAGGTTCCAGTAGCTATCTTAAACAGACAGATTCGTAGATTTCGAACTAATGATATTGCATCTGTTAAGGTATTGTGGCGTAACAGGAACCGAGAAGAGATGACCTGGGAAGCCGAGGAGGACATGAAAGCCAGATGTCCCCACTTATTCTAGGCATAGGCAAACAGGAGGTATGTTAGAACTGTTTTTCCTTATGAATACTTATATTTCATATATGAAAGCAGGCGATTGATTATAGACAATTATATATGAATATTATTATATCATGTGGAGTACCTGTATTGGGCTTTTCTGCTTTTTAGGAATTTTGAGACAGTCCATAATACAAGGAAAACTCTGCCGAAATTTTTTCTAGGGATAAGTCAGCCAGTTAAGATTTCTATAAGTCAGAATGTCATTCGAGGATGAATGTTTTTAAGGGGGGGGGAGGATGTTACACCCCATATATTTTAAATGAATAAATAGCCTGATGGCATGTTGGTTAAAAAAAAAAAAAGAAGAGAAAAGTCGGTTTTTCCATTCTTATCAATAAAAATCAGAAAAAAACAGAAGGTATAGCCATGTAAGGCAAAACCCATGACTATTTTCTCAAATTTCCTTCCGATTACGCTACGAAACGCGGTCTAAACTCCGTTCCAGATTAGATGCCGAGGTATAAAGCTGCAGAGAGCAATCCTACGGAGTTGGTTTCGTGAAATTTGGCCGGTGAAACGTCGTGCTACCGAGGTAAAGTAAATAGAATTGCTTTAAATTAGTACCAATGTGTTCCTAGCCTTGCAGTGAGCATTTATCCCTTCTGGACTATCGAGAAATAATGAGTTTTCGACCGTTTTTCGATAAGTCGAAGCTTGGGATAAATATATATCAAAATTGATAATTTCTCCCGGATATTAATGTATTTAGTTCTAATTGACATGTATATGAATATAGTTTGGAGAAACAACAGAAGTACCAACGGAAATCACATCGGTCAGTCGGGTACTCAGAAACCAAGTATGTAAAGTTATTCTTTCAGCAAGCCAGGAAGTACAGTCTAGAAAATAAATAGAAAAAAGGCTATTAACAGATACCCAGTGGAATGATTTTAGTATGATTTCCAGCAAGAGTTGTCTTCGGACTCAGAAACAGTTCATTGTTAGAGGCCAAGGCCTGAGCTACGTACCCAAGGGGGCTGGTAGGAGGATCTCACTGTTATCAGATGAGTTGAGTGACTTATTTTTGGTTGGTTTAGACCCAGGTAGGGGTAAATAGTTTTTTTCTGTTGGTTGGCGCCTTCCGGCTTATGGGGGTCGGTCAGGTATTGTGTGTATTTATATGTATATCTATATGTGCTATTAGATACTGATAGACAGTAGGACGACACGTCGTCAGGTACGCCCCGTTTAGTTTCAGAATAGGTAAACTCTCCCCAGTTATCCTTAGCCAGATAGAGTCAGCTACTTCCTGCTTATATGTCATGTTATTTTTGTTACCCATTTCAATTGTATATTTCAGTTTGCTTTACATGCTTAGTACCTGTGGTACTGACGCCTGTGGGGGCGCTGCATTGCTTGCCTGCAGGTACACATAGACGAGGAGTCGATCCCTCGTGATCTAGTCAGCAGAGTTATCAGCTCCTATCCTCCAGAGCTAGACAGTCGGAGGTTGTTCCTATTTCCTTTTTTATTATAGTTTGGGTAGGTCGGGGCCCTGTCCCGACCATTCTATTATTACTTCCTTGAGGCTTGCAGTCTGATGTTTCATGTGGTCGTGGAGCTAGTTGTGTGGGGCCGTGCATGTATATATGTGTTTAGTTGTTGATGTTGGCCGCGTGGGTCCTTATTCTGGTTATAGTTAGTGACCTTTTCGGTCAGAAATGTGAATATCAGTTGCTTCAGATTATAGTGTCATTGTTCTGGTTAGCTGTTGTGCATTGCAGGTGGCTTTAGGCCTAATCGGCCGGGGGTTATGTCTACAGCCGCTATATAGCCGGTTCGTTTCTTGAAATAGAGCTAGAGTCTAGCAGGCACCAGGTGCCCGTCATACCCCCCAAGGTGGGGTGTGACATAGCATATGCCTCTCGACAGATGAAAGTTCACAAAAAGAATTACCCGACCAATGATCTCGAGTTGACCACGGTGGTGTGTGCATTGAATATATGGCGGCATTACTTGTATGGGGTCCATGTGGACGTGTTCACGAATCACAAGAGCTTGCAATATGTGTTCGCACAAAAAGATCTCAATCTGCAGTAAAGGAGGTGGTTGGACTTATTAAAGCACTACACATAAGTGTCCTTTACCACCCGGGCAAGGCTAATGTAGTAGCGGATGCACTTAGTAGTCTCTCTATGGAGAGTGTGTCCCACGTGGATAAGGGAAAGAAGGAGTTGGTGAGAGATGTCCATCGACATGCAAGGTTGGGAGTTAGATTAATCAACTCGACCGATGGCGACGTTATTGTGCAAAATGGGTCACAATCGTCTTCGGTGGTTGATGTCAAATCTAAGCAAGATGATGTCTGACTTTGAGGAAGCTGAAGGAAGCGTGCGGAGTCAAAAGGTGGAGGTTTTCTCCCAAGGGGGAGATGGTGTGCTACGAAACCAGGGTCACCTATATGTCCCAGACGTTGATGATTTGAGAGTTCGGATATTGCATGAGGCATAGGTACTAGATACTCTATCCATCCGGGAACCACGAAGATGTATCGGGACTTGTGAGAAATCTATTGGTGGGATGGTATGAAGAACGATATTGCAAAGTTCGTAGCCAAATGTCCAAAGTTTCCGCAAATGAAAGTCGAGCATCAAAGGCCGGGAGGCATACTTCAAGATATCAGCATTCTCACATGGAAATGGGAAGAGATTAACATGGACTTCATTACAAGCCTACCTCATACTCGACGACACTATGATTCCATTTGGGTGGTAGTAGACAGGTTATCCAAGGCTGCACACTTTCTACCGGTCAAGACCACGAATTCATTGGATGATTATGCCAAATTGTATATTCGGGAGTTGGTTCAACTTCATGGAGTGCCCTTGTCTATTATTATAGACCGAGGTACTCAGTTTACCTCCCATTCTGGCAGTCTTTTCAGAAGGGACTTGGGATCAAGTCAAGCTCAGCATGGCCTTTCATCCACAAATGGATGGCCAAGCCAAGCGAACAATTGAGACTCTTGAGGACATGTTGAGGGCATGTGTTATGGATATTTAAGGTAGTTGGGATAATCATTTTCCCTTAATTTAGTTTGCTTATAATAACAACTATCACTCCAGTATCCAAATGGCACCATTCGATGCTCTCTATGGGCGGAGGTGTAGATCTCCCATCGGATGGTTTGAGGTTGGTGAGGCAGCTATGATAGGGCCATATTCTGTTCACGAGGCTATGGTGAAGGTTCAGTTGATAAGGGATAGGCTGAAAACTACTCAGAGTCAGTAAAAGTCATATTCTGATGTGAAGAGAAGAGAGTTGGAGTTTGATGTGGATGATTGAGTATTTCTCAAGGAATCTCCCATGATGGGAGTCATACGGTTCGGGAAGAAAGGGAAACTCAGTCCCCGATACGTTGGTCCCTACCGGTTTATGAGAAGAAATTGTAAGGTAGCGTATGAGTTGTACTTGCCATCAGAGTTATCTTCTGCGCATCTCGTGTTTCATGTGTCGCTCTTGAAAAAGTGCTTGGGTGATCCAGCTTTAATAGTCCCGGTGGAAAGCATTGGTGTAAAGGATAGCCTCAGCTATGAAGAAGTTCTGGTGGAAATCTTGGATCGTTAGGTTCGGAGGCTGAGGAACAAAGAAGTAGCTTCGGTGAAGGTGTTATGGAGAAACCAACATGTTGAGGGAGCTACGTGGGAAGCCAACGCGGCTATGATGGCTAAATACCCTCACCTATTCTCTACCAGCTCAATTTCAGTTTGAGGTATCAGTTTTTGCCCTAATTCTCTAATTAGGTTTCATGTTTAGTTCATGTGCACAAGTTTGATTTATGTTATGATAGATGTACGTAATGTCTAAATTTAGTTCAGCTATGTTCTCCATTTCGGAGGTTGTCATTCCGCCAATTTTTGGGTTAAATAATCAGTAATTGCATATGATGATTTCTTTTTTCTAAGATTTCTGTGTGTTTCTAACATTCGAGGACGAATGTTCCCAAAGGGGAGATATTGTTATACCCCGAGAACTCAAAGATCGGACCCGGGAGTTAAAATGGGGAAAAACTGAAAATTCCAGTTGCAGGCACAGAACGAGTCGTCAGGTGGCTCATGGGGTAGGCTAGGGAAGAGCAGGAATTCGGAGGATAAGGAGTCCCTACGGGCATGGAAATGACTCATGGCCAGACACCAAAAGTAGTTAGGTCAACCGTGGGGAGGAGGTGTATGAAAAATAGAAGAGGTCAACCAGTGAACTTAACGGAAGGAGACCATGACTCGTCATGTCAGGCAATGAGTCGTGATGTGCGTCGTTGGATTGTATACAAGGAAAGTGATTTGATAGAGGCAGTGTACTTGATGATTGGTGACCACGAGTCGTGGTCACCCCCGACTAACCGTTAAGTGATCCGTTATGAGCCCAGGAGTTTTTACTAACAGTGTACTTGACGAGCGACATAACGAGTCGTTTGGGCCAGTGACGATCCATCAGGTCATCCGTTAGGACCACCTGGCAGTTTGTTTCTGCGAAATAGTAAGGGCCTTTTCATAATTTCCTAAGATCCTAAAGCCTAAACTACGACGTTTTGGGTTATGAATAGGGAAATTTAAAGGGGTTAAGTTCAATTTTATCTTCATACATGCATGCAAGAATAGTGAGAGGTAATCAAAGGAGATTCTAGGCTCTTCTCTTCAATTCTTCTAATTTCATTCTTGGGTAATCAGGGGAAGTTAAGAATCAGATAATCCCAGGTATGTAAGGTCATAAATGGGTGAATTCTTCCACACCCATGCTCCTACACTATGATTTTACTTAAAATTTATCAAAAACTCATGGGGTTTTGTATTTGATTTATATAAAATCGAATGATTTAATTATGGGTTTTGTTATTTTGAAATCTTATCATAATCTACGATTTTTGATCATCTTTTGAGATTTAAATTGATTATAATATTGTTGATTTTGATTTCTAAGCAGTTAAGCTTAATTATGCATGCCCTACGATGAATCGATTTATAATCTATTTTCCCATTGATGTTCTTTACAAGCCCAACATGAATTATGCTTTAAATCATGGCTAGATCACATATGTTCAAGCATGTTTTTGATTATCATGATTTAACTCGGCCATGAACTCATGTATGTATTATTATGAGCACTATATATGTTTTGGGAGCAGTATCGAACACCGAGTAGGTTCGAGGCTCAGATTAAGCCCTGTATCTCATAAACTACGTGCCACTGTTGGTATGTTGGGACCCCTTTTATATTAGTCCCTAGCCCAAATGGCCCTTTTCATGGTGATATCACTCTTTCATGGTTCTACCCTTGGCAAGGTACGGACACCTTTCCGACTAGGATTACCAGTCGGGCTTCATGTATGGTCATGTGGGGTATGTCTGTTAAGAGAATCTCCCACTGTTCCTCATGATTTATGCATGATATGATTATGTATGTTGGCTAAAGTCATGTTAAGTAAATCTCTTCCATTATGATATTATTATGTTTATGTCACGAATGTTTTTGTCACACCCCACCTTGGGGGGGGGGGGCGGTATGACTGGCACCTGGTGCCCTACTAAGACCTGACCTGCTAGACTGTTAAGCCTGGGCGCATCTGGCGCCTGGCTGGCTCTAACTCACATTTCTGGAAACAAAGGGCTATATAACGGCTGTAAATACATCCCCCGGCCCATTGGCCTATAGCCTTCTGTACCAGTATTAGCAGCTAACCAGAAACATAGTAATTCAGGGAAACCAATACGGGCGGACAAGGCCACCATGCTGTCTAGTTATCTGCAACTTATCATAAAGCAAGAAAAGAAGCTACGTGACCGGCAAGGTCACCACTACTGACAATTATGGCCCCACACGACCATCACAGAAGTAAGAAAGAGTAAAGACAACTATACAACTGCACGGCCCCACACGACCGGCTCATCTGACCACAGGGATTTCATACAGACTGCAAGCCTCTAGGAATAGTAATAAAACTGATCGGGACAGGGCCCTGACCTACCCATACTATATACAACAAAAGAAACTGAACTACACCTCTGAAATTCAGCCTCTGGATGACTGGAGATGAATACTCAACCGCTGACAGGGAGTCACGTAGAATCGCCTGCTCGTCTAGGAGTGCCTGCAGGCAAGTAATGCAGCGCCCCACTGGGCGTCAGTACCGCTCGTACTGAGTATGTAAAGAAACTGAAATAATATAACTGAAAACAACATCTAAAAGCAATAATATGACTGATGAAGCTGAAGTAGGAGGAATAACTTAACTGTCTGATGATGTAGATCGTACCTGTTCTTACTGATACCGAAGGAAGTAGGAATCATACCTGGAGGCGTATAATTCTACTACCAACCCACTCGCGTCTAATACAACATAGCATAACATACATAATATAACATAGCACACACAAACCTTACCCAGCCCCCATAAGACGGGAGGTACAATCAACACAGAATCTATGCCCCTACCCCGGTCATCCCATCTCCTATAGTGGCTGTAAGCATCCTGCCGGTCCCTGGGTATGCACTTGGGCTCGCTAAGCCCCTGACTATAACTGTATCTGAGTCCGAAGGACTCTAAATCAACACCCCGGGCGTACCCGCTGGACGGGGGTGTATAAGGGCCGACCAAGGCACAATATGGGGAAACTGGCATCCCATCTTCGTCCCCTTGCGGGACGGCATATCACTCCGTAGAGCGACGTATCCTCGTCCTCTGGCGGATGAGTCGATACAGCTATTAACCCTGGGCGGTCAGGGATGCTAGGTAATCCAACCCCAATCAATACAACGGTCTCAACTAGTCATGCTGTCTGTGTATCTCATAAGCTACGACTAACAGGTGTAAGGTATCATATAAATCACATACTGAGCTAATAATAGTAATCTGTAAGTGTCTGATACATGCTGAGACAGGTAAGTATAAATATGAATATAGCCTCTTGTCAAACTGTACTGGGGCAAAGGTTATACAAGAAGGTGTTTCTGCTGAAAGCTATACTGTTTACTGAGTTTCTGTATTAACATGATTTCCTATTTCTAACATGCTTTCTAAACTTTATTTAGTTACTATTCTATGTCTGGAATGCTTTACGGATACTGTACTACTTCACGAGGCTTCAGCTAAACACAACAATATCTTAACATGGCATATTACATCATATACTGAATATACTGGGCAATCTTAATCGCTTACGTCCGAATCTATATCATGCGGATAGATATCGTACACATTACAACCCAAAACTTCTCGTATTGCACCAATATTCAAAAGAACACGATAATCGATTTCTAAACATGCTACTGGTCTGTAAATTACTATACTGCTTCGAGGTTACTCAACTTTCCGAGGAAACTTAACTTTACATACCTTATCTTTGAATATCCGTCCGTCGGACGAGGCTCGGCCGGTACTTCAACTATTTTCTCCCAACTGCATTCATAAATACGTCAATCAATACTAAATACAACTTTATTTCAAAAGGCAACGTCACTTTCAATATAGTTTATAGCCTAAACTTAGGCTTATCGAAAGACGGTCGAAAACTCGCTATTTTTCAGCGGCCCAGAAGGGAGAAGTATTCACTTCTCAGCTAGGAACACATAGACATTAATTTAGAGCAATTCTACTTACTTTAGTTCGGTGGCTCGCCGATTCGTTGGCCGTATTTCGCGAAACGAACTCCGTAGAAATGCTCTCTGCTGCTAAATACCTTGGTATCTAGGATTAATTTGGGTTTGGGCAGCGTTTGGCAGCATAATCGGACGATAATTTATAATCTCCCTTCGTTTTCCCTCTGTTCACTACGTTCTCTGGAAGTTATTAAGTAATGAAATGATTTTAAACTGAAGTGGAGGCTTATATACTTGGGCCTGAACCTGGGCAACGTGTCACGGAGCCATCGCGGAGGCCTCACCTCTGTGACACGCTGCCATCGCGGAGGGGCTCTGCCTCGGCTCCTCCCGCGATGGTTCGACAGGTTTCTCGTCCGATCTTTTCCCGGGCCTTTCCCTAGCACGTATGGCTTTCAAATATGCTTAACCAACGTGCGAATAGGTCATCTAAGTGCCGGGAATTCTATGGGGTATAACATTCTCCCCCCCTTAGGAACATTCGTCCTCGAATGTATACTGTTATCTAGAGGACTGCTTACTTTACTTTCTTGAAAAATTTTGGCAGAGTTTCCCCTGTAATATGGACTATCGCAAAAACCTGAAATGCAGAAAAGTCCAACACAGGCACCGCACACAATATTCCAAGATTCACTAAACAACTAAATACCACTTCTTTCTTTATCATTTACAAACATACAATCATAAGATACTGTATAAGTAATGATACGGACATACCTGTCGTCTGACTAGGCCTGAAATAGGTGAGGATATCTAATTTTCATGTCTTCTTCAGCCTCCAACGTCATTTCTTCCCGATTTCTGTTACGCCACAATACCTTGACAGATGCAACGTCTTTAGTTCTCAGCCTGCGAATCTGTCTGTCTAAAATGGCTACGGGAACCTCTTCATAGGCTAACTCCTCTATGACCTGAACATCCTGGACTGGAACTACTGTAGAAGGGTCCCCTATGAACTTTCTTAACATAGAAACATGGAATACTGGGTGAACAGATGCTAATTCTGGAGGCAAGTTTAACTCATATGCCACGCGGCCTATTCTTCGCCGAATCTGATACGGCCTAATGAATCTTGGGCTAAGCTTGCCTTTGTTGCCAAACCTCATTACCCCTTTCATCGGGGACACTTTCAGATATACCCAGTCGTTTACCGAAAATTCTAGATTTCTGCGCCGTCTATCTGCGTATGACTTGTGGCGGCTCTGAGCGGTCAGTAAACGTTCTCGGATAAGCTTTATCTTTTCCTCAGACTGCCGAACAATGTCTGGGCCAACTAATGCTGATTCTCCTATCTCAAACCAGCCCACCGGCGATCTACATTTCCGCCTGTACAATGCCTCGAAAGGCGCCATCTGAATAGCTGAATGGTAGCTGTTATTATAAGCAAATTCGATTAACGAAAGATGTTCATCCCAGCTACCCCCAAAATCTAACACACACGCTCGTAGCATATCTTCGAGCGTCTGAATTGTACGTTCAGCTTGCCCGTCTGTCTGAGGATGGAATGTTGTACTCAGATTAATCTGCGTCCCCAGACCTTTCTGAAATGACAGCCAAAACCTAGCTGTAAACTGTGCCCCTCTGTCTGAAATGATAGATGCCGGCACTCCATGCAATCTAACTATTTCTCTGATATACAATTCGGCATAATCCTCAGCTGAGAAGGTAGCCCTTACTGGCAGGAAATGAGCTGATTTTGTCAGCCTATCAACTATCACCCAAATGGAATCATTTCTGCGTCTAGTACGGGGTAACCCTATTACGAAATCCATATTTATTGCTTCCCATTTCCACATAGGTATCATTATCTCTTGCGTCAAACCACCCGGCTTCTGGTGCTCTGCTTTCACCTGCTGACAATTAGCACATCTAGATACAAATTCAGCTACCTCAGTTTTCATACCTTTCCACCAGTAAATGTCTCTAATATCGTGGTACATTTTCGTCGCCCCTCGATGAAGGGAATAGCGAGCGTAATGTACCTCGTGCATAATCTGCCCACGAAGGCTTGAGACGTTCGGGACATAAAGGCGGCCCTTACAACGTAGCACACCATCCTCGGTTATCTGAAAATCTGGTTCCTTACCCTTCTGAACTCTATCTCTGAGCTGGACTAAATCGGGATCCTCATACTGTCATTCCTTTACCTCTGCAACTAATGACGACACTGCCGAATTTTGAATTACGGCCCCATTATTTTCTGTTTCCATTACTCGAACGGCTAGTCCAGCTAACTGATGAATTTCTTTAGCTAATTTCTGTTTCTCGGGTCGCAAATACGCCAAACTCCCCATTGACTTACGGCTCAGGGCGTCTGCCACAACATTGGCTTTTCCCGGATGGTACAGGATGTTCACATCATAATCCTTCAACAATTCTAACCAGCGACGTTGCCGCAGATTCAACTCCCTCTGAGTAAAAATGTACTGCAAGCTCTTATGATCTGTATATATATCAACATGGACGCCGTACAGGTAATGCCTCCACATCTTCAAGGCATGAATTACTGCGGCCAATTCTAGATCATGGGTGGGGTAATTCTTTTCGTGTTTCCTCAGCTGTCTGGAAGCATATGCAATTACTCTACCATACTGCATTAACACACAGCCCAGCCCGACACCTGACGCGTCACAATAAACTGAATACCCTTCTGTGCCTTCCCGTAGTGCTAGTACTGGGGCGGAGGTTAATCTGTCTTTCAGTTTCATGGAAACTCTGCTCGCATGCCTCCGTCCACTGGAACTTTGCTGCCTTCTGTGTCAATTTAGTTAAAGGTGCTGCAATGGTTGAGAATCCCTCAACGAACCTCTGATAGTACCTTGCCAACCCCAGAAAGCTACGAACTTCAGTCGGGGTAGTAGGTCTCGGCCATGACTTAACTGCTTCTATCTTCTGCTTGTCTACCTGTATACCAGCGTCTGAGACAATATGTCCTAAAAAGGCTACTGAGTTAAGCCAGAATTCACACTTCGAAAATTTAACATACAACTGGCGGTCCCTAAGAATTTGGAGCACTGTCCGCAAATGAGTCCGGTGATCTGCTTCAGAGCGAGAATACACCAGAATATCATCAATGAATACTATCACGAACAAGTCCAGGAAAGGTCTGAAAATGCTGTTCATCAGGTCCATAAAGACTGCTGGGGCGTTCGTTAACCCGAAGGACATAACTAGAAATTCAAAATGTCCATATCGGGTCCTAAACGCTGTCTTAGGAATATCTCTCTCACGTACTCGGACCTGGTGATATCCGGACCGCAAGTCAATCTTAGAAAAGTATCTGGCTCCCTGCAACTGATCAAATAAGTCATCAATTCTGGGAAGCGGGTACTTGTTCTTTACTGTAACTTTATTGAGCTGCCGATAATCTATACAAATTCGGAGCGAGCCATCTTTCTTTCTCACGAACAAGACTGGCGCACCCCACGGGGAAGTACTCGGCCTGATAAAACCTTTATCTAACAAGTCTTTCAACTGCTCCTTTAATTCTATGAGTTCTGCAGGAGCCATACGATAAGGAGGTATTGATATTGGCTGAGTGCCTGGTAGCAAGTCAATAGCAAAGTCTATTTCCCTTTCTGGGGGAATACCAGGTAACTCATCAGGAAATACATCTGGGAATTCATTTACCACTGGGACAGACTGGAGTGTCGGAGATTCTTCTTGGACATCCTGAACTCTGACCAGATGATAAATACACCCCTTAGATATCAACTTTCTCGCCTGAAGGTAGGAAATAAACCTACCTTTTGACGTCGCGGTGCTGCCCTTCCACTCCCGTACTGCCTCCCCCGGGAAGTGGAATCGGACCGTTTTGGTCCAACATTCAACATTAGCAAAACATGGTACTAACCAATCCATACCCATTATGGCATCGAAGTCTATCATTTCTAACTCGACTAGATCTACTGTGGTCTGACGATCAGCAACCTCTACTGTACACCCGCGGTAAATTCGGCTCGCTGTGATAGAGTCACCGACGGGCGTAGATACTAAGAAGGGCTGCTGTAGTGATTCTGGTACAATACTAAACTTCCGTGCCACAAATGGAGTAATATAGGACAAAGTAGACCCTGGATCGATCAGCACATAAGAAGGGTGTGAGCAGATAGTTAGCATACCTGTCACAACATCAGGCGATGCCTCTGAATCTTGCCTCCCTGGTAAGGCATATGTGCGGCTTGGACCCGCACCAGTACTGGAGGCCCCTACTCTGCCTCGACCCCTGCCTGCTGAAACGGAGGGCCTACGCCCAGTCGAGGATGTTGTAGCTCGTGATCCTATTGATGCCCTATCCTGTCTGTCCCGGTCCTCACGACCTCTGGCTGGGCAATCTCTCATCAAATGGCCTTCTTGGCCACAAATATAGCATGCGGTGGAACCATACCTGCAAGCTCCAGAATGACGTCGACTGCATATAGGGCAAAGTGGTAGGGTATACCTACTTTGCTCCGCTCTCCTCTGTAATGGTGAGTCTGCCGTCTGCGAGCCTCTACCAGCTTCTGACTGCCCTCTACGACTGAATCTACCTCCCTGTGACTGTGGTGGAGGCGGGGGCCTGGGCGGCCTGTCTGACAATCGTGGCCTGGGTCCTCCCCGGGCCTCTCTCTGTAACTCAGCTGGCCTATCCCAGCGACGCTGCTCCTGATTGACCTTTCTGATCTCCCGATGTCGCTGTCTGATGCCCTCAATATTCTGGGCAAATGCCTGGATTCGGGAAATATCCATGTCCTCTCGCAGTGTGGTCGTGATACAAGTCTCGACATATTCTGGGTTCAACCCTATAATAAAACGGTGCACTCTGGAGCCATGGTATCAACAAAAGCTGGTGCATATCGAGCCAAAGAATCAAACCGCAAGGAATATTCCCGAACACTCATGGCCCCCTGTTCCAGATGTAGGAACTGATCTACCCGGGCCTGTCGGATCTCCCGCGGCAAATAGTGATCTAGAAAGGCTCCTGAAAAGCTGGACCAGGTGGGAGGGGAAACATCTCTCCCTTGGGACCTCTCCCAGCTTTCATTCCATAACACCGCAATATCTCGTAACCGGAGTGCGGCCAATTCAACTGACTCAGTAGGTGTAGCATGCATAACCCTGAAGATTCTGTGCATCTGATCCAGAAAATCCTGGGGGTCCTCTGTTCGGTCCGTGCCTGTGAACTGTGGGGGATTCAGGGCTAAGAACTCTCGGACCCTCAAACTACCGGGCCCTCCTGAAGATTCTGCAACTGTAGATGGCATTTGCTGACGCTGAGCAGCCATCATCTGTGCTAATAGAACTACAGCACTCCTAACCTCCTGGTCGGAGGGTGTCAATATAGGGGCTGCGGAAGGTAATGTCGCCCCAAGTGGCTCCTGACGTGGTGGAGACTGCTGAGGAGGCTGGGATGAAGCCTCTGTAGGGCCCTCTGATCGAGCTGTCTCCAAATGAGGGGGAGGCATCCTGCTGGTGCCCTCCCCTGCTGCAATGTCTAAGCTCCGACCTATGACGGGATGGCGCTGGTCTGACATTATCTGTAGCCAAAGAATATGGTAAGATTTTAGGAATTCAACCCTATACTGTACCACTCTATAGCACGACTGAATCAGAATAAAAGACAACCATCCTATCATGCCTTGCAGCCTCCTACCCATAGTATGTGGTGCACAACACATCCATGGACAGGACTCTACTTAGCACGGCTTGCAGACTCCCTGGGTTACGACCTGCTCTGATACCAAGTTTGTCACACCCCACCTTGGGGGAGGGGGTATGACTGGCACCTGCTGCCCTACTAAGACCTGACCTGCTAGACTGTTAAGCCTGGGCGCATCTGGCGCCTGGCTGGCTCTAACTCACATTTCTGGAAACAAAGGGCTATATAACGGCTGTAAATACAGCCCCCGGCCCATTGGCCTATAGCCTTCTGTACCTGTATTAGCAGCTAAACAGAAACATAGTAATTCAGGGAAACCTATACGGGCCGACAAGGCCACCATGCTGTCTAGTTATCTGCAACTTAATCATAAAGCACAAAAAGAAGCTACGTGACTGGCAAGGTCACCACTACTGACAATTATGGCCCCACACGACCATCACAGAAGTAAGAAAGAGTAAAGACAACTATACAACTGCACGGCCCCACATAACCGGCTCATCTGACCACAGGGATTTCATACAGACTGCAAGCCTCTAGGAATAGTAATAAAACTGATCGGGACAGGGCCCCGACCTACCCATACTATATACAACAAAAGAAACTGAACTACACCTCTGAAATTCAGCATCCGGATGACTGGAGCTGAATACTTAACCGCTGACAGGGAGTCACGTAGAATCGCCTGCTCGTCTAGGAGTGCCTGCAGGCAAGTAATGCAGCGCCCCACCGGGCGTCAGTACCGCTAGTACTGAGTATGTAAAGCAACTGAAATAATATAACTGAAAACAACATCTGAAAGCAATAATATGACTGATGAAGCTGAAGTAGGAGGAATAACTTAACTGTCTGATGATGTAGATCGTACCTGTTCTTACTGATACCGAAGGAAGTAGGAATCATACCAGGAGGCGTATCATTCTACTACCAACCCACTCGCATCTAATACAACATAGCATAGCATACATAACATAACATAGCACACACAAACCTTACCCGGCCCCCATAAGCCGGGAGGTACAATCAACACAAAATCTATGCCCCTACCCCGGTCATCCCATCTCCTATAGTGGCTGTAAGCATCCTGCCGGTCCCTTGGTATGCACTTGGGCTCGCTAAGCCCCTGACTATAACTGTATCTGAGTCCGAAGGACTCTAAATCAACACCCTGGGCGTACCCGCTCGACGGGGGTGTATAAGGGCCGACCAAGGCACAATATGGGGAAACTGGCATCCCATCTTCGTCCCCTTGCGGGACGGCATATCACTCCATAGAGCGACGTATCCTCGTCCTCTGGCGGACGAGTCGATACAGCTATTAACACTGGGCGGTCAGGGATGCTAGGTAATCCAACCCCAATCAATACAACGGTCTCAACTAGTCATGCTGTCTGTGTATCTCATCAGCTACGACTAACAGGTTTAAGGTATCATATAAATCACATACTGAGCTAATAATAGTAATCTGTAAGTGTCTGATACATGCTGAGATAGGTAAGTATAAATATGAATATAGCCTCTTGTCAAACTGTACTGGGGCAAAGGTTATACAAGAAGGTGTTTCTGCTGAAAGCTATACTATTTACTAAGTTTCTGTATTAACATGATTTCCTATTTCTAACATGCTTTCTAAACTTTATTTAGTTACTATTCTATGTCTGGAATGCTTTACGGATACTGTACTACTTCACGAGGCTTCAGCTAAACACAACAATATCTTAACATGGCATATTACATCATATACTGAATATACTGGGCAATCTTAATCGCTTACGTCCGAATCTATATCATGCGGATAGATATCGTACACATTACAACCCAAAACTTCTCGTATTGCACCAATATTCAAAATAACACCATAATCGATTTCTAAACATGCTACTGGTCTGTAAATTACTATACTGCTTCGAGGTTACTCAACTTGCCGAGGAAACTTAACTTTACATACCTTATCTTTGAATATCCGTCCGTCGGACGAGGCTCGGCCGGTACTTCAACTATTTTCTCCCAACTGCATTCATAAAT
Source organism: Datura wrightii (assembly GCA_035772735.1). Lineage (NCBI taxonomy): Eukaryota > Viridiplantae > Streptophyta > Magnoliopsida > Solanales > Solanaceae > Datura > Datura wrightii. Next base: position 42,445,905 of record JASDFA010000003.1, read on the forward strand.
ACGTCAATAAATACTAAATACAACTTTATTTCAAAAGGCAACATCACTTTCGATATAGTTTATAGCCTAAACTTAGGCTTATCGAAAGACGGTCGAAAACTCGCTATTTTTCAGCGGCCCAGAAGGGAGAAGTATTCACTTCTCAGCTAGGAACACATAGACATTAATTTAGAGCAATTCTACTTACTTTAGTTCGGTGGCTCGCCGATTCGTCGGCCGTATTTCGCGAAACGAACTCCGTAGAAATGCTCTCTACTGCTAAATACCTTGGTATCTAGGATTAATTTGGGTTTGGGCAGCGTTTGGCAGCGTAATCGGACGATAATTTATAATCTCCCTTCGTTTTTCCTCTGTTCACTACGTTCTCTGGAAGTTATTAAGTAATGAAATGATTTTAAACCGAAGTGGAGGCTTATATACTTGGGCCTGAACCTGGGCAACGTGTCATGGAGCCATCGCGGAGGCCTCACCTCCGTGACACGCTGCCATCGCGGAGGGGCTCTGCCTCGGCTCCTCCCGCGATGGTTCGACGGGTTTCTCGTCCGATCTTTTCCCGGGCCTTTCCCTAGCACGTATGGCTTTCAAATATGCTTAACCAACGTGCGAATAGGTCATCTAAGTGCCGGGAATTCTATGGGGTATAACAGTTTTGAAGAACCTTGAGCGGTATGATATGTTATTATAATTTATGATACAAACATGATATCTTACTCTTATGATCATTTATGAACTTATACATGTTTTAAATTTCCTTTTTACTTACCTTGCATACTTTGTACATTCCACATACTGACCGCATACCTTCTATGTTGTATCGTTTCATGATACAGGTCCTATTTCTCAGGCTTATCCTCACCCGTAGATAGTTTCAAATTTGCTCTCAGCGCTCTTGGTGAGTCCTCATGTTTCGAGGGTTGTATGTTCATACTCTATGTTGTTCTTTCAGTTTCTGAATGTTGGATTAGTTGGGGAGTGGTCCATCAATCCATCCTTCATGTTTAGAGGCTTATCAGACTGCAAGTTGTGTTCAGCCATATTATATAAGTCTTGTACTGATTTTCCCTTTGGCTATGTTATAATTACATTTTTATATGTTAAGTCATCTGCTCATGTGTTGATTAGATGTATGCTCATGCCATGGGTCGACATGGGGTCTCTCGGGGCTCCTTCTCCCGTGTTTATGATCCGGGTGTATGTCTGGGTTGTGATATTTGGGTTACCCGTTAGGTACACTGCTTGACAAACTCTTGCCGCTCATAACGACGGACATAACGACTCATTAGGGGTGACCACGACTCGTGATCACCAATCGTCAGGTACACTGCTCCCTTATACCAATTTACTTGTATATCATTCAACGACTCATACCACGAATCGTTGCCTGACATGACAAGTCGTGGCCTCCTCCCGTTAAGTACACTGGTTGACCTCTTCTGTTTCTCAAACACCCTTACCCCACGGTTGACCTAAAGACTCGTAGTGACTGACCATGAGTCATTCCGTCGCCTGTGGGGAACCCTTATCTTCCAACTCCCTGCTCTTCACTAGCCTTCCCCATGAGCCACCTAACGACTCGTGGGCTGGTCTCATGAGTCGTCCAACAAGTCATTCTGTGCCTACAACTTGATTTTTCTACTTTTCCCCATTTCAACTCCCGGGTCCGATCTTGGAGTTCTCGGGGTATAACAATATCTACCCCTTGGGAACATTCGGCCTCGAATGTTAGAAACACACAGAAAACTTAGAAACATTCAATTATCATATGCAAATACTGATTATTCAAATCGAAAACTGGCGGAATGACTACCTCCGAAAGGAACTACATAGCTAAATTGAATTCAGACATCACGTACATCTATCATAACATAAATCAAACTTGCGCACACGAACTGAACATGGAAACTAATTAGAGAATTAGGGGAAAAACTTATACCTCCAAACTGAAACCAAGCCGGCAGGGAACAGGTGAGGGTATTTAGCCATCAAAGCTGCCTTGGCTTCCCACATAGCTTCCTCAACATGCTAGTTTCTCCATAACACCTTCACCGAAGCTACTTCCTTGTTCCTCAACCTCAAAACCTGGCGATCCAAAATTTCCAACGGAACTTCTTCATAACTTAGGCTATCTTTTACACCGACGCTGTCCATTAGGACTACTAAAGCTGGATCGTCCATGCACTTTTTCAAGAGCGACACATGAAACATGGGATGTACAAAAGATAACTCTGATGGCAAGTCCAACTCATACGCCAGCATACCAACCGTTCTCACGACCCGATAGGGGCCAACATAGCGGGGACTGAGTTTTCCTTTCTTTCTAAACCGCATAACTCCTATCATGGGAGATACCTTCAGAAAGACCTAATCGTCCACCTCGAACTCCAACTTTCTCCTTCTCACATCTGCATATGACTTTTGATGACTCTGAGTGGTTTTAAGCGTGCCCCTTATCATATGAACTATCACCATGGCCTCATGAACCAAATCAGGGCCTATCATAGCTTCCTCACCAACCTCAAACCATCATATGGGCGATCTACACCTCTGCCCGTAAATAGCCTCGAACGGTGCCATCTGGATGCTGGAGTGATAGTTGTTATTGCAAGAAAACTAAATCAAGGGCAAGTGATCATCCCAACTACCTTTAAAGTCCATCATACAAGCTCTCAACATGTCCTTGAGAGTGTGGATTGTCCGCTAGGCCTGACCATCCATTTGCGGATGAAATGTTGTGTTGAGCTTAACCGGAGTCCCAAGCCCCTTTGAAAAGACCACCAAAACTAAGAGGTAAACTGAGTACCTTGTTCTGAAATAATAGACAAGGGCACTCCATGATGTCGAACCAACTCCCAAATATACAATTTGGCATAATCATTCGCTGAATCTGTGGTTTTGACTTGTAGGAAGCGTGCAGCCTTGGTTAACCTATCAACTACCACCCAAATGGAATCACGATGTCGGCGAGTATGAGGTATGCTTATAATGAAATCCATATTAATCTATTCCCACTTCCAAGTGGGAATGCTGATATACTGAAGTACGCCTCCCGGCCTTTGATGCTCGACTTTCACTTGCTGACAGTTAGGGCACTTGGCTACAAATTCTATAATATCCTTCTTCATGCCGTTCCACCAATACATTTCCCTCAAGTCATGATACATCTTGGTGGAACCCGGATGGATGGAATACCTGGACCCATGTGCCTCATGGAATATCCGATACCGCAATTATCGACATTAGAACACATAGAAAACCCTGGTACCGCAGTACCCCATCTCCCCCTTGGGAGAAGACCTCCACCTTTTGACTCCAAACGACTTCTTTTAGATTTACCAACATCGGATCCTTTTCTTGCCTAGCATTCGCATCCACCACCAAGGACGATTCTAATCCATTCTACACAACTACGTCGCCATCGGTCGAGTCGACCAATCTAACTCCCAACCTTGCAAGTTGATTGACATATTTTACCAACTTCTTCCTTCCCTCATCCACGTGGGACACACTTTCCATAGAGAGCCTACTAAGTGCATCCACTACCACATTAGCCTTCCCCGAGGGGTAAAGGACACTCATGTCGTCGTCCTTTAGTAACTCCAACCACCTCCTTTGCTCGTCGACCTTTAATAACTCCAACCACCTTCTTTGACAAAGATTGAGATCTTTCTGCGTGAACACATATTGCAAGCTCTTGTGATCTGTAAACACATCCACGTGGACTCCATAAAAGTAATGCCGCCATATCTTTAAGGCGAAACCACCGTGGCCAACTCAAGATCATTGGTCGGATAATTTTTCTCATGGACTTTCAATTGTCTTGAGGCATATGCTATAACTTTCCCATGTTGCATCAACACACACCCAAGTCTAATTCTCGAAGAATCACAATACACCACAAAACCGTTGGTACCCTCGGGTAGGGTCAACACTGGGGCTGAAGTGAGTCGAGTCTTCAACTCTTGGAAGCTTTTCTCACAAGCCTCCTACCATTGGAACTTTACCTTCTTCTGAGTCAACTTGGTCAAAGGTGTTGTAATAGATGAAAAACCCTCAACAAATCTCCGATAGTAACTCGCTAAGCCCAAAAAGCTCTTGATATCTGGTGGGTTCACCAGTTTGGGCCAATTATTGACTGCCTCGATTTTCTGAGAATCCATCCTTATGCCCTCACTGGACACCACATGTCCTAAGAATGCCACAAAGTCCAGCCAAATTCACACTTGCTGAACTTTGCATACAACTGACGATCCTTGTGGGTCTGAAGCACTACTCTCCAGTGAGAGGCATGCTCCTCCTCGCTCCGAGAGTATATAAGGATATCATCGATAAACACGATCACGAACATGTCTATATATTTATTGAATACCCTGTTCATCATTTCCATGAAAGTTGCAGGGGCATTGGTTACTCCAAAAGACATGAAAACAAATTCATGGTGACCATACCTAGTCCTGAAAGTGGTTTTCCGGATGTCACTCTCTCGAACCCTGAGCTGGTGATACTCGGATCTGAGATTAATCTTGGTGAAATACTTGGCACCTTAAAGCTGGTCAAACAAATCATCGATCCTAGGTAAAGGATATGTATTCTTAACAGTGACCTTGTTCAACTACTGATAGTCGATGCACATCCGAAGTGAACCATCCTTCTTCCGGACAAATAACACTGGTACACCCCATGGAGACTTACTCGGTCTGATAAATCCCTTATCTAATAGGTCCTTCAACTAATCCTTCAACTCCTTTAGCTTGGTTGGAGTCATCCTGTAGGGAAGAATAGAGATGGTTTGCGTATCGAGTAAGAGATCAATGACGAAATTAATTTCCCTCTCAGGAGGGACACCTGGCAAATCATCGGAAAAGACCTCCAGATACTCACACACCACCGAAACTGACTGGATAGTCGGGATCTCAGACTCAACATCCTTAAACCTAACTAGGTGATATATGCATCCCTTAGAAATCATTTTCCTTGCCTTAAGATATGAAATAAACCGACCGGCTGCTATAGCTGAATTACCTTTCCACTCCAAAATTGACTCACCTGGAACTGTAATTCCACCGCACGGGTCCTACAATTAATCGAAGCATAACATGCAAACTACCAATCAATTCCCAAAATGATGTCAAAGTCCATCATAACTAACTCTACTAACTCTGCGGAGGTGACCTTATGCAATACTGTAATGGGACATCCTCTATACACCCGACTAGCTACAATTGAATCACTGATTGGAGTAGAGACTTAGAATGGTTTTGATAGGAATTTAGGGCTAATCCAAAACTAGTAGCAATATAAAGGATCACAATTGACAAATTATCTCCTGGATCTAACAAGGCATAAGCATCAATATGGAAGACTTGACATACCAGTGACCACATATGGTGAAGTCTCCTGCTCCTGGCGGGATACTAGAGTATAAAACTTGTTTTGGCACTGAACGCCTGCTGCACTAGTCAATGCACCATGCTAAGGAGGACGTGCTATTGGAGCGGCAGAATCAGCTGCTGTCGTACAGGCTCCACCGACCCCTGATCTAGCAGAGGGGAAATCCTTAAGTCTGTTTCTGGGTTTGCCACACCCGAAGCAAGCATCCGAGCCAACTAAGCACCTCCCGTGGTGATTTTTGTTGCACCCCGCACACAATGGGAAAGAGCGCTCCATCTGCATGCTACCCTGGCCTCTCGACTCTAAAGCTCTACTCCTCCGATCTCCTTTGAATCTAGATGGCGTGCTGGCCGATGATGGAGTTGGAGCGATAGACCTGTGTTGGGTCTGCTATGCTGTCCACCCCCTGTCCTGACTTGAGAAGCCCTGTAGCTATCGGTCCTGGCCATCTTGTAATCCCTATTCCTCCGGTAGACCGACTCCATCTACGAAGCATACAACACAATGCAGGGAAATTCGATATCCCGATGTATCATGGCGATCCTGCAATCCGTGTCCAAATAATCCGCCACTTCATGCACAAAATGACTCACCCGAGCCCTTTGGTCCGTCACCAACTCCGGAGCATACTTGGATAGTCCAGTGAACTCCAATGCATAATCTTGAATGGAGGGACATTTACCCTGTTTCAAATTAACAAGCTCGGCCACCTTGAGCTCCCTCATCTCCCGAGGGAAGAACCTATCCAAAAATGCCACGTCGAATTCTTCCCAACCTGTCGGGCCTGCACCCACTGCCCTGGCATCTCTCCACTGCTCTGAACCATATGTGAGCCACCCCCTTAAGCTAATAGGAGTTGAAGTCAACACACTCCCCATTGTTCACCCCTATAACCTGGGTGATCTTTAAAATCTCCTCAATGAAATCATGTTGATCCTCGTCCACTTTTGACCCCCTGAACTCAGGAGGGCTCATCCTCAAGAAATACCTCACCCTAGCTGCCACCGCATTCCCATTCTGAGGGTATTGCGCCACCATCTGATTTTGAACCTGGGCAGCCATAGCTTTTTCCAGCATCTGAATCGCTGCCCTAAACTCAGCATGGGCAGCTGGCTTTAGTGCGTGCTCCTCGTGAACGGGTGGGGCCGGCTGATGCTCATCACCATTAGCACCCTCATGATCATTTCCGTTACCATTTCTTCTGGCGTTACTCTGCATGGAGGCATGATTCTAAAACATGAATAGAAGAAATTAGAAGGGCAAAGGACTTTCATCGCACGACATAGATCATGCAAGAAGGGAACATTTCCTAAATGTCTTGTAGCCTCTTCATCATAAGTGTGGCGCGCTTCACACCCATGAAAAAGACTCTACTTAACACGGTTTTCAGACACCCTAGGACACTTCAAACCTGTTACTCTGATACCAAGTTTGTCACGACCCGAACGTACACCCAAATCGTAGACATGGGACAAGGAGCCCCGAGAGACCCCAAGTCGACCCATGGCATGAGCATACATCTAACTCATTCACATAAGTAGAAGAATTAACATAAGGAAATGAAATCATGATATACCGCACCGGAAAAATCACTTAGACATACATAAGATGAATTCTATACTCTGTCTAAGAGCCTCTACTAAAATGATGGGTTGATGGGACAACACCCCCAACTAACCCGAACATGTACTGAAACATAAAGAAGAAACATGTCTATCTAATAGCTCTCTAAACATGGGGACTCACCAATATGCTAGAAGCAAACTCTGAGACGATCTAAGGATGCGGGTGAGCTTGAGATCAAGGTCTTGTATCATGAAACGATACATCATAGAAAGTTTTGCGGTCAGTACGTGGAACGTACTGAGTATGCAAGGTAAGTAAAATGGACATTTAAAAGTGTATTTAAAACCCATAAATGATCATAAGAGTAGGGAATCATGCTCATATCATAAAATTGTAACATAACATAAGGCTCAAGGTTTTCAAAACATTTATAGTACAAGCATAATCGTAATCATAAGAGAAAAGCCTCACTTAATGTGACTTGAGCCATAATACATAATCATAAGCATTCCTAAATCTTGAGAAACAGTGGGAGATTCTCTTAACTGGCATACCCCATATGAGAACACATGAAGTCCGACTTGTAAACCTAGTCGGGAGGTTATTTGTACCGTGACAAGGGTAGAACCATGAAAGCGAGTGATATCACCATAAACAGGGCCAATTGGGCCGGGGACATTCACAAAGGAGGTCCCAACATACCTATAGTGGCATGTAGTTTATGAGATCTGGGGCTTAACCTGCACCCCAAACCTACTCGGTGTTCGATACTACTCCCAAAAAATATATAGTGCTCATAGTACAACATGCATGAATTTATGGGCTAGTTAAATCATGATAACCATAATCATACTTGTACATATGTGAACTAGCCATGACATAGGGCCCGTGAGTCGGACAAAACATAATTCATGAATCATAAAGTTTATACATACTTGTAAATCATGCATATAACTTTAAATTTATATAAATCATGATGGGTAATTGATAGAATCTATAATTTAAATCATAATTCATGCTGGGCTTGTAAATATCATTATAGGAAAGTAAATCATAAATTGGTTCATCATGTGTCATGCATAATTAGACTAATCTCAAAAGAAATCAAAATTGACAACATTATGAACAAATTTGAATCATAAAAGTTGATCAAAAACATTTAGAATACAATAAGATTCAAAAATCACAAAGCCCATCAACAATCAATAGCTTTTATATGAATCTACTTCAAAACCCCATAAGTTTTTGATAGAGTTTTCATGAAATCATCGACAATTGACATGGGTGAGGAAAGAAACACCCATTGATAGCCTTACATACCTGAAAACAACTGATTCTACAATCCCCTAGCTTGCCCAAGTGGAAATTGATGAAAAACACCTTGAAATCACCTAGATAACCCTTCTATCACCTTCCCAAACATTTGCATGCATGAATAAGGACTTAAGCTAGTCTATTCCCTCTTAAACCACCCTTTCTGATGTTAAAACGACATAGTATAGGCCCCTAGGACTTAGGAATTATGGAAAAGCCCTTACTGAAATCGCTGAAAATAACTACCAAGTGGTCCTAAAGGACGACCTGACGACTCGTTACCACAGCCAATGACTTGTTGGGTTACCCATCGGGTACACTGCTTGACAAACTCTTGGGACTGATAACAACGAATGTAACGACTCGTGGTCACCAATCGACAAGTACATTGCCTCCCTTATACCAATATACTTGTATATCATCCAACTACCCATACCACGACTCATTGCCTGACATGACGAGTCGTGGCCTCCTCCCATTAAGTACACTGGTTGACCTCTTCTATTTTTCACACACCCTTACCCCACAGTTGACTTAACGACTCATGGTGACTGACCACGAGTCGTTCCCTCACCTGTGGGAAACCCTTATTTTCTAACTTCCTGCTCTTCACTAGCCTTCCCTACGAGCCACCTGACGACTCGTGGGCTAGTCTCACGAGTCGTCCAGTGATTTGTTTTGTGCCTGTAACTTGAATTTCTAGATTTTCCCCATTTCAACTCTTGGATACGATCTTGGAGTTCTCGGGGTATAACAATAAGCGAGTGAACTATAGGGCATACTACTGCACTGTCATTCTCCCTTGCTTAAGATTCCTGAACTCGGCTGCTTTCACTTCCTCATCTCGCGAGGGAAGAATCAATCTAGAAACGCAACATGGAACTCATCCCAAGTGACAGGACCTTCTCCGGCAGCCCTACTATCTTTCCACTGACGAAACCTGATGTGCACGACCCCTTTTAGCCGATATAAGGCCAACTTTTCACACTCAAATCCATTCACCCCCATGACGTGGGTGATCTTCACAATCTCATCAATGAACTCATGCAGGTCCTCATCTATTTTTGACCGGAGGAACTCTGGTGGGTTCATCCTCAAGAAGTCCCTGACTCGAGCTGCCGCCATATTTCCATTTTGGGGAACATGCACAACTGCCTGCTAATTGATCTGAGCGGTCAAGGCCTATATGAGTATCTAAATAGCTACCCGAAACTCAACATGGGCAACCGGTTCTGGTGCATGTTGCTCCTGGACTGGTGGGGCCTGCTGGTGTCCATTTCTGTTGCCATTTTCATGGCTGACTCCATTCACATTCCTTCTACCATTTACTCTTCGGGGAACCATGATTCTGCAAACGCGAATAGCACGAATTAGAAGGATAAGGAGATATTTCATCGCACGACATAGATCATGAAAGAAGAGAACATTTCCTAAATGTATCGTAGCCTCTTCATCATAAGTGTGACATGCTTCACACCCATGAAAAAGACTCTAATCAATGCGGCTTTTAGACACCCTAGGATGCTTCAAACCTATTGCTCTGATACCAAGTTTTTCACGACCCGGACGGAGGCCCACGAGACACGGGACAAGGAGCCATGAGAGAATCCAAGTCGACCCATGGCATGAACATACATCTAACTCAATTAGTAAAACTGAAGATCAACATAATAATCATAGCGGAAGTCTAAAATAAACATAACATCAGAATATAAAATCCAAAGCTGAATACATCCCTTTGTCTGAAAAGCCTCTAAACATGATGAGTTGATCGGATAGACCCCAACTAACTCGAATGAATTGAAAACTGATATACATAGAGAAATCTAAATAAGAATGGTCCTCGAAAGATGAGGACTCACAACTAAGCTGGGTGCTAACTCTGGAACTGTCTATTGACGGGGCTGAGTCCGACTGTCGGGTCTTGTATCATGAAAAGAGTATGTGATCGGTACGTGGAATGTACTGAGTATGTAAGGTAATTAAAACCACTTAAATAGGTAAAATAATTTAAAGACATCCATAATGTAAAACATAAACAATAAGAATCTAAGAGTAGGGCTTGGATGCATTCTTTCTGAAATCATGATCTCATCGCAGCCCAACATAACATCATAATTGAATTGATTGACTCAAAGATGAAATCTGATAGTCATGAATAAAACTATACATTGAGTCAAACCTGCTTTAGAACATATATAGATATATATAAATCTCATAATTGATGAACATGCATAACTGAAATCATGAGGAACAATGGGAGACTCGTTTTTAACCGAAATACCATGATAGTGCTTACGTAGTCCCAACTATCACACTCAAGTGGGTAGAGTTGTCCCAAGCCTTGCCAGGGCTAGGGACGACACCATGATATCAATCTCAAGCTCAAGGACCAATCAGGGCAGGGGATAACTCACTAGGGAGGTCCCAAAGTATATATAATATGTATAAACCTACATTGGCACGTAGATTTGAGCATAGGGTGATCGACCCTTAGCCTACTCGGTGCTAGAAGTTCGCGCTTCAGTGCACGCAAGTGCACGTGGTCATACAAGTAATACAGTAGCCCTTTTTTCAATAGCCGGATATCGAACCCATAGGGACTGGGCCAATACAGCGAATATTAAAGTTCAAGTGTAAGATTAACCTTCAAAAGTATTGATTATAAAAGTTTTCAGGAAAATATAATTACGTCTAGGGGTGATCACAAAATACTTGAGAAACAATATAAGAAGAAACTAGAGTAAAGGCCTAATAATCATGAAATGCTATAATTCTCAATGGTTCAAGTATGAAAACTTCAGTTGTTGTCTCACATAATTAAAATGCTATGTTCATGTTCTTTTGAGATTCTAAACACGACAAACTACCCTTGCACCTACATCATTGAGCTGGGATATGACGTCCTAATTTGTGAGCAATTTATTTACATGAATGTGGTTTACGGAGTTTGCACCCTTGATTATGGACTTTAGTACCTCTAGTCATTTAACTGAACATAGCTTCACAACTACTTCTACGAGTGGTGATGTGATAATTCTAAGGAAATGTCTAGCTCATCCTGTTTTAATAACCAAGAAACAAATTAGGTATAATTTTTATCCTAACCGCAAATCCTACCGTAAAGGTAAGAACTTGCTCCCTACATTCTCATGTTCTAGCCTAGGGTTGCTCTTTCAAGATTTTTACCCAAGCTTAACACATGTGTTTTCATGGTGATCAAGCATAAAAATGTAAATAATAAATAATGTAAGACAAAACAACAACTAAAACTCAAACCAATGATGAATTCATGCATTTACAATCATCTTACGTAGCCTCAACCCTAGAGGAAGTGTTTTACATACTCATGTTTGTAAAAATACTCAAAAACATGTTTAAAGTAGAGTACGTACAAGAATAATTAAAAGAGAATGAAAATTAAGGAACCCTAGGTAGAGTTCTTCCATTCTCCCTTTTCTCCTTTATGGTTTCCCAAAAATATTCCGTGACAAATGATTATAGGAGCTAAGGTTTTAATTTGTACTAAGTGGAAATTGGCAAAATGTGGTCGTGCATGAAACTGCTCCTTGGCATGCTTCTCATCGCCCCAATTTAGCTCTGTGCCATGGAGCAAACGCGGATGCTCACTGGATTATGTACCTCAGTACGTCCTCGCGCTGGACTGTACGCGTCGCCCAGCATGGCACGACGCTGGTCGTGCAGATGGACGGGCGTGGAATGAATTTGTCACGCAAGTCCACTGGATGACATCCTCGTATGCACATCCTTGGTGTGGCACGGCGCTGGGTGCGGCACACGTACAACATAGCACACTGCCTAGCACGGCCAGCCTTCCCTTTGGCCTGCCATGTTGCCTTCATTTGCGATCCAAGCCGAACTTCCTTCCTTTGCTTCAACCGGCATTGTTTATCCTTCACATGCATTTTACACCTACAAAACAAGGACTAATCCTGTTGGTTAGTGCATTCCCACAAAATACATGAGAATGTAATTAATTTAATTGGCAAACATGACTTAATTAATTTATAAAATAGCACTTGGGCACGTAATGATGCCCAAGATCACTACCCCACACTTAAAGCCTTGTTCGTCCTCGAACAACTCTTTTAAACCTCATGCACATGAAGACTCACACATAGCTAATTGAACCAAGACAATTCAAGCTAAGGCTACAACGATTGTTTGAGATAGCAAGTTAAAAATAGAGCATGAAAGATTTAACCATTAAAATCAAATATAACGACATAAAGACTTCCTAGCCTCAAGATTGACTCTTAATTTCAACAAACTCATGCAAATTAACCGATCAACAAATCCAACATGGATTTTATCTTTCATTAAACATGTGCCCTCACAAAAAGAGAGATACCCATTTTCACTCATATGTTTTTAAATTATAACATGCATGGGTATATGGATAAGAAATAAGCTCACTCTCACAAAGATTTCACATGCCACGTGTATTGACCCATAAACTTGCCCTTAGTGGTTTACTCCACTAATTTAAGAATGTTCGAAAGTAAGATCAAGTAGGACTGAATGGGTTGTAATGTAAGCTAAGGGAGGGTAGGTACTATTATGACCAGTAATAGTGACTATCTTCCCTAAGAGCTTTTAATACAGCACCCTTACATTAGGAATTTCCATCCTCCTACTTCACCTTTATACTTTTCTACCCCCATTTCCCTATTTTGTTTCCCCATCACATTAGGCACACTTAAGTTGTTAGTACGAAGTCTTTGAACAATTTTCTTTGATTTTCTTTTTCTCTCTTTTCTTCTTTTATTCCCTACCAACTCTTATTCATTTTTAAACAAGTACACCTCTAGTGTTCTCTTCAACTCCCACAACTACTATTTTCCTTCATATTTCACTTCTCACTCCTTAACTTCTTTTGCAATTTCACATAAGCGCTTGGGAGTTTTGGATCAAATTCAAGGCTAATGAAAAGAAAGGACTAAGTTTACTTTGTGGCTAGCAAAAAATAGTCTAAAGGCTCAATGGGGCTAACTAGGATCAGACATTCAAGGTAGGTAATGCGAGGGATAAAAAATTAGGCTTTTTCAAAGAAATGCCTAAATCATCTCCTACAATCTGCATCCTTCATTTCGCTTTGTATACACACCAGGAAAGTTCTAGACACTACACAATAAATGGAATATTCAAAAACCTTATTCACACAACACATGCTCAATTCAAAAAAATTAGCAGACTCTTAACTCAGCTAATCACAAGAATGCAAAATTCAGCTTTAAACACATCGAGTCACATCCAAAAGCTTAGGTGTCTCAACCAAAATTATACAACTACTCACATGCTTCAAAATTTACAACACTTTCATCTCACAATCATACATAACACATAACAAGAACATCAAGCCATCAATCAACTACGGGTTCCAAAATAGAAACCTATTGACTAATTTTCCCTGAAGACGATCGTCATCCATCCATCGTTGGGAACAGTCCCTAACTATGACTACAACAGCTATGTACACACAAAGAAAAATTTTATTCATCGGTTCAAAGTACCCCCCATCGGAAAAGAACAAAAAAGAAAAACCAACAGGTGGGGAGAATCATGCTCAACTCAACTTTTTCATCCTAAAATACCTTACAAAGCACTAATTCCACCCAAAATCATTAAGCACAAAATTTAAAAATTTTAAAATTTCCCTTACCCCACACTTAAAATATGCTATGTTCCCAAAGCATCAAATTACAATTCGAAAAGGGTGAGAAATACTCCCTGAGGCCTCTAGACCTAACTAACAACATGTTTTTCCTTATTTTGGTACAAGTGGGTTACCAACCTCACACTTTTCCTCTTTCATGCTTCTAAGCTTCCCCTTTCTAAAGGTACTTAGACTTCCCCTCCATCTGTGTTTAATTCACCACCCAAAACAAAAACAAGATGAAAATAAAAAAAATCAACACAAATGAAAACAAAATTATACCTAAGGTACCCTTGGGTTGCCTCCCAAGCAGCGCCTGATTTTACATCACGGCATGACGTGGACTATCCTTCTTAGGACATCCTCAAACTAGTTTTCCCTTTCGAGAACCATCTTCTTCTCTTTTAGTTTTTTGAGGGAACAACCTCCACTCTTTCCTTCTCTTGTTCCAACTCCTTCTCTAACTGAAGCCCTCCATCAGATTAAGGTTGAAAAGTGATCATCTCCTGTGGTCGTTGACTCATGCAATCTACCACCCAACACTTAGCCTCTGACAACACACTGACCTTACAAAAGTCTCTGTAGTGTGTGGGTGGGTTGATCTCTTGGTAAACTTGAAAGAGCTCTTCTTTATCATCGACCCTCATTTTAAGGGTCCCTACTCTTACATTTATAATTGCTCCTCCAGTGGCCAAGAAAGGCCATACCAAGATCAGGGTTACATTATCATCAACTTTAAAATCAAGTATGATGAAATTAGCGGGTATAATGAACTTACACACTTTGATGAGAAGGTCCTCAATTATTCCATCTGGAGCCACTTGAGACTTGTCTACCAGCTGCAGCATCATACATGTTCGCCTAGGTTGACCCAACCCCAATATGTCAAACAAAGATTGGGGCATTAGATTCACTGCTGCCCCTAAATCACCTAGAGCTATTATTACTTCTACTTTACCAATTTTTATGGGGAGGGTAAGACTCCTTGGGTCTTTGAGCTTTTTTGGTATCTTGTTCATTACCCTGTGGCTGCACTCCTCAGACAGTGCAACTGTCTGAACATCCACCAATCTGACTTTGTTGGCCACCACATCTTTCAAGTACTTAGCGTACTTGGCATTCCCTGCAAAATATCAAGAACAGGCAAATTTATGTGAAGTTCTTTGAATATATCAAATAACTTTTCGAAGCATTCCTCCTCCTTGCTCTTTTTGAGTCTTTGCGGAAATGGTGGTGGTCGTCTCTACGCTGGCTGCAAGGATGAATGTATATTTTGTTACACAGCACTGTGATTATCACCCTTGTCAGTCGGTGGTCCCTTTCTAACTAGCTCCGGCTGCACCTCATTTTTCTTTTCCTTCGGCGGTGTATCAGCCAATTGCTTTCCACTCCTCAGACTGATGGCATTGACCTGTCTGGGGTTTGTATCTGTGTCATTGGGTAACCCTCCCTGAGGTCTAGTGTGCTAAGAAGTTGCTATTTGACCCATATGCTTGTCTAGATTGCAGGTGGCCAATTGCTAATTTTTCAAATCTAATTCCATCCTCACCTGATTCTCCGCTAATTTGTTATGTGTTTCCATAATCTTCTGCAATATCTCCTCAATGTTGCTGCTCAACTGGCCACCATTCTGCCTGTTCTGCTACTGATACTGCTGCTGCTGAGGTTACTGGTAGCTTTGACTTTGTTTTCCACCCCAAGAAATATTCAGGTGGTTCTGCCAATTCTTGTTATAATTGTTCCCAAAATTTTGATTGTTGCTCTTCACATTCCCCAAAAAATTGACTGATTCAGGATTGGCCCCTCAAGATTCCGCATTGTGCCCATTATTATCGTAGATTTCACAACAACTAGGAGCCTACTATATTGCATTCATCTGCCCTTGCTGCTGGTTCACACTCTGTTTGTTGAACGGAGTCATCATTTGATGCTGAAATGATACTAGTTGTACCACCAAGGCATTGAAACCATCCACCTCTATCAGCCCTGCTGTTCTCTTTCCCGCCCCTCTCTATGACTCGTTGTGCCACTCTGGATTTTGTTGAGTGATTTCCTATTCAACAAAGTGTACAACTCATCATAGGTCTTCTCCAATGCTTTCCCACCCGATGCAGAGTCTAGTAAAATTTTTGTGTGTGGGTCTAGAGTCTCTAAAAAGGTATGGGCTAGCACTTCATTGGACTTCTGGTGATGAGGGCAGTCTCTCAATAGTGACTTGAATCTCTCCCAAGCCAAATACAAGTTCTACTCCAGCCTCTGCTTGAAGCTTAATATTTCACTCCTGAGTTTGGCAGTCTTGTATAAAGGGAAGAATCTTATGAGGAACTTCTTTGCTGAGTCGACCCAAAAAGTAATGGAATTCGGTGGCTCAGCCTTAAACCACCTCTTTGCCTCTCCCAACAATGAAAATGGGAAGAGTGTGAGTCAGACATAATCAGTTGACACTCTGGTAGGGACAAAGGTGTCATTGATCTCCAGGAAGTTCTGTAAATGCTATTGTGAGTCCTCATGAGTTATCCCAGTGAACTGGCCACTAGAATGTAACAGCTGCACCATATTCTGTTTCAATTCAAAGTTCCCTCCAGGCTTTGATTTGCGAATTCTGGAGGTCATATTTGTCGCTAGTGGGATTGCCACTTCGCGAACTGGTCGGGCTGCCATTTGATCAAGTAAAAACTCTGCTTTCCCAATTGGTAGATGTTGTTGCAATTGCTCTTGTAATCTTTTCAAATTTCACTCTAAAGCTTCTCTCCTAAGCAAATGCAATTGACTTTCAGGTTCCAACAATGGTTCCACCAGCTCTCTATTCCTTGCCAGCTCTGCAAGGACAACCCACCACCTGCAATATAGCAGACTAAGACCGAGTTTCTCAACACTTAAGGAAATTAAAATTCACCCAAAATTAGAAAATTTCACTAAACCTCGCCAGTCCCCGACAACGACGCCAAAAACTTGTTCGTGCTCCAGCGCATGCAAGTGCATATTGTCGTACAAGTAATACAATAGCCCTTTTTTTTAAGAGACGGATGTCGAACCCACAGGGACTAGGCCAATTCCGCGAATATTCAAGTTTAAGTGTAAGATTAACCTTCACAAGTGTTGATTATATAAGTTTTCGGGAAATTATAATTAAGTCTAGGGGTGATCACAAAATACTTGAGAAACAATATAAGAAGCAACTAGAGTTAAGGCCTAATAATCATCCAATACTACAATTCTCAATGGTTCAAGTATGAAAAGTTTAGTTGTTGTCTCACATAATTAAAATGCTATTTTCATGGTCTTTCGAGCCTCTAAACACGATAATCTAGTCTCACACCTACATTTTTGAGCGGGGATATGACGTCCTAATTCGTGAGCAATTTAATTACATGGATGTTGTTTACAGATTTTGCACCCTTGATTATGGACTTTCGTACCTCTAATCATTTAACCGAACTTAGCTTCACAACTACTTCTACGAGTGGTGATGTGATAATTCTAAGTGGATGTCTAGCTCATCCCGTTTTAATAACCAAGCAAGGAAAATTAGGTATAATTTCTATCCTAACCGCAAATCCTACCGTAAAGCTAAGAACTTGCTCCCTACATTCTTATGTTCTAGCCGAGGGTTACTCTTTCCAGCTTTTACCCAAGCTTAACACATGTGTTTTCATGGTGATCAAGAATAAAAACGTAAATACTACAGAATTTAAGACAAAACAACAACTAAAACTCAAACCAATGATGATTCAAGCATTTACAATCATCTTACATAGCCTTAACCCTAGACGAAGGGTTTTAGATACTCATGTTCGTACAAATACTCAAAAACATGTTTAAAGTAGAGTACTTATAAGAATAATTAAAAGAGAATGAAAAATAAGGAACCCTAGGTAGAGTTCTTCAGTTCTCCCTTCGCTCCTTTACGATTTCCTAAAAATATATCGTGACAAATGATTTTAGGAGCTAAGGTTTTAATTTATACTAAGTGGGAATTGGCAAAATTTGGCCGTGCATGAAACTGCTCCATGGCAAACAACCCATCCCCCCAATTTAGCTCTGTGCCACGGAGTAAACGTGGATGCTCACTGGATTGTGTACCTTGGTAGGTCCTCGCGCTTGACTGTGCGCGTTGCCCAGCATGGCACAGCGCTGGTCACGTAGATAGACGGGCGTGGCACGACTTTGTCGCGCAGGTCCACTGGATGATATCCTCGCGCGCACATCCTTGGCGTGGAATGACGCTGGGCACGACACACGCACAGTGTGGCATGCTGCCTAGCGCGGCCAGCCTTCCCTTTGGCCTGCCATGTTGCCTTCATTTGCCATCCAAGCTGAACTTCCTTCCTTTGCTTCAACCGGCATTGTTTAATCCTTCACATGCATTTTACACCTACAAAACAAGGACTAATCATGTTGGTTAGTGCATATCCACAAAATATTCAAAATTATATGAGAATGTAATTAATTTAATTGGAAAACATGACTTAATTAAGTTATAAAATAGCTCTCGGGCACGCAATTATGCCCAAGATCACTAGACACTACTTCCAAAAACATGCATATGCTCTCCATCATTTTTCAACGAAGCTTACCATCGTCGATTGACGAAGCTCAATAATAAAATACATCTCAAATATAAAATCATGCATATGAGAAGCTTTAACTCAAACCATACCACAAGATGAAAGATAATTTGGAGTCTTCACTCCAAAACCATGTGGTAAGCTTATTTCGAGAAATCGTAGATCATAATTGAACATGTGGGCATTTGCCAATACTTTCACATGCTTGAAAAATACTTAATTCACATCAAAAACATGATTATAAACACAGGTAGCTTGAAAATATGCTTTTCATCATAATATCTCATCATAATCATACATTTATCACAAATCTATTCATTCAAGAACTTCTCATTAATGGGCTTTTTAATTCATAAAACTTGAAACATGATTTAAGTGAAAGTAATATAAAACTTTCCCATGAATCATAACTCAATAGTAGAAACATATTTAAATCATACCCATGTAGAGAAATTAGGAATTTCATGCATTGGGTTAAAATCCCATAGATTAGGCATAGGAAATTCATGATTTATAGAGGGATTGGGCATGGGTGTGAAAGGATTAACCAATTCATAACCCTACATGCTTGATTGATGTTGATTCTTACATTTCTCTGATTGCCCAAGAGGAATTGAAAAGGATTTGAAGAAGAACAAGCTTGATCACCCCCTCAAACCTTCTATCTTAGCATTTATGAATGAAAATGGCCTAAAATGAACTTAACCCTCTTAAAAGACATCATTCATAACTTAAAACGACATAGTTTAGGCCTTAGGATCTTAGGAATTACGAAAAATCCCTTACTAAATTAGCAGAAAATAACTTTTTGTCAGTCAGTCCCCACGAGGGACATGACGACTCGTCACACCTGGCCATGGCTCGTGGCATCGTACATCAAGTACACTGCTTATGAAGTCATCTATGCTCGTCACAATCGACTTCACGATTCGTTACTGGTGACCACGACTCGTGGTCACCACTCGTCATGTACACTTCCTGGGATTTTGTTTTGCTCCATTATGCTGCTCACGACCCTCCCCATGAATCGTGGTGACTGACCACGACTTGTGGGGTCCTTTCGTTAGGTACACTACCTTCTTCCCTTTCCTTCTTATTCATAACTTCCCACGACTGACCTAACGAGCCGTGGGGCCTGACCATGACTCGTGGTCTCATTCGTGGGGATCCAACTTCCCAAACATCAACTCATCTCTTGAGTCTCACCATGATTCTTGGTATGCTCCCATGGGTCACCTCACGACCCATTCTGTGTCCTGATGCCAGTTTTAGATTTTTCTCCGTTTCAACTCCCACGTCTAATCTTTAGGCTTTCGTGGTATAACATTGCTCGGAAAAGCCCCCAGCTAACTCTAAGTCTAACTGAAAGAAATATAACTAAACTGAAATAATCACCATCCTCAAAATATGAGGACTCGCCACTGGTGCAGTTTAAAACTCCTAGATGGGATCTGCTAATGGTGCTGAGACTGAGAACCTGCAGCTGTATCGTAAGACAATATATCATAAAAGGTATGCGTCAGTACTTTGAATGTACTGAGTAAGTAGGAGAAACCATAACATAGAGAAAAAATAGCTGAACTTTAAAGACATGCAATAACCAACTAAAATGCTGAAACTGAATAAACTGTAATATACTTAGATGGTCGAAATGACCCTTTCTGATGGTCAAAGACAAGCCATAAATCTTGAGATACTGATCTGAATTACTATACTGAACTGATCCGAATTGAATAATTTGTAACTGTACTGAGCTGAGCTAACTGAGACTAAACTGCACTGACTAGTGGGAGAGTCTATAACCGACAGATAACCACGTGAGCTAGACGTGGATTCCAATGTATACACCCCTTATGTATGATCCAATGTACCTTGCTAGGGTATAAAGGCATGAACTAGGTGATCACAGGTCTGGGGCCATTAGGTCAATAAAAATACAACCTTCGGTGGCAATGTAGTTCTGGGAACTTGGATGCGCTGGAACCCCGGTCTGCTTGGTGCTAAGTCCTACTCCATTGGATAGTCCTAGACTAACTACTAAGCTGATAGCTCAAAATTGGGGCCCAATACTAAGTCAGGAATACCTATCTGGAAGTAGCCTAAGAGTCTTATTGGACTGGATTCTGTAACTGGAGTTCAAAGATTGGCCAGAGCTGCTTATCTGGAAGCGTCGTAACCGTCTAAAGAAAAAACTATAATCTGAAGATGGGGTCCTAAGGCCGGTCAGAGCTTCTTATCTAGAATTGTCATGAACGCCTAAAGAACCACTAAAATCTGATAACTGATTCTAATACTAATAACTGGGAGGCACTACTGATACCTTAAGAATTAGTTCTAATCAAACTGATCAACAAACATTTTTTGGACAACACTGAGTGTAATATTCTGACTGAGACTGGACATGTATATATCTGATTAAAAGTTCCACATACACTAACCATATGGGGATCTCAAAACTGATAAAATCAAGCTACAAGGAAACAAGTCTAACACACAAGATTCTAAATTCTACTAAACTGCGAACTAGGGCTAAATCATTCCACAAGATACAATTCTCATAAATTTCTAGAAATAAGGAATAATAAGGCAGTTAAAAATCATGAGAAATACTCCACTAGAAATCTCAAAGAAATTAGTCTGATAATTTTCTACATTTTGTATCCACAAGGCTGAACCAATAGAGACAATAGAGAAGATTTTGGGGACACAAGGGAAGAACTATTCCCTTGTTGAATTCCCTTATACCTGGATAAGAAATCCCTGAAGAAGAAAACTCGAATTTCTGCAACTGATGAGGAACCCTAGCTCTTGCTTGAGAGAAGAAGTCTAGATTCTACGATCATTTTTTGAGAGTCTGCATGGGGAATAAGGGGGAAAATCATTCAATCCCTCTAATATCTCTGAAATTATACTTAAAATGATGTATTTTAGGGACTAAATAGGTGATAAATTACAAATATATCCCTGGAATAAAAATCTGGAAACTGACTGATAGGGACCCAACGGGTCACTCAAAGATTCGTTGGTTGAAACCATGACTTATTGGAACCTCTTGTTGGTTCTACTGCATGGGGGATTGTAACACTAGGTATGGAAATAGGGGACACCATGAATTATTGGTTCCTCCCATGGTCACTGGATGAGGAAATCTGTAAGGCTTGACAATGGGTGACACAACGACTCGTTGGTTGACCCAATGGGTCGTTGTGTCTAGTGGTTACTTTCACTAGACAATTTCTAAAATTCTCAAAATTGACACCACAGGTGGTGACCACGACTCATTATGGGACAAAACGGGTCGTGGTTCCCACCTGTCATCACTAGAAAGAGTTTTTGGGGATCTCACCCAATGACTCACACAACGGGTCATTGTTTTTGACAACGACTCATTCGTTGAGTCGTGGGGTCCTGGAAAGGAGTTCTGAGTTGGGGAACGAACTAGTGATAGGATGACTCACTGTTTCTCATAATGGGTCATTCCTTGTCATGTGGGTTCTCAGCTAATCAAGCAAGGCTGACCACGACTGACACAATGAGTCGTTGGAGCTGACCACGACTCATTGTCTCAGTCATAATGAGACAAATTTTCTAGTTTTCTTCTGGATTTTTCTTGCAAGGTCTGAGTCTGGTCTAGGAAAGTTTCAGGGTGTTACACAAGCACAGTTGGAGAACCAAGAGGTGCAATGTGCCAAGGGGTCTAGCGCTATGGCCTTCATCGAATGAACACACTGTTCAAGCATGGCCAGATTTCAATCCCCAGTTCGACTATGAACAGAAGCTGCAAAACCCAATTTTAATCTGAGAAGGTACGATAAAGACTTAATCTACTACTATATAAACCCCTTCCTACCATGTTTGAAGTGTCCATGTCCCATTAATGTGATTAGTGTTAATTTAGCAAAATTCATATTTTACAAATTTGTGTAATTACTTAGTCGAATATTTGTTGGAGACTTCATCAAGTTCTTGTGATTCAATATAGCTTTTGAGATTTATTAAACACTTTCATATAATAGTAAGTATTTCGTTATGAATTCCTCTACATATTATGTTATTGTGTTCATAAGGATTTGCAACTAAATCTCTTAAGCTAGGGTTGTGGGAACCATAAATTAACGGAAGTAGTAAAAATAAAATAATGATTCTTGAATGGTGAATTGAGTAGATTATTATTCTCATCATTTTAATATTTAATTTTCTGTATCTTCATCTTGCTATGTTGAAGTTAAGAAAAGAGAATAATAGTGGTAATTGTAGGCTACCAATGCTCATCTAATTAACTTGAGCTCTAGTTTGAGTTAGTTAAACCAAGACTTATGGAGAGAGCAAAATCTACATACCTAAAGTGTGAGAGGATTAGGTGAAATTCATATATGTAGGTCGAGAGACATTAGATAAACATAACCATCAGTGTTACAAAAATTTCACCAAGATAGATTGCTAATCAAATAAGCCTAGTATATTATGAACTCATGGGGAACACAATCCTAGTTTTTCTCAATAATTTGATAAACAACCCCATTCATTATTACAATTACATTTTGTTTATTTGGAACCCCCTTCCGAAATATTAACTACAAGTTAGTTTAATCATCCTTAACGCATTATTTCTTCACTATTCCTCATGGGATGGACCCCAACCTAGTTGGGTTACTATTTAACAACAACTGTTTTATTCTCAATTGTGAGGTGCAATTTAGGCGTGAACAAATTTTGGTGCCGTTGTCTGGGAATACAATGTTGAAATAGTTAACTGGTGTTTAAGGTGGACTTGTAGTCTTTATTTCATGATTTACATTTTTATTTTCTTTTTATTTTATCACAGGCTAGCATGGAAAACCCTGTGGCAACGATTAATCTCCCATTGGAGGAGATGACAAAGGCACAAAGAGAAGAAGCTGTGTGCTTGGCAGAGGAAGCCTGACTAGCTAAAGCAGCTAGGAAAGCTAAGGTTGCGAATTTTGTTGCCTCTTTGGCAGAAAGGAACCGAAAAATGCCCCTCGTCATTTTGGACGTAATGTTTTAAGAAATGTGCTCTTTGAGGGGGAGTTTGAGAAAGAGGAAGTTGGTTATAGGGGAGCTATTGTTCTATCCCCACTACCCACAAATGCTATGTTTGATGTGACTAGTACAATGATGCAGTTACTTAGCATGAAAGGGTTGTTCAATGGTTTGTCTAGCGAAGATCCAAATCAGCATGTGATAAATTTAATAGGTATCTACAATGCCTACAGACAGCTCAGAGTTTCTCAAGAGGCTATTAGACTCCGATTATTTCTATTCTAATTACAAAGAGAAGCTACTCTGTGGCTGAATGAGCTTCCAGATGAGTCTATTACTATTTGCGCAGAGCTGACTACAATTTTCTTGGAGAGATTCTTCCCACCCTCACGGATTATTCAGTTGAGCGATGAAATTAATAACTCCAAACAATTACCCGAGGAAGCTCTACATGAGGCATGGTTGAGGTTCAAAAAGAATTTGAAGCATTTTCCTAATCATAAGCTTCCTGAGGAGGTCCTTTTGGAAGTATTCTATAGATCACTGAGTGCCTCAAATAAAGCTTTGATAGATGGGACAGTTGAGGGGTCCATAATGGCCCACATTTTTGCAGAAGCTAGTGAAATACAGGATATGATGATGAAGACCAACAGGACATGGCACACCAGAGAATTTGAGACCACTAAAGTAAATTAATCTAGAGGGATTACACCTGATCAGTGGAAATAGGAAGAGGAATGGGACCAAGACATGGCCCATCTCAAGACCCAGTTGGAGTTGATCACCAAGCACCTAACCACATTGAATACACCGAGGGTGCATACGGTGAATTCACAAGACCAGGGACCAAGGTATGAAGATCACTATCTTGAAGTTGAAGAGGAAGCAAACTTTGTGAATAATCAGGAGGTTTTCGGGCCAACACCAAAGGGTCTAACCAAGACTCTTAATGTCAAGGCCAAGGAAATAAAGGTCAAAGCTACTATGGCAACAACAACTATGACAAGTCTAGGGCTAGAGACCAAGGTCAATGGAGGAATAGAGATACCCCAAAGAATAATAAGAATGGAGTGTATGTTTCTCAAAGAGTAAGGGAGCCTTCTATGAATGACTCTAGAACCGCAAGGATAGAAGATATGATGAGTCATATGACGAAAGGTTGATTCCACTTATGTATGAGTTAAAGAGATTAGGGGTGAGCTTTGAATCTTGAGTCAATTGCTGGACTCAAATTCAACCTCCATAAAGAAATTAGAGTAGTAGGTGGGGTAATTTTCAGCGGCACTAAATAAGAGGCAGAAGGGCACTTTGCCTAGTGATATTGTTCCCAACCCTCAGAATGAGTTTCATTACATGTCACCAAGAGCCTAACAGGTATCTTGATGAAGTTTTAGTAATCAAGATATCTGCATTGTGTTGTGACGTCAAATCAAGTGTTACATGGGAGACAACCCAAGATGATTTGATTTTATTTGTTTTAGAGTTGATGTATTTGTTTATGTATGTAGGAGTGAAGTCATAAACCACAAATTTTGAAAATGAACACTGAAAACAGGGTGTGAAAAATTCGGTCGTACAGTCCATCGAGCAACGTGACGCATAGACCATGCAGCGCAAACCCTAGTGCGATGTGTAGGCAGGCCTACATAGGGAAGGGCACTATGCAGGAATAATAGCCCACAGAGTGCCTCGTCACGCAGGGGCTGATTCAAAGCTAAATTTTCATGGGTCAATGGGGAAACCTGACCCATGGGGCATGTTTAAAAGTGGAAACATAATTTTTTCCTCCCATTTCTCTTCTTAGGCATTCCACACACCCCTCTTCATTCAAAATTCTTCCAAACTTCTTCACCCAAATTGTAAAAGACATCATTTAAAATCTAGCAAGGGGAAGGGAGTGGCTTCTTCAATCCATGGAAACATAAGTTCTAGAATGGGTCAAGAAGATCCCAATGAGTATTCAAGCACGCAACCACAACCACCAAGTCATTATAGGCTTCGTTGGGTCATAGAGCAAGAAGGCAAGAAGTGGTTTAAAGAACATAGAATCAAAATATTCACATAAATTACTTATTCATAGAGTTATCTTAACATCCGAATTTCCTCACTATTATTGAAAGATCACATACTCTTTGGCTAGACTTTATGTTTAATGATCCGGGTGAATGTAATTTGAATATTGTGATGGAATTTCTAGAAAATTGGGATACTAAGGAGAGGTCAAACCAAGTTGAAATTAGAGGGATAATTGTTAATTTGTCGCCCACGATTTTGAATAGATTACGTTGTTCACCTAGAATTGACCCACAACTATTTAGAGACCTAATTTTGAGACCCCCCTATAGAGCAATTCGACAAACTCTTAAAGGCCTAAATTTGGTCACAAGTTGGGCTCATGAACAATAGTACCATATCATGTGTCTTTCCCTTATGCCCATATGAGTAGGGAAGCTAGAATTTGGTTAAAAGTTGTCTACTCTTGTTTGGTGCCTGGGAAGCACATGACTCAATATAAAAGGGATAAAGTGTGCCTTTTATATGCTTTGATGACTAGGATGTCAGTTAATTTAGGTGTAATTATTAAGGATGCATTCAAAAGTGCTAGAGTGAAGAGAGGGCAAAGATTCAATTTTGCGGGTCTCTTGACCCAGTTTTTGAGAGGGCATCAAATTGATGAGAGAGCTTGTTGATTATAGACCATGGTATAAACTGAAGCGGATTAATGTGATGATGACTAAGGATTTGAGGGAATACATGGTCCTGTGCTGTTTATCATGAACGTTATTCGTGAAGTGATATTGTTCTTAGTCACTTATAAGGCGTGCAAATGCTACAGTCGAGAATGAGTGGAGTGACAAAGGAGTAGCTTCAGTAGTTTAACATGACTACCCCTTGAGCGAGCATTTAAGATCTCTCTACAGGGTTGGGCCTAGATATTGAGGAGCCCGTAAATGATGATAATGCCACAGATGAGGAGCAGGCTAGAGTTGAATTTGACATATTATCTGATGATGATGGAGATGATTTTGAGATGGGGGAAGCTATGTTCGCTCCCGCAGACGATGAAGATTAGAGGCCCAGGGAGTTCTTATTTCACTCCTTTACTAATGCTTTATTACTATAGCACTGAGGACAATGTGTAACACCCCAAAAGTTCATTAGCCCACACCTCAGACATGGAACAAAACACAATAAAGAAACCAGAAAGTTTTTCTCAAAATGACTCGTTAGACAAGTCATTGTCAGAGAAAATGACCCGTTAAGTCGGTCGTTAGTTGTCCTACAGATTCCTCCCTCAAATTCAATGAGTGGTATAATGACCCATCATTAGTGATAGTGAGTCTTTGTGTTGCCCATTCTATTAAGTCTAGAATGTGATCAAAATCCTTCTCTCAAAGCACGAGCCAGATGATGAGTTGTTGTTTGATGTAATGACTCATCCAATGAAGTTGTTGAATGAAATCCAGAAAATGCCAAACTTTCCCCAATGACATGGATGGAAACAATGACCTATTATTTCAAATAATGGTTTGTTCTGTCCATCCGTTGGGGGATATATAGAATTTGTTCAAAACCCTTCCAATGACCATGACTGGATTCAATACTTGTTGTTTCATCTAACGAGTCATTATTCCTGTCCGTTGGTAAAGTCCAGAAACTAGATTTTCAAGACCTAGGACTAACGACTGGTCCCAACAGGTTGTGTTCACCACCACTGACTCGCAGTGTGGCCCATTAAGTTGGTACAAGCAGTTTTCTAGACCTTTCTCCTGGGGCATTTTTCTAACATACCACTATTTTAGTTCCTAATCCATATCATTTTGGGGTATATTATTAGGGTATTATGGGGGTTATTCGTTCTTCCTCCCTCATTTCTCATGTAGCTCTCAAGACCAGTACATAAAAACTCATACAAAGCTTCTCAGGGCAAAGGTTAGGGTTCTGCTTCTTCTCCATATTCCAAAGAGCTTCCTTAAAGACTTCTTCTATAGGTATGTGGGATTTCAACGAGGGTCTCCTTTCTCCCTTCTACCCAAAATATCCAGTGGACCCTAGCTTTCTTTCAAGTTCCCTAGAAATCGTATCTTATGTTTTTTGTTCAGGTATGAATTCCCTTATTACATCAATGTTCTCAAGTCTCCTATGATTATAGTATGTGATATTCATGATTTTACAAATTCAGTTATAAATGATACTTTTATGAGAGATTTCCACATGATTCATGTTCAGTTATATAAACATGTATTTTTCTTCTATATGGCTTTGATTTAGCATGAATTCATATTTCAGTCTTTGTGATTCTATCATGATTTCAATATATAGACGTTGACAGCATAATCAATATTTTTATGTTCTTTAGGCTCTCAGAATGCTATCACATAAATTCCTGATTTAGCTTTAATAACACTAGTTTTTGAGTTATCTATATATTATCAGTAAACTTATCAATTAGGAGTAGTTCTTAGCACCGAGTTGGTCTAGGTTTCAGCGCACCCAGGACCCAGAATTATGTGCCACCATAGGTTATTAGCCCGAATGGGCATTAGTTTTAGTGATAACATCATCCATGCTTTTATACCCTGGCATGGTATATTGAGTCCAATTAATGGGTATATATATTGAACTCCACGATTAGTTCCCGTTGTTATATGTCAGTTAATAGACTCTCCCATCTTTCATTATAGTTATAGTCTCAGTCATAGTTACATACTCAGTTTCTTAGTACATGCATGTGATCCTTAAAGTAGTTTTACTGTACTTTATTATGTATTATTCAGATTACTACTAAACACTGATATTTATGTATTATAGTAAGAGTCATGCTACTTCAGTTCAGTTATGCATTTTAGCATAGTTTTTCAAACTATTATTATGTTCTATTTGAATTCCTATTGTATATCTCATATGCTTAGTACATTGAAAGTACTGACGTATATTTCTTGTACTATATCGTCTTATAATATAGGCTCATGATCTCAAGCTCAGCAAGCGGGGTTAGCTTCTCCTTCAGACTTCTTACAACATATTTCTATTGGTGAGTCCTCATCTTTTGAGGTCCGCAGTCTTCATTTCTAGTTATTGTCGTTTCTAGTTTTCAATCATTAGAGTTAGCTGGGGGTTTGACCTAGAAACTTACCGGTTTCTTTTCTATGTCTTTCAGGCAAAATATAATAGTTTAAGCTCACGTATTAGTGTTTAAGCAAATATAAATAATTTGTTAGATATTTATTCTTTATTAAGTATTTGGTTATTTATTTGAAATCACATTCCACTTAACATTCTTTTCAGTAGTTTAGTCATCATAGAATTATGCTATGTCATGGATTTTCTTGGGGTAACTTGTGATCCTAAGTACCGTGTCGTGTCTAGGGTGCTGACTCGAGTCGTGAGAAACATGGTATCAGAGAATCAAGTTTAGTGTGTCATAGGATGTCTGAAATTCGCATCAAGTAGAGTCATTTCCATAGGTGTGAAGCGCGTCGTTCTTATGAGGGGGAGACTACGAGGCGTTTTAGGAAAAATTCCCTTTCTTCAGGATTCTTATCATGCATAGAGTTTTAATCTCTAAAATGTCCTCCTAACTAATGCTCTACTCTTTTAAATTAACAAGGGCTCCTAAAAGAGGAAACGAAAGTGGGAAAGGGAATGCTAACCAGCCAACCCCACTAGTTCCAGCAACCCCTCAGGATGATCAGGTGTTACATGCAGAGTTTTGTGTTGTAGTAAGTCGTACCTGCCAATACCAATAGGTCCATAATTGCTTCTTACTCAGATGAATTCCTCAGTATTTCACCGATTTAAGGTAAATGAGGACCCATAGGAATTTATTGACGAGGTTTAAAAGGTCACTGAAGTCAAGGGTGTTACTTCTATTGAAAGTGCAGATTTGGCTACTTATCAGTTGAAAGGGGTGGCTCTAATATGGTATAAGAAGTGGAAAGAGGGAAGGCAGAATGGTGCTGTTCTAGTGGAGTGG
Source organism: Datura wrightii (assembly GCA_035772735.1). Lineage (NCBI taxonomy): Eukaryota > Viridiplantae > Streptophyta > Magnoliopsida > Solanales > Solanaceae > Datura > Datura wrightii. The sequence goes on from JASDFA010000003.1 coordinate 42,475,396, forward strand.
GACACATTTGTGACTGCGTTCCTGGATAGATTCATTCCCTGAAAGTTGAGGGATGCTAAGGCCACTGAGTTTGTGAATTTGAAACAAAACAACATGATAGTGTAGGAGTAAATGTTGAAGTTCACCCAACAGTAAAATTATGCTCCGAAAATGGTTGCTGAGTCGATGGCTCGCATGCTCAAATTCATGAATGGGGTCACAGACTTGGTAGTCAAGAAGTGTAGGACTGCCATGCGTATCAGTGAGATGGACATCTCTAGGCTTATTGTCCATGCACATCAAATAGAGGCGAAGAAGCTAAATAAGATAGAAAGGATACTGTTACAAACTGTTAGGGAGCGCTAGTTGTTTGCTAAATTTAGCAAATGTGATTTTTGGCTAAAATCAGTTATACTCTTTGGTCATATGGTCTCTAGTAAGGGTATTCAGATGGATCCTCAAAAGATAGCTGTAGTTCACAAGCTGAGGAATAAGGAGGTTATTTCAGTTAAACTTTTATGGAGGAACCAACTTGTTAAGGGAGCTACGTGGGAAGTAGAAGTAGATATGGTGTCTAAATGCCCTCACCTATTCCCTTCCAGCTCAACTTCAGCATCAGGTACTAAATTCCTCCTTAGTACTCCATTCAGTTCCATGCTCATCAACTTTATTCACGTTTTTAATGTGCAGCCTAGTTGCATAAGTTTAATTAGTATTTCTATCTCAGTTCGGTGCCAGTCACTCTTTTAGTGTTTAGTTTACATTCTTTAGTTTGGAATTATAGCTCTTTCCCCAAACCTTCATCTTACTTAGCCTTCATTCGAGGACGTATATTCTCTAGGGGGAGATATTGTAACAACCCAAAAGTTTCTTAGACTAAACTCTAGACTTGGAAAAAAATCAAAAAGAAACCAGAAAATTCTTCTCAGAACGACTCATTAGACGAGTCATTTCACAAACAATGACTCATTAATTCAGTCGTTAGTTGGTCCAATAGATTCCTCCCTCAAATTCAACAAGTGATACGATGACCCGTCATTAGTGGTAACGAATTATTGTGTTGCCGTTCTATTAAGGCCAGAATGTGATCAAAATCCTTCTCCCAAACCATAACCCAGACGATGAGTCATTGTTTTATATAACAACTCATCCTATGAAGCCGTTGAGTGAATTCCAGAAAATGCTAAACTATACCCACTGACAATCGATGGAAACAACGACCCGTTGTTTCAAACAATGGGTCGTTCTATCCATCTATTGGGGGATACCTAGAATTTTCTCAAAAACCTTCCAGTGATCACTACTTGATTCAATGACCCACTCTTTCATCTAACGAGTCATTTTTCTCATCCTTTGGTCAAGTCAAAAAATTGGATTTTCAAGACCTAGGACCAACAGCTGGTCCCAACTAGTCATGATTAGCACCAATGACTCGTTGTATGACCCGTTGAGTCGGTACGGGCAGTTTTCCAAACTTTTCTTGAGGGGCACTTTTGTAACTTCTAGCTAGTTTAGGTCCTAAGCTAAGTTGTTTTGGGGTATATTATCACGGGATTAAGGGGATTAGTCAATCCTCCTCCCTCATTTCTCACTTAACTCTTAAGTTCAATGCATAAAAACTCAGATAATGCTTCTGAGGGCAAGAGTTAGGGTTCCACTTCTTCTCTAGATTTCCAAAAGCTTCCTCAGAGAATTCTTCTATAGGTATGTGGGATTTCAGCAAGGGTACCCTTCGCCCTTGTGTCCAAAATATCCAATGAACACTACCTTTCTTTCAAGTTCCCTAGAAATCATGTATTAGGGTTTTTAATCATTTTTGAATTCCCTTATTACTTCAACTTTCTAAAGTATCCTATTATTTCTAGTACGTGATATTCATGATTTTACAAATTCAGTTATAAATGTTACTTTTGTGACAGATGTACATATGTTTCAAGTTCATTTATATAAACATGTATTTTGCTTCTATTGTGGCTTTGAGTTTGCATGAATTCATATTTCATTCTTTGTGATTCTATCATGATTTCAATAAACAAATGTTGAGAACATAATTAGTATTTTCAAGTTCTTTAGGCTCTCAATGTCATTCCCAAACTTGGGAGGCGTGACTAGCACCTAATGCAACACTGGATCCCGAGCTAACCTGCTGAACATATACACCGCTAGTGCATATCAGCAGCATATATACAAGAAAACGAACAAGTATATCTCAGCTAAAAACATAGCCTTAGACCGACTAGGCTGCGACATACTACCTGCTAAATTAGCTAACCTACAAGTCACAATAACAATAATATCGTATGCAGGCCGATAAGACCACCATGTTGTCTAAATCATAACAGAAGTAATGCAAGGGCATATATATTTAACTACAAGCCGACAAGGCTTCTAACAGATAATATAACTATGCCCCACGCGGCCAAACACATAACTAACTATGAACTGTAGTTTGCAAGGCTCTAAGAGTGAGGTATTGTCGGGACAGGGCCTCGCCCTTCCCAAAAACTATACATCAAAAGAAACACAGGCCTCTAATACTGGAAACTCTAAAAGAAAGTAGCTGACCAATCTGCTGACTCTGAACAACTGCCAAGGAGGTCTCGAAACATGTATGTCCGAACCTATAGGCAAGTATGCAGTGCCCCATGCGATGGCGTTAGTACAATATATACCAAATATCTAAGGGAATAATAAAAGTAGAATAGATGCTGGTAGCGGAACTAAAAGTAATCAGCAATAAGGATCAGAAGTTAACCTACATGATCTCACAATTATGGACTATACTAGCAGATACTGTTCAGAAAAAGAACCTAACCGGACCCCCATAAGCCTGGAAGGTGCATACAACACAGAATAACCTATCTGGGCCCCCATAAGCCTTGACAAGTATAGTTTAATCTATATACCCCTAATGATATTATTATGGCCCTGTAGGCGACTGTAGCCAAAGCATAGTCAGCCTCTGAGACTGTAACTGAGCCCTCCACGCTTCTCTAACTATGTCTGAGCCCTCTAGGCTCAAAGGAAGTCCATAAGTGAATAGATTTCCATACGGCCCTGTAGGACTCAATCTAGTCCTTCAAAACATCATATATCTCCTGTGAGCAATCTACAGCCCCATAGGCACGATACAATTAAGTAATCTTGAGGCCATTTAACGGGAGTCCAAGCTTACTATGGTCAATCCCAACAAGGGGCACTATGTTATAACCTCAGATCTATTCGTAGCATAATCTCAAATTACTACAAAGGTACAGATGAATTAACTATGCGACGAGAATAACTTGCCGAAGAGGTTACCCTTAACATACCTCAATTGCCGATTACTGCTCAACCGATCCTGTTTCAACCTAGCACCGGTAATCCCTCAAAATTGTAGCTCTCACACCAACGGAGTAAGGTTGTTCTTAACTCAAGAAAGCGACCAGCAATATAATTCATAAAACACAATGACCACAAGTCATAATCCATCCAATTCGGCCAGAAGCTTACAAATTCTTGTGAATTTAGAGCGTAGAAATACTTACTAACTTCTAGATGTTTAGGACTTAATTAAAAGTGATTTCTATGACTTCTACTTGGTAGGACTATGTAAAATTGAGCAAATCTCAAATACATAACTCTATAGTTACGTTCTTCGTAGACCTAGGAATCACTACCTAAGAAGAATTTGCAATTAGACGTGATTTGATAGCGTAATACGACTTCAATTTGTGGAAAACCACGTGAAGAACTCGTCCAACCTGTAGCTCTCTTCGGAAATGTTTATAAAAATGAACTTAGAATCTTACACTTAACATATATATATACATATAGGGGAGGTGGTGCAAGGGGTCCGCAGTGCACCTAACATAGCGGAGGAGTTCGGAGGTGATGCTCCACCCCTTGCACAGGGGGAGGGTGCGCGATGCAGTGCCTTGTGCGGCCTGCCCCCGTCCCTGACCTTATGCTCACTCGATAACACACTCATGCATCTCCCCTTTGAGCCTTCTCCTGCACGTGCAGTGCTCAAATAATTTATAACAAGCACACACACATGTCAGTTACACAATGACATCTTATGGGGTGTAACATCATTCTCCCCTTAGGGACATTGTTCCTCGAATGTAATCAAATCTTAAGAGACTCGGTTCTTAGGCTTTGTTAGAAAAAATTTGGCAGTCTCCCCTGTAATGTTGACTATCTGAAAACCTGAAATGCAGAAAAGTGCAACATAGGCGTCTCACAAGACATAGAAAACTACTTTAAAACATAGCATCACAACAAATAAGTAAGTAATCTACTACAACAATATCAAAAGTGATAAGACAATATCTGACTAACTATTTTACCTTAACTCTGCAATCTGAGTCTGTAGTCAAGGGGTCTGGAACAAGTGAGGGTATCTAGACCTCATGTCATCCTTAGCTTCCTAGGTCATCTCTTCTACATTTCTGTTCCTCCATAAGACTTTAATATTGGCTACATCCTTAGTTCTTAATAAATGAACTTGTCGGTCTAGTATAGCTATTTGAGTCTCCTCATAGGACAACTCCTCTGTGACCTAAACTTCCTTAATTGGGACAACCCGAGATGGGTCTCCTATGCACTTTCGTACTATTAATACATGAAAGACTGGATGAATAGATTCTAGACCCGAAGGCGATTCTAACTCGTAAGCAACTTGGCCCATCTTTCGAAGGATCCGGTATGGGCCAATGAACCTTGTTCTAAGTTTGCCCTTCTTGCCAAATCTCAGAACACCATTCATAGGCGAAACCTTTAGGAATACCTAGTCGTCAACATAAAATTCTAAGTCCCTATGCCATGTATCAAAATAGGACTTCTGACGACTCTGGGTTGTCAATAACTGCTCCCCGATGAGCTTAACCTTCTCTTCAAACAGATGTATCATGTTAGGTCCAATCAACCCTGACTCACCTACTTCAAACCATACGATAGGGGATCTATATTTTCACCCCTATAAAGCTTCGTAAGGCTCCATCCAAATGGGAGAATGGTAACTGTCATTATATGAAAGCACAATGAGAGGTAGGTGCTCATCCCAGCTTTCTCCGAAGGCTAGCATGCATGCTCGTAACATGTCCTCGAGCGTATGAATCATGTACTCAGCCTGGTAATTTGTCTAAGGATGAAAGACTTTACACAGATTAACCTGCATCCCAAATCCTTTTGAAATGATTTTAGAGTCTTGTTGTATCATGGTACATTTTCATCCCACGAATAAATCTCTTTTATATCATGGTACATTTTCATCGCACCCAGATGAAGAAAATAATGATAATAATGTAGCTCTTCCATAATCTGCTGACGAAGCCCTGCCATATCTTGAATGTAGAGTTGACCTCTGAATTTTAAGACATCGTCTCCCGATATCTCAAAGGTCAATAGTTCGCCCTGCTGAACCTTGATTCTGAGTTGCACTAGGCTAGAGTCCTCATACTATCGGTACTTCACCTCTACAACTAGAGATGACACTGTAGTATTCTGGATCACAACCCCATTATCATCCGAGTCCATTAATTGAACTCCCAAACTGTCCAACTGGTGCAGCTCTTGAGCTAGTTCTCTCTTTTATGCATCCAAATACGATAAGCTTCCATGGATTTGCGACTAAGGGCATCTGCTACAAAATGTTAGCTTTCCACAGATGATACAATATGTTGATATCATAATCCTTCAGCAACTCAAGCCATAGACGTTGGCGCAAATTTAGCTCTTTCTACTTAAAGATATATTGGAGGCTTTTGTAATTAGTAAAGATGTCAAAATGAATTCCATATAGGTAATGCCTCCAACTTTTCAGAGCATGGACAACTGCAGCTAATTCTAAATCATGGGTGAGGTAGTTCTTCTCATACTTCCTTAACTGCCTCAAATCATAGGCAATCACCTTGCCATGCTGCATCAAAATGCATCCTAACCCAATAGCTGAAGCATCACAATACACAACATAACTCTCTGAACCCTCTTGGAAGGCTAACATTGGTGCAAAGGTCAAACTGTCCTTTAGTTCCTGGAAACTCTGCTCACAAGTCTCAGTCCACCAATACTTAGCTGCTTTTTGAGTTAGTTTTATCAATGCCGCTGATAAGGCGGAGAATCCTTCCATAAATCTTCTGTAGTACCCAACTAACCCCATAAAACTACGATCATCAGTAGGGGTCATGGGTCTATGACAAGTCTTTACCGCCTCTATCTTTTGCCATTTAACCTAAATACCTGCATCTGACACAATATGGCCCAAGAAACATACAGAGTTTAACCAAAACTCACACTTAGAGAACTTTGCATATAATTGGCGATCTCTTAGAACCTGGAGCACTGTCTGCAAGTGAGCTCTATGCTCCGCTTCTGAATGTGAATATACCAGAATATCATGAATAAATACAATCATAAAGAAATGTAAATATGGCTTGAATATTCTATTCATCAAGTCCATGAACACTGTTGGGGCGTTCGTCAACCCGTAGGACATGACTAAACACTCAAAATGACCATATCTAGTTCTGAAAGCTTTTTGTGGAATATATTTCTCTCAAACACGTACATGGTGGTATCTTGACCTCAAGTCGATCTTGAGAAGTATTTCGCCCCCTGCAACTGATTAAACAAGTCATCTATTCTGGGAAGGGGTATTTATTCTTAATAGTAACCTTATTTAGCTGTCGATAATCTATACACTATCGTAGCTATCCATCCTTTTTCTCACAAACAAAACCGACGCACCCCATGGCGAAACACTAGGCCCGATGAAGCCTTTATCTAACAAATTCTTCAACTGCACATTTAATTCCTTCAACTTAGTAGGAGCCATTCAGTATAGAGGGGTAGATATGGGTTGTGTATCTGGTGGCATATCTATGGAGAAAATAATTTCTCGCTCTGGGGAATATCAGAAAGCTCATCTTTAAATTCACTGACCGTAGGAATGGACTGAAGAGTTAGGGATTCTACTTGCACATCCCAAACCCTAACAATATGATAAATACAGCCCTTCACAATTAGCTTTCTTTCCCGGAGATAGGATATGAACCTACCTTTTGGCATAGTTGCATTGCCTTTCCATTCTCGCACTATCTCCCCTAGAAAGTGAAATCGAACTATCTTGGTCCAATGGTCAACATTTTCACAACATGGCGCTTTCCAGTCCATGCCCATATTTTCATCAAAATCAATCCTCTCTAGCTCTACTAAGTCTGCAAAAGTCTGGCGACCAACAACCTTTACTGTACAACCCCGATAAATTCTCTTGGCAATAATAGATTCACCAACATGTGTGGATACAGAGAATGGTCGATGAAGCAACTCTGGTGTTATACCAACCTTTCATGCCACTAGAGGAGTAACATAAGACAAGATAGATCCTGGATCTATCATAGAATAAACCAAGCAAGGGAAAATATTCAGTATACCTATCACAACATCTTGTGACAACTCCGAATCCTGTCGCCCTACTAAATCATAAGTACGATCTAGACCACAGCTAGAACTAGATGTCCCGGATGTACCTCTGCCTCTACCCACTGGGACTAAGGGCTTGCATCCTATCGAAGGTATTGAAGCATGTGATCCTACTGAGGACCTATTATGCTGGCCCCTATCACCCTCATCTCTGGTCGAACAATCCATCATTTGTGACTCTCCTTCCCACAAGTATAAAAAGCAGTAGAGATCAACATCTCTCAAAATGTCACCAACTGCAAACGCCACAATGTGGTGCTGCGGACCTGATCTGATCTAAACCTCTCTACTGTTTTGAGCTAGATACTCGTGAACTTTCACTGGGACGTAACTTTCCACAATGATCTGACCTAATGCCCTACTTCTGGAGAGGCGAAGTCCTAGGTGGCCTACCTGAAAACAAAGGCCTAGGCCCACCCTAAAATTCTGCCTAAAAATTAGTGGCCCTAACCCTCCGACGCTGCTCCTAACTCGCCATCTCAGCCTCATATTGGCGTTGCCTGATCGCTTCTATATTTTGAGCAAAAGCCTGGATGTGCTAGATTTCCATGCCCTCCCATAATGTGGCTGTAATGCAGGCCTTTGCATACTTTAAAACAAGCCCCATAATGAATCTGCGCACCCTGGTTGGCATAGTATTGACAAATGCTGGTGTGTATCTTGACAAGGAGTCAAACATCAGTATGTACTCTCGGACTCTCCTCCTACCCTACTCCAGATGTATGAATTGATCTACTCGGTCCTGTTGGATATCTAGAGGCCAATAGTGATCTATGAAAGCCTTAGAGAAACTGGACCAAGTAGGTGGGGGTGCAGCCCTGCCTCTGGACCTTTCCTAATTCTCCTACCACAGAACTGTTATATCTCGTAGACGAAACACCTCCAAATTGACTGACTCTGTCAATGAAGCATGCACACCCTTAATATCCTCTACAACTAATTCAAGAAGTCCTGAGGATCCTCTCTATTCTTTTTCCCCATAAACTGCAGAGAACTCAAGGAAAGAAACTCACGAACCCTCAAATATCCGGGTCCCTCAGTAGGTTTGGCAACAACTAGTGCATGAGACATCTATTTGCAAATAAATAGAATAATATAAACATAGGGACTCAACCATATACAACTTAGCTATATAGCACGATTTGAGAAGGAAGGCGGGTAACCACACTATCATGCCTCATAGACTCCTACTTATAAAATATAGTACACAACATATTTATAAACAAGACTCTACTAGAAACGGCTTGCAAACTCTCTAGGATACGATGTTGCTTTGATACGAAGTTTTCCACACCCCACCTTAGAGGCGTGACTGGCACCTAATGCAATACTTGACCCCGAGCTAACCTAACTGAACATATACACCTCTGATGCATATTAGCAGCACATAAATAAGAAAACAAACAAATATATCTCATCTCAAAATATAGCCTTAGGCCGACTAGGCCGCGACATACTACCTGTGTAACAGCTAACCCAACAGTCGCAATAATAATAATATCCTATGTAGGCCGATCAAACCACCATGTTGTCTAAATCATAATAGAAGAAAGGCAGGAACATATATAAATAACTACAGGCCGACAAGGCTACTAACAGATAATATAACTAGGTCCCATGCAGCCAACACACATAACTACCTATGAACTATAGTCTGCAAGGCTCTAAGAATGAGGTATTGATTGGAACAGGGCCCTGGCTTACCCAAAAACTATACATCAAAAGACAGGCAAACCTCTAATATTTAGCAACTCTAAAAGAAAGTAGCTGACCAATTTGCTAACTCCTAACAACTACTAAGGAGGTCTCGAAACCTGTCTGTCTAAACCTGCAGGAAAGTACGCAGCGCCCAATGCGAGGGCGTTAGTACAGTATGCACCGAATATGTAAGGCGGTAATAAAAGCTAAATAGAAGTTAATAAAGGAACTGAAAGTAATCAGCAATAAGGATCAAAAGTTAAACTATACGATATCACAATTATGGACTATACTGGCAGATACTATTAAAATAAGAACCTAACCTAGCCCCTATAATACCGGAAGGTGCATACAACATAGAATAACCTACCTGGGCCCCCATAAACCTCGGCAAGTACAATTCAATATATATAGCCCTAATGATATTATTATGGCCCTGCAAATGACTATAAGCAAAACATACTCAACCTTTGAGACAACAACTGAGTCATCTATCCTGTAATTGTGTTTGAGCCCTCTGGGCTCCTCTGGCTGTATCCCGAGAACTCAAGGCTCTACTGAGGGTCAATAATTGTTGCTACCATATAAAGGAAGTCCATAAGTGAATACACTTCAATACAGACATGTAGGCCTCAATCAAGTCCTTTCCGACATCATATAGCTCCTGTGAGCAATCTGTAGCCCCATAGGCAACAATACAATTTAGTATTCTGGAGGCCATTTAATGGAAACCAAGTTGAGTATGGTCAATATCGATAAGGGGCACTACGCTGTAACCTCAAATCTATTCGCAGTAGCTAACCACAACATGTGCAATCTCGAATTACTACAAAGGTACAAATTGTATTAACTATATGAAGAGAATAACTTACTGAAGCCGTTAGCCTTAACATACCTAATTTGCCAACTTTTGCTAAACCGATCCTATTTCAACATAGAACCGGTAATCCCTCCAAATCATAGCTCTCACGCAGAGGGAGTAAGGCTATTCTTAACACAAGAAAGTGTCCAGCAACATCATTCTAAAACACAATGACCACAAGTCATATCCGTCCAATTCAGCCAAAAGCTTATGAATTCCTGTGAATTTAGAAGGTACAAATACTTACTTATCACTTGTAGATGTTTAGGACTTAATTAGAAGTGATTTCTATGATTTCTACCCGGCAGGACTCCATCAAACCATGCCAATTTCAAATATACAACTCCGTAGATATGTTCTTCGTAGGCCTAGGAATCACTACCCAAGAAGAATTTGTAATTAGGCACGATTTGATAGCGTAATCCGACTTTAATGTGTTGAAAACCTCACGAAGAACTTGTCCAGCCCGTAGCACTCTTTGTAAATGTTTTTAAAATGAACTTAGCAACTCACACTTAACATATATATAGAGGAGAGGCGTTGCAGGGGGCCCGCAAAGCCCTTTCCATAGCGGAGGAGTGCGGGTGCAACATGCCGCCCCTTGCACAAGGGGAGGGTGTGTGATACGGTGCCTGGTGCACCCTGCCCCTGGCCCCGACCTTCCCCTCGGTTAATAACACACTCACGCGTCCCCCCCTCGAGCCTTCTCCCGCACGTTCCGTTCTTTAAACAGTCACAAGAAGCATATACACACGTTTTTTAGTCAATGAAAACTTGTTGGGTGTAACGCTCAGAATACTATCAGATAAAGTTTCTGATCACGGGCAAAATAGCATGACCGAGATACGCTTTATACCTTAATGTAGTCTTGTTTATCTAAGTTATTTTACATACTTTCATGTGATTTTATATAAATGTGAATATATGTGCTAACCAACATGATTAGTCCTTATTTTGTAGGTTAATAATGCATTTGAGGAACTAATTCACAAGTTGGTGAATAGCAAGGAATGGAGTGGAAGCAAGTGGCGAAAGTCGGCAAGGAGCATGCCTTGGCAAGGCTGTCCGCGCCAGGTAATGTGCCACGCTGTGCGTGTGCCGCGTCCAGCGCCGTGCCACGCCCTTGCCAAGTGCACGAGGAAAGGCAGCAGCAGGCAGCAATAGGCAGTAACTTAGCACGCCAGCGCCGTGCCACGCTAGGCCAGCTGCGCGACAGCAGCATGCCAACGCGCTGCATGAGCAGCGTGCCACGTTGGCCAGCGCGGTGACCCTCGGCAGCTTGGGTTCCTGAGGCACTTTCCAGAGAGCTTTCACGTTGCCTCCGTGTCACAGAGGCAGTGCTCCGTGATACACTCCGTGACACGGAACCGTTCCATTACGGGCTAAATTATGCACGTTTTCCATTTACTATAAATAGGACCCTTAGCTCCTAAAATCAGGTGGTCACGATTTTATTCTGAGAAACCACCTAGGAGTGAAGGGAGAAGTGGGAGAACTCATCTAGGGTTTATCAAATTCCCTTCTCATCTACCAAATTCATGTAAGTATGTTAATTTAGTATTAGTTAATTGTAGTTTTACGAACATGAATGGCAAGAACCCTTCCTCTAGGGTTGAAGCCATGAATTATGATTGTGCTTTTATGAAATTGTTTTGGAATTAAGTTATTGATTATTGTTTTCGTCTTGCATTCTGGATTGTTGGTTGTTTTTATGATTGATCACCATGAAAGCATATTTGTTAGCTTGAGTAATAGCTTGAGAAAGCATTACCTAGGTCAGGACATGAGAATGTAAGGAGCATGTTTGTATCTCGGGAGATATATTGTGTCGGGATAGAAATATACCTCACACCTTGCTTGGTTGACACACGGGGGTTATGAAAGACCAACTTGGGATGTCACATCACCACTCGAAGAAGTAGTTGTGAGGCTAAGTTGAGTTAAATGGTTAGACGCACGAAAGTCCCTAATCGTTTCCTCGTAAACCACAACATAATTGATTGCCCGTGACTAGAAAATTAAACTCCTCGCTCACAATGATGCAGTGAGGCTAGATTGCCGTGTTTAGAGGCTCGAAAGACCATAAACATGCAATTCTAATTATGTGAAATAACAATTGATAGTTCCATGCTTAACCCATTGCAAATCATAGGGTCGCATGATTAATTGGTTTTAACTCTATGTTGCTCCTAGAGTAATTTCAGAATATTTCGTTGACCCAAACTTAGACTTAATTAATCTCGATTGAAAATGTCTATAACCAACACTTGAGGTATTTAAGATCACACTAGAAATGGATAGTTAGAGGAATGGGTCCAGTCCCTGTGGGTTCGACAATCCGGTTCTTAAAGAGCCACTATATTACTTGCACGACCCGTACACTTGCGGGCCGAACAGTTTCTAACTTAGCTTTAAGAACTCTAGTTTCTAAGCTATCTATAAATTATCAGTAAACTTGTCAATTGGGAGTGGTTCTTAGCACCAAGCAGGTCCAGGGTTCAGCTTACCCAGGACCCTAAACTACGTGCCACCGTAGTTATTATCTTGAATGAGCATATATTTTAGTGATCACATCAACCATGCCTTTATACCTTGACAAGGTATATTGGGTCCTATTGATGGGCCATATACATCGAACTCCACGGTTAACTCCAGTAGTTATATGTCAGCTAATAGACTCTCCCATCATTCAGTATAGTTATAGTCTTAGTCATAGTTACAGACTCAGTTATTAGTACATGCAGATGAACATGAAATCAGTTTTACTATACTTTATTATGTATTTTTAGACTACTCCTAAACACTGTTGTTTATGTATTTAAGTAAAGGTCATTGTACTTTAGTTCAGTTATGCATATTAGCACAATTTTTCAGACTATTAGTATGTTCTATTTCTGTTCCTACTGTATATCTCATATACTAAGTACATTCAAAGCACTGACCGCATATTTATTGTGCTATATTGTCTAATGATATAGGCTCAGGATCTCAGGCTCAATAGCGGGGTTAGCTTCTCCTTCAGACTTCTTGCAGCAAAATTCTATTAGTGAGTCATCATCTTTTGAGGACCGGAGTCTTCATTTCTAGTTATTGTCATTTCTAGTTTTTAGACATTAGAGTTAGCTAAGGGTTTTTCCCAGCAACTCACCAATTTCTTTTAGAAGGCTTTCAGACAGGATATAATAGTTTCAACTCAAGTTCCAGTGTTTAAGAAAATATCAATAATTTATCGATGTTCTTTGTTTATTCAGTATTTGATTATTTGTTTGAAATCAGCTTCCGCTTAAGATTCTTTTCAGTAGTTCAGTCATTATAGAATTATGATATGCCTTGAGTTTTTTTGGAGTTACTTGAGATCCTAAGTATCGTGCTGCATCCAGGGTGCAGACTCAAGTCGTGACATGGTGTTATCGATTAAGTGTGGGAGGGAGAAGTAAACTTCATTATATCATTCATGATTTCAATGCTAAATTTTTTCATGGTAGGCCTAGTTTGTTTTTGTCATTCAAGACTTATCTTGCTAGCTTGTATTAAATTTTTTGTGTGATGTTTTCTTATTATTTGGGTTCCCCATTTTTTTTCAATACTTTTTCGGTTGATAGTCCCTTAGAACCGATTAGAAAGTCTAGATTTTTTTAATCATAGAGTCATGATATTTCCCGATGATGGATGGATGGCGATCGTATTAAGGGAAAATTAGTTATTAAGAGAGAAAGAACTTGAAACTTTATGAATTCTAGGTGCTTCACTTAGATATCATTGAGATTTTGTGAAATTCACTCAAAAATGCATGAAAAGATAGAAACACTTAGACTTTTGGAACTGGACTCCTATTCTTGACAAATTCAGCTTAATAATGTGAAACATTCAATATGGATATATGTGTTTATGTAATCTTGATAGAAATTATTGAACCATTTATACCATTGTATGAGTGAGATTTTTAAGATGTACTCCATGCTTGCAATTTAATGTCTAGAATATTCTCGGTGTGTGTGCAAAGAGAAATGAGGATGTTGAATCTAGCAAGTGATATATACATTTCTTTGCTAGCCTATTTTTATTTGATTTTTACCTACCTTGATAAAATTATCCTAGTTAGCCATTTAGAGTCTTAGCCAGTTATTTTGATAGCCATATTACAAGCTTAATCCCTTTTTGTTCTACGGATCTTTATTTGATCCAAAATACTCCAAAGGCACTTTAATTGATTATTTTTTCATAAGAGGAGCATAAGTGGAGAAAAGAAGAGAAAAGTGAAAGTGTGGAAATTGGAAGGAAAGCAGAGGGTGTTAAATTACTAACTAAGGAGGGTGATATTAGTGGGGAAAGACAAAGAGAAAAAGATTGAAGAAAAATGAATGAATCAATCAAGAATGAAAAGGAAAAATTGTGAATGAGCTTAAAATAAAAAAAATTCCCTATTAGTCACCCAAGTGCAAGTTGAAAAATTGAAAAAACAAAAGGAGGTATGAGGAGAAAATTGAAGATTGAAGAATCTGCTAGAAAGTAAACTGTGATGTATTAATGTGTTTAGGGAGATAGGTCACTATCTTGGCCAAATAGTTTCTACCCGTGTTTTAGCCTACATTACAACGATTGTATTTCCTAATTGATCTTAGATTTGGTGCTCTATATTAGTGAAGTATTTGCACTAAGGGAAAGCTTATAGCTTTTCTTTTGCATATATGTTGAGTTCTTTGGGAGAGTGAATGATAATGTTCTAATTATTCCCAAGTTCATGTTGTTATATATCTTGTGTGTGAAAGGACATCTCTCCAAATAGTGAGGGGAACATAAATGTAAGATTTTGGTGAGTCATGATTGCTAAATTACATATGATTCATTTTTGACCAAATATATCTTATTGAAATAGTTCTAGAAGCTAAGTAAATTCAAACATGAATTTTGAATGTTGATCTTATGTGCAAGTTAAGTGAGTTGCTAGAACTTGATAATGTTGTCTGATGATCCTATGTATGAGTAGACCTATTCGTAGGGTGAATTTTGTAGTTGAGTTTGAGAAGGGGGGGTAGTAGATTGTTCGAGGATCAACAATAATTTATGTATGGGGTTGGTGATGTATGGCCATGTACGCATTTATTAACCATGTTTTTCCCATAATTAGTTATGTTTTGAGAAAAAATCATATATGTTTTCTTGAGTTTTATGTGATATTTGTGAAAAGAGCTAACGCACATGTCTAGATATTTTCAGGTATTAAAGTTATGGATTTGGGCTTAATTGTGGCTAAAAAGAGCAAGAATGGCAAAACAAAAAACAAGTATGATAGAAGTTCGCATCGTACAGGAACAGTTGGAGCACGAAGAGGTGCGACGCACCAAAGGGTCTGGCGCTATAGCCTGTGCAGCATGCAGGAATTATCTAGGCGTGGCCAGATTTCAATCCCAATTCAACTAGGAACAGAAGCTGCAAACCCAATTCCAATCAAAGAAAGAAGAATGAAGACTTAATCTACTACTATATAAACCCCTTCCTAACATGTTTTAGGCGTCCAGGTCCTATTAGTGTTATTAGTGTTAGGTTTGCACAACTCATACTTTTATGAATTTGTAAGTACTTAGTCGAATATTTATTGGACACTTCATCAAGTTCTTGTGATTCAATATAACTTTGGAGATTTTTAAAACACTTTCATAAAATAGTAAATATTTCATTATGATTTCTACTACATATTTTGTTATTGTGTTACTAAACATCACCATCTAAATTTCTTAAGCTAGGATTGTGGGAACCATGATAGATTAACAGAAGTAGGAGCAATAAATTAGTAACTCTTAAATGGTGAATTGAGTGAATTATTATTCTCTTCGTTTTAATATTTTATTGTCCGTATTTTCAACTTACTCGACCAAAGAAGTTGAAGTAGAAAAGAGACTAATAGTGGTAATTTGAGGCTATTAATCCTCATCTAATTAATTTACCTCTAACCGAGGATAGTTAAACAAAACCATATGGAGAGGAAAAAATAAACACACCTAAAGTATGAGAGAATTTCGGTGAAATTCATTCGTATAGTTCAACAGATGTTAGATGAATTTAATATTTAGTCTTTCAAAAAATTCACCAGGATAGATTACTAATCAAATAAGCCTACAACATTATGAAATCATGGGGAACACAATCCTAGTTTTGTCTCAATAATCTGATAAACAACCCAATTATTGTTGGAATTAGTTTTTCATTTTATTTGCACCCCTTCCAAAATTTTGACTACAAGTTATTTGTTACACCCTGTAAGTTTCTATTGTTTAACCAACGCGTGCATACGTATGTTGACAGGTTTGGAGGACGACGCTGTAATGCTCCAGGAACTCAAAGACTAGAACCGGGACTCAAAACATAGAAATCTGGAAAATCTGCACCAGGTCACAGAACGACTCATTCTGTGACCCGTGGGGAGAGACCCTAAGTCGTTAAGTGACTCGTGATGAGGCCTGGGAACTTAAGAGGAAAATTAGGGAAAAGGGTGACCATAGGTGTGACCACAAGTCTTGGTGAACCCCTACGAGTCGTAATATGACTCGTGGTCAAGAATAACTTAAAAACCAAAAAAGGTTAGGCAGTGCACTTAACGACTTGACACCACGAGTCGTTGTCCATGCCACGACCCGTTAGGTGACCCATGGTCAGGGCTTGGTCAAGAGTTAGTGAAGGTTGGCAGTGTACCCAATGGGTCCTCACCATGAATTATTTGGGACACCACGAGTCGTGGTGTCACCCGTGGGGACTCCATGGTGTTTAAGGTAGTGTAGCCCATAAGAGGTGACCACGAGTCGTGGTCACTAACCACGACTAATTAGGTCCCTCGTGGTGACTAGAAGTGTGTGTTCCAGGTAGTGCACCTCACAAGTGTGACCACGAGTTGTGGTCACTGACCACGATCCGTTAGGTCACCTGTGAGGACTGACGATCAATTTTCCTATGCGAGTTTCAAGGGTCTTTTAGTAATTTCCTACCTTCCTAAACTTTAGGCTATGTCGTTATAAGTATATTTGCAGACTCATTAGGGAGATTAAATGGTTTCTTTCCTCATTTCCCACTCAAACCTTCAGAAAATGGATCGTAGAACTTCTCTCAGAGTTTTTCATAGCAAGAGCTAGGGCAACCTTTTCTTCTTAGTTTCTCAAGGAATTCGTCATGTTTTTTCACCAGTTCTTTGGGAATTCAGCAAGAGAGTAATTCTTACCTTGTGTCCCCAAAATTTTTTCTATTTTCTTTATCAATTCTAGCCTTACAGATTTTCGAATGTTAAGAAATTCTTATTCATGCTTTATTTAATTCTTACGAAATAATATACCATGTTAATATTAGATATTTTCCTCCAAATAATGACTAAAATGATGTTAAATCTTGTGAAGTGAAATTTATCCCTATTTCCTAAACTAGAAAAATCTGGGATTTGCATTAGTGCTTGAATATCAAATTTTAGATTGATTTTATCTGTGTTGGGAAATCCCGTGTGTTAGTAGCATTAAACCTCAATCAGAATATTGTCAATTCAGTTTTAGTAAGAATGATAGAATCCTTAGTGTCAGTTAGAAAATGTCTGTTGATAAGTATGATTATAGCATTTCCTGATGTGTTAGTAGGACCTCCCAGTTATCTGAATCAGATTCAGAATTCAGTTTCATTGGTCCGTTAGGCGGTCATGACACTTTAGATATATAGCTCTTGCAGGCCTTAGGACCCTAATATCAAATTTTAGTTTGTTCTATAGATGGTTACAACGCTTCCAAATAAGCTGTTATGACCAGTCTTAGAACCCATTTTAAGAATCTGGTCCAATAAGACTCTTAGTTATGTATACCTAACTAGTCTTGGGCCCCAATTTTGAGCTATCAGCCTAGTATTTCGTCTAGGACTATCCAGTGGGAGCAGGACTTAGCACCGAGCGGACTGGGGTTCCAACGCACCCAGGTTCCCAGAACTATGTTGCCAGTGTAGGTTACAATATTTATTGGACTGATTGGCTCCAGTCTTTTGTGATCACCCAGTTCATGCCTTTATACCGTGGCAAGGTATATTGGGTCATACCGACGTGGTGTATACTTCAGGCTCGACGTTTGGTTCGTGTGGTTATATGTCGATTATATACTCTCGCACTAGTCAGTTTAGTCTAGTTTCAGTTCAGTTCAGATCAGTATTCCATACTTAGAACATGCTTTGACCATTAGACAAGGTCTTTTAGACCACCACAGTATTTCAGTTATTCAGTTCAACAACTTTATTTGTTCATTACATGTCGTTTCAGTTCAATATTTTCCTTTTTATTTATTCCACTATGTTATGTTTCACTCACTTACTCAATACATTCAAAGTATTGATGCATACTTTGATGCTATATCATTTTATGATACAGCTGCAGGATCTTAGTCTCAACCCCGTTAGTCGACCGCTCATCGAAAACCTCAACTATTCTTGTTGAGGAGTCCTTATTCTTCGAGGATGGAGATTATTTATTTCAAATATATTTCTTTTCTTATATTTATATTTGGAGTTAGCTGGGGTCTTGTCCCAGCAACTCATCAGTCATAGTGGCTTTCAGACACAAATTTGGTTTTCAGACTTGTAGTGTGTTCAAATATTTTCACATATTATGAACCAATTTATTTCTCTCAAAGTATTTATATTTTGGCTTAAACTTCCGTTGTATATAGTTTCATGTTCCTCAGAATGCCAGTGTATGATCGACCAGGGATTGACTTGGGGTTACTTGTAACTCCAAGTTTCATGTTCCGTCCAGGGTGTAGACCCGGGGCGTGACAAACTTGGTATCAAAGCACTAGGTTCAGAGTATCCTCGGATATATGAAAGTCGCATCGAGTAGAGTCCTCTTCATGGGTGTGAAGCGTGCCTCACTTATGACGGGGAGGCTATGAGATATTATTAGGAAAAATTTCCTTTATTTCATACTCCTTACCGTCCATTGAAATTCAGTTCCATTATCATTCTCCTAACTCGTGGTCTATTTCATTTTAGTGAATCATGCCTCCACGACATGGTAATAGAAGAAGGGCCAATAATGCTCACTGACCTGCTCAACCAGCCCAGGAAGCCCCTCAGGATGACTCGGTGTTTATCGCAGAATTCAGGGCAGCAATTCAGCTGCTCGCCGACACTGTTACCAACCAGGTGAACCAGCAAGTGGTTCCAATCAACAACAATGGTTCCATAGCAGCTGCCCAAGTTCGGGACTTCTCCTGGATGAACCCTTTGAATTTTCATGGATCTAAGGAGGGAGAGAACCGACAAGGATTTGTGGAAAAGGTTTAAAAGATCACCCGAATTGTGGGTGTCAGTCCCTTAGAGAGTGCCGACTTGGCTGCCTACAAGTTGAAAGGGGTAGCCCAAGTCTGGTATGAGCAGTGGAAAGAGGGGAAGCCAGCGGAAGCAGGACCAGTAGAATGGGAGGAGTTCACTACAGCCTTCCTGGATAGATTCTTCCCTCGGGAGCTCAGGGAGGTAAAGGTAGCGGAGTTCATGAACCTAAGACAGGGAAACTGGAAAGTAGAAGAGTATGTTGAGGAGTTCACTAGGTTGTCCAAATACGCTCTATAGATGGTGGCCGAGCCAAGGGTTCGCATGCTAAAATTTGTAAATGGGGTGTCGAACCTGGTCCTCATAGAGTGCAGGACAACGATGCTGATTAAAGATATCCACCTCTCCAACTCGATTGTCTATGCTCAACAGATTGAGGCCGAAAAACTAAGAGACATGAAACAAAAGAACAAGTCGACAAGGACTGACCAATCAGATTATAGCCACCAGAGATCTGGCAGTAGCAGCCGTCCACAATAGCAGCAGCAGCAGAGTGTTCCAATGCCCAGCTCAGCCAGCGCCCCTACCTTTCGGTCCCACCAGGATCGGAGGGGTGGTGCATCTGGTTCTCAATCCCAGAGCTATAGTGTCGGTAACAGGTATCCAGCTTATCCCAATTGCACCAAGAACCACCCAAGAGAGTGTCTTTAGGGTCGAGAGGGCTATTTTGGTTGTGGGCAGCTTGGGCATCGGCTTAAGGAATGCCCGTCAGCAAGACAGGGGAGATCATTGTGCACTACCTCAGCAGCTCCAGTAGGCCGACCAACTAACACATCAGGTACGGATGGCGGTCAATGCCAAAATCATTTTTATGCATTATCATCTCGTCAGGATTAGGAGAACTCACCGGATGTGGTCACAGGTATGTTACATCTTCTACACCTAGATGTATATGCCCTACTTGATTCGGGGGCCACATTATCATTCGTGACTCCATACATAGCAGTCCAATTCGATATCAGTCTAGAGATCCTCTCATAATCATTTTCAGTCTCCACCTTAGTTGGCAAGTCAGTTAGAGCCAACCGGGTGTATAGATATTGCCAAATCTTAGTCTTCAATAAAGTCATTCTAGATGAACTTGTAGAGTTAGACATGGTCTACTTCGATCTCATTCTTGGCATGGATTGGTTACACTCCGGTTATGCCTCAGTCTACTGCAGAACTAGGGTCGACAGGTTTTAGATCCCTAATTAGCCAGCTCTAGAATAGTCAGGCAGTAGTTCAACACCTAAGGGTAGGTTTATTTCCTACCTTAAGGCTAGGAAACTTATATCTAAGGGGTGTATCTACCATCTAGTTCGGTTCAAGGATTCCGACTCTGAGACCCCAACTATCTAGTCAGTCCCCGTTGTTAGTGAATTCGATGTGTTCCCCAAAGATCTTCCCGGAGTTCCTCCTAAACGAGAAATTGACTACGATATAGACCTTATTCTAGATACTCAATGCATCTCCATTCCTCCTTATGGAATGGCTACGGCTGAACTTAAGGAGTTGAAGGAGCAACTAAAAGATCTTCTTGATAAGGATTTTATCAAACCCAGCATCTCTCCCTAGGGTGCCCCGGTGCTATTCATGCCAAAGAAAGATGGTACCCTCAGATTGTGTATCACCGCTAGTTTAATAAGGTCACAGTCAAGAACAAGTACCCCCTACCCAGAATTGATGACCTGTTCAACCAACTTCAGGGAGCCAACTGTTTCTCCAAAATAGATCTTAGGTCGGGGTATCACTAGCTAAGGGTTAGAGAGTGTGACTTACCGAAAACAGCTTTCAAGACTCGGTATAGCCACTAAGAGTTTGTATTTATGTCCTTCGGACTAACTAATACCCTTGTTGCCTTTGTGGAACTGATGAACAGAGTCTGTAAGCAATATCTAGATATGTTAATCATTGTATTTATCGACGACATTCTGTTATACTCCAGAAATGAGGAAGAGCATGCTAATCACCAGAGGATAGTGCTTCTGACACTTAGAGACTGCTAGTTGTATGCCGATTTCAACAAGTGCAAATTTTGGTTGAAGTCCGTGACTTTCCTGGGTCATGTGGTCTCGGGTAAGGGTATTTAGGTTGATCCTCCAAAGATAGTAGCATTAAAAGACTAGCTTACACCTACCTTCCCAACCGAAATCAGAAGTTTCTTGGGTTTGGCCGGTCATTACCGACGCTTTGTGGAAGGCTTTTCTTCTATAGCATCTCCTCTAACATGGATGACTCAGAAGAAGGTGAAATTTCAGTAGTCAGATATGTGTTAGAAAAGTTTCCAGGAGTTGAAAACTCGACTAACTACTACTTTATTGTTGACCCTACCGGAAGGATCAAATGGGTTTGTAGTGTGTTGTGACACTTCCAGATTTAGACTCAGTTGCATTCAGATGCAGTGGGGAAAAAGTGATAGCCTATGCCTCTAAACAACTCAACGTTCATGAGAAGAGTTATCCAACTCATGATTTGGAGTTGGCAGTAGCAGTGTTTGTGTTAAAAATATGGATGCACTATCTGTACGGGGTTCACATGGATATTTTCAGCGATCACAAGAGCCTTTAGTATGTATTCAGTCAGAAGGACCTGAATCTTTGTCAGTGAAGATGGTTAGAGCTCCTGAAGGATTATGATATGAGCGTGCTATATCACTCGGGCAAAGACAATGTGGTGGCTGATGCCCTAATCAGAGTGTCTATCAGTAGTGTGGCTCATGTTAAGGAAGGAAAAAAGGAATTGGCTAAGGAAATTCACAGACTAGATCGGTTAGGGGTGCATTTGGTTGACTAAGTTGAGGGTGGAGTGGTGATGCAAAGCGCGCCAGATTCCTCTTTGGTTGTTGAAGTTATGTCCAAATAGGATGAATATCCCATTTTACTTAAACTTAAGGAAGCAGTTCTCCAGATGGAGGTTGAGGCTTTCTCCAAATGGGGAGATGGTGTGCTCCGTTACCAAGGCAGATTGTGTGTAACAGGCATCGGTGATTTGAGACAACAAATATTGGTTGAAGCACGCAGTTCGAGGTACACCATCCACCTTGGTGCTACTAAAATGTACTGCGATTTGCGGGATATTTACTGGTGGAACGACATGAAGAGAGACATCGCCGAATTCATAGCTAAGTGCCCGAACTGCCAGCAAGTGAAAGTAGAGCACTAAATACTAGGAGGTATGACCCAGGATATCAACATACCTATGTGGAAGTGGGAAGAAGTAAATATGCACTTTATTATGGGTTTACCTCGAACTCATTGGCAACATGATTCTATCTAGGTAGTAGTACACGGGATGACTAAGTCAGCACATTTCCTCCTAGTTAAAACTACAGATTCAGCTAAGGAATATTCTAGACATTACATACGGGAGTTGGTTAGGCTTCATGGGGTTCCATTATCCATCATCTCAGATAGAGGTACCTAGTTCACCTCACATTTCTGGAAGTCTTTTCAGAAGGGACTTGGTACCCAGGTCAAGCTCAACACAGCTTTTCACACGCACACAGATAGGCAAGTTGATCAGACTATCCAGACCCTAGAAGATATGTTGAGAGCGTGCACAATCGATTTCGAAGGTAGTAGGGATGACCACTTTCCTGTTATCGAGTTTGTGTACAACAATAGTTATCACTCAAGTACCAGATGGCCCCATTTGAGGCATTGTACGATAGAAGGTGCAGGTCTCTTATTGGATGGTTTGAGGTTGGTGAGGCTACTATAATTGGGCCTGACTCAATTCATAAAGCTATGCAGAAGGTAAAACTCATCAGAGAAAGATTGAAAATAGCTCAAACCCGTAAAAATTCTTATGCTGATGTGAGGAGAAGATAATTGGAGTTCGCTGTGGATTAATGGGTCTATCTTTATATCTCACCCATGAAAGGGGTGATGAGGTTTGGGAAGAAGGAAAACCTCAGTACGAGATATGTAGGACCCTATAGAATTTTAAGGCGAATTAGTAAAGTAGCTTATGAGCTGGAATTACCTTCAGAGTTGGCTTCTATGCACCCAGTGTTCCATGTGTCACTATTGAAGGAGTGCATTGGTGACCCAACTTCAATTGTGCCATTTGAGAGTTTGGAAGTAAAAGGTAGTCTCTCATACGAGGAGGTCCCAATCCAGATCCTTGACCGTTAGGTTCGTAAGCTAAGGAACAAGGAGGTTGCTTCAGTCATGGTCTTATGGAGAAATCAACATGTTGAGGGAGCTACATGGGAGGCTAAATCGGATATGATGGCTAGATACCCCTATTTGTTCCCTTGCGATCTAGTTTCAGTTCAAGGTATCAACTCCATTCCTAAAACTTCTTTTAGTTCGTATGTCTCAATTTCTTTCATGTGAATGAACCTGTGTATGATTAGTAAATTCATTTAATACTTGTGATTCGGTTAAGAGACAGTCATTCCTCTAGTTTTCAGCTTCCATAATCAGTATTCGTGTATAAAAGTTTTCATTCTCTGGTTTCCTGTGTGCTTTCCAACATTCGAGGAAAAATTTTCCCAAGGGGGAGATATTGTAATGCTCCAGTAACTCAAAGACTAGACCTGGGACGCAAAATAGTGAAATCGGGAAATCTGCACCAGGTTAGAGAACGACTCATTTTGTGACCTGTGGGGAGAGACCACGAGTCATTAAGTAACTCATAGTGTGGCCTCGGAACATAAGTGGTAATTTGGGGAAGAGGATGACCACGGGTGTGACCATGAGTCGTGATATGACCTTTGATGGAGAATAATTTAAAAACCAGGAAAGGTTAGGCAGTGCATCTAACGACTTGTCACCACAAGTCGTGGTCCATGCCACAACCTATTAGGTGACCTGTGGTCAGGGCTTGATGAAGAGTTAGTTAAGGTGGGCAATGTACCCAAGGGGTCCTCAATATGACTCATTTGGGAAACCATGAGTCATGGTGTCACCCGTGGGGACTCCATGGTGTTTAAGGCAGTGTAGCACATGAGAGGTGACCACGAGTCGTGGTCACTCACCACGACTTGTTAGGTCCCTCATGGTGACCAATAGTGTGTGTTCCAAGAAGTGCACCTCACGAGTGTGACCATGAGTTGTGGTCACTGACCATGACCCGTTAGGTCACCCGTGAGGACTGACGATTAGTTTTCCCCTGCGAGTTTCAAGGGTCTTTCAGTAATTTCCTACCCTTCTAAACTTTAAGCTACGTTATTTTAAGCATATTTTCAGGCTTATTAGGGGGATTAAATGGTTTCTTTCTGTAACAACCTGGAAGGACCTATAAATAGACCCGAGTGTTGAAGTTAAAAACTGTAGAAAACCTGAAATTTTGCACCAGTACAACTCGAGGTACGAATCGTGGTGAGGACCTACGACTCATGACTCAAACCGTGATGAGTTCAGGAGTTTGAGGTCATACCACGAGTAGTCCTATGAGTCGTGGCGTGTGGGTATGACTCACGGTTAGGAGTCGTGGTGAATTTCTCAGTGGTGCCAGGGTGAGTCGTTACGAGTCATGGTACGACTCGTAGGATGTAGCAATGAGTCATGATGAGGAGTTGTGGTTAAGTTGTATTTGGTATGGGTGGATGGTACCACGACTGGCAATACGACCCATAGGAGGGTACTACGAGTTGTGGTATGCAAGTTGTGGCTAGATTCAGAAGATTTAAAAGTGGTGAGGTGACCATGAGAAGTGACCACGAGTCGTGACTTTGTGGTATGACTCGTGGTATGAGTCGTGGTCGGGGCCAGACCTGTTTTTTAGGAAATTTCATTAAGGGAAATTTCGACTTTTCAATGCTTTTGGACCCTAAACCACGTCGTTTAGAGGTCCGGATAGGGTCTTTTAGGGAGGAAAAACTCATACCAAGTCTCATTTTGAATTTTCAAGAACCAGAGAAGGGAGTTGGAGGAGATTCAAGTGTTCTTCTTCAATTCTTAAAGTTTTCAACCATGATATGATTCTCACGATTTAACTAGCCATGCATGTCATGTATTAATTTCTATGAGCACGTTGCATGTTTTTGGAGTAGTACTTAACACCGAGTAGGTTCGGGGCCTAGGTTACGCCTCGAATCGCAGAACTATGTACCAGCGTAGGTTATGTTGGGACCTCCTTAGTGACTGTCCCCGCCCTACGGGGCCTTCACGTGTGATATCACGCCTTTCATGGTTTATACCCTTGGCAAGGTACGGACGACCTCCCAACTAGGTTTACAAGTCGGGCTCCATGTGTGCTCATATGGGGTATGTCAGTTATAGAAATCTCCCATTGTTCCTCATGGTTTTAATGTATGCATGATTATGTTCTTTTGGCTCAAGTTATGTTTTATGTAATGTTTTCCCTCACATGTTATGACTATGACAGGTTTACGAATATTTTGGAAGCATTGAGCCTTACGATATACTTATGATTTCAGTCTTATGACATGATGTCCCTACTTCTTTAACTTTTATGTTTTTAAGCATTGTTTTGCATACCTTACATACTGAGTACCTTCCATGTACTGACTCATATATTTCAAGATCTGGTTCGCAGGTTCAAAATCGTTCCTAGCTTTCTCTTTGTCCTGCTCTCATCTTTCAGTGGTGAGTTCTCATGATTCGTGGACTTCATGTTCAGACCTTGTTTATCTTTATTTTAAGAATGTTAGCGTTAGTATGGCTCTTGTCCCTTCAACCCGTCTATTATGATTAGAGGCTTTCAGACTCAATTGTCGTATTTTGCTATTTATTCTTGGATTATGTATTACCGTTTCTTATATTTCATGTCACGTTTCATTTAAATTCTTGACTTTTAAGTTAAGTCTTCAGCCTTATGTGTATGAATTAGATTTACGCTCACACCATGGGTTGACTTAAAGTTTTTCGGGGCTTCTTGTCCTGTGTGTACGATCCGGGTTTATTCTTGGGTAGTGACACTTTCCTTATTCCTCGCTCAGACCTTCAGAAAAATAGATCGTAGAACTTCTCTCAGAGTTTTTCAGAGCAAGAGCTAGGGAAACCTTTTCTCCTCAATTTCTCAAGGAATTCTTCAGGTTTTTCACTAGGTGTGTGGGAATTCAACAAGGGAATAGTTCTTCCCTTGTGTCCCTAAAATTCTCCCTATTTTCTTAATCAATTCTAGCCCTACAAATTTTTGAATGTTAAGAAATTCTTAGTCATGCTTCATTTAATTCATGTGAAATATTATACCATGTTAATATTATATATTTTCCTCCAGTTTGTGAATGAAATGATGTTACATCATGTGAAGTGAAATTTAGCCCTATTTCCTTAACTAGAAAATTTTGGGATTTGCATTAGTGCTTGACTATCAAATTTTAGATTGATTTTATCCGTGTTAGGAACTCCCTATTGTTAATAGAATTGAATCTCAATCTAAATATTGTCAATTCAGTTTTAGTAAGAATGATATAATCCTCAGTGCCAGTTAGAAAATGTCAGTTGATCAGTTTGACTACAAAATTTCTCGAGATGTCAGTAGTACCTCCTAGTTATCAGAATTAGATTCAAAATTCACTTTCATTGGTCCGTTAGGAAGTCATGACACTTTAGATATGCAACACTGGCTAGCCTTAGGACCCCAGTATCAGATTTTAGTTTGTTTTGTAGATATTTACGACACTTCCAAATAAGCAGCTCTGACCGGTCTTAGAATCCAGTTTCAGAATCTGGTCTGATAAGACTCTCAAGGTTCTTTCAGGTATGTATACCTGACTAGTCTTGGGCCCCAATTTCAAGCTATCAGCCTAGTATTTAGTCTAGGACTATCCAGTGGGAGTAGGACTTAGCACTAAGGGGACCGGGGTTCTAACGAACCCAGGTTCCCAGAACTACGTTGTGACCGTAGGTTACAGTATTTATTGGCCTGATTGCCCCCAAACCAGAGCCAGCTGCCCATGCTATATTTCGGGCCGCTATTCAGATGCTTGCGTAGGCCTTGACCGCTCAGGTCAATCAGCAGGCTATTGCGCATGTTCCGCAAAATGGCAACTCAGTGGCAACTCGAGTTAGAGACTTCTTGAGAATGAACCCGTCGGAGTTCCTTGTATCCAAGGTAGATGAGGACTCACATGAGTTCGTAGATGAGATTGTCAAGATCAACTAGGTCATGGGGGTGAATGGGGTTGAGTGCACCGAGTTGGCCTCTTATCAATTAAAAGGGGTCATGCAAATCTGGTTTTGCCAATGGAAGGATGGTAGGGTCACAGGAGCATGTCCAGTCACTTGGGAAGAGTTCCATGTTGTATTTCTAGACCGGTTCTTCCCTCGAGAGATGAGAGAGTTGAAGACAGCTGAGTTCGTGAATTTGAAGCAAGGGAGAATGACTGTACAAGAGTATTCCCTTGAGTTCGCTCGCCTATCGAAATATGCCCCAGAGGTTGTAGCCGATCAGAGAATGCGAGTGAGTAGATTCGTACATGGAGTAGCCAGCTACAAGGATTGTAGGACTGCTATGATCCATCAGTTCATGGACATCCCTCGGATGGTGTTGTCTGCCCAGCAGATGGAGGCGGCATATTCGAGAGAGAGAGGCCAAGAGGTCCAGGACTGATGACCACAGATTTTCTCAGTCGAGGTCAGGAGGTGGGCACCGTCAGCACACCCACAAGAGATCATCTGCCCCGACTTCTTCAGCATTGAGTGTGCCATCTCGACCTAGACATGATCATAGAGGGTGAGCATTAGGCTAGAGGGGTTAGAGCAGCAGACCCACAGATTCTAGCATCCCAGCTTGTCGTAGATGTGGTCGAGGGCACTCAGGTCAGTGCTTGGCAAGTTTAGGAGCTTGTATTGGGTGAGGGTATCCCGTACACATGTTTAGATATCTTCCAGTAGAGAGACAGGATTAGGTTGGGGGCCATTGCCCAGCTTCTAGTTCGATAGCCCCTCCCTCACGCTCAGCACATCAGGGGGCATCTACTTGTATAACTAGCAGTCAGCGCTAGAATAGATTCTATGCATTAGCATTACATCAGGAGAAGGAGGTCTCCCCGGATGTGGTCTATAATACCCCTAAAGTGCCTAAGAGTAGACCCGGGAGTAAAAGGTTGAGACCTGCTGAAACTAGGAAAATATCACAGAACGGGCGATGAAACGACTCGTGGTTGTTATACCCCGAGAACATAAGGACCAGGTCCGAAAGTGAATGAGAAGAAAAATTGGAAAATGTTGTAGCAATTGCAGAACGGGTCACTTAATGACTCGTGAGGAGGCCAAACGAGTCGTCAAGTGACTCGGGGGGAAGGCCTGTGATGATGAGGGACTCAGGGTCCCCACGAGCGATGTAATGACTCGTGCTCAGACACCACGAGTCGTCATGTCAGTTGTGGGGTGGTCCTAGAGTAATATAGTAATGCCTATACAGTGTACTTAACAGATGGTACCTAATGAGTTGTCGACAGTCCTAACGACCCTTTAGGAGGGTCGTTACCAAGCCAATTGAATCTTCTTGAACAACGAGGCAGTGTACTTGACGAAAGGGCGTAATAAATCATATCACCGGGGGCCGAGTCGTCATGTCCTCCATTAAGAGCCAAAGGAAAATTTCCAATGGACTTGACTTAAAGACGAGACAACCCATCGCTCTTGGCAACGAATCGTCAGGTCGCCCATTAGGGTCACCTGATAGTTATTTCCTGCGATTTAGTAAGGGCCTTCTCGTAATTTCCTAAACTCCTAAGACCTAAACTACGTTGTTTTGAGGTCGGGACCAGGTATTTTAAAGGGGAATCATTCCCAAAAACTTCATTTCCATCCATATAAGATTAGAGAGGAAGGAGGAAAGGGAATTCAAGTGTCTTCTCGAAAATTCTTCAAGAATCTACCTAGGGTTTTCAAGGAAGTTGGGAGACTCGAAATTTCCAGGTATGTGGGGTTTGAATGGGTAGTTTAGTCCCTACCCATGCCCATTTATTTCTATTTCCTATCTTTAATTTTCTAAATTCTTATGGGTATTAACCCCGTTAGCATGATTCCTCAAAAGTTTACATGATCTTGTGGTATTGTGTTTCAATTGTGGGTTTTGAAGTGTTTGGGCTGATTTTACTTGCATTTATATTTTTTATATTCCCTTATTTAAGACCCTAAAAGTATGGAGGTCAAAGTATGAGGGATTTTTAGTAAAATTTATGTTCATAAGGATTCGGCAAGCACGATATGGATTTCTATTTCTCATGAGGTCATGACCATATTTTGCATAAATTAAGCATTTGTAAGGCCATGCCCCATATGTCGTGTATGATTCATGAACTATGTCTTTGGCCGACTCACGGGCCCAATTCCATGGCTAGTAATATGAATGCTCATGTATGTCATGATTCCCATTTTTCATTATCCATGCATGTCACGTTTTGAATGTTATGATCACGTTGCATGTTTTGGGAGAGTTACTTAACAACGAGTAGGTTCGGGGCCTAGGTTACTCCCCGAATCTCAGAACTACGTTTGGGACCTCCTCAGTGACTGTCCCTTATGCGCTATGGGGCCTTCATGAGTGATATCACACCATCATGGTTCATACCCTTGTCAAGGTATGAACGGCCTCCCAACTAGCATACAAGTCGAACTTCATGAGTGATCATGTAGAGTATGTTGGAAATAGAAATCTCCCATTGTTTCTCATGGTTTTGAAATATTCATGATTATGTTCTTTCGGCTCAAGTTATGATTTATGAAATATTTTCCCCTGGGTCAGCCAAACTGCGGTCCACTTTGTTCATTTGCTGAGCAGACCACTCAGGCAAAATGGAGAAATCCAAAATGAAGAAATCTAATATGAAAGAAAAGACAACGAAATGAGAGAATATCGGATTCTATTTCTTTGGATCTGAGCTCATGTTATGACTTTGACGGGTTTATGAATATTTTGGAAATAATTAGCCTTACGATATACTTATGGTTTCGGTTTTGTGATCATGATGTCCTCACTCCTATAACTTTTATGTTGTTAAGCATTATTTTGAATACCTTACATACTCAGTACTTTCCAAGTACTGACCCCTATATTCGCAGGATCAAGTTCGCAGGCTCAACATCATCTCTAGTTTGTGCTCAGTTCCGCTAAATCTCCAGTGGTGAGTCCTCATTATCCGAGGGCTTCGTATTCGGACTTGTTAAATTATCTTATGTTTTGAGAATGTTTGGGTTAGTTGGGGTTTTGTCCCTTCAATCCGTATTTTATGATTAGAGGCTTTCAAACTTATGTGTAGTAATTTGTCGTTGATGAATGTCTTTCAGTTTGTTGTTCCTTAAAATTTATGATACGATTTTCAGTTATTTATGATTTTTAAGTTAAGTTTCCCGTTGTATATGAATGAGTTACTGTTATTCCCACGCCATGGGTGGACTAGGGCTCTCTCGGAACTCCTTGTCCCGTGTCTACGATTTGGGTGTACTCTCGGTTTGTGAAAAACTTGGTATCAGAGGAATAGGTTTAAATTTGTCCTATGGAGTCTGAAGGCCACGTTAGGTAGAGTCTTTTTCATAGGTGTGAAGTGTGCCACACTTATGACGAAGAGGCTACTGAACGTTTTAGGAAATGTTTCCTTCTTTCATGATCTATGTCATGTTGTCAAAATCTCTCCCTCTTCTAATTCGTGTGTTTCGCGGTTAAAGAAACTTATCGCTCACAGAAGGATAATCAGAAGGAGGAACAGAATTGATGAAGGCCACGGGGGTGGCAATGATGATGGGCGTCAGCAAGCCCCACCTGTTCAGGAGCCCCAGGCACCCGACCCAACTGCCTATGCAGAGTTTCAGGCGGCTATTCAAATGCTAGTGCATGCCTTGACAGCTAAAGTCAACCAGTAGGCTGTTGCGCCTAATCCTCAAAACGGCAATGCAATGGAAGCCCGGGTCAGAGACTTTCTGAGGATGAACCCTCCCGAGATCACAGGAGCAAAGGTGCACGAGGATCCACACGAGTTCATCAAAGGGATTTTGAAGGTCACTCAGGTCATGGGAGTGAAAATTGATGAATGTGTCGATTTGGCCTCTTATCAACTGAAGGAGGTCTCTTACATTTAGTTCAAGCAATGGAGGGATAGCAGGGCAGTGGGAACAGGCCCTATCAGTTGGGATGAGTTCTGCATAGCCTTTCTCGATAGTTTCTTCCCTCGGGAGATGAGGGAACTAAAAGCAACTGAGTTTGTCAACCTTAAGAAAGGAAAGATGACGGTGTTGGAGTATTCTCTTGAATTCACTCGCCTGTAAAAATATGCCCCGGAGTTCGTGATGGACCAAAGGGCGCGGGTGAGCAATTTCGTTGAAGGAGTAGTAGAGTATCTGGACAAAGACCGCAGAACAACCATTCTACATCAAGATATGGACTACCCACGGATTATCCTCTATGCTCAGCAGATGGAAGCAACTCATATGAGGTAGAGAGAGGCCAAGAGGGCAAAAATTGATAGCCATAGGTTCTCCTAGCCTAAGCCAAGGGGTGAATTTCACCAGCAGTCCCAGCACAGGTCCTCCTCACCAGCACCATCTTCAGCCAGTACTCCATCCAGGCCACAGGATGGTCAGAGGAGTAGGGCCTCAGGTGTGAGGAGTCATAACAGCATGGGCACAGAGCGCACATTCCCATCTTGTGCTACTTGTGGCAAGAACAACCGGGGAAATGTTTGGTGGGCTCAGATGCTTGTTTCGGGTGTGGCAAACCCGGACACAGACTTAGGGATTGCCATGCATCTAGGTCAGGGGTAGTGGAGCCTGCACTTCAGCAGCTAGTTCAATCGCTCCAATAGCATGCCATACTGAACAGGGTGCTCCGACTTGCTTAGCTGGCGGCCAGCGCCAGAATCGATTTTATGCACTAGGCTCTCGATAGGAGCAGGAGACCTCTTCCGACGTGGTTACGGGTATGTTGTGAGTTTTTCATATTGATGCTTATTCTTTATTAGATCGGGGGGCCAGATTATCTTTTGTGACACCTTACATTGCTAGTTACTTTAGAGTTAGTCCTGAAATCTTATCTAAACTATTTTTTGTCTGTACCCCAGTTGGTGATTCAGTTGTAGCGAAGCGGGTATATAGAGGTTTCCCTATTACAGTATTACATAAGGTTACCTCCACAGACTTAGTAGAATTTGCTATAACTGATTTTGACATCATCTTAGGCATGGATTGGTTGTTTGCATGTTATGATTCTGTTAATTGTAGAACTCGGGCAGTGGAGCTGCGGTTTCCTGGTGAATCGGTTTTAGAATGGAGGGGTGGTTCAGTGGTACCTGTAGGTCGCTTTAGCTCCTATATCAAGGACAAAAAATGATTTCCAATGGCTGTATTTACCACTTGGTTAGGGTTAAGGATATCACGTTCGAGACCCCGACCATTCAGTCAGTCCCAGTGGTGTGTGAATATCTCGAGGTATTTCTAGATGACCCACCAGGTGTTCCTCTCGAGAGAGAGATTGATTTTGAAATTGATCTATTGCCTGACATACAACCCATTTCAATCCCTCCTTACCGTATGGCCCCAGCAGAACTAAAAAAGTTAAAAGGGATGTTAAAGGATTTGCTAGATAAGGGTTTCATTAGACCGAGTAAGTCCCCATGGGGTGCCCCAGTGTTGTTCGTCCGGAAGAAAAATGGTTCCCTACGGATGTGTATTTACTATACACAGTTGAACAAGGTCACCATCAAGAATATATACCCTTTACCCCGGATCGTGGACTCATTCGACCAACTTCAGGCTGTCAAATACTTCTCTAAGATAGATCTCAGGTCCGGGTATCACCAGCTCAGGGTTCAGGAGAATGATATCCCAAAGACC
Source organism: Datura wrightii (assembly GCA_035772735.1). Lineage (NCBI taxonomy): Eukaryota > Viridiplantae > Streptophyta > Magnoliopsida > Solanales > Solanaceae > Datura > Datura wrightii. The sequence continues at coordinate 42,508,471 of JASDFA010000003.1, forward strand.
GCTGTTAGAACCCAGTATGGCCATTATGAATTCGTTGTTTTGTATTATGGACTAACCAATGCCCCTGCAGCTTTTATGGATTTGATGACAAGATATTCAAGGCATATTTGGATATGTTCGTGATCGTGTTCATCGACGACATACTAATATACTCCCGGAGTAAGGAGGAACATGCCGCACACTTGAGGGTGGCACTCTAAACCCTCAGGTCAACCAGCTATACGCCAAGTTCAGCAAATATGAATTCTGGCTGAAATCAGTTGCATTCTTGGGACATGTAGTGTCAAGCGAAGGTATAAGGGTGGACTCCCAGAAAATAGAAGCAGTTAAGAACGGGCCCAGACCAGTAAATCCTTCGGATATCAGGAGCTTTTTGGGCTTAGCAGGTTACTATCGGAGGTTCGTAGAAGGCTTCTCATCCATTACAGCCCCATTAACTAGGTTGACTCAGAAAAAGGTGAATTTCCAATGGTCGGAGGCTTGTGAGAAGAGCTTCTAGGAATTGAAGGCCAGACTCACTTCAGCACCGGTGTTGACTTTACCGGAGGGTACTAATGGCTTTGTAGTATATTGTGATGCTTAGAGGGTCGGTCTAGGATGTGTATTGATGCAGCACGGGAAAGTTGTAGCATATGCATCCAGACAGTTCAAAGCTCACTAGAAGAATTACCCGAACCATGATCTTGAGTTGTCCACGGTGGTATTTTCTTTGAAGATATGGTGACACTACTTTTATAGGGTTCATGTAGATGTATACACAGACCACAAGAGTTTACATTATGTGTTCACACAAAAGGAACTAAATCTTCCACAACGGAGGTGGTTGGAGCTACTTAAGACTACGACATGAGTGTCCTTTAACACCCGGGTAAGGCCAACGTGGTAGTAGACAACCTTAGTAGACTTTCTATGGGAAGTGTGTCACACATGAGTGAAGACAGGAAGGAGCTGGCAAAAGAGGTACATCGACTTGCACGACTGGGAGTTAGACTAGTTGGCTCGACCCATGGTGGGGTAGTGGTTTAGAATGGGTCAGAGTCTTTCTTGGTAGCGTAGGTGAAGGCTATGTTCGCGGCTTGTACTGCTCGGGTTGGTATTAAATATTATCAATCGACACGCAAGTGCACGTGGTCAAACAAGTAATAAAGTGGCTAAGTAGCCAAGTATCGATCCAAGGAGGCTGCTCTAGATATGTAAAACTGCCTAGTTTACTATATTTCTATTCTATCCCTAACTATGTTAACAACAATCCAACCAAGAGTTGAGTGAGTTTTTGTTTCTAAACTATTTATATACTACCATTAATAACAACTATTTACTTTAGAATTTAGACAATGGATACGCACATGCCAAGGTTAAGAACGAGTAATGAACTTGATAATCATGATAATTTGGTCATCCTCTTCTTCATGTTGCTAGCCAAGAACGTTGCCTAGAAATTAAAACTTTCGTATTTAATTTCACTTTAGAATCATAAACCATCCGTCTACATTTCTGTGATCAAATGCAATTTATGACCTAGCACTACAATTCCGGTTCCTAAATTGACTAATACGGCTTTCAAGTATATTTCTATCAAGAAAGCAAATCAAAACCCAATTTTCCCAAATCAAGTTAAGAACAATACCCTATTAATTCACAACTTTCCAATTTCGTGCTCTCTCGAGTGAAATTGGACTTTTTAGATATACATTAATGGTGGCCAATCAATAATGTAGTAAGCACAAGAATTAATAGAACAACATGCAAGAAGAAGAAGAAACCATATCAATTATCACCAAAATTCATTACACAAGTTCAAAACCTCAGCAAAGAAGGGAATTAGCCACTCATTCTTGGATTAATCATCCTAAAATGAGTGTAAATCATGCATACAATTGAAGGAAAGAAGAAAGGAAGAGAAGAAAACTCTTAGCTTTTCTATTCTTCAACTGCCACAAACCCACGTTCCTGCTCTCCACTTCTGAACTCAGTCTAAAAACTAAAAACTAAAACTACTGCCTAAAAATAAACCTAAGTGTGCTATTTATACTAGTGGGAAATTTTTCCCGGAATAACAAGCAACGTGTCACGGAGGCCAACGCGGAGCACTGCCTCCGTGACACGGCGTGGACGCGGACCCTCTCTGGAAATTGCAGGGTCCGGATAATTGGCCTCAACGTGGCACGGAGGCCATCGAGGAGTCCTGTCTCCGTGCCACGGAGCTGTCGCGAGGCCTCACTGGAATCTGCCAATTAATTTCCTCTCCAGGCAGTGTGCTACCGCGATGGCAGCGTGGCACGGCTCCATCGCGGAGCCAGTGTAAAATGTGCCATCCAAGGTCTTTTCCACGCTCGCATCCCAGTCCAACTCCGACATAGTTCCAACACGCATTTTAGCTCTTAAAAATCACATTATCCTGCAAAACAAATGTTAATCATGTTGGTTAGTATAAATTCGCATTTTATTAACAAATACATGATATTATATACACATTGCACAACAAACAAGGTAAAAATGATACGTTTGAGTATCACTTGGGCATATAAATCTGCCCAAGATCACTTACCCCACACTTAAATCCTTGTTCGTCCTCGAACAACACATACACAAATCATGCACATCACATCTCAACCTTTGTCACTATGGTGCAACCATTTTACGCTACGGTCATACCGATTATTCAATTCTTGCAAATCATCAAGAAAACATGCTTGGTCGTACAAGACAATGACCTTAATACATCGAGGCTTCCTAAACTTTTAAGAATTGATTCTTGCTATCGGCAAACTCATGCAAATCAACTAATCAAGAAATCCGACACGAAAATCAATTTTTCATCAAGCATGTACCCTCACAACTCGAGAGAAACTTCCCCTTTTATGTTCGTGCAGCACACAAACATGCAAGTAGGGGCATATAAAAATTAATTTCACTCTCTCTCCCAAAAGAATTCACATGCATCATGTCATGACCCATAGGCTTGCCCTTAGTGTATTACTCCACTAATATAAAGAAATGCAATGTAGGATCAAATAGGACTTTTAATGGGTTGTAACTGGGCTATAGATCTAGTATATATATATTGGATTAGCCAATAAAAGTCGCTAGCATCCTTAAGCGCCTTTTCAACTCATTCCCATCAACTCATCGACATTGTTCCTCTCTTTTCTCTTTTTCTTCCATTCATGCTGGTTTACTTTCATACAGCCCATTTCATCAGGCACACTTGACACAAAACAGAGGGTTTTCCTGTACCCTCACTATCATTTAATTACACCTAGTGCCTCTTCAACATCATCTTTTCTTTCCTCACCTTGCTTTTCTTTTCTTTTCACTCTTTTCAATCTTTAACACTTTTGGAAACATTTTCTGTTCTTTGTAAGCGCTTAAGAGCGTCTTATAGACTTTAAGGCTAATGAAAAGAAGGAATAAAGCTTAGTTCATATAAATCTGGACAAAAGAAAGAAATCGGCTAAAGGCTCAACGGGCTGACTAGGGTATACAACATATAAAAAGGTAGAATTTGACAAGAAAAAAATGTTAACTAAACGTTAAAACAAAGAAATGCCTACATCCTTTCCGACACTGCACCTCCTTCATTTCGTTTTGTATACACACCAGGCAAGTTCTAGACAATTCACAATGACATGGAATAGCAAAACCTCACTCACACTTCATGCACATGCTCGAATCAAGATGCATTCACAGACTCTTTAATTAGTCAATTACATGAATTCAAGATTAATCCTCAATCATAATGAACCAAATTCTATAGCCTAGGTAACTCAACATATTTACAAAATTGCATGCTTTCAAACGAATCATTTTCACATTTTGAACATCAATTACAACACGCAACGAAATTTTAGCAACCATAAGCAACTACAGTTTATTGATGCAATCCACCAAAGAAACTAAAAACAAAACATCTACTCCTATCGACTACATTTCCCTTAAGACGGTCGTCATCCATCCATCATAGGGAACGGTCACTAACTATGACCTCGGTTCAATGGGACTATTCTCGGTAAAAGAACCGAAAACAAACTCCGAGAAACCCAAAAATAAAACTTAAAAATTTTGCAACACATCGATCATTTCAATAGAAAATATTTACAAAATATTTTGATAAGTGCAAAATCTTTTCGCAAAAATTTTGAAAAATATCGATCATATCGATAAAGAAAAAAAAATATTTACAAAATTTACAAAATATTTACAAAGGCAACCATAACTTTCAAAAACACACACCATTAGCCACAAACAAATATATACACATAAATCACAAATCAGTTCACAACAACAGGGAAAGCACAGACATACATAAACGTAAAGGAAAAATTATACAGCAAACTCAGAGCCTATGACCCAGCACCTAACTACTCCCCACCCCACACTTAAATCGAACACTGTCCCCAGTGTTCACAACAGTATAAAGCACAAAATTTTAGGTGGTGAAACTCCCTGCTCAGTCGAAATATTCGACTTCCTCATCCGGTGCTGCGGCCTCGTCGCCCATATCTGAATCAGCTCCATCGCCGTCATCGGACTTCACATCAGAGTCCTCACGACGTGTCTCCTCATCAGTAGGGACGTCGTCATCAGTCGGCTCCACAAAGGCTGGCCCCACCTTGCATAAAGCTCTGGCATTCTCGCCAAAGGGGTAGTCCAGCTCCAGCTGCCATAATTCATCCTCGGTGGCTGGTCTCCCACCTATCCGTAGCTGCAGCATCTGCATGCCGAACATACGGGCCATATACTGGTCGTCACGAGCATGTCGCTCGCCCAGAGTCAGCACCGGTCCGTGTGTAGTGTCGGGGGCCTTGGTCTTTGTCACATCGAGGGCCCTCCGCTCCAACTGTGGAATGTAATCCAAGGCCTCTTCCTCAACGTTGAGGCCTCGGAGGAAGGTGGTGGTGAGTCTGCCAAACCCGTATCTATGGCCCTGGTGTAGTCTGGCTCTCTTCATGGCGGATATTATGACCGCCCCCACATTAATCTCAAGCCCTTTCATAAGGGCATACACCAAGCAGACACGGTCCCGGGTCACGTCTGTCATATGAACTCCCGGGATCAAACACGAACATACAATTTTTAGCCATATTCTGGCCTCCCTGTTCATCTGCGAATAAGGCAGAGTCTGGTGGTAACCCCTCTCTTTGCGTCTACTCCATCGGGCTGTGGATCGATCCCCACATAACGTACGTCTGATGTCGGCGTACGGTGGGGTGATGTTGAACTGGCGGAGGACGTGGGCGTCTGTGTCCCGCGCTCCCACGATGGCATTAAACTGCTGGGGTTCCAGAGTGACAATCTTCCCTCTGATTTTAATAGTATGGCTCCTGATGGCCGGGTTCCAGTTGGCGTAGAATTCCCGGACCAAGTGAAGGTTGCACTCCTTGGTCTCCTGAAAGATAAAGCTGAGCCCAGCTGCCTCAATCCTCTATACGATGCGAGGGAACTCCTGTGCAAGTGGTTCCCTTGCAATATATTCCTCTGGGAAGTACTTGTTCTCCTTATGCTTTGCGTACCACTTCTTTCCTTCCTCGGTAACCCATCGTGTTCCGTATCGGCGGTGTTGACCGCGTGGAACAGCAGGTGCAGCTGGGACAGCAGTGCCCAGTCTCATTCTCTTTCTGCCAGTGCCTGAGGTTGAAGCACCCTTGCCTTTATCTTGTTGGCTGGCCATTGTACCTGTCAATTTACACAAACAAGCACAACGTTAAGCTAAAAACTTGTTAGCTTCGGCTAAGGTCGGGTTAAACAAAATTTACTCCACACTTAGTCTTTAACAATATTTACAACATTTTAGCAAGGATAGCTCTATTTACACCCCAAACACAATCAACTATAACATATTGCTTAGTGCGTTCACAAAAATTCGACAGCATAACGGCTAGCGAACTACTCAGACTTCATACAGCTAACCCAATCCTACTATCGACAGCTATTCACCCATAGCACTTAGCAACAATAACAACAACAAAATAGAAACAACAATACAAACATTTTATATACAACTAATCTAAGCAATTCAACCAATTCACATATTACGCAATTTCCCACAAAAATTCGAGAATTAGTCGTCTTTCAACAATTATACAATATTTACCACGACTTATCTCAAATAATAAACACAGCCCGACATCAATTTCGTCAAACTATCAAGTTACCCAAGTTAAAATTCAACAACCCCAAGCCCTAGAATGCAATTCGACAATCAAAATTGAACTATTCAATCAATCGATAAGTTCAAACGTCAACTACAACAATCCGAACATAATCAATCACAAAATAATTCACGTCATGTGTAATTTCTACCTAGGGTGATATATCTCACCTCACATGCTCAAAATCGACAAAAATCGCCAAAAATTTGAGATAGATGATGAAAACATACCTTGGAATTGAAGAATCGACGAAAACTTGACGTTTTCCTTGCCTATTAACGTGGCACGGAGCTTGGGGGTAGGGGAATGGGTGTTTGGTCGCGGAGGGTAGAGGGAATGGGGAAAAATGGGCAAAAATCAGGGGTTTATTTAAAGGAAACACGCGGGTCACCCGGAAACCTGGTGTGACCCGGCACTGGGATAAGGGCAACGTGTCACGGAGGGTAACGCGGAGACCCTCCTCCGTGACACGGAGCCAACGCGTTGGCTTACTGGAATTTTAAAAAAATTCCAAATTTGCCTTCAACGTGTCACGGAGGCCAACGCGGAGCATTGCCTCCGTGTCATGGCGCCAGTGCTCTGTTTCACCATCAAATTTTATTTTTCATACCTCGCCTCGTTTCCTCGATTCCAAGTATTTTTCCTCCGGTATACCTGAAAATCACCTCACTAAACAAAAATTGGTTAAATGAATAGATTCCCTACTAAAAAATCAAAATTTACTAAATTACTAAATAAAAAAAATTACTAAATAAAATGCAAATCTAAGCCTAATCAAGAAAAAGAAAAGAAAATAAAATAAAAGAAAAACTTTACACTAAAGAAAGAAAAAAATATTTTTCACGGGTTGCCTCCCGTGCAGCGCCTGGTTTAACGTCGCGGCTCGATAGCCTTTATGCTCAAGTGTCTACTAGGGAGATGGACGATTTGACCCATCATGGTCATCTCCCCAGTAGTTCTCAACCTTGTCTGGTGGCCTACCTAGTAACTCTCGGGGATCACTCAATCCATTCACATTCCCATGATCAATCACGTTGATCACCGAGAGTTCCTTATAGACAGTCGGGAGCTTAGGTGTCTTGTACACGTCGAACACCTCAACCTTGTCGTGTGCTCGCATTGTGAGTTGACCCGCAACTACATCGATCAATGCCTTTCCGGTTGCCAAAAAGGGTCGTCCCAAAATAAATGGGACTTCCGCATCTGGTTCAAAATCCAGAACAATGAAATCTACCGGAAAAATGAGGGAGCCTACCTACACTAGCACATCCTCAACAATGCCATCCGGCTTAGCTAAAGACTTGTCTGCTAGCTGCAAGATCACTGTTGTAGGTCTAGGGCTCCCTAGTCCTAACTTTCTGAATACCGAAGATGGCATCAGATTTATACTTGCCCCCAAGTCGCATAACCCACGAGCTCGAATACTTTGCCCAATCGTCAGCTGGATAGTAAAACTTCCAGGATCCTTCAGTTTAGTGGGCAACCTATTCTGAATACGGGATGTGCATTCCTCCGTTAAAGCCACCGTGGCATACTCAGTCAAGCGACTTTTGTTGGCCACGATGTCTTTGATATACTTCGTATATTTTGGCACACCCTGCAAGACATCAACAAGAGGTAAGTTAACATGTACCTGTTTAAGTACCTCCATGAATTTCTGGAAACACGCCTCCTCCTTGTGTTTCTTAAGTCGTTGAGGGAACGGGGGTGGAGGCCTTGCTGGTTCAGCTTCTTTGGTCTTCCCCGTATCTGAGGTTTGTTCTCCCTCAACATCTGCTGCTCCTAACTTCTGAGGCGGTCTTTCTGGTTCCACCTCCTTTAATTGTAAACCACTCCTCGTGTTCACTGCATTCACCTGCTTAGGATTGGGATCCGTGTTGCTAGGTAGTCCTCCCCTTGGTCTAGTATTTTGGGCACTAGCAAATTGCCCAAATTGATATTCAAGAGCCTTGGTTGCCAATTGATTGTTCTTTACTTCGGCTGCCAATTTGACATAGTCAGCCTGCAATTGTGCCTGGTTGGCAATCATCGTCTTGAACATTTCCTCAATAGTCGGTGATGGTGGTGGAGGAGGGGCATTGTGATTTCTGAACTGATTCTGATAGCCTTGTTGCCCCCCTTGGTTTCTGTACATACCCTGCCCTGAACCTTGACCTTGTTGATTGTTGCTACCCCACGAAAAATTTGGATGATTCCTCCAATTCGAGTTGTAGCCACCGCCAAACTGCTGTTGATTCCTCTGTGCATTGCCCACAAAGTTGACAGAATCAGGATTTCCACCACAGCATTCAGCTGAATGCTCACTACTACCACACACTTCACACCACATCTGTTGGACTGCATTGACTGAGGCTGACGGCTGGTTCAAATTCATATTGCTGAAGTGAGTGTTTAACTGATTTTGCAAAGCAGCTATCTGTGCAGCGATAGCTGTGAATCCATCCACTTCAAGCACTCCCGCTGCTCTCCTTGCTCCACCTCTTGAAGAATCTGCATTCCATTCCGGATTGCCTTGTGAAATTCGGTTGAGCTAAGTGTACAGCTCCTCATAAGTCTTCTCCAGCGCTTGCCCTCCAGCTGCTGAGTCTAACAAAATTTTAGTGTGGGGTTCCAATTTCGTGCTCTCTCGAGTGAAATTGGACTTTTTAGATATACATTAATGGTGGCCAATCAATAGTGTAGTAAGCACAAGAATTAATAGAACAACATGCAAGAAGAAGAAGAAACCATATCAATTATCACCAAAATTCATTACACAAGTTCAAAACCTCAGCAAAGAAGGGAATTAGCCACTCATTCTTGGATTAATCATCCTAAAATGAGTGTAAATCATGCATACAATTGAAGGAAAGAAGAAAGGAAGAGAAGAAAACTCTTAGCTTTTCTATTCTTCAACTGCCACAAACCCACGTTCCTGCTCTCCACTTCTGAACTCAGTCTAAAAACTAAAAACTAAAACTACTGCCTAAAAATAAACCTAAGTGTGCTATTTATACTAGTGGGAAATTTTTCCCGAAATAACAAGCAACGTGTCACGGAGGCCGATGCGGAGCACTGCCTCCGTGACACGGCGTGGACGCGGACCCTCTCTGGAAATTGCAGGGTCCGGATAATTGGCCTCAACGTGGCACGGAGGCCATCGCGGAGTCCTGTCTCCGTGCCACGGAGTTGTCGCGAGGCCTCACTGGAATCTGCCAATTAATTTCCTCTCCAGGCAGTGTTCTACCGCGATAGCAGCGTGGCACGGCTCCATCGCGGAGCCAGTGTAAAATGTGCCATCCAAGGTCTTTTCCACGCTCGCATCCCAGTCCAACTCCGACATAGTTCCAACACGCATTTTAGCTCTTAAAAATCACATTATCCTGCAAAACAAATGCTAGTCATGTTGGTTAGTATAAATTCGCATTTTATTAACAAATACATGATATTATATACACTTTGCACAACAAACAAGGTAAAAATGATACGTTTGAGTATCACTTGGGCGTATAAATCTGCCCAAGATCAGGCTAAACAAGAAGAAGATCCAACATTAGTAAAGTTGAAAGAAGTTGTTCAAAGTCAGAAAGTAAAAGTCCTCTCCAAAGGGGGAGATGGTGTGCTTCGGTACCAGGATCTCTTATTTGTTCCGAATGTGGGGGATTTGAGAAGCCGAATGTTGCATGAGGCTCACGGGTCCAAATATTCTATACATCCAGGTGCCACCAAAATGTATCATGCCTTGCGGGAAATCTACAGGTGGAATGGCATGAAGAGGGATATTGCAGAATTTGTCGCCAAGTGCCTGAATTGCCAATAAGTGAAAGTCGAGCATCAAAGATCAGGGGGTGTACTTCAAGACATCAGCATTCATACTTGTAAGTGGGAATAACATGACATGGAATTTGTGACAGGTTTGACCCGCACTCGTATACAACATGACTCCATCTAGGTTGTGGTGGACAGGTTGACCAAGGCTGCTCATTTCCTACAGATCAAAACCATTGACTCGACAAAAGATTATGCAAAATTGTACATTTGAGAGTTGGTTAGGCTGCATGGAGTGCCCTTGTCCATTATATCAGATAGAGGTACACAGTTCACCTCTCAGTTCTGGAGGTCTTTTCACAAGGGACTTGGTACTCAAGTCAAGCTAAGCATGGAGTTTCATCCGCAAACCGATGGTCAGGCGGAGCAGACTATCCAAACTCTTGAGGACATGTTGAGAGCTTATTCTATTGACTTCAAGGGTAGTTGGGATGAGCATTTGCCTCTTATTGAGTTCACCTACAACAACAACTACCACTCTAGCATACAAATGGCACCGTTCGAGGCTCTTTATGGACAAAGGTGTAGATCACCGATTTGGTGGTTTGAAGTTGATGAGGCTTCATTACTGGGGCCAGACTCAGTTCATGAGGCAATGGAGAAAGTTCAGTTGATAAGGGAAAGGCTGAAAATGGCTCAAAGTCGCAAAAAGTCTTATGCGGATGCGAGGAGAAGGGAGCTTGAGTTCGAGGTGGATGATTGGGTGTTTCTGAAGGTATCTCTCATGAAGGAAGTAATGAGATTCGGAAAGAAAGGAAAGGTCAGTCCCCGCTATATTGGCCCTTACAAGATTATGAGGCGAGTGGGTAAAGTAGCCTATGAGTTAGATTTACCCTTAGAGTTGGCTTCAGTTCATCCCGTATTTCACGTATTGCTCTTGAAAAAGTGTTTGGGAGACCTAGCCTTCGTGGTTTCGATGTGAAGTGTTAGTGTGAAGGATAGTCTCAGTTATGAGGAAATTCCTGTTGAAATCTTGGATCATCAGGTTTGGAGACTGAGGAACAAGGAAGTAGCCTCAATAAAGGTGTTATGGAGGAATCAGCCTGTCAAGGGAGCCACATGGGAGGCCGAAGTAGATATGATGGCTAAATACCCCCATTTGTTCCCTACCGGCTCAGCTTTAGTTTAAGGTATCAAATTTTTTCCCTAAACCTCTAATTGTTTTTCATGTTCTATTCCTGCGAATAAGTTGTTTTATAATATGATATATGTATCTGGTTTCTGAACTCTAACCAGCTATGTGGTTCTCTTCGGGGGTAGTCGATCCGTCGGTTTTCGGTTTGAATGTCAATGATTAGCATATATATATATATATATATATATATATATATATTGTTTGTTTCTGGGTTTTCTGCTTGTTTCTAACATTCGAGGATAAATGTTCCCAAGGGGGAGATATTGTTATACCCCGAGAACCCAAGGATCAGGTGCGGAAGTGAATCAGGAGAAAACTGGAAAATGTTGCAGCAGTTGTAGAACGGGTGACTTAACGACTCGTGTGGAGGCCAAACGAGTCATCAAGTGACTCGTGGGGAAGGCTTGGGATGATGTGGGACTCAGGGTCCCCATGGGCGATGCAATGACTCGTGGTCAGACACCACGAGTCGTCATGTCGTCGTGGGTTGGTCCTAGAGTAAGATAGTAAGGTCTATCCAGTGTACTTAACGGATGGTACCTAACGAGTTGTTGTCAGTCCTAATGACCCTTTAGGAGGGCCATTACCAAGCCAATTGAATCTTCTTGTATAACGAGGCAGTGTACTTGACAAAAGGGAGTAATGAGTCGTATCACCAGGGGACGAGTCGTCATGTCCTCCGTTAAAAGCCAAAGGAAAATTTCCAGTGAACTTGACAAAAAGACCAGACGACCCGTCGCTCTTGGCAACGAATCGTCAGGTCACTCGTTAGGGTCACCTGACAGTTATTTTCTACGATTTGGTAAGGGCCTTCTCGTAATTTCCTACACTCCTAAGACCTAAACTACGTCGTTTTGAAGTTGGGACCAGGTATATTAAAGGGGAATCATTCCTAAAAACTTCATTTCTATCTATATAAGATTAGAAAGGAAGGAGGAAATGGAATTCAAGTGTCTTCTCCAAAATTCATGAAGAATCTACCTAGGGTTTTCAAGGAAGTTGGGAGACTCGAAATTTCCAGGTATGTGGGATTTTATTGGGTAGTTTAGTCCCTAACCATGTCCATTTCTTCCCATTTCCTATCTTTAATTTGCTAAATTCTTATGGGTCTTAACCCCGTTTGCATGATTCCTCAAAAGTTTACATGATCTTGTATTGTGTTTCAATTGTGGGTTTTGAAGTATTTGGGCTGATTTTACTTGTATATATATTTTTTATATTCCCTAATTTAAGACCCTAAAAGTTTGGATGTCTAATTATGAGGGTTTTTTAGTAAAATTTATGTTCATAAGGATTCCGCAAGCACGATATGAATTTTTGAATTTAAAGCATGTCTTCAAGTTTTCTATTGCTCATGTTGTCATGACCATGTTTCGCATAAATTAAGCATTTCAAACATGATTAAGATTTTTGGGCCATGCCCTATATGTCGTGTATGATTCGTGAACTATGTCTTTGGTTGACTCATGGGCCCAATTCCATTGCTAATAAAATTAATTCTCATGTATGTCATGATTCCCATGTTTTAATTAGCCATGCATGTCACATTATGAATGTTATGATCACGTTGCATGTTTTGGGAGTATTACTTAACACCGAGTAGGTTAGGGGCCTAGATTATGCCCCGAATCTCAGAACTATGTGTCACCGTAGGATCATGTTTGGGACCTCCTCAGTGACTGTCCCCTATGCCCTACGGGGCCTTCATTAGTGATATCACGCCTTTATGGTTCATACCCTTGGCAAGGTATTAACGGCCTCCGACTAGGCTTATAAGTCGGATTTCATGTGTGCTCATGTGGAGTATATCAGTTATAGAAATCTCCCATTGTTCCTCAGGGTTTTGAAATATTCATGATTATGTTCTTTTGTGTCACGTTATGATTTATGAAATGTTTTCCCCGCATATTATGACTTTGATGAGTTTATGAATATTTTTGAAATAATTAGCCTTACGATATACTTATGGTTTCGGTTTTATGATCATGATGTCCTCACTCCTATAACTTTTATGTTGTTAAGCATTGTTTTGCATACCTTACATACTCAGTACTTTCTGAGTACTAACCCCTATATTCCCAGGATCTGGTTCGCAGGCTCAGCATCGTCTCTAGTTTGTGCTCAGTTCCGCTAAATCTCCAATGATGAGTCCTCATGATCTGAGGGCTTCATGTTCGGTCTTGTTAAATTATCTTATGTTTTCACAATGTTTGGGTTAGTTGGGGTCTTGTCCCTTCAACTCATATTTTATGATTAGAGGCTTTCAGACTTATGTGTAGTACTTTGTCGTTGATAAATGTCTTTCGGTTTGTCGTTCCTTAAAATTTATGATACGATTTTCAGTTAGTTATGATTGTTAATTTAAGTTTCCCACTGTATATGAATGAGTTAGTGTTATGCTCATTCCATGGGTTGACTTGGGGTCTCTCTGGACTCCTTGTCCCGTGTCTACGATTCGGGTGTACTCTTAGGTCGTGACAGTGGTATCAAACCACGGGTCGTTATATGAAGTCCTGGTGATGGGAAGTCCTAGTGGCAGTGGAGACAACGGGCGATGCAACGACTCGTTGCTTGGAAACAACGAGTCATTGTTGGCAGTCGTAGGAATGGTTGGGATTAGTAGTTGGGGACGACTCGTGGTGAGAAGGACAGCCCGTAGTCATCGGTCGTTGTTTGGTTGCAAGAATTTCCAGTGCATTAACAGATCAAGACCGCAGCTCGTTGTAATCAACCACGAGTCATGTTGAGGCTCGTGATAAGGAGGTTCAGTTTTGTGAAAGGGACAAGCAACGATCGACTTAACGACCCATTGGACTAAAGGACGAGTCGTCTTGTCTATCCATGGTTTAATTCCAAAAGCTAGTTCTAAGCAGTGCTTATGACGGGCCATACCACGAGTCGTTGTTACTTCCAAAGACTTGTTTGTATGACCCGTTGGACAGACTTGGACAGTTTTCAGCGAATATTCATTAAGGGAATTTTCGACTTTTTCATGCTATAAGACCCTGAACTACGTCGTTTTAGCTTAGGAAAGATGGGGTTTTTATGAGATAATCTATTCTAAGTCCTCATTTGTGCATGCAAGAGTATAGAGAGGTGATCAAAGGGTGATTCAAGGCTTCCTTCTTCAAATGCTTTCAATTCCTTCTTTGGCATTCAAGGGAGAGTAAGAATAAGTTCTTTTTCAGGTATGTAGGGTTATAAATGGGTATTTCCGTTCACACCCATGCCCATCTCTTAGTATTTTTTTGAAAATCTACTAGAAATCATGGGGTTTTAATCCAATTTATATGAAAAATTAATGATTTACAAGTGGGTCATTCTAAAGTGTGATTTACATTATATTTTATGAAATTAGATCAGATTTTATAATTATTTTGATTATTTAATTGTTGATTTCGATTGCTATTAAATTGAGTCTATCTAAGCATGATATATGATAAATCGATTTATGACCCTTACTTCAACTGATATTATTCACAAGCCAAACCTAATTTATGATTTGAAATATGAATTTATTCAATTATCCATCATGATTTTATGATTCTCAAGTTATATGCATGATCTACAAGTATGTATGAAACTTGTGATTCATGAATTATGTTTTGGCCGACTCAAATGCCTTATGTCATGGACAATTCATGTATGTACAAGTATGATTATGATTATGATGGTTTTACTAGCCCATGAATTCATGCATATTATACTATGAGCACTATATATGTTTTGGGAGTAGTATCGAACACCGAGTAGGTTCAGGGCCTAGGTTCTGCCCCGAATCTCATAAACTACGTGCCACCATAGGTATGTTGGGACCTTCCTTGTGAATGTCCCTAGCGCAAATGGCCCTTTTCATGTGTGATAACGCCTTTCATGGTTCTACCCTTGGCAAGGTACAAACACCCTCCCGACTAGGGTTAAAAGTCGGGCTTCATGTGTGCTCATATGGGGTATGTCGGTTAAGAGAATATCCCACTGTTCCTCATGATTTATGCATGTTTATGATTATGTGTTTTGGATCAATTCATGTTATGTAAATATTTTCTCCTATAATTATGATTGTGTTTGTATTACGAATGTTTTGAAAACTTTTAACCTTATGTTATGTTACGATATTTACGATATGACCATGACTTATTACTCGTATGATCATTTATGAGTTTTATATATTTTCAATGTCCATTTTACTTATCTTGCATGCTCGGTACATTCCATGTACTGAACGCATACTTTCTAAGTTATATCATTTCATGATACAGGACCCAACTCCCAAGCTCACCCGCATCCCTAGATTGTCTCAGAGTTTGCCTTCAGAATTTTTGTAAGTCCTCATGTTCCGAGGGCTATTTGATAGACATGTTGTCACTTTTTGTTTCAGTATTCATTCGGGTTAGTTGGGGGTGTTGTCCCATCAACCCGTCGTTGTAGTAGAGTCTTTTAGATAGGATATAGAATTTAGCTCATGTATGTCTAAGTGATTCAAGTGGTCTGATATGTCTTGTTATGCTATGTTTCTTCTACACCTCCCTATGTTCAGTCTTCCATTATAATAAATGAAGTGAGATGTATGCTTATGTCATGGGTTGACTTAGGGCCTCTCGGGAGTTCCTTGTCCCGTGTTAAAATCCAGGTCTACGTTTGGGTCATGAAAAACTTGGTATCAGAGCCATAGGTTTGAAGTATCCTAGGGTGTCTGAAAGACGCGTTAAGTAGAGTCTTTTTCATGGGTGTGAAGCGCGCCACACTTATGAAGAAGAGGCTATGAGACATTTAGGAAATGTTTCCTTCTTTCATGTGCTATGTTGTGCGATGAAAAGTTTTTCCTATCCTTCTAATTAATGCTATTCGCATTTGCAGAATCATGCCTCCACGCCAAGTGAACGCCAGAAGAAATAGCAATGGCAATGATCATGAGGGTTCCAATGGTGACGGGCATCAGCTAGCCCCACCCATTCATGACAAGCACGCACCAGAGCCAGCTACGCACGCTGAGTTTAGGACAGCGATTTAGATGCTGGCATAGGCTATGGCTGCCCAGGTTCATAATCAGACAGTGGTCCATTACCCTTAGAATGGGAATGTGGTGGAAGCTAGGGTGAGGGATTTCTTGAGGATTAACCCTCCTGAGTTCATGGGGTCAAAGGTGGGTGAGGATTCACACGATTTCATCGAGGAGATTCTGAAAATCAATCATGTTATAGGGGTGAATAATAGGGAGTGTGTTGACTTGACCTCCTATCAGCTAAAGGGGCTGGCTACATATGGTTCAAGCATTGGAGAGATGCGAGGACAGCGGGTGCAGGCCTGGTAGGTTGGGAAGAGTTCCATGTGGCATTTTTGGATCGGTTCTTCTCTCGGGAGATGAGGGAGCTCAAGGCGACTGAGTTTGTTAATTTGAAACAGGGTGACATGTCCGTTCAGGAGTATGAATTGGAGTTCACCCGTTTATCCAAGTATGCTATAGAGTTGGTGGTGGATCAGAGGGCTCGGGTGAGTCATTTTGTGCATGCGATGGCGGATTATCTGGATAAGGATTGCAGGATTTCCATGTTGTATCGGGATATCGACTTTACCCATATTCTGTTGCATGCTCAGTAGATGGAGTCGGTATATCAGAGGTAGAGAGAGGCTAAGAGGGCTAGGACCGACAGTTACAGGACTTTTCAAGTCAGGTCAGGGGGTAGATAGCTTCAGCAGTCTCAGTCTAGGTCCATTAGCACCATCATCGGCCAGTACGCCATCTAGACTCCGGGGCGATCGGA
This sequence comes from Datura wrightii, assembly GCA_035772735.1. Taxonomy (NCBI): domain Eukaryota; kingdom Viridiplantae; phylum Streptophyta; class Magnoliopsida; order Solanales; family Solanaceae; genus Datura; species Datura wrightii. The sequence goes on from JASDFA010000003.1 coordinate 42,525,327, forward strand.
GGAGCAGGGCTCCTGAGTCGAGGGTCCAGGGTAGCATATAGATAGATCGCACTTTCCCAACTTGTGTAAGGTGTGTCAAAAACAATTCCAGGAGGTGCTTAGTCGGCTCGGATGCTTGCTTCGGGTATGGAAGACCCGGACACAGACTCATGGATTGCCCTTCGGCTAGGTCAGGGGTGGATGAAACTTATATTCCCGAAGCCAGTTCTACTGATCTAGTAGCACATCCCCCTCAGTAGGGTGCCTCTACTAGTTTAGTAGGTGGTCCATGCCAAAATAAGTTTTATGCTTTAGCATCCCGCCAGGAACAGGAGGCTTCACCATATGTGGTCATTGGCATGTTGCAAGTCTTCCATAGTGATACTTATGCCTTCTTAAATCTAGGAGCTACTTTGTATTTTGTGACCCCTTATATTGCTAATAGCTTTGGAGTTAGCCCTGAAATCCTGTCGGAACGATACTCAGTCTCTACTCCGGCTGGTAATTCAGTTGTAGTTAGGAGGGTGTATAGAGGTTGCCCCATTACAGTTAGCCATGACTGACTTTGACATCATTCTAGGAATGGATTGGTTTTTTGCATTTTATGCTTCTGTTAATTGTAGAACCCGTGCAGTGGAATTTCGTTTTCTAGGTGAACCAGTCTTGAATGGAAGGGTAGTTCGGTTGTACCAGCAAGTCAATTTATTTCATATTTTAAGTCCAAGAAAATGATTTCTAAGGGTTACATGTATCATTTAGTTAGGGTTAAGGATGTTGAATCGGAGACCCCGACTATCCAGTTAGTCCCTGTGGTGTGTGAGCATCCAGAGGTCTTTCCCAATCATTTTCCAAGTGTTCCTCCTGAGAGAGAAATTGATTTTTGTACTGATCTTTTAGTCGATACGCAACCTATATCTATTCCTCCCTACAGGATGGCTCTAGATGAGCTAAAGGAGTTGAAGGATCAGTTGAAGGACCTATTAGATAAGGGCTTTATCAGATCGAGCAAGTCTCCATGGGGTGCACCAGTGTTATTTATCCGGAAGAAGGATGGTTCGCTTCGGATGTGCATTGACTATCGGCAGTTGAACAAGGTCACCGTTAAGAAAGGTATCCTTTTCCAAGGATCAATGATTTGTTTGACCAGCTTCAGGGTTTCAAGTGTTTCTCAAAGATAGATCTCAGGTCCGGGTATCATCAACTCTGAGTTCGGGAGAGTGATATCCCGAAGACAGCCTTCAGGATGCGGTATGGCCATTATGTGTTTGTAGTTATGTCTTTTGGACTAACCAATGCTCTAGCATCCTTTATGGACCTGATGAACAGGGTGTTCAAGCCATATCTGGACATGATCATTGTTCGGCTTGTTTGGTATAACTACACGCAAGTGCACGTGGTCGAACAAGTAGTAAAGTGGCTCAAGTAAGCCAAGTATCGATCCCACAGGGACTGGACTAAGGTATCAATCTAATCAAGTGTCAATAAACTTTAACTTTAAACTGCAGACAACAGTGTGAAGAAGATTTTGATATTTTGTTCCTAATTTTATACTAAGTTTAAAACGAATATATAATTTGAGTCTAAACTATAAGTATGAGCATGCTGAGGCTAAAATGAACATGTAGAGAAATAAATTATCGATCCAATTTTGTTACTCTTTCCTCCAGTTGCTAGTCAAGAATTATTGCCTATGGATTAAAACTCTCGTATTTAACCCAACTTACGAATCATGAACCTTCCACCTACACCTCTGTGATAAAAAGAAATTGATGTTCTAGCCATACAAAACCGATTACTTAATTGACTAATACGACTTTCAGGTATATTTCTATCCTGAAGGTAAATCAATTCTCAATTTTCCCAAATTAAGAAAAGATCATATCCTATCAATTCACGACTTTCCAATTTCTTGCTCTCTCGAGTGAAACTGGACTTTTTAGATATACATTAACAGTTGCCACACATTAACGCAGTAAGAACAAGAATCAATAGAATAACCATGGAAGAAAAGATGAAAAACCAATTTATCAATAGTCACATTTCAATACAAATGTTCTTAACCTCAGCAAGAAGGGAATTTAGCCACACATTTGTGGATTAAACATCATTAAATGAGTGTTAATCATACAAGCAATTGAAATAAAGAAGAAGGAGATAGAGAAAAACCCTGAGATTTTCGTCCCCTCGACTTCCTGTAACCCACGTTCTTGCTCCACCAAGTCAAAATTATTAAAAATGAACCTAAGTGTTCTATTTATACTAGTGGGAATTTTTCCCAGAATAACAAGCAACGTGTCACGGAGTGCATCGTGGAGCACTGCCTACGTGACACGCTACCAACGCGGACCCTCACTGGAATCCAAGTATTAACACCCAACGTGGCACAGCGTGCAACGCGGGGCTAGGCCAACGTGCCACGGCCCCAACGCGCACCTTCACTGGAATTTGGCATAATTTCAGCATCCAGGCAGAATGCATCCGCGATGGCAACGTGACACGGCTCCATCGTGGAGCCCCTTTACTTCGTGCTTTCCTTGTGCTTTTTCCCTTGCTAGCTTCCGAGTCCAATCCCGATTTCTCCCAACCTTCATCTTAGCTTCGTAAAATTATATTTTTCCTGCAAAACCACGCTAATCATGTTGGTTAGTATAAATTCACATTTTATTACAATTCACATGAGAATGTACAAACATTGATTGATAAACAAGGCAAAAATGACACATTTGAGTATCACTTGGGCATATAAATCTGCCCAAGATCACTTACCCCACACTTAAATCCTTGTTCGTCCCCGAACAATAATCTTACACCTCATGCGATTGACATCCAATCCTGGCTACTTTGGCTCGACAATTCAAGCTACAGTTATACCGATTATTTACTATAGCAAATCATCAAGAAAACATGCATAGTCTTATCAATACAATGACCTTCAACACATTAAGACCTCCTAGACTCAAGAATCGACTCTCGATATCGGCAAACTCATGCAAATTAGCTGATCAAGATATCCGACACGAAATTCAATCTCTCGTCGAGCTTGTGCCCTCACAACACAAGAGAATGTTCCCCTTTTTAATCACATGAACTCAAAGACATTACATGTAGGGGCATATAAACAAGATTTCGCTCTCTCTCCCAAAAGAATTCACATGCATCATGTCATGAACCATAGGCTTGCCTTTATTGTATTACTCCACTAATATAAGGATGCGTGATGTAAGATCACGTAGGACTTAACGGGTTGTAGTGTAAGCTACGGAACTAGCAAATACTGGGCTAACCAATAACACAAACTAGCCTCCTTAAGCGCTTTTTCAATACATCCCATCAACCTTATGGGCATTTTTTCTTCCTTCATCCTCCCATTCTTGAAGTCTGTCTTTATTTTTGACCCTATATCTTTAAGCACACTTGACTTAATAACAAAGAGTAGTTATACGTCTTCATTATATTTAATTTATAACGAGTGCACCTTCGACCTTTTCTTTCCTTTCATCACTCTGCTTTTTCTTTTCGTTTCAAAATTCTCACTCCCTGGCACTGTGGGAAAATTATTTTTTTCTTGAGCGCTTACGAGTTTTGGATCAAATTCACGGATAATGAAAAGAAGGGGTTAAGCTCGGTTTACACCTTTTTGACAAAAGAAAAATATAGGCTAAAGGCTCAATGGGCTAACTAGGGTGTACATTCAAGGTAGGTACGATAATGAAAAAAACTTTCGGTTAAAGCAAAGAAATGCCTACATCCTTTCCTACAATACACATCCTTCATTTTGTTTTGTACACACACCAGGAAAGTTCTAGACACTTCAAAATAGCATGGAAAAAATGAAACCTCACCACACACTCATTTCACATGCTCAACTCAAGACATATTCACAGACTCTTCAATCAGCTAATTACAAGAATTCAAACATTAAGCTTCAATCACCCCGAATCGAACTCTATGGCCTAGGTATCTCAATATATTTACAAAGTTGCATGCTTTCATATGAATCACCTTTGCATTTTAAATATCATGTACAACACGCCACTAGAATTTCGCAACCATAAAGTAACGACACATTTGGGATACACACAAACAAAAAAAAGTTAAAAAGAACAAAAGAAATCTACTCCTATAGACTAAATTTCCCTTAAGACGGTCGTCATCCATCCATCATAGGGAACGGTCACTAATTACGACTTCGGTTCAATGGGACTATTCTCGGTAAAAGAACCGAAAACAAATGTCGAGAGACCCAAAAATAAAAAATTTCACAAAAAGTTTTAAAAGTATCGATAAAACAAAAATATTTACAAAACCAACTAACAACATTCAACAGCACACAACAGCTTCACATTAATTACAATACAGATATACACACATAAGTCACAGGGTCAAGTTTTTCCAAGCACAACAACAAAACAGAGACATTAATAACAACAACAACCAACACCTAACTACTCCCACCCCACACTTAAATCAAACACTGTCCCCAGTGTTCACAAAATTCAGCCTAGCACAAAAGTGGGTGGTGAAACTCCCTGATCAATCGAAGTATTCCACTTCTTCATCAGGTGCCGCTGCCTCGTCTCCCATGTCTGAATCGCCCCCATCATCATCATCTGACTCAACATCGGAGTCATCACGACGTGTCTCCTCATCTGTGGGGACATCATCATCAGTGGGCTCCATAAAAGCTGGCCCCACTCGGCATAGAGCCTTGGCATTTTCGCCAAAAGGATAGTCTAGCTCGAGCTTCCACAACTCATCTTCTATTGCCAGCCTCCCGCCTATGCATAGCTGGAGCATCTGCATCCCGAACATGCAAGCCATGTACTGATCATCCCGAGAATGTCGCTCGGCTAGTGTAAGAACTGGCCCGTGAGTGGTGTCTGGTGCCTTAGTTTTGGTGACATATAAGGCCCGCCTCTCCATCTGCGGGATGTAGTCAAGGGCCTCTTCCTCAATATCTAGGCCCCTCAGGAATGTGGTTAGTAAGCCACCAAACCCATACCTGTGCCCTTGATGCAAAGGGCTCTCTTCATGGCGGAGATAATCACCGCCCCAACATTGATCTCCAGCCCTTTCATCAAGGCATAGACCAAGCACACATGATCCCGGGTGACATCTGTCATATGCACCCCCGGGATCAGGCAGGAACAAACAATCTTAAGCCATATCCTGGCTTCCCTGTTCATCTGTGAGTAGGGCAATGTCTGATGGTAGCCCCTCTCCTTATGTCTGCTCCACCGTGCTGTAGAACGGGCTCCACATATAGTGCGTCTGATCTCCGCATATGGTGGAGTGATATTCAACTGCCAAAGCACATAGGCATCTGTGTACCGCTCCCCCAAGATGGTATTAAGGTGATGGGGCTCAAAAGTTACTACCTGCCCCCTTATCTTTATGGTGTGACTTCTGAGTGTCGGGTTCCAGTTGGCGTAGAATTCCCGAATTAGGTGCAGATTGCACTCCTTGGGCTCTTCAAAGATGAAATTCAGCCCGACTGCCTCAATCTTGTGGACAATCCTGGGGAATTCCTGTGCCAATGGTTCCCTAGCAATGTGTTCCTTGGGGAAGTATTTGCTTTCCTTATGCTTTGCGTACCATTTCTTCCCCTCCTCTATCACCCATCGGGTTCCGTATTGTCGACGTTGGCCGCGTGAAACCGCTGGTGCTGCTGGGACTGCTGTTCCCAGTCTGATTCTTTTCCTTCCGGCGCCCGATGTAGATGCGCCCTTACCTTTATCTTGCCTGCTTGCCATTGTTTTTGTCAAACCAAACAGACATGTCCAATGTTATTCAAATTAAAATTTGCTTCGACTAAGGTCGGGTTAAGCTAGGCCACCCCACACTTAGTCTTTAGCCACAATCACAACATTACGTCAAGATCATACTTATTTCCAATTTACATAAAATAACAAAAACACAACAAATATGCCTCGTGCATTTAGAGAATTCAACGGTATAAATTCTTTTGTACTACTCAGACTTCATACAGCTAACCAAAACATTACCATCGATCGCATTTCTATACATAGCACTTAGCAAGGAAAAAAAAGAAAAAAATTTATCTACATAAACCTATACAATTCACCCATTTCTTGCATATCACAATTTCGTTACCCAGAAAATCCGTCGGTCTTTTAGCATATTAACAGTTAGCACAACCAACTCATCTCACCCAACATACACAACCCAACAAGAATTTCACATTTCAACTTAATTTTTCCCCTTTTCATATTCAAATTCAAACCCTAGCTACAATTTTACAAAAATTCTATCAAGCTATGTAATTATCGAGTTCATACAATCACAATGATACTACGAACATCAATCAACAATAACTCAATTTAATTTAAGCTTAATTTCTACTTAGGGCAAGTTTTGCTCACATCACATGTTCAACATCGAATAATTCGACAAGAATTGAGATAGAGTTGAAGAACATACCTTGAATTCAATGAAATGAAGAAAACTTGACGAAAATGTGTGCCTAGGTCGGTGTCACGTTGAGGGAGAAGGGGTTTTTGGGATGTTTGTCGCGGAGGGTATGAAAAATGAGGAAAATGGGGGGAATTCAGGGTTAAAAAGTGGGGATTTCGCATGGGTCACCCGGCGACCCGGTGTGACCCGACGCGAATAACACCTCAACGTGTCACGGAGGGTAACGCGGAGCACCCCCTCCATGGCACAGAGCCATCGCGCAGGTGTTCTAGAATTTGTAAAAATTCCAGAATTGCCTTCAACGTGTCACGGAGGGTAACGCAGAGGCCCTCCTCCGTGACACGGAGCCATCGCGTGGGCTAACTGTTTTGCCACTTTTTATTTTATTTTATTTTTTCTTACCTCAATTTTCTCCTTTGCGATTCTTTACATTTTGCCCTCCGATCAACCTGAAATTTATCTTACAACAAGAAATCGGTTAGAATCCCAAGGTTTGAAAACATAACACAATATATATTTTTTTTACATTTTTATATATATATATATTTTTTTCTTTTTCTTTTTCTCTTTTTTTTCTTTTTCTTAACTAATGTACAAATACAATACAACAAGTTCACGGGTTGCCTCCCGTGCAACGCCTAGTTTACCGTTGTGGTTCAACGTCATTCACGCTCATTCAGCCCCTAGGGTGACAGACGTTTTCTTCCAAACACGTCCTCACCCCTGTCGTGCTTACACCTCTCCGGTGGTTTCCCCAATAACTCCCATGACTCAAAGCTCTGGACAACATCAGCTCGATCAATCACGTTGATCACCGAGAGTTCCTCGTACACGGCCGGGAGCTTGGTGGCCTTGTACACATCAAACACCTCCACCTTGTCGTGTGCTCGCATGGTTAGCTGCCCTACAGCTACATCAATCAGCGCTTTCCCGGTCGCCAAGAAAGGACGTCCCAAAATAAATGGGACTTTCGCGTCTAGCTCGAAGTCCAGCACAACAAAGTCTACCAGGAAGATAAGGGAGCCCACTTGCACCAGCACGTCCTCCATAATGCCATCGGGTCGTGCCAAGGAATGATCTGCTAGTTGCAAGATCACTGTTGTTGGTCTTGGACTCCCTAGTCCCAACTTCTTGAATACCGATGTTGGCATCAAGTTAATGCTCGCTCCCAAATCACATAATCCGCGAGCTCGGATACTCTGCCCAATTGTAATTTGTATTGTAAAGCTCCCAGGGTCCTTGAGCTTTGAGGCCAACCTATTTTGTATCCAGGAAGTGCACTCCTCCGTAAGATCCACCGTAGAGTACTCAGTCAACCTTCTTTTGTTCGCCACGATGTCCTTAATATACTTTGCATACTTCGGCACTCCCTGCAAAACATCAACAAGAGGTAAGTTAATGTGTACCTGTTTAAGCACCTCCATGAACTTTTTGAAACACGTCTCCTCCTTGTGTTTCTTTAATCTTTGACGGAACGGGGGTGATGGTCTTTCTAGTTCAGCATCCTTTTTCTTCCCCCTCTCATCACTTTGCTCCCTCTCAAATTCGGCTGCTCCCGACTGTTGAGGTGGTCTTTCTGGTTCCACCTCTTTAAGCTGTAAACCACTCCTTGTGGTCACTGCATTCACTTGCTTGGGGTTGGGATCAGTGTCACTCGAAAGTCCACCTCTAGGCCTGGTGTTTTGGGCTCCAGCAAATTGCCCAAACTGGTACTCCAGCGCCTTGGTAGCTAACTGATTGTTCTTTACATCGGCTGCCAATTTCACGTAGTCAGCCTGCAATTGAGCTTGGATAGCTATCATTGTATTGAACATTTCCTCAATGTTGGGTGATGGTGGTGGAGGAGGTGCATTGTTGCTCCTGTATTGTGACTGATAGTTCTGCTGCCCTCCTTGATTTCTTTGTGCCCCCTAACTCAAACTTTTCCCTTGATGGTTGTTGCTACCCCAAGAGAAATTCGGGTGATTCCTCCTGTTGGAATTGTAGCTGTTGCCATACTGTAGGTTGCTGTTTCTCTGTACATTACCAGCAAAGTTCACCAAATCAGGATTTGCTCCACAACACTTAGCTGAGTGTTCGTCACTCTCGCACACTTCAGACCAAATTTGCTGCACTACATTCACTGGGGCTTGAGACTGGTTCATGCTCATGTTACTGAAGTGGGTGTTGAGTTGATTCTGTAATGCAGCTATCTGTGCAGCAATAGATGTAAAACCATCCACTTCTAGGACTCCTGCTGCTTTCCTTGTTCCTCCTCTTGACGAATCTGCATTCCACATCGGATTCCCCGGCGAAATACGATTTAACAAGGTATACAGCTCTTCATAAGTCTTCTCTAATGCTTATCCCCCAGCGGCTGAGTCTAGCAAGATTTTTGTGTGGGGTTCCAAACCCTCTATGAAAGTATGTACCAGCACATCATTGGATTGGTGATGATGAGGACAATCCCTCAACATAGATTTGAATCTCTCCCAAGCCTGATACAGATTCTCTCCCTCTCTCTGTTTAAAACTTTGAATTTGACTTCTAAGTCTGACTGTTTTACCAGATGGAAAGAACCATATCAAGAATTTCTTTGCAAGATCATCCCACGTGGTGATGGAATTAGGTGGCTCAGCTTTCAACCACCTCTTAGCTTCTCCCAAAAGTGAAAATGGGAACAATGTAAGCCTGACATAATCTGATGACACTCCAGCGGGGATGTATGTGTCACTTATCTCCAAAAAAGTTTGGAGATGTTGCTGTGGATCCTCATGAGGGAGACCTGTGACTGCCCGCTGGTGTGCAGTAATTGCACCATGTTCTGTTTAAGCACGAACCTCCCTCCTGGCTCAGGTTTGCGGATGCTAGATGTGATATTGTTAGCATGTGGGATTGCCACCTCACGAACCGGCCTAGCTGCCATTTACTCGGGCACTAACATTGCCCTTACAACTGGTGGATTCTGCTGTTGCTCCAGGATTGTTTGTCTGAGCAACTGCAGCTTTTTCTCTAGAGCTTCTCTCCTTTGACGATGGAATTGTCTTTCCAGCTCTAAAGATGAGTCCACCAGCTCCTTGTCTCTTGCCAGTGTTCAACATAAATTAGTATCTGCAAAATACAGGCTAAGACCAAGTTGTCAACACTAAGAAGAAATAGCAAACTAACACTTAAGAAAAATTTACCAATTGCAAGTCCCCAGCAACGGCGCCAAAAACTTGTTCGGCTTGTTTGGTATAACTACAAGCAAGTGCACATGGTCGAACAAGTAGTAAAGTGGCTCAAGTAACCCAAGTATCGATCCCACAGGGACTGGACTAAGGTATAAATCTAATCAAGTGTCAATAAACTTTAACTCTAAACTGCAGACAATAGTGTGAAGAAGATTTTTATATTTTGTTCCTAATTTTATACTAAGTTTAAAACGAATATATAATTTGAGTCTAAACTATAAGTATGAGCATGCTGAGGCTAAAATGAACATGTAGACAAATAAATTATCGATACAATTTGGTCAATCATTCCTCCAGTTGCTAGTCAAGAATTATTGTCTATGGATTAAAACTCTCGTATTTAACCCAACTTAAGAATCATGAACCTTCCACCTACATCTCTGTGATAAAAAGAAATTCATGTTCTAGCCATACAAAACCGATTCCTTAATTGACTAATACGACTTTAAGGTATATTTCTATCCTGAAGGTAAATCAATTCTCAATTTTCCCAAATTAAGAAAATATCATATCCTATCAATTCACAACTTTCAAATTTCTTGCTCTCTCGAGTGAAACCGGACTTTTTAGATATACATTAACGTTGGCCACACATTAACGCAGTAAGAACAAGAATCAATAGAACAACCATGGAAGAAAAGATGAAAAACCAATTTATCAATAATCACATTTCAATACAAATGTTCTTAACCTCAGCAAGAAGGAAATTTAGCCACTAATTTGTAGATTAAACATCGTTAAATGAGTGTTAATCATACAAGCAATTGAAATAAAGAAGAAGGAGATAGAGAAAAACCCTGAGATTTTCGTCCCCTCAACTGCCTATAACCCACGTTCTTGCTCCACCAAGTTAGAATTATTAAAAATGAACCTAAGTGTTCTATTTATACTAGTGGGAATTTTTCCCAGAATAACAAGCAACGTGTCACGGAGTGCATCGCGGAGCACTGCCTCCGTGACACGCTACCAACGCGTACCCTCACTGGAATCCGATCATCAAAGTATTAACACCCAATGTGGCACGGCGTGCAACGCAGGGCTACGCCAACGTTCCACGGCCCCAACGCGCACCTTCACTGGAATTTGGCATAATTTCAGCATCTAGGCAGAATGCATCCGCGATGGCAGCGTGACACGGCTCCATCGCGCAGCCCCTTTACTTTGTGCTTTCCTTGCGCTTTTTCCCTTGCTAGCTTCCGAGTCCAATCCCGATTTCTCCCAACCTTCATCTTAGCTTCGTAAAATCATATTTTTCCTGCAAAACCACGCTAATCATGGTTGTTAGTATAAATTCACATTTTATTACAATTCACATGAGAATGTACAAACATCGATAGATAAAAAAGGCAAAAATGACACATTTGAGTATCACTTGGGCATATAAATCTTCCGAAGATCATTCATGATTGTGTTCATTGACAACATCCTTATATACTCTCGGATCGAGGAGGAGCATGCCTCATTTGAGAGTAGTGCTCCAAAGCCTAAAGGATCATCAGTTGTATGCAATGTTCAGTAAGTGTGAGTTTTGGTTGGACTCCATGACATTTTTGGGCCATGTGGTATCGAGTGAGGGCATAAAGGTAGATTCTCAGAAAATCGAGGCGGTAAAAAATTGTCCTAGATCAGTGAATCCTTCGGACATTCGGAGTTTCTTGGGTTTAGCTGGCTACTATTGGAGGTTTGTTGAGGGTTTCTCCTCCATCACAACACCTTTGACCAAGTTGAATCAAAAGAAGGTAATGTTCCAACGGTTGGAGGCTTATGAGAAAAGATTTCAAGAGTTGAAGACTTGACTCACTTCAGCACCAGTGTTGACCCTACCCAAGGGTACCGATGGTTTTGTGGTGTATTGTGATGCTTCGAGAATCGGACTTGGGTACGTGTTGATGCAGCATGAGAAAGTGATAGCATATGCCTCAAGATAGTTTAAGTCCATGAGAAGAATTACCTGACCCATGATCTTGAGTTGGTCGTGGTGGTGTTTGCATTGATGATATGTCAGCATTACTTGTATGGGGTCCATGTGGATGTATTTTATGGACCACAACAGCTTACAAAATGTGTTCACGCATAAAGATCTAAATTTTCGGCAAACAAGGTGGTTGGAGCTATTTAAGAACTATGATATGAGCATTCTTTCCCACCCGGGTAAGGCCAATGTTGTAGAGGACCCACTTAGTAGACTCTCTATGGGGAGTGTGTCTCATGTGGATGAATGGAAGAAAGATCTTGTAAAGGAGGTACATACACTCACAAGGTTGGGAGTTAGGTTGGTTGACTAGACCGATGGCGGTGTTGTTCAGAATGGATCAGAATCGTCCTTGGTGATTGATGTGAAAGCTAAACAAGATGAGGATTCGATTTTGGTAAAGCTGAAAGAAGACGTTTCGAGTCAGAAGGTGGAGGTCTTCCCCCAAGGGGGAGATGGTGTGTTACGGTACTAGGGTCGTCTATGTGTTCCAGATGTTGATAATTTGAGAGGCCGAATATTGCATGAGGCACATGGATCCAGGTATTCTATCAATCCGGGTGCCACCAAGATGTATTATGATTTGCGGGAAATATATTGGTGGAACGGCATGAAGAATGATATTGCGGAATTCATAGCCAGATTCCTAAACTGTCAAAAAGTAAAAGTCGAGCATCAAAGGACGGGAGGCGTTCTTCAGGATATTAGCGTTCCCATATGGAAGTGAGAAGATATTAATATGGAATTCATTACAGGCCTACCTCGTACTCGTCGACACTATGATTCTATTTGGGTGGTGGTAGACAGGTTGACCAAGCTACACACATTCTACCGGTCAAAACCACAGATTCAGCAGTTTCACGACCCGAGAGTACACCCGAATCATAGACACGGGACAAGAAACCCCGAAAGGATCCAAGTTGACCCATGGAATAATCATAGCATACACTTAATGTCAGATATGACTAACAACATAAATAAGCGGAAGCTAATAACAAGAATCTATTATAACCCATATAGAAATCTTAACAGCACTTAAATACAACACTGAATCTGTCTAAACAAGTCTGGAAGCCTTCTACTAACTGATGAGTTGCTGGGAAAAGCCCCCAGCTAACTCCCAATTTCTGAAAATTGAAACATAAATAAAATAAGAACATAAACCATGTCCTTGGAAGATAAGGACTCACCACTAGCAACTAGGAGAGGAAGGAGCATATATAGCCATGCGGCTGAACCTGGAGACCTGAATCTATATCATGAAACGATATAGCAGAAGAGGCGTGCGGTTAGTACTTGGAATGTACTGAGTATGCAGGAAGCATAAATAACAACTTCATAATATATATACCAGAAGGAAGTAATGTAAAACATATTAATAGCAATGTAATTGAAAGGAGATACGATAATCTTATATAAGATGCACATATTCAATTACATAAACACATTATAAAGACATACATTATTATAGTAATTGCGGAGTGTAAAAGTAATAATAGAGAACAATATAGAGGTATGATGTTGTGACTGATATCAAGAGGGTCCCTACCCGTCTGAGGGGAGTCCCTAACGGTCGAAGGGAACGTCCCTAACTATCTAAGGGAAACAATCTCAGCTAAAGAGAATCCCTGACTATCAAAAGGAGAGAGAGAGAGAGCTCTGATATAGAGTCACTGGCTAAAAGTAAGTCCTGAACAACGCAGGGAAAATAAGATACTCAACTGACTAGGGATGTGCCCTACCAACTAAGAGAAGACATACTCCACTAACGACTAGGGATGTGAGTCTCGACCAACTAAGAGAAGACATACTCCACTAACGACTAGAACTAAGCTAAATTACTACAACTGATCAAAGACAAGAACATTCACCACTATCATCATGCAATACTCATTTTAAAAAGGATTAAAGCTATCTTTTAATAGGCACAGGCTCAACGAGTTGACATATTACTCACAGGCTTTATCATCATGATTCACATTACCACAGAACCAATTCCCTCATTAGCTTTAACTTCTCACCCCAAACGAGCATTCTATAAATTCGTATTAGCATTATTCTATCATGTCATTAAATATAGGATCATACATGATTTATAAATTCAACTCATACTCTATCAAGGATACATGAATTCATTTATCTAGGTTTACAAACATTTCACCCACTTGTCAAAATCACTCCTTTTATGAACTCTTTAGCCACGGGCGTTTTAGATTCTAGGATTCTATAAAAATATTTTTTAGTGAGGACAACAATATAGAATTCGCCCAATCTTCATAATTCAACCATATAGATGCAATCTAGTCATGCCCAATCAATTAAATCTAAAACGTGGTGATGATACAAAATTTGCTTCAATTACTCAAGCCCACAACTCCTACTCAATACAACATGGTCATCAATATCATAATCAAGTCACTAGGGTCAATTATACAATATGTCCACACTTTCATCATGGTCATGAATTTCTTCAATAATCAAGAGAGAGATGAACAATTCCCATTCAATACTCAAATCAATTTAGGAAGAACATACTACACACATACATACTCAACCTATATTTCATAATTCAAGATAACCCATCAATAAATAATCCAATTAAATTCATAATCGCAATAGATAATAACATTTAAGAGAAATAAAGAAGAATTTATTTTATTTACAAACCCTAGATCATGCTTTTCTAGATTTATTGAAATCGGATATTTAATGATAATATTTTTGGGACACAAGGATGGAAGAGTATCCTTGTTGAAAGACCCGCATACCTGGTAAATGAAAATCCCACTCGAAAATCATCCTTTAAGCTTGAAGAAAACCTTAATGAAACCCTAGAATTTTTTAGAAGAGAGGAGGAAGACGGAGAGTTGAGAGAATGAGGGTTTAGGCATGAAAAGCCCTTAAAATTGTGTAAGGTAGAACCCAAAATGGCATAGTTTAGAAGTTAAAAAGCATAGGAGTTTACAAAGATGCCCTTGAAGAAAACTTAAAATCTGGCCGAACTGGAACCCACGACCCTCACCACGAGTCGTTGGTCCTAACCACGACTCGTGGTGACCTTCCATTGGATGCACTGGACCTCTTCAATCTTTCAACTTCTCAAACAACGACAGACAGGATGGGTCGTCGTCACCTACAACGACTCATTGTATCCTCCCGTTAGTTGCACTACACCCTTGACTGATGACCCGACCACAACTGATAGGACTAGTCATTGTCACCTACAACGAGTCGTTGTAAACTCCCGTTGATATAACTAGCACTTCCTTCCCTTCCTACCAATGACCAATACAACGAACTGTTACAAGTTCCAATGGCCTGTTGTTTCTATCCATTGCTACCACTAGGAAACCTAAGAACCAACCCACGACCACCTATGATGGCTTGCTATGTCCCATGATAAGTAGTTACATTGGTCATGGTTAACACTACCACCTAGGATCCTCAAACCACGACTCCAAACAACGGCTTGTGGTTTCCAACCATGAGTAGTTAACCCCTCGTCCTGCAACTTTTCCCCAGTTTTCAGCTATTTTAAATTTCTAACCCTCAGGTCTACTCTTAGGCACTTCCAGGGTATTACAAGAAGATTATTATGCCAAACTGTATATCTGGGAGTTGGTTAGATTACATGGAGTGCCCTTGTCCATTATTTCAAATAGAGGTACTCCATTTAGCTCTCAATTTCGGCGGTCTTTTCAAAAAGGGCTTGGAACTCAGGTTAAACTCAACACAACATTTCATCCACAAATGGATGGTCAAGCGGAGCGGACAATCCAAACTCTCGAAGAAATATTGAGAGCTTGCGTGATGGACTTTAAAGGTAGTTGGGACCATCACTTTCCCTTGATCGAGTTCACTTACAATAACAGCTATCACTCTAGTATCCAAATGGAACCGTTCGAGGCACTCTATGGGCGGATATGTAGATCGCCCATCGGATGGTTTCAGATTGGTAAGGAAGCTATGATTGGGACGAATTCTGTTCATGAGGCTATGGTGAGTTGATAAGGGACAGGCTGAAAACCGCTCAAAGTCATCAAAAGTCATATGTTGATGTGAGGAGGAGAGAGTTAGAGTTCGAGGTGGACGATTGGCTATTTCTAAAGGTATCTCCCATGAAAGGAGTCATGCGGTTTGGGAAGAAAAGAAAACTCAATCCCCATTATGTTGGTCCCTACCGGATTATGGGAAGAGTCGGTAAGGTAGCATATGAGTTGGACTTGCCCTCAGAGTTATTTTTAGTGCATCCTGTGTTTCATGTATCACTATTGAAGAAATGTTTAGGAGATCAAGCTTTAGTAGTTCCGGTGGATAGCGTTGGTTTAAAAGATAGCCTTAGCTATGAGGAAACCCCGGTGGAAATATTAGATCGACGGATTCGAAAGCTAATGAATAAGGAAGTAGCTTTAGTTAAAGTCTTCTGGAGAAATCAGCATGTTGAAGGAGCTACGTGGGAAGCTGAAGCGGATATGATGGCTAAATACCCACATTTATTCTCTACTGGCTCAGTTCCAACTTGAGGTATCAGTTCTGCTCTATGACTCTATTTAGTTTTCAAGTTCAGTTCATGTGTTCAAGTTTCTTTTATGTGTATGGATGTGTATGTGAAACATGAGATCAGTTCAGCTATGTGATATGAATTAGAGGTAGTCATTCCGTTAGTTATCGATTTAAATGATCAGTATTTAAATATAATAATTGCATGTTTCTATTTTCTGCTTGTTTCCTACATTCAAGGACAAAGGTTCCTGTTCGCGTGATTGTGGGTATATAAAACGACACGCAAGTGCACGTGGTCGAACAAGTAGTAAGTGGCTTTAGTAAGCCAAGTATCGATCCCACAGAGACTTGGATGAAGTGCAATTTGATCAAGTGTACTATATTTTACTTCTAAAAATGCAGACAACAGTGTAACCAAAAAGTTGATAGTTTGTTTTATAAATTTTATACTAAAACTAAGAACAATTATCTACTTTGAATCTGAACTATGAATGAAAGCATGCTGAGGTTAAACGAACATGTAATGAAATTGATTATCATCATAAATTGGTTAATCTTTTCCTCCTGTTGCTAGTCAAGAACATTTGCCAAGAGATTAAAACTCTCGTATTTAACCTCACTTAAGAATCATGAACCATCCGTCTACATTTCTGTGATCAAATGCAATTCATGTCCTTGCCATACAATTCTGGTTCCCAAATTGACTAATACGACTTTCAGGTATATTTCTATCCTGAAAGCAAATCAAGACTCAATTTTCCCAAACCAAGTAATGAACATATCCTATTAATTCACAACTTTCCAATTTCTTGCTCTCTCGAGTGAAACCGGACTTTTTAGATGTACGTTAATGTAGGCCACACACTAATGCAGTAAGAACAAGAATTAATAGAACAACAAGGAAGAAAAGATGAAGAACCAAAGAATCAATGATCAAATTTCATTGCAATTGTTCACAACCTCAGCAAGGAGAGGAATTAGCCACTCATTTGTGGATTAAACATCATAAAATGAGTGTTAATTATACAAGCAATTGAATCAAAGAAGAAAGAAAGAGAGATAAAACCCTGATATTTTCGTCCCTCAACTGCCTATAACCCACGTCCTTGCTCCACCAAGTCAGAATATTAAAAAATGAACCTAAGTGTTCTATTTATACTGCTGGGAATTTTTCCCGGAATAACGAGCAACATGTCACGGAGTGCATCGCGGAGCACTGCCTCCGTGACACGCTATGAACGCGGACCCTCACTGGAACTGGGGGTCCGGGAATTTAGGCTCAACGTGGCACGACATGCATCGCGGAGCACTGGCTCCGTGCCACGGAGCAAACGTGGACCCTCTATGGAATTTGGGCAAATTTTCCCCATCCAGGCAGAATGCCTCCGCGATGGCAGCGTGACACGGCTCCATCGCGGAGCCCCTTTAATTCATGCTGTCTAATGCCTTTTCCCTTGCTCGCATCCAAGTCCAACTCCGATATCATCCAACATGCATTTTAGCTTCCGGAAATCACATTTTACCTGCAAAACAATGCTAATCATGTTGGTTAGTGTAAATTCACATTTTATTACCAATTACATGAGAATGTATACACATTGGTAGATAAACAAGGCGAAAATGGTACTTTTGAGTATCACTTGGGCATATAAATTTGCCCAAGATCACTTACCCCACACTTAAATCCTTGTTCGTCCTCGAACAACAAACATATAATTCATGCAATTTACATCCCAACCTCGCTACTTTGGTTTGACAATTTAAGCTACGGTTACACCGATTATTCAATACAGCAAATAATCAAGAAAACATGCATGGTCTTATCAATGCAATGACCTTCAATACATTAAGACCTCCTAGACTTTAAGAATCAACTCTCTATATCGGCAAACTCATGCAAATCAGCTGATCAAGATATCCGACATGAAAATTAATCTTTCACCAAGCATGTGCCCTCACAACACAAGAGAGTCTTCCCCTTTTTGCTCATATGACTCACAAACATTCAAACAAGGGCATGTACACACAATTTCACTCTCTCTCCCAAAAGAATTCACATGCATCATGTCATGACCCATAAGCTTGCCCTTAGTGTATTACTCCACTAATATAAAGAAGTGCGATGTAAGATCACGTAGGACTTTAACGGGTTGTAATGGAAGCTACGGAACTAGTAAATATTGGATTAGCCAATAATAGGCACTAGCATCCTTAAGCGCCTTTTCAACACATCCCATCAACTCATGGACATTGTTTCCTTTTTTTTTTCATCATCCCATTCTTGATGATTTTCTTTAGTATGGCCCATTGCATTAAGCACACTTGACACAACAACAAAAATTTTTCATGCACCTTCATTATCGTTTCTTTTATAGCAAGTGCACCTTCAACCTTTTCTTTTCTTCTATCACTTTGCTTTTCTTTTTCTTTTCACCATTATCACTCTTTGACACTTTGGGAAAATGATTTTCTCTTCTTAAGCGCTTAAGAGTTTTGTATAGACTTTACGGCTAATGAAAAGAAGGAATTAAGCTCGGTTTACACTTTTTGGACAAAAGAAAGAAATAATCGGCTAAAGGGTCAACGGGCTGACTAGGGTATACAATCACAGAAAGGGGGGTATGACAAGGAAAGAAAAACTAGAAACTCTCGGTTAAAACAAAGAAATGCCTACATCCTTTCCTAGAATACACCTCCTTCATTTTGTTTTGTAAACACACCAGGCAAGTTCTAGACACTTCACAATAGCATGGAATGTCAACACCTCACTTCACACTTTTTGCACATGCTCGATTCAAGATGTATTCACAGACTCTTCAATTAGCTAATTACATGAATTCAAAATTAAGCCTCAATCACACTGAATCGAACTCTACAGCCTAGGTATCTCAACATATTTACAAATTTGCATGCTTTCATACGAATCACCTTTGCATTTTGATTATCATGCACAACACGCAACCAGAATTTCGCAACCATAGAGTAACTACAGGTTTCGGGAAGCAATCCACCAAAGAAAAACTGAAAAATTGAAAAATAATTAAAAAAAGATCTACTCCAAACGACTACATTTCCCTTAAGACGGTCGTCATCCATCCATCATAGGGAACGGTCACTACTATGACTTCGGTTCAATGGGACCATTCTCGGTAAAAGAACCAAAAACAAACGCCGAGAAACCCAAAAAGTAAAAAAAATGTCAAAAATATCGATCATTTCGATAGAAAAATTATTTACAAAATATTTTAAAATTTACAAACTATTTTAAATTTTTTTTAAAAAAATATCGATCATTTCGATAACAAAAATATGTACAGAATCAGAATCAGCTAGCAACATTCAGCAACACACATCAATTTAACAAACATTTACAAATACGAAACAACTTGAAAATTCACACTCACAGGGACAAACAACATACACGATAACAGAAGAGAGCATACATACAAAACAGCCCAGCCCAACACCTAACTACTCCCACCCCACACTTAGCTTGAACACTATCCCCAGTGTTCACAAAAATTCAAATAGCACAAATTCGGGTGGTGGAACTGCCTGATCAGTCAAAGTATTTCACTTCTTCGTCGGGTGCTGCTGCTTCATCTCCCATATCTGAGTCGCCTCCGTCGTCATCATCGGACTCCACATCAAAGTCCTCCCGACGTGTCTCCTCGTCTGTGGGGACATCATCATTTGTGGGCCCTACAAATGCTGGCCCTACTCGGCATAGAGCCCTGGCGTTTTTGCCAAAAGGGTAGTCTAGCTCGAGCTGCCATAGCTCCTCCTCTATCGCCAGCCTCCCACCTATCCTTAGCTGGAGCATCTGCATCCCATACATCCGAGCCATATACTGGTCGTCACGAGCATGTCGCTCGCCAAGTGTAAGCACTGGCCTGTGGGTGGTGTCGGGAGCCTTAGTTTTAGTAACGTCTAAGGCCCGCCGCTCCAACTGCGGGATATAGTCCAGGGCCTCCTCCTCAACATCGAGGACCCTAAGGAAGGTAGTCAGTAGTCCACCAAAGCCATACCTGTGCCCCTGGTGCAACCGGGCTCTCTTCATGGCGGAGATAATTACCGCCCCTACATTGATCTCCAGCCCTTTCATCAGGGAGTACACCAGGCATACACGATCCAGGGTTACATCTGTCATATGTACCCCCGGGATGAGGCATGAGCAGACTATCTTCAGCCAGATTCGGGCTTCCCTGTTCATCTGTGAATAGGGTAAAGTCTGATGGTAGCCCCTCTCTTTGTGTCTGCTCCATCTAGCTGTTGATCGGGTCCCACACAACGTGCGTCTAATGTCCGCATACGGTGGGGTAATGTTCAGCTGTCGGAGTACGTGGGCGTCTGTGTCCCGCGCTCCTATGATGGCATTGAGGTGGTGGGGCTCCAGAGTGACTATTTGCCCTCTGATCTTGATGGTGTGACTCCTGATCGTCGGGTTCCAATTGGCATAGAACTCCCGAACCAAGTGCAGATTGCATTCCTTGGGCTCTTCAAAGATGAACTTGAGCCCAGCTGCCTCAATCCAGTGGACCATTCTAGGGAACTCCTGTGCCAATGGTTCCCGTGATATATGCTCCTCGAGGAAATATTTGTTTTCTTTGTGCTTGGCGTACCACTTTTTCCCCTCATCGGTCACCCATCTTGTTCCGTACTGGCGGCACTGGCCGCGTGGAACTGCTGGTGCAGTTGGGACTGCTGTGCCTAGTCTGATTCGTTTCCTTCTGGCGCCTGAAGTTGACGCACCTTTTCCTTTATCTTGCCGGCTTGCCATTTTACCTGTCAACCCAAGTAAACAAGATCAATGTTAAGCTAACGAATATTAACTTCGGCTAAGGTCGGGTTACGCTAGGTTACCCCACACTTAGTCCTTAACTACAGTTACAACACTACGGCAAGATTATCTTTATTTACACACAATAGACAACTATACGATCATGCTTAGTGCATTCAAAAAATTCGACGGTATAACTTCTGCGTACTACTCAGACTTCATACAGCTAATCACAATCACTACCATCGCTAACATTTTAACCCATCACACTTAGCAAAGAAAAACAAAGAAACAAAAACAACAACAAAAATTTATCTACATGAACCTATACAACCAACCAAATTCTTACAAATTTCAACATTTCCCCAACCCGAGAATCCGTCATTCTATTAACATCCTAACAATTTGTACATCGACTCATCTCATTCAACATGTACATCCCGGCATAAAATTCACAATTTCAACACACTTTCAATTTCAAATTCAACAAACAAGCCCTAGAATTGAGATTATCAATCAAATTCGAATAAGTTATGCAATCGACAAGTTCAAATAATCATAATGACATTTCGAACATTCATCAACAACAATTAACTCGAATTCATGATTAATTACTACGTAGGGAAATTTAGCTCACCTCCCATGCTTAAAATCGAAGAAAATCGACAAGAATTTTAGAGGGAATCGAAAAAACATACCTTGTCCTTGAAGAATCGAAGAAAACTCGGTGAATATCTTGCCTTACTCCGTGTCACGTTGATGGGGGATGGGTTTTGGGGGGTTTGGTCGCGGAAGGATTAGAAAATGAGGGAAAAGGGAATGGTTTCAGGGTTAAAAAGTAAGAAAATCGCGCGGGTCACCCGGCGACCCGATGTGACCCGTCGCGATATACAAGGCAACGTGTCACGGAGTGCATCGCGGTGCACTGCCTCCGTGACACGGAGCCATCGCGAGACCATTCTGGAAATTTTTAAAATTTCCAGGTTATACCTCAATGTGTCACAGAGGGTAACGCGGAGGTCCACCTCCGTGACACGGAGCTATCGCCCCTGCTCACTGTTTTCCACTTTTTATTAATTTTTCATACCTCAACTTTTCCTTCGCGATTCCGTGCGTATTTTTCTCCGTTTGACCTAAAATTCATCTCACTATACAAAATTGGTTAGAATTATAGGTTTCACTCTAAATACAAATAAAACAAAAACTAAAATGAAAAATTTTGTAGTAAATCAAGAAAAAGAAAAAGAAAAATCTATTTACACTTTACAAAATGAAAGAAAAGTTTTTTCACGGGTTGCCTCCTGTGCAGCGCCTGGTTTACCGTCGCGGCTCGACGTTGTTTAAGCTCAATTGTCCACTAGGGTGATGGACGATTTCTCTCGAAAACCGTCCTCCCCCCAGTAGTGCTTACACCTTTCTGGTGGTTTTCCCATTAACTCTCGGGAATCCTCCATCTGCTTATCATCACCTTGATCAATCACATTGATCACCGAGAGTTCTTCATGCACCGTCGGGTGCTTGGGTGCCTTGTACACATCGAACACCTCTACCTTGTCATGTGCTCGCATTGTTAGCTGCCCAGCAGCTACGTCGATTAGTGCTTTCCCGGTTGCCAAGAAGGGACGTCCCAAAATAAATGGGACTTCCGCGTCTGGTTCAAAATCCAGCACGACAAAATCTACCGGGAAAATTAAGGAGCCAACTTGCACCAGAACGTCCTCAACAATGCCATTCGGCCTGGCTAAGGATCGATCCGCCAACTGCAAGATTACCGTTGTGGGTCTAGGACTCCCTAGGCCCAACTTTTCGAATACCAAAGACGGCATCAAATTTATGCTCGCTCCCAAGTCACACAATCCACGAGCTCGGATGCTCTGCCCAATAGTAATCTGGATAGTAAAACTCCCAGGGTCTTTTAGCTTTGTGGGCAGTCTATTTTGAATCTGGGAAGTGCACTCCTCTGTTAGAGCCACCGTAGCATACTCAGTCAACCGACTTTTGTTGGCCACGATGTCCTTTATGTACTTAGCATATTTCGGCACTTCCTGCAAGACATTAACAAGAGGTAAGTTAACATGTACCTGTTTCAGCACCTCCATGAATTTCTTGAAACACGCCTCCTCCTTGTGTTTCTTTAGTTGTTGAGGGAACGGGGGTGGAGGTCTTTCTGATTCAGCTTCTTTGGTCTTCCCCCTCTCAGTACTTTGTTCCCTCTCAACTTCTGCTGCTCCCGACTGCTGAGGTGGTGTTTCTGGTTCCACCTCTTTCAGCTGCAAACCACTCCTTGTGGTCACTGCATTTACCTGCTTGGGATTGGGATCCGTGTCGCTTGGCAGTCCTCCTCTAGGCCTTGTATTTTGGGCACTAGCAAATTGCCCAAACTGATATTCAAGTGCCTTGGTAGCGAACTGGTTGTTTTTCACTTCGGCTGCCAATTTCACATAGTCAGCCTGCAATTGAGCTTGGTTAGCTATCATGGTCTTGAACATCTCCTCAATGCTGGGTGATGGTGGGGGAGGACGTGCATTGTTGTTCCTGAATTGAGCTTGATAATTCTGCTGCCCTCCTTGGTTCCTTTGCACACCCTGCCCCGAACTTTGGCCCTGATGGTTGTTGCTACCCCATGAGAAATTAGGATGATTCCTCCAATTGGAGTTGTAGCTACTACCATACTACTGGTGGTTCCTTTGTGCATTACCCACAAAGTTTACCGAGTCAGGATTGGCTCCACAGCACTCAGCTGAGTGCTCACTGCTTCCACACACTTCACACCACATCTACTGGACTGCATTAACTGGGCTTGAGGCTGGTTCAATGTCATGTTGCTGAAGTGAGTGTTCAGTTGATTTTGCAATGCAGCTATCTGTGCAGCGATAGCTATAAACCCATCCACTTCAAGCACTCCTGCTGCTTTCCTTGTCCCACCTCTTGATGAATCAGCATTCCATTTTGGATTGCCGTGCGAAATACGGTTCAACAAGGTGTACAGCTTGTTCGGCAGTGCTTGCTATAGGTGTAAAACTGACACGCAAGTGCACGTGGTCAAACAAGTAATAAAGTGGCTAAGTAAGCCAAGTATCGATCCAAGGAGACTCAGGATAAGTAAAATTGCCTAAGTACACTATATTCTTATCTTACTTCTAATTATGCTAACAACAGCGTAACCAACAGTTAAATAAGTTTTTGGTTATAAAATATATATATATACTAAAACTATTAACAATTATTTACTGTGAATTTAAACTATGGATATGAGCATGCCAAGGTTAAGAACAAGTAATGAATTTGACGATAATCAAAATTTGGTTAATCTTCTCTTCATGTTGCTAGCCAAGAACAGTAGCCTAGAAATTAAAACTCTCGTATTTAATTTCACTTTAGAATCATAAACCATCCATCTACATTTCTGTGATCAAATGCAATTTATGACCTAGCAATACAATTCCGGTTCCTAAACTGACTAATACGGCTTTCAAGTATATTTCTATCAGGAAAGCACATCAAAACCCAATTTTCCCAAATCAAGTTAAGAATAATACCCTATTAATTCACAACTTTCCAATTTATTGCTCTCTCGAGTGAAATTGGACTTTTTAGATGTACATTAATGTCGGCCACACACTAATGCAGTAGAAACAAGAATTAATAGAACAACATAGAAGAAGAAGAAGAAAACCATAAAATTAATAATCAAAATTCATCAAAAATGTTCATAACCTCAGCAAGGAAGAGAATTAGCCACTCATTTGTGGATTGATCATCCTAAAACAAGTGTAAATCATACATACAATTGAAAGAAAGAAGAAAGGAAGAGAAGAAATCCCTTAGCTTTTTCGTCCCTCAACTGCTTCTAACCCACGTCCTAGCTCCACCAAGTCTGAACTCATTAAAATAAACCTAAGTGTGCTATTTATACTAGTGGGAAATTTTTCCCGGAATAACAAGCAACGTGTCACGGAGGCCATCGTGGATCACTGCCTCCGTGACACGGCGTGGACGCGGACCTTCACTGGAAATCTAGGGTCCGGTAAATTAGCCTCAACATGGCACGGAGGCCAACGCGGAGGCCTATCTCCGTGCCACGGAGCTGTCGCGAGGCCACACTAGAATTTGCCATTTAATTTCCTCTCCAGGCAGTGTGCCTCCGCGATGGTAGCGTGGCACGGCTCCATCGCGGAGCCCCTATACTTTGTGCATTCCAATGTCTTTTCCACGCTCGCATCCGAGTCCAACTCCGATATTGTTCCAACATGCATTTTAGCTCCTAAAAATCATATTTACCTGCAAAACAAATGCTAATCATGTTGGTTAGTATAAATTCACATTTTATTACCAGCTACATGAGAATATATACACATTGCACAACAAACAAGACGAAAATGATACATTTGAGTATCACTTGGGCATATAAATCTTCCCAAGATCACAGCTCCTCATAAGTTTTCTCCAGCGCTTGCCCTCCAGCTGCTGAGGCTAGCAATATTTTGGTGTGGGGTTCCAAACCCTCAATAAATGTGTGCACCAGCACATCATTGGACTGATGATGATGAGGATAGTCCCGCAACATGGATTTAAATCTCTCCCAGGCCTGATATAAATTTTCTCTCTCCCTCTGTTTGAAACTTAGAATCTGACTTCTAAGTCTTGCCGTTTTACCAGAGGGAAAAAACCGTATCAAGAACTTCCGTGCAAGATCATCCCACATAGAAATAGAATTGGGTGGCTCAGCTTTCAACCACCTCTTCGCTTCTCCCAATAATGAGAACGGGAACAATGTAAGTCGGACATAGTCTAATGACACTCCAGTGGGTATGTAAGTGTCACTTATCTCCAAAATTTTGGAGATGCTGCTGTGGATCTTCATGAGGGAGGCCGGTAAATTGCCCGCTAGTGTGCAGCAACTGCACCATATTCTGTTTAAGTTCAAATCTCCCTCCCGGCTCAGGTTTGCGGATACTCGATGTAACATTATTGGCATGTGGGATTGCCACCTCGCGAACTGGCCGAGCTTCTGCTTCTTCGGGCACTAACACTGCCCGTACTACCGGTGGATTCAGTTGTTGCTCCATGATCGTCTGTCTGAGCAACTGCAGCTTTCTTTGAAGAGCTTCTCTTTGTTTACTGTGAAATATCCTTTTTGGCTCTATATACGATTCCACCAGCTCCTTGTCTCTTGCCAGTGTTCAACAACAATTATGTCTGCAAAATACAGGCTAAGACCAAGTTGTCAACACTAAGAAAATAAAAATATAGTAAATTAACACTTAAAACAATTTCACCAATTGCCAAGTTCCCGGAAACGGCGCCAAAAACTTGTTCGCGTGATTATGGGTATATAAAACGACACGCAAGTGCACGTGGTCGAACAAGTAGTAAGTGGCTTTAGTAAGCCATGTATGGATCCCACAGAGACTTGGATGAAGTGCAATTTGCTCAAGTGTACTATATTTTACTTCTAAAAATGCAGACAACAGTGTAACCAAAAAGTTGATAGTTTGTATTATAAATTTTATACTAAAACTAAGAACAATTATCTACTTTCAATCTGAACTATGAATGAAAGCATGCTGAGGTTAAACGAACATGTAATGAAATTGATTATCATCATAAATTGGTTAATCTTTTCCTCCTGTTGCTAGTCAAGAACATTTGCCAAGAGATTAAAACTCTCGTATTTAACCTCACTTAAGAATCATGAACCATCCGTCTACATTTCTGTGATCAAATGCAATTCATGTCCTAGCCATACAATTCCGGTTCCTAAATTGACTAATACAACTTTCTGGTATATTTCTATCCTGAAAGCAAATCAAGACTCAATTTTCCCAAACCAAGTAATGAACATATCCTATTAATTCACAACTTTCCAATTTCTTGCTCTCTCGAGTGAAACTGGACTTTTTAGATGTACGTTAATGTAGGCCACACACTAATGCAGTAAGAACAAGAATTAATAGAACAACAAGGAAGAAAAGATGAAAAACCAAAGAATCAATGATCAAATTTCATTGCAATTGTTCACAACCTCAGCAAGGAGAGGAACTAGCCACTCATTTGTGGATTAAACATCATAAAATGAGTGTTAATTATACAAGCAATTGAATCAAAGAAGAAAGAAAGAGAGAAAAAACCATGATATTTTCGTCCCTCAACTGCCTGTAACCCACGTCCTTGCTCCACCAAGTCAGAATATTAAAAAATGAACCTAAGTGTTCTATTTATACTGCTGGGAATTTTTCCCGGAATAAAGAGCAACATGTCACAGAATGCATCGCGGAGCACTGCCTCCGTGA